>OX465255.1:3801043-6325043 GCA_949987775.1 Aproaerema taeniolella
TAGCTACAGTAGCTAAGTAAAATGTTTATGTATTTTAGATCCAGTGATATCACCAAAATTAACCACTGTCGAAGAGAATTATTTACAAAAAAAGATAGGCGAATAGAAAACATTCCGCCAACAGAAGACGCACTGTATCAGCACATGTTACGTGCGATGTATCAGGGTGTACATATTTGGTGTCAATTGACCACACCCAAACAAGACATTCCGGATTCCAGGAATGGGGTGGGGATGGACTAAAAGTAACAACAACCTGTGGCGGATGCCACCGCTCCGTAAAATGGAGCGACCAAATTCTGTGGCTGCTATTGGCCAGCCTGCGAGCGCCAAATACGCGCCAATGTTTAAGCTTGCCAATGAACGACAAGTTTCTTACTTGGCCGTTCCTTTAAATAAGATGGAACTGTGTTATAGGAGACACAGTATGACATTGCGAACACGCAGCGCGGAACTAGAAGTTGTTACCTAGTTAATAGACACTTATGTACTTGTGAAAATACAGTAAAATAAACAGTTACTTATAAACTGAGGGATGTGTTAGATAATTTCCTAAACCTCCCCAAAAACCTTTGGGTACCAACTTGGGCTACAAAACCCGTGGCATCACAAGCTTGCCTAGAATTAATAAAATGCAAATGTAAAAAAAACTGCACGAGCAGATGCAAATGCAGAAAAGAAAACTTAAAATGCACCGAGCTTTGTTTGTGCGATGGCAAATGCTAATAAGTAAGTTGTGCATCATTGTGGCGCGGCGCATCCTGTGCAATATATATATTTTTTAATAACTCGTAGAATAATTAATTATGTATAATGTATATATATTTGAAAACTAGATAAATTAGGCTTTCTCATAGTATTTTTTTTTATTCCTTAATATAAATACTTTTTTAACTAGAGGTCTTTGAACCTGAGAAACATACATAATTTTTTCACATTTTTAATAATTTCTCGATAATTTACTAATAAAAGTTGCAATTTTAAGCTAAGAAATGAATTCCTCGTCATTTATTTACTCGAAAACGATACTAATATTGCAATAGTAGCTTATTTGGATTTTGTAGATTTTTTTTTCCAACGCTCGGCGAAGGCGCTCTTCGAGCAACCCCCCCTCCCCCTAGGGTACCGGAGGGTAACCGGGCTAAAACAACTTGGTTTTACCTAATGATCATCTGTGCAAAGTTTCATAAAATACTCACGAAGGGGAATAGTTTCCTTGAACCGCTTACCCTTAGGGCCTGCACTACTAAGATATTATTGTACTTTATGTTTTTGTGTGCAAATAAAGTATTCTATTCAACCTAATTTGCTTGGCGCTTGTGCGCCCGAAGATGGCTAATATAGCCGCGATCTTTGACGGCATGCTCCCTGGCAGGACAGATTTTGATTCTGGATGATTTTAAAAATGAAACACTTCATCGTGAAGTTATGTCAAGCAGTGCATGCTGAACTTGGCTAACCGTTTTTAAGCCGTACAATGGCATCTGACTTGGTTTTAATTGACGACTGTAGTCAATCGACAACAGCCGAGACCTACAGCTTTACGTGCCCTCCGAAGCACGGAAACGCTCGTGATAATTGCCTCTTTGGTCACCTATCAGGTTCCCTGTCTCTCTGTGTACGTTGCTTAACCTCACTGATCGGTTAAGATCAGCGAGCGTCACTGGGCTACGAGCGCTTCAATTTATGGGTTTATCCACAACTCGAGTACGATGGTGATAGCGCGCTTAAGGCGACTACAGCACCTAAATTACGATTTTATGATGCGTAGATAGGCATGACGCACTGCATTAAATCGAAGAAAAAAATACTACGGTAATATTCAGGACATAAACTAGATAACTAGTTTGCTAAAAACATGATTCAGCACTTTTGGTTCGATAGAAGAAGCTCACAAGGTCACCTCTAAATACCAATATTGTGTATCTTTTAAGCTGTAAAAACGATAGTAAAATGCACACAGAAACTTGAATTTGCTATAAAAATGTTCGTGATTGAACATTCTCGATAAGTAGTTAACGCATTTTTTGATTTAAGCTGTTACCTTTCCATAAATCTCATTTTTCTAACTTTCGAACATGTTTTTACGCACGCACGCTTTCATAGTCCGTAAACTTCGTGTATCGACACTGTTCGCACTGCCGGCCCAGGCCTGTTGAGAGACGGAGATGGCACTATTCCTAAGTGTGCTGCCTTTATCGGGTGCTGTAGTCGCCTTAATGCGCCGCGTCCTATGTCAAAAAAAGCAATCAAAGTGAAGTTTCACCGTCAGCCGAGTGGCGCGCCGCGCGAGTTTGTCGCCATCGTGCTCCAGCAGCAGATGTTATTCATACAAATAAATGATTTCGAGAAGTTCACCTCACCTGATCGGGCTCACAGCCGACTTGGAAGACAGCGGCGCAGGGCGTGACCTCCACGAGGTCAGTGTGGCAGTTGATGGAGATGCACCTGTCCTTGGTGACCTTTGTCAGGGCTGCTGCGTACTTCGGGACGCCGAACAACGCGTCGCCGCCCGTGTTGTAAGTCACGCTTATTGCGTCGCGACGTTTTTTCTGGATGCAAATTGAAAATTGAACCGGAATTTTAGGCCTGTTTTCTTGAGCATATCATTTTTCATTGGTGAGGAATAAAAAAATACAAGCAGCAAGCAGCAGCATCATCAAGCATGCAGTTATCTAGCTGATACAAGCCTTGTTATTTTATAGTTAGATGGTGTTGCGTTAGTTGTCCGAAATTATTTATTAATTCACAATAAAAAGGGCTCTATACTGAATCGATCATTGAAGTTCAGCAATGTACTTCACCTTATAGGTGATCAAAGTTGCAATTTCATCAAGAGTATATTTCACTAAAAACAGGAGTCGCGATTCAGCAGTTTGAAAGACTCAATATAGTGCATGGACTATCTAAGTCCGCTTAGAACACCAGGAGCCGACCCATAATTAAAAATAAACGCTACACACTCGAAGGCCCACACTACGGTTTCCTTGTGTTATCCCTTGGAACATACCTACACAAAGACAGACGAACACCCATGACCTCAGGCAAGAAACAAGAGAAGAAGACACAGCGTACCTTCCGCCAATAATCGTCAGCGAGATACATAATCTTCTGAGCAGCCCCAGCGCACTTCCCGGCGTGATAAGGAAACGTAAAGACCGCATGGCCGCCGCGACACTTCTTCATACAATCCCAGGTCTTAGTGCAATACTGCGGCGAGTAGATTGTGGAGACACAGCTGCATGGGTTGTCTAGGGCTTCTGGAAGTCCTGGAATCTGTGGGAAACAGAACCTGTGTGTATCTGTATTTCCGAGCTCTTTTTTATTTATTTATTTTATTCAATAAAATGCTGCACTAACAGCGGACTAAAACGTACAGTCAAGAGCAGGTCACGCTTTACACTACCAGTTTAAGCTGAGCTCTGATTTAATACTGCGCGCCATACAATGCAGGGCCGGTCCAAAGCCCAAAGTGTTAAGGTTGACGTGCACTTGAGTGTGTACAACAAACGTACGTACAACGTATGACATGTAACCCGAATCTCTTTAAAGTTAGAGTGAATGAGCCTCGTGTGATAAAAATTTGAAATCCAAACCTTTTCATATCGATTAACGAGTCCAAGAGCTATAACCAGGTACTCATATCGTATCTGGTCTCCGCAGCAAGTGTGGACAGTACACTTGTCCGCTTCGATGTATGCCGCGTGGTCTTTGAACCAGCAGACCTTGCTGGGCAGCACCGAGAGAAGGGGGCGCCGGGACTGGTGCTCTTTCTTGATTCCTGCAGCCACCAGCGTGAATAGGGGCTGGTAGTAGTGATGCTGGGAAAACCAAATAATAAGTCTAAAATAAAAATAAGATATTCAATTCAAATTTATTTATTTATTTATAAACAAACCATATGTTATAATACTTATACAAGTGTCGAGACTCCCTTTTAAGCATGTTAATGCCCTGTACCAGGTGGTCCCGCTCCTCCCTAACCGTAAGTAGGTAAAATAAGTAGGTAAGCAGTTTTTTTAAACATATAGTGACACGAACGCTGCCGAACAATGGCAGGCCTGAACGCACCTCTAGAGGTCGGGTGCCGTCGCGTTTCCGCGAAGATTCGGGCACGAGCGCGCCTTCTCGCTCGCTCCCGTGCGTAGATAGATATAAGTTTTCTCTTTTTCCCCCGCCAACGCGAGAGCGTCTTTTTTTTTCATCCATTATGGCGGACTTACGTTTTAATTTTAGCTGCGTAATTTTCGGGTGTCGAGGAAAAATAAATGTAATGGTGTCTTGTTCATAAGTTTTAATAAACAAAAGTAAACATCAACAGTGTTTCTATGAATCCACCCCATAAACAATTAATACATTTAATACTAAGTAGATCACCCCCAACATTTGAATGCTTTTAAACAACTGAACCAATTTTGGTCAAATACTTATAGCGATGAACCATCTCGGTTAAATCACATCGAAATCGGTTCCTTTGTTTAGAAGCTACGATGCCATGGACAGACACGCAGATACACAGCAAACATTATACACACGTCAAATTTGTAACACCCCTCTTATTTGTCGGGGGTTAAAAAGAGAATAGAATTATCTGCCTGCGAATAAATTTCCGATCTCATACAACCCGATTCTCTTTCAAAATCGAGTGAATAGGCTGCATCTTCTGGATAAGCTTGCTACATCCTTTACATCCTCGACCAGATCTTCCCCCTCGTACTGAGCTAGATTATGATTAAGAGTGGACCTATTATCACGATTAGAAAAGCTTGTAATTTTTCTTTTAATTGGGTAACTTTCGGTCTTTGTTTACAGTGGTGTTCATTCATTCCCTTTAAGCAAGAAAACGCTTGTGTTAATTTAAGAGAATCCGTTCTTCTGCGAACATTGGACTAAGCGGATACCCTAATTAGGCCATTGTACTAAACTAATTAAATAATAAATAAACGCTACACGCTTAAACGCTTGGACTATGGCCTAAAACCCCTTTGTATTTCGAAGCGAGGCCCGTGCCCCTCGGTGGGGACGTATATGGGCTGATGACGACGACGACTATAAGGTTTTCTCTTGTATTTTGAGTCACTTGGAACATACACAGAGTCACAGTCACCCATGACCCGAGGACAAACATGCTTTTTACACAAACATTTGCTCCCACTCGACCCGTTGACTCGACTAAGCTGAAGTTATACATTACCTGAGAAGGTTCTAGAACGATGATTTCCCTTTCCTTAAGCTTTTTAGCGAATCTCCAAGCAACGGTGCATCCGCCCGTCCCACCGCCAACCACCAGTAGCTTACACCTGACACGAAAAAATAAGGTAAGTACCTAAAGTGGGCGTCAAAAGTCCAGACAGAAAAGTAAAGTTATGCCGGCGAAACGCACACACACAATAATGATAAATAAATAATATAATAATAATAAACGTTATACACTCAAAGGCCCACACTAAGGTTTTCCCTTGTGGGTCCCTTGGAACATATATAAAGACAGACACAAATACCTACCCATCCATGACCCGATAACAAACATCTGCTTTTTACAAAAATATTTGCCCCAACTGGGAATCGAACCCAGGACCCGTCGATCAAGAGACAGCATCACTACCACTCAACCAAACCGGCCGTCATGACATAAATAAACGTATTCAGTAGTTCTATACGGCTGGATGCTATACAGAATTTAACCACATGCATCATCAGTCTAACTGGTGCAAGTGTTAGCTCATTGGCTTGTAGGGTTCGAATTCTATTGCGGGCTTTCTTTTGGTATTTTTTTAATCTTTGTGTTAGCCTAACTAGCCATCAATGACAATTTATTCATACACAATTTGTGTGACGACACCCGCTGATTTACCGTGCCGTCCTTCATCTAATTCATTTCTTAATCATCATTGGCATATCTAGGGTTATTTTCTAGGGGGGGCCGCGGGCCTGGCGAAACTTAAATGTACTCTAGCTTAATACGCTGTGTATTCAAAAGTAACTAATACTGTATTATAGTATGTATGTAATAATAAGTATGTAGATTTCTCAGCTGTAGATATTTTTTTATGATTTTGTGTGAAGTTATCAGTATTTTGGCATCAATTATAGAATTTCGAATTGGTAGCCCAATATTCTGGGGTGGGCCCTAGACCATACTGGAGTGGGCACGGCCCACCCGCCCCCCCCCCCCCCCTATATACGCCTATGTTAATCATTTAGTTTAATAAAATGCGTAAATACAAAACAACATTCTGAAAAACTGAGATCATCGGGATTCGAACCCCTGACCTACATACTACAGGGGTTCAAATCCTGGCTAAAATTCATCATCATCATCACCAGCCTGTGTTAGTCCACTGCTAGACATAGAATAGAATAGAAAAAATGTTTATTTCCACACTACAAAAAATGAGGTTACACAAGAGTTAAGTATTAAATCAGTTAAGTAACATAGTCTGTTTCATTGTTTTTTTAAACCTTATTTAGCACTTAACTAAAACTTTACATTATTTGTGGGGGCTGGTGCCTAAACTAGGTAATTAAACCTGTACAGGTCACCAGGCTTTTCCCTGGAATCTATACATCTGTCAAAAGGTAGACATGGACTTAATAGGTGTAGTATAGGCCTCTTCTATGTTATTTTGTGTTGTGTTGTATATTACATGTTCCGTGCCATGAATACATGTATTTCTCTCTTTCTCTCTCCACTAGGTTTTCAGTAGGTTTTCAGCTCCTAAAATTTCCCAACTTAAATACTTAAGGCGACTACAGCACCCGATAAAGGCAGCACACATAGGGATAGTGCCATCTCCGTCTCTCAACAGGCCTGGACCGGCAGTGCGAACAGTGTCGATACACGAAGTTTACGGACTATGAAAGCGTGCGTGCGTAAAACATGTTCGAAAGTTAGAAAAATGAGATTTATGGAAAGGTAACAGCTTAAATCAAAAATGCGTTAACTACGAGTACTTATCGAGAGTGTTCAATCACGAACATTTTTATAGCAAATTTAAGTTCCTGTGTGCATTTTACTATCGTTTTTACAGCTTAAAAGATACACAATATTGGTATTTAGAGGTGACTGAGCTTTTTCTATCGAACCAAAAGTGCTGAATCATGTTTTCAGCAAACTACTTACTTATCTAGTTTATGTCCTGAATATTACCGTAGTATTTTTTTTCTTCGATTCAATGCAGTACGTCATGCTTATCTACGCATTATAAAATCGTAATTTAGGTGCTGTAGTCGCCTTAAGTCTCGTAACTTTGGTAAAGGGATTCACACATACCTATGAATACACGAGGAAGTATGCACATGAGCACATAGTATCCCTCCCGCATTTACACTGCGTATGGAACACGGCCGCAGAAGACTACCCATTTAACACGTGCAAATAAACTACATGAATTTGTATTTTTTAGTTTTCATTAAATTGTTATGCCATAATTTTACTAGAATTTTGACACTATCAACCTACTAGATTTTAGTTAGTTTTTGAGTAATATGAAAGAAAATTAGATACTTACCAATTTTATTCAGGGGTTTATTATTATGTTGATAATACGCTAACGCAGTCAAATTAATTTGTACCAGTATAAGAAAGTCGTATCATTCTACAATTTTCTACAGGAAAATTAGCCCAACAATAGGGAATATGCATGATTTTTTTTATCGCATTGATTAACAAAATATGAAAATACCGTAGTTGAGATGACAAAAAGTTAAATTAAAATTGGCCAAGAAATACGGCCGATATACACATTTAAAACTATTAATTACGCACCGATTAGACAGAGCTCCCCACATGGACTGTGACGTCACATGTTACTACGTCCATACAAACTCCGTGTTAAATTTCGTTTTGCTAGAAAGAGATAGAAATACAAATATACTTTATTGCACACCAACATTACAGAACATGATACAGAGTAAAAGTTACATTATGAACAGTAATAAAGTAAGTAAATAAATCTTCGATGGCTTATATCTTTTTTAATTTCATAGTTATTCAAAAAATAGTTTTACTAAACTGTTTATTACATGAATGAGGATTAATTTTTTAAATAAAAAAAAATCATGCATATTCCCTATTGGGTGTCTCTCTTTTATCAAGTCTAACATTCTTTGCGGTAAATGGAAAACAATGTTTAAGAAAAAAACAACTATATTTTCAAACAATATATTGTGCAAATAAAACGAGTACATGTAAATCTAAAAAACCCATTATGTATAAACATAATCTCAAAATAACATTACTTAGTATTTATGACCAAAGCATTTATGAAAAATTTATTATGGAAAAGTATTTATGAAAAAGCGACATAAAAACAAAGTTTACCAGAAAAATAAAAACATTAACTGAAGGCATCTCAGTAGTATTTTAAAATTACAATTAATATGTTTATTAGTATGTGATTTACATGTATTTTACTAAATTTTTTTACGGAAAATATTTAATAACAGAATAAGAAAGAGTTTCAATGAAACAATAAAAAAGGACTCTAATTACAAAAAAAAATACGATTCAATTTTCTTTTCTTTAGTCCTTGTAACTTGTTTGTTTCCTTATAAAAAAAAACCTCAAAACTCATTCTGTTATCATTATTTTATTGGCTTAGTAAATTAACCTGATCATAACATAACAATAATGATCAGTATTACAATGATTTTCCAGATATTACTTTGATAAACAAATTTGATCAATTTTCCTAATTGAAAATTAAGTTTTAATCATGGCAACATTTGGAGCACTTATTAAGTTTGAATAGTTATTCGAAAAATTGAGAGCTCTTTTTTATAAAAATTTAAATAGAAATATCTTTATTTCTAAAATATTCACGGCCAACGACATTCACCAATTGGCACAATATCCTAAATACAATAAGTACCTAATCACCTTTAATAGTTAAAATAAAATTTTATAAAAAATATTCTTCCTTTTTAATTGTACAATTACAAAAATCAAACTATCATTTTGCCGTTTTTTAACAGATTTGTAAAGCAGCGCGTATTCGTAAAGTTTTAAGTTTTACATTATGCGACGACGATAAGGTGTCGAATAGACCACTATAATCGCCAACATTTGTGTTAAAAAAATTGTGACATTTCGCGCGGCATTGGCCACAGATTTCGTACTGATGAAGTATGATTTGAAAACATACCCTCCTAAAAAATTACGATGACACCTTAAGAAATCGTTAAAACTCTATCGACCCAAAACTCCTTACAAAAAATTCAACAAAGTAAAAAAATACACTAAAAATCCAATTAAAGTTGACCAATCACAGTTACTTTTGCCAATGATTGGCGAATTTTAAATCTCATAATGGAGATCGAGTCCGTTCTACATTTAAATTAATTCAAAAATAGAATTACTCTTGACACTAATTTCTTAACACTTATAACCGGCCAGTATGTTAGTATTATGTTTGTTTCACTTAGCGAAGGGATTGACGAGCTTTCTGACAAACTCTGGTCCGTGATAGTATCCTTTGAGCATAAACTTCCAGTATATGAAGGGGAAGAGACTCCTCTTCATGTGGTACGCCATCTTGGATTCCTGTGACTGTAAAATTGGCTGATCAGGTTGCAAAGGTAACACCGTCAATTAAACTGTACCGCAAAGTAAATTAAGTTTATGATCAACTATTTATCTTTCTTGGAAATGGTCAAATAAGATGACAATTTTTTTTAACTTAACGCCGATGTTGCGACATTTTAAACTCAATTTAATTTACAGTACAATCCTATCGACATTAATTTAGGATAAAACCAGCGTTCCGTACGCGACTTTGTACGCATGGAAAATAAATTTTTTGTCACGTATAGTTGGACTTTTAAGGATCCAACTGTACGTGCGGAAAATCACGTCAATTCGACGTGAAAGAAGGACAAACGAATACACTTTCACATTTGTAAAATCTACTTACACATTGTAACTTTGGACATTGAAAAGTCCTGGCTACTCCCTAGGGTCCCTAAGACCCCCACTAGGCTAAATCTACTAACTACGTCGGAGATTTTAAAACGTTATAAAAGAGTTTGCTGCGGGATAGACGCTAAAGGCGGGAGACGATTTTACAGGCACAGCCTTTTCACTGAAATTGTCTTGTTGTAATAATAATAATACGTTTATTTCTTCAGAACAGCACACACATACATTTAAAAAAAAGTTCAAAATATTTTTATCCTATTATAAGTTTAAGCTTGCATATGTCTGCTGCAGTGAGGAAAAAAGGCCTGGGCTCAGCGACTAATGCCAGACTGATTATCAGGCTGGCAACACTGATTTTCTTTCAGCCCTCGCTCGTTGTAGTGTTGGACCTGCGAGTAATTATCTCCCGAATAAGGCTTTACGACCCCCTGATCTACACTAATATAAAGAGGAAAAATTTGACTGTTTGTTTGTTTGCATTAAATAGTCCGAAACTACTGGACCAAGTTGGAAAATTCTTTAACCATGCTTCTTCTCTTCTTTGCCAGCCCATATACAGTCTGGCAAAAAAGAAAAGAAATTAAAAAGTGGCAACACTGCAGTGTCGTCCCGTTTTTCTTAGATTGATTTGAAAGGGACGACGCTACAGTGTTGCCACATTTCTACTCTTTTTTGCCAAGCTGTACGTCCCCTCCGAGGGGCACGGGCCTCCCTTCCAAACGCGAAGGGGTTTTAGGCCATAGTCCACCACGCTGGCCCAATGCGGGTTGGTGGGTTTAACCATTAGAATGCTACATTATCCCTGAGTAACATAGGCTACATAATTTTTCCGAATTCCCACGGGAACGAAGTCCCAGGCGGAATGCTAGTTATAATTTATGTTAAGAAGTTAGGATTTTTTTACACCTGTTATAGCGCCAATTCGGTTTTACTTATATAAATATAGTAGCTTTAGTTACATCAATGTTTGTTTTGAATAGAAGTCCTCTAATGAGGTTGACATAGTTGCCCAACCATGTATTTTTTATATATATATTTTTTTAAATGTTTAAGACAACGCTTAGGACAAGTTGATGACATGAACCAGGAATGGTGAACCTTTTTTCGTGAACGTGCCATGTTTTTTAAATGGACAATTGAACACCTATTATTATATTAAATTTTTATGTTGATAAGGGGTCATCCATAAATTACGTCACACGAATTTCATTATTTTTTGACCTCTTCCCCCTCCTTGTCACAGCTGGTCACATATTTTGCATATTTTCCATTTTTTTTTAAATTTTCTGATAAAAGCAGTACTTAATAGAGTTGTTTTTTTTTTTTGCCAACTCAAAACTCACTGTCTCAACCAAATTAAAAATGTATAAAGAGTGCTTAAGACTGAGGAGGTTAAGTTTGTCGTTAATAGTTAACACGTTTTGATACTCATAACACATTTTGAAATGTGACGTCACGAAACTTCAACCCCTCCCACCCCCTTGTCACACAATGTCACAGTTTGTCGACCCCCTCCCCTCCCCTTAACGTGTGACGTAATTTATGGATGGTCCTTAATGGACAAACAAATTCATAATCCGTCAAGCTTAAAATGTAGGCTTTCTCGGGAAGAAACGATCTGGTGGGCTCAAGTGAAAATCACTTTGTAGAGAACCAATGTACGCATTTAAGATCAACCCTAAACAACTTCACCTTCTGCAATAACCTCTCTTTATATTCATAGTTAAGATGATTTAAAAAAAAATGAAATTAACAAAATTCCTTAACCATGACACACACATACATACACTCACGCCTGTAATCTCTATCGGGGTAGGCAGAAGATCGTGGACCATGACGATGATTAAAAAAAATGATGATGTCAACAAAGTTTTAAAACCATGATGATGATTAAAAAAAATTTTCTTATACCGTGATAATGATTTTAAAAAATGATGATGTCAACGATCTTCTTAGACCATGACAATGATTTAAAAAAAATATGATGTCAACAAACTTCTTGGACCATGACGGTGAAAAAAATGATGACGCCAACAAACTTCTTAGACCTTGACAATGATTTTAAAAAGTAATGATGTCAACAAACTACAGTTGGTAGTACGATAGCCTCACCTGATCGAACGGGAAGGTCTCGTGCACGACGCCATTGTATAAGAACTCTGCCAGTATGCAGGTATTGTATGAAGTGACCAGCGGACAAGCCCCATACCCGTTGTAGGAGAATATAGGCTTACAGTTCTTCATCGTTCGACGTAGGTTGTTTTCTAATACGTAGCTCTGTTTCGCTGTAGTAGAAATTTTATAATTATTTATTTATGTCACAGTTAAAACTTAAACGCACGACGTAATGTGCTGACTAAAGGAATGAGTTTCACCGCTTGTCTTGAAGGCACGATAGAGCCCCGGAAGATCTAATCCTGGGGTCGTGGGTTCAAGACCGTGGAATCACGCGGGTAAGCATTTAAAAAATACTTAATTTGTCACATTTATACTTCACTGGATGATTTGCAGATCTATAAAATGCAAAATAATGATTACATGACATACTTCTCCAAAGCTAGTAGGAAGGAATTAAAACATAAAAATACGTTCTCGTGTGCGTGCATGCATGTACGTACGTGTAGACAAAAAAATAATCAATTTATGATATAAAAGACTGCAATAATTAAAGCCGAAATTGTGCGTTCAGGTAAAGAAAGAATTCTGAAAAATGATTGTTTATACTTAACTTTCATGTGCCTACTCATGAGATAGTTTTTTTTTTTAAATTAAATAAGATACTTAACAATCTAAACTATCTACACTACTAATATTATAAAGAGGAAATATTTGACTGATTGTTTGTTTGCATTGAATAGGCTCCGAAACTACAGGACCGATTTGAAAAATTCTTTCACCATTATAATGTAGGATATATTATCCCTGATGAACATAGGCTACGTAACTTTCCCGAATTCCCACGGGAACGAAGTCCCGGGCAGAAATCTAGGAGGAAAACATCAGGATGTGGCTCACCAATAGCAGCAACAGTCTTGCTGTTAGGCGTGTTAGTACAGTCTCCGATGCCGTAGATGTTGGGGTACTTGCTGTGCTGCAGAGTGTGGATGTTGACGTCTAAGTAGCCGTTGGCGTCCACTAAGTGTGGGTTCTTCGAGAGGAAGTCAGGTGGAGACTGGCTCGGAGTCGCGTGCAGCAAGTTGTAGCGCATCGTGAAGTAACCCTATAAAACAGTAAGTGTGACGCGAGGGTTTTCCTGTATTGCGGGCGATAGGCTGACGACCTTCACCACTATTCATATTTATCATATCACACTAATATTAAAGTGTGTGTGTGTGTGTGTTTGCGTGCGTGCGTGCGTTCGTGCGTACGTAAGTGCGTGTTTATGTGTGTTTGTATGTTTGTTACTTTTTCACGCTCAAACGGCTGGACCAATTTTGATAAAATTTGGTATGGAGGTAGCTGACACCCTAGATTAACAAGTAGGCTACATAATTTTCCCGCATTCCCACGGGAACGAAGCTAGTATCTAATAATCCTCAGAATGAACATCAAATATAACGTCAAGTGTTAGAAATATAAGATAACGACAACAAAACGCGGTGGTATTACTTACAACCACCCTACACTTACCCCACCACAGTTATTATCATTATCTGCCATGTGGAACGTAGCCTCTTTTTTCTCCGGGTCTATCTTCTTGAGGGTGGTTTTGAAATTTACCACTATGTTCTTCTTCTGCACTACCTTGAGAAGTTTATCTGCGTACTTCTTTACTCCGAATATCACCGGCAGATGCGTGTTGTACGTAATCTTAGACCTACAACGGACTCCCGTCTGCAACAACGTAGAAAAAATGTGTCACATTTATAGATCTTGCTTCCAGGATGCACGTGGATTTGTCACTAAGGTTGAGGGTCCAGCAAAGAATACGAACTCTTCGTGTCGTGGTGTCTATTTGAATACGTCATACATCGTTACTTAAGTCTATACAGGGTGTAAAGGACAGCTTAGCAAATACTTAAATGGTGAAATCTACCCATAACTATCATCAGCTTTAAGTAGTTATTTTTTCCCGGAAACGTCACGTTAAGGAGTTTTTATTATTTACCTACTTTGGCGCTACGCAACGTATCGCGTAACCGTGCCCCTGCGCGATCTCCACTTGCCGCGCTGCTATCGGAGTGCGATATACATTGCTGGTTTTGGTGTTTTACGTTGTTATGATTGTTTTTTAGTGCAAAATGGAGTGTATTCGATTAAATAATAACAAATGTAAGCAGAAAATATTAAAAAACACGAAAAAAAATTGAAAAATTTCCGGAGAAAAATTCTACTGGAAAATCATTAAGAATGATTGTTCGACTCCAGGGTTTCAGTTTTTGCTAAGCTGTCTTTTACACCCTGTATATATTTGTGTGCAGATGGCAGCACTACTCGTATTTACAGTTCGGCAAGTGGCCGCTAGATGGCGCTAAGAACCTGTTTGTGACAACATGCAAATTATACGATTGTCATTGAACTGTAAGGGTTACTTGAAGTGCATTAAGTCTTTATTTACATACTTTAAAGATAATTAAAAAATAAACTTTAGGCGCTGTTTATACATAAACGACTTGGAGCGAGGGCGTGGCGCGGCGACCATAGAAACGTAAAATGAAACTTAATAACTACGTAGAAAATGTTTTTTTTAGATTAGATTCGTTAAATTAACTAACATAATCATAAATAATGTAAGTGAATAAATATAACGAAAATAAATAACGTAACTATCAAAAATAAAATCTGGGGCCTGATTTTTGAAACAATAGAATTCCAATTCGCATACGAATTGACAAGATTTGTACGAGATTCTCATGCGAACTCAACTCGAAAAGTTCACTTCTGAACAAAATTCTGAATAATTAGGTTGTGATACAACAAACTAAGAATTAGGTCGTGATATAAACTAAGAATTAGATCGATCGTATTATAGCGAAATTCTAATTTATATTATTCATAACTAAATAAGATTTTTGTAAAATTGTCTGCATTCACATTACACCGACATCTATTGATAAAATTTGTTGAACTAAATGTATGAAATCTCGTTTCTTTACTTAATTATGTTATAGTCAAACCTCGAAGCTCCGGCGCTCCTAGGTTTGACTAGTCAATCCTCAGGCTAACCTAACCTAACCTAGGATAAACCAGTTGTTTATGAATGATTTCTACTCACTATTGCATAACATACTATGCGTTTAAAAACGTAGCATTTTTATCAATGCCAGGTATCAATGAATCATGTTCATTGTCCAGCTCATTTGACTCCGAACATCCTTCGTGGAGTATTTCATTACAACGAATTCATGGTTTCCATTCATTCACCAACAGAATGGCCAGTGTTGTCATTTCTTTGTTCTGACAATGGTTGTGCATTATTAACAAATGTTTGGATAACGGCACAGGCCAATATGCGGTTACAAAATAAGTAGTCTTTTTTATTTAAAAAAAACATGAATTTGAAATAGATACACTCAGTTTCAGAGACGTCCATTAAACTTAATGGTACTTTAAATATCGTAGCTTTCCGTCCTGTTGACGTCAAAACGGACGTCTTGAAGCTTTTACTTGAATGAACGTTTCTGTAACTGGGTGAAAACCTTTTAAGTTAGACACAACTAAAGACATGCTTTTCTTATGAATCATGTTTAAAATGCATCCATTTAAAAGAAAGCATGTTACAAAGTTATATTTATTCATTGGTTGTTAATTTTTTGACCAGGCCCATCTAATGAATAAGCTACGGGCCTCAGATGGTACAATTACGCCACTGTATCAGCCAAAGTTCGTCACACACTTGACTATACCTACACGATAAGAAGATTATTATGAAGGCATCTATAAGGTATTTTCAAAGGCACTGACCTTCATGAAGTATGAGTCCGCTAAGTAAGCAATCTTCTGCGGCGCACCAGGGCATTTGATGATGGAGTCAGGGTAGGTAAAGATAGCCTCACCGCCGCGGAACGACTTGAAGTTGTCGAAGGTTTTCTCTACGTGGCGCGGGTCATATATCGTTGAGACCCCGCTGCCTGGCATTTCCAATGCCTCTTTTAAACCTTCGGTCTGGAAAGTAAAAAGACTCATGTTATATATAGTCTAAGAACGACCTTCACCCATCTGTTTAACGAATGAAAAATATTTTATATTAATTTTAGGATGTTAAAAAATATAGCGCTAGTGAGTTGCCTGAAAAAATCTGGTAAAATAGTGGGCGAGCAGTCGAGCACTCTTTTCGGGCCCTGCTTATAACGGCTGAACCGATTTTGATAAAACATATTTCAGAACCAACGCCAGATAAACCAGCTTTGAAAAAACAAATCAAAATTTCAGCCAAATCGGTTCACCCGTTTAAGAGCTACCTTCTTTAGGCCATCTGACCATCTGGCTGGTCTCCATTCGAGAACCTGTTTACTCTAACGCTCGTCGGTTCTGTGACAGACATGGCCAGCCCACTGCCACTTCAGCTTGCTACACTTTTGGATGATATCCATCACTCCGGTTTTCTGTCGGATGACCTCGTTTCGAATTCTATCCCTTAGCGAGATCCCGAGCATGGAGCGTTCCATTGTTCGCTGAGCGACGTGCAATCGGTGGGCCAACCTCACTGTCATGTTCCACGTTTCGGCTGCGTAGGTCATTACTATTTACCTTACCTTATGATAATCATTTTTGACCCCAACAGAAATGACGAGATATTCATAGTTGATCTCGTCTCCTTTTTCGGTGTACACCTTGCACTTGTCGGGGTGGATTTCCGAGGCGCTGTCTTGCAGCCAGAGCGCCCGAGATGGCAACACCGAGCGCATTTCCCGAACGCTCTCGTTTAGTGACGTCACTCCTGCGCCTATCAACGTCCATAGTGGTTGGTAGTAGTGATTCTGTGAAAAACAATATTTACTTTAAAAAAGTGCATTTCTTACCAGCCCATATACGTCCGCGTCGAGGGGAACGGGCCTCCTTTCGAAGCATAAGGGATTTAGGCCATAGTCCACCACGCTGGCCCAGCGGGTTGGTGGGCCGCTCGTCTTCCGTAAACTACAGGGTGATATTGAAAACATTCGACAAACTTTGATGAACAGATTTTTCTATGGGACCAACTTTCCTACTAAAAAAAAATCTGCTGTTCCATACAAAAGTTCAATACGTACTCAACCAAAATGTATGGAACAACCGATTTTTTTTAGTAGGAAAGTTGGTCCCATAGAAAAACTTGTTTATAATCATGGGTAGATTCATCCCTCAAAGTTTGTCGAATGTTTTCAATTTCACCCTGTATACAGGGCTTTAGGTAAATCACTATCAACCTCTCGGGTGGTAAATCAGTCCATGAAACTGAACAACTTTCCCAAGGAACAAAGGTCGAAGTAGGTATGAAAAAAAAAATTACTTCCCATACAAAATGCGCTATCAGCTGACACAGTTTGTATGGGAACTAAAAAAATTTTTTTCGTATTCCGACCTTTGTTCCTTGGGAAAGATGTTTAGTTTCATGGACTGATTAACCACTCGAGAGGTTGAAAGAGAGATACCTAAAGCCCCGTATATTTGACATAAAAACTTTGGTCTTAGTAAATTGTTAAAAACACTTCTTACTGTTTCGCTCAATGAGCGTTTTCGATCTTTTTTAGCCTGACGGGTGACTTTAGTTAGCGAATAAACATAGACACAACTTTATTCATTGAATCTTTAGAGGCTGATTCTATTTGTGAAATTAAATAACTTTCTGTGGGGAAAAAGTAATTTTTTTTTATTCGACTATTATAAAAGGCAAAAAATTATCGCTGAAGTTGTATATGGAGAGAATTTTATTTTCTTTTTTTTATATTATAAGATGGGTTAACTCTTGACCTCAAGCTTGACCATAAGGTCAAAGATGAGGTCGACGATGGAGCGAGTTAACCCAGAAAATGCCCATAAAGGCACTGGTACTCCCACGCACCGACGGAACACAGCAAGCTGTTTGGCGTCGGTCTTCGGTAGGAGGGTGGTCGTGAACCAGACGGCCCTTTACAGAGCCTACCACACCGCATGAGACCTTAGGACGACACCTCAGATTCAGAAAAAATGAAGTGCCGTTGCCTGGGATGGATTACTAGGAGGCAGGTCTGATTTGTGTTTCCTTACGACACCCCGGAAAAAGATGGGGTAGTGTTATTCTCAAACGATCACCACACGATAAATACGGTAAATCATATTTCAATCTGTGTTCTTCAGTTTAGTGGGCTGATTCACCCTTTAATTTTATTTAGCGTTTTTTGTACGATTTATCTTTCTGTTGAAAGCTTATGATCTTTGTATCTAATCGAAACAAAGCGAACACCTGTCTAGCTTGTCGTGCTATGGACGGTACATGAGCGTGTATGGATCTATTAGCAAAAGACAAATTCAGTGCTAATTAAGTCAACCTTAGTCCGTGACAATAAGTAGCAACGATGATAACACAAATACCTACACTGCAGTCGATATTAATGTTTATTTACGGCCCATTGTTGTTGCATTACCGATAATGGGACTTTACCTGTTACTAACTACATATTGGGAGGAAAATTGTACAAATACACGCCAGAAACTCAATTGTTGGTGTATAAGGAACTCGATCCCTACTACCTCTAATACTTCCCTACTATTATTATAAATGCGAAAGTAACTGTGTCTGATTCGCTTTCACGCCTAAACTATTGGACCGATTTTGATGAGATTTGGTAAAGAGATAGACTAGAGCTTGGGAAAGGACATAGGCTACATTTTATCCCACAGCTGGGCACGATGTAACCTGTACTTCACGCGGGCGGAAAGCTAACTCATTCCATATTTTATTACAAACTAGCATTCCGCCCGGTACTTCGTTCCCGTGGGAATTCGGAAAAATTATATAGCCTATGTTACTGAGGGATAATGTAGCATTATAATGGTAAAATTATTTTGCAAATCGATCCAGCAGTTTCGGAGCCTATTCAATGCAAACAAACAATCAAATCTTTCCTCTTTATAATATACTAGCTTCCCGCGCGGGACTTCGTTCCCGTGGGAATTTGGGAAAATCATGTACCCTATGTCCATCCCGGATAATGTAGGATTCTAATGGTGAAAGAATTTTTCAAATCGGTCCAGTAGTTTCGGAGCCCATTCGATGCAAACAAACAAACAATCAAATCTTTCCTCTTTATAATATAAGTGCAGATTAATGCGGGAGACGGATCCTTTTATCTCATCTGTACCTATTAATTCCCATCAACATAGCGCTTACGTTGGACACTCAGTCAAGAAATAAATAAAACTCTGTAAATAACTGACACTCAAATAACGTGTGTAATTCTGTATTTGGGTACCTATTGTATCATTCCAATGGGTTATTCAAAAGTATTTATTTACCTATTTTATTGTCTATTGTTCTTTATAATAAAATAGATAAGTATTCAATAGGTGCGATATTCAACTCTCGTAAGTATACTGTCGTCAAAAACAAGCATTAAGATTTCGCATTAGTTTTTTTTTTTTTTTTAACTCAAAGGCTTTCTCTTGTATCGTGGGTCCCTTGAGACTTGTTGAGACACATAAAAAGACGGAAACAAACACCCAGAGATCAGAACAAACATCGATGTTGATGAAAAATATGAAGATGTGAAAGATAATTTGATTGGTAGTAATTCGGTAAACCTGTATAACATTTTCTTTTTATAATTGATATTTGCATAACTAATATTTTTTAACCTGGTTTCTCCTTAAGTATTGATCCTCAGTAAAAATAAGAGAAACATAATTTATAAAGAATTTTATGTAAAGGTCAGTAATCGTTATCATTGATGTAGAAGTGATTATAGACACATTATCAATAGATTTCGAGATACAGGCATAAAACTGATAAAAAGGACATGTTTTTACTTTTATCATGTTTTCCCCCACCGCCGGCTCGTCCCTCACCCTCGGGGTCTTTTAGAATGTTCGCCTGGAAACCTCAGGGAATAGCTGTACCAACTTTACAAACTACACTAATTATTTGGCCAGATTATTTTAATTTTCTCAGGCTAATAGGTAGTACCTACAGATACTTTCAGTTGTACTTACTTTAAAATGAATGAACAATTGAATGAATTTTACAGTGAATAGTATGAAATTCCACCTAGAACCTAAAATAGTACAGCCACGCACTGTTTAAGCTAAGCTATTAAAAATTGCTGTAAACTTGTGAAGTAGGTAGTATATTCTTCTTAAAATGTTAAGTTTTATCGAAGCTGTAAATGTTAACCCTGTTTAATGTACACACGGTAGCACATCAGGCTATACGTGTTGACCTAGCGAGACAACCCCAACACAAGTATTTTATTACTTACTAGGACTGTTCTCATTTTTGTTAGTATTTAATAAGGAGTACCTAATAAAAGTTTTTTATTTTTTTTATTTTACCTTGACGTCGCCCTGATCTCGCTCGTAATAGCGCCGGCTTTCTTAGTGCAAATAAATAACCTGACGTGCTGCAGTCTGTACAACTGTAGCACTTAAATAGAACGTAAGTAACAATGAAATATAGACCTTTTCACTTCACGTTAAGGTTTAAAATACAAGAACAACAGAGACCTGTGTCATCACGCCCATAAATCTCATAATACTTGTGACACTGAATGCCAAAAACATAAGGCCAATGATTACAGATATATTTTCGCGGGGATGTGAGGAGTCTTATTACGTTAGTACTATTATTTATTCTGTGGTCTTATCATCTTAGTATTTTTTCATAGACATAGAAATAAGTTAAATACCACTAGACTGGCTGTTGTCAAATCAAAAACGAGACCATTTGATTTTCGCCATTTTGGCGCTGTAGGCGGCAGCGGCAGAAAACCGAACTCGACGTAGTGAGGCCAAAAGTCGATTAGTCGATGTATTCCCAGCGGGGTAGGCAGGCAATCAGCTCAAGTTGTACTTTGCCTTAGTGCTTAGTACTTTGCCTTGGCAATCAGCTCAAGTTGTACTTTTAATAAGTGAGGACCAAAAGTCGATAAGTCGACTATTTATGTTCTCTAGCGGAATGTAGAGCTTATTTTTTTCTTTTTCCCCAAAAGTATGTAAGTATAATGATCTGTTTTTCTTACAGCAGAGCGTCAATTTTGCGTAAACAATAAAACCATTTTCTCACATTAGCATGACTCAAGCTAAAGAAATAAGGTTTATCTTTTGCGTTAGTTTCAAAAACAATAATATTTAAAGCTGTGTTACTTTATAAAAACTTAAAGTATGTAATTTTTCAAAACTGGTACTCTTTTTTTCAGTTTTGAAATATTATTCAATAGTTCATAAAGCCTACTACTATCCCTTAGCGGGGATCGTGACATGTTTCTAGTAACCCTTATGTATAACCTTTACCTTGAACATTTTCTTCAAATATTGTAGGAACACTACCAAATTTTAACAATTTCCTACTTCAAAATGCTTCGAACATATTTCGTGGCTTTTCTTTGATGCCAATTATTCGAAACATTCATATTTTGAAGCCATTTTTTTTTAAAACTTCGTCGGTTGGAAATCTGTTGTAATAAATTTGGTTGGTTAGGTATTCTGTCTTACTGTTCTTATGAAGATTAGTAAACTCTTAAATATTTATCTAAAATCATTCAAGAGCGTGTCGAGCGACGCGCAAATTAATCAAACATTAGGTACTTGTTATCTTGAAAAGCTTAGGTACTAAGGTGTGATTACAGTTTTGTAGTATCAAGAGTCTCTTAGAAAATTGCGAGTAGACGGATATGGCGAAACTATAACTTTGTAGTCTACTACATAACCCTAAAAAAGTAATCATGGGTACTCAACAAAATAAAAACGGTTTTGTTTGCCATTGTACGTAACATTAAGTAATATTTTACACTAATATACCTATAACATGTTTCTATCGACATTGTTTTTATCGACTGTCTTTGGAAGCACTAGCGAAATAAAGCAGGCGAATCAAGCGAAATTGAAAATGCGAAAATTTTATCTTTTATAGTCATTTTAACATTACTATACATATATATACTTAGAAAAAGAGGAATGTCTTCCCGACAATTTCTAATCATTCAAAGTAGAATTAAGACGTTTTAAAACAACATTTTTCAATAAAACAGTTGGTAAAAAAACATACATGTACATTGACCGATTATCTCCTTTTTTCTGTTTATATTTACAAACCAAGCTTATTCTCATGGTCACAAAATTGGATATTAATAAAACTTTATACAAAAATTCACTTAGTCTTTAAAATTTTAACAAAATTTTCAAATATTTCAAATTGTTTACAATTTACTGCGTCAAGTTCCGTTCAATTTGTCAAAATTCCTGCGAATTTGTCACTTTCAATGCGTCCTAGAGACAAATGCTGTAATTTATAGAGGACTGCCAGTCCATACACTTTATGTCAGTGTATTTTTTTGTATAATTTATCCCTTTTGGGAAAGGCAAAGCAAAGGAAACTATGTCCATGCAGCCTCGTCTTCAGTGAAAAATCTTATTTCTAAAACTTAACCCAAGCTCCTCATGTTCTGCATAAAACTAGCGGCGAGAAGCACAACCGCAAGGATCTTTGTCGGTACTAAACGGAGCAGAAACACTGTTATCACTAGAATTTTTTATCACTACACGAATATTAGTCAATTTACTGCATAATACACTATACACTCAAAAATAAATAAGCTCAGGTGTAACGGCATAACTCATAAAATTCGTACTACTACTGTAACCTGTGTACCTACTGAATGAGAAAATATTAATTAGGCTTTTTATCAAGTTAAAATGTAATGAATTCAAGTTAAATTTAATGTAATTAGAATGTTGAAATGCATTATTATTATCTTATAAATTGTGTCTTTATTTTCTTTTGATAAAAACTATTAATTTTAAGTAACTTTTTTTTTCGATTTTGTTTTCAACGTAAATTTTATAAATGACTAGCTTTCCGACCGCGGCTCCGCCCGCGTGGACTACAGGTTATACCTAGTTCACACTGAAAGTTTTGCGTTGCTGGCCGCCCATAAATGTTTGAATTTTGAATGTTATATTTTTTTAAAACATGAAATCTCATTAGTTGATGAAAATAAATTTTGGCGGGAAGTCGCTTGTCAATTGTTTTTTATCTCAAGTTGAAGTTCGTTGTCCGTAGCAAAAATGGAACTAACACGAAAAGATTTTAGGGCGATGATTTTTTACGATTTTAAAAGTTCGCTTTCTCTGCAAGATTGCAATGCTCGTCTTCAAAATGCTTTTGGGAGGGAAGCACCACATTTGAGCACTGTAAGGCGTTGGTATGCCGAATTTCATCGCGGCCGTGTTTCTCTCCATGATGAAATTCGTGAAGGTCGACCCTCAACTGCGATCACGGAGGAAAATGTGGCTACCGTCAGACGACTTATTGAAGACAATCGGCGTATCACTTATGAGGAGATTCGAGGACATTTGGGGATTGGTATGAGCCAAATTCAGAAAATTTTACATGAACATTTAAAAGTTAGGAAACTTTGTTGTCGGTGGATTCCTCACGAACTCACTCCAGAACAAAAACGGTATCGAATAGATTGGTGTAAAGAAATGCTATTAAAGTACAATCACGGACATTCTAATGCTGTGTATGACATTGTGACAGGAGATGAAACATGGATATATTGTTATATTCCAGAAAGAAAGCAACAATCTTCTGTGTGGGTGTTTGAAGGTGACAGCAAACAAACAAAATTGAGGCAGGCGAGAAGCGTGGGCAAACAAATGATTGCGTTTTTTTTTTCCAAGACGGGTCCTGTCCGCGCGATCCCACTTGAGCAACAAAAGACCGTTAATGCTGAGTGGTACACCACTATTTGTTTGCCAAATGTCTTAGAAAAAGTAAGGGAAAAACGACCTAGAAGTCGCATCTTGTTGCACCATGACAATGCTTCGGCACACACCGCGAACAAAACAAAGACATTTTTGGCTTCTAAAAACATAGATCTCGTGACCCATCCCGCACACAGTCCAGACCTAGCACCGTGCGATTTCTTTATTTTCCCAAAAATCAAAGATTTAATGAGAGGTCCGACATTTACGGGGCCAGAAAAGGCAGTGATTGCTTTTAACCAGCACGTAGAAAACATACCCTCAGACCAATGGTCCTCGTGTTTCCAAAAATGGTTTGAACGGATGAAAAAGTGTTTAAAATGTAACGGAGAATACTTTGAAAAGCAGTAAATATAATATTACACAAATAAATTGTTTTATTTATGAGTTACGCAAAACTTTCAGTTTGGCCCACGTATCGTGCCCAACTGTGGGATAAAATGTAGCCTTTCTCCTTTCCTAGGCTCTAAACTATATCTGTACCAAATTTCATCAAAATCGGTTCAGTAGTTTAGGTGTGAAAGACAGACGGACAGACAGACAGAGTTACTTTCGTATTTATAATATTAGTATGGATTTGCATATTTTTTTATAAATAGATTTTATTGTTTTTTATAAAGAGTATATTGTATAATCCTCATTTTTTGTTTACCTCTAGTGCTAAAGTTTTAAATACTGATATACATATAAGGTATAAATAACTTTCCTCTTAAGATTGACTGGAAGAGATTGAGCTTAGCAATAGGGTCATCTTTGTGTAAAGTTGTGTAAAAATTGTTTTCAAATGGTTTATTTCAGAAATCTTGTGATAATATATAAAGTACACTAGGTAATTGTTAATACATAGAATTATGTCTTATTCTATGAATTAATAATTTTAGTGTACAGTATAATATAGTGTAGTATTTAATGTAAGTTTATTGTTTTGTATTTTTAAAAAAAAATCTAGCAGTGTTGTATACTATGTAATATTTTTATGTTTTTATATTGTATGTACTTGTGTACAAATAGAGCACATTGACTTTTATATTATAATAAATCTGTGGTTAGCAATTTCTTAAAATGAAATTAGGTGAACTTACTAAGTTTGGTTCCAAAACAATCACATTTTGTGAGCTTCTGGCAAACTTGGTAGCAATAGTACAGCCACCAGATCCTCCACCCACCACTAGTAATTTACATCTGAAAGAAAATATTTTGTGTAAAGTCTATTTATGCAATACAGAGCTTTATAAGACAAAAAAAAGGATTATATATGTCGGATATTGCTTACAAAAACAGCGAGTAATCATACATGGGTTACAGGCATAACGAAAACACTAGAATACACATAGCTTTATGTCTTTTACATGTCACACAATATAGATTCACATAGGTCGAACGTCTGTAGTTATAGCACAGCCCAGATTTAACTACTTAGCTTCACTATCGCCCCATCTATCACTCTAAGTGAACTAAACGTTAATTATTACAAGCACTAGGTGATCTAACGAAACACATCAGGACAGTTCCTGGTACAAGCTGCCCGCGCGCCGGTTAGAGGAAGACTGTATGGCCTCCCTTCAATCCCGACCATGTGCAATGCACACAGACTCTGTCAAGTGAGCTGATGTCACTTGTATTTCGTTGACACCCAAATTTCTTGAAGTCTTGAATTCTTGACCACTCCGAAATATATAAAGAAAGATTTTCTGAGCAAGAAAAATATTTAAAAAACAATTTTCTATCTTTCCGCTTTTTAATCTTGTTTATACATTTTTTTATGTTTTCCATCAAAGAAATATTTCCTCATAATCAGATACTTTTATCAGCAAATAAACTTCATTGACTTATGCATAAACAATACTAAAATAGGTACTAACAACATTTGTTGCAATGTTGGACAAAATCATAACTTGAAACTTCCTAAGATTAATGAATTGCAGGTAAATTTTAATTCAAAACTGCAAGGATGAACCTGTGCAAGAGCAAATGTTTGAACATGACCCTCTGACTGACCTTTTGATTACGCTAACATAGTAACAAAACCCTCGGACTAAGTTGTGAATTGTGGTTGGTCATTTACATTAAGTACAATGACTAAAAAAAACATATTTTTGTACATTTTGCTACAAGCCGATTTAAAAGTTATCTTTAAAAATAAACGGTCAGAGGGTCATTAAACTTTTAAGACTGATATAAAAACATAAAACACTAAAACCAAGAATTATACTCACACGTAAATTTTATTATTTACTGAAGAAACTGAAAATTTTCGGTTTGCATAGTATTTGGTGCCACCTTTAGTGAAGAGTAACAACGAAATTTTGTCCATTTTTAAACTGTATTGTACGTACTTTTCCCGTCGTCAAAACATTTGTGATTACCATCCGTGGCCAAATTCACGACTTCACTACTCGTCGTAGCGTAGCTAAGTACTCTTATTAATTTAATAAATATAATTACAAAGCCAATCTTTGTTGATGATGAAGGTCGTCATATGACTTTGACATTGACAGTTCATAGCGATAAAAAATGAAAATAGGATTTTGTTTACTTCCGGTCAAAAAACCATTGAAAATATTATTCACTAGCAATTTACTGAAAATAAATAACATTGTTATATCAAAAACCCAATGCAAATAAAATTAGATTTGAAAACTTACAAATCAACGCCTTCAACTAAAATGAAAACAGTGATAAAATCGGATATGTTGTTTTTTTTGTAATTTTTATGTTTAATAATTTAAATAAATAAATAATAAATAAGAGAACATCAGGCTTCGAGAGAGAAACTTCCGTTTCGTAATCCAATCACAATCAAATACTCCTCATCTATCTCATTCCCTCTAAAGTTAAGGGAACTAGTGTAAGAACGTGTATCCGATTTATATGAAAAATAAAGTAACAGCTAAGTGTTATCTTGAATCACATTGAGGATTCCGCAGAATCAAAACTTTTTAAAATCTATTACATACAATAACTGAAATTTAAATTTAAAAGAGCTTTTGCTTTAAATGGCAGCCCGAAGCGTGCATTTGCAGTTTTTTAAAGTAAGTAGCCTGCTGGTCGCTAGAGTCAGTTGAGGACAGAGACTACTGAGAGCAGAGACTGGGAGACGTTTCGATGATTACCGATGTAAATCACGATTAGACTCTGTAGAGTCTGGCTAGCGAAAGCGTGACCTAGGATTTTTCTGAAAAGTTTAATATTGCAACATAGCTTTCAAAGATACGTCAAAATCTGTCATTATATTGTCAGTGTTTTGCTACGACTCATAATTTGTTAATATTAATTGCTTTAATATGGGAAAAACATTGAAAAGTAACGTGCGGAAACTTCTACATACCATGATTAGTAAGTTTAAACAAAAACAAGAACAGAAAGATGTTGTTTTCCAAGAAAAACAACAATGTTTACATGCGATCTCAGATTTGTAGGTGAGTACGACTTTGTAATCTTGATCATTTTTGGTTGGTTACTTTTTGATTTATTAGATGTACTTAGTATTTACAATATTGTAATACAGTTTTTTATGTTCGTAGATAATCTTGGAGATATTCAAGGACTTTGCGGTGTTAAAAATATCGTAGAAACGTTAAGAAATTTGTAGAAGAAATCCTTAATAGAGACTCAGATTAAGTTCTTAGAAGAAATATCTTCATTAACAGGTATTACCTGCATCAATAATACAACTTATTTCACAAAGTTGTATTATTTGATTTAAATTGTTCAATGTCTATTATATGTGAGTGATCGGATAAAGAAACGACTTCACTGTGTTCTTGATGTTATCAAACTGTTTGGGAGCCTTTATTTGTATACATATATATATTTTATACTTTGTTTCGCAGAAGTCGGTGTCACGAAAGTAAAAAAATTAAGAAGGAAGGATCTGTGAATGAGGGGATGTGGAGCACTCCAGGTAAAAAACATCCTCACAAAAACTCGGTTTCGGATTTAGACAGTTTTGGTATCAATGCAATTAGAAACAAAATCAATGAATTCTATGTTGTGAGAAAGGAGGCTCCGACATTACAAACATAAGGTTTCATGCAAACTTCATCGAAGATTGATCTATTTTATTAACCTGTGGTAAAACAGTTATGTTTAATTCAAATTTTGACTTCTTGTTTGGAATTCGTGACTTTTCTCAAAAATAAAGATAATTCAAAGTAGTAGTTTGTAGTAAATAAATGGTTCAGTAAATTTTTACACACTCGTTTTTTTTCCTCCCACATATCCTTGACAGTCAAGGTTCCGAAGAAGCCTTCGAAACTAACGAAATTTAGATTAAACACACAGGTTATGTATATCTAAAAATTGTAAACAGGTGCATTATTGAATTATACGTTTAGTTCGTAAGCAACTATTTAAAAAATTTACTGTCGTAAATTAAAAAATACTCAAGTATCAAAACACTTTTCTCTTGCTATAGTCAGTAATACCACATAAAGATTTTTTAAATTTGCCGCGTTTTCTCAGGTCGCGCTTTCGCTTGCCAGACTCTATCATGCCTCATAGTTATGGATAAGTGATTGAAAAGAAATGCTGAACAAACATCAAATGAGGAACGAAATGCTTCTGAAGGTTCATCAAATGAAGTAACCGTTCTCGCTTGACAGACGCTCATACATTGGATTCTTTAAGGTTGGCAATTTCCAACTACAAACCTGATTATGCTAAACTAGTAGAAGATGCTCAGACGCAATGTTCACACTAATATATATATATATATACTAAATCTGAAAATTATTCTTAGTAACTAAGAATAATTTTCAGATTTAGTTTTTTCTCTTACTACATGATTGTGTACTCAACTATGCCATTTCATTTAGGATTTCAAGAAGTATGTAATTGTTAGATCGCACAGGGTTTCGTTAATAAAAAGGAGATCTTGGGTCTAATCAAGTTAGCCACCCCTGATATAACCTGTGGTCCACGTGGGCGGAGCCGCGGGCGGAAAGCTAGTGATCAATAATTATTACCACGTACAGCCGGGCTATAAACAGCATTATCAAACATTAGCTTTATCTGGGCACGATAAAGCTAGTGTTTGATAATGCTGTTTGCGATTAAGTGTTTCTGTCTATACATGCATACATACATACATAAGCTCACGCCTTTGTCCAATTGGGGTAGGCAGAGACCACAGATTGCCACCTAGGTCCTATTTCTCTTTATATTGCATACCGCATAATTATCGTAACGCGGATTTGTTCAGAATCATTTACGGCGAATTTTAGCCCTTTGCCTGAAGATCCCTGATTTAAAAATTATTTTGCGCAGTGCAAATGGCGGAAGAAGATGAGATAGATATTTTGGGAGATTTCTCATTTAATTCGTGTTTGGCTCAGAATAACCAAGGAATGTATGTTAAAACTAATCATTTTATTGTGTTAAACATCAATTTTAATAGATTTTTGAAGTAATCCTTGAATCCGTTAAGATGACAGCTCAGGCTCAGCTCTCCTCTCGATTTGTTTGTTGACATACAACTCAGCATCAAAACATTGAATTTATTTGGTTCTTTGTGTAGTCCTATTAGAATTTCATATCGCCAATACATTTAGCAAGAAATCTTAGCTGTGTCGAGTAGTTTTCTGTGTGTATGTCCTGTTAAAATTTTGAGAATTAGTAAGTTTTTATTTGCGTAAAAGTCATTTTGTCCTAATTTAATTTCAGACCATCATGCTCGAATCGCGAAGACACTGTGCACCCGCAGTGGCTTCTGGACTCGGTGTCGACCAATTGGTATGATAACCAGACTAAAGATAATGCTAGGTAAGCTGAAATCTAGGTAGGACGGAAATACAGAGAGTGGAAACTTGCTTTTAAGAATATAACCTTGAGTAATAGATAAACTGGGTAAAGAAACGCTTTTAAAGAATTAAGAGCATACAGCATTTTATTACAAATTTTAAAATATCAATTCCATGCTCAAAAACTGGTTTTAAAATTTTTACATGGTCTCGAATTTTTGTTTTTATGAATGGAAAAATTAAAAGTCTTACATTCAATGTTTTGGTAAGGAAATACAATTTAATTTGATTACAATAAGAAATAAAAATAATTGTCCTGAATTAATTGTTTTTTGGAATGAAAAAGTAAAGTTATAAGGTAAAGTCTCTACATTGCAATGCATTGCGACTATGTTCTCAGATGTTTAGATAATCAAACTCGTATAATTCTGATGACCGCTAATTTACTAGCTGCTAGTGAATTTCTACTGTTTGATCATGATCATAAGTTTCTTGAGAAGTTTTATTTTTATTTTGCCAATATTTTTTTTTGCCTGTTTCTAAGGGAAAGTTGTTCAGCTGATTTACATCTTAGGTAATTTAAGGTCATCCCATACATATGTTTCTAGCAACAATAAAAAAATTCTGATTTTTTAACTATCATAATCATAGATCGGATAATCGGATGCATATTTACCTAAACTTATTTTTTGGCTAAGAAAATATGGAGACGGCTTCTTTTTTCGGAATTGTCTTTTTCAATGTCAATTTTGAAAATTTTTCAAAATTTTCAATGTTGAACTAATCGGATATAAAACAAATTACGAGTGGATTACCTACCTATCAAATTATAATATTAATTTATATAATTAATAAAATAAAAAAATGATTTTTATTATTATTTTTTATAAAATACCTAGCTACTAAGCTTCAAACATCATAACATAATGGATATTCGCAAGCATCTGCACTTAAACTGAATTTTAAACGTCGATGCAAATATGTATTAAGTATTTGAAAGGTGAAAGAGGAAGGGTAGCATGTGCTAAAAAAAGACAAAAATACGTTATTTTTTTAATAAATAAAGTAATATATACATAGTGTTTTGATAACAATCTTAATCACTATCTATCTCTATGATTTGGTCACTGGAATCTGATGTTTGTGTTGAACATGATGGTTTTTCGTCAGATTCCTGTGACTGTTCTTTAGTGCTAACTCTATTGACATCTAAAGAATTGCAATAAATAACAATAATTTTCTCCAAATTTTCAATAGTCAGTCTATTTCTTTTAACATTTAAGATCCATTTAAATATATAAAATGATCTTTCCACTGATGTAAGTGGCGCAAATTTATATATGCTGGCACAATTTTCTTTAGTCATTTTTTCACTTATTCCCCTTAAAACATCAAAATCGGGGTTTCTGTCCATAAGTTGTTCCATTTTGTTTATTAACGTATTATCTAAAGTTTCATTAATAGTAAATCTTACATCATCAAATATTTCAAACACTTCACTTATAGATAGGTCGCGTTTTTCCAGCTTAACAATTGAAGTATTTAAAATTTCGAAATTTTCACTTAAATAGTCTAAATCAATCTTTAAATTTGGCTTAGCTAGCACTGCCTTGGCATTTCTAATAGATATTTGGCTTCATTGCTATCCAAAAGAGCGACAACACTTGAAATTTTGTCTAAATGTTTGGCATAGTAAAAGGCTGCCTCCAACCATGTTCCCCACCTAGTAATAACTGGCTCTGGAGGCAAGGATAAATTTGGATGTAGCTCCTTAAAAATTCGAACCCTGTTAGGGGATTTTAAAAATATTTTCTTCACATTATTAATTAAAATGTCTACATCACTATAGTTTAAACGTAATGTTTCTGTTAACCTATGCAAGGCGTGAGCTAAACAAGTGAAATGTTTTAAATTGGGAAACGTGTTTTTTAATATTTTGCCACCTAGTAACATATATGCTACGCCATCAGTACATAATATTATAATAAAACATCTTGTACTTTATTTTTGAATTGAAGTCCCCATAAGTTTTTTAAACATTGAATCACAAACTCTGCTACTGAGCGACCATTAACCACATCTAAAGCTTGACAGGTTAGCAAGTATATTGGTTCTGAAACATTTTCACTTAGAGGTTTTACTAAAAAGTTTACAACAAATCGACCCAGACTGTCAGTGGTTTCGTCTAACGATATCCAAATCTTTTTGTTTTGTATTTTACTTTGGATAAGTTTCATTTTACTGTCGTAAATTTCACTCAAGTACTTCTTTCTCAGCAAAGTTTTACTTGGAATGGTTCTGTCTTTGTTGTTACGTTTACAAATGTATTTTTCGAAAAAATTGCGAAAACTAGGGTTTTCAACTTTTGACCATGGTATGTTACACATAATTAGAAAATGAACCAGATCAAAATAAAAATCACTTGGCGCTGTTGCTTGAACACCACGATGTTTTTGTGACTTCAGATGCCGGTTCAAAATAGTTTTCTTTGCACTTAAACGTGTCTCACATTTTGTGCAAGTTATACTGCTAGTTGCCGGATCGTAAAACATCTCTGGGTAATTTCTTATCCATGATTGAGCTATGTCTTCTTTTTGAGTTGAATCCGCCATTATGGCTGAAAAGAAGACTATTCGTTAATTATTTTAACACTGTATTGTATTGCAAATACTCGTATGGACTGTTTTAGAGCAAGTTGCAGAATACAATGTATAATTAAGTGCAATACATACAATGAATTAATACATTATTTTGTAAAATACAATAATCCTTACCTTGTAAATACAAGACGCAACGCAGAGTTCCGAGATCCATAGCACAAGTCGTCGTTTCAAGAATAACCAAAATCTAAAACCAAATCACAGCCAAATCGTTAGAAAATTGCAAAGGAACACAAAACACACCCGTACGCATGGCAAGCAAAGCGACGAATATTTTCAAGTAACTAATAGATAGATAACAAAAGACATGCATTTCCGGGGTCTCTTGCACCTACCTGCACACAGACCGGTTTTGAGAATGCCGTCTCACTCGCACAAGCAGCCAAAGTTACCTATCCGTCTCACTCGCACATTCACATAACGCTTTTTTGAACATAAATAGAATTGTAAATTCAAAACTGATATCGATCTCCATTTATTTTTCGATACATTCCATAATAGTTAAAATCTAAACGTTAGTAAATGTGCAGCTAAGTGCACAACAAACTTTACAATGTTGTTCAAATATTGTTCTCAACGCAAATAATTACGGCTCCTCATTTAATAACCTTTATTTGAGTGTGCATTCAATTATATTTATAATCAAAACGCTAACGGTATTCATCCCGAAATATCGGATTTTTTTCCATACAAGTAATGTACGTACAAATAATATATATTGTAATAGAAACACTACAAACGTAATGAAAATACATTTAATTCTATATTCCGAACATTAAATGCATCAATTCCGAAATCCCGAAATCTCTACGATAAAGAAGTGCTTTCCATACTAAGCCGCCGGTCAACTTTAGGTAAATATGCATCCGATTATCCGATCTATGATCATAATCATAAGTTTACACACACATAGTAGGTGCATTCCATGAAAAAGTGGAACTAGGAACCGATTTACAAACTTCAACTTTCAAAACTCATATTTACATTTATGGCGAGAGTAGACCCTCATCTACAATAACTCGAACGGAACGTAAAACTTTAGTGACTTGTTTCATTTCTACCCTCACTTTTGTTGAGTGTTAAAATAATTGTTGCTTTTTACTCATTTGGATGTCATCGTTGCGCTCGTATTTGTCAGTGTTGTGTGAACGTTAATTTGCAAATCTTTGGTTACTATTATAGTGTGTAGTTAGCAGTATTATTCTGTACTATATTTGTTTCGATAAGTCTTTCGCCTAGGTGATAAAAGCCCGAAACGCAAGGTAAGTTTTAGCGTCCAACACGTGACGCGTTATTCATATATTACTTACATGTAATTTAAAACAAACTGGTTTTCCTAAATCATTTCTATTCTTTAAAGGTAATTGTTAGTGCCCTAATTAATAACGTACAATATGCGGGTATAGCTTTATTATTGTAATGGATACTCGAAGGTCAATTTTTGTCTGTACGTGACGCATTTTTTGAACTTGTGATTTTGTTAGACATTTTTGGACTTAATCAATGATTTTCTACTTTCTTTGGTTTTAGAACATCAATTTGAAATAATGCCGATCGGTCTCGATCCACCAGTGCTAGTCGTATGAAAAAAATTCTAGAAAGGAAAAAGGCCGAAGTTCCAAACTTTACAGCCAATGAGTCGAAACAGATTGCTGAATTACGGGTAAAAAAAAACACACACAAGATTCTGAACAAGAGTTGGCAGCTATCCGACGTAAAGACAGGGATGTAAAAAGATTACAACGGGCTAAAAAGCGGACTTAGATTACTTTTACCGAGAATACTGCTTCTTCATCTTCTGTGAGCACTGAAACTCCATATAAATTGAAACAAACTTTATCCAAAGCTGTTTGCAAGGCTTTAAGAGCTTTGCCTACGTCACCTAGAAAGAGGAAAGTGGTAGTCACAGAACTAGCGCGGAGGATGAACATTGCACTGACTGAAAATTCAAGGGAAAGTATTTCAGATGATAATGCACAATACGAAGCCGTGAATGCTTTTTACTACCGCCTAGACATTGTGTACACTTGTCCTGGTGTTAATGACTATGTATGTAGTTGTATGGGAGAATGGAGTTAAAAAAAATCTCAGAAGCCATATTTGACCTTGTACCTGCGAGAAGCTTTCTCAATTTTCAAAGAATTAAATCCTGATTTCGATGACAATGTTGTAGTATGTACAATCGGTCAAAGAATTTGCTGAACTCGCATCACGATTGGTGTCTAAAACCAGAGTTATTTAGATTACAGCCTCAGAAATATCTCGTAAAATAAATGTTGCGTCGCCATGGGAAAATGTAAAGCCGATACGAGGAATTTCAAAGGTACATTGATTAAAACTGTCAAGAAACTCATCGAGTGCCGAAATCATGGTCTATCAGAAGATAAAACTGTGTTTAACTATTAATTACCTCCCAATGATTACTGCATTTCTCAACTCAGTCCAACACGTGACGCAATTTGTCTGTACGTGACGTGACAATAAAAAAATTGTAAAAAAATAACTGTTTGGGTTTTCATTTTTTTATTGTTTTTATTACAAACTTTATTTCTCTCTTATAATTTGTTTCTAATACACATTTACTCTACATTCAATAGTTTCGCTGTAATTTTAATGTAAAGACGTTAACTCGAAACCTTGGTTGACTCGACCCGTCCATTACGTGACAGTTTTCAAAATTTTTTTCTTAAGTCATTCAATGAAATCTGTATTGAATGTTTGCGTATTCTTATAGAGCTATGTTTAAACTGTCAGATAAAATTAATAAATTACGGGACTATGTAATGTACTCATAGATGGACTTCTTTTAATAACCTAGAAATAGTTGAATTTGTCCGTACGTGACCGTGGAATGCACCAGTAACTTATTAATTAGTTATTACACACATTTTTATTTTTAGATACACATACTTAAGCTTACGCCTTTGTCCCATATCCCATCAGGGTTGGCAGAGACCTGGATTGCCAAACAGCCATTTTATAAATAAATTAAAAATAAAATTGAAAGGCAAAAACATAAATACAATTTTATTTCTGTTTAGCTCCTTAGCTATTTTTTTTTCTTTTTTTTATTATAAGATGGGTTAACTCTTGACCTCAATCTTGACCATAAAGGTCAAAGATGAGGTCGAAGATGGAGCGAGTTAACCCAGAAAATGCCTATAAAGGCACTGGTTTTTTTTTCAGTTAGTATTTGTGTAATAAAGTTAGTAAATACTTAGCCCGAAGTCTAATGTCTGCTGTGCAGGATAACAGAGGGGCCTTCTAGAAGACTGACAGGCCACAGGCCGGTCCAGAAGTATAACGGAGAGATCCACTCCAAGTGGAGCAATCAAGAGAAGCACTTGTTGCTTCAAGAAATGGTAAGAGTCTTCTGCTTTCATGTCACTGACAATAATATTATAGTCATCATATCAGCCTATTGCAGTCCACTGCTGAACATAGGCCTCCTCCAAGGTGCGCCGCTTTTGCACGATTCTCTGCTTTTTGCATCCAGCCACTACCCGCTACCTCCTTTAGGTCATCTGACCATCTGGCTGGGGGCATCCTACATGTATTGCTCTTTCTCTCCCAGTCCAGTGTGGAAGGAAATGTATAACACCTATTGTTTTTTTTTAAATATTATAATATGGGTTAACTCTTGACCTCATTCTTGACCATAAAGGTCAAAGATGAGGTTGACGATGGAGCGAGTTAACCCAGAAAATGCCTATAAAGGCACTGTGGTACTCCCACGCACCGACGGAACACAGCAAGCTGTTTGGCGTCGGACTTCGGTAGGAGGGTGGTCGTGAACCAGACGGCCTTTTACAGAGCCTACCACACCGCATGAGACCTTAGGACGACACCTCAGATTCAGAAAAAAATTAAGTGTCGTTGCCTGGGATGGATTACTAGGAGGCAGGTCTCGTTTGTGTTTCCTTAGTCGCCTCTTACGATACCCACGGAAAGAGATGGGGTGGTGTTATTCTCAACCGATCACCACACGGGGAAAACACAATATTTTTTTTTGTTTTAAGTAATTAAGTACTTTAAATGTGTTAAAGAAACTTTAGGGATGATCCTTTCCATGAAATTATAAAACTTTCCCACAGAGAGCCAAATGAAATTGCCAGAAATAATTTCAACTTTCAAATATTATTTTTTTGCGTTTTTTTAGTGAAACTTACCAGTTATATTCGGATTCGTGTAATTCTTAACATTATTAATTATTCGTAACGATGGCATTTATATCATATTTTAATTGTAGTATTTTCACATGATTGTTCCTATTCAGACAAATCTCCCAAAGCAAAAGTGAGAGAATGAAAACTTTACTAAACTGTCTGAGGAATCTAGGAATATTGTTCCTTATTTCCATTAATGCTATTTCAAGAATTTTAAAATTATATCTAATTACATAATTTCCCATGAAGTCATTGTGTCCCTTCCTGATTAATACCTTCTCCTTAAACTTGTGAATTGTCATTTACTAGCACCTTTCTTACGTTTTTTTAACGTATCTAGATATGCACATCAAAAAAAGTTTACGATCAGTAGCAAAATCAGGTGTATTCTTTAAAATATAAATTATTTAAAGAAACTGTTTACGTTTTATGATTTTATTATGAAAATGCACTAAGTAAATAAAATAATCATTATTAATTATTTACTTTTTATTAACAAAAGCTAGGAAATGCAATTTTGGCTTAAATGTAATGTAATGAAAAAATTGAATTAATGAAAAAACAAACAAAATTTATTACGAAAAAATTAATAGTTAGTATAAAATGACTCCTCCCCTGGCTCGCACACATGCGGAAACCCTTCTGGGCATGCTAAGAATTAAGTTATCTAGCATTTCTTGTGGTAACCTGTCCCACTCTTCAATAGCAGCTGCCCTGATTTCTGACACTGTTCGCGGAGGTGGCTGACGGTTCCAAACAGCTCGCTTAAGAGCATCCCACGCATGCTCGATCGGGTTTAAGTCAGGCGAGCCGGCAGGCCAGTCTAACCTGGTGATGTCGTATTGCTGGAGAGCAGCATCAACACGTCCGTTTCGATGTGCGGGCGCATTATCATCTACCATTATGAATTGGCGCCCGTGGTTGATGCGGAATGGTCTGACGTATCCATCGATTGCAATCGTTTTGTACATGGCTCCGGTCATGGTGCCTTGATACGGGATTAAGGGCGTCCTAGCCCCAATCATTATCCCGGCCCAAAAGGACACTGATTTCCCGCCCTGCTGAACGGTTCCAGTGGCAGTTCTCTGCCTTTCAGAGTCGCCAGGTCTTCTCCAGACACGGACACGTCGGTTATCTGGATGTGTACTGATCCGCGTTTCGTCAACGAAGAGGCAGTTCTGCCAGATGCTTTCGTCCTCAATTTCTTCATTTTGACGGAGCCTAGCCCATTGCAATCTGCGCCGCTTCCGTTGCTGTGAGTTCAGAGGTGCTCGCCAGGATCTCCTTGCTCGTAATCCAGCTTGGTGTAAGCAATTTCTAATCGTTTGGGTGCTAACTTCGCGGCCGGTGGCAGCTCGCAGCTCTGCTTTCATTTTAGTAGCGTTCATTGTTGGGTCACGGGCAGCCAGTAATCTGATATATCGCTTCTGAATTGCAGTAAGAACAGTTGGGCGACCACTGCGAGGTCGATCAGCTAAATCTTCCATGCCCTGATACCTCTCCAACGTGGTCACCACGCAGGATTGGGATACATGAACTCTGCGTGATATTTCCCTCGTGGAATAGCCTTCTCCACTTAAAGTTAGAATTCTGGCTCGTAAAACTGCAGTTAATCCTCTCGGCATCGTTACCAACTTAATTTTTTTTGAATAAATTGAAAATATTGATAAGTTGCGACTATGTCAGATTTCTGAATGAAAGCAAGCAAGGGTTGATTGTCTTTTTAAATGAAAAAACATTTGACTTACGAAATTATTTTATATTTAAATTTCATATTTTTAAATAAGGAATCAAAAGATAAAAAGTGATTAAGTTTTATTCTTCTACAATAAAAAATATTAGCACTTTTCCAAGTGATCGCAAACTTTTTTTGATGTGTGTATGTATATGTGTATAATATGTAATGTTTTTCATCATTTATTTGTTTGTATGTATATGTTTATATCATGGACTTAGTACTTTCTCTTTTAAAGGACCAATTACTTAGAAAAATCGTATTAAGGATTATGAAACTTAAACCTATAGCAATAAGGTACATTTTCGACTGCTTCTCCGACAGCCTCTATTGAAGCCGAAAGGGACACCGATATGCGAGGCGGATTGTCTCTTTCTTTTTTCTTGCCAATTTAAAAAAACTTCATTAATCAAAAAAGTCTGGCTTCGACAATGAAGTTAATAACGAAGAAATACGTTGCATTTGAAATGAATTTCAGTTCAAATTGATGTAAATTAATTGTAATCATAATAACTTCGTCATCTTTTCCTAAATTACCAAAAGAAAACATAATTTTTTTAAAACCATTTATTACTACTGGCATCCCGTAAAGTGTCATCGTAATGTCATGGCGGTATGCTTTAAATCGTATAAAAATAATTCGTAACGGCAAGGATTATACCAGTTTTTTAAATTAAAATACTGACAAAATGGTAAAAAGATGTTGTGTTCACACTTGTTCAAGTGAATCGTATGGTGGCTGTAACATATCTTTTCACAAGTAAGCTAAAATAATTTCTTATAAATCTATTACTATGTTGTCCATGATTTCTTGTGTTTGGCGGAGAAAGGTTCTCAACAATGCTGTGCTATTTAATTGCAGAGTGCCTAAAGATTTAGAACAAAGACAAAAATGGCTCAACAGCGTTGAGATTAGACCAAAGATAACAAAAAATTTTCCTTTGTATGCAGCCGGCACTTTGTGCCAACTTGCTTTTATGCTGGAAATTCCCGCCAGTTACTCAAATTGAACGCAATTCCTACTATTCCTCCCACGGTAAAAACTATGTACTGTTGCGAAATTTTATTTTTTTGAATTCGCACACCAACACACCATAAATACACGTTACATGTCTACAAAGATCTTTTGGCCCGCAGTTTCCATGGTGACGCCTTTATTTACAATACAAGTTCTTCTAGCTACAACTGTCACCCGTCGGCCACAAGATCTTTGTAGACCTATAAAATACTACTTAACAGTTATAGTTTTAAATGCAAAGTCCCCACCGAGTGGCACGAGCCTCCCTCGAACAGTGAAGGGGGATTCAGGCCATAGTCCACCACACTGGCCTAAAATGCGGGTTGGTGGACCATGCGTCTTTCGGAAATAACCTTTAGAGGTACGGGTTTCCTCACGATGTTTCCCTTCACCGCTGAGCAAGTGATAACTATTAAATACGAATTAAAAGACGAATGTATAGTGATACAGGCCTCAACCGCATCGAACCCACGACCCTCCGCTCACAGGTCCCACTCACTATCCAGGGTTAGTTTATTCCGCCCTCATTCCAAACCGCCCCCGTCCAAGTACAGTTAGCATCATCATCCTTTTCAAACTTGGAGTATTTGAAATGATACTTCTTTGGGCGCGTTGAAAATGAAATTTCAAAGTTGCGTCACAGTATTCAAAGTTTACCTTTAGAAAAATTTAAGACAGTAATTTAACAATGTAAAAATAATAATTAGGCAAGTACAAGGTTGTACCTACCTTGTAGTTTGAATGCCTAGCGACCTTGCATTAAATCTGGTAGTTCTGATTTTTTGCTGACTTGTTTAGGATGTTACAACCTAATGAATAACCGCATATTTGGAAAATATACCTAGCCACAACGAATCGAAAAAAGCCAAGTTTTTTTTTAAATGTACCTTTACCCAACACTGTGACGTCACTGGCGCGCGTTGACATCGGGTATATTTTCAAATTACTAAACGCGCGCGTAGGTATTTGAAAACATACCCGAACGCAACACGGCAACGCAATCACTCATTTAGATCAGGGGGGCTACCACCTAAGCGAAGTTGATGCTGATTGAACGAATGGAATGATGTATATTGCTGTGTTTGGTTCATATCATTAATCAAGGTCTCCTTATAAAGAAGCAATCGACTACATTCCATTCGTTCACCCAGCGGCAGCTTGGCTTAGATAGTAGCCCCCAGGAACGCCCGCTTACTTTTGACAACGAGTAACGAATATTCATTAGGTACGTAAAAAGTTAAATAGAGTCATTAAACTTTAAGTTTCATTAAACTTAGTCTTTTTAAACTTAAAGTCTCATTAAACTATAGCCCCATTAAACTAAAGTCTAATTAAACTTAAAGTCCCATTATTAAACTAAAATCCCATTATACTTAAAGTCTCATTAAACTAATCCCATTAAACTAGTCACATTAAACTTAAAATTCCATTAAACTTAAAGTCCCATTAAACTAAAGTCTCATTAAACTTAAAGGCCCATTAAACCGAAAATTTAAGCTTTTTCATACACAACTTTTATCTACCTACATTTATAATTTTCAGTAGGGATAAATGAATTTAGAAGTATATTTTGATACATTTTGCAATAACACAACACGGAATTTCCAGTTTGAAAATATACCCCGGAAACGCGTTGACGTCGGGTATATTTTTAAATCCCTAATATGGTAAAACATATTTTTAAAGTATACCTGAGCCCAACACTATAATATACTCAGCGCCGAACGACACCATGTCAAAATTAAATTAAAAAAAAAGTGTTCAGTAAGTGATACTGGTTCAGGATTTTCATTAAAGTTAGGAGGTTCTTTTTCAAACTGTATACATATATGCTCACGTCAGTAATTCCTAAGGGGGTAGGCAGAGAATCAGTGGCTCATCTTTACCTATTTTCTTGATAAAGAAAATATTTATTACATAACTTCATCGTAACTCAACCTTGTGACATTTAAATGACCTATGGTAAGAAGTACTAGTCACAATTTCTAGTTTTGATTTTTGAGCGAAACAAAATCCAAGATCGGTTTTTAATACAACATTGCAAAGTGTTTTAAATTCCAATCATGTCCAAATGATAGTATCAGGGAGATCTTTAATTTAAACTTCAGTTGATATTTTATAAAATACTCTATTTTTGAAGAAAACTACGGAAATGTGTAGCGTTCTTAAACAGCACCATCTATGGGATTTTTTTGGAAGCTTACCTCATTTTCCAATAACTTCATTAAAAGTTACGTGTTAGACTCGAGTGCCACGATTTTTGACCTTATGCTCTTTTGATTCTCTTGCTAACGCTCAGAATTCTAATTGTTGTAGCACTCCCTGTAGAGCGGGACCCATTCGTAAGAAAGTCTTCAAATAACGATTTTCGTGGGACTCACCTCCGCCATACGAAGTACTGGTATGTACTTATTTGGCATGTTTTCCTGAACTCAAAAAGTACGGTAGTCACTTTCTAAGGGTATGGAGGGGGTTAGCTATGACGTATCAAAGATGGCGGCCGGTCCTATTTTATTTACGCTATATTTAGATAACTACTAGGTAGATTTACTTAAATAGGGTCTCAAATGAAAGATAATTTAATATACATTGTTTTATTTTATAGATGCATTAGTGTAAAGCTAGTAACAAAATAAATATTTTCAAAAAACGACATTTTGTAAAATTAAACTTTTTTTTACTGTGTGAAAAGAACAGAAACCATTATGGTTACAGTAATTCAGCTTATTATAAAAAATAGCTACACTTATCAGCATTCTAATGAATCTAAAAACGTTTACATCGAGCTGTAAACAACGGAACTGCAGTCGTCTAAGTGAGCGTGGGTAGCGCTGAACTGACTACGGTACTTAGATTTTGGTACGAATAATCTTGAAAATAACGTGATAAAACGAGTAGAATCACAGCAAAATGAAAAAGTATTATGAACAGGCATATTTTTTTTAACAGGCATCATTTTTTTTGTCAAAAAATTTTCTTCATTAAATAATGATTAAAAAAATTCGTAAAAAAAAACTAAAAAATTCGTTCGTAAAAATTTACGAACTATTTTCAAAAGTTCTCGTAACAAAAATAACGCTTCGTATCATATCGAAATAAAACTCTTCATACTTGCACGTACTTGCGTTATATTTCAAAACAAAGGACTCAATGGTACTGGTCTGTACTGATGGTCATAAGAGTGTAAACGTACGCACTCGAGGCAGAGGCAGGTCGCTGACGTGCGAGAGTGTACAGCCGCCGTTATATTTTTTACATCGGCAACACTGAGATTCATTCTGAGGAATCCCTGCACCGTGCTGCGCCGTGAACTTTGGCACTTGTCGCTTCATTCATTTGAAATCATTTGGTCAGGCCTATGACACTGTTAGTACTAATAGCTGCGAAATGGCGCTGCTATCGCCTTTAAATCGCCATCTTGTGACGTCATGCTGTATGTCAAGATAACCTCAAACTTCCATGATGGCGTCTTGTCACTGAGCAAGTACAAGTCCGGTATTATGTATGATTGCTCTCATGGTTCGCACAGGCGTTTACTGAAGTGCATTGCTAAATAAATGCAGTACTTATTATCAGTTTTCGTCGCGGAAATGACTAAAATGCATTTATATTTATTTTATTTTATTTTATGATTGTCATAAGCATCTTTTGCCATGTGTAACCTGTATTATTACCATTTAGCTTTGATTCCATATAAAATTTTGTTATTTATTTTGTAGGTACGTGGAAAAAAAATATTTTCGAGTGTCAAAACTATCAACAACATTTGGTAACAATTTTATATCTAAAATAAATACATTTGTTTTGCAAATTATAATATAAGTTTTTTTATGACTACTTTATAATAAATCTAAACAAACAAATGTGAATTACACCTTATTTATTCTATGCCTAAAACTAATGGACTGATTTTTATGGAATGTGCTGCTCTAGATTAATAAATAAGCTACTTTTTATTCTGAAAAAACTAAACCTTATGTTCCAACAAATGGCGTAGTAAGTATTAGTAAATGAAAATATGAACAGTGCTTTCTGCAATTCTTTCTATCGATAAATAGCTAATTCGCTCAGTCGAGCTTTCAGTGAACCGGCTTATCTGCAAATCGTGCCATCGGCAAAAAAATAATATTTAGAACGTCTTTACGGCGAATTGAGCTGTCGGCACAACAAGGTATCGGCTGAAGATTTTTTCTTTCAGCCGATGGTCGGCGAACAGTGATTTTTATATACAATTTTATCGTTCAAGAGTAATTCTATGAACCCTTGCGAGCTCGAGTTGAGTGCTCGTGTATATTATGTTGAGTTTGAAGTTGAGATTCTTGTCACAAATCCTCCTCCGTCGACGATTTTTTCATCTTAGGTTATTTTTGCAACCTGCTTTAACATGGAAACGCTTAAGTGTTGTGTTGGTGGTTGCACTGCAACAGGTGAAACGCTAAGGTTTTTTTGTTTCCCGAGAAACAGTTATCTAAGAAGTTTGTGGATATGTCTTTTCTCGCGCCAACACATCCTATACTCCTTGAACTCTCTGAAGAGCAATTGTTGAAACAATGCGTTTGTCAAAAACATTTTGACAAAACGCAATTCGATGAAGAAGGCAAGAGAATTCGCTTTTCTTACACATGTCTCTTCACTGAAAACGGAATTGCTCTGGGTGAACCACTGAGTAAATCTGTTACGTATTATTCTTGATTGGACACACTATACCTATTATTTTAATTTTCAAATTCAAAACTTTCCATCACGTGGGTCAGCTACAAAGAGCAGAGAGAGTAATGTGTAACCGTGTAATGAACTAATGACACTGGGGTCACCAAAAAAGATAACAATTCAATAATTATAGTAGTCTTTCAAGTTGCCTGACAGCTCCCGCCAAAAAGGTCAGACGTTGATAGTCATTGAAAAATTTTATTTTTTTGTTTACTTTTCCATTGATTATCATTGAACCATTTTGAAAACATGAGAGTTTAAAGGTGTCACCTGGGTGTCACTCAAACAATTTTTTCACAAAATGGCTGATTGCCATTTATTATAAAGTGAAGTGTTCTGCGCTACATGATATTGACGGAATTGTGGCAACACATATGGGTCTATATTTGAGAATCTATCTATTCACTTTTATTTACTAGTTCTGGAAATTGGTTAAGCCTTTAGCGAAGTACCTATTCAGTTGTACAACAACTCAACTATAAGTACCATAACCTTGCCTCTCGTGAACTGACTAGATTTCTTACCACTGCAATACAGATTTATTCCTAGTGCAGGGTGAGTCGGCTGACAGTCTGTCCCATGAAGAAACCCAATAGGCATATTTATTACACACTGTTCTTTAAAACTGTACCTACTGCTTTTAAGTTTTTAAGTAATGTTAGTTATTACTACCCAGCAGCATGTCAAAGATTTATTTGTTTGTTCTCGGGTCATGGGTGTTTGTATTTTTCTTTATGTGTGTTTTAAGGGACCCACGACACAAGGGAAAACCTTAGTGTGGGCCTTTGAGTGTGTAGCGTTTATTTATTTGTTTATTTATAATTATTTTCGAGAGCAAAATGAGGATGATACCCCAGAAATGACTTTGGTGATTGGAAGGGCTGGTACGTATATTTATTATTTAATGAAACTATGTATCTAAAAAATCAATCAGGGTCAAAAACATTTGATTCGTGTAATGTAACTTTAACCATAGCATTTCATATTACATAATCTAGTTATCTGAAAAGGAGATGCTTTGCATTTTTATTTAGATTGCATTTGAATTTTTATCTATGTCTTTTTAAAGTGCAATCATCCTCCAAGAACAGACAAAAAATTAAACTTAGAGGGCACCAACCTAGAAGCTGTTACGTAGCAACAACATAAAGGCAACAGCTACTCAAGAGTCTGTTTCAACTCATGTATGATTTATTAAAATGGGTCAAATATTCAAATAAAAAAAGCTTTATTGATGCTTTTAAACTAGCAAAATTTAGGGCTCCTCATGAAGCTGAAGAACTTTTTTTAAAGGAACCCATATCAAACATCAACTATTTTTTTAGTTTTGAAAGGCGATAGCAGCGCCATTTCGCAGTTATTGGTACTAACAGTGTCATAGGCCTGACCAAATGATTTCAAATGAATGAAGCGACAAGTGCCAAAGTTCACGGCGCAGCACGGTGCAGGGATTCCTCGGAATGAATCTCAGTGTTGCCGATGTAAAAAATATAACGGCGGCTGTACACTCTCGCACGTCAGCGACCTGCCTCTGTCTCGAGTGCGTACGTTTACACTCTCATGTCCATCAGTACAGACCAGTACCATTGAGTCCTTTGTTTTGAAATATAACGCAAGTACGTGCAAGTATGAAGAGTTTTATTTCGATATGATACAAAGCGTTATTTTTGTATGAGAATTTTTAAAAATAGTTCGTAAAAATATTAAGAAAAATTATATGACAAAAAAAATGATGCTTGTTAAAAAAATGATGCTTGTTCATAATACTTTTTCATTTTGAATGATGCTTGTTCGTAATACTTTTTCATTTTGCCGTTTTGTCACGTTATTTTCAAGGTTATTCGTACCAAAATCTAAGTACCGTAGTCAGTTCGGCGCTACCCACGCTCACTTAGACGACTGCAGTTCTGTTGTTTATAGCTCGATTTAAACGTTTTTAGGTTCATTAGAATGCTGATAAGTGTAGCAATTTTTTTATAATAAGCTAAATTACCGTAATCCTAACGTTTCTGTTCTTTTCACACAGTAAAAAAAGTTTAATTTTACAAAATGTCGTTTTTTGAAAATATTTATTTTGTAACTAGGTTTACACTAATGCATCCTTAGAATAAAACAATGTATATTAAATTATCTTTCATTTGAGACCCTATTTAAGTAAATCTGCCCAGTAGTTATCTAAATATAGCGTAAATAAAATAGGCCTGGCCGCCATCTTTGTTACGTCATAGCTACCCCCTCCATACCCTCAGAAAGTGACTACCGCACTTTTTGTGTTCAGGAACATATGCCAAATAAGTACATACCAGTAGTTCGTATGGCGGAGGTAAGTCCCACGGAAATGAAGTCATTCTCCTTGGGTCCCGTTCTACTGCGCTTGTGATCCAATTTTAGAATCCTTCGCTTGGTCGGTCATCAAATTTGAGCACGCGGTTAAAAGCAACTTTGCACTCATGTACAACAAATATCTCTCTTACTCTCATCAGCCCATACAATGTCTCCACCGAGAGGCACGATGTGTTAAGTTTACCTTGCCCAATGTTAAATAGGTTAATACCAATGTACAGGTTAAGAATGTAAAACTGGACGTTGTGGAATCTACTGTATTCTTAGGAATAATTCTTGATGCAAAGCTTCAATGGGGTCCTCATATTGATAAGTTAGCGAGCAGACTCAGTTCAGCAGCCTACGCAGTTAAACAAATCCGTCAATTATCGGACGTTGAAACCGCGAGAACCGTATATTTACTTCCACAGCCTAATGTCATATAGCATTTTACTGTGGGGTAATGCTGCGGATATCAATAAGATCTTTGTTCTGCAGAAAAGGGCTGTTCGCGCGATTTATCAAATAAGACCTAAAATGTCTCTTAGACAAATATTCAAAGAAATAGATATTCTGACTTCTGCATCCCAATATATATGTGACAATCTTTTATATGTGAAGAAAAATGAACATTTGTTTAAGAAAAATAGCGATAGGCACAATATAAATACTAGGACGAAGCATAAACTGGAAGTACTAGACTAGACAGTCGTCTCCACAAGGTCACGAACGAAGGTATTCAAAATTTACCTTTGGATAAATTTAAGACAGTAATTAAACAAAAACTTTACAAAAAGGTCTATCACAAAATTTCTGATGACCTACCTGACATGGAGCCATGGGAATGACTGCTCAGCTCTAGAGTTATTTCAGAATTAGATAAAATTAGAAAATAGGAAAATTTGTAATGCGATTAAAAAGAGCACCCTCAGAGTTTCTTGCCTGTTCTTCTCTGGGGAAGACTGCACCTTTGCGAATAGGCTTAGAGTCAGTAGGGTCAATAGAACGAATGCGTATGTATGAATTTAAAATAATCCTTTAATGTTTGTTTGTATGTATTTCATGTAATCTTGACTTGTTTTAAGTGGCATCCTGAATATCCTATAAAATAAAGATTTTTCTATTCTATTCTGTGAAAGGGGGAATTTATTATTTAATAATTTCTAATAAAAAATAACATAAGATCAAAATTAACTTATAGATACCTATGGAACTAAACGAGCTCCTATGGAACTAAGGTCCGTTAGATAAAATAGGAAAAAACAAATTCTAAGCATAAAACTCCAACTTTACAAAAATCCAATATGGATTGCTTGGGGAAAATGTTTTTATGGGAAAAGTTTTGAAATTAATTTAAAAGCATGTTTTAATGATTTGATTATAAGATGAGACGAAAGGTGAGTTTTTGTTTTATTTTTTCGCAATCTAACTACACATTCCCGATGTCCACTACTCTGTGTCCTCCTTGTATATTATCATACAATTTGGTGTTTCATAACAAAAATGTAGTAACGTAAATGTTGCTGATGGTTTGTTATATAAAAATAAAATTACAGGAAAACTTCTATCCTTAAATGGAAGCCTGTATTTGTCTGTTACGTATACTTTGCACTCCCATAAAAAAATATATAATACGAGTAATCGCATTGTCACCCTACTAGAACGAGACGTTCTGCCTCGTTGCTCTATCTCTTCTTCGGCCCGCGTTTGAGCTCGGAGATTTCTATCCTGATGTATTAGATCCATGGTTTATATATTTAGGTATAGATATATATAAGGTGTATTACTCTTTGCACGTCTACCGCTTCACCTCCTGTATGGGTTCCTTCGACCCCCGGTTGCCTGGAATAAATTGCTCTATAGCAATAAGGCCGCCGGATTGTACACTATATTATGAACATTTGTTTTTGTTTAATTTTATGTTTTATGTTTTTTTTTGTGCAATAAAGAGAATTGTATTGTATTGTGTTATTTTTCTCGCAATTTTTGTCTTCTTCCTAGCGCTTAGTTATGTTTCTCGTTCGGAGTACGCTTTGACCATGATCCAAAAGTGGCAAGTCATTACAGTGGAGCAACTGCTAGCTGACCTCCTTGACCCTGCTAACAGGGGAACCGGATTGGATCATGATTACACGTTCATTTCCTTAATCTGCAGGTTTTCTCACGTTGTTTTTCCTCACCGTAATAGCATCGGTTAGTGAGCAACTAATGTACGTGGGCCAAACTGAAAGTTTTGCGTAACTCATAAATAAAACAATTTATTTGTATAATATTATATTTACTGCTTTTCAAAGTATTCTCCGTTACATTTTAAACACTTTTTCATCCGTTCAAACCATTTTTGGAAACACGAGGACCATTGGTCTGAGGGTATGTTTTCTACGTGCTGGTTGAAAGCAATCACTGCCTCTTCTGGCCCCGTAAATGTCGAACCTCTCATTAAATCTTTGATTTTTGGGAAAATGAAGAAATCGCACGGTGCTAGGTCTGGACTGTGTGCGGGATGGGTCACGAGCTCTATGTTTTCAGAAGCCAAAAATATCTTTGTTTCGTTCGCGGTGTGCGCCAAAGCATTGTCATGGTGGAAGAAGATGCGACTTCTAGGTCGTTTTTCCCTTACTTTTTCTAAGACATTGGGCAAACAAATAGTGGTGTACCACTCAGCATTAATGGTCTTTTGTTGCTCAAGTGGGATCGTGCAGACAGAACCCGTCTTGGAGAAAAAAAAATACAATTATATGTTTGCCCACGCTTCTCGCCTGCCTCAATTTTGTTGGTTTGCTGTCACCTTCAAACACCCACACAGAAGACTGTTGCTTTCTTTCTGGAATATAACAATATATCCATGTTTCATCTCCTGTCACAATATCATACACAGCATTAGAATATCTGTGATTGTACTTTAATAGCATTTCTTTACATCAATCTACTCGATACCGTTTTTGTTCTGGAGTGAGTTCGTGAGGAATCCACCGACAACAAAGTTTCGTAACTTTTAAATATTCATGTAAAATTTTCTGAATTTGGCTCTTACCAATCCCCAAATGTCCTCAAATCTCCTCATAAATGATACGCCGATTTTCTTCAATAAGTCTTCTGACGGTAGCCACATTTTCCTCCGTGATCGCAGTTGAGGGTCGACCTTCACGAATTTCATCATGGAGAGAAACACGGCCGCGATGAAATTCGGCATACCAACGCCTTACAGTGCTCAAATGTGGTGCTTCCCTCCCAAAAGCATTTTGAAGACGAGCATTGCAATCTTGCAGAGAAAGCGAACTTTTAAAATCGTAAAAAATCTTCGCCCTAAAATCTTTTCGTGTTAGTTCAATTTTTGCTACGGACAACGAACTTCAACTTGAGATAAAAAACAATTGACAAGCGATATCCCGCCAAAATTTATTTTCATCAACTAATGAGATTTCATGTTTAAAAAAAATATAACATTCGAAATTCAAACATTTATGGGCGGCCAGCAACGCAAAACTTTCAGTGTGAACTAGGTACATACTCGGAAAACGAGTCAGTGGTATACTGGGGTCGCCATACTGGGGATCGAACTCGGTACCTCTCGCTTACGAGTCCGGCCCGCTAGCCGTTAGACCACCGACGCTTCAATGTTTTTCTGTTTTTCTCCAATGTTACGTTTTTCTTTCAGTCAAAATATGGTCGAAACGTGAGAAAGATATCACAAACATTGAAAACAAAGACTGAAGCTGAAATCCAAGCTTTAATAGAAGCTGAATATGGAGTCCATTTGGAGACACCTTCATTTGGATTAGAGAAGAATGAAGAACTAGATGACATACCCGGTGTAGTGCAGGAAGAAATAGTCACAGATCATATTCCAACAGTCTTAAATAAAGTAAAAACTGGCGCTCCTACGAATCTTCCAAAGAAACACTTCAAAAAGAAAACTTACACGAAATTACAAAGCCTTCTCCGACCAGACGCTTTAGCGAACAAAACAGATGTAAATATCGACCCCAATGAGATATTTTACGAAGACGACATGATTATAGGTTCAACGGAGTCTGTAGGGTCAGATATGGATTCTGCAGACGTTTTATCAAAGAAGATGGCGAAACAACACAAGGAAAAAGTTATGAAGAAGATAGGGAACCACAGAAGGAAAGTTTCGAGGAATTATGACAGAGGGAAGAGAAATAAAAGTAAGGATTTGCTGAAATCTCCCACGGGGAGACAGAGGAAAGACTCGAGCTTGTCAGAAGATAACACGAAGAGCCCGAAAATGCAGATTGTTTTGGGATCTGGACAGGCCTTGCCCGTGTCTGAAGGGGAGCAAGTGGTAAGTGTCGTTAATTAGCAAAAGATTCATCATTTTAATTAAGTAAATAAAAATTTTATTACCATTTAAAAACCGAGAGCTGAAAAACATAAAAAACAAGTCCAAATCGATGGAATACTTAATTTCATTATTTCTATTTAGAATTTTTGCAATAAAGAAGCCCGCGTTTTTGACGAAAAATCTGTAGAATTTGTATTATCTGTGTTAGCCCTATGTTCTTTTGACGAAAACTGAAAGGGCTAATATTATCTTCTATTTTTTCCATATTCCGTCTCACTTTAATATCTTAATACTAATTAATATCACTTTAATACTAAATGCACTCTTGGCAGAAGCATAAAGCCTCGATATTTTTGCAGATAACTGGTCAGTTATTAGTAGCAACTTTTTGCTCTTCTCAGAGCATTGTTAAATTTTATCTGCTTTTATGTATACTTTATGAATTTTTTTTTGTTTGAATAATTATGTTCCATGAATGTTTTAAAATTATAATGACCGTTTTATGTTTCTCACACAGGTCTTAGATATAAATCTGTAATACTGTGTAGATATTAAGTAAATAAATAAATAAAATAAATACATCTTTTTAATTTTATCTTTTACAGATAAAAATAGAAAAAAAGAAAGACTCAGACCCAGAGAGTGACATAGACATAGATGTAGATAGCGATGAAGACTGCAATGAGAAGAGAACAGAAAAGAAGGTAGTAAGAGAAGAGCCTGTAGCCGCGCCTTTGAGGAAGCTTCAGCCCATGCCCAAGAGACAGAAGAAGATTAATTTGGTAAGTATTATTTTACTGCACAGATTAAATAATTATTATATTACAATATTATTGTTAGCTATTAGACCCCTAGCACACGGCGTATTTTAAACGCGCCGACGACGGGCGTTTCACGCGCGTTTACAGTCAACCCAGAAAATTCCTACAAGGCACCGGGCCTTGTAGGCATTTTCTGGGTTGACTCGCTCCATTGTCTATGACCTTGGTCAAGATTGGGGTCAAGAGTTAACCCATCTTATAATAAAAAATAAAATAAAAATCATAGAACGGCGACGGCGGCTACACAATAATGCACACGGCGGCCGGCGACCTGTACGAGATCAGCTCGGAGCCGCGCCGCGAGCGAGTCGCCAAGAAACCACCCGTACAACTCATGCACTGCCGATACTATAACCCGGATAAACCGGTATGTCTCTAGATTCATACAAAACCTCTGTTTTTTTTTTAAATCTAGGTAAAAAAAAGGAAATTAAACTTGAAAACGTCCAGCACTTTGTACCGTAAATTACGATCAAATATAAAAAAACTAGATACACAATCCACAACAAAAAAGCGTCCTCACTAAATGACATGACCGTCCACTTGACGTTTTGGGTTGTCTTTTCGTTCAGTAGCATTCGTGCGTTCCGAGAGTACGTATTGTAGTTCGGTCACTATTTAGTTTCTTTTTGTATAGAACTGTGATCTAGTTTTTTATAGTTGATCGAAGATCGTAAACGACCGTTTACACAGCGCACGCAATGGAATATATTTTGAATAGATTTTGTCCCATTTTTGCATCATTTTTCATTGATGCTCCGATCTTATTGGTCGTAGCGTGATGTTAGTTTAATATTTCCTTGCTTGATAAATGGACTATCCAACACAGAAATAATTTTCAATTCGAACCAGTAGTCCCTGACTACTAGTGGCATTTCGCGTTTTAGGTAATCAGTGGTGGTGGCATCGTGCATTTTAGGTACTTCGCTCAAAATGGATTTATAATACTAGTTTCTTAAATGAATGCTTAACCATTTACAAGTAAACAACACATTGCAATAATTGCTGGAAGAACGGTTAAAAAAATAGCAGCACAAGAACAGTTAAAAATAAAAGAAAAGTTAAAAATAGACAAAAAAGTTTCGGGAAAGAAAAATGTTCGGCGCGAATGGGAGTGGAACCCCCCACCCCAGGACATTTTTCGCGCCGAACATATTTTCTTCCCTAAAAATTTTTGTAGATAGTATTTTTAAAAATACTAAATTTACAAATAGTGTTAAAGTTAGAGCCAATTTTAGGTTTGAAGTAACTTTACAACTCCAAACAGTCATATCCTTCCTAATTTCCTTAGTAATATTATAAACGCAAAAACTACTGAATGGATTTTAATGAAACTTTACAATAATATAGCTTCTACACCAGAATAACACATAGGCTACATAATTTTCCCAAATTCCACGCGAACGAAGTCCCAGGCGAAAAGCTAGTTTTCAAAAATTCCTTCTAACACCATCAGGCCCCATTCGAGGTTCGTCTCCACGTGTCAGCGCTGATCAGTATGGACTTACACGCGCACACGTCTCGCGCTGAAGTCATGGGCCTCGTGGGCGGGCTCTGTGAGGAATTATCGCCCGGGGGCGGTGATGAGTTAGCGCCCAGGGGCGGTGCGCGGCGGCTCGTGATGAGAGTTTACCGCCCCGTGCGGGCTGCGGCCTCGCGTACGCACTGTGATATGGATCCAGGTATATTAAACTTTAATATTTCAATGAGAAGGTAATCGGATTACATAATCTTGATAAAGAATGTAATATTACGTTTTTAAAAATGAAATTGCTGTTCTTCATATTTTTTTAGGAGCGACGGACGAAAAAACCCTTTGCTACGTACTTCTTCTTCTTCTTATCGTATAGGTGTATAGTCAAGTGTGTTGCGAACTTGGCTAACCTTGGTGTCAGAGTTTTCAAACCGCACCTCTGACTTGGTTTTGACGACTGTAGTTAATCGACAACAGCCGGGACCGGCAGCTTAACGTGCCCTCCGAAGCACGGAATAGCTCGTGATAAATTGCCACTTAGGTCACCCATCAGGTTCCCTGCCTCTGTGTACGTTGCTTAACCTCACTGATTGGTTGAAATCAGTGAGAGCCACTGGGCTACGAGCACTTCTCCGTAGCTATTAAGATTTATTTTACGTTGCTTTGACCGTCGCGCCACGTCGTTTGTGTATAAACAGCACCTAATGGGGAGGATAACCCCCTAAAGCAGAGATAGCGAACCAATGGCACGCGATAAAATGTTTTGAGCATGCCACCACAAAGTATAGATACTAGAATACTTACTATACTACAAGTAGTAGACAAATTAACAAAATGCACTATGCAGTTCAATGATTGGGCGTGGTGGGTGGGAAGCGCTCTTGTCTAAGTTTAATTTTAATATTTTTACAGTAATTCAACATTATTTGTTGGCAGTGGCACATCTATGGTCTCATTCAATTTTTTTTAAATGGTACGGCAATCCATAAAGGTTCGCCATCCCTGTCTTAAAGTATCCATGACTATCAATCAATCAATTTATTTATTTGCCAGAATACAGTACAATAATTGGTCTTATAACTAGGTTTTGTGATCCGTGTCTAGGTTTGTTAGGTTTTGTGATCAACCAACAAGGTGTGCAAATGTTTATTATTATGATTTATTATGATATTATTAATAGTAAAAAGAAAATGTCAGATTGTAAGGATGTCAAAAATAATAATTACATTAATAGGTTTTTTACTTACTATACTTCCTAACTAAAGTTACTCTTGATTTTATAAGCAGTGTTATCTTACTTAATTAATTTCAATACTAATTTTACCTCCAAATCGGTGGCGAGTGTTAACCCTGAGCTCTCGTCGCGAACGCGGCATCGAGTCGGCGGTGCGCAATAGAATATGAACGCTAGCGGCCGACTATAAGTTTCAATTTCTCTTGCAAGCCTGTGCCGCTCGCAATAGTAGGCAAATTTTTATGCCTAAAGTTGACTTTTGTTAGGGAGTGTGACTTCTGTACGTTAGTACTATTATTTATTCTGTGACACAAGGGAAAATCTAAGTGTTGGCCTTTGAGTGTGTAGCGTTTTTTATTTATTTATAGTTGCAATACTTCATGCCATTTTTTTTTGTGTTTGTTTGATAAATTGTTGCATTGATTAAAACTGTTTATACGATGTCCAGTGTCGCAAGCGGCGGCCGGCTCGTGGGTCCGGTCGGTGGGTCTATCCGTAGTGGGGTGGCACCACTCGCACCCCTCGTTCCCCCCCGCCCCCTCCCGCACCGACCTGCGCACGCAACAAGATCTACAGCAACTTGAGAGAGGCAACCCACTGCTAGCGGTCATATCTAGCCAGCGCTGGCAACACTACACATACTCGCAGATACGGTAAGTTTTTTACCACTCACACCCGTCACGGCTGAAATGAGTCCCCACTTCCACCCGTCACAGCTGAAGTGAGTCCCCACTCGCACCCGTCACAGCTAAAGTGAGTCTCCACTCGCATCCGTCACAGCTAGTGAGTCAGTCAGTACTCGCACCCGTCACATCTGAAGTGAGTCCCCACTCGCATCCGTCACAGCTAGTGAGTCAGTCAGTACTCGCACCCGTCACATCTGAAGTGAGTCCCCACTCGCACCCGACACAGCTGCCAGAGTCCCCACTCGCATCCGCATCTGAAGTGAGTCCCCACTCGCACCCGTCACAGCTGCCAGTGAGTCCCCACTCGCACCCGCATCTGAAGTGAGTCCCCACTCGCACCCGTCACAGCTGCCAGTGAGTCCCCACTCGCACCCGCATCTGAAGTGAGTCCCCACTCGCACCCGTCACAGCTGCCAGTGAGTCCTCACTCGAACCCGCATCTGAAGTGAGTCCCCACTCGCACCCGTCACAGCTGCCAGTGAGTCCCCACTCGCAGCCGCATCTGAAGTGAGTCCCCACTCGCACCCGTCACAGCTGCCAGTGAGTCCCCACTCGCAGCCGCATCTGAAGTGAGTCCCCACTCGCACCCGTCACAGCTGCCAGTGAGTCCTCACTCGAACCCGCATCTGAAGTGAGTCCCCACTCGCACCCGTCACAGCTGCCAGTGAGTCCCCACTCGCACCCGCATCTGAAGTGAGTCCCCACTCGCACCCGTCACAGCTGGCAGTGAGTCCTCACTCGAACCCGCATCTGAAGTGAGTCCCCACTCGCACCCGTCACAGCTGCCAGTGAGTCCCCACTCGCACCCGCATCTGAAGTGAGTCCCCACTCGCACCCGTCACAGCTGCCAGTGAGTCCTCACTCGAACCCGCATCTGAAGTGAGTCCCCACTCGCACCCGTCACAGCTGCCAGTGAGTCCCCACTCGCACCCGCATCTGAAGTGAGTCCCCACTCGCACCCGTCACAGCTGCCAGTGAGTCCCCACTCGCACCCGCATCTGAAGTGAGTCCCCACTCGCACCCGTCACAGCTGCCAGTGAGTCCTCACTCGAACCCGCATCTGAAGTGAGTCCCCACTCGCACCCGTCACAGCTGCCAGTGAGTCCCCACTCGCAGCCGCATCTGAAGTGAGTCCCCACTCGCACCCGTCACAGCTGCCAGTGAGTCCTCACTCGAACCCGCATCTGAAGTGAGTCCCCACTCGCACCCGTCACAGCTGCCAGTGAGTCCTCACTCGAACCCGCATCTGAAGTGAGTCCCCACTCGCACCCGTCACAGCTGCCAGTGAGTCCCCACTCGCACCCGCATCTGAAGTGAGTCCCCACTCGCACCCGTCACAGCTGCCAGTGAGTCCTCACTCGAACCCGCATCTGAAGTGAGTCCCCACTCGCACCCGTCACAGCTGCCAGTGAGTCCCCACTCGCACCCGCATCTGAAGTGAGTCCCCACTCGCACCCGTCACAGCTGCCAGTGAGTCCTCACTCGAACCCGCATCTGAAGTGAGTCCCCACTCGCACCCGTCACAGCTGCCAGTGAGTCCCCACTCGCAGCCGCATCTGAAGTGAGTCCCCACTCGCACCCGTCACAGCTGCCAGTGAGTCCTCACTCGCAAACGTCAGCTGCAGTATGAAATTCTCAGAAAATCGATTTCTCATACAAGCAATCAGCTGATCGCACTAGTAGTATGGAGAGGCGAATTTTTTTTTGTCATATTTCTATGTTCCTTGAGGAAAGTTGTTTAGTTTAGTGTGCTGATGACATCCTTTATTTTACTAACTACTTTAAAGCCACCCAATATAATTAAGTATTTTCAAAACGCTTACCCGCGTGAGGGATATTCACAAGTAATGTCGAACCGAACATTTTCCATTCCTTATATGTTGGAAAAAATGTCTTAAAGAAATAAGCTGTGCCTTTTGTGTTCATTTTTCTATTTGTCTGTATAAGTGTTTTTAAATAATTTGTCCTGTGTACAGGGTCAAGAGCACATCATGCTATCCAAAATTGTCAAATTTCTTCAATCGTTTTCAATTTTATGTCCAATCATTAGAGTTTACTATTCATTGGGGAAATTTGACAGTTTGTGGTAACCTTTTTTTATAGATAATGGGTTTGCTTTTGACCACAATCTAGCCCAGAGGCGGAGATGTAGTCGAGGACCTGATGTGCTTTGACTGTACAATAAACTTTTTCTTAACCAAATCAATCAAAATCAAATCAAAAATACTTTATTTTCATAGAACATACAAAGTGTTTCTTGAAAACGTCATAAAAATACATTAGCAAAATCAATATAAATCATTGAGCAAAATAGTGAATTATATTAGCATTTCTTTCTCAGGAGAAGAATAGGCAAGAAACTCCGATGGTCGCCCTTTTTAAGTCAATCATATTATTATTCTTACTTCTTATTTTAATTGACTTAATCTGAATAACTCTGAAGCTGAGAAATTTATTCCCATGGTTACTTGTCTAACAGATAATCAGAAATCCTATAATAGCCATTTTTACAAAGTTTTTGTTTAATTATTGTCTTAAATTTTTCAGCTGCATCAGGGTAGAAGACTCCCCAGAAGACGGCTCCCCGATCGGCTACCAACTCAGCGTGAAGCTGGTGCCAGACCTCACGGTGGAAACTCTACCCGACTTCATACAGCAAGTGCGAGAGATACTGCGGGACGATAGTAATAGGAACGAGTTTACAGTCGACTTGGCCAAGGATGTTTGTCCGCAAGCTGGGATCACTTACTTGGAAAAGGTATGTTTGACAATTTTTGAAATGATTCCTTTATTAAGGTGTCTTTAAATTATCTATAGAAAGGGTGATTCTTCCTATGAAACTGAATATCTTTCTTCGAGGAAACCATATGAAATTCACAAAAAAAAAATATTTCAACCTGTGCCTTGGAGAAAGTGGTTCAGTAGGCTGATTCAGTTTATTGAAATTATCTGAAAAGCTATACTTAGTATAAAAAAAATTACCTCCTCATACAACTTGTGCGATTAGCTTATTAGTAGCAATGGAAAAGTCTTAAAGTGGAAAAGTATTTTTTAATATGGGTCCTAAACTCTCAAAGATACTGTAAGGTTACCTATGTAGGGTAGCTATATAAAACCGCCGCGGCCACTGTATAAATACGGCCGGCGTAGCGAATAAATATGCATTCATCCAACAGCACTCAAGCATTTCACTTCTCCCCTACTCGTCCCTACTACCGTCCAACGCTGGGACCGGCGCTCCGACGGAGTGTACACCGACACACCGCGCCGGCTCTCACATCGGTGACCCGACGTTCTCACATTGGTCACACCTACTATATTTGATTTGCAAATAGTAGATTACCCAACAAGTGAAAAAAAGGTGAATTCTTTTCGAGGGATACAAGAGCCGAGATGAATTTTTTTTTCACGTGTTAGGTACTCTACTTTTTACCATTGACTACGAGAAAAAGAAAATAATTGCTCTGTGACAGTAAATTATCAACAATAGCTGCTGCTTTAACGCGAAATGACTCTGGAACGAGAGGTTCACTTTCATCACTGGATGTCGAACTCATTTTGAGACTTTTAACAGAAACTTTTAATTGCATGAAAATTGCACAGAAAATTGGCTGAATTATAAAAACGTACTAAAACATACAGCCAAGTTTTAGTACGTTTTTATAGCGAGAGTATGCAACCTCCTTGCATATTTTCTTTTGTTTTCTTACTGAAATCCGTATATTCGAGCATGTTCCAAATTCAAAATGTTTTATTCACTCAGTGAAATAAACAGCGTTTTATTCACTGTTTTTGAAGAATAAAGGACCCTTTTTCGAGGGGCGATGGTAAAAATGAATTGATGGATTGATTGGTTTAAATTACGTATTTATGCTGTAGCTTACCTCTGTTGTTTGTTTGCAGTGTATATCGAGCACTGCCCACCACCTTAAGTCGGCGGGGTACGCAGCAGAGGACCCCCTCCCCCCGCGGCTCATACAGGCCATTCGAGACGTGCTCAGGTAGCATACGACATGACACCATATGGGTTATTAGTGATTAAACAGTGAATGTTAAAATATCGCGGTCAAATGTCAGTGTCTAAATGACAAGCCTTTGCGCGGTGCCCTCGCGCAATCAAAGTGAAGTTTTACGTTTTACGCGAGTTTGTCGCGGGCTGCGCTAGCTATGCTGATAGGAATGTGTAGCTTTTAGTTGTGAACAAGTGAAGTTAATGTGTTTTTGTAGATCTGTTTGTAGTGTCTAAACAAGAAGTGTTATTAAAATATTAGAGTTATGAATTATAATACCTCCTGGTACAACAGTGTTTTTCTTAAGACTTTTCAGTTTTATGCTGATCCTGGTTATAAGCTGTGTAATAACTTATATCCTCGATTGTACCATAAAGTTACCTTGCAATTAAACCAACCTCAAGAACACAGTGCTGTATATGATCTCAAGACATATCTTTTGTCCTGTTAGAAAGTGTATTCAGACCTTACCTCAGCCTTTGGTAAAACAGATTACGGGTTAACCCGTCGCGCGCTTGTTTACGCGCCGTGCGATACAAATCGCAGCAGAGGACCCCCTCCCCCCGCGGGTGTGAATGAATCGCGCGAGGGTTTTTAATCATTGATTTTGTAAATGTTTTAAATTATTCTTAAAAAGCTCGAGCACGATGTGCTCGCGCGTGTAATGCGCCGCGGTCCTATGTCAAAATGTCAACATTGACAACACCAGAGGGGTGAGCAAGCCTTTGCGCGGGGCCCTCGCGCAATCAAAGTGAAGTTTCACCGTTTCACCGCGCTGCTTGAGTTAGTCGCGCATCATGCTCGAGCTGCTGATTTGATTGTAGTGTAAGTCAGTGGTGATAAGCGGAACCAGTTTCTAACTTTGTCTTCTGTGGGGGACATAATTTAATTCAATTAATTGTGTATAATAGTACTTGTTCAGTATTGGTTGTTTATATCTTGTTAAAGTATAAATTGTAAATAATTTATCGATATTCGTTTTAAGACTACTGGAAAGTTGCCTTAATAATAAAATAGTACCTAAAGTACTTTTTTGTATATAAAACTCTTCTCGAGTGGCCCTGATACACTTCTTGTTTCAATCAGTGTCGTGACCGAAAGACAATAATGTAATTGATTGGAAGTTAAAAAATAATATAAATAAATAATTTAATTAATAACAAATAGATTGATTTTATTTTGAAGGTCTGACCCATTCTTTTTAATTTGTTAATACTCAGTTGCAGACGACTACGATCATTAACCCCCGACGCAAAAAGAGGGGTGTTATAAGTTTGACCGCTATGTGTGTGTGTGTGTGTCTGTGTGTCTGTCTGTGGCACCGTAGCTCTCAAACGGGTGAACCGATTTGGATGCGGTTTTTTTTATTTACAAGCAGGGTTTTTGGCGATGGTTCTTAGATACGTTTTATCAAAATCGGTTCAGCCGTTTCAAGGTCATCAGCTCTTTTGTTAGCTGCGGTAGGGTTCTTAGACTCTTAATGTGTATTTACTTTACTTTCAAACATACATGTGACCTAAAACTTGAAATACTCATGTATGCTTAAATCAAAATCGGTTCAGCCGTTTCAAGGTCATCAGCTCTTTTGTTAGCTGCGGCAGTGGCGTGCATTCCATACAAGCAGAAAAGCAGTGCCTACCCTAGGGTTTTCAAGGCAAAAAAATACAAAAAATAAATATTATAATTTACACCAACGATCACAGATCTTTGTGAAACGAATAAACGTTTTCCGAAATGACACCATCTACATTTCTTTACCGACCTTTAACTTTTCAAAACAGCGCCATCTAAACTTCTAATACTGAACTAGTAAGAGCCCTCGTAGGAGCGCGGATTGATTATTCGTTAAAAGCACTCGTTTGAAATGCCTTTTTTGTCGATGTTTTGTGTTGTAATGGGGGCTTCTGATTGGCTGTTTCGTCTACCCCGCCAAAAATTTAGGAACTGATTGTATGGAGAAAAAAGCTCTGCCTATAAAGCGATGCTACCAAATTGAGAAGTGTCAATATTCGAAGTGTTTGAAAGAGCTGTTTTAGATTTTTAATTTTGCGGATTTTTTTCTTATTGGATGCATTCAGCCATATTGGTTTGTTTTTGTTTTGCCTAAGTACGTAGGTACGAAAACTTTTGCAAATTATTGTTTTATCAGTTTAAATAGTGTTTGTAAGACATTTGTTTAGAACAAAATGAGCGCAATAAGTTGTGAAAAGTGTGGTGATGATGTTTGTTTGCCGAAACTGCGTGATTTTTCTAATTTACCTTTTCAAGGAAAAGTAAACATTACTTATCGCAAAAGGCCGATGCATGGATTTGACGCAAAAAAAGGTACCGCAGTTTAATATTTTAATACTAAAATATACAATACCTATTCATAATTGGCTCACGGGTTGTATGCATACTAACCGCTTAAGTATTTTGTTTTCCGTGCATTTTGTTTTCAAACTGTTATAAAAAAGTTTTTAACAGCGCAGGGTTATTTTGATTTTAATAACCTTAATACAGCGATTAAAAAGCATGAGCTTTCTGAAAAACATCTCAAATATACGTTGAAAGTTTTCTCGTTTAGCAAAAGTCGCATAGAAACGAGTTTGAGCGGTCAATTAAAACTAGACAAGTTCACTGCCTACCCTGCCTAAAATGTCTATGCACGCCACTGAGCTGCGGTAGGGTTCTTAGACTCTTAATGTGTATACTTTACTTTCAAACATACATGTGACCTAAAACTTGAAATACTCATGTATGCTTAATAACTATGCAGGGTTATGGAACTCTTGGTCTGATGCTGCAGCCAGGATATCCAGAACACTAGCACACTCTTAACAAAATAATAGCAGATATGTCGTGTTTGGACTCGTTTTGTTCAGTATTTGATTCTGCATACAATTCAATGGTGGCAACACGGTGAGCTGATGCTGCGGCCAGGATATCCAGAACACTAGCACATCCTTGAAAAAATAATAGCAGATATGTCGTGTTTGGACTCGTTTTGATCAGTATTTGATTCTGCATACAATGCAATGGTGGCAACACCGTGAGCTGATGCTGCGGCCAGGATATCCAGCACACTAGTACACTCTTAATTATTTTGAAAATAAGTTAAAAATTTTGAAATAAAAATTAAATTAAAAATTTAAAAAACCCCCCCCGCAAAAAAGTAAAGCGGACATTTAAAAAGTCAGACCCTTCATTTGATTGACTATTCACTGATTCACTAAAGCGGTACCCCGACGCGACATTATAGCGCCATTTTAATGAGCAAACCCTATCGTGCCATCCATCGATTTCGATAATTAAAATATATATATAGGTATTTCTGAAATGAATTTGATGGCTCAACGAAAGGTATTATTTTTTACTTTTTAAATGTCCGCTTTACTTTTTTGCGGGGGGGGTTTTTTAAATTTTTAATTTAATTTTGAATATTTCGATTATTGACGATATAGAATATATTTTGTGACTTAATGTGAATGTACATTGTATCTATTAAAATTTTACATAGCAGAATTAATGGCATTTGGTTTGAAAGGTGAGACTCTCAAATAAAGCTCCAAGATACAAAAGACCCAATAAAAGTCAAAAGAATATGGCACAGTTCCAGTTTATTTTTTTAAGTTACATGTGCTAGATAAAAAAATAATACAGTTCGATTAGTGAAGTCGTTTTACATAAATTTCATCCAACTTGGCGACGGTACATATTTATTTTGCGGAGTATTTGATTATGATAATCAACATTTACGTTTTTTCCGTATACAATCTAAACTTGAAAACATAATTTATTTTTACAATTTAACAAGCAATTTTAACTCCAAAATAACTTGCATCTCGGAAGAAGAATACTGAGTAAAACATGGTAATATATTTATAAAAAAAGTAATACAAGCATGTATTTATATGGCAAATGAGAAAAAATAGGTTTTACCATTACTTATATATTTTTTTCAATATTCTTCTCACTGGACACAGTTTTAAGTCCTAGAGGACGTTTTTGTAAATATTTTTTAAGGTACTCTGATTACAGAAAGTGCCTTAACATCACTATCATTTAATCGATATTTCATCTTTAATTATTTATACAATATTGTCAAGCGACCGGCGGTAAGGCGCGGTCGCATTTGTCATTAGGGAGCGCGTTTCGTGTAAAGAATTGCAATCATTATATAATTATTCATATACTTAAACTGCTAACTAGATCAGTCAAATAAAATGGCAGTAGTTGTTAGCAATAAAGGTTATAAAGGTACCAAACAATTCGTATCACCTTTTTAAAATTGTGGAATTTAATTATAATAAAATATTTCACTGAGAAATTAAGAACGGGCTATATTAATCTATAAAATTACTCAAAAGTATAGTTTTAGTATAAAATTGCAGTTCTATACATGAAACGTGAACTGGAAGAGATCGCAGAAGCGATCGAGGGCAATAAATAAAAAATTAAATTAATAAAAAATAAAGAGTCAATCGCAGTAGCGTTATAACTATATTTACAAAAGTTAAAATACTAGTAGAAGCATCAACTATGAAAAACTTATCAACATTGAAGGCACATGTTTTCGCACCCGATTCTTACTTAGTACATTAGGTGCACCCAAGCTGGCAACATTCCTTTACACGCGGGAATAATTTATGCTGTGTATCCGATTTAAAAATTAAAAGTATTTTAAGAATATAAAGTGGGCGTAGAATTTGCGAGATTTTATGAATTACATTATGTCACATTGATTTTAATTTAGCTGAACAGGGAATTCGTTGGATCTCAGATGTATTGTAGACGGACCCGGCTTAAACGATTTTGAATTCACGAGTTTTACGGTCAAAATATCGATTCTTCGTACTGTTTACTTTCACAAAATGCACTCATGCAAAAAGAAATAATGAATACAAGAAGGCGCCCAAAAGTAAAGGTCGCACAGATTCTAGTCTAGCCACACAGCATAACTCACTCCCGTGACTACTTCTTTATATGTACTGTGGACCGGACTCGACGACTAACTTACACTATTTACATCGCGAAGTTTAATAAGTACTGTACGGATCCACCGCTCACATTAGTCTTAACTAATGTCGACTACAAACCCATTCGTTAAAACAACGCCGCGAGTGGACCTAGACTAGTTTACAAGATGGAAGAGTTTGGGAAACTCAGTCTGTAGTTTTGGAGAAATAATTTGTGTGGAGACCGCTTGATGGCGCTAATGTGCCATGTGATTTTGACAAAGACGACGTTCGTTCGAAGAATATAACGTTGTGCTGATATTTCGACCAGTCGCCATTTTGTTTTGTGGACGAGACGTCACGATTTCACAATCTAGCGGTACTTTTGAAGTGATATTCTAATATGTAGTCTTATTTGGGCAATTTATGTAGATTCAAGAAATCGTATTTGTCCGTGTGAATTCATTGTCTAATGTTTTTATTGCCTTTCAACTACTTATTTGGTTTCATTGTATTTATTGACAAAAACGAATTCATGAATCTAATTAAAGATGACTGGAAATGTTTTAATTCATCACTGGACAGTGGACGCTTAGTCCTATTCCACTGAATAGTATTCACAGCTGCACAACGGAAAATATTACTTATTCGTGTTTTTTTAGAGATCCCAATAAGATGATTTGTGACTATTTATACAGATCTGTTTGGTTTTGGAAATTTGGCATTGCTGGAATGAATTTGTGGATTTAATTTTGTAGTCAATAGTCCAATTCAAAGATGTCTAGTTTTTTAATAATGATAAAAAATATTCTTTAATTTTTTTTATAGTTGTGGTTTGTACGCACAATATCACAACTTGCGTGTTAGTGGTAAGTTAACCACGAGAAAAATATACGCGCGAGAGTGAATTTGCAAAGTGAAAATAATTTGGTGGTAAGATTTTAGTAATATCCAGCAAGGCCAAACTTACGAAACCAAAAGGCTATAAATTCATGGCGCGTGATTCTTTTCAGTGTAACCAAAATATATTTTTCATAACAACAGAACACATAATATGTACCAAGTTATAGTAAATCTGATTTCGTTATGCATTCTCTGACAATAACTGAATTGTTTCAGAAAGTATTGTTTTTAGAAAAAAAAAATGACACAACCCAGAAAGCTATCTTACTGCTATGCTCTTAAGGTTGAATATAACGTTGACCTGATAACAATTTACTTACTTTTTAATAAGAGACAAACTCAGTGTAATTGAGAAAAAATGCACCACAAAATCAGATCAAATTATTAATTTAAAAATATACAAACTAAGCAGTCATTCACGTAACTCTAAAGAAATTATCCATAAAAACTGGCATAATTCTGCGATTTAAAAATATCGTACAGTATTAAGCGTACTCAACTAGCTCCGAGTAAAAATATAATCAAAATAAAAGCTAAATTCAAGTTGGAACTGTTGTGCTAGGACTAGTTTAAAAATGCTAAATCTAGAAATACTCGACTATAATATAATCTGTCGCGTAGTGAAGAATTCAAACAATTTTGTTTTTTTAAGATAATTGTCATAGACCATTTAACTTTTGTGTAGGTACTTTGAAAGAAGAAATATTTTTTTTTCAAACCCCCTGATAAATTTATTACTAGTTTTGTGGTTTCCATTCCTTATTTTCGCTGAAGCCGATACAAACTCAAATATTCAATGAAAAAATCTGCCAATAGTCACAACAGTTCACAACTTTACCAGCTAAGGAACCGCTTTGATACGAACATTCGTGGAGTTTTTATTAAAATAAATAGCTATCCGATACTGATAAATTCATAATCTTATTGGTAATATAATTACCAATATTTGCTTGAATATTTGTGCATTGGGTTTGCGACCACGAGAATTAGATACATTGATGATCGAAAGTATGTCTGACTCTTTTTATTGGCTAAGAAGCAACGGTGCTGACTGACGGCCTATTGACGCCTTTGTATCATGAATTCATGACAGTTATTCTGACAAGTCGCATAAAAATGGCATTACCATGCTGTATAGGGTGGGCTTAGTCGATGGGTTTGACCCGGGCCATGACCTTCCCCTCGTACATCGGTAAAGTGTCGTTATCGCAGCTGACCTCCTCCTGGATTACCATCACTGAGTTATCCAGGTCGGCGCATTCCGTTTTGAAGAAATATCTGCAACATAAAAAAACAGTTATACTGTAGGTACTTTCATCTAACGAAGAAAAGGCCTCATAGAAATTCATTTTGGTCCTTCGAGCCGGATGTGAACTACGAACTATAGTTCTGGGTTGGTTAACAGCCTTTAGTGGGTAATTCTCCTCATGAAGTTGAACAGCTTTTACCGAGGAACTCGTATGAAATTATCAACGAGCTCGCTTAGGTTGTATGGAGGCTTAGGTATTTTTTTTTAAATTTCTCGTTGGACTTATGTCACTTGGCGAAAGTTGTTCAGTTTAGCAGGTTGATTCATTTTAATTATGCTATCTAATGGCTCCCAATATAAATTAATCTTGACTAATGATATTAGTAAGGATTTACTGTTTAGGAAAAGGGAAATTTATCAAAAAGCCGTTAAAATGCTTTAAAAAATTACCAAAAAAAAGTAAGAAAAATTGTTTAAGAATCATCTTTATAATAACTCTTTACAGTGCTATTTTTGTTTACCCAAATAAACGACAAAAAAAACTGTTTCCACGTTAAGGGTTTACAATATGAGTGTTGTGTGAGTTGTTTTATTTTATTTTTATCTTCAAGTCACAGCATTATCAAAACTTATAATAATAATGAACTTATCTAAACATTTGCCAATTATAAACTTATAATTTGTTACCTTTACATACATTAATTTTAGTGGGTACTTTTTCAATGAAACATAAACTAATCAAAATCAGAAGTATCTAGTAGGTATACAATACGAAAGCTAAATAATGGTCTTCGCTCTAGTGTATTGTTGTTGTGTTAGCGAGTATATGTGTGGCTGTGTGTGTGCGCGTGTTTGTGTGAGTTACCTGTAGTTCCCCTTCCTAGGCAGGTACTCCTTGAAGGTCCGGAGTGTGAGCGGTCTGGCCGGCACCCGCAGCCGGTACGGCACCCCCTCGTCCGCGAACGACACCACCACCACCGTGTGCTCCCCACTTCCCCCCGCCCCCACCCCCGCAGTCACCCCACCAGCCCCACTGGCGGCCCCGCCCGTTGATGTACTGCTGGATTTGCTGCCGGTGTTGCTATGGATAAAGAATCGCAATGTTATGAAACCTTCAAACGATAAATAAAGCAAAAATTTGATCATAAATTATCTATCGACTGAAACGGATCAGATCATCACTCAAGTTCTATGAAGTGGCGAAATATCGAAATACACGGTGTAACAGAAAGGTGTAGTCATATTTCAGGATGGTGACCAACCAATAAAACTGAACAACTTTCCCGAAAGAACCTATTTGACATTTAAAAAAAAAAATCGACCTTTCATACTAAACCTATCAGCTGATCGCACAAGTTGTATGGAGAGGCGAAATTTTCTTTTGAGATTTTAAATAGGTTCCTCGAGGAAAGTTGTTTAGTTTTATTGGCTGGCTGGTCACCATCCTGACTACACCTGTCTGTTACACCCTGTATACAAAATATTTCCACCTATGTTTATTGGTGAAAGTTCAGTTAAGAAGGGTTGATTCACATACTTTATTTTCGCTTACTATTTAAATGTCACCCAATATGTTAAGATTTATAATAAACAGCATAGTCTCAACCAATATTACATTTAATAGAATTTGTATGTTAATCTTGTTAAGAAGTCTCGACGCGCTTTAGCCATTATAGCGTTGCTACAGCGTCCAAATGTTGCTATGTCACTATCCTGTAAATATTCTTGCATGCTATAGTTTACATCGTACTTTTTATATTAATATTTCATTGAATCTTCTAGTGAAACAAATAGTGTATGTAAACTTCTAGTATTTTACTAAGTATCCAGTTTTTTATTGTTATTCTAAAACAATTATATGATAACATAATTCTTCCGCTTTAATTTCGCCAACATATATTTAACGCAATAGTCGAAAGTCAGGTTAAGATATTCTATATGATATGTATAAACAACAACTACTTCCAATATCTAGAAAAGCGGAAATAAAAAGAAAAATAGATACTAACCGTTTGCTTTGCTTGAGCTTGCGATCATCCCTATCAGCGGACGATCCCCGCGAGGAGAGCGGTCGGGGCGCGGAGTGGGGATGTGGGTGCGACGAGTGGGGATGCGGGTGGGGCTCGCGGGGCAAGCGGTGCGAGCGCTCGCCCTCCGCCATCCACAGCAGGATGCGGGGCTCTGCGCTCGCGCCGCTAAGGGTGCCCCCAGACACCACTGAGACGCCGCTGTCAGTCAGCTCTGTTACCGTCTTCTTACTGAACGATCTGCAATGTACGGAATATACTTGTTACCTGGTGGATAGATACATAGATAATTGCACAAAGTCACAAAAAAAGTTTAACATAGCTCAAGTATAAAAGTGGCCTTATCGCTGAGCTGAATCTCTTGCTGGCAACCTTGGATAGTTGTTAAAGTGAATTCAAGTCGTCTGCTCTCGCTGTCTGCTTCATATTATCATTATTGAGTTATAATAATAAATAACTGATTTAATAAGTGTACTTCCATTTAAAGGAATTAAAGAGTTCGTTTACTGAGAAATATTTAAACTAGTAAGAAAAAAAATGTATTCAATATTTTTAAATTAAACTATTTACTTGCTTCGTAGTTAAATTTTAAAACCATAACATACAGATATGATCAAGCGAGCTTATTAATAACAATTGTGGTATAGCCCTAACACAATAAGCAAATTGTAAGCAATTTTCAATTTTGTATTTTATTTTCACCAGTGTAATTTAATTAATTTATTTTTTTATTACCAAAAAATTCAATATTTATTTTATTTTACTCTAGAATCGACTCAGAAAAGAGAAACAAGCGATTGCATTATATTCATAATAAAAGCAATTAACAAATGTCACACCACATTGGTCTGATGTAAGGGGACAACTTAGCAAAAGTAAAACCCTGAATTCAGCCTGTCTGTCGTTCTGAATGATTTTTCTAACGAAAATTTTCAACATTTTTTCATGTTTTCCTATATTTTCAGCTTTAAAATTAAATGATTTATTCGAAAACACGTCACTTTGAAAGAAAATCAAAATAACAACGTAAAACACGAATACATACCAGCAATGTAAATTGCAAAAAAAAAATACATGCCTATCACAGTTATGAGTAGATACCCCATTTAAATATTTGGTAAGCTGTCCCTTATACATTGTATAAAGCAAATACTGGGTGACTTTAATTTGAGAAAAGTTGTTTAGTTTCATGAGTAGACACTCAGATGCAGAAACGTCCATTACAGTTAATGTTACTTTAAATATCACACCAATTTCCGTCTTGTTGACGTAAACAAGGAAAGCATTAGATTAAAAGAAGCTTTAACGTATGTTTCTGCAACTGAGCGAGAATCCTCCCCTGAAGTTTCGCAAACTTATTAAAGGTCACCCAATATACATGCAACTGAATGTTCGGAGGGCCGCACATTAGGTTACCCACACGCGTGCACTCTCTGCTGTTGCAATAAGAGTGGTTTTGCAACGAAAATGGAGTAACCTGATGCGCTGACCTCTGTACAACAACAAAAAAACAACGTCTATTGTAAAGCGTGTTAGTTACCTAATTATAATTGCGACTTGAAGCCTAGTCCAGACAGACCTGTCCGTAAACACTGAATTTTGAATCAAAACAGTTATAGTTCAGCCAATCGTTAGTCCAAAAGGTAAAGCGGTGTAGCCCAGATCTGCTTACTATGTCTTTATGAACAATAAGTAGGCAGTTCTGGACTAGGCATCTGTATATCTTATTGTTAAACATTTGTATAAAAATACAGTGACAGGATTACGGCTCTTAAACACCTCAACAGATTAATTTCCGCGATTTGAACACATAATTTAATACTAACACGGATCCAAATTTGCGTATATAACGCCGGGATTATAGGTAAAAACATAATATATACGCGAATTTTTACCCGTACATTAGATTTAAATACGCTGGACGCGTAGCACGGAACTGAAGTTGACATTATAGGGTTGTCATCGCTACGAATCAGTATGAAGAACATTTTCAAATTGAATGTAACGTGACTTCAGAAGAGATTCAGCGAGAATCAGATTTCAGAGAGAATCAGCCCTTAAGGTAGCTGATTCTACAGTTCATTGTAGAGCTTTCTCTACTGTCAAAAATGAAACCTGTTTATTGGGAAATCTCAGTCTAGACCTTGAACTTTGACTTATCGTAAGTTATCTATTTTGTGTAAATTATTCGACTGCTCAACTGTAAGAAGTTGTATTTTGAAATAGCAAATATACGTATATCATAAAAAACAAGAAATTGTGTTTTAAATTGATATAAGAACGTTATATATCATGTTATTATAAATAATTATTATAACGCAAGAGTATGGTTTTACGTTTTACAGTGCAATCGCCGAAGATACTAAAATAAAATAATTATTTATTTACATTTCATACAACACCATATTTTTGAAAAATAATCAAAAATGTTTGAATGAAAAAAACAGTTTTCCAAAATTTTTGTATGTAAAACAGCAATCTTATAGTTGGGGACCTAATTTATCTGTGATTCGTATTACAGAAGGAGACCCAAGTCTTGATACATACTTAAGTATTGATTGTATCTTTCTCTCACTATCAAAATGACAAATATGACTGCTATTCAAGTTAGTCTGAGTCGCGTTCTGTAATACAGAACTTAGTAAACTAAATCTGGCAATTATTAGCTGAATATTGTCCCACAACCTTCCCACAAGATTTGGTTAAATTTGGATTTCCCATCCCCAAAAAATATTCAAAAATGTTTGAATGAAAAGCAGCAATTTCATAATTGGGGACCTAAACAGTATTCTATCTACTAATATCTGTGACTTTATGTATGTACTTCATTATAAATCAATCAGAATAAAGGGTATTGTTACGATTTAGTATCTGTGAGTCCGTGTACGTATATTGCGTATGTGTATGTACGTGCGTACACATACCTGGTAGTGATGGGGTGCGCGTGCGCGTGCGCGTCGAGCCCCGCGTCGTAGTGCCCCGAGTCGGCGGAGGTGGCGGAGGGCGCGCGGCGCGCGGGCGGCTTGCGGCGGCGCGCGGGGGGCGAGCCGCCCGGCGTGCGCTCCGACCACACGCGCGACACGTGCTGGTCTGGGGGGCGTACTTTACTTACTTTTACATACCAAACTGACTAAAAATATTTTTTTCCCAGCCCATTTTACCCGTGCGAGTCGAATTGAGACCTGAGCCGACGACGTCATCTGCGGTGTATGATGTGATAAAAATCGAAAGAGAGTCCGAGACACGTATCCATGACAAATATGCTATATCTTTGTATATCTTTTTAAATATTTTATCATTTTTGCACACCGTACGTTGAAGGTGACTTCGTCGGCCCAGGTCTCGAGTTAACTCGTACGAGATTATAGACATAGACATTATTCTCTGCAACGATACATCATCATACCCTACTAATATTATAAATGCGGAAGTTTGTGAGGATGTAAGGTTGTTACTCTTTCACGCTCAAACGGCTGGACCACTTTTAATAAAATTTAGTATGGAGGTAGCTGACACCCTGGATTAACAAATAGGCTACATAATTTTCCCAAATTCCCACGGGAACGAAGTCCCGGGCGAAAAGCTAGTACACTATACAAATATAGGAACAAAAAAGACATCAGAACGACTTTCCCCAACATATTATATGTTCCCGTATAAAGGCAAATCGACTAATCACACCCATATAACACATGGAGAGGCAAAAATTTTTTTTTTTATTTCGACCTACGTTCCTTTGGGAAAGTTGTTTAGTTTACTAATTCACACATAATTTTCGCTTACTATTTTAAAAAGTCACCCCTGATACAGAGACAGCTTAGCAAAAACTGAAACCCGGATATCAAAACCTCCTTATTCCGCGAGTTTTTTATCAGGAACATTCTCCCATTTCCACGTTTTTTTAAATACCTAGTATGTCCTGATCGTTGTCGTCGTCGAGCTGCAGTTTCTCCCGGATGGCAGCAGCCACCAACTGCGGCGGTAAGGCCTGCGTCGCCATGTCTTCATTATCGCCCTGCACAATACAATAGATTAGTCTATAGACTATCATTTTACACAGTACAATAGATATTAGAGATTTTATTTTTGTATTAGTCAATGGATTGTATTAGTCTTACGACTGTCATCCTGCACAATACAATAGATTAGTCTTTAGACTATCATCCTGCTCGATACAATAGATTAGTCTTTAGACTATCACCCTGCTCAGTATAATAGATTAGTCTTTAGACTATCATCCTGCTCAATACGATAGAGTAGTCTTTAGACTATCACCCTGCTCAAAATACAATAGATTAGTTTTTAAACTATCATCTTGCACAATACAATATAATATTCTGTAGATTATCATCCTGCTCAATACGACAGATTAGTCTTTAGACTATCATCCCGCACAATTCAATTAAATAGTCTTTAGACTATCACGCAGATCAAAATACAATAGATTAGTTTTTTGACTATCATCCTGCACAGTACAAAAGATTATTCTTTAGACTATCACCCAGCACAATACAATAGATTAGTCTTTAGACTATCACCCTGCTCAATACAATAGATTAGTCTTTAGACTATCATCCAGCGCAATTCATCAGATTAGACTTTAGATTATCATCCTGCACAATTCAAAAGATTGGACTTTAGTCTACCACCCTGCACAATATAATAGATTAGTCTTAAGGTAAGACTATCAACCTGCTCAATACAATAGATTAGTCTTTAGACTATTACCCTGTTCAATACAATAAATCAGTCTCAAATGTAACTTGTCAAACCGCCAAGTGAATTTTCGGCTCTACGGTTGGTGCATGGCAGAAAATGAAACAAAAAAAGGGTGTAGGATTGCATTACAAGGATAGGTTAAGTACGTCCTTGTTTAAAAGGTTATTTATTTATTTATTTATTTACAGTTCTTTGCACACATGACAAATATATATAAAATCACAAACAGAAATACGACACAAAAGGTTACCTCAGCCAGCCTGCGCTCGAGTCGCTCCTTGGTCTCCTGCTCTCTCCGCACTCGCTCCAGTTTCTCGATGAGCAGCGGCGCGAACTCCGCGGGCGGCAGCTGACGGAGCTGCTCGCTTTGGACGCGCTGCGTGCGCGGGATTACCTGACAACACATACGATACAACAGTGTTTTTCAATCTTTTTAGATTCCTTTGGAAATTGAAAAGTTCTTGCGACTCAAAATCAAATTTGCTTTATTTCATAGACCATAAAAAAGTGCTTAAAAACGTCCCCCCCTTAAGATAACTCTACGAACGAACTACGTCAGAGAATTTTAAACTTAATAAAATAATTTGCCGCGGTGTAGGAGCGGAAGGCAGGAGGCATCATTATACAGGCACAGCCTTATTACTGAAATTGTCTTGTTCTAATGTAAGACTTACAACTAATTGTCTTTTATTAACCTGCGACCCCCCTAAGGTTTCACAACCCCCCAGAGGGTCGCGACCCACTGTTTAAAAAAAACACTGCAATACAATAGGTACTCTTTATTGCACACCAAAAAATATAAACATACAAACAAAAACACGTTTATGTTACAGTGTACAATGCGGCGGCCTTAGAGCACACATACTATGGTTTTCGTTTCTGTTCTTCTGCTTTGGTTTTTGACCTAAGTTTATTTAAAAGCCTATTAAACGTACAAAAACAGGTTGAGTTACTAAACCTGTACCAGAGCTCAGACTACGCTCACTTTGAAGGTGTTTAAATATTAAATATAAGCATGACATGATTTATTTTAGGTTGTGAACCCCCACGACTCCACCACTTTGAAAAAAATCCAAAAAGAATCGAAAAAATAATCTTAATAATTATTTATAAATCGAACTAGCTCACAATTTTTGCCCAAACTGAAACAGATAAGCTTCGCGCCATAACATAATAGGCAGGATTCTTGCACATTTTCACGGGAAAAAATACTGACACGCCCGCAATATGTCTTTTAGTCGAATAAAAACTAGACCTAATTTAAAAGGGGTTTAGATTCGCGTATATACGATGTTTTTACCTTTGTTTCCGACTTTGTTTCCGACGAGAACCACTAGATGCCACGTTTGACACACATTGTGAGGGTTATCAGATGGAACAAGTTGCATAATGGAGAGAGATGGTCAGCCTTTCGCCCATTATACAGCAATCCCACTAACAAACTTTTACTGTATACATTGTAAGTTTTTCTTTCACTCTCAGTCCACCATGGAAGGAGTTTAAAGTGTTGTGAAAACTAGACCATCTATTCTAAATACTGACCATGCCCGTGTCTTGCTCCTTGTTGATGACCGCGTACTTGTCGAGCCCGAGCTTGTCGAGCCGCGGCCGGTGTCGCTCCCGCTCGCGAGCGCCGCGCATTGACATGCCGTCACTGGAATATACGAACACACTTCATATTGGGTGGATTCATATCAGTTAAGGATACTTGTGCAGGATAGCACACCTCTTTAGTGTTTCATTTTTATATTTACTCTTTTGTTTGCTAGAGCCTTGATAAAAATTGTGCGTTTTGATTGCATGTTCTATTACACGCTATATTTACCACTATTACCAGCTTCGATTTACAGTCCCGTATTGCCCGAATTGGCCACAATACTAAACATATACAGGGTTACTTTTTAATCAGTACACAAATTATTCTTACGGTGCCAGTAACGTTGATAGAACGTACATAAGAAAGAAATATTTTTTTTCCTTTTTAACGTCTTAGAGGATGAATTTTGTAAAACGCAGAAAAACGGGTATCACAAATGTGTTGAAGAGTACTATTACCAAGTTTCAAGTCAATTGGACGAAGTTATTTTTTTTCCATACAAAAAAATTGATTTATTTGCATGCTCAGACGATCTAGCTTGAAATTTTTATATGAAACGATATAAAACAAAAAAATACGGGTCTGTTAAATTTTCATAAAGTTTACGTACAAAAAATATGTGTACTGCTGATTAAAAAGTAATCCTGTATTGTTTTCGTGCATAGACATAGAAAAAATAAGTTAATTTTCGTGTTTTCTTTGGTACTTTGACATTGACAGAATCATTGTCGCCAAGGCGATGGATTGGCCTTACATTAAAGAAGTCAAGATGTAAATCAACACCATATATGTTTAAAATATCAGCAAGGAACATAGACCTACATATATAAAACTTTTGTCTTTGTAAAATCTTAGTTTTTTGAGAATTTCATGTGTTCCTTAGGAAAAAATGTTTGGTTTTACGTTGTGATTCAAGTTCAATAGTTTCGTTAACTAATTCTTGTCACCCTATATATACAGGGATAAGTTGCTGGAACTTTTTATAACAATTGTCCCTACTATGCATATCATGTTTTTTTAATCACTTATTTCATAAAAATATATTTTAATTGTTTTAATGAATACATTATTGTTTTAGGTACGTACAATTTTACTTGGAACATAATTTAATTGTATTCAAGTGATCTTAAAACAAAAAATTCCACACACACACACATAACCGACACAACAAAATAGGTACTAAAAATAATTACTATTAAAAAAATCGCAATAAATAATACTTCAGCACGGATTTAGCATATCTTTTAACACGCTGTTTAATCCCAATCAAACCTGACAAGACAAGACAAAAACATGTCTAAAAGTCAATAACTGATAGTGATAAGTTTATTTTATTATAACTGATAACAATACTAAAGCTAGGAAAATCTATTTGAATGTTAAATGCAGCTAATTAGGCGGTGCAAAACAATGTAGGACTGGGTAAAATTAAAGTGAAAATGGGTGAAAACAAAATTGGGACTATAAACACAAACTTTGGGGCCTGTTCTTACCTTTTCCGGTGCATAATACAACTAAATAACGTCGTTTTTCCTAAGGCCGACTTACGTCATAAAAACTTCCCGCTCCCACGCAGGCGTTGTCCTATTTGTGACGTAGGCTATCGGTATGTTTTATCTCTTTCACACCGCCTAAGAAAGTACGTGTATTTTGATGTACAGAGGCCATCGAATTAGATTTTACCATTTTCATTAGTAAACCATCATAGCAACAACACAGAGCTAAAAATGTGCCTGTTTCAGTGTTCGCTATTCTGGTTGTAAAAATGATAATGCCCGTTCTTTGTCAAGTGGTACGCATCTCCTTTTTTGTTATTCAGTTAGTATAGCTACGACAAAGTTCGTCCACACTGACCATCAAACAGACAAAAATGACAATTAAAAATGGGAATTTGTAAAGCGTAGTCCCGTATCTTAATATACAGTTGCCTATGTGCAATTATATAAATAATAGGTCTTTACCTATGAAGTTGCCGATTTTTTCTCAAGATTTATTTTATTCATAATTTATTTGATTGAACAGCTATTACTAAATTTTTTATTTATTTAAAACCTTTGGCCATATAACGGAGATATTGAATCAAATTAATACATATTTACTTTAGATCTTTTTTCTGAAAAAGAAGCTCAAATATAGCTCGTTTCATCCGTTGCCCGTTTCATTGCTTATTTTTGCTGTACCGTTGTTACAGTTACAACTTTCAATAAATAAAGTAAGTATGATGAAAATTAACTTAATGTTGTCCAAACCTTCCCACAAAATTTTGCTAAATTTGGATTTCGCATTCCCAAGAAAAATCCAAAAAAGTTAGTATAGAAAATTCAGTTTTCCAAAAATATTGTATGAAAAACGGCAATTTCATAGGTAAAGACCTATTATATACCTACACGATAAGGAAAAGACTTTTGAAGGTTATTATAGAAGAGGTGCAGGTAACTCTTGGAAGCTCAATATCCTCTTACAAAGGCTCTCATCTGCAAGGATTCCAACTCCGATATCGCTAAACGTTAGTAGAGTGCAGCAATACTCACAGACTGTTCCGGAGAGCGAGACAGCATAACATTGGGTGTCGTTGATCGATCAGGGAATTAGGGAAAATCGTTATAAATAAGTTAGTCTTTATGTGTGTAAATAAACAGTTAATCCAACCGGCTTAGGATTCCATCTACAACGACTCTGACATCACTAAACGTTAGAAGAGTGCAGCAATACTCACAGACTGTTCCGGAGAGCGAGACAGCATAACTTTGGGGATCGATGATTGATCACGGAATTATGAAAAATCGTAAAAGGTTTTTATGTGTGTGAATATACGGTCAGAGATTGTTCACGTTAACTCGCGGGCGCGGTCACAAATGATCAAACATAGAGAATAATATGCAAGTGTTCATATTGAAACGCATGTGCGGCGTAAGTAAATCTAACCGCGCCCACGCCGGCGTGTTTTATGTGAACAAGCACTTAATCCCACCGGCTTAGGATTGGATTCCATCTGCAGCGACTCCGACATCGCTAAACGTTAGAAGAGTGCAGCAATACTCACAGACCGCTGCGAGAGAGCCAGACAGCATAACTTTGGGGATAAACGATCGATCAGGGAATTAGGGAAAATCTTTAGAAAGAAGCATTACATGTGTAAACAAACGGTAAATCCAACCGGCTTAGGACTCCATCTGCAACGACTGTGACATCACTAAACGTTAGAAGAGTGCAGCAATACTCACAGACTGCTGCCGGAGAGCGAGACAGCATCACTGTCGGCGCGGCCGCTGCTGAGCGAGGCGCGCTCCGAGTCCTGCCGCGAGGCGGGGCAGTAGCCGGCGTACGACACGTGCGCGCTGTACACTGACCGCTTGCGGTGACTGTTTGTGCCACCGGACGGGGTGTCCGACGGGACCAATGGACACGGAATTGGGGGCAATGGTCAGGGGTTTGGGGAAAAATTGTAAGGGGTTTGGGGAAAATGGTAAGGGGTTCGGGGAAAATGGTAAGGGGTTCGGGGAACAATGGTCAGGGGTTTGGTGAAAAATGGTCAGGAGTTTTGGGTACAACGGTGAGGAGTTTGGGAACAACGATCAGGGAGGGATTTGGGGAAAATGGTCAGGGATTTGGGGGAAAATAGTCAGGGATTTGGGGAAAAACAGTCAGGGGTTTGGGGAATAATAGTCAGGGGAAGACAACCGATTAATATTTGATTTAATGATTCGACCAAAAGTTCGTTGAAATATCAATATTAGAGATTTGGAATTATGACGTGCGTATGCAATTTAGAAAAAAAATACGCATAAAATTGTCAAAAAGGGCATTTTTAAAGGTAGAACAAAATTATAATGTCACATTTGGGAAATAAACATAAAAATCGTATTTTAAAAGAGGAAAAATTAAGGAGGGGATGGTGTATGGAAGAGTAAATCGGTGGCAAAACAGTTTTAGCGAAACAGACGGCGTAGGGGCATGCGGCGGCGAGCGGGGCATGGGGGCAAAACATAGCGCAACATAAGTAAGCTGCTAAATTAACACAAAATTAAACAAGCTTAACAAAAAAACATGTTTGTAGTAACAGCTTGATCAAAGTATTATTTAGTTTGATTTATAATATTCTAGTGCATCTTTTTGTAAATGCACATCAGTATTACAAAATAAATAGCATGTAGGTACTCAGATTTCATAAGTATTTTGATCAAGCTGTCAAAGTATGGGGTAAAATAAAAATGGAATAAATTAAAAATGCTTGGTTTTGCTCATGCATGATGGGGACACACAATTTTATACAACTCTAAAGGGATATTACTAACATTTACTAACTAAACTAGAATACAAACACTGAGAATAACAAAACTGATAAAACCTAGGAACTTATACTAAGTTTTACTTCTAGACGGCTGATTTGGTCGAGTGGTAGTGGAGTGGAAGTGACTCTTGATCGGCGGTCCTGGGTTCGATCCCCAGTCGGGGCAAACCTTTGTGTAAAAAGCAGATGTTTGTTCTCGGGTCATGGGTGTTTGTATTTGTCTTTATGTGTTTTCTAAGGGACCCACGACACAAGGGAAAACCTTACTGTGGGCCTTTGAGTGTGTAGCGTTTTTTTTTTTTTGAGTATATAAATATTGTATGTAATATCAACTCGGTGTTTTTAGATTTTCATGTGTAATTTTTCTATAAGGTTTTATAATCAAATATTCAAGTGATTGTAAGGGAAAATAGGGTTATCATTATAAGTATGGGATTTTGTGTGTTTATACGAGGGTGAAAATAATGTATGGTCGGTGTATGGGAAGTATGTACATGAAAGGGTGGTATGGGATGGTTTACAGTGTGTAATGTGTTTAAGATGTATCGGAGGACGTGTAGGATGTACGTGTAGGATGTACGTGTATGGGAGAGTGTATGTGGGGATGCAAATAATGCATGGATTATATCCTATATTTAATTAAATGGGGTGATTTTAAATTAGCGAAACTTTAGGGAGTGATTCTAAATATGAAACTGAACCACTTTCTCCAAGGAATCTATGGGAAATTCTCAAAAAAAAAAATCCAATTCAGCTGGATCGCACAAGTTTTTTCACATGTCGATCTATCCTCGGGGAAAGTTGTTAAGTTCTATGGGTAGAATCACCTCCTAAATTTTTCCTAACAAATTTAGAGTCACCCAATACATATTATAGTTAAACACCGGGGAAATAGTTTTAATTAATTTATAAGTTTTGATTTTGTTTAATTATATTTCATATTTATGTTAGTCTGTAAGGTATTTAAAGTTGTCTGAAAATAAAAGATGTTATTATTGTTATATGTATATGTGTACGTACGGCGCGATGTCGGAGTGCAGGCGCCGCGTCTGCGTGGCGAGCAGTGCGTCGTGCGTGAGGCGCGCGGGCGCCGGCCCCCCCGCCCCCGCCCCCGCGCCCAGCTCCTCCCCCTCCGGCAGAGTGGCCAGCGCCGAGCCCCCGCACATCTGCGTACGCAACGTAATAATAATAAATAATCTATACTAATATATTAATATTACTAATTACTAATCTATATCTATACATATTATAAAGAGGAACGATTTGATTGTTTGTTTGCATTGAATAGGCTCTGAAACTACTGGACCGATTTGAAAAATTCCTTCACCATTAGAAAGCTACATTATCCCCGATGGACATAGGCTACAAAATTTTCCCGAATTTCCACGGGATCCAAGTCCCGAGCGGAATGCTAGTAATATTATAAAGAGGAAAGATTTGTATTTTAGTACGTAACGAATAGGCTCCGAAACTACTGAACCGATTTGAAAAATTCTTTCAACATTAGAAATGCTACATTATCCCTGAGTAACATAGGCTACGTAATTTTCCCTAATTCCTACGGGAACGAAGTCCCGCGCGGGAAGCTAATAATTTATATTTCTCTCAACAATGTTAAACGTACATAAGGCCTTAGCAATTATTAGATTAAAGTATATTTTAACATTGGTGAGAGACTGGTGGCTGTGATAGGCTCCCATCCTCAAACCAGACTTACAAAAATGAATAAAAACAGATGAGGGCCAATCAACATGGGCACTATATTGACTTGGCCTTAGATATTCTTACTTAAAGCTATACGTGCGTGCGTGTCAGGATAGCGTATAACCCGTACGATTTAACTTGAGGCCTGGGCTGACGACGTACGATGTACGATGTGCGGAATTATAAGATATCGAAAGAGAGTCGTTCCGTACCACTTTGGCGCGTAAAAATTATTCTTGTTTGTTGTTCGTCATTAATTTTGAAAAGTAATTGTTAGTTTTAATTTCCGCGCATTATTTGAGAAATACTATTCAAGCCTTAGCCACAACTTGATGGCTAAGGCTCGAATAGTACGCCCACATTTACACGTTCGTCCATCAATACCTCTTTTCCTGGCCGCTGAAGTAATGTACTTTACTTACATCTCGAAGCGGGAGCGTGGGTTCGGTGTCCGGTGAGGACAGTGGCTGCGTGGCGGCGGAAACATACGACACGTACGCGTCGGACCGGAGGAATGCTTGGTATGTCGTCTCGGTTATCGCTCGAGTCACCTACCACATTTACACACATTTTAATAGAATCATTGTCACTTAATAACAAAATCACTGTAAGTAAATAGTAGATAAGGAAAAATTTATAAATGCACGTTTTTACACTTAATGGAGGTGGTCGCAATTCTATTTCGTCATTTGTAATGTTTCTTTTTTAATCTTCAAAATAGGTATTCGCATACAAAAAAAAAACTAACAGAATAAACACCAGTACAGTCATGTTGTAATAGTGTTTTATGTTCTGTTTATTGTACTATATGTAAATAAAGTACATTGTATTGATAGCGTGAGTTTACCCTTGTTTGAGTGAGTTTACCCCTGTTTGAGTAAGTTTACCTCTTGTTTGATTGAGTTTACTTTGTGCTTGAGTGAGTTTACCTTTGTTTGAGTGAGTTTACCTTTGTTTGAGTGAGTTTACTTTTTGTTTGAGTGAGTTTACCTCTTGTTTGAGTGAGTTTACCTCTGTTTGAGTGAGTTAACCTCTTTTTTGATTGAAATTACTTCTCGTTTGAGTGAGTCTACCTCTTGTTTGAGTGAGTTTACCTTCGTTTGAGTGAGTTAACCTCTTGTTTGAGTTAGATTACTTCTCGTTTGAGTGAGTTCACCTATTTTTTTAGTTAAGATTTCTTCTCGTTTGAGTGAGTTTAGCTCTTGTTTGAGTGAGTTTACCTCTTGTTTGAGCGAGTTTACCTCTGTTTGAATTAGTTAACCTCTTGTTTGAGTGAAATTACTTCTAGTTAGAGTGAGTTTACCTCTTGCTCCATATTGTCGAAGATGGTGCGCTCGATGTTGTGTCCGTCCTTGAGTGCTTGTTTCACGGTCGCCTTCAGCGCGTCCGGCATCGCTAGCTGAGACTTGCGCAGGAATCTAAAAAGAAATGGCAACACTGTGACATAGTTCACTTAAAAATTGGGTTCAAAGGTCTTAAAAACCGGTCTATGAACTACTTTACAATTAATTTGGAACTGTGAATGTTTTTCTTTTTTTGGTTAATATAGTCTTTTACGACTATGAAACTTTCACCAAGGAACCTATATATAAAATTCTCAAAATAAACTACTTTACAGACAGTGGAAAATCACGCAATTTGGTATGGAGAGGCGAACATTTTTATATCATATTTCACCTTATGTTCCTAGAGAAAGTTGTTCAGTTTCGTGGGCTGATTCATATCCTAAATTTTCACCAACTAATTTGAAGTCACTCAATATTTTTTAATATAACAATAATTTATTTGTTAAACACAAACAAACATTCATTTGTTTTAATTTGCTGTGCAGTGGGAATAAATCACCTTAAAGAGGGGTGACGATGGAAATGATTACAAAAAAAGGAAGTATTAACAAGAAAACTTAATTTAGACAAGGGCACGGACATAAAGTTTGTGAATGCTAATAACAACACAATTAAAAAAAAAAGATTACATAGAATCTATAACTCAGTTAGAGTTGCACTGCGAAGTAGAAGTTAAGTCGGTCCACTCAAAGGATCCTTGACTTAGGCTGTAATGATGTAGAAGCTATGTCTCACTTGTATATAGCGGAGACGACCTGGCGTGTCTTGGCTGGCTCGGTCTCCTGTCGCAAGCCTTGCACTGCGAAGTAGAAGTTAAGTCGGTCCACGTGCAAGCCGCCCGCGCCGCTGACGAACTTGCGGAACAAGCGTACCCCTTCCTCGTCCTGAAATTATAATATTTTTTTAATGACGTACGGAACATGGGGGGTCTTTTCTTTGCTTATTTTTAATGACTTGGGGGGGTCTAGATGGTGATTACGTCAAACATCATCATCATATCAGCCTATTGCAGTCCACTGCTAAATATAGGCCTTCCCTAAGGTGCGCCACTTTGCATGATCCTCCGCTTTTTGCATCCAGCCACTACCCGCTATCTTCTTTAGGTCATCTGACCATCTGGCTGGGGGCGTCCTATACAACGTTTGCCAAGCCGTGGTCTCCATTCGAGAACCTGTCTACTCCAACGCTCGTCGGTTCTGCGACACACATGGCCAGCCCACTGCCACTAAACTTCAGCTTGCTTAGATTACGTCAATAGTAGTTTTCTTTTACACAAATGGCAACCCACACATTGTCTATGCTTGAAAACAAAACACATTTTCGGGGATTCCCACAAAACGCATATACCAATATTTACGTAAGCATGGGAGGGGAGGGTAAGAACTTTGTTAATTTTGCTGACAAGGGGGAAGGGGGGTAAATGATTGTAATAAATCGTAAAATTTGAACGGTCCCTGTTCCTGGGAAGAGTTGGCAGCTGGTACATAGTTTTTGTAGTTTTAGTGAGTTACCTCGAGTAGGTCGTGCAGAGTGCGGGCCCAGCGCATGTAGGGCGGAGAGGCGGGCGAGCGCAGCGACGCGCCCGACGAGCCCTCCGTCTCCTCGCGCCACATCGACATTCCCATCCTAAACACATCATCATTACAAAAAAAAACTAAACGAAAATCGGTTCATCCGTTTGGGTGCTATTATACCACAGACAGATACACAGATACACAGACAGACACATTAAACTTATAACACCCCTCTCTTTTTGCTTTGGGGGTTAGTAAGGTTTATATGATTGAGTTAAAAAGAGCGAAACTCGGAGTTTCTTGCCTATTCCTTTCATGAGGAAGACTGCACCTTTGCGAATAGGGGCTAATGTAATTCACTATTTTGCTAATGTATTTATTATGATGTTTTCAAGAAACATTTTGTATGTTCTATGAAAATACAGAAATTTTCGACTTTTGACTCACATCACATTATATATGTCGCCGTAAAATAATATGAATCGTAAGTTGATTAATTTTCGAGGTAGTTTATCAACTATCAAAAAATCATACACGGCAGTTGAAATGTATTATTTAACGCAATAAATTTTAGCTAATTGATCAACTTACGGTGCCTGGTTGTAAGTTTATCAAATTACGATTTCACTATACGTCAAATCATTCACGAATGGACCAATCGCTGCTGCTCAGTGTACATTTTTACGTTAATCTGACATCCGTAATATAATACACTGTTCTCTGATTGGTCGATGGCATTGGTGGCAATGGCAAGCTGTGGCAAGTGATTGTTCATAGTGTTAACAACACCTAGACCTGAATATTTTAATATTGATACTTTAGTTCTATAACATCAAATTCATACATTCTGTTTGAACTTGTATGGAACAGCAGATTTTTTTTCGCGATTTCAGAGTCGGTCCCATAGTAAAAGTTGTTTGTAATTACGAGTACATGCATATCTTTTGCTATCGTGGACTATTTAAAATTCACACGATATACAGGGCTTTAGGTAAATCTCTTTCAACCTCTCGGGTGGTTAATCAGTCCATAAAACTGAACAACTTCCCCAAGGAACATAGGTCAAAATTCGAAAAATAAAAAAGAGTTTCCATACAAACTTCATCAGCATATACAATACTTAGCGCATTTTGTATGGCCTTCCCCATTTTGTATGGCATTTCCCATTTTGACCTATGTTCCAAGGGGAAGTTGTTTACTTCGAATGGAGGCAGCTGGCGGGGAGCGGGGCGAGCGAGGTGAAAGCAAGTGAGACATTCAACCGATCAGCGTACACCTCGCGTTCGTCGGATTATTTTACCGCGAGACGCCGTAAATTGATCAATTACCGGAAATGTATACGTTAAATAATACATTAAATGTATACGTTAAATAATACATTTCAAGTGCCGTGTATAATTTTCCGGTAGTTGATAAACTACCTAGAAAGTTGATCAACTTACGATTCTTATTATTTTCCGGTGACATATACACTATCCTAAGGCGCTGTTTATACTCAAGCGATATAGCGCGGCGATCAAAGCAACGTAAAATGAATCTAAATAGCTACGTAGCAAAGGTTTTTTTGTCGAAAATAGAAGCACGAAGAGACATCCGTCGCCTGAAGACGGACAAAAAAAACATATGCTCCGTAGTTTTTAAAATTCATTTTACTTGAGACATAGCCACGTAACTTGTGTATAAACAGCCTAAAATATAAAAATTTTGAATGAATAAATTATTTATTGCACACATGAACATAACTCTAAAATTAAAATTATATTACCCCGACATTGGATTGCTTCTATCTTTTAAGACTATTCTATAGCGCCGCGAGCGTAGGAAAATAGGTATTTGGAGAATCATTCTCTGTCGCGACCGCGCTCGGCCCCGCTCGCAAACGTGCGATAGAGACAGTTGCAGCTCGGCTGTGTTTCTAGGTATTTTTTTGTCGAAAATCGCGTTTGGGGGGAAAACGTTTCCCAACCCCTAAACTGTACTAAATATACTACTTTTTGGTATCAATCTTTTCAGCAGAATATAATCTATGCCTCTATTTTTTGTTTTTTCCGAAAATTTACTTTATTTCTGAAATACAATGAATTTAAAATGAATGTTTTTCAAACCCAATAAAGCAAGATTACAGATCCTTATAACTTTTTATCTAAACAAAATTTTCAAAAAAGGAAAACATAGAGGCATAGTTTTTGATAGGGACAACAACATAGTGAAAAATTATCAAAATCGGAGAAGATTTAGGGGTAGCAAAACGTTTTCCCTTTTTGTATGGACATGGGCGCGGTAGTCGATCCTCTTAAGCGGCTGAACCAATTTTGATCAAATACATATAGCTAAGAACCACCTCGATTGCGTCAGCTTTCAAACAAAAAACCGCATTGAAATCAGTCCATTCGCTTAGGAGTTACGATGCAACAAGCAGACACACACTCAAACTTATAACACCCGTCTTTTTTGTCGGGGGTTAAAAAGTTAGTATTTATTTCGGAGATATGAATGTCTTTTTAACTTACTTCTTGTTCTCATTTTATCCCCACTATTCATCTTGTTTACACTAAACTTGTTCTGACTATTTCTAGTCACTTCTAGAAAGAAAGTAATAACAAAAGTGCAAAGCTATCCGTGACCACGGCACGTGCAACCGCGTCGAAACGTCGGGAATAGGTAAATAAATATATATATATATATATATATATACGCGAATTCAGACCCGTTCTAGAATTTAATTATGCAAAGCAATATTTCTTTTTTAAACATTGTCTAAGTTTTTTTTTTGTGGTAAGACCCTAAAAGTCGGGGATTATACAAACATTACTTACTGAAATGCTAAAATACATTAACCCTCAGAATATTGGTGAAAGAAGAGTCACGCCAATAGAGAATATCGGCTAATGTGCATGTGGGGTACATAATTTTAATTCTAAGGCCCGTATTACAGAACGCGACTCAAACTCTGATCTATACTTGAGTAGCAGTCGTCTTTATCATTTTGATAGTGAGAGAAAGAGACAATCAATACTTAAGTATAGATCAAGCAAGATTTGAGTCACCTTCTGTAATAAGGGCTTAAATAAACAACGTGTGGACTCACTTAGGTACATGTGGTTGTGCGAACACATGTTTGGCCTGAGATTTGTTCTTCTCCTCCCCGGACGCTGGCGGCAGCGACGACCTGTCAGCAAGCTTGTGCTCCCAACCTGCACACCAGAGGGTTATCTCAGTTTCTTTACTTCTTTATTTTATCGTGCCGTTATCTATACTTCTGTATGTATTTAATAATCTTTTATATGTAAAGAAAAATGAACAATTGTTCAAGAAAAACTGTGATAGGCACAATGTAAACACTGTTTAGAAGCAAACATAAATTGGATTACCTAGACAGTCGTCTCCACAAAGTAACAAACTATTTTATGTGTCAATGTATACGCTTCTACAATAAGATTCCCACTTGAATTCAAAACCTACCTTTAGAAAAATTTAAGACAATAATTAAACAAAATCTTTGTAAAAAGGGCTATTGTAGAATTTCTGATTATCTGTTAGACAAGCAACTATGGGAATAAATTGCTCGGCTCCAAAATTATTCAGATATTAAGTCAATTAAAATTAGAAGTAAGAAAATTTATATGATTGACTTAAAAAGAGCGACCCTCGGAGTTTCTTGCCTATTCTTCTCCTGAGGAAGACTGCACCTTTGCGAATAGGCGCCAAGTCAAAAATGCTCATGTAATTCACTATTTTGCTTATATTGATTTTGCTAATGTATTTTATGACGTTTTCAAGAAACACTTTGTATGTTCTATGAAAATAAAGTGTTTTGATCTGAATTGACTTCTATACTAATACTATAAAGAGGAAATATTTGATTGTTTGTTTGCACTGAATAGGCTCCGAAACTACTGGACCGATTTGAAAAATCCTTTCACTATTAGAATGCTATATTATCTCTGAGTAACATAGGCAATATAACTTTCTCGAATTCCCACGGGAACGAAGTCCTGAGCGGAATGCTAGTCTGTCTCTGTCTGTTACGCTTTCACAGCTTAGCTACTGAACCGATTTTGATGAAAGGTACAAATATAGATTAGACCTTGGGAAAGGACATAGGCTACATTTTATCCACGACTGGGAACGATATAACCTGTAGTCCAAGCGTGCGGAGCCGCGGGCGGAAAGCTGTATTTGTATAATTACGTATGTGGACTAACTTGAGTAACCCTGTGAACTTGTTATGAAGAAGAATGGAGGGCCTTCTTATACAACAGCATTGTTGTACGAAAAACTCAAAAATATGATCCCCACTCCTTTGATAACTTTGACTGGTACAAAAATAACAATTAATGGAGTGAGATCGTTATAAATCAATTATGTTATGACAATTATGTTGGGTACATATGGGTATATGAATTAACTGAACTACAAAGTCATTAATATTCTTTCAAGGAATAAAAGCTACAGCAATCATTATAATTAATGTCATATATGTTGTTGAAGTCTTGTAAATATCTCAGGAGAAAACGTCGCAAAGTAAATCTAATACAAACATTTCATTTATTTATTTTTCTAAGGAAGATTTACAGCCAATATAAATTAGTTGTATACAACACAGCCAATTACACTAATAGTATAAGTTTATTCATTTTTGTAAGCAATAACTTAGTTAATAGTGTCAATAAACTATATTTCATTTCATTTACAAATCATCTCCTTTAGGTAGATCATTGAGACATAGTTACCAAAGGAAAGTTCAGAAATAAATAAAATGCACCAAATCACTCAATTTCTTCATCAAGGGCGATCGCCTGAGTTTTTGATGTCCTGTTGTGACGGGAAGAGATGGCTTCTGCAGGACACTAATAACTATGTTTTGACAGGCACTTCTAATTTTTCGAATTACATATGTCATAACATAATACAGAATTACAAAGAAAGAGGCACGTGAAACGAAGGCTTACCTTGCGGGTGGCCGCCGACGGGAGTGTGGCTCATGGCGCACAGGCCCTGCTCCCACCTGCGCGCTGCATGGCGTGACACCTACAAAATAAAAAATAAAATTTTCGCAAAACTTTGCAATACAAGCTTTACATTAAATAACCACTTGATTCCTCGCAACTTATAAATATGCTTAAAAAAGTCTGAGCTTTAGTCCTACTGCAAAATCCTGGATTTATTTCAATCAGTATTCTTCATTTTCTAACAAAGGAGATTGTGAAGAAATAACCAAACAAACTTGTTTTGAAGGGATGATTCCAGTTTTTTTATAACAGATCTTTGCATTCATATAAATCAATACTAGAGTTCAGCTAATATTAAAACTCATAGGACTAACTATATAAAATCTCAAGTTCAAAAACCCAAGCGATTCAATGTGCGCACCTAATACATCGACTGAGTTTCATCAAACCACCAAGCCACCGGGAAAATCAATACATCACACAATAGGAATCATATCCCGTAAGTAAGAAGTATTATTTCCATGCGTTGAAAAAGGACAGAAACAAAAAATGAGACGCGTGCTAAAGTCAAGAGTCTCCATCATCGATCGGCGTTGGGGTGGTAACTTCTGGTTGATTTAAAAAATGCTTTGTAATACTATTTTAAAGGTTTGCTATTATCAAACAAGTTTTTTATAGCATTAAATAAAATATCAAATATCAGAAAACCTCTTTCACAAAACTATTTTACTTGTGCTCAACCCGCAGCGAACTTTAAATCTTATAAAATCCACAGAAATTCCTTTCAAAAACCTTAATCAAATAATTTCCGATAAATAGATTTAGTTTATAATAATATGAACATGTCAAAACGAATTAAATCATAACTTCATGATTCAATGAGCAAGTTATTGAAAAAATTATAATAGGGCCAAAAAAACATAATAGACCTTACCATGCTCATTGTATTTAGACAAACAACACACTTTTAAAAACTGCACTGGTTATTAAAATTATTATGATAGTATGAATAGCTTTGTATAATATTTTATACAAAAAAACTGTATTCAGGATAGCACGACTGCTCAACGTAATGGCAGCGTTCCGAGTGAAAGATCCGCAGTTGGATCTGTGCGGTGAACACAATGGGGTTCGATCGAACACTGCTCAGGCCCTCAAGCCCCTTTCCTCATGATTTTATATTATAATAGGGTTTATTAAAATATGCATAATATAATCAAAATGTACATGAAATATTATTCTGAATTTATTGGTAACAGCTAACAGCAGTTCACAAGAATAGAAAAATTTATTTTCTTAGTTATGTTTTTGCACCTTGCAATATAAGAAATTCCGTTTGTAGATACACTTTTTATAACAATTTTGCATTTTGATAACTATTTTTTTTAAACTGTAATAACACATTTTGTACCATTTCTCTTCGAGGTTATGAAAGGAATGAGAAGGTACGTATAATTTGGTGGCAAATTATTAAGGTTTTCATTGATGACGACGAGCGTAAGGACAGGAAACAATTTGTAAACAAAGGCCGAGCTTGTAAAACCGACGCCGCCGTAACTAATGCAAGGTGTTAAATTACTGACCTAATATTCTATTATCAAAGGGCAACCGACCATACATACCGCTGCGCTATCGCAGTAGTTTTTACAGTTAAAAAAATTAAATTTCTTCGAAATGCTACACGAAGATCCGGAAGAGACATATTTTTAGAACATAATTTTATACATTTTACATCGGGATAAACAGTGTCCTTACTTATCACAGTTATTCCAGCTTCGCAGTAAATTAGGAGACATTAAACTAAAAAGTTTCTTTGAAAGAATAAATTAAATATTAGCTTGGATCGGATTTGTATACAAAAGCATTTGACAATTTGTTTGACATATGACAATGACAGGACAGCGCGCGCCGCCACACAGTGGTTCCAATTTCAATATTCGTGGACATAGACCCCGAAGTCGGAATTTCGACCTGATTTTTTTTTCTATGATAGAATACAACATTTAAAACAACTTTTATTCTTTCACAATTCTTCGAAAAATTCATATTTTTCAAGATATAAAATATTTGAAAAAAAATTGTATGGAGAAAAACACATTTCATTTTTTTTCTTCGAGTGCCGTAGTTTGCGGGGTGTTTTGAGGCATAGGCGTGTTAGATAAGGTTATAAGGAATATAAAAAGCATTTTATCTGGTACCGCAGAGTGCGGCTGCGGAAGAAAATGATGTTTAAAATTTTTAAATAAAAACGCGTTTTTTACAAAGATTGTAATGTTTTTCATACTGGTTCATTTCTTTTTTGTATTTTTACATTTAATTACATAATATAAGAATGAAATATCCCATAAAATACTTTAAAAAAATGTTTTTTTTGAAAATTTTTATTTTATTTTATTCAAAATTTTTACAAAGTTTAGACTCTTTTGAAGAATAATTTGTTACTTAGAGGATTTGTCAGCGGAATTAAACATCATGGGGGGTCCAAGCAGGGTCTTTGGGAGCTCAAGTGGAGTTAAGGGGAGTCTTAGAGATCCAAATTGCGCGCATGTTTGTATACCCGGTGCAAAGTTTGTATACCCGGTCATAAATGATGATGGTTATTTGTTCAAATACCTATAGGAGTTAATATTAATTGCTCCATATTCAAAACTGCTCCGCTGCACCTCTCGACATTGATCAAAGAAATAATGAGATAAAATTGTAGCCCTGAAAAGGGGTGTTTTGTAATTGTAGCCCGACAAAGGGCTGTTTAGTTGTAGACAATGCTATATCATGACAATAGCAGGGGGGCTGAAGTGTTTTCAGACTCGATAACCATAACTTCTTCTTCTTCTCTATTATCATCAACAGCATCGTTGTGAAGTAATTGAACTGCTTCAGGGTGTAAATTATGATGGGCAGTGTAAATTATGATGAGAAGAGAAAATGTGTGGATCGGACAGAGCTAATCAAAAGTATTTGAACAAATAACCATCATCATTTATGACCGGGTATACAAACTTTGCACTATCCGTAGACGATATTTGTTCAAAATGGTTTTGTTGCAGGGATTATTACAATTAGTAGGAATTTTTAAATAGAATGCGCGCAATGTGGATTTCTAAGACTCCCCTTAACTCCACTTGAGCTCTCAAAGACCCTGCTTGAACCCCCCGTGACGTTTAATCCCGCTAACAAGGCTTCTAAGTAACAAAATATTCCTTAAAAGGGTCTAAACTTTGTAAAAATTATGAATAAAATAAAATTAAAAATTTCAAAAAAAAACATTTTTTAAAGTATTTTATGGGATATTTCACTCTTATATTATGTAATTAAATGTAAAAATACAAAAAAGAAATGAACCATTATGAAAAACATTACAATCTTTGTAAAAAACGCGTTTTTATTTAAAATGTTTAAACATCATTTTCTTCCGCAGCCGCACTCTGCGGTACCACATAAAATGCTTTTTATATTCCTTGTCACCTTATCTAACACGCCTATGCCTCAAAACACCCCGCAAACTACGGCACTCGAAGAAAAAAAATGAAATGTGTTTTTCTCCATACAATTTTTTTTCAAATATTTTATATCTTGAAAAATATGAATTTTTCGAAGAATTGTGAAAGAATAAAAGTTGTTTTAAATTATGTTTTCTATCATAGAAAAAAAAATCAGGTCGAAATTCCGACTTCGGGGTCTATGTCCACGAATATTGAAATTGGAACCACTGTGCGCCATCGCCATGACAAACATCCAGCTGTGAACTAGCGACATCTGACGTAGACGCTGAGAACTACATGTCAAGCAACTTATTTGCATAAATCTTGACCGCGTTATTAGAGGGCAGCACAAACCACTTTTGTTTTAGCGGGAGCAGCCAACTTTTGCCACGGAAATAAAAATGTCTCAAAATAATGTGATTAATATTATTATATTATCTGTATAAAACAGTGTACAGCATAAACACAAATAAAATAGGTTGAAGACTACCTGCCACCTAATAAGACCGGTGCCAGTTTGTGGTCAGTACTAGCAATTTTTTTTTGTGTACAAAGAAGTTAATTTATCAATAGGTACGCCGAGTAGTTCTTTTTCTCTGTAGTACTCTCACTAAGTTGACTGGAAGAAATCCCCTCGTGGGATAAGCCCGCCTTTGTAAACTACATTTTACTGTAAACTTTTTATCCTCTGTAAGTATTATCATTGTATGTACATTAAAGAATAAATACATACATATTTGATTCATTATTTTGTTGTACACACGGCAGCACATTAGGCTACACATGTTGTCCTTGACGTCGCCCTCAACTCCCTCGTAATGGCGTCGGCTTTCGTAATGCAAATTGTTAACCTGACGTGCTGCTGTCTGTACGTATACAGGGCTTTAGATAAATCACTTTCAACCTAAGAGAACCAATCCATTGTGTGATCACTGTGGAGTCCACGACGACTTAATTCACTTGATGCTTGAGTGTTCCCTGAACGGCACTCTTAGAAGAAAAAATGTTCCCTCTGTTCCGTTTTTCGTATTTTGGCCTATGTTCCGTGGGGAAGTTGTTCAGTTTCATGGACTGATGAACCACCGAAATGTTGAAAGTGATTTACCTAAAGCCCTGTATAGTGTAAGTACATACAGTAGAATCTCACTAATCCGGTACTTCAATAGACCGACACGTCCAATAATCCGGCACTCTCCGCCTGCGCTATGCTCACCTCACCCTACGTCAGACCTCAATAAAAGATGATTTTAAAACCATGTAATAAGTTAATTATGAGATATAATATATTATGTTACGATTAAAAAAACCTGGACCTGTAACATGGACACAAATACATACATTATATTCCCTTCATGAAATGCTTTATTTTATTTACTATGAGTTTTTCTATACAATCCAGTAATCCGAACATTCCAATAATCCGGCACCCTCTGGTTTTTAATAGTGCCGGATTAGTGAGATTCTACTGTACTTACATCCTCAATTTTCAAGTTCTGTGAAAACTGAATTCACGAGTTTTGCGACATACCTGTGTAGCAGCTTACAGCCGCTGCATTTTAGTTTATTTTGTTTTTCCCTATAATACTCCGTAAAATCTGTAACAAAGAAAAATCTAGTTTGTAACATAATCTTTGTGCAACATTATGGACAGGGTTGAACTAAGGGAAATAGGAGCCCCTACTGCCCCCTACGTTTTTGTTTGCCATTCATTTGTTACGGGGAAGTAAGTAAAATGAGTTTTTCATTCGTAATTGTACTTTTGTGACTATTGTTTTAGATGAATATTAACAGCCGTACTAATACACACACCGGCACAATTAGCGGAACAACTTATGTTTTTCATACAATTAAGTCAACTTTAGGTTTATAAATGGAGATTTTAATTCGATGCTGTCATTATAAAAATTTTACGCTTAGTTTAGGCCAAAATGTTAGTCTGTTAAAACCAAATATAAAACATACAAGAAGTTTTCAATAATGTGCCGCATGGCCAAAAGAGGACATTGCAAAAACCTTATCATACAACTTCGTATGAAACGTTTAAAGAGTTTTTTTTTCTATTGACTACATGAGAAATTTTAGGCTTTTCGTCAGTTTTTGTAAAAAAAAGAGACGATCATTTATAAAATTTATTTGCATAAAGAAAAGTGCAGTTATGTACGTAAAACGTATATTTTTAGAACTCTCAATATAAGTCGATTGTATGAAAAACAGACGTTGTTCCGCTAAATGTGCCGGTGTGTGTATAATAATATTAACAATAAATAATTACAGATATAAGCTTATAACGACCAATAAGCTCATAGTGTTACTTATATGCAGTTTTTTTTCAGCTCATAATATACGTCCCCACCGAAGGGCATGGGCCAATTTATTATTAGTAAGACGGTCTATAATTAAATTATAAATTAGTCTATAAATTAGTCCTTATAGCTAGTCTGTCCGAGAATTAATTTTAACGTTCAGGAGTATAAAGCTTAAATGTGTTGTCTGAGGTTTATAATACAGCCAATGATTTTTCGCAATTCCCATGGGAAAGAAGCGACAAGCATCCTTTAATTAAATTATAGAATTGATATTAATTTGAACACAATTATAATACTACAAGATGATGCCCACAACTTCGTTTGCGTGTTAATTTTTTTTTGTACAGAGTACACAGATTGAAAACATCTATCTTACGTGATTTAGATTTTTACATACAAAAGTTTTTTCCCGCTAACTCCCGTTCCCGTGGGAATTTTGCAATATCCTGTTGCAACTAAGCTTTAAGTTTACTAAGGTACCTGCATGGCAAATTTCAAGCGTCTAACTTAAGCGGTTTAGATTTTTCATACAAAAGGATTTTCCCGCTAATTCCCGTTCCCGTGGGAATTTTGAGAATTTCTTTCTTAGTGCACCTCTACGGTACCTAAGCTACGTCCCTTCTAAATTTCAAGTGCCTACGTTTAGCCGTTTAGGCTGTGCGTTGATATGTCAGTCAGTCAATCAGTCAGTTTCTCCTTTTATATATTTAGATGCTGGCTGGCACAAAAATTCAACAAATACAAATATTAAACATATTAACCCCATATCGAGTGCCGAATGTGGTGGCAGTGGCACCCTTAAAGAGTCATTATCCGGGATACAAACTAAGCGACTCTTTGATGTGCACAAACTTTCCGTTTTCCTTTGATTGGCACTGACTCTGTACCCTGTTATTACACTAATTGAATCTTGTAGAAGTATAAGCTGTGAAAATTAAAAGCAGACATCGTATTCGTATTTTAAATTAACTTTTTCTTCGCTACTTCGTTCCCGTGGGAATATCGAGAACAAGCTGTTCTTATTTACTAAATTTTTCTTAATTATTTTTTAATAATAAATATATGTATAAATGTGCATATTTTGTGCTCTCTCTCTATTTCTTTGTTTCTCAATATTGTGAATAGTAAAAAGAAAACAATGAAAAGTTTAAGAGGCTTGTCTTAAAAGGGGGACTGTCCTTTTATAATGTGGATTCATGTTAAAAAATAAATACGAATGGAATTGCAGTCAAAATTCATGCTAATCTAGTACTCTTTTGACCCATACGTACGCCAAACTCCTTAATAAAACCAAATTAAAGCGTAACCCGTCCAACTTCTCTTCAATAACGTAACCAATAGTAACTAGAGATCAAAATGATAACGGTTTCCCGGTATTAGAGAGCTGCCGCGCCGTCAAACTGCTTTGATCGCCCGCGTCCTAAGAAATTCCTTTAGCACTACATAACACAGTAATCAATCGTGTAGGGGGTTTATACCCCAATCGGAAAAGGCATTTAGTTGAAGCTTGCGGTAAACTGTTTTGTGGCGGGGGCGGGGGAAAGGGGGATGTTCTCACCGTACATCAAAGGCGAGCCGAGACAAAGCTGGAGGAGCCTTTTAACTTTATTTAGCGGAGTGGTAAGTTTAGCCGGTCGCGAATCGCGCAGGTTAAAGAGTAACACACTCACTTTGAGCTCTGGCTCTGGGAAGGAGTCAGGGTTGGCGACTACGTAACCACTTCTTGACGTTACATAAAGGGTTAACTAAGTGATTTTTGATAACGTCGAAATATGCTCAGTCCCTTAACTTAAGAGACGCTAAATAGAGTGTACACTGTAATTAGAAAATGTAATGTCACGGTCAAATACATATAACTGTTACAGTAGGTAGATGTACCACTTCGAAAGTCCAGCTAAGTACATGTAAAATATACAAAATCTTACTGTAAGGTTAATACGTCGATATTTGGGTATGTAATGTACACATTACTTATTTACAGAATGATTTCAAATAAATTAAATGTATGGGCTTCTGTATGTCTTTTATTTGAAATCATTCTGTAAATAAGTAATGTTGTTTTAGCTATTACCTACTCTGATTTGATAGAACTTTGACATGCTAACTTTTAGTTACGTTTGCTAATTTAACCAGTGTACGAAATGATCTGAGGATTGAACAAAAATGACTTTTCGGTAAGTGGATTTCTGCTTGTAAACAAGTTTTTGAATTTAAGGGTTTCACTTTAGCGAGGAAGAAAATGGTGTAGGTAACGAAAGAAGCTTGCTTTATCGATAATCCGCGTTTGTAATAAGTCATCTATTGTCATGACCTACGGAGCCGAAACGTGGAACATGACAGTGAGGTTGGCCCACCGATTGCACGTCGCTCAGCGAGCAATGGAGCGCTCCATGCTCGGGATCTCGCTAAGGGATAAAATCCGAAACGAGGTCATCCGACAGAAAACCGGAGTGATGGATATTATCCAAAAGTGTAGCAAGCTGAAGTGGCAGTGGGCTGGCCATGTCTGTCACAGAACCGACGAGCGTTGGAGTAGACAGGTTCTCGAATGGAGACCACGTCTTGGCAAACGTAGTGTAGGACGCCCCCCAGCCAGATGGTCAGATGACCTAAAGAAGATAGCGGGTAGTGGCTGGATGAAAACAGCGGAGGATCGTGCAAAGTGGCGCACCTTGGGGGAGGCCTGTGTTCAGCAGTGGACTGCAATAGGCTGATATGATATGATGATCTATTTTCAAGAAAGTGTTTACAAAAAAGTATGGATTGCATTGAGGGTTGTAGAGCAGGGGTTCCCAACCTTTTTTTGTCTACTGCCCACTTTAAGAATAAATTATTTTTTAACGCCCCCCTTTTTAAACATACTTAAAAACCGCTAAGTACTTATAACTGATTATTGAAACGCAACTTTATAGTATTCGGACAGAGTATCTTTTATTGAAAATAAAACAAACATAATCAATTCTTATATAAAAACTAATGTGAAGGTTGAATCTGATGCTGTTCAATAAGTTTGTTGATATCAGGTTCCAATTTACTCAAAAACAGCCGCAAGTCGCCACGTTCGGTAACACGCAAACGATTTCTCTTTTTAGTAAGCAGCGTTGCCACTGCACTAAATCCACGTTCACACAAATATGACGATGGGAATGCTATCAAGAATCGTTGAACAATTGACCACAATCCAGGGTACAATTGCAGGATCGGTTTTTGTAGCCAAAATTCTTGATATCCATTTTTGAACTTGATTTTTATTTCTTCGTTTGTTGTCAATTCTATAAGTTCTTCTTCCAGCTGAGGTGACATTGCTATGTTGACATTTGAAAATGGATCCAACACCCAGTCTGGTATTTCCAAGTTTAAAATGTCTTGGTATCGTTCGGTGAAGTCAATGTGGAGGTTTTCTAAATGTTGGCAGTAGGCAAACAAGTCGTCGTTACTGCAGGATACTGATAAATTCGGAAAATTGTGAAACTCACGTCTGCCCATATTCTTTTTGTGCAGAAGCAGTTTGGCTGCGAAAGCAGCAACGACATTTTTTGTTTTAATTAAATTTAGTTCATCGCCTTGCAGTTGGAGGTTCACGTCGTTGAACAATTTATACAGGTCTGTCATGTAAGCTATATCATTCTTTGATGTTATGAGCTTGTTGCGCAGTTCTGTATCTTTAGTTTCCAAGAACTCTATCACAGAGTCAAACAGGTTATAAAATCGAATCAGACAATTGCCTCTTGACAGCCAACGAACTTCAGTATGAAGCAACAAACGGTTGAAATCTTCGTCATTAGTAACACAAAGCTGATGAAATAATCTATCATTCAAAGAGCTGCTACGGATTTTATTGAATGCTTTGATGACATATTGCAGTGATTGAAATAGTCGTTCACTTAAGTTTCTAGAAACTTAGACAACATTTGGTTGCTAGCAACCAAATGTTGTCTATGAATAACGCAATGTATAGCAAGGACATCTGGAATTTTATTTTTTAGGTACGCTATGAAGCCTTTATGGCGCCCTGTCATAGCCGGAGCGCCATCCGTAGCAACTTGTATAATATTTTTCAAAGGAATCTCTTTCTCTTCACAAAACTTTTCCAATGTATTGAATATGGTTTCGCCTTTTGTATCTGTCTCCAAATTTCTGGCAAACAATAGTTCTTCACGTATTTTCTCATCTTTAATAAACCTCACGTAAGATAGCAACAACGCTTCATTAGTTGGTAAAGTGGACTCATCGAGCTGAATTGAGAATTGACTAGTCCTCAGATGATTGCACAATGATTCTTCAATGTTTTCAGCCATTTCATCAATTCGTCTTTGCACAGAATTATTACTCAAAGGAATTTTTTGGATAATATCTGCGGCCGGTTTATGAAGCACAGTAGTTATTACTTCCTTTATTGCTGGCAAAATTAACTCTTCTCCGATGTTGTGTGGTTTGCCTTTTTGAGCAATTAACAAAGGGATATTGTACGAAGCTCGAAGTCCGTCGTCATCTTGCTTAGCAGCCGCCGAAAATAGTTTTGATACACTTGGCTGAGTATTATGCTTCTTCTCTAGGTCTTGAAAATATGCTACATTCTTGTCTTTCTTATCTGGATGCATTTTATTCAAATGACCTTGCAGTCTTGAAGGCTTCATTGCTTCGTTCGAAAATGTTTTTAGACATAGAAGACACAAAGGCGACGACGGGTTTTTGGGATTTTCAATAAATCCGAATTTAATATATTCCGCAGAGTATTGCCGTCTCTTCTTTTTTACTTCCGACATTGTTTTGTTTTGAGAAATACGTAAGTGGTATAATGAAGTACTGCTTATCTATTATGCGCGAAACCGCAAATGAAAATAAAATAAATTTACGTCGTTTATATAGGATTGCATAAGCAGCACGCACCAACAGGAATAAGACAAACGTGCATAAACTCGTTTATCTCATTCGACGCCCAATCGTACTCGACAAGCAAGAACAAGTATTATAGAACCAGCCGATTGATACAGGAATGTACAAATCGGATTATTTAACAAAAACTTGTTAAAACATGATTGCCCACGGTCTATTATATCGAACCGAGTTTGAGCTATATCTTAATTAATATTAGTTGATGTTCACAAGATGTAGTCGAGAGTCGAGAGCTCAGTCGGTATCTAAGAGTCTTCCTAGCTAGGTAGATGAAATTATAAATGGACCCCAAAGCCCTACACAACGCCCCCTTTTTTTTTCTGGGTCTCTTACCGCCCCCCTTTAGGCCTGCAGCGCCCACAAGGGGGCGTTATCGCCCACGTTGGGAAAGACTGTTGTAGAGGAAAAGAAGAGAGACCTTTTCTCAGCATTGCGATGAGATAGGCTAGAAGATTAAGAATCTCCGCTTAGTGTTTAAGGCCCGTATTACACAAGGAGACTCAAGTCTTGATCCATACTTCAGTATTGTCTCTTTCTCTTACTATCAAAATTAAAAAGACGACTGCTACTCAAGTATAGATCAGAGTCTGACTTGCGTTACGGACCTTAGATTAGCTTTTCAGGCTAGAAAGAGCAGGCAGCCCTACAGGAGGGTGGCTTCAAACGGGGCCGCTAATGCCGCCCGCACCGCGCGCGGCGGCGCTTTGTCGGCACCCTTTGACTTCGGATGATACCGTACGCCACCTAAGCTTTAGACAATAAATTGTTTGCGACCGTCAATACTTCATGATAGTGCATGTGCAATCATAATAATGCACATTTAAACATTTACCATTCGTTAGAATTTAATGATTTACTTACAGGTGTTTCTCACACTTCTTAAGCTTATATCTGATGCGCAGACGGAGGAGTAGAAACGTATTGATTGTATTTTTTTATTGTTTAGGTATTACATTATAAAAATGATTTGCACTGCTAACACATATTTTAAAATTTGTATTATTTGAGATTGTTGCTAATTAATCTTCTTTTTATACATTTAGGGGGACTTGAAGCACATTTTTTTAAATCTATAGGTAGATTTAAACTCGGTTTTAACGTAAACCCGATTTAACATATTGCGCGCTATCGATTTAGCTTAAACCAGATTAAAATTAAACGTCAAAAAAAACTTCAAAGTAAAGTCGAGAGATACAGATACATCTAGATTTAACAAAATCTCGATTTTTCTGATGTTGCTGCAAGTCACCCTTAGAAAAATTTTCTTTCTGGCTAAGTTTTTACACAGAAATACGTTTTGGTGTATTTATTACCTAGGTAAAAAACTTTGTAAGTAACTAGGTAAAAGCCACCTTTCTAAAAACTTTTACAATTTGTTTAAATGGAAAATTGCAATGAATACTGTACTTTAATTTTAACGCATGTAATTAATTTTGTTCGCATGTTTATTTATTCATATATGTTGTACTTAGTGAAGAGTATAGAACTGGTCCTAGTCACGACGTTGCAAATGAATATGCAGATAGTAAATGCTACATGGTTGAAAGTCATGATTGGCATATTGTACACTGCTTTAACTATTCCGTCTAATAGCATAGTACCGCGCTATTGTGAACTTTATGAAAACTACTATACGTAATCAATATTAATTAGTAAGTAACGACATCTACTCAACATTAAGTGCCAGAAACACTAACCTATTAGTAAATAAATTATTCAGAATATTATGTTCATTTCACTAGGTATTAAACAAACTTTTAGATCTTCAAAGATCAAAGCGCTCTATGAGGAAGATACTTTCATTAAATACTTTCTATTCATGTAGAAAACAAACAAAAACTGAATATTTTTAGGCAACGCTAAAATAATGAACCTGAATTAAATTATGTACCTAACGAACATGGTATTTTTGTGATGTAAATGATAAGTTCATATTACTTTGACATTTCCCAAATTATCATTAATATTAGTAACATAATAAAATCTAGCTTTAATAAGACTGATACGACTGATCACAATTACGAGCAATTAAATAAATTGTGTAATATTGAATACAGGCTAGTTAATAAATCTCATTAAATTCCATTCGCGTGCGAATCAAATCCCCACTAGGGCTTGCGTTGATTACCATAAGCCGGCACAAAGGGGCTCACCCTTTGACGAATTAGCCCCACTAACGTTACCTATGTTTAACGGCCTATAAACGTAACATGAAACTTATGTAAGTAGATACGGGTTACGTAAAAATGATTGAATTTTAGAGTTTAATATTCAGTATTGAATTTAATACCTTCAAAGCTTTGATATGATTGGAATTCAGATAGTCAGTTCTACTTTGTAACAAAAATTGCTTTTTAGAATTTGCTTGGAAGATATCAATTTCGTACTAAAAGGGAAAATTTGTGAGGTGTTTAGATGCTTGTTACTCTTTTACGCCAATATTACAGAACGAATCTTAATAAAACTTTACGGTTTTACATAATGAATGAATGAAAAATTCTTTATTGCACACCAGGGACAGACAAAGTAAATGAACATGAATAATCAAGTAAGTGTAATGTACAAAAAGGCGGCCTTATTGCTTAGGTAGCAATCTCTTCGAGGCAACCTTTAGGTTAGGATATTTTCCTAGAGGTAAAAAAGCAAACATTAGAATCAGCCATACATTACATACATTAGAATCACCCAGGCTAGGTACATATTTTTCGAAATCCTAAGCGGAACGTAGTCGGGAAGGTGCTTACTATTATGATCACCGTGTTTACACAACTTTAGGATTGGTTTTTTAAATATTTGTGTCCAAAAACAAGTTACAGTGAATTACTTTACCTCAATAATTCCAAATAAAGCAATGCTGTTTTAATAACTTAGTATGAACCTTTAACTAATTTGGCTAGCTTTACCAAATTAATGTTTGGTCCAAGACATCAAATAAAACAACAGAGGGCGCAAAACGATCAACTAAATACGTACCAGGTATTATTAACTAATGATAATTTTTGTAATTAATAGAAATGTAAAGCAGTTTCAATTTAATATGGGGTTCGCTTCGATTTATCATGTTACAAAACAGTGAACTGATACAGATAAAAAGTAAAAAGTTTCAGGCTTTTATGTTTTAGCCCACGTAACTCGTGGCGGGGGCGCGGGCGACGAAATTGATTTAGAAATGATCAAAAGAATCAAATTCGCAAAGGGAAGGAAGGTAATTTATTTGGTCGAAGAGCCACAAACGGCAATGTTTCTGGACAGACGCAAATAACCACTTTGTGAGGGAAAAATGTGGAAATTAAATCCGAGTAAGACGAGACGAATGCCAGGTGCGGTTATTAAAGCGTCTAGTTATTGCGTTATTTGGTATTATTAGCAATGGTAACTAGTACTAGTCTGTGATAGTACTAGTTACCATTGCTAATAATACCAAATAACGCACCGCGAAAATTTTGCAAAAAAACCAAGTTATTCCAATCCAACTATTAAATTACGATTACTTTACCTATTCTAACTTCTGGGTGATTTTAAGTTAACGAAACTTAAGGATGTACTGTGCATTTAATCTATGAAACTAAACAACTTTTCCAAAGAAACCCAGTCTAGTGATTCGTACGAAATATTCCGCTTCCGAAATATTCCGCTAAGATATTAATGAGATGACCACAGCTGACAATTTTTATCGACAAGGCCGAAAAGGAAAACTTTCGTCTGTCGTTAATTAGGAAAAGTTGCAAAAATTTTTTTGGGAACTACGGTAGGTACTTGTTTTTAGTGAATCTTTTTCCAGTTTTATGAAGGCATAACACAATTATTAACATCAGACATATTTACAGAATAACACCCAATTGCAGAGACGTCCATAAAGTTAAATATGTATCATACTATCACTTTCCATTTTGTTGACGTAAACAAGGACGGCATTACATTTAAAGAAGCTTTAACTTAAATGAGGCTTAAATTTTTTGATGGCCGGTTTGGTCGAGTGGTAGTATGACGTTGCCTCTTGATCGGCGGGTCCTGGGTTCGATTCCCAGTTGCAGTCGGGGCAAATATTTGTGTTAAAAGCAGATGTTTGTTCTCGGGTCTTGGGTGTTCGTGTCTGTCTTTATGTGTGTTCCAAGGGGCCCATGACACAAGGGCAAAAATAAGTGTGGGCCTTTGAGTGTGTAGCGTTTATGTTTTATTTATGTTTAATGAACGTTTCTGCAATTGATATATTTTTTTAGGACTAGCTTTCCGCCTGTTACTTTGATATCTAAGCTAAATTGCTGTCAAGTTTCATCAAAATCCAGTAAAGTTTAATTAAAAATAGTTATTGCATGAAGGAGTAACAATGCATCCACTTTTTTAAGAAACTTTCACATTTACCTTATTAGGAAAGTGAACAGCAAGTGTCTGTTAAGTTTCTTTATGGTAAAATACTCGTAGAAAGACCCAAATAACTCAAAGTAAACGCCTCACACAGTATGTAGGCATGACAGGTAATATAATTTTCTTTGCTAACTAGCTTCTCTCCGCTAATGAAGTATTGCTGCGATGTGTAAGTTCATTATTTTACTACGTGACATAATTATGTAGCCTTCTATAGTAAAATACATTATGTATGAGAATAATACATAAATTACACATGTAAAAAGTTCAGTGCATTTCATATTGAATTTTATCTAGGTAACATGCGAAATTCTTGCAACGTCTGAACGGACTTGTGGCGGGAATCCAAAGGTCACTCGAGCGAAATTTTTGCAGCGCGTCTAGTGTGACCACTCCAAACGGACACTGGAATTCCATATTTGAAAATATCGGAATTTCTTTGTAATTCGACGATTTCGGTACACCCATGGAATGCAACCAGCATCCATTCGATTCGATTTACTCGATTTAAAATTTTGAGTGAGCACGACGGAAGAGAGCCATAGATATAAAGTTGAGCAAGAGCTTATTCATTACCTTCCCTTGGACTTTTTTGATACAACATGTTTTATAAAAGACCAACCCACTTCAAGAAAAGAAACGATGCAATAAAGTAGTGGACAAAAAGAAGTGCTCTATTAAGCGAGCAAATTCATCCAATACTATTTCTCAATATTCCTTTTAATTAAAAGGAATCTATTCACACTGAAGGTTCTTTACGTCGTTTTTTGTAAATATCCCTTGTACAGCTCTAATTGCCGTTAAAAGACAATTTTTCCAATACGACGCCTCCATTGGAGCGCATTCAAGTGTCCAATTGTCAACCCTTACATTTTGCCTATTTCCATAGGGAAATTGACCACGTGCCTCGTAGAACACCTTGAAATCCGATTTTGCAAAACGAACTTTAAATCTAGTGAGATTGAGTTGTAATTGGAGTGTATCGAATTGGGTGCTTCAACAGTAACGAGGAAATCACGTGGAGCCCCACAGGTATTCTGGCGCTAAATTCGATAGAGAGGAGTATTCGTGCGAAAACCTTACGAGATGAACGGTGAAATTGTCGCGAGGGAATCGGGGATAGGAATGACTTCAGTCTGTTACTTACCTAATCTTGAAAATCCTGTAGGGAAAGAGTAAATGACTACAATTGTTAAAGGAAAAACGGACTTCATGCTATAAAGTCACAGAAGAGAATGTTTTCAAAAATCTAAGGGGTTTCAATTTTGTCTAGAGCGTGGTAAAACATTTGAAAAGAACTTAAATATGTTTTACTTGTTTATTAAGTACGAGAGACGAAGAGAGAGACGAACGCTATATCTATAATTATAATTTTTTTGGCTTATAGGTACGTACACACCTTGCGTACGCCCTTGCACACTTTTGATCGTAAGATTAAATTGTAAATATTTGTTTTTCCCTGTGAAGTATGTAATAAAGTATTTATCTATCTATCTATCTACGTAAAGTAAGTATTAAAAGGATTCGTGCCACGTAAATAGATAAAAATTACAATAAATAATGGTTAAAGTATTTGCAAAAAACAGGAGAAAGAAAGACCTAGCCAACATTTCACTCATGTCTTTCAGGTTTTTCGAAACTCCATTTTACAAGAAATAGAGACAAAGCTATAACAATACCTGGCAAGAAAATGCAAAACACAATCTCGACACAATAATGTCCCGGTCTCACAATGTCCCGTGAAAACAGGTGACAGTCGCGTTTCCCAAGCCGAGGTCATTGTATGCATGCAGCCGTCCGGCGCAGTCAGTTGCTATTGTCCGCAATAGATTATATAACTTTCCAAGATTCCGAATGAGTTAGCACTGCTAAGGAACGCAAGGAAGATTTTAAATTATACAGGCTTGAGGTAGCTTTCTTTCAACCTCTCGGGTGGTTAATCAGTTGATGAAACTGAACAACTTTCCCAAGGAACATAGGTCAAAATACGAAAAAAAAATGTTGAGTTCCCATATTACAAACTTCATCAGCATATAGCGAATTTTGTATGGGAGATAAAAAATTTTTTTTTTGTTTTGACCTATTTTCCTTGGGAAAGTTGTTCAGTTTCATGGACTGATTAACCACCCGAGAGGTTGAAAGAGAGATACCTAAAGCCCTGTATATTTTTTTTTATTTATCTTTCGAGTGAAATAAGCTTCTTCTGGGTGAGCTTGCTACGTCCTCGACCACATCTTGCCTTTGAGCTACATTGTGGTCTAGAGCTTACCCATTCGTTACAGTGTATTAAAAACATTGATTAAGAATCATGGGTTCATAGCAAAGTTTCAAAATACAAGTAGGTACAGGTCACACAACGATTTATGAGCGTTCGGCAAAAGTGGAAGAGATGTGCGCGCACGTTATTGTTTACGCACAAAGTTCAAATTCGCGTGAAAATTCATAAAATGGCCATTGCACACTCAAGGTCAGCGCTCATAATTCGTTGCGCGACCTGTACTGTTGACATCACTAAATCGTCAAAGAATCACATAAACGCTAATCAAGCTTGTAAAACTAGTTCAGAAAAGAACAAACATATTACCCATTCTTTGTACTTACTTACAAAAATAAATCATCACGTAGTTTGAATAGAAAAACATGCACCTTTAGGAACTTTCCCAAATCACTCAGAAACCTCCCCCTACCTATTTTTCGGAGATTAATTAAGCTTGCCAGTAGGACAGAAAAAAGGCTGTATGGTTCCTAACCTTTGCCTCCCGCATGGAGAACTGAATAACAACATAGGACAAATAAAAAAAACAAATGTTGGATATGAATGCGGAACTGGCAGGCTAGAGAAAAGCACCTTCATTGTTTCATAAGACAACATAGAACGATTTAAAAACGTCAGGATTTCAGTTCTTTTTTTCAATTTTCCGGGACAATGGCGCAACCCTGTCTCCGTCAGTTTAATCAGGGGTGTAATCGAGAAGAACAACGCTTAGGATTGCTGGATTTGAATGTGGAGTGCCCCGAGCCGTACCTTGATTTGTTTTCGAGGCAATCAGCCCCGTATCACGGTGTACGGTGACAGGATTTTTCAAATTACTCCGCATGCCTTCGAGGAATCTCATTGTATGAGGGCGTAAGGTTTCAGCGTGATGAGTTCTGCTTTATGTGAATGTGAGCTGTGGTGTGTTAAACGTGGAATTACTTTCGGAAGGGTGGATTAAGGTTAAGTAATTTTTTTTTTTTTAAGAGTGGTTAAAATTGAATATGTTACGACTGTTATTAGAAAAACTTTATTCAGCTAACATATGTAATTATATTTCAAGCTAGAAATTTATTACTAGTTTAACAAAGCTAAATCTTTTTCTTTTGTGTGGGATAAATTATTTTTTATTTTATTAAGGTACAGAGGCCAGCGCATCAGACTACTCCATTTTCATTGCAAAACCGCTCTTACCACAACAGCACAGAGAGCACGCGTGTGGTAAGCTGAGTTGCGGCCGGCCGTACATACAACAGATTACAACTAATATTAGATATAATAACCATAAAGGAATACTTTTCAAAAAAACATGAAAAATCATTAAATCATGGTCCAACATTCGTTGCGCAAGTTAGGGAAAACCCAAAAAAACCAAATCAGACCAATCTTTCGTATTTCTAAGTATTTACATTACGTACTTATTTAAATAATTTCCAATTCACTTTACACTTACACTATGTACCTGAAACACCAGAAAGAAGCCTCAAGCTTGACATGCTTTTGTCTGTACCAAATCGCACAGCGTGTCTACGACATAAATATTTAATTGATTGTGGACTGAAATCCTACAATGCATACAACATGCAACAATATAGTCCGAACAAATTAAAAAGCTAGCATAATGGAAGCATAGGAGATTGAAAAGCGTTCTATCGAAATTGGTTTTTCGATATCGGATAACGCGAGGTCGCAGCCTGTCAATAGGATGGGAGAGTGGACACCGCAGACCAGAGGCCGTCAATCGAACGACCGCCACTGTCAATCCTGTGATAGTTTTGTGGTGAGCCGAGTGATACTCGTACACTTATGTCCGTATTACACAACGCGACTCAGACTCTGATCTATACTTAAGGCGACTACAGCACCTAAATTACGATTTTATGATGCATAGATAAGCATGACGCACTGCATTAAATCGAAGAAAAAAAATATTACGGTAATATTCAGGACATAAACTAGATAAGTAGTTTGCTGAAAACATGATTCAGCACTTTTGGTTCGATAGAAGAAGCTCACAAAGTCAACTCTAAATACCAATATTGTGTATCTTTTAAGCTGTAAAAACGATAGTAAAATGCACACAGGAACTTTAATTTGCTATAAAAATGTTCGTGATTGAACACTCTCGATAAGTAGTTAACGCATTTTTCGATTTAAGCTGTCACCTTTCCATAAATCTCATTTTTCTAACTTTCGAACATGTTTTTACGCACGCACGCTTTCATAGTCCTTAAACTTCGTGTATCGACACTGTTCGCACTGCCGGCCCAGGCCTGTTGGACGGAGATGACACTATTCCTATGTGTGCTGCCTTTATCGGGTGCTGTAGCCATCTTAAGTAGCAGTCGTCTTTGTCATTATGAAAGTAAGAGAAAGAGACAATCAATACTTAAGTATAGATCAAGACTTGAGCCCCCTTCTGTAATACGAGCCTTTATTACTATATTATCAAATAAAGTCCCCCGTTGTTTTGCCTCTACGAGAACCTATCTGTCTGAATGCGATAAACTCAACTACTGATCGGATTTTCATTCGGTTTTCACCAATCGATTTTGTGAGAGTAAGGTTTTTGTGTATTAATTCATTACCGAAACTCCCACGGGAATAAAGCCCCGGCGGGAAGCTATAGTAATGTCATAAGTTAAAAGGCCAAGTTAATTTCTGTGTTCAAGTTCAGTATGGAAAGGAAAAAGTTGGCTGTTGACACACTTGTTAATCCCTTTGTTTTTTTTAATTAAGAAATACCGCACCTCTGGGGAGTTACCGAAGTATGTATATACAACTCTAAAAATAAAAAAATTGTACCAACCCCGAAATTCATCGCCTATAACTTTTAAACGGCTGAAACGATTTTGATAAGACATACCTATCGAGCCACCACTAGAAAACCTGCATTTAAAAAAACCGCATTCCAATTGGTTCACCCGTTTAAGAGCTACGGTGCAACAGATAGACACACATACCGTCAGAGTTACACCCCTCTTTGCGTCGGGGATTAAAAATCTTAACAAGTCATTAAAATTTGAGTAATCGAAATCAATTTGCCATTCCAAATCTAAACACAAATAAACCGTCGTTTAACAAAGCCAATCACCTACCTCCGTTTCCATTCATCCTTGACAAATTTTACATTTATGAGAGCAACATGGCAGAAATGATAACAATTCATATTTCCCGACGCCTCTGAACGGTCCTCAGCGGTCCAGATGATTGGTCCGTTGAATAAAACATGGGGCAATTTGTGGACCGGATTATATCGTATTCAATTATTGAGGTTTTCTCGACTACTTACTCATAAGGGTCCTAAAGAAGTCGGTAAATTGTTTTGTTGCGGTTTGTAGTCTTGTTTATTACGTTTAATTTATGATTTTGTTTGTGACCAATGCATCAGTGCGCACGTGTGTGGTTTTCTTGACTATATGTATTGCAAAAAATTAAGATTTTACATTTTGAGAGTCCAACAGCAGTTGAAACTTACTTACACAATATTCCGATTTAACATGAATGATCAAGGACTGTTCAAGGGAAGATGACGTGATATCACGTATCTATTCTGTTACTAGCTTTCTGGGCTTTGCAACGTCACCTTCCAGTTCAACCTAAAATAATTGTCCACTCTAATAATCAACCGATTTCAATTAAAACAATGCCGATCAGCAGATAGCCATAAGCCAAAACGTCATTCAAATGTAATAATTTAATATATGTATGTGGATTTTGTTTTTTTTTGTTTTTGTTTTTTTTTTTTTAAAAAAAGCGCTTAATATGAAACCACCTCACAGCTCGAGCATGATGGCGAAAAACTCGCGCGGCACGCCACTCAGCTGACGGTGAAACTTCATTTTGGTTGCGCGAGGGCCCCGCCCAAAGGCTTGCTGGACCTCTGGCGTTGTCAATTTTGACATATACGTCATACTCAAGCTACAGTATACATTAAAAAATAAATTTACAGCCGGTAAAAAAAAATAAGACATGTAAATAAGATAAATGTATGGTATAAAACTGCGTGAGACGGTCTCCATTCATGCGAGAGGCTGTGTCTGACTCGTGCCTGACGTCATCCCAGACAGGGAAGGGTTGTTCTATCTGTAGTCTGTATGTGTCTATCTATACAATAATATAAAAAGTGTATGTACGTAAAGTGTATGTATACATAGTTATTTATTTTCTGAAAAAGGAGGTTCTGTTTTCGACTGTGCAATACTTTTGGTCCTGACAGAATATCAGCGCTACAGGTAAAACTGTAGCATTATGCTGAGCTCAGTGTGAATACAGTGTTTTGCCACTTACGGTAAAACTTTATACTGAGCTGCAACCTGGTGCACACACTTTGCTTTGTTTTGTTTTTTATTATTATTATGTATGTCTTATGATCCATAATCTCGGGCAATTAAGTCCCGGACTTTTGGAAGGCATGCGTGGGGCCGAAGACAACACGTAAAGGCCCGTTCAATATTATAATTATTATTATGTATGTTCTATTTCTCTATGTTATTGGGTTATTACGCTCTGTCTCTGTGCTTACCTTATCTGTTACTTTCTTTGCTTTTTGTCTTTTATTCGTTCCTTATTTCCTTGTTTGTTGTATTGTGAAACTCTATCGTTGCTTTGATTGTCTCTTTCTGCACTGTCTTATTGTAAGTGTGAACTGTGATGGAAATAAATTTCTTATCTATCTGAGCCAGCGCCGATTTCGTCTGTGTAAAACGGGCAGCTCGTATGTAGCTGTAGCACCTTTCCTTGTGTTTGTGTTTTGTAATTGTATCTTTGTTTTTGTGTTTTGTAATAGTATAAGTGTCTTCTGTGTTTCTTAAGTGATATCTAAGTTGTACCGAAATAAATTATTTTCTATCCTATTCTACCTTAATTTGAAGAAAACTGAGAAAAATAGAATAATGTTCCAAAAGAGGGCGGCCAACATTGCAAATCCACCACGGATTGCAGAGTCTTGAGAACAAGCTAGCCGTGTGGTGATCGGTTGAGAATAACACCACCCCATCTCTTTCCGTGGGTGTTGTAAGAGGCGACTAAGGCAACACAAATGAGACCTACCTCCTAATAATCCATCCTAGGTAACGACACTTAATTTTTTTTCTGAATCTGAGGTGTCGTCCTATAGTCTCATACGGTGTGGTAGGCTCTGTAAAGGTCCGTCTGGTTCGCGATCACCCTTCTACCGAAGTCCGACGCCAAACAGCTTGCTGTGTTCCGTCGGTGCGTGGGAGTACCAGTGCCTTTATATGCATTTTCTGGGTTAACTCGCTCCATCGTCGACCTCATCTATGACCTCGGTCCAGATTGAGGTCAAGAGTTAACCCATCTCATAATAGAAAAATAAAAAAACAGCTAAAGCCTCTACAATAACGTCAATAACTATATTACAATAAAATATCTGGTCGAAGATAGCTTCTTTAAACAACCCCAATTTCCAATCCCGCCCTTCGCCAGAAAAACATATGTAGCAAAATACGATTGAAAGAAAGGGTTGCCAGCGTAGAGATAAAATTACCATGCACAGCGGGACCCTAGCCCCCCGCTGTGAACGGTGGGTTCTGCTGGCAGGCTGGCGGCTTGCAAATGACGGTAATGACAATCACTTCTCTGAACAATTACTGGGAGACAAAGCATGTCGTCAACATATAATGTAAATGAAAACAGTCGACTTGAAGAGACAGTTCCATTCATTATAAGTATGTTTATTTTAGTCAACTTGTTCCTTGAAAATAAATGCTGTTATGTTAAGTAATAACATTAAAGTTTTTATATAATAATATTATGATTGTGAAAGTTTGTGAGGGAAGACGGATGGATGCGTTTTACTCCTTCATGCATTTTTTTTAAATCAAACTTTACTGAATTTTGATGAAACTTGACAGCAATATAGCTTAGACATCAGAAGTCACAGGCGGAAAGCTAGTCCTAAAAATAAATTATATCAATTGCAGATAGGTTAATTTAAGTTTAAGCTTTTTTCGGGGTTATATTCCGTCTTTGTTTAAGTTAACAAGTTTAAAATACTATTAACTTTAATGGACATTTTTATAACTGGTTGTTAGACAACGAAACTGTAAGTATATTCAACTAGCATCCCGCTCGGGACTTCGTTCCCGTGGGAATTCGGGAAAATTATGTAGCCTATGTTACTCAGGGATAATGTAGCATCCTAACGGTGAAAGAATTTTTGAAATCGGTCCAGTAGTTTCGGAGCCTTTTCGTTACATACAAAAATACAAATCTTTCCTCTTTATAATATTAGTATAGATAAGGGAAAACAGAAATTACTTACAATATACAACGAGACTTCTTATACACTCTTGTATTTGTAGCTTTATTATATTAAAAATCTTGATCCTTTATAAAAGAGAAGCAATCATTTCTCAATAGTGACCGGTCACAATGGAGATTAAAGTAACGTATTTTGTGATATAATAGCTCCTTTTCAAAAGGCATGAAGCTCACAATATTTGAAGCCTTAGATTTTGATTAAAAGCGCCATGTGGGATCGAGAAAATTAGATTAACTGAAGCAGGCTATAGCTTAGCTACCTTAGTGTCCCACACACCACACAGACCGCGATTCCGTCCTCGCCGGCGAGGACCTTCGTCGCGTATATACCTCACCATCTCCGCCCCGATTCGCGGTACTCGGCTGCTTCTCTCCACAAACGTATGTCCGACTCCCCTCTCCCAGTAACGCCCTAAGCCGAGGTTCGAGCCCCAAAGGGGGCGCCCTTAGGCCTGTTACTTAAAATTTTTGGGCTGAGAGCCATCTGCCCTCGCCACTTGCTCGGTGAAGGCCATCAGCGGCAAACAGTGTAGTCATTTAGAAAAAAAAGCTACCATAGTAAAATTAAAGTATAGGTTTTATTTTAAAGAACATACAGAATGTTACTAAATAACTCTAAATTTAAAAAAAAGTATCACCCGCGACATTCGATTGATTATCTTATACTTTAAACTTTTAAACGGCTGAACCAATTTTGATCAAATATCTATAGCTAAAAAACCATCTCGTACCGAAATCGGTATATTCGTTTAGCAGCTACACCCTCTTTTTTGTCGGGGGTTAAAAACATGCATCTTCAAGACCTCTTCCAAAATACCCAAATCAAACAGAATAAGCCACCCTAACTGTTTTTCGGATATTATAATAGGTCTTTACCTATGAAATTGCCGTTTTTCATACAATATTTTTGGAAAACTGAATTTTCCATACTAACGTTTTTGGATTTTTCTCGGGAATGCGAAATCCAAATTTAGCAAAATTTTGTGGGAAGGTTTGGAAAACATTAAGTTAATTTTCATCATACTTACTTTATTGAAAGTTGTAACTGTAACAACGGTACAGCAAAAATAAGCAATGAAACGGGCATCGGATGAAACGAGCTATATTTGAGCTTATTTTTCAGCAAATAGATCTAAAGTAAATATGTATTAATTTGACTCAATATCTCCGTTATATGGCCAAGGTTTTAAATAAAAAACAATTTTAGTAATAGCTGTTCAATCAAATAAATTATGAATAAAATAAAGCTTAAGAAAAAATCGGCAATTCCATAGGTAAAGACCTATTATTAATCAAGCTTGTCAGCTCAAGCTTATCATGCTGATAAACTTAAAATTAAGACAAAAAAAATAAAATTGAGTTAAGTCAGACTATCCAATCAGCTGTCCCATTCATTAAAATTTAAAGACTTTCAAGACATGATCCAAAAAGTCGAATTTAAATTTAATTAAAATACAAAATTGCCTTTCGACTTTTAAATCCGTTCGTATAATCGTGTTAGTTCCACGCGTTTAACCTCCAAAGAGTATTTACGACTGTGAAAATGTAAAAAAGCAAAGGATTTAATGCTGAGTGTACACATGAAAAGCGCTGCAAGGAATTGAGTGACATTAGTGTATAGTGGGGTATAATACCCCCTCCCCCATCAAGGCGGAGAGGGTATGGTAGGATAAGCGCAGGAGTGGACCTGCAAAAGACTGGGAATATTGCAACGTCTGTTCTCAGTAAATGAATAACATTACTACATATTTCCAAATGACGTTATGATAGTACCTTGATTCGTGATTGCACTGTTCAATTTTGGACGTATCTAAGTATCTTGAATATCTTTCACCTATCCATGAAGGGCATATAATTTTGGAAGAAATAAAAACAATTCTGCAGGTGGCTAAAAAAATAAACTTGCGACTATTATACTAACTCGGCGGAGAAGGTAAGCTTATTTCATTAGTTGAAGGTTTAGCTATTCTTGGTGCATCCCATTTCGCTGATTATTCAGCGTGAAGATGCCACCAGGATCATCTACAGGCACTTTCCCCCGGGTACTACCTACCTGGGGCAGTCTCTTTCGCGTCAGCTTCTAAAAAATATTCTCATCGTAATTGGTCTCTTCACTGAGAATCTACGATGCCACAGACATACGATACACACGTCAAACTTATAAAACCCCTCTTTTTTGTAGGGGGTTAAAAATCATAGAATCATTAACTCTTACAGCCACAGCACGCCCAAGAGCTGGTTTCGATACATTCTGTATATTTTACTGACGATCATAGTCTACTGTGAAAGGAGTGGTGACAGATTGATGTAAATGTATTGAATGATTGCTTATCACGGTCCTAGGAGAAAAGAAATGAGACAGAAATTAGATGAGCAGGCAGCTGCGGACAAGAATTGAATTTCTCAGAAAAAAAGCGCAATATTCCGAATGCTTCACAATACAATCTACGTCAATTTCTAAATCATCTTTGGAATTGGAAAAGAAAGTTTTAGGCGAATAATTATTAAAGAGAGCGGACATGAAAACAGGGGAATAGACATTAGGTATAACATAAGATACAGAATCTTTTGAAATAAATTTAAAATGATTGAAATATATGTATATGTATTTTTACATGTAAATATAACCGATTCAAGCGCCAGATAATTGCAACTTGATTTTTAACAAAAGGTAGAGTCAAACAGACTGTATACAGACACCTAAGAAAAGAAATAGTAAATAAATAAATCATCATTTGTTGTAGACTTTGCTCATAGTTACAATATACAAGATTAATAATTGCGAACAGGTCTTCTTCTTATCGTCTAGGCATAGTTAAGTATGTGGCGAACTTGGCTAACCCTGGTGTCAGAGTTATTTAGTTAAAAAACAAAGACGTATAAAAATAACATGTCACCGCGCGCTTGCACACACGGGTGGGCAAGTATCGTGCGAAGATTAAAGTAACTGGTAAGTCCCACGAAATAAATTATTACTTGACTGTGAGCAAAAATCAATTCCTTCATCTTATACGAAAGCAGCAGGAACTCAGTATAGACTCACTCTTACTCAGTGATAGATAGATATCCTCATAAAAATAATAAATAAAACTTATGTAGAAAAGAATTGCACTCAGAACTCATATCACAGCAATGTGATTTTACCTTGAGTCTGCGATTGCTGAGACCCCATAATGTAAGCAAGGCATACGTACTGCGCTTTCTTATTTATATAAATTAGATTCATAGTGAGATAGGGCTTGGTTCGAATCGAGTATAGTAAGGTGGATTGTAGAGGCACATATGAATTACATTTCAGTACGTTTTGACTGTAGAAGTATCTTAACTATACTAGCTAGACCAAGGCTCCCAAACTGTGCGCCGTAGAAAGTACACAGGGACGCCGTGAGGCGATCCTCTTTACCATACTCCGAAACCTTAAGTATTGGCGGGTACAAATAAACATTTGAAAAAAATTGTGGAGATCAGCAAGCTGACCCATCACATTGACTAGGTAGCTCAGTATTTTATTTAAGCTTTTCTTAATGTCGTATCGTAAAAAACTCAGCTTCATATTGTTAATGTTTCAATTGTTGTGCCCTTCAACCTAACTAGTGTCATTGTGCCTATTTCTTTCATCTGTACCAATTTGTTTCGAGTATTTAGTTAGGTTAGGGCGCCAAAACAAAATTCTGAACCTGTAAGTGCGCCGCGGACTTAAAAAGATTGGGAACCCCTGAGCTAGACGAACGGGGAAAAATACAAAGAAACAATCGTCAACATACCGTCACTGATTTTGTTTTAAAAAGACAACATGGAGTGGCAATGTGAGATAATAAACGATGGTGATAATATGACTAGATAATTTTATTACCTTTGAAATGTACTCGTATTATATGACACTGTTTTTGAGCAATAAAGAATTTACATACATACATACATACATACATACATTGTTTAAAATCTATCCCTGAAAAATATTACTAAATATCTCTCACGCAGGTGAGCGTTTTAAAAATACTAAATTAAAGATTATTTAATCCAAAGCACCAAAACACATATTTCATACTTTATAAAAGCTTCGAACCAAACTCCTTCAATCAGTTGTACGTAAGTAAGCATGCCAGACGTAAAGCTAAGCTTACTAAAAATTTGCCGTTTATGCTATAAAAATTTAAACAAAGAACTTTCAGTCTCAAAGGTAAGCGCTCTAATATTTTAAGTGGTTTAATAATAGTCCTCGAAATACTTCAATTTTTCGTCATTTTTGTAAATTTATAAATACCAATACAGTTCAGTTCATTCGTTCATTAACGATTTACACAAACATATTGATACACAAAAATAGATACACACGTAAAACATATAGCACCCCTCTTTTTCGTCGGGGGTTAAACAAATCATGGTAATTGTAAAAAATTATACGATATTCCTGTGTATAGGTTTTTTATTTCAGCCTGTTTGACTTTATAAGGTATTTTCAATCTACAGATAAGTATGTCATGTATAAAGATCATGTTTCATTAGTTTAATTTCATCCCATGTACTGAAAACAAGTTCCTGTTCATGTACTTTAGTTGCCACATTTCATAATAAAGTAACTTCAAACATTATTTTCGCAATCACTAAACTCCACAACACACAATTGCGGTCCAAAGCCCTAATTCAGCAATACACGGAAAATAGGAAAACGAAATAGCGTTATTACTAGTTATTATTTTTAACGATTATAGTCAATAGGACTGCATAGTCGGCAGATTAGTTCTCAGAAGAAAATGTAATCTTTTCTGAACGCCCGTGCGGTTTTCCGCTGAAAATAATACAAGTAAGAGTACACAGAAAACTTGAGTTGGAAAAGGCCGGAAATTCACAGGAAACTAACTCAGGAAGATGAAGTTCGATTTGAAATAAAATATTGATATAATATTTATTGTAAGAGACCTAATAGTGCTGGAATAGGACTTATTGTATTATTTGGAGTATTTATTTTATAGGACTTAAAGGATACATACAGCAGTTTTAGAATGTCTTGTTTGACATACATTCTCAGGGTTATTAGGTGAAACGTGCTGGTGTATGGTGATGAGTGACTTTTACAGTATGCCTGATAGAGATGGCAGCTGGCATTATAAGTTTTCCTTTCTTTTCCAGTCCAACGTGGAAGGTTTGTTAAAGGATGTTACTTAAAACATGTGACTACTGAATTACTATTATTTGTTCTATTAACTCTATGTATTGTCTGTTCGCCAAGTTGAGGTGCAGTCTTTAATCAGTTCACAGCTTTAATCAGGTTGTGTAATGAAATGAACAACCAATTAGTTACCCTCCTATAATGTTTTGTGACACTATTTTGGTTAAGCAATCTGGAGCACTATTATTTATGTTATATTTCAGTGTTACTGGCCGTAAGCTGTGTTGTGCTCGTCTTATTAGTAAAATAAAAATGGGATGGGCAGGATATTCACACAATTTTATTATGAAATTGTATGAAGTCTCACGCTTACCTTAAATCTCAGCTGAATGGTGTCGGATATGAGGAGTATATCATCCTGAAACAAAAGACAAAATTATGTTAGTCATGTTATACTGACAGGCGAGCCAACGTCGTAAAGGCAGACCCAGAAAAGTATAACACCTGAAATTTAGGGCCTTACCAAAAAAAATAAAACTAAAACTAAAAACATGGCTGTATGGATATAGATTCCTTTGCCTATCCCGAAAGGAATAAATTAAACAACAACAAAATAACATAAGAGACATTGTCTTAGTGGTGTTATGATGTTTTGTGTAAAGCAATTATTGCTTATAATCCTTAAAATGCTGAACCGATTTTGGTAAAATATAGCTAAGAACCATCTCAATTACTTCAGGAGCTACGATACCACAGACAGATACACAGACATACAGATACACACGTCAAACTTATAACACCCCTCTTTGCTGGAGGGGGTTGAAAAATATAGTACAACAGAAGTGGTTTACGCTAAAACAAACAAATAGACCGTCAATCAGGTAATGTGGGATGATCTCGGATGTTTGCACAGCTCTCCAGGGATCCACTCGCGACGGCGGAGACAACAGCGTCAGGTGTAGCGAAACTAGATCACAAAGGTAAAGACGATTGTTCTGTCAACACAGCATTACAATAGATCTTGCCGTAATTACGAATACAATGGTATATAATTTTGGAGGACACAAAAATAATTCTGCGGGTGATTACATAAAATTGCTTATAAAATAATCTGTCTGCGACAAAAATGCGGCTTCATAAAAATTGAGAGGTGCATGGCTGCTAGACAATATATTAAACGTGACAATCTAAATCATGAATGATCTGCTAAGAATAATGACTTGGGTTCTAAAAGTAATTAAAACGGCATACTTTCTCCAAAAAATAGGATGTCCGCTATCTTGGATTCAAACATGACACATTTATTTTTTTTATCTCACCTCAGAAGCCCTAGAAAACGACTACGGTATTCTTTTTTTTAGGTCGATGTTTTGTATGTTCAGCGTATTAAAACTAAATCTCATTTTCACAATTTTTAAAAGCCATGTTTACTTTTCGCTGTAATAATTTTGTCGCTTGAAAATCAAATTTGTCGCCAAAACATAAATCTCGCTGCCAGTTTAAAATAAAACCTAAAATTATTTTTACATGTATTTTTATTTTTTACCTCTGTTTTAGATTTTTTTTTTGAGTCTTGATATTAGTCACCAAACAATTACCTAGCTGTGAAAACTAATTATTTTGAGAACCCTTTCCATTCAGTTATTTTTATTTGCAAGAATACGATTCACATTGAATATCATTAACTAATGTTCATTACATTATTTGTCGCTCAATTAAATTCGATCTCAATAAAATTGTATTAACTTTATCTTGACTTTCGATGCAATAAAATCCGATTTAAGGAGTCCACATTGAACAAAAGACAACTAACATAAAATATCTCTTAGATCCACTTGAATCTGGGCTATGCTTATTTTTTTATTCTTTAATTCACCACCACTGAGTAAGAATATCTTATAATCACACTTAGAAAGTAAAATCCTTCTATTAGGTATCATTACTCTTAAGTAATCTTGGAGGCAACTTCTAGAGCGCTATTTACCAGAGTCAGAAAAGCGTTCAAATACTCAGAATTTGGATCCGTTTTTAAAAACACAAAGCGTTCAAATACTCATGTTACTTTTGTTTAGTAATAGCTTAAATTCACCAGGAACGAGTCATATTCATAAAAGCACGTTCGCCGAGGGCCAAATATTTGCGACGCGCCCTTTTATCGGTGGAGGCGGGAAGCGGTGGCGCCGGCGCAGGACGGCGCGACCGCGTGGGTGCGCAGGCGCTAGCGCATAGGGCTGAATTTATCCATTTGCCATTCTATACTAATATTAAAGAGGAAAAATTTGTATTTTTGTATGTAACGAATAAACTTAAAAACTACTGGACCGATTTCAAAAATTCTGCACCATTAGGATGCTACATTATCCCTGAGTAACATAGGCTACATAATTTTCACGTATTCCCACAGGAACGAAGTCCCGAGCGGGAAGCTAGTGTTTAATAACTTGGTACTTAGCTAAAAGAAACAACTTTAGTTAGTCGTTACGATTCGAGTGCCAATAGCGCATTACAAATAGCATTAGCTCTAATATACCAGAGAACACCAGATACCATGGTATTCTTTAGGATTTATACCTTAGAAACTATAAGGTCAGTTAATGAGTAAATACAATAATCCAAGAGGCTGTTCTATTCTTGTGCAGCTTCAACAAAACTTAAAAGTAGCAGAATATTGGAGCGGAGTGTCAAGTTTGCAAGTTTCATACATAATAATTTAACTACAAAATCGATGACATTTATCTTATTGTAATACTTAATAGGAGATACCAAACAAATGATAAATTTTCATCTTCATTTTTCATTTAATTTTCATATTTTATCAAAAAGCTAAGGTAAGGACTTTTATAGGGACAAAATAACGGAATACGTATTTACTTTTTGGTTTCAGCTCTAACGTGCGCCGGCAAAAAGCCGCTCGCGCCGGCATTCCGTCAGAACCGGTCCCCGCTCAATGGTAGCCGATGCCGGTCCTACCACAACTGTTACCACACAAATACCAACCTTAAACCACAATCTTAAGACTGATCTTGCGACAGCTCAAGGAATAGCCCACGAAGAACAACAACAACAAACAAATGAACACCGTAAAACTGAACATGAAGCTACAAATTCAAGTGCAGGATACGATGACTTAAGAAAACCTGCCAAGCCAATGCAAGCTTTAAAACTGATAAGATAGATACAAAATTTCAACAACAAAGCAGTCAGACTAAACGCGAGAAAATTATAATCACATTACAGGAGTAATGCAGGACAAAAAGTTGAATGATGGCAGTGCAGCGGCGCAGAATACGAAATGGATGATGTATGTAGGCAGGTTGTAAGAAATGAAAGTGAGAGAGAATGAAGGTGCGTGCAATATTGGCAATATCAATTCGTGGTTGAAATAAAATTAAATCAAAACTGATGACTTCACTTTCAGATTCAAAATTCTAATTTAACCGTTTCATAGTCCAACAAATCTAACATAGTTGTTTGATGGTCAATATCATAACATCATAAATGTAATCAAACAAGAAAAATTTACTGATGCTTTTTGAAAGAAAATCTAGAATGATGAATAATGGACAAGCGATTGAAATTTGAAAGTAAGTTATAAACATGAATCAGTTTAAAATATACTACTAGCACGTTGTTCATGCAGAAATGTAAAGAACAAATTAAGATCTGTACCCGGTACACTGAAAATCAATAAACTGAGAACGACAGTGACTTCACTAGACATGAATATTCGTTCAGAGACATGACGATAAACATTGGTGGTCATGGTCACGCAAGTCAATTAAAAATACAAATAAATATGGTACACAAGAGAATTATATTGATTTGGTCATCAATGTGCTATCTATCTAGACTAGAGCAAAACTCGTTTTTAATGTAAATTTTTAATAATGCACATAAACTGTGAATAAGAGGTATAGTCCAAATAATTTCAATATTTCTTTAAAAAAGTTCTTTTCACCGCGCGGCCTATTGTATTCATTTTATCATCGTGAATTTGTGACAGAATCCGCAGATGGCGAATCGGTTTTGTCTTATCTAGGATTCCTTGTTCACAGCTGGTCATTTAACTAGGCGTTTACTGTAAAAACAAGGTCAAGTAAGAGAGCTTCGAGTTCTGTTTGAAAATACGAGTTGTATTAGTGACCACGTAACGCGCATGTATGATAGCATCAAATGTGTTATTAAGATAAAATCAAACATCTTTCTACAGTACCGCCGACGACGCCTGCCACGAAGCATTTCACGAGGCATTACATCATAAATCCTTAAATGAAATTAAGAACTAGCCGCCACAGTACGGCGAGATAAAATCGGATTCTGTCACCTTTATAAAAACCGGCGGGTGTAGGTAGTTGGCCGGGCGGCGCAAGCGCAAGGGCCAAGTTTCCAGGAACTGACGGTTATATGTATAGTGGCCCAAATGCTGAGGATTTTTTCATTTTGTTTTGTACCTTAATACAAACGGATAAGAAACTCGAATGGATACTGGATTCATAAAGAAACTGGCTATGACTGCGGCAGGCGCTCAATTCTTCCTCGTCTCCCGCGCGTCGTAAGCACCCCCCAGTCTCCTCAGGTTTCATTCCATTATCAAATTCTTGGATATTGTGCTAAACTCTGGATTGCTTGGTCGTCGTTCGTTTCTTTGGAAAGTTACCATAGTAGGTACTTTTTATTAATGGACTATCGAGGTTACGGTCACATTGTTCAATGAGGTTTTTAGAAATACATACTATACTATAATCCTACGACTACTTCATTTCTCATTTACAAAAAATTGGAATTTTATGAATTATTTTAATAACAAGTTTTAAATTGTGTTGTTATCAGATCCTGTAAAATTGACACAGATCTTGTTTAATTCTAGTAAATACATTTTTTAGCCTATTGAGTCTATTGCCTAGCTAGACCCTTAACAACTAATTATAAATACTTATTGCGTTATAATAAGCGAAAGCAAACACAAGTTCCAAAAACATCAGAGAAGTACGAAAACAATTTCTAGCTTTGTAAAGCTAAACATCCAAGTTTCCAACTTGTGTTCGTTTCTAAGGCTTCGCAAGCAAGTTCGAGAAGCCTAACCGAATCTCTTTCATGTATTTTAATTTTATTTACATCAGCACTCAGGACTTGAAAGTTTTAAAATTTCCACCGACGATGTTGCCAAACAGCCACCCTTTCGTGTTTAAAAATATCTTGTTTGGGTTGGAGCACGTGACTTTGTAGGTACTCCAATGTCTTGATTAAATTTTGCGTTAGGCTGCTTTACAATTTAGCAAGACCTGATGAAATTCATACTACACGTTCGTGCTTTACTAATTGTATACTGGGTGTCCCAGAAATAGTGAATCAAACTGGTATGGGAGGTAGTTTGACTAATGTCCTATACATAAAAAATATGCAAAAAAAACGCACATGACCATAAAAAAAAATATCCGAAAAACGGGAAAATCATCAAATTTTCTTTTTCCAGCTCTAATTATTGCGTTTTGTGTTTATTTGTAAAAAATGTACAAAATGTGTATTTTTTATGTAGAGGACAGTAGTCAAACTACCTCCCATAGCAGTTTGATTCACTATTTCTGGGACACCCTTTATAAGCCCTTAGCAAGATTGCCATATACAATGAAAGTCTTTTTTTAGCGAAACTCACAAATTAATAGTTAGTTCGCTATAAATATCGAATAATACATCAGAAGAGAAAGCCAACTATAATCCACCACACCACCTGCCGTGCCGCCTACACACATTAAGGAAAATTGTTATTCCCTCAACCTCTCAAAGTCCGTCAAAGCATCTTAATTAAAGGGAATGGCAACTTGGCGACTCTATCTAATACATTCGTCCAAATATACCCATGCGATTAAAGTTTCCTTACAGTTGAGCCGTGAGCGTATACAGGCTTCTGGGAGTTGCCAACTTGATAGGACATTCCGTATTAATTAACTAAATAAGTCCTGGCAAAGTGGAGCGGCGAGGAGCAAGCGCGACAGCGGCAGCGGCGAGTCGCAAGTCGTCAGTCGCGTGTCAATAAGACAGAGACACGGCGGATTTAAGTATGGGGCCGGGGGTGCTGGGAGGCGCCACCCCTGTGTGTGGTTTCCTTTTGATGTCATCTTCGCGCAAACTTTGCTACGGATCGGCTTTGAGATAGAGAGACGGAGAGTGACTAATTTGGCCCAGCATTTGATCTCGAGAACTCCGATGTCGGCGTCCTACTCGCACCCACCCGCCGCTGCTGTCGGGAAGCTCTTTGCAAAATTTCGCTTTGATCGCAAAGTTAAATTATATGGGAATTGAGCATTAAATGGATACACATGTGAGGTGTACTCACGAGCCGCTCTGGCGCGCCGGGTGCCTGCCGGCCCTCTGGGCTGCGGATACATGCGGGCCCGGCCGCCGCCCGGCGCGGGCCGAGCTGTATAAAACTCCGGGGAACCATTTAAACATTTCGGCGACTTACATAAATAATGAGCGAGTCACTCTCAAGTTATACATTCGTAAGCGGCGCTTGTATTTAACTCAGCCTAATTTGCCGCGAGTACGCAGTACCTTTGAGAGCTCGTTTTTACTAGTTTACGAAACAGATATTTGCGCCCGCCTTCCCTTTGATACGGCACTTTGTGGAGCATTTTACACGAGTTTCTTTTGAGGCCATTCAGACGGTGAGTAACGAAAGGCTGTCTTTGATAAACACGTGCGAGGACTCTTCAGTACTTATTAGGGGTACTCTCTTTGAAAGTGCTTCTCGTGAAATCTATTTGAAACGTTCACAATCTCAAAGCGGCGACGATGAAAGCTGTGCTAATTAAACTGTAAGTAATACAATTATGTGAAAAAATTGAATCTTCAAGTGTTTTGGTGATGCTGAAAGGTTCTTGAAGTTTTAATATTTTCTTTAATGACTCTTTTGATCACTTCTTAGAAGCGTTGAAATGTCTAAAGAAGCCGCAAAGGTATTACATATTAAGAAAATTTACTTAAGGTCTTGTGGAAGGTATTTATGATTAACATTGCTAAGATAATAAGAAGTTATTAGTAGTACATTTGAAGCGATCATATTGATGTAAATGTTGTAGTAGTGAACTGTAAGTGCTATTAGCGGGTTGTATTAGTTAGGTCTCGATGGGGAGTCAAAGCGAGTCCGCAAAGTGGTGCCTTTGAGCCGCCGCCGCGGGAAACGTAGCGTGTGTCACCCGCGGCACTCTTTGTCTTACGGCGCCTTTACATGCAGCTCTCTCTTGGTTATAAATTATAAAGCACAATTAGTAAAAGTCAAACAAAACAATTGAATTTATTTCCACTTTTTTTATCAGCCCATTTACGTGAATGTGAAAACAGAAAACGTTTTCGGAAGTCCAAAAGATCACTTTTGTAAACTTCAACACGCATATTCAATAAAATAACTGCCACTTAATTTGACCATATTAGAAAATGACACAACAAAGGATATCATCAAATCCCCAGTGACATAAAATCTGCTTTCATCAAAGCATCTACTAATGGATCTCTACAATATTGCTATTTAACGATCGGTTTCGGCTTATGAAGTGACCCTCTCAAAAAGCAACGATTTACATATAACTAAGCAACATAGTATCAAAACAAATTTCCTTATATTGATGACCTCTTTGAGATCAAAGCGGTTTGATAGACTTTGATGTTGAATCTAAAAAGACTTAACCGGGTGTCTTTGTCGTGGAAATTTGAGGTACGGGCCAGCCTTAGTGCAGGGTTGGGACGCTTGTACACTTACATATTTTTAACTGATTGACATTTAATTTAAAAAAACTTCTTCGCTGCCTAGTTTCCTCTACCTATTAATAGGAATAAATGTAAAAAGCTAAATCTTTGCACCAATTTTTAACTCTCTCAATTTTTTTTTTAATTCACCAATTTTTTACCCAATTTTTAAACTGTATCTGTGTGTGGCATCGTACCTCCTAAACGAATGGACCGATTTCGATGCGGTTTTTATTGCTTGAAAGCTGACATGATCGAGATGATTCTTATTATTTATTTGATTAAAATTGGTTTAGTCGTTTAAAAGTTATAAGCAATGGAAAGTCGGGGATTATATTTTTTTTTAATTTTAGAGTTATTACGACTTTTCAATTTTACATTTGACAATTTTACTTTGTAGCTAAAAGTACAAGTACGTATCTAGATTCAAGTTGCACGCTGAAAGCTCTTCAAAGGAGTAACTTAGCTCTCAGTGCAAGTCAAAGGAGTACCGAATGTGGAAAAACTAACAGGGGCGGCAAACACCTGCATATTCCGCCCGGTAATCAGGCAAACTTCCACCAACTTGTATCGGGGTTCTTACTTTGCTACACACACGTCTCACGTGTCTTAGTTAAAAGCATTGGTAAGTAATTAGCTATTAGAGTCTTGAGTTATACCTACACAGATCTAGTAATAAGGAAGACTAATTAGAATGGGTCTGTACTGTAGGGTTATAAATAAATGTAATATTGTAGGACATTTTGATCGATTGAGAATAAGTTAATGTTTATAAATAGACACCGATGCATACCTACAGCGTATTGAATACATCACATTAAAAACAACACTTTTATTTATTTTCCATATCGGGTTTATGAGATGGAGTGGACGTGCGAATGTGAAGCTATACTTCTGAATCTAATGTCCTAAAACCTTAAGACAAAGCCATCGATTTGGTCAACTTTTGGTTTAGTCAAATATAATCGCGTCCTGCCTTCGACAAGATAGAATAACTCTAAAATTAATCATGTTGTTTAACCCCTTCTAACTCTTAAACGGCGGGACCAATTTTAATTAAATATATCTAAGACCATCTCGATTACGTCAGCTTTCAAACAAAAAACGATTTCACAGACAGACACACGAATACACATATACATACGGATACGCATATCCACACGTAAACCTTATAACACCCCTTTATTTCGTCGAAGGTGAAAAAGACTCTTTATACGAAGGTATTTCACATTTTATTTGTTCATAAAAGTTATGCGAGGTTTTCGAGCTTTACAAACAAGTAGAGTGCAGTTGAGCACACGTTATATCACAACCAACTTCCAGGAAAATATCAAAGCGAGTCCACAAAGGAAAACTCCGGCTAAAAGCAATGCCCATTTCTGAGAAACACTCAAAATCAAAGGGACACCTAATTTATAAATTGCAATTACACCGGTAGTCTCAAGAGAAAAAAATAAATTTACAGCGAAGAGATTAGGAACACTAAATTTAATTACAAAGCGAACTCGAATATAACAAATTGAAGAGGATAAACGCGACAAAGTAAAAGAGAAAACACAGCAAAGGAAACTCCGAGCATTGATATAAACGAAATTTAAATTAAGTACAAAGGGAAAGAAGATGAAAAAAATCCTTTCATTGAAAGCTCTCATCCCGGAGTCAGAGGGCCGGGCTGAGGTGAGCGGGGGGCGGCTACATCAAAGACACCTCCCGACTCTATCCTTATCTGTGCGAAACCGAGTTTGGAAATTAGCACGCCGATCCTTTTTCTCAAGCTCAAAGACGCCGCGTGCGCACCCTTTCAGCGCTTTTAGCATTACGCTTTCACGAAGGTTTTTTTTGTATAATTCGTAACGGACAGAGGTAATGCGATAATGTAGCTAATGACATGTTTTATTCTGCTTTAAAGCGTTAAGTGCGCTTCAAAGGAGAAGCTAATGTGTTCATGAGATTAATATGCGGAGTGGCGTCTATATGATTTTTAAATTCGTCTAATGAAATGCGGACTCTAAGAGATTTGGAACCCTTTATGTTAATGCAATACTAGAATTTCTTTCAAGGAACTTCCTACATAGCTGAGGTGTGGCAGAAGTGAATATTTAAGATAATTTGTTATAATAACTATAACAGCAACATTTTTACAAACGACTTTTTTTTAAACTCAAATATTTAAAGCGTATAAAAATAGATTTATGTAGTACAAGAAAAAAGCAATACTTCATAATCCTACATAAAACGATTTCTTCTGTGATCTTCGTACCTTATCGTGTTAGTATAAAAAATAAATAAAGAATGTGGTGAACTTGATCTGATCTGGTTTAGTTAAATACGGTACCGGGATTTTTATAGTGTGAACTTTGAGACCTAGAATAAGTCAAATCATGTTCTAGACCACGGGCCTAAAGGGCGAATTGCAGCAAAATTAGAACAATCGAGATTTTTTAAACCTAGATTTATAATCCCTAAGCTCGACTTTACTTTGTCGTTCGATTTAGTTTAGAACAAGATTTAAAAAAAACCGTCAAAGTAAAATCGAGTTAAAAGATAAATCTAGGGTTAGTAAAATCTAGGTCTTTCTAATTTTGCTGCAAGTCTGTTAAAAAACAATATCAAGTTTAAGATTTTTAAAGAAAATAATGCGCGCGCGTTGATGTCTTTAGTACGAATGATGCTGAAATCAGAGTAGTATTGTCAGCTCAACCGCACGAAGTTTTAATTTACATTTATTAAATGTATAAATAAATAATGCGACCTACTTTTAGTATCTTGTAATTTGTTCAAATGATGCATTGAATTTAATTAATTTACAAATACAAACTACCGCAAAATGGTCACCTATATGTGAGGTATTTTACTGTACATAGATCAGCAGCTCTAGCACGATAACGACAAACTCGCGCTCGGCTCACGCTGAAATTTTACTTTGATTGCGCGAGGGTCCAGCGCAAAAGCTTGCTGGCCCTATGGCGTTGTCAATGTCGACATTTTGACATAACTAGGACCGCGGTGTTGTCGCGGCGCTGCGTTATCACTATCTTACTCGGCCTGCTAAACTGAGCTTTCTCATTTGTTAATTGACGGTAAATTAAACTTTTAATAACGATAACTTAAGTCAAAGTTAGTCCTAATTCAAAGAAAGTTAAGATTGCTTTATTTGTATGTATGTATGTATTTATTCTTTATTGAACAATGATAATACAGAAGATAACAATTTTAGGCGGACTTAACACGAGTGGATTTCTTCCAGTCAACTTTGTGAGAGTACTAAAGAGAACAAAGAACTACTCGGCCGGCGGCGTATGTTTAATTAATTTCCTTATAAAAAAAAATAGTTCGTTCTTTTGACTCTACGTCTATAACCACCTATAACTACTATAGCTTTTGATTAAGTTAGATGGTATTCTTAAGGATATTAGAATTATGTTTACTTCTTCTAGAACCAAAGTACTGATTCCATCAATACCAACAATAATTGAAGCCCACGGCACCGGCATGTTTTTCTAACAGTTTGTTAATCAAAAACTGAGTGAATTGTTAGATAATGTACAGTTTCCACCAACAGATAATTAAAATGAGGAAGGTATTGCATGTAATTAAAATCTTAAATGGTCTCAGTGGAAATCAATTTTGCAATTGCACAAAACACGGATTTTTTTATTTCATCAATTTATGTGATAGTGGTATCTTTACAAAATTAATAGCTTAAATGAGATTGCCTAAAACATTTTTTTAAATTGGAATTTATAGAATTTAGTTGTTTAATAAAAATCAGGATCCGTAAAAGAAGAGTGTGTAATCAATAATTATCTGGAACTTTAATTAAAAATGATAAATAAAACATAAACTCAAAAGCTCACACTAAGGTTTTCCTTTGTGTCGTGGGACCCTCGGAACATACATAAAGACAAACAAAAAACACCCATGACCCAAGAACAAACATCTGATTTTTACACAAATGTTTGCCCCGACTGGGAATCGAACCCAGGACCCGTTTGCCCGACTGGGAATCGAACCAGCACCACCACTCGATCAAATCGGCCGTCTTAGTTCTGCCATGAAACAAAAGTTCGTGCTTTTAATTTAAAAAAAAGTATAGTAATGTTTATACAAAAAAAGAAATCAGCAAACAATACAACATTAAACACGACACAAAAGACACGACACTAAAAACTAATCGTCGAGCACACCGATAAAAGCCAATAAATATTCATGAAACAAAATCTTACGTCGATGCAATAACAGTGAACAAAAACAATGTTGCCAAGCACAAACAAATTGTTATTGAAAGCTCCAACAATAACTCTATAGAACTAAAGGAACAATAGCAATAACCGAACTAGCAAAACAATAGAGCAGTTAAAATAAACATTTAAAACAAGGGCTCTAAAGTTACAAAAAACTTTTATGCCCCTACCGATACCGTAGAGAACGTCGTGCCGCCGCGCCACCAGCCAATGATTCGTAAAAACTTCGAACTTCAAGTTTTGTTAGTCCAAAACCAAGTCTGTTAGTTTTTAAAATATTCAAATACTACCTGACTATTATAAATCCAATTCAAAAGACAATCCAATTATGTTCAGAAAAACACTTGAATAACTTTTTCACATTGACACTAAGTTAATTTTACGTAACATTGATTAAACAGCTAAGACAAACACGATTACACCAAATCACATTAAGCACTACACACTGATAATAATTTAAGATTAATATTCTGGAGTTATAATAGTTTTTACAAAGTCACAAAGTACGGGAGAAGATCGCGATATTTTTGAAAACCGTGACAAAGGTTCGTCTCAAACGGAAGCTCGCGACCAACTGACAGAATTTTACTTGAAATCATGCGCGCGTCGCACGTGGCTTCAAAAATGGGTGGAGCCAGGTATAATCTAGCTCTCCCATTGGTAGATAAAAGCCTTTGATCAGCCGCCGACGACTAACTACATCTCTCTGTGCCTTAATCTCGGTAGTAACGTCCTTTTAAAACAGGTAATTTTGTTACAAAAATGTGGATACTTTTTATGGTCAGTCGAGCAAGCTGCAAGGGAGGGCTGGCTCAGGTCGGTTGATAGCCGACGCGACGCAGCGAATGCAATCCCGACAGTACGCTACCACGGTCAAAGGATAAATCTCCCCCTTTTTTGCAGTATCAAAGCGTTTTGGAAATTCTACGCATCTCTTTGATAAACATCAAAGACTGGACAGGGTAAAAAGTGAACCTTTTCACTATAAACATTCAATTTAAGAGAGCTAGTGGGTGTAGTTTAATCAACTGCCACTTTGTGGAACTGTTTGGACCTTTTAGTGAATTTGTATGTATTTTTCAAATAAAAACCTACATGAATGTGTGTGCAAAGAACTGCAAAGTCTCTTTCGGCTTTCATATATTTGGACGAACATTATAGGAAGATTTCCAGTTTATAAAAAGATTAGTTAGACATTAAATTTATGACATGAAGTTAAGCATCATTTTGACCTTTCCTTTGACTTCCCAATATTAAACCTTTCATTATAAAGGTTATTTAAATTTAGACTTCATTATTACGAGGGCGCCATTCAGTCTCAAAAAGATCATATCATATGAAACATATGACATGACCGCAAAGCAGAGTTATTTGCTCCCGACATGTTTGCTCGAAATAGTTCGTTCAAACAGTCAATGCACAAGTTATTAAGTTGACGTTTACAAGTTGAAGGCGCATCGTCATTATGAGAACCAGTCGCGACCTCATAAAACGCCCGGGGCGATCTTTGCGGCGCATTGCCACCGAACGAGGAGCTGCAATAGTCTCGATCGAGCATTAATATAGCGTGCAGGGCCCGCTGCATATTGCGCACCCCCACACGCCACCGCCGCCCCACATATAATGTCAAAGGGTGAGCGCGCCGCCTCACAAAGCGTAAGTGCAACCACTAAAAGCCAATCCTAAGTTTTATTGATACACATTGTATTGCGACAAAGTCTCCGCCGGCGGGGCCGCACTCACCCCCCGGCGCGCACAAAGACAATATCGCGACGTCAAAGGAGCGCCCGCCCGCCGCCGCCACCCCCCTACCCGCGCGCCGCCCCGAGGAAATGAAAAATTAAATTGTCAACACATTTAATATCTGCGAAAACGTGCACGGTGCCGCCTTTGAACGTGCCTCCTTTGCGGAACCTCCGTGGCTCAGCTTTAAGTATTAAAATTTCAGTCATAAAATTGAAATTCTGTTTAAGTTTAATTAGACGTAGCTGGCGAAGTTCGAAGTCGCATTAGATCAGTAGCGCTAATGAGGCCCGCGGTGAGCACACGTCACAGGTGCGAGTGCGGGGGAGGGAAGCCGCCCCTCGCGTTTGATCGGCGCCGCCGCTTTGACAATTATTAAAATTTGCCCCGTACCTCTCGGGCCTCATCTTTTTCCGTCGCCTCGATTACGCCACGGGTTTGTCTCATTAAAGCTTTTGTATGGTATCGCGGCGCCCGGCGCCCGCGCCCTCCCTTTGATGCGAGGTGCGGGGTCGGCCCGCGGTCCACCTGCACTTTTATTGTTCCCTTGCCTCGAATTTGCACAGTCCTCTTTGAGTTGTCTCTTTGCGATTAGCGGTCGTTGGGTTGCCTTTTGACCATGGGGGGATAACATGTAGACATGGTTTTGTCCTGTAAACGGGAAGTTGTATATCGATGTCGAATGTGGCTGGGACCAAACTGTTTGTTTGGTCATCCACACTGAACGTTGCCGGCGGGTCCCTCGTCACCCCTTTATCACTTGCTTTGTGTTGCGTCATCACATCATCGAGCATACGATTCGGATTAAAAATTTCCGCGTCAATTTGCCGCAAGCACGATTAATGGCGCCCAGTGTGGGGCTCCGATTCAGTCAATGGAAATTAATGTCAGAACATAGAGATTTGCACGTTATTTTAAATTCTCTATATGTTATATGGTTCGGTGTTTCAGTTTCTAGAATGAAAACATTAACTGACCGGTTTTATCAAAACTTGTTTTTCAGAGACGAGTTCAGAGTAAATTCTGTTTTAAATACGATAGTTAATAATAGCCTGAAAATATTATCATAAAAAAACTTGATACTTACTGTATGTGTATATTCTTATACAGTTAAAATCTATTAACGTTTGAAATAGTAGCAAAATGCTTTTTTACACAGAAAAATAGTTTTAAAGCTTTGTAAATGTACGTTAAGTGTCGCTGGACAAATCAAAGCGTCGCGAGTGTGGAGAGCGGCCGGCCGGCGGTGCGTGAAACAAAGCGCTTTGTAGTGCCGCCGCCGCTTTCATCTCGCTGTCCTCGCGACCGTGTCAACAGGGCTGCCTCGCTTTATACTGAGCCTACCATTGACAAATGTTACTTACTGTGGTAACATTCTCTTCCGTAGTGAAATTGCATCCACAATCGTCACTGGTCGTGCGGCATTTTTTTAATTTTTTATTATAAGATGGGTTAACTCCTGACCTCAATCTTGACCGTAAAGGTCAAAGATGAGGTCGACGATGGAGCGAGTTAACCCAGAAAATGCCTATAAAGGCACTGGTACTCCCACGCACCGACGGAACACAGCAAGCTGTTTGGCGTCGGACTTCGGTAGGAGGGTGGTCGCGAACCAGACGGCCCTTTACAGAGCCTACCACACCGCATGAGACCATAGGACGACACCTCAGATTCAGAAAAAAAATGAAGTGTCGTTGCCTGGGATGGATTACTAGGAGGCAGGTCTCATTTCAGTTTCCTTAGTGGCCTCTTACGACACCCACGGAAAGAGATGGGGTGGTGTTATTCTCAACCGATCACCACACGGTTGGCTCTATGCGAGTTGCTGCTTAAAAAGTGATATTTTAAATTTTTAAATAGAAATCGGAGATTCGGGAACAATGGACGGCGTGACAGAAGCTGGCGCCATGGCCATTCGTGGAAGTATTCTCGAAGTGTACAGGCGTGTTCTTCAACCGTGTCTTAAGAGGTATTATCGTACTAAGTGGGTTATTTAGTGTGTAAGAGAATAAATGGTGTAAAGTCGAAGTTTACATATTTGTTTCCCTTAAGAAGCTGCAGAGGAAACCCATAGCACACAGCCCCAGAAAACAAATAACGTAGCGGTTGTAGCTTGCTCCCACGACAACGACAACATTACCTAATAAGGTAAAAGGAACTATGTGGTAAAATTAAAATAAGTCTTTAAAGTGGAGCTGTAAAACATATTAACAAACTCCAAGATATGCCAAACAAATAGCAAGGAAGAAGAGAGTGAGTAGACATTTTCTGAAAGCCTTCAGTATTAAAGAGTTTAAAAATGAATTGTTGATTTTGTCATTAAAAAAAGCAAATGTTAATGGTGAAAGTGTTACAAATAAAGAAGACAACTTTTAATTCAAGAAAATTTCTGATGTCAAGTCAGTATGCCCATAAAATTCTAATTTGTTCCATATTACATTTCAGAAGAAAACGACATTAGAGACATAATAAATCTGATAGTAACAGCAGGAAAACTTGGAAAAGTAAATTAGCTAGCTAGGCAATTCTAATAACTTCAATGTATACGTCTTAAAAAGGGTAAAGAATACTTAACTATAGAAAAATCTATATGAAAAGCGCTCCTTTCAAATCAATGGTAGATTGATACAGACCATCTGATTTTTCCCAGCCCTGCCGCTATTGCATTCCGTTTGATGTAAAGAGTATCCTCGGACCCGCCCTGTCGCTTTCTTATTATCAACTTGTCCGTGAATTTATGCAAATAAACCTTTGACGCGAAGACTAGTTAATTTCTTTAACTTATCTGTACCTCTTAAGACTTTGAGATTAAAGCTTTTGAAGAAGATTTGGAGACTTATAAAAAAATTTGAACGTCAACTTGCTGTACTGTACTTTCGTAAAACGTTTACTAATTAAATATTGACTTTAAGTTTTACTTTGCTATTTATGAAAAAGTTAAATACTATTAAGCCTTCTTGAACTCTAAGCTTATCTATGTCTATCGTCATTTTGTAAGTCTACAAGGTTAAAATGAGAGGAAACCAAATATAAGTTCACCTAAACCGTCCTAAGCAAAGATGTCCTACTTTTCAAAGAATTTGTTAAAATTAAATAAGTAATAGCTAAAGCAACGTCAGATAGGAAGCTGGAAAGTGGCTATTTTACTATAAAATTGTTCACTTTTTTAATAAAGCACAATCCCCATCTAATCTGGTAAAATTATTCTGCGCTGCCAAATTAAATAAACCTATGCGATAGTGATATACTATAGAAGCGTAGTACACACTTATTTCAAAGAGTAATAGCCACTTTTCGCCTTCCTATCTGACGCGTAGTATAGTCACAATCGCCTCTATGTAGGAAAAAAAGTGTTAAGATACGCAAAATTTCAACACAACAGAAACAGGTGATTGAATATTCGAAAAGATCATTAGCATACGTTTGCCCTTTTGCCCTTGACTTGACTGATATTATAATTTTTAAAAAATCTGAATTTTTAAGCCATGGACGGTTCTTGTTAGAAAGAGTCAAGTTCGTCTCATTATACCTACACGATAGAAGGAGAAAGATATCCAATAGCAAGTAAATTTCCTAGAATTACTTGGAAAAATCAACTTTCGTTTCATCTGAGATTCAATAGGATCAACTTAGAAGTCAGTCGGGGCTGGATAAGTGCAATATTGAATTGTTTTTCAAGCGGAGGATGGCTGGAAGTCGGGATGGTAATGTGGGAGGGAACCGAATCAATGCCGTAAAAGGATTTACGAAAATGTATTTATGCGAATTGTATAAAAAGTTATTTTAGAAAGTAAGATACATATACAATCGTAAACTTAAAACAAGTTTTTTTTTTAGACTAGCAGCAGCAATAACTACTTAGGATATAAATAATGGTAACTTTCATATTCAGTGAAAATGAAATGTAATGTATGTAACCCACGGGATTCGCGGCACTAGAAAAACATTGACAAACAGATGACGCAATAATAATTAGCTATAACCTCAAATCAAATTAATGACCGATTTCAAATTGCATGGACATGGACTATAGAACAATTCCAATTACAGAGTAAGCCTCAAAATATGTAACTATTGATTTCCTAGTTCCTAAGATCAAGGACGCCCCACATGCATAAATGTGGAAGATTATGAATGTAGGTGCAGAGTTATATGGAGTGACTTGAAATTAGCTAGCAAAACTTTAGGAGTGATTCTACCTATGAAACTGAACAACTTTGAACTTTCCATACAAAAGCAAATTAACTGATCGACATTTTTTTCATAACTTTGACCTATGTTCCTTGGGGAAAGTTATTTATTTATTATTTACTGTTTATTGTACACAATAGACATATAAAAAAGAAACATACAAAAAGAAATACGAGACAACAGGCACTGCTTATTTTTAGGAAGAAATTTCTTACAGCAGAAAAAATTGTTGTTTCGTGGGCTGATTGCCATCATACAATTTTGTTAACTAAAGTTATCCAATATGTATAGAGGCGTTTAAGATCCTGCAAGAAAGGTATGCATCGAAAAGTGTAAAGATTAAAAAAAACATGCCCCCTAACCTGAACAATAATAAATCTAGAAAATAAATGTTAAAAACCAATTCGTTGAAAAAACCATCTCGTGATTGAATGGCTTACATTTTTCGTCGACGGCAGATGCACCGCGAGTAGAATAGGCAATGTGATAAATTTGGTTTGGCGCAGACGGCTCGGCGCCCGCGCCTCGTGCTTCGCGCCCAGCCACGGATTTAGAACCCGAATTAATTTACATTCACACTTCAGTCGTGACTGATGACGTGATGACTCATCAAATATTGACAGACTCGTTGCTTGATATGTTAATGATCTGTTTACTTTTTTTGTGATTAAATTCTCGTACATTTAAATTTTGGTACTTTAAGTAAGATTTATTTATCCGAGACACAGACACCACCAATTTGATTCGCAAAATATGTAAGTGGATCAGTAATCAAAAATATATCATCTTTGTCTAGTTTGTTCACTTGACAAAATAGGGAAATACTTATGTACCTCAAGGCGGTTTGTAGAAATCCACACATTTTCAAGCAGCACTGTTTTTTTCAAGTGGCACTATTTAAACTTTTTTGTGACATTCATATATTTATTTAGTATTAGTCATACACTGTCAATTAAGTTTACATTACAATTAAAGTAAATTATAATTGAGTAATTCTCATAATTAAATAACATCAAATTATGAAATTGTGTCAGTATAAAATATAATATTAAATAATTGTATTTCATGATAAATGTCAAAAACAAGTAATTATTGCACAAAAAATTTGTAATTCATTCGTCAAGGAACTCCTTCACGCTATAGTATGCCTTACGGGCTAGGATTAATAGCTTCTTGTTTTCAAATCCGACTCTGATCTCCTAGCCGCCTGGTGGCTACAATCTCCATAATGCAGCAGGCGAGGCGGAGGCCTAAATTGCATTGTTGTGTCAAGATTCACTCCTATCTCCTATTTTTTCGTTCGGCAATCTCGATTCGGCTTTTATTGAAATGGCAATTTCGGAGACTGCCTCGCTTATTTCTACAAAACTCAAAAATTGTGACATTAAGACATTTCAGGCCTTACCACAAAAATAAACTAAAACTTAAACAATAGATTCCTTTGATATTCCCGAAAGGGATAAATTAAACAAAATGACACAAGACACAGTTTAAGACATTGTTTTGATGTTTTGTGCTAAAGTAGTTATTGCTTGTGTTTTTTTATGGGGGTTAAATTAGTTATGTACCTACTGTTTAATTGTGTATAAAAATTCTTGTTTGTATTAAAAGTCACTTAGGTTACGTGGTGTTAAGGTGTTAAGAGTGCGGTAAGATAAGAGTTCCTGAAAGGGGAAGCGCAAAATTTTTTAGAGTTAACCTGGCATGAGTCATCTAACTGCTCCCTTTTTGGCAAATTGCGACAAGATTCATTATAAACCCCATTCAGTTACCAAAGTATATTGCAAATGAATAGTTGTGCAAATAATAATAATCGGAAGGAACCTTGTTGAGTCGATATTAGCAAAGTTGTAAGCCGGGCTTGTCAGACCTCAAGCGGGGACATGATGAGCCAAAACTAATTCAAGTTTTGCGGAACATGGCTCCGATGTTCAAAGGTGAATCCTGTGAACTAACATTGCATTTTAAACATACCATCCGCTGACATAGCAGCTTTAGTCTCACGGGATAACGATCTCGCCTGGAGATTTTTAGCACCCCAGCACAGATAAATTATATATATGTCGGATTTGCTTACATAAACAGCGAGTAATCCCTCTTATAAAACAGTAATTCTTATGATAAAGCATCAGAAGTGGTTTTCTCTTTATTGATCATCTTTGTGGGCGTATACGTGGGTTACAGGCATAACGAAAACACTAGAATACACATAGCTTTATGTCTTTTACATGTCACACAATATAGATTCACATAGGTCGAACGTCTGTAGTTATAGCACAGCCTAGATTTAACTACTTAGCTTCACTATCGCCCCATCAATCACTTTGAGTGAACTAAACGTTAATTATTACAAGCACTAGGTGATCTAACGAAACACATCAGGACAGTTCCTGGTACAAGCTGCCCGCGCGCCGGTTAGAGGAAGACTGTATGGCCTCCCCTCAATCCCGACCACGTGCAATGCACACAGACTCTGTCAAGTGAGCTGACGTCACTTGTATTTCGTTGACACCCTTTCTTGAAGTCTTGAATTCTTGACCACTCCGAAACGGCCATCCTGCGCGACACACGTCCCTGTGTGTAATTCTGAAACAAACTTCATCACAAAGCTTGGTCATTCCTGACCTTACACCCTGACCCTGAGACCAGAGTGTGGTCCTGATCCATAATCTCAACTTTGAACTCAGCATCAAAAACATTGTTACTTTCTATTAACTGATCTCATTAAAACCGTTTCCAAGGAACTACGAAGCTCAGAGATTCAGAGTAATCTCCAATTCTTAATCATTTTCATTAAATTAAAACTGAAAATATCAATCATCAAATCAGAAACCAGAGCCATGCACCACCGATGCAAATTTTACGTAGCAAACTATGGTTATTTAACTAACGAGTAACTACTCTAACGCCACGGCCCACCAGCCGAACAACAACCATCACACACAACCAATAGAGCATTCCAAATGAATCTCCCGTTGCATCTCCCACCGACGCAACACACTACGGTCCTCAAGACCACGACCTCCGCCAGAGATACTCGCCCACCGCACACCCACGGACTACTTGAGTTTCCTCAAGAGACACCGATTTCCACCGGGCTACGACTACGCAGTAACTACTGGTACGGTCGACTTCACTACGGCCGAAAGATAGTTACCTCGTTTTAACACAAACATTTACTCCTTATCACTACCATCATCGTCTGGTACATGACTATCTGGCATCTTACGTAAACGATCATGTGCGTACTTGTAAGTACGCTTGCTATTTAAGGCTTTTAACATGTAACTTCAAAACAAAGCCCAAATAAAGCCATTGAATTTAGCCTCATTCCTTCTTGGGCCTACTTACCACAATTTCTTCGTTTTATTTAAACTAGTAAATTTTAAACACTCTTCCCAGATCTCAATTAATTCATATTAGCGAAATTATCATTTTTTTTTCTTTTACGAATTCTTCAGATAGAAATTAACTTCAAATTAGTCAACTATTTTAAGTTCACCATAATTCAAACTAATCTGCATGCTGCGGTAGGCAATTCAAATTGTAAACATATCTACCATAAAAACAAAAACACAGTTCGACAGGTTAATTAGTCAAAACCCTTTTTTATGAAAACACCCTGTTGACAACTGAAGTGTTTCCGTTTGTCGAGCCAAACACTTGGCTCCCACGGCTTCGAAATGCATTCCTAGAAGTTAAGTAGCAATATTTTTTTTAAACTGACATCACGCTAAATAACTTGTGTGATAGGCAGAGATAACAACCTCACGGACATTCATGTTTTATTGAACGGAATCGTTATAAGATCTCTTTTACCACCTTAAATGAATCAAACAATAGCATTTCAATCGCTTCTTATTACCACTATCATTTCCGTTTTTTTTTTAATATCGACAAGAAAACTGCGGTTCTGATTTGCACTTGAAAAATCTTGTAACGTAAAAGAATAAGACCACCTCTAAGGCAGTGGCGTGCATAGACATTTTAGGCAGGGTAGGCAGTGAACTTGTCTAGTTTTAATTGACCGCTCAAACTCGTTTCTATGCGACTTTTGCTAAACGAGAAAACTTTCAACGTATCTTTGAGATGTTTTTTAAAAAGCTCATGCTTTTTAATCGCTGTATTAAGGTTATTAAAATCAAAATAACCCTGCGCCGTTAAACCTTTTTTATAACAGTTTGAAAACAAAATGCACGGAAAACAAAATACCTACTTAAGCGGTTAGTATGCACACAACCCGTGAGCCAATTATGAATAGGTATTGTATATTTTAGTATTAAAATATCTTACTGCGGTACCTTTTTTTGCGTCAAATCCATGCATGGCCTTTTGCGACAAGTAATGTTTACTTTTCCTTGAAAAGGTAAACAAGAAAAATCACGCAGTTTCGGCAAACAAACATCATCACCACACTTTTCACAACTTATTGCGCTCATTTTGTTCTAAACAAATGTCTTACAAACACTATAAACTGATAAAACAATAATTTGCAAAAGTTTTCGTACCTACGTAGTTGCAAAACAAAAACAAACCAATATGGCTGAATGCATCCAATAAGAAAAAAATCCGCAAAATTAAAAATCTATAACAGCTCTTTCAAACTTACCGAATATTGACACTTCTTAATTTGGTAGCATCGCTTTATAGGCAGAGCTTTTTTCTCCATACAATCAGTTCGTAAATTTTTGGCGGGGTAGACGAAACAGCCAATCAGAAGCCCCCATTACAACACAAAACATCGACAAAAAAGGCATTTCAAACGAGTGCTTTTAACGAATAATCAATCCGCGCTCCTACGAGGGCTCTTACTAGTTCAGTATTAGAAGTTTAGATGGCGCTGTTTTGAAAAGTTAAAGGTCGGTAAAGAAATGTAGATGACGTCATTTCGGAAAACGTTTATTCGTTTCACAAAGATCTGTGATCGTTGGTGTAAATTATAATATTTATTTTTGTATTTTTTTGCCTTGAAAACCCTAGGGTAGGCACTGCTTTTCTGCTTGTATGGAATGCACGCCACTGCTCTAAGGCACTCACATGCGTGTCCCTTGAGTTGAGCGTCCTCTAGGACACATCAACACTGACTTTAATACACTCTGATTTAGATCGAAAAACTGGCTTCTCATTCAAACGTTCCTCCGCATAATTTCACTAAGTCGGTAGGGTCGTCTTTGAACTGTTTTATTTGGGTCCACTAGTCGTATTTGAAGCTCACCTGTTTTAACTCTAGTTTTAGGCAACTCTGTAGTAAAATATTCTGAAAAGTTTCTCAGTACTGAAATAAGATCACACTTCTTATCAACTGGTATGTTTGTGTCTATTTCTTGAAAGTCAACTGAGGTCTCTTTGTTTAAAGAGATTCTGTTCACATGTAAACAATCCTTGTAACCGAAAACTGAGAAGCCGGCTTATTTATAACAAAGCCCTGACTCAAAATCTCTCGGCCTATCATTATGTCACTACTCACATAAACATTCGGCAAGACGTGAAATAAAATCTCTATAGTGTAAGTACATAACTTAAGAGAACAAAGGATTTGTTCGGTATTGAATGTTGCTCCTTGGCTGACACCCATTAATTTTATAGTATTAGGTATTCTCTTACCAGAAAACTTTGAGGCCACACTTTCTTTTACTAGCGAACATTCATCACCTTAATGGAAAACTCTGACCTTTATGTCACCGATGCTAACGAGTTGATCCTCCAACCTGCCGTTACATTAATCTTCTAATCGCTGTGTTACCGCCACCACGGTGACTGGATCTGTGTCCGGTTCTTATTACACTTTCGTAGGCACGAAGTCTTCCTTTGAATCTTTGACCGTTTTGCTGCATCAATGTGCTTTTATGTCTTCACATTTTCCTATTTTTCGCGATGTCAATATTTTTCTTGCTTCAGTCCTTCCGTTCACCAATGAAACATTTCACTTTATTACAAACTTTTGTAAAGACAAGGTTCACACACATTAAGTTCTGTTTCTTATCTTCATTTTTTTTTTTTACTTTTCAAATTTTCATAAGACACTTATTACTGTCTTTTATTCAGTTTCGTTTGCCTGGTCGAATCCCACTTCTGATGTCGGATTTGCTTACATAAACAGCGAGTAATCCCTCTTATAAAACAGTAATTCTTATGATAAAGCATCAGAAGTGGTTTTCTCTTTATTGATCATCTTTGTGGGCGTATACGTGGGTTACAGGCATAACGAAAACACTAGAATACACATAGCTTTATGTCTTTTACATGTCACACAATATAGATCAGTCTTTCCCAACGTGGGCGATAACGCCCCCTTGTGGGCGCTGCAGGCCTAAAGGGGGGCGGTAAGAGACCCAGAAAAAAAAGGGGGCGTTGTGTAGGGCTTTGGGGTCGATTTATAATTTCATCTACCTAGCTAGGAAGACTCTTAGACACCGACTGAGCTCTCGACTCTCGACTACATCTTGTGAACATCAACTAATATTAATTAAGATATAGCTCAAACTCGGTTCGATATAATAGACCGCGGGCAATCATGTTTTAACAAGTTTTTGTTAAATAATCCGATTTATACATTCCTGTATCAATCGGCTGGTTCTATAATACTTGTTCTTGCTTGTCGAGTACGATTGGGCGTCGAATGAGATAAACGAGTTTATGCACGTTTGTCTTATTCCTGTTGGTGCGTGCTGCTTATGCAATCCTATATAAACGACGTAAATTTATTTTATTTTCATTTGCGGTTTCGCGCATAATAGATAAGCAGTACTTCATTATAACACTTACGTATTTCTCAAAACAAAACAATGTCGGAAGTAAAAAAGAAGAGACGGCAATACTCTGCGGAATATATTAAATTCGGATTTATTGAAAATCCCACAAACCCGTCGTCGCCTTTGTGTCTTCTATGTCTAAAAACATTTTCGAACGAAGCAATGAAGCCTTCAAGACTGCAAGATCATTTGAATAAAATGCATCCAGATAAGAAAGACAAGAATTTAGCATATTTTCAAGACCTAGAGAAGAAGCATAATATTTAGCCAAGTGTATCAAAACTATTTTCGGCGGCTGCTAAGCAAGATGACGACGGACTTCGAGCTTCGTACAATATCTCTTTGTTAATTGCTCAAAAAGGCAAACCACACAACATCGGAGAAGAGTTAATTTTGCCAGCAATAAAGGAAGTAATAACTACTGTGCTTCATAAACCGGCCGCAGATATTATCCGAAAAATTCCTTTGAGTAATAATTCTGTGCAAAGACGAATTGATGAAATGGCTGAAAACATTGAAGAATCAATGTGCAATCATCTGAGGACTAGTCAATTCTCAATTCAGCTCGATGAGTCCACTTTACCAACTAATGAAGCGTTGTTGCTATCTTACGTGAGGTTTATTAAAGATGAGAAAATACGTGAAGAACTATTGTTTGCCAGAAATTTGGAGACAGATACAAAAGGCGAAACCATATTCAATACATTGGAAAAGTTTTGTGAAGAGAAAGAGATTCCTTTGAAAAATATTATATCAGTTGCTACGGATGGCGCTCCGGCTATGACAGGGCGCCATAAAGGCTTCATAGCGTACTTAAAAAATAAAATTCCAGATGTCCTTGCTATACATTGCGTTATTCATAGACAACATTTGGTTGCTAGAAACTTAAGTGAACGACTATTTCAATCACTGCAATATGTCATCAAAGCAGTCAATAAAATCCGTAGCAGCTCTTTGAATGATAGATTATTTCATCAGCTTTGTGTTACTAATGACGAAGATTTCAACCGTTTATTGCTTCATACTGAAGTTCGTTGGCTGTCAAGAGGCAATTGTCTGATTCGATTTTACAACCTGTTTGACTCTGTGATAGAGTTCTTGGAAACTAAAGATACAGAACTGCGCAACAAGCTCATAACATCAAATAATGATATAGCTTACATGACAGACCTGTATAAATTGTTCAACGACATGAACCTCCAACTGCAAGGCGATGAACTAAATTTAATTAAAACAAAAAATGTCGTTGCTGCTTTTGCAGCCAAACTGCTTCTGCACAAAAAGAATATGGGCAGACGTGAGTTTCACAATTTTCCGAATTTATCAGTATCCTGCAGTAACGACGACTTGTTTGCCTACTGCCAACATTTGGAAAACCTCCACAATGACTTCACCGAACGATACCAGGACATTTTAAACTTGGAAATACCAGACTGGGTGTTGGATCCGTTTTCAAATGTCAACATAGCAATGTCACCTCAGCTGGAAGAAGAACTTACAGAATTGACAACAAACGAAGAAATAAAAATCAAGTTCAAAAATGGATATCAAGAATTTTGGCTTCAAACACCGATCCTGCAATTGTACCCTGGATTGTGGTCAATTGTTCAACGATTCTTGATAGCATTCCCATCGTCATATTTGTGTGAACGTGGTTTTAGTGCTGTGGCAACGCTGCTTACTAAAAAGAGAAATCGTTTGCGTGTTACCGAACGTGGCGACTTGCGGCTGTTTTTGAGTAAATTGGAACCTGATATCAACAAACTTATTGAACAGCATATTCAACCTTCACATTAGTTTTTATATAAGAATTGATTATGTTTGTTTTATTTTCAATAAAAGATACTCTGTCCGAATACTATAAAGTTGCGTTTCAATAATCAGTTATAAGTACTTAGCGGTTTTTAAGTATGTTTAAAAAGGGGGGCGTTAAAAAATAATTTATTCTTAAAGTGGGCAGTAGACAAAAAAAGGTTGGGAACCCCTGATATAGATTCACATAGGTCGAACGTCTGTAGTTATAGCACAGCCTAGATTTAACTACTTAGCTTCACTATCGCCCCATCAATCACTTTGAGTGAACTAAACGTTAATTATTACAAGCACTAGGTGATCTAACGAAACACATCAGGACAGTTCCTGGTACAAGCTGCCCGCGCGCCGGTTAGAGGAAGACTGTATGGCCTCCCCTCAATCCCGACCACGTGCAATGCACACAGACTCTGTCAAGTGAGCTGACGTCACTTGTATTTCGTTGACACCCTTTCTTGAAGTCTTGAATTCTTGACCACTCCGAAATATAAAATTGGAGGCCCTGATTCACTGACTCATCAACGCCCAGCCAAAACCCTTAGACCTAGAAAGCTGAAATTTGGCAAAAAGGTGCCTAGGCCTAGGCAAATTTTATGACGTGGGCAAGCACTAAGAAAGGAATTTTCGAAATTCAACGCCTAAGGGGATGAAATGGAGGTTCAAAGTTTGTATAAAGAAAACAATTTTTTTGGACATTTTAACTCAAAACTTCTTCAAGATATACCTTGAAGTAAATAAATGGACACGTGTTTCGCGATTTTTCGGAAATCATCCCCTTAAGGGGTGACTCAAAATTAAAATGGGTGACTAAAAGAGTTCTTTGCGCGAGCGAAGCCACGGGAAAAAGCTAGTAACCAAATAAGTGAATTTGCGAAATTAAAACTGTTAAAAAGCGCTTCAAAGTTATAATTTTGAATAACAAAAACACTGATTAAACATTTTGTTGTAAACGGCCGCAGTACGTTAGTACTAGTTAGAGAAATACTCCAGTGTTCTAAGACAAAAGAAGTTCTACTGACAACAAGAAAAATGTGATTATAATTTAATGTTATTGGATTGGAAGGCATGCGAAGAGGAACCTGACACCGTTCCGTACCTTTGCCGATAGACAAGGCAAGTCAAAGGCTCACTTAACCTTAGCGAAACTCAATAACTTTCACTTTAAATAATAAATTCCCTTTGAAGCAGGCAACACAACTGGTACAGGGTTGCCATCGGTTATTGCTGTTATTAGATTAAATGAAGGTGTTTTTCTTGGTGGATGATTTGCGAGGGATTGCTGTGTTTTTATGAGGGGTTCTTGTGTTGACGGAAACGGTAATTATAGAAAAAAAACAATTTATTTACTTTTTCTATAATCTATGAGACATCACGGCTGCAGAATGACTTCCAATCTGTGGAGGTAAGTACAGCCACAGTATTATTTTAATACTGTGGTACAGCCATAAGAATAAAGACGAAATACCTGTCATTCTGATGGGACCAAATAGACGTACCTATACCGACGAAGGACAAACATGTAACATGAGCCTTAAAGTAGTCGTCTCACATAACGCTGATAACGAAGTGACGTCTGTACTTCGAATAGGCGTCAATTGAATTCACAAGACATCTCAAAAGTTCCAAGTTATTGACAGCCCTGTTGGCACCAAATTGATAGGCACTGTCTTTGGAGACCGTGGTATGGCCGTAACACAAAGAACTGATTTCGAGTCAAAGCGGCCTTTATTAATTTCTTCCTTTCATCCTCGCACACCGGTTGATTTAATCAGAGTTCTAGTGAGAAGTCATATGCTTTGATAAAACTTTTCTTACTCATCGAGGTCGGTAGAGAAATATTTTGTTACTCGGAATTAATTTTGAGACCGAAGAGTTCTCAGAATCGATAACTAGGGTTAAGTAACACTTGAAGCTATTAATTACAAAGGTGTGACCATATAGCAATTACTAATTATAAGCGATTCCTTTCGTCTGTTGGCACCTTTGCTGGTTCATAGGATTAGGTAGTTTGAAAAACATTAACAATTAAAGATTTGCTATACCTAAAAAAGTTAATTTTAGGTACTTAAAAAAAATCACATACAATTGGCACAATGTTAAAAATACTAGTATATAAACTAGGCTTAACCTGTTTTTTACACACAAGGTCCTTCCTTATGCACTAATATTAGTATGCCTTATTGCTTTAGTGCAAAGGCGGCTTTATCATAAAGCCATCATTATTAGAATAATCATAAAAAATATATACATTTTCCGATCCATTCATGAGATTCAGAGAGGAATTTCGCATAATAATCCTACTGATGTCAAAGAATAAAACGTTGGCCTGGTAATAGCAGGTGAGACGTGGGCGTGTGTAACATCAACAGAATTAGCCATTCACAAAAACTCCTCATTAGACTCCACAAAACGAGCTAGGCTTAAAAAATTCAGCAAAATCTCAGAAAGGAGTAACGTTCTCATTTATATCTCCCTTTGAACTTGAGCGTGGGACTGCTGAAGCGCTTCAAGGAGGGAGTTTCAAAGAAAACGTAAAAATTTTGATATTGAGCATCGGGTTTGGTTTCTATATTTATTTTTATCCGCCTAAATGTCCTTCGTGATTTGGAAAAACAGAAAATACACGTTTTCCAAAAATTATTTGCGAATCAAATGAAGAAGATAGAAAAGGGCTGAGTGTGAGACTACAGTTTGACCGAAATCGTTGTACGTGTGAGTTTATGCTCTGTCCTACCCGCCCCCACCTCGCCGCGCTTACCTAAGGTGCAGTACAGGCAGCGGTTTCGGTCAAACAGTAGTTTATTACTATATCAGATTTTGTCATTTTTGTTTGTCTGTCTTTAGTATTTCCTAGTGGGCTTTTGAAATGTACCCGTACCCATGTTTAAAGTGGCCGCTAAATAATTCTAGCTAAAGAATGGACACGGGGTTCTAGAGTACCTTTTAGACACTTTGACAAAACGATACCATCGCTCAACCCAACAGCCTTGTGCGCTTATTAGAAAAACTTTTCTCCAGAATAAGTGTAACTTAATCTATTAAAAATAGTACGTTTTCTGTAAAAGTGTGCGTTGATAACACAGAATAAATAGTAGTACTAATTGATAACCCAATTAGTAATAAGCCAGACTAGTAACTTGTAACCGAAAGGTAGCGGGTCAAATGTTCGACTAAATTCGTTTTTCCGGATTTATGTATGGATTTTTTATTAATTATCACTCGCTCAGCGGTGAAGAAAAACATCATGATGACACCCGCACGTCTAAGAAAATTCGTTTTTAGGCGGCGCGCGATCCACCAGTCTGCATTGAGCCAGCTTGGTGGACTAAGGCCTGAATCCCCTCGTGTTTCGTAAGGAGGCCCGTGCCCCTCGGTGGGGACGTATATGGGATGATAAAAAAAGCTAAGCTATGCCATAATTCCTCCCACTGTTGTCTCCCAGCCTTTTCCTTTATTCTTTCCGCGTCGTAGAGGTTCGTGTTTTGATATTTTTACTATCAAAGATCTTTAAAGAATTCGACACCTTTGTTGGCAAGATCAAACTTTGTTTTTGGCCTGAAAATTATCTGCGTGGATTTTGTTTATTTAAAAAAAATTGTATTCGATAATTTATGTTTATTGAGTACCCAAAAGATGGCAAGATGATTATTGTTATCTATATTATCTTAAAAAAATCTGGTAAATATTTCCTGCATTACAAAACATGTAAAGTTGTAAGAGAGGATCAACAAATCTACACTACTAATATTATAAGAGGAAAGATTTGTATGTTTGTAACGAATCTCAAAAACTAATAGACCGATTTCAAAAATTCTTTCATTATTTGCATGCTAAATTATCCCTGAGTAATATAGGCGCTGTAATTTTCCCGAATTCCCGCGGGAACGAAGCCCCGGGTGGAAAGCTAGTAGCTAAAAAATATACTAATGACCCTATGTTCAAAGTTCAACCATTTACAACTATTATTAAGATATCATAATTATGTGACAGTACAATTAATTAGCGAGCATTGGTACATATGTATACAGGATTGAAACGAAACTGTCGGCTCGAAGTAAGCTTTCAGTAACTTGAGTTAAACCGTTTTAATTTGTTGAATTATGTTTTTGAGTACCTTGCAAAAGTCACAAACACAAATAACCCCAAGGACAGTACACAGACATCCCGGAACAAAAAAAAAACAAACCGGACATAGAAAAATACCATTTTCAGAATTCGTCAGAAATGGCAAAGCTACTCAAACATTTAATCTTTAGACTAGACAAAGCTCGCAGTTTTAATCTTCAAAAGGAGGGAACAGAGTCGATCGGAGTTCTCATGCAAAGTCGTGGCGGCGGGCGGGCGGCGAGATCAAAGGCCCACAAAGACAAGAGTGCCGGGTGCATGTTGCCCGCTCTCACAGTCACACTTCGAGTGTTACATCTGAGCACGGGCTTTTCCGCTTCATAATATGACACCTATTACTTACAAAAGTACTATAATTTATAAGATTTATAAGTACGCCTTTTAGCTTTGACTGGATTAATTTCATAAAATTTCTGCATTTTACAACTAGATTTTAATGAAAAAGCTGTTAGAAGTTTGTTTAAAGTTTTTTTGTATGTTTGTAACGTATATGCTCAAAATACTGGACCCATTTAAGTTCCGTTTGTTTGAATGTATTCATCGCGAATATCACGTTCGAAGGACCAAAACCAAAATTATTTGTAAATTCAATTCAGAGTATATTTACTTTATCGAATCTCTCCGCGTAATTTGACTATGTATATTGTATAATCTAAAGAGGGGGAGGCTTTTGCCCAATAGTGGGACGGAGTAGGCTAGACAAAAAAAATCTAAAAAGAAATATTATTCCGAAAGTTCATTTTCCATGTTGGAGGTAAAGACGGTTTTTCTTGGATTATAGGTCGCGTAAGTTTGCCTGTTCTGGCGCAACACTCAAAGCTCGCCACAATATTTATCGGCGCTGTATCAATGCGACACAAAGCGACGCCGGAAGCCCACCTCGCGACAACATGGCGATACAGAAGATAGGAGCTAGCGGTTACAATTTTTATGGAGTTTGGCAAATTGACTATTTTCCAGTTAGACTTTCAGTAGAGCTACGAATTGACATATCTTAACTACTTGGTCCAACTACGTTTTTTGTAGAAAATGCAAATAACATCGAACTACCAAAAAGGTGCAACCTCGATCAAGAGGAAGCGTTCAAGATCTAGTTGCGAAACGCCACTTACGGAAGACACGCCCCAACCCGACTTACAATTATACTTACGACTCCAGTGGTCAGCTTCACTGCCCCCCTCTTTGCGATCGAACATTTAAAACCAAATTTGGCTTTGCCACTCACATCCGAGCGCACGCCAGGCGTTACCAGGTGTCGCCGTCGACGGACACGTCGTGGAGGACATCATCAACTTTGAATTTTTCACCTATATCAGTAACTCAGTATAGAAAATTCTTTCTAGCATTTTATTTCACCCATCCGCTTAAAGTTTGCACCATCCGTTTATCTGGCCCATTGTTGACTGCCTCTATCACCGGATTCCTTTTTACAGAGCCTTTGACGCTAGCTCTTTGTTTGCCCGAGATCAGAATGAAGCAGAGCTTCAATCGATGCGTTACTTCCATTCCCGTTTCAACACTAAGCCCCTTCTATGTAGTATTTAATCTAGCCTTTAGATGCACCAGACGGTGCTTTTAATTTATTATTTTTCGTTCTATTTCAATTTTACATCAAAAAGTTTTTCGCAGTACCTAAATGAATTTTTGCTTTTACTTTGAAAATATGGAACACTCAGTTCAAACGTTTTAAGAAAATTCTACTTTCGCTTACTTTCTAACGGATAGCTTTTGAGTACTTTTTCTTGTCTTACTAAGGAGTTTACCTACAAGATTTACACACCTGTAATAAGTATTATTTTTTTAAATTATGGAGTACCTAAATTCCCTGAAAGTTTCACTTTGATTTGCTAAGGTTCAAAAAAAGGAACACTCATTGCAGATGCACATTCTGTTAGAACCGAATTTTAGTAGTTATTACATCAACACGCAATTTAGCTATATTACAAACAAAAACTGCTTTTAAATAACACGAAGGACATTAAATAAAACATTTTCAGCAGGATACTTAGCCAAACTACGAATAACAAAACGAATTAGCTAGCTGCTAGGCAATCGCAATTTACCTGGAGAAGTTTATCGCCATGTTTCCCGTGGACAATGCAATTTTGTTAATTCTATCGAGTGGGCCCGCTGAGTGGTCGCTAGATACACTAGGGAGGGGATGTCATGTGCTTGTATTTGGTATCCTTACTTGAATTAATTTTGGAATGCGCGCTTCATTGCGGCACCTACCTGTGTAGGCTTCTTTTCTAGTCGGAATTTAATATGATCACATTTTCAAAATCCAGAAAATGCACTGTAGATTACATTTTTAATCCCCGACAAATAAGAGGGGTGTCATAAGTTAGACGTGTGTATCTGTACTGTATGTCTGTCTGTGGCATCGTAGCTCCTAAACGAATTGGACAGATTTCGATGCGGTTGTTTTTGTTTAAAGGCTGACGTAATCATTTACGTTTATTATCTACCAAAGTAAGCAACGTTTCCTTAAAAAATTAACTTGTATCATGAATGTCTGTACTGTCGGCCACAAATTACCTTTACGACTGCACTAGACAAATGGCGAGAATAGAAGGCTCTCAACCAAAACAAATTTTAAACCACGAGTCTATAGCCGCTGCAAAATGAGGTTGGGATCGAGCATCAGCATTTGTTTGCTTTTAAAAATTGTTTATGTGATATTAGCCTTTTATGTCTGTATTCCTGCATGGCACCTGAGGGAAAGGGGCAGGCTGAAAAACAGTGCTGTACGGAACCACGATTCCACTGAAGCCGAGCTTGTTCCCATTGTCTCAGTATTATTTAAAGTTACGAGTAGCAGTTATACGATTATTTGTATTTTGTGACAATAAACGATTTATTATTTATTTAAGTCTTTAATCAGTATTTCCAAGCTAACCCGCTTCCCTACACACTATTACAAAGCGGATAATGGAGAGTGGAGGATATTAAACTAATTACCAACAAACCGAGGTGGCCGCAGCGAATCGCTGGTCCGGTACATTAGCCCAACATTTGTTTATTGGGTTACGGGACAAATTGACGTCGGAACTAGCGAAATGGCTTGAGGAAGTTTTGGTTCTTGGAACCTAAGCAAAAGTCAAAACACTGCACTAGAAAGTATTTCAAAGGTAGATTTTTTTATATTTTATTGATTGAACTATTTGAACTATTAGTGGTTTTTAAATATTTACATGCCATACGATTGATGGATTATAAGATTTATAAGACACATTTCTTTTAAAATATTATATTCTTGTAATTACCATTATCCGGGAAAATATACATATTATCTATTTTGTCGTAACCAAAACTTTCAGAATTTGTATTTTGGGTTATGAAATTAATTCCTTTATTGTTACTAAGCATTGATAAATTTGTTTCCAATTTTACTAAGAATCTAACTAATGGTTAGTAAATTACTCTTGATTTGGCAATCCCAACGAGCCACGTCCAAACCCCAAAAACATTTGTTGTAAAAACATATATATTTTTACAACAGATATTATCTCTGGCAGTTGTCAATCGATGCAGTTTTAAAAGCTTAATCAGTTAGTTTCACAGTGGTCATACAAAAGCCTCGAATAGGGGAAGTACAATTTATTCTGAATATCAAGCGGTTTTATGATTCAAGCTGAGTTTTTAAAGAGAAATGCCACATGAAATCAGAGACGACCTTGTGTATATTTGGCACGACCAAAACAACATCAAAGGGAAATCTTCACCCGCGCTGCGCCCGACTTCGCTCGCAAATCTACACTCTACAGCGCTGCGAATTTACTGTTTTGGAGACTTTCAACATTAATAATTTTATATTAATGATACAAAGTTATAGTAAATAAATCAAGCATGAAATTTTAAACAATGAAAATAATTTGGGCTTTGGAAAGATTCTCAAAAAGAAATGAAAAGTAAATGTCATAAAATGTAAAACTTATTTGTATTAAAAACGCTTTTGAAACTTTAATATTATTTACTCTACTTCTAGAAGCAGAAGATAGGTTGGTAGTTTAGACAAATTGACCTGCAAACTTCTCACCTCATGTTAATATACCAAAGTGGGTAAAATCTTCTGAACTAGCAACACCTGCCATCTGCCCTCGTCTCGGAGCCACAAAGTCTTGCTAATGAGCCCCTCTCACTTCCTCGCCGCAAAGAGTACGTGCTCCTGAATTTTTTGTACCAAATTTCTGGGTTTTGGGAGCTGTATATTCAAAGGGCATGATTTTTTGGGCCTTTTTTGGTGTTTATGTTTGACTTGTCGCTGATTATGTCATCCACATACTAAATGTATTTACTTTTTACTTGGAATTATAATCTAACCAGTTTTACTTCTTAGTACAGGTAGGCATTATCACAGAACATTTTCTTTAGTTGGCTTATTTGTTATATCAAAGTATCACTAGTAGACTAGTCCTTTTACCGTTTCTGATTGTTCAACATTTTTTCTTCCAAAAACCAAATGATCAAATGGAGTGGATGTTAGATGGGATTACCAAAACTGGGTCAGCTTCCATGTTAATCCACGTATTTAGACTGGTTTCAGTTAATACATGATTAGAGGTATTAACTACATTATTAAGTACTGGTTACCGTTTTATTTAAGATTCTAAAATGGGTAGAAACTCTTCATCTTTCTATGTGTATCACTAAAGCATGGAACTTATCACTAGCACGCTCTTTTTCGGCAACTTCGGAATTCACCGTCAGATTTAGATTTAGACAGATTACAGACGTCACTAAAAATCGCAACTAACCCTGTGTAAAAATGTTACTTCGATCCTTTGAAAAAATGAACAGACACAAACAAAGATTGAGAAAAAAATGTCCTCTAACGGCTAAGAGACAACCCTCACTGGATAATAAACACATCGAAGTAAAGCAAATTCGAACCGGTTCATTAAAAGTAAATTACGCGTACGGCCTGCAAGATAACTCAATTTATTTCAAAAGGAATCCAAAAAGAAAACAAGCCGGGTACGAAATAATTTGTCATCGGATCTCCTAATGCACCTTGAAGTGCGAAGCGTACCTACCGTGAAATTGCACAAATAAATAGCGGTAAAGATAATAAATTACAGGGAAATTGCTAATGATGAGCGGGGCGGGGAGGGCGGTGCATTAAGCCGGCGGCAAACATCAAAGGACCCTTTGACCGTGCCGACACTCCCACACCCGCGCCCGCGAGCTGCGAACGATAGAGATGATATCAATTAATCAACTAGTTTTGGCTTCTGTTTGTTTCCTGTTCTTTGTTCCCGTGATTTACGGAGTCGTTTGTCGTAGGAAATGGAAAAAAATGTACTTTTAGCTTTGTTGTTATGTCTTTTAAATAGATTTGTAGTCCAACTGGAGTTAATTATTATTTCGCGTCTATGAACATTTGTTATGTTGGGACTATTTCTTACTGGGCGGTTTTTTCACCACTATTGATTTTCAAATATCTTCATTTCGATTGACGCAAACTTCAAATGGAATGGTTGTTTTAGAATCAACAGATTGGTACTAAATTAAAAACAACGTTTATAAAATCATGTAAGACTATGTATATTTCAAAATAACGCAAGACTTCGGTATAACGAGAGCCCACTTCATTCATTGAGATTAACCAAAATACCCCATTCAAAATTACAAATTCAAACAACAGACCCTCGATGTCATGTTAATCGTGTTTCTATTAAAATTCTCCGTTCACGTGACGAGTCGCATGCGCAAGCGTACGTCTGCCGACTTTATCGACGATTAATCCCTCGGATTACAGTTTAATTAATTGGTTACATCCAGATCCGATATCCCCTACACGACTAGTACATTAACTACCGCTGCTGGTTTAGGTTTGATAAGATCTTTTGTAATTTTTGTATTATTGAAGTTAAATCTAGTTCTATTTCCGATAGTGTCTTTTCATTTAATCGAATGCGAAACTAACTTCATTTGTGCCGTTATCTGGGTTTTTTGATTTTAGAAACAGTTGATAATAATCAATTTTATGCGATTGGTATCTTTTTGATCGAATAGATTGATTATTAAGAAAACAATAACCATGAACTGTGCCTACCTACAAGTATACACTTTATTGGTGTTTTATTGTTAATATGATTAAGGATTACGACTATAAAAATAAGACTTGAGAATATATTTCTTATTTCGAGACCGGCAACGAACCTAGCTAATTTTAGTGTTAAAGTTTTAAAGCCATAGGCCTCTGGCATGTTTTAACGCAATGGTATAGGCATGATTTTTGGTTTAACGTTTGAAGCATTCGTCTTGACATTAAAATGAGTAGTGATTTTTTTATTGTATCACACATTAATTAGGCGACGAGAAATACATATTAAAGAAGACACTCACCAAGTATACTCTCTTAATAGTTTATTATTGATTTTTTCATCCACTCGTGATAGCCCACACGATTGTAGTGTGGGCTAAAAAGGATCAACTAACAATAGTTTGTCAAGCGACTGAAATCTGCGGTGGTATGGATAGTGAATAGGATAGGGCTTTCAGTGGGCGACAGCAGTATTTTAATCAAGTGACTAAGCCAACTTTCGTCAATATTTAAAATATACTTAGTGAAGGTGCACGGCGCCATCTTTAACTCAAAATCATCCGACCAGAAATATATTTCTGATTTCAGCTTTCCTCAGAACCTTACGCTTCCGAGGGCCCCAATTTTTCATCTAATTCCATAATTTAGTTGGATGCGGGCGTCCCATACCCAATGCTGAAGTTTTCCAAACTCTTTCCGAGTACAACTCACCACAGAAACTTATACGAATTCTACTATTCCCTTCAAAAGTTCATATGTGCTCAGAACTAAGCTTCGTGGACTGGTGTACGTACACAGTGTTTGCAGAAAAGAAATCCCAGAGAACTTTTTGAACAGACTAGCGACTTCGAACTTTGGATAGTTTCATTTCATTTTACTTATGATGCGGGTGGAAAAGTTCGATGTTCGATGCCGGCAACACAGTGCAATTTGATAAAAATAAGGTTTGGAAACTTTCAAAGAGAAATTTCATTAAATTTAGTACCTTGTTTTTATTAAGATCACTATTTTCTTGTTTGGGATGCACACTCATGTTTCTTGCATTTTTGTAATACATACCTACTTATTTTTTTTTTTCCAAATTTCTATCTTGTCTCTTCATCTATTGTATCACGAAAAATCCATACGTTACGTGCTACAGCTATAGGTAGCTTAAACAAGAATATTAAGCTGGGCAATTCAATAATTTGATTACAGCCCCGCCGCCTTCGAAGACAATATCTGTTCAATCACAGACTGAAGCATATCTCTGTGGGACGCAAACAGCCGAAGTGGCGCCCGTAGTGGGTCCGGCAAATTGTCCACACAATTACTAGACGACTCCGTTGCTAATCGACCGATAGAATTAAACGAACGGACTGCACTAATTGGCCGAAGACAAAGGGCCAAACACTCGGCTTTGAGCCAATGTCTAGTGACACTTGAGGCGTATATCTGAGACCTACCAGAGACGTACTGAGGCGAGCACATCACGTTACCACAATGCACTTTACGCTGTTACCATAAACACAGTTTTGCAACAAAACTAGAGTAGCCCGGTGTATAGGCGTCTGTCCTATGCTAAGTAGCTTTTGATTGCGAAGACAAGGGGATATTCTACTTAGAGCTATTTTGAAATCCAGTCAAAAAAACTGCTCTATGGTTATGGTTACAAAGAAACAATTAAAGATTTCGAAATAAAACTTATTTCACATTAAAACTAATCAATTCGTTATAGAGGTCCTTTTATTTACTAGCTTTCTTTCCGCGTGTCAAACTACCTCTGTGCAAAAAAAAATCAGTTCGTCCGTGCGTCGCTTCGTTGTACGTGAATGAACAAGGAGCATAATGAATGAAGGATAAACAAAACGTCAAACACACTTTCACATTTATAATAGTAAGTAGGAAATAAGGATTTCTTTATAAGCAAGATAATTTTCGTATCTATAAAACAAGATACTAACTTCCACGGTGGACTAGACTGAAAAAGAAACTTTGAATGTATCAGCTTCCCAAGCATAGTGTAAAAGTCTGCAAGTGGGACGCGAGGGTTTTGTTGTATCATAGGCAAAAGGATGACGTGGCATCAAGTGGTTCGCAATCGCAAGCATACCAGTTAGGGATTACAGGCGTGACCGTATGTATGAATGAATGTATGTAAAACGAGATTGCATCTATTGGCAGTACTTTGTGCAAAAGTTTATTTGGCCATAAACGATCGGGGCTACACAACCAATAGTTTTATGAAAACCTTTGACTTTTGAAGAGAGCTATAAGTGGAAACGAGTGTAACTTTATTCTAATGATCGATAAATTGACTAGAAACTTGCGATATTGTCGAGGTACAAACTGTACCCAACCGCTCAAACCTCTACACTACGTAACTTTGTCAATAAACTATTACTAATTGCCTTTCGCAGCTGAATGCCGCTCTACAATCGAAGTTCTGCGTTGTTTTGAGTCAGCCTTCATCATTTCATATGGTCTCCGATTGAGTTATGGGCAGCTGGAGTTATTACTCAAAGATCGTATGTCAAACGGGTGCATATTTGTAATTCGATTCGAACAATTATTTTTGTTCAGTTGTGCCCACTTAAATGTTTTCTTTGAAATAAAAGTTATTCGAGTATTGAGGTAATATTCTAGTGATAATTACTTCAATGCATTTGAGATTAAAACTAACAACTCAATACTACTTGGTGTAGTTAATGAACGAGCGCGCAGCGTCTCCGTTTCAGCTTAAACAAAAATACGTTCGTTTGTCTGTTCGGATATTCTCTTCTACAGGTCGCATTTCTCAAACGATTCTCTTGAAATTTTGTGAGCAGGTTATTATTTTATAGATTCAGTTTTTGGTTTTTCAAAACGGTGGAGCCATGAGGGAAAAACATGTAAAAAGTATCATATTTCAGGTATTACGAAAGATGTTGACTTGCGAGGCATATAGCTTAGAGAGAAGAACTTACAGAAGTATCGGAAATTTTGACAAATAATGAACCCATAAAAATATCCTATGTATTAAATATTTGTCACTTTTACAGACGTAATTGACGAACCAAGTGCCGGAGCCTCTTTTTAAGCCTTTACCACACAGAACTGAAAAGTTACGCGAATAATAAAGGGATCTAAAAGGGGAGGTACAGTAAGAGTTGCACTTGCATGCGGTGAGCCTGTGATCCGCGGATAGAGTGGAGTGGCTCGTTATGCGACACCTAACGATACAGGAGAGGCTTTGAGATTTGCTACCCGTGCCCACGACAAATTGGAAACGGTTACATAACTATACAGGGTGTCCCACGGTTATGGGGAAGTAGTACTTTCAATATTGTAGTTTGATTTATTGGAGGAAGACTTCACTTGAAAATACTATTGCCATAATCGGTACTCGGGAATTGAACCGGCTGAAATACAAAAAATAGCACCCTACTTTTTTAGCATCAATCGACAGGCAACAGGGTCAAACATTAGGATCAAATCTCTCTAACTGATAAATGAAATGAAACGAAAACCATTAAATAATAAAACAGTGGAAAACACACCTACAGTTCTCCATTGCTGTAACTTTAAAAGCAGTTCGAATTATTTTTTAAATCGAAAGTATTCTTTTTTAGTCTTCTTTCAGTTAAATTTCCTATCTCTACAATATTTAAAGATATTTCCCTCCGTGTGGTATAGCCGTGCCGTGGGACACCCTATACAGAGGAGTCGATAATTTTTTATGTTACCAGGTTTTTAATGGTTTCGTTCGCGTAGAAAAGTAGGCTACGTCACTCTTCAGCTTTGCAACTATAACACATAACATGCTTATTCACCCTTCACAGTTCTGAAGTATTATGGATTTCGTACGCTTTACTTATTCACCCTTCACAGTTCTATTATGGATTTCGTACGCTTTACTTATTCACCCTACACAGTTCTGGAGTCTTATGGATTTCGTACGCTTTTCTTATTCACCCTTCGCAGTTCTGGAGTATTACGGATTTCGTACGCTTTATTTATTCACCCTACACAGTTCTGGAGTATTATGGATTTCGTACGCTTTTCTTATTCACCCTTCGTAGTTCTGGAGTATTACGGATTTCGTACGCTTTACTTATTCACCCTTCACAGTTCTGGAGTATTATAGATTTCATACGCTTTACATTGCATTAAATAAGATAGTTTTGTTTTTTTATATGTTGATAGGCATGTTATGGTAATACTAAACAACGAAATCCCTTGGAAGGATCATTGTCAAACTCTTGAAAAACCATTTCATTGTCGGAGTGCTTCAGTGTCATAATAATAAGATTAGCCTATTGAAACCTAAGGCGTATTCAATAGGCTAATAGTATTTCATGTACACATTTAAAAACGATATTATGATTTTACCGCTTGCGAAACCTAATCGCAACGTCAAACAGAAAATTAAACCCTCCTCGAGACGACTGGAAACTTACTATAAGATATAAATGCACCCTTTTGCACACAAGAAAGACTGAAAATCATAAGCCCCTCTTGTGACAGCTATGAAAGGTCTTACCTACAGTTCTCCATTGTCATAGCTTTATGGTCAGGAAAGAAATGTCCTAATAACATCTACTAAAAACTAACTGATCCTGCGACTTCGGTACCTTTTTGTGCTAGAAAACTTCGCGGGCGTACGCAGAGAGACTTACCAAGTTTCATCATTTCGGATGAGTAGTTTAGGAGTGCATAGAGGACCAACATATAGATGTTTATTAATATTGGGTGACTTTCAATTAGCCAAAATGTAGGAGGTCATTCTCTCCATGAAACTGAACAACTTTCCCCAAGAAACAAGGTCGAAATAAAAAAAAATTCGCCTCTCCATACAACTCGTAGGTTAGATTGGTTAGTTGATTAGGCAAAAAGGTGCGCGGAGTATAGTTATCAAACAAAAGTTCATTTGGATTCATATGGGAAATCGAATGTTTTTTTGATAATTTTATATAAGTAGGTTCTAATGGGAAAAAAAACATTTTCATGGATAGAATCACCCTAAAGTTTCGCTAACTAATTTAACCCTTTTAGCGCCAAGAGTTTTCGTCAAAAACGCCCACCACACGCCACGACATCAAAAATTTTTAATTTTTTTTTAATGTCGTGGCGTATGGCGAACTCTGGCTGACCGATATTAAAGTAAAAAAACAAAAAAATTGTCTGATATATCAAACATTGGCGGCGAGGGCACGAAACTTAAACGTCTGATATATCGGTGAAAAGGTTAAAATGCTCTAATTTTAGGGGAGTCTGATTTTTCACAAATGTTATTTGAAGGGCAGAAGTGTGCCACAGACTTATTTTAAATAGGAATTTAGTCGTTTGAGGGAAGCATACAGGGTATAAGACCCGATTACTGCCTACATGTTATCCTTTGATATTCCTCTGTCAGAGCAGGCTACTTTAACAAAAATAGGTATCACAGACGGCGAGTTATGTAGCGGTAAACACGCATAGATTATTTTTACAGTGTACAACTTTCAAAAGGCGCTTACGACCTTCCCACCCGTGACGGTTGTATTAGCGCACTGTCGCATCTTCAGAGGGCGGCGAGATCAAAGGATAGGTACACAGCAACCGCTCCTATTGATGTCGCACACAAAGGGAATTGATTGTTACAAAACTCCTTTTTTTAAAGAGGGTTTGATGACACATCTGCCTTTTTTGATTACGTGCTACGCTCACAAACGATTGGTGGATAAGATGCCTTTTGAGTCTAATCACATGATATTTGCTTAGTATTGTTTATGTAGTCAAATTGGATAGAAAATGTTGAGCTTTGGATGTATGTGGTTAGTCTCTGTCGGCGATTTCGGTTAATTACTTTTGTTTTACCAAAGGGTTTTTCTTGCTTTGGCATTTTGGTGTCCTTTTGTAGAACAAGTGTTTTGGCAAAAAACTGATTTTGAATTAACGATATGTAGATCGCAAATAGAATGTACCCGTGTGTTCAGATATTGGATTATTTACAGAATGTACCTGTGTGTTCAGATATTGGATTATTTACAGAATGTACCCGTGTGTTCAGATATTGGATTATTTACAGAATGTACCTGTGTGTTCAGATATTGGATTATTTACAGAATGTACCCGTGTGTTCAGATATTGGATTATTTACAGAATGTACCTGTGTGTTCAGATATTGGATTATTTACAGAATGTACCTGTGTGTTCAGTTATTGGATTATTTACAGAATAAAATGCCTTTTGATCATTAGAGAAGATAATTTAAAGTAGCTAGGTTTCCGTTTTTGTTCATACTTAGTAATTAATTATCTTCTTATCGTGTAGGTATAGTTATTTGGCGAAATTGGCTAACCCTGGTATCAAGAGTTTTCAAACCGCACAATGTCTCTGACTTGGTTTCAACGATTGTAGTCAATCGACAAGTTCGACAACAGCCGGGACCGACAGCTTAACGTGCCTTCCGAAGCACGGAAACGCTCGTGATTAATTGCTATTTTGGTCACCCATCAGGTTCCCTGCCTCTGTGTACGTTGCTTAACCTCGCTGATCGGTTGAGATCAGCGAGCGCCACTGGGCTACGAGGACTATTATTGTAATAAAATATTTTTATGTTTTCCCACAATTAATTCCTAGTAAGGTTTACATTCAGCTTGTCTCTAAAATGGACAATTGTCGTCCATTTTAGGAGACAAGAACCCAAACTAGAATACCTACTCTGTGCTATCTATGGACACTTGGCTTACCAACTATTTAGGGGGGGAGGGGGATCAACCATGTCTTATTTTTTTTTATAAGGGGATGGGAAGGTGTCTCGATAGTTCTTACGTAAGATCACAAAAATGCGCAAAGTTAAAATTATACTTTGAAAAAGCGCGGGCAAAGTGATTAAAACCAAATTTTATTACTACCAAAAAAATAAAATTATTAGTATACCTGCTTTGTAAGTACAAATAAACATTTCTAAAAATTGTTACTTTGAAAAATAAACATTAAAACAAACCAAATGTTTACCTTCTTATTCATTTTTTCCTTTAGTAGATTCTTACGTAATAAATATAATATAATAAAAAATAAATATAATAAAAAGGGGGGGGGGTCAGCCTATTCTAATTTTTTCTTATAATAGGGGTGAACGGAGTCAAAAACTAGCGAAAATAGTCTTACATAATAAATTAATAGCCCCTAGGTACTTTCGTTCATGAAATCTTAACAATGAATATTTCAGTATGTGATAATATTTTTAAACAGACTTTCATTCACTGCTACATCCCTGCACATTTCAACATCAATATTAAGTTTGATTGTAGCAGGTTGAACCAAGACAAAGGACCGAGACGTTTGGCACTGACCAATCAATATCACTATGTAACAGTGAAGTTTTGATACATACAGTACATCAGGTCAAAAAGTAAATTTGCTAAAAACTTCTTGCATTACGGTAGTGGAGTGAAAAGAGTCACTTTTACAAGAATGTAAAAATCAAATCTACATGTTGGCCTGACAGCTCAATTGGTAATGACCTAGCCTACTGATCTAAAGGTTCGATTCCCAACCAACACAAATATTTTAAAATCGTATTTTCAAGTATTTGTGGGGAGTCTAAGTGTTTATGTATTTACAAAGTAAATAAAATAAAGTACCTATATTAATTATTAGCACCCATACAAGCTCTGGTGTGGGGTTAGATGGCACTGTGGGTTGTCCAATATTATATTAACAATGATGAGCTCTGAGCTTCAGTGTGTGTGTATAAGTAAATTTAAAATGATGATAATAGGTTTTGAAGAATTTTAAAACTCTTCCAGTGGTACAGTAGGTTTCTAGTGTTTCACAAGACAAGCAAAATTAAACTTTTAATATTCTATTTAAAAGTTTTTAATGAGAGGTCACCAATCGAGTAGACATTTCTGTCGCCAAAATAAAGTGCAGATTTTCTATTTTCTTTATTGCTACTAAACGAGGTTTGAACTTAGTCATCACTAAAGTGGCAACGTATGTTCTTGGTATACTCCATTCCTTTTACAGATATGAGCGTGTCCGATTGTGTTTTTTTTTGTTTTTTAGCTGTTGATATTTTAATACACATTATCGTAAAATCACAATACTCACCTGTATGATATTGGTTATGGTTGAGATAATTGTGTTTTTTTTAAGTCTTCCTAAAAATTATCTAATAAAACGTGTCATAAAAGAGGAATGATAGACACAAAAGGGAATTAAAAATCCAAATACTTCTTCCGTTGATTGCACATTGCCAAGCACATTACCCATGGCCAGACAGTTATCCTACTTTATAGGTTTTTATAGAAACATTATGGTTTTCAAACTGCTTACTTTCATTAGTTTTTCTGGTTACTGATATCTTTACCGTTATTCAAAATACACAAAAAGTTGTACCTTGATGACCTTTGTTTTTCCTTGCATTTCATAAATGTCCCTGTTGGTGTTGGTACACTCTTAACTCCCCCAGCCTGACCCTCTGAGCAAAAGTCAGTAAGTGTATTTCAAATTTATTACAAATGGCAATATGACAACATAAAAAGAACTAACAACTTCCTGTAATTATAAAATTTTCAGGTCACTGTAAAGTACCTACAAACACGAAAGTTAAAGTTTTTGTATGAACACCAAACTTCGTGTAAGTATACAAGGCGGTCACTGAGGCTGAAAAACGCTCAAACAACAAGCAACAAACGCCGCCGCGGCCGAGACAAACATCTTCAAAGGAAAGACAAGACAGCATAACCTTACCCAGAATTATTTATAACTATTACCTGTAAACCGCAGTACTTTAACTGCAATGTCTTCGGCTAATTACAAAGTTTACGAGCGCAGAAACACACATTAACACCCAAAGTGTTAATTTTAGAAGTCGTATCTTGAAATAAGCTTGCTGTCTTACCTCGTTGACACCTGATTTCTGGATCCAGAGTTCGTTACAACTTTACATACAAAACATTCAACTTTTAGCTGAGAACCTTTGCACCGAGTAAAAGGTAAACACTTCAAGTAACTTTCCGAAGAGTCTTTTAACTTATAAACGAACAAAAAACAACATTTTCGCGTAGAAAACAAAAATTAATTCACACGGTTGACGTCGCTTTCGCCATGGTGTTGATGCACAATGGCGCCCTCTGGCGGCGAATTAGAAAAGTTGTTCAGTGCGTTCCGTTGTACGCAGCTACAACATTACTTCTTTAATATGGCAAAGGAATAATTATTTCAAGTCCTTATTTAATATTGAGAGGTAGCAAAAAGAGAAACAAAATTTAATCACGATCCTAAACATTAACACACTGAATATAGTGCTATAAAACAGAACATACATTCACAACCCTAAATAACATGGACCTAATATTACTATTCTCTCAATCAGGGGTTCCCAACCTGTGCGCCTCGGCGGCGCCCTAGTGCGCCGTAGACAGTACAGAAGCCGTGAGGCTATCCGTGAGCCGTGAGGCTATCCTCTGTACCATACTCCGATCCGAAACCTTTTAACTTAAGGATTGGCGGGTACAAAATAAATACTCCAACAATGAAAAACACACAAACTTAACCTATCACACTGACTAAGTAACTGTATTTGTTTTGATTGAGTATTCTAATGAGTAAATAAAAAACTCAACTTCATATTGTGGATGTTTAAAATTTGTGCCTAGCATCATTGTACCTACCTATTTCTTTCAACTGTATCTGACTGTCTAGCTAGGTTAGGGCGCGCGCCGAGATCAAACTCTGAAGTTATAAGTACCCTCGGACTGAAAAAGATTGGGAGCCCCTACTCTAAATAGATAATTATAATCTTTACGACTGAATACCGCAAAAATACATGAGAGAAATCGCTCGGACTATGCCACAGCCAAGCCTGTTATACTGCTTCTCCACCATCTCTCCACACATCAATCGTTTTATTCGAACAGTTTCCTGCTGCAGGGTATAAAGTGAAACAAACTTTTTAATACACAAAACACAATTTATTTCTAGCAAACAAAAATACAATAAGAGAAAGAAAACAAAAAATAAACCTGTGATGTTACAATTTCAATAATTAATACCGATTTACTTAGTTTTCGGGTTCAGGAAAACAATATTAATTGTATCCCTATTTAATAAGATAACAGGTACAAAAAATAACTCCGACTTTAAACACACGTGGTGTGAACACACGCTAACACTACAAAAATGACTAAATCAGTGACTCGCTGCTTATTTCTACGCAATAAATAAGTAGAAAATGAAATATTGAGGTATTCTTACACAAGGAACTTAAAAGAAGAAAAAGCGATCACACTTGTATTACTATCTCATACGTTTTAATATTGTGTGGCTAAATAAATAGGTCTTATCATATCAATAAAGATTAATGTGAAAAATAACTTAGATACAATTACGCAATAGGATTTTATGCGTAGTATAGAATAAACGTGCATTGAAATGTTTAGCGATAGAATTCGTTTTTAATTAGAACTCTTTTCATTTTGGCTTGGTTATCCTTACACTATTCTAATGTGTTTCTCTCAACCAACACTCAAGTACAGTGATCGAATTGTACTAACGAACCGGATCGCATTTCCCTTCAAATCTTGCAATATTTTATTTACCTTGCCTTGTTAGTATGGGACAAATCTTACAAACCATTTTTTAACCACTTGCTGTTTTGGCATAGGTGTATGCAATCGCAATCGTAATGTTATTATGGATTATTGTGATGATCTGATGACGGAGTTAGCGTTGTCAATTGACATGTGTTTTTTCGCCGAGTGTTTCTGAATTAAAGTTTGGTAAGAACGATATGACGAGAATTTTCACTGATTTTTACGAACAGCGTTCCCCGGTCCATTTCGAGCACTGCTCTAGCAACACAGACTTACAAGCTAAATTATATAATAAACTTTAAAATAACTGTCAAAGGTGGAGGGTTGCATAATCATTAATCATTTACATGACAATCTGTAATTTTTAATTCGAAACAATTTTTTCAGTTTGTTTTCCTCGGACTTGACACTGGCAGTAATGGCATAGTTTAAAAAGGGGAAGTAGGTTATCTTCATACAAACGCGCCGCGCGCGGCTTGTATGTGTGCGCCATAGTATCTATGCGTCGCCGCACGCACACTCGAAACTTGTGCGGTACTGGCGGACTGCGAAACACGCCGAGATTTTGTTGAGTGTGCGTGCGGCGACGCATAGATACTATGGCGCACACATACAAGCCGCGCGCGGTGCGTTTGTATGAAGATAACCTACTTCCCCGTTTTTATACTATGGTAATGGTCGCACGTTATACACGACCGGTCGACATAACATAAAAAAAAACAATTTTCATTCGAGTTCCGTGTACGACAGCGAATAATAAAGTTTTTAGTAGGTAGACACTTGTCTATCGGGAACTGTAGTGTTCTGTGCTACTCGTGCACATAAATAAGGGTGCGCACTTAAACTTGGTTAACTCCACCTTCGAAATTTGAACGAGTACCACAATTTCAACATGGTTATCCTAAGTTGTGGATAGGAAAATTAGTTTTTTCCTCCACATTTGATTTTAACATCCTTCTTACTAAAATTTTAAGATCACTTTTACTTTAATATAAACTTCTCCTTTTCTTAAGTCGGTTAAAAATAGGGTTATGATTGCACAAAAACTGTAAGAATAATTAACAAACATCTACTTTAACATGAAAATCGAATCATCATAATTTATTATGTATTTGAAAACAATTTTTTTTTTCAAATTTTTTAGACATAATTTGTATATTATTATTGTTCTCATAATTGCAATCCGTCGATCCTAAATGTAGGTTAGGACAGCTGAGACATGTCGCCCGGAGAGATCTCGCATATTCAGGTCGATAGCAATTCGTATATGACGACAAACAAGCAAACTTTGATCGGTTGTGACGGTATACTTTCGCCAAAGAATAAAAAAGCATGGTTCAGCCAGCCGGATTTTTCACTTTTCGAGCACATCAGATCTCAGCTCCTGAAGGGTTTTCGGGATTCGTTCCTCATCAAAAGGAATGTGACGCGTATGTGACGGAAATCTAAACTAATTTCATCCATCGTGATGCAATACTTTTGGAGAAATCTTGAAAAACAAGAGTCCAGCCAGCCTGATATCCGGCTGGCTGAACCATTTGTTTTTCGATGATTTCTCGCTAAATAACGCGTTTCACTCTGAACTTTTTGATCAAAGGAATGTGATGGGAATGTGACAGGATACCAAGCAGATTTGAACGTCCGTAACGCATGCATTTTTGAGATATCCCAGAAAACTAAATGGTTCAGCTGGAAAAAGTCAGGCCAGCTGAACTACCTGTTTCTACCACTTCAAGGTGCGACACTCGAAAAATCTAGAACACAGGAATGTGACAATGATGATAAATACGATGTTCCGATTGTGATGGCATTCAAACCTGCTTGGTATCCTGTCACATTGCCATCACATACCTTTGATCAAAAAATTGTTCAGAGTGAAACGTGTTATTTAGAGATAAATCGATGAAAAATAAATGGTTCAGCCAGCCGGATATCAGGCTGGTTGGACACTTGTTTTTCAAGATTTCTTCAAAAGTATTGCACCACGATGGATGAAATTAGATTTCCGTCACACACGCGTCACATTCCTTTTGATCAGGAACGAATCCCGAAAACCCTTCAGGAGCTGAGATCTGATGTGCTCGAAAAGTGAAAAATCCGGCTGGCTGAACCATGTTTTTTGGATTTTTTGGCGAAAGTATACCGTCACAAACGATGAAAGTTTACTTGTTTGTCGTCACATCCGATTTTCTATCGACCTGATTATGCGAGATCTCTCCGGACGACATGTCTCAGCTGTCCTGACCTACATGATTCTAAGGCAGTTTCCTCATTATATTTTCTAAGAATTGACTTTCGATTTTTCGGGAGAATATTGCGGTATCTTGTAGTCATCAAAAACAAGTTTTATTTAAATGTACAGAGGCCAGCAGGTATGGCTCCTTTTCTTGTGAAAAACAAAAAGAAAAAACATGAAATAGGAAGAGATTTAAAATAAGTAGGGACTGTAGGGAGAGACGTGGAAGGGAAAAAGGAAGAGAAAAGCAAAAGAAGGGCAAATAGAAAAAGACGGAAAGAAGAAGAGAAAGATGAGGAAAGATAAAGAAATAGAAAAGGAAGATAAAATTAAAAAGAAATTTTAAAAATTATGTCGACGACTTGCTCATTCATGATATTTCGTGATTTTTTCAAACCTCACGCTTATTCTTTTGCTATCATAGGAAAAACCCTATGATAGCAAAAGAATAAACAGACTGATCTCAACATAGTTAAAACTTGCAGCTAATTTGTTGGCCTCTGTACACTTTCTTAGGCTACATTTTAGTTTTAGGCCCATATTACAGAAAGAGACTCAAGTCCTGATCTATAATTAAGAATTGGTTGTCTCTTTCTCTGACTATCAAAATGACAAGACGACTGCTACTCAAGTATAGATCAGAGTCCGAGATCCGTATTCACGCGTTTCAGACTCTGAGCTATACTTGAGTAGCAGTCGCCTTTGTCATTTTGATGGCGAGGGAAAGAGCCAATTAATACTTAATTAATTTTAGAATATTTGTTGCATGTATTTTTTATGGACAAATAAAATCCGTTTATTATTATTAAATAGATAAATACTTTATTGCATACTTCACAAGGCAAAACAAATATTATTAATATTACTGAAGTATACATCAAAACTTGAGTCTCTTTCTATAATACGGGCTTTAGGCTACATTTTAGTTTAAGTATTCATCTTATTGAGTCCTTTAATAAAGTTGGTCATATCATACTCCTCCTCGTACTGTTTGTCGTCCCAGAGATCTGGGAGTGACTCGAGAGCTGATGATGAGGGCTGCGGCTGTCTCGAAGGTCCACTGGACCCTGAAGGTGGCTGGAATAGATCCAGGAGTTGTTCCGTCCCCATAGTCTCCATGGCTGCATTCTCGCTGCTTATTACTGTGTTCGCGGTTTGTAGTTTGAATTTTTGTAGGCTGAAAAAAAAAAAATAATGATAACTATCACAAAAAAATTAAGTCAATCAAATGGATACCCAAGAAACCTAATAGTCACCAATTTTATGCAATATTAAAAGGATCCCAAGGAATTTAGTAAAATCCTTCGTTATTCCTTGTCTACACCGTTAAGGGAACATTCGTACAAAATTTCAGCTTTGTAAGTCCAAAAACAAATAGAAATTAACTTATTCAAAGTTAACATTTCGCCTGCGACTATTCGCGTGGAAAAGTAACCTATGCCTGTGCGGATAATAACGTGGATTCTTCCAAATAGACAAAAAAAATACAAACTTTCACATTATAATATTACAGGAGTAACGCACATGGAGATAGTAATTGTTAAAAAAAAAAATATAAAGAGCTTTAGGTACCTCTCTTTCAACCTCTCGGGTGGTTAATCAGTCCATGAAACTAAACAACTTCCCCAAGGAACATAGGTCAAAATACGACAAAGATTTCTGAGTTCCCATACAAATTTCATCAGTTTATAGCGTATTTTGTGTGGGAGGTTAACAATTTTTTTTCGTATTTTGACCTATGTTCATTGGGGAAAGATGTTCAGTTTCATGGACTGATTTACCACCCGAGAGGTTGCAAGAGAGATACCTAAAGCCCTGTATGTTTACTTTACATTACTCAGCCAAATTATAGGGGATGATGTTCCCCATGGAATTCAACAACTTTTAGCAAACCATATGAAATTTTAGTTAAAGTTGTATGGAGGTGATTTTTTTATATTTCGACCTATGTCCCTTGGAAAAGTTTTTCAGTTTGGTGGGCTGATTCAGATCCTAAATTTTTGCAAACTAATTTAGAGTCACCCAACCAAACACTTTCACATCTAATCTATACTAGACTAATATTATAAAGAGGAAAGATTTGTATTTTTGTATGTAACGAATAGGCTACGAAACTACTGGACCGATTTGAAAAATTATTTCACCATTAGGATGCAACATTATCTCTGAGTAACGTAGGCTACATAATTTTCCCGATTTTCCACGGGAACGAAGTCCCGATCGGGATGCTAGTATCTAATAATTACAAGAGTAACACACATTGTGGGTCGTCCATTAATCACGTGAGTCTTAAAAGGGGGGAGGGGTTTGTAAAAATCACGAAATATCACAAGGGGGAGGGAAGGGTGTAGTGAGATATCACTTGTATTTAGTTTTTCTAATATTAATCAAGAATTCAAATTGAAACTGAAATGAGATTATATTTATACCTGTATAAAAAAAACCAGAATATTTTTTCAGATATTCTGAAAAAATTCAAGAGACTTTTTTCTGAAAATTACACGTCATTTTGGAAGGGGGGGGGGGGAGTGTTAGTCATAACCTCAAAATATGTTAAAAATATGCCAAAAAACCTCCCGTGATTAATGGATGATTCCTTGGTTGTAAGAATAAAACCATTTTGATTTTATTTCCGAGTATATTAAGATGGTCTCACCCCATAATCTTCTCCTCGAGCGTGTCCCTGGTGACGAGGCGGTACACGTTGACGACCTTCTTCTGCCCGATGCGGTGCGCGCGGTCCATGGCCTGCAGGTCCTTCATGGGGTTCCAGTCGTGCTCCACGAAGATCACGGTGTCCGCGCCCGTCAGGTTCAGACCTAGCCCACCCACCTGGAAGGTTTTAGGTTGCTTTAGTACAAAAATTCTTTTAAATATGTATACCTAAAAATGAAAACTTATTGCGTTCCGATTGGGAGCTCAAACGTCATTTGAGGAGGACTTATCAGGATTTTTGTTTTTGGTAAATTGTCATAGTGACACAGTATACCGCAAATTGGTTTTGTGCGAGGTTATGCGAGCTAGACTTTAGATTCGATTGAGCGCAGAATGCTAAAAGCGCAAAATGACAACGCGAAACACTTTTAAAGCTCGAAAGTGAAAAATATAAAAAGTACAAAATTACAAAAAATAGTTCATCAAAATATAATCAAGTGGAAACCTTGATTAATCCTGGCGTCACAATTTTCAAACCGCCAAAAAAGGCCTTTGACAAGGTTTAACGACGACAGCCAACGAATTAACTTGCTCTTCAAAGTACGGGAACGCCAGTGATAAATCGCCACTAATGGTCACCCATTAAGTTGCCCCGTGTGTATAACTTAACCTCACTGATCGATTCTATTACTAGGCTACTAGAACAATGAGCTGCAGGTCAATACTATTTTAAAAAACTGCTCCTATGCTTCTACACTGTAGCGCAACGTGTCAAGTTCAGCAACTCGGAATAATCTGGTTTTATTATTTATTTATTTTAGTGAAAAATATTAAGTACTTTACAATTTATCTTTGAAACTAAAATATAGTCCCAAAAAACTGCAAGACAGTTAACTATACACAACTAGAGAATTCCCGGGACTTAGTTCCCGAGGGAATTTCATTAAGTGTTCCCTAATTCCTTGTCTACGTTATAAAAGGAATCTTTGGACCACATTTCAGCTAGATAGTTTTGGGCTGGGCGTTGATAAATGGCTAAACCACGTTTTCCGAGACATTAAAAAAACATCGGAATTGACAGGCTGTTCCCTAGTCTAATACTAACCTGAGTAGTTAACAGAAGTAGATCAATAGATATGTCACTATTGAACCTCGTCACAATAGCATGTCTCTGCGGAGGGGGCACACTGCCGTCCAGCCTCAAATACGTCACATTAGGCAGATGTCTCTGTAGCAAGTCTTTTTCTACTATGTCCAGCATCTTCTTCAGTTGGCAGAAGACTAAAGCGCGATGTTGCGAGACTACCACTTCTGATTCTGTGTCCGATGCTGTTGTGCCAATGCCGCAGTCGAGGAGGAGTTGTCTGGAAGGTTATAATGGATTTTATAGATAAAATCTGATATTTTTAAAAAAATCTATGCTTGTTTTTTTGAACAAAGGCCAAGTTTAATTACTTTTCATAGTGATAAATTATATATATTTTTTTTCATGATAACACCGTCACCCACATATCTTCTCATTCGCACTCTCCCAAGGAACTGTTTCGCGTATGTTTCTGATATCTAATTAATTAAATTGGATGGTAAGTCAAAGTGTTGTCGTTATATTCCTTAGAAGGGAATAACTGGTCCCAATATGATCTATATCACTATAGATATGCAGAGTACTAAATCTTTTGAAGATTAATAAAAACACGTGTTGTTATTACAAGACGCGCGATACTGAAAAATAAATGTTTCCTGCAGAATGTTTTTCGAGCACATCATTCAGTATTAAAAAAAGGAAAGAGTAGTTTATAGTGTTTATACTTTGTTTAGTTGCTTCTTGATGGAACTCCATATTCTTCATCTTCATCAGCCCATATACGTCCCCACTGCTGGGGCACGGGCCCCCCTCGATAACATGAGGTAAATGCCATACTCACCACGCTTGGCAGACGGGTTGGCGAGGGTTTTGATATAATTGCAGAGATTTCCCTCTCTGTGTGCAGATGAACTTGCTTGCATATTTACCTTAGTCGCCTTGTACACAGATAAATATAGTGCCTTGTACGACACCTCGGTAAGAAAGAGGGTGGTCCTATTCTTCTCTGCCGGGGACTCACACGGCTACTCACACACTCTATATTATTACCAATGAAAGATGTTTTTTTCACTAATTCCACTGCTTTATTTTAAACTTTTTTGTGACTGGTTTCGATTGCGTCATCTTCAGGTGTCTTCGGTTCTGAAGATAATCGATATACCGGTCGCAAAAAAATAAATAAGTGGAACTAGTGTAAAAATCATGTCTTTCATTGGTAATGGAAAAATAGTACTTGTTGTAAAAGTATGGTATTATATTCATCTTTACTTTTTGTGTGTAATACTAATTTAGTTTGACTGTACACCTCAATCAAATTAGTTTTATATAATCAGTAATAACTCTGTTTCTAGCAGCGAGGGCCTTTAACCGGTTCCGACATTGTTAATTGAAGTTTCATTACCGTTTCTTTAACTGTTGGTACTCCAATGAAATAATAAAAAACCCCCCCCGCAAAAAAGTAAAGCGGACATTTAAAAAGTAAAAAATAATACCTTTCGTTGAGCCATCAAATTCATTTCAGAAATACCTATATATATATATTTTAATTATCGAAATCGATGGATGGCACGATAGGGTTTGCTCATTAAAATGGCGCTATAATGTCGCGTCGGGGTACCGCTTTAGTGAATCAGTGAATAGTCAATCAAATGAAGGGTCTGATTCACTAAAGCGGCACCCCGACGCGACATTATAGCGCCATTTTAATGAGCAAACCCTATCGTGCCATCCATCGATTTCGATAATTAAAATATATATATATAGGTATTTCTGAAATGAATTTGATGGCTCAACGAAAGGTATTATTTTTTACTTTTTAAATGTCCGCTTTACTTTTTTGCGGGGGGGGTTTTTTAAATTTTTAATTTAATTTTTATTTCAAAATTTTTAACTTATTTTCAAAATAATTAAGAGTGTACTAGTGTGCTGGATATCCTGGCCGCAGCATTAACTCACGGTGTTGCCACCATTGCATTGTATGCAGAATCAAATACTGATCAAAACGAGTCCAAACACGACATATCTGCTATTATTTTTTCAAGGATGTGCTAGTGTTCTGGATATCCTGGCCGCAGCATCAGCTCACCATGTTGCCACCATTGCATTGTATGCAGAATCAAATACTGAACAAAACGAGTCCAAACACGACATATCTGCTATTATTTTTTTAAGAGTGTGCTAGTGTTCTGGATATCCTGGCTGCAGCATCAGACCAAGAGTTCCATAACCCTGCATAGTTATTAAGCATACATGAGTATTTCAAGTTTTAGGTCACATGTATGTTTGAAAGTAAAGTAAATACACATTAAGAGTCTAAGAACCCTACCGCAGCTAACAAAAGAGCTGATGACCTTGAAACGGCTGAACCGATTTTGATAAAACGTATCTAAGAACCATCGCCAAAAACCCTGCTTGTAAATAAAAAAAACCGCATCCAAATCGGTTCACCCGTTTGAGAGCTACGGTGCCACAGACAGACACACAGACACACAGACACACAGACACACAGACACACACACATAGCGGTCAAACTTATAACACCCCTCTTTTTGCGTCGGGGGTTAAAAATAAAATAAATGATAGGATAACATCAATATACACAGTACGTCGACGACATCCTCTATACTAACTTCAATGCGGGCAGTTTGGCGGAGTGCTCGATGTCGTCGAGCGTGGAGTGCTGTGCGGCGAGCTGCGCGAGTACACGCGGCGCCTCGGGGTGCTCGGCCGTCAGCACCAGCTTCGGGTGGTTGCACACGTTCTGCAGGTAGTGCAGCGCCTGCGCACAACAACGGGTTCAGGTTTAGTTTTGTGGTATATAGGTGTCCCACGGCTGTGCCACATGGAGGGAAAGTTCCTTAATTGTAGATGGAACATTTTATTGAAAGAAGAATTTTTTTTTAAAATTTAAACTTCATTCATACATTTTTAAATAATTGCCTGGTTGAACCGGGAATCGATCCCTCTAAACGAGAAAAAAAATTCATCGTAAGGATATTTTTTTGCTAAATAACATAGCATCAGAACTAAAAGGGAGACCATGAATTTTAACATTTAATGTAAAATTATGTTCAGAAAAATGAGAAACTGACTCATTTTACTGTAGTATTAGAGATACTTTTTGTAATGTAATTTGATACGCGAAGGCCGGCCTCAAGGTTCTGACAGAATACCAGCGTCGTGGCTGTGCTGCGACATATGCTGAGTCAGAACCTTTTTGCCAACACGGTACATTTCAAATTATAAATAGTTGTGCACTTAGAAATAAGGAAATTATATGTAACTAATTAATTTGTTGTGTTCTGGATTGGTAAATAAATGGGATTTCATTCATTCATTTCATTCATTTTGAGTATTTTTATAAATTAAATTGATTAAATTAGAATTAAAAATTTAAAATTCATGGTCTTCCTTTTATTGCTGCCATCGAATTCGAAGTAAATTTGATTTAAAATTAAAAGCGAAATTGGAGATTCGGGAACAATGGACAGAAGGACAGTAACTCGAGCCTACGGCTGGTTACATTTTTATCGGCTCAGACAATATTTTTTCTAAATTTTTTGCATGTAATAGTTTATTATAATAACTATTTAAGGTCTATAATACCTGAGACACATGTAATGTTATTTACATCTCTTTAAAATGTGAATAGGCTTCTTCTGGATCAGTTTGCTACATCCTTTATGCTAGCCTAGCCTTTAGATTTTTTACTGTAAAACTATTAGTTTAATAAATACATTTCATTATTATCCATACAGTCACATATTTCTCCTTTGACTTAAAATTTTAGCTTCACAGAATCTGATAATGTTAAACGTTTCGGAGAGCTAGTTTACCTGGAAGACATGCGTATGACTGGACTGCGAAGAGTTGAGGTCTGCTGGCATGTGTTCGCGGGAGAAGTGCTCGTATAAACAGCGCTGAAGCGGGCTCAACTCGCAGTAGTAGTCCTGAGTGATCTTCGGAGGAAGCTCCTTTAATACGTCTTCCTTCACTCGCCGGAGTAGGAAGGGTAACACCTGTGGGCGTAAACGTTTTTTGTTATTTTTAATACCCGATAAAAGCGTGATATGAGTTTGACGTGTGTATCTGTGGTTTTGTTTTTTAGAAAGTCAAACTCAATCTCATATCACAAAACAGGTAGGTAAAGAAAACAATCAACGAACAAAGTGCGCTCGAGCAACGCACACATAGACACTGCTCACGGACACGATATCGGGGACCAGTCTAGACCAGTGCGAGCGCGAGTGCCCGCTTGAGACGCACACATAGACACTGCTCACGGACACGATATCGGGGACCAGTGTAGACCAGTGCGAGCGCGATTGCCCCGCTTGAGACGCACACATAGACACTGCTCACGGACACGATATCGGGGACCAGTGTAGACCAGTGCGAGCGCGAGTGCCCCGCTTGAGACGCACACATAGACACTGCTCACGGACACGATATCGGGGACCAGTGTAGACCAGTGCGAGCGCGAGTGCCCGCTTGAGACGCACACATAGACACTGCTCACGGACACGATATCGGGGACCAGTGTAGACCAGTGCGAGCGCGAGTGCCCGCTTGAGACGCACACATAGACACTGCTCACGGACACGATATCGGGGACCAGTGTAGACCAGTGCGAGCGCGAGTGCCCGCTTGAGACGCACACATAGACACTGCTCACGGACACGATATCGGGGACCAGTGTAGACCAGTGCGAGCGCGAGTGCCCGCTTGAGACGCACACATAGACACTGCTCACGGACACGATATCGGGGACCAGTGTAGACCAGTGCGAGCGCGAGTGCCCGCTTGAGACGCACACATAGACACTGCTCACGGACACGATATCGGGGACCAGTGTAGACCAGTGCGAGCGCGAGTGCCCGCTTGAGACGCACACATAGACACTGCTCACGGACACGATATCGGGGACCAGTGTAGACCAGTGCGAGCGCGAGTGCCCGCTTGAGACGCACACATAGACACTGCTCACGGACACGATATCGGGGACCAGTGTAGACCAGTGCGAGCGCGAGTGCCCGCTTGAGACGCACACATAGACACTGCTCACGGACACGATATCGGGGACCAGTGTAGACCAGTGCGAGCGCGAGTGCCCGCTTGAGACGCACACATAGACACTGCTCACGGACACGATATCGGGGACCAGTGTAGACCAGTGCGAGCGCGAGTGCCCGCTTGAGACGCACACATAGACACTGCTCACGGACACGATATCGGGGACCAGTGTAGACCAGTGCGAGCGCGAGTGCCCGCTTGAGACGCACACATAGACACTGCTCACGGACACGATATCGGGGACCAGTGTAGACCAGTGCGAGCGCGAGTGCCCGCTTGAGACGCACACATAGACACTGCTCACGGACACGATATCGGGGACCAGTGTAGACCAGTGCGAGCGCGAGTGCCCGCTTGAGACGCACACATAGACACTGCTCACGGACACGATATCGGGGACCAGTGTAGACCAGTGCGAGCGCGAGTGCCCGCTTGAGACGCACACATAGACACTGCTCACGGACACGATATCGGGGACCAGTGTAGACCAGTGCGAGCGCGAGTGCCCGCTTGAGACGCACACATAGACACTGCTCACGGACACGATATCGGGGACCAGTGTAGACCAGTGCGAGCGCGAGTGCCCGCTTGAGACGCACACATAGACACTGCTCACGGACACGATATCGGGGACCAGTGTAGACCAGTGCGAGCGCGAGTGCCCGCTTGAGACGCACACATAGACACTGCTCACGGACACGATATCGGGGACCGCTTGAGACGCGCGCGTGTGCGGCACCGAGCGTAGGTATGAAAAGTGAACTACATACACGTGATTGACTTCTGTACCTATCTGTTTTGTGCTCATACACACGTCCATTCGTTAATGGACTGATTCTGATGCGGGATTTTTTGTTTGAAAGCTGACGAAATCGAGGTGGTTTATTTGACTTTTGGTTCAACCGTTGAACATTTTTAAGCAATCGGATGTCGGGGGACTACTGTTGAGCCGAGGAACATAGGCTCCTTTCACAATACACAATAAGGATTCTGCGTGTGAGTTCGTACTAAGTTCGTACGCATAGGTAATGAGTGCGTACGCATGTTTAGTGGATGCGTAAGTTGGCGCCAGGGCCGAAAATCGGTCAGACCTCATCATCATCACACATGTGTAGTAATAGATAGAATAGATAATTCTTTATTGGATAGGACATCTCAACACAAACATTTAAGGACAGTACAGTAGAAAAACACTTAACAAAAAACAAAAAGAACAAACATATACCAAAATTAAGAAACAAAAAAATACATAATTAAAATAGTAAATCGTCGATGTAATGCCTCGCACGCGAGCGCACACATGTGTAGTATATACGTACCTGTCGATGTAATGCCTCGTACGCGAGCGTACACATGTGTAGTATATACGTACCTGTCGATGTAATGCGTACACATGTGTAGTATATACGTACCTGTCGATGTAATGCCTCGCACGCGAGCGCGCCGGCCTGCAGCTGTTGCGGCGTGGCGCGCGGGTCGCGGGCCTGCAGGATGGGCCGCGAGTAGCGCGCCGTGAACTGACGCTCCGAGCCCAGCAGCCCCGGCATCAGGAAGTCGAACAGCGACCACAGCTCTAGGACGTTGTTCTACAAATTATAAGTCATGGTTGAATGTACCAGAAGTTAAAAATATAACTAAACGCTACGCTACACAAGGCCCACACTAAGGTTTCCCCTTGTGTCATGGGTCCCTCGGAACATAAATAAAGACAGACGCGAACATCCATGACCCGAGAACAAACATCTGCTTTTTACACAAATATTTGCCTCGACCGGGAATCGAACCCAGGACCCGTCGATCAAAAGGCTGGGTCACTACCACTCGACCAAACTGGCCGTCAAACCACTCGACCAACTGTTTAGAAACGAGAAATTCTTTATATGCCAGACGCGGATAGCATTCAAGAATCAGTATCTCATGGTCACGTGACTGTTTCGACCAAAGAGATTACGAGAAAGCATCACGTGACCATGAGATAGCGCGTGAGATAATATGTCATGGCGATCATTATGATGATAGCCCAGCCCAGCTAATGTATAGTGTAAAAGGCGAAATGCCATACACAGTTCATTTTGCGACAAATGTGGCTAGATTAATAATAAAATAATATGCATTTTATTAATACAAATTTATAAACATTATTTAGAAACACCAATGAATATCCAAACATGTTTAACGTTGAGGCCGACCGAGTGGTTAATGGAAGGAAGTAAATTATCACTCCATAGTTAGATGGTAACTAGTAAGTAGCAACTAGAATGTTTATTGGAAAATGACACTGGCCTATACAAGGGTGGCCCTCCCAAACCGGTCAGGTCAGAATGGGGATTTCAGAATATATAAGAGATAGAATAGAAGTATATCTTCTAAGGAATTTCTAGAGCCTACACGAATTACCGCAACTTCCAAAACGTGTCTTGATAACATATTATACAAATTTTGATCCCTCGGAAAAATCTGTTATCCACAAGTTACCATCGGATCACTCGGGCCAACTAGTTTCCTTTGATGCGCTTCGTGGAAAGGCTGTAGAAAGAGGTATCAAATTTGTGCCTATTAGTGACATAAGGCTTGAGAATTACAGAAGTAATATGATCACCAAACTACCAGATCTAAGATTTGAAAGTGATGATCCTAACAAACTCTATAACTCTGTACTCAGTTTATCTAAGCAAGAATTAGACATTGTGTTTAAAGCCAAGACGCTAAAAATTAATGACTCCTTGAAGTTTAGTGATTGGGCGACAGTGGGAATTCACAAAAGCAGGGAAAGGCTATACACACATCAAAAAAAGTTTACGATCAGTAGCAAAATCAGGTGTATTCTTTAAAATATAAATTATTTAAAGAAACTGTTTATGTTTTATGATTTTATAATGAAAATGCACTAAGTAAATAAAAGAATCATTATTAATTATTTACTTTTTATTAACAAAAGCTAGGAAATGCAATTTTGGCTTAAATGTAATGTAATGAAAAATTTGAATTAATGAAAAAACAAACAAAATTTATTACGAAAAAATTAATAGTTAGTATAAAATGACTCCTCCCCTGGCTCGCACACATGCGGAAACCCTTCTGGGCATGCTAAGAATTAAGTTATCTAGCATTTCTTGTGGTAACCTGTCCCACTCTTCAATAGCAGCTGCCCTGATTTCTGACACTGTTCGCGGAGGTGGCTGACGGTTCCAAACAGCTCGCTTAAGAGCATCCCACGCATGCTCGATCGGGTTTAAGTCAGGCGAGCCGGCAGGCCAGTCTAACCTGGTGATGTCGTATTGCTGGAGAGCAGCATCAACACGTCCGTTTCGATGTGCGGGCGCATTATCATCTACCATTATGAATTGGCGCCCGTGGTTGATGCGGAATGGTCTGACGTATCCATCGATTGCAATCGTTTTGTACATGGCTCCGGTCATGGTGCCTTGATACGGGATTAAGGGCGTCCTAGCCCCAATCATTATCTCGGCCCAAAAGGACACTGATTTCCCGCCCTGCTGAACGGTTCCAGTGGCAGTTCTCTGCCTTTCAGAGTCGCCAGGTCTTCTCCAGACACGGACACGTCGGTTATCTGGATGTGTACTGATCCGCGTTTTGTCAACGAAGAAGCAGTTCTGCCAGATGCTTTCGTCCTCAATTTCTTCATTTTGACGGAGCCTAGCCCATTGCAATCTGCGCCGCTTCCGTTGCTGTGAGTTCAGAGGTGCTCGCCAGGATCTCCTTGCTCGTAATCCAGCTTGGTGTAAGCAATTTCTAATCGTTTGGGTGCTAACTTCGCGGCCGGTGGCAGCTCGCAGCTCTGCTTTCATTTTAGTAGCGTTCATTGTTGGGTCACGGGCAGCCAGTAATCTGATATATCGCTTCTGAATTGCAGTAAGAACAGTTGGGCGACCACTGCGAGGTCGATCAGCTAAATCTTCCATGCCCTGATACCTCTCCAACGTGGTCACCACGCAGGATTGGGATACATGAACTCTGCGTGATATTTCCCTCGTGGAATAGCCTTCTCCACTTAAAGTTAGAATTCTGGCTCGTAAAACTGCAGTTAATCCTCTCGGCATCGTTACCAACTTATTTTTTTTTGAATAAATTGAAAATATTGATAAGTTGCGACTATGTCAGATTTCTGAATGAAAGCAAGCAAGGGTTGATTGTCTTTTTAAATGAAAAAACATTTGAATTACGAAATTATTTTATATTTAAATTTCATATTTTTAAATAAGGAATCAAAAGATAAAAAGTGATTAAGTTTTATTCTTCTACAATAAAAAATATTAGCACTTTTCCAAGTGATCGCAAACTTTTTTTGATGTGTGTATGATCTCTATGGTGAGAAAGCATATAACCATTCTGAAACTTTTGTTGAGTATGTAAGAGCTTATTCCAAAACATGTAAACGTGTATGTAAAGCGGCGAAGGCTATGTTTGTTAGAAACAAAATTAAAAATAGTAGTAATATCGTTAAGACTTCTTGGAAAATTATTAATAATGAGACGAGAAGGGTTAAGGCTCGCAACTTTGATTTTAAGCTCAATATTAATAACAAAATCCTAACATCCGATGCAGCTATTGCTGCCGAGTTTGAAAGGTTTTTCACTGACATTTCAGTCTCCACAAATCAATCACTTGGCTCATCTCCCGTTCTCGCTGAATCGTTACTCAAGCAAAATGTAGACGAAAGTAAGGTTCATTTCAGTTTTTCACACATAAGAATTGTTGACATTAAAACTTTTAAAATGTTAAACATGAAAAAGTCTGCGGACCTTGATGGTCTTTCAGTAAAAGTAATAAATTGCATAATGGATTGTATTGCTCTACATTTAGTGTTTATTTTCAATAGTTGTGTCGATAGTGGTGTGTTTCCTGATTTGATGAAACATAGTAAAGTAATTCCTCTGTTTAAAGCTGGTAGTACATCTGACCCCACCAACTTTAGACCCATTTCAATACTACCAGTACTTAGCAAAATTTTTGAAAAAATTATCCTTAGTCAAATAACCACTCACTTCTACGCTAGTAAACTTATGAATATTAAACAATTTGGATTCACGCGGGGTCGTTCAACAACCGATGCCGGTGTTGAGCTCATTCGTCACATTTTTGGGGCCTGGGAGGATTCACATGATGCTCTTGGAGTCTTCTGTGATTTGTTCAAGGCTTTTGACTGTGTTCACTATGAGACTCTAATCAGAAAATTACATCACTATGGCATCAGAGGAAATGCACTTAGGCTTCTGGAATCTTATTTGTGTAATAGGATCCAGAAGGTTGAGGTTAACGGAACTAGATCACCTGGGTCAACAGTCTGTATGGGCGTCCCGAAGCCCCCGCAGGGTTCAATTTTAGGACCATTCTTGTTAAAAGATCAATAAAACAAAAATGTATTTTTTTTTCTAAAATGACCGGGTTCGATTCCCGAGTCGTGTATGATTTTTTTTTAAATCTATGAATGCAGTTTTTGTTTTCTCTAAAATCGATATCGTGGTTCAGTGGTTCCTTAGAAGATATTCTTCTATCTCTTATATATTCTGAAATCCCCATACTGACCGGTTTGGGTGGGCCACCCTTTATACTAGCAAACCTACTACGTGCTAAGATTATACTAAGATAGATTAACATCAATCGACAGATGTGATATATTTGTCCTATCTATGCACATTCCTGAGCGTGCAGCTACATTTGACCATAAAAGAACTAAGTCTAAAAATATTTATTGTACACAATTATATGAAGCATAAAAATCTTACCTGTATAGGTGTACCCGATAAAATAAGTCTATGATTAGCGACTAGTTGTTTGATGGCCTTGAAAGCTTTGGTCTTGCCGTTCTTGATAACATGTCCTTCGTCCAATACGCAGTAATTCCACTTGATCTTGCTAAAGAAGTCTATATCCTTTCTAACAATGTCATATGACGCTACGATCAGATTGTAGTACTTCACTTGGCTCCGTAAACGCTCCCTTTCGACCGGCGGGCCGACGTATTGGAGGGGTTTCATGAATTTAGACGGAATGAATTTGTTTACTTCGAATACCCAGTGACCTGAAAATAAAGGGTTTAAGGTTAATTGATTGATCATATTTCACGACTCTCTCAACTTTATAATTTTTCACATTTATTTTAAACATCACCACAAAAACAAGCACAGTTATCATAAGCGATAATACTTCAAGTTTTTTTTTAAACAAAAAAGTTATTTATAGTGCGATCGACAACCATTTTGTCCAGAGTAACGAGTGTGAGATTTGTCACGAGGTTTTTGGAGGTCATTTCTAAGAAGGATTACAAAGTCTATTTAAGAAAATAATGTTTTCGACCAATAAAGATTCTGTTAGATGTGCACGTATACATGCGTACAACAAGCGTACATACGCCCGCACTTTAAAACAAATACGCACACCACCATTTCACATTTATTTTCGCGAATCGCATAAAGTTGTTAAGTTTAAAAGTAAGAATCACTCCTTAAAGTTTCGTAAGATTATTTAATAGACAGTGCCCCATAGACGGGCACTTTTATTTTGCACTAGCTTTCCGCCCGCGGCTCCGCCCGCGTGGACTACAGGTTATATCGTAACTGTGGGATAAAATGTAGCATATGTCCTTTCCCAGGCTCTTATCTATCTCTACCAAATTTTATCAAAACCGGTTCAGTAGTTTAGGGGGTGAAAGACAGACAGACAGAGTTACTTTCGCATTTATAAATTGGTAAGGATAAGGATTATTCATCGAAATTCCTTCTACTTTAGCCGTCTTGTTCACCGTATCTGTAAAATCAAGTGAGGTTCTATCGTACGATACACAGTTTAGTTACCTGTAAGGGTAGGTGGACACACGACGAGTGAAGGTAAGTTAGGCGCCCGCGAGTTGGCCCGCTCCCAGTGTGACCCGCACACTACCACTATGGACTGGAGAGTTTTGCCCAGACCCATGTCGTCGCATAACACACCGTGCAGTTTGTACTCGTAGAGGAAGCGGAGCCAGTTTACTCCCGCCTGGAATAAATAACAAATAATAGTATATTGTGCAACTCGGAAATAAAAGACGGATTTTAAGCGAGGGCCAAAGTTGGATCACGAGCAAATGAAGGATTCTATGACCTCGAGAAAAAGAAAGATTTAAGCGGAAAATAAACATTTAATCAAGAAAAAAGGAATGTTACATTAATGAAAATGTTCAGAGGCCAGCGCATCAGGTTACCCCATTTTCATCTTATCGCAACGGCACAGAGTGCACGTCTGTGGTAACCTGATGTGCGGCCCTCTGTACATTCAAATTTGAACAATAGAGTAATTTTCTTGTTGTTGTCGGTAGGGTGGTCAATCTGTGACGAGATATTTATTTCTTGTCGACGTATTACTAATTAATGACAGCAAAGAACACACATTTTTATTTTAAAGTTTTAGATCTGTCGAAAATGTTGACCATTCAAATATTGAAGAGTTATCTGCGCAAGGAGTTTGAATTTCGAATATTCTTTGCGATGGAGGTCGTATGTCTATCCATTGGAGTGTTCGAAATTTAAACACCAAAATTGATAAAAAAAATGCTCTTTTTTCACGTGTTTTGCGGGAGAGAATCTTTTTAGGGTTCTAAATTCAAATATCAAAACTGTGACTAAAAGAGCTCTTTATCCCCAATTTTCAGTGAAAAAAAGAAGCTTTCTAGAGGGGGAATGGTATAAATACATGTTTATCTTCCCTCACAACATAATTTTGATAAGTAATAGTTTCTACATTGTATGAAACACATGTAATATAGGTGTCAACAGTAGCGACATCCTTATCGCGGATCACAAGCTTCGTGTAATTAATAAAGTCTTCGAATACTTATGTGGGATTTTTTATTTCATCGAACCAACGATTTGCCCACATAATTTGGTCCTTCGAGCCGGAGGGCCATCAGCTACCTAACAATGAAGCCGCTTAGTTGTGATTTTGTTTTTTTTTCTGTGTTTATATGAACAGAAATTCGATGCGCTCTTCCGTCGTATCGCATAATATTAGCGTGAAATCAGTTGTATGGAGGTTATTTTTTAAATATTTCGACCTATGTTCTTTAGGAAAATATTTTCAATTAAGTTGTAATTAAAGTCAATCAAAACATTTAACATATTTAAAATTACCTGCAATGTCCATGGATCAGGTTGACTAGCTGATCCAGGAACAGCTATTCAGCTATTGATGCATGTCTCTTTATCTCTACGAGCAACAGCAACAAATTTTAACCCAAATACGGAATAGCACCTTTCTCTTTTACGCATGCTGTGTTCACTTCTTTAGGATTCATTCTTATTCGCATGTACTTTGCGCCGGCTGGCTGCGGGAGCAGGGTGAGTCGGAGCACGAATAAGAAGATGATTACATTTAGGCTGGATTATATTTATTATACGAAACACTTAAAACGGTATAATACATAAAACGGTATATTATGAGCGGGCGTGCGCCTGCGACGGAAACTCAGTTAGGTCTGTGTCATCCTAGCGAATAACAGCTAGAAGTGTTCAATTTCGAATTTGGATTAGGAATGCCAAAACTGAAGAGTAAAAATGTCGCGAAAAGAGAATGGAGAAGGAGGATGAAGACGAGGCGCATGCCGTCTCGTTACAACTTTAGTAAAGTTTTTATATGTATTATACTTATATATTTGAATGATATCCCGTAAGTGAACCGTAATAAAAAAATTAATTAAAAAATAAACAGTTGTGCTAAACGAAACTTGGTCGGCGAATCCAAGTCAGAGGCCATTTGGCGGTTTAAAAACTCAGATACCGAGGTTTGTCAAGTTTACCACATACTTAGTTAAACCATAGTCTTAGAATTTTTGTATTCACTGGTGTGATAGACCAACACAAAGCTTGCTGATACTTATGTGCAAGTTTGAAATTTGACAAAATATCAACAACATTATGGAAGTTGATGTATTAAAAGTCGTTGACGTTACTCTTTGCAGTTAGGTTGATAAAATCTGGACTACTCAATCTTTACTTACAATTTCACTGTTTAAAGTTTTTGTTTGACTCGCTTATGTAAGTCTGTACACTCACAGACTTACATAAGCGAGTGACAACAATTATAATTGTGTTTGAATATACTTCTTACACTACTACACAATTTCAACAAACAGATAATTTTTCATTTTCAATATAAATCTTCACTTAAAATATCACATAAATACACGACAATATATCACATATACCAATAAAAATGTTATACCTACTAGATTATGATATATATATATATATATATATATATATATATATATGTTTTATAAGATGGGTTAATTCTTGACCTCAATCTTGACTATAAAGATCAAAGATGAGGTCGACGATGGAGCGAGATAACTCAGAAAATGCCTATATAGGCACTGGTACTCCCACGCACCGACGGAACACAGCAAGCTGTTTGGCGTCGGACTTCGGTAGGAGGGTGGTTGCGAACCAGACGGCCCTTAACAGAGCCTACCACACCGCATGAGTTGAATTAACTTGAGTATAAATTAGTAGAATTACCTGTTGATAGCTCCTAAGCTCAGCGTTGACGGGCACTGGCACCTTGTAATCCGGAATGGACTTGGGATTGAACAGCTGATCAAGGAAGTGTTTGTCGCGGAGTCTCTGGGCCCGCAGCGAGGGCGCCAGGCCGGGGGGCTCCGCCGCCGTCCCGTCGAGAGGCATCAGCTGGATGAGGGACGCGAAGCAGCGGGTCGACATCACGCGGACGGCCTCGCAGTGGTCGCTCATGCGGCCTGGGGGCAGAAAACGTTTTTGTTTTTTTTTCAAATAAACGCTACACACTCAAAGGTCTACACTACGGTTTTACCTTACGTCGTGGGTCCCTTGGAACATACATAAATACAGACACGAACGAACACCCATGGCTCGAGACAAAACATTTGCTTTTAACACAAATATTTCCCACGAGTCGAACCCAGTGCCCGTTGATTAAAAGGCAGCGTCGCTACCACTCGACCAAAACGGACGTCAAATCGAAAAATAACCTGTTTCAGTCCCCTGGTGAACTTTTTTTAAGTTACGTAGACTAGCTTAATATAAAATAACACTAAATCATGAGCACATCGACGAGAAATGTGATCCCAAGTTCGTAAAGTGACTTCATAGTGCCTTGATATTAATGGAATGGATCGTACGTAGTGTAGATCTGTTACGGGCGTGTGTGAGCACGTATTTACGTCGGTAAGTTTACGTATATGTACGCGGGCTTGTGAAACTGAATGAGTAGCCATGACCCACTCAAAGTCACGGGGATATAGTAGCAGTTTTTCAAACTGTTATCTCTACAAAGTTGGCTAAATCCTGGACTAAACCCGACTTTTAAACGAGACAAAACATTAGGAGGAAGAAAATGACATCGTTACTGCGCAAATTTTGGAATACTGCATAAATATCTTGTTCAATATCGCTGTTTATCTATTAGGCCACCCTTGCACGCTTTTGGTTGTAAGTTTGTATTGTATGTTTTATCATATGGCGCGCCACATGAACGTACGTCCGCGATTGATTGTTGCGTACACTTCATGTTCGGAGTCCGCTGCGGCAATAGTGAATATTATTTACATTCGGTTTTAGGCGGCTTGATTTAAAGTAATATTGTGGTATACTATCTTTCTGCCCGGGACTTCGTTCCCAGATGAAAATTATAATAATATAATAATAATATAATAATAATAATAATAAGTAGTTTATTTTCTGCCACAAAATCTGCCTATATAATAGTTATATTAAATACATAAAAATGCACTTTAGTTGACAAAATTTTGTGGGAGACTGGTGCCTAAACTAAGCCGAAACTTGTATTTTAGGACACCAGGAACTCCCCAACTCGGAAAATTGACACTTATACAAATGTGCTATACATATAGACTAGACTCTTGTTTTGAAATCAAAAAATAATAAAATAATCTAAGAAGGTATTATCTCTCAACTTATGTAGCCTATGTGTTAATCCAGGGCGTCGGCTACCTCTATAATTATATCAAAATTGGTTAGCCGTTTAAGCGTGAAAGAGTAACAAACATCCATACAACTATACAAGGTGTTTCAAATAAAAACAAAAAAAAGATAATTCAAAATTAATTAAAATTTAGCTTATTGCGCAACTCTATTACAAATATGACAAGTATGTCTTATGAATTTTATGAAACTTTCATTTTGAAAGATGTCAAACCGTGCAACTGATTATTAGAGTTGCGACTTTTTCACTTTTAAAATTAAATTTTGGAATTTCCTTTTTTTGTTTTTTTTGAAACACCTTGTATATACAAACTTTCGCGTTTATAATATTAGTAAGTATTCTGCACAGTAAAGCGAAAAAAAAGTTACCCATAAGCGGTACGACGAGTAGCACGATGTAAGGCACAATTTGCAGCTGCAGCGCGTCCACCGCCCGCGACAGCGACTCGGCCGCGCCGCAGCGCATGCGCTCGTTGCGGACGTCGCCCAGTGCGGGCACGAGCTAAACCAAAAAAATAATACTACAGTGCTTGCTGCTTTGTTTGTTTATGACATTGTAACAAAATGTCTATAACTATGTCTATAAAAATGACATTGCCTGGTTTCTCAATTTAGCTCAAAAACGAGCTACAAGGCATGATATTGAAGGATTACGTTCTGCAACGAAAACCCTCAGTACGCGTGCCACAAGTGCGGACGGATGTGTCGTTCTAGAATCGGTTTATTTAGTCACGAGCGGCGTTGCCTATCTCACACAGTCGCTGCTTAAATCATCTATCAAGATGCAGAGGCCTATGTGATGTCTATGAAAATGTAAAAATTAACGTAAAAAATAGTCATGGTAAGAGCCCATTATAAAATGACAAAACTTAAGTTAACTCCATATCCAAAGGGAAGAAGCTGATAACTCACAACACGACAGTTTCAGTGTGAAATATAAACAGTTTCAGTGTGAAATGTAAACCTTATGCATACATAAATTACAAACACATACACTCACGCTTATAATCCCTGTTGGGGTAGGCAGAGTATCGCGTGGTTCTAGAACTGTTCAACGCCAAGTTTGACATACATTTTGAGGGTTATTAGATGGAACATGAATATTATGGTGATAGGTTGTCGGCCTTTTGCCTATTATATACCAAAACCATCGTGTCCCACTCACTGGCTTCTACTGTATGCCTCGGAAGAATTGTACTAAATAAATTACTATTATTAAAACTTGTTTTTTTTATTTATTTAAATAAATTGATACAAGATGGCGTCGCCACCGTAGCGCACAGAGCGAAGCAAATAAATTGGTAAATAGACAGGGTACTCCAGAATTTTTCCAAACTCATTATGGAAGGCAAGGTGGAAGGAAGGAGAGGAAGAGCGCGACCGAGAAGACGATTCAGCGACATAATATAGGAGTGTCAACTTATAGGGAACTGAAAGATATCTCTCAGAACCGAATAGAATGGAGGGATGTTGACTAATTTTTTTTATTGTTTATCTTAAAAAGGAACTGAATCCAAACCCCAGAACCGAAACAATTTTTGAAAAAAATTAGCGAAAATCTATAAGCGAACGTCTGTAATTGGTTATATGTATCTATACTTTAGTTCCAATTTGTTTTTTGATACTGATGATGTTCCATGTTTAAATAAAAATAAATAAATAAAACTATTGAGAAATAAAAAAGTTACAAGCTATTAAATTTAAATAGAGGGGGAAACTGTCAAACAACGAAAGAGATGCACTTACTGGCATGTGACCTCACCACCATTTGTTTGCGTAGGTAAAAACGAGATAGCTAGCTCTCCCCACAAAACGAGATAGCTAGTCCTTACGATAATATAAATGCTAATAACTTGGTTCATTTATAAACCAATTTTAATGCTGTTTTCGGATATTAATATATTTCTAGCATTATTTTTTGTTTCACATACAATAATTCATAAAATCAAACACTGTCAACATCCCTATTGCTACACCGACAAGAGGCGGCTCTTAAAATTAAGAAGAGACTCCAGAATGAATGTTACCTCATTAATAACAGTCTGCATGAGTGCCGTGGGGTCCCTCGCCGCCATGGCCGCTAACGCCCGCGCCGCCATGTGTCGCACGCCGGTGTATACGCATCGAGTGAGGGCCGTGCACGCTGTGGCCCCAGCACACACCTGGGGCCACAGTCCGGCCCCTATGTACGGGCAAACCACTTCTAGCACTTGTAGACGGGAGATTAGCTCTTCTGCTGGTTCCACTTCTAGGGTTTCTAGTTCTATGGATGGAAAATAAAAAATAATAAACTTAAATTCACTCGCCACGTGATATTGACAAAGACCGATTGTAATATCAATATTTAATTAAGGTTTCAAAACGGTCTTTACACAGGCTGGTAAATAGAAACCGGCCAAGTGCGAGTCGGACTCGCACACGAAGGGTTCCGTACCATTATCTATAAAAACGAGCAAAAAATCACGTTTGTTGTATGGAAGCCTCCTTAATTATTTATTTAATTCTGTTTTTTAGCATTTGTTGTTATAGCGACAGCAAAAACACATCATCTGTGAAAATCTCAACAGTTCAACTATTACGTATCATGAGATACACCTTGAGATAGACGGACGGACAGCGGAGTCTTAGTAATAGGGACCCGTTTTTTACCCTTTGGGTACGGATTCAAAAAAAATTGTTGCTCTAGTTCACATACTTGACTTTTAAAATAGAATAAGATTGTATATCGGCACGTGATACTTTGCTTAGGTATCATATAATTAAAGATAATAAACAACAAGCACTTTGATGTAGGTCTCTTAAGAAATACACAAACACAGACATAAATACACACCAGATGGGTGTTTTAAAGTAACATGACCTCGTTATTTTCTAAACAACAACCAGAAACCCTCACCATTATCAGTCATAACTTTGGCGAAGGGTTCCGTGATGAACTCCCACAGTTTGGGTAGCTTGTCTGGCAGGCTGTCACCGAAGTGCTTGGTCAGACTGGTGAGCGCCAGCGTCGCGCCTCGCCGCTGGATGCGGAGCAGTTTGCGGGACTGGAATTGTAAAGTTAGTTTAAAAAAATATATAACACGTTTGTCTCTCGAAAACAATTAAACTTCGTTTATAAAAATTACCTAAAAAAAATTTTACAGCTGCGATACTTCCATCATTCTCTCGGGGCGTAATCAGGAGTCTATTCAAATAAATAATTTAATTTTAAAGCAGAAAACATTGAGAAAGAAAAAATAATTAAAAATCTCAAGAAGAAAATTCCGCAATCTTCCTCCGATCACCAACAGGGGCGCTCTTTACATTAGTTATTCTATTCAATGCTAGATGGCGTTGTTATTCGCTTTTTTGAAGTTGGTTCTAATTAAAAAAAGATTTTATTTTTCCATTTAAGTGAAAATTATAACCACTTCCTTTTTTTAAAGTCGGTTAATAATACGAAGTGTTAGCTTTGACAAAGTATAAGCGAATCATTAAAAAATATATTATTTTTGATTTTTTATTTTAGATACACATAGGTTAAACTGAGAAACCCCCCTTTTTTTGAAGTCGGTTAAAATACTAAAACCTTCTCCTAAATGTAACAAATACTTTTCTGAAAACAGCATCAAAATCGGTTCAGCCAAACACGAGATAATCGCGGACAAACATACATACATACTTTTACATACATACATACAGGTTGAACTAAGAACCTCCTTTTTTTGAAGTCGGTTAAAAACTATTTTACTGGCGTCCTCCTCCATCGCTTCCCGAATGCAGACTGACGCGATCCGTATCGCAGCAAGACTACACCCGCAATATTTATCACGATCCTTGGATTGGAAATCTAGAAATTTTACGATATTTATCGCGATCCATCAATACTCGATACTACTCGTTCAATAAATATCGCGATCCTGGATCGCGATCCACGGATCACGATAAATATTGAGCGTGTAGCATTCGCCATACTGACCTCATCCTCATGCAAGTCCCGCAGGTCTACCGGCAGATGGTGCGCGGGCGGGGCGGGCGCGGGCGCGGCGGGGGGCCGGCCGCGGCGGGGGGCGCCCGCCTCCGCCACGCGCTGCTGCTCCCATAGGGTTAGGATACCGTTGTGCTTGTCCACTTCAACAATATCAACAATTATACAGGCTGTTTTTAATATCGTGCGGATTTCATCACGCACGCGGGATAGCCCGCAAGTGTCTTTTCCATACAAGCCCGCCGATTGCGGTAAGTTTGAACGTGTTTACCAAAGCTAAACCACTCACGTTTCCTTTGTATTTAGCCCGGAATACAATGGAAACGTGAGCGGTTTAGTTTTGGTACATATGTTCCAATTTACCGCAAGCAATTGGTCCCCGTGCATATTCCACGCATTACAATAAATACTTGTATGGAAAAGACAGTTGCGGGTGTCACGCATGCGGGGCAATCCCACGTGCGTGATGAAATCCACACTATATTAAAAACAGCCTCATACAGGCTGTAAGGGATACTTTAGCAAATACTTAAGTGGTGGAATCTACCCATTACCTATGATTGGCTACAAGTATTTTTTTTCCCGGAAACGTCAAGATAGGAAGTTTTCGTTTTTACATATTTTAGCGCTACGCAATGTACCGCGAAACTGTACCCCGCGGAGCTGGGGACCTCCACGTCACTATGAGAATGCGATATACAATGCTGGTTTTGGGTTTTACGGTGTTATGATGGTTTTTATTGCAAAATGGAGTGTATTTGAATAAATAATTTCATTTTAAAGCAGAAAATATTAAAAAACAAAAAAATGATGATCAGAATTTAGGGTATTTACACCCTGTATGTAATTTAAAAGTCCCAAAATCTATACTAATATTATAAAGAGGAAAGATTTGATTGTTTGTTTGTTTGTTTGCATTGAATAGGCTCCGAAACTACTGGACCGATTTGAAAAATTCTTTCACCATTAGAAAGCTACATTATCCCCGATGGACATAGGCTATATTATATTTTCAAAAAAATTAGGGATCCTTACTGAAACTCAAATAATGTAACCCAAGGTGTAAAAAAATTACCTAAAATATTCTTTACATTGCGTGTGCTGCATAAACTATTGATGATAGAATAAAATAATGTACTACGACTTTGCAGAACACATAAATATTTACAAAAAGTGTCGCGACACCATATGTCTAACTATTATAGTTATGCCACAATATGTGTTCTTTTATTTTAAAAATTTAATTGAAATACCGCCCGCTATAAAATGCTCTTTATTTGTATCTTGGTATTAATCCTTATCAAAATAAATTACTTCATATTCAAGACTACTTCAATATCTTTGTACAACTTTTTGAATTATGCAATTCGGACATTCCATTCAAAAGATATCACGAGTTTAAAAATGTAAGTATTAGAAAAAAGTTTCGTGGTCGCCGCTCATCCTGCTCAGCTAGCTAGCTAGACAGCACCTTATGCGATGTAGGCGTCACTGGGGTACGGGCCGTACGGGCGGGGAGTCAATGTCAAGAAATGAAAAAAAAAAAACTTTAGAAAGTTTAATAATATGTTATAAAATCAATCAATATTATCTATAGTTGTGTAATATTGTGTATGCTGTATGACAGCAATGCAGACTGCTTTTCAAGTCTCGGTGGACATTCCCTCTACTAGTAATTTAGGTCCGTATTACCTAAATTACCAAGCTTGATATATACTTAAGTATTGATTGTTTCTTTTTTTCACTATCAAAATGACAAAGACGACTGCTGCTTAAGTATAAATCAGTCTGAGTCGCGTTCTATAATACGGACCTTAGATGCACATCAGAGCATTTCAAGCAATTAGAATACCCTCTTCGTATATGATAAATACTTCAATAAGGCTACCTATATGCTATTGTAGGTTTCAAACGTTTATTTATTCATAACTTAATTGAAAGACTTCAATTTAATATCTTAGGTAATAAACATAGCCAAATACAGATTACTCTGGATTAGCAAATATTCGTCTGTTTAAAAGTGTTTTTATCTATCTAACAAACATGATTATTCTATTCAGCTTACTTCTTTAGTAAGTAAGTAATTCAAATCAAAAAGTTGTATTTTTACAGCACCATTGTATTCTATGTATACCTTTCTGCAGCTTTCTATGTAATACCTATCAATGTCAAGTGTATAAGATCTCAACTTTTATTTGTTTAGTTAGGAATCATCAAAATGGCAATGAACTTTAAAGCACTAAGAAAGGATTTTTCTAAATTCTCCCCCTAAGGGGGTGAAATGGGGGTTTAAAGTTTGTATGGAGAAAACAATTTTTTTGCACATTTTGACTCAAAACTTCGTCAAGATATACCTCGAAGCAAATAAACGGACATGTGTTTCGCTATTTTTCAAAAATCATCCCCTAAAGGATCAAGAATGAAACGGGTGACTAAAAGAGTTCTTTGCGTGAGCGAAGCCGCGGGGAAAAGCTAGTTACAAATAAATGCATTCTCTAAAATGATATATTAGCAAATGAAAATTGTAACACTTCCATGCTGGACTGTGAGTAAAAGAAAAACATAGAATGTTTCCTCTTCCCAGGGCATACTGTAAAAGTCAGTAAATGAGGCGCGAGGGTTTTACTGTATTGTGGGCAAAAGGCTGACTACCTCTCACCACTTACATCATATTTCATCTTATAACCCTCTGAATTTATATCAAACGTGGCATCAAGTGGTTTTAAAACCAATGATGCTCTACCTACCCTGATAGGAATTTTAGGCGTGGGCGTATGTATGTAAGTAAAATTGGAACATGTTTGTAACTTACATGCAGGTCCGTGGTTCGTAGCGGGACTAGTGTTGTTTCCTTCGGTCCCGCTGTCGCTGGTTGATTCACCGTTTTCTTCCGTGTTCTCCATTGATATTCGCGGAGTGTACTCGGAGTCACATCTACAACAAAAATTACAATAGATCAATATAATATAATAAAGAACCAAGAAGCAGCTTAAAGAATGATTCCTAATGTTTTATTTTCGTTATTTATTACGTTAATAAGTAAAAGAGGGAGAGGCCACTATAAAAAAGTGAACAACAATAAAGTGCCATGCGGCGGCAAATTGAATGTTTTCGTTAAAATTGTTCGCTGAGTGATAAAAGCATGAATTTTTTATCATGCTTAGGGGATACCATAGTGATTATTTTAACATGTGGAGGCAAGCTGGATTTGACCCCTATCGCATTTTAGAGGTCAAATTGTAATTTCGATGACGTTTTACTCCGTTTTATGAATCCAATTTGGAGGGGTATTAGAAATTTACATATGAAAACACATCTACACATCACCTGCTTTCCAATGACATCTTAATCATCAAAATCGGTTCAGTAGTTTAGGCAGGAGCTATTCCCAAAAAACTTGTTCCTTAGGTAGACTAGTGTGGTAAAAGCCCGGTAGTTTGCCTCTATCGCCCGATTTTGGGGTTGGGGGGGTTGATGAACTTTTCATACACCGCGCGCACTAAGACTAGTCATAACTTTAAATTTTTATGCCACTGACCCATACGCATAATGGGCCACTTAAGAGCCTACATGCGGAAAATGGGAGCCCATATCACTTATCACTTACACCTTTTTATTATGGGAAAACCTTTATGTACACACGGCGGCACATCAGGCTATACATGTTGGCCTTGATGTCGCTCTTAACTCGTTCGTAATAACGCCGGATTTCGCAGTGCAAATGTGTAACCTGACATGCTGCTGTCTGTACTATCAACATTTACTTATATTTTTGTATAATTTTGATTCTTTTCATTTATCATTAACTGTTAAGAAACCAAATTTTTACTAGTCCATAAAATAGATAAGTACAGTAAATGTATTAAATTTTACGTAACTGTAAGTAGACTTCCAAATCTCACCTGAGAAACGCCTTCAAATTAACCAGCACTTTATTGTTAGGGCACGGCTCCCTCCCAGCCAGCTGATCCAGCAACACGGCGAGGGTCTGCGAGGAGTTCGTCTGCAACTCCTCGACGCACTCCTTCTTGATGCTCTCCATCAGTGGCCTGACTACTGGGTTCAGTTTCTCGGGTAATGCGTGGAGGTTCGCGCACGATCCCGCTATGGCGGCTTGTACCCTGGAGATAGGTAAGGTTTTGGTTATGTTTGGAACGTTAGATCGTAATAAAATATTATAAAAACAAACACTGAAGTGACATTTTCGTAATCCTCGATCTTCAGGTACAATACACCGCGAAAATATACGCTATGTGCGTGGCTGAGACTCGATAAGAAGAAGAAGTGAATTACTTACATAGACGTAAAAAAATGTGTGATATGTGAGTGCGTACGTACTCAGCATTTTACGTATACGCGGATGCGGGTGCGTAATTACGTATTCCGTGCGCACGCGAATCGCTATATATATGTCGCAGTAAGATAGATGAAGCCGTAATATAGTTATATCCCTAGGGATATAATTATATACCGTAACATAGTTATACGAAAGCGATTCATTACTATCTCACTAGGAATATAGTTATAAAACGGTCCAAGTTTAGTGATATACTTATATTACTAGATTATGTTTAGTGAAATAGCTTTCGGAGTGTGCGGCGCAGGCGGCGCGCCGCCGCGGGGAGGGGTTCGTTGTGTTTACCCACTCCCCGTACAGGAGCACATTAATGCTACTCGTGTGCACGAAATGTTCACGTAATTTGTGGAATAACGTCATGTGATGAAGGTTACGGATCGCTGCTATTATGCTTTTTATGCAACAGCGAAAAAAACATTCAAGACCAAAGAGACAAAGCTACCGAAAACTTAAGAAAAGCCGCACAAAAAATGAAAACCCACTCATCACAGAAATTTCCTGACATTGACGTGGGATCTTCAGTTCTTAAAGAGACACCATAGATAGATCGTGGACCATCGGATCAAAAAAATTTATTAGGAAAAGTTTTAGAAAAGCGAAATGAAAGTCATAAAATTGGAACATCAGTTGGTATCCTGAAAGATTGGTTACCCAGAAATGCAATATAGCTTTCAAACATTACTTTGAATGATCCTATACCAAATGAAAACTTGTCACTGAGAGAAATATGCCAAAAATTGTTGCGCTTTGGTGGCCAAGGTCATTTAAAATTTTCTTGTAAAAAAATCGAATATACAGTGTTCTACTAAAAGATGTGCCTGTAAGAAGCATTCAGTGCTATGTAATTCTAGATGTCATGATTCGTCTTCTTGTCTGAACAAAAGAACCAAGAAACCAAGATCTCAACTTAGTCGATAAGAAATAAAGATATCTCATAACTGTTCAGCTTTGTTAATGTTTAAATTCCAAAAAATATTATCATTTTAATTATAATTACATACTTTAATACGTGTTAATGTCACAAAATATTGTAACTAACTGCAGGATACATAAAGTTGATTTATTAATAAAGATAAAACCAATAAAATTTTGTTTTATTAATTATATATGGTAGATTTCTTCTATTTCACTAAGCCTAATCAAGTAACCAACCCTAATATATTTATAACACTGAACTTAATCTAGTAATATAAGTATATCACTAAACTCCGACGGTTTTATAACTATATTCCTAGTGAGATAGTAAAGAATCGCTATCGTATTAACTATGTTACGGTATATAATTATATCCCTAGGGATATAACTATATTACGGCTTTATTTATCTTTCTGCGACATATACATAAATAAATCAGTACCCGTATGCGTGTAATATAGAATCGAACCTAAAGGAATATCCGCGTATGTGTGTGCGTACGTAAAACAATAAGACGGAATAACATCCTGTCTTAATTTAGCGCTTATGATTTACGATTTGTAGGTAGGTATAATCATGGTCCAAATATTACACAAGATAATTTCTTTAGGCATTGGAACATGCCAGAAGCCTACGTAACAAATATACGTGCGTGCTATACAAGAAGTAATTAATATGCAAGAAGTTTGATGATGTGAGCAACCTGGGAAAAAAACGCCTTTGTGACGGTAAAAATGGAAAGGTACAACTTTCGTGATAGTCGTTAAGGTTCAAAATTTGTGTGATGAGCTATTGTAAATACCTCTTACTGACTACCACGAAAGTTGTACCTTTTACTAAACACAGTCACATTTGTTTTCTTAGATCAAAATAAATAAAAAGATAAACTCACGAGATATTAAGCGTATTCTGTTCAGTGGAGCATTGCTTGACAGAGCTCTGTAGATTCTTCCTCCGTTCCTCTAAGGTTAGCGCGACGCGTTTCGACTTCATCGCGGCTATCATAGGCTGGGTTATAGCGGTCAGGTGCGCTACTTGTTCTAGTCGTAGAATGTTGGTGAACTCTTCGCCGTCGACGGGAAGTTTGTAGTGCTTCATCATGGCGTGGAGATCACGGGCTTCTTGGAGAATTCTATAGCATAAAGTGATTAATTTAAATAATAATGGCATAGACTTACATTAAAGTAATTGCCACTTTAAATATCATATAGACCGAGCTCCCGTTGCATGAAACCCTACCTCACGAGGTGGCAGCTCAGAAATGTAATGTAGTGATAGACTGTACTTAGAAGCGCAGGATTTTAGTAGTTTGCCAATATCTTGTTCGAGGTGGCTGAATAGAAAAACTGCCAGGCTGAATGCAGGCAACCATATATATTCATGTCTAGGGCAATCGATCTGCATCAGTTTCATCTTGCCATCTGATCTATACAAGTTAAAAAAAAATACTTCTTCCAGGATATGCGATGGCAAACTACTAAAATCCAGCGCTCGTAAGTGTATCTATCACTACACTACATTTCTGAGCTGCCACCTCGTGAGGTAGGGTTTCGTGCAGCGGGAGCTCGGTCTAATACAGACGGCATTACGTTTAAAGAAGCTTTAATACACGTTTCTGCAACTGAGTGTAAGACGTATGTTGAGTGGCTTTAAATTCGTTTGCGAAAATTAAGAATGAGAATCAGTCCACTAAACTGATAAACTTTCCCCCAAGGAACATAGGATTTACGCAGACTTGCAATGAGCGCTTTTCTTCATCTTTTATACTGCACACTGCTAAGGAATAGAATTCTCTGCCTGCGTCTGTATTTCCGAGCTCATATAACCCGAAGCTCTTTAAAGTTTGAGTGAATAGGCTTCTTCAGGGTAAACTTGCTACATCTTCGACCGCATTTTCGCCCTTGTGCTAGATTGTGATGAAGAGCGCACCCGTTTTTAATTAAAAAAATATATATTGGTCGAAATATGAATAAATTTTTTCGCTTCCACATGCAATTTGAGAGAAAAAAAATTAAGGTTTTTTCACGGGTTCCGTAAGGTAAGTTGTTCAGTTCTACCGCGGGAATTACTCCTAGTATGGTGTTTAAAAACAGCTTACCTATTGCATGTGAGCGCCACTTCGTCGTAGTAGAGAGCTTGGTTGAGCGCAGTGTGTATCGTGGTGACGAGGAGAGGTGGAGCGAGTTTACTTATGTCCGTATTTACATCCTGCAATCATTTAATTATTTGTTAAAAAAATATATACAGGGCTTTAGGTATCTCTCTTTCAACCTCTCGGGTGGTTAATCAGTCCTTGAAACCATGGACTAATTATAGTCCATGATGAAACTGAACAACTTACCCAAGGAACATAGGTCAAATTATGAAAAAAGAATTTTGAGTTCCCATACAAACTTCATTAGCATATAGCGCATTTTGTATGGGAGATCAAAAAATTTTTTTCGTATTTTGACCTATGTTCTTTGAGGAAGTTGTTCAGTTTCATGAACTGATTACCCACCCGAGAGGTTGAGAGAGAGATCCTTAAAGCGCTGTATAAATATAAATAGCACAAATAATAGCGTGTTTTAGTCATATAAAATAAATTATTTTGATCGCATAAAATTTTTGATTATTGATTGCATAAAATTTAACTAAGTTATTTTATTTTTATTTTATAGTAATGCTCTTCATGAGTATGTTTACAATAAAAATAATTCAAAAAAAGAAAAATTATAACCCCCGACATTTATCCGTGTAACTTTAAAACAGCTGAACCGATTTTGATCAAATATAGCTAAGGACCATCTCAAACACGTCAGCTTTCAAACAGCAAGAAAAAAACCGCATCAAAATCGGTCCATCCGTTTAGAAGCTATGATGCCATAGACAGATGCACGGACACACAGATATACAAATACACAGCCACACACGTCAAACCCTGCTTTTCTTGTCGGGGGTCAAAAATATTTATAAAGGTATCCACCAGGGGTGTCACTCGTTTGTTTAGTCATGTTCTCGCGGCGGTATACTGAGTGTGCAGAGCGCGGGGACACAGCGCGAGCCGCGGCGTGAGCGTGTTTTACTAAATAATAACTACCTACTTATATTAACACCAGGCAGAAACACGTTTTGCCATCACAATAGTCTGTAGGTGTCTGTAGTTAGTAGGTAAGTAAGCTAGGTATCAAATAACATGGTTGATTATGTTAACTTGTGTTTTTACTTCCTACACTTCCTCACTAAAGTTACTCTTGATTTTATAAGCATTCTTATCTTACTTAATTAATTTCAATAATAATTTTACCAAATCGGCGGCGAGTGTTAACCCTGAGCTCTCGTCGCGAACGCGGCATCGAGTCGGCGGTGCGCAATAGAATATGAACGCTAGCGGCCGACTATAAGTTTCAATTTCTCTTGCAAGCCTGTGCCGCTTGCAATAGTAGGCAAATTTTTATGCTTAAAGTTGACTTTTGTTTACGTTAGTACTATTATTTATTCTGTGGTATCACCAGCATCACTATATTTGTGATTACCTGAGTGGTGCCGGCGCGCGGGTGTCGCCGGGCGCGGCGCGTGCGGTGCGCCCACGCAGACACCACCAGCGCGCACACCAGCCGCTGCAGCGCGCTGCCCGAGCGCAGGTACACCACCATCACCTGAACCAAACTGAATCATTTATTTGCAAAATACGAGAACAAAGATGGGGCCTATTTTAAAATGTAGTTCTGTCGTTTGCGGCCACTGCCATGGCATGCAAATCTAATGAGTCTAAACAATTGAGAATTAGTATATAATTAAAAATTATAAGTAAAATAAATGTCAAACCACAAAAAAAAAATATATCAATAACTGATGATGAGGTTCGACCGATTTCGGCCAAGGCGACCAGTAAATAACAATAACTAAATAACAATGATTAACATGTCAAATAAAGAAATTAATAGAAAACAAGTTACCTAATTTTGAAGTATTATATTAAGGGCCTTTTTACAGTCATGCGGAAATCCGCATGACCAAATGATCCCACGTGCGGGCCAGGCCCCACACAACTTATTGTTTCATACGTTTTTTTTCTTTGGTGCGCCTTACAATAAAAACATGTAACGAATGAAAGGTTGCAGCCAGCACACGTGCAGGCCTGGCCCGCAAACACGCATGACAATAAAAAAGCCCTAAGATAAGGCTAGCAATTTGTTCTTAAAAACACTCATACTAGAAGAGTTCTTTTTGTGTATTGAAAGATTATTGTATAGCTTTGATGCCATAAAAAAACTTTTATGCAAAAAAGAGGTTTAAGATTGCTTTATTTTATAGAACTTCAGCTGGGCTATGATGATCGCCATGACATATTATCTCACGCGCTATCTCATGGTCACGTGACGCTTTCTCGTAATCTCATTGGTCGAAACAGTCACGTGACCATGAGATAGCGCGTGAGATAATATGTTAAGGCGATCATCATAGCCCTACTGGACATTACTTAAAATAAATCAAAGTAGTGAATTACATTAGTTCATAGAACTCTACGCCTATTAACAATGCAGCCTGCAGGCCTACTCAGTTATCATTTACGACAAATATTTATATATATTTTTTTATATTTGAATAACACTTTTTTGCCATTTCTTCCAGCAGTGCAGTTGCAGTTTTTTATTGTTTTTAATGAAATAGTAAATCTAACTTACCTTAACATAACAGTCTATAGGGCTTTCATCTTCAGCTTTGTACTCGATGCCGGGAGCCGGCTGGACTAGGTAACACGATAGATATCCTGAAATAAAATTTTCCGGTAACATATACGGTTTCTTTGGTGACTTGAAAAGGAATAGTTTTTTTTAAAGAACGGAATTTAAAGGCTGAAAACACCTTAACATTGTCAAACTCGTAATAGTCTAATTTGACTTAGTAAGATTTTAAACTCTCGTTACATTGCGAACGGCCCCATTTTTTTTCATATTGACGCAACCTAATTCATGCAGGCGGCCTTTAAAGTTTCGTAAATTTAAAATTTTACTAGGCAAATTGTAATATCGCAGGAGATTATAATTTCACTAGTGAAACTGTAATACATATTACGGTTTTTACAGTTTTCCGGTGACGTATACAAAATACAAATTTGTTACCTAAAACCTTAGCAGCTAAGGTCCGCGCCCGCATGACGTTGGCGTCTCGGAGGCAGGCGGGCGCGGACTCGCTGCCCCCGATGTACCACTTCTGGTTGGGGCGCAGCTCCGGAGGCATCTCCGCGTCTAGTGACGACTGGGAGTTGCTGCGAGTGCGGCGTTCCTGGATTAAAATGTACCGTTTTAAGATATTTAGCAATAGCACCACTAGTGTCAATAGTCTGGTCATTTAGTCCGTTTATCGTACATCCATCCTGGGGTATAGCGCAAGACAGAGACGTACTGCCATTCGACGCTTCGAAATTTCGTTCGAAGATAGTACAGAGGAGAGCCCCAGATATCGAAATGCCGAAACAACCTGCGGGGCAAACAAGCTCGTGTGACATATTTTTGTCACATCTTACCTTGTTGAGATCCCTCGGATAAGTAGCTCCTAAACAAATCGACCAATTTCTATGCGGTTTTTTGTTTAAAAATTGACATAATCGAGACGTTTCTTTGGAATCTATGGGATAAAAAGCACCTTACCTTGGGTGGTGTAAGGATAAGCAACGCGGGATCGACGTACAGCTTGGCGGGCTGCATCGCGAGACACAGCCACGTGGCCAGCAGCGGACAAGCCGACACCAGTATCGTGGACAACGGAGCGTGGCGGAGGAAGTTCTCCCATACCTGGTTTATTTTTATTTATTTATTTTTAAATCATAAAATGGGTTAACTCTTGACCTCAATCTTGACCATAAGGTCAAAGATGAGGTCGACGATGGAGCGAGTTAACCCAGAAAATGCCTATAAAGGCACTGGTACTCCCACGCACCGACGGAACACAGCAAGCTGTTTGGCGTCGGACTTCGGTAGGAGGGTGGTCGCGAACCAGACGGCCCTTTACAGAGCCTACCACACCGCATGAGACCATAGGACGACACCTCAGATTCAGCAAAAAATGAAGTGTCGTTGCCTGGGATGGATTACTAGGAGGCAGGTCTCATTTGTGTTTCCTTAGTCGCCTCTCACGACACCCACGGAAAGAGACGGGGTGGTGTTATTCTCAACCGATCACCACACGGTTAAAATTGATTTGGACTTGTGAAATAACTTTCAGGTTCGTTTAGAGTATTACAAAATGTTTTTGATGGAAGAATATCGCAATAAGAGTACAGTGTTTCTACTTTATTATTGTGGTTCGGCAATAAAATAGAAACACTACTCGTAAAATGTCGTAATTCGAATAAGTTTTTTTTTTCTTTTTTTTTTTTACTTTCACACTCAAAGGCCCACATTAAGGTTTTCCCTTGTGTCGTGGGTCCCTTGGAACACACAAAGACAGACGCAAACACCCATGACCCGAGAACAAACATTTGCTTTTTACACAAATATTTGCCCCGACTGGGAATCGAACCCAGGACCCGCCGATCAAGAGGCAGCGTCACTACCACTCGACCAAACCGGCCGTCATAAGTTGATTATCAAATGCCAAGAACAGGACAGGCACTGTTTGCCGAGAGACATTAAGAAAATAGAAGCACTGCATATTCCTGAGTTTTTTCGTAAAAAGTGTTATAGGATCAAAAATACAATAAGTGCAACTACTTATTATAAAAAGCTATAATTAAAGGGAGTGCCTCGCGAATTTGACATTTGACCGGCAACCGGCACTGGCTCCGCTACCAAAAAGTTAAAATTACTGTTTGTTTATGTCTTTTTATAAAAAAATGGGTAGATGAAGTGTACTTAATTATGGATTTAAATTTTTGTTCTGTTGGGTTCTGACCTTAGAAACACAAGAAATAGCAACATTCAAACATGAAAAAAATCAAAAACACTGACCTGAATGGCAATTTCTTGAATTTCATAAATGTGTTCAAAAATCACCCGCTGGTATATATGTCTCATCGCTTCTTGCAGCAACTCTGGTGTCCAATTCAAATACTTATCCACCCCATTCACTACACTGTTCACTTCACTATCACTATCTGTTTCACTTTTACCACTAGATTTGTTTTCTGTCTCTGTTTGGCCGTTCGTGCCTCCGTTTTGTGTGGGGACCTCTACTATGAGAGGGCGTGTGAGGGTCCGGAGGGTTTGAAGAGTGGCTTTCCTCACTGAGCTGGTGGAATGGTCGAGGTATGGCCATAGACGAGGTAACACGTCTGCTAGGTCGATGGGACTGAAAATAATGAGGAATTATATGTATAATTTACTTTTTGAATGTTTTCTTTTGTTTCAAAGGCATTAACAATACGAGACTGAAATAGGTAAACAACTATCTTTTTACTGTGTGCATATCTTCTAGTTATAACAGAGCTCTACATTTAAAAAACAGTATTTACTAAGGTTTTAGGTCAGCCCGGAGTTGGTTTTCAGTAACACAAGTCAAAGTTTCTGAAATTTTCGATTATGTGTCACATAAATGGTCTTCTAGGCAAAGAAGCCGTGAGCAAACTATTGATTTCATTAAGAATCCTAATAACAGGGTAATAACTTCGAAAGTTACTTTTTTTATTATGAAGGGGTTCGCTATTGACCAAGTCAAGCTCAGAACAATTAATAAATTTAACTTAATAAACCAGAGAGAGTTAAAACTTACTGTAAAAGTTTGGCAGCCTGCGGCAATGCCATCAAGGCCGCCAGCAGCGCCATGTACGAGTTGGCCGGCGCCGCCAGCTCGTCCTGGTCGTGGAGTAGCTGCCACAGCCTCGACACCACCTGCAACCACCACCTAGTTTACTACCAGGGTTACAGCATGTTACTACCAGGGTTACAGCAGGTTACTACCAGGGTTACAGCAGGTTACTACCAGGGTTACAGCAGGTTACTACCAGGGTTAAGTACATTTTTTATTTTTTATTTATTAGGTTAGCAACAGAGTGTACAGTACACCACCACATCGCTCACAAGCGCTCGCTCGCTCGTAGCCCAATGGCTCTCGCCGATCTGAACCGATCAGTGAGGTTAAGCAACGTACACAGAGGCAGGGAACCTGATGGGTGACCAAAGTGGCAATTTATCACGAGCGTTTACGTGCTTTGGAGGGCACGTTAAGCTGTCGGTCCCGGCTGTTGTCGGTTGACTACAGTCGCTAAAACCAAGTCAGAGGCCATTGTGCGGTTTGAAAACTCTGACACCAAGGTTAGACAAGTTCGCCACGTACTTGACTACACCTACACGATAAGAGAGAGACCACCACATTAAACATTGAGAAAAACCCAATAAAGGAGCAAAAATCCAAATTTCTAAGCCAATAATCAGAACCATTCAAAAATGAGGTAGCCAGAATGAAGAATAAAGATCTGCTTGTAATAGTATTAATAAAGAAAGAAATAAATAAACATCATGTTAAAACCAGGGTTACATCATGTTACTGTACTGCCAGACTTACCGATGATTATCTTGATAATTACTTTGGATGACTTTAAGATAGTTAGCGAAAGTTAAGGATTTGAATTAGCTCACGAAACTAAAAGACTTTCCCCAAAAAATTCTAACTAGATTGTCTGAAGCATGAAAATAAGTCAAAATTTTTGTATGAAAAAAAAATCGTCCAATTGACTTGAAATTTCGTAATAGTACTCTTTACGAGACAGGTACTTTTGTATTTTTAAAACATTATCCTCTACGTTAAAAAGGGGTTTTAAAATCTAAAACTTTTCGTAAAAAGGAATTGTTTCGAAAAAATTTACGTTCTATCAACGTTACTGACACCGTAAGAAAAATTTGGCCGGTGAATCAAAGTTACCCAAAGGTGAAAAAAATGTAATTTGGTGTGTATGCTTGCCTGCGGTAGTTGTTCAGGTCTGGAGGTCGCCAGGGCTGCGGCGGCGGGGACCAGCGCTCCGGCTGCTACGGCCGACACGTCTTCAGCGGAGTCTTCCAGGCCAGAGATCAGGTGCTCTAGGGCTCCGCTCGTGCAGGCTACTTCCTGGTACCAAACACATATAAATAAAGAATTTTCATTTTTTTTTTAATATTGGGGTGACTTTAGATTAGTAGCGAAACTTTAGGGGATGATTTTTTCTATGAAACTGAAAAACTTTCCCCAAGAAAACCATATAAAATTCTCAAAAATCAGGTAATCGCAAATCAAGACTTAAGGGAGAACCTTAAGGGGTTTCGCTAACTTTAAAGTCAATTCATACGTTTCTTAGCATCAAAATTCGAAAACGTGGTGATTACGTTATTAACTTTATGGCTTTATGACGCAATTGTCGTGACTATTTAACAAAGACTACAAAGACGGGTTAACCCATCGCGCGCTTGCTTGTTTACGGCGCATACAATACCACACGGGTGTGAAGGCTTAAGAATCAATTGGTTCTTCCATCCGGATGGAACCTACAACTGTACCTATAAGTATAATAAAGTATATAGCGACCCTGACTTTAACCAAACATTAACCCTGACATCAAAATTTTCAAACTGCCAAATGGTCTCTTGACTTTTTTTACGACTGCAGTCAAGGAACAACGTGCCCTCTGAAGCACGGAAACGCTCATAATGAATTACCCTCCCGCTAGATAGAGTGTTGGCCTACGTAGACTGGATGCAGAAGACTGGTGATCAAGAAAGCTTATGTCTAATAGTGGACTGATTTAGGCAAAGCAGATGAATTTCCACTATGGTCACTTCAGGGTCCCCGCCCAGGTGTATTTTGCTTAATCTTCCACTGCTAGGGTTACTTCTATGCAGGACTGGGATTGAAAGAAAAACTGTACATCATGTTTAATCTAATAAACCTCACAATAGGGATGTTGAACTGTTTTTTTATTGTTAATCTTAAAAAGGAACTGAATCCAAAACCCAAAACCGAAACAATTTTTGAAAACTATTGAGAAATTAAAAAAGTTACAAGCTCTTAAAGATCATTGGGCACTTATGTATGAAAAATTTACCCACGACCTACAGAAATAAATTAATGTGGGATGTTTAGACATATATCTCTGGTTTACGAATATGTGGGTCGCATTACTGTAAATAATGGGAATCAGACAGAAAATGAAATTCTGTATCTTAGAAAAAAATATATTACTGAGGTTTATTTCAACTTGATCAATATCTACAGGTGCAATCGTACTAACTCATTTATTACGAAAAACATAACCAGAGTCTACAGAAATAAATAGTGTAGAGCATTGCGATAAATTGTTCATGGTGGAAAATAAAATTTTGTATCTGTAAAAAAAGATTACTTAATTTATTTCTGAGATTTATTCTATTTCATCAATAAGTATAAAAACAAAATAAAATTCCATGAATTTGTTTTTTGGAATATATACATATCTTCAACTTTTAAATCATTCATAATATTTTATTCCCATGGTTTTTTAAAATATTTTTTACTTAAAATGAAAAGCAGAATATACTTTATTAATTTAAAAGTAATTTTTTTTCTGTAGGCCTTCACTAATTGGGTTGGATTGTGCCCAGTGACCTTTCAAACAACGAAAAAGAGATGCACTTACTGACGGCATGTGAAGTCACCGCCATTTGTTTGCGTAGGTAAAAACAAGATAGCTAGCTCTCCCCACAAAACGAGATAGCTAGTCCTTATGCTAATAACTTGTTCATTTATAAATCAATTTTAATGCTGTTTTCGGATATTAATATATTTCTAGCATTATTTTTGTTTCACATACAATCTATACATATTATAAAGAGGAAAGATTTGATTGTTTGTTTGTTTGTTTGCATCGAACAGGCTCCGAAACTACTGGACCGATTTGAAAAATTCTTTCACCATTAGAATCCTACATTATCCGGGATGGACATAGGGTACATGATTTTCCCGAACTCCCACGGGAACGAAGTCCCGCGCGGGAAGCTAGTAATTCATAAAATCAAACACTGTCAACATCCCTATTTATTCCAAACGTGGCATCAAGTGTTTCTGAACCACTGGTGCTCTGCATACCCCGCATGGGATTAAAGGAGTGAGCGTATATAATGAAATTTGTAATGTGGGCGAAAACCTGACAACCTAACACCATTATACTCATGTTCCATGTAATGATTGTCGAATGTAGCGGCAAGTGGTACTCAAACTACATAACGTTCCTACCCTGAAAGGGATTAGTGTGGTAGCCCTACGCTCCGATCCGTTACTAACCTGCCTGGCAGCCAGTAGGTACTTGAACCCTAGCAGCGCCCCGTGGCGGGCCTCCCACTGCGGCTGCGTGGCTAGCGCCGCCAGTAGCCCCGCCACTCGCTCCACTCGCTCGCTTCGCATGTGTGCTAGCGCTACGCCTAGCGTTTGCGCGCACGTCTCGCGGACCGGAGCTACTACCTGGAAAAATTGGTTATGTTAAAATACAACGATTACAGAAGGAGACACAAAAGTCTTGATCTATACCTAAGTATTAATTGTCTCTTTCTCTCACTATCAAAATGACAAAGACGACTGCAACTTAAGTATAGGTCAGAGTCGGAGTCGCATTCTGTAATACGGACCTTATACAGGTTTAGAGTACTCTGATGCTTAACTATGATCTGCCAGACCAGATAATTCCAGTGGATCGACTTACATCTAATCATGAGTTTTATCGATTATGAAGGCCCCTAGATCGCCATACTACCCACTTCAGCAGCACATACCAATCCTTAATTCACTTACGAAAAGCAAATGTAATTTTAGTATTTTTGTACAAATGTTAACTGTTATTTTGATGACCTAATTGCCCCTGCTTATTAGTTTATAAAATGTTAAATTGTTCTTATTTATTGTTGTATGGAAATATTGTAGAAATAGGCAAAAACGAAAATCATTACTAACTCACGATACCTGAGATACAAGTATACATTTACTTAGTTTAGGTATCACAATAGCATATTGACCTACTAAACATTTTGTAATCCGTAAAATTTTGTTTAGTGTTAGCATAATTTGTATTACTTTTAAATACCTAGTTCTCATACTGTTTATTTTACACTTTATTGTATTTAGACTTAAGTTTTACGTAAAAATAAATTATTATTATTAATTTCCGCAACAAAAATTAATTACACATTCAATTACAGAAGCACGCGTTATTGCACGCACACCAGTAACCATTAATACACGCACATAAGCACCGTGTGCGCGTGAATGCAAACTCAAAATAGTGAAAATTGGCCCTTATCACCTAACTAGATTTGTGAAAAAAATACAAAAAAAATATGAAATTACCTGGTCCGATATAAAGTCTCCAAACCGATCCAACGCTAAAACGCATAGTAATCTGAGCGCTATATCTTCTAGCCATTCTTGGTGAGCGTCTTCCATCTGCAATTAAATAAAAATTTATAATTTTTTGACACTATGTATAGTAAAAATGCACATTCAATATATTTAAATGTCAGCTGTACATTCGTCCTAGAATGAGATTTATTTAACTTTATACTATTCATATCACAGCGGGCACAGATCCTGCATAACCCGGGATCCCTATCAGAGGCATGCCAGAACGTGAGAAGTCTTGCGTGCTTCTGGGAGGACATTGGCTGGCTGGAATAGCTAGTCCAAACAATATCACGCACAATGGCCCAATTAAGAGGCTAAGTGCGGAAAACGCCCGACAAACATAACATAACATAACTATTCATATCAAATCAAGGCTTATTAGTTTGTTTTTTTATTCTGAAGTTGTTTATTTTTTTCTCAATACGCCATATTAGTTAAGAAAAGTTCGGTTTATGGTTGAATAACAGAAGATAAGAAGACATCTGGATCAGGCACTCCAATTGATTCGGCTAAATATTCCATTTAATAAAAATAAATTCTTCTCATAGTGTAAATATAATCAAGTACGTGGCAAAGTTTTCAAATCACCAAAAAAACTTCAAGGCTTAAAACGCATCAATTCATTATGTATACCAATGCATTAGGTATGTGTGACTATCTTGTAAAAGGGACTTTGAAAGTAGTCGTTAAGAGTGAAAAAGTAATGTAATAAGCTATGTTAATATCTCTTATTGACTACCTTCAAAGTGGTCCCTTTTACTAGATACAGTCACATATTGATCTAATAAACTGACTCCTGAAATGACAATACTAACCTGCTCCTTACTCATGTTGGCGTGTAACCCAGCCGTGGCCACAATCTTAGCCCTCAACAGCTCCCGGAGCGCACTGGCGGCCCCGTGCCGGGCCTCCCAGGCGGCTCCGAACAGCTGAGCCTGTAGGGCTCCGCACCACGCCTCGAGTGGCCACCGGGCTGACTCACCCCACGCACCTGAACAGTCTGGGACTGGGGCCGAGGTTTCGACTGAGAAAGAAAGAAAGAAAATTTGTTTATTAAACCTTTGCGTGCTTTTTAAAGACATGGTGTATGAGATTTGTATCGCATGCGGCGTAAACAAGCAGGCGACGGGTTAAAGCAACCCTAATTTAACATAATAGTAGATTACCCAACAAGTGAAAAAAAGGTGAATTCTTTTCGAGGCATTGAGTTGTATCCCGAGAGGAGCGAAGGATTCTAGATTAGAATTATGAGCGGATCGAGGGATACAAGAGCCGAGATGATTTTTTTTTTCACGTGTTAGGTACTCTACTTTTTACCATTGACTACGAGAAAAAGAAAATAATTACTCTGTAATAGTAAATTATCAACAATAGCAGCTGCTTTAACGCGAAATGACTCTGGAAAGAGAGGTTCACTTTCATCACTGGATGTCGAACTCATTTTATGATTTTGAGACAAAAACTTGTAACAGAAACTTTTAATTGCATGAAAATTGCACGGAAAATTGGCTGAATTCCTTATTCTAAATTTAAATTTTTTAACCGAACCATATTCCATACAGCCAGTTATTACATACAGCCAAGGTTTAGTACGTTTTTATAGCGAGAGTATGCAACCTCCTTGCACATTTTCTTTTGTTTTCTTATTATAATCCTTATATTAGCGCATGTTCCAAATTCAAAATGTTTTATTCACTCAGTGAAATAAACAGCGTTTTATTCACTGTTTTTGAAGAATAACGGGCCCTTTTTCGAGGGGCAATGGTAAAAAAAACTTAACTGAACTGAGGGAGAAATATAAATGTTTTACTGGCACGGATAATGAGAATAACTAAACAGTTACAATAAAAGAAATAGTGTGGCATTCAGAGACTAGAGGAAAAACTAAAGGTGAGACTGTGGTTCGTTCCATGTTAGATTGGGAGTGAAAGAAAAACTTAGAATGTACCAGCTGCCTACTCTTCCCAGGTATACAATAAAAGTCTATAAGTGGGATGCGAGAGTTTTGCTGTAGTATAATGGGCGAAAGGCCGACAGCCTATCACCACTACTCATATTTCATCTTATAACCTCAGAACGAATGTCAAATGTGGGGTCAAGTGGTTTCAGAACCATATGACGTTTTGTCTATCCCGTTAGGTATTATAGGTATTATCAAAATACTCTTTGAGATCATAAAATGTGTGTATATTTTATGATCTCAAAGAGTATTTTGAATTTAAGTTTAAAAGATGAAATTGTTATCTACACTGATATTACAAAGAGGAAAGATTTGATTGTTTGTTTGTTTGCATTACTGGACCGATTTGAAAAATTATTTCACCATTAGAATCCTATCCCTGATGAACATGGCTGCATAATGTGGTATAAGTATAGTATAAGTTCCTACAGGGCTTTAGGTATCTATCTCTCTTTCAACCTCTCGGGTGGTTAATCAGTCCATGAAACTGAACAACTTCCCCAAGGAACATAGGTCAAAATACGAAAAAAAAAATTTGATCTCCCATACAAAATGCGCTATAAGCTGATGAAGTTTGTATGGGAACTCAAAATTTTTGTTCGTATTTTGACCTATGTTCTTTGGGAAAGATGTTCAGTTTCATCATTTCATGGGACTGATTGACCACCCGAGAGGTTGAAAGAGAGATACCTAAAGCCCTGTATAGTGTAAGTTGCTTCCTAATAGGTAGTTATGTTTTATAAGTTGCAAAGTTCTAGTTTCTATTTTAAGACCCATTGTACTGTACACCACATAAAAAAAAGACTCACACAACATATCCTCCTGCGGCTCTAGCTTGACTTTCTTCCGGTCGGGCTCCGCGGGCGGGGTGGGGGGCGTGTCGTCACACTCCCGGGACTTCTGTTTACATAACGCCTTGCGCACTCTGCGCTTAGCCAGGTTTATCTCGCGAGAGCTCAGTTGCTTCGATGAAGCCATACTCACTAGTTCGGCTACTGGCCTCTGTGGAAAGATGAGAGGTTTTTTAATATTTTCTGCTTTAAAATAAAATGAAACGTGTCAAAATAAAAACAGGACTAAAAATTTAAAATCCTTAAAATGTTCGTCAGTTAAATAATCAGTCCTGAATCTGACCCAGCCCAAACGTCCCCATCAAGCTGGACGCACTGCCGTGCTTGTTTATTCTAATACTTACACTCCATTTTTTAATAAAAAAAACAATGATAACAGCGTAAAACACGAAAATCAGCAATGTACAGAGGCCAGAGCTTCAGGTTACCTCAGTTTCATTGCAAAATCGTTCTTATCGCTACAGCACAGAGTGCATGCGTGTGGTAACCTGTTGTGCACGGGGAGTAAATTGTAAATTGCGTAGCGCCAAAGTAGGTAAATATCGAAAATTCCTTGACGTTTCCGGGAGCAAATAATTACTTGCAGTCGATCGTAGTTATGGATAGATTCCACCATTTAATTATTTGCTAAGCTGTCCCTTACATCCTGGATATTCTTGGAAATATTCCAACCCATGTATGTTTGTATGCTTTATTGTACACACGGCAGCACATCAGGCTATACATGTTGACCATGACGTCGGTTTTATCTCGCTCGTAATAACGACGCGCCGGCTTTCGTAGTGTAAATAGGTAACCTGACGTGCTGCTGTCTTTACAATGATAACACAAAGGATAACAAGTTTACAATAAGAGGAAGCTTACAAAGGCGGACTTATCCCACAAGGGGATTAACTTCGGAGGGGAACTTCGTTAATAACCCACGAATACTTTAATATTATTTTAAGGCGACTACAGCACCCGATAAAGGCAGCACACATAGGAATAGTGCCATCTCCGTCTCTCAACAGGCCTGGGCCGGCAGTGCGAACAGTGTCGATACACGAAGTTTACGGACTATGAAAGCGTGCGTGCGTAAAAACATGTTCGAAAGTTAGAAAAATGAGATTTATGGAAAGGTAACAGCTTAAATCGAAAAATGCGTTAACTACTTATCGAGAGTGTTCAATCACGAACATTTTGATAGCAAATTCAAGTTCCTGTGTGCATTTTACTATCGTTTTTACAGCTTAAAAGATACACAATATTGGTATTTAGAGGTGACTTTGTGAGCTTTTTCTATCGAACCAAAAGTGCTGAATCATGCTTTCAGCAAACTACTTATGTAGTTTATGTCCTGAATATTACCGTAGTATTTTTTTCTTCGATTTAATGCAGTGCGTCATGCTTATCTACGCATCATAAAATCGTAATTTAGGTGCTGTAGTCGCCTTAAAATCACCTTGAAGCGCACGCATCCCAGTGGCGCTCTCTGATCACCGACTCACTGGGTTAAGCAACGTATACAGAATCTGATATGACCAGTGGCAATTTATTACGAGTGTTGTCGATTGATTACAGTCGTAAAAACCAAATCCTGGTGTTGGAATTTGAAAAAATTCCAACACCAGGGTTAGCCAATTTCGCCACACAATTGACTTGTTTGTTTTGTTTTAAAATATCTTTATTTTTAATAATGAGTTATAATCATAACAATAGTATTAAACAACTAAGGTTACACATTTTAATGGCTAACTGTTGTTTTATAGGCTAAGTTCGCCTCTGAGAACATAATACTTACTTATGCAACATTTACACATTTGACTATACCTACACGATATAGGAAGAAAAAACTCACCTTTGGCGTTTCATTCTTGACTTGCGCGACTCTGCCGGGACACAGGTCTTCGTTGGTGTATACGGAAGTGAGATCTACACCGAGCTTCGAAGCCACGTCCAGGCCTAACCGAGCGTTCAGCTGCTGCCTCTGGTTCGCGAGACGTTCTTTTATATCTGATGACAAAATAATGTTTTAATAATGTTTCTAAGCCTTCCACGCTGGAGTGAAAGTGAAAGAAAAAATTACAATGTGCCAGCTGCCTACTCTTCCCAGGCATACTGTAAAAATCTGTAAGTGGGACGTGAGGGTCTTGCTGTATCATGGGCGAAAGGCTGACCACCTCTCACCATTGCACAAAATGTTCCATTTAATAACCTTCACCATTTGTGTCAAACGTGGCAATAAGTGGTTTTCTAGAACCACTGATGCTCTGACTACCCCGTTAGGGATTATAGGTGTGAGCGTATAAATCCTAGGCTAATTTATATTTTAAGTAGAATTAGTAGGTGTCTTTTTGTTTTGTTTTGGTTGGTATATTTTTGTAACTTTAACTGAAAATGAGCGAGGTACGGTACACCCAACACAAGCAAACAAATGCTTACTGGGCTGGCCTCAAGTGAGATTTCGTTATAAGTACTCTTGGAAATAAATAAATTTTAATTTTCATTGTTAGTTAACTGGATCTGCCTTAGAAGGATCCTGCTTGCTTTCTGCCTATTCCTATTTCGGGGTATCCTCGACCATGGTTGAGCACAGCTAAAATGGCCACGTGAGATAATTTTCTCGTATGTATCGCGTTTATGTTGGCTATGCTGGATCATGGTCGAGGGTACCCCGAATCGGCACAAAGCAATGGGAAGAATATTGCTAAGCCCAATCCATATGCAGGGTAATACTGTAATAAGCCCAATCCATAATATTTCTTTTAAGTATTCTCTCCTATGATCATGTGTGATCGCCAACTAATGCGGAAGCGCCAAGAAAGTAAAAATACAAATAAAATAAAAAACACCTTCTACATCTACTTTATTGATATAAAGTATATGATTGATTGATAAAGAAGCATTGAGAGTCCTGTCACTAAACTCCTAAAAACACCCTTTAATATAGACTTACAAGAAGAAATCCCTATACAGGTCCCGGCAATAAAGAATACATCGAGCTTTAGTTTCGTCTCTGTCGCACGACTAACAGTGCCTATAATTTTTCAGCGACAAAACGAGACAACGCTTTACGAAGCTGAAGGTAGCCGATGTGCATTTTTTATTAATAATAATAATAATTAAATCATTTATTATCAGGCATCTAAGGCCCATAGATTACAGACTAACATTCATATGAATTATAATTAAACAAAATAAAAGAAACTAACTAACACTATTTCCCGGGTGTTTTTCCGGGGGTGTCTGCAGCCGGGAATCTCCCTCGGAAACGGAGGAACACCACGCCCTCCGGCCAAAAGCTCTCCTTCATGACTGTCTCCAGCATGAACGTCGGGAACCGCACCACAAATGCTTTGAAACTAGCATGGTGATGCGATTCCAACGGGATTGCCGGGGAGTAAAGGACTCGCAAGAATTGTTTCAAGACATAATAACGTGAAGTTTTTCTTAATTGTCTAGAGCTCTACAGAGCTAAAAGACAGACTACTTTTCCACTTGAGCCAATTTGCGGGCGGAAAGATATGTGTGATCAATTGCCCTCATGTGGTATATTAATAGCATCAATTGGTGCCCAGATCATCAAGTTATAACAAGATGCACAACTGCGCACTACAGCGACCTAATTCACATGTACAGATAAGAGAACATCAGGCTTAACACTACGAAAATTTAAGACAGTAATTAAACAAAAACTTTGCAAAAAGACCTATTACAAAATTTCTGATTATCTATCAGACAAGCAGCCATGGGGATGAACTGCTCAGCTCTAGAGTTATTTCAGATTTAGTTAAAATTAGAAAATAAGAAAATTTATAATGCTGATTTTCTTCGTTTGCGTGTTAATTTTTTCTTTGGAACAGATTACACTTTATTGACTAAATATTGATTTAGTTTAAGATTTAGATTTTTACATACAAAAGTTTTTTCCCGCTAACTCCCGTTCCCATGGGAATTTTGCAATATCCTGTTGCAACTAAGCTTTAAGTTTACTAAGGTACCTGCATGCCAAATATCAAGCGGCTAAATTAAGCGGTTTAGATTTTTCATACAAAAGGATTTTCCCGCTAATTCCCGTTCCCGTGAGAATTTCGGGAATTCCTCTCTTAGTGCACCTCTACGGTACCTAAGCTACGTCCCTTCCAAATTTCAAGTGCCTACGTTTAGCCGTTTAGGCTGTGCGTTGATATGTCAGTCAGTCAGTCAGTTTCTCCTTTTATATATTTAGATTAAAAAGAGCGCACCCTCAGAGTTTCTTGCCTATTCTTCTCTGGGGAAAACTGCACCTTTGCGAATAGGCGTAGAGTTAGTAGGATCAAAAAAACGAATGGGTATGTGTGCATTTAAATCCTTTAATGTATGTTTTTATGTATTTCATGTAATCTTGACTTGTTTTAAGTGGCATCTTGAATGTCCTATAAAATAAAGATTTATTCTATTCTATTCTAGAAAACCGTCACTATAACAAACGAGATAAGGGTGATGTAGCGGTCGACGTTTAAAACGCATCAGATTACCCGATTTTAATTGCAATACCGTTCTTATCGTAAAAGCACAGATGTGGTCACCCGATGAGTGGCCCTCTGTACAGTCTGATGGCTGAAGTTGTACGATTAATTTAACATTAATAACAAATAGTTTTAAATAGACGACAACGCTACACACTCAAAGGCAAACACAAAGTTTTCTCTAGTGGCCCCCTTAGAAGATACACAAAGACACGAACAATCATGACCCGAGTACATCTGCTTTTAACACGAATATTTTCCCCAACTGGGAATCAAACCCAGAACCCAACGATCAAGAGATAGCGCCACTACTACGCAACCAAATCTAGCTTAACACTGGACTTTGCAGTTTACACCGTAACTATTTAAATAGCGAGCAACAGTTTGATATGCCGTGATGTTGGTATACCGCCGCTGAAGTAAACCGAGGGAACAGGAACAGTCGGACAAAAATGTGGTCTACCACCTTGAAATTCGTTTGCGTGACATAAAACAGCAAGGTTGATTTTCCCTTGCAATAATGAACTGACAGTTACTCCATATGTCATCTCATTATAACTGTATTCTATCTCTTTCTTTGTTACATATTGTGAATCTTAGCGATATTTTGGTTACACGAGAAGTTCTGAGAAGTTCGAGAAGTTCTGATAGACCACAAATAGTTCCTTGGTCATCAAAGTGTGATGACAAAATTCAACGTACATAAATTTTCATGATAAACTTACCTACCTGTGGTGTCGATGCTGATTCACTTAGAGTGCAGTTTTTCATTGTCTCTCACCATTTACCACATATTTAACACTTAATTAGATATTGTGATATCGGTCACGAAATATGAATACACTTTCACATTTATAATATTAGTGAGGATAAGTATGTGCTGTCTGTCTGTAAGCCGCGCCGAGTGCAACAAACGAAGAGCCATCTCATAATGCATAAACTCGGGGTCCCCTAGAGGTGATTGTGTGTTGATGGACTATAAGTACACACGGCAGCACATCAGGCTATACATGTTAACCTTGACGTAGCCCTTATCTCGCTCGTAATAGCGCCGGCTTTTGTAGTGCAAATGGATAACCTGACGTGCTGTTGTCTGCAGGCGCGGTCCGAAGGGGGGGGTCACAGGGGACATGACCCCCCCTAAAATCTAAGGTCAAATTGAAAAATCTCAAAAATTTGCCAAATAATAAAAGGAAATTTCTAGCTATCCCCTAACCGCGATAAATTTATAGTTTGCTGACATCTAGTGGTGTTTTTATGAACTACGTACGATGGCCAAAATAACTTGGAAATGACATCTAGTTTAGAAACAAGGAACCGAACCACGTAGTTTTGGTAATCCTAGCAAAATCGTTATGATAAAGATTGTTTAACAATATTCTAATAATGTAATTTGTCGGTTTATTGTAAAAATTCAAGATAAAGGCTGTCTACTTAGTTGTGAATAGGGTGAGTGACCCCCTCCAAAATTTCTGGCTGCGACCGCGCCAGGTTGTCTGTACTATAACTAATATCACCTCTGTGGGAGGGCGTCGGATGAGGCTTGTATGAGACCGGAAATACGTAGTAGAAGCTATTATTAGATGCACTCGTGGTCTAGTGAAGAGGGTCTTTCGCGATGCATCCGATGCGAAATGAGAATGCAGTCCGAAGGGAGGAGGTGTTTTTCTAAAAGTTCCCGTATTTCCTTTCTTTTGACCGACTTCAATAAAGGAGTTGATTCTATGTTCAACCGCATGTATCTTTTTTTTTTAAAGTATTTTCGCCGATTTTTATGTTTTTATTTGTCATTATCGATTCATGCAAGTTTTATAGGTGACAACCAATTCCAAAATGGTGAACGGTAGGTTGGCCCTTTGGCGTTTACATCATTGACATACCGTCATTTTAAGGACAATATTTAACTACTAGCAACCCGCTCGGGACTTCGTTCCCGTGGGAATTCGGGAAAATATTGTAGCCTATGTTACTCAGGGATAATGTAGCATCCTAATGGTGAAATAATTTTTGAAATCGGTCCAGTAGTTTCGGAGCCTATTTGTTACATACAAAAATGCAAATCTTTCCTCTTTATAATATTAGTATAGATTTGTAAATAGACAATATACAACCATTCCACCGAATTTCAAGGAATGGAATTCTCTGGACGCACGGAAACGCTCTGATTAAAGTCAAAAAAGCTTTATTTCATAAAAGATTTAGGGTGTTACTAAAAACAAGTCGAAGTTATGAATTAAGTACATCAGTTCTTTTAACTACGCTTATTCGCAAAGATGCAGTTTGCTCCCGAGAAAAAAAAGGCAAGAAATTCTAAAGGGTGCTTAATTGCCACTTTAGTGACCTATCAGGTTTTCTACCCGGTTTGCGTAACTGAAAAACAATTTTAAGGCATTTCTGTTGGGCATAAAATAAGTGTAAACTTCGTCATTTCTGTTAGACATTTCTACAAACTCAGTAATGTTTTATTTTTAAGTTTTATCATTTAAGTTAATTTTGTTTGTAGTCTACCAAACCGCTTGCAGCTGAAAATCAGCGTTACGGATCAGGCTGTGGCATTATGCTGAGCTGCATCCGTTTCGGCAATTTGTAATTTAGTTTAATAAGAATTAGGGACCATCCATAAATTACGTCAAACGTTAAGGGGAGGGGAGGGGGTCGACAAAGTGTGACATTGTGTGTCAAGGGGGTGGGAGGGGTCATGAGTTTCGTGACGTCACATTTCAAAATGTGTTATGAGTATAAACTATTAACGACAAACTTAACCTCCTCAGTCACAAGCACTCTTTTTACGTTTTTACTTTGGTTGAGACAATGAGTTTTGAGTTCCAAAAAAAATAACAACTCGTATTAAGTCTTTTACTAGAAAATTACAAAAAATGATAAATATGTGACGTCACGCTAGGGAGGGGGGAGTCTTACAAATGTGACCAGCTGTGACAAGGAGGGGGAGGGAGTCAAAAAATCATGAAATTCGTGTGACGTAATTTATGGATGGCCCCTTACCTACCTATTACATAAATTTGCCGAATAAATATTTTTTATTCTATTAAGTCCATCAGTGGCCATCTTACCTCCACCGGCTATCGTTTCCTCGTCGAGATCGTACTCTCTTCCTTCCGACCCCATGAGGTGCGCACCGTGAAGCAACACCCGCTCTATATCGAACGTCTCGCATCGCAGTCTGCCTACATCTTCTTCTATTTTCTCTTCTGGAAAGAATAAATATTAGTTTTAAAAATATAACGCCAATACTCAAAGGCTTACACTAAGGTGTCCCCGTGTATCGTGGGCGTCTTAGGACAAATACATAGACAGACGAACACCTTTAGTTAGAAAAAATTATATTGGATGACTTTAAATTACCTATCAAAAATGAAGGATGTAAATCAGCCCACTAAATGAACAACTTTGTCAAAGGAATATAGGTCGAAATACGGAAAAAAAAGATATTCATATCTCAAACTACTTGTGTAATTCGCTGATTTAATTTTGCATGAGAAGGCATTTTTTGAGAATTTAATATAAGTTTTTTATCTTGGGAAAGTTGTTCAGTTTCATGGGAACTTCGCCTCCTAAAGTTTCGCTACCTAATATAAGGTCATTCCATACGGTATAGCTATTTGCCAGCATCGCGCCGCAAATAAAATATCCTGATTGGCTTCATACAAGCCCTTTAGAACCGAATAACTTCAGATAAAAAATTAATAAAAGGCTTGACAGAGCCATTTCTTATGTAATCAAAGTAGCGGGAAGCAAGATAATCATTAATGCAATCCCATGAATAGGATAAAATAGAATTGCGTCAGTTTAACAGGAAAGTGAGTAAACGGTAGATAGAGGTCAGGCGGCCGGATTTCCTGGCTCTGATGATAACATTGCAACTGTATTATCTACCAGTCCATACATAGACGCTAGTTAACTATGTATAAAAGAAAACAACCACACATGCAGAAATTCTCTTAAAGTTAATGTTAATATTGGGTCTTCACCTATGAAATGGCTGTTTTTATCGATTACTAGCAAGCATCCTGCTCGGGACTTCGTTCCCGTGGGAATTCTGGAAAATTATGTAGCCTATGTTACTCAGGGATAATGTAGCATCCTAATGGTGAAAAATTTTTTGAAATCGGTCCAGTAGTTTGTAAGTTTATTCGTTACATACAAAAATACAAATCTTTCCTCTTTATAAAAAAAAATTTCTTCATTTTTCTTCTTCAACCTTCCAAAAAGCGGTGATAGCCCAGTTGGTATTTAGCCAGACTTGAAACCGAAAGGTTGCAGTTCAAATTCTGGTGCGGGCCTGTACCACTAAATTCGTCTTTTCGGATTTATCTATGGACTTTTCATTGATTATCACTTGCTCAGCGGTGAAGGAAAACGTGATGAAACCTGCACGTCCTAAGAAAATTTGTTTTCGGACGGCGCGCGGTCTACCAACTCGCATTGGGCCAGCATTGTGACCCATGGCTAAATCCCCTTCGTGTTTTAAAGGGAGGCCCGTGCCCCTCGGTTTATTGAGATGTGGAAAATGTGTTTATAGCTACTTTTCAGCAGATTATTCGTATGCAAAATAGACTGTTTGTAAATTGTGTTCCTGTAATCTTGCACCATGAACGTGCGCGGCAACATGACAAAGTTATACTGTTTAAGGTGACAAGTTAACAGAGAATGTTTATTAAAATTCAGTTAGGAACGAATATTTGTGAGTAAAGCAGATGTTTTTTCTGAGGTCTGGGTTTATTTGTATCCGAGTCTGTGTGTAATAGGGATCCACGATACAAAGGAAAACTAGGAGGTATTATTTATTTATTAAACAGAATTGGACTGAAGTGGATAACAAGGAGTCCAATTTAAAAATTGCTACACTATGGCTCCCATCACCTCGTCAGTGTTAACTACAACATAAAGCTAACCTTTATTTTGATTTCTCATACCAAGGGAATCAGCAGATTTTTAGGGTTACCCAAAGGGTAAAAACGGGACCCTATTAATTGAAATTTTCGTATTTCTATTAGTTGTATTTCTGTTGCCGCTATAACAAAAAAATACTAAAAAAATAAATATTTGAGGGGGCTCCCCTAGAAAAAACGTGATTTTTATGCCGTTTTATAGATAAGTCTGTCCGAGGCTGTATCTCATGAACCGTGATAGTTAGACAGTTTAAATTTTCACAGATAATGTGTTTGTATTGCCGTTATAACAACAAATAGAAAAAAATAGAATAAAATAAATAATTAAGGGGGCTTCAATCTAAATATATAAAAGGAGAAACTGACTGACTGACATATCAACGCACAGCCTAAACGGCTAAACGTAGGCACTTGAAATTTGGAAGGGACGTAACTTAGGTACCGTAGAGGTGCACTAAGAAAGGAATTCCCGAAATTCCTACGGGAACGGGAATTAGCGGAAAAATCCTTTTGTATGAAAAATCTAAACCGCTTAAGTTAGACGCTTGAAATTTGGCATGCAGGTACCTTAGTAAACTTAAAGCTTAGTTGCAACAGGATATTGCAAAATTCCCACGGGAACGGGAGTTAGCGGGAAAAAACTTTTGTATGTAAAAATCTAAATCACGTAAGATAGATGTTTTCAATCTGTGTACTCTGTACAAAAAAAAATTAACACGCAAACGAAGTTGCGGGCATCAGCTAGTTGTTTCCATACAACAAAAGTGATTTTTTAGCCGTTTTTATAGATAATGGTACGGAACCCTTCGTGCGCGAGTCCGACTCGCACTTGGCCGGTTTGTTTTTTTGATAATTCGACTTATGTTCCCTGTGTAAAGTGGTTCAGTTTCGTGGGCTGATTCATACCCTTCATTTTCTCTAACTAATTTCAGTCACCCAATATTACTTCCCTGGTTGTTAAATTTTAAAGACCTGATTTCCATCCTCAAGTTCAAGTAGTAAATTACAAAACCACGCTGTATAAAATACTAGCATTCCGCCCGGGACTTCGTTCCCGGGGAAAACTGGAAAATTATGAAACCTATGTTACTAATGTAGCATTCTAATGGTGACACAGTGGTATACCTTGGCCCGTTATGGAAAGAATTTTTCAAATCGCTTCAGTAGTTTCGGAGCCTATTCAATGCAAACAAACAAACAACCAAATCTTTCCTCTTTATAATATTTGTGTAGAAAATAAAAATTTGTAACTCAGAGTAGCCTACTTCCTAACAATACCCGCATAAGCATGGCATTGCTCCGACACAATAGCGCCTTGACATTGACTGATAGTAGCTGTCAATTATGTGAGAAATGCTAATTGTTATTTACCAACGTTTGTTTAGTTTTAAATTCAATACAGATTATTGTCACTTTCAGAAGCGTGAACAGACAAAAATATAATTTATTTTTTGCTTGTTAGGGGCCGTCCACATATTACGTCACGCAAAATTTCGAGTTTCTGAAGCCCTCCCCCCTATGTCACGCTTTTTTGGTATCCCTTTAACATGTATGGTCACGTTTGGTATGACCCCCCCCTCCCCCATACTCTGTGACGTAATATATGGACGACCCCTTATGAATGGGAAATTTTGTAGGAAATAAGCTTTTCTTCAAATCGTAGTACTTTTAACTAGCCCAGGACTTCGTTCCTAAGGGAGTTTGGGAACATTATGAAGCCTATCTGCTATTCCAGACTATAATTTAGCTCTGTGCCAAATTTCATCCATATGCGTTCAGCCGTGGCGTGATTGTGTAACAAACATCTAAACTTGCATAAACACATCATAATTTGCATCATATACTTACTATATTATAAAACAAAGTCCCCCGCTGCGTCTTGTCTGTCTGAACGCTATAAACTCAAAAACTACTCAACAGATTTTCGTATGATTTTTACCAACGGATGGGGTGATTTAAGAGGAAGGTTTATTTGAATAATTCATTCTTAAAATTCCTACGGGAACGAAGTCCCAGTGGGATAGCTAGTTTATAATATTAGTAACTTGACCGCTTAATAATATAAGGGTTCACTCTTGACCGCTTAATACACACATCAACACGGTCTAGGGATATTGCATGATTTTTCATACAAAAGAGGTCTGTTTGAGAAGCTATAATAGCATACTCGAGATACATGGAGGGCTATAATTTTCAGACGAGCAAGTGCTAAACCTGAATTTTCAATTCTAGTCAATAAATTTTGCCTGACTTTAAATTTGTGAAAACGTGACGAAATTGAAAAAAAAAATTGCGTACATTCGACTATTTTCATACAAAAAGCAGGCAAAAAGTGCATTTTTGTTTTCTTTTCCGTCACGTTTTCACAAATTTCAAGTAAAACAAAATTTATTGACTAGAATTGAAAATTCTAGTTAAGCACTTGCTCGTCTGAAAATTATAGCCCTCCATGTACCTCGAATATGCTTTAATAGCTTCTCAAATAGGCCTCTTTTGTATGAAAAATCGTATAATATCCCTAGACCGTGTTGATGTGTATATTTAATGGTCCAGGATTTGGCGATTAAAATGTGGTAAAATCCATAAACGACCCGTCCCAGACAGGGCGGTACTATAAAATGTTAAATACTGAATTGGAATCTCGAAAGGTCATTTTCAGATGTAATAGTCGTTGACCTCCGAAGCAATTTAAGACTTATCAAGTCCCGTCGAGTTGATAGAGGTAACAAGGTCAATAATAAAGGTACTTGCATTAACCGACTTTTGACCTACATACAGATGTTCCATTCTGCTATCTCATTCTACCTCATAAGTTCTGGTACACTTACAGAACGCGACTCAAGACTCTCATCTAAGTAACAGTCGTCTTTGTCATTTTGATAGTGAGAGAAAGAGACAATCAATCAGACAATTAGAGGAAACACAAATGAGACCTGCCTCCTAGTAATCCATCCCAGGCAACGACACTTCATTTTTTTCTGAATCTGAGGTGTCGTCTTATGGTCTCATGCGGTGTGGTAGGCGCTGTAAAGGGCCGTCTGGTTCGCGACCACCCTTCTACCGAAGTCAGACGCCAAACAGCTTGCTGTGTTCCGTCGGTGCGTGGGAGTACCAGTGCCTTTATAGGCATTTTCTGGGTTAACTCGCTCCATCGTCGACCTCATCTTTGACCTTAGGTCAAGATTGAGGTCAAGAGTTAGCCCATCTTATAAAAAACAGACGCTGTTATTAAACGCTACACACTCAAAAACTAGATAATACTTAAGTATAGATCAATGCTTGAGTCTCGTTCTGTAATACGGGCCTTAGTGCCCCAAGTCAAAGGGCCAAATAAACTTGGGTGGATATGTAATTGAGGGAACAGACTGAAAATACTAGAAGTATTTATTTTAGTTTTATTTTCATGAGGTGTGAGTAACTGAATACGCTTACATACACATACATACACAGACACACACACACTCACATACACATAATACACACACACACACTGTACTTACTTTTACATTACTCATCCAATCTATTTTGTTTTGTTAATCATATATCTATGCTACCCGTTAATCTAAATCTACAGTTTATAATATGTTTAACTTCTTAATTGGCTGTATACATTTTTAATATAAGGGCTATGTAATGTAACATGTATAAGCTGTGAAGTTTGCAATTAAGTAAATAAATAAATAAATAAATTTCACGCACAATAACAAAGCTCAACAATAAGAATATCGTATAAATCCTCATAAACTATTCATAATTTATGTAGAACAAATACTCGGCAGTTGTGCTAACAAGACTCAAATGCAAGGACGGTTGGGATGCAATAAAGCGACTATGTCAATTCAATGACAATAAAAGTAATTTGAACATTATTTAAATAAAAGAGTCGTTCATATAACGATGTAATTCCCATGCAATTACATTTTGACCAACTTTACAAAGACAAAATGGTTACTACAACATTGCTTCTATAGCACTAAGGAATATCTTGAAACTAAACATAATTAATTGTAATAGATTTGGACATTTGTATTAATTCTTGACATTTTGTATTGACATAATTATTTTGACATTTATTTTTATTTATTTATTTCGTAAAATCATGCTGTAGAACCATTATACCTAGAACCCATGTAAATTATTAAAGAATGTTTTGTTTTGGATTTAAAAAAAAATGATGATGAAAAACATTTGCATGCTTACATGTAAGCTGAAAACACTGCACCTAATATTATTTATGATCTATTTTATACTGTTTTCTTGCAAATAAATACTTCTTATTCTTATTTAAATTTGAAAAAAAAAAGGATTTAGATGACGCCATACGCCAACCCGCATTGTGCCATGGCGGACTATGGCCTAATCTCCTTCGTGTTTCGAAGGGAGGCCCGTGCCTTTCGGTAGGGGCTGGTAAAAAAAAAACTTAACTCTTTGTAAAGAGGCCAGTACGTCACGTTACCTCAATTAATTGAAAAACCGTTGTTATCGCTACGCGGACCACTGTACTACTTACTTATGATAAGACGAATATTTTTTGTGAAGAATTTCATATGGGTAAAGAAGAATAGAGAATATTTGGCCAAGGACTATAGCAGCTTTCAATAGCTTCAAATGGTGATACGATTTAATTTACTTACCTATTTAAATTTCAGTTTTTTTTATTATAAGATGGGTTAACTCTTGACCTCAATCTTGACCATAAGATGAGGTCGACGATGGAGCGAGTTAACCCAGAAAATGCCTATAAAGGCACTGGTACTCCCACGCACCGACGGAACACAGCAAGCTGTTTGGCGTCGGACTTCGGTAGGAGGGTGGTCGCGAACCAGACGGCCCTTTACAGAGCCTACCACACCGTGAGAGCATAGGACGACACCTCAGATTCAGAAAAAAATAAAGGGTCGTTGCCTGGGATGGATTACTATACTACGAGGCAGGTCTCATTAGTGTTTCCTTAGTCGCCTCTTACGACACCCACGGAAAGAGATGGGGTGGTGTTATTCTCAACCGATCACCACACGGTATAAATCTAATAAGTTAATTCTAATAAGTTTTACAATCTGTAGTCGTCAGAGAGATAGAAAGATAAATACTTTATTGCATACTTAAAAAGGTAAGACAAAACAAACAATACAGAGAGAGAGGTCCCATTTCAATGCTCACCTTTTACGGTTGTCAATGGAGACGGGTGCCATTCTGGAACGTTCGAGAGGATAGCTTCCACTGCCTGTTGGACAAACAGAAATTATCAATTAGGCATATCTCATTCCAATCAACTGTCCTACATTAACAACAATGCATATTACAAGCTTAGAATAGAAGAAGCAAAATAATTGTGATTGTGTGTAATGTGTCAGTTAAATAAAGGTTATATCTATCTATCTATCTATCAAGCTCGTGGCCCAGTAGATCTACCCGACCTGAATCGATCAGTGAGATTAAGCAACGTACACAGGGACAGGGAACCTGATGGGTGACTAAAGCGGCAATTTAATCACGAGCGTTTCCGTGCTTCGGAGTGCACGATAAGCCGGTGGTCCCAGCTGTTGTCGATTGATTACGTCGTTACAAGCAAGTCCAAGTTTGGTGGTTTGAAAACTCTGACTTATTTCAGATTTAGTTAAAATTAGTAAATAAGAAAATTTGTAATGCGATTTAAAAGAGCAACCTCAGAGCTTCTTGCCTGTTCTTCTCTGAGGAAGACTGCACCTTTGCGAATAGGCGTACAGTCAGTAGGGTCAAAAGAACGAATGCGTATGTATGTATTTAAATCGTTTAATGTATGTTTGTATGTATTTCATTGTAATCTTGACTTGTTTTAAGTGACATCTTGAATGTCCTATAAAATAAAGATTTTTCTATTCTATTCTATTCTGACACCAGGTTTAGTCAGGTTCGCCACCACTCGATTACCTCTACACAATAAAAAAATATTTTAAAAAAGTCCATAATTTTGGAACATGATTTCAAGGAATGTCAATCTGTACCACAGTTAAATAATATGTGAAATGTACCCAGTGAACAGTTGCTTAGACATTTTTGAGTTGTGAAATGAAATGAGGTTTGGTGGAAAATTTGGTCCGAAAGTGAGGCAAAAACAACAATGTTAATTACTTAAAAGGGTCAACCTCATAAAACAGTACATATAATCATATCAAATCGTGTTGAATTATTGGGGTTAAAGGCCAATATAAATTGTTTATGTTCGTAAAGTATAGGTAATGTTTTACCACTAAGATATCACTGGACCTTCTTGGTTAAAACTCGTTAAAAGTTCACCAAGATTCACTAGTGAAATTGTAACATCATGGTTTTTACAATCATTGTAAGAACAGACAGCACTTACTAAAGTATTTCACGCACAATAATAACAATGTTGAACAATAAGAATATCGTTTTAATCCTTATAAACTGAAATGGCCTTGAATAAATTCCCGCCTCGCATTCTTCCACATGAAATCCTTACAAATGCACTAATTCTAGCACTCATAGTACAAACGGCAGAACATCAGGCTATACTCGTACATGTTCACCTTGACATCGCTCTTAGGGACCATCCATAAATTACGTCACACGTTAAGGGGAGGGGAGGGGGTCGACAAAGTGTGACATTGTGTAACAAGGGGGTGGGAGGGGTCATAAGTTTCGTGACGTCACATTTCAAAATGTGTTATGAGTATAAATTATTAACGACAAACTTAACCTCCTTACGTTTTTACTTTGGTTGAGACAATGAGTTTAGAGTTCCCGAAAAAATTAACAACTCGTATTAATTCTTTTATTTGAAAATTACAAAAAATGCTAAATATGTGACGTCACGCTAGGGAGGGGGGAGTCTTACAAATGTGACCAGCTGTGACAAGGAGGGGGAGGGGTCAAAGAATCATGAAATTCGTGTGACGTAATTTATGGATGGCCCCTTATCTTGCTCGTAATACCGTCGGCTTTCGAAGTGCAAATGTATAACCTGAACTGCTGCTGTCTGTAGGTACAAGCCTTGCTTAGTTTTTTGAGGTTAGATGGTGATGTGTAAATTATTCTTTTATTTAATTGTGAAAATTTATGAATTTGTAAGGAACTGTTCCTCTTTACTGAAAACATAAAATGCCTGGTAGACATACAATACCATACAATACGATTCTCTTACACGATACAATCATGACGTAGCAACATATTGACGATATTCTAAACTAGGATAAATTGAAACATTAAGTAAATGAAGTCATTGGCGGGAAGCTAGTAATGATGTTAACATTCAGTACTTTAAAAACGATGAAATTATTAGCAGCAATGAACCTGTTATATCCTTCAGCACAGTAACGGATAGAGGCAATAAAACCAACCAAAACAAGTACATTACACGCAATTACTCCATTTAATAGCTCCACACTCATAAAAACAAACAATCATGATCGTGCACGTTAAAAACGTAAGAGTCAACCGACTTCAATCATGATCGTGCACGTTAAAAACGTAAGAGTCAACCGACTTCAATCCCAACAATAGGAATAACCACAGACCAAAACGTCATTGTTTTTTTTAGAAAAAGCAAAAGTAAAAAATTGCGGCAACAACCTATCACCACTATACTCATGTTGCATCTAGAAAACCTCAATGAATGTCACATGTGGCGTAAAGTAGTTCTACAGGGATTTAGATAGATAGATAGAAAATGCTTTATTTCGGCGTACAACACAGACATCACTAATATAGAAAAACAGAAGAAACACAGAAGACACTTAACAGACATAAAGACAAAAACAAATTAAAGAAATAACAAAACAAAACATTTACAAACATAAAACAAAGTGCTGCACTGTGCTGCCTGTGTCGCACAGACGAAGTCGGCGCTGACTCAGCATAATGCTACAGTTTAACGATAAAAAAAGTTTGAGTTCCCATGCAAACTTCATCATATAGCGCATTTTGTATGGGAGATCAAATTTTTTTTTCGTATTTTGACCTATGTTCCTTGGGGAAGTTGTTCAATTTCATGGACTGATTAACCACCCGAGAGGTTGAAAGAGAGATACCTAAAACCCTGTATAACACCATAACGTTCTGCCTACCCCAACAGGGATTATAGGCATGAGTGCACACTGCACATGTATGGCTAGATGGATGGAATTCCGGTAAAACTGATATGAGACCACATTTATTTCTAGTAACCACCCGCTTTGCTTTGTGACCTCTCGGAAAATATCCTTACCTAAAGATTGCCTGGAAGATATTCCTACCTCAAAAAGGCCGCCTTTTTGTACATTCTGTTTGTTTGTTTATTTATCTGTATGTATGTACTTTTTGTTTGTTTCTGGTGTGCAATAAAATATACTTCATTTATTCATTCATTCACAGGACTACGAAAGAGTACGTACTCCTGTGAATGAATGAGTACTCTCATTTAAAACTGTCGGCAGTCAAAGGAGGCCCTAACCGGACCTATATCGCGAATTACGCGAAGACTGCTGGATCTAAACAGAACAAACTTACGAATAATGGTGGGCACCCTCACGGGCCACTGTGCTTTAAACAAGCACCTATTCGTTCTAAAGGTCACCGACAGCCCCCTTTGTAGGGGCTGCATAGAGGCTGATGAAACAGTCGCCCACGTAATCCTGGAATGCGTGGGAGTGGCGAACCAACGGGCAAAAATCCTACCAGAAATTAGGTCGCTTCGTGAAGCCTGTGAATTCCCAGGAATTCCCCAGGAGGATTCTGAGCTTCTGGTCGGAGCTGAGGTGGCTGGAATAGACACCGACCCACACGCATAAAGGGCCACTCTAGAGCCTAAATGCGGAAACGGGAGCCCTTATCAACTATCAACTCATTTAAAACAAAAACTAATTTTGAAAATCGGCCAAATCCACCTCGGCCGAAAATCCTCCTGTTTTTGAAGTCGTTTAAAAATGATCGATAAAACAGATATTTCTGCATGATATCATTCAAGCCGGGAGACGGAGCTTATCGGTGGAAATAGTTGTCATTATGTAGTCATATTACGCGGTACATTTAACTTACTGCTTTGATTAAGCGATAGGCTCAAGGACTATTACAGTAACAAACGTTTATTACTTCAATGTTCCCGTCGTTCGGAATGCAAAACAGATCATAGTTTTAGCAAATATAAATCATTTTTCTCAAATAATAGTTTGATGGACTTCCAGATACTTCCGTCATTTTATTTTACGACTATAATTTAGTCACTTGGGAGGAATATCTTTATATAGGTATATATAAGCCGTGATATGTGTCACATAAATATCATTGTGTTTATGAATAACTAGATTTCCGCCTGGGACTTCGTTCCCGTGGAAATTTGGGAAAATCATGTACCCTATGTTCATCACGGATAATGTAGGATTCTAATGGTGAAAGAATTTTTCAAACCGGTCTAGTAGTTTCGGAGCCTATTCAATGCAAACAAACAAACAATCAATTCCTCTTTATAATATTAGTCCTCGTATTGATAAAAAGATGCAGGGTGATTAATTAGTAGATTTTTTGTTCTAGCATTTCTTTATTCAGGATAAGGTCTTAATGCTTATCGAAAATCTTAATGCTTAGGGATCAGGATAAACCTAAGCATTAAGATCTTCGACTATTTTGTCAACATGGTCTAAAAATCTTTTTCTAAGTTGGTAGATGTAGTTTATGAACTCCTAGACCCAATATTTACATTTGACCAAACAGTCGTCGGGCCACAACTTGAAGACCTGTGGTTTATAAACAAGTGACTTGCAAATATTTCTCAACCATACATAAAACATAAAAAAGTGTTTTCAGTTGCAAAATCCCTCATGAAAAATTCCACAGAATCAAGAATTCATTTATACACACTTGGGACTCTATTTATGCATGTCAGATTTAAGATATCATTCATTCCTTATGCACCATTTAGTAACCTTCAGCCCAATGCATTGGCGGTTGTAAAAAAGGATTTATCAGTTGCAAAATGGAGAATACCACATGAGATTTAAGATTTCAATCACTTATGTAAGTGGTACATAAGATGGTATATAAGTTATGTACCACTTAGTAAGCTTCAGCTATGTTATCGCGGGGATGACGTGAACCAGACAGAATAATGAAACGCACTGAAATCATGTTTTATTCAAAGTCCCTTAATTTGCACACATCCTGTTTATCTGAAAAACTTATACCACACTTATTGATGAAACGAGTTTTTATTTAAAGCATTTTTTCCATTTAGAATAACAGACTGGCGTAAGTTTTTCGACGTGGAAAAGTTTTAATACATTTTATGGTGCATACATAATATTATATAAAAAGATTTGTCTGTAACGAATAAACTCAAAAACTACTCGATCGATTTCAAAAATTCGTTCATTATTAGAATGCTACATTATCCATAAGTAAAATAGGAACCTCTCACCATTTTGCAACTTGTTCCATCTGATAACCCTCACAATTTAGGTCAAACGTGGCATCTAGTGGTTCTAGAACCACTGATGCTCTGCCTACCCCGTTAGGGATTATAGAGGTGAGCGTATGTGTGTGTGTATGTGTAAAATAGGCTACATAATTTTCCCGAAGTCCCACGGGAACAAAGTCCCGGCGGAAAGCTATTTCAAACAAAGAAGTGACGTGCAGAGTGGATAAACCAAGATGCGTTTTCTTCAGACCGGAGCTTAGCGGCCAATGGATTGACCAAATTGCTGGAAAAATAAGAATATGAACTAGGATCTAGCTAGGATCTCCTAATCTTTAGTATGAAGAGTCGTTTTTTATCTCATATTTCGCTCTCTGTCAAGGTAAGAATTCAGAGACAAACGAACATAAACTAAATTTAATTCGCGAGACAGCAAAATAGCTACTAGAATTGTGATGTTATTTTCAGCTTGGCGTCCACGTTGTCTTTCACGCTGGACTGGGAGCGAAAGTAAGGCAAAGAATGTGCCAGCTACCAACTCTATCCCGTGGAAGCCAGTAAGTGGGACACAGGGGTTTTGTTGTATTGTATTGGCAGGGTGCAAAGCAGGTGGAGGGAGTAGCCTAAACGATCACAGCGCTCGCTACGGCTAAAATTGACATTATTGTCGCTGACTTGAGCTGTCAAATCCATATTGTAGTAAACATTTTCTAATCATTTTTGAGATAAAGTTAATATGGTCCTAGTAAGACGTGTTATTGTGAATATATTCTCTAATATAGTAAAAAAACAGAAGATTTTTTTTTTCACAATATTTACAAACTTCTCGCTTGACAGCTGTGACAATATTGTCCATAATGGCTACCTATCACGTGGCGCTGCCGTCGCGCACAGTCCCGATATCACCTTATACTCATGTTCAAAGCCAATTAATTTATTTCGTGGTACTTAAAATACATTTGTTTCTTTTAAGTCTATATAGTAGAGTCAGTAAGCGGGAAAAAATGATTTAACTTTCGGAAATTTGATTAAAGCAAACCACTTGGTATGATTGTTCCTTAGGTTAAAATAAGCCGATAAAGATCGGTAGCCCTCAAAAGTATCCCCTCTGAACCGGGAGGGGGAGGGTCAAAGAGGTGCTCCGCCCAGCGTTACTTCAAAAAATATTACCACTCATTTGTAGCTACCAGGTTAAGTTTGGTATGGTTTTCGTATAAATCAATAACGAGGAATTCATTTCTGGTATTTATTTTACACATATGTGCAATGGTTTTTTAAATAATCGCAAAAATATAAAATTGTTATCACAAAAAAAAACCTTTCGCAGCCTATATTTTTTTATTTAAGAGACATATAAGTGTTAAAAAAATATCCAAATATAGCACATTTAATGTTAATTTATAAAAACATAACTTAAGTAGGCTTTAAGAGATGTACTAGCTGCTAAACACATGTGTATAGAACGAAGTACTATTTATTAGTGAATCATAGTGTTTGATACATCTCTTAAAGTAGTCTAATAATTAGGTCAACTTATATCTAAGTACTCTATATACTATAACTGTCAATGGCGTTCTGCCTACCACAACACGGAATATGGATAGATTTTCAGCTGAGCGTCACAATAGTTACCTATCTCTATCGATGGCGTGTATCGAAAGGAGGTTATCTGTCAATTTATATGCAGCTACTCATCTTACTGATGATCAATTGTACTTAATCTCCGTGTAACTTTATTGCCATTGTCTTTGTAGCACAGTAAATTGATATGGCTGGCCTAATAGGTCAGTCGGTTATGACCTTGCCTGCTGATCTTTAAGATTGCGGGATCGATTTCCAACCAACACAAATATTTTAAAATCGCATTTTCAAGTATTTGTGAGGGCTCTAGGTGTTTATATATTACTAGCTTTCCGCCCGGGACTTCACGGAACCATCCATAAATTACGTCACACGTTAAGGGGAGGGGAGAGCGTCGACAAAGTGTGACATTGTGTGACAAGGGGGTGGGAGGGGTCATAAGTTTAGTGACATCACATTTCAAAATGTGTTATGAGTATCAAAACGCGTGAACTTGACAAACTCTGGTGTCAGAGTAATTGTCAATTCGCAAAATGGTTTCCGACTTGATTTACCGACTGTATAGTCAATAGCCGGGACTGACGGCTTAATATACCCTCTGAGGCACGGGAACGCTCGTGATAAATTGCCACTTTGGTCACCCATCGGGTTCCCTGTCCCTTTGTACGTTACTTAACTTCACTGATCGGTTCAGATCAGCGAGCGCCACTGCCATTAATATTTTGGCAATGTGTCGTTACTGTACTCTTCTTTCTGTTTTAAATCACATTGTATTAAGTTCTAAGCAGAATGACTGCCTATTAGATTTCTATTCATGTTGGTACTAACTATTAATGTCGTACAAAGGTCATACAGGTAGCTTTTGTGCATAGAAATAGCATTGATACTGTTTTGATCGCTTAACTCAAGCAAGGTCAAGTAGCTAGTCAATTTTTACCACCTATGCACCTGCATAGTTCTATTTCATAAAGTTACAAGGTGGAGACAAATCATATGCTGATCTGCAACATCACACGGCACAAACAAAAAAGTCTTTGTGTTCACTGCTGTATTTATATTAATATGGGAGGTTTTCTTTTTGGGTATTAAAAAAAAGTAGTTTCCCAGAGCTCTCTAGATGGCGCTGAACTGACTCCGTTACTAGGTGCCAAAGCCAAAGGGCTTGGAGAAAAACATTGCATCAAATATTCTGAGTTTGTTTTGGCTTTCCAATCATCCTAGTTTTCTCGCGCTTTGTTATAATTCAGTTTTAATTTTTCATTGTTTTCGTAAAATCGCCTAACTACGTATGGTAGACGTGATATTGATATGATATGACTATAACGTTTCGTTTTATGATCTCAAAATTACGTTCAAGTGAATTAATCAAAAATAATTTAACGTTCCGTTCCTTGCAGTAACGTACATAGTTTAGCGCCATCTATCCGGCGACTGGGGAAAAATTTAAAAAATATAAAAAGAAAATCCCTCATTATGTATTTTTTAACCATCGACAAAAAAGAGACAAATAAAAAAGTTTGTCCTGTGTATCTGTGGGTCTGTGTATCTGTCTGTTGCATCGTACTTAGCTCCTAAACGAATAGAAAACGGTTTATTTTGTTTGTAATCTGACGCAATCGAGATGATTCTTATCTTAGCTCTTATTATTAGTTACTAGCTTTCCGTGGGAATTTAGAAAATGAATTCTACTCATAAACCTTCCTCTTGAATCAACCCGTCTATTGGTAGAAACCGTATGAAAATCCGTTCAGTAGTTTTTGAGTTTATCATGTTCAGACAGATAAACAGACGCGGCGGGGGACTTTGTTTTACAATACAGTATGAAATATGACAAATTGTGTTTATTTTTTTAGTGTGTGTGTGTGCAGATGTTAGTAAAATAATCGTTTTATTATTATTAACTTAAGAGAAAAAAACCTGCTGAGATAGTCAATAAGTATGACACATACATAGCATAAGATATGCAAAAAACAGCTGGCTATAAAATAGGTCCAGCGGTTTAGGAGAAAAACGGTAACATACCTACCTCTACAAAACACAATGTCATTGTAAGTCTACGCACCCTCATCAACAATCTGAATTTTAAAATATTTAGGCGCAGTTCTCTTTAATTCTCAGTAAAGTTCTAGATTCTCAGGACAAAAAACAAAATAAATAAAATATAAATAGAACAGAATTCTATGAGAAACGTATAAATATAAGGTCAAGGTAAGGTCAAACTGTCTGGAGAAGTTAAAAGGACGCAGACGGTCATTGGCCCACGGCCGTAACAAAGTTTTATAGACTGAAATACGTTTCAAAATGCATTTTTGTATGTCTATCAAAATGAACTTTGAGAATGTTCGGTGCTGTAAAATTGACAAAGATATTTCTAGGTGGGCTTTTTCTAGTATTCATTACTGTTGAAATCTCTTTGTTACAATGAGAACATCCTGGCCTTTAAGGCGACTACAACACCTAAATTACGATGCATAGATAAGCATGATGCGTAGATAAGCATGACGCACTGCATTAAATCGAAGAAAAAAAATACTACGGTAATATTCAGGACATAAACTAGATAAGTAGTTTGGTGAAAACATGATTCAGCACTTTTGGTTCGATAGAAAAAGCTCACAAAGTCACCTCTAAATACCAATATTGTGTATCTTTTAAGCTGTAAAAACGATGGTAAAATGCACACATTACAAGCAAATGACGCCCAGGATTTCGTTCCCGTGGGAATTTGGGAAAATTATGTAGCCTATGTGTTAATCCAGGTGTCAGCTACCTCCATACCAAATTTTAACAAAATTGGTCCAGCCGTTTGAGCGTGAAAGAGTAACAAACATCCATACATCGTCACAAACTTGCGCTATATAATATTGTAGGATGTCTTTCAGACACAAGATGCGTTTCGAAGACTAGAGTCTAGACACTATCGATCCCATAATTCCCATACGTAAAAGAATATTCCAGAATATTCCATTGACATTCATTTGAATTCATTGAGTGGATGTTCACTGACGCCGAGTAGGCGGTGGGTGGGCATAATACGTGGGAGTATATTTACTCTGACGCAAATAACAGCTATGATATTGAAGGGAATCAATAAGGACTTATTTGTTCGACGATAATGGGATCACTTTGATTTGAAATTTAGGTCAGGTCTGTTTGTTAATCAGCAAATATGACTGTGTACTGTATGACATATTAAAAAATCAAAACAAAGTAAATAAAATTTTAGTTTTTTATAAACAAAGTTACGTTTGGAGTAAAAATATATACAGGGCTTTAGGTAAATCTCTTTCAACCTCTCGGGTGCTAAATCAGTCCATGAAACTGAACAACTTCCCCAAGGAACATAGGTCAAAATACGAAAAAAAAATTTGATCTCCCATACAAAATGCGCTATATGCTGATGAAGTTTGTATGGGAACTCAAATTTTTATTTCGTATTTTGACCTATATTCTTTAGGGAAGTTATTCAGTTTCATGGATTGATTAACCACCCGAGAGGTTGAAAGAGCCCTGTATTGGGAAACTTTAAATTAGTTCTTTAGCGAAAATTGATTATGTGAATCAGCCCACGAACCTAAACAAGTTTAACCAAGGAACAAAGGTCAAAATATTTTTTAAAAAATTTGACTCTCCATACAACTTGTGCGAAGTCGATTTTCCTTTGTACAAGTCGATTTTTAGGGTTCTGTAGTAATCTACGAACCCTTATAGTTTCGCCATGTCCGTCTGTCCGTCTGTCCGCAGGTTTCCTAAGAAACCCTTGGTACTACAGAGCTGAAACTAAGCATGATTATACATATGAATCACGCCGACAGAACTGTAGAGTAAAATCTTGGAAAAAAAATTTTTTTCGGGTGTCTCCCATAGACGTGAAAGGGCGATGATTTTTTTTTTCTCGCCAATATCATTGAATGGGGTGTCATTGGATAGCATTTTAAAAGATAGAAGGGGTTTACTAGGAACGTTTTTCGATTCAGCACTCCGTTTGCGAAATATACATTTTTAAAGTGAAAATTTTTGTCAACACAAGTGTCCCCCCCCCCTATACCTGCTAAACGGTTGTTTCTAAAAATGTGAAAAAATTCACGTTGGTAGAATATACAACGAAATTTAAAGGAAAACTATCACACATAACTTGGTCCTTCAAGTTTGCGAGTAATAGTCGACCAATTGCCAAACACTTAACTATGACAATAACTATGACAATATGCTTGTAGAATTAAGAAGCCAGCTGCATATTTGAACCATGCTGCTACGGAACCCTACAATGCGCGTGGCTCGACACGCTCTTGGCCGGTTTTTTTATTTTATGTAGGTTACTTGGGGTAACTTATTCAGTTTCATGTGGAGAATCCCACCTAAAGTTTCGCTAACTAATTTAAAGTTCAATTATGTAAAATATTTTTTATCGCAGGCAATCCAATGACGGAGCGATGTCATGTGATCTCGTCATATGACACGAGCTTGTAGTTTTTTCCTTTTTCTGATGATGCGACATTGTAGCTGTTAATGACGTTATCAGGAAAAATCATCAACTTTTTTATAGTAACACTGAGATGAGATCATTATTTTTAATTTTATCCGTCTGGAAGTGACTATCATTATGAGTATAAGTGCTAAAGTGTAGATTTTACACTCATCGAGGTTTGTGCGACATTTTCAACAATTTTATATCAGTTCTAGGCAAACAAAAAACAAATTTAGTGACTCAAAAAAGTCATAAATAAACACGGGTTGTATTGTTACGAGTAAGCTAACTGGCTTGACTCAATTAAAATAACGATAAAGTTTTAACATCCATAAAACAAAAGAAATACCATTTTTTATAACGTTTTTTTCATACAATACTCAAAGGCAGATTTTAAAGCCAAAAAATGGTCCCATACCTGAGCGGCTGCGACTCTGGTTTCCCAAGCCGGAGAGCGCAGATGCTTCATGAGCCGATGCAAAAGGCGGTGGAGCTCCTCAGGATGTGCCTTCTGGATCTCCCCTAGCTGTCGCGCCGCTGCCCGCCGCGTCGCCGGCCCCGCTCCGGCCTCCAACAGCACAAAGAGACGGTCCAACCTGATAAACAACCCAGTAACTGGAGTTAAGCAACATACACAGGATAGGGAACCTGATGGGTGATAGGGATGTTTTGTTCGGGAGAGCGGGAGCTCCACAAATAGCGAAGCTAACCTTTATTTGAGGACACCGCTAGAAGTTTCCTTTGCTAACAAAGGACTTATCAGACCAGATCAGGACTGAGGTTTTCAGTTTATACCCAACATAAGGCACGCGTCATCACGGCTAACATGAGGCACGGTGAGGCATTGTATTTGCATTAACAGCCGAAACCTTAAGTGATGGATGACCCCATAATTTGATAGATGTTATGATTAAAAAAGAGCCCATGTTGTGAAAGTGTTGTTACAAAAAAAATATACAAAATTCTTATTTTTGAAAAATGTACATTGTACATGAACAATATTGATTGGAGTCTTCTTTTAAGCGTTTTTGTCAGGTCTTCACGACAGAACAAAGCATCATATCCGTTCTACGGTTAGACAGAAGATTGTGGTCAAGAGCGAACCCATTCGTTTTATTTAAAAAAAGACATAAGCACCTTTGGGGTGTTACGGAGCAGACGCCCATCCTTCTGCCTCAAACGCAAACAAAAATATTATTTCGAAAGTCTTAGTTTGGACGTATAACCACAAGACGACATACGGCACGTGGAAAAAATAATGATCCTGGGTGCTTATCGTCCGTTATCGAGCATCGTACAAACATAAATTTCAATAAAATCGATTTCACAGTCACTACCGAATACATATGAATAAAATTAATGTAAAATTAACCTAACAGGATATTCGGTAATTGGCTGGCTGATTGCATAAGATGAACATGAATAAAACTGATTACGTACCCATACTATACAATTACGCATTTTCCTCATTAGAAATAACACGTTTAAGCTTTTGTTCATCTTACTTCTTTATCATTCCGCAAGTGACTTTAGTTGTGCCGAAACTACCTTATCCGGATCATAACAACCTGTGATAGTCACACAGAACGTAGGTCTCCTCTGGGAGGAAATATACGCGGGAATGCTTTTCAAGTTATCAACCTATGGGAAAATGGTTTGGCAAGCTCAAAGCAGACTCTCGCAATGCTGCTGTTCAACGTATGTCAGATAACGACTATATTTTGATGGTTATATCGTCATCGGTTCTTTGGAAAAAGCTTCATCCTTTGATAAGTAGGGTGAATGAAAGATTTGAATCTCCCCTATGGGTATTTGTCCCCTTTACTCTTAGCAATGCAGATGAAACTATGCTTATTTGATGGTCATTTACGTCATACTTCGCAAACAATAAACAGCGGGCTACAGATGTCCACAGACATTGTATACAAAAGATTATAATAGTCACTAAATGCGAACAAACATGCCGCTGAATAAATAATGATAAAACTCACCGTGACGTCATAATGCACGTTTACGGCCCGCTCGATCGACCAATCTGGAACAATTTAATTAAATATTAATTTTTAACAAATTGTGTCAACCCCATATCTCGTAGCTTAAGACAGAAGATCAAGTAGGTACTGGACTATACAGGGCTTTAGGTAAATCTCTTTCAACCTCTCGGGTGCTAAATCAGTTCATGAAATTGAACAACTTCCGCAAGGAACATAGGTCAAAATACGAAGAAAATATTTTGATCTCCCATACAAAATGCGCTATACTATAAGCTGATGAAGTTTTTATGCGGGAACTCAAAAATTTTTTTTCGTTTCATGGACTGATTAACCACCCGAGAGGTTGAAAGAGATATACCTAAAACCCTGTATATAGTCTTAAAAGCTCGACATTACAGTTAACAATATATTAAAAGTTATAAAGACTAATAGACGCTAGATGCTACACACTCAAAAGGCCCACCACACGAAGGTTTTCCTTTGTGTTGAGGGTATTACGTATTACCTTGGAAAAAACACAAAGAAGAACACCCATTCCCATGACCCGAGACCAAACATCAGATTATTAAAAAAAAAATTGCCCTAACTGAAAATCACACCCAGGACCCGTCGGTCAAGAGGCAGCACCACTATACCACTCGACTAAACCGGCTGTCGGAATGGAACAATGATCGTTTTGAGTACTCTACAAGCGGTTTTCTTTAGTTAGACCGTTACAGTACACTGCTGGGCATAGCCTTCATCCACACTGGGAAAATATGCCTGTATAGCATACACGCTTGAGCTTATTTTTTCATGTCGATGTCATTCTTCATACCGAAGCTCTGTCCCTTGTTCTATTTTGTACTAACGCGACACATATGAGAAAATTATTTCGCGTGCATGTGCTAGTGTTACTAGCAGCTGGCATATGGGATGACTTTAAATCAACTACCGAAACTTTAGGCGGTGAGTGATCCTCCGCATGAAACTGAACAACTTTTCCCAAGGAACCTATTTGAATAGGTATATCAAAGAAAAAAATTGACTTCCCAATTCCCATACTACTTAATCGCACAAGTTTATGCAAGGGCAAATTTTTTTTTTCAGTTTTCGACATGTTTTTTTGGGAAAGTTGTTCAGTTTCGTGGGCTGATTCACATCCTTAATTTTCGTTAGCCAATCTAAAGTCACCCAATATGAGAGCTCACCATGCAGGCAGACTGGTTGGTGAGCGCAGAGCCGTGCACTATCGATACTGTTTTGTTGCTAGGTCCATCAGAGCATTAGATTTGGCACCAATCGGGCGGTTTTCCACTTGACGGCACGGCAACGTCATGGCACTGTCGCGCGTCGCCGGCGACGGCGGGAAGCAAAAATGTATGAAAAGGAGTCATCGCCGTGCCGGTGCCGGCGCCGGTCAGTGGAAAAACCTGTCATATGTTTTCATACATTTTTGCATCCCGCCGTTGCCGGCGCCGGTGCTGTGACGTCAAGTGGAAAAGCACCCATTTTCTTTAGATCGTAAAAGAAGACTGATGGCGTGGTGGCAGCGTATGTCACCGTTGACTTGCTTTACTTGAGACCATCGTCCATCGAGTGTACCGCGGACGGACATGTGAGGCCCTTGAGGCGAAAAAATAAATGTTTGCCCCCCTTCTTTCTCTTATGCATACATACGCTCACGCCTATAATCCCTAACGGGGTAGGCAGAGCATCAGTGGTTCTACAACCATTAAACGCCACGTTTGACACACATTGTGAGGGTTATCAGATGGAACAAGTTGTATAATGGTGAGAGGTGGTCAACCTTTCGCCCATTATACAGCAAATCCTCAAATCCCACTTACAGACTTTTACTGTATACCTGGGGAAGAGTTGGTAGCTCTCAAACTCCCAAACCAGCATGGTTCTTCTTCTTATCGTGTAGATTTATATAATCAAGAGTGTGGCGAACTTGACTCACCCTTAGTCAAAATTGTCAAAGCGCCAAATGGCTTCTGACTTGGTTTAACGACTGTATAATCAATCAACAATAGCCGGCGGGACCGACTGCTTACCGTGCCCTCCGAAACACGGAAACGCTCGTGGTAAAATGCCACTTTGGACACCCATCAAGTTCTCTGCCCTTAAGGGGGCGTCCATTAATTACGTGAGGTGTTTTGGGGGGGAGGGGGTTGGGTCGGATCTCACTCAATCTCACGTGGAGGAGAGGGGGGGTCTCTACAAATATCACGTAATATTTTCCCCCAAAAGAAATAGTGTTAAATTTTGGGAAAGCTAAGTTAAACCAACTAAACCATGTTGTTCCAGTAGCCACTCTGAGTTCCCGTGGACTGAATTAGAACAATCTTTTTTTTTTTCAAATTTAAGTTGGTAAATCATAGCTGTTTTTTATTGTTCGATTATTTAAAAATAATTAGGCAAATTATGTAAGTTTTCTAAATAATTAACATATTTACACTAAAACTAAGAATTTTCATAAAACTCACGTGAGATAAAAGGGAGAGGGGGGGTACCGAGCCAAATCTCACGACATCTCACCAGAGGGGGTGGGGGGGTCGAGAAATCGCCAAAAACACCTCACGTAATTAATGGACGCCCCCTAACGTCACTGTTCAGGTCAGCGAGCGCCACTGGGCTATGAAAGCTTCACTCCTCCCAACACTCTTTCTTCTTTAATACTTCAAAGTCACAAAATTAATCTTTAAGCAACCACTAATTACGGCATGGAATGAACTAGCAAGGTTGAACAGTACACCATTACTGACGAGATTCGAGAAGCATCATACGAATTCAAATGAATAATCAGACATAAAATAACCGCCATGTGTCTTGCTACCTCTATAAAGGGTTAAATGTATTCTATACGGTAAACAAAATAAGACCTTGTCTCTAGTAGATAAGATACATTTTTAGTTATTATTAGTTAAATTTACATGTACAACGTTAGAGAACTGAAAGATATGCCTCAAAAAGAAATCAGTGGAAATTGCTACTTAGACAAGCTTTCACATTTATAACATAAGTACGACGAAAACCAATCAATGTTATGTTTCTATTTTGGTATTAAGTTTTAAAAAAATTGGTTTCTATTGTGACTCTTGGATTTTGTGGTTCTAAAAAATGAGCACTTCTGTCGCCGCCGCCGTGTTAATTGTGACCTTCAGTCTAAGGCGCTTTATTCATTGTCCATCTTGCTATAGACCAGGGTTTCCCAACCAGTAAGGCGCGCCCCCCTTGGGGGGCGTCGAGCGGTTCCAAGGGGGGCGCAGAGGTCCCTAATTTCTACCTATTAAAAAAAATTACTAAACTCAATTGGTTAATTTTTGTTGTATCCGTTCTCCACACTACGAGTCATAAAATAATAGAGAAGAAACGCTTCAGGTTAACTGCATATACTCGTAAAAACAAAAGGTACATTTATTAAAATTCTATTGTCATATGAATAAAAATAAACACCCTCATTTTTATCACTTTATCATTGTTTGTTTTATTTTCTTATATAAACTCCCAATTTCAGCCCCTAGAGGGGGCGTAGGATTTTATCTCAACGTTAGGTGAGGCGCATAGGTTAAAACGTTGGGAACCCCTGCTATAGACCATCAGAGACGGACAGAGGTATACTAGGAAAGGAGACATTGACAGTCAGTCTCGTTTCTTAGTATAGCTCCGTCACTGTCAGATGGACCAGCATGATGGATAGTGTAAAAGGCCCTCTAAATCAATCTCATGCTCATTTCACCAGCCAAACCGTATCGAACACGCGTTTCAAATTAGCAAATTCTTTTTCGCTTATACGAAAATTCTTGCAAATTTGAATCGAATTTTCCATGTACAGCGATAACATGATCGAATTAAATTTCGATGTAAGTACATAACGTGCTTTATTAAAAGTAATTAGCGTGAAAATAAATTTAGATGTGACATCATCGTCACTAATGGCAACTGGCACATGAGACATCTGTTAAACATGTGTCTTAATTCCCACAGCGAATGACCATAAGAGAGGATGTTAAGAAATATGATGAGAGATATGATTAAATATGATAGGGGAGACCTAGGTGAGTCGTGACAGAGGAGAATTATGAAATAGTCGATTTTTTTAAACCTATAATAATTGCTAGTGAGCTCACAACAGCGCGCGTTTCTTGATTCGAGACTTGAACTCACAAACGCGCGCTGTCGTGAGTCCCTTAGCAGAGGTTTCTAAAAATCGACTACGTCACAACTCACTATTTATTAAATGTATTCCGGTCTTCCTCCCACATGGTCACAAGAAGAAGGCTGGGGGAAGAAAAGAAGGTTGAGATAAACAAAGAAGTCAAGATAGAGGGCTTTGGGTAAATCTCTTTCAACCTCTCGGGTGCTAAATCAGTTCATGAAACTGAACAACTTCCACAAGGAATATAGGTCAAAATACGAAAAAAAAATTTTGATCTCCCATACAAAATGCGCTATATGCTGATGAAGTTTGTATGGGAACTCAATTTTTTTTTTCGTATTTTGACCTATGTTCCTTGGGGAAGTTGTTCAGTTTCATGTACTGATTAACCATCCGAGAGGTTGAAAGAGATTTACCTAAAGCCCTGTGTCGGATAAAAGGTATCAACTTCTTCTGGGTGAGCTCGCTACATCTTTGACCGCATCTTTGCCCTGAGCTGGATTGTGGTCAAGAGTGAACCCATTCTTAGTTAAAAAAAAAAGAAACAAAAGGATAGGAAATATGTGGCTTTGCTATTCGACATTGATAATTACGCTACAGGAACAAGTTATTCTGAGAACCGGAAATGTATAGCAACTCCTCGTTATAGCAATTCAAGAAAACTAAATAGTTTCTTACGAGACATGTCGCCGCCGCCAGTTACCTCACAGTCTTTACTTGATTGAAGAAAGGGTTCCATTTGTGACGTAAGCTGGCGACAAACTATAACATATTTTTACTTCCTATTTCCACTAGTGCTTTGTCCCATTTCCGTTGCGGTGTATGCTTGATCACAGAATTTGACAGATTAGCAGGCCAATTGCGCCCTAAAAATGTGGATTGAACAATTTAACCGCGGCTGCTTCAAAACTTTTTGACCATTTACCATGTCACCATTTTTGGCAATTTGTGAAGCAGATCCATTTCAATTGTGTTCAAATTCAAAAAAACTGTCCTTACAACATCACTTAACTAACGAAACTGCCAGTAGGCAAAGTGTGTTACACAGTGCAACAAGATAGCCCATCTTTGATTTAAGAAAGATTAAGAAAGTAATATTAAAGTATGACGATGCTTGTATTTGCGAATTGTCGTTCAAAAGGAAAGTGGAATACAAAAATCTTGATGAGTATTGTCTGTTGTCTGGGTATGCAAACGTGTGCAAACTAACACGGATAATAAATAAGATAAGAAGTCCCCAAAATGTCAATAACACAAGTGTTTGATTGTTCGGCGTTGTCATAACAGGATTTATTGACTCGCAGTTATAATTTGAAAAACTAGGATGTGTAACAGTTATGTTAAGATTCTTTGAAATACCTACTACTAAAATACTTGATTGTTCGAAAAGTAAGATTATTCCGTGCTTCAGAAGGCAAGTTACATTTTTAGTGGATGTCATGATAAGCCTTTTTTTAAATTATTCTGAGGTCATGGATGAGGTCGATGATAAAGCAAGTTAACCCTATAACTCGAATACAGCAAGCTGTTTGGCGTCGGACTTAAGCAGGAGAATTCCCACACCGCATGAGACCATAGGACGCCACTTGATTCAGAACAAATTGAGGTGTATGGATTGATAGGAGGTAGGTCTCATTAATTTGTTTCCTGAGTCGCCTCTTAAGAAACCCACGGAAAGAGATGGGGTGTGTTATTCTCAACCTATCACCACACCACACGGCATAAGCAAATCTGATAAGCTAATCATACTGCTAAAAAATCTAGGTGTTTTACTCTGGGTGTGATATCGTTTTCAGGAAATCGATTACGTTCCTAAATTCGTCCGTTGATACATTGCTTCTGTACCATCGACATAGCTCTCTATCAAAAATCATATCTTCGATTAAATACCTGTAGAGAGCGGTTAAACTTTATCAGCTAACTCTGATAAATCTTAAAATTAAAACGCCGTGAGAAGAGACTTTATCTAAATAATATTTATGTTTATTAGAAATTATTCATTGTTCTTGTTTCTTATCAGGGCACATACATATGCCATTGCCCTAGTTGGCAGCTCAGAATCAGCAAATATGTAATCAGGTTGAATCACTTTCAACTTATACCATCGATCCCTCTCATATAAATAAGTATAAGTTAGACACTTAAAGGCCCACACTAAGGTTTCCCTTGTGTTTAAGTTAAACACTCAAAGGCTCACACGGGGATCGTGCATCCGGGGTTCATGACATGGATACCGGGGATCCATGGCAAATTTTTCATTGGGGAGTTCTTTGACCGTCGCGTGGCTTTGACTGTCTCAGCCGGCGATTACAAATTAAGCCAGTCACAATATGTAGCACCACGGAATTTGGGCGTCTTGATTGTGTTGCATCCGGTTTTGTGTAAACTGCCATAAATACATACACTCACGCCTATAATCCCTATCGGGGTAGGCAGAGCATCAGTGATTTTAAAACCACTTGATGCCGCGTTTGACATACATTCAGAGGGTTGTAAGATAAATTATGATGTAAGTATTGAGAGGCTGTCAGCCTTTCGCCCATAATACAGCAAAATCCTCGCGTCCCACTTACTGACTTTTACAGTATGCCTGGGAGAAGGCAGCTGGCACATTCTATGTTTTTCTTTTACTCCCAGTCCAGCATGGAAGATAAACTTAAACAGACTGTTTGCAATGCACCTAGGTTCAGACAGTCTAATCTAAATCATCGGGAACCGATGCTAAAACAGACTATATTAGATGTTTGACTGTGTGTGTTGCATCGGCTTTTATATTTACGCCACCCGGTGTTCCTCGTCCAATAAGAAAAATAGATAAAATAGATTCTTGTGCAATTGAACACTTTTGAATGGGTGGTTTCATTAAGGAGTAAACACCATAACACACAACTTGAGGCGATTTAGCTCTCAATGCCTGCATACATTCGGCTGTGGCTATGACTATTTTAACAACCGATAATAAAAGATTTGAGTGTGTCTATGTATTTTAATTTTTGTATATATTTGTGTATGTATGTATTTGTATTTAAATATTTTTATTTTATTTTACATACTTATAAGTATTTACTTATTGTTATGTAGTTTATTTAATATTGCTGCACCCGCTACTTTCTTCCTCTTCTTAATTTCTCTTCTCCGGTTGCCTTGAAAAAATTTCTGTTTAGCAATAAGGCCGCCTATTATACTTTTTTCCGAGTTTCTATGTTTATGTGATGTCCTGTTTTTTTGTGCAATAATGTGCAAAATAATAATATTCCTTAAAAGAATGGTCCGATTTCGATGCGGTTTTTGTTTGAAAGCTGACGTAATGAGGATGGTTTTTATCTATATTTTAGTCAAATTGGTTTAGCCGTTTAAAAGTTATAAGACTTATAAGCAATCGAATCTCGGGGTGATACCTTTTATTTTAGAGTTCTATAAATTTTTAATGACTTACTGTTTCCATGACGTTATTGAAAGTATCCGTTGTGGTTAATGAAGTGAATTCTTACGTAACAGGGCCCCCGAAAGGTCGATTTATTCGCTTCGACGAAACGAGGAGCAATCAATAATTAAATAAGAAATGAGAGCAGGTAACCAAAAACATGCTTTGAAACCGTTTCTACTTTTTAAAGTGACCTCACATTTTTTATGGGGCTTTACCCTAAGACGGTTCAACTGCTTATTTATAACATATAGCTCAGTTATGTTATGCCCAAATAGAAAGACACAGACAACGATAGGATTCCTTTTTAACCCCTGACGAAAAAGAGGGGTGTTTTAGGTTTAACGTGTGTTTCGGTGTGTCTATGTATCTGTATGTCTGTCTGTGGCATCATAGCTCCTAAACAAATGAACACATTTCGACGAGGTTTTTTCGTTTGAAATCTGAGGTAATCGATGGTTTTGAGCTATATTTGATCGAAATTGGTTTAGCCATTTACAAGTTATAAGCAATCGAATTTCAAGGGTGATAAAAAAAATTGAATATTGGAGTTTATTTCCATTATCTAGCAAAAACCCATAATTTATTTGTAAATTCAGATGAACAATAAAGCTATTTGTAATTTTAATAGAATAACAGGAAACTGTCAAACAAGCCAAACAAGACTTTAAATAGGTATCATTTCATCATAACTCATTGATGGAAATTTTAGACAAACTAATTTTCCTCCTCTGGGTCAACTAAAATCAGCACACATGCATTAATACTTGTTTACCAGAAAGATAAACTATGAATAGATAAAGGAATGGAGATGAGATAATGTAGGCTTTCACAAGACTATGCACACATTTTATCATGAAAAATAAAAAGATATTCTCAAATTTTGAAACAAACTTTTGAAAACACATTTTCATACATTTTTGCTTTAGATTTTTAACTAATGACCATGCTTAAATAAATACAGCTCATTTGACTGGATATCCGTTTCAATGTTGTTTTTTTTTTGCTCTTTCAGTAGATATGGTAATGGTAATTAAAGCAAAAAATATTTTTTCAAAATTGATTGTATGGAAAACACCAATTTCAAAGGTAAGGTGGGTAACCTAATATTTTTTCAAGTACCTCAGAGTGTAAAATAGTGACATTTCTTAAATTCAATGTTTTTTGTACCTGGTTTGTTTATTTGTACAACATTATTGTCAATGTTTACTATAATACATTGTTTCAACACATTATTACCTCAGCTTTTTTATTGTACAGCAATACATATTGCTTTTTTTAATACTTGGTCTTTTATTACTAGCTATTAAAACATAATCTGTTGTAAAATACAGGTTCCTAGGTAAAAAAGGAACCAATCAATATTATCCATTTGAGAAGATGTTGTGACAGAGTGGTAAACATAAGGGCAAAAACTATATAAGTTCGAAATTGATATTGCCTTTATCACACTGATACTGATGGTTTTCTTGTGAGTTGTTTTTGGTCCTTTACTATTTACTTAAGTATTTCTTTCTGCTATGTATGGAACCCCATAAACCACCTATCTGCCTATAAGTGTACACCTGAATGGTTGAAGGCTGCTTATTATAAATAGAGAGTAAATGAATATGTATCATTAAACATTTTGTTTTTGTATAGGTAACTTCTTACAGATTTATTAAATAGGTAATGTTGGGGAGACTTATCTATCAGTCAGTCCTATCAGTCTCAAACTATTGAATAAAGAATGCATATAAGTTCAAATTAATTTTCGAAAGACGAGCGGTCCACCAACCCCCATTGGGTCAGCATGGTGGACTATGGCCTAAATCCCCTTAGTGTTTCGAAGGAAGGCCCGTTACCCCTCGGTGGAGATGTGTATATGAGCTGGTAAAAAAAAAAGTTCAAATAACCTCATATGAAGTAAATGTTTTATTTCCACATACTTGATTCCAATACATTTTATAGGCTTTATTAAGTAATGGCAGTATTTAATTCTGAATAGTTTGAAAGAGAATGTCCTTTGGTTCTTGAAGCCTCCCCCGCCACTTGCCGTCACCTCACCCCACCTTCGGCTTCGCGACTAGCGACCGACCGCAAATCAAAAATTAATAATAAACACATCAATAACGGTATGCGCTCGCATGTAACTGGAGCCTTTCACGCGTCAACATATGGAGTTATACGCAGACAAAACTGCACAACATCGATTACCTCACTTACACGCATGCACATGCTCAAGATAATACAAACCAAATGCAAACTCGACCTTCGATCACCCAAATAAAATTATTACGAAAGGCACATACGTAGTCCACCTCGATTGATTTTTTGTCACAAGATTCCGACAGTGGCCATCTAAATAAGACGTTTTTAGATCAAATATCCATCTCCACGACATCCACATCTCCTTACCTTGCGTAATAACACAGATATCAGGTCACTGCACCCAAATTTTTCCATATTTCGTACCACTCAAATTCACACACGGTATCATTTTCGTCAAAATCCACAAACAAAAAAAATCTACGTAACGAGAGGAAGCGCATCGTTCAAGCTTCAAATTTATACTGACAGCCATGCTGCTGATGAGTCCGTCTTTATTCTGGACTTGGGCGCTGATTGGTCGAGAAATAGCTCATAAAAAAATTAATTGCCTAGATCAGCCAATCACAAGTCGGAATTCAAAATTCTTGAGTTTGTGCCAAATTGGTGATTGAAACGCAGTGCAAAAAAATGTTCTCATACCTTTGAGTTTTCAAGAAAAGCAGCTTATTTACAGTTACTTGCATTATTTTTTGTTAGATCCGTATAAAAGTTCATTCAGTATAATTACTTAAATAAAATGTTATGATCAACATTTTTTTACAATCAAAACGTTTCTGTTGTCAATGTCAGATGTGTTGTGACGTCAACTATGACGTCATTTTGTTTTGGTGAGTGAGGTTATCTAATGCGGCGGCGCGTGAACTTATTTAATTTTAAGTGTTTTGTTGTCATTCAGTGAATATATTATTCGGTATGGCTAAGAAGAAAAATAAGAACCAAGAAAGGAAAAAGAAAATAAGTCTGGTTTTTGACGAAACTAAGCGGAAGTAAGTTGAAAAATGTTCGCAGTTTAGTGTGACTTTTATATGGTTTTCCAATACCAATGACTTCTATACAGTTTACGGTATTCTTGGTAAGAGTAATATTTTCGGTAATAGTCAACATCCGAGCACAATCACCACCATACATAAATACAGATAGCATACTAAACTCAATCCTTGTTTTCTTGCAGGGATTTTCTTTGTGGTTTCCGGAAAAGAAAATTAGAAAGGAAGAAAAAAGCGCAAGAGGAGCTTCAGCGTATGCTGAAAGAAGAAAAAAGACGAATAAAACAAGAGGTATGTTAACTCTCATTATAATTTTCTATGTTGCAGATATAGTTTCTTTTTTTGTTCGAAGAGTTTGGTTGCACTTATGTAAGTGACTTTATATTTTTTCTAGAACATTAAACTTTAGTTTCTTAGCATATAACTAACATTTTACCCATTTACAGAACAAAGAATCGTACAAAAAACTGGTGGTTTCAAGCCGACCAATACCAGACATAGAACAACTCCTCCAAGAGGAATATGAAGACGAAGATGTAAAAGTGAAGATTGTTGAACTCTCCACTGATATCATGCAGAAGAGGGACTTGGTTATTGGAGAGAATAAACCCAAGATACAAGAAAAACTTCAAGTTAAGGTAAAGAAACAAGAAAAAAATGAAGGGATACCTGGCATGGAGTCTGATGAAACTGCTAATGAAGAATCAGAAACAGAAGAAAATGATACCAATTTGAAAACAAAGAAAGAAATAAAAAGAATGCTCAAAAAGCAAGCAACAAAGAAAATACAGAAAAGTAAAGTGTTCCAAATGAAAAGTAAACTGGAAAGAATTAAAAATAAGAAGAAGTCACTACAAAAGAAAGGCCATATTGCTAAAGTAAAAAATGACAGAAAAGATAAATCAAAGAAGAAAGTGAGTAGAAAAAAGCATTAACCTTTCCAATACCAGCCTATCAAAATGTCAAAAACCTCTGAATCCCTAGCCTTTCTTCGCAGTGAAAAGTATCCGACCCAATATCGAATCAGTGGGGCTTAGAGGTGCAAATTGTGCCTAGCATTACCCTAAGACAGGTGATGTATGTTTGTGACTTTGTTGATAATAAAAATAAATATCCTATTCGCTTAAAGTCCTATAAGCAGAATGTCATACTCTCAATAAGTCCTATTCGCACAATTTCCTACACATATAAGAATAGTTATTACATGGAATATCCCATTTGCAAGAAATAAGACAATGTTAATGAGACATTATGCAAGGGGTTCATTATACGATTGAGAACAATATTTTTTTAGACAATTTTGGCCTATGGGCATTCCGCGACAACACTATAGTGTTGTTTTTAAAATGTTTAATAAACATATTAAAATATACAGAATAGTCTATTAGTTTTATGTTGGACTTGGACAGACGGTTAAATAAATAAATGTGTGAGATAATTTTTCTTACTACAAATGAAACCAATCCATGAATTTGATTTATATACAAGTACAGTTAAGACGTTAAACATTTTATTTTACAATTTATTTAAATATACACTAGCAAGTATATTATAATAGACTAGTAATATAAATTCCCTTTAAACTAAAATCGCATCAAAAACAAATAAATGAGAGTCAAGTTCAATATTATTATACAGGGTGTTTGGTAGAGCGTTGTCAAAATGAAACAGGCGAGTTATAAATGTGAAGTATGGAGAAGTTTTAAAGAATCCTAATAAATTTAGGTTTTTTTTAAATTTCAACATAAAGTCGAGTTAAAAACATGTTTTTGTTCATTTCGGGCACTTTGAAGGATTGTATTTATTTTTAAATATGTTTTTTGCCTCCAATAATAAATTTAAATGAACCATACAACACTTAAGATTAAAATAAAAATTAACCATCGCAAATACACCCAACACTTTTATTTAAAGTTTAAATAATAAATTTAGGTTTTTTTTTTAAAAAATTCCTGTTAAAATAGCCTTAGCTCAAAATGTACCTGAAGTAGTAGCGAATGGTCTCCTTAACCCGCCTGTTTTGTTTTGACAAAGCTCTACCAAACACCCTGTATAATTATGCCTTGGTTATTGACTTCCACAACAAAAGAAGTGTATCTAAATGGGTGCCAAATTTAATAGTCAGTCCTGAAATTTAAATATAACAACATAAAATGCTGCCTCAAGACGTGTCGGCCTTGGAATGAACTTGGACAAGACCAAGGTCATGTTCAATGATCATGTCGTGCCCAGCCCAATCTCTGTTGACGGTGTTACGCTCGATGTTGTTCAGGAATACATATACCTCGGGCAAGCGTTGCAGTTAGGTAGAGACAACTTCGAGCGGGAAATCACCAGAAGAGTGCAGCTTGGCTGGGCAGCATTTGGGAATCTGCGTCATATCTTTTCGTCGCCACTCCCGCAGTGTCTAAAGACCAAGGTCCTTAATCAATGCGTCCTACCAGTCATGACCTACGGAGCCGAAACGTGGAACATGACAGTGAGGTTGGCCCACCGATTGCACGTCGCTCAGCGAGCAATGGATCGCTCCATGCTCGGGATCTCGCTAAGGGATAGAATCCGAAACGAGGTCATCCGACAGAAAACCAGAGTGATGGATATTGTCCAAAAGCTGAAGTGGCAGTGGGCTGGCCATGTCTGTCGCAGAACTGACGAGCGTTGGAGTAGAAAGGTTCTCGAATGGAGACCATGTCTTGGCAAACGTAGTGTAGGACGCCCCCCAGCCAGATGACCTAAAGAAGATAGCGGGTAGTGGCTGGATGAAAACAGCGGAGGATCGTGCAAAGTGGCGCACCTTGGGGGAGGCCTATGTTCAGCAGTGGACTGCAACAGGCTGATATGATGATGATGATGAACATAAAATATTTTATAAAAACTTTAAATATCATTTCTTCTTACAATACAATATACTTTATTTGCACACAAGGACATACAGCACAATCAATCAACAGAACATAAAACATAGTGTACAACAAGGCGGCCTTATAGCTAGGTATCAAAAGTCTTCCAGGCAACCTTAGGGTAGGACAGAAGGAAGTAAGGTAAGAAGTAGTAGGTGGTGCATAAATATATTATATGTATATAATTAATACAAATATAACAGGGCTTTAGGTATCTCTCTTTCAACCTCTCGGGTGGTTAATCAATCCATGAAACTGAACAACCTTCCCAAGGAACATAGGTCAAAACACGAAAACACAAATAAATATATAAAATAAAAAATAAAAAATAATATATATCTATATAACATACGAGCAGCAAATTAAGGGATAGTGGAAAGCAAAGAAAAGAAAACAAGCTTGGTAGAGTGGACAAAAGCAAAGACAGTGAATCGAGAGGCTGGCTAGGAGCGCGAGGGGAAAGGAAATGGGATTTGCCTTGGGTTTTAAAGGAATCTATGGAGGGGGCACGTCTTATGGAGACAGGGAGGGAGTTCCAAAGCCGGATGGCTGCGCCGGCTGGCTGCGGGAGCAGGGTGAGTCGGAGCACGATGAAGTAATAAGAAGATTACATTTAGGCTGGATTACATTTATTATACGAAACACTTAAACTTTTAACATTAGTTTATCACAAAATACATAAAACAGTATATTATGAGCGGGCGTGCGCCTGCGACGGAAACTCAATGAGGATCAGTAATGTTATAGCAAATTCAATAGAAATAGTATCCACGTTATTCTCTATGACTATGACATTAGAATGATATTTCTTTTTGAATTATCCAAATCGGACCATTACTTACGAAGATATTATGTTATAAACATTATGCCGTTCCGGCCGCTAAAAGTTGGTGTACGCGGGTGCGTGTGACGTCACAGTGACTGTCCGAGCGCAGTCGGCAGTCGGTACTCATAGTTCTCGGAGCGGCGGCGGCGGCGACGCGCTTATGGAAATGCTACCCGATCTCAGCACCGGCACCGGTCTGAGATGCGGGAGGTTTTAAGAGCAAGATTTCTAAAAATGATCACTAAAATCCTTCCACTATTCAGATCAGTGAACGCGCTGGAATCAGGTATGGATTCCGTAGTGTAGTTCAGAAAATTATAACGGAAACCCTTCCGCTATTCAGAATCATACACTTTCGAAAGTAGGCGCGATCTGAGCCGCGGAAGGATTTTCATATCTTATGCTCCCTGAACTCAGAAATTTTATTTGATACATTTTCTAGGAAATCTATACATTTCCTAAATAACAATCGGAAATGTATTACATAAAAATAAGTGAGTAGAAACCAATCTTTTATAAATAAATTCACGCGCATACACACACACGCATACGCGCACGAGCAGACACACACGCATTAAACACACGCACATGTGCATTACTATTATTAAGTTGTTTTTTTTATATCTTATATTTAATTTAATTAATTTTGGTCAAATTCTATCGAAATAAAACTGTTTACTTAGATAACATAATGTATAGTAGAAGAGCGGGGCTTCTAACACAAGTAAAATTTTTACTTAAATGTAAAATTGTTCTCTAGGCTAGGAAATAAACAATTTTATTTTTATTTATTTATTTATTACATGCTTGATTTTGTCTGTTTTTAAGTCATTCGACTTCTTTGTTCGATTACGTCAGACGGAACTGCGACAAGTAGGTTTGTTAGTAGCTTAACTCAACCAACCTTAACGGGTTAGGTTAGGTTAGAACTGCGACCCTCAACGCACGAGCCGAGCGAGCGAAGCGAGCTTGCCGGGACAGCGGCCGGTGAAGTGCCAGAAACGACTGTGTACATAAATGATTCTGTATCACCTAATGATTCTGTATCTCTACCTACTTTTTGATTTTTCTAATATAAATTCAAAAACAACTGACTTTTTTATTAATTTATGTAAAATACATATTTTTCACATTTTTTCCTCAGTTATGTAACCAGGTTGTAACTTAGAAGCAGATGCGGTTTATCTGAAAATTGCTTTCTGAATACTAGTAGGGATTCATGTCTAAAATGGTTTATTATGCTTAAGTAAACCCTAACGCAGTACAGACCCCAAACCCAGGTAGCATTTACAACATCTAAACGTCGTTTCGGGCGCCGTAAACCCTACCGCATCTCAGAAGTATGGGGAATCTGAGTACCTACTGGAAGCATTTCTATATACGCGGCGGCGGCGCGGCGACGCGATTGGTCATTTTATTTGCAATTTATTTAAATAAAGTGTTGTTAAAGAGTGTAATTTTGTGATATATTTAAATATCACAAAATTACACTATTTAACAACACTTTATTTAACCATTTTTTGTATAGGTACCATTTTTGCGTAGTTTTGGGTCTTTCGGCACGTTAAAAAAGAGTTTTTCAGGCGTTTTAAAAGAAGTATTTGTACATTTCGGCACTATACAATATTTATACATAGTTAGAAGATTGAATTAGACACAAATCGGAAACTAAATTTGTTTCAAATACTCAATTAACCAATGAAAACACCTGCGCGCCTTAACGCTACCAACGGCTAACTGGCGTGGACAGTCACAGTGACGTCACAGCCTACCGCGCCGGCCGGTCAGTGATCTCCGCTAGTAATTTAATCATAACTTCGTCAATTTTTATCGTAGAACAAAAATTTTTGCACTGTATGTTATGGATTTCGTAGCTCTATAAACCTGCATTCTCAACTAAAAACGTTACGGATCCTCATTGTCTGTGTCATCCTAGCGAATGACAACTAGAAGTGTTCAATTTCGAATTTGGATTAGGAAGGCCAAAACTGAAGAGTAAAAATGTCGCGAAAAGAGAATAGAGAAGGAGTATGAAGACGAGGCGCATGCCGCCTCGTTACATAACCCGGGGGGCCCCTGCAAGGGAAAATCCCGGAAGGCAAAGAAGGGATTTTTTGCCTTACATTACAGTTATTAAAGCTAAAGTAAAAAAATAACAATAATAACTTACTTATATTAAATGTGGACGGTGAGGTGATATAATTTTACAAACAAGACCGATTCTTTTCCGAATTATAAAAGAGTCAAGTTTGGCTTCATTGGTGAAGAAACCAACTTAGTTTTGGACGGGGTGAACCAACGTAAGTCGTCAACCCGAAGAATTGTCTTGTAATTAGCATAGGCTTGTTTAAACAGTTGCAATCCGCTGTAGTCTAAGTGAATAGTATAGGCTTGTTTAAGCAGTTACTAGCCGCTGCATTTTAGGTAAATAGTATAGACGAAATTGTACCAGGTGTCAGTGGACAAGGAAGGAGCTATCGTAGTTTATCATGCTAACGGGAGCTGAACGAGATAACATATCGGGTATAAGGTGGTCTTTGCCTCGTCTGTGTTTAATATCAAAATTAAAAGATGATAAGCGAATACTCCAACGGGCTAAACGTCCAGAGGGATTATCGAGTGTGAAGGCATATTGAGGGATAGATCGAAGTTGGAGCGAAGGGTGCGAGTCGAAGTAGTAGATGTGAAGGAAAAACATTGTTTAAGATATACCTAGCGAGTAGTAGGATTGAAAAGAATAGAATAGAGAGTGGAAAGAAGGTGAAGGTTACGGGCGTTGACGAATCGGGAGCCAATTAAGTTTTTGTCTAAAAGCGGATACGTGTTCATATTTTCGAAGATTGAAAACGAACCAAATGCAAAGATTTTGCATACGATCCAATTTATTAATAAGCTCCGCGGATAAGTCAGGGTAACAGGAATCAGCGTAGTCAACAATAGGTAAGATTAGGGATTGGGCTAATGATATTTTTGTATTACGAAGAGAGCCATACGCAGCAAACACCTTCCTACTTACCTCTGCCACCTGTGGCCTCCATGACAGCGTTTGGTCGAAAAGTACACCGAGGTTTTTGACAGTTGTAGAAAACGGTATTGGAACGCCATTGAATGATACTGCCGGCAGTTGTTCAGTGCTAATCCTTCTTATTACTTAGGATAATATTTTGAAGCCTAAGGTCCGACTTGGCTTGTTCTCATGTAATTTGAGCTTTGGATTCGATGGAGGTGCCGAAGTTAAGGTTGGCAGGTAACTTCATGCCGAGGAGTTCAATTCAAGCTCATCAGTAACAGGTACAGATGTATTTCGGAAAATAGGAGTCAGGTTAAAAGGACTCCGTTTTGCGGAGAACAGACACGCTTGTGTTTTGGTGGCGTTGCTGTGCGTTGTAACTAACCAGATTAATGTCAAGACCTAAGGTTGAGTTACACAAAACTAGACAAAACTCTGCAACACAAAATTTTGCTTATTGAAAACAGATAAATTAAATGAAAAAAGGAAAAAAAATGTTTCATTTCAGACCCCCAAAACGATTGGTAATGTGCAGCAAGTGTGAAATTAAATAATTTAATAAGATTTAACGTTTAAGGTTTAGAAGTGTGTGGTATTCAATCCAACAGTTGCCGGGACATAACGGTACTTCACACTTGCTGCACATGATCGTTACCTGAGTGCGGACCCCACGTGCCGAACAACGCGAGCAACGACGTCGCACGTGTTGTGTCGGTTTATTAGGGACTGCATTCGTTAACAACGGATGGTGATCCGGAGCACCATCTAAGCGGACCAGTACCGGGGACTGACGCAAAGACGCCGTAGGGGTATCCCTAGGGAAACGTTGCATCAGTCCGTCAGCCAGTTTGTAACGGAACTGCCTGTGAGTGAACATACGGAGAAGCGGTTGTTGCTGGTATATAATGAAAGTGTTTAGAATGCTAATATTTAATAGCCTTCTAAACACTTTCATGTACCATTTCAATCCCCGTTTCCTCTCTAACAAATACATGGACAGCTTTTGATCTTTAAGATCTACGCCACCCATGTATTTGTTGTAATCAGAAACGGAGATTGGTTTCTCTCTATCTTCACCCTCACGCCTACCGGGAACCATGCTGGCATCATGAAAAGTGGAAATTGTGGTGACTAACTTCACGTCTTTCCATACTGTGAGACTCAAGTCACCACAATGACAACTTATATGATGCCCGCGTGGCAACCGCTCGTTGGCATCTTTAATCAGAGCGGGGACATGTCGTCTCTGTCTGCTTAAAGTGCCGATCACGTCGGTTGCACGCTCTTTAAGATACCTAGTAAGGGGTAACTGATTGTACCAGTTATCCATCACTAGGCAGTGGCCGACATCAAGGAACCCTTCCATGAGTTTCAGTACTACCTTTTCGGTAGCGGACTGAAACCCATGGATTGGTCCCTCGTGCATCGAAGAATTTTTCCCGGCATAAACAATGCATCTGAGCATATAACCAGTCGCTGCTTCACAGACTTCGAAACTTTTAATTCCGAAGCGAGCCACCTTAGACCGGATACACTGTACCCAACTAAGACGACCCTTCCATAGAAGCAGCGACTCGTCTAAACTCAGATGCTTGTTTGGCGTATAGAGGCTGCAAAATTTGGAGTTGCAATGGTCCAGTAGCGGAGCGATTTTAGCTACCTTCCGCTCATACGACCTCACGTCGTTTCGGAGGTAGTCATTGTCCACAAAGTGGATGAATCGACTTAACATTGTGAATCTGTTCCTTGACATAAGGCGACGGAAATCGGGCATACCCAGCACAGATGTGGTCCAATACTCATATATAGCCCCTCGTGAGTTAAGGGAAATGTACATGAGTATTCCCAAATATCGGTATATTTCCGATACCGTCGTCTCATGCCAAGAATCCAGATTTGATGTCAGACCATCATGCTCAGACAAAGCGGCGATGGTCTGCCATGCGTGTCGATTCGTTTCATCCACAATTTTTTGGACTATGTCTGCGTCCCAAACAAGCATGAATAGGTCTAATGGATCTAGCGACCCCACGGCATCCGATGGCCCTGGTGAGCGCGTGTATGTTTCTTCTGTTCCCTGAAACGTGGTGAAGTCTTGACTCCACACATACTCTCTTGCTGGTTCTTCTTCGCCGCCACCGCCAGCGAGGTCAACCCCGCCGACTTTCCCGTCAGGTCCCAGCTCGTTTTCTTCCTTATCGCGAATCTGCTGCGTCAATGCCCTCAGTGTCCGAAACTCTTCGAAATTATCATCGTCCTCCTCGTCGCTTGCGTTTCCTTCCAATTCACTACCCGAATCGTTTAAGTAGTCGTAGTGGGGTAACGCAATACGACGAGATCGAAGGCGGCGGCGGGCAGGTTGCTCGGTTGGAGCACTTGACGATGACGCGACTGGGGATGACATTGCTGGCGCTGTAGACGACGCAGGGAACAGCATTACAGGTGTCTGGGTTGGTCTCCAAACCTGAAGACAACATGGACCATTCCACAAACCAAACCACACCACATTCTTAGCTAAATATGCTCTAAAAGGTTATTAGTATTAACGAGGCCACACCACGAGCATATAAAATAAAAGTTATATAATAAATAAAAGTTATCACTGTTTATCTATAAGTACTAATATTATAAAGAGGAAAGATTTGTATTTTTGTATGTAACAAATAAAGTCCCGTTTTTTTAAAAAAATATTAAAAAATCTTTTGAAATAAAAATATAATAATAAAAGATTCTCAGTACGATAAACTAATCCTGAGCACGGAATTATTTTCTTTGCCAAGCTGTCATGTCAAATAAGAAAAAAACATAACCTATTTCATTTTGTATTTGGTTGTTTATTTCCGAATTTGGTGTGTTGTCACTTCAGGCAAGTTGGTAGAATCAGCTCTAACGAACTGAACGGTATCCATAGTCAATCCATAGTGTCAGAATCCAGTGTATTGCGAAAGTTCAGGTAGCAAAGCCAAGTCGTCAGTAAATATCCAAATAATCAAAACCACGAAACAGAAACTAGGTAACTCAACAACTCTATTCTATTCTTGTGCATATATAACTCAACAACTCAAAAACACACACAGAATACCTAACGTATAAAACAACGGTTAGTTAGGTTATGCGTCAACCAACTGTCAAACGTCTTTTTTTTACTTTGGCGAAGGAATTAAACCGTAGAATGCTGTGTAAGCAACAAATCGTAACCAAAATTTTAAAAATTAATTATTTTTTATCTATGATTAAAATTATTTATAATTTTTTTATTTTCAATATGGGACCTTAAATCTGCTTAAAAAAAAAATCTTGCACATAGCCCATTACCTCTCTTTTCCATCTACTAACTCAAAAAATGCTAAAAATATTTTTTCTTAGCCTTGATTACATTACAAATAAAACAAAATATACACTAATACATAAAATCATGAATAAAAAAAAATAAACACAGTTTGTAAATTTTAGCGGCAACGGTTTTTTTCTAATACGGTTGGATAGCATTTTATAGTATGTATTTACGTACATTTCAACTATGAAGTTGTTTTTATTATACTCGTAGATTATTAGTAAAAAAATGTTACATACCATATATTCAATAAGATATTGAGTAGTTAATCGTAAATTTATTTTTACCATTGCCCCTCGAAAAAGGGTCCGTTATTCTTCAAAAACAGTGAATAAAACGCTGTTTATTTCACTGAGTGAATAAAACATTTTGAATTTGGAACATGCGCGAATATACGGATTTTAGTAAGAAAACAAAAGAAAATGTGCAAGGAGATTGCATACTCTCGCTATAAAAACGTATATGGCTCGGTTAAAAATTTTAAATTTAGAATCAGGAATTCAGCCAATTTTCATGCAAGTAAAAGTTTCTGTTAAAAGTTTGTCTCAAAATCATAAAATGAGTTCGACATCCAGTGATGAAAGTGAACCTCTCGTTCCAGAGTCATTTCGCGTTGTTGATACTGTCACAGAGTAATTATTTTCTTTTACTCGTAGTCAATTGTAAAAAGTAGAGTACTTACCTAACACGTGAAAAAAAATGTGTAGCTCAGGCCAGCAAACCCACGGAATTTAAACAATGAATTTAGGTATTCTATGTATGCCAATACACAGTATTCCTAGTGCCTATTGATGCCAAAAGAACCATATCTAGTGCCATCATAGTTTAAGAAATATAGGTCGTTGTTTGTGGGTCTGCTGGACGGATATCAGCCCAGCAGACCCACCTCTCGTACACGGAAACGGATAAAGTTAGAGACATGGTTCTAGTTCTAAGCTTTAATGCTTTACTTGGTGCCATCGAGAAAAAAGTTTCAAACCTAGTGCTTCAAGCGTTTCGGAGCTATAAAACGATCTTGGTGTGCCTGCTGGGCGGAGGTTCAACGCAGCAGACCCACCTCTCGTACACGGAAACGGCTAAAGTTAGAGACATGGTTCTAGTTCTAAGCTTTAATGCTTTACTTGGTGCCATCGAGAAAAAAGTTTCAAACCTAGTGCTTCAAGCGTTTCGGAGCTATAAAACGATCTTGGTGTGCCTGCTGGGCGGAGGTTCAACACAGCAGACCCAACACGATAGCTCCATAACTAGAAGGTAATTGGTATGAAATCTCATATCAACGTTTAGTGTGTAATTAGTGCCTTAGCTTAACATAAAAATATCTGTTTAATTTGACTTCCAAACATAACAAATAGCCTCTGAAAGTTCTGCATACATTTTAAAATGAATACAGTCGCGTACATAATCAATAGTTTTTACGTAATTGTTGATACAATATGGATTAAATGTCTTTTTTACAAGCTTGTATTTTATTTTCAATGTTCGTAAAGGTGATTTTTGTCCACCAAGTGACCTTTTATGTACTTACTAAGTCTTCCCCCTTGCCTGCGTGCGGGGTTTATTAGTTATTAGCACAGGTTAAGCGCTAAGTACCTAAATCAAAAATTACGTAATTTACTTTTGATATATGATAAAAATATATCTTCAGGTTTTATTAGGTGTGCGTTATCGTCTTAACTTATATTCAGAATACAAATATATCTCGGTATTATGTGATTGTGTATAAGATTGGGACTAAAAAATTTAAGAGTTGAAAAATGTTTTTTTAATGGGTAAGTTAATATCATATAAATTATGTAATTATGAGTTTGGTTTATTTTATGTTTATGTTTGTCCTTAGAGACTGTATTTTAGAGCATTTAAAGAAAAGCATTTTAATCAAAAAAACATTTTTATTCTTGATTTATTTTTGGTTTTTTATTGCTAAACTAATAGATTATACGAAAAAAAATGATAACGAAGAATTTAAATAATCTAAGTAGAGTTTTTCGACAAGAATGCGTGTGAATTTCAAAATTTAGGTACGAAAAACTTCTATCAGAAAATCATAGATGGCGCATTGCCCCGCACTGTCACCGCGCCACCGCACTGTGAAACATTTTTGAAAAAAAAAGTGGTGAAACATTATTGACACGATCGGGATTCGAACCCGGAAGCTCGCGCTGTTAAGCCATCTGACGATTTACCTAAACCATAGTCAAGTGCTGAAAGTCATCTACCCTTTATTAGCGCATAGGCCGCGCATGCATTAACAATCTTATTGTGAGACAACGCATCATAAAACAGTAGCGCCATCTATTGGTTTGGGAAAGCAACATGCAGATGCGTAGCCTATTTTTTTTTAATTTATTGCCTAGTCGCCTTTTACCTTTTTACAAAATAAGCTGGTATATCTATATAATAGGTATGTAGTTAATTACTATTAAGCCGGCGCCAGACATAGTAAAAACATTTGATCACTTATTTGAACACTTGTTTGGACACTTGTGTAGCACGGGTATTTGAGTATTTGTTAAAAGCTTTGATGAAACATTTGCACTTTGCCATTCGGAGTCGGTTTTTCGAGCGCACATCAAAGCGCTCAAAGTTCAAATGTGTGCGTAGCCTGCTACACATGCGCAAATTTCAGTTGCTAGTAAAACGCTACCCCGAATGGTCGTCGCGTCGTTATACGCAAAATGGACTGGAGTAACGATGTTGTGCTTCAATTTATTGAATTACTGGAAGGAGAACCGTGTATATGGAACTCGAAAAGTAAACTACACAAAAATAAAAACTTAGTCAATGACGCCTGGACCAGAATAAGAAGTAAAATGACAGTGCCTTGCACAATCGAGGACTTGAAAAAGAAAAGAAACACTTTATTGACACAATACAGGGAATATTTGAAAAAAATAAAGGATTCTACAATAACAGGATCTGGTGCTGAAGAAATCTATCGACCATCATGGTTTGCATTCGATGCCATCCACAGTTATATGGGCCCTATGTATGATTACCAACCAACTTTAGCTACTGAGACTCAGGTAAGTAGAAATTAAAAAAACTATTTTGTCAGTTATTTGTTTATTCTATATATTACCTACACTTATATTAATTATTATTCGGATATTCTCGCGACATTGTTCCCCGCTCGTGTAGAAAATAAATACTCTGCGAACTCGTCTCTAATATTTTGTGCTAACATTGTTGCTCTTCGAGGTTGTGAAACAAGTGGTATAAGGCCATTGGGTTGTTCTTCATTTCTCCAAGTTCCGGGTATGAAGACATTATTTACAACTCGATCGAAAGATTCTGGTGGGGAATAATAACGTTGGGAGGTTCTGCTTTTTCTCAAAAAATTGTGTAAATATACACATGCCATTGTTACTGTAGCTGCTTTATCGGGTTGTAGAAGCATGGGTTTCCTAAAAATTCTGAATACAGATGTCATTATTCCAAAAACATTTTCCACTTTAACTCTTGCTTTTGACAACATTCGGTTAAAATTTCTTTTCTTGCTCCCTTCTGGAAGCATCCCTGGGTACGGCTTCATAATATTATTACTTAAAGCAAACGCCTTATCAGCAACAATCACATACGGTACTGAGATATTTCTGCCTGGGAGTGGATGGTGCTGCGGTAGATTTAGAGTGTTATCAATCATTTTTGTCCATAGTATACTATTTCTTAAAACTCCACCATCACTCATTCTGCCTTGACAACCCACATCAGCAAACATAAAAAGATAATCAGCGTCTACTAAAGCTAAAAGGACAATACTAAAACTTTTCTTGTAGTTGTAAAAATCAGATCCACTGTGTATAGGTGACTCGAGTACAACATGTTTGCCATCTAATGCACCTACACAGTGCGGAAATAATCTTTTGTAACCTGCTGCTTTTGTTAACCAATCATTTGGAGATGTCGGTAACTGAAACAAATAAAATGATTAAATTTAATATACAACAATTTAATACCATTTTTTTATTTACAGGCAAGCCTAGATGAAAATCACTTTTGTCATGAAGAAAACATGGAAGATTCAAATTTAGAGCGTCCTCTTTCTCGTGATACAAATATTACAAGGTCTGTGTCACGAGAATCTAATAGTCGAAGTGAACCTGAAAATTATTACGCTCCAAAGAGGCAACGTGGTGCGCAAGATTTGTTGATTGCAAAAAAACAAATGGATGAAGCTTTTTCCCTTATTAAAAACAGATGTAAACAAAATGAAAAAGAAACAAACGAGTGTGATTTGTATGGCCAGCTACTTGCTCAAAAATTGAAAACATTGGATTTTGATGACAGATTAGTTTTAATGAACGAAATTGACAATATTGTTTTCAAATATGTTTTAAATGCCAGAAAAAGAAGTAGTTTAGTGAGCAGGCCGTCTATTAAACAAACTCAGCGTTTTAACTGTCAACCTACCGATTCACCTGGACCATCTGTTTTACTACAATCTCCAGTTGCCTTGCAAAGAAATGAGCAAAATTCGCAATCAATTTTAAGTAATTATGACATGCCATTAAGAACATCAACACCATTTGAAACAGAGACCCAAGCATCACTTCAAAAGATACCTCAAAACAGCTATGCCATTCAAGTTCATATACCTGAATCTCATATGTCACCAGAATCATCAGTTGCTAATTATTCATTGTATACTGCAAATAATAACATTAACTATGACTTTGAGGTTGCAAGTACTTCGAAAGATACAAAGAAATACAAAGAATCAAAAGTGCCTATGTCACCGCAATCATCAGTTGCTAATTATTCATTGTATACTGCAAATAATAACATTAACTATGACTTTGAGGTTGCAAGTACTTCGAAAGATACAAAGAAATACAAAGAATCAAAAGTGCCTATGTCACCGCAATCATCAGTTGCTAATTATTCGTTGTATACTGCAAAGAAAAAGACTAACTATGACTTTGAGGTTGCAAGTACTTCGAAAGATACAAAGAAACACAAAGAATCAAAAGTGTCTATGTCACCGCAATCATCAGTTGCTAATTATTCGTTGTATACTGAAAATAATAACATTAACTATGACTTTGAGGTTGCAAATACCTCAAAAGATACAAAGAAATACAAAGAATCAAAAGTGCCTATTAACATCCTTTCTCAATCTGTTATACGTCCTGGAACATACAACATAATTGAAGAAGCATATATGTTATGTGGTGATGATGCTAATAATAATTGATAGGAATTACAATAAGCTTTGTCCTGATTATCTGTTTGAGTTCTTAAATAATAAATACAAATTTATAAAAAAATAACTGTTTTATTTACTAACCTTTACCTCCTCCTTCAGAACATCAATTAGAGCTTTACAAACTTCGTACACAATAGTAGATATTAATTGATGAGATACTTTAAATAGATATTGTAGACTCATATAACTATCACCGGTTGCCAAAAACCTTAAAGTCAATGCTAATCTTACTTTCGGAGGTACAGCAATTCTCCAATTTGTGTCTGATTTTGAAATCAGCGGAGAAACTTTTTGTAATAGTATTTCAAAGTCTTCGTAGGACATTCGGCAAAAATTACTAAAATAACCCACAGGTCTAGGCATCATCTCTTGAAGCATTTTGTCCATGGTGGCTCTGAAACACAGAAATATAGTTTATTCTTAACTACATATGTATATAATTTTAATTAAGACAAATAATGGAAACATGGGTCTAACTAACTGAAAACACTGAGGTATACTAGTACAGTCAAGTGCAAGGTCAGTCATACACTTTTGTACATCTTTTGTACGAATATCAAGGTTGAGGTTAAACTGCACTGCAGCGGCGCTGCAGCAGAGCGGCGCGGCGCGGCAGAGTTGCCTCCTGGAGAAATTTTCGCCGCGCCGCTCCGCTGTAGTGCGGTTTGACCTTTAAACCAATCGAACAAGATGCCCACGTGTATGACTGACCTTTCACATGACTGTATAAAATAATTCAATGAACTTTTGAAATACCTACCTTGTTCTATTACGATACATTTCACACATCCACTCGCGCCTTCTTCTTCTTCTTTTAACTTTATTGTTTTGCACATGCAATAAATAATTAAGTGCACTTAAATAATATAGGTATATCGCATCCACAAATCCGTCGTCCATCCTGTTTGTTGTCTTTGAAACAACTGTGAAGTGAAAATGTCTGTGAAACATGTCTGGCAGGTGAAACATACAAGTGTTCAAATATGTGAGCAAAGTCTTCAAAGTCTTTGTTCAAATAATTGTCTGTGTCTGGCGCCGGCTTTAGGATACATGAACGATTACGAATGGGGTTATAAACTAAAAGCTCTTTAGAGGTGGCAGCATTGTTGACTGTTCCGTGTCAAGCTGCGGCGCTGTCATTTTATTTAGATTGCGAGCAAGTGTTTTTTATTTTTTTTGCGGAAATAATTACTCAAATTAAAGTCAAATTACAAAGATGTGTACTTCAATTGAAAGAAGAGTTGAGTAAAAGAAAAGCTACTTTTTTAAAACTTTTTTTTTGGATCTTTGGGGAATACATGTACACCGTATTTTTGCAGTTAATAGCTGTGCAAATTGTCAAAATTCATTAATTTACTATAAATAAATTGTTTTTTTACGAAACTAATATGGATAATGACAGCTACACGTAAAATTTTAGGATCAGTCAACAGAGGCAACATCTGAAGTGAGAAATTGGCAGTTTATTACCCCATTCAAAAAATATGATGGCATATGTAACCTAATAAATTGAGTTTTGAGCGTTAAAATGTATGGAGAACTTTCAGAGGCTATTTGTTATGTTCGGAAGTCAAATTAAACAGATATTTTTATGTTAAGCTAAGGCACTAATTACACACTAAACGTTGATATGAGATTTCATACCAATTACCTTCTAGTTATGGAGCTATCGTGTTGGGTCTGCTGCGTTGAACCTTCGCCCAGCAGGCACACCAAGATCGTTTTATAGCTCCGAAACGCTTGAAGCACTAGGTTTGAAACTTTTTTTCTCGATGGCACCAAGCAAAGCATTAAAGCTTAGAACTAGAACCATGTCTCTAACTTTAGCCGTTTCCGTGTACGAGAGGTGAGGTGGGTCTGCTGCGTTGAACCTCCGCCCAGCAGGCACACCAAGATCGTTTTATAGCTCCGAAACGCTTGAAACACTAGGTTTAAAACTTTTTTCTCGATGGCACCAAGTAAAGCATTAAAGCTTAGAACTAGAACCATGTCTCTAACTTTAGCCGTTTCCGTGTACGAGAGGTGGGTCTGCTGCGTCGAACCTACGCCCAGCAGGCACACCAAGATCGTTTTATAGGTCCAAAACGCTTGAAGCACTAGGTTTGAAACTTTTTTCTCGATGGCACCAAGTAAAGCATTAAAGCTTAGAACTAGAACCATGTCTCTAACTTTAGCAATTTCCGTGTACGAGAGGTGGGTCTGCTGGGCTGATATCCGTCCAGCAGACCCACAAACAACGACCTATATTTCTTAAACTATGATGGCACTAGATATGGTTCTTTTGGCATCAATAGGCACTAGGAAGGCACTGTGTATTGGCATACATAGAATACCTAAATTCATTGTTTAAATTCCGTGGGTCTGCTGGCTTGAGCTACACAAAAAAATTCATCTCGGCTCTTGTATCCCACGAAAAGAATTCACCTTTTTTTCACTTGTTGGGTAATCTACTATTATTTTATCACCCACTAACAAGCACCACCGACATAAGTTACCGCATAACTATGAAAGTGTTTATATTCTCTTTGGCTATGAACAAAGAGTAGTTTTAATGATGCTATGAATGGTAACCGCCAACCTTCCAACTGATTTTCACTTTGAAAATTATAACGAATTTGAAACTAATCAGCTTCGAATTGCATACCGTTTTGAAGCTACATTCACTAGCTAGTTTATGCCGTTTGCATAGGAAAATAATCCTTCTTTTCGTAGAAATAAGACAAAAAATGTCACGAGGTATTGTGGCTCGATATCGGGTCGGTGGTGGTGTTCAGAGGTAACTTTTTTGCCAACTCGATATAGTGTCGTGTCGGTGGTAATAGAAAGGTTTTTTTTTAAAGTAATGGCAACCGGTTAATAGAAAGGTTGATAATTATATTAATCAATGAAAAACATGGTTTACTATTTTTATTGATTTCCATTAATGAGGTACTTTAAAATCACATAAACTTACACACTAAACATGAATCACATTTTGCTTTACTTCTAATAAAAATGACGGATCTCACAATAACAAAAATATAAAGACTAATAAAAGTACTCAAAAACAACTTAGAATGAATAAAAGTAACATGCAGTGCTACAAAATGCTAAGATATTCAAGGCAAACTTGAAACTTTCCCAAAACAGCTAAATTATTTCTTTTCTTAGCAGATATTGTCTTTCTAGTTATCTCAATTTCTGCTTATGTATAACTTTCAATCTCAACTGCCTTTTTCTCCCTAGGAGACTTCATTTTCACAACTTCTTTTGATTTCTTTTTGCTTTCACTTTATCTTTTTCTTTTTTATCAGTGCTATCTACTGATTTTGAGTTTATGTCATTATCCTTCTGTGGCATTTGTTTTCGTTTCCTCAGACCTTTAACACTCTGTTTTAATGACATATTTTCATCGGTAGTTTGAAAGTCTTGTAGACTGTCTTTATCAGAATCATTTTCAGTAGCTGCTGCTTTCTTTGGGGTAATCTTTCTTTTTTTCTTTTCAATAGCAGCTTTCACACATAAGCTTTCTTTTTTAACTTCAAAATCTAAATCATTTTCAGTAGCTGCTGCTTTCTTTGGAGTTACATTTCTTTTATTCTTTTCCTTAGCAGATTTCTCAGATAAGTTTTCCTTTTTTACTTCAGAATTATCCACATCAACATTGGATCCTTCCCCTTCAAGTTCTTGTTTCTTTGGTGTAACTTTTCTCTTTCTTGGTGATTTTTCTGGTACATCTAATACTAATGCTTTTTTAACTTGCAAAAGATTTTCTTCTTTTATATCCTGGACAGCAGATTTTGTTGGAGTTTTTCCTGGAGTCTTTTTCTTAGGTGATTTCCTTCCTAAGTCACTAGAAGGGCATATATCATTATTAAGACATTCATGGCACAAGGGGCCGATAGGAAGACAAATAGTCTGTCCGAACCCAACCATTAGATGATTGACTTCACTCCATAGCGGAACTGGTAGCCATGTTTGCAAGGCTTTTCTTGTGTCTTCAGGGGTTGAAGTAGATTTCTTCACCCAGCCTATCCTGTTGCTGATTCGATGGACATGAGTATCCACTCCTGCAACCAAAAATTAAAAAAACATTGGCCAGTGAGTGTAAGCTAAATGCAAGTTCCATAGTAAAGACAAGAAGTTTAGTTACAAGAGTGTAAACTATAAAGTGCTCCTTACCAATGCCAGTGACCTTATTCCAAGCCACTTTCATACATATGTGCGCCATTTTGGGACCCACTCCTGTTAGTTTACACAACTTCTCAACAGAATCAGGTATATCACCATTATATTGCTCTTTCAGGGTCTGTGTTGTCTTCTTTATGTATTTCACTTTAGTCTGAAACATTTTTGAAAGTTATAGTTTTGAATGTGCCAAGTTAACAGACTATTCATTTTTAGGTTTATTTTTGCAAGTGATTAGTCTGACAATGAAACTGTTTTCTTGAATTCATAATGCTGTTTTAAGTCTTTCAAAGCTAAAACTACAGGCCATACTTTCATTGAGATAATGTGGAAAGTAATATAGTACTAGTAAACTTAAGGTATAAAAACAAGATCTAGAATGTGATTAGGTAAGGTTACAGTGAAATAATTTATTAAACAACTCCATAAACAATTTTATAGAAGATGAAACTGTTTTGTTTTCCTACCTCTTTGAATATGGGATGTTGTTTAATCACATTTTTTCTCTATTTTATGCAATATTCTTAGGGAGAGATAAATTAATTCTTATGTAATTAACACCTTCCAAAACCCAACAGGGTAAATAAGCTGTCCCAACTCTTCATCGCTCATCTTCAATACGTTATCAACTGTCAGCCCCCTTGCTCGGAGTCGCTCCATGGCTGCAAATGTCACTTGGTCCTTGGTCTGACTTGACAGCATAAGGGCAATCAGACTTTGATATCTCATCACCTGAAATGATCACTTAAAAATTAAATATGGTAACATGAAAATACATAAAGTTGTCATAAGTATCACTGAAAGAGATCCTTTGAGATATGCAAAGAAAGTCTTGTGAAATTTTACTGTGCTAACTAGGAAAAACGTAGTAAAAAACATACTTCAGGTTTTGCATCAGCATCCATAGTCTTATGGCAGCCCATGGAGTCGACAGGCGCATCATTGTTGGCTCTCATGTTACGCAGGTTCAGGAGGAAATCTCTCCAATGTGGAGGCTCCCATAGTCCTCCAGACTCCTACAAACGTAAGGAAAAACATAAGGCGTGGGGCGTTGTCATGAGTGAAAAAACATAAGGTACCTATTGCACGGCTTTTTATCAAATTATTAGTATTATTCAATAACAAATCTGGTAGTTTTATTTATATAATAACTTTGTGTTTCCACAAAAGTATAATTTGTAAACTAAAAAATGACTAAAAATTACATTTTTGTTTTGGTTACGTTGTTGTTACCTGTTTTGTCGGCGATTCATATTCCACTTTTATGTGGGGTCTAGCACGTGGCATTCTAAAGGATATTGTTTTTAAAATGAAAATGTTTACAAATAAATTGCCTGGAGAAGGTGGAGTATTTTCTTATGGTTTTTGTTAATAAACACGATTCACTTGCTGCTGGGTCTCCGCTCCGCTCCGCGCTCTTTTTTATTTATGTGACGTTTTTATTTTCGTTCGAAAATTGAGATAAAATGTACGGCCAGGATATTGATCAACCCATAGAAAAGCCAAAAAAATATTCTCCAGGCTTTGAACCGTTAACATATTAAAAAATAAATAGTTGACGTTGACGGCTTGTGGGGTACGATTTTTTTCTCTCATTATTGTATTTCCTTACGGTTTTATCAATATCAAACTATATATCGAATTTATATTGTATCTAAAAATGGCAGAGTTATTACTAGATCCAAATATACGAGTATGGGTGTTCCTTCCAATCGTGGTCATCACTTTTCTCGTCGGAATCGTGAGGCATTATGTTTCCATTATTTTGTCATCACAGAAGAAAATTGAACTCATTCAAGTGCAGGATAGGTATGGAAACGTTTTATTATTGTCGTGACTTTGCTTAAATATGAATTTATAACTAATATCAAAAGAATTTACATGAAAATTTTGTGACTGTGACCTCATTTTGTATGGGAGAACTAGCCAAGACAGTCTTAATTTTTTTTAACCCTCGGCATACCAGGTAAAAATTTGTAACATGCCATACAAGGTGGGGTCTGACATACCCTAACAAAATGGTCGCTGTAATCAGATAGGAATAGGGGTACTGAATTATTATTACATATTTTTGAAATTGAACATAACCATAGTAGCACTATATAAAAAAAAATGAAATATATTAAATGGTTTGTTGAAAAAGGGTAGCGAAAATGCCATCTTCTGACTACTAATTTAAACTTGAAATCACCCTAAGAATTGATAATTACCAATTTTTGTAATTAAACTGACTAAATTTAAAAAAATTGAACAACGATGATACATCTTTAAATTTTTACTTCAATCTCGAGGTAGGAGTTCTTTATTTCGCCATAATTGCATTTTGTATATGCTCAAATAACAAAAATTCTAAACAAAAACGCATCTAGAGCCCTAAAAAACGCACGCACCACTAAACTAATGGTACTTGCCAGTGTAAGAACGTCGCAACTCCAGCTACTGAGAGCTTCAGATTCCGCGCACGAAAATTTTTGAAAATATATCGATTTTTCACCGCCTGGGGTTTATTAGACCCCACCTGGTATGCGGAGGGTTAAATAAATTAAATGGACATGAAGAGTAGTCGCGTCGAACATCTCTGCAGCGGAAGATAATTTTACAAAAAATTTCAGCCAAGTTATGATAAGGGCCCGCCTGCTTCGTGAGAATGGAAAATACCTGCCTCGCTCATCTTTCACAATGCGGCGACACTGGTTCAACAACGAAGAGACTGGGTACTTCAAAGTGCAGAAGAGAGCTGCTGCTGCTCCGGTAACATTTTTTTTACACTAAAAAAAACTCTTGAATCTGAAAACTGATATCCAGTGGCATAGAATAGGACTACATAGATGTCCTGTATAAGAAAACCTGGTGGAAAGATAGTGTGTCCAAAACAAAATTAATTAAAATACATTTAAAAAATCATAATTTTCTAAGGTAATTCATGTAGTTCAGTTAACCAGTAATTAACTAGAAAATTATCAACTTAAACAATATAAATAAATTGATTGTTGCCACATACAAACAAAATCACTAATTAGTTCATTCAGTAGGGTAGCTAACCCACATACAGCAGGGTAGTAACATACAATATAAAAAATACAAAATGCTTTATTTGCTTTACAAAATGGTTTTGTTTAAAACTAAGTGTTGGAGTCTCCTAGTAGACGAAAAATCGCCCGTGTCAGGAGGCTCCGCTCTTCCATACACTATTAAACAAGTAGGTAAAACAAATAAATGAAACAAATAAAGTGAGAGTGTGCTTGTGTGTGTGTGTGTACGTGTGTGTGTGTGTAAGTGTTATGAAAGTATTAACATATGTGATCTAGAAGGGTCTCAGTTTCTTCGTAAGATTTGCTTTTTAACCATTATACAAATTAGTTCATTCAGAAGGGTAGCTAACCCACATACAGCAGGGTAGGCACATACAAATTAGTTCACTCAGTAGGGTAGCTAACCCACATACAGCAGGATAGTTACACACAAATTAGTTCACTCAGTAGGGTAGCTAACCCACATACAGTAGGGTAGTAAGATACAAATTAGTTCATTTAGTAGGGTAGCTAACCCATATACAGCAGGGTAGGCACATACAAATTAGTTCACTCAGTAGGGTAGCTAACCCACATACAGCAGGATAGTTACACACAAATTAGTTCACTCAGTAGGGTAGCTAACCCACATACAGCAGGGTAGTTACACACAAATTAGTTCACTCAGTAGGGTAGCTAACCCACATAACAGCAGGGTAGGCACATACAAATTAGTTCATTCAATAGGGTAACTAACCCACATACAGCAGGGTGGGCACATACAATTCGTTCACTCAGTACGGTAACTAACCCACGTACAGCAGGGTAGGCACATACAAAATAGTTCACTCAGTAGCCACATGTAAGTAATCTGTTTCATAGAATTACCTTCAATACCAATCCTAATCATATGGCCTAAATCCCTTTCGTGTTTCGAAGGAAGGCCCGTTCCCTTTAGTCACAGATTAATAAATAGTCACTACCCTCAGTGTGCACAAATATGGGCTGCTAAAAAAAATTTATCATGAAAGTCCAAAAACATTTTTTTTTCTACATAACCTGATTGACTATTTCTTTCTGACAGAATCCCATGACAGACCCTGGCATGATGACAGACATGCTAAAAGGAAATGTCACCAACGTGCTGCCCATGATCGTGATCGGAGGCTGGATCAACTGGATGTTTAGTGGTTTCCTTACCAGTGAGTAACTTACCCACTCTAATGGATGTATATTTTTGTATGTTTGTAACAAAAAAACTCAAAAACTACTGGACTGATTTCAAAAATTCTTTCACTAATAGAATGCTGGGTCATTCCATAATAAACGCTACCAAGGCCTCCGAAAAAAAAATCGGCGTAAGTAGTCAACTGTAGCCTATTTTCATAGAAAACATTCCTATCCTTCATGTCTAGATTTTTTTTTACAAAATTTACATTGTTTTTCCATTTTTTACCTACTTAAAGTTACGCTAGAAAGATCAGTTCATAATGGCAATTTTTAAGTCATTATTTGAGAACACTTTAAATAAAGAATTAAGCGGTCAACTTCACTAGGTTTCTGTTACAAGTAGCTTTACATACTGTAGTTATTTGATTCGCATTAAAAAATATTAAAAAGTTTTTATTTACTATTTTAAGAAGAGTTTTCCAAACTGTGGTATCAGTGTAACACCCGAAACAAAAAAAGGTAATTGTTTGTTTAGTTTTTCGCCGAATTATCTTTAACCTAACTCGTTTTGCCAAAGTAAGGCTATGTGTTTAATCTAATTTAATATCTAACAATTATTGCGAAAGAATGTGTTTTATTTGTATTTTCAACGTTTAAAATTGTGTAACACCCAAAACGTTTCGGGAGTTAAATCATTTGAAATACAAGCTTATACTGGTTACATACTTACTTTTCGCCGCAGCATCTAATTATTAATGCATGGGTGTGTTAATATGGTGTTAGTTTTTCCTTTAGGTATATTATCATGCCATCAACAACTAAAGAACGATTAGGTAAAATAAGGGAAAATAGCATGTAAGATCTTAAGAAGTATGCTGAACATTTACACAAAGAGAGGGAAAGGGACGTTATTAGAAGTGAAAAAAAAAAAAAAGTTATGTACAGAAGATCTTAAATTGGAATTACCAGTAGAAATTAATGACTTTGAAAAATAGATATTTTAGCTATTAAATATTAATCTATATTTGTGTTTTATAATAATTCTATAATTGTTGATTAGCATGCTGTTATAATTTTAAATGAGAGTGTAAAATTTCATTAAGAAAACCCATAATTTATGTTACATGTATTTAAATTTCGTACTCGTAACACCCGAAACGAAGCATTAGTAACACCCGAAACGAGTAATTTTATTCATTAAAATAAATATAAAAATTATTACTAACTTTTTGTCCCGTGTTTAGGTTGGGTACTGAATTAAGTTTGACTTGTAATAAATAAATCTGGAGATTACTTGGAAAATTCGCTGAATTATGCATGTAAACACAGATGGTCAAAAGGTGGAAGCAATTTGGTGTAACACCCGAAACAGCTACTTATTCGTTGTTTTCTCTTTATTGCTCAAATATTTAAAAAATACGATTTTAGAAATCAGTAAAAACCACCCATATGTGTGTGATTCAATAGTTGTAATATTACAGTTGTAATTACTACTCTAATAAAACATTTTATAATGAGTTCAAGTGTAACACCCGAAACGATGGAATGACCCTGCTACATTATCCCTCAGAAAATATTACAAGTCAAATTCTTAGTTTATGCACACATTAAATAAAAGTTTTCTTTACAGTGACCTGTCCTTATTGCATTTTTACCAATTCAAAGTAGGCTAAAATCCCTCATTCATTATGTTCCAGCCAAGGTACCATTCCCCCTGACTTTGCGATTCAAGCCGATGTTGCAGCGAGGCGTGGAGCTGACTCAGCTTGACGCGGCGTGGGTCTCGTCTGCTTCGTGGTACTTCCTGAACGTATTTGGACTACGGACCATATACGCTCTCGTGCTTGGAGAGAACAATGGTATGTATTTGTTGTAAAATATTTTGACTATTGTCTGAAGCAGGACATCCCAAAACAAACAAGTGCTTTAGTTTATACTAAAGATAAATTTTGGAAACCCTGGTCTAAAGGCTGATTAGTCTTCTTTTTTAGTTTCATTTCATCAGTTGCCGCCAATATTTCATGTCTCCATAGTGGGGCTCTTTCACCTTGAAGTTTAGGTATACCTGGCTTCATACAAATATGTTCGATGCTCTTTGTATCTATAGTTCTATAGATACACTTACGCTTATCATCCCTGTTGGGGAAGGCAAAGCATCGTATATTCTAGAATAATACAACTTAAAGCAATTTTGACATTCTGACATTGTTGCTCTTTTCGACTTTAATAGTTTTTTGTGACCGATTTTTTACTTAGAACATTAATACATCACATCTCAAAAAAATGTGAATTGCCTTAAAACTATTATGATCCCTTAAACTTTTCAATGTTACAGCGGCAGATCAATCCAAGATAATGCAGGAACAGATGTCTGGTGCTGCAATGGCAATGCCTCCAGACCCCAAGGCAGCTTTCAAGGCGGAGTGGGAAGCTCTGGAGATCACCGAGCACAAATGGGCACTCGCCAACGTCGAGAGTGATCTTATTGCTTCCGAGACACCCACGTGAATAACCTAGTCGTTATGTGGTAGGAGTTGGGTGTTTTATAGAAATCTAGACATATTTTAAGATTTAAACTTAAGCCCGGTTTAGCTGGTATTTTAGATTATAATCCGCACAATTTTTCCCGCGGGGCAAAAGTTACGTGGGGAATGAGGAATTCTTAAGTCCATAATTCCGTATACAGAACGCAACTCAGATTCTGATCTATACTTAAGTAGCAGTCGTCTTTCTCGTTTTGATAGTGAGATAAAGAAATAATCAATAACTAAGTATAGATCAAGACTTAAATCTCCTGACATATGGTCCTTAGTTGTTTCAGGGGTCTCTAGAGGGGCACAATGTGATAGAATTTCCTCTAAAACAGGTAAAATTTTCTCTTAATAAAAAGCTTCAATTCTCAGAAAAACTTACATTTTTATTTTACTTAGTGGGTGTAAATGGCGACATGCGTGTATTTATTTATAGTTATGACTTTTTAATTTCAAATTGTATCTTAAATGATTGTTTTTTATTTACTTATACAATTACTGTAAAAAGAAGATTCAACAACTGCTAAACAGGGCTTAAGTTTTATACTTTTGTTTATAAAAATATAATTAAATTTCAATGTTTGTGTAAATATTACCCTTGGGGTAAATAGACAAAATGTTAATGCTATGTATTATTTATTAGTATATCTAATTAAATCTAGCGCTTCGTGAGTGAGAAGTGTCTGATAACTGTGACAACAACTGTAACTCTCCCATTGATTAGCTGTCAAGTAGGTGTAAGTAAAGGTTTTTTGGGATGTTATATTGTGAGCAGGGCAAACGAAAGATGGTGATGAGATGACTATGTAAATACATAATGTGGCTTTGTTCGAAAAATGTATGACTATTTTTTGTTCCCAGAACATAAGTGTCGCATTTATTTATTCGTAATTAAAGCAGTAATTAAACAAGTATTGTTTAAATAATAAATTGTTTTATTGACATCTTTCTCGCTACGATGCGAAAATTAAGGGTACACATTTTACCACGCGGCTTTGTGTGTGAGCGAGATAGGATAGGTAAACGATTGTGACTGGATGAATTGCAGAAAGGTTAATTAAAGTTTCTTTATATGTAATGCTGTCCTTGTTTTAGTCAACAAGACGGAACGTGACAGTATGATAGTTTAATATTAACTGTAATGTTTCTGCAACTGGGTGTAAACGAATTAGAAATCTCAATCTCGCTACTGTGATTTTAGTGAGAGTTTGAAGTCTCATTCCCCATCCAGACTCTCCACGAGGCTACACGAGGGAATGCGAGTACGAAAATGAAGACGGTGCTCTCGTGTCGCCTCGTCTTTCCTCGCCTCGCCTCGCTGTCGCTCCATTTTATGTCGGTTTTTCGGACGCGAGTCAAAGGAGCCGAGGGAGTCAACCACACTCTCGCCCTCGCTCAATTTGTTGTTATCTGCTGCAGAGTAAGGACGAAGTCAGTAGTGGGATAAAAGTAGCCTATGTGTTATTCTGATGTCTAAACTATATTACTGCAAAGTTTCATCAAAATCGGTCCAGTATATTATAATATTGGTAGGCACATAAAGTAGCTAACGCAGTCACTTGAATCACGTCCATCTTGTAGTAGACGTAGCGGACAACTGAATAAATCGAAAGTGTGGATGGCTAGCACTCCTACAGCCTCCACTCGCCAAGACTCGTGCGAGTGTCTCGTGGAGGCGCCTCGCAAGAGTCTGGAGCCACCATCAGACAGTGATTGATTTCGAGTAGGATGCCTCATTCTTACAGCTGTTATATTGGATTATAAAATCGAAAGCCTCAGTCTCAATTCATTCTTTGAAAAATTACGTCTACAATCGTGATTTTGCCAATTTCAATAAGTACCTAAGTATATTTTAATTAAAATATCGAATGGCGAAGCTGGCAATATTAATTCCTTTGTAGCGTCAGAGACTCGTCCGTTGATCAGCAGGGTGCACCGCTAGCGGACGACGATGAAGATTTTGGTTGGAGCAAGTCTCACTTGCTATCGTGACTGGATGTCTCATTCACGACAGTGGTTAAGTCGGAAATCTTACTCACGGCTGTGATTGATGACGAATCGGAAATCTCACTCACATTAATGAGAGTGAGACTTACAATCAGTCTTGAGCCCCACTCTCACAAATGACGAGACTGATTGTAAGTCTCACTCTTACAATGTGATTGAATGAAGTCTCGTGAAGCCCCATAAACATACTTTTCACCCCAAGGGACAGCTTTATAGGTACCTGCTGAATGATTTTCCTCAAGAAGTTTGAAAGTAGGTATTTTTTTTTACATTTCCTACTTTAGAATTAAATTATTTATTGGAATACACTCCATTTAGCAATAAGAAACAATAATAACAGTATAAAATAAAACCTAGCTATGTATTCTGATAGTGGCATGGCACTGTATGTCATGCCTGATGTGAACTTCTTTCTATTGAAGAAAGATAAAGAAAATACACATTGTCTTTATTGTCTGTTAAAAAACGTACTTATCTCTAATTTTTGTTACATAAAAACTATTATTCAAAGGTTTCGTCTAGTTATTTCAATGCCAAAGTTGGTAAATAACGAATACACTCCTTAACATTTTTGGGTATAAAAATATCTTAAGTAAGGATAATTTAAGAAAATATTTGCTATGCTGTCCCTAACACCTGATACTTCGATTTTATTTTTATTTTTGATAGAATCATCGAATTGATGTCTCTTATAGCAAGATTAAGAAATGAATTGCTGGAGGTTTTCCTTGCAGGAAATTAATAAAAATTATTTCACTATTATTATTATTATTGTAATGGACTGAGGTGAAATTATGACATAATTAGTATGCAAATTGATTAATGCAATCTTTATTTTATGGTTTCTGCTAAAAAAAAAGGCTATTATTTTAAAAGTACCCTAAGAAACCAGCCTGTCTCATTCATCCAGGATCATGACCTGAAGCCACTATAAAAGTTGAGAAAAAACATCACTCCCATGCTATCATGAACACATAATGGATAAAAATTCAGCCAATCTAGTCCAAGGGAGAAATGTTTTCATCTTTTAAACAAATATAAAAAAATAATAATGTGATTAAATTAAGTCTTACAGATAAAGTATAAAACATTAATATTTATGTACCTACAGTAGATTCAAATGTGATGCCTGAATAATATGAAACTAGGAGATTTCAAACTATTCGATTAGAATAACAAAACTTTTAAATTTTATGTGTATGGATTTAATTCTAATATATTAATTTTAGTTTATTTTATTTAATAATCTTACAGACTCAATAATTCACAGATATGGTCTATTCATTTCATTTTTCTTTGCCTTCTTGTCTCGAGCTCTTGGGAACCATCGGTGAACCGTAGTCAAGGTGACTGAGGCCAGCTGCTTTCTTGCGAATTCTGGTTTCATATCTTTAAACACACGGCGCACTTCGTTATAGTCGGTCATTTTTAAAATACCAGTATCTACTTGCTCTTCTTCTGGTAATGGTCTTGATTGTTCATAGGGAAAGTCTTGATCACGATGAAGAGCTACTATCGTAGAACCGTTGTCGGTCATTACAATCTTGTTATAACACCTTTTTATCACATTATTGGGCCCAAACGCTACTCTGCGCATTAAATAAGCCATTATTTTAAGAATTCTTGCGTGTTTACCACAGACTAATTTGAATTAGAGATACTACGTGTTTACTTAAAATAACCCCGAAAAGCAACGACGAGGCTATTTCTACTGACCTTTTTTTTTTAATTTTAGTATTGGCAAAGGATTACATGAATGTACAGCCACTCTTTTTTTATATTTAACACTGGCAAAGGAGTAATTAATTATACAGCCACTTGTTAGGGTTCCGTATCCAAAGGGTGTATAAAGGGTATGTTCGTCCGTTCGTCTGTCACCACTCACCAGGCTATATCTTATGAACTGATATAGCTAGACAGTTAAAATTTATTAATTTCTGTTACCGCTATAATAACAAAAAGCCAAATGCGAGTCGGACTCTGGCTCCCATACAAAACTTTGCATTTTTTCAACCAAAATACTCCCGAAGAATTATAGATTGCCTTTGGTGTTGGGTAAAGTTTCAGGCATTCTATTCTATTCATAAAAATGCACTTTATGAATAGGCATACCTATTCTTAAACTGGTAGCTAATCCAACACAATGCATGAATATGCCCCTTTTCCATGCCTTTTACGGATGCCACTGTGTCTAGCCGACGACGCGGTATCGGCATGGCAGGGGCAAGAAGACTGCTTTCGACACCCAGAAAGCTTTTCTAGAAGTTTATAGTTTAAGCTTAAAGCGCTCGTAACCCAGCGGCTCTCGCTAATCTCAACCGATCAGTGAGGTTAAGGGACGCACACAGAAGCAGGGAACCTGATGGGTGACCAAAAGAGGCAATTTATCACGAGCGTTTCCGTGCTTCGGAGGGCACGTTAAGCTGTCGGTCCTGGCTGTTGTCGATTGACTACAGTCGTTAAAACCAAGTCAGAGGCCATTGTGCGGTTTGAAAACTCTGACACCAGGGTTAGCCAAGTTCGTCTCATTCTTGAATATACCTACACGATAAGAAGAAGAAGATAGTTTAAGCTTTTGAAAAGCTCCAGCGATATCAGCTCGGAATCAATACCAGTGTTGGAACAATTTGTTCTTTTAATGACAGACAACAGTACGTCAGGTTACCCATTTTCAATACGAATGTCGTCGCTATTACGACCTAGATAAGGGCAACGTCAAGGACAACATGTATAGCCAGATGTGCTGCCGTGTCTACGACAGAATGAGTGAAATAGAAGATAGCCTTCCACGTTGAACTGGGAGTGCAAGTAAAACTTAAAAAGTACCAGCTGCCAACTCTTCCCGGGCATACTACAAAAGTCAGTAAGTAGGACGCGAAGGTTTTGTTGTATTATAGGTTTATAGGCGAAAGTCTGAAAACCCCTCACCTTTATACATCATTGGTTCATCTAATAACCCTCAAAATTGTATGTCAAACGTGGCATCAAGTCTAGTGGTTCTAAGACCCCTTATGCACTGCTTACCCCGATGGGTATTAAAGGCGTGAGCTTATGTATGTATGTATGAACGGTAGAAGATACTCTCCGATGCTTTTAGTTCTCAAACCAAATCATTTTCTTTCAGCAATCAGTAAGTAGGTACTATTCAGTATCTAGTCATCTAGACAACCTCTAAAATGGAAAAAAAAACCTTTTGACTAAACTACTGAACCGATTTTGATGATTAGGGTGGCATTAGAAAGCAGATGATGTGTAGATTTGTTTTTTATGTCACTTCCTTACACCCTCCCAATTGGATTCCTAAAAAGACATTAGAACGGAATAAACATCATCGATGTTGTCATTTGACCTCTAAAATACTATAAGGGTCGAACCCAGTTGGCTTCCACATCTTAAAATACTTATTGTTGTATCCTCATGTGTCGTCTAAGAATATCTATATTTTTCAAATTTCCGCCCCGCTTAATCAGCAGTAGGTATTAGTAGAACCAGCAGTAGGTATTAGTAGAAATAGCCAAAACAAACAAGATTGCGGCCAATTTTAAAGATTTCTACAATCATTCATGACAAAGACCGAGACGCTGTTATAGTAATTTAATTAGTTTTTGTTTCGTTTTACTTATCACTAATAACAACCGAAAAAACACATCTGTCAACTCTGTTATTTGGCGCTATGTAAAACTATAGAGTGAGACAAAAAATCATTTTTTGTATGGACTTATCTTTGATCTCTTTCTTTTTTAATGACTGAACGCTTTTCGTGTGAAAAAAGCGAACCGTGGGAGGTCAGTGAAAATAGTATCAGCCGAAAAGCAAAGAAATATGACAGTGACAGCACTATGGCACTAGTGTTGTAGCAATAGCGATGGTTTTACCATCGATACCAGCCAACTATATTGTAAGGCCACGTATTGCACTACCAAAAATTTTAAAATTATTAATCTGTGGCCCAAAGGTCTTGTAAAAATCTTGTAACCAGGCCATAATCTCAAAAAAAAAACTGTCATCGTTTGGGGTGGTTGAGGCTGTTGAGGTTTTTGTGAGTGTTGTTCGTGTAACGATCCCTGAAGTAATTTTCATGAATTCCGAAGGAATTAGAGTTTATCTCACTTGAAAGTGTTTTCTCTAAAAGTGCTTTGACAATGGCGGAAATCGAAGAATTGATGGCACATCAGCCTCCTGATTCCGACACTACATGCATTATTTGTGACGCCGAATTTTTGGATCCTGAAGATTTAAATCTTCACAGATCTCAAATGCATCCTTCTGGAATCCTTCAGTGCCATTTCTGCACAACGTTTTGCGCCTCTACCGAAGATTACGCCAAACATATCATCAAAAAACACATCATGACATTAAGGAGCTGTAGTTATTGTACAAAAATTTTCACTGACTCTGTTAGCATGATAAAGCACGAGAAGAAGCATCATACTCTGCAGGAAAACAAGTTTGCTTGTAGCCAATGCAGTGAAATGTTTGACAACAAATATGATCTACAGGAACATGAATTGGATTTGCATAATAATAGCGGAGATGGTGTAGACTTGTCAGAGTGTCTTCCGCTGCTCTCATCTCACCTCAATATTAAAGCAATCACTTTTATAGACTCATTACAATCTTCTAACACTGTCTATATATGTACAAAATGTCAATTCCCATCTGTGGAAGTGGGGGCTTACATAAAACATTTAGAAACAGCAGATTGCTGTTCTTTTGTTTGTGAAATGTGCTGCAATGTGTACAAAGATAAGCGTACCTTACGACGACATCTTAGAGAACACCAGGAATGTTCATTACAACCAGTCCAGGAGGTTATGACAAGAAAGTGTAACAAATGTTCAAAAAACATTAACAAAAAGAAATTTAAAGACCATGTAAAAACTTGCAGTCCAATAAAATGTAATCATTGTGATTTAGTCATGAAGTCGATGTATGAACTGTCTGAACATCAAACCACAGAACATCCAATGGCAATTTCTATGCAAATCTGTCAGTTTTGTCATAAGGAGTGTGTAGGAACAGTCTCCTTACAGAAGCATATAGATCGTGTGCATAAAGGAGATTTCCACCTGTATAAATACACTTGCATTTACTGCGAAAATCCAGTGTACTTTAAACACCCAAAAGCACTCTTTGCTCATTTCTTTTCAACCCATTCAGATCTACAACCTTACTGTTGTAAAATTTGCAACTTGACATTCAGACCACGGAAGAAATTTACTATTCACATTAAGCTAGTTCACAACAGTGTTGGCTTTGTAGAATTTGATGAACGTTACCATGTTTTTTTTACTGACAAGAAGTCTGAAAACCCTTTTCAACCTACTAGCTTTTTCGCAGATCAGATTGAGAGATCTAATCTGCCCATTAACGAGTTACAGCCAACTGATTTACAGACCGATGCACCCACAGATTATCCTACTGATGCTCAGACAGATGTGGAGGCTCCGAGGCAAACTTCCAAACCACCAAAAATCCGTTTTAAAGAAGAAAGGTCAAAAGAAAAATATGCAAACACATTTTCTGACTATGTGAGCCACTCTGAAGCAAACCAAACTGAAAATGAAGAAAATGACAAGAAAAGCTTACTGAAACCTCGAAGAGTAAGAAAACGAAAATTAATGAAAGAAACTTTAAGTGAAGTGAATGATACAGATTTGTCTGATGATGAGCCTCTCGCCAAAATTGGAGGAAGTATGAGAAATAGAGTGAATTTTCGGGACACACCAAAGAGACCAAAACTACAATATAAAAAAGGCAAACAGAAAAATCTAACTTGCTCACGTTGTCAAAAGTACTGCTACACATACCAGAACTATCAGCATCACATGAGCTTACACTCTAAAAATGATGTTAAAAAATGTATCAAATGTTCAGAAGAATTCAATTCGAAAGCTGCATTGAATACACACATTTCAGAAAAGCATTCCAGTTCTAAACTAACTGAGACATTAAAAAACCTCCTTGAAAGAAGAAAATTTGGCAAAGAGTACAAAGCTCCTGAGCTCTCACAAGCAGAGAAATTCAGAAAAACTATCAAAAGGGTATATTCAGCTCCTCAGACTGGGGTAGCAACCATAAAAGAAGTGAGTGAGAAATTGTCTGTCAAAAATTTCATTGAAAACTTTACACCTGAAGAAACTGGTAAGAAAGCTGTGGACATTCAAAGCTGTGTTTCAATTCAAGTATTGAAACACAAGGTAAATAAACCTCCAGCTATCAAAATGACAAAATTCAAGCCGAAACCATTTCCTTTGAAAAGCAAATTAGCTATGCCTGTTCGCTATAAAGATCTAAGCACTGAGAAACCATTAGTTAATGTGAAGTTGGTACAAAATATAGTACAGTATGAAGAAGAGCCAGAAGATTGTGGAAATGATGATTATGAAGTTTATGAAGAAGAAGTAGTTGAAAAACCTGAGCCGGTTCCAGAGGTAGCCCAGGAAGTAATGCTAGAAGATTCACAACAAGAACAGCCTAAATCTACATCTACAGTGGCTCCTTACCGAATATTAATACCGAAATTACCAAAAGACGATACACGTGAAATCAGAATCGCACATTTGCTTCCCGAAGCTCCTTACTATAAAATAGTTAAAATGAAAGATGTTATTAAAACTGATCAAAAGAAAGAAAGTGAGACACCTAAAAAAACAATAGCTCGTGAAGAGATCACATTGCCTGGTGGTAGAAAATTAGTGACTGTCAATCCATTAGCACATTTATTAGGTGATACTCCAATTGAAAAAGTTATAGGTGCTTCTAAAAGTTACTATAAGCCTAAAATGAAAAATTTTGAAAAGGCAATTACCAAAGCTATGATGAAGTTGGAAGAGCGACCGCCACCACGTAAAACGAAAAAACAGAAAAAGTCAGAACCACCAAATGAATCCACTGATGTTGAACCAGCAGTAGTAGAAGAGTAGAGCAAAAAAAAAAATGTTTTAACTAGTTGACATTGCTATTAATATTATTTAGTAAATGATCTTATCATTACATTAAATATTTGTAAGTACCTACATGTTAGAAAAACTTTTTATAATTTAGTTTATCTGGTTTCTGTGGATTTCCAGAGACTAGTTCTAATTCTGTTGCAAAAAAGCAAAATTAGTTAGTAATTAGTTTTTATTAATACTTAATATAAATATATTTCCCACGGCTTCGCTCGCACTCTTAGTTACCCATTTCATTCTTGACCCCTTAGGGCTTAGGGGATGATTTTCGAAAAATCGTAAAACACGTGTCCGTTTATTTGCTTCAAGGTATATCTTGACGAAGTTTCGAGTCAAAATATCCAAAATAATTGTTTTCTCCATACAAACTTTGAACTCCCATTTCACCCTCTTAGGGCGCGAATTTCGAAAAAATCTTTTCTTAGTGCTTGCCTACGTCATAAAAGACACCTTTTTGCCAAATTTCAGCTTACTAGGTTTGAGGGTTCGGACTGGGCGTTGATGAGTCAGTGAATCAGGGAGTCCATCAACACCTCCAATTTTATACATATGTATATTAGATATAGTTTGTCTTCACGAAAGAATGTACTACCTTATTTTGTGCAGCAGAATTAATACTACTGCCAAAACAAATTTTAGTGATTAGTAACCTGTGTAATTCACCAATAAACAAAAAACTTTACCTGAGGTAAACATTTTTTGCATTTTTATTTAAAGTACCTACCTACTTCTAATATTTCAACATGGCTGACAGTTTTTTTTGTTATTTCTATTGGGTGACTTTAAATTGAAGTGACTTGAATAAATTATTAAATAAAAAGCAGAAAATACTAAAAAACAGGTTTAAAATGTTCCTTACACCCTGTAGTGCTCTGCCTTACGTCCAAAAAAGGCCGGAACATTTCGCTTCCGGAAACCAGCACCAAATTTTTATGTGTGGTTGGGCATGTCACCTGGACCCCAAAACTGCCGGGAGACACTTCGTGAGGTGTCAAGGTCACCAGTTATGACGTCATCAATGTGGCCGCCGCCGCGTTTTGAAAAATGTAAATTACTCATAAATTACGCAGTGCACATGTACGTGTGGGGTATCAAATGAAAGGATATTAAATATGCTGCATTGTTTTCATTGAATGTAACTGCATAAATATGAAAACAACAAAAATATAGGACAAATAAGACAAATTACAAAAAAAATAATACATATTTATTTTTATAGCTAGAGAACCATTTATATTATAGAGAAAAAATGTAGGGTACAAATAATTCTACGTTATTCGTCTATAGTTTACAATTTAAATCATCACAATCGGGTGAAAAAAGCCATAGTTATGCTGGTTTAACTAAAGCGCGGCGGATGCCATATATTCAACCGACGTCGCCGGCGCGTTTTGAAGAGTCTAAATACACTGAACTGCGTAACATGTGGTATGTATGTATACATTCGGACATGAAATGAAAGCATATTTAATATGCTCTAATTTTCTAATGTAATGTACTCTGCGTAAATATAGAAATAAGAAAAATGTGTAACAAATAAATCGAATTAGAGAAAAAAATATGTTTATTTATTTCTATAGCCAGAGAACCATTACATTAGAGACAAAAAATGATTTATTCGTATAATGTTATGTTATTTTTCTATAGTTTAAAATTTAAATCATCTAAATCGGTAAAAAACAGACATAGTTCTGCCAGTTTAAAGATAGTTCGGCGGACGCTAACAACGCGACATGGGTAAGGCTCACGAGCGTTTTGTCCGCCCGTTCCAGTGTGTTATGAATATTGATGTATACTAACGATGGTCGTTTCTACTAATAATCAGGATGAAGACTTCACTTGGAAGAGAAACTACTTGCATCTATGCTTATGCATCAATATTCATAACACACTGGAACGGGCGGGCAAAACGCTCGTCGTGAGCCTTACCCATGTCGCGTTGTTAGCGTCCGCCGAACTATCTTTAAACTGGCAGAACTATGTCTGTTTTTTACCGATTTAGATGATTTAAATTTTAAATTATAGAAAAATAACATAACATTATACGAATAAATCATTTTTTGTCTCTAATGTAATGGTTCTCTGGCTATAGAAATAAATAAACATATTTTTTTCTCTAATTCGATTTATTTGTTACACATTTTTCTTATTTCTATATTTACGCAGAGTACATTACATTAGAAAATTAGAGCATATTAAATATGCTTTCATTTCATGTCCGAATGTATACATACATACCACATGTTACGCAGTTCAGTGTATTTAGACTCTTCAAAACGCGCCGGCGACGTCGGTTGAATATGTTAAACCAGCATAACTATGTCTATTTTAACCCGATTGTGATGATTTAAATTTTATACTATAGACGAATAACGTAGAATTATTTGTACGCTACATTATTTCTCTGTAATACAAATGGTTATCTAGTTATAAAAATAAATATGTTTTTTTTTTGTAATTTGTATTATTTGTCCTATATTTTTGTTGTTTTCATATTTACGCAGTTACATTTAGTAAAAACAATGCAGCAAATTTAATATCCTTTCATTTGATACCCCAAACATTCATATGCACTGCGTTATTTAAGTATAATTAACATTTTTCAAAACACGCCGGGGACGTCGGTTGAATATATGGCATCCGCCGCGCTTTAGTTAAACCAGCATAACTACGGCTTTTTTTCACCCGATTGTGATGATTTAAATTGTAAACTATAGACGAATAACGTAGAATTATTTGTACCCTAAATTTTTTCTCTGTAATATAAATGGTTCTCTAGCTATAAAAATAAATATGTATTATTTTTTTTGTAATTTGTCTTATTTGTCCTATATTTTTGTTGTTTTCATATTTACGCAGTTACATTCAATGAAAACAATGCAGCATATTTAATATACTTTTATTTGATACCCCACACGTACATGTGCACTACGTAATTTATGAGTGATTTACATTTTTCAAAACGCGGCGGCGGCCACATTGATGACGTCATAACTGGTGACCTTGATACCTCACGAAGTGTCTCCCGGCAGTTTTGGGGTCTAGGTGACATGCCTAACCATACATAAAAATTTGGTGCTGGTTTCCGAAAGCGAACTGTGTTTTCCGTAACGCCAGGCACTACTGTATTAAGGTCCCATGGTAAGTAACAGTTGCAACCACTCTTTCAGTTCAGTTCTACTGCACTTTGTTCTACTGCAATTGAGCGTTACTGCTTCAGGTAAAAGTCAATGGGTTTAAAGATAGGGGTTGTATTTTTTCTTTAACCTTTTCACTGCCAAAGTCTGATAATATATCAGACGTTTAAGTTTCGTGCCCTCGCCGCCAAAGTCTGATATATCAAACAAAAAATTATTTTTTTAACCGACTTTAAAAAAAAGGAGGTTCTCAGTTTGACCTGTATGTATGTATGTTTGTCCGCGATTATCTCGCGTTTGGCTGAACAGATTTTGATGCGGTTTTCAGAAAAGTATTTGTTACATTTAGGAGAAGGTTTTAGTATTTTAACCGACTTCAAAAAAAGGGGGTTCTCAGTTTAAACTGCATGTACTTATGTAAAATAAAAATACAAAAAATCAAAAATTCGCTTAAACTTTTCAAAGCTAACACTTCGTTTTATTAACCGACTTCAAAAAGCGAAGAGGTTATAATTTGCACTAAAAATAGAAAAATAAAAACTTAAAAAAAAAATAGAACCAACTTCAAAAAAGCGAAAAATAAATACAATATCATTTGATGTGCTATATGTAGTACCTACCTACTGAGCTGTTTGAAGTCGGTGCCAAGAAAATTTAGTTTGATAGGCCACCTTCGCACCGACTTCAAACAGCTCAGTAGGTAGGTACTACATAGCACATTAAATGATATTGTATTTATTTTTCGCTTTTTTGAAGATGGTTCTATTTTTTTTTAAGTTTTTATTTTTTTACTTTAATATCGTTCACCAAGCGTTCGCCATACGCCACGACATTTAAAAAAATATTTAATTTTTGATGTCGTGGCGTGTGGTGGGTGTTTTTGACGAAAACTCTTGGCGCTAAAAGGGTTAACAGAACTAGTGCAAATAAACGTTCCTTATTATCGTATAGAAATAAGTACAAAATAGCAACATTTACTAAAAAAAGCCTTTTTAAAGGCATCAAAGATTCAATAAGAAAAAAACATTTGTGCATTTCAAAACTTTATTCTCCAATGCAAAAGTATATTAGTATATACACAATTTAGCCTTATATTCTGTACAAACATAAATTTTCAAGTTATTGCTATTCTTTTTCAACTAATTTAATAATAAATCTTACAGCAAATCGACCACAGTTCGAGTTCTAAATCATTTCAGCTTGATATTCTGAATGAATGAATGAATAGTTTTCTGCACACACAAAACTTACATTATTTTACCGGCAAGTTACGTGTAAAACTGCAACTTATGAAACGGCCCTGGGGGGCTACCACCTAAGCGAAGTTGATGCTGATTGAACGAATGGAATGATGTACATTGCTGTGTTTGGTTCATATCATTAATCAAGGTCTCCTTATTAAGAAGCAATCGACAACATTCCATTCGTTCACCCAGCGTCAGCTTCGCTTAGATGGTAGCCCCCCTGGTGGTAACAGGACAATTTCACTAAATACACTGCAGCTGCACGGTGCGAATCGATTTTGAAATTGAGTACCTCGTCGTTTACTTTTTTTAAAGGCTAGGATTAATGTAGTTATTTTTGGAATTAATGAATAAAGTACGCATTTCAAAATATCAATGTCAGGTCACAAACGACAGCCTCGAGCGTGCAGTTGCAGTTTTTTAGTAGAATTGGGCTACTTTACTATATGGAGAGTTTTTTAAATAGCTAGACTACACTCAGATGCAAACTTTAATGAACATGTCTCCAACAGTTGTTTTATGTTTATGGAGGGTACCTTCCCATGAAACTAAAGAACTTTCCCCAAGAAACAATTTTTGTTCTACGCAATAGGGAATATGCATGAATTTTTTTATCGCATTGATTAACAAAATATGAAAATACCGTAGTCGAGATGACAAAAAGTGAAATTAAAATTGGCCAAGAAATACGGCCGATATACGCATTTGAAACTATTAATTACGCACTGATTAGACAGAGAGATCCGACATGGACTTTGACGTCACAAGTCACTACGTCCATACAAACTCCGTGTTAAATTTCGTTTTGCTAAAAAGAGATAGAAATAAATCTTCGATGGCTTATATTTTTTTTAATTTCATAGTTATTCGAAAAATAGTTTTACTAAACTGTTTATTACATGAATGAAGATTAATTTTTTAAATAAAAAAATCATGCATGTTCCCTATTCCTCCCATTGGGGAAAGTTATTTAGTGTCATCTTTAAATTAGCGAAAACTAAGAACGTACTCGTACTTAAAAAAAATAGCAAGTCAAGTACTGAGCCTTGCCCGTTGGTATCAAATCGAGTGATTTAGAATACGGAACTGGGAATAAAAGAGAATACATTATTTAAAAATAATAAAACGGATTAGGAGACAAAATAACAGAGAATGCTACGGACACTACATATTTAAAATTTATCTTATTGCCAAGCACGTATGGTTTGGATTTCTATGCGTTGTCTACGCAGGCTATGTTCAATGGAAAGTTAACTTATCGGTATTTCTTAATTCAAGAGAGTTATGGAAGAGATAAATTATTTTTTGTGTTACTCTTTTTGATAAGATTTACAAAATGCTGGTAAATATGTAGCGTTCGCCTGTACTCCAAATGGATTTAAGATAAAATATTATTTTAGGTAAGGGAACCGCTTCCGAATACTGAAAGTACATGCTTAGTCAATGGTTTAGAGTAACTTTCTCAAAGAAACTTTTCCAGGAAACGAAAAAAAAAACGACGGCCGGCCCCATACAAAAAAGTCATTTTAATCGGACAGCTTGTATGGAGAAGTCCAAAACTTTTTTCGTTTCCTGGAAAAGTTTCTTTGAGAAAGTTACTCAAAACCATTGACTGAGCATGTACTTTCAGTATTCGGAAGCGTTTCCCTTACACCCTGTATATGAATAGGTAATAAAAAAAAACAATATAATGCAGTCATAGAAATGAGTATGAGACTGGGTGAAATAATATATCTAATCAAATCGAAGCAAATGAAATGGATTTCGTGGAATTTGTAAACACTGCATATTTGATAAAAATTAAAATGCATAATCAATAACCATACAGATTCGCTCACTCCATTGAATAGTGTTGCCATTTGTTTCTTAAATAAGTTACTTAAATAAAGTTTACTTTATGGGCTCCTCGGATTTATTTTGATAATATTCTGGTACTACTTCTTAAAGTGGACCTTGTCTTCCCGCTACATTATGTTTAAAGAATTTGAAAATAACCGATATAAATGAGCATAGACCTTAAGGTTGACGTTTTAATAAGAACTAGAGTACAGTTAATATAAGTAGAACCTGAGAAAGAGAGGCAAATAAAAAAATGATACTAGGTATTGGATTTTCTTTTCCGAGCATGTTTCAACTAGGTAAATGTCTACCGCTTTTGTAAGTAGCGTCAGAAATATTAGTTTCTGCAGAATAGCGCTGACCGAACAGAATAGCGAGAACAGCGCATTCCGAACATGGCGCGTACGCAACAAACAATAACGGACGGGCACGCGCGCGTCCATGTGGCGCCATTTCGTTGGCCGAGATATTTGCGCGCCATTATTTTATTTTTTAGATTTGCCGCTCTTTATCAATGACTACTTTAGGTGGCACTTCACTTGGCGTTGCGTGTTTGCGTATCGTATTCGCCGTATTTGTCCAAATATTTGTACGTAGTTCAAACAGAACAAATACGACGTCCTCACTTGGGATGCCAACAGCAAATAACACAGGTAAATAAGGTCTAAAATGGTCTAATAATCATATTGCGTCCTTTGATGTGTGACCAAAGACCGACAAGTGATCGGCGTATTTGCCTATTTGTGCGTTTGTCATATTTGTGCAAATATGGCAAACATAGACATATAAATCCTCCAAACATGGTAGTATTTGGCCAAATACAACAAATACGCAAACACGCAACGCCAAGTGAAGTGCCACCTTTAGACCAATACAACTCACATATTTCTTTCCGTCGCCACAAACCTTTAACATCACATCAATGTGCTAACAGTGGCTATTACGCTATAAAATAATGGGCACATAGTTTATAATTTTGTATATACCCGTCAAGCGCTTGTTTACGGCGCGTGCGATACGATACGATTTGGTAGGATAATATTATTCGTATAACCCTACCAAACAAATCCTTGAAAAAACATTTATTTCTCAAAACACATTAAAAAATATCTATATTTTCAAAAGTAATAAATAGCAAGAGTTTAAAGTATTGAGAAAAAAGGCGTGGATTTAAGAGATACACAGACCATTATTTCGATATATACTCTATACAGGGTGTAAAAGACAGCTTAGCAAAAACTGAAACCCTGGACTCAGACAATCATTCTAAATGTTCTTCCGGTGGAATTTTTCTCCGGAAAAATTTACAATCTTTTTTCATGTTTTTCAATATTTTCTGCTTACATTTTTTATTATTTAATCGAATACACTCCATTTAGCAATAAAAAACATTCATAACAACGTAAAACACGAAAACCAACAATGTACATCGCACTTCCATAGCAGCGTGGCGCGGGAGATCGCGCGCGAGGCGCGGTTTCACTATACGTTGCGTAGCGCCAAAGTAGGTAAATAATGAAAACTCCTTATCGTGACGTTTCTGGGAAAAAATAATTACTATAGCTGATGATAGTTATGGGTAGATTCCACCGTTAAGTATTTGCTAAGCTGTCCTTTACACCCTGTATATCTCGATATAGGTCTGCGAAGAGATATTTTCCAGGCTTTGCAGGCTAGCAACACTGATCATAATCGAAGCGTAATAGCCACGATTCGCCTCGTTGTCTGGCTTGGAGTACAGCGATTACTCGTCAACATCTTTCCGTCGTCAGCTTTAACATCGAGGTGTTATTTCTTGATGAGTTGGACGACGTCCTCGTCCGCGACGACGTGTCCGACGCCGACGCGCTGCGGCGAGTACTTGGTGCTGACGCCCCACACCAGCGCGTACTTGAGCTGCGCGGCCAGCGAGCGGTGGATCGAGTGGCAGACGTGCTCTATTGTTACGCCCTAGGGAGTAAATAGTACAATTGGTTCTGTAAGATAATTTTTTTTATTCAAACTGCCGTACTCAGAGACGTCAATTAAAGTTACGAAGTACTTAAATGTCATACTATCCTTGTTTATATCAACAAGAGTGAAAATGACAACATCAGAGTTTAATAGTACTTAACTTTAATCGACGTCTCTGAGTACGGCAGTAAGTTTATTCTTGTTTTAACAGTTTTAGTCTCATATCATAACAATTGTTTCTTTTAATTTGTTTTTTTTTAATCCCCGACAAAAAAGGGGTGTTATAAGTTTAACGTGTCTGTCTGTGTATCTGTCTGTGGTATCGTAGCTACCAAACGGATGAACCGATTTTCGTTTAGTTTTTTTGTGTCATAGATAATTTTATCCCGAGTGTTCTTAGCCATGTTTCGTGAAAATCTGTTCAGCCGTTTAAAAGTTATAAGCAATCGAATGTCGGGGGTGATTCAATTTTTTTTTATTTTAGTGTTTTTATGTATGATGTATTGTAACAGTGAATAACGTTACGTCTATGTCATACCTTTCTGAGGATAAGTCCGTCGTCGAAGTCGGGCGGCTGTCCAGGTTTCTTAGTGTACACTCGGATGAGCGAGAGATATTCCCACAGAGTTTCCAGAAGATAGTCTAAGTTAAGCTTCATATTACAACTGGAATGTGGAAAAATCATATTTATTTATTTAACAGTTTAATGTACAGACAGCTGCAAAGATATCTGACCATCCCTATCAGATACAGATAAAGTTGTCTTTGATTTACAATTTTAAAATCGTGATTAAGCGTAATTGTTTAGTTGACAAAACTATATTAATATACAAAGTATAATTAAAATATTTCGTGAAATAACTTCAGTGGTCAGGTATCTCTGCAAGTGTCTGTATACAGGACAAATTACAAATATGTATACAGACAAATACAGAAACGAACACAAAAGGCACAGCTTAATTCTTTAATAAACTACCAGCAGACCTGGGACAGTGAGAGGCGTCAAAGAATGAATAAAAACAGACGTCAGATTATTTTGTCAGTAAGAATTATTGTTCCGATTGTTTTAGTAAATAAATGAATTATCTGTCTACTCTTCTTTATGTTGGAATGAGAGCGAAATAAGAGCTGGCAGCCAGCTCTTCCCAGGCATAAATTACAAGCGGCCGGCTCTGTTTTTGGTCAAAGCAAAAACACGGTTCTAACACCCATATTCTAAGAAGTTAACTCGAAACTTCCTCCAATCAACTCTAGCTAAGGAAATCCTCGAAACGACCTCGAATTTGGTGTTCCTAGTTGTCACCTCAAGATTCCTTGAACGTGGCATAAAGCTACTCGACGATAGATGGCACCAGCTAGCGTATATCTTCACTCGATATTAATCTTTAACAATATATTATCATAAAGATAATCCACGAAATCTTCAAAGTCATTATTTTTTCATATGAAAAAGTAGTATCACAACCAGCTCAATCATCGAATAAAGCGTTAAGAAAATCTTAAGGTAGGTCGCGAGGTACCTTAACTTTGACAATTGATTACTCAATTCATCCTCGACTCCAGTGAGGTAAATTGTAAAGTCGAGGACGGAAGTTTCAAATAAAAACGCCAAAATCCTTGACAGAAGTTGAGTGGAGTGGAGGAAATCTCGAGTTAACTTCTTAGAATATGGGTGTAAAACTTAAATACCATAGGACACGGACCTAGTGTGGGCACCAAAGGGAGTCCCAAGGGAAATCCTTAGTGTAGCGTTAATTTTTTTTTATTCTAATTTGAACTTCATCACTTCTGGTCAAGAAGTTACCAAGTGACTGTAAAAACAAATACCTGACAACTACGGAGTTGGGTTCGCGCGCTATCCTGTCGACCTCCTGAATGGAGATCTGGTCGATCTTGTTGTAGACGTACACACACGGCAGGTACACGCGGTTGGCTAGGATCACGTCGATCAGCTCGTCTGGTGTACAATCTTCGCGGAATAGGACCTGGGAGATGAATTTTTTAGTTGAGTAATTTTTATTTTATTTAACCCGTTAGATCAATACTAAGTAAAAATTTTCCCTGGTTTGAATTTGCGTACAATAACTGCAATTAGTACGTTCAGCTGCTACTTTTATAATGGTAAAAATATTGAGTGTTTTACACATGAAATATTAGTTTGAAATTATCAGCATTCATCTTTTTTTTCTCTAGCGTGTAGTACCCCACTGCTAGGCAAAGGCCTACTAAATCCCCTACTTTACTCTATTTATCTCGATTCTTCGCCAACTCCGACTAGTTCTTATTATAGGCATTCAAATCATCACGTCATCGGGTTTGCCTCACCGTCGTTGCCCGTCCCCAGGCAACCATTGGGTGACATTCGTTCATAGGTTCTATCATGATTATTTTTAATAACGATATCTTATTCAAATGAAGCGTAGACACAGATAAGAATAAATGTAATTCAGTGATTGAGTTATTTTTATCTCTTTTCTCTTAAAAATATCTAATACATTTAAATCTCATTGCTAGATTCGATTGATGTCTTGAATGCTAAATGAAAGAAAAAAATAAACTTTACCTCCGCATTAAATATTTTATATTCGTGTAGAATCATTTGCACCATTTTCTCGTCAACTTTGGTCAGCTGGCATGTCGAGTTGAATGATAGGCCGCCGCCTTTCTTCACCTGAAAAATTTTATATATTGAGGCTAAAATTCACATACTTGGAAAACTGTATGCCTCCTCCAAATTGGAACCAAACAGTGTTTTTTTAAAATATTTTTAGTCAATTTTTAATATTTAAGACTAAAACCGTCTTAAGTTACGTTTTGTATGGACATTGCCTAAGTAGTGTTTTAAATTTTTTATGGTAAATAATAAAACAGATTTCACGAATGTGTGCATATGTGTGAAAGAAAAGACAGTACCTACGAATTATTATGTGATTTTCGCGCACAATGGTCAGATGCGTGAGGCTTGCGACAGTGAAGTGGAGCTAATCTACAGTTGCAGGGGACAGCTTAGCAAAAACTGAACTCAGAACATCATTCTAAATGATTTTCCAAAAAAAAAAAAAATTCTGCTTTAAAATTAAATTATTTATTCTAATACAAAAAATTATGATAACAGCGTAAAACACGAAAACCAGCAACGTACATCGCATTCTTATAGCGGCGCGGCGACGCGCCCGCGCGCGGGGCGCGTTATTGCATTACAAAAATAGGTAAATAACGAAAATACATTTGAAGTTTCGGGGAAAAAATAATTAGATACTTATAGCCGATAATAGTTACAAGTAGATTCCACCATTTAAGTATTTGCTAAGTTGTCCCTTGCCCTGTATAGCAAAAAAGTACCTTGAAGTATATGTTAGGTTTCTGCTTGTTGAGCCGGATGCCGACGCTCTCGAGCTCCCGCTCCAGCAGCTGGCGGTGCACGTACGGCTTGGTGGCGTCCAGCATCATCAGCACCAGGTCGGCCGTGCGCGCCACCGCTATCACCTATATACATAGAGCGAATACTTAGGCCCATTTACAGAATGCGACTCAGACTCTGATCTATACTTAAATAACAGTCGTCTTTGTCATTTTGATAGTGAGAGAAAGAGAAAATCAATACTTAAGTATAGATCAAGACTTGAGACTCCTTTTGTAATACGGGCCTTAGAGGTGTATGGTGGGGCGTTCACCATAAACATCTATCAATAATGTACAATTTTTAATTAATGTTTTTTTTTGTTTTAGTACAGTGGGAGGTCGGCCGTGCGCGCCACCGCTATCACTTACATATGTAGAACATGTTACTTAGAGATGTATGGTGGGGTGTTCACCACAAACATCTATCAATAATGTACAATCCCTACTAATATTATAAATGCGAAAGTAATTCTGTCTGTTACGCTTTCACGCCTTAATCTATAAACCGATTTCGATTAAATTTTGAACAGAGATAGATTAGACCTTGGAAAAGGGCATAGGCTACATTTTATTCTACAGCTGGGCACGATATAACCTGTAGTCCACGCGGGCGGAAAGCTAATGTATATTTTTTTGTGTTAGTGCAGTGGGGTATGGAGATGTGTTTTCAATACGTCACGTCAAACAGGGTTTGAAATTAACAAGATAATTATTTTCTTTATTAGTTGTAGTAATTATCATGATGATTCTCTGATATTTATCCGATAACTATCCACACCGAATCTTGTTTTCATTACTTTTTTTGGATTGTTGAACAGGGATTCGTAATTAAAAATATACATATATACTAAAAGTACTTGTTTTAAAAAACATCAAAAAGGTAGGTGTACTCTTCTGACACTAAAATGTGTAAAAAACACGGATGTTTTTTACATTTATAATTATCAAAGAAAATTATCGTGATATTTAAAATTATCACTTCTAACCTTGCAATTTGATAACCTTTTTATATTCTATTCTGAACATAAATAAACATATCAAAAGTTTCAACAATGCACAATTTTTGCAAAAGGCCTTTTGTGTTCTAAATTATATTTGGTATGATGTGAGTTACAATAAATCTTCTGAGAAGCTACGAAAATTTGAGCATTTAGATTGTGGAAGCACAAAGGGCACAGATCCTGCATAACCTAGGATCCCTGCCAGTGACATGCCAGAGTCCTGCATGCTTCTGGGAGGTTATTCGCTGGAAAAGCCAGCAAAAAATATCACATACAACGTCCCTCTCGAGAGGTTAAGTGTGGAAAATGTCCAATTAAGATAACATCTAGATTTTGGAGGGTTAGAATTTTCAGTATGAGCAAGGGTAGTTAACCATTAGTCTTGAGAATTTTTTACCTGTACAGAAACTACATATCCAATAAAAATTTTTTTTTGCAATATTTAAAATAGACATTCAGTCATAGGACAACTGGATAGCTACAGGGTAACTACAACTAACCTGTCGCCCTCTACCCTTCCCCTGTGCAGCACCTTCAATGATCCCGGGCAGGTCGAGCAGCTGGATGTTAGCTCCTCTGTATTCAATCACACCAGGGATGCAAGTCAACGTTGTGAACTCATAGCTGGCAGCTTCTGAGTGTGTGTGGGTCAAGGTCGATAGGAGTGTTGACTAGAAACAAAAATGTTAGCTCCTAAACAATTCTTTTAAGACTAAAAAACTTAAAGAATAAACATGTTATTTTGGGAAATAAAACTTTGGAATGAAAATACATTTTCTTAAAAATAAACTGTAACAATAATTATTATGAGTTTTTCTTCATAATTTTTTTTTTAAAGCTAATGCTTTACTCTCTTTACAAGATTTCAGGTACTAAACTATATCTTAGATTACCTTTCCCACTGAAGGGAAGCCAATAAGAGCCACCCTGGCATCTCCAGACTTGAGGACATCAAACCCCTCTCCTTTGTCTCCTCCCTTCTTTGACGGTTCTAGCAGCTGAGACCTGTATTTAGCTAGCTTGGCTTTCAGCAGACCCAAGTGGTATTCCGTTGCTTAAAAAATAAATAAAAATAATTTAAAAGTCTCTGATTGTAGGGGTAAGTGTATGGATTAATCCAAGATTGAATCAAAGTCCAGATATTATTTCATGGTCACTACTAATGAATTATGCGTCATAAAAAAAATCTGAGCGAAAAGGATTACATTAACTATTTTGTCATAGGACAGTTTTTGGTCAAAGGGTCATTTTAGGGACGGTTTCGGTCAGTGGGTCCTGTTAGGTCATTGTCTAACACTTATTACGGTCAGAGGGTTCAATAAATATAAGAAAATACAAGTAGACATTTTAAGTAACATTCATAACCTTAGATTTTTATTGAGTACAGAATATCAATATAGAATGTTATGTTACCTTTATTCTTTTGCGTCCTAGCTATTTCTTTCTCAATTTCTGATATCTTCTCTAAGATTCCCATGTTTTATGTAATTATTAGCTACACAAATATTGGTCTTATTTGGCAGTCAATAAGTCTACTACCTAAATAAAATGCTAAGTTTATAATGGGTACGAATAAAACATTCCGGTGAACTGTTCCTAAATTATGCACCTTTAAACTTCTGCTATATCAATAGATAAAAATGAATTACATTTATTTAAATATTTTTTTTAGGTTATTTTTATTAGACGTTGCGCTAAGACTTGTCAATGTCACGTCGATGTCGTTTTTTTTTAAGAATGAGACATAGATTATACACTTATGGAATGAGACCAACCAACGAATGGATAGGGATGAACAAAAAATAAGTGTTACCACACCTTACCCGACTCAAGTCCCCAATTTCACCTGCCAAGTTACCTAAAACAGACCAAAACTGACAAATTCCATCTTTTTTTTGAATATCTAGAATTTATTAACTGAGGTCCGTATTACAGAACGCGATTCAATGCAAGTTGTCAGATGGGTATTTAATAATTAGGGACTCCGCTCACTGCAGAAGTCGCGTCGTCACGGGGCCCAGCGGCGCCGCCGAGGCGGCGCGACGTCCTATTAATTTTGTTTTTGTAGACAGGGTGCGGAGTAGCAGGCATCATTCCTTAATCACCATTGCCTTGTTTCTCCGCGCCACCGTACTGAGGCACTTTATAAAGGAGCAAATACTACGAGGCTTATTATTTAATTTGTATAATATGATTACATATCGAACACCGCTTCTTCACAATTATATCACTACATATGCCTTTACACAGATGTATGAAACCAAAAATGAAGTCAGTGCAGTCATGCAGTATAATAGATAATGCAACCCTCTATTTTTAATAAAATTACAAATGATATGGAAGTTCTCTAAACTGGCAACACATTTTGAACGAACTAATAACCATCACATCCGTTTTAATATCACGAATTTATTCCCTTGCGGGGTAGAAAGTAGAAATTCGTTAATTTCTATTTTGATTTTAAAATAACCATTGATTTGTTAAAATATTATCTGAGGAGTTGACAATCTAATACCGTCCTAGTCAAAACCAACTCGATTTTATAAAAAAACGTAAGTTTGATCTTTGACTGCCGAGCTTTAATTTTTTATCGAATATTTAAATTACGGATAATACGTATCAATTCATTATATATTTAATAATAATGAAGACTACTTATAAATATTTATTCATCTCATTGTGTTTTATAACAAAAGCGTAAGCGCTATTTTAATATTTCAATCCTTAATTTTTCTGTTATGGTGACTATACCAATAATTATTTTAGGACACTAAAAGTCTTGACGCAACTGGACATCAATACAATTTCCTAATACTTAATACTTACGTGAGACGGAGAAGTGGAAAACGATAAATTACTATTAGTATTTTTTCTTCAGTCTTTTCTAGGGCTTTACTTTATGAAGTAAAATAAATACATAGTTAATGTGGCAAATAAATATTGACATAGATACACACTGACATATTAATTATTTTCTGTTGTACTATACTAGGTCTGGTGAAGATTTTGTCGGGCCAAAAAGCATTGAAGAGCTTTTTTATGATTACGCGGACGATAAAAACTCTATGATTGCCATTTCATCAAAAGGTACTAGTTATGGAAGTCATTGAGTGTATTTTTTTAGACCATTTTAATAAATTAAAAATGTATTCTTTTTCCAGAAGATGTAAATTTGTATGAAGACTTTTATCAAGAATTAGATAGCTGGGTGATAATGGAAAATTCCATGAATATGATATATTTTGGCCCTACTGGGTCATTCTTAAGAATGGATGCAGAAACCATTTTACACATTTTAATAAATACAAAAAGACATTTAATACCTATTAGTAAAGTTCTTCTGGCATGGGATATTATAACTGGTAGTGTAAATACATAAATACATACATACGCTCACGCCTGTTATCCCTAACGGGATAGGCAAAGCATCAGTGGTTCTAGAAAACCACTTAATGCCACGTTTGACACAATTGGTGAGGGTTATTAGGTGGAACACGTTGTGTAATGGTGAGAGGTGGTCAGCCTTTCGCCCATGATACACCAAGACCCTCACGTCCCACTTGCTGATTTTTACAGTATGCCTGGGAAGAGTAGGCAGCTGGCACATTCTAAGTTTTTCTTTCACACCCAGTCCAGCGTGGAAAGACTGGGAGTGAAAGACATTTAATACCTATTAGTAAATTTCTTATAGCATTGGATATTATAACTGGTAGTGTAATATAATGTTAATTTGTATATACTTACGCTCTTTTTTATTTGTTTTGTATGAAAAAGTTCCACTACCTTCATAATTTTCCGTCATTCACTTTTATAAAACATTATCATTGTGTTAAATAATTAGTACTTACTTATATTTTATGGATAAACAGTAGTAACATAAATTAATAAAATAAAGTGAAGTCGATACAAACTTCCAGAATTTTTCTAGTTTTTTTTTAGCCTTTACCTCACATTACTTATGTTTACACGTATAAAAAGCTTTATATTTTAGTACTTCGATTAATAAAATATTCTATTTCGTTCCTTAGCCAATTCTCTGTTTTTGAAAAGGTCCAATCAGCAGATGATTGAGTTTGATTGAGTTTATTGATTGTTCAGACTCAGTCTTTTTTTCTCGTCTTTAGGCCAATTTTAAGCAAAAAGAAGATTAACTATAGATTTTTTTCGTGCAGTGAAACTTAAAACTCAATTAAACTCCAAGTTATTTGATTTTATCTCAAACAACCTAGAGTTTTTAGATGCGAATGTATTGAATAGATAGATTTTTTTGTTATTTTGATCGTTATTCGATTAAATAATCATTCAATTCACAGATGGGAAAACAGCTGCCTTTCTACCAGGGCGTGTTTATTTGGCATTTGGTTGTCTTCTAAATGTGATACCAGAAGAAGAGCTATATTATGTTAATTTTGGAGACCCATCAGTATTGAGGTACTTCGCAAACACAAGATTAAATGTGAATCCTCGAAAGGTAGGCTATATATTATGCATTTACATGACCATTGAGGTTATTTCACAAATTTTAAATTAATCATAAACGAGATCTTCACTAAAAAAAAAAACAAAGACAAGACTGGTTGTTTTAGAATTAAGTGTAAATCTTACGAGCTATTTAGTATTAACTATTGTGCTGCTGCACGATCATTACAATATTGTCAATAGAATAACAAATTTTAATTTTACTTTCCATCGATTTTGATTTGTGATTTGAGGTTTTACTCATCAGTTATTTTTATGATGAAAATTTTCTACAAGTCATCATCTCAATCACTAGTCTAGGTTTTTCTTATTGTACCTTTTTTTCAGTATGGAGTCCTAGTTGCTTCATATAAAAAATATTATAGTAATCAGTGGCACAGAAATGGATCATTCATTAATGATTTGGGTTATTTGCTGTGTGGATTTCCTCCAACAGACTTAGGGAGAATCAATCCTAATGTATTCAGAGAAATAAACCCACAAACTTTTAACAAACTTGATGTTTGTTCCGTGGAACAGATGCAGGTAAAGTATTTTTAACCGACTTCAAAAAAAGGAGGAGGTTCTATGTTCGACTGTATGTATTTTTTTATGTATGTTCACTGACTTTTCTGTCATTTATGAACCAACTTGCCGCCCGCCCGCGGCTCCACCCGTGTGGACTACAGGTTATATCGTGCCCAACTGTTGGATAAAATGTAGCCTCTGTCCTTTCCCAGGCTCTTATCTATCTCTGTACCAAATTTCATCAAAATCGGTTCAGTAGTTTAGGTCTGAAAGACGGACAGACAGACAGACAGACAGAGTTACTTTCGCATTTATAATATTAAGTAAGTAAGGATTTTCAAAATTCTTTTTTTGTTCGAAAGAGTATAGGTACTCCGAAGGTAGTCCCATTGCCACGAAGTCAGGATCTGATGATGGAATCCCAAGATAATCGAGGGCAATCCTTGAATGTTTCTTATGTACTTTCTATTATTTACACCATAACTTTAAAAGAAAAAACCGACTTCAAAAAGAGCAAAATATAAAATTGTAGCTAGTGTTATATGTACCTACTGATTTTGAAGTCGGTGCGAAGGCGGATATACGTATATTTGATTTGGCACCGACTTCAAACAGATCAGTAGGTACGTACAACACTAGCTACGGTTTTATTTTTCGCTTTAGAAGTATTTTTTTTATTTTTCTATTTTAGTGTAAATGATAGAGAATATGTAAGAAACAGTGAAAGTACCTATTTAATGTGAGGGTTTTCCTCTATTTCTCTGGGATTATATCATATGATCTTGACCTGATTACAATTGGACCACCTTTGGAGTATACTATTCCGAACAAAAAAATAATTTTGAAAATCGGTCCATGAATGGCGGAGTAATCGGTGAACATCATTAAAAAACAAAACAAAAACATACAGTTGAACATAGAACCTCCTTCTTTATGAAGTCGATTAGAAAATAGATAAATGTATATGAAAACTAGCGAAGTCAGACCTTATGCTTTAACATGTGACTGTGTTTAGTAATAGGTACAACTTTCGGGGTTGTCAATAAGATTGAGCTATTCACTAATTGTGAACCTTAACGACTATCACGAAAGTTGTACATTTCCATTTTCGCAGTCACATATATTATCCTTAGTTATAAGAAAAAGTGATATTTTATCTTGTCTTACTTATAATAATAATAATATTATAAAGAGGAAAGATTTGATTTATTGTTTGTTTGTTTGAATTGAATAGGCTCCGAAACTACTGTGCCGATTTGAAAAATTCTTTCACCATTAGAAAGCTACATTATCCCCGATGGACATAAGCTACATAATTTTCCCGAATCCCCACGGGAACGAAGTCCCGGGCGGAATGCTAGTGTTTTACAAAATATTTTGTATTGTTATGAATAAATTTCAGGACTGACCATTGAACTTGGCAACTATTTATATCCCACTTCTTTTGTCGTTTAAGTCAACAACCAAGGCATATATCGTAATATTGAACTTGGGTCTCATATCTCATTCATGTTCTTAATGGGATATCATTACTCTTTGTACAGAATAATGATATCAATTTTGATTGCTGATTCTTACATTACAGGCACTTTAAGTACTTGATAGAATCAATTTTATTGAAAAATTATCATAAAATTATAAAATGTTACTATTTTCTGATTTATTCCTTTATATTCACCCGAACTTATATTCCCCTTATATTCACCTATCTGGATGCCAAATTTGAACATTCTTGGTGTTCTGGAACTGGGTTATAGTTTTGATGTATAGGTCAGCGATAAAAATGTCGATTTTGGGACGTAAATATCTAAATAACCGTTTGAGGTGTGTTTATGAAATTTAGAGTACATGTTTATCTCGCGGATTCCAATAAGTATATGAGCCAAATTTGATATGTTTATGTATGACATGACATTAATTTGACATGGTTATGTATGTATGTTATGCTTTGAGTTATGAGGCGGTCAAAAGTGGCTCCAATTGGTTCGTGTACACACGGCGCTGCTCGCCAGTTTCCTGATCTTGGCTTTGACACGCTACCACGTGTCTAGATTTTTTTACTACGCCGCGTATTTATGCCTCATTCCTGTTGCATAAACGTAGATATTAGATTTATTATTTTTAACTTTTAGTACTTATAGTTAATTTGTCAAAATAAATTATATTTGTTTTGAAATGACTTATTTCACAGAAACTTTACGGTATTGCAACCCATCGTGACGCATACGGGCGCCCCTCAAGATGGTCATCACATGATGTGACGAAACTAAGTAAATTATTTACAAGTTAGTAAAGTAAGATTTATCAAGTTCACCAAGTCGTAAATTTCATACCTTATCATAACATTATATATGTGGTCTCTACCTACCCCAATGGGACAAAGGCGTGAGCTTATGTTTGTATGTATAAAATTAGATTTAATAGAAAGTAATGTCACATACAAATGTAAGTATACAAACAAAAATACTTACAACGAAACCCAAGACAAACAATTCAATCTAAGTACATACATAGTATGTTTATCTTTTTTTTCAGATTTATTTGTCCTACGATACTAACGATTTATCCTACGATACTAACGATGTCCTACGATCAAATGGAAATCTATTAAAAAGTAGCATCACTAACAGAACATTAATGTTATTTCATTTCATTTATTGATTCATTTAAAATTACAAAACGATAACATTTCGGGACTGGCCCAAGTCGATAGCATTATAGTACATTATAAATATTAATATAGAGAACCTTATCATATAATTATACAAAAAATCTCACACTGTACAGTTGTCAGAGTTATTATATGGAGGGGAGGGGGACTTCAAATTAGCTAATGAAACTTTATGGGATTATTCTCTCCATGAAACTGAACAACTTTCCCCAAGTAACCAATGCGAATCAGCTAATCGCACAAGTTGTATGGAGAGCTGATTTACATCTTTAATATTCGTTCATTTAAACTCGTCGTATCTAATAGATCAGTATTAAAACTACATTATCTTCACTTCACCGATTGAAGACTGAGGGACACCTACCTAAACGTATTTTTTATGATGTTACAGTTATTCCTGCTGAAGATATCTCTGCTATCCGTTTAGAGGCCGTGTCGGCTATATCTCCTTTAGTTATGAAAGGAATTGCTCAGAATAAACTAATTTATTTTACGAAACAACAAATTATGAGAATGCTCCCTAAAACGCGTCGATTGTATATTTTAAGAGTACAACTTAAAAGTAGTCTTGATATGAACCAACTTGTGAAACGAAGTAGTTATTTTTGCAGGTCGTGTGTCCTAGTAACAATTGTGAATTTGGTCACCTTAGTTATTTGCCGCTGATTAGCTAAAGTTTGGATCTTCATCGAAAATATTATATTATCATATATCAAGTTTGCTTTCAATGTTGTTAATAATGTTGAAATATCAAATAATAATGTGTTAAGTAAAATTAAATTGTTAAAGACTTTTTTGGTATTCTTCCATTTTCAAAGTCTGCCTATTTATTGCAATATCATACATTCGCATTTCCGATTTGAATTTGCAACTTTTAATTTCAGTTCAGTATTTTATTTAGAATTTACTAGGCTTAGTCTATATTTAAGTATATATTAATAGTTAGTTTGTAATTGAATGTAATGAAATTTGGTTTAATTTCAAAATATATAAATGAACTTTTAAACGTTTCTTTAATTTTCAAGGTCGTCCTTGCTTCCATTTTGTTTTTTCGCCATTTTCTATTTTCAATTCTTTCTTTTTTTGAAGTGCACGCGAGAGCGTGACGCGTAGTAAAATATTTTCGAGACTATTATTATTATAACGTAAGATAAAGTTTATATTGGCTAAAATGCCGCCTGTTAAGCATTATTCTTCTAGTGAAGTGAATCAGTATGAATTATCAACAAGATTATTATCTCTAACAGAAAATAATACGTCTTATACACTAACACAAATAAATGGACAAAGAATCTACAGGAAGGCACCTCATGCGTGGACTGGACCTGAACCCTCGAGGAATTGTGAGGTAAGAGCATTATAACTGTCAAAATGTGGATTTACGAGTATTGAGTAGTTAGCTGTATGTAGGAAGGTCATAGGGTCATGTTGGAATTTTGGGAACTGCTCTAAGGGCGTTAAATAGACATTTTGTGAAAGCGGTTTTGATGTCAAGCCATAATTGCGCCTGTGGGTTTGCTCGAAGTAGATCTAGTGATTATATTAAATAGCATTCCACGGCCATGTGATTTGTAGGTATAGGTACCTCCCCAGTCTCAAAAGCTCCTACCAACCATAACCGTTTAAGCCCACCTATATTTGGTAACTAACCGAAACCCCTCATCACCTTATTGTTAACACCTAGGCATTTGTTTGATTCCTGAGACTTCCTATCCTGTCTTCGATTTGCTTAGCAACAGGCGCGGCAAGGTCATGTGAATGTTAGTACTTTATTTACATCACAGATGGAGTTAGGATGAACGTGCATAGGCTTGGCTGTTACTGCGAGACGCCGAGCCAGGCTATGCATTTTTGAAATGAAATAATTAGAGAAAAGAGCGATAATAAATGGTTGCACGAAATAAAATCAATATCATCGCACGCACTTTTAAGTTCTAGCGTACGGCGCGGCGGCGTGAGTGAGAGGCTATCTTCGGCAATAGCAAATGCTCCCAGGTGTCCCTTTTTCTAGTCTTGATGATCGAGGGTAGCTGTGAATCGATTATCGAATCTCTTAATCCAATTAGAATCATTTATTTGCAATGGGAATCATTTATTTTATCTTTCTTTCCTCTCACTCGCACGTAGCGCTATACGGCGCAGGCGCAGTAAGCATCCATTGAACCTGGAGTGGAGACATATCTTTGAAACGATAGAATTCCACTAACATGACCCAGCGACCCAATTCGCATACGAATTGACAAGATTCGCATGAGAATCTCATGCAAATCTTGTCAATTCGTATGTGAATTGGAATTCTATTGTTTCAATCATTAGGTTCCAGGTCTGGTCATTGGGTCCATTTTCTGTAAATATTTGGCTGTTATCTGACACTTGCTCTGCTATGAAACTTAAAACTAACCATGATTAAGAGCACAAAATTAGAGAACTATGAGTCTTCATACCTACTATTATACCTTCGCGCGAGGATTTGTATCGCACGCGCTGTGAACAGTGCGCGACGGGAATTATGGGTTGGTGAGCCGGAAAAGTGGCAGCCCACGGGACTGGCTAAGTACCCCTTTTGCAACACCCTAACCACTCTAACCAGACAAAACTATAAAATCAAAGATTATTTAATTTGCAAGAATACTTAGAAGCTTAAAATCTGCTATAAAGCAGACCTTTCCGTGAAGGCCAGAAATCCGAAAATAATTAGACAAAACACTTGTAGTGTATTTCATTTTGTCAAACTACCCAGTTTTCTGCTTCTGCTTGCTTGAAAGCAAAATTGTTCAAAACTTTCTTTGTTTATCTATGTAAATGAATAATTAGTATTGATGATGATAACAATGTTATCACCCAGTTTCAGTTTCTTGTGCCGCAAGCTTGCCATATTAGGCTTTGTTTAGACAGGCGGTTATCAGGTCTCCTCAAGATGTGCCCAGTCCAGTGCCATTTCCTTATAATAATCTCCTTGCCTATGCGATTTTGTTTAGTTAACCCTTAATTGGTGTTGATTGCAGGTATTTATCGGGAGAATCCCTCACGATTGCTTCGAAGACACACTGGTGCCACTGTTCCGGCAAGCGGGGGAGCTCTTTGAGTTCCGGCTCATGATTAACTTCTCAGGGTGGAATCGGGGGTAAGTACCTAAGATCTAGATTTCATGAGATATGTCTTAAAAGGGCCTGGCCACTAATGAATTGTAGCCAGGCTTCAACTGAACACTATTAGATTTGTAGCACTTTACAAATAAATTATGGTTGCATTTTGTTTTGCATGTCATATACAAAACCATCTCATCCTTACTAATATTATAAATGCGAAAGTAACTCTGTCTGTCTATCTGTCCGTTAGTTTTTGAATTTTTATAAGTAGTTACTTACTTCCTTAGATACAGGATCTAATTTGAAGAAAGTACAGTCAAGAGCAGGCCATGCTTTACACTACCAGTTTAAGCTGAGCTCTGATTTATACTGCGCGCCATACAATTAAGGGCCGGTCCAAAGTGTCAAGCTTGACGTGCTCTTGATTGTACTTAAGGCACTTCTTGCTGTGTTAAGTACATTAATGAGGTATGACATATTTTCAGCTATAAATAAAATACTACAATCACTTGGCCAGCATTCAAGACACACTGTGCAGCCCCAAATAGTAGAGTCATTAAGCAGATTCACATTTTCTACTGGATTAAAGCAAGCCACTTGGTATGATTGTTCCTTAGGTTAAAATAGGCCGATAAAGATCGGTAGCCCTCGAAAATATCCCCTCTGAACCGGGAGGGGGAGGGTCAAAGAGGTGCTCCGCCCGGCGTTACTTCAAAAAATATTACCACTCATTTGTAGCTACCAGGTTGAGTTTGGTATGGTTTTCGTATAAACCAATAACGAGGAATTCATTTCTGGTATTTATTTTACACATATGTGCAATGGTTTTTTAAATAATCGTAAAAATATAAAATTCTAATCACAAAAAAAAACCTTTCGTAGCCTATATTTTTTTATTTAAGAGACATATATGTGTTAAAAAAATATCCAAATGTAGCCTGTTTAATGAAAATTTATAAAAATATAACTTAGTAGGGGTTTTCATATAGAATTATGACACGAAAAAATGTAGAATCCGACGCGGCGGACGGATTATTTGAAAGAAGGAAACTTTTTTTATTTGAATCATATAATAATTTTATGATCTGGTCCTTTTATGATAACGAAGCGTTTATTTGCTTTTTAATATATTTTTTAATTTTGATATTTTGTGTTTTTTTTAATTTTTTTCAGTGGGTAAAAAATACGATTTTTAAAGATTTCCACGCAAAATCAAAACTATTGAAGCTGTTAGTTTAAAATTTTGCGTAGATGATCTTCAGATATTTTGGAAACTTACCTAAATGAGGTGACACAGAGTTCCCATGGGAAAGAATTATAGGGCGTCCATTTAATTGATATGTACATTTGGTGTTTCAGTCGCAGCCCTCTATCTTGTAATTGTAATTGTAAGACGGGCTGGTTTCCGCAACTCGACGTCAACATGCGGCTATTTTGCGTGACTTTTGTTTATTAGGATGGCTGTCAGTCTAGCCACCCTAGCTCCTCCAGAAATTGCAGAAGTCCCTTAGGATCCTCCACAACCTCCGGGAGGGACCCGGGTGTGCCCAGGTGTTTGGCCCGGTAGTTGGCCACCTCCTTGCAGTTCAACACGACGTGGGCGGCCGTTGTCGTATGGGAACTCCATTGTGATTTCGGTTTTTAATGTTATTTATTATATTTTACGACAGTCACTATCAAAATACGTATTTTCTGAAAATTTGGACATACTGTCTATAATAGTTTGAAAGATAGAAGACTACGACTGAAACACCAAACGTACATATCAATTAGCGGACGCTCTACAATTCGTTCCCATGGGAACTCCGTATAACCTCATTTAGGTAAGTTTTCACAATATCTGAACATCATTTATGCAAAATTTCAAACTTACAGCATTATAGTTTTGATTTTGTATGGAAATCTTTGAAAATTTGATTTTTTTACCTTCCGAAAAATTCTTCTTTTGGATTGGGAATTCCTCCATACCAGATAAAAATCAGATCGGCAAAATTTGAGGGTTAAACTTTTTTATTTATACCTCAAACAATGTAATAAAAAATGTTTTACAAAAACCCTTTCAGTAAAACCGGGTTCCGAAGCTTTGACATTTTTTGGTCTTACGGCACTCCACTACTGGTCTTTGACATTGGAAAAACCCAAAAAAATAAAATTAATAAATAGATTATAAAGCAAGTAAACGCTTCGATATCATAAAAAGGACCAGATTATAAAATTATTATATGATTCAAATAAAAAAAGGTTATTTCTCTCAAATAATCCGTCCGCCGCGTCGGATCCAAATTTTTTTTGTGTCATAATTCTATAAGAAAACCCCTACTTAATTTATATTTTTATAAATTTACATTAAACAGGCTACATTTGGATATTTTTTTAACACTTATATGTCTCTTAAATAAAAAAAATATAGGCTGCGAAAGGTTTATTTTTGGGATTACAATTTTATATTTTTGCGATTATTTAAGAAACCATTACACATATGTGTAAAATAAATGCCAGAAATGAATTCCTCGTTATTGGTTTATACGAAAACCATACCAAACTCAACCTGGTAGCTACAAATGAGTGGTAATACTTTTTAAAGTAACGCCGGGCGGAGCACCTCTTTGACCCTCCCCCTCCCGGTTCAGAGGGGATATTTTCGAGGGCTACCGATCTTTATCGGCTTATTTTAACCTAAGGAACAATCATACCAAGTGGTTTGCTTTAATCCAATTTCCGAAAGTCAACTCATTTTTTCCCGCTTACTGACTCTACTACAAAGACTAGACTAGCACATCATGTTACCCATTTGCATTACGGAAGTCGGCGTTATTACGAGCAAGATAAGGGCGACGACGTTAAGATCAACATGTACTGCTGCCAAATGTACACACGGCAGCATATCAGGCTATACATGTTGACCTCAAAGTCACTTTTATCTCGCTTGCAATAGCGGCCGCTTTCGTAGTGCAAATGGATAACTTGACGTGCTGCTGTATGTACCTAGTCACGAAATGTGCACAACTCACGATCTGTACTTTGTCCCTAAAACAACGATTTCATGAATAGAATAGAAACTTTTTATTCGGCAAATAATACAGGTAGGTAATTCTTATAAAACTAAATTACAAATTGCCGAAACGGATGCAGCTCAGCATAATGCCACAGCCTGAGCCATGACGCTGGTTTTCAGCTGCAACCGGTTTGGTAGACTAGGTGGAGTATACAGATGACAACAAATAAAAATAACTTAAATGATAAAAAATTAAACATTACTGAGTGTGTAGAAAACATAACTTGAGTGGTGAATAAATGAAAGTGTGTGTATTATGTGCAGTACAATGTGAGTATGGATTTTGTGGTGAATTAATGAAAATGTAAATGTATTTTCGATAGTGTAGGTATTTATGTGTTGAACATGTGTTACGAGTGATGAATGTATGACTATGACTGCAACTTAATAAGTAACAACCAAAATGTAAATATACATGTAACAGAAGGTAGTTTTCTTATTATCAACCGCCTAATTATAACTTCAAAAAGTATGCTTTAACATAAACGCGAAAGAGATTACGTTCAACCCTTTTGTGCACATTTCTATCTACAGGGTTACTGGTAATACGTCACGATCCCTTCAAGGGGTGATAGTAGAGATCATTAGCTATCAAATCACCCTCGGGTAGATGTGGGGTAAAAATGTACCAATTCCGAAATACTTCTTTAAATTGTATTTTAAAAGAAACTTACGAATGATTGTAAATCGTTGTTTTTACCCGAGTCAGTATAAGTCCTTATCTTTGTTGTTATTTAACAAAAACAATGTAAAAACTCACTTTTCTTAAAAAAACATAGGATTTTTTTTCGAAATTGGTACATTTTTGCCCTATCTATCCGAGGGTGATACGATAGCTAATAATCTCTACTATCACCCCTTGAAGTAATCGTGACGTATTACGTATTACCCTGTATAAAATAAATAATGTCTGAGAAAGAAATAGTGCCTGTTAAAAATTTGAAGGCAAGTGTTTAAAGTACAAACTTACTACCGATTCGTGCCGTCGCGAGGCGCTAAATAAGTTTCATGACATAGAAATGGTCCCTCTTCGTTCATCTACAGTAATATTATAAAGAGGAAAGATTTGTACCTATTTTTGTATGTTTGTATGTTTGTAATGAATAGTCTCCGAAACTACTGGACCGATTTCAACAATTCTTTCACCATTAGTATGCTACATTATTCCTGAGTAACATAGGTTACATAATTTTCCCGAAGTCCCACGGGAACGAAGTCCCGAGCGGGATGCTATATTTCATATGCAAGAGAGGTTCTTATTATCCCTTTTAGCGCCAAGAGTTTTCGTCAACAACGCCCACCACACGCCACGACATCAAAAAATTGAAAAAGGTTTTTTTAATTGCGTGGCATATGGCGAACGCTTGGTGAACGATATTAAAGTAAAAAAAATATATTTTTTTTGTCTGATATATCAGACTGGCGGGGTGAGGGCACGAAACTTGTCTGATATATCAGACTTTGGCGGTGAAAAGGTTATTAAACCGCGTCCAACATTAAACGAACCAGACGGAGCCATTGCATTAAATATCGGAAAATCTTATAGGCTTAAATCTGTGTTTACTTGTCGTGGTTCATTTAATTCGACTGGGTTACACAAAACATACATTTGATTGAGGCAATTTGGCTTAGTACTTTATAATATTATGTACTAGCTTTCCACCCGCGGCTCCGTCCGCGTGGATTACAGGTTATATCGTGCCTAACTGTGGGATAAAATGTAGCCTATGTCCTTTCCCAGGCTCTAATCTATCTCTGTACCAAATTTCATCAAAATCGGTTCTGTTGTTTAGGTGTGAAGACGGACAGACAGACAGACGGAGTTACTTTCGCATTTATAATATTAATAATAGTAAGGATATAGCCACACTTAACTAGCTCCTAAATACCGACTCCACCAATTTGCCGTCGCGTCATGAGTTTGACCTAATTATCGGTTATTCGGTTTTGACCGCTTATTTTAAAACCAGTCAACTTTAAACACCAAATAAGACAAAATTAATAAATTTTCGAGTTATGTTGGTTAATTTGTTGCAAAGCGCGTTTCGTAATTCAGCCGGTTTTAATTGGTGCAGGTACGCGTTTGCTATGTACACGACTGACGCGGAGGCGAGCAACGCCATCCGAATGTTTAACAACTACATGATTCGTCCCTCGTGGCAACTGGGTAAGTACTTTTATATTCTCCCATGTTTAAAAATCATCTTCTGTGCTATGTAGTACCTACCTACTGAGCTGTTTGAAGTCGGTGCCAAGAAAATTAAGTTTGATAGGCCGCCTTCGCACCGACTTCAAACAGATCGGTAGGTAGTACATAGCACATCAAATGATATTGTATTTATTTTTAGTTTTTTGAAGTTGGTTCTATTTTTTTTTTAAGTTTTTATCTTGAAATATGTTTGTCCTCGAAGTCCTTACACAGGTCTTCTATCTTCTTGGACGGACAGGTTTCATCACGATATTTTCCTTCACCGCTGAGCGAGTGATAATTAGAAATCCGTACATAAATCCGAAAAGACGAATTAGTGGTACAGGCCCGCACCAGGATTTGAACCCGCGACCTTCTTACAAGTCTGGCTCATTACCAACTGGGCTAGCAACTTTTAGATTAGAAAGTAAAAACTCGAACCAATTTTGCGCTCGTAAATGTTTCGATCTACATATACATGTAAAAAATAAAAAGCGCCCTGACGAGTTTTCATATGTACTTTGTACTTTTATCAACATTAAATGCATGATCCAGGTCTAACTTCATAGGCAGGATACATACGCTAGGCTGGAAACCTTATTTATCAGCTCATGTACGTCCCCATCGAGGGACTCGGGCCTCTTCGAAACTAGAAGGGTATTTAGGCTATAGTCCACCACACTGGCTCAATGCGGGGGTTGGTGGATCGCGCGCCTTTATAAAACGGATTTGCTTAAACGTGTTGGTTTTATCACGATTTTTTTCTTTACCGCTGAGCAAGGGATAATTAATGAAAAATCCGTACATAAATATTTAGTGCTACAGGCCCGCACCAAGATTTGCAACCTTCATTTTTTGTTTATCCATCAAACAGGCGTGTGCCCGTCAATCAACAACTGTCGTATATTCATATCGCGCATCCCGCCGACAACTCCATCCGCTGAGATCGTGCGGCTGCTGTACGCTTTGACGGACGAAGTGCAGGAAGTCCGCATCAGGCGGTCCATTGCTTCGTGTGCTGCTATCGTGGAGTACAAGTCTCATCGCGGCGCTGCAATGGCGCGTAAAGCCCTCGTGGCCGCCGCTGCTGCTGCGTGGGGCTGCGGCGCTCGTCCTGCTGTTGATTGGTCGCTGCCGCAGTCTCCGCAGTTGCTTAAGCAGTATCGGGAGGTAAGTGTTACAATACTAAAGGCTTATAAAGGTAAGTTGCTCAATATACATTAAGTCATGGAGTTTTTGTCGCCTGCTGATTTATTGTTTTATGATCCGTCACCTTCGTTTGCAAGCAAACACCTATTACGTATAGACATATTAAACTTTTCGCATAAAGGGTTCGTGGGTAAATTTATCAATTCGTAACTTTCCCGGTCTCCTGCACTATAGACGACCTAGACGAGGCCAATCAAAAGGCCGTGGAACTGGCCAATTGGCAATTACTGGGCAGGTCGTAATTTAGATACTCCATCGACACGAAAAGAACAAGACGTAGAAATTTATTTTTAAAGATAATAAAATTGGAGTTTATTACGCAACGACACTGTAATTAACCGACATCATTAAAGTTTTTTGAACAGGTTGATGACTGAGCGGTGAGTGATTTAGTACGCGAATATTAGATCAGAAAAGTGGGATCTCGTTCTTGCTACTGAAATTCTAGCAAAAGCAACAAAAATCTTGTACTATATGGGACAGCCAGATAAAATTGTAGACATAACTTGCAAAACGAGTCATTGGACATGGCGGCACTGGGCTTTGAACTCGGTACCTCTCACTCAGCCCGATCCGCTAGCCCTGCCACATAATATATTATGTGGCAGGGCTAGCGGATCGTGTAAAAAATCGTAAAGCATTTTGCGTTTCGTTTTCAAGCATAGACAATGTGTGGGTTGCCATTTGTGTAAAATAATAAGTAACTATTGCTGACATACGTCATCACCTTAACCAACCTACCCACCCCCTACCCCCATGTCATCAAAAATAAACAAGTGGGATCTTCCGTTGTCCAGGTGGGTCGCTGGACGCCGGAGCGCGGGGTGGAGCTGACGCGAGCCCCGGAGGAGGCCAGCGCCTCCCCCCCGCCCGCCGCGCCCTCCTACACGCTGGAGCCGTGGAGCCAGGCGCGGCGCCTGCGCATGATACACGAGGCACAGCGCAGCGCCGCCGCCGCCGCAGAGTGAGTACACACGCACACTGCTTCTTTTTTCTTAATGTCTCTCGGCAGCAATGTATCAAAAAAAATAAACTCACAGTTTCTTAAGGCGGTTGCTGTGAAACCAAAATTGAAAAAGTCCCACTAGATGGCGCTGTTTTTAGAATTGGTAATTTCGTCATGATTTTGTCGATTATTTCATAATTAAGACAAGTTTTGCATAATGTTTTGAAATTGCCGAAAGCCTGTATCTATCTTTGACTGTTATAGTAAGGATTCAGTTTATTTTAATGTTTTATTTTCCCATGTATTGCGAAAACGTGCAATAAAAGTTTATTACGCACACATAGACGTTCGAATTGAGAGTTTCATTCATAAATTCTCGCGTATTTATCTGTCAATTTACTGGTAGGAGGCGTTTTATCTGTCAGATTATTAGGAATCTAAATACAAATCAAAATTTTGAGTTCATAACTTCTCTAGCATATTGGTCACTTATCACTATCATTTTCAGCGTGTTTTTACGCTCAGTTCTCAAAAGCCGCTTTTCGATTCTTGAGCACATTAAATTCAGTTCATTTACAATCTGAATGCGGTCAATGAGGTTAGGCAACCTTCTGAAGAATTAGAGCGTGATGGGTGACCGTTTTTGTGCTTCAGAACAGTCAAAAATAAATGCAATCATGTTTGAAAGCAGTATTTAAGGTTAGGTACCCCATTCTAAAAGTTGACTATGATAGGTGACTGTTTTTGTGCTTCATTCAGCAGTACCTTTTCGAAGCCGAAGCGGATTGTTAGTAGGCACCTATATATATATCTAGGTAGGAAATCAGGATTGCGTCATGGTGTTGAAAATTTAAAAAGTCCAAGCTCATATTGTACATTTCGCAAAATGTTATATTCGTAAAATGTCTTTTTGTTAAAAATGACTCACATATTATTTTGAATTGAATTAGGTACGTCTAGGCGGGGTCTCACGGGAATTACGTCTCACGGGGAGGTGAGGCCACAGGCTAAGTCAAGCTGCCTATAAAGCGAGGACAAAGGTCGAGCTTTACATAGGGCCCCAAAAATGCAAGGTAGCCGAATTTTTTCAAGTTTTTTTTTTTAATATTGATATGGGACATCCACTTTGAAACCCAAGATGACGGACATACGTTATAATTACAATTCAAAATGACGGACATAATTTTTGTAAAAGAAAATACTGTCAAGTTTATGCCTCCCTAAAAGCATACCAGCAGCGACCAGCTTAAGCATAAAATATTTCTTTCAAAACGTTTCGTGTTAAGGGATGGCTTTGCAAAAATTGAAACCCTGATTCAGACTATCATTCTGAACTTTTCAGTGGAATTACCACTTACGTTATATTGATTGTTACACTAGATTTCACTCGATTTTTGTTATCCTGGCTGTTACACGAGTGTAACCACGTCGAAGACCCTTTCCCCGTTAGTACCAACGCAGAAGAGATCGAGTATCGATGTAACACATTCGAATGTGGTTTCGTATTAATAAGTAAAATATTCAAAGTTGTGCTTTTCTGACTATGCTATTTCATAACGGTATTATCTGAACTGGTAGCGAATTAGAGTATCTAATTTTCGGTTTGAATGAGTCAGGGTATTTTAACAATTGTCGACTAATAACCCTCTTAAATTTGAAGTCTATAAGTTCGTTAAAGTCCCATAAAATCCACTTGATGAAATTAAGGGCAGAAATTTTACAGCCAATGGATATACATCGTGTTATATCGTCTCTACAATAAACATCATAACAGTTACAAATAAATCTTAATTTGTGGTTTTACTTTATTAGTCAGGTCAAAAAAAATTGCAAAGAAATGTAGGTCCTTTTTTCAGAAAAAATTGTTGGCAGCCATATTGGTTTACAATGATACCGAATGTATTAAACTATATAATCATGCAAACTAAAGGTGCGTACCTACAAAATTTTAGATCAATCAGTCAAAAGGAAGGGGTCAAATTCCAATTACTAGATAACAAGGCAAGCTAAATAAAATCGTTTAAAAACATTCTGATGTGTTTTATCGATAATCGATGCGATTTCTAGTGTGGTGTTACCTATGGGAAAAGTTATCTTTGTGTAAAAACCAGTGTTGCCACAAGGAACGAGTGAAATTCCCTAATGACTTTCCCTAATGAGAACGACATTGATCCTAGTAAATGATAAATAAATAATTTAACCAACATCAATATTTTTATTTTATTTTCATAAGGTGTGAATAACTACATACGCTTACATACACATACATACACAGACACACACAGACTCACATACACATAGCACACACACACACACACACTGTCCTTACTTTTACATTACTCGTCCTATCTATTTTGTTTTGTTAATTATATATCTATGCTACCCGTTAATCTAAATCTACAGTTTATAATATGTTTAACTTCTTAATTGGCTGTATACATTTTTAATATAAGGGCTATGTAATGTAACATGTATAAGCTGTGAAGTTTGCAATAAAGTAAATAAATAAATAATAAATCTGCTGTCACAATCAGTGTAACCACGAGGAACGCGTGGAAAATTCCGCTATAAAATTGTTCAGAATGACAGCTTGAATTAGGGTTTCAGTTTGTGCGAAGCCGTCCCATACATTTTCATGAATCGTTTTGGAAGACATATTTAATGCTAAAGCAGGTCTCAGTCAGTGTGATTTCAGGAAGGCATAAAACTTGCCAGCGTTTCACATAAAAATTACCCACGACCCAAGTCAATGCCCCAAGTTTTTGCCTCGTTCCGTTCCTTTTGAAATACTTATTTTAAAGGTTTCCTGTTTTAAAATTAAATTATTTATTGAATTATAGTCTATTTCATATAAAAAAATTATGATAATAGCGTTAATCATAAACATCCAAAAACCTATATCGCATTCTGTACATTGCGTAGCGCTAAAGTAAATAACAATACCATCTTTAAGTTTCCGGGAAAAATGGTTATTTGGAGCCGATCATGATCTATGGTTTAAGAAATTTATTTCTCAAAAGAAATTGCATAGTTCACTTACTGAGAAACACAATTGCGGATACTTGCTTACAAAACAGTTATGTACAGATATTATTTAATATACCCATATCTGTGATCATATATTACACTTATACTTTGTATAAGCTCTTCAATGTATGTCTATAAAAAACATATTAGTAAAAATATCATGGATTCCAAATTGAAAAAACAATCAAAAATTAAAATAACCTCGTAAGCCAAAGCTTGTACATAAGTAAGTTTTTTTTTGAAAAGGACATTTTGAGAAAAAGACATAATTAGCCTGACCACTTTTTGAAAAAGTCCTTTTTCGAAAAGGACATTACGCGAAAAGAACATTTTGAGAAAGGACATTTTAAGAAAAATGTCATAATGAGCCTGAACACTTGAGGATATATCGTATTAAATTATAAATAACTAGCTTTCCGCCCACGGCTCCGCGCGCATGGTCTACAGGTTGCCCAGCTATGGTATAAATCGTAGCTTATGTCCTTTCCCAAGGTCTAATCTATCTCTTTAATCGGTTTAGTAGTTAAGATGTGAAAGCATACTTAACTGAGAGACAGACAGACACACAGAGTTGCTTTCGCATTTGTAATATTAGTCGGGAATTAGGGATTTGAATTCTTCTTCTTATCGTGTAGGTAAAGTCAAGTGTGTGGCAAACTTGGCTGGTGTTTCTAGGGATTTGAATTAATAACTAATCATACCAGGTTGTAAAAAAATGAGAGACTCGTTTAGAAGTTTTTTAAATCAACATTTTATTTTCCAAAACTATGATGGGCTGATATTATTTTTTTCTCGTATTGTACTTGTTAGGCCCTTTATAAGACGGTGGATCTCTGCATTAGAGATTGGAAGGCATTCTTTTGGCAGCATGCATGTTTTATAAAAATTAGTCTTGTCCCAATGCCCCCTTCCCGAGTTGACCCTGTATCTGTAATGAAATTATTTCTTACTTGGGTACTTACTCTAGAAAAAGGCAATGAATGAGCCTGTCCAATGCTCATTGATTGCAAAAATGAAGTTTTTAAAATAATGAGCATATTAAAAACACTCAAAAGCGGGGGGCTTGTTTCTCTTTATAAGGCGTTTCTTTTTATAAGGCGACTTTGATAAGTAAACGAACCTTTAGAGTTTAGAGGCTAATTTTCTTTAAAACTGAAAACTTTCCTCAAAGAGCCTATTTGAAATTCTCAAAATAAATTCGACTTCTTAAATTTTCATACCTACTTAGTAGGTAAATCAGCTGATAACTCGAGTTGAATGGAGAGGCAAACTATTGTTTTCACATTTTGACCTGATCCCTGGGGAAAGCTTTTCAGTTTAGTGGGAAAAAGAACGGGACCCTTTCTACGGCTACAATAAAACAAAATGAAAACTTGTTGTAGATTACTGTTACTAGAATTTTCACTTATTATACCTACCTACGGCTTACAAATACTTACGACGCATTTTTTGGTTCATGTTTTAGGAAAAATATAGTTCGAGACAGCTTGGGATTCGGCCTCGGTCACGCGTAAGCTTTTAGGTGATTTACTTATTTCAATTTAATGGCAATCGGACGTTCTTATGAACAACCATTTGTACCATTCTCAAATTAGAGGAAATACAAAATCTACAAAAATTATAATCATAACATAACAAACCTAGGACCAAGTATTTGATACTTGGTCCTAGTAACAAACAAATCAATGACAACTTGACACATTTCATAATCTGTGACATTAATCAAAATGCGTTTGAAAACTATACATTTCGGATAAAGCCTTATAAAAAATTAAAATAAATAAGTATAAGCGTTTCTAAGTAGTTTTTCTTATATATATGTTACCTTAAATTTTAATTAAATTAAAATAACGCGATATTTAACTCATTTTACATTAATTTTTATGAAACAAAGTTAAACAGTATCACGTCTCAGAACGGCCAGTTTATGTATGGCGGGAAACTTTTCCTATCTATGTATCTGTCAATTTGTGTAAATGTAACGCACACAAACAGAAGCTAGGCAAAAATTTTAATAATTTCGAAGACTTATAATTTATAAATGGTTTGATTTATTAATAATTTTATTCGGTTGCCGAAAACTAGATTTTTTAAACAATTTTTCAAAGTAGTTTGGAGAATCTGATATACTTTCAGTCCGGCGTGTATTGGTGAAACGTGTTGTATGAAAATGACACCTCAGCAACCGCCTTAAGTCTAATGCCTGTGCCGGGCCTCCTGGCCTTCCTTCCTTAACGTATAGGTATAATCAAATATGAGACGAACTTGATTACCGTGTTAGTTTTTAAACCTTCGCGTGCGTTTTGAACACATGGTGTACGAGATTTGTATCGCACGCGGCACGGCGTAAACACGGCGGGTTAAACGACTGTATTGAAAGAAAGAAAGAAAAATTGTTTAATAAAGCAAGACCCTTATTTAACATAATAAACTTATCTAAACTTAAATATACCTACATATAAAAAAGGGTTGGCTTTAATAGGCCTCCACTTAGCAATTTTGTGATCCGCCTCGGGACTACAACGCTGATCTTCCGTGGATACCAGCTTATTGTATAGTCAGCCGACAGTATGTTGCTTAACCTTACTGATAGGTTCAGATCGGCTCCACTGCGCTACAGCCTGAAAACTACCGTTATTAAAAACTCAACATTCGAAGTGCAACTTTAACAAAAAATTGTGTAGTGAAATAATTTTTCTTCTTTCTTTCTTTATAATATTGCTATTATAACTCTAATTATTAAAAAAACAAAATACCCGACTGCACACTAAAATAAAATGTATCCTATGACACTCCCGTAATCAAGACAAATCTAACGATACCTCATACATCAAAATCCATCAAGCCGTTTAGGCTACAGGAGGTCACAAAGGAACAGACATACATACATACTTACATACACTCGAAAAACATTACCCTCCTTCTTTGGCAGTCGGGTAAAAAGATGCGACTAAACAGAATTCATCGACCTAGGCAGACCTTGAATGCCGTCAAGGCTTAAGATACGTAATATTTCTAGCTAGCGTATAGAATTGTCAATGCTAACATAGCGCGTGAAATCACTTCACTGAAGGCTGTAATTGTTTCGCGAGTAAGATGACCAAGAATAGTACAAGAAAATGATTAAACAATAATAATATATATATTGTGAATTTTTTTTAACTGACTTCAAAAAAAAGGAGGTTCTCAGTTTGACCTGTATGTATATATGTATGCATGTATGTTTGTCCGCGATTATCTTGCGTTTGGCTGAACCGATTTTGATGCGGTTTTCAGAAAAGTATTTGTTACATTTAGGAGAAGGTTTTAGTATTTTAACCGACTTCAAAAAAAGGTGCGTTCTCAGTTTAAACTATATGTATGTAAAATAAAAATCTAAAATTCGCTTAAACTTTTCAAAGCTAACACTTCGTTTTATTAACCGACTTCAGAAAATGAAGAGGTTATAATTTGCACTAAAAATGGAAAAATAAAAACATTAAAAAAAATAGAACCAACTTCTAAAAAGCGAAAAATAAATACAATGGGTGCATTCCATGAAAAAGTGGAACTAGGAACCGATTTACAAACTTCAACTTTCAAAACTCATATTTAAATTTATGGCGAGAGTAGACCCTCATCTACAATAACTCGAACGGAGCGTAAAACTTTAGCGACTTGTTTCATTTCTACCCTCACTTTTGTTGAATGTTAAAATAATTGATGCTTTTTACTCATTTGGATGTCATCGTTGCGCTCGTATTTGTCAGTGTTGTGTGAACGTTAATTTGCAAATCTTTGGTTACTATTATAGTGTGTAGTTAGCAGTATTATTCTGTACTATAATTGTTTCGATAAGTCTTTCGCCTAGGTGATAATAGCCCGAAACGCAAGGTAAGTTTTAGCGTCCAACACGTGACGCGTTATTCATATATTAGTTACATGTAATTTAAAACAAACTGGTTTTCCTAAATCATTTCTATTCTTTAAAGGTAATTGTTAGTGCCCTAATTAATAACGTACAATATGCGGGTATAGCTTTATTATTGTAATGGATACTCGATGGTCAATTTTTGTCTGTACGTGACGCATTTTTTGAACTTGTGATTTTGTTAGACATTTTTGGACTTAATCAATGATTTTCTACTTTCTTTGGTTTTAGAACATCAAGTTGAAATAATGCCGATCGGTCTCGATCCACCAGTGCTAGTCGTATGAAAAAAATTCTAGAAAGGAAAAAGGCCGAAGTTCCAAACTTTACAGCCAATGAGTCGAAACAGATTGCTGAATTACGGGCAAAAAAAACACACACACAAGCTTCTGAACAAGAGTTGGCAGCTATCCGACGTAAAGACAAGGATGTAAAAAGATTACAACGGGCTAAAAAGCGGACTGAGATTACTTTTACCGAGAATACTGCTTCTTCATCTTCTGTGAGCACTGAAACTCCATATAAATTGAAACAAACTTTATCCAAAGCTGTTTGCAAGGCTTTAAGAGCTTTGCCTACGTCACCTAGAAAGAGGAAAGTGGTAGTCACAGAGCTAGCGCGGAGGATGAACATTGCACTGACTGAAAATTCAAGGGAAAGTATTTCAGATGATAATGCACAATACGAAGCTGTGAATGCTTTTTACTACCGCCTAGACATTGTGTACACTTGTCCTGGTGTTAATGACTAGGTATGTAGTTGTATGGGAGAATGGAGGGAAATCTCAGAAGCCATATTTGACCTTGTACCTGCGAGAAGCTTTCTCAATTTTCAAAGAGTTAAATCCTGATTTCGATGACAATGTTGTAGTTAGTATGTACAATCGGCCAAAGAATTTGCTGAACTCGCATCACGATTGGTGTCTAAAACCAGAGTTATTTAGATTCCAGCCTCAGAAATATCTCGTAAAATAAATGTTGCGTCGCGAGGGAAAATGTAAAGCCGATACGAGGAATTTCAAACGTACATTGATTAAAACTGTCAAGAAACTCATCGAGTGCCGAAATCATGGTCTATCAGAAGATAAAACTGTGTTTAACTATTAATTACCTCCTAATGATTACTGCATTTCTCAACTCAGTCCAACACGTGACGCAATTTGTCTGTACGTGACGTGACAATAAAAAAATTGTAAAAAAATAACTGTTTGGCTTTTCATTTTTTTATTGTTTTTATTACAAACTTTATTTCTCTCTTATAATTTGTTTCTAATACACATTTACTCTACATTCAATAGTTACGCTGTAATTTTAATGTAAAGACATAAACTCGAAACCTTGGTTGACTCGACCCGTCCATTACGTGACAGTTTTCAAAAAATTTTCCTTAGTCATTCAATGAAATCTGTATTGAATGTTTGCGTATTCTTATAGAGCTATGTTTAAACTGTCAGATAAAATTAATAAATTACGGGACTATGTAATGTACTCATAGATGGACTTCTTTTAATAACCTAGAAATAGTTGAATTTGTCCGTACGTGACCGTGGAATGCACCAATGTCATTTGATGTGCTATGTAGTACCTACCTACTGAGCTGTTTGAAGTCGGTGCCAAGAAAATTAAGTTTGATAGGCCACCTTCCATTTTTTTTTCTATTATCAACCGACTTCAAAAAAGGAGGAGGTTCTCAATTCGTTTGTATGTTTTTTTTTGTAGGTATGTTTGTTACGCGATAACACCGCCAACTGATGGCCGATTTTCAAAATGCTTTTTTTCTTCGAAAGAGTATACTCTTGAAAAGGTCCCATATTAATTTTATCGAAAATGATTCAGCGCTTTAAAAAAAAATCAACAAAAACGTAAAATACTTCAAACTAGAACATCATCTAAATAAATGAGTGATATTTTCGTTTCTGGTTATCTGCTAATAGGCATTGTATTGTAGTCCGCAAAAAATAGGTACTAGATATCTACTTTGTGGTTGTTGGAATTGAAGTCGGTGACTCATACGTTTTTAACGTGGAAAATTATTACTTCCACGCTGGACTAGGAGTGAAAGAAAAACTTAGAATGTGCCAGCTGCCAACGCTTTCTAGGGATACTGCAGAAGTCAGTAAGTGGGACGCGAGAGTTTTGCTGTATCGTGGGCGGACGGCTGAGAACCTATTACTACTCTACTCATATTTCTAATATTCCATCTAATAGGGATGTTGACAATTTTTTTTATTGTTTAAATGTGACGTCACCGCCATTTGTTTGCGTAGGTAAAAATGAGATAGCTAGCTCTCCCCACAAAACGAGATAGCTAATCCTTACGGTAATATAAATGCTAATAACTTGTTCATTTATAAACCAATTTTAATGCTGTTTTCGGATTTTATGCCGTGTGGTGATCGGTTAAGAATAACACCACCCCATCTTTTTCCGTGGGTGTCGTAAGAGGCGACTAAGGAAACACAAATGAGACCTGCCTCCTAGTGATCCATCCCAGGCAACGACACTTCATTTTTGTCTGAATCTGAGGTGTCGTCATATGGTCTCATGCGGTGTGGTAGGCTCTCTAAAGGGCCGTCTGGTTCGCGACCACCCTCCTACCAAAGTCCGACGCCAAACAGCTTGCTATGTTCCGTCGGTGCGTGGGAGTACCAGTGCCTTTATAGGCGTTTTCTGGGTTAACTCGCTCCATCGTCGACCTCATCTTTGACCTTTATGGTCAAGATTGAGGTCAAGAGTTAACCCATCTTATAATAAAAAAAAAATAAAAAAATTAATATATTTCTAGCATTATTTTTTGTTTCACATACAATAATTCATAAAATCAAACACTGTCAACATCCCTATTTCAGAATGAATGTCAAAAGTGGCGTCAAGAGATTCTAGAACTACATTATGTTTTGCCTAGGGATTAAATCGTCTACAGTCATTAGCAAGCTAGTTATGTATCTCTCTGTACTATTTACTGTACCATCACGTTCAGCTAGTACTAGAAAGAGGGTGGGACCTGGTAATTCCGTAACACAGGCGGTAAGGACACCAGCTCTCACAAAAGATAATTAAGTAATTCTATCATCTGTACAAGTTGGTGACTTAATGTTTTAATAAATAAACTTTATTATTATTGTAGGAATTTATAGGCCGCGTCTACAAAACACAATAAATGCTCGCGAATGAAATTAATTCGTGGTCAGAGAAAGTCGTAATGTCAGGTCAGGAGTTCAATTGCTAATTACGTCATTTGGTTGCCGCAATCGACGCGGCGGCGCGTGCGCAATGCGTACACAACGATGACACTTGCACTTGTATAGAGTTCACGAGAGCATGGGAGTTATGGGTTTTTTATGCTAATTGTTCGGTATAGATTTATAGGCCAGTACAAATTGTGAAGGTCAATTGGGAGTTGCCGCAGCAGCGGTCGTTTATACGTTGATTGAATGTTGATGAAGTTGGAATATTTGGTATTATGCTTTGGAAGTTTTATAGTATACGTAGACTGTTATCTCCTCTCTTGCCTGCAGATTAATCGCGCTAAAAATTGGGATTAAAATGCAATTGAACCGCGGCTGCATTACAACTTTTTGATAAATAAATTATTGCGATATTACCATTTTGTGCCAAAAGTTGTGAATTCGTTTCAATCTACATTTTTGACAAAAATGGTATCGCCATATACTTTTTCGTCTGGAGAGTACTTAAATCTGTTGGTTCTGGTTATTGACTAGTTTTTAAACTTAGTTTAATACAAAAAGGAGGCGAAGGAGGCAGGCAGGAAGCATTCAAACGTATAATAAATGCAACTATATTTTTTATACGGATTTCGAAATCAATGTGTGTAAAATCTTGGGAATGATTTACCTATACATGTTATGGATCAAGTGATTAATGCGGGCAAAGTGATTAATTACTACCTAAACTTAATTATTTATCATATTCTTCTTCTTCACTTCATCAGCCCATATACGTCCCCACTGCTGGGGCACGGGCCTCCCTCGATAACATGAGGTAAATGCCATACTCACCACGCTTGGCAGACGGGTTGGCGAGGGTTTTGATATAATTCCAGTTTTCCTTTTCTGTGAGCAGATGAACTTGCTTGCATATTTACCTTAGCCGCCTTGTACGACACCTCGTCGGTAAGAAAGAGGGTGGTCCTATTCTACTCTGCCGGGGACTCACACGGCTTTATCATATTGCCCGGTCATTATTATGTTGCTACGTGACAATTGGGCAATTTGATAATAAAGCTAAGTTTGAAGTGCCCTCGTTGCAATTTATAAGTTTTCGTTTTTTTTCACGGCTGCCATCTTAGATTTCAAAATGGATGTCATTTTTGGAATAAGCTGCCCGGAAAACCTGTTAAAAGACACCCTCGTCGGCTTGCCCGAAAATTTCATATCCGCCATTTTGGATTTTTTGGTGGGAGGAATCCAAGATGGCGGATACGACATTTTTGGAAGGCAGTTGTCTGGTAAGACGCTTGGTGACGCTTCGGGCTTCGCCTTTAGAATCTAAACTTGTGTGGCGGCCATCTTGAGTTGGGGGGGACGCTCCGGTCTTCACCCTTCCCGGAGTTTGGCCTTCGGCCTACGGCCTCGCCTTACCTACAGAATCTTAATTTGTACGGCGGCCATCTTGAATTGAGGGATTGATGCTCCGAGCTTCACCCTATGCAGAGTTCGGCTTTCTGCCTTACCATTAGAATCTTAACTCTTATGGCAGCCATCTTGGTTTGGGAGAGGGGGACGCTCTAACCTTCGCCCTATGCGGAGCTCGGCAGTCGGCCTCGCTTTTTATCTTACTAATAAATCCAAATAATAAGTTTGATTATTTAAATTGTTTAACGTTTAGTTTATTTTAATTTAAATGACTATTTACAATAAAAAAAATATGTTTGTTTTACTCTGCTTAAAAGGTGATGGACATTATGTATAATGCCCGGTCAATTTGATTATTTGAATAATTAAAATCAATTAAATTGCCCTGTCATATTGGGCATTTTTCATAATGCCCGGTCATTATGAAAAATGACCAATTTATCACTTAGTCCATAACATACACATAAATTCCTCTTGACTAACTCCGTCCACGTCCTTTGCTGAAAACTGTTTAAAAATCCTTTCAGTTCTTTTTGGGTTTATCGCGGTCAAACAAACAGAGGCGGGGACTTTGTTTTATAATTATAGTTGATTATTATTTGTATGGTGTAGGTGGTCGAACCGCATCTCTAACGGCATGGAGTCGCTGGTGTCATCGATGGGCACTATGAACCTGTCGAGCGGGCTGGGGCTGGAGGCGGGCGAGCGCGCGGTGTGGGCCCCCCCCCCGGCCGGGCCGCGCGCCGCCCCCCGCCCGCTGGCCCCCCCGCACCCCGACTTCAACCCCTGGACCGCGCGCCATCCGCTCCAGGAGTTCATAGCGCCGCAGCCGCAGCCGGCCAACAACCAGTGAGTCTGCACTACTACACTACACTCACACAACTGCGCAGCATTGATTGATTCACGCATTCGGTATTACGGCTCATATTTGTGACGGTAAAAGGGACCACTTTGGGGGTAGTTAGATGTTTCAGAGTGAGAGATAACCTTTATTACTTGTGGGAGACGTGGCGTGAAGGAGCCAGGTTTTGAAAGAGCCACTTGCATTATTTCGGCAGGGAACGGATTTGGTACCGAAATCTTTCAAAACCTGGTTCCTTCTAGCATAAGTTCACAACTTTCGCCGGCGAGGGCCTCTATACCACTAAGCAAGCGTGTCAATGGCGGTTGAAGACAATAGTACCGTTTTATCCGTTCTCGTGGCAAAATTCAGATTTATTGAAACCTCATACAGTTAATGACATCCGCCCCGACCAGGAGCGCCACTGCCAACTGTATGTAAGGTAGCAAACTACCAAGCAACTTAACATTCAGTTTGGAGCCCCCAGTCAAGATAACTGTCATCAAATGTATGAGGTTTAGATAGTTCTAAATTTCGCCACCTGAACTGATTAAGTGGTGACCCATCGTCATTCCACTACCATTGAGACGACATAGACATCCAGATGCAGAAATGTCCATTAAAGTTAATACCTACTTATTGACATAAACAGATGGTATTACATTTCTAGAAGCTTTAACTTTAATTAACATCTCTGCAGCTGAGTGTCAGTCCCATTGGTGCAGGCAGAAACCACAGATTACCACCTGGTACGACCCAAACATATTTTTTACTTCCTCTACATTTAATAATTCGCTTCGTACACTCTTGTCAGATTGGATATGTACCTAACACGGCCTTTTCTCAGTACGTCACCAATTTGGTTTAAGTACATTCCTAGGCCCTTTCTTCCAACCTTTCCAATTACATTTTTGCATTGTACTGTGTAATAAGAATAAATAAAAGCTCTTATTAACTACCCCAAAAGGTACCTTTTACTAGACAGTCACAAATATAGGTCAAATTTTGAACCTTAATCCTTGTCGCTTGAGCAAAAAATGAGAATTTAGGAAATTGTTTTCCGATAGTTTAGTTTACATGTTTGTTTATTATTGTTGCAAGCTAAAGCCAACAATGCTGAAATACAGCATAGAAAAAGCGTACGGGCAACTGGTGCGGAATTATTATTGTTTTTTCACAATCGATTAGCACCTGAATTATCTATTTTTTCGATTAACTATTTTACCACATTTTGATATTGTAAAATTCTCTGAATATTGTAAAATCAATCTCTGAATATTAACCTCTGAATATTGTTAAATTCATCCTGACGCGACGTGGTGAATCTTATGTCATGAATTCTTTCGTGAATTATTATTTGTGGTAAAAAATACTAAAAATAGATAATTTTAGAGTAGTTGGTCGTGTCGTGTTCTTTATATACATCATTATTAAAGCGCTGAACACACCTACTGTGTGCGTATCGTACCCGCAGGGCGTTGCGTGCGCGTCACAGAATAGATATAAAAAACTGCGTATTTGTAGTATTCATGAGAGACTAAGAGACGACCAACGCTTGCGTATTGCGTTGTTTCTTATAAGTCATACAATCTGCTAACGTCTGCTTGCAAACCTGAGCATTAGATGTGTTCTGAGCTTTACGCGGAAAAATATAACTTTTTTAGATGAATTTGTATCAGAAAAAGGCACTCTTCTTGTGTCCTTCGGCATCAGTTTAAAAGTTATTTAAATAATCAAATTATCTTTTACAAATAATCATTAATCATGATCACTTTATGGTTTCTTTAGCAGACCTTTAAAGGTGACGTAATTTCTTATCTTATACCATAACATCATCATCAAATAAGTTAAAAAAATATATCTGACTAGCTTTTTGTCAAATAAGAATTTGCTCATGCTAGTTCGTGTTATAATGAAATATCAGTAAGATGCAATGCGATAGACAATCAGCGCTGCACAGTTGGAGGTCGGAGGGCACTAACCATTAATTTTTTTTTGTCACATTGATTAATTTATTGCATGAATTAATTGTTAAGTAGCGGCGTCATTCGCACCCGCTTTAGGTAAGGTTTCTGTGGAGTGTGGGGGAGTGCATTAACATGTTTTATTAATTATAGGTAAGTGTCTGCAAACGTCTTCTTGGCTGAATGATTTTTCTTTCACAATAGCTTATTGTCCTTATATTAATCCTAAAACTTTTTTACCTATGATTGAATTTAAAGTTGCCCTTTAGTGATTTTGAATGTTACTGCCCCTAGCCAAGAAGATTTTTGTACTATGTTAAGTCCAAGAGTGACTACTGACAAGAATTCATTTCAGTTATAGAAGTTATATTCTTTAATTGATTTTGCAGGTGTGGTTTGCGTGGAAAGTATGTCACATTTGGACGTAATGTGTGCTTGTTTGTTGATTGTTATTATTTTTTTTATTTGGCTAATTGTCGAAATGCTTACTTTCGTATTTTGTGTGGTCGTGTGTGTGTTTGTCTTGCATTTTGTGGATAAGGAATTTTATCTTTGTAGCGAGCTAACTCGCGGTGCACTGCAGACCGGTGTCACCTCCTTGCCGCATTAAATGTTGTTATCGTTATAACCGCACACTAATTACCCCCGCACCCCTTAACGCATAAGAGAGGTAAATTTAGATTTTAATTTTAGACATTATTTTAATTTAATCCTAAATGTATTTTAATTAAGAATGAAACCAATTGAATGGCATAATTATAATGTATTAAAATTTGAAGCTTTTTTAAGGCAGCATCGGTATATTTAAGCATGTGTCTACATTATTGTTATGAATTAAGGGCAACTGCAGGCGGCGCCTCGGCCGAGCGGATAACTTGATCTAACGCACAGTCACTTAGTAGAGTAGGACCCTCCACACCCGTTCTGTGGTACACTGAGGGGTAGTTTACATGCGCGGACATCCTTAAGCTGAGTCTCCTGTCGTGTTTTGACGTGTGTTTAGTATTTTGCCAATCAGTCAGTTTGTGTAAGGGACAGACTAATCGGCAAAACATGAAACTACAAAACGCACAGGAGTCCCGCGGCACGCACCTAATTAAAATACGTAATTTAAACTATGATTTCTAAATCAGGATGTTTCGCGGCAACCTTGTTATGTAAATGTACATATGTTCCATTCTGAACCAACTACTTATCCTAATACCAAGCTGATTTTGTACGCGAAATCGGTTTTCAGCAGAGTTAATGCTTGGCTACAGTGTAATAGTTGGTTTGGGGTGGAATTTATCTGCGATAGGTGTCAATTAGTCTCCGTAAAGCTGTCTAAGAAGCTATCCCAATGGTCACCCAGTCATAGTACCCAGTCGATACGTACTGTGCGGTTAGTCCACGTCCGTCGAGGCAGGGTCGTCGCTGCGCTAGGTTTATTGCACAACTGGCAATCTGCATTTTTTGATGTTTTTTCAACGAGAATATTCATGTTATTATAGTTTACTATATCTGTCTATGAATAAGTCTATTTAAAATCAGGTTTTAAGTAAATCAATTTGGATCTGTTTTCTCAGCAATGAATAAACAACAGCATTATGAAATTATCTATCTACAAAATCTAACATTTTGTAACGAGACAATATGAATTTATCTCTCGATGTTTTATGAGATTTTTAAATAATATTAACTCAATATGGCATGCCAGTTATTAATAAATTTAAGTATAATGATTTAAGGTCCGTGGTGTTTCATTTGTTTGCTTTTTCACTAACTCACACGCACGCTAGCTTTTAACACGTTAACTTTATTAGATAAGTATTGCACCATGGTTTAACTGAGAGGTTTTCCTTCGATGGCGCGAGGTCGCGTCGAGTTAAGGTATTCAAAGAGTCGGTTGCGCTCGCGTCGGTCGGCCGCGTCGGTCCGTGCTACATTATGTCAACCACGTAACGTAAATAAACACTGCGAGTGTTGGGCAACAGTGAAGGTGATAGTGTTGGTAACATCTTATCTGCGACTATGGCGACCGCAGTGTGCGACAAATGGGTCGCGCTTAAGATTGTGGAGTTTGTGAGTATTTGTATATCTACCTGTAAACTGGGTTAGATTATCAATGCCATCGATGTTTTGTACTTCGGTGATGTTTAAACAGGCGTACGTGTAACTACTCACATTTATATGCTCTAATTAGACATTTTGGTATATATTTATCAAACCGATATTTTGTAATTGAAGTTTTATGTATCGGTGAATTTTTACAAAAAGGACGTGCTGTGCTTAACTTAAAAAATATAGGCTAATTTTATAAACAAAAGCTTTTTAAATCTTCTTTTTTTTAATCAATTTCAAAAGGGTATATTTAATTAAGTTGTTCAGCGTAGTAATCTCAAGGGTTTAAAAAAGAAAAATACCTACTTAATTCAGTCTGATGGTTTTATTTATATCTGCATTTGAAAGTATGCCCGCGATCATACAAACTTTTGTTTTGACGCCGCTACGCGTGTTGCTGTCAGTTGGCTTCAAGTATTTTCAACATTTGTTGAATGAATACCCATATCCTTTCATGACATCTATACTTAGTTGGAGTTTCAATCAATTTGCATTCGTTGATAATGATGAGTAACATTTAATTTTAAAGCTTTTTTCTTCCCTAATGCCTAGGCAGTCATTAATTGGAGGCCTTTGACACTAGGACTAATATAACACCATACTCAATGCCCAAGATATAAGTTTCTTGTAATATCAACTGGTAGGTTTTGAAAGGGTACTTGGTTCTTTTATAGTTGGTTCAGGCATATTGGCCAATAGAAAATAATATCATCTGCTAAATGCTTTCATAAAATGTACCATTCTGGATTTTTCGATATGTCAGTGGTTGCGCAAAAAGGGACCTCAATGGAAAATAATTGATTTCGAGTAAATCGCGTTCAAAGTTTCGAGTCCATATGAGTTTCGCCTCGAGCACGCTCACTAAAAAATCCACAAAAAAAAGTATGGCACTTATGGTTTTTTTTGATTAGACCAAAACAAAGCTGAAAGACCACAGAAACAAAATTAATGAAAAACAAAAAAACCCTTTCCAATCCCTCCAGGTCCCGTTTTGCGTAACCACTCACATATTATTTCTCAGTTTTTCCTGTTTCATATCATATCTCGCCTTCTAACATCTGGTTTCTGCATCTAATACAATGCAATACTAATGCATAATTAAATACATTCCATAGGTAATGGTACGTCGCATGTCATTAAGGCACTTGCGGTTTTAAAAACCACTTGTGGTATAGTTAGGATCTAGTTTAGTATTAATGGAACTTTAATTTTCTGGTTAGCTGTTAAGTAGTTGTTTAGTATTTTTATCATATTATGTACTTGGTTGTTTGATTTGATTACTTAACCATTTTTTATTTTTCTAAACATTAAGAAATTTTTAAGATTGAAACTTTTTGCCAATTTTTTACAATATTTTATGTAATAAGACACGGACGTCAAGTCAATTAACTTGACAATTAACTAACAAAAAAAAACTTTGCTCATAATAAACTTTATGTGTGTGATTTTGAAAGAAGATATAAAAAGTATTACAGCGTTTTGCGGTAGTATCTTATTTTCTTAGATTTTGGCGATTTTAAAACCTGTTTGTTTATGGAAAGTACCTTGCAACTAAGCTTTAAGTTTACTAAGGTACCTGCATGCCAAATTTCAGGCGTCTAACTTAAGCGGGTTAGATTTTTCATACAAAAGGGTTTTCCCGCTAATTCCCGTTCCTGTGGGAATTTCGGAAATTCCTTTCTTAGTGCACCTCTACGGTACCTAAGCTACGTCCCTTCCAAATTTCAAGTCCCTACGTTTAGCCGTTTAGGCTGTGCGTTGATATGTCAGTCAGTCAGTTTGTTTCTCCTTTTATATATTTAGATGCGACAATTTTAGGTTTTTTCTTATATAGTTTTTCTCAAATCATGTAAGTAATGTTAGTTTCTGCTACCTAAAAATCATTCTTTGATTAAGATGCAGCGTTAACGCATCAAATTCCAAAACCTAACTACAAATACACGTTTTAACAACGTAATCAACGGATTTACGTGAATCATCGTTGTAATTGTGTGTTAGTTAGTTTAGTCACCGCTAATGACGGTATAATCACTATGATCTATTTGTTGTGTGGTGCAGGTTCATTGCGACCTGATTATTGGGCTGAGATAATACACCGATGCTAAGTTCTCACGATATCAAGTCACTCGCTCAGATCAGCTGATTTGTTGTTTGTTACACATTACGGTATTTATAGATCGTGTCGAGATACAAAGGATTTTGATAGATATCGTCAGTTTAGTGGAAAAATATTATCATTTATTTATTGTTAATTTAGGAAATTTGACAGAATTACATTATGGTAAATATTCTATAATTATAACACATTGTATTCGCCAATTAAAAGATTTCTCAATAAAACATGTTGAAAACAAATCTTTAACAAAATAGGTTTGACAACATAAGTCTAAAAAGAAAATTCCTTGAGATTTTGATTCCAAATCCACATCTTATATTTTTTTTCGAATATAAAAAAAAATTTTTTGGGAAAGCTAATGTTTGTTATAACTATCGATATGATTTTCTAAAACAGCAGCAGAGGCTAAAAGATGAAGCGATCATTTTGATAACTTTCTATTCGATTTGACGATACCAATCGGCGAAATCTTCATAAACACGTTCGCGTTTTTGTATTTCAAAAACAAAGCTACCCGAGTGGAAAATGGACTAGCTTTCTAACAGTTTAGTCCGTTCGTTCATACGATTGTCATTTATTATTGCTGTTACATGGATACCAAAAATAATATAAGCGTTTTTGTATGTTGAACAAGCGAGCCGTCGATTAACACCAAATGTTCATTTTTTGCAGTTTGAAATTTGGATCAGAGTTTACATTGACCGACCAGGCCTAGTGAATGTTCACCAAATGGCTTAAAAATCTTTTCTGGCGTAGAGGTGAACATATATTGCGTGACGCTTACGTGACAGAATTAAAAGGGATGTGTGGGTTTGCCAAAATCTCTTTCTCTACTCAACCCATTTGAGCATACAATCTAAGTAGTCAGGTTCTCCTGTTACTAGGGTCACGTAGGTCAGCTGGCAATCGCTCCACTTTAATTGTTTGACCAGGCAAATCCTGCGTCATTGGTCAAGCGTATCCCGAATTAGAATCGGGATTAAACGCCAAAAGGAAGGGGATAAGACTAAGGGAGATGTGTTCACAACTCTCAACATCGCCAAAAATAGAGATATATTGGATTAATTTATTACTTAAATTGTTGAACATGCCACTGTTCACTATATAACTGAGATTACCATTAGTCCTTGACTCTATTTTGCTGGAATAGCAACAATAATACTCGTATTACCTATTTACGTGACATGTCAATACCTATAAAATGCGCTAGAACTATTTAACTAACTGCCGTACTCAGAGACGTCAATTAACCCTTTTAGCGCCAAGAGTTTTCGTCAAAAACGCCCACCACACGCCACGACATCAAAAAAAAATTATGTCGTGGCGTATGGCGAACGCTTGGTGAACGATATTAAAGTAAAAAAAAATCTGATATATCAGACTTTGGCGGTGAAAAGGTTAAAGTTAAGTACTATTAAACTCTGATGTTGTCATTCTCAATTTTGTTGATATAAACAAGGATAGCATGACATTTAATTACTTCTTAACTTTAATTGACGTCTCTGAGTACGGCAGAAAGTATTCTACCTACACAAAATACACATTAACCTTTGTTATCATGATAAGTTTTAATTTAAAAGGCGAAATTTTGTTTTATTTCTTACACTTACGATTTAAGGATGACAAAAGCTTTAAAAAAGATACAGACTCATTTAATTTCATTTATTTACATTGTGTTGTATTTACGTAATTTTTTACAAATATACAAACTTGCGTACTAGAAAGATGTTTACCGAAATTTTTCGCCCGTGATATTGTGTATGCAGAATGCGCTAAATTGCACACCAACATAATGTGCACATTTATTTACAACGCACAGCACGTAGAGTTACATGTTTAGTTGTGGTAATTTACGTTGGTAGCACGTAGTCATATTTCAAACGTCTCCAATGCCATTCCCACGACGTAGCGTGGTCAACCGGACAACGTAGGACCGCGAAGGCATTGTACCATCTGTACCCCATTGTACGTAACAATGCAGCTTCCTTTTTGATGGCACGCAAGGCTTTTTCCATGGCTCACGTTTGCATTTTTTTGTTTTTTGTTGCCTTACTAATACTAACTTATGAAGAATAACAAGGTAAGTGCGCTTTTGTTTTGTCTTTTGTTGTGGTTTTTACTGTTTAATTGATTGGTTTGCTAACTACTTAACACACTATTTACTAATAATAATATTATTTTTTAAGTGCAATTTTGATTACTTAAATAACTAAGTAATTTACCACCTCATTAATGCCTAGTACCTACAGCTGTTCAAGACAAATTGTTTCCTTTGCTGGCTGTGTGGTCCCTTATAACTTAGATTAAATATTGTTAACTTAGATAAAAAAATAGATTAATAATATCCATAATTGTTTAAAATGCTCAAACATTAGAAAATGATAAGTTACACTATTGTTAGCAGACCTGGAATCAAGTGACACGGTGCGGTGGTTGTGCGGTTAAGAGCACAAAGCTTGTGGTCTTGGGTTCGAATCCTGCCTTTGTTCAATTTCTTTTTGTTTAAAAACTGAGGAGTAAACGAATGGTAATTGTGATCTTATTTAAATATGAAGTATATTTTGGTTTAGCTATAGAAAAGTAATGTTTTAGGTTAAGGAAATTCTCAAAAATCTATTTTTTTTTAATATATAGTATTCATAGCCTTAACTGAATGGTCATTAGTGCGGTGGTAAAATTATTCAGAAATAGCATCCTGTTTTAAAAAAAAAGTTGAGTAGAAAGTACTTACTTATTTTTTTAAATAATTACAGCCTACGCAGACGAGAGACAGTCCTTGGGATACTATTTGTCCGTCAAATTAGATCGCATTATGTCCCCAACTGCATGGAGCGTATTATTTGATGCAGTTATTAGCGTTCTATTTTGTCAGCCCAACAAAGTACCTTTAGATTCTGTGAAAATGCTTTCCGAAATCATAATAAATAGTATTCTTGGATAACTCACGCAGGAGCATTCAACCCAAATTAAAGAAACGAATAGAATATTAAATACACTTTATTCAAATTCAAATTATTTTATTTGCAACAATATGTTTTACATTAGATGTCAATTAAGAATGTTTACAGTGAGTCACATATTCTACCTAACCTAATAGGCATGCAAATATTGTCACAGTTTAGATTTATTATTACAATATACAATAAGTTATTTCTATGTCCATGTTTTAAAATCAAAATATTCTTTTAGGTCATAAAATAAATGTTCACAGTGTTAAATAAATAAATGTTTAATGTTATTAAATTGACACAGTATAAACTTTACAGCTAAACACATTTATATTACGCCTAATATAAAAATAAGGCTTGTACATACCATGGGTGCTAGATAACTAACATAATATACTATTAATATTATTGCAAATACATACATACATTTTATACATAAACACCGAGAATCCTCATAAAAGTTGTAAAAATCGTTGAAAATATTACTTGTTGAAATTTATTGTCAAATATTTGTTTTGGTCGGACATCGAACCCACAACCTTCAGATTAGTAAACAAGATTATTAATTATATACTGATATATCAGGTTTACTCCATGCTGTGTAAGTAGCATAAAAAAGAAACTCAAAGAAAAATTTATGAACGAATAGTATGAATGTATTTAAATCCTTTAATGTAACTTTGTCTTATTTTAAGTAACACTCTGAATGTTCTATGAAAAAAAGCTATGTATTCTATGAAAAAAATCTATGAAAAAAAAACTGCAGTTGTTAGATACGGATGGCATTTTCACTGATTCGGATTGGATGCAATGGGTCCTTAAGGATGTCCCTCTTCTGCGCAGCCCTCAGTGTGACCATAAACTTGACACCTCCGTTATGATCGCCAGCTATTCTGCGTGGCGTGCCTGGTTACAAAGCGCGTGTCTCAAGATGACGAGGCGCGCCTGTCGCTGCTACTCCAGAAGCTGTCGCGGGAGTGGTCTCTCCTCACTTCTGTCACGTGGGACTCCGTGGGGGGTGCCTTCGCTGATGCTGTTTATGGAGGTTAGTCTCCATCATCATTATCATCATCATATTCAGCCCACACCAACCCACTGCTGAGTATCGGACTCTTCTCCGTAGCGCCAATCGTCACGGTCCTGTGCTAACCTCATCCATAGAGGTCCCGTCAATTTGACGAAATCGTCTGACCATTGGGCTGGTAGTCTACCCACTGACTGGCCTGGTGAGTCTTCTTCCTAGCACTTAATTCCGTTTCTCATTCGGGGTATCTACGCATCCAGGAGAAAACAGTCACCTGGATCATATTTTTTTTTACCAGCCCATATACGTCCCCACCCCACCGAGGTGGCACGGGCCTTCCTAAGAAACATGAAGGGGATTCAGCCCATAGTCCACCACGCTGGCCCAATGCGGGTTTGTGGACCTCGTGCCTATTGAAAACGAAATTTCTTGGACGGGCGGGTTCCATCACGATGTTTTCCTTTACCGTTGAGCAAGTTAATAATTAGACATCCGTACATAAATCTGGAAAGACAAATTTAGTGCTACAGGCTGGCACCAGGATTTGAACCCGCGACCTTCCGATTCCAAGTTTGGCTCATTACCAACTGGCCTATCACCGCAAGTGTACACTTAAGAGCACGTCAAGCTTGACTTTTTGGACTTTGGACCGGCCCTGCATTGTATGGCGCGCAGAATAAATCAGAGCTCAGCTTAAACTGGTAGTTTAAAGCGTGACCTGCTCTTTACTGTACTAAATTTGTTTTATTTTGCACCAGGTTACGTGATGATTACCTTCGGGCTGATACTAGCGCGCGTGTTTCAAGAGATTCCGCGAGGGAAGCGGATTCTGGAAGGGTTCCTGCTCGGCTTTGGCATGCTGTTCTTTCTAGTCTTGGGTGAGTTAGATTTTTCCGCATCTTTACTAATTGTACTTTTATCTGCATAACTTTAAATTTAAAAATTTTGTTTCATCCGCGACATTCGATCGCTTATACTTTTTAAACAACAGAACCGATTATGTTCAAATATTGCTAAGAACCTTCTCGATCAGGTCAGCTTTTAAACAAAAAAAAGGATTTTGAATCTTATTTTGCTATAAATAAATTTATTATTTATACATAACTTAAATCTAGGCTAATTCCAAGTTTTCGTCTACAAGTATCTGCGTGGGTTGATTAAGCTAACAGCTTAGAAAAAAGTATTTTTTAAACATATCGATACAAAAATCCCGCGATAATTTTAAACAGTATATTACTACCAATTTATCTACTGATGTCTAACGAATAAAAATAGAAAACCAATGCTAAATAAGAAACCTTACAGGAAATAAAATTGCAACATATTTCATTTAATCAATCAGTAGTATTTTCCGACCCCAAGGGACAAACGCGTGAGCTTATGTGTACAAGATACACACATTTCATTTACACTGTCGTGTTCGCTACTGTTGTGTCAGCTTCGTACACAAAGTAATCGAAACTATGCTCAGCTTGAAAACAGTTACGATAACGCTACTTGGAAGGCTTTCCGCCGTAGTTTCACGCCCCAGTTGTATTAAAATACAGTGTCCAACGTAATCTACGGATCATGTACGATTTTACACACAAAACCTTTGTCAAAAAAGTAGTGATAAAACTTTTCAAATTAGTAGAGTGCTAGCTTTCCGCCCGGAACTTCGTTCCTTCTTTTGAACGAGAAAAAAACCAAATGTGTTAAATTTACCTTGCCCAATGTTAAACAGGTTAATACCAATGTACAGGTTAGGAATGAAAAACTGGGCTTTGTGGAATCTACTGTATTCTTAGGAATAACTCTTGATGCAAAGCTTCAATGGGGTCCTCATATTGATAAGTTAGCGAGCAGACTCAGTTCAGCAGCCTACGCAGTTAAAAAAATCCGTCAATTATCGGACGTTGAAACCGCGAGAACCGTATATTTCAGTTACTTCCACAGCCTAATGTCATATGGCATTTTACTGTGGGGTAATGCTGCGGATATCAATAATATCTTTGTTCTGCAGAAAAGGGCTGTTCGCGCGATTTATCAAATGAGACCTAGAATGTCTCTTAGACAAATGTTCAAAGAAATAGATATTTTGACTTTTGCATCCCAATATATATGTGACAATCTTTTATATGTGAAGAAAAATGAACATTTGTTTCAGAAAAATAGCGATAGGCACAATGTTAATACAAGGACCAAGCATAAACTGGATGTACTAGACAGTCGTCACCACAAGGTCACGAACTCTTTTATGGGTCAATGTATACGTTTCTATAATAAGATTCCCATGTGTATTCAAAATTTACCTTTGGATAAATTTGACAGTGGTTAAACAAAAACTTTGCAAAAAGGGCTATTACAAAATTTCTGATTATCTATCAGACAGGCAGCCATGGGAATGAACTGCTCAGCTCTAGAGTTATTTCAGATTTAGTTAAAATTAGTAAATAAGAAAATTTGTAATGCGATTTAAAAGAGCAACCTCAGAGTTTCTTGCCTGTTCTTCTCTGAGGAAGACTGCACCTTTGCGAATAGGCGTAGAGTCAGTAGGATCAGAGGTACGAATGCGTATGTATGTATTTAAATCGTTTAATGTATGTTTGTATGTATTTCATTGTAATCTTGACTTGTTTTAAGTGACATCCTGAATGTCCTATAAAATAAAGATTTTTCTATTCTATTCTATTCTGTGGGAATTTGGGAAAATTATGTAGCCTATATGTTAATCCAGGGTGTCAACTACCGCCATACTAAATTTCATCAAAATTGATCCATCCGTTTGAGCGTGAAAGAGTAACAAACATCCAAACTTTCGCGTTTATAATATTAGTAAGGAAGTTAGGATTAGTCGATACTCAATATATTTATTGCAATTCTACACTGGTTAATTAAGATGGTACAATTAAAAGTCCTTACATTGTAGACCCTGTAGGGCACAGCAATCTTAACAATAACTTTCGCTTTTGTGAAATATAAATTGTTTACTTAACAATAGTCAAAAAAGTAGTGATAAACTTTTCAAATTAGTAGATATTGGGCCATTTTAAAATTTGCTTAACTTCAGACGGTGATTATCTCCGTGAAACTGAACAACTTACCTCATGGAACATAGGTCAAAATATGAATTGACATCTCGATTGACATCCTTAATTTTCTCTAACAAAAAGTCACCCATTATAAGAGACTTCACCCCTCAAAGTCTACAACAATTTTCCATTTGAAAAAAAATAAATAAACTATGTATTAAATAAATCGCTAATTGCGCTTGGATGACAGACACACAAATACACAAACACAAAAGTCAAACCTATGATACCCGCCTTTTTTTGTTGGGGTTTAAAATTGATATACTTACATACGCTCATCACACCCATAATCCGTAACGGGGCAGGCAGAGCAGCAAGTGTTTCTAGAACATCAAAAATGATATTTTGTGTGAAAATTACGTTCATAATTCAGATATTATGTTGAGCAGTGTACCGCTGGTAGTTAAAGCTAACGTCACGGTCCCTGCAGCCGGGTTGACAGTCGGTCACGACTCGTTAAAAATATCCACTAGACAGATTGGGATGCCGCTCGGTATAACGGTTGCTGCGATAGCTTTGTTGAGGCTCATCTCCGCACGATGCGCCATGATGTTTTGAAGTTTTTTCCCGCTAATTCCCGTTCCCGTGGGAATTTTGCAATATCCTGTTGCAACTAAGCTTTAAGTTTACTAAGGTACCTGCATGCCAAATTTCAAGCGTCTAACTCAAGCGGTTTAGATTTTTCATACAAAAGAATTTTCCCGCTAATTCCCGTTCCCGTGGGAATTTCGGGAATTCCTTTCTTAGTGCACCTCTACGGTACCTAAGCTACGTCCCTTCCTTTTAAGTGCCTACGTTAGCCGTTTAGGCTGTGCGTTGATATGTCAGTCAGTCAGTCAGTTTCTCCTTTTATTTATATATTTAGATAATATCAGTAAGGATTGAAATGATGTTTTGATGTAAAGAGACTGCGAGCTTTAATTCTTATCACGGGTGTAAGGGTCAGCTTAGCAAATACTTAAATGGTGGAATCTACCTATAACTATGATCAGCTACAAGTAGTTTATTTCTATTTTTTATTACACTTAATTGTGCATCCACAGATTGATATCCGTGGCCTTGTCTTATTACGTTAAATTGTTACTATTTAGTTATGTAATTTAAAAATTAAAAAAAAAATTACTAACTTTTTCATTTGCCATTTTATGAGAAATCGATTTTTTTGAGAATCACCTCCCCTCTAAAAGTTTCGCTAACTAATTTAAAGTCACCTAGGTTAACCTAACCTAACCCGAAACGTTAATAATTTTCCACGTTATAAAAACGTATGAGTCACCGACTTCAATCCCAACAACAGTTCGAAATATCACACTTATTTAGATGATGTTCTGGTTTGTAGTATTTTTTTGTTTCTATTGTTTTTTTTAAAGCGCAAAATCATTATCGATGAAATTTATATTGGACCATCTCTGGAGTATACTCTTTCGAACAAAAAAAGAATTTTGAAAATCGGTCCATAATTGGCGGAGAAATCGGTGAACATACAGAAAAAAAATACATACAGTCGAACATAGAACCTCCTCCTTTTTTGAAGTCGTTAAAAAACTAAATACGTTGCTTCCAGTTAAATACGAATCTAGGTAAAAAAAAACTACTAAAAATGTATTTTGTTGTGATTTTGATCACTAGACTTGCCAAATCCTGGATCATGGTACCCTCATTCTCATACCCCGAATGAGAAACGGGACTAAGCTCTAGGAAGAAGATAAGTGTTGTGATTTTTGCTCGTGAATAATAGCAGGACGTCTTCTACTGAAAGTAAATAGAAATCGTCTCACAACCAACGTGAGTAAGGGTCACATAGTCCATTGTTTTAGGACGCCTTTGAAAATGTTGTTATGGTTACATATTCCTGCCTATACTACCCACGAATCATTCCAAAACAATTTGTCAAATTATTAACAATACGTAGAACATATTTATTAACATACTTTATTTTATTTATAAACATTAGCCAGTGCTGTCCCATTGCAGGGCAAAGGCCTCCCCTGGTTAATAAAAAAAATGCCCATATTGCAGCGGTGGGTTTGGACTGCAAGCCAGGGCCACCCTTTCTCGCTACATAATACTGATATTTTATAACTATTCGACATTTTTACATATATATATTTTTTTACGTGTAATGATTTCTAATACGGATATATTCTATCTGAAATAAATAATTTCAATTCAATTAAGCACGTATGCGTATGCGATAGATTTGACATAAACACCACTAATTCCCTAACCCATCTTTGAGGCGCTTTGAAGGTCTTTCTTCGGCAGCATAATAACTAAAAAATAAGTTATTTCCTTCGAACTCTTTAAGTGGATGCTTTTACAGCAAACGCTTTCTCAGAAATTTTTCCTTTTGTCATTTATCGCATATCTCGTTTCGGATCTTATTCCGTGGGAAAAAACTTTATATCAAAAGCAAACACTTTTACTTTGTCGTTGTAGAGAGTTAATTTAAATACAAATATCACTGCAATGTAGCTCTATGCATTGGCGTTCCCTGATCTAAACCGATCAGTGAGGTAAAGCAACGACCACAAGGGCAGGGTGACCAAAGTGACAATTTATCATGAGCGTGTCCGTGCTTCGGAGAGCACGTTAAGCCAGCGGTCCCGGCTGTTATTGGTTGACTTGCAGTCGTTAAAACCATCAGAGGCCATTTGGCGGCTTGAAAATTCTGACACCAGCGTTAGGCAAGTTCGCCACACACTTAGACTGTTACCATTGATAAACAGTAGAATACAATGTAATGTTCTGGAAGACTCCCAAAAATAATTCTGCTCATAATAATGATGAGCTTTTTCGTTCATTATAAGTAATCAAATCGGATATGAACACTTCGGAAAAGTTACATCCAATGAAAAAGGTTTTATTTGATCGAAAGTTTTACAAGACAATTTTATAAACGGAGCTTTGTAAGTATTAAAATACCTATGTCAGGGGAACCTGTTCTTCCATAATGTTATTGTCTCAAATTAGGTAGAACATAAACTAATATTTAGGTACAGTGCTTCTATTTATCTTAATGTCTCTAGGCCAGTGTTTTTAAATCTTTTTGAATTCGCGACCCCCTAAGGTCCCTAAGACCCTTTTAGGCTAAATCTATGTAGTAAAAAATCCCCTTATGGGATAAGTCCGCCTTTGTACTGTTTTTCTTATAATGTGTCTTGTGTAACTTATGATCATGTACAATAAAGAATAAATACATACATACATACTTCGAAGATTTTAAAACACATAATAAAAGAGATTGCCGCGTGGTAGACGCGGAAGGCGGGGGCATCAATTATACAGGCACTGCCTTTTCACTGAAATGGTCTTGGTTTAGTGTAAGATTTACAAATTTTAGTATTTTTCTTTTACCTGCGACCCCCCGAGTAAGGCTTCACGACCCCCCTGGGGGTCGCGACCCACAGTTTGAAAAACACTGCTCTAGGCAAACAATGTTTATCTCGTTCTTGTCATTTTAAAATCAACTTATTCATAATAAGTTTGCCGAACCACAATAAGAAAATATGTAAAAGTACTGTAACTGGAATTAAATAAATATTTTTCCATCTTAGACTTAACACAGAAGACCTCATCAGAATCGATCCAACAAAAGTCCGAACAAAAAAATATTATGCAGCACTTTGCAATGGAGAAGCCACTGTTAACATTACTGGTAGTTACTCGTTACCATAACGTGACATAACTCATAGGCAAACACAGTGGGCGGGTCGGCGATAGAGAAAGTGACGCATCGCATACCAGGCCAGGCCCTTTGGGAAACTTTCGGAAGTCTCGATAAGATAGGAGAGCTAAGTCAACAGCGATTTCGAAACTTAATAAAGACAGTCACCAACAAACACAGTGATATTCTGACACCAGGGTTAGTCAAGTCCGCCACATACTTGACTATACCTCCACGATAAGAAGAAGATAGTATTTTTAAAAAAATAAATCAAAACATTAAGAAAATACTTAAAATTAGGCCAAAACACCCAGTTGCAGGAACATTCATCAAAGTGAATGCTACTGTAATATCATACTCTCACTTTCTGTCTCGCTTATGTAAACAAGGACGGCATTACATTTAAAGGAGCTTTAACTTTATTTATTCGAAACACATAACAGAAAATAATCCCTATATATATGCTTGTATTACATGGTATAGGTTTTTAACTAGATTGAGTTCCAACAGGATGTGTTTACACCATGGTTACATTTTGTGGAACCAAGAAAGTCTTAAATATTACAAATGAAATTTAAATAAAAACTTAACAGTTATTTTATGGGTTGGTGACAATAATACATTTTAATTAAGGTTAAGGTTTAACTTTAATGAAGTTTCTTTCTTGAAGTGGCGTTCACTGATCTCAACCGATCAGTGAGGTTAAGCAACGTACACAGGGACAGGGAACCTGCCATCAGGTCACCCATGTGACCAAAGTGGCAATTTATCACGAGAGTTTTTTTCGTTCTTCGAAGGGTACGTTAAGCTATCGGTCACGGCTGTTGTCGATTGACTACAGTCATTAAAACCAAGTCAGAGGCCATTGGGCGGTTTGAAAACTGACACCAGGGTTAGCCAAGTTCGCCACACACTTGACTATACCTACACGATAAGAAGGAGAAGAGACTGCAACTTGAGTGTAAAATAGCACCACCCAAGCATCTTAAGATACTTGCCATGTCAAGTGATAACTTTAAATATAAAAACAACTTAATCGCAAAATATCCGGTTCAAAACGCAAGAAGAACCGGTATTAGATAATTTTCCCGCAATTTGCCTTTCAATTGATTTATTTTTAAATAGTGACATCATCTCGGCTTAATCATTAACATTTTATTAAGATAGTTATAAGAAATTCCTATAAACAACTTTTTAAACTGCTCGGCTTAAAACCGACAGGTCCTATGTATAAAGAATGTAATTTCGTTAACAAAATCAGTCGTTTAAACTTAAACTGAACCAACTTGTTTCTGCCATTTGTTTGTATTGATTTGTATTCAAAACTAGTTTAATGGTTGCAAAACAGTTTCGTAAAAACCGGACAATGGGTTTGAAATAAGATATACTTATTATTTTCGGTTTAAAGTATACTTAAAGTAAGATAAAGGAGGAATTAGACTTATTGGATGAACTGTGTCAAAATATAATTATCTTGTAAATTTTTGACACCATACGAGTCTTGAGCTGGTTATTCCAAATATGGGATGCCATGGCATTGTATAGTATTCACATAAGTTAGTCTGCTGGGGTTTTTGAACAAAAATAAAAAGTTTATTAAGAGCTTCGGGGACCCTAAGCATAGACACCGTTGTTGAAACCTTGCTTACCCATCAGATACCTATATCTGTATTCTGGCTCAATTTAACCAAAAGGTCGTAGAATTTTTTATTGTAAATAGGCTGTAGGACGCACGTGCGTTTATATGATCAAACAGGTTCTAATATGAATATGTAAACAACGGTGCTGCATGTATAGAAATTATAGTCATATCTGATCGTTGTGACGTAAGAGCCACAGTGGGAAGAATATTACTGTTTTTTTCCTTGATATTTTCACCATATTGCGATCTGCTAACTGTGGAATTGCCTATAGAAATCTTTAACGTATATGTCAACTTCCACACCATTTGACACAAAAACGAATTCGTCAAGCTTTTCACCCAATCGGAATACAGCAATGCTCTTGTCGGGGTAGGCACGATACTGCTCCACTTGCCGCCTGAACATAAATAAAGTGGTGATATGTGTCAGAAACAACAAAACAAAACTCGTTAACCTATATACTGACTCTTAGGGTCTTCTTGGAAAGAGTTTGCAGCTGGCATAGCATATTCTAAGTTTTGTAAACTCCCGTTCGCATATTTTCGTTACTTAATACACCTTATGTTGTTGTCCACCAGGTGGTCTAGAGCTGGCATCTCTGGACTCTGTACCGTACAAGCTGATCACGAACGCAGCCGTCCTGGGGTCCCTCTCGCTGGTGGTGGCTGCCCTCTTCCTCATCGACCTGATGGGGCCTCGCACGTACTTCGCGGCCCGACAGTCCCAGACTGACGCCGCGCCCGCGTTAGTCTCGCCCAAACCTGACAAGAAAGTCTCCATAGCAACCATCACAATGACCAAAGCGAACGGAACGACCCAAGCCAAGGCAACCTCGCAAGCCAACGGACATCTCAACGGACAAACAGAACAAAACGTAATGTTGGGACAAGATACGACTGACTCGCAAACACAGAGGAGTCCAAGACCCAAAGATCTCGACCTGGAAAAGGCAAAAGAATCACCAAATAAAGAAGAATCCAGCCTATTCGATTCACCGAAACATGGATACATTAAATTTGACGATACATTCGAGCCTGAACTAGAAAAATCAAAATACGGCTCGCTAAGAACCGATTTCGAAGGCGGAAACTACATCCGCCTGTCAGATCCTCTGTCAGAGCTGCATTACGAACAAGAACTAGCCAAGTTCAACGAAAGATACTTCAAACAGTACTTAGAACAAGTAGATGGTAAATTCATTGTCAGAGAGAAGTACGTACCTGAGTTGCAAACGCCAGTCTTTTCGAAGATAAAGACTGGAAGGTTGAAGAGTTTGTACGACGATTTGTCGCCGACTTATGAACAAACTAGACAGAAGTCGCCTTCTAGAGTGAAGACAGTTCCATCCCCGACCTTACAGCAGTTGGAGGATTATTTAAAAGGGAACAAGACGCGGAGATCAGAAACTCCTCTTTTCCCGATGGAGCCCATTGAGGAGAAAGAAGGAGCCGATGTGGATAGAGCGTCGGGAACGCCCACCGATCCCGGCTACGTGCAGTATACCGCTGGGAAATGGTCAGAAAAGAAAAACCTAAGAACACCCAGACATAGTCCCACATAGTAACAGTGCTAATGACTGAACTTGTGACAGATTTTTATGAACTTATGTGCGTGAATCTGAAACAAATGTGTGAGTGAAAAACGTGATCATAAAACTAGCCATTTAATTAAGTTAAACTAATAATAATATATTTTCAAGTATTTGTACACAATAAATTATAAGTTTTAACATCAGAGCAGTTTTTTTAATGAATAGCGACGTCATTGTCCTTTAGCTTTTTGTTTCTTTTTTGTATAAAAACAAAAGAATTAAGTACCAAGGCAAACATATATAATTTCTTGGGATTTTTTTAAATTCAGGAAGTTCGTTGCTCTGTTCGACGCTTTAAGTGGAAGATTAGAGTTAATTTGAAAATAATGAGATGTGATTTTAGTGTGACACACATGTATTCCTCAAATATTTTAGATCCGTGTGAGTTTTCATTACATTGTTCCTTTAAACCATTTTAAAACTGACTCACTATCAAGTTCATTTAAAAAATGCTATTCATAAATGTCAAAGTGGATAATTCCTTTGGTCAAGAGGGCAAAAAACCAATGTCATGAGCAAAATCATTACTGTTACAATTTATCTTTTAGTTCACGTAAAATTGATGATCTTGGGCGAGACAATACGCTAAAATATCATTTTTAAATGTCAGTCAAGACCCAAAAGTTATCAATTTTGATGGCTAGTTTGCAGCTTCCGTGATGGTCACAAATAAAAAAAACAGAGAAGAATTATTTTTAAGAAAATGTCTGTAACACATCACCAAGGATGATATATTAATGTACATGGTATCAGGTTTCTTTATTTTAGCATGTACGAGTATTATCATGACGGGTCTGGCTTGAGTGGGCCCTGTCAAGCGTGATTGTAATTGTAAGACGGGCTGGTTTCCGCAACTCGACGTCAACATGCGGCTATTTTGCGTGACTTTTATTTATTAGGATGGCTGTCAGTCTAGCCACCCTAGCTCCTCCAGAAATTGCAGAAGTCCCTTAGGATCCTCCACAACCTCCGGGAGGGACCCGGGTGTGCCCAGGTGTTTGGCCCGGTAGTTGGCCACCTCCTTGCAGTTCAACACGACGTGGGCGGCCGTTTCTTCCTCCTCCATGCATGCTCTGCATAAAGGACTGTCGGTGATACCTAGAGTGTATAGGTGTTTGTTGAACATACCATGCCCTGTTATTACGCTCGTAACCGCTCGAAGTTGAGTCTTCTTTAGCTGGAAGAGCTTGCGGGAGAGACGTGTATTGATTGCAGGTAAGGCTTCCTTTGATTGTCGGCATCCCTTCTGGTTCTGCCAATTGTCGTTACCTTGTACCTTGGTTTGCAGTCTTAGCAGAGATCGAAGCCCGTTAAAAGGCACCGGTACTATCGGTTCCGGACCAATAGCTCCGGCGTCGGGCCCCCTTTTAGCAAGTTCGTCAGCTGCGTCGTTACCTCTGGATGTCAAGCGTGATGTGCGTTTAATCTTAGGTCAGCTTTTATTTAATGCTACTGCGACAAACTCGCGGCATGACTTAGGTCCGTATTACAGAACGCGACTCAGACTCTGATCTATACTTGAGTAGCAGTCGTCTTTTTCATTTTGATAGTGAGAGAAAGAGACAATTTATTACTTAAGTATAGTTCAAGACTTGAGTCTCCTTCTGTAATACGGGGATGTCAATTGTCAAACATAGCGCAGCTGTGCAGGTTCAGTTTTTTTAGTGCAGTCTTACCTGTGCGCTTAATACAAATAAAAAAAAATAAAAAAAATATATCTCGCATACACACACAACCTAATATTACTATTATATGTAGTCATATACTTACATTTCTTACCACATTATGCTTCTATGCTTGGTTTATACGATTCCACTTGAATTAAATTTTAAAATGTTCCTCAATCTTGTTAAAATACCTATTATGTAACTACGGCTATTATGCATTTGTCCCTTCAAAGACAATTGTACTCATGTACTCCAAATGCCTCTGCACTGCCTTGACCGAGCGAGCCTACGCCTCACGTACCCACGTGAACGAATTTCGCAATTGCGTTAAACATTACCGCCTTAGGGCTTCGCTAACAGAAAGGACCTCTGCAGTTCAATGGGTGATACAGTTCTGTCGAAACTGTAACTTTGAACTGTTGTTAGCGAGTGTCAAGAACAATGAGTTAATTTTCGCGACAATTCACAAGCTTGCGTTACCTACATACGCGTTTACAATTTAAGATCGTTTCGTTTCCTAGCTTCTTAGGTAGTTACACTGCATTTCATATTGCTTTTCCCTAAGAAAATTCTGATGGGTATATAGCTCTATAGTATTTGGAATAATAGCGTCATGCTCGAAATACGTCACGTTTCTATTTTGCAGAGAGTTCCTTTTGTTAAAATAATTGGTCCAATGCAAGTGCCAGCGCAAGATACCTAGGGTACCCATCGTCTCCAACCCTTTTAATTACACGCTCCAACGCAGCTGTTAAGTTCCTTGAACGATTTTCATTTTGGTTAAAATGGGAGTATTCTTATAGGTTTCCAGCAGCATCATAGATATATTTACCTATGTAACCCTGTAATGGGCATAGGCCGTTTTACTGTATTGTATATCAATGCCTGCCCTAGAGCAAGACTTAAATAAAAAGATCCAAGGGCCGCGTAGAACCACGCTTCTGAGTACGCCACGGCTCTAGCTGTGATTACCATGAGTAATGTGATAATTTTACGGGTGTTTTATATTTTAAATTATTGCTTATTATCCTCATTGGTGACCGTGCTGTCAACCGGTGCATGAAGGTTAACGATGCACCATGCAGTAGTGCAAAAAGAGGTTTCGTATATCCAGAAAAAACTAGTTTGTCATGTTTTGTAAATACGTTTCAGATTGAAACTACTAAACATAATTTTAGTTACGGAATGGAAGATTTTATTTAGGTAAATACCTTTTTTTAAAATTTATTTTAGAATAGCTTTCCGCGCGGGACTTCGTTCCCGTGGGAATTTGGGAAAATCATGTACCCTATGTCCATCCCGGATAATGTAGGATTCTACTGGTGAAAGAATTTTTCAAATCGGTCCAGTAGTTTCGGAGCCTATTCGATGCAAACAAACAAACGATCAAATCTTTCCTCTTTTTATGTATAGATAGGTACAGGGAATACGTAATGGATGAGTTTATGTAAGTGCTTTTTTTTGAAATTAATAAATATTTATTTTAGGTATAAATAAAGATACTTATGTTATGTGCAGTCTAAGAGTGAACATCCACTTCATTAAACCATTTAATCTACCTACATTTTAGTGTACAAATAACAGCACATCTGCTCTACGAAAATCGTCACAATTACGAACAAGTTGAAGCTGACGTCAAGGTCAACATAATATCTGATGTGCTATCGTGTGTAAGACATTTTTCAGATATAGCTTAAAAAGTTATGAATGAATCACACAAATATCTCTAATCTTTATCTCGTTTACAGCTTCCATCCGGTCGCGTAGGTAAGTCTTATTTATCTTATTTTATCTGAACAAGAACTTGATACGATGGCGACGACATTGGTAAGATTACGTAGTATCGGAGAGAACACTTCAACCACTAATACTTTAAAAAAATTGTAAGCTGTATCAGGGACGCGCCATGCTAGGGAGTGTGTACTGTGTAATAAAATAATACAGCATCAGATTACTATAGTCAATTAATAAAAAGTACCCTGTGCTTGCGATAATCACTTGTCTTCCTAAGGCACGCGGCGGTCATTTTGGCGAGGGGAGTGAACGCTCGCCCTACGCGGAGCCTCGCCTCACCACTCTCTATGGCGGTCATCTAGAATTAGGGGGATTCTTCATGCTTCACTCTACAATGAGCTCGGCCTGCAGTCTCGCCCTGCCCCAGTCTGAATGGCGGCCATCTTTGATTTGAGGGAGACTGAACGATACGGGCTTCGCCCTGCAGTGGCTCTTAATTGGGAAGAGGGGTTCCTCCGATATGTGCTACATTTCTGAAGTCATAAGCGATCGCGCTATTATATATTTATTCTAATGCCCACTAGTGTATAAACAATAGCGACTTAAATAGGCTAGGAAATTTAAATGAAATTCCTAATACAAACCTGTCGTGGCTTTGGCACAAAAGTTGTTTTGCTTACCTTACAGCATCATTCATTTGCTGACGATTTGTAAGTATAATTACTTATACAACACTACGGTGTATAGTGAAGGAACAATGGTTTGGTAATGATGGACGACTATCCAAGCAGTACCACTTCATAGAGAGGTACTTACTTGTCTTATGTTTGGTAATGACTAGGACGAGTTGTCAGCAGGAACGTTAGTTTGTTTGTCCTTAATGATCTCACCTCTGTGAGATATTTTATAGTTGTTATACAATCCTATGCAAATAAGCGGTCAGTCATTTAGATAGATAGATAGATAGAAATTCTTTATTGCACACAGTCACAAAAAAAGTTTCACATACTTAACTAAACAAAAGTGCGCAAAGGCGGCCTTATCGCTAAGAGCAATCTCTTCCAGGCAACCCTTGTTTTAGGGACAACTTTACCAAGTCGAGAGTAGTGCAGAGTAATACTTATAGAAAATAATAGACTAATGGAATAGAATAATTATGTATATAGATTATAATATATAAAAATATACAATGTGTACATAAATAAATAAATAACTACATATACCACATTATATATACATATATGATTACTTATATAAATATATATACTTATAAACGCAGCGCAGTGGGCAATCGCAAGGGCCAGTTATAAAACTGCAAGTCATGAAATATGGCTCGTGTAAGCATTGTAGGTATAAAATGTTAGAAGGTAGGTATCTACAATTCCACAAAATACATCGGATCTGCTAAGAGCTTTTGTGCGTTCGCGAATATATCGGTGTTTTAATCGTAAAGCTTTAATACTTTGGACTATGTACTGTTTTTATTCCGTTTGCGTAAGGGCGAAAATGGCACTTTATCTGTCTAGCGTGATCTGCCCTTGATAACTTTGTTGGCCGTCATAATCAATCATCTATAAAATATGCGACATTAATTTTACTACGCGGAATTATCCTACATTAACTTAAGCTTGAACTAAATAAAGCACTACCGTTCAGAATTATTAATTCGTTTTTTTTATTAAATAACAACTACCTAAGTGAATCACAGGGTTATTGTTATCTGTATAAAATGCAAATGGCATAAAGTTATGACACATTTTATAGTTACAAGTTTTGTTTCTCACGCGCAGTCCTCTGTCAGTTATAAAGTACTTTGGCCTCGGCTAGGTACTAAGGAAAATATTTTTGCCGGAAAACTGAAATCAACTCGAATCTGTGGGAACTAATTATAAATACAGGTAATATTCTAAAATAAAGGCATGTGTAAAAACTGCACGGTCAAGCGAAGTTAAGATTTAGGTCCTTACAATTCGCCTCCTTTTTACGATGAACGAAATTGCGATCGTTCTATACAAATATATTTAAAAAAAAAACTTTCAAAGCCCCTTTAAACTAGACAGAATCCACAGCTATAGGAAATAAGCTTTTAGCTATAAGATTTTATTTATTAATTAAACGTATACTACCTGTCGATGTTTTTATCCGAGTTGCTTCTTATATTTATGATTTAACTTACTATTCTACCAGCTTCTTTTAATTTACTGTCAAACTGTAGCGAGCCGCGCCGCGTTCTCATCATGAGGAGAGAGTACCTACTTAGTTATGGGAGTCTCCAGTATAGAATAAAAACCGATCGTAAAGAAAATAAAAGTTATAATACCAGGCGTTATTATTTGGATTATTCGTAACATTTTGTTATTAGTTTTCAAGCAAACACTCCAGCCGATAGAAGAGTATTAAGTGGGTTGCTCCTGATAAGAACTTTAATTAACTCTTTATAAAAATAGGATCTCTGATTGCGGTATGCAATTGCGATTGACGTAATCTAGGACGGAACGTTGCCAGGCTAGTCAAGCAACGATAGGGATACATAGACATAGAAAAAATAAGTAGGGATAAACTCGCGCGGCGCGCCACTCTGCTGACGCTGAAACTTCACGATGATTGCGCGAGGGCCCCGCGCAGGCTTGTTGACATTTTGACATAGGACCGCGGCGCATTACGCGCGCTTCACCATCTTACTCGAGCTGCTGGATATTGTGTGCGGGAAAAGCTCACGCCTTTGTCCCATTCGGGTAGGCAGAGACCACAGATTGCCACTTGCTACGATCAAAACACCCTTTCGCTTTCTCTACATCCATAATTCCCTTCATACTGCTCTTCGGATTCGGGTACTCCTAAACTCCTAACACGGTCTTTACCTCAGCACCCGTATTCTACATAATTCGACTCAAATCCGATATTCGACAAGACTATACCCGTCACTGTCAAGTGTGTCCGTGCGTCTCGGTTTCGAATCGAATTTTGTGTAACTGTAAATACGGGTGCAGTCCGGGAACAGAGATTTCCAAAAGGTTTTTTAGATACCGAGTTTTAGGAAAGTTGTCAAAACATTTGTATGTACCGGATTTTTTTTAGAATTCCACGAAAATATGTCGGCTTAACAATATAGTCTCTCCCTAAGACCACAGATTCCCCTGTCAGCGCTGTACTCGTCCAGGAACGTACTTGGGCTATTGTTTAACAGTATATTTACCTAAGTATTAGAATTTCTCACACTTCGCCAATTGACCGCATACGCATAATGTCCACGTATGGGGTCGTATGGTAATAGAGCCTTGAGGATACAAAGCGTGCTCGTGAGAACTGGAGAGACCTTCGCGCATCTGTAGGTGGTGACGCTTCGACGGCGACGCGCTTCCAACAGAGCGGCAGGGCTGCCTACGACGACATACATACGTTCACGCCTCTAAATCCCTAACGGGGTAGGCAGAGCAGCCCCCCGATCGCGGTAAGGTTTGGTAAGTTTGGACGTGTTTACCAAAGCTAAACCGCTCACGTTTCCTTTGTATTCAGCCCCAATAGAAACGCTGAATACAATAAGCGATTTAGCTTTTCTAAACACGTTCAAACTTAGCGCGATCGGGGGACAGCAGGTGGTTCTAGAACCACTAGATGCCACGTTTGACACCAATTGTGACGGTAATCAGATGAAATAAGTTGCGTAATGGTGAGACGTGGTCAGCCTTTAGCCTATTTTACATCAAAACCCTCCCACCCCTCTTTACTGTAAACCTGGGAAGAGTAGGTAACTGGCACATTCTAAGTTTTTCTTTCAAACCTAGCCCCATGGAAGCTGACGTTTGGAAGATGTAACAATAAAGATAAATTATTGCTCAGAGGCTAGCAATCAAGTTGTACTCTATGCCATTACGATAAGAATGGTTTTTCTTCGGAATGGGGTAACAGAATGCGCTGGATTAACACCCAGTTGTTGAAACGTCTATTACAGTTTATGCTACTTTAAATATCATACTGAGATCTCTTCAGGGATAAGACCGCCTTTGCACACAGCTGTTTCTTTTATAATAGTCTGTAAGAGTTTGCAATAAAGAGTTTACATACATACATACTTGGACGGCCGGTTTTGGTCGAGTGGTAGTGACGCTGCCTCTTGATCGGCGGGTCCTGGGTTCGATCCCCAGTTGGGGAAAACAAGTGTGTAAAAAGCAGATTTTCGCCTTGTTAATATAAACAAGAATGCAATGATATGTGTTTACATTAAAGAAGTGTTGCATTACATTAGATGTGTGTTGCATTACATTTAAAGAAGCTTTTATTTTAATTAACGTATCTGCAACTGAGTGTAAGAAAGAAAGAAAGACATGGTGTCCTTTAGATTTTTCTCTAATCTTGTGTTGTTAATAAAGCAAAAACGTGTTGAAAGTTGAAATTCGTATGGTATATCGTTGTCAAATAGATAACAATGGTTTGTTACAGAAATTATGGTCCCATATTGTGTTGTGGCATTGATTAAAGTACCTACCTAATATACTTCGTCGAACCTACCTGCCTAGTTTAATGGAGGCAGCCGAAGAGGCCTAGTTAGTTGCCGTGATAATGATTACGATTGCAGGTCAACTACCTTTTACAGGGGTGAAGCCCTGTTCCAGATGGTGAAGAAGTTGAGTACGAGTGAAAATGTGACTGTGTAGTAAAAGGCACAACTTTCGGGGTAGTGGTAGTCTATCAAACCACTTGATGCCACGTTTACCATAAATGGTGAGGGTTGTTAGATAGAACAATGAAATAATATTTTATATCATAAATATAGGTTACATAAATAAGCAAAAAAAAACACTCGTTTCGCACTAACGTGCATCTCTGTTAAATCGCCATATAGTGTTTCGAAATCAAGTTGCGCACTCCTTCATAAGAGCCATTTATAAAGCTCATCACAATAATTCTGAACCTTAACGACTATCCCGAAAGATATAGGTACCTTTTTATTTCCAGAATCACAATTTAAGTCTCTGGGCTCGCTACATCCTCGACCGCATCTTTTTTTTGTGAGCTAAATTGTTGTAAAGAGCGAACTCATTTTTAAATGTTAAATCCCTATTAATATTATAAAAGCGAAATTAACTCTTGTCTGCCTGTCTTTCACGCCTAAACTACTGAACCGATTTTGATGAAATTTGGTACAGAGATAGATTAGAGCCTGGGAAAGGACATAGAGACCTGTAGCCCACGCGGGCGGAAAGCTAGTAAGTTATACTTACATTGCTTTTGTACAAAGTGATTTTCCCTGAAGATGGAATTGGGTTAATTTTCAGTTTTAATACGATTTCAACATTGTTTTTGCAAAGGCTCGGGTGACAACCCTAAAGTTAAACAATAGCGTGAACATTGACTGCAGCTTAAAGATTCGGGAAAAAATCGGTCGCATAAGAACTGTTTTCACGGTAGTCCTCGATACCATCTTAACTTCAAGATCCGTCTGGTTATTTATATTAATTATAGATTTGGATCTCATGTAAGAACGTGTGCAAAAAAACTGTTTTTTTGTTATTTATTGCTGTTTAATGAAGGTAATGGGTCGTGCTAATTAATGGTTTATTCTTTTATTACGCTGGGAAGGATTTGTTAACGTTTTTTGCGATGTCATTATTTCGTCACTTAATTTGTCTAACTGCCTCCGTAGTTTAATTTAACCCGCTCGGATTTCGAATCTCACAGAGAAGCAGATAAAGCGCTCACACTCAATGACTAAGCAATAATGATAAATAATAATAATAGCGGCGTGATTTCCCATAGGAGATTGAGATACACTTATTTATACAATACATATTAACCTTTTCACCGCCAAAGTCTGATATATCAGACGTTTAAGTTTCGTGCCCTCGCCGCCAGTCTGATATATCAGACAAATCATACCAATTTAACTGTATTTTTTCTAAATATTAATGTCGTGGCATGTAGTGAACGCCACGACATCAATAATTATTTTTTAATGTCGTGGCGTGCGGTGAACGTTTTTGAGGAAAACTCTTGGCGCTAAAAAGGTTAATCTCGGCTCGGCAATGCATCATCTTCAGCCGGCGGCTGACACGTTAGCCCACGACGGTGACGAATTCACAAGACATACAAATAATAGGTAACAATAATAAATGCTACACACTAAGGTTTTTACTCGTGTCGCGGGTCCCTTCAAACATACGAAAAGACAGACATGAACACCCATGACCCGAGATCAAATATCTGCTTAGATCCGACAGGAATCGAACCCACGACCCGTCGATCAAGAGGCAGCGTCACTTCCCCTCGACCAAACCGGCTCGTGACGACCATGACCAATCACAAAAAGTTGTTTTTTATGTACATCAATCAGTTATTTATAAGCACTCAAGTTTTTAGTCAATGCACCACTCCATGCGTTAGAATGTTAATAAAGTTGGGCAGATGACTAACGTTATACGCCTTTGGGAGTAGGCAGACGGCATACCAAAATCAAACAAGAAAAATTAAAAAATTACAATTTTATTGGTATCTACAATATATTCTTATACATCGCATAATAATTCTTTAAATATCTTACATGACAACGAAGTTAAGTACAATACATGACTTGGACCGCTAGGTCTTACACACGATTTTATTATTATATTATTAGGCTACTTCAATTCCAAGTTTTTTTTTTTAAATAGCACCTTTTTATTATGATTTCTGACCAAGGAAGACGAAGGCACACATAAGAACATTATAATAGTTTCTCTATATTTTAATTAGTACTGATATTTTAAAAAATATAACCCAAAAATAGAGGCTTATCTACGTAAAATTTCACCCCAGCAACGGTGAAACGTGTTTAATTTTTTTCGGCGATATGATTCTAGCTTTTGTTAATGGAAATAACGATACTATTTTAATTAACATAATATGAATTCCATAAACAATATAACATTGATTCCTAACTAAATAATTAGTAAGTTAAAGCACTAACGAGAGAATAGAAAATATGGAGGCCTAGCATACGCGCGTGAGATAATTTTGCCATATCGAGGTTGTTGTAACTGTTCTGCGTGAGCAATGCGTTAGAAAGAGAGGTTGGATAGAGATCCATATGAATATGTCACTTGCGTATGCTAGAATAGCAGGCGTCGTATTCGATACCAACAGACGAAGAAGCGTAGTTCGTCTCTTTCTTTCGCTAAGTAGATAAAGACGAAAAATATGTTTTTATATAAAAAATAAATATATTTCCGGTTTTTATTATCCGGCCTTACATAAATGAGCAATTTTTACCAGTTTTAGTTACTACTGACACAAATTCATTTTATTTGAATGTATATTTATATAGTGCTTAAATAATACTTATCCCAATGTATATTTATATAGTGCTTAAATAATATGACCCAATCCCAAGTATTAATTGTTTTTGGAATTTGAAATGTGTTTATTAGCCTTACTTACATTGCATTGCCTGTCTTACAAATCATATTGAATACAAAACTATATAAGATTTTGGTGGTATTATTATTCAATAAAAAAATATAACAATAAATGGAATGTTAGACCTTACAAGTACTAACAGCAACGCATCAAGCTGATAATCAAATTGTACCTTATTCCGTCTTAATAAGGTTGATTTTTTAATAACTAAGCTTGCTGTGTTGCCATTTAATTTCATTCATATAAATTAGATTTCCTTAAAATTAAGATAAAGATGTAATTCATTCTTCTTATACAAATGAACGATAAAAATACTTTGACTAAAATGAAAATAGAAGTATACTATATGAATAACATGCGTTTTGGTTTAGGCTGTTAACGCTTTGTGATCTAAAATCCTATTTATCATTTCAATCTTCGGATAATATTGAATCGCTTATTGACTTACAAAATAAAAATAATTAAAACAACAGCCAGGAAAATAAAACCACGAATACAATGCGTTGTCCAGTTTCATTTGATCTTGAATCTTTTTTTGCTAGGTCTACCATCTCCAAACAGTATTAAAACATATTTCTTTACACTAGAGAAAACGGGAGAGCACTCTATAAAAGAAAGGGATGAAGCTATACAATCTCAAATTTTGACATTGCGCCCCGCATCTCTCATCACCCTATTGTTGTTGCCAAACAAAAATTTAAACCTCACTGACTGTTTTTTTTCCTGGCTATACTATATACTTCTTCTTATATTATACATATAATTGTTTTCAGATCTACAAGGACGGATTTTTTTATGATTAATTGAGGTATAAAATAAAGTATACTAAGAATGGTTGTGACTTACAATCATTGATGTACACTAAAGTTTATTCGAGATGTATTCCACTCCTTTTGTTTGATTTGTTCCTGTTTTCATTGCCCGTTGTATGCTGGAAAAGAAAAGATACTATTAATTTTAGTAATACTGTTATTATATCAGCATAATTATGATGATGCTGTTATGGTGGTGATTGTCATATGCTGTAATGGTAGTGTCTGACATACGAGTGACAGTATTATATCGAGTACGTACCATTCTCGTGTCTTATATCGAGTATACACAGATGGTGACTGACTCTCATGGTGTAATGATAATGACCAACGTTGTTATGGTGATGACTGTCATATGCTGTTATGATGGTGACTGTCATATGCTGTAATGGCGGTGAGTGTCATATGCTAGTGGATCCTACTGGACAGAGAGGCTTTTATGGTGGTGACTGTTATATTATGCTGTTATGATGGCGACAGTCATATGCTGTTACGGTGTTGACTTGACTGTCATATGCTGTTATAAGGGTGACTGTCATATGTTATTATAGTGGTATTTTGACTGCTGTTATGGTGACGACTGATGATGTTATGATGGTGACCGTCATATGCTGTTATGATGGTGACTGTAATTTACTGTTATGGTGGTAACTGTTATATGCCGTAACGATGACGACTATCAAAAAGTGATATAATGGTTGTATCTGTGACGTGAGTGTCAGTATTACGTCGATACGTACGCGTGTCGTGGCGTGTGTCGCGCTGCGCGGCGACGTACTGTCGCACGAGACGCGCGACCTCGTGCGCCTGCTCGGCCTGCAGCCGCGTCACGCGCTGCTGCAGCAGCGAGCCGCACTTCACGTCCAGGAACAACGTGCCGTCCTCGGAGCGAACCTGCAATTGGCATTTTAGGTTATTTCAGTACTAACATCAATTAAAATTTGGTTATTGGGGTTTTTAACACTATTAGTCAGAACGTTTCCTTCTATACTGGACTGGGAGTGAAAGAAAAACTTAGAATGTGGCAGCTACCTACTCTTCCCAGGTATTCGGTAAAAGTCTGTAAGAGGGAAACGAGGGTTTTGCTGCTGTATAATGGGCGAAAGGCTGACCATTATGCGTAGACAGAGAAAAGGTAAAGACTGCAACCAAGCGTGCCACCGAAAGGGACAGAAAATATTAGTACTGCCGTAGTCGGCCATAGTACTGCGTTTTAATTTGCTATAATCCGCACGAATCAACTGTGCACCTCGCGCTGTACTGTTAACACAGCGCGAGGCGCACAGCCAATTCGTACGGGTTACAGCACACTAAAGTGCCGGCCTTGTAAAAATTGCCTTGTCTCTTTTTTTCACGTGCAATTGATATAATTTTGTCCTTATCTGTGAGACCGAATAAGAAGATATCCAGCAGTCTATACCTTTTCTCTGTCTACGCCATTATGCAATTTGTTCCATCTGATAACCCTTACAATTTGTGTCAAACGTGGCATTTATGATGCTCTGCCTACCCCGTTAGGGATTATGGGCGTGAGCGTATGTATGTATGTTGTGAGAACGTTTCTGCGTTTCTAAAAATTAATCCCATAAAGTAATTTCATGGTCTTTTAAAAATATATGCGTCAGAATCCTTATAAACGCGAAAGTTTGTATGTATGGATATTTGTTACTCTTGCACGCTCAAACGGCTGGACCAATTTTGATAAAATATGGTATGGAGGTAGCTGACACCCTGGATAAACACATAGGCAACATCACTTTCCCAAATTCCCACGGAACGAAGTCCCGGGCGGAAAGCTGGTAAAGTTTAAAAATCAATCAATCACTATACACATACCTTTCTAGTGGAGATGAGGTCGGCGTATGGCCAGTGCGTGTCGGTGTCGTGAGTGTGTGGGTGTAACAGATGCACTCCTCGTCTGTTGAGCGCTAGCACGTGCTCGCGCCACTCACCGCCGCCCGACACGCGCCGCACTGCGAAGAACGACGAGCCGAACAGCGGCCAACGGGATAACACCTACATACACGATCAGTGTGGTTAAACAACAATTCTCTACTAAAAAATCATGTTAACCTTTATTTATTTATAAAGGATCACCAACATTATACATATTGTTACTTATATAATAAAGTCTTTAACATTGATATACAATATTGAACAGCTCAATCAACGGATACTTATCGTGAAAAAGGAAAGGTACAACTTTGGGGACACTCGTTAACATTCACAATTGTAAGATTTAATACACACAGTCACAAATATTTACTAATAACAGAACGTAAATGGCACCGGAAAATGTTAAAAAACTTAATACTACAATTCCACTAATGAATATCCCGCGATGATACAATTTGCCTCGTAAAATTATAAATTTACGAAACTTTAAGGGCTGCCTGCATAAAATTAGAATAAGTAAGTTGTGTTAGGTTAGGGTAGGGTTTTAGGGTAGGCTTTTTTAGGTAAGGTTGCATTGATGTTATAAAAAAGTCGGTCAATTTGAAACAATAGGGCATTTCACAATTTACCGAGGTTTTATAAACTTACTAAGTAAAATTACAATATTACGGGTTTGACTATGTTACGGTGATATAAACATTACCTGTAGAACTTTAGCCTTAGCAGCGGCGGGGGTAAGCGTCCTAGCGGCGGGCCACTCTGCTGCCACCCAGGAGGCCCACTTGTTGGGGCGCGGCTCCCGGAGCGCCAGCAGCGGCTTCGGCAGCAGGAACTTCAGGTCCCGAGGGTGCGGCGCGTCAGGCAGACCCGCCGCGCGGTGTAATAGGGCTGCTACTAGTGCTGAGTCCCGAAGGACTCCGGCCGGGGGGGCGTTGCCGCCTGGTAGTACGAGGAGCAAGCCTTCTAGGTAGTCGGGGGCCACCTGCGAGATTGAATATATAGTAAGAATAATTAGTAAGGATGATTTAATTAAACTACTATTGTAAGTTAATACCGCGATTGGAAACGATACCACAACGTGGCATTTCTTGTATATTATAAACACTATGGCCATTAATAATTTAATTTGACACAAGTATCATATTAAAAATTAACAAGTTGATCTTATTAGCAAAAACCTCATGGTAATGGGACCAGCGTGGTGGACTATGGCCTAAACCCGTTTCAATCTTTCTAAGGAAATCCGTGCCACTTAGTGGGGACGTATCGGGTGATGACGAAAGTTGATCTTTGAATTTATTTACAGAAGCAATTATTTTTTCAAATAAAACTTTCAGATATCTTTAACAAAATGGTTTCCATGAAAATATTCACACTATTGCTGGCACACTTATCTTTATCCGTCTACTTATATAGCTCTCACAACATTATTTTTACTAATAACATCATATACTGCGTGTCCTACAACCTGTACGTAATAGTAATAAGATAATAGGTCTTTTCCATACTGAATTTGAAAACTGAATTTTCCATACTTACGTTTTTGGATTTTTCTCGGGTATGCGAAATCCAAATTTAGCAAAATTTTGTGGGAAGGTTTGGACAACATTAAGTTAATTTCCATCATACTTACTTTATTGAAAGTTGTAACTGTAACAACGGTACAGCAAAAATAAGCAATGAAACGGGCAACGGATGAAACGAGCTATATTTGAGCTTCTTATTCAGCAAATAAATCTAAAGTAAATATGTATTAATTTGACTCAATACCTCCGTTATATGGCCAAGGTTTTAAATAAAAAAAACAATTTGAGTAATAGCTGTTCAATCAAATAAATTATGGATAAAATAAAGCTTGAGAAAAAATCGGCAATTTCATAGGTAAAGACCTATTATAATGGGCGCTGTTCAAATCGAAGTGGCTACGTTCTAGGCGGCAACATTATAATTATAACTATTCGTTAAGAAGACCAAAACTTGTAAAACTGATTTTTTGTGTTTTTTGAGGTTTATAGGAAACTGTAAATCTATAAATGTTTTCACGTACCTGATTGAAGAGCACTTCAGTATATAGCGGCGGAGCGTCCGTCCTAAGGGGATGATGCCACACCGACCGACAGAAGATGAGGTAGAAGGGATGATGTGCGCGCTGCAACTCTGTGGTCACATCTAGAACGTATTCGTCTCCTGCTAGGGGCATCGTTAGTGCGTCGCCCGCTACGATGCAGTATAGGGAGAACTCCGCTCGTTCTGCTTCTGAGGTTACGCCGATCTACACGAAAATAGAGAATATGTTCAGAGCTGTGTCAAAAAAGCAGGCCTACGGCTTCGATCAAGTATAAAAAACTAGATACCTACACAATCCACAACAAAAAGCGTCCTCACTAAATGACCGCCCACTTGACGTTTTGGGTTGTCTTGTCGTTCAGTAGCATTCGTGCGTTCCGAGAGTACGTATTGTAGTTCGGTCACTATTTTGTTTTATCTAGTTTTTTATAGCTGTTGATCGAAGGCCTACGGTCAAAAAGGAATACAATCTGCCGCTTAGATGATTGAAAGTCTCCGCGCATGTGCTTTTATAAGGAAAACTTATTTTCCATCCACGATTCCGTTTGAGTGGAAGAAAACTACTTCAAATACCTATTAGAACAATAATATTTTTTACCAGCCTGTAGCAGAGGAACTGTCAGAGCGCACGCGCGGAGGATTTCAATAATCTAAGAATCTGCAATTTCTTAGTGGTTTGTCCAGTACCAGATTCGGGGGTACGCGGCAGATCAGGTTTTTACCTTAATTTACTGTATTTAGTAAAGCGAATGCAATCTAAAGAAAGAGGCAGACGGAATAAGCTCATGCAGCTCCTCACATCAGATCAGAATCAGAGTTAAAATAATAATAATTTACATTTCATTTTTAGAAGAACATAACTTCGAATAATTTGAAATGAAATCCCATTTATTTACCAATCCAGAACACAAAAAATTAATTAGTTACATATAATTTCCTTATTTCTAAGTGCACAACTATTTATAATTTGAAATGTACCGTGTTGGCAAAAAGGTTCAGACTCAGCTGGTATTCTGTCAGAACCTTGAGGCCGGCCTTCGCGTATCACATTACATTACAAAAAGTATCTCTAATTAATTTTACTAATTTATTTATTTAATACTGACCAGTTCGCAGAGCTCGCCGACGATGTCGTTGACGACGGTAGCGCAGCGCGTGTTGACGACCCGCTCGGCGCCGCCCGGCAGCCGGTACAGCTGGCGGCGCGCCGACCGGCCCGCGCTCACTGCTGTCACCTGTACAATACAATATAATATACTTTATTGAACATCAACATTATAGCACAAGGTACAGACAGCAGCACGTTAGGTTACCCATTTACACTACGAAAACCGGCGCTATTACGAGCGAGATAAAGGCGACGTCAAGGTCAACATGCATAGCCTGATGTGCTGCCTTGTGTACATACAAAGTTAGTTACATCCTTAGACCATAAACACTATATACGGAGTACTTATGACGTCACAGCACTTTTGAAAGAGATGCAAACATGTGAGTTCCTACAAGATAGTAAGAGATAGGTTACTTTATCGCCATCTCTTTCTGCGTAACCCATTTTTTGATGTCACACTTTTCAAAGCGTGACAAACAAAGCGTTTGAACTGCAGCTTCTGTCAGTCATTACGTTTTAAAGGTTTTGCGCATAAAGTTTAATCGTTTATGTGGTGAATTTGTGAGAAAAGAGACGATTAGTTAAGTTGTTGTACAGCTTTTGTACAGTGATGTACACTGTACAAAAGTTGGGTGCAGGGAAGAGGTAAACTATTGCTATCTAAAAGGGGTACGCTCCTGGCTCCGTCTATAGTGTGCATGGCCTAAGGTTACATCATGTACAAAGAAAAAAAAATTACCAGCAGCTTGACTTATCTCTCTCTTTCCTCCGAGAGCCCGAGAGAGCAGCGAGATCTTTGTCTCATACCTCCCAGCATGACCAAGGTGCCTATTTTATACTGCTAGTTTGAGACTTTGTACCTCTAAGGTAGACCATCGCCACCGTTACCGAGAGTAAGGCTGCGACTCATACATTTACTATAGCTGGCTGTCCAGTCATCTTGATTTCAACCAGGGCTATTCGACAAACCAATGCCGTGTCAATGGCGGTAGAATGATAAGGTCACCATTATGACCTATCAGGTTTTAAGCCGCGTCCGCACGCTTGGCAAACCTCTACAAGCTTTCACAAATTCAAACGTGTGGATTGAGTGTTTGGCTTGGTTTGCGTGGATTTACAAGCGCTTTTAGCCGATCCGTCCAGAGTCGGTTTTTTTGTCACAAGTCAAAGCGACGCGTACACACTCAGTCTTAGGCCGTTAAAGTAACCTATCTCTTACTATATTGTAGGAACTCACACGTTTGCATTTCTTTCAAAAGTGCTGTGACGTCATAAGTAGTGTGTATGGTCTAAGGTGCCAAACGGCCTTAGGGCGGCGGACAAACGGCATTAGGGCTTGAGATGTAGAATTTAATCTACACTAATATTATAAAGGGGAAAGATTGGATTGTTTGTTTGCGTTGAATAGGCCCCGAAAATATTGGACCGATTTGAAAAATTATTTTATTTTTAAAATGCTACATTATCCCTTAGTAACATAGGTTACATTATTTTCCCGAATTTCCACGGGAACGAAGTTTCGGGCGGAATGCTAGTGTAGGAATATAAATAAGGATTTAAATGAGTACAATTTAGAGGAAAAAATTGTTTATTTTTCAAATCTCTTCAACTTAACGAAACTTTCAAATGCAGTTTCATCGTCATTTTAAAGTTCCTAGACAATTTTAGAGTAAACCGGAGAAAAAACTTAAAATTGGGTAATGGTATTGCAAGAGCAATGAAACAAAATTAAACAGCTTTTGTTTATAAATCATTTTGCATGAAGCTGAAAATAGATTTCCGCATGACTTCTAGCTGCTTCCGTTTGGTCTCCGCAATTAGCATCTTTTCCATCTTCTCAATATCGTCTGCCAACTTCTCCGTCTGGTCTCTTTGGCGGGATTCCACTTCTTCATTGCTGAAATAATACACTAGAATGAGAAAATAGTTATAAACAACTGTGATAAAAAAAAATGAATTCGCTTTTGAGTTCTTGACCACATAATCTAGTTAAGAGGGGAAGTATATTGTTTATTAGTGACAGAAATAAATGTTCATTAAAGTTAAAGCCTCTTAAAATGTAATGCCGTCCTTGTTTACGTCGACAAGAGACGGAAAGTGATATTATATTTAAAGTAGCACCACTGCGAATAGGCGTAGAGTTTAAGAAATAATGTTATTCACTACTTTTACTTATTTTAAACAACATCCTGAATGTTGTATGAAATAAAGCAATTGTTGACTTTGAGTATTAACTTTTAAAGTTAATGATATAATTATAAAGTAAACTTATTGAAGTTAATTCTAAAAGTCAAAAACAGCTTTATTTCATATAATATTCAGGATCTTACTTAAAATAAGTAAATTACATTAGTCTATTAGGATATCTAAATAAAAAATTAAAAAATCTCTGACAAACTTTATAAAATAGTATTTCCCATACATTGCTGCCCCAAAATTCCCCAAATAGTACTTACTCTTTTTTATAAGTCTCGTATAAAGTCTTCAGAGCGTTAACATTGTCATTGGCGGCTGCCGTGGCCTGTTGCACGCATTTGAGGAAGACGCTCACGAGATTTTCGAGTTTCTTTTCGTTCTCGGCCAGAACTACGTAGTCGGCCTCCTGTTGCGCTAGAATTTCGGAGATTCCTGACAGAAGTTTGTCCGATATTTGTTTTCTACAACATTTCGAAATAATTAATATAAAATGTAACGAAAACATTGCTTAATTTGAGCAGTAAGTTGCGCATAAATTAATTACTAGGTATCTGCCCACGATCCCGTTCGTATGGAAAATTATTGATTTAGTAAAGATGCTCATTTTCATTATAATAGTCTAGCTAGTCATTCTCCAGTATTTTGAATAAACATGTTTTTAAAATCACTTAAATATTATGTTACAATGTGAAGGAAGAACAAACTTTAACCACTATTTACCTACAGTCATAGTATTAGTTGCAACAATAAGGAAGGGCTAAAATGTGATAGGAGGGCCGAAATTTGCAAAAAGGTACGCAAATCTGTTCAGCCGCGCGAAAACATATTGTACAAGTAAAACTTTTAAAAACTTAAACATTTACAAACCTGACTCTTGTTTGTTGCTCCAACAATTGCAGAAGTCTTTGTCGCGATTGTTTTTGGTCAAATTCTGCTGTGTTCTTGCTACTTTGAAACTCTTCTTTTAAACATTTTGCAAAATTGTCACTATCACCATCGTCGTCCATCTTACGCTTGACAGTTTTCTTCGGTTTTGGCGAGTTTTTCAAAAACTGCGTCTCGTTTAACAAATCATTCAAGTTTTTCGCCAAAAAATTACCTTTTTCTCCCTTTTTTGCCATTTTACGAAATAAAAGTCGGCGTAAATGTAAACGACGAATTTTGTTTCCCGCCGAAAAATATAGTTGTGAAAAAAGTCGAAACTCTAGGGACGAGAATTTTTAAATTTTGAATTCAGAATTCAATTTCTGGTCATGAATATGCCTCTTTATTTTATAAATTAGGGCTATGGTTTTGTACAGCTGTACAGCCAAGTATTTGAAATTATAAATAAATTTACACTAATTTCGTAATTACTCATAAAATTTGAATTTTACCTCCTCTACGCTGGGTACGTTCTTTCTTCCGCCGCAGCGTAGTGTTTTCCTTAGGTTTGCTAAACAGACAGCCGCTGTGCCTTGACACGGCCGTCGCCTGTCTGCCGCCGCTGCTGATAAGTATTCAACCAGGAACGGCCTAAAGTGTAACAGCAATAAAAATGTATGAATATCAACTTACATACCTCAAGAAACAACCATATTTTCAAAGATCACTATGAGTTACAACTATAAGTTGACAATCAATAAATATTTTCTTCTTCTTCCTAGTTCATTGCACCGTTTCTTATTCGGGGAGGTTTTGCAGATCAGCTTATTTCAGAGATGCGAATGTACCTAATGACCTGACCTCCATGGCCCACCTGATGGTTACTCGTTCAGTTTCCAAAAGGTAACGCATCTTTTCATGTAATAAAATCATAAAAATGAGAAACATCATCTACCAAAAATAAGAAACAAATGAGAAACATGTACCAAAAAAATAAATATGAGAAACATCGTCCTTCCACGCTGGACTGGGAGTGAAAGAAAAACTTAGAATGTGCTAGCTGCCTACTCTTCCCAGGCATACTGTAAAAATCAGTAAGTAGGACGTGAGGGTCTTGCTGTATCATGGGCGAAAGGCTGACCACCTCTCACCATTACACAACATGTTCCATCTAATAACCCTCACCATTTGTGTCAAACGTGGCATTAAGTGGTTTTCTAGAACCACTGATGCTCTGCCTACCCCGTTAGGGATTACAGGCGTGAGCGTATGTATGTATGTGTCATCTACCAACGCACTCTTTTTACTTGTAAATACAATTAGCATTTTTAGAACAATATTTAAAGTAGCAGAAAGTAATTACCTAAGAGTATTCGAGCATGTGAAGTAAGCAGCGAGTATGGACATGAGTCTCCACGCTCGCTGGCACGAGTCCGGCGCGGGGGAGCGGTTCGAAGTGGTCTGCTTCATCAGCTGACAGTACACCTCGTCTCGGAGCTCAGGCACTGAGTGGCAGTGCTGGAAATAACAAGGAAGGTTGCAATGTGATAAAATGTAAGGTAAATGAAAATCGCTTGCCGTTTATAAAGGGGTCTAAAGACCTCTCACTAAGCATTGGACGTAGAAACCTACGTCGATTTGTTGCTCCATAATGATGACGTCGAGGAAATAATAAATAAATAATAAAGCGCCATACACTCACTACCACTCGGCCAAAGCGGCCGTCAAAGATAAAAAACACTTTACATTTTAAGGTGATGTTTCCTGTGTACATACCTAAGAGACAATGTATATAAAACTCACCATAAGCACAGTATAAACACATTTAACTTCAGTGAGGTCTTGATGCACGGCTCGCTCAGCCGGCGGAAGGTCCCCGCAGTACGCTCGGATACACGTGAAGCATTCCAGCGCTGGCGGGCCAAGCGCGGGCGGCAGACGCAGCAATGGCGCCCGTATTGGCGTCATCTGCCATTTCACCACGTCTGTCTGCGCCTTCCATGTCCATTCGTTGCGTTTCGCTTTGCTCTTTAGTGACGAGTCCGCTTTTAGGATCTCTAGTCTGGAAATAAATAATTTATAATTTAGTCATTTTAAAACACGTAAGGGATTTTCACAATCTTTTTTTTGTGAGTCGCCGTTTGACTTGAAGGCACGATAGCTAAGTTGGTTAGAGCACCAGGAAATATAATCCTGGTGTCGTGGGTTCAAGTCCCATTCGCGCCAAATATTTTTCTTTCCCTAAAAAATATTCGTGAATTTATAATAATTTAATAAAAGACAACATTTTAATTTGTACTAAGTGTATTTTTTTCAGGTCAAGCAAGGAGATACTGTTTTTCTGTGAATAAATAACAAAAAAACACTTTTTTGTGTAAAAGATCATTTCCGATTATTTAAGAGCATAAACTCATAACTCTCAATAAAGTTTTTAAAACGGAATTACTTTAAGTCATAAGTCAAAACACTCTTATCATAAGTGACTCAAATCAAATTGTCTATCATGACAAACATACGAGTACCCACTCGTATCACATATGTGAAATGAAAAGTGTGTCTGTCTGTCTTTCATTTAAATCGTCGGAGTAGGTGTACTGTGGAGTACCTAAATAAAAAAAATTTGGGCAAAAAACTTTCAACTCGTGTTTCGCTTTGTCACGCTCTTGTCAAACTCCATGATAAGTAAAAGATTAACGATTAAATCAATTCTTAGTAAATTCAATAAAATATGTTTTGTAAATAAAACGTGCTGACTGGTACCTACCGGAATCGATTTTAAACGCGTAGAAGCCAAGGTATCTAACCTTTTTACCTCCTTTTTACTTTATATTACCGTTTCGTGAGAAGATTTCGTAGTAAAACAATTACAATTGTTACAATTTAATTGTTTCAAAGCTTGTTCAAAGCAAGCCGGTAGAATTGGTGGTATGGTATGTTGCGCGTTTTGATTGTCGCAGTTAGAAGAAAACTATGTTTAATTTTGTCTATTATCGAGATCTTTTCTCATCTTCCGACTGTCACCCAGTTGCAGAAACGTCCTTTGAAGTTAATGCTACGTTTTATATCATACGTCACTTTCCGTCTTGTTGACTTAAACAAGGATAGCATAACATTTTAAAAAAAGCTCTCTGCAACAGCGACATAGGTTAGTTCTATGTCTATTGTTGCTGGTCATTGAATAAACGTTTTATCTATCTATCTATCTAGCATAATGTTGATTTCACGGATTTCTAGTGGCCTGCCACTGGACTTCTTAACCTAAAGTTACTAACGATTTTTATTTTATCCTACCAAAATTGATATCCACCATCACTCCTCTCGATACGTCAACCAACTGTCAAAAGCTATTTTATGCTGCGGCTGCTGTGTTTAGATCAGGTTATCATCGGCAATAAGAATGCACATCGGCTTCGTAGAGCGTTGTCTCGTTTTCTCGCTAAAATGATTATCCGTGCGACAGAGACGAAACTAAAGCTCGATGTGCATACTTTATTGCCGGGACCTTTATGCACACTCTATTGCATACCTGGAAGCAACGTGTTTACCCATCATAATTTTTTTAAGGAATGTGAAAGCAAAGCAGTAACGTAGTGTAAAAACTTTAAAAATTAATACATTAAGGAACTAATGAATTGAATACTTAATTAAATCGTTGTTTCATAAATTAGATTGATACAAATCGCTATGATAAGTCATTGGAAAAACGAACAAATCAATATTATTAGCTTAATAGCACTGTGCGTGATTGCCAATAAGTATTTGTAGGAAGTTGCCTTTCAGTTTTTTGTAGATCCCACAATGTTTGCAACGGTTTGTGTAAGTGCGGTTAATGCGTTAATACTTAGTACTTATCAATAATTAGTGTTCTGTTTATTGAAAGGTGGTTTAATCCTACGTAATAAGTCGGTATTATAATAGCACGTAAGCATTGCAATACCTACATTGAAGGATTGGGCAAAGGGCACAGTTTCAAGTTCAAATTCCTTGCTTATGTGTTCTCTAATTGGAATGTGATTGTCAATTTTGTAAGAACTAATGGCAATTTATTATGTTATGTTGCAGGAAATAAATAAGCTATATATCTATTTGGACAAGCGTTACACAAAATAGATGATATCCCGCAATTCACTCAGAATTAAGGGGAGGCCATTCATCTATCCAGACATTCTTAGAGGGGCCAATACTTTTTTATTTTTCCTATTAAATGACTATTCTACATAATACATAACCACACACAGAATTTTCAAAAAGATGATTAGCACTTATTAGAAATACGAGGTACGTTATTATACATTTTGAACATAAAATTATGCAAAGGGAAATCGGAGATGTTATTATTTATTTATTTATGTATTATAAATTATAAGGTAGGTATCGATGTTTTAATTTCTGATTAGCAAGGGTCACTGCCGTTTTGGCTTTTACCTTTTGACACGTCTTTATTTATTAACTATTCATAACCAAAACGTAACATAAAATACTACGTGATTCATAATCACAAATTTGAATGCATTTTAGTAGGCTCAAATTATATAATTCGAATACGAAATGACTGTAAAATTTTAGACAGCGAAATTAAAATTACACTACTTAGGCCCGTGTTCACCAATAATATAACCAACGGTTAAACCGCGGTTAGAAGCTAATCAGACAAAATGTCAAAAAAAATCAATCTCTGATTATCTGCTAAAAATCAATCTCTGATTAGTTGTCAAATCTCTGATTATCTGCTAATCGTTGGTTAAGTTTTTGGTGAACACTGGCCTTATCCGATTTACATGTATTTTTAACCCCCGACGCAAAAAGAGAGGGGTGTTATAAGTTTAACGTGTCTGTCTGTGTATCTGTCTGTGGTATCGTAGCTACCAAACGAATGAACCGATTTTCGTTTAGTTTTTTTTGTGTCATAGAAAATTCTATCCCGAGTGTGTTTTTAGACATGTTTCATGAAAATCTGTTCAGCCGTTTAAAAGTTATAAGCAATCGAATGTTGGGGGTGGTTCAAATTTTTTTTATTTTAGTGTTATACATATAAATAAGAATGTTAATTAAACAAGTATTTATTGAGAATAGGCATAACAAATTGAGCGTTTATTTGTTCTGAAAATTATTGATATTAAGAAAGTTTTAGTTGAAAGAAAAAATATTTTATGCCCGTTTTTGGGCAATTATGTTTGACCTTTGGTTAATAGTGGTAACCTCAATACGTTAGCTCACACGTAAACACGTAGAAATAGAAGTTATTATTAACTTAATTGCTGTATTTTACAATGAAAGTTATGACTGGACGTGTGTTAGCATAGATTTAGCATGTTTGTAAATGTTACATAAAGTACAAATAGTTAGTAGAAGTACAATGTGAAAATCCATTTGTAACTACATATATTTTTTTTGTACTTATTTTATTTAACGTAGATTTTTTAAATCGTTATTTACTTACAACTTAAGCTTAGCTTTTCAATACATTTTTTTAAAAAAGCAATAGAATCGAATACTGTGTCATGCATGATGTCATCAACGCCCCGCCTCAATCCATTAAAAAAAACTGGTTTATTTTAAAGGGGGGCTTTTATTTAGACGTTTTGTTTTAACTCCTTTTATGATGTAGGCAAGAAAAAAGGAAGATTTTTCGAAATTACCACGGGATATACTTAGTATAGGTAGGTGTCTTCTGGAAGATAATAAAATTAACTCACGCTTTATCCAATGGATGACGGGGCATTATCATGATGTACTAATAATAATTTGACCACTAATAACCAAAGAATCATTTATGTAGTCATCAATACCTACACTAATCAACACCGCACACCGATAACATTTAAAAAAGTGCGATTCCTTCGATATGCAATGAAATAATGTTTGTATTTCAACACATTGCGCACGGGCATCCTGTGCGCAGGATATACTACTTACAACGTAGTATTTAGTTATACTGAAGCAGTGGAGTATGTTTTCCTTCATTGTTATGGAAATATGTTTTTATTTCATAAACATGATTGCGGAAAAAGCGCGTAAAGACGATAACTTGGGCTGTAATCACTTTTATGCTCTTTAACAACCGTAAAAGCTAAAGCGCAAATAATAATTTATCTTTTTTGTTAGAAATCTTTATTTGGTTAACAAACTGTGTGGTAAAGTTAGGTACTAATTATGTTGTAAGTTCTTTACGTCACCATTGGTTAAGTTAAAATTAAGTATATGTCATTTATTCCGCTAGGTACAACGTAGGTATGTATGTATGGTTACATCAGTTGTAATGTTGACAACATACATAATTATGGACACGGTACCTAATGTATATAAAATTATTAATATTCGAACTATTAATAATTTTAATAAGCATTGTATAGCCAATTAATGGAACACATATTTTGGCCGGAGGTTTCTCAGATAGAATTGGCTAAAAACTTTTGCCAAAGATATTGATAAATTAGAAAATGAATGATTAGTGGGATGATAAAGTACTGATCATGTTTTGAAAGGTACGAGAGCTTCGTGTAGGTATGTCTAATATTTTTGACATTGTACGGTATCAGCTAATTGTATGTATCTCATATGAAGCGCTCGGTAATCCGCACCGATCAGTAAGGGTAAGCAATTAATTAGAGACAGGGAACCCGATAGTATTTCCTTGCTTCGAAGGGCATGTTAAGCCGGCGATCTCGGCTGTTGTCAATTGACTCTGCAGACGTTAAAACAAGTCATTTGGCGGTTTGAAAATTCTGACACCATGCTTAGTCAAGTTCGTTACACAATTGACTACCTAAACGATTAGGAAGGTGAAATATGTAATTCATCCTACTGAATACAATACTATAAGCTAAGTCCAGAGTTACACGGTAGAGGCGTATAATCTCTTTCAAACGAACTGTCCTTTAATTACAAACCAACAGTGCTGTTGAAAAAACTTGCTTATCATCTTCTTTTCATAGAAAACCTTTTATATCAACTGCAACAATAAGTTTGTAAAACCCAATTGTTTTTGCGGCCCATTCAATGCAAATCAATGTAAAAATGTGTACAGAACTAGATTCGCGTCCGCAAAATATAGCATTGTATTCATCGGACAGTTGGTTTGGCCCATTGGGCCTTTTTATAATTCGAACGGCACGGTACTTCAAAACTTTGGCGGGAACTCGGCGTGGGCGGTTGCTTTGTCAATTGAATTTTTGTTTTCTGCGTGAAAAAGTTGTTTAATGTATAATAGAGCCATCTGTATTATGCAGTAAATTGACTTAAATTCGTGTAGTGATAAAAAATGCATGTGATAACAGTGTTTCTGCTCCGTTTGGTAGCGATGAAGATCCTCGCGGTTGTGCTTCTCGCCGCCAGTTTTCGTAAAACAGACGCTATCTGGTTTTACTCAGAACATGAGGAGCTTAGGGCTTAGCTTGAAAAAAGAAGATTTTTCACTGAAGACATGGCTGCATGGACATAGTTTCCTTTGCCTTTCCCGAATGGGATAAATTAAACAAAAAACAAAAAAAATTACCATGGCCCACTATGTTATGCCACCGTTCCATTTTCGAATTATAAAAAGGCCCAATGGATATTATACGCATGTGTGCAAGCCCGTGACCGATTACGCCGGCTACATCATCGTATAACGTAATACAACGTTTTCGCAAACTAGGAACTTAAAACAATCTAATTATATGTTTATTTTTAATGTTGTTACGTGAACAAAATAGACCGGCGATGGGATGTTTTACTGTCTACAAATATCTGCTTTAGTTTTTAATAAAATAAGTATAATATATGAAGTGACTTTAAGTAGGTAAGTTAGTAGAACTTTATGGTTGGTATGATTTTCATGAAATTGAACAACTTTTCCCAAAAAAATTTCGGCTTTCCATACTAAGACAGTTTAATTGAATCAGCTGATCGCTCAAAATCAGCGGTTTTAAAACCACTGATTCTCTGCCTACCCCGTTAGGGATTATAGGTGTGAGCTATGTATGTACCGCTCAAGATGTATGGAGAGGTAAAAATGATCTATACTATACTAATATTATAAAGAAGAAAGATTTGATTGTTTGTTTGTTTGCACATTGAATAGGCTCCGAAACTATTGGACCGATTTGAAAAATTATTTCACTATTAGAAAGCTATATTATCCCCGATGGACATAGGCTACATAATTTTCCCGATTTCCCACGTGAACGAAGTCCCGGGCGGAATGCTAGTATTTTATACGTATTTATATTTATTATTCTCACAAAATGTGTAGTACCTAACTATGTCAGACGACATAGGTCACGGTAACGTGTATTAGATTTCTAGTAAACAAATAAATCCAAATATCAGACTTCATGTGTTCGTTACGATTTTAGACAATAGAACATAATGTGGAAACATAGAATAAACATATTTCCGTAGTAGCAACAAATGTTCTTCACATGCTCTCTAGCAAACAAAAGAATGATTTCTCCAGCACAGATAGCACTCCTAGTATTTTAATTACAAATGCTAATCCCCCTTAAGCACACAAAATATTCAACTTCCAATTTCTAATAACTCTAAAATTAAAAATTTCGTATTCATAGTTTATAACTTATAACTTTTATACAGCTAAACCAATTTTGATAAGATATAGCCAAGAACCCTCTCGATCAGGTCAGCTTTCAAACGAAAACAATGCATCAAAATCGGTCAATTCGTTTAGGAGCTACGATGCCACAGACATACAGATACACAGACACACATTCACTAAACAAACTTATTAACACTCCTCTTTTTGAACGATGATTAAAAAGATAATATCGCGGTAAAATATAAACTTGACAGGAACTTCACGTTCGATGAATAACGGTCATTCACTTTTGTTCACTCGAAATCACTTATAACACAAAAAGCTCACAGAATTGCATTGACCAGCTCCTCGTTGGGTTCATCCTGGTTTTTGTCGTCTATGTCGCTGTCGGCTGACAGGCTGTCGTCTGACATGTCGGTCGGGTCGGCCGACTCGCTCACGTCCGCCATCGTCCGACGGTCGATCACACACTGCCCGATACAACGATCAGCGAAAGCGAAACTCATTGGCGATAACGAATAACTTAGCATTTCATTACCACAACGTAAGGAGAGATGGACACACCTCACGTCTCCTTCCTCAATTATTTTAATTTGAATAACCGGTCCAACTTTTTTTGCATTATAAAGCTATTAATAAAAACAATAAACGTCCATTAGAAGAAATTTCACATAATGCAAATTTCTTAATTTAGACTAGTTTTAGATTTTTCGTTAGCAAAAACTATAAACACTTAGCAATAAAGTAGAATTTCTGTCATTTTAGACAACCAGTAGCACTTTCAAACACTTCTTAATTAGATAAATTAGTAAAGGATCATTGAACTCTTCGCAAACGGAAGAGCTTTTGCGATATTAAAATAACACTTCGCACATCCCAATAAAGCAAAATTTGCTAGAAGTCAAAACAGAAAAACTGTAAAAAAAAAACAGAATTTCCAAATGAAAGTCACGTCACATTCACAACTTTTTTTTCAAGAGAAGCACAGAACTGGGATACTTGCATCCTATGTTTGAGACGTACGACGGCAGCGCAGCGCATCTCTGAGATAGCGGGCCCTGACTGATGGGCATGCGTTCTGCGCCACTGCTCCTCTCTACTAACTATAACTAGGGCTGCGTTTCTTCGGAGCCACCTTTATGGCGCATTGTTTTGGCCACTCAAGTTGCCCAACTACCGACTGGTTTGCTTACGAAAAGAGTCTGTTTCCCTCAAGATCTGGGTCGCCCACCTATGTGAGAACGCGCCATGCAGACGGAATTACCGTACTTACACCAGTGTTGCCATTGTCTAATTCTTGTTTGGACTACTAACTGGAACTAGAAAGTTATCCGCATAATTACTAATACACTTGTGTCTGATTAAGCTATCACTGGCTTAATGCTATGATTTCATGCAAAGAGTAAGAATTTATTTTGTATAACAACTATTACTTACTGATATTATTTACAATAACGACAGTAAACAACATAGTACATAGTAATAATAAAAAAGTAAACTTTATTCAGATTTCTAAGTAAACAAGTAGTGTATAAGAAAAGCAATTTCCTTAGTGGTGTTTCTTTTCCGGAAGAGGCGAGACCTAGTGACCAGGCGATTGAGAATCAGCCTACATTATGATATAATTCGAATGATACATCAGCAAGTCATTGTGTCGTGGAAAGTGGGACGAACACAATGTTTATTTGAGAGAACGTTGTAAACCTGATTCGAAGAACATCCCAAAAGTAAAGTTGGTAGGTTTAGAAATTGAAATAGAATGGGAGAATTGATCGATTTGATGACAGTATGAATTGCCCCACAAAAAATCTTTTTTCGTAGTAGCTAGTTATAAATGATAGCTGCAGGAATTTGGGTGTTTAACTTGAATGAAATGCTAAAATAAACACAAAACTTACTTTTTACAAGTTTTTTTTAAGGGTTAGTCACGGTTGGACATTTCTTTAACCATACAAAGACAGACCTGCATGTTATGATCGAGAAAATAAAACGTTACACAATTTCAGATTAACTATTTATACATATTTTGTATATTTGGACTGTTGACAATACTTTCATAATTATAAGTATTGGTAGTTTTGATTACGAGCAGTATTGAAAGAATATTGGTGGTTATTACTGTATGTACTAACGATTAGTTACAAATTAGAAACAAAAGTAATATAGAACAGCCCTATATGCAGCAAATTAGCAAAAATAGAAAAAGTGTTAGCGATGTTACTCAGACTCCCTTATTCAATGGTAATATGCGCGTACACCCGCCATAGACTAAAACAGTAAAGAGTCTTGCGTAGAAAGATCTTAGAATGGTGTAATCTAAACTCTGCCGCTAATTTCCCTTAGTTTTAATATTTTGTCAGAGGCTAAATGCGTTGCAAAACCACAAACTCTGCAGCACTAGGTTCACAACACAGTTATGTAAGTAAAAATTTACATTATACAGGTATACCCACCACATTGGCCTTTTTAACGCAAGATTTTATAAAAAAAGGTTTTGTAAGTGTGTTTGGGAACTCTACTATCAAAAGAACACTTGGCTTTCAGTAACGGAAGCAAGGGCGTCGCCAGCCCTTGGCCCAGGTGGGGGCAAGTTAATATTATGGAGGATGAAAAGAATATGAATTGTAGGTACAGTCAAGAGCATGAAGTTTTACACTTGTAGCGCGAGTCTTTGCTTCTATGGCGAATTGGCGTTTGTAATAAGAACGGTTCCAACTTTTGTTGCTTTGCAGTTGGGTACATTTTTTTCACCTCTAGGGGGGGGCAGCTGCCCCTCCCTACCCCCCCTTGGCGACGCCCTTGAACGGAAGTAATAAAAAAAAATGTATAATTAGGCAACTGATTCTTTGAATAATTGTAAAGGAGTTGCTAATTAGGAACAACTGATTCTATGGGTGACTTTAAAGTTAGCGAGAATTTAAGAATCAGCCTACGAAACTGAACAACTTTTCCCACGGAACATAGGCCAAAATATACTTAAGAAATCCGTCTCTCCATACAATGTGTGTTGATTTGCCTCTCTGCATGTAAAGTCTACACTTTTTTTAAATAATTTTTATAGGTTCTTTGGGGAAATCAGTTTAGTTTCATGGGGATAATCACTCGTTATAGGTGATTTTAAGCACAAGTACTGCAGTGTCAATAGGCAATCCATGCCCATCCTCACTACTCCATTTTCTTCATCTCTATGGTTCATAAGTCTTTCCTAACGATCCGCATTCATACCCAATACGCGCACGGAACATAACAGAACCGAGAATTAAAACGCGCAACTATTATTATTGTAATTGAAGTTCAAGTTCATTTACCCAGATTAATTGTGGCCTGAGATAACTAAGATTTATGGCTTTATTAACTTAATGCGTACTGGCTGACTGTAGTTTAGTTTTTTGCGCGGTTAAGGTAATTTGTTGAATGTAGAATTAGCGTCTGGGAAATTAAGAATAGCGAGGCTTTTTAAATGCTTTTAAATAAGCAAAAATTCAGGACGTGAAAACTATTTCCGAGGATGAAATATGAAGAAAAAAAAACAACTGATTGCCTTGGGGAAAGTTGTTCAGTTTCATCGGTAGAATCACTTCACAACGTTTCGCTAGCTAATTTGAAGTCCCTATATGCATTTTTGTATGTGTTTTTTTAATCAGTCTGTACAGGCTTTAGGTATATCTCTTGCAACTTTTCGGGTGGAAAATCAGTCCATGAAACTGAACAACTTTCCCCAAGGAACATAGGTCAAAATACGAAAAAAAAATTTGAGTTCCCATACAAATTTCATCAGTTTATAGCGCATTTTGTATGGGAGGTTAATTTTGTTTTCCTTGGGGAAGTTGTTCAGTTTCATGGACTGATTTACCACCCGAGAGGTTCCAAGAGAGATACCTAAAGCCCTGTAACGTCCCCACGGAGGGGAATAAGTAAAAAATCTTAACGGTTAGTTTTCAAAAAATACATCTTCCAGTTTTAAGAAAACACTACGTAGTATCATTCATTACCGAAACTAAACCGAAGAAATAAAAAGTTCGTTAATTAAACGAGTAAAATTGGTAATTTGTTGGTCTGTTCTATTTTGATGGCACGTTTTATACCTTGTAATTTTTACATGTGAAAAACTTTTACAAGTCTTTAATATAAACCTTTTAGCATCATTGGTAACGGCTAACAAATTGGGTTGTTCAACACGAGACGAAACACAAATAAAGATAAATAAATGTAGAGTTAGGTAATTTAAGATATGTTAATTGGGTGATACCCAACCTCCCTAAATACATACACAAATTCGTTCATTCCAGCAAAAATATTCGGCATATTCTTCTTCTTCTTCTTACCAGCCCATATACGTCCCCACCGAGGGGCACGGGCTTCCCTTCGAAACACGAAGGGGATTTAGGCCATAGTCCACCACTCTGGCCTAATGCGGGTTGGTGGACCGCTCATCTTTCGAAAATGAATTTTCTTGGACGGGCGGGTTTCATCACGATGTTTTCCTTCACCGTTGAACAAGTGATAATAAGAAATCCGTACATAAATCCGAAAAGACGAATTTAGTGGTAGATGCCCGCATCAAGATTTGAACCCGCGATCTTCGAATCCGACAAGTCTGGCTCATTTCCAACTGGGCTATCACCGCTTCCAAATATTAGGTAATTACAATGAGTGGAGATGAGAGGGACCAGTAGGAAAAGTGCATTGAAGGCAATATACAAGGTGATAAAAAACCTGATAGCTATATTCAAAATCCTGAACCAGTATCACTCAAAGAACACATTTATGAAAAAAATTTTTTTTTTTTCAATGGGAATAGTTCATTTTTTGCCTAAACGTAGACATTACTCCTACACCAGGCACGCGAGCGCTCGGGGGGTGCACCCGAGTGGTATCTACGTTTAGGAAAAAAAGAATTGCCACCGAAAAAAAAAAGTGTTCTGTAAGTGATACTAGTTCAGGATTTTGAATATAGCTAGGAGGTTTTTTCCACCCTGTATATAAATTTCTTAAAAAGTAATACAATGTTGGATTAAAAAGGCCCAATAAATTTTTTTTTGTTAAATTTATCCCTTTCGGGAAAGGCAAAGGAAACTATGTCCATACAGCCATGTCTTCAGTGAAAAATCTTCTTTCTTCAACTTAACCTAAGCCCTAAGCTCCTCATGTTCTGCGTAAAACCGAATAGCGTCTGTTTTACGAAAACTGGCGGCGAGAAGCACAACCGCGAGGATCTTTGTCGGTACCAAACGGAGCAGAAACACTGTTATCACTTGAATTTTTCATCACTACACGAATTTTAGTCAATTTACTGCATAATACACTATCACTATTACACATTAAACAACTTTTTCACGCCGAAAACGAAAATTCAATTGACAAAGCAGCCGCCCACGCCGAGTTCCCGCCAAAGACCTCCCAATAGATGTTTCTTGACAAATGCAAGATACTTTTCAAACAGCCCTCTAATTTAAAACAGGAACGAACGGTCGTTATGGTCATTGCTCAAGCTCGCGTTGTCGTTGTCACCGCTTACAGTTTATAATCTGTGGCTAATTGACCGCTGCCAATCATACCGATGTGGTTCTGCTTCATCGAGCGCGACTTATTATGTCTTCTCCAATTTACAGAATTTGCAGCTGTACATGTTTATCTCTAAATATTTTAGCAGCTTTCTTTGAATGGCATTTTAATCACAATTTTTTTAAATAAAACAGCGGTATTGTTGATATTGAAAAGAGCTAAATTTTTCAGATTTCTCTAGCTACTTGTACAGAGGCCAGCGCATCAGGTTACTCCATTTTCAATTCAAAACCGCTCTTATCAAAACAATAGTGCACGTGTGTGGTAACCTGAGTTGCGGCCGTCCGTACTTACGTTGAGGCATAAAGAAACAACTCTAAATTTTGTAAAAATTTTGTCACCCTCGACATTAATTATACTTTTATATATTAAGCGGCTGAACCAATTTTAATCAAATGTAACTAAGAACAGGTAAAACCGTCTCGATTTCATTAGCTTTCAAACAAAAAAATGCATCAAAATAAAGGTGTGAATCGGCCAACGAAAGTAATCTTATAATTATTATTGTAAAATATACATATATTTTATTGATTAAAATAGCTTTCAAATAGCATCTCTGAGTGAGCTTTAGGTCGGTTTTGCTGCGCGTTGATGTCTTTTGTATGGAAGATTTTAATTTTATCAGATTATACAAGCAATATTAAAGTAGTTCTACGAATGTTTAACTATCACTAGATCATAGGTCTTGTGATGTGACAAAATGTTAAGGCGACTACAGCACCTAAATTACGATTTTATGATGCGTAGATAAGCATGACGCACTGCATTAAATCCGAGAAAAAAAATACTACGGTAATATTCAGGACATAAACTAGATAAGTAGTTTGCTGAAAACATGATTCAGCACTTTTGGTTCGATAGAAAAGCTCCGTAATACCCAATATTGTGTATCTTTTAAGCTGTAAAAACGATAGTAAAATGCACACAGGAACTTGAATTTGCTATCAAAATGTTCGTGATTGAACACTCTCGATAAGTAGTTAACGCATTTTTCGATTTAAGCTGTTACCTTTCCATAAATCTCATTTTTCTAACTTTCGAACATGTTTTTACGCACGCACGCTTTCATAGTCCGTAAACTTCGTGTATCGACACTGTTCGCACTGCCGGCCCAGGTCTGTTGAGAGACGGAGATGGCACTATTCCTATGTGTGCTGCCTTTATCGGGTTCTGTAGTGCCTTAAGTCTTTAAATTTTTCCCGTGTGGTGATCGGTTGAGAACAACACCACCCCATCTCTTTCCGTGGGTGCCGTAAGAGGCGACTAAGGAAACACAAATGAGACCTGGGACCTTATTCTCTAAGTGCGATAGTGATAATCAAGCTGTATCGCAATCTTATCGCAATCAATTACTGTCAAATAAATTATAGATGGAACAGGAAATGGCCAACTTCATGTTATACTGTCCGAATTCTCAAGCTGTTATAACTGGAACAAAGACAGAGAATGACATTTTGAATGATATTGAATGAATGTAATTGTCAATTTGTCAATTATTTTCATGTTATTTGATAATTTCTTATGAAATGTTTTGTAATTATTCAAAAATACTAATGTTATTTAACAAGAAAAAGTAATTTGGGAGATACTGCTCTCTTAAAAATTAATGAGGTAAATAGAAATAGCCACATTGGGAAGTATTGACATGCTTTTAACCAGAAAAAGGGGTTGTTTTATATTGTTCTGGTGTTTGTTTACTTCTGAGAAATACTATTATTATGTTATTTTTCTCGTGTGATTGATAAAAAACATGATTATTGTTACGCAATTATAGCAAAGTAAACGTATGTATACGTATTTGTGGGTACTTCGGAATTTGTTGGGGGAATAATGATGCATCTCACGAGTAAATATGCTTCCACCACGACGGGCTGTATATAAAAAAGTGCAAAAATTTTGCAAAAGATCGTCAAGCTGTACCATTTTTATAAATAAATAAACGCTACCCACTTAGAGGCCCACACTAAGGTTTTCCCTTGTGTCGTGGGTGCCTTGGAAAACACAAAGACAAACACAAACACCCATGACCCGAGAACAAACATCTACTTTTTACACAAATGTTTGCCCCGACTGGGGATCGAATCCAGGACTCGCCGATCAAGAGGCAGCGTCACTACCACTTGACCAAACCGGCTACATTATACATTATACCCCTGATTATGGATCATATTAAAACCCTAAGTATTTTTGATTGCTTGACGCTCTGCTAACCCAAGTGTTAGTACGTATATGTCCAATACAGGCGGTCGTCTCGTATGCCACTTAATTTTTAACGTTCTCAAATCATGATTTTTTTTAAATAATGTATTAAAATCATTATTTAACACCATTTTCCAGATATTCAATGTTCATCATATCAAACGTCTGGACATGCAAATAAAAGAACATATTTTACATTTTGACAATGTCTGAACTTCCTAACGTGAATCCTTTCTTTGGAAATAGAAGTTTTAACTGCAAAACGAGGACGAGATCAAGAAGTGTTTCCCAAATTATGATATTTCTCATTGGGTTATCATTATCGAGCAAATTTTAATTACAATTAAGCTTGGATAATTAAACCACAAACCACCACATACTCGTACGTAAAAGGGATCATAGTCGTAAGTGTACAGATAGATATATGATTTATGTCTTAACACACTTCTTCTTATCATGTAGGTATAGTCAAGTGTGAAGTGTGTTTACCCACTGAAGATCCCAAAAAGAAGTTCGGTTGAGCTTGTCCAGTCCAACAGTGGGTTCACATAGTACTTATCAAACAAAAAAAAACCCTGTGAATCAAGAACTATTAGCGTATTTTCTTAAACCTTTACGTAGCCTTTGAGTTAGTTTTATCTGTAAATATAAATCCCATTACACATTGCAGAAATGTGAACTGACTTCACATTTTGTTGACTTCAACGAAAAAAGAAGTAGTATCTAAATGGGTGCCTTTAATTTTGAAGTCGGTAAACATTTTTATAAAAAAATTATTTATTGTATGTTTGTTTGTAACGAATAAACACAAAAACTACTGGACCGATTTTAAAAAATCTTTCACTATTAGAATGCTACATTATCCCCGAGTAACATAGGCTAGGATATCATTTTTCTAAATTCCCACGGAAACGAAGTCCCGCGTCGGAATCTATCATGAATAAAGTTTGATAAGGTACTTACATTACAGGCACTTTAAGTAAGTGTTCCTAATAAAATCAATAAATTGAAAAATTATAATGACAAACATATTATTTGAAGTCTTTACCTTCCTTACAGCATTAAGATAACTCTATCGTATTTGTTTGAGCATAGAAAAGCATTTTTCTTACTTATATTATCAAGAGCACGCTAAGCTTGACACTTTATAATATACTTATTAGGGCATATGTATTTATGTTTATTATTATTTATGTTTAGTTTCGTAAGTATAATGTTTATAATTTAATATTTTATCTTTCACCTCGGATAATGTGTGGCTACCACTCACTCTCACCAATCACCCTAAGGTAAACTGGTAGATAATGCCATTGGGCATTAAGTCCGCCGTTGTACTTTTAGTGCATTAAGTTAAGTAAATAAATAAAATAAAAACTACATTCCTGTGAAGTTGTCCAAAATCCCTTGAATTGTTTTTTTTGTGAAGGTTTAACTAAACTCCGTCCGTCTCAAACTTTTACGTTTATAGTACATATACATATGCTCATCCCTATAATCCCTATCAGGGTAGGCAGAGCATCAGTGGTTTTAAAACCATTTGATGCCACGTTTGACATATATTCAAGAGGGTTTTAAGATGAAAAATTATGTAAGTGGTGAGAGGTTGTCAGCCTTTTGCCCACAATACAGCAAAACCCTCGCGTCTCACTTACTGACTTTTACAGTATGCCTGGGAATAGTAGGCAGCTGGCACATTATATGTTTTTCTATTACTCCCAGTCTAGTATGGAAGCTACTGTAGCTTCCATGCTTCCACGTTTAGAGCAGGGTAGGGTCATAATTATTCTAAACTCATTATTATTATTTTGTGAAACAAACTAGGTACATTGAATAGGTAAACAATCGGACGCACTCGCGTTAATAATAAAAGTAAAATATATCAAACATATATAAGCTTGTGCTTATATCTTAGAATGCATATGATAAGTTAATTTAAAAATTGTTTCTTTTTTACAGATTTTCTCCAAGCACAAAAATCAAAATTCAATTTAGTTCATGTATTTTATTTTAATATAAAAGAGCATTAAAGTTATTCAAGTGTGGTCATTTTATATCTTTGTTACTTATTTTCAAGAGCTGATATCCTCTCTTGAACCTCCACGTTTCAAAACTTCATAATATGTCATGTCACTCATTTGTACCAACTTCGACGGCAATTGGATGATGTCTCGATAACTGAAATACAATAAAACTTTGTAAAGTAAAAGATAACTACTTTTTATCTATACTAATATTTAATTAAAGAGGGAAGATTTGTAGTTTTAAACGACTTCAAAAAAGGAGAAGGTTGTTCGACTGTATGTATGTTTTTTTTAATGTATGTTCACCGATTTCTCCGCCATTTATGGACCGATTTCAAAAATTATTTCACCATTAAAATGCTGATTTATCCCTGAGTGACATAGGCTAGGTACTACATCATTTTTCCAAATTCCCACGGGAACGAAGTCGCGCGCGGAAAGCTATCATGAAAATAGTTTGATAAGGTACATCATTATACTCAGCCCACATCAACCCACTGCTGGGTATGGGCTTCTTCTCTGTAGCAATAATCGTCACGGTTCTGTGCTAACCTCATCGATAGAGGTCCCGTCATTTTGACGATATCTTCTGACCATCGAGCTGGTTGGTCTGCTCATTGGCCTTGTTGCTCCCATTGGCCACCATTCGAGACTGCCTTGGCCTACTGTCTGTCGTTCCTCGTATATATAAGATACATACTTGAGGTATTTACAAATGTTTGATCTTGAATTTGTAACTTCGCATTTTCGTGGTTTTGTGAGGATGAAGTTAGAGTGTAGACGTCATTTTCTATCAATTACCCTGCAAACAGATTTATTAATGAAAATTATGCAAAACACCTTTGATGTTGTAAATATAATAGACTAGCTTTTACCCGCGGCTACGCTCTCGCACAAAGAACTATTTTAGTCACCCATTTCATTCTTGACACCTTGATTTTCGAAAAATCCGGAAACACTCGTCCCTTTATTTGCCTTAAGGTTAATCTTGACGAAGTTTCGAGTTAAAATGTCCAAAAAAATTGTTTTCTCCATACAAACTCTGAACCCCCATTTCACCACCCCAGGGGTTGAATTTCGAAAAATCCTTTCTTAGTACTTACAACCTTTACAAAAGACACCTTTCTGCTAAATTTTAGTCTTCTAGGTCTGAGGGTTTGGGCTGGGTGTTGATGAGTCAGTGAATCAGGACGTCCAATTTTATATATAAAAAATTGTGTATATAAGAAGAGCTTGATATTTAAAACGATATTGAGTGGCTTGTGCCTGAAGTTGTGGTTTCAAAACCCTGCGCACGTTTGCCATTCTTTACAAAATAGTTTTTTTGCAATATTTTTTTTTTGCTTTCTGTTGTAGGTATAACATAGATGTATTATCGTACTACTAATGTAAAAAAACCTGTTATTTACGGGACTATAACATTACCATTTAAATATCATATTTACAAATAAAATACTTACTTCTACGTGGACTGACGTTGACAAATTTTGACACTTTTGATAAACATAGAGTAATTATAGTAAAAAGATAAAATGAACAATAGACACCTCTTTCATAGAAAAATAAAAAAAGTTTTATGTGTTTTAGAGTTCTGTACTCAAAGGGATCCATTTGATTTGGCAGTAAAACACGAAAAAGAAAATAATAATAATAAATTTTTAATATTTATTACGTAATCTCTACAATCCAATTACAGTAGTAGGAGGAAGAAGAAGACCCAGGTTTTGTTATTGAAGTTTTGTAGAATGACGAGTTCTTTTAAAGATGAGAGACCTGAGAGGAGCAAGTTATTAACTTATTACTGATCTTGGAAAAATGTTATTGAACAAGAAATGTCTTAGCCTTGTTTTCTAGAGCCCGGCCTTTTCCGAAACACGGCAATAGGCCCGGTAGTACCACATTGGTACCGAGGCAAAGGTCGCAGTCTTATGTGGAACGCTACACAACACAAGCAAATAGTGCTATGCTATTTGTCTTTATTTTGTATTATTTTGACGAATGAATGGTTTAGTGAAATTAATGGACAGAAAAACATAAATTTACTACGTTTCGGATGGCTAGATAACTCATTTTGGCTCTGAGTTTCAGTAAAATTTTATTGAAACATATATATACACTGAAGCCTAAATCCCTGACGGAGTAAGCAGAACATCATAATGGTTATAAAACAATTACATACCTAACCTACATTCTGACGGTCATAATATAAGATAGAACATGAATATTGTTTTTAATAGGTTGTCAGTTTTTCAGCCACAGCAAAACCCACTAACTGGCTTTTAAAGTATCCCAGAAAAGAGTTGGCAGCTGGCATAATATAAGTTTCTCGTAATTGTAGTCTAGCATTTAAGTAATTATTGCCATTAATATTTAGTTATTGACCTCAGGTATACAGAGCAATATCCTCTTTTAACGTTTTAGTATTAAACGAATTACTTATAACATATCTAGGTATGTACTGAACCTAATTCAAATGTAAAGATTTTTTTATCTAAAAGTTTAAAAAATGGGATCATGAAAAGAAGATGATAATATTGGTTACAAAGCTTGTTTTCAGGTCAGTGTATTGGTTGCTACGTGCTGTCTCACTTTAATTCACTTTAGTTACAACCCCATCTCTCTTTAACTTATTTTTACTGTACATGTCATTTAGTTGATCACCGTGTAGAATGAATGTATTGAAAATCGCAAACTTCAGACAGGAAGTACTAAATGAACGAGAAAGCGAGAGGAATATACAAGAGACAAATATATTAAATTAGTTACAGACACGAAAGAATTTGGTAGTTTGGCAATTTATCAGCCAATGAAAACCTGTCATACCTATATCATTCAGTGGTAAAATATCATTCATTTTCAACATCCACTTTTGCTATTGCATTCAGTATCACTATCACATTGAATTATCGCAATCACTATCATTATCTCTATCGCAGTTAGGGAATAAGCTTCCTGCCTCCTAGTAATCCATCCCAGGCAACGACACTTCATTTTTTTTTTCTGAATCTGAGGTGTCGTCCTTGGTTTCATGCGGTGTGGTAGGCTCTGTAAAGGGCCGTCTGGTTCGCAACCACCCTCCTACCGAAGTCCGACGCCAAACAGCTTGCTGTGTTCCGTCGGTGCGTGGGAGTACCAGTGCCTTTATAGGCATTTTCTGGGTTAACTCGCTCCATCGTCGACCTCATCTTTGATCTTTATGGTCAAGAGTTAACCCATCTTATTATAAAAAAAAAAATCTAAAGAATTCCAAGAAATCTTGAAAATCCTTACTAATATTATAAATGCGAAAGTAACTCTGTCTGTTCGTCTTAAGCTACTGAACCGATTTTGATGAAATTTGGTACAGAGATAGATTAGAGCTTGGGAAAGGACATAGGCTACACTTTATCCCACAGTTGGGCACAATATAACATGTAGGCCACGCGGGCAGAGCCGCGGGCGAAAAAGCTAGTTGTAATATAACCGAAACCAACCAATTACATCGATGTCATTACGTCAATTTTAAGATTTTTGAGCACAATTCTAATCAAGATTTCGAATAGTTTTTTTCTACTACGACTATCAACATTTCGTAGTGCGACTATGTAGTTCCATACAATAGACATCAACGCGCAACAGCCCCAAATATTGGCGGGAAAGGGAAAATAATCGTGCTCGCCATTCTTTTGTTTCATCAAATTGGATAATCTTCGGGCTTAGTTGGATGTTAGATAATTGATTTTATCTCTATTGCATTATGTTAGAGGCCCGATGTTTTAAGATTAACTACAAAATCATTAAAAAACCGTAGCCCAGAAGCACTCGTAGCCCAGTAGCGCTTGCTGACAGTGTTGCCACATGAAGTAGACGTGAAATCTGTATTTTCATTACTAAAATCCGTATTTCTGTTTTTATTGAAATTCCGTATAAATATCCCGTATTTTGATTGAAATTCCGTATGAATTCCGTATAAAAATTCAACGTAACATTTTTGAGTCAAAATTTAAATCAAAAGAGGGTAATTTCCCTAAAATTTGTTTGTAGTAGCGGGTCCGTTATCGTCGAGATACATAATTTATTTCTTGGTTTCGTCTTCATTAAATAAATTTTGCTGTACTGCCGCACAACAGTAGAGCAAACTCACCAGCGTTGTGACGAAATTGGTCAAAATTAGGTAAAGAAGACTCGAAAACGGGGTCCTTTTGAAGCTAATTCTGTGTTTAGAGTAAATCCGTATAAAAATCCGTAATCTTGATTCATCCGTATTGAACTTGCAAAATCCGTACAAATACGGACAAATCCGTATATATGGCAACACTGCTTGCTGATTTCAACCGATCAGTTAGGCTAAACAACGTACACAGAGGCAGGGAACCTGATGGGTGACCAAAGTGGCAATTTATCACGAGCGTTTCCGTGCTTCGGAGGCTGTCGGTCCCGGCTGTTGTCGATTGACTACAGTCGTTAAATCCAAGTCAGAGGCCACTGTGCGGTTTGTAAACTCTGACACCCAGGTTTAGCCAAGTTCGCCACACACTTGACTATACCTACACGATAAGAAGAAGATTAAAAAACCATCGTTCCGCCGTCAGTTTTATTTCATGCTTCAATAAATTCATGGCAAAATATTGTTAATCTATGTCTCCTATAAATAAATAAAATTGGTACATTACACCTAGTAAGTACCAACATTTATTCGTAAAATAAATTGAAAATAATTTATCTTATTTGATACAAATAGAAGAAAAAATGTATTTAGAAAGGGTTTATTTTTATCTGTGAATTCTGTGATGGTCTGAAAGAAAAAATTCTAAAATCTTTCTATAGTAACACAGTGCTGCCACAAGCGCAGCCGTAACTAATCCGTCTCATGATATCTATGAAAAGGAAGTAGTACGCGGTAGAGTGCATTGGTGTAGCCTTACTACGATTGAAGAGCACTGCGTAGTTCCGTGGGTTTCGAATAGATGGCGCTGACGGTATCAATTACAACGCTCGCGCAATATGGAAAGCGGCTTAGAATAATTATTTGACGAAATGCAACAATAACAGATTTTTTTGAATAAGATATTTTCTTGTACATAGATGCCGTAATAGAATTAGAAACTAAGAAACGTAAACCTTTGCTGACATGTAATTTGTGAGTAATAACGACACGTTATGGTGATGGCTTTGACGTGTGATGGACTGTAATGACAGTTGTCATTGACAAGGGTGTCATTCCGTGTCATTATAGAAAGTGAAAACTACTGGTAAGATATTGTTTAAGTTATTGCCGCCTGTTGAATATTGTTGTTTGCTTGTTACAATGTATTTATGACGCGGCTATGTAAAAATGCTGGTGATTTATTCCCATAAGACTTTTAATGTGACATTATAATTTTTAATGCTTTATTTCCGATCGTTATACAATTAAGTCAAAGAAGAACGCAAATGTAAATTCATATAATCACTGACGCCCCTAAAACACTTACACAATCTGTAAATTTCCATTTTCTGTAAGTTTATGGCCTAAAAATAGGCCGTAATTGCTTGTAAAAGGTAATAATTACATGATTTAATAATACGCCAGTTATCTAAAACAGTAATTGCACAATAAATATTGTTACTTTACAGAAAGATGTCGTATCTGATCTTGGTGAAAAAGTAGAAAGGTAGTAGATTAAATTTGTTTGGATCGTCTTACCAAGTAAGAATCTGTTTCTTTGCCTTTTAATTTACCTAGATAGACTATAAAGTAAGTCGAGACTTTTGGAAATTTGTTATTACGGACTAAAACGACGTATTTGTCGAATTTTATATGTTTAATATATGCAGTTAGCTGCGCCCTCACCATCTGTTCATATACTCTAATCATTCGACTTCGACATTCGATAGAATTATACCATCATTGTCATACATTGTCAGAAATATGTCAATCTGTACAGCGCTAGACGTTATAGTGACAGAGACGCATTTAACTAGTCGATTGTCGGTAACGAGTCGTATGATTTACGATTCATGGGGTTTAAAGTAATATTATGTGATTGGCTCTAAATTTACAGACTACTTCAGTTGACAGAGAGATTACAAGATACGATTAATGCGCACAAAAATTAATAACTAAGTAGTATAGCTTTCTGCTCATAACTTGTCGACATTCTTGGGCCCTCGAACTATCCCAATGCGAAAATTCTCTGTTACGACGTCAAGAAAAGACAAACAACCAAAGATAATAATAGAGTTATGATACATTTCTAATAATAGAGTTTTAATAGAGTTGATTGCCATTACTGCATAGGAATCATGTTGATCCAATTATTTCTAAGATCTTAATATTATGTTTCTAAGCACTTAAAAAAATATGATTTAGTAGTACTTACTCTGGGCTCTGTCTGAAATGGTCAACAGCAAACTGTAGCAGCGGATGTCTGCCATCATGCTGTGGCTCGTGCTCTCTCCTTTCCTCCCGCATCTCCTTGTCTCGTTCCCTTTCCCTCTCTCTCGGGGTTGGCGACGAAGTCTGTCTTCTCTCAGCATGCTCCGTTTCATCCCGCGAATCCCTTGTTTCTCTAATCTCCCGCATTTCTCGGGAATCTCGCATTTCTCGGGAATCCCGAGATTCTCTTGACTCTCTGTTCTCTCTTGTCTCTCTTTCTGTGACTCTCTCTTTTGTGACTCCATTTGTCGTAGGTTTCGGTTGTACCTGCAACAATAGTAAAGTTAAATCAAACTTGTGAAAATGTGGGAATTTATCAGAGTTTTTAAGAGACAAAAAATAAAACGGTACAGGAGTAAATTTGATATTTTATAAAGGTACAATCTCGAACGGGAACATTACAAATTTCGACTTGATCATGTAATTGATAAGCGTCAGATTTTCATGTTTTTAAAGGAAGATACATCTATAATAATATTATAAAGAGGAAAGATTTGTATATTGTATGTAACGAATAAACTTAAAAACTACTTGACCGATTTCAAACATTCTTTCACTTTTAGGATGCTACATTATCCCCGAGTAACATAATTTTCCCGAATTTCCACGGGAACGAAGTCCCGAGCGGGATGCTAGTTCTTCATAAACTTATTAAATAATGTTATCATTTGGTAACACTAACAATTGTTGTAATTGAACTAAATCAGTTACATCACATAAATTATATTAATTAAGTACTTATGTACAATAAGGAATAAAATATACAATACAATTATTTTGTAGTTCTAGTTTTTCGCGGTGAATTACAAGTATTTACGATTGTGCTACTATTTTACTATGTACGTACCTAGTAACGTAAGAGTTAAATTAGCTTATAGGTTTGACTCGTGGCATATGGGTGGTTAAGTCCAGCGTGTAGTCGACTGTACAGCGAGTGTATTTCTTCACGCTTTCGTGCACATGGATAGCGTAGTGACTAGCACTTGTTTCGGACAACAGGCTTCATTATTGCTGTGGGTCATTTTATTTTTAAAAATCGAATCCAAGTTAAAAAAAATACTTCTTTTATTGGACTTAAAAATCACTGAAAATACGTCATTTTGTTTTTAACTAATGTAGGTACTACATTAGTAGTGGAAACTTTGTTGGCTTTTGAGAATTGAATTGTTTCCCAAGTTGTTTAAAAAAATAAAATAAAACTCTCTGCCTGTTCGCAAAGGTGCAATCTTTTGGGATAATTTTTTTTAGTTTTCATATCTAGAGGTGTGCAGAGGCAATTTTGAAAAATCGATCTGTACAAAACTTCAGATTTACTTAAATATTTAAGAGTTTAGACTGTGGGTTGTTGATAAGTCGGTGAATTTTGATGATTCGAACGGAATTTCCAGCCACACCAGGGGGCAATGGTAATACAATTTTTTCCGTTCTGTTCCATTCCGTTCGAATTATAAAAAGGCCCATTGAGTGTGTGAGTACGGGTAAACAAAAATTTAGCCTAGGTCGACACGATAAGAAGAAGACGAAGTGTGTGAATCCGAACTTTCCTTTTAAATTAAAGATACTAGGGGTATTGTTTATCAGAAAACAAAATTACCTACACATGTCGAAGAAGTAGGTACCTTTTGCAAATTATGCTGTTAAAGTTATTTACGTTAATTTAACTATTTCTAAGTAAGCCAATTGTAAATTCTTTTAAGAAATAAATTCCTTAAACCACTAACCATGAGAAAGTGGCGCCATCTATTTTTCAACTTAGTTTTTTACTCCTTATTTCATTTCCACCTATTTCCGAGGGTCGATTTCGGACAATAAAACCCCGGGGAAACGTCCATACGAGCTGCGATGCGCGTACGCACATTCACGCTTTCCTGCGCATGCGCGGCTGGCTATCTCTTTTCTTTCTCGGATACCGCCGTAATTGACGCCGGACGTTCCTCGGCTTGGCGGAATACTTCCACCAAACTTCCAGCTGAGGACATTGTTATTCTTCTTCTTACCGTGTAGGTATAGTCAAGAGTGTGGCGAACTGACTCAATTTTCAAACCGCTTAATGGCCTCCGACTTGATTTTAACAACTGTAGCAAATCGACAACAGCAAGTACCAACAGCTTAACGTGCCCGCCGAAGCACGGAAACGCTCGTGATAAATTGTTTGGTCACCCATCAGGTTCCCTGCCTCTGTGTACGTTGCTTAACCTCACTGATTGATTGAGATCAGCGAGCGCCACTGGGCTATGAGCGACATTGTTATGAAACCCGAAAAGATTGGTGAAAAGATCACTATTGTAATCGATTGCTTTTTAACCCCCGACGCAAAAAGAGACGGGTGTTATAAGTTTAACGTGTGTCTGTGTATCTGTCTGTGGTATCGTAGCTCCCAAACGGATGAACCGATTTTCGTTTAGTTTTTTTGTGTCATAGATAATTTTATCCCGAGTGTTCTTAGCCATGTTTCATGAAAATCTGTTCAGCCGTTTAAAAGTTATAAGCAATCGAATGTCGGGGGTGATTCAAAATTTTTAATTTTACTGTTATTATTGTCAGGTATATTTGTATGTACAGACACATCAGATTACCCATTTGCACTACGAAAGCCGCCATTATTACAAGAGATAAGAGCGACGTCAAGGTCAACATGTTTAGCCTGGTGTGCTGCCGTGTGTACCTAGAAGGAAGTGCCTTTTCCCCCTTAAGCGGACAAAATAAGAAAGTTACAAAAAAAATCCAGTGTCAAGGTTACAGAGTAGTCGACTTTATTATTAACTAGCTTTCCGCCCGCGGCTCCGCCCGCGTGGACTACAGGTTATATCGGGCCCAACTGTGGGATAAAATGTAGCCTATGCCCTTTTCCAGGCTCTAATCTATCTCTGTACCAAATTTCATCAAAATCGGTTCAGTAGTTTAGGCGTGAAAGACGGACAGACAGATAGATAGAGTTACTTTCGCATTTATAATATTAGTAAGGATAAGTTTTTAGGGTTGAAAAGTTGAAAAGTCAACATTGTAAGATAAGCGATACACTGTGCCTACTTTGAACAGTTCACCGCATACATTTCTAACCTATAGTGTAGGTACGATAAGAAACAGTATTCTACAACTGCATTGGAAATACATTTCCTGCTAAAGGAAGTTTCAAGAAACGGGTTGTGCACGAGCACCAACTTAAGTATATTTTATTTACACGTTAAGATGTCAAATATTAGTGCATGGTCATAGTATGGAACCAAGGCAAAGAAAGAGAATATAAAAGGAAAGAAGTAAAAAGTTCGCTGTTCATAGTGCGTTTAAATTTCACTTTTTTAACCTTTTTCTTTCGCTTTAAAGTTTTTCTGCTAAGCGTCCGTACCACATCGTAAAATGTCTCCATGATCCAAATCCGAATGGTTCACACACTACAATACAATTCGCAACTTTCTTCGATGTATTCGATTCGATTTTTATTGTTTATTCGTTCAATCGATTGTCGTTAGGTTAAATGTCACTTTCACTGAACACTGGCCAGTTGTAAAGATAATATTAAAAAATTAAATGTTTGTATTTCGAACGTAGGCACTTCCCGCGCTGCAGTCGCGAGGTGCAGCGGCGATATGCGTGCGCTTCGCTGCACCTCCCGCCATCTTTATAAATATTGATGCAATCTCAATGTTCGCTCCGATTAATCGTTAATTTTTTTTGCGACGCGAATAGCTTTGCCTCTTCAAAGAGATTACTGATTAGTCTTCGGCTGAGGATTTGTTTCTGGTAGCGTCACGCTCAGTGGAGCTTATAAGAGTCGTGTAATGTATGCAAAGTGTTATGGACATTAATCTGACAGAGATAAAGATACTCAAATATTTGACGAGTCCTGTGATGATTTACTGCTGGCCTTGTTGTTACATTTTATGACAAACTTCAATAAATTTAACAAGTAATTAAAACTAGTGATCTGCGCATGATTTTTGAAGCTAGCAAGAGCACACGTCAAGTCTGAATAGTCGTTTCTTTTTACGGATAGACAGACACAGACAGTCAAGGGTACATAAAGATAGGATTTCGTTGCTTTTGTTAAGCTTGTTATGTTCTTTACTTATGGTTTCCATACTACCCAAAAACACGTTGTAACTGTAAGACAAGGGCGTTGTTGAACGAGAGATCCCCTTAAACGACATATTTCATGAAATGGTCGATTCTAGTGCGTCAGCTTACTTGAACAATCTGATCCAATTTGATGACAAAACTAAACTTCGCAAGGCTATTTTAAAGGGATTTCCAACAAAAATAAACCTCTATAAAACGAACAATATGGTCCAAATCCTCATTGTAAATGATAACGAGTTCACGAGAATTCAGTGAGGTATGAAAAACAGACTGACAAGCAAAAACCGCAGTTCACGTACCGAAACCAAATGACGGTTTTGTGTGAAGGTCAGCTATTTAAAACGACGTATTGTTAATGATCTATTAACTCTGAAGATGCACTCGGCTTGTTTTAAAATACATAAATGTAAGGCTTGTTTTAAAATACATAAATGTAAGAAACAAAGACAAACGTTTTTGGGAGATTATCGCTTACGGTCTTCTCCTTATCGTGTGAATGGTTTTGGCAAAAAAGCGGCCACAGCAACTGTGTTCTGATTGGCCTCGTGTACCCTGAGTGTACTCGTACACGAAGCAGGGCAGTTGGGACAAGACAGTGAGTGCTCCACGGATACATGAGTCACTGCTGGGAACATTGGCGTATCTAGGGTTATTTTCTAGGGGGGCTTAATACGCTGTGTATTTAAAAGTAACTAATAATGTATTGTAGTATGTAATAATAAGTAAGTATGTAGATTTCTCAGCTGTAGATAATTATATATATTTTTTAATGATTTTGTGTGAAGTTATCAGTATTTTGGCATCAATTATAGAATTTCGAATTGGTAGCCCAATATTCAGGGGTGGGCCCTAGACCATACTGGGGTGGGCACGGCCCACCCGGCCCCCCACCTATATTCGCCTATGGCTGGGAAATCCCTACTTTTTTGGTTTTCCCCGGATCTAAGTATGAGGTCCGAAGCCTGTTAAGTGATTTACAGGTTACCGATTAACTAGTCTGGATGAAAACGAAGACGAACTGTTTATGTAAGATCGGAACTAGCTCTAAATAACTTTTTTTTGTGTTCTCGAATTGCATGTTTTAGTACTTACATGTAATAATTTGATAGCTTCATAACTCATGTCATGAATATTCAGTTATTTTTAATTTCGGTTACGAAACATGTTAATACTTTTGGGATTGGATAACTTCAAAACATGGTACTGTTTATTCAAATTTTATCTTAATTATCCACTAACCCGCATTATGCCAGCCAGCAGCGTATGTACTACGTATGGCCACAGAATATAATATAATACTATATTGGGTGCAAGGGCGTCGCCAGCCCTTGGCCCAGGTGGGGGCAAGTTAATATTATGGAGGATAAAAGAATATGAATTGTAGACAGTATGAATTGTGGACAAATCCTCGGCGACGAACTATGCAATGTACGGGAAAACAATTTCGTTTATGTTACATTGTATTTAAGATAGTTTTTAAGATAATCGTTTGAAATAAATATAATAACAAAAAAAAAGGTAAGGCCAAGAGCGTAAAGTTTTACACTTGTAGCGCGAGTCTTTGCCTGTAATGGAGATTTGGCGATTGTAATAAGAACGGTTCCAACTTTTGTTGCTTTGCTGTTGGATACATTTTTCTAATTTCCTGGGGGGGTAGCTGCCTTGGCGACGCCCTTGATTGGGTGACTTTAAATTAGGTAGCGAAAATTAAGGATGTGAATTAGCTCACGAAACAGAACAACTATCCTCACGGATCATCGGCCGAAATATGAAAAAAAAACTTTGCCTGTCCATTGGATGCAACTTGCACAATTAGCTGATTTGCTTTTGTATGAGGAATCATTTTTTTCTTCATATAGGTTCCTCGGGGTTAACTCAAACTCACTAATTAAAGTCACCCCATATAAGTATTATGGCCTAAGCCCCCTTCCAGTTTCGAAGGGAGGCCCTTGCCCGTTGACGTTATGTATGTGGACTGATGAGAAACCTGACTTAACTGAATATAGTTTTCAAAATGTTTTTCCACCAGCAACTAGATTCTACTATAGCGCCCTTCGACATAACCTATCGAAGCAATAAAACAGATGATCGACGAAACTGTCGCACCATTCAGTCTAGGATGTACTGCAAAAGCGGTCTAAAGTCTAGACTTGAAGCCAGGTCATTAGCACGGACGCGGCTGGCGAGAGTGATCCGGCTTCGAGAAATCAACGACAGAATCCGGGAAATGAGAGTAGGTACACTATCAGACGAGACTACATTATTACAATTGGAGATACGTATTGTAAAATGTATGATGAGAAATACTAGTGATTGTCTGCAAATGGCAGGTAAATTCTATGTATAATTTATCCGTTTATTTTGAGCCGTCTGTAGTTTGTAAAACATTGGCAAACAAAATTCATAGGTTTGTTTTTACTTGTTTTTTCTTTTCAGTTTTTACTACGCAGTCGTTTTGCTTGTCAATATCATTTGCTTGTCAATATCATGCTTTGAGAACAAAGTGGTGATTCAAGTCAGAGTTTTCAAGAAGAAAAAGTCTAAGCCACACTGCTTTAAAAAAGTATATTACTTAAACACGAAAAATTAAACAAACCACAAGAAAATGAATAATACAAACCATGCCAGCAGCCATCGCTCATGCAATTGATGTATTATTGCAAATACCAGTAACACACACTTCCGTACGTTTGTGCGTACACTCCATACTTGCAGAACAAATTGCAAGAATATGCGCATGTGCAATTATGTACCAGAGGCAATAAATAAACATTGCAAGGAATCAATGCGAAGTGCATACGTTTTTTATTATTAAATAAACAATCAACAGATTTAACTCAGATTGTTATTAATTCTTGTGGATGTTAAAGACAATTTTTTTTAAGTATTCAAAGTATTTAAGTATTATTCAAGAATCATCTGATGCATAATTAGTATAGTGTTATTATTTGAGTATCTTTTTTCACATTTATAAATAAATTAATAAACACTACACACTCAAAGTTTATTATGAGCCCTTGGGTCATAAACTAAGATTGATACAAACTACATACTCAGATCGCATTTTTCTACACAAGTTGTTTTACCCGGCCGGGAACCGAACAGAGAATCTTTGATAAAGAATATCGGCAAAGAAGTTTCGTATTACAGAATGGCCCAAATTAAAATAGCCGTTTGCAAATTGTCAAAATGAATATTATTATTATCATAACGCGTTTGACGACGACGTACAGTAAAAACTCTATTGCGTACGCGCTTTTAATTTAGCACCATAATGAGCGCGTACTCCGAACACTTTCACCGCTAGATATCCCCGCAGATTAACAGCTGGTACTTTGATCCCTGTGGATGTAATGACGGAAATTACATACGAGGCAGACAGACATCATCGTATCTGCCTTGATATACAATACGCATCTTATTTTGATTTATGTGAGTAGGATAGGTTCAGCTTTCTCATTGAGCTGACGTCTACACCTTTAAATAAAAAATAAAATAAAAATAAAAATAAAAAATCACCCGAATTGAGAACCTCCTCCTTTTTTTTGAAGTCGGTTAAAAAAATAGATCATGGTAGATCCGGCAGGTTAAAAGTTTATACGGTTTTTAAAACAAAAGAACGAAGAACACATTTTTTTAAACTCAATTTTACTTGCCTAATGTCACTTTTCATATTTGGAAGTCCTAACAAAACGATTGTCATGCCTTTATCGCAAAATTTTACAGATAACAGGCTGAAACTAGAAACATGGAAAATGACAGAAAAACGAGAAAACGAGGCGGAGGTGAAAACTTTTACCTTGAAAAAGTTTTTTCTTTCTTCAATAAAACTGTAAATTCATACACTCACGCTTTGATCCCTGTCGGGGTAAACAGAGCGTCTTGTGGTTCTATTCTGGCATCATTTGGTACCACATTTGACATGTGTATAAGTGTCAACCTTTTGCCCAACACTATACAGAGAAAACTCTCATCAATAAAAAACACCCGTAGATAGCCGCTGTAGGCAAGTGACAGCAGGTTGACAGGTGCGGTAATGACGGTGACCACATCGCCGCACGCGCACCCTGCGAGCATGTCCTGCGTGCCATGGTGGTTACATGTATCCGGAAGCTATTCGATCGATTGGAACTGATTGATACTTAGTGATTGACGGTATGTGGCGGCTGTGGTTCTCGGAAGGTTTTTGTTGTATACAATTTGTAAGCAGTTCCATCCATTACAATCACGCCCATAATCCCTGACAGGGTAGGCAGAGCATCATGTGGTTTACACGACACATTTAAGATACATTCTGAGTGTTATTAGATAAAAATGACAGTGATAGCTATGTATATGCCCTCTGAGGGACCAAGTCGGGAAATGTGGTTTTGAGTTCATACACTTTCAGCAGGTCTCTTAAAAGAAATGCAGGTGAAGGGAAAAATTTTTAGGTGTTATAGGTAGGACGCTACAACTCACTGAATGTGGTCCCTCACACGAGCACTGTGGGGTGTCATGTTACTGAATCTAGGCAATATGAACGATCATGATGAATGACAATGTTTAGCAGGTAATTTGTAGGGCTACATAATTTATTCTTTATTGTACACACATAGTTTGATACTTAATTACTAAAAAATGTTACAAATACATAAATAACAGCTCTTGTTAATTAATAAACACAAAGTAAATTCAATGAGTTTGTGGACCCTCAGTTCGCACGGTCTCAAAAATTAACTTTGATGCTACAAAATATTTCGTTAAGTTATATTTATGAGACATGTTTTAAGAATTAGGACATATTTTGTAGATTCTACCCTGTGAATATTAGGGCGTTTATTATCTGCCCTTAAAAATTACCAGCCTTTAATTGTGGTCCCTCACACCGCATGCTTCATAAACTTTGATTAAATGTAGACAATTATGAGCAGTCTTTAAAAAAAACACATAGTACAGAAAAATTGTAGTTATTTTGTGAATTCACCTGATACAAAAAAAAGAAAATTATTTACTTTTCTTGGAAAAACAATGATGTATATATTTCTCTAAATAAATACACACTAGAGTAACCTTTAATGTTCATTGGCCTATTAAACTTTGCTCTAAATAACTTTTATTTTCGACTAATGTGGTGGAGGGCAGTGGTGTCTTCAACATTATCAAGTATGTGCCATGCATGAGTTTTCACGTCCGTGACCGACAATCTCCTCTTATCACACTTTACTATATTAACACTTTTGCGACACACTTTTGACTAAGTAACATGCCTACATGCGGGTAGCGCCTACTGTAATTGAAACACCAAGTTTTAAATAACTAGATTTGAAGTTCACAATTTTGCAGACTACACATAATGATATTGTGTGTAATATGTATAATAATATTAACTATTCACTGCTTGCAGAATTAAGATTTTAAGCGACTTCCAATAAGTAGGAGGTTCTATGTTCGACTAAGTATATGTATTGTTTTTTTTTGGATATTTACCGATTTCTCCGCCTAAATTCAAAATTCTTTTTTTGTTTGAAAGAGTATACTCCAGAGGTGGTCTCAGTGTTGTCTTTTATGATAGAACGTAGCAGTGAAATAGTCTTAATATCATCCGGTCAATAAACTCGGACACAAGGGTAAGTAACTTGGTTATACCTATTCAATAAGAAAAAGTTTTCATTGTCTCATTTATCAACGACTCAACAGGCTACCAAAAAATAGATAGGTAGGTACTTTAGATATTGTAGAACCCTTAATCTTTAAAAAAATTAAGGACTGTAATAAATGAATCTTCCATGTGCTTTCATCAGTCATAGGTTGTCTGCGATTGATGTAGGTTTCAACGAAATTTTGGATCAGATTCACGATTGGAATCCATTTCATTCTTATGGAGAGTAGAAGATTTGCATCAAATAAGAGGCGTTGTAAATATATCAATTTGCACGGAGAAATAACATAACATGTTGTAATAGCGGAACTTGTTACCAAAGGAACAAGCTTACTAGCTGCAAACTGAAAAACAAGACCACTTTCCTGAGAAACACATAATAAGCTTCGATATATTAATAAATAAATATACGAGATCGCAGAAAACTAGTCTTAAGGTTGAAAACCCTGACTTTCTTGGCAATATACTGTAATATTAAAATGATATTAAGTGATCTGTAGCACGCATAGATATCTACTCATTTACCATGCAAAGTTGGTAGGCTGAAATTGCAAAGTACGGGCACAGAATAAATAAAAACATCATTAGTGTGGAGAAGCGTGAAGTAACGCAGATTTATAATTTATGATCCTTCCTTTCGTGCAGGTATAGGTATAATCAAGTATGTGGCGAACCTGACTAACCCTGGAGTCAGATATTTAAAACCGCTAAATGGCTTCTGACTTAGTGTAACGATTGTAGTCAATCGACAACAGCCGGGACCGACAGCTTAACCTATCCTGCGAAGCACGGAAAGTAGTAATCTTCAGATTCAAAAATTAGAAAATTTTAATCTTACGATTACTTTGGTTTAGTGGTTAGTAACGCTGATTCTTTATCAACGGTTACTGGGTTTGATTCCCGGTCGGGACAAAATATTTGTGTAAAAGTGGATCTTTGTTTTCATGTCTAAATGTTTTTGTCTTTATGTGTATCTCAAGGGAGCCACGATTTAATGGAAAAACCTTATAGAGGTCTTTTGAGTTACCGTTAGTAAGTAATACTAATTACTAACATATAAATCTGTGCTTCAAGTAGGTAGATATGTGGTTTTTATATATATGTACCAACGCTGGAATGCGTTCTCCGCTATATCGAATGTGTAAAACGTACAATGACCAATTTTTGGACATTGACATATTTGGATCTACGCTATATAAATACAAACGAGAGCTTGCACTAAAAAAACGTTAATTAGGTAATTGTTATTATATAATTAATATTTATACAATATACATTTATTAAAATATATATTTTATAACATACTATACTATATTTTTTTTTTTTTTTTTCCTTCTTAATTATCTACTTTTTTTTTTCTCAGCACTCTGTGACGGCTGAATCTTGTTAAATTGTTGTGGAACATGTTGTTGGTATACACGTAACACACTCAACTTATTGATGTTATCAAAAAATCTGTGATTTGTCTTGTGTAATACTGTTTGTGTTCTTCTTAATAAATAAATAAATAAATAAATAAATGTATAAAAATATTATCGAAGCCTGTGTAGCAGGGTGAGCAGAAGTTTTTGATGTTTCTGGTGCAGCATGGTGCAGCCAAAGGAAATCGGAACGAATTTAATACGTCATATTTATTATTTGGAAAACTTTGCAAATTTGCCGTTTCTGTGGTTGTTTAGGAAGAGAGAATCTGACAGTAAGAAGCAACAGACTACAGTAAAAATGATGGGGCAGCCAACAGCCTGCCCGAGCGCAGGATTCTATTACCTTTGGCGTTTTAGTTAACGATTTCCCTTTCTAACAAAATCATTAACTTCAACAAGTTAGTCGGACCCACTTGCAGATCACAAATTATTAAATCACATAACATGTAAAGTGCGCGCAGCACGATGAGCTCGCCGAAATAGAAGCCACTTTCACTTGTTATCTCTCCATCGGACAAAAACCGTGAAATATGGCCAGACGCTCTCTAAGGCCTGCGCAAACGCACTACTCTTGCTCTCATTGCAGAGCCCATGTTCCGGAGTGATTCGATATGCGAAACTTTGGCACTTTCAATTTCTTTGTAGATATCTGACAAAAGCAACTCTTCTTTTTAACTCCCTTTATAAGTTTAACGCTTGTATCCTGTGAGTCTGTTTGTTTGTGTATCTGTGTGTATGTTTGTGGCATCGTAGCACCTAAACGAGTGGCCCGATATCTATGCGGTTTTTTCGTTTTAAAGTTGACGTAAACTAGCTATATTTGAACAATATTGGTTGAGTCTTATAAAAGTTAAAAGCAATCGTATGTAGGGGGTGATACTTACAAGATTTTTTATTCTAGATTTATAATGTTCTAAGTTATGTTTCAAACATGGAATCTATTCATTGCTTTCGGACTCTCATAGCCAACAAAATGATTGCTGAAGAACAGCAATCTTTTATTGTGCGGTTAACATAGGTCGAAAGGAATACAACTTGAGCGATCAGCTGATTGTACGAGTATGCGAAGTCGAAATGTTTTTTTGAAGTGAAAACTTCTTTAGCGGCGTTGTGCACTTTTTGGATGGGTAAAAAATGTTAAACTCGCGTCAGGGTGACGTGAGCCTGATCGAAAATTCGTAAGACGGAGGGTGAAGTGAAAACTTCTCAGACCGCAAGGAAGTATTATATGTTCAAGTTTTCACTTCTGCCGGCACTACCGGAGTGCAACCCGTTGTTTTTTTTTTTCATTTAATTTCTTACGGGTTCCTTGGAGGAAGTTTTTCAGTTTCGTGGGGAGAATCACCTACTAAAGTTTAATTAGTTAACTAGCTGTCCGCCCGCGTGGACTACAGGTTATGTCGTGCCCAACTATGGGATGAAATGTAGCCTATGTCCTTTCCCAGGTTTCTATCTCTGTGCCAAATTTCATCAAAATCGGTTCAATAGTTTAGGCGTGAAAGACGGACGGATAGACAGATAGACAGACAGAGTTACTTTCGCATTTATAATATTAGTTTGGATTTAAAGTCACTCAATAGAATTACATCTGCATCATGCTGCTTATCTTTTGTATCAATTGATACTTTTGCTGTCATTTTAAAGCTGTTTTACTTTAAATTTCACATCACCATTCCAAAAGCCCGAACCACATAAACTTATAATATTAAAGAAAGTGAGAGAGTAGTTGTCACGCTCTCCTTCCCGCGTCCATGGCAATTAGTTGCTGAAATTGTCAATTACAGCGGCACACGACTACGCCATGATATGCTGGTTATGTTGGTAGCACTGAATGCACGTGCGCTTTCGACTGATGGGAGTTATACGGCGCGAATATTTTGAGTTTATTATTAAGAGTAATTTAAGAAAATAAGATAGCAAAGAGTCAGTTTATTTACGGCTAGCTTTCCGCCCGGGTCTTTGTTCCCGCGTGAGCATTCGGAAAAATTATGTTGCCTATGTCAGTCAGGGATAACGTAATTCTAATGGCGAAATAATTTTTGAAATCGGTTCAGTAGTTTTTGAGTTTATTCATTACAAACATACAAAAAAATATTTTTTTCCCCTTTATAATATTAGTATAGATGTAGATTTGTGCCCCATTTTTTATTTTGGTGGGTATAAATTTTTTATTTATTTCAAATCGAATCAAAATCAAATTATTTATAAATAAAAAATTAATATCCACTAAGGTATTATTTTTTTATTTATTTCAAATCGAATCAAAATCAAATTATTTATTCCGCTTAAAACATGGTTTCAAGAGATCAGCAAAGAAATGTCAGTACAAGCGTGTTTTGCTAATGAACAATCAGCATGCGAATGTAATTCTGGTTACATAAAAAATAAAAATAAATTATTTATCAATCTAAACATTTACGATTGCACTTACACACATTCCACAATGTCATAAAATTAAGATGATTAAATTATACATCTTCAAAAAAATGTCACATAGTAATGTATTATTTAACTCCAAGCCCCAATGTTTTTTTTAGCAGCCCATATACGTTCCCACCGAGAGGCACGGGCCCCCCTTCGAAACACGAAGGGGATTTAGGCCATAGTCCACCACGCTGGCCCAATGCGGGTTGGTGGACCGCTCGTCTTTCAGGCGGGTTTCACCACGATGTTTTCCTTCACCGTTGAGCAAGTGATAATTAGAAATTCGTACATAAATCCGAAAAGACGAATTTAGTGGTACAGGCCCGCACCAGGATTTGAACCCCCGACCTTCCGATTACAAGTCTGGCTCATTACCAACTGGGCTATCACCACTGAGCTTGTATCTGCTGAAGAATCAGCTCTAACCGCTGCGCTAACGTCGCAGTTCTTTTAAACCAAGCTTTAATTTACCAGATTTAAAACGCTTTTCCGGAAGCTAGGTGAATACTATAAACAATTAGACAAATTAGTCATAATTAACAGAGAAGTATGGAACGTGTGAACATGACATTCGGTTAGCCATTGTTTTATAATAATTTATAATACTCGCAGATGTTACGGAACACAGTGACGGAATGGAGTCCATGAAGGATCAGGGGCAATATTTAAATTGTGCGCACCCAGGGCGATTTGAAGGATAAGAAAAAAATACGAAACACTCACTTATTACTAAACGGGTAATGTAACGTGATAGCAGTGATAGCCCAGTTGGTAATGAGCCAGACTTGTGATAGGAAGGTCGCGGGTTCAAATCCTGGTGCGGGCCTGTACCACTAAATTCGTCTTTTCGGATTTATGTACGGATTTCTAATTATCACTTGCTCAACGGTGAAGGAAAACATCGTGATGAAACCCGCCCGTCCAAGAAAATTCATTTTCGAAAGACGAGTGGTCCACCAACCAGTATTGGGCCAGCGTGGTGGACTATGGCCTAAATCCCCTTCGTGTTTCGAAGGGAGGCCCGTGCCCCTCGCTGGGGACGTATATGGGCTGATGACGAATGTAACGTAGCTCAGCTCCAGGAAAAGTCACAGAATCACTTTTAAAAGGGAATTTATTTGAGAAGAACGTCTAAAACACAAATACGCGCCAAAACCTGCAAATAATTTGATTATGGAACTAGAACCAAAAGGCTTTCGTAGGAGGTACGCAATTTTCTCGCGTATTTTATTATAAGGTTCAAATAATCCGGCTCTTTCCAATCAAGCCTGAGGCTAGCCCAAAGATCCTAGTTATCTAATAATTATTTTACGAGACATACATAGCATTGTTTTCTATTAGTTAGGTTTTTCATATTATTTTAGGCGTGCTAGTGCACCCCAATACCCACATGACCTTTAATAACTACGCCCCTTGAAGTCGCCCCTTCTAGTCGCCCTAGATACGAGTCTGATCATCAAGAGATCATGTAAGATACTATAATAAGTCATAATGGTCGGTAAATACATAATACATGACATGATCCGCAGCAAAAACGGGTTTAAAAATACCTGTAGATAGATTAGTCAGCTGACTTGCTTGTTTGTTAGAACAAAGAATCATTTCCGGTATTTATGTTTATTTATTTCATGTTTGGTAAAACCAATTGCCTAAATAGCACCAGAGGGTTATTACATATAGATCTAATGAGCCGAATTAACAAAAAATGTGGTTTGTTTTTAAAATAAACAAACGCTTCCAAGCAAATCTTTATTCAATATATCGAATACAATTCGTTGTTTTCAAATTCAAAATTTTTAAGTATTCCAACAAAATTACATTAAAAAAACGAAGGAAATAACAAGTTAAAAAAACATCCATTATACGCGATAAATGCTCATGTTCTAATACCTAAATGCTCTAATTATACTACAAGTAAAAAATGTGGGTGTGCCGTGCGATTGTTTGCTTGCTTATAAGCTAAATTGTTTGAACGATTCAGATATAATAGGGGCTAATTCGCCTAATCTAAGGCGTTCAGGCTTTGAGGGTTCATCTTTAAGGAAATTGTTTACTTCACGTTTATTCCATACAACATTTCGACAACTTCATAGTGTGTGGGGTCATAAGTCGAATCATCCCATTCCTCTGATTTCTACTCTCACTCCTTTACAGTCCAAGCCATCCGCAAGTGGAATGCTTTGCCAGAAGAAATTAGGCGGGCTCCCTCTCTGGAATCCTTTAAGAATCGCCTTAAAGCGCATTTCCTTAAGATATAATTGTCTTTTATTTTATCAACTGGTCTTTCTCTCGTCCTTTTGTTTACGCTATGTATGTATGTATGTAAGTATATAGATAGGTATATACTTCTATTTATTTTATATACTTATATTTGATTTCTATTTCTACGTATTTTAAATAGTTACTAAGTTTTTATTTTTATTTATTTATTTTTTAATCATTAATATTTGCACCACCCGCTTCTGTTTTACCTCCTTATTATTTCTCCTCTACCAAGGTTGCCTGGAAGAGATTGCTTTTTAGCAATAAGGCCGCCCTTCTGCACACTTTCTTATTTTTGTTTGTTTTTGTCAGTTTATATTTATGTGTGTGCAAATAAAGAGTTAAATAATAACATAACATCTTAGTGCTCCAAAATCGTCATCCTCACTGGCTAGCCGTGTACCCTACTGATCAACGGACGAGGCTATGACGTACTATAACCCGTAAAGGGTATTAGCGACTACGCCATTTCATATTAAATTTTGATCAAAAATACTCAGACTTTGACAAAATCACGACTTTGTGGACGGCATTTTAAAAAGAAATAAATTGATGTAAACCGTAACAAAGCTCAATTTGTAGGTACAAATAAAGCCGAGAAGACGTTTTATTTTTACCTAAATAATGGCCGAAGAAAATAAAAACTTAATGTAAATGGACCTCTATCTACGTATAATTGGTACTTACAAGAAATTTTAATATAAAAATCACATCAAAAGGTTTAAACTGTTTAAACCTTGCTGCCGCAGCAGGAGACGTGCAGTAAGCCGTTTGACAGTTATAGAGCACGTAACTGATTATTCAAGTTCAAAAACCAGTTGGAGTAAGCAACTTTCAACCAGAAATAAACTGAGGAAATTTTGATTTTATAAGCTACCAAGGCGTAAATATAGAGGTAGTTTATTTTACTTAATATTACGTTCTTGCCGTAGAGTAAGCCCAAAATACATCTGTGATACGAGCCAATATATGGGGAGAATAACTTCTCAAGGAGGATGGCGATGGCCGGGCAAAATGGAGGTTTTGAGACAGATAGGGATTGGGAAGCGCAAGGCAAAAGATGTTTTTATTATGTCCTTGCCTACATATCCAATGTTCTACTTCTAAAGTTCTATTATATGAGACTTTAGGATAAATCGTGCATAGATAACCTTTATAAGAAGAAAGCTAAAAGAGCAGAAAACTGTACTTAAAATAAAGCATGGCCCGGTTAACAAAATAGGTGGGTAACAGAATTCGGTCATTATATTTTGCTGTCACTCTGGCCACAAAATTTGTGTAAACAACAATATTCATTCAATCAAACAAAAAAATATCTGTTTACGAGAGTATGGATAATTTAGAGGACATGTACAGAGGACGTTACGAGCGCACCGGAAGTACGGGTCGCTGCGTACCGTGGGGTCACCCCACTGCGCAGGCGCACTGGACAGTGGGACAGCCGTTACTAACACTTGCTCATTTTTAACAAGTAATTTGTGTAAGGCTTCTTTTAGGGAGCACAATATAGGGAAGTACGTGTTTCTTCGTTGTTTATAACGTAAACCTATGTATTAATTGACAGCGTAAAGTTAAGATTGACCATTTGTTATCTTCACATTTTCATCGTTATCGTAATAACATTGGCGGTAATGTATGCCTATCTGCAATTAAAGTTATCAACTCAAACGCAACAATTAAAACAATGAAGTGTTGAAAGAGATTAACCCAATTAGGCTGTATGATTCGTATTTCCATTGCAAAGCCTGTGGCAGCAAAAACTGCAAGATGGCGGATATTTCGCTGCGTTCAATATTGAGAATAATCTGTACCGTTTCCTGCATCATGCATCAAGATCAACGGTTTCTGACGAATGAGTTCAACGAGTGTTCTCATTTTGTGCTTTTCATTATGCAAAAACTAGGCTGTATGTTAAAAAACCATCATCTTTTGTGTTTTAAAAAAAACATGTGGAGTTCTATTTTTGAAATTTAAATCATGTTCAAAACGATAGATAGCTTCTCAAAACTTTCTTGACCTTGCTCTGAATTTATCGCTTTTACAAGTTTACAAGAACAAAATCAAAACAAGACATGGATGCTATCACCAGATCTAATCATAAGATAGATGTCGTCTGTTTTTGCTCATAACACGCGTAACGGCGGTCGCAATCGCCATTGGCGTCACCTAGTTTACATTTCACTATCGACATTAATATTGGAGTCTACGGAGATATGGAATAGGAACTTGTGAACTGAATGCGAGGAAAGTGTGTCAACATTATACGGAGTATAATATACAAATTCAATTTTCAAATTAATACAAAAAGTTAGTCTTTTACGTTTTGAGACATGATACCTCGTAGTTAATGATTAAATCGCTCGTAGCCTTCTGGCGTTCGCTGATCTCAACCGATCAGTCAGGTTAAGCAACGTACACAGAGGCAGGCAACCTGATGGGTCACCATAATGGCAATTTATCACGAGCTTTTCCGTGCTTCGGAGGACACGTTTAGCTGTCGATTCAGGTTGTTGTCAATTAACTACAGTCGTTAAACCAAGTCGGAGGCTATTTGGCGATTTAAAAACTCTGACACCAGGCTTGGTCAATTTCGCCATCTTGATTGTAGGTACCTACAAGATAAAGGAAAGGAATTATTAAAACTGCTTTCGCGAAGTTGTAAGGATGAAAAGTAACCAGACCTATAAAAAAAACCTCTTAAATTTTTCTGGCAATTCACCTTATCTAATAATAATGAATGATCTTTGTTTATTTATACTTTCACGGACCGGCTACTAAATCTCTAATTAAGCTTGAAAATAGCATTATTTAAGCTATTATGCGAAAAGTCGCGGTCTTAATTTGTCAGATTTTTTCTTTAATGTTCTAAAGGTATGGTTAGTGGGTGATGTTTTTGTTTGGATGTATTTAAGTAGAAGTAGTATTTGGTCGGTTTCTCGTGGTTTGTGCAGTAAAGTATATATTCAGTTATCACTATGCGAATTAAGAAGGTAGACCATTGATCAAGTATAAAAAAACTAGATACACAATCCACAACAAAAAAGCGTCCTCACTAAATGACCGCCCACTTGACGTTTTGGGTTGTCTTTTCGTTCAGTAGCATTCGGGTTCGGGCGTTCCGAGAGAACGTATTGCAGTTTGGTCACTATTTTGTTTCATTTTGTATGGAACTGTGAATATAGTTTTTTATAGTTGATCGAAGAGGTAGACACAATCAAGTGCTTAGCTTTAATTTTGACGGCCGGTTTGGTCGAGTGGTAGTGACGCTGCCTCTCGATCGGCGGGTCCTGGGTTCGATTCCCAGTCGGGGCAAATATTTGTGTGAAAAGCAGATGTTTGTTCTCGGGTCATGGGTGTTTGTGTCTGTCTTTGTGTGTTCCAAGGGACCCACGACACAAGGGAAAACCTTAATGTGGGCCTTTGAGTGTGAAGCGCTTTAAAAAAAAAACAAAAAAAAAACAAGGTGTTTCGGTTCAGCGTGGACCAAAAAATAAGAATAAATATTTTTTTAGAGTGTGTAAATCTTCATTATTCAGACAAATTTACATATCTTCATTTAATACTTAAAAAATAATAATAGGTAGGTTATTTTTTTGATTTGTATCCCCACGTAAGCCTTCCAAAAGGACGGCCTTCTAATAATGAAATAAATAATATAAACTACCTACTATAATGTCATGTTTTGTGAATTAGATTTAGATCGTCGCATATGACTGGTATCAAAAACTGCAAATTCACACGGATCAGACACCATGACCGGAACCACGGTCCACAATACGAGGCTACTCATCACGACACACTGACGAAACGAATTGCATTTCCATACAAAGCTATTCCATCAATGGGATTTTTTTGCTCATGTTTGAATGACGCGACAGACATAGGTATACGAATATGAAGGACTTTGATTTTGTATTTCCTTTTGATATCCGAATTGGTCCTAATGGGAACCTTATCTTTTTTAAACCTCACTGTTATTTTAAACTGAAATTCTTCTGGAATTGTGTTATGGCCATTGAAGTATTATGTACGTTATGGCAAGTTAAGTATGATGCTTTTATATTTAGAATTACACCATAGACACAGAAATAAGTAACACACATTTGACACAGTCGTTTCGATTCTAAAGTCATCAGCGCCATTTACTAATTAAAAGTGCATACACAATAATTATTTATTAAATAAATTACAATAAACATTTTAAAATTATTTGAACTCTGACACCAAGGTTTGTCAAGATCGTCTTACACATACTTGATTATACCTACACGATAAAGAAGAATTATTTAATTTAAAAGGGTTGAGACCATGGTATGCATGTTACGTTTTGCCTATGGTTATGACGAAAACATAAAATGCTCAGCCATTCAAATCCGTGGTATTAATTAACACTAAATGCATTGGCTACACAAACAAATTCGTTTCATAAACTCTGTCATTAGGCTGCCTCAGACTTCGAGTAGGTAATATTCCTAAGTGTTATTGCAATAAACAAGAGGTGAAAACATCTTTGACCGTTGAAGTAAGTCGTCAAATAAATACAGAATGGCAACCATCTTAACCGCTAATGCAATACTGCACCCTGCTGACCCGCTGATGGCAGAATGACAACCGAGTTATTGATGTTAGACGCCATAATCATTATAGTCTTAATATAGGCTATATGATCTAAAATCTTTTGCCTCGGGATTTAATATTTAAATGCTTCCGTTTATTTTCAGAATGTTTGATTAAATATGGCTTTTAGGTACCTATAAGTAGTACTAAAAAATTGATTGTTGCAACAATTCTTCTCTCTCCATTGAAAGAAAAAATGGAAAATAGTTATATAATAATGGGTGCCAAAAAACGTACATAACAAAGCTGTCACGGAATATTACTGCATGAAGACTTACTGACAATGAGTATTAGTAGTCATTGAAATAATTTCAATAAAATTATTGATTTTATATCCGTTGCTGCTCGATATTTTGAATGGAGGAATAGGGACAACAAACGTCACACTTATTGTCGTTCCGTTCAACACAGAGTAATTTGTAACTATGACTGCAATAGAAAATATCGCTTTTTTGAGACTTATAGGTCACGAGGACAACCCATGTATTCATTTAACAAGTACAATTTCACAAATCGTGTTAAAGGAAAATTTTATTTGTAAACAAGATAAATTTTGAGAGCGAAATCGTTGCTTTTATTTGTGCTGATAATTAAACCGATTATGAATGGTAAAGGACTTTTATCTAACTCCTTTTTACCGGTAGCGTTTTGCTTGAAAAGGGTTTCAAGCAGAGTAATAGACGTTGGTAGAGCTTTTGGTACATTTGACTATACATACAACTAGAAGTACAAAATAACTTTTTTTGCGTACACAGACAAAAATAAAGACAATAAATTCAGTGTACAATAACGCGGTCCTGCTTGGTAACAATTTCTTCCAGGCAATCGTTGCATACTTAGGCTTACCCACGTGCGCATACAGACATCTCTACTAAATTAAACTTTCCCTAAGTATAAGTACGCAACACAAGCAGTCATTGCGATAATGATTGTACTTTTTGCTGATGCGCAAAACGATGCAATTTCCTATAACCATTGTGTTGGCAAGTTCAGGTGATATTGAAAACTTCTATTGAGAGGAAGTTCGAGATGAATGGTGTGAACAATTGGAATTAACATAAACCTAGAATAACTTTTTTTAAAAGCCCATATAGATACGTCCCCAACGAAGGGCACGGGCCTCCCTTCGGAATAAAACTTGGATTTAGGCCATAGTCCAACCACGCCATAAAATATTTAGGGATACATTATTTAATTTACCTATACTTTTAATAAATTAAAACAATGTTTAACTAGCGTTTGTTTCAAACATTTTTCAGAACATAATATACTACAATTTCTTACTTTTCTGCATCTTTTGTTTTTATTCTTCTGTTATGTTATGCCCACAGACAAATACAAATAAGTATACATACGAGTACAATGATAAAACAATATTCTTTAAGGTTTTTAAATATAATATGAAGTTTAGAAAATATGAATGTTCAATAACAAAATTGACACCAATATGCAGTTTTATAAAATAAACCACATTATTCCAAACAACTATTGTCTCGGCAAGAAATTTGTTTCATGTCTTACCCCATTCTGGGCGGACAAATAAATATGTGTCTATGCTTTTGTACTCTACAGTTTTTATATAGAACAATTATTATAGTGTCATCCGGAAAATATGCATGAATAAAGATTTTATTTAGAGTATGAATAAAGAACGCAACTGGAAATACAAAAGTGCATTTAAATAAAAAATCAGTCGTCACTTTACGTAAACATAGATTTCAAGTTATTTTGCATCTTGAAATCAGTAACTAAATAAATAGCTACCAACTGACGTAATTCATAGCATAAATGTTCTCTAGATGAACAGTTACACCCTTGACAAGTCCTCAATTTCAAGCCAATTGCGCATGTATTAGTTCTCACAGATAATTTTAATTGTAACCTTTGACGGCCCTTAGGCCTGTTAATTTAATTACATTATAATAGGAGTGCAAAGCTTTGAAGTTTGCCTTGACGGGTGAAGGTTCAAGCGGTCATAGTTATTGCTGTAAGCTATAACGCATCGTGATTACTTAGTACAAGTAACAGGTGATTATTGTATGTTGTATTAACGACTTAGATGTTGCGGCAATGTGCTGGTTGAAGGTGATTTTGTATGAATGAAAAAGGAAAAAGGGTGCTGTGCCATCGCCTCCGTCAGCTTGATCGATAGCGTGTCTTCCTAGTAAAAAAAAAGTTGACTAGACTTTTCATGTAAATAATTTTATTGTAATTTATACATATTTTAATTATTTTTTTCGTTTTTAAACTGTTCCTTGGCATTCCCATATACTGGCCACCACCTCTTCAATTAGTCATATTAGTGTCTCGATCTTGGTTTGTTATTTTACAAATGTGAAATTGATTTGACACTGAAGATTTTTGAATAATTATGTGTTTTCTGGGGATTGAGAAACGTGGCGTAAGTCCAGCACTGGACTGATTTAGGCGGAGACCACTACGACGATGAAATACTGAAGCAAATACCATTACAGAGAAAAATAAACACGACAAACCTGTTACACTTGTATTATTTTTTCATATTTTGTAAAATGGTATGTGGTTTAATGTATGCTTTAAAAAGAATATCTCTCTAATGTATGCTTTAAAAAGAATATCTCTTTAAGGCAAAGTCAGCATCATCGGTTACATCAGTTCATCTTGTGTTAAGTAAAGATGTCTGGGTACTTAATATGTAGGTTGGAAGCCACTCTAGCTAGAGAAATAAAATTTATGAAGCAACACTTGTGCTTGGGGTTTAGATAACCGGAACTTTAACTTCCTAGTAAGTACGCATCATAATTAATGAGTTAATATGTACGTGAAATGCTTATTTTATAGTGGTACTTTTGAAATTAAATGAGTAATAGAAGCCGACCCCAATAGATTCAGAACGAGAGAACGAGGCAAGAAAATAATGAAGATGATGTGGAAGTTGTTTGATATTTAATAACAAAAAAACTATTTTTTTAAATAATGGCAGAAACAAACTATCGAAAATAAAAGCTATTATTTTTTCAACATAATTTATATTTATATTGTGTTTAATTTTGATTAACTTGAAACAAGACTGTGTAATGTACATCCTTTGCTCTAGCTACAGTTTTTGTGAAATTATGTATGTATGTATGTGAATTCTTTATTGCTCAAAAAGAGTGTTATACAAAACATTTTATAGGTAATTTAATAGCAAAAGCGGACTTATCCCTGGAGGGATCTCTTCCAGTCTACTTTAGAGTAGTTGAGAGGAGACACAGTTGACGCGGGTTACGATGCAATTAAAAAGATTTAAAAATAATAATAATAATAGTAGTCAGAATTACTATTCTAAAGCGGAACAAAACAAGTAAATACCTAGTAATTTAATATTTTATAAATCAAGATAAATACAATAGATCTAAAAAAATATAAACAAGTATAAATATATATATATAAATATTCAGACGTACATAACTAATCACAAGGAGAAACAATCAGTTATCAGAAGCAGGAATAAAACCCCAGAGTTTTTTCAGGGACTTTTGAAAAGAGTCCACAGAGGGAGCAGCCCTGACATGTACTGATATGTGCTGGCGAGTTATATTAATCACTGTATTTCGAAATTCAAATCTTTAAAGTGAGAAATCCTTTGGAATCCATTCATCTATCGATTTCGAAATTCAAAAGTCAGGTAGTCTAATAATAACAACATAGGTACCTAACACAACTTTGAGTAGAAAAAAGATGAAAAAAGATTTCCTCGACTAATTTCAAATAAAATAATAGCAGTGGGTTACTACATAATATAATAATACCGTTATAATGCAAATACAGTAAACTCCGTAAGTAAAGAAAGTGTGTCGAGCCAGTGTAAGCGAATTAAATAAAATAAACGCGAATCGCAATTAACATGAAGGGGAGAGAAACTCTGTTAAGATTGGTCTAGTGTGGTAATTTAATATTTCAATCTAAGATTGAACTTGCATCTTAGCTACAGGTCTGTTAACTAAAGCTGGCGCGTTCACAGTACTCACACTTATGCAATTTCACTATACAGGATGTTTAAAACTAAATGATTTTCAAATAATTGATTCATAAGTGTAGACTAGAGTTAGTTTTTAGTAAAATGGGTGCGTTGTAGATAACAGACACTACACAAACGGAATGTGTAAATGTGTTGAACGCGCCAGCTTTAGTTAACAGACCTGTACAGGTCTTTCATTTAAACCAAATGTTATTGAAAACAACATATGTGACAAGTGCGTGATTTTGTCAGTCAATTCAGTAATATTTGCTTTCAAATACTAAATATAAACAATTTAATATCCCAAATTGAAATTAAATATGTTTTATTAAATTTATCAACTTAATTTGTTAATCAAAGTTATTAATTATTTCGTTGGTAAAGTTTTGCAATGACAAAACTAATTAAATCCTTCACTGTGTTCTGTATTGACTTGCAAAATTTGTTGTGATTGTATATGTACCTCTCAATACAATCTCATGAATAGTACACTGCAGAGCAGTAACATAGACGACATTCGAAAGTGGTCGCACGCATATACGCAAAAAACTAATAAATACGTATAGATTCTCGATCACCACATTTTCAATCTATTTTTCAACATCGATCTTTTAAACCATGCAAAGTGTAATTTAGCGTGTTGTGCTTATTTTGCCGCCGATTTGTTGACCAAACTTTGTGCAATTCGGCTGATTACGGTATTACGAAACTTACTTGAAATGTGCACGTAATCGTATCTTCTTTAGTAGCAATAATAACATTTAATTCTTAACATCCTGTTATACTTATTTTAACGGTAATTCTAGAAAGAGAGTTATAAACAATAAATAATTAAAACGGTAAACAAAACCCAATACAACTATTTCCATCGGATATAAAAAAAACAACAATCTGAGGAAGTTGACAATATTTTAAGACGCAGACTCAATAAAACGAACTATGTGGGATTACCTTTCTAGACCAGATCATAGGAATCCTAGGCCTGCACTCAGAACGGTTTAGGTAATTAGGTCGATCCTCGGAAACCTGTTGCACTTGGTTCATCCGTAAAAGCACTGATCACTTTACTATATGGCACAACCGCGCAAAACTAATAATACTTCTTCCACAGTTTTGAACCACACTTAAAAATAAAAATTCACTAACACCTATTTTAAAAAATGAAACTGAAAGAAATGTATAAAATAATGTGGTAAGAACTTATATATATATATTACCTACCTACATATTTTCGAGAGATTGAAATCCTGAATTACCAGAAGGAGGATTACCTGAGTGGAATCGGTCTTCTCGGTGAGATTCTCGAACCTGGCGAGGATCTCCTTCACAGACACTTTAGGTTCCGACATTTCCTCGTGTATCGTCTCCATGTGACCACTAGACGACGACGAGTAACTTTGGGGGCACTTTTTTGGAATCCTAATATCAGATTTACGGATGCGTTGCGGTTCAGGATCGCGGGTGTCCGCTCCTGAGTCGGAATCTTCGGGAGCAGAGGCATCGGCACTGGACACGGCGCCTTCAGACGAGTTAATGAGGGAATCGAGACTGGGGGCGCGTCGCGGGGGTGAGCAATCCTCGCAGTCGAACTCTAGGCCGTAGAGGCGCTGGAGGTGGCGCCAGTTATCACGCATCGCGAGCGAGAGGCGCGGACGCGGCATGGTGCGCGCGACGGCGCGGCTGCGGTACAACTGCCCGTGCGCGCGCAGCGACCCCGCGCAAGGACGCCGCACTCATGGTGACCGCTCGATCACTACGATTGTGCACAATTTGTTTTGATGCTGACTCCGAAGATAATGCTACTGATTTCGGATACGAGGAGTGGTACCTATGTTGCAATGTTTTGACAGGTAGGTATATGGAGTGTGGACGTAGTAACATTCCCTTAACATTTAAGAGCATTTAATATTTATTTAATGTCCTCAGCGGAATTGCAGCTATGCATTTGTTTTTATTATTGTAATATGATAATAAAGGTTTTCAAAAGAGTTCTTCGCCAGCTAGATGACTCATAGGTTCATGATGCATTGTAATATCAATGAAATTTTAATCCAACCTTACACTTTTACCTATCGTAAGAAAGTTTTGAAAGTGTGAACTTTTATTCTTATTTATTTAATGTAATGTAAAATCTAGACCAATCTCACAAAAAATAAAATGAAAATGTTAAAAAAATACATTTTATTTTTTTTACTTCCTTCGGTTTTTTTATTATTATTATCATTATTGCTTGTCCTATGTCCCATAATTTCGGGCAATGAAGTCTCGTACTTTTGGAAAGCTTGCGTGGGGCCGAAGCAAATATTATTATGTTTTTAAAGTTTTGAAACATATTCATGTCAATGATCAAGATTTTATATAAATTTTAATTTATGGAAGAACTAAAAAAAAATTTTTTGGACAAAGGTATCATTACAATTATTTCATTAATTTAATGACTCGCTTTCCTCCGCTTTGTTGTGGCGTATCGAAGTGTGTATAATTCTATGATATAGGTGTTCATTAAGTGAAAATCCGGCACTGTATATGACTGCTTTTCTACGCACGCCTCTGCGACTCCCCATCATCAATTACCATTTACCGACGCCATAGACTTTACAACCGATAATGAATAGGTAAGAAAACTGTGAACAAAGATGGACTAATTGAAGCAGTTTCCGATTTGAATTAAAAAGAAAAAGTTGGATGGACGCTCCACTTCATAAAAGGTATGATCGTTTTTATTGGGCATTTGTTATACAGGTTGAAAAAGAACCTCCTAGCTTTATTGAAAATCCTGAACCAGTATCACGTACTGAACACTTTTTATTTTATTTTATTTTTATTTTTATTTTATGGGGAAAAAATATTTTAAACTTTTTTTTCATTAATGTGTTCTTTGAGTGATACAGGTTCAGGATTTTGAATATAGCTAGGAGGTTCTTTTTCACCCAGTAAAATACGGTTTTTGGGACTCCCCTTTCCGTTTGTAAGGATTTTAAATCAAGGATATAAAGGTGGTATTTAACTTATTTTTTCTACGTCTATGGTATAGCCGTTACTATTTTAAAATCCAGTAAAAACGGTTCGTTTGGTTTCATTAAGAACTTCAAAATATTTAAGTAATTATTCCCAAAATTCCGCAGCAAAGGCAACAAGAATCATGAAGCCAAATCTTCAGCTAGTATCTTGTTAGTTTTTTTTCTTTTTAGAGAAGCAAATACACGAAGCAGTTAGTTCCAAATTCAAGTTCTCTCTTCACGCTCAGGTAGGTAAGCCAACTACGAGGGCATTAACTCAACGGAAATATTCACTTATTCTTATCTTCTGTCTCTACATATAAAGGGAAAGTCGTTAAATGGCCGAATTAGTAATTGTAACACGCTTTGGTTAGTTTAATTTGTTTACAGTAGCTCTCGATTTTTGTTGTGTATGTGAATTTGGCCAGTAGGGATAACCTAAAAACCTTGTCATTAGAATGCCAATTACACTGGGGGGGGGGGGGGGGATATAAATTAAACTTAGGTAGTTTAATTAATATCGAGACGAAGAACAACAATAATGTAATAGTTAGAGAGTCTTCTATTTTTGAAAGTTTTTTATAAATCGGTCAAGTAGTTTTGAGTTTATTCGTTACAAAAATACAAATATTTTCTCTTAATAATAATAGTGTAGTGTAGATTAAGAGGCGTTGCACTTGCGCTAATGCGATGGCGTAACTTAACGTTAGATGACAGCGCATCAAGTATCGCCATTTTCATTGCAAAACCGATCTTATCGCAACGCCACAGCGTGCAGAATCGTGATATCCTGATTTGAGGACCTCTGTACATTTCTCTCTGGGCATCGCGTGCCGGCCATTCGAGCGGGAAAACTACTCGGAAGCTGGGGGCTATGAAACTGATACTTGATTGAATTTAACTCATAATATGTCCTAAGCTATTAGAGCTGTAGTTTATGTAATATATAAATATATTTTATTATTATTATCATTTTATTTTTTATTTTTAGCCGCCACCCGCTCTGCTTTGTATTTTTTTCATTATTTTCCTACCCAAAGGTTGCCTGGAAGAGATTGTTACCTTAGTAATAAGGCCGCCTTTTTGTAAATTTCTGTTTTCTGTCCTTGTCTGTTATTGTAATGTTTTTGTGTCACGGTGTGCAATAAAGTATATGTCTATGTCTAAGTATGTTAAGTATTATATCGTTTTAGCAATATTTAAAAATAATGAGTTTATGTATATTTCAAAATTTTTTTTGAAGTAATATTTTTTTTGGGTTTTATGATAATTAATTTATGTGCAATGAACTTGGTTTTAAATGCCACTTATAATAATACCATAAACAATATATACATTTTTTTAAGTTAAATGCATTCCGTGCGTAATAAAAATCTACTTTTTACACAAATGTCTGCCCCGATCTGGAATTGAAACCAGGTGTAGCATCACTCGAGTGGTACTGGCCGTCAAAATTAATCCAAGTCTATGGTATAATTAATGTGCCTATCATTAAATATAAAACTTTAATATTAAATTAATTAGTATTATAAGTTTTGATAATGCTGTAGACTTAAGAATAAAATAAAAATAAAAAACACTCCTATTAATATTTCAGAGTACACTTGTGAACACATGTCAATAATATAAGTATTGTGGAAGTTCTAAAAACCTCCATGATAAACAACTGCTTGGAACGCCTTTAGCAAAAGGTTCTATATTCAATCTGCGTATTTGACGTATTCTCTCACGTGGTTCCCCAGTAAATCAATAAATTAGTAATTTCTTTACCAGTAACATTGCAATAAATATAATGGAATTTGAAAATGCTTTAAAAGTGATTGTTTGTCTTTTTATGGTTTCCATCAGCTCTACCCCCGGTGGCTCCCTCTGAGCTACGCTACAGTAGCATGGTATGTGGGGCTTTGTTAAACATATTATAGCGGCATGGCATCGGTCCGCGCGGTCAGCCTAACGGGCCGCAACGGGAGACATATTGGCTGCGCGCGCGCCGGTCAGCAAACAAACACACACCGTAATTGTTTTATAGCACACATACACATACGCCTAGATGTAAAGATTTGATTTCCTATTCATTTTTTATACTACAAAGAACATATTAATTGGTCCAGGCTTCTAGATGTCCCCCCCACCAACAACTATTTTCAAAACATGTCGATTCATCATTATCATCACGACCACTGTTAAGAAAATACCTATGACTTTATTAATTAGCGAACCTTATAAAGTCACCAAATTAATAACAGTGATAACTACTTAAGTTATCTATATTGTGATATAGTTAGTTATATTGTGATTTTTAATAGTGTAACTTGAAAGCAACTTCTCATTTGAGTATGCTCTTTTTTTAGTGTTAACGTATACAAGAAAAGTCTGTGAAATTGTTTTTGTAGCAAAAAATGTATTTGAAGTCTCACGAATAAATATATATAACCATTGATTACATTATTCTAAATCAATTCGTATAGGAAAAGCACATCTTTGCTCCCATCGTCATCATGTCAGCCGCAAGACGTCCACTGCTGGACATAGGCCTCCCCCAGGGATCTCCACCTCGATCGGACCTGCGCCACCCGCACCCAACGGTTTCCCGCAATCTTTGCCAGATCGTCGGTCCGCCTTGTGAGACCGACGATTGGACCGACGATCTGGTAAAGATTGCGGGTCTTTTTTTTTTTTTTTTAACGCTTCACACTCAAAGGCCCACATTAAGGTTTTCCCTTATGTCGTGGGTCCCTTGGAACACACAAAGACGGACACAAACACCCATGACCCGAGAACAAACATCTGCTTTTTACACAAATATTTGCCCCGACTTGGAATCGAACCCAGGACCCGCCGATCGAGAGGCAGCGTCACTACCACTCGACCAAACCGGTCTTTGCTCTACTACATTTATATTATAATATGTATAAATAGAAATTATATTTTTTTACCTAAATTAAATAATAATAATAATATTTACTTACCAGAAATAAAAATAACAGATAATATGAAACAATCCAATCAAGTTACGTATATATGTATTGTATAGTAAGATTTTGAATGAACTTTAATTATGTAACTATTTGAATAATAAAATAAGTAATAAAATAACATAAGGCCAAGTCCCCACTTTGTTTTTTATCTTTTTAAAATTGTATGGCTATTATAATAATATTATCTGAATAAAATCATATGAATATGTGTAAAAGAATAGATAAATAAATACAATCACATCTATGATACAAAAATAATAATTTGACTTTGTGATATTTATGTTTTGAACTGAAATTGTTTTTAAATATGTAATTACTAACATACTTACTCTATTATATTCTATTTATTTACAATGATTATAAGAAAGTAGAATAGAACCTACACAATCAAACAAAAGCAATAGAAAGGTAGATTTTAATTATATATTTTGACATGTGTTATCTGTATTTTATATTTAGACGGGACATTTTGTATAATTATATGATAATAATAATGATGTATATGATACTGATATTTTATAATTATGAAATTAATACGTAGTATATAAGGTTCTCTATATTAATATTTATAATGTAATAATGCTATCGACTTGGGCCTAAGTCCCGTAATGGTATCATTTTGTAATTTTAAATGAATCAATAAATGAAATTAAATGAAATATTGTAGACTTAATTAATATCATAACTTTATTTTTGTCTTAGAAAGTGTCTTCTTAATTTTAAATTCTTCAAATTTTTTTAACTGAGTGTCCTTTCTCTATATCACCAATCGAAAAGTCAGGTCACCAAAATTTGGTGACCAAATTCAATGTGATAATTGCTAATTTTGACGTAATTTTTTTATATTTTTTTTTTCTAAAACTGTTGGCGAAAGACATTTTACAAACAGCCACTTTGCAAACAGATGGTCAAGTGCGCACATCAAGAAAGTCATTGTGGATGTTTAGAGTTACATATTTATTTTTTTACAAGTAAAAAAAAAATGGCCAGAATTTCCTTTGTATTTTCGAAGGGACGTACTTACTTATATGGGCTGATAAAAAAAAACGTAATTGAACTCTTCAAAATTTTACTTCCAAAATGAATTGGTAGGCATTTATTAACCTGTATGAAATTATGAAATGATCATATTAATTACGCAAAAGAACTGTTCTTGACACTCAATATCAAAAAGTGAGCAATTACAAATGAAAGGCGACTGGTCAATGCCATGGAAGTTTCAAAAAGTTACGAACATAAAAAAGGATGATTTTAAATTACTTTGAAAGGTAGGGTTAATCAGACAGGCAAAGAAAATCTTCTACAAAAAAACAACTTCCTAGGGTTGTCAGCTGATCTATCTATCTAGTTCAACATATGATCCTCAGGGAAAGTTGTTAAGTTTAGTGGTGTGAATATGTCCTTGGTGCTCGCTAATTAATTTTATCTGACCCAGGATAACAATAAGCTTTCGTGTTATAAAAGTAATTACACTGTTTAAATCAGGGGTTCCCAACGTTTTAACTTATGCGCCTCACCTCACGTTGAGCTAAAATCCTACGCCCCCTCTAGGGGCTGAAATTGGGAGTTTATAAAAGAAAATTAAACAAACAATAATAAAGTGATAAAAATGAGGGTGTTTATTTTTATTCATATGACAATAGAATATAATTTATTCAATAGATATTCACCTATAAAAAAGTAATTTTTTTATAGGTAGAAATCAGGGACCTCTGCGCCCCCCTTGGAACCGCTCGACGCCCCCCAAGGGGGGCGCGCCTGACTGGTTGGGAAACCCTGGTTTAAATGAACCTTAGGTCGACGAAAACTACTTTTTTTAAGTCAACTATTTCGTATCTCTGCTGGCCAAAGGCCTCACTTCGTTTTTACCCCTCATTTCATTTCATTTTTTATCCAGGCCACATCAAAAGAAACTGTTTCTTACTAAACGTTAAATTGAAAGCAAAAAACCCTAGCTAATTTCCATTAACCGTGTGCACTATACCTATAATAAAAAGGTGCGTATCTGCAATTCAAACAGCCTAATGAGAGCATATAGTAATTGAAACAGTTAACAGCGGGTATTCTGTAATTAAAGACCTCCCCGTGACGGACAATGGCTAACTATGTTTATTGTTGACTATACTTAATAACTACGAATGGGCTTTTTATTTTGGTACCGTTTTTAGTGTTTTACTGTGCAAATCTTAACAGTTTGTTTGTTTATTTCGACTTATGGACGTCCAATGTAGCACAATTATAAAATTACTCATGGATAGCTGGAGGACTGAAAGTACGATCTATCTATCTATCTATGGAGGGGACGCCCACCAGGCACAGGCGGGTGATCAGTCCACTTATTTGGGACCATTTCACACAATTTCCCATAACAGCGCATGACTTTTACCTCTGCACTCACATTTTTAAACCTTCCAGAAGCTTTAGCGAACCCAATTATCTCCTTTATGCTAATCTCTTGTATTTGGTCTTCTTTTACCACATCCATGAAAGTATGATATTTTTACACGAATCTAGAATCCGAACAACGGTTGCCAATCAAAGGCATTGTGTATTCAGTTCAACTAAAGGAGCACTGTTTAAAAAGTTGTGCACTTGTTTTCCATACTAAGTGAATTTAAAGAAGTTAGCGAAAATTAAGGCCGTGAACCAGCCTACGAAACTAAACAGCTTTCCCCAAACAACATGTGTCGAAAAAAGAAAAAGTAAGAAAAAAAAATTAAGAAAAAAAATTTACGAAATTCTTTTTTTGTTCGAAAGAGTATTATACTCCAGAAGTGGTCCCATATAAATTTTATTGAAAATGATTTAGCGCTTGTAAAAAATCAACAAAAAAAATACTACAAACCAAAAACTCATCTAAATAAATAAGTGACATTTCGAACTATTACGAGGGCGGAGTGATAATGATAAGTCTGGTAAAAATTAAGCAAGGCGTTGTTTTTATTTCATTATTATTATTTATTTTTCTACTTAGTTTCCTTCTAGCTCAATGCACTTCGTTCAGCGTTTTTTTACCTTAGCGATCCCTTCCAAAAAATGCGACTTATGCAACCCTTCGAAGTAGGCATTGGTTTCGTGCCTGATCTCTTCATTGGAGCCAAATCTTTTCCCACCAAGCCATTTTTTTAAATTCGGAAACAGAAAATAGTCGCTAGAGGCTAAGTCTGGCGAATATGGTGGGTGAGAAAGCAACTCATAGCGTAACTCATAAAATTTGGCCATGGCAACCACGCAGGTGTGCACTCGTGCGTTGTCTTTGTGGAACAGGATTTTCTTCTTAGCCAAATGCGGTCGTTTTTCAGGCAAAATATTGTTAAATTGGTTCAATAAATTGGCATTATATTCGCCATTAATTGTTTTACCCTTCTCTAAGTAGTCAATATGGATTACCCCGCGTGCATCCCAAAAAACTGTAGCCATCACTTTTATTGGCCGATAAAACTGCTTCACCGGTTCGGAGCTAGTTCACCGGTGGCAATCCACTGTTTTGATTGTTGCTTCGTTTCTGGGGTATAGCGGTGGATCCATGTTTCGTCTACTGTTACAAAACGACGCAAAAATTCAGAATTATCCCGTTGAAACAACGCCAAAACTGCCTCCGAAGTGGTCACACGCACACGTTTTTGATCAACATTCAGTAAACGCGGCACCCATCGCGCGGAGAGCTTCTTCATATCTAAATGTTGGCGTAAAATATTGCGCACACGTTCGTCTAAAATGCCTACTATCTCGACTATCTCCCTCACTTTTATTCTTCGGTCGTTCAACACTATGTCGTGGATTTTAGCGATCATCTCTGGAGTAGACTGGGCGTCCTGGACGCACAGCATCACTTGTGCTTGTACGACCACACCGGAAATCAGTGAACAACTTATGAATCATTTTAATCGACGGAACAGAGTCTCCATAATATTTATCAAGACTTTGTTTTGTTTCCGTAATAGTTTTTTTGCGCAAAAAATAGTGTTTTATCAAGACACGAAATTCACTTTTCTCCATCTTTGCAAAAATGTGTTCAATTGTTTTTCTTTGATGGCTGTCAAAAAAAACTAACAGGCAATACTGGCTGAAATTTTAAATTTAGCCCTTCAAAAGAGTTGTGAACACGGAGGTTCTTTGCATTTTGCGATAATTTTATTCCAAAGTAGATTTTTACCAGACTTCTCACTCCGCCCAGGTATATTGTTGTGATTGATTGAAGTCGGTGACTCATACGTTTTTATAACATGGAAAATTATTATTTTAAATTTCACGAAGAGTGCTTAGGGAAAGTTGTTCAGTTTAATGAAGAGGATCATCTCCTAAAGTTTCGGTGACTAATTTAAAGTCACCCCAGTAATATTTAACAATGATTTTCACACTCACAGATGTGTAAGTAAAATCTCTACTATTATTATAAATGTGAAAGTAACTCTGTCTGTTAACTAGGTACTGAACCGATTTTGATGAGTCGTTCCTAACCTTTTTAATATTGTTAATATTGTTATCTCTGTAACCTATGAGGAAATCTGATTTTACCCCCCCCCCCTCCCTTTAAAAATTTTATCAAATCAATACAAGCAATGATTTATCTTTTATTTTTGAAAAAAAAAAACACTTTTTCTTTTTGTGTTGTCTGTTTGGTGCCTCTGTGTGGTACAAATGAGAATTAAATTTTGCACAAACTTCATTGTATAGAACTTTCAAAATTCTCGAGTTTGTATAGCACTGCCACGAATTTGGTTCACAATTATTATTTTTTTACGATTCTAATAATTAGGTTCTTCGTTACCCCCAAAAAATAGCTAATTTACCCCGGCAGGGGTAATTACCCCCAGGTTAGGAACCCAGGGATTAGACCTATGGAAAGGACATAGGGCATATAACCTGTAGTCCACGCGGGCGGAGTCGCGGGCGGAAAGCTAGTCCTAAATAAAAAAGAAGTACCTACCTACATAACTACTAAGTTTTCTGTTTACTATTTCACGATTTCATTAATAACACATAATTAACTTGTAAAATACGTAATTTATGACGGCCACACCTCAAGCCATCGTCACAAGACACGGTCAATATATCATATGTCTGAATGAGCATATAATGTCAATCGGTGACCCCAACCATTACAGATTATGTAAGAGTTGGGTAAGATCGGAAATAGGAAACCAGTTTGTTCTAATGTCGAATTGATGTCATATAATGCTGTTTTTTGCTGATTCATAGGTCTTACTTATGTATAGGTAGGTGTTGTGGGTACTCGGGAGTAGGAAGCGCAATTTTTTTTGATGGAATATTTAGAAAACTCTAATAAGCCCTCAATGCGAAATATGGGGTGACTTTATAAGAGGCTGGTTCTCCCCCTGAAACTGAACAACTTTCTACAAGGAACCCATACGAAATACTCAAAAAAATACTGACTTCCCATACAAAGCCAATTCAGCTAATCGCACACGTTGTATGGAGAGCCGAAATATTTTTTCATATTTCAACAGATGTCCTGTCATGTGAGAGAGACTAGTAGCGCGACCGCGCGCCTCCTTACAAATATCAGTGAAAAATCACTGAAATGTTGTGAGAAACGATCGCCCTACATTGCAGTGTTTAATATGTATGTTTTGTACAGTGCAGTGCAACAAATGTATTTTCTTTCTTTCTTTCTTTCTTTCTTTCTTTCTTTCTTTCTTTCTTTCTTTCTTTCCATCACCTCTACTGGTTAAGTGCTCTGTGACCAGATGTAATAGATTTACAAACTATTCGACTTTTGGGCTTAGTTTGTATAACATGTGCTAACTATTTTATAAAGTGTGAACGCATAATTAAAAAAATACTGATCAACATCGGAAATACATTACGTAAGCTGTGCTAAATGTAATTGAATAAAGAAAGTGGTTCCAAAATCTAAGTCGATGAGCAATTAACACACGTTTTTTTAGGATAAGATATCTACTTACGTACAAATAGTGCTACTGTTGCGTAAATAGTAAGACAGGTTGAAATAAGATTCTGTGTAAGTGAAGTATCTAGTGTATTGCCAAAAATCAAGTTTTTTATCTTAAGCTATAATGGCGCTCTATTTTGATTCTATTTTATATTTGTAATATATGTTTCAATTATAAATGTTTATGCAATTTGTGATGATAGCCCAGTTGGTAATGCGCCAGACTTGTAATCGGAAGGTTGCGGGTTCAAATCCTGATGCGGGCCTGTAACCACTAAATTCGTCTTTACGGATTTATGTACGGATTTCTAATTATCATTTGCTCAACGTTTAGGAAAACATCGTGATGAAACCCGCCCGTCCAAGAAAATTCAATTTCAAAAGACGAGCGTTCCACCAATCCGCATTGGGCCAGCGTGGTGGAATATGGCCTAAATTCCCTTCGTGTTTCAAAGGGAGGCCCGTGTCCCTCGGTGGGGACGTAATGGGCTGGTAAAAAAATATGTGTAAAGCAATAGCTGAAGCGGTAAGATGGCTCTCCAAATGGCTGTTCTAAACTTGAAAAAAAATACAAAATTACAGCTCTTCCCCCTGCCCCAGAGCCAGAGCCCAGAGCCTGCCCTGAGTGGGAACATAACAGTGCTGTAAAATCGTCATCCTTACCTGCTAGCGGTACACCCTGCTGATCAATGGACGAGACTCAGGCGAGACTTTCAAACCCTCAAAGGGTTTCTTTACTCTGTATTGGCGACTTCGTCATTTTCTACTTTAATACTCATTCAAATACTCTGACATGAACAAAATCACGAAAATCGTGGATGGAATTTTTTATAGAATTGAATTTCCCTCGCCTCTATGATTAGAACGAGACGCTTTTGCCCGGATCACTTGCGTAGCTACTGGAGGGCCCCGGGCCCCCAAGCTCAGGGGACTTACGTTTTATAAATTGAACTACTGAAAATTTCTCTCATATTCGGAATATAAATAAACCAGATTCCAGGAACGCGACTTAAATAATGGCAACTTATTTTAAAAAATTTTACTTACGACAAATCTGGAGTACGTCGAATTCTGAACACGATGAATACGGAACAAACGAATTTAAATAGTTAATTGGCCCTAGTTTATTTTTTGCCCCAGAGCCTTTGGTTACCTAGCTACGCCACTGGCCCGTATGGACTTTTGAATTAATATTTGATGGTATATCCGTGATGATTACTGCAACTGAGTAACAGACTCTTCTGCGTTAGGAAAAACTAGTGTATGTCACATATGTGTGCGTACTGCATCGCCATCTCCGAGATGCAGGGTGTAGGGAGAGGGGGGGGCGCGCGCATAATTTCATAAATAATTAGCATTCCGCCCGCGATTTCATTACCGTGGGAATTGTCCCAGTGGATTTCCTTTTTTTTATATACCTGGTCGTGACAATAAGGAACAGAACAAAAAATAATCATCCAATTCGGTCGAGCCGTTCTCAAGTTATAGCGTGACCAGAAGAAATAGGGGTTCATTTTAATACAATATATTGATAACTGAAAAACTCCTTTTACCCAATAAATACATAATCTACGCGCGAAAACGATCTGTTAAGGAGCCGTTTAGTGTTGTGCCATACCGCGTGAAGTGGTAGTGTGGTACCACTTGTGTCGTCGATCGGTTTTCTCTTAACAATATAGATAGATAGATGTGTGTGTATCTAAGTGTATATAAATAAACGTTTTTATCTACTAAGGGAAACAAATCTATGCCACATACCTGTGCGTACTGCATCGCCATCTCCGAGATGATGTGTTGCGCGTGGTGCGCGAGGGGCGCGTGCAGGGTGAGGGGGGGCGCGCGGGAGGGGGACAGCTGCAGCGACTGCGGGCCGGGGGACGACGCGCGCAGACCCTCCAGGGGGATACTGCGCCGGACCAGCAGGCCGGTGGGACCTGGGGGGTTATGGGTTATGTTATACTCATTGAAGGAAGTTGAGTTCAGGGAAGTTGCAACGTACAGTATTTTTTTTATCTCATTTTTAATCAATTTTTTATCTCACCAGATAGCTGGGTATATTTTCTTAAGTTTTTCAATGCGACGTCGTAGTGCGCATTTGACAATAGAATAGAACATTTAATTTTGTTTTCTTAGTAGACTAAGAACTATGCGAAACTTTAAAAGTCGATTATTCAACAGACAATTTTTCTTTAAAAGATGATTAATCCCGTCCTTAAACAGTTTATTTTTTTCTATTATATTCTAAGGCTCGTATTACAGAACGCGACTCAAACTTAAGTAACAGTTGTCTTTGTCATTTTGATAGTCAGAGAAAGAGACAATCAAAACTTAATTATAGACCCAGATTTGAGTCTCCTTCTGTCCTACGGGCCTAAAATAGCTTAACCCAATTTATAATATCATAGAAACGAGTGTCGCAGTCATCCTTACCTTTAACCCCAATAGTGACCGCATTATGCGAGATGGCCAAAACGGCGTTTTCTCCAGGGGGCATCCTGGCTGTAAAGAGCCTCGCGAAGTAAAACGGCCAAGATCGCGCCATTTCCACGGCTTGGCGCTTGGCGGCGGCCCTGATTGGTCCGTTGCCCTGGGAGCGAAGCCAGGCTGAGCCGGCGCGGCGCTCGCTCGCGCTGATGCGAAGCGATGGTAGATTTGAGGTTATGTCGTGGACGATCTGGTGAGAGGGTTGATTTGTGATTATGTTTCATTTGTAACGGATTTTGGTTTATTTGGCAAAAATTTGTAGGTATTAGAACCTTATAAAGAAGATACCAGAAAAGTTAACTCGGTTGGGATAAGTGCTAGCTTTTTCCTTTTTTTTAACGGGTTCACTCTAACTACAATCTAGCTCAGGGCAGAGATGCGGTCGAGGATGTAGCCTACTCATTTGAACTATAAAGATATGAAGGAACTTGCCACAACCAAAGTCTGAGTTGGATACCAACTTACAAGTTTTGTATAGATTGGATACACAGAATTAAAAGACAGTGCGCGGAACAGATTCTAGTGACAGTATAAAAAGTATAGTACAGTACCTAGTCCTTTAGTCCGAGACTAAGGTAAAGAAGTGAATCGTAAAATGACTTTGACAGCCAATCACTAACTAGGTAAGTGACGCTTAATAAGCAAAGTAACTCGTCGCGCGCTTGTTTACGGGTGTGCAAGAATCGCGCAAATTAAAACCTCAACAACAGGACAGTGTATTCTCACCTGTAGATACAATAAATCGAGTACAGCTGGGTCGTTGTAGGTCTCCGAGGGTGTGAAGTACTCCTTGCGCACGCGCAGCTTCCACGGCACGCGGCTATACGTGAGGAATGAGCGGTCCGAGGGGAGGAACGCTGCTGGGGCGGGCACGTCACCTGGGTGAACATATTTCTTGGGTTAAATATGTTTTTTGTTCATTAAAATTTTCTTTTTTTTTTAATTAAAAGCGTGTGTGAATAGAAAGATCATCTATCAGAAGTATCACTTGATATCACTCTTTCTAAGATCTTAAGACGGGTTAATGAATAAACGCATTATCATGGAGATCGTTTCCATAATCTTCCGCATAATCAGACAGACATACAAAGAATTTATTAATTGCATTAAAATATCACACAACTTACAAATAAACGTAACAAACAAAGTACCGGAGCAGTTTATAGTATATTCAGTCGATACGAACTTACTTCTCCTCTGCTAAGACTAACAGAAGAATATTTCAAAGCCCTACCGAAAAACTTAACCCCTCACTAATTTTGACGGAAGATTGGTTTTGTAGTTTTCTACAGCACAATGCTGTGTCAGTGAGTGAGTGAGATTCGTACCTATTTTTGTTTAACTTATTTCAATGTGTATGATTTTTGTACATTTTTTTTTTGTGATTTGAATCTTAGTCTTAGTAATTTTTTTAAAATCAATCAATCACTTGAGTTTTAGTATGAAGCGAAGTAAATTATCACCTACTCGTTTATGCTTTTTAAATAAATAAATAAAAATAAGTAAAACTTACGTTCAAGATGTTCCGTTTTATCTGTCACATGCGTAGACACAGAGTGCCTTCGCTCCGCTTCGATCCTTCTGTCTCTTTCCTTCTGCGCCATGTGGGTCTTGAAAGTAGGTCTGTCTCTTTTAGACACGTCGTTATCTTGGAATGCGCCGTCGGATCGAGGGCTGTCTCTCGCTCGGCCAACAAGCATTTCCCGGGAATTCTTTCGGCCATCAAATCTTTCGAACTCATCAAAGAATGGAGACGAATGTTTGCGTTCGAAGGTATCGTCTATCCCATTTTCCTCTTTCCGGCGTTCAGCTCTAGTCGGGTGTATTTCATATATTTCTGATGCGTCTCGGCCGGAGAAGTTATCACGGTCTCGTCGGTCGCGAGTGTCCAAGCCGGACTCAGAATCCCACTCGTCCCGACCGTGCTGTCTATCTCCGTTGTAGCTCCTCATATCGGACTCGTCACCCCATTCGTCCCGCACTCGTCGCTCCCGTCGGTCCGACGTCAAGAAGCGCGTCGCTAAGTCGTCTCTGTTCTCTGACTCCTCGCGACGCCGGGAGTTCCAGTTGGCTAAAAACGCATGCCGGTCATCCGCGTCTCTATGGTCTCTGTTCTGGTGGACGCCAAACGTGTCGCGGTCACGACGCAGTTGAGCGAAGGTGGATGATGTGGACTCGGGTACGGGAGGGGGTGGGGCGGGACGGTCCGGCGGGGTGGGGGGCGACTGCGGAGGCGGCGGCGCGGGGCCAGGCGGCGCGGGCGGCAGTGGCGGCGGGCCCGCGTCCCACCTCCCCCCACCCCCTAACTGACGCTCCAACATCAACTTCCTCGTATCTTCCAGCTTATTCACAGTCCGCGGCGTCTCGGCCGCTGACGATGAGCTCCGCACCGAGTGATTAGCTGTGACGCGCTCCAATCTCTGCCTCATTTCGGAACTCAGCTTCAATTTCCCGACGCTCCCCGGCGAGGGCCTCTGCGCTCCGATCTCGAAGCTCCGTCTGGCCGTTCTCTGACTAGGTGGCTCTCGACTAGGCGACACCGGTCCGTCTACTTCGAACTCCTCCCATTCTATTCCCGGAGACGCTTCCGAACGTGATCTCCCTCTGGGCTGGTCGTGGTCTACTCCATTGGTCTGAGCTTGAGGGGTGTTCTTTCGTTGTATTTGACGCATTTTGAATTTGGTGAAATCCTGAGCAGTTTCTTGGCCAGTGGCATCTTTGGGCGGTGGCCAGCGCCATTTGCCGATGCGTACTGTCTTAGCGCGACCATACGGGTCCATAAACCCGCGGACCTCGGAAGGGTCCGTAGCGTGCAGCGGCGGCGGCATCGGCGGGGGCGGGGGAGGGGCGTTACCAGGGGAGAAATTTTCATTAGACTCCCTTCGAATCTTGCTCATTACAGAGTTCCGTGGCGGCGAATGTACTTGAGCGTGCACGACAGTCGACGCCCGAACCGGAGAAGTAGGCTCCGATTCCGACGGCTCGACGACTTGGCTGGCCAATAAATTTTGTAACGCTTGGTTCTGAGCTAGCAGCTGCTGCTGAATTTGCAGATTCTGTGCCATTGCGCTCTGTAAGAAAGCCCGTTGAAGGTTCTGATGATACGTATTTATGTCTACCGTTCCCGGCGGGGGACTGTGGAGGCCGAGCGCGGCCGCTAGCGCTTCGGTAGTGGCCGGCATCTGCGGCATCGACAACGCCCCGAAACTCAAAGCGGACGTGTTGGCCGACGCAGCCCGTGGCGTCGCGCCCCCGCCCTTTATGGCACCTGAGAGACCCACTCCGTCGGTCAACCTCTTCAAACTATCATTCACGAATATAGGATCGAACAGATTCGTAATATAATCATCTACTGAATCAACATTGGACTCTTTTCTACTACTTTTCCCACTCGTTTTTCCTTTCTCTTCCTTGCCGCCACCTTTGATTAGAGCTTGCAAGTCTTTAACGTCGTTGAGTGTTTCCAGTTGCTCGTTGTAATCGCAGGTGAGGAGTTTGTCGATGAATTCGTTGTAGTTATGGCCACCTTTGATGCTGGCTGCGAGGGAGCGAGCATCGGATAGTTCGTCGATGTTGGGGTCGAGGACTGGGGAGAAAAGGTCGTCGAGGAATTGATCGACGTCGGAGGCCTGGCTCGGCACGCGGACGCGACGCACATGCGACGCAAGACTCGGGGCTTCGGACGTGTCGGACATCGCGGAAGATCTTACTCCACCGAACTCAGAACTCTTCTCGATGTACGCGCGACTAGACTGGGAGCCGGCAGGCGCCCGCTTACCCACATACTGCGATTTTATATACCTCGACGGCGGAACTCTAGACCCAGTCCCGTATTCGACCTCAATCTGTCCCTTGCTGCTGGTCACACTTGGCGCGCCACCGCCTAGTCTTTCCACTGAGTGGTAGCGATCATTGAGTCGTGACTGTGAAAGGCCTAAATCTGCTAGTTTCGTCGGTGGAGGGGCTGGATTGTCACCAAGTAGGTTATCCAAAGACCTGCTTCTAACTTTATCAGAGTTCTGCTCGAAGTATCTCTCGTTAAGAGCCGATTCTCTTGAAAGGATGTCGTGTGAGACTTTCCGGGAGTATTCGCTGGGGTTTTTGGTGAGGGTGTGGGTTTCCTCGCGCTCCATCTTCCAGTTGTATTCGGAGACTTCGTCGATAGATTCCTGCATCACCAGTCGTTGGATGCTTGGTGATCGAGACTTGGGGGTCTCTGGAGTCGGAATCTAAGAGACAAAAAACATTTTGTTAGATTAGACATTTTAGTTCTTTAGGATTTACATAGTTGTGTATGGTGGGACGGTTTTAGCAAGCCCCAACAACAATGGTAAACGTAGCTAGTTTGCTCATAATGCAATTGTACCAAGTGTTTCTAGAACTACATGACGTTCTGCGTACCCCGAATGGGATTTATAGGCGTGAGTGTATGGAGGTATATTATTTGAGGCGTTGAGAGCAAGAGCGGCGTTAGCAACTTTTTCTAAACTCCTTGTGTTTGCATTTTACGGACTAATTATGCTGAATATGAAAAACTAATTATTTTCTTTCTTTTTTAAATACATCTCGCTTGAACGATGAAACCTGAATGTGTGTAAGTATTCCATTTCTAAATAATTTTACTCTTATTATTATTTTTACTCGAATTTATCCAGTTGTGAAAATGTGACTTACACCACTTTTGGTCTCAGTGCCTATTAATGCTCTGTATAAAAACTTAAGGGCCTTAATCACTAATATCCATCATGCTGGTTCATCCGACAGTGACGGAGCTATACTAAGAAACGAGACTTACTGTCAACCTCTCGTTCCCTAGTATACCTAGCTCTGTCCCTCTGATGGTCCAGCAAGATAGACAATGAATTACCGGCACAGTATCTGCCTGCACGGAGGCGGTGCGGGGGGGCGGCGCGGGGGGCGTGTGTCTCGTGCCGGCCGCGTGCTGCGCGCGGAGCGGCTCGCCGCGCATGCTCGGCAGCGCGCACCACGTCTCCACCTCGCCCACTGCGTCCAATGCGTACTCGCAGCCCGCCCATTCTGGTGGATTACACGTTTTCTTAATAACTACAAATTCTGATTACCAAATTCGTAACAAAAAAAAAAAAAAATTATAACTAAATGAATCTCTATTTCCCGTGGTCATCGCATCACGCGTGATCGAATGGAACAATTTCGGTAGTTATTTTTTGTTGTGTTTATTATTATCAGGAAAAAGTTCATATGAACGAAAAAATTAAGAAAGTTGAGCGAAATATTAGAAAATTTAGGAAAACATGACGTCTGTCGGGTTAGCTAGTTTAGCAATAAATGTGTGTGCCTCATTGAGGTTATATACGATATAACCTCAATGGTCTGCCTCTGGTAAAAGCGGCCACTTTGGGGTATTAAGAGTGAAAGTATACTGCGTTTGCTATCCCAATCGCTCTTTTGACTATCCTTAAAGTGGTACCTTTTAAATGGCGCAAATAATGAACTTGATATGGCACAAAGAATTATGGATTATTACTATAATGTCCATGAGAAGTTAATTTTGACATCAGCTGAAGTTGCTGAGATATTTACAATAAATGCAGCGCCATCTGTTGGCGCTGACAAGAACCAACTTAAATTACCTGCTTAAGGCGATTGAATAAGTTTAATTAATTACCTATAGGTAAAGTAGAATTAGATTGGTGAGTTATAATTACCGGTGAGTTGTCCGTTGTGCTCCATGCTGAGCGTCCACCCAGTGGCGCTGTGCGTGACGCCGGCCGCCGACAGCGCCGCCGCCGCCGCGCGCTCGCACGACGTCCACGACTCCACGCATATGTGGTGCACTGAATCTGAACGGATAATTAGTATAAATATGTATTTGTTTCTATGGTATAATATTGATGGTTGACGAAAAATCATTTAAGAGGGGCCAGGCCACTCGGCCGTACGTATATGTGCGATGTGCGTGCACAAGTGTGCCTGAACACGTGTGTGTGTTCATATAAATAGTACACAGTATACTCATTTATTATAATTCTAAGAAATTACATTATAGTATATCCGGATAAGGTGAGCTAATTGTGTGCATTTGTGCCTACGAGTATTGGCATGGGCTTATAAATAAATAAAAATGCATTTAATTCAGGCAAAGTCAATTGTAAACAGAAATACAATTTATAAAATAAATATTATAGTCGTACAGTAACGCGTCGAAAGAAACCATGTAGGTGCCTTCAGTGTTGTCTATTTTGTGCGTTTCTACAAACTTGGTGTGTCTGAATTTGTGCGAGTGCGTGCATAGGTATAATTACGCAAGTGGCGTGTTTTGGTGTGCCAAGAGTTTTTGGTAAGACCTATATACAATGTACAATGAATGCATGTAAGTGCATAATACGCAAGCGACATGTATGCATACGGACGAGTACGTTGTCAGTACCTAGCATCACTTGAACTTGAGGAAACACGTAAAACTCACCATCATACAGCCTTAATGGCAGTGCAGGCCTGGCCTCGCTGGCGGCGGCGCGCCACTCTAGCAGCGTGGGCGGGCAGCGGCGCGCCACGCCGGCGGAGCGCGCCGCCGCCGCGCCGCCGCAGCACAGTAGGCGGAGCAGTAAGGCGCGCTCGCGGCTTGGTGCGCGCTCTGACACGAAGCGGACTAGGTACCTAGCGAATAATGAAGCAAGTGTTAGTTTGGCCTGGAAGTGAAATATTCTTTTAGTAAGATTTTGGAATAAACATTTGAACTGTTTAGAAAAATAATAATGTTTTGTTTTCTACGAAAGGAAATGTCCTTTTTTGCTCAGTGAGCTAATTAGCGCTCGGGGAAGTGGGATTTGGAAACTCCCGTCCTTCCACACCTAAATACAAATACAAATTTCTTTATTCCACACACAATATATAAACACATACATAATATAGCAAGCTTTAAAAAGGCAGGGTGGAAGGGGCCACACCTGTGTCTTTACTCTGTCTTCTTTCGTGAAATAAAGTCGGCCCTACAAACAATTTTAAATGACATGAGTAAAACAGTTTAAATTTTAATTTTCTTGTCTTTTATAGTCACAGATGAATAAAAATATTTTAAAAAAGAAGTATATAGTTATTACGTTTTTTAATCTATCTATACATGTTATAAAGAGGAAAGATTTGATTGTTTGTTTTTTTGCATTGAATAGGCTCCGAAGCTACTGGACCGATTTGAAAAATTCTTTCACCATTAGAAAGCTACATTATCCCCGATGGACATGGCTACATAATTTTTCCAAATTTCCACGGGAACGAAGTCCCGGGCTGAATGCTAGTATGTAATAAACATTAGTAAATTTAATTAAAATTGTGCTGGCAATAATAATGTGGAAAGGATCTTGGAAACTGAATGTTTTGATTTACTTGTGTAGCGGCGGTCCGGGTTGGAAGGCGGCCAGACAGTGCGCCATGAGCGGCCAGACACGCGCCGCCGCCGCGTCGGTACCGCTCGCCTGGTTACACAGCTGCACTAAGATCTCATCGCGAAGGCCGCGGGATGATAGACCGCGGGACGCTATGTAGTCTGCTAACACCTGAGGAAATAATAAAACGGTTATGATGGTGATCTAAAACAGAAAATCTTTCTGAAATCTGTGTTAATCCTTCGTACATGCAAGCAAAATGTCCTCAATTTTCACTAATTTCAGTTACATGTTAAGCCCTAAAGACATCTTTTTACCTAGCATAGGCCGTCTGAATTTAAATAATAATAAAATAATAATAATAATAAACAATAAACGCTACACACTCAAAGGCCCACACTAAGGTTTTCCCTTGTGTCGGGGTCCCTTGGAACACACATAAAGACAAACACAAACACCCATGACCCGAGAACAAACATCTGCTTTTTACACAAATGCTTGCCCCGACTGGGGATCGAACCCAGGACTCGCCGATCAAGAGGCAGCGTCACCTACCACTCGACCAAACCGGCCGTCAATAAAATTTGAATTGCTGGAAATGTGTTACAAATAGATTTGTATTTTGTAAAGTGTTATATCAATTCGTACAAATTGCATCGTAGGTAAGCTCGCCATAGGAGTTTTAAAGTTTTATGATATAAAAATACCTTTTGCCTCGCTTCATTACCAGCGGCAGACTCGTCACACCATCGCAATATCAGCTTGAATGTGGCCACAGCATCATTAAAGTCTTGATCTCTGAAAAGTTACAACATTTATGTTTACAAATCTAAAAAAACATACTTTCTTTTAAACTTTGGAGATGCATTCTAGATAGGTCGTTAGGCTGGGTTCTCTCTGCCTTGTACAAAAATGAAGTTAGAGCCATCCGGCGAACATCGCAATAGTAATCCCACATTTTCCGATAAACACGTGAAGTTATTTTTGGTTTCCTGGTTTCCTTTTTAACTCGTGGTAAAATCCCGGTAATATATTTGGGTGACTTTAAACTAGCTAGCGAAACATTTAGGGGGTGAACAAATTCCTGCAAAAAACATAAGTCGAAATATGAAAAAAACATCGTCTCTCCATATAAATTTTGCGATCAACTTATTCCCTTAGTATGAGAAGTCGAATTTTTTTGAGAATTTGAATAAGGTTTCTTGGTAAAGTTGTTATGTTTTATATAGAGAATCATCCCCCCCCCCCCCTAAAGATTTGCTAACTAATTTAAAGTCACCTATATTACCCCGATCGGTTGTCAAAACTTTGTTGAAAATACACAAAACACAACAAAAATACGAAATTCTAAAAACATTTTACTCAAAGCGGTCGTTTAACCAACACAAACCTGACAGCAGCTTTAGTAAGGAAGGGCCTGGAGATGGGGTGTTTCCTGGGGCTGAGCTGGCCTCCATCTGCGAAGTACACCGAGCTGAACTTGGAGAAGGTGAACTGCTGGAGGTCACGAGGCAGCTGGATGCGCTCGTCTTCTGTGTGGACGTCTCCCGACACCTGGAAAACAACAAAAATTTAATTTGAGGACGTTGTCTTGACCTGACCTGACTCTGACGTTGCCCTAGGTCTTCTTAGGTCCGTATTACAGAACGCGACTCAGACTCTTATATATATGTCGCCGGAAATTAATAAGAATCGTAAGTTGATCAATTTTCGGGGTAGTTTATCAACTTTCGGCAAATCATACACGGCAGTTGAAATGTATTATTTAACGCAATAAATTTTAGCTAATTGATCAACTTACGATGCCTGGCGTTAAGTTTATCAACTAACGATTTTGCCACACGTCAAATCATACACGAATGGACCAATCGCTGCTCAGTGTACATTTTTACGTTAAACTGACATCCGTAATATAATACACTGTTCTCTGATTGGTCGATGCGACAACCTAAGAGGCAACCACAGTCGAGTCGTTTCTGGCACTTGGCCGGCCGCTGCCGCGGCACGCTCGCTCGGCTCGTGCGTTGAGGGTCGTTAGGTTCTAACCTAACCTAACCCAACCAACCCTAAACTAACAAACCTACTTGTCGCAGTTCTAAGTGAGACATTCAACCAATCAGCGAACACCTTGAGTTTTCAACCAATCAGCGTACACATCGCTTTCGTCGAATCATTTTACCGCGAGACGCGGTAAATTGATCAATTACCGGAAATGTATACGTTAATAAATAATACATTTTAACTGCCGTATATGATTCTCCGATAGTTGATAAACTACCTCGAAAGTTGATCAACTTACGATTCTTATTATTTTCCGGTGACATAATATAAGGTCCTAATTTATTAGTCACTTACCTTCTAAGGCGTTATTGTATAGGTTGATAGTATTCCAAAAAACAACATAAAAATTAATTATCTGAAAATTAAATTTTGTAAAAAAAATAAAAAAAAAATTTACATTTAAAGATAAAGGAATGGTTCTCTTTCGATTATAGCCGTCCACTCCCCGCTCGCCCGCTCTACTACTGCCATTATTATTTACGTTTGAATGGATGGGTTTATTCAACATAGTAATGAAAAAATATCATAACAAAATTTTTCAAGACCTTTTAAATTTAATATTATGCTTTTGTTTTTTGACTCAAATGATATATTTTGACCTACACAATAACGTGTTAAAAGGAAAGTGACTAATAAATTAGGACCTTATATATACAACAGTCGATTTTGTCATTTTGTTAGTGAGAGATAGAGACAGTCAATACTTAAGTATAGATCAAGACTTGAGTCTCCTTCTGTAATACGGTATTAATACCTTAGGGCATCTTTACTGTATGCTGTTTACCGAACTTCAAAAGAAAATGTTCCCTGGGTCAATTATTCATAAGATTTTTAAAACATTTTTTACAAGCAAAGACACGTGTATATTTGCTAACCAGCTTTACAATTCTAATCATACAGTAGTAGACTTTGTTATTAATTAAATTTCCTTCGTTAGTTCGGTAACTGTAACTAAGTTAGATAAGTTACCTTCGTTAAATTCCTCTCGCTATGCGGCGGCTGCCACTCGTCTAGTTTGGACAGTATAAACGCCAGCTCAGCTGGAACCTCCAACACCTGTAGACTTTCCGCCTTTGCCTTCTGTTCTGCCGCGCGTCTTCTGGAAAATACATATAATATTTTTAATGGTCTTATCATTTACTCGCGGTGAGGTTAATTATTTCCATGTTTACTAGTGTTAATTGTATTCGATTTTGTAATGTATTTTTACAATCCCATTAAGACTCTAGTCAATTTTTTTTTTCAAAATGTTGTGTGACCTTCCTTACCTTATAGGTATAATCAAGTTTGTGGTGAACTTGACTAACCTTGGTATCAGAGTCTTCAGACCGCCAAAAAGTCTCTGACTTGGTTTAACGACTGTAGTCAATCAATCGACAACAGCCGGGACTGCAGCTTAACGTGCCCTCCGAAGCACAGAGAGAAAAACGACAATTTTTAGTTGTATTATTAGCCCCTAAGCTGGTACAGTAGATTGAAAACAAATCTTGTTTCGTAGCTGAAACATTTAATGAACTTTAATTCTTACCGCGAAGTGTAGTTAGTCCCTAAAGTAGACCGTTTTCAAATTATGAACAAAAAACTATAAAAGGTACCTTTATTCCCCCCAGCTACCCTTAGCCGCACCTACTACAAAAAAAGATGAAGGACGTATTGCGTACTTAGCTGCCGCTTGCTGCGCTTCCATCCTCCTCCTATGGTGTTCTTTGAGTTGCTGCACACGCTTGCGCGCGCGCCGGCCGCGCACCAGCGCCTGCGCACGCACCACGCCGCGGCGCGCGCGCATGAACCGGCGCCGGTGCGTGCGTCCGCGCCACCACGACTGGATCTTCACCGACGCTGCGCGCATTTGGCGGTAGCGCTTTCTGTAAACATTTTGTTTGTTACATAACAGAATTGTATGAAAATGGTATGGGTCCTTTTGTGGCGAAGTTGTTTCGAAATCATGATACGAGTAATGGGTTATAGTCAAAGTACAGATAGTTTGCACCCCTATCAATAAGAATAAAATAAAATAATTGAATGACTCAATTTGGTTTATTTTCCTCATGGAACTGAACAACTTTCCCATAGGAAATTTTCAAAAATAGTTTTTGACTTCTCAAACTAAGGCTATCTGCTGATCGCTCAAGTTGATAAGGAGATTTCTTTGTTCCTTGGGTAAAAGTTATTCAGTTTAGTAGACCAATTCCTAAATTTTTGATACATATTTAATTAAAAGTCACCCAATATTCAACTGATAAAATTTTAACACTGTAATGCAGTATGACCTTAGACCATACACTCTATAGACGGAGCCAGGAGCGTACCCCTTTTAGATAGCAATAGTTTATCCCTTCCCTGCACCCAACCATATTTCACTGTACAAAAGCTGTACAACGACTTAACTAATGGACTCACAAATTCAGAACAAAAACGAATAAACTTCATGCACAAAACCTTAAAAACCGTAATGACTGACAGAAGCTGCAGATCAAACGCTTTGTTTGTCACGAATTGAAAACGTTGACATCAAAAAATGGGTTACGCAGAAAGAGATGGCGTTAAAGAAACCTATCTCTTACTATCTTGTAAGAACTCACACGTTTGCATCTCTTTCAAAAGTGCTGTGACGTCATAAGTACTCCGTCTATAGAGTGTATGGTCTAAGAGTATGACAGCATTTTTACTTGCCGTATGCACGCGTTGTCGACCATCGTAAATGATGAGACTTCCACCTGGCCATGATCTCCCGAGAACTGTCTGGAAGTCGCTAAATCGACTCCGAACCCAAGTTGGCCGGAGCAAAGACAATCGGACCAGGTGGGGCTTTTCAAACGGAGCGGACCTGCTGTGTGAGTGCGGAATAATGCCACAGACCATGGTCCACTTAACTTTATGTCTCAAATATCCGAAAACTTGTACCAAGGAGGACTTAATGAACGCCTCGGACAATGCTATCGCTGTGGCCAGGTACCTACTGGGCAAACAAAATTTAGTCGCGATGCGCTATCGACTCGAAAGAAGATGAGACAAGAAGATATTTAATTAACCGAACTATTGAGAACAAATAGCGCATGTGGGTTCATACACAAAAAATTGCGAGCCCGATAAGGGCGACGTCAAGGTCAACATGTATAGCCGGATGTGCTGCCGTGTATACATACAAAGACTGGGATCCAAATAAACAAAGATCACCATTCTCATACCGTACAAGTCACATTTTATTGCAAGTATACGCTGTGCTGTTGTGATAAGAACTGTTTTGGAATAAAAATGGAGTAACCTCATGCGCTGGCCTCTGTACATTGAGAGGCACGTTACACTGACACTTTGGACTTGGCACAATTCTTATTCCGTAAACATAAGAGTTAAAATCCCATTTCATTATTTGCACTGCTTTTAAGTGTACCAACCTATTGTGTGTGACTGAAGACAATCCATTATGCTTCTCTATTAAAATTATTAATAGAAGAAACAAAAGAATTGTACTGTTTTACAACAGTACGACCAAACTTACACTGCAATGTCTAAGAACCAAAGGATTCTGCCGATAATTACCTTCAATATGTAATTTCATGTAACTTGTAAGGAAATAGACGATTGAATCGCCGGAATTGGATTTCTAACGGCAGATATGTCGCAAGTTGTTTTGTTATGTGCATTTAGTACTGTTTTTTTCGATCTGCATTTTATTTGGGCGTGGGTTTATGTGTTAAAAGTGTAAAAACTAAAAAAATATTTCCGATGGTCCATTGCGCCGCAGTCATCGAGAACTAGCCGTAATTATCGAATAAGAAGGTAATTTCTCATCTATTTCTTACAATGCTCGTTTAAGATGTTTCCCACGTATTTTAGTGTCAATATTAATAAATCATCCCTACTAATATTATAAATGCTAAAGTAAGTATGTCTGTCTGTCTGCTACGCTTTCACACCTTAACCGCTAAACCGATTTTGATTACATTAGGTACAGAGTCAAAATCAAAATAATTTCATTTCATAGAACATCCAGGATGTTACTTACTTAAAATAAGCCAAAGTTACATAAAGGATTTAAATACATCATACAAGAAACTCTGTAGGGGGGATAGATAGATTAGACGTTAGGAAAGGACATAGGCTACATTTAAACCTGCAGCGGAGGCGCGGGCGGAAAGTTAGTTAACAATTAGAGATGGGTAGTGGGTAAAAACCCATTCAACCCTCCCGGGTTAAAACTGGGTGGTTTGGGTTTTGACCCGGTTTAAACCCATTATCACCCAAATTGACGGGTAAAAACCGCTTTCGCTAAAAGTATTTAAGATTACACATTTTTTTTAGAGAAAACTCAGAGTAAATAATATTTTACAGCTTTCCAAATACTTGTATATTTCCATTACAGTCAAACTTTCCAAAATAGCTCGTAAATGTATATCATAAAACTTATAGAGTTATCACTTTTACTTCAATTAAAATCTTATAAATGTTTGGAAGAATGAAAATAAAACTCAAACAATAAAATCAACGTTTTGCAATTTGTCATAATTAAATAATTAACATGTTTCATAACTTTTTACATACGAATCAACATCAACTGAGGAGCGACAGAACAAAAATAGTTTAGTACTAAATGTCTCGATTAGGGCAAAATGCAACAAAAATAAATATTTTTATTACACACCATATACTTAGTCCTCTTAATAAAGAAGTTGTAGAGAGCGCGAACTGAAACTTCGGAAAACTGTTCATATATTTTTTTTCTTTTTAAATTACTACACTGTTGGCCTTCACAGCCTCACCGTGGCAATAATTTTAAGTAACAGCCCTAAGAGCGCCCCCTGTGGGGCTTTGGAGCCGAGGTTGGCCTCGGCCTAGGGCGGACCTGGGAGAAGGGAGTCGGACATACGTTTGAGGAGAGAAGCGGAGATGACATGTTCTTCAATTTTTATATTTCCACTTTTTGTCGAATTCTTATCCATTTTCGAACTACAAGTTTTGGAAACGTGAAAATTTTGCTAGTGCAAACACTAGTAGTTTATTCGAAAATTTTCACTTTTCCGGAACTTGTAGTTCGAAAATGGATAATAATTCGATACAAATGTAAATGTAAAAGTTGTAGAACATTTTATTACCTTTCATTGCGTAAAAGATATTTTTTCTCTACAAAGCACCGTTTTGAAGATATTAGCGAAAAACTCAAAAGTGGGAACTTTCATCCCCCCTCCCACTCCGGCACACCTCCTAGATGCAGGGGGACCTTTCGTATGTTTACTCCCCAAGCACCCTGAACAATTTTCCGAAGAAATTACTTAGGTTCCAGCTTACGCACTCTACACCCCCTCTTGGTTCATTCGTTGAGGAGACTAATAACAATATGAATTTTAACCATTTTTGTACTGTCAGTCGGTTTTGAAGTGATTTTACTGATTTTGTTTGAACTTAATGTTAGGATTTAAAAAAAATAGGGCCTTTGCATGTGTCATATCACTTTCGTTTTCACCCGGTAAACGGGTGGTTTGGGTGGATTGAAATGGGTTATAACTGGGTTTTAACCCACGCTTAGGTTTTAACCCGGGTGTTTACCCATCTCTATTAACAATAAATACTAAAAATAAGAACTCACCTAGCGAGGTACCCTCTAATGTGCGCTTGCAGTTTGGTGGCCGCGGCCCGCAGTTTATCAGCCCGAGTGCGTTCCAACGCTCGGTGCAACGCTTCGCGGACGAAGACCCGCGCCGCTCCCAGTTGGTAATCCGCGCCAACTGAAATTAAAAATCAATACATTCACACACTCCCGGAATTTAATCCCTATTGGAGAACGTCATGTAATTCGAACCATTTGACGCCACATTATTTTTTTTATTTTCTTTCCGCTTGCGATCGTTCTATAGACCATAAGCAAGTTTTATCAGTGAGTTGAAGCATGTGGAGTCTCTAATCCATTGACTACTGCTCTTTGATTCAATCTAGACCCCTTTTCTCCGACTCCAGAATCCTGTGACATTTGTCAATAATTCCGAGGGATATTAGATGGAACATTAAATGATGGTAAAAAGGCCTTTCAGCCACGGTACAGCAAAACCCTCGCATCTCATTTACTGACTCCTACAGGATGCCTGGGAAGCTGGCAACTGGGACATTCTAAATTTTTCTTTCACTCCCAGTTCAGCATGGAAGTAATAAAGAATAAGTTAAAATATTGATGTAAGTAATATAATCTTCTGTCTCGCGTTTTCCCGGCCATGGTCCGTTTTTCTCCTCCCCTTTGCACGATCTCGACATCCTTTCTTTTAAGGTAATGTTTCCTCAAATCGGCTAATATCACGTCAAGCCAACGTTTTTGGGACTACCGTGAGCTCTTGATGAATTGATAAAATATAATATTGAAATAATTTAGCTGAAGATCTTCGAATACAATTTCAACTGTGTGCCCGAAATCGATTTTCAACAGCATAAGTTAACACTGTTACTTAGACTTTTTCTTACGCTCTTTGCACTACTTTTAAATGTACCTACCTATTCCAAACATCGTATGGCAAATTCGGCGTAAAAACATAGAAGGAGGCATTTTATCCCGTTCTGCTGAATATAAAAACCCCGTCACTTACACTTACTATATTTTTAAGGTTTTTTAACAAAAAAAAAAATAAAGAAAAACTATTTCTCTCACAATCAAGACCCAGTCAGTTGGTGAGTAATTGAGTACTGATAACACAAAGGCTCTATTTAATTTGCTCAGAAACAATACAACACAAGACTATTCAACGAACAAGTCTCACTTTTTCTCTGTATGATTCAACATATTTGTGGTAATTTTGGTAAGTAGATGTATGTATACTCAATATACTCATGAACAGTTTACTCTAGAGAGTTGAATGTGCAACTGTCACTCTTACGAATACGTAAGAACTTCACAAAGTTTAAAAGGCAAGAGGTGTGCTTCATGTGCTCTTGAGTAATGAGTTCAAATTAATTATAACATGCCTATAGTATATTCGTGACAGAACAAACAATAATAAACATTAGAACGTCCTCCTTTTTGGTTGAGATGGTATTTATGCCGCGTAAGCAAAGATTTTAATTTTTATACAAGGCATCGGAAAATTGAGACTTTTAAAAAGATTGTTTAAAAAGTTTCGAATAAGATGCAGTTGCTTATAATACTACGGATATTTTTTTTTACATTTCTTATTTACGTATAGCAATCACACTTTATTATTTCAGCTAGAACGTAGTACCTACCTGGTACCTTAACTTAGACGTAAACAATAACACCTTATAACTAAATGCGTTTATCACTTCACATAGGACACATTACACTTTCACACACGAAAAAATACTAAAACCAAGATATTACTACAATATGTTTGATTGGTGAAAGGCTAAACATTCGTCAGATTAGCCAATAAATAAGGTACAGTCTTAAACACGTACAAGTTAACACTAGTAGGACAAAATCAACCAAACTAAGGCGATTTGTAAAATCTCCGACCTGCGAAACAGGTTATTCGATTGCCTGCAGAAATATTTATTATGGTAATAAGACTATAAAACATTTCATAAGAACAGGTAATACCTATCTATCTAACTTTCACTATAAATTTACATTAAATTCATATTTAAACTTCATATTAAGATTTCTATCAGGAATTCCACCATGAGAGCAACGTGTTTTTAATGTGTAAATTAGAAGAACTTGGTTGATTTATTTTATTACTTACTGCACTTTTTATTTTATGACTTACTTACTTATACATGGAGTAACTCTAAAAATTTGTTATCACCCCCGACCCTCGATTGCTTATAACACTTTTATACGGCTAAATAAATTTTGATCAAATGTAGCTATAAGAACCATCTCGATTAAGTTAGCTTTCAAACTATAAACAACCGCATCGAAATTGGTCTATTCGTTTAAGATCTACGATACCACAGACAGACACACAGATACACAGAGACACACTTAAAACTTATAACACTCTCCACAGATGACAGACGGCCGGTTTGGTCGAGTGGTAGTGACGCTGCCTCTTGATCGGCGGGTCCTGGGTTCGATCCCCAGTCGGGGCAAACATTTGTGTAAAAAGCAGATGTTTGTTCTCGGGTCATGGGTGTTTGTGTTTGTCTTTATGTGTGTTCCAAGGGACCCACGACACAAGGGAAAACCTTAGTGTGGGCCTTTGAGTGTGTAGCGTTTATTTATTTATTATTTAGCCACAGATAATAAAGTAAGATACTCACACAAAACCACCGCTTTGCACATAGTAACCCGTTTTTTTACAACCCTCCACATTTTAACGTGCACTAAACCGTTTTTCGAGAGATTCCGTCAATTAATGATCACGGAAAAGATAGGAAGGTCTCGGTATCTTTTATCTTGTTAGAGATAGTAAAATTAGACGAACAATTAGATGACATAGTTAATTTTATTACGATTCCAATTAAGATCATTGGGACTGATACCTCGAACCGTTATTTTATTGTTTTATCTGACTTTCTTTTGCCTCCGTGGTAAGGTTAAGGAACGATCGATGTGATCAAACCTAGATGGGTATAGTAAAAACTGATAACGAGCAAATGCTTCGGAGAAATCCAATGGCCATATATATAATGTAATGAAGAGACTATAGTAGTCTCTCTCTTATATCTTTTGTTTGTTTGATTCCTTTACCACAGATATCTCTTGGTTAAGTCATATAAGACCAACCTTGGGACGTTAAAGATAGCTATCGTCCCAGCATAGTAGTGCTAAAAATGCTTTCATTTTAGCACACCTCATCTCTTCCACTACTTTTGCAAAAAGTTTGCATTTCCTTTTCTTTTCACTGACGCATTTCCAAATCCAAAAGAAATTAAAACTTCTTTTAATACAAATAGGGTAAAATTTTCCTTGGGTCGATTTGGAAGTCTATACTTTCATGAGAGATGTCTCATTGGCATATTAAAAATGTTTTTTTATTTTTTTTTAATACGTTTGTCGTCGGCTATTCCTCAGTTCTTTGAACGGGTATTTGCTAAAAAGTAATATATAATTTAGACATGTTAGGTCAACAGTTTTCACTCACCAGCTCCTGTGGGCGGCATCTCAGCGAGAATAGAGTTGCAAATCTCGCGGTATGGAGTCGATCGAGGCGGGGTGCTCTTCAGAAGGTACCTGCAAAATAAAGATCTTTTAGAAACTTGAGTACTTTTAAAACCAGCGCGACCAGCGGTTAATCAGTCCATGAAACTGAACAACATTCCCAAGGAACATAGGTCAAAATATGAAAAAAAAAGTTGAGCTGCCATACAAACTTTATAGCGCATTTTGAATGGGAGATCAAATTTTTTTTCTTTATTTGACCTACGAGTATGTTCCTTGGGAAAGTTGTTAAATTTCATAGACTGATTAACCACCCGAGATGTTGAAAGAGATTTACCTAAAGCCCTGTATTTAGACGTCGTTTTGGTTTGTTGTTGTCTGTTGATAGGCATTGTTTAGATTGAAGTCGGTTGATTCTTACAACTTTGTCAATTTTTCGAAGTTTATTTCGTCAAAATCTGTGCCTCTCGTACTTTAATTAGGAATCCAGTATCCACCCAAAATCCTTATCCACTAATGATAAAGTTCAAATTCGAATGACCTTAAACAACCGTGTGCCGATGGAATGGTCGCATTTTATTCCTTCAGGTGGCGAAATTGAGAACTATCCAAATTTCATACATCTAATGACGCCTGCTTTGACTGGTGGCGCCACCGCCAACTGAATTTCCAGTTGCTAAGTAGTTTGCAATTTTACGTTCGGTTGGCGGTAGCGCTGCTGGTCGGGGTGGTTATCAGCAAGTATATAAAAATGAAATAGTTCTCAATTTCGCCACCTGAACAGATTAAATGGCCTCCATTCCATTGACACACAACTTAAGTTACAGAATCGGGGCGCAGGCTATCTATCAGAAATTACTTACCGATATCTCTCAACAAAGTTCTGGAAGGGTATTCTAATAGGATACCCCATCTGCCTGATCTTGATCGTGTCTAGCATGCCCGTGTATCTGAGCTGAGCGAGCACGCATGGCATGTCAAACTTCATCGGAGACTTCTCAGTGTTTGGCTTGATGCAGCGTACGAACCAGGGGTTGCAGCGCGACATGGATTCTAGAAGCTGATGGAGGCTGTCGGAGAATCTAGGGAAGAAAGAAGGTTTATTATTATTACTATAAGTGTGAGGTACAATACAATACAAATATACTTTATTGCACACCAACATTACAGAACATGATACAGAGTAAATGTTACATTATGAACAGTAATAAAGTTAGGGTACAAAAGGCGGCCCCATTGCTAAGAAGCAATATCTTATCGGCAACCTTTGGGTATGGAGAAGATGATATTACACCATATGAGTGTGGGTGCAAAAATACATACATAAATATACTTACATAAACTACATTACACACATACAATATACCTAACACAAATAATACACACATACAATATACCTTACACAAATATGAGGTAACCACGGTTCCATATTTACTCTCATAAAATTGAAAGCCCTTATACTTTTCGCATACATTTTTACACGTAAGATTATATCGCATAATGATATTTTGTCATAATCGGTTCGTCGTTTATTTTGTCATAATGCGCTATAATTATGCTGATGAAGTTTGTATGGGAACTAAAATTTTTTTTCCGTATTTTGACTTATGTTCCTTGGGAAAGTTGTTCAGTTTCATGGACTGATTAACACCTGAGAGGTTGAAATAGAAATACCTAAAGCCCTGTAATGGCGCTATACACACGCTCACGATTGGGATAGGCACAAGGGTTCTAGAACCACTTGATGCCACTTATAACATTAACTCTTAGGGTTAATAGATGATTGTGTATGTATAAGTGTGAGAGGTTGTTTGTCAGTGTTTCGCCAACAGTACAGCAAAAGCCTCGCGTCCCTAAATTTTACAGTATGCTTAGGGAGAGTTGGCAGTATATTGTAATATAAAATTACTTACCTAGCAGCAACAGTAGGCGTTCTAGGTTTCATAGTAACAAATCTGCCATTGGCACCCCTGGGCAGGGTCTTATTGGCGTCATGCTGGGCTCTTAGCTGCGTGGACATCTCGGCCACTAGTGGGACCTCACTGCTGCAGAGTAGCTCTAGTACGTCGGCCCTTAGTGCGTCCCTGTTTTTGTCTAAGAAGCCTTCCACGTTGTACCATACTTGGCCGGCGTAGTGTTTTATCTGGAATGAAACGAAACGTTAGAAGTTTATATGTTTTTTTTCACTACTCATGCTCGGAAAGTGCTTATTTGTGCAGCTTATAGGCTGCACAAAATCGATTTTTGTGTTCTAGAGCACAAAACGATCTACTATAGGCTGCACAAAATCGATTTTTGTGTTCTAGAGCATAAAACGATCTACTTATAGGCTGCACAAAATCGCATTTTGTGCTCTAGTGCACAAAGTGATATACTCATAAATGGGTCTATAGTAAGGCATAGAAAACTCCATACAGCCAAAATAATCAGAAGTTTAAAGATAAACTTTGTTATTATATGTTAATTTATTATTTCCTCTTAATCGAAGTGAAAAGCAGAGTTTATAACTCGTCCACAAAACCAAATGACTCGTTTTGTGCACTTGTTGTAAAATCTACTATTTTTTATAAGTTTCTATTTATTTAAATCTTCTCGCACGCGACATGCGCGCGACGGGTGTTGAAACACATAATTCTCTGGGAGTGGCCAGAGGTCTACTCTGCTATTAATCTATTTACAACTCCCACACATAATATTTATTTGTTTTTATGCTGGTTAATGAGAAAAGCAGGAAGAACTGCGATAAGTATGAGAGATCCTTTTAATCCGATGTATTTTCCTAAATACGTAGATCGTCACGCAATCATCTATTTACCACTACAATATTTTTACATACCCTATTACATTGACCACACACAAGGCTAAGGTCCGTATTACACAACACGATTCAGACTTTGATCTATACTTGAGTAGCAGTCTTCTTTATCATTTTGATAGTGAGAGAAAGAAACAACCAATGTAGATAGTGCTCCTGTACGGGCCTAAGTCTGTATCGTGGTAATCTTAAGGCGACTACAGCACCTAAAATACGATTTTATGATGCGTAGATAAGCATGACACACTACATTAAATCGAAGAAAAAAAATACTCCGGTAATATTCAGGACATAAACTAGAAAAGTACTTTACTGAAAACATGATTCAGCCCTTTTGGTTCGATAGAAAAAGCTCACAAAGTCACCTCTAAATACCAACATTGTGTATCTTTTAAGCTGTAAAAACGATAGTAAAATGCACACAGGAACTTGAATTTGCTATCAAAATGTTCGTGATTGAACACTCTCGATAAGTAGTTAACGCATTTTTCGATTTAAGCTGTTACCTTTCCATAAATCTCATTTTTCTAACTTTCGAACATGTATTTACGCACGCACGCTTTCTTAGTTCGCACTGCCGGCCCAGGCCTGTTAAGAGACGGAGATGGCACTATTCCTATGTGTGCTGCCTTTATCGGGTGCTGTAGTCGCCTTGATACAATCAAGCTTAGCAAACAAGTGATACAAAAACTCACTCCAAACTCGTTGGCGCCGAGTCTCGGCCGGGAATATAGCTCGTTCAATGCGTGGTTGTAGTGACATTTTTCCAGGAAGGAACTGTCTGACGCCCGGGGGAAGTTGCTCTCGTCATCCAGGAGGTGAAGGATACCCACTGGCTTCTTGCTCAAGAGCTGGATCACTGGGGTGAAGAAAACATGCTAGTTGCTTAAATATTTAAAACAAACAGAATTTACTGTGATTACCAAACTTCCTCTTTCTTCAATTCAAATTCAAAATAGCATTATTTCATAGAACATCCAGGACTTCACTTAAAATAAGTCAAAATTACATTAAATACATACAAACATATTCGTTCGTTCAGGATGTTACATTAAAGGATTTTAATACATAAATACATACATACTATTCGTTCTTTTGACTCTGCTGACACTACGCCTATAACCATATTTTATTATGATATATGGTGCCTAATCTTGAGTAAATTTCTTAAACTTCGTAACGTGAATTTCTTTATTATGAAACTAAACCGAAACATTATAATGTGCTAATAGTCACTAATGGGGATGGGGACTTGAGAGTTTTACTTGGCTGTATAAAGGGAGCGTAACAACCTGTGTTTAGCATGAGCAAAAAAGAATTGCTTACCCGGCGAATTATCATTCCAGGTGAGATTGGACCACTCCAACCGTTCTTTCTGATACTCCTGCTGCTCCAACTTGAAGATGTGCTTGTTGAAATAGTGCTGCAGCGTCTCGTTAGCGTAATTGATGCACAGCTGCTCGAACGAATTCTCTTCCAAGTCTTCGAAACCGAAGATGTCGAGGAGAGAGATTCTGTGCGCGTCGTGTAGCCCACCCCGGTGGACTATCGAGTTGATCCTCAGGACCAGCCAGTTGAATAACGAAGAATACAAAGCCTTGGCGAAAGCATCACGTGCGTCCAAAGCCTGGTCAATAGGGAGTGGTGACCTCATCCGCTCTGCCCGTGCCGCTGTTACTCTCGTCGTCAGCGCCCGCGCCAACGCTTCGGCTGGCACCTTCAGTAAATGAGCAGCCCAGCGCACTTCCGCGCCTCCTCCTAATTGTACTCCCTCCTGTCCATGGCGCAACTGTCTTCTATGAAAATATACGTTCCCCAAATGTAAAACTGCTGCCAAAACTCTAATAATGTCTTCCCGCTCTGAATCTCCAATCCCAAGCACCTGCATAGCTCCACAAAGCGCAGACCAGTCCGCTCCAGCACCGGCCCCGCCTGAATCCCCACCCTGATTCAAATAAAAGTAGTGCTCAGCTGTCAACAACCCTCTGGCACGACGCTGTTCCTCATCCAATCCAGCTAACAGTTCATAAAATACGTGGTAGTTTCTTTCTCCGGGTGACTGAGTGACTATTCTAGATTTTTCTAGAAGGTAATGAGCGACTCTTGCGCCGGCTAGGGCGCCTTCTTTGAAGTAGAGTTCGAGAAGTTTCCCGAATCGACTAGAGTTGTGGTTTTTTGGCGTGCGCGCGTTTCCGAAAGCTTCTAAAAGGGGGGCCGCTTCGAGGATTTGTTCGGAAACGGGGGCCCGGCCGGGGGGCGCGGGGGTCACGGCAGCGAGGAACTGGACGGCCAGTTTGGTGGACTCGGTCTTGCCAGCACCGGACTCGCCCGAGATGAGAATGGCTTGAGGCTGCGGGAGAGATGCACGCGCAGCTGCGGCTATGGCGAAGAGATGTGGTGGTAAGTCTCCTAAGGCTTCGGCTGCGTGGTACCTGAAGAAAGATCACAATTTCATTATCAATACCTAATACTTGTGTAATTTAATAGGGCAATTTTAACGTGAGCACTAAAATAAATAACCGTGGTTTAAAAATCTTTACAAAAATTACTTATACCAAATCTCCTACTAATATGAGTGACTTTTTATAATATATGTCTTTTTTCTCCTTTGTAAGTATGCAATAAAGTATTTATCTATCTATGTGTTTTCATCAAGAAATAAACTGCAACACCCTTAGTTTCTCTATATTGAAAACACAAGCGGAAAACATCTAAATAAATAATTTCCCACCTTCTCGCAGTCTGCAGTCCATACAAAGCATCGACGGGCCGGTACGGGTTGACAGCCACCAAGATGGACCCCGCGTACGTGTAGATGATCCCCTGCTCGTATCGCAGCTTCAAGTTCCAGAGGAGAGCGGCCTCGTGCAAATCATGCAGGCGCGTCATGTCGTCCACGCCGGTGGGGCCCAACTCCTCGCGGGGCCACACTGGGTCCCCCTCTTCTTCCCCGCTCCCCATCTGGAGGGCGAAGGTCTGGGGCTGGAAAGAAATGAAAAGGGATGTAAGATTATGGTTTGATTGGTAAATTACAATATTAGGCTTGTGTCTCCCAAGATACAGGTTTACCTAGTTTGGGAGGCCGGGTTTAATATATTAAGAAACATTTGTCTTATAAATTTTTAATGTTTTCTTAAGTATGTAGCTAGACTTAAGTTTTACGCAAATAAATATTATTTATTTATTTTATTTCATTTATTTTATGTTGTTTCACGAACAGTCTTGAACAGACAGCAGTACGTCCAGGTTTACCATTTTGCACTACAAAAGCCCGCGCTATATAATAGAGCAGGGGTGGCCAACAGGTCGATCGCGATTGTTTGTCCAGTCGATCGTGGCAAGGCAAAAAAATACTTAGACCAGAATGCACCAAATGCTGCACGCATCATTTTTCAAACACTCATACATTGGATTCTTTAAGGATGGCAATTTCCAACTACAAACCTGATTATGCTAAACTAGTGGAAGATGTTCTGACGCAATAGATAGGTAAATAAGTAGTTACTAAGAATAATTTTCAGATTTATGTTTTTTCTCTTAATAAAATAAAAAATACTAAGTATATGATTGTGTACTGAACATAGTTTCATGTAAGATTTCAAGAAGTATGTAGTTGGTAGATCGCACAGGGTTTCGTTAGTAAACAGGAGATCTTGGGTCTAATCAAGTTGGCCACCCCTGTAATAGAGGTAAGGGCGACATTAAGGTTAACACGTACGAGATATTTATAGCCTGATTGCTGCCCCGTGTGCCTGCAAATTTCTTGGTTTTTGAAGAGACAATCTTGTTTTTCATGGTTTTTGAAGAGACAATCTTGTTTTTCAGAGTCTTGGTTAGCACTCTTTATGTGTTAAGGCTTTAGCTTTCTTTATATATGTCACCGGAAAATAATAAGAATCGTAAGTTGATCAACTTTCGAGGTAGTTTATCAACTATCGGAAAATCATTAACGTATACATTTCCGGTAATTGATCAATTTACGGCGACTCGCGGTAAAATGATCCGACGAACGAGATGTGTACGCTGATTGGTTGAAAACTCGAGGTGTATGCTGATTGGTTGAATGTCTCACTTAGAACTGCGACAAGTAGGTTTGTTAGTAAACGAACCCAACCAGAAACAACAGAACCAACGCCAGAAACAACTCGACTGTGGTTGCCTTAAGAGGTTGTCGCATCAACCAATCAGAGAACAGTGTATTATATTACGGATGTCAGTTTAACGTTAAAATGTACACTGAGCGGCGATTGGTCCATTCGTGTATGATTTTACGTGTGGCAAAATCGTTAGTTGATAAATTTACAGCCAGGCAGCGTAAGTTGATCAACTAGCTAAAATTTATTGCGTTAAATAACACATTTCAACTGCCGTGTATGATTTGCCGAAAGTTGATAAACTACCTACCTCGAAAATTGATCAACTTACGATTCTTATTAATTTCCGGCGACCAATATAAACTAAGGCCCGTATTACAGAAGGAGACTTAAGTCTTGATCTATACTTAAGTATTGATTGTCTCTTTCTCTCACTATCAAAATGACAAAGACGACTGCTACTTAAAACTAAAAAAAACTGATAAATCTCACTGTCAGATTTAACACTTCTCCTTTTCTCACTCTCCTCGTAACATGGCCGTCCTGTGTGTTTGCGAATAATAAAATCTAATTTAATCTCGTATATTTCCTTACATTTTGCCCATAACCCATCATTATGAACAAAAAATAGAACGCACATTACCAAACAATAATATTACTTACGTAAGTAATTCATTGATTTCTTCTTATCAAGAAATACGATCACTCCTGTGCAATTAAAAAAAAATTCGCCGATGCCGGTGATTAAAAGTAAAACTACCTAATCCTTTAGGTACCTAATTATTTTGTTTCTACCCTGGGTTCATTGGGACACAGCAAACATAGACACAAATATACACTAGGAACCCAAACAACGACTTCTCCTCGAGATTACTCGAGATAACTAAATCAAACCAACAATTGTTAAACAGGAACTGAAGCCTTTCTTTACTGCTAACTTAGATTTGTTAAAAAGAAAAACAATGCATTTTAATACTTACTACAAACTGTATTTGTTCTCATACAAACAATACAATCATACATATCGATCATTTTTGAAGGAGTGTGCGAACAAATGTGATATAACTATGATTTAATCTCGAAACAATGATACTGTGTTATTAGGTTAGATTGGTAGCCTACGCTACACATTCAGTTAGTTAGACGACATAGGTAAGTACGTACTCGTACACGCCATTCTAATGCTTGGATGTAGGCATCAGTCTTTGAAACTATACGGGTGAACTCCTCGTACGTACATACATAGATAAATACATACATATGCTCACGTCTGTGATCCCTAACAGGGTAGGCAGAGTACTAGTGGTTCTACAACCTCTGATGCAACGTTTTACCTAGTTTACTTCTTATTCTTTCTTCTGTACTTATATCTTTCTTATGTTTTTATATCCAATACTTTACTTATTTTATTTCTAATATATTATACACCTTGAATCTGAAATGGGACGAGGAAGAGGAAGAATGTTTTATAAATAAGTACAACAATCTAACATCTGCAATTAAGTTTATAAAACCAAGCTGTTCTGATAACTAGTTTGCCATTTTAATTAATATCTTTTAAGATTAAAGTATAAAATTAAATAGTGAATGTTTGTTTACAAGGAAGTGTTTACTGAGGTCAGGCCACCAGAGGATGGTTTAGCACGATTCTCAGACAATTCCCATTGAGTCATAGGTCATGACGGCATATTACGTGCATCCATTACTAAGTTATATATGCGGTATATTGTTTGATACACAATGCAAATATGTCTTTCTTCTTTTTTATAATTGAATGACTAATGAAACATTCGTGTAGGTAGGTAGTATGAAATTGTATGTTTCAGCACAATAAATAAATATTTATTTTTATACATACAATACAATATATATACTTAGGTACTTTATTAGCACACAGTACAATTTATTAACAGAACATAAAACAACAGTACACAGCAGCAGTAAGGTAAAAAGTAGTAGCGGGTGCATAAGTATATAAATAATTATTCTCTCAATAATAGAGACTTCCGCACCCAAGTCTCTTCCAGAGAAAAAGTTAATATGTCATTGATGAACCTACTTAATTCAAAATCTGGTCTTTCCAGCTCCATCGCGTATTTTATTTATATGTTAGTATTGCAGTCTTCTACTAAAATAGCGTACTCCTACTGTAGATGTTTGTGCATCTCGCATTTACAAGTCTTTGTTAATTATTTCATCATTTAAGTATAACTATGTAACGCCATCCTTGTTTACTTCAACAAGGCGGAAAAACAGTATGACTTTTTTTTAAAATTATAAGATGGGTTAGCTCTTGACCTCAATCTTGACCAAGGTCATAGATGTGGTCGACGATGGAGCGTAACCCCAGACAATGCATATTAAGGCACCGTAAGCTGTTTGGCGTCGAACTTCGGTAGGAGGGTGGTCGCGAACCAGACAGCCCTTCACAGAGCCTACCACACCGCAGAGACCATGGGACGCAACCTCAGATTCAGAACAAATTGAGGTGTCGTTGCCTGGGGTGGATTACTAGGAGGCAAGTCTCATTTGCGTTTCCTTAGTCACCTCTTACGACACCCACGGAAAGAAATGGAGTGGCGTTATTCTCAACCGATCAGACGTTAACATTAACGTAACTTTAACGTTAACGGACATTTCTGCAACTGCGTGTAAGCGTCTCAAGAATTGATCTTCTGATACTTTTATGCAGAAGATCAATTAGTGATGCATCTTGTCTGCTAAAGGCATGCGAAGATACAAAATCCCGTATTACAGAAGGAGACTCAAGTCTTGATCTATACTTAAGTATTGATTGTCTTTTTCTCTCACTATTAAAATAATAAAGACGACTGCTACTTAAGCATAGACCAGAGTCTGAGTCGCGTTCTGTAATCCGGACCTGAGACTAAAACAACAGAATTGCTAAACGCAAAAGTCTTGGAATTCGAAGCATTCTGGTTCAGTTTTGTTTGCAACCTAATAACCGACACAGAACTGCAGCGAGACGGAAAATGACCGCCCTCGGCGCACGCGCAACAGTGACATCATACATAATTGTTATAATCATGTCTAGCATTTGTAGGGCTGCTAACTGACAGTTGTAAGATGCTACACAGAACTAAAAAGTTAATGATGTTTGAGGTCATAACATCGTAGGTCCTTATTACAGAACGGGACTTAGACTCTGATCTATACTTAAGAAGCAGTCGTCTTTATCATTTTGATAGTGGGAGACAGAGACAATCAATACTTAAGTATTGATTGTCTGATTGATTGATTTATTGTTTGACGGCCAGTTTGGTCGAGTGGTAGGTACGCTGCCTCTTGATCGGCGGGTCCTGGGTTCGATCCCCAGTCGGGGCAAACATTTGTGTAAAAAGCAGATGTTGGTTCTCGGGTCATGGGTGTTTGTATTTGTCTTTATGTGTGTTCCGAGGTACCCACGACACAAGGGAAAACCTTAGTGTGGGCCTTTGAGTGTGTAGCGTTTATTTATTTAAGTATAGATCAAGAATTGAGTCTCATCCTGTAATACGGGCCCTGTACTCCAAAATCATCATACTCGCCTGCTAGCGGTGCACCCTGCTGATCAACGGACAAGGCTCTGACGTACATACTACGTATGAAGGTTTTTTGTACTTAATAATAGGTCTTTACCTATGAAATTGCTGATTTTTTCTCAAACTTTATTTTATTCATAATTTATTTGATTGAACAGCTATTACTAAAATTGCAAAATATTTAAAACCTTGGCCATATAACGGAGATATTGAGTCAAATTAATACATATTTACTTTAGATTTATTTACTGAAAAAGAAGCTCAAATATAGCTCATTTCATTAGTTGCCCGTTTCATTGCTTATTTTTGCTGTACCGTTGTTACAGTTACAACTTTCAATAAAGTAAGTATGATGAAAATTAACTTAATGTTGTCCAAACCTTCCCACAAAATTTTGCTAAATTTGGATTTCGCATTCCCGACAAAAATCCAAAAACGTTAGTATGGAAAATTCAGTTTTCCAAAAATATTTGTATGAAAAACGGCAATTTCATAGGTAAAGACCTATTATTAGCGAGTTCGTCATTCTATATTTTAATTTTGATTGAAATACTCAGACATTGAAAATACCACTTCTGTGGACGCCATTTTTTCAAGGAACTAAATTGAAATAAAAAGTTATATGAAATACACGTAACGGGCCCGTGGACCTGCCGTTTACTTATTCTGTAAGGACACGACCGATACATCCAAGCGTCGGATATCAATACATCTCTTTTTTGCGCTATACAAATGACAGTGACAGAAACTATCGGTCGAATGTCGGTCGTAGACTTACAGAAAAGCTCTGTAAGTATATAGAGCAGCATATCAGGTTTTACTTACATTTGCACTATTACGAACGATTGAAGAGCGATGTCAAGGTCAACATGTATAAACTGATGTGCAGTCGTGTGTACAATACATAACTTGGCTGAACAAACAAGATTCATAGCTGTGAAAAATTCCGTAAATAATAAAAATACCTTTTTAGGGTATTTCGTCGTAAGGACATTGCGGAAAAGTGATTAATTTCGGCCATGTGATCCTGTGGATTTGAAAACGCAGGATGGCTCATAGTCAAGCGCAACAACAATACACATACATACATACGCTCATGCCTGTAATCCCTAACGGGGTAGACAGAGCATAAGTGGTTCTAGAAAACCACTTAATGCCACGTTTGACACAAATGGTGAGGGTGAGACCGAATACCTTGACAAGTTATTACATTAAACAGTTTCGTAGAATGTGACTTGATAATCATCAGAGCCCCGATTCTGCAACTTAAGTTGTGTGTAGATTGAATGGTCGCCATTTTATCCGTTCAGGTGGCGAAATTGAGAACTATCCTTTCAATACACATCTAATGACGGCTGCTTTGACTGGTGGCGCCACCACCAACTGAATTTTCAGTGGCTTGGTAATTTGCAACTTTACATTCAGTTGGCGGTGGCGCTGCTGGTCGGGGTGGTTGTCATCAACTATATGAAAATTAAATAGTTCTCAATTTCGCCACCTGAAGAGATGAAATGGCCTCCATCCATCAACACTCAATTTAAGTTACAGAATCGGGGCCCAGTTGGTTGGCAGTACATTTGCATGTGATTGCAAGTCTCGCATGACTGATCGGAGTCAAGACACTGATTACATCGGTACGGTTACACGTCCTTCATTCCTTCACTGACGCTGGTTCATTATCGGTTCCGTAATTCATTTGCTGACATTCAATTAGCTTGTTTGTAAGAAAACTATATACATATGTATATGCCGCCTTGGCCTAGTGGGGAGATTGTTAGTCTCTTAATCTGACAGGTCGTGGGTTCGTATCACGCGGCGAAATTCTTTTGATAGATCTTTCAGTGAATAAGGACAGTGCAAGCTGAATTATACAATACAATACTCTTTATTGCACACACAAAAAACATAAAACATAACATTAAACAAAAAACAAATGTTCATGATGTAGTGTGCATTCCGGCGGCCTTATTGCTATAGAGCAATTTCTTCCAGACAACCGGGGGGTGAAGGAACCGATACAGAAGGTGAAGCGGTAGACGTGCAAAGAGTAATTAATATAACTTATACATATCTATACCTAAATATATAACATATACATACACACAAATAAATGATGAAAAACATTATTTGCGGGAGGGCTTTTCAAACTGTGCAAAGCAGGGTTCAAAAATGTTTCCTTAGTTATAAAGATGGCAAACTCCCAGGGGCATCCTAGTAAAAATGAGTTCGGAAAGTCCGGATCTGAGGATTTGAAATGTTTGAATTAATGGTGCCGTGCTTTGGAAGGCACGATTAAGCTTTTTGACATTCTAAAGGCTATGAGATAAAACATGAGTATAGTAGTGATAGGTTCAGCCTTGCACCCACGTTACAGCAAAACCCTCACGTCCCACTTACTGGATTCTACTGTATGCCCGCGAAGAGTTAGCAGGTGGCACATTCTAAGTATTTTCTTTACTCCCAGTTCAGCGTGGAAGTTAAGAACAGTTTTGTAATAAAAATAAGGAAACCTCTTGCGCTATAGTCTCTGATGGAATAAAGTGATTGGCAAGCAAACTCAAGTAAAACAATATTATAAGTACTCGTAATATTATTGTTTAAATAAATAATTACATTTTTCACCAAAACCTCAAGACAGAGGTTCTTCAAAGTCGGCATCGCCAGGGTCCTTCCTCTTCTTTTCATCAGCGAACTCCTTCGTGACGTCATTTTGATTATTGGCTTGGGTTTAGAAGCACTTGACAGATGTTCCGAGTAACTTCTTTGTAGGACTTTTACGCTTTTTTCTGAAGATGGATTGGTAGGAGCGCTATGTCTGTATTTAGACCTTTGCCGGCGTGATACTTCGGGTCTGTATGAGGTTTCTGATGCGCAGGATTCGATGGACTCAGGCGAACTCCGCGGTGTTGGGGTTGGGGCAAATCGCACGCGCATGGGATGGATTCATTTGATTTTCACGTATTGAGAGTTTTCAAATGTGGTTAGCTAACTATTTTAATTCCTTTATGATACTTGTTTAACTACAGTGTGCGTTTCACAGTGAATTACGAAGCTGATGTACTAGCTTTTGTTATTGTAATACACATACAGTACTAGCTTTTCGGTCGGGACTTCGTTCTCTTGGGGTCTAAGCTATATTACTGCAGTGTCATACAAACCCGTCCAATAGATTTTGCGTAAAGGAGTAACAAAATCCGTCCATCTTCAATTCCTCTTAGTATGACAGGATTGGCAGAAAATCTAGCAAATTTTTTAATTATTTTATTTCCCGAATTGATCATTTTGTATCCAAGCTACATGGTCTCAAACGTCGCTATCGCATTCGTTTCTATTCGAGTAGGTATTTAAGAACAAAATATTTCTATTGTTACTTTTTAGCAATTGCAGGTTGTCCGATACTTCAATAGCGGGAATGGTAGTTACGTACAATGGAATGTAAATTGCAGTTCGTATTAAAGAACTGTAAATCCTTGACCGAGTCGTCACTGTCATTGTCGACTGCAGCAAGCAGGCGTTATGTTGCATAGATTTTGTAGCCAATTTGTAATAGGAAACTTGATTTACTTGATTTAAAGTAGGGGAATCACTGGAATTTCTTGATTGATCTTCTTGTTGGAAGACTGCACCTTAGCAAACAGACAAGATTCAAAAGTACAATTAATGTAGTTCATTATTTGACACATGTGAAGTAACATCTTGTAACTATGTTAAATGAAATAAAGTATTTTTGAACTAGGTAGGAAATCAACAAACAATGTTACCTACCCAAAATGTAATTTTCTCACAAAATAAATCAATCAACCTACACCTACAAGTCGTAATCACAATTTTATTTATTTAATTGTATTTGGCGGTTTTGGTTTATTGTAATACATAACAAGATTTAAAGTTGCACTGTAAAATTATTTATTTATCATCATCATATCAGCCTTTTGCAGTATTTATTTAAAATTTGTTTTTATTGCTAGTTTTGGACATTGCCAACGAAAAGCGTCGTTGCAATTTATTTAAATTACCTACATGAAGTTGATTTGATAAACTGTTCAATTTAATACGGATTCATAGAGAAGCTAAATAATTTTTTATGACTTTTTAAATCAGGTATGAAAACAAAAAAATATTTTTGGGTTTAAAAAATCAATCAACATTTATTCACTGTTAAAACTTTTTAAATCTCACTTTCACTGTCAAAAAGCTTCGTATTCGAGTAAATTCACAATTCTTGATTCACTTTTTAATTTTCAAACATTTCCGAATAATTCGAACAAAAACTGCATCCGATGCAGCGACGACTCGCGGCTAACTGATTAGACAACATCTTCCAAAGCTACAGCCACATAACTCGATAGTTAACTGTAACAGGATAACGGATTACTGACCAGGGCACTGTAGATGCACTTACATCGCTACTTTATACTCAGTTTACCAAGATTGGTATTATAAAACAGGCAATGGATTGATAAGTATTAGATTGATATTGAAAAACTTGTTTCGAAAACAAACGTGTGTATAATGATTTGGTTCTGTTGAACCATTATACCACAATGATAATGATTTCAATAACATTAATCTATTTCGATTAGGTCACATTGTAGACTATATTCTTATTTAATATTATAAATGCGAAAGTAACTCTGTCTGTCTGTCTGTCCGTCTTTCACGCCTAAACTACTGAACCGATTTTTATGAAATTTGGTACAGAGATAGATTAGAGCCTGGGAAAGGACATAAGCAACATTTTATCCGACAGTTGGGCACGATATAACCTGTAGTCCACGCGGAGCCGCGGGAGGAAAGCTATAGTTTTTATATAAACACATTATGTGATTATGGCTCCCTCCATAAAAATAAAATGTTTTCGCATTATTCACGCTGCACCACAAATGCAAGGACGTGAATTCAGGACGTTTTGCTTCAAGTCTTTAAACTGCTTCAAAGGGCACGTTAAGACGTCGTCGGTCCCAATTATTGTTGATTAATTACAGTCACTTAAACAAATCGGAAGCCATTTGACGGTTAGAAATATTGACACGGGTAAGTGCAGTTACGCACGTACAGTCGAGGAATAAAAATGTTCGTCACCATAAGTGCTATAAATCATAAAGTTCGTCATCTACTTAGACCATACACTCATCTAATGTCAGTTTTCTCTTGCACTCTGACGTCTTTGACAGACATTAGAAATGATAATACCAGTTTATTCCTAGATCTAACCAAAAGAAGTTTTAAACATGTGAGAACTTTTCTATGATAAATGATTTTCTTACTCAACACAAATCTTGAGCTAAATCAATTTGAACTTTGTTAAGTATAGAAATTATAAAGCATTTTTTTAGGCAACAGTCAATTCTGTGTCAAATCAAAAGGTAATAATTATGTGCTCGGGGCACGATAAAGGAATCAATTTAAAAACTGACGAAGATTTTCATTCCGTGACTGTACTTTAATGTATCCACACCATTAGTGTGATGATTTGTTGTGAGTTCGCAGGGAAATCGTCCTCGGACGAAAAAATAAACATATTTCGCAATCAAATAATTAACAATCATTAATTACATTGGAAACCGGCCGTGTATAATTCGACTAGACCAGTCGATAGCCCAAGTTGGCCATTACATCAATTACCGACATTACCTTAATACTTACAACAGCGTAAAATTACCACACCGGGTCAACTTAAGACTGGGCCGGAACATCCGACGACTAAATTAAGTGTGGATTCCTTTTCCTTTGCCGCAAGAAAACGATTTAAACAGGCGATGCAATGCTGGCATAGGACCTCACAGGCAGGCCCCTCTTTCCCACTGGGCACTCTGGGCAAGTGCCCAGGGCCCCGCGATTAACAGGCCCCTTTTGTCCCCAGAAGATAATTATAAAAATAGACTAGAATATTATTTGCTTATTAGATTTTGCACGCGTTAAGAGCGAAGCGCTGGGTATGCCTCTTATCAGAAAATCAGACTTTCTATTACACTAAAATATAACCTTCACTGACTTACAGAAGAATTATTAGTGTTCGATTTCTCTTAAAGACCCAGGGGCCCCATAAACCTATGTGCCCAGGGCCTCTTATAGGTAAAAGACGGCCCTGCTCACAGGAAGTTAAGCCACAATGTTTCATCTTGCTTTAAAGTATTTTTCTTCTTCTTCTTTTATGTGTATAGAACGATTGTTTCCATCCTGATATACACGGCCTTTTAAAAACATTTTAAGTTAAAATCCTTACGAAAAATTTAAAATTGTGTATCAACCCATTCTATTGCTTATAAATAATTTTTAACCAAATATAGCTAAAAACCATCTTGATTACGTCGGCTTTCAAACAAAAAAACCGCATCGAAATCGGTCATTTCGAGCTGTACGATGCCACAGACAGACACACAGATATACACTCGTCAAACCCCAGGTGTTGAAACCTCTTTGTTTCAATGAGAACACCCTGGCCATTCAGTTTTGTATGTATGTTTGTTTCATGGCAATTTTTAAAATAAAAAAGCCAATAAAATATATCCGTCGGATATACAACCCATGTTTATTTTTCTTACTAAATAAGGTGGCCTCTTTTATAGTCGGGGGTTAAAAACCAACAAAAACCGTGAATTAAAAATAGGAAGTCGAGTTTTCGTATAAGCCTTCCAATTTCCATCGTTTACTTCGGAAAATCGAAAGTTAACTTCATTCACACAAAACTTACACAAAACGATGAAACTAAACAAACACTCTGAAACCTCCTCACCTCTTAGAATAACCACTTGACATTCCAATCTAAATATTAAAGTACCAGGCATGCATAAATTACAAGGCAGTGAGTCGACTCTCTACATTCCATCTATGGCCTTCAATAACCAATGGTTGCAATCTTGCAATAGCAGCATCATTCGATTTTATACTATGACAGGTTATTACATATCACCTGTCGGCATGGCATCTGTACCGCATGTTCAATACGCGATGCAAAATTATTGTCTAAAAAAGAAAATCAGGTCACTCGTATATAAAAGCCTAAAGGCAAAGCCTTTGTCTTTATTTTTCGGTTTTTTGAAGTCTGTTTTGTTTTATAATATAGTATGATGGATGATCTGTTCTTGGGAAGAGAAGAAAGAATTTTCTATGAGTTCTGATTTCCAGGACTTCAAATTAATAACTCTTCTATTCAATGAGGCTGACATGAACCTTAATCAAGGCCTAGCCTCGTCAAAATGCTGATCAAAAAAGTGCACTAAGTGATTTTTGATTTACTCATATTTCTAACAGTGAGCACATCTGGACCAGGAAAGCATAAATCACTAACCGGTTATATCTCTACAATGTAGGTAAAGACACTTCATCGGCCTTGCGATGCCCTCACACACCACTACATTGGCGACGCTCTACCTGCTTTGAAAAGCTTTTGTTAGGTTAATAGCTGGAAAAAACGTCTTTGACAATACACACGACAGCTTCTCAAACTATACAAGTTGATATTCACGTCGCGGTGCCTACGGAGTTTGTTATAATGATGGTTTTTGGTACTGCAACTGTAAACGCAGATGTGCTGTTGTCTGTACCAGTTCCGATGTATAATCGGCTTGAATACTCTTCGCAGTTAATCATTACTAAACAAGCTCGGGTTTTTATCCTAAAGACGTAAGCCGGAAAGTTATGATGATACTTATTATTATAATCTATAAAAAACAGTTTCAGATTATTTACAAATTTAGATAGGAAATAGGTATATTGTTTAAGATTCTCGCGGTTATTTTCAATAATATCTAAATATATAAAAGGAGAAACTGACTGACTGACTGACTGACATATCAACGCACAGCCTAAACGGCTAAAAGTAGGCACTTGAAATTTGGAAGGGACGTAGCTTAGGTACCGTAGAGGTGCACTAAGAAAGGAATTCCCGAAATTCCCACGGGAACGGGAATTAGCGGGAAAATCCTTTTGTATGAAAAATCTAAACCGCTTAAGGCGACTACAGCACCTAAATTACGATTTTATGATGCGTAGATAAGCATGACGCACTGCATTAAATCGAAGAAAAAATACTACGGTAATATTCAGGACATAAACTAGATAAGTAGTTTGCTGAAAACATGATTCAGCACTTTTGGTTCGATAGAAAAAGCTCACAAAGTCACCTCTAAATACCAATACTGTGTATCTTTTAAGCTGTAAAAACGATAGTAAAATGCACACAGGAACTTGAATTTGCTATCAAAATGTTTGTGATTGAACACTCTCGATAAGTAGTTAACGCATTTTTCGATTTAAGCTGTTACCTTTCCATAAATCTCATTTTTCTAACTTTCGAACATGTTTTTACGCACGCACACTTTCATATTCCGTAAACTTCGTGTATCGACACTGTTCGCACTGCCGGCCCGGGCCTGTTGAGAGACGGAGATGGCACTATTCCTATGTGTGCTGCCTTTATCGGGTGCTGTAGTCGCCTTAAGTTAGACGCTTGAAATTTGGCATGCAGGTACCTTAATAAACTTAAAGCTTAGTTGCAACAGGATATTGCAAAATTCTCACGGGAACGGGAGTTAGCGGGAAAAACTTTTGTATGTAAAAATCTAAATTAACACTCAAACGAAGTTGCGGGCATCAGCTAGTTAATCATGTAACGGGTGGTTGCAACGTCCGATATTTCAGCGCTATTGCAAGCACCATGATTAGGGGTCATCCATATTACGTCACAGCGTATGGGGGAGGGGGGGTCATACCAAACGTGACCATACATGTTAAAGGGATACCAAAAAAAAGCGTGACATAGGGGGGGGGGGGAGGTTTCAAAAACTCGAATTTTTTTCCTGACGTAATATGTAGACGGCCCCTTACGGATGAACTGGAGAACTGCGGGTAGTGTTAAGAGCAGACAAAGCGGTCTTCTCTCTTTCTAGGTCGTTTCTTCTGTTTACTTTCGGAACTCGCTCTTTCTTTTTTTTGGTTCGCGGATCCATATCAAAAGGCGGGATAAATCACTAGGAGGAAGCTAAACACTTAACTGAAGTGCTGATTAGTTTCCCGCACCCGTTCTACATCATTCGACTCGAATCCGATATTCGACAAGACTATACCAGTCACTGTCATCTAGATGCAGCAGAGAGATCAAATCAAATCATTTATTTGCTGAATATGAGTACAAAGATGAGCCTATTTTAAAATGTGGTTCTGTCATATTCGGCCACTGCCTGGCATGCAAATATTTCTAAATAATAATGGGTCTAAATAATTAAAAATTAGTGAAAAATTAAAAATTATAAGTACAGTAAAATAAAATGTCAAACCACAAAAAAGCATAAAAATAAAATGTCAAAACAAAATTAACAAATAACATGTCAAAAGAAAGAAATTAATGGAAAATAAAACAAGTTACCAAATAAAATAATAATTTAAAATGTCAATCAATGAGATGCACTGTGTGTTTCCGTGCCTCAGTTTCGAATCGAATGGTGTAGAATACGGGTGCTAGGTCTCTATTCCATTAATCGATGGTGTTTCAATGGCAGTTGAATGACAATCTAGACCAATTTATCCATTCAGGTGGTGAAATTGAGAAATATTGAAACCTCAAACATTTAATGACAACCACCCCGACTAGCAGCGCCACCGCCAACCGAACAATGTTGCAAACTCTCAGCAACATTACATTCAGTTGGCGGTGGCGCCACCAGTCAAAGCAGCCGTCATCAAATGCATGGAATTTGGATCGTTCTCAATTTCGCCACCTGAACGAATAAAATGGCGACCATCATTCCACCGCCATAGAGACGCCTCGCCATTTTCCTGTTTAGATTCAGAATTCACAAAGTACCGTTTTCTGTTGTCAACGATCAACAAGTTACGAAAGGTCACTCGGTCTTGACCTTGTGCTCATTGCTCATTTAACTGCCGAGTTTATACGACGATGCATTAACTATGGTTAAGATTAACTACTTTGTAACTGCATAGTTTTGTACGTTATCTAGATAAAAACTTGATTGCTTTTATTCTGGCCCGGGTGTTTTCGATAGCTGCAATAGGTGTATTTCTATCACAGTATCATTGTAAAACCCGTTATATTGTAATTTTACTTAGTAAGATTATAATTTCTCGGGAGTCGGTACTTTGTTAACTGCCTTAACTTTTTTCACAATGACGGATTTTTTATAATATTAATGACTTAAAAAAATCTTACTTGACCTAACATAACTTATCCTTTTTCCATGCTGGCGGCCTTAAAGTTGCATGAAATTATAATTTTACTACATCATTTTACTAGGAAAATAAAATATCGCAGGAGATTATAATTCACTAGTCATATTGTAATATTACGGTTTTAAAATTTTCCAATGTATATGCCATTAATTATTCTAAGATGTCTAATAAATTTTCCGTTTTTTTGCCATATTCTAGTGTTCGGCTTTACGTCCTTGTTGTTTTCAATCTCGTAAGAGACAGCGTGAAGATAACTATTTTTTTAGTATCATTATAAGATGGGTTATCTCTCGACCTCAATCTTGACCAAGGGCGTAGATGAGGTCGACGATGGAGCGAGTTAACCCAGAAAATGCCTATAAAGCACTGGTACTCCTACGCACCGACGGAACACAGCAAGCTGTTTGGCGTCGGACTTCGGCAGGAGGGTGTTCGCGAACCAGACGGCCCTTCACAGGGCCTACCACACCGCATGAGACCATAGGACGACACCTCCGATTCAGAACAAATTGAACAGATACGAAAGTACTGCACTTTCTGATCCGAACATCACCACAAACGAAGGTCATCATTTCTTAACCTTGCACATTTCTCTAAGTCATCTTACTTGCATGTGCAATTGATTGCAGTATAAAATGCACGTAATACATTATGCACCGCGTGCAAGCTTTATGATGATTACCTCGACACGTAACTTACGCTATGCAAACAAATGCATGTGCAATGTGCATATTTAGTAGATCTATGTCGTTCTACCTGTTTACTTATGCAATTTCATCTAAGATAAATAGTTTGATATGGAAAAATTATGAGAAACTTTGAATGTGCCAACTGCCAACTCTTCCCTGGCATACCTACTGATATAATCCTGTAAGTGGGACATGAGGGTTTTGCTGTAGACGAAAAATTGTAACCACATGATGCTACCCCGATTGGGATTCTGTATTGGGATTTCTGTATAGTATAAAAAAAATTAAACCCACGACAAAAAAAGAGGGGTTCTATAAGTTTGACGTGTGTATCTGTGTGTCGTCTGTCTGTGGTATCGTAACGAGCTGATAACGAAAAAAGGCAATGGCAATAACGCTAAAATTAAAAAAAAAAAAAATCATCTCCAACAATACATTCGATTGCTTATAAATTTTTAACAGCTGAACCAATTTTGAACCAATTTTATAAGTTTGACGTGTGTATCTGTGTGTCGTCTGTCTGTGGTATCGTAACGAGCTGATAACGAAAAAAGGCAATGGCAATAACGCTAAAATTAAAAAAAAAAATCATCTCCGACAATACATTCGATTGCTTATAAATTTTTAACAGCTGAACCAATTTTGATTAAATATAGCTAAGAATCATCTCGATTACATTAGCTTTCAAACAAAAAAAACTCATCGAAATCGGTCCATGCGTTTTGGAGCTACGATACCGCAGACAAACACAGACATACCTACAGACAGATACACAGGTCAATCATAATATAACACCCCCCTTTTTTAGTCGGGGATTAAAAAGACCCCAGTACTGTATTACTAGCGACCGACACAACACGCTACTGGAATACCAATAACTTTCTAACAAAAAGATCATCTGTGCAATAAAAACGCTAATCTCCGTCCGACGGATCAATGGCAGCCGGATAGAAACTCCCGCGCAGAACAGCGACGGATCACGTAAACATGCGCACACGCAGCCGCGAGGTACTACGTCGACAGATCACACGCAAATCTATAGACACGGCATAGATCATGCCATACGACTCGGGCGCCCTTCTCATCACGTAATGCTGAGGGTTCCTAGAAGTTGCATCATGTTTTCTTAGCAATTTCATGGCGGGGCACAGTTTACAGTATAATCAGTTAAAAACGTGTTTGCGTTTGTGAGACATATCTCAGGGTTTTACTATAGCTTTATAATGGGTGTGTGACTTCAAATTAGCTAGAATAACTTTAAGGGATGAACCGATAGACTACCAGGAATGCACGAAATTTTCAAACAAATGTTTTGACTGTCTGTCTGTCAGTATGAATTTTCTTTCATATTTCAGTCTAAGTATATGTTTCTTGGGAAAAGTTGTTCAGTTCTTCTTCTACCTATCGTGTAGGGGATGTTCAGTTTAGTAGGCTTGATAGTTGATACTTGATAAGGGCTCCCGTTTCCGCATTTAGGCTCTAAGATGGCCCTTTATGCGTGTGGGTCGGCGGCTACTCCAGCCACCTCAGCTCCGACCAGAAGCTCAGAATCCTCCTGGGGAATTCACAGGCTTCACGAAGCGACCTAATTTCTGGTAGGATTTTTGCCCGTTGGTCCGCCACTCCCACGCAGTCCAGGATTACGTGGGCGACTGTTTCGTCAGCCTCTAGGCAGCCCCTGCATAGGGGACTGTCGGTGACGTTTAGAACGAATAGGTGCTTATTTAAAGCACAGTGGCCCGTGAGGGTGCCCACCATTATTCGTAAGTTTGTTCTGTTTAATCCCAGCAGTCTTCGCGTCATTCGCGGGGTAGGTCCGATTAGGACCTCCTTTGACTGCCGACAGATGGTTATACTGTCTCATCTGTCGATGTGTTGTGAACGGGTACGATCGCGAATCCAAGAACGAAATTGGCTAAAGGGAATTGGGATGATTGGCACAGGGCCTGCCAAATTGGTATCTGATCCCTTCCTCGCCAAGATGTCTGCTGCGTCGTTACTCATAGATCCACATCCTAAATGTGTATGATCTGCTTTATATGTTTATTCTTCAAGATAGAATAGAACTAGGCTTTAAGAAGACGAAGTTTACAAGTTTCGTTATTTCTATTATCTGACTAAATAAGAGCGTGCTGTTTTAAACATAGATTTAATACATCTTTGAGTGTTTAAAATCCTATCGTATCTGCTAATGGTGAACATAAAATACGAGTACATTAAAATTAAGCATGTGAATTGTGAATCAATCCAAAAACGAAATACTTTTCCGTTAAAGGAGGGGTCAATTTTATTTTTAACGATTTCCTTGAAAGATGATTAGTGTTAAACCCAGTAGATTTACGCTCGGAGGGTTTTTAAGATGCTTAAGCTATTTTAGCAGCACCATCCTCGCTGAGCCACCGAAGTCGACAATATGTGAGCTGGGCCTGTAACTTCAGTCGTGTGTCGATGGTCGCCTGGCGAAATTGAGAAGTATCCAAATTGCATACATCTAATGACGGCTGCTTTGACTGATGGCGCCACCGCCAACTGAATTTACAGTTGCTAGGTAGTTTGCAACTTTACGTTCGGTTGGTAGTGGCGCTACTGGTCGGGGTGGTTGTCAGCAAGTAGGGTATATAAAAATGAAATAGTTCTCAATTTCGCCCAGAACAGCTAAAATGGCCGCCATTCAATCGACACAAAACTGAAGTTACAGAATCGAGGCCCTAAATAGTGGAAACAAACGCTATTCAGCTCAGACACTAGTGTTCTACATCTAATCTAAGTAGATCCAGTAGTAAGTTAGTAGACCCAGAGATCTTAAGCTATTTTGGCAGCGCCATCCTCGCCGAGCCAAATACTATTCAGAAACTGTTGCTCTACGGCTAAACAAAATTATTCACGTAAGATAGAGACCCACCTGTCCGTTAACCTGCGCGCTGACAAGCAGGACCCTAGCGGCCCGGTGGACTTCGACGAGGGCCCCCGGCAGCGGCGCGGGGGCCCCCGCCGGCTGGAACCACACCGCGGCCCCCTCCGACCACTCTGTCAGCCCCCCTGATGCCGCCATCCTGGAAAAGAAGAAACAAGTGTAATTTAAGTATCAGCGACGATCACACTTCAGATAACATACAAAGGCAAATCATCTGATTGCATAAGTTTTATAGAAAGGTGAATTTTCAGATTTCGACCAATGTTCCTTGGAGAAAATTGTTCAATTTACTGGGCTTCACATCCTTCATTTTCGCTAACTTGTTTAAATTCACCCAATTCACATCATCGAGCGATTTATTATTAATGTTTAAATTGTAATCAGCGAGCTAACTTTTCTTAAAATCTTTATTGTTCTAAGTAGTAGACAATCGTAAAAATTACAAAACTCAATTTTTATTACAATAAATAGTTTAATAATATTTCTCATACATAGCTATAATTGTTACATAAATAAACTTATACTATTAACAATGTAACTGAATATGAGAGATTTACAAAATCATGTTATAAGCAAATGGGTGTGGGTAATGCGGTGGGGAATCCGCAGCCACAGGTAGGAGCGGAGGGCACGCAACAGATGGGTGGGGGGGGCGGAGGCTGGAAGCACATGGGGGGAGGGGCGGGGATCTGCAGGCAGAACGGATCTAGAGGGGGTGGCTGGATTTGGATAGGAGCGGGTGGCGGCGGCTGCACGCAAAGCGGACCAATGGGAGGCGGCTGCACCGAGATAGGGCAAGGCGGCGGCGGCTGGATGACGAAAGGCGCCGGCGGAGGGATCTGCAACATCATGGGTGGCAGAGCGGGTGGCTGCACCGATATAGGAGCTGGCGGCGGCGGCTGCACCATGATCGGCGCCGGAGCCGGCGGCTGCACTGTCAGCGGGGGCGCGGGCGGCGGCTGCACCGACACGCAGCCCAGCGGCGGGGGCTGCACGATGATCGGCGGCAGCTCGATCATCAGCGGCGGCGGCGTCGGAAGCTCCAGGTACATTGGCGGGGGAGGAGGCGGAGTCACGCACATCGGGGGAGGAGGAGGTGGAGTGACGCATAGCGGAGGAGACGGCGGCGGGGTCACACACATAGGAGGCAGCTGGGGAAGAGTCACCATCACAGGGGGCAGAGGTGGCGGCGTTACAGATATCGGCGGAGACGGCGGCGGGGTCACTGTTATCGGAGGCAACTGCGGAACTTCAACTAGCAACGGTGGCGAGGGCGGGGGAGTGACGCAGATCGGTGGGGGAGTGGGGAGGGACACGTAGATGGGAGCGGGTGGGGGTGCGCAGCCGCATGCTGGTGGGTACGCAGCAGCTGGTGGGTACGCAGAGGCTGGCGGGTACGCAGAGGCTGGCGGGTACGCAGGGGCTGGCAGGTACGCCGGGGCCAGGGCTGACGAGGCGCATGGGGGCGCGTAGTAATACTGACCATTTACTGCGCTCTGAAAATAATAAAAAACATTTCCTTATTCCTAAATAATCAATTAGTGAAAAGTATTGCGTTAAGTTTTACAAAAAAAAAAAACAATCAAGTCTAAGCAGATCTTATCACTATATCCATTACACACTGACTTTGAATTTGTTCAAAGCAACGGCTTTCCAAAAGAGCGTAGGAAGCTAACTTTCAAAGTAAATATTTGTCAACTTACCAGCGCTAAAGTTAATAGTAGGAACATCATTTTCCTAGCCACCTCAGTAGGTGACCGTGAACTGTCGAACTCGAAAACAATCGCCTCCAATATATACCGACATATTGCCCCAATATTAAAAAAATACGCAACGCAACTATTTCACGAAATCATTACACTTTCTTTCAAACACATTTCATTTATAAAAGATGCAATCGCTGACATAGAAAGTGGCAGGCCGATAAGACACGTTAATTTAACTCCACAAGAATGCATTGGAAATTTACGAAAGTGCAATCTATCACTGCATCTTCGTTTTTATCGCTCCAATGCTTTAAAATTTCTTCTACAAACGTATTCTTAATAGTTGAGCTTAAAATTGTATCTCTTGAATCACGGACATCGCTATCTTTATAATGTAAACAATGAATCACGTGCGTGCCAAGAAAAACATTCGAAGTTTGTATATTTTTCCATGCTGGACTTCAAGCGAAGGAAAACTTGATAATATACCTGTTGCTCCTCTTAAATTCGCAGGCCTTTAAAGGCAGGCAGGCCTTTGGGCATAATAAAAGGCCATCCACCCTGGATTCGGAATTCTAGAAAACCCAAAAAAGTTTAGAGTTTTCCAGTACTGATTCTCACTTCTTCGGAATTTAAAATACCCCACCATGGCACCTATCATCGTATCCTAGCTTACCTACCGCACTCATACTAAGATATATTTTGATATTTTGACTTTGTAGCTTCTTCTTGCCAATACCTAATAATCTGATACCAACACTTACTAAAAACCAAGCAGAAAGATCTGTGCCAGTAGCCACGACATCAGTACACACCAATAATTAAAGGCGCCCGCTTAAAAATAACCCCAAGCGACCAACGTTCTATTTTATATCTTTTCTGCACGCGAAAAGCTGTAAATTGGAATTGTAAATGCTGTCATAGCAAAAGAAACCAAGTACTCGTAAGGTATATCTAACTCTATGGTCTCCGTCACTAAAGATCTACTTTATGCATTGCTTTTGTACAAAGTAAGCTCCAGTGAAACTCACTTTGTACTGAATCGATGTATGATCAGTCGTTATCGACTTTAAACTTAAAGAATGGATTCCCTTTCCTGTATGTATTGATTATATTACAAGCTTGGGAATGACTTTCTCAGAATATAAGTCAACAATGTGAGGCTTACCTTGTTCTTAACTATAGTTGAAAATCAAGAACCATTCGTCATGTCACATGCAACAGCTTTATTTGAGTTGGAGATTGAAATCATGTTTAACACTGACACGGTAATGAACGCTGCTCGTTATACGTTTTCCCTTTTAATTTTACAGTCATTTGAAAGTAGCTTATAAAGTGGAACAGTCATACGGAATGATAAGAAACACACGCGGAAATAGTATAAACGAATTCATTATCCTTACTATGTACTCTTTTAATGTTTCTATCTTTATTTAACTACTTTTCTTGTTTTTTTTTGCTACTATTTTATTATTCTCCAATGCTGCAATTATTATTTGATATTTTATTAGAATTGATTGTGCATCCACAGACTTGATGTCCGTGACCTTGTCTTATTATATTAAATTTTGTTATTATTAATTTGTCATTAAGTTCTCCATATTATTATTTTTTGGGAAATGTGAGTTCCTCCAAATATTTCTTTTCAGTGGTGTGATATCCTGTGAGTGGCGAATATTTATAGCTTTTAATTTTTTTTTTGGTTAAGCTTTTGGATATCAAAATAGATAAATGTGAATATTTGTTCTTGCTTCCTTATTAACGTCGTTGTAATAAAGAGATAATTGTTGGGATTACTTAATTTCGGATGGTTTTTATTTCGGGTGAAGCAGGACTAAACCTCCAAACTAAAATACAGGGGAAACCAGAGCGTGTGTGAAAAATAATGAAAGATTTTAAAAATACAATGAAATTAGAAAATTCTATAACATCATTATACCTATTAATAATTCAATTAATTAAAATTGATTAGTTATGTTGTTATCGTAACATGATCGCGACAACCAAGACATTTTATACGCATTTTTGAGGCCTATAAAGACCATTAGAATTTTATTATCCCATTTGCTAGACCACAACCAAACGAACCAGTAAAATCAAGTCTCAAAATCAATATTCAGCTGCCTTAATGACGATGTCAAGTTCAAATTAGCATAGGCAGTTTTAAAATAAAATTCTTATCGAATCCGATTGCGACCTACATGGAGTTCATTGGGCCTTTTTATAATACGAAAACGGCACGGCAAAATTGTATTACCATTGCCTCCTATGCACTAGTGATACTAGAAGCTGGGCACATAGAAGGCAATGGTAATACAAATTCTGTCATGCCGTGCCGTGCCGTTCGAATTATAAAAAGGCCCATTGCATCCGGCGAGAATAAAGAATCCTATTTCCGTCTCTGCTAAAAGAACACTCTTTGCATACTAAGCTATGAAATATAACCCTACCACGATGAAAGGAAACTAAAAGCCTAGACTTTGTATGCAGTTGGGTGGTTCTTTAATCCGGCTGTGTAGGACAGTGCGATTATATGCGACGCATGACCTCAGGCTTTCTAAACGCACGTAGCCACAATAGATAAACTGGAAAATTATTGCTAACTATTTGAGGGCTGACCAGTTGAAAGTACGAGAGAAATTGCAATGTCGGAAACTGGTATCACACGTAAAATTCTAACTATAAACCTAGATCTCTAGATAGTAATGCGGAACTTATTTATACTGATATATTGTCTTGGGGCGTAGCATCTCACACAGTCAAGCGTGTAGACTGATTGTCATTGGAAATTATTTGAATAAGTTGTAAAAAATGAGAAAGCAACTCGTATTTTAAGACTGATCTATGATGCTGGCAATTGTTATTACTTGTAGCAGTTACGGCTTCACTTTATAGAACCCTTTTTTCCTGTTAGATGTCTTATTTGCACCTCATAATTATTCAAGCGGTGATACCCCAGTTGGTGATGAGCCGGACTTGTAATACGAAGATCGCGGGTTCAAATCCTGGTGCGCGCCTAAATTCGTCTTTTCGGATTTATGTACGGATTTTTAATTATCACTTGCTCAACGGTGAAGGAAAACATCGTGATGAAACCCGCCTGACCAAGAAAATTCGTTTTCGAAGGACGAGCGGTCCACCAACTCGCATTGGGCCAGCGTGGTGGACTACGGCCTAAATCCCCTTCGTGTTTCGAAGGGAGGCCCGTGCCCCTCGGTGGGAACGTATATGGGCTGGTAAAAAAATAATAATTTAAGTTTATTTCTTAACATCTCATTATTTATATCATAGTATTATCCGGTACTTACAGCCACCAACTAGAGCACTATTCGAATCGGTCAATTCGTTAAGTAGCTACGATGCCACAGACATACACACAGATCAGACACTTATAATTACAACATACTAGCTTTCCGCCCGCGGCTCCACCCGCGTGGACTACAGGGTATGTCGTGCCCAACTGTGGGATAAAATGAAGCCTATGTCCTTTCCCAGGCTCTAATCTATCTCTGTACCAAATTTCATCAAAATTGGTTCAGTAGTTTTTTCGTGAAAGATGGACAGACAGACAGACAGAGTTACTTTCGCATTTATAATATACTAGCTTTCCGCCCGGGACTTCGTTCCCGTGGCACTTTTTTAGTTTTTTTCTTTCATAAGAACCTTCTCCTGACAATAAGGAACACAACAAAAAAGAATCATCCAAATCGGTCCAGCCGTTCACGCGTGATGCCGTGACAACGAAAATCGGGTTCCATTTTTATATATATAGATTAGTAAGGACTAGCTTTCCGCCCGCGGCTCTGCCCGCGTGGACTATAGGGTATATCGTGCCCAACTGTGGGATAAAATGAAGCCTATGTCCTTTCCCAGGCTCTAATCTATATCTGTACCAATTTTCATCAAAGGCGTGAAAGACGGACTGACAGACAGAGTTACTTTCGCATTTATAATATTAAGAAAGGATTATAACATCCCTCTTATTTGTCGGGGGTTAAAAATAATGCCCCTGATAGCATTAAAGTCCGTGTTGTTTACTCGACGTTCCCAGCAATTTATCAATTTGATCACAAACAATTTGTGATTGTAAGCCGTCCCTTTACTTAGATGACTTGCATTGTACTTCGCGTCGTTAGTAATAGTAATTTAGCTTTCCACTATGATCATTACCTTTATAAGGAAAGGCAATTTCAAATATTATGTGCACGATTATAGGAGGCTATAGGAGGATATTACTGTGATGAATCGCTGCTTAGTGTTTATGGATATTTTATTTTATACGGTTAATTCAGTGTCATCCTAGGTTTTCTTCCTTCCTAATGTTAAAAGAATACCTGGCAGGGTCATCGGTCGCCATCTTATATTAGAAGGGTCATAGGGCGAATGAAATATGTTTAAAAACAAAATATGCGAAGTTAATACGGCCGGTTTGGTCGAGTGGTAGTGACGCTGCCTCTTGATCGGCGGGTCCTGGGTTCGATCCCCAGTCGGAGCAAACATTTGTGTAAAAAGCAGATGTTTGTTTTCGGGTCATAGGTGTTTGTGTTTGTCTTTATGTGTGTTCCAAGGGACCCATGACACAAGGGAAAACCTTAGTGTGGGCCTTTGAGTGTATAGCGTTTATTATTTATTATTATTTATTTTAAGAAATAGTAAAAAGCGTGACAGAGGGGGCTGCAAAAAGTTGAAATTGTGTGTGATGCAAAAAAGCATACTTACAATAAACTTGATCATTCTTTATGTGACAAAACTGTTTGGAAAGAACTGTTAAAAGTAGGAAATAGAAAAATTTTAAGATTTTTGTCAAAGGGCCACCCTCGAGTTTTATTCTTCTCGAGGAAAGGCTAACACCTTTACTAAAACGGCACGGCAAAATTGTATTACCATTGCCTTCTATATACTAGTGATACTAGAAGCTGGAAACATAGAACGCAATGGTAATACAAATTATGTCATGCCGCCGTGCCGTGCCGTTGGAATTATAAAAAGGCCGATTTATAATGTTATTGACTTATCAAACAACATTATTATTGTTTTCCATCGCTCCTAACCAGTCCTAGCTCCAAGCCTAATATTTATGAGACAGAGAGCTCTAGGCATATAAAATAAATATTAGCCTATAATATGTACGACACTAAACAAGTTCGGGTGCGGCCGCGCAGTCCCGTTACCCAGTAGGCCATCGGTGACCCAGTGGGCGATTCCTACTTATTACTTATACATAAAGTTCTGTACGAACTAATCGGGTGTTCTAGCGGACTTAACTAAACTAGCAGTGGATTAGCTAGTTGTAGCTGTTATTGATAGGTTTGTTACACAAAACAGTTGAAGTAAGGAAAAATTTGAATAAATTATGACGAGGTTCGATGTCTTCTTCATACTTAAACCTACCCCGATAACAAAGTAAGGAGAGCCGCACGTTAGGTTACCACACGCTTGCACTCTGTGCTGTTGCAATAAGAGCGGGTTTGCAAAGAAAATGGAGTAACATGATGCGCTGGCCTCTGTACCTAAAAGTGTAAGTGATTGTGTATTAAAACTACACAAAGTGTGTTATGGGTACCACACAGTCACGGTTTCAATAAATAATTATCAATTAAAGAACTAACATTACAAGTTGTGAAGCCAACTGGTTTTATTTAATTTCTTTTGCAAACGCGTGATTAATTACACCACCTAGATGGTCATGTATACGAACGGATGTCTTTTCTTTGTCACACGTCGTCTCTCTCGCTCTCTCACAAATGGCTAGACACATAAACGGTTTTTTTTTAAAGAAAACAAATAAAAAATGAGTGTGTGAAATTAGGTAGGTACAGCTTTTATTTATAGTCGTGACATAGATCCTCCATCTACTTAGAAACAAACGAAGATGCAAAAAATCGAGTATTCAATAGTAGACTGTATGACAAGGGAGCAAAGTAGTATTTTTACGGCGAGGGCCCTACTTTGAACTACGAGCGAAGCGAAGAATTCTAACGTAGAATCCTGAGCGCAGCGAGGAGTTCAAAGTACATCGTCCGAGGTAAAAATAATTTGCTCTCGAGTCATATACTCTACTTTTGGCCGGCCGGTTTGGTCGAGTGGTGGTGGTGGCGCTGCCTCTTGATCGGCGGGTCCTGGGTTCGATTCCCAGTCGGGGCAAATATTTGTGTAAAAAGCAAGTGTTTGTTCTCGGGTCATGGGTGTCGTTTGTGTCCGTCTTTGTGTGTTCCAAGGGACCCACGACACAAGGGAAAACCTTAGTGTGGGCCTTTGAGTGTATGGCTTTTATTTATTTATTTATTATTTCATCCCCTTTCTATGAGAAAATAAATTACATTAACAGAGACTTAATTCGGGCGTTTTTTTTTTCAATTAGCGCGGAAGCCGCCGCCCACCGTGCAGGCAACACGTACCAGCCAGTATTCATACGATTTTCGCTTGATTTCTACGAAGGACACATGTTCTAAATTCAAATCTCATAGCCCGCTAAAGAGTTCAGAATAGAAAAGAGCTCTTATACTCCCGCTTATAGAGGAACAATGCGACACTTTTCGAATAGAAGGGATGAAAACATTAGTTTTCAACATTAGTATATTAATACTTCCGTGAATTACGAGTACATTATCTTGTAAATCTTCTCGCTTACAATACGACAAACGTGAAATGGCAAAGTTGACAGGGGCACACCTTCGACATTTGAGATGAAACAGTGACATTTGCACATCTTCACAGTAGCTTTCGATGAAACAACTTTACTGAAATGTTTAGGATACAAAAGTGCAACGCCAGCATACGCAATGAGACTTGTGCGAGTATATAAACTACCGAACCAAACAAGGAAAATGGAGGGTCCATTTGTATTTGTATAGAAAAAAGTTTTCATTCCACGACCTTTTAGCTATTCAAGATCATTGGTCAACGATCTGTTTTGTAGGTAAGTATGTTATTGTTAAGTCAATATTTTTTAAGTTTTTGTTAAATATTTTGACCTAAGTATATTCCTTAGAAAAAGTTTTCAGTTTAGTGGGCTGATTCACATTCATAACTTTCGCTAACTAATTTAAAGTCACCCAATGTAAAAGGAATTTGTTCCCGTGGGAATTTGGGAAAATTATGTAGCCTATGTGTTAATCCAGGGTGTCAGCTACCTCCATATTAAAATGGGTTCAGCCGTTTGAGCGTGAAAGAGGAACAAACATCCATAACTGAAACTTTGGCGTTATAATATGTTTTAGTAAGAATAGGAAGGAATTAGTAAGGATGGTAGCATTTTCATCGCGATTTTGTCATTAAAAATCGGACCAAATCTGGTGAAGGACGTATGAATGAGAAGCTCACGACCATCAATTCGTAATGAGTACAAGAAATTCAATAATGAGTTTCCAGTCAGCGACGATGCTTGCTTGGGCGCTGTTGCATAAGCTGATCGTGTGGGATCCGGGCCATGCTATCGGAGCACTGGCACACTGGTACACTTATGGGGTGGTTGTGGTGGTACACTCTACAGCACAGCAAGGCTGATACTTTGGACTTCGTGGCGTTCTTATTCCGTCCACGTAAGGAAGAAAATCGAATAATAAAAGAAGACTTTTAGAAAATCGAAACTCAACGACGATATGAAGTAGCCAGGATTTTATACTAGGTATTTCATACCGCCACTTTATACTTTCTAGGTCTCAGAGATGCGATGGTATACAGTATACACCTCCTTATCACCCATCGTATTTAGGATCTAGGGTAAGTCCATGGATCTAGGTAATCTCATTGAAATTTCAAAATGACGTTATAAAATCGAAGTCTTAGCCGATAAACAATAACTTGAATTTCAAGCTGATCCATCGCATCTCTGAGGCCTACAAGATTGCAAATGAAAATCCCAAATTGGCAGAATAACTACATATAATGTCCACATGCTATTTTATACCGTCTCCTCAAGAACGCTTCCCGGCACTTTGGTCATGCTGGGAGGTTTGACAATCGTTTTACAGCTGTCATAGGGTCGGCTCACACCGCGACGCGACGCGACGCGATGTTGCGGATAGAGCCACTCAAAATTGAACTTTATTTATTACAAGTGAGAATTTAGAACACGTCGCACCACGCAGCGCCGCGCCTCGCCGCTCGCCGCGGCGTTCTCACAATGAAATGTTTATCTTTTCATGTAATAAATAAAATTCAATTTTGAGTGGCTCTATTCGCAACGTCGCGTCGCGTCGTGTCGCGGGGTGTGGGCGTACATGTACACACGGCAGCACTACAGGCTATACATGTTGACCTTGACGTCGCCCTTATCGCCCTCGTTATAGAGCCAGCTTTCGCAGTGCAAATGGGTAACCTGCCGTGCTGCTGTGTGTACATTATAAAATTTATTTATCAATTAACATTGTGCCCTCTAGCCTAATGCACCGTAAGATAATTATTAAACAGTTTGGCCTCGAATTAACCCGTAATGCTGTTACAATGTCATGCAATATTTATCTCGACATCGTGAGTAATTGCACCCGATAGTATCGATATGTACACACGAAAGATCTAAGCTTTGACACGGCCACTTGGATAAGAACCTTGGATAAAAACTGTCACTATGTGACACACTCAAATGACCACACCAAAAAATCGTGGATCTCTTGGGACGTAAAATGCCAGATCGGAAAATACTCTCCCTGAAATGTTTCTCATAAAACAGGACAGGCTTAGCCTAGTGTGGGATTTTAGATTATCGCTGGCTGTAGGGAAGAAACTGTAAATAACTGTTTCATTTAAGTATCTTTAGTATGTTAAGTCCCCGGCAGGGCAATGTGAGTCCCCGGCAGGGTAGAATAGGACCACCCTCTTTCTTACCGAGGTGTCGTACAAGGCGACTAAGGTAAATATGCAAGCAAGTTCATCTGCACACAGAGAAAGAAAACTCTGCAATTATATCAAAACCCTCACCAACCCGTCTGCCAAGCGTGGTGAGTATGGCATTTACCCCTTATTTTATTGAGGGAGGCCCGTGCCCCAGCAGTGGGGACGTATATGGGCTGATGATGAGTATGTTAAGCTTCTCTATTAGTTTGTTTTCTTAACTTATAAGTAACTGGCTCTCCGCCCGGGATTTCGGGCGGAAAGCTAGTTACTTGTAGCCTGTGTCACTCGCTGATAAGAGAGCTTTCTATTGGTGAAAGAATTTTAGACATCGGTCCAGTAGTTTTGGAGTTTATTCGATAGAAAAATACAAATATTTCCTCTTTATTATATTAGTGTAGATAAACGATTTATTATTATAAATACAGGTTGATCTAGACTTATAATTTTCGTTGCAACTGTGTATCCTTATGTGCTGTTATCTGGACACTTACAGTACAAAATAATGTAAGACAATGGCCTCATAATTACAATGGTGTACTGTAGTGTATAGGTCAGTATTTGCCTTGAGAGCGTAATTTTCGCAAGTCCCCGGCGGATTCACGCATTTCTCGCTTTTAGCACACAAAGTACACACCTTGTACACAATTACACAAATACTACAGACAGGCAGTCAAACAAGCGACATTGTCAGTAACGACCGTCATTTTCCGGCCGCTGCCTAAATTGTTGTCGACTAAATTGTTTTATTAATTCCAATTTCGAAAGTTAACCGCGGCAAATAAGCGAAAATAAATTTAATTAAGAGTGCTGTAATGTGCTCGATTATGTTGTTTTGCTAGTTAGATAGATTTTTTATTGTATTAGAAAAAATCGTACCTATTTGTACACATCTACAATGCTAATATTATAAAGGGGAAATATTTGATTGTTTGTTTGTTTGCATTGAATAGGTTCTGAAACTACTTGACCCATTTGAAAAATTCTTTCACCATTAGAATGCTACATTATCCCTGAGTAACATAGGCTTTATAAGTCCCTGTAGCGCTCAACGGCGCTCTGAATCAATTATTGAGGTTGAGAAACGTAACCGAGGCAGAGAATTTGATGGGTGAGCGGTGTCAATTTATAACGAGTGTTTCCATGCTTCGGAAGACATGTTGAGTCGTTGCTCCCAGCTGTTGTCGATTGATTACAGTCGTTAAGCCAAGTCAGAGGTTATTTGGCGGTTTAATAACACTGATACCAGGGTTAGTCAAGTTTCCAAACCCTTTGATTATAGCTACACGATAAGAAGATCATGATTGAGATTATGAATTAAAACTGTAACATCTAAGGCGCAAGCACGGTAACTTAATTTCTTTGTACACGTCATGTCAAAGAACGACTTCAATCAACATAGTTATAACCTTAGTAATGACTTTTCATGACTAAACAGTGCCGTATATTTAAAAATAACAACATTTTCGCACAATGAAAAATGAAGAAGATCCCGTATAAACAGAAATTAACAACAATAGAAGCAATCTCTTTACCAAGCTAAATGAAATCATGAATCAGTAATTCGTTCTTTGAGAGTGCTGTAACGGCCAGTTTCAAAACAGTTGAAGTTATAATAACATTGTGACCAGTCCGGTCTGTCAACATTATTTTATTTGGCATACTAGTTCAGTGAGTACCTACTGCAACCGAGTTGACTTGACTAGTTGCAACATGACTCATTTGATTACTTGTGAAATATAATTAGCGACTAATGAACTATCGATGTTGGTTTAATGGTCATTAGAAACAAGTTTTAGAGATAAATAGACCGTTGCAAAATTCAAACATTGTTAATGAATCGCTTAACTTTAGATACTGCTGTCTTTAGAAAAACGACAAAAATGCATAAAACTATTAAAAGGATTCTCGCATCATTTTGGATTTTCAATCAAAAGATAAATGTGACGCCAACAATAAGTTTTAAAGGAATAGCGATTTATTAAGACTATATTATTGTTGATTATGCATGCTTTGATAATAAAAATCAATAAAACAAAGATAAAACAAAGCAATAACAATTTATGAATATAGCAAAGCCACTAATTAAAACAATAGTATGATGCAGTGTGTAAATTTGATAGACTTTCTCTTTAGGTACACACAAGAGCACGTCAAGCTTGACACTTAGGACTTTGAACGACCCTGCATTGTATGGCGCGCAGTATAAATCAGTGCTCAGCTTAAACTGGTAGTGTAAAGCGTGACCTGCTCTTGACTGTACACACACAACATAACAATAATATCGCAAAGACAACTAAAAGGCGGAAAAGTTTTATTACTGAGAAAGATTTGTCAGGCAACAACAGAATGTCTCAAAAAGGCAATTAATTACAAATATATAATTTTATATTCGTAACAGCTGATCATGCAACAAGTGTAATTACTGTGTCTCCTAAATAAAGTTTAATTAATTCATTCAAGTGCCAAAGGTTCAATGGTAAGTATTTTATGAAAATAATGATCGAAGTCTTTGAATATAACATAATTATTAGATACGTAAAATCATCATAATAATATGATCTTACTATTAAATTAAGCGATGAGATTTCTTGTTTCGAATTTCTTAATAATGTTACTTACCTACATACCAAACGACTCATTCTCATTACTCGTGAAAGGTACGATTAATAAATTAATTGTGTAATTTTCGCTTACGTTCTGCGTAGGCTTAATAGATGCGCTTGCGACGAAACAATAGGCTGTGGGATGAACACGTACCCAGTAACCAGTAACCCTCACAATAGAACATTAAAAGGCGATTGTCGTTTAGACATATACGTTGACGACGCATACGGTGACCTATCAGAGGAATTACAATTATTAACTACAATAAACCAGATACTACAAGAGCCGTCATAGGTCATCGGCTACCCCAACCAGCCAAGGCTAAACCAACCATGACGCCGACCAACGCGGCTCACAGCTATCTGGCTGCATTAAAGTCAATGAATTCGAGACAATGACTAATTGGCGATTCTCAGCTCAGTAATCTTATTAAGGCGGGGCCGAACGGTCATTAAACGCCGCTAAAAACGCATAGTTTTTGCGCACTATTAAAGTCTCGGTTAAATCATAATGCAGTTAAGTAAAAGGTTACATAAGTTATGGAAACGCATGAGAAACATTCTCAAGTCTTAATATAGTTTATGCTTTATGGTAATTGACGATTTTCGCAAAACAGTTACGTAGAGCGCAATGTGTGGCGATTTTATTAACGCCAAGGGTAAAATGATGATAAATGGCAGAGCAGTCGACTGGACCGTGAAAGACGACATATGCCACAATGGAAGATAAGAAAACAATGTCGAAAATTAAACACTCAGCTCACGTATACTTGCAAAACTTTTTAACGCCAGCGTAACTAAATTCATATTCAGGACAGGGTCAGTACGAAGTGTGAGAATCATACACGTTAATAAGTAGTTTAATTAAAACACGAAACTTGCTATTGCGAGAAGTTTATCTTTTCTCATTGCTGAAGATCTAGATTTGAGTGATCTGTTATTTGAGACATTGCAAGCATAAGTTGACAGGTTTGTGAATATTGACCAAATTATTCGAATAATTTACCAGTAGAGCATGACTGAAGCTCACGTTTACAATTTATTACTAAGTCTGCTGTGATATCTAAGCTATCGTGAGAAACCAGCGCAGTGGAACACGTCGCGATTAAAAGGCATAGTTTAAAGATGATTTTAACATAATGCGACTAAAGTGAATGAACAAGGAAGATCATAGTTAAACGAATATAAAATAGCGTAAAACAAACCTTTCCTTATTATGCATTGTTCGAATTTCCCTTAAAGAAAGTGTTGTCACACTGCTTCCATGATGTTTACTTAACACACTCCAAGCAAACCCCAACGGAGATAGACACTCAGACATGCTCATAACGTGTTAGCTTTGTGGGACTATGTTTGAAGTAAATGTTTAGAAAATAGATACTTCCGTGTATTTTATTTTTTGTATTTAAATATCCGCCTATTACAATTTTAAACATGCATATTAAGAAACATTAAGAAAGCCTCATAGGAACTACGTTAAATATTTAAAAATCGAGTTTGGAAAGGAGACGTAACCTGTCAAATACGAAATCTCAATCGGGCTTAACCGGCAGTAACAAATTCTACAGCAATCAAATCTCGCATAAAATTAATAGACTATCAATTTCACTTAATTTCCATCGAGTGTAGACAGCGGTTACAACATCCGCGAGTTTCTCGCGCTTCCGCGAACGCGAGACGCAGCGGCGGCGCGGAGAAAGAAAGTTGCCTCGCCCTAAGCCTCCGACACACTCGCATGACGAATTGCCACACTACCCAACACTCCACGCGGCCTCAAGTACCTTTATTGGGTAACTGACCTTTGCTTTGCAAGCGTCTTGCCTCACCTACTCGACAGACAACATTCGATTGACATATTAACAAGACGGAGAAAGGCGTGCCGCAAGGCACACAATTAGGACCCTCATTTCTTCTAAGACACAATTATGTTAATCTAAAAAATAAGAACAAATTGTAACTTAAAATTACAAGCAATTGTTCTCGAAGCCAACGTTGGCTAAATAATGATTGCAGCAAAAACTTCGCGACGAAATTAGAGGATTATTTACAACAGATGTTCATTCGCGCACTTTCTAACTGTAGCCAGAGACAGTTGCTAACTGCGTAACATTTCTCCATTATATTGTAAAGACTGCATTACGTGTAATAATATAGGACATTTAATAAATTGCGCCGCAAGTTAGGAAATGAAACTGTTTTTGAAGTCTTATGAATGATAAAGAGACAATACCGTAAAATTAAACATGCATTAGTTTTCTAAGAGTAATTACTTGAATAAAAGATTAATTTAATAATGCTAAGACTTTTACACAATTAAAAATACTTACACCATTTTTTTTTTATTCTCAAGCTCACCTGTTTGATAATTTTAGACCTGATAAAATTATTGATGTTGCTGATTACTAGAACAATACTCGTAAGTGAGCCTTGCGAAAAGCGTTTTGAATTTCAATTTTAGTATTCTGAAATACCATCTATTGGAAACATACTGAGGTACACTGTAAACAAAACATAACATATAACAGTTATATGCATGAGAATAGTACTTAAGAAAGTTTTTAGCGAATATATGTGACTTGGACCACGCGCAGCTTAACAAAAGCCGGTTGTCGTAGATGGGTGCGTGTGCGCAGTAATTAGGGGCGCGAGAGATCGCCGCGCAGCATTCGACAGCTAGAGCCGAGTCAGGTGCCTCAGCTCAGCCACTTTCTTTAAGTTTTTACGCGAATTCCTCCCCCTGTGACTGACAAGGAATCCTTGTAATTCGCTAATAGTGCTGTTTGAAATTCGACTATGCAACGGAGCGAGAAATGAAACATCGACGATGAAATTACTTGCATGTATTTAGATTAAGTATAAGTCAATAATAATAAGTTAAGACAGGAAGGAGCGGCGCATTTAGCCGACAAGACGAGATTACTGTCCTTAACTGCAGTCAGAGGATTGTATAACACAATAATGAAAACATTTAGTCTTTGACATTGATATTTGAATTCAGTGATATGATATTATGATGATTCTGATTGGTTAAAACATGTCCAGTCCAAGTTCTATAATTTGCCAAACATACTCTCATATTTAATTCTAAGAATGAGTTCGTACAAAACAAACAATAAAGATGGAAAATCCAACATCGACATTTGATCGTGTAGCATCGACAACTCTACTGTATAAATACACGTAGGCTCGGGTTTACGGAATCTGTGAAGCAGCGTAAATTGAGATGTTTCAGTTTTTGCTTCAAATGGAAGTAGAGTTGGATTACCATAATCGCTGCTAATAGGCATTTGGTTGCATTAATGGTCTTTTGGAAGCCATCACGTGTTTCTTTCTAAGATTTAATTTCTGTTCTTTATTATTTCCATACTTTTTTATCAGCCCATATACTACGTCCCCGCCGAGGGCCACAGGGGGCCTCTATTGGAAACACGAGGGGGTATTAGTTCATAATCTACCACGCTGGCCCAATGCGGGCAAAGAGAACAAAGAGGTAACTCTCACACTAGGTACTTAATTTACCAAATCTGACACCACACACGAAATAATAGGTTAACATAAGTTTTAAACCGTATTTTACGGAAGCCATAAAGAAGAAACAAAATGGAAATAAATTGTTGTTATAAAATGAGGAAAAAGCCCACTTTAGTATTGTGTCTTAATTAAAATAAAAAACTTATTAAATTATGGAAAGAGGCTAAGCCACCTGCGGCTGCGGCAGAAATGAGATAAAATACGTAATATATGTGATGGTATTCACTATAACAGTTATTTATTCGGGTGCCGATTCGAAACATGTAACATTAAAAGCAGAAAATATTTACTCATAATACGTGTAAGTATTACAAGTTTTAAGAAAATCCCTGAAACAGTAGGTTATTTAATCCTTTTCTAAGTACCAGTCTCACCCACACAACATTGTTATTAGGAATAAGTATAAGTAAGAAAAACTGTGCTGTATTAGTTTAGTAGTAACAAAATTAGGTTGTGAGTGTCATGATAAGGGTGGCATTTCATAAAACCCTCAATAGATAAAGTTGTATTGAAAACAAAAAAAAACTGCATATGTTTTCATCATGCCTTCATTAAATAGAAAACTCAAGATTTGGCTTCCGTTTGGCTTCACTAAAATGAAGACTTGAATTGGAAGAAATTGCCTACGAAAGATTTGGCTGTATGTCTCCGTCCTTTGCCTATCCTGGTAGATGAAAGAAAACTACTACTGTTTTGATCACGCTAAATAATACTACATACTCAAAGCGCTAAATACGTCAAAGGTTTGTCATATAAAAACATATCAAATCAACTTCATAGCTTCCGCAGTCGCCGCAGTAGGTGCGTAAGTAACTGTCGGCATATTTCTGTCCAAGTGGCACAGATAATGACACCCCATCGGCAGTCATTATGAATAGCTGTATGGGACACCGCTGCGGCTGCATGTTTTGTAAACCGTATTGAGGACGCGATTGTTACTCGAAAGTGACAATTTAGACTGTTTTTCTCAGCTATGGTATAATTTGCTTTGATTGGTAACGTGTTTATCGATTGTAATGTAACCACGCTTTGAGTTAGGTTACTGTGGAATTCGAATGTGTTTTTAAAAATTCACTACGTTTCTAATAGGCAGATTTGTCTGCGAAGAACCTAAAAAACATTAAGGACGACATCATCTGTGTAGCGCAAGTCAAAGTATTCCTTGTGCACCCACGTGTCATTGGCAAAATGTGTTAATGTTAACACATCAAATGGGCCTATTTATAATTCGAAAACGGCACGGCAAAATTGTACTACCATTGCCTCCTACATACTATGGATTTTTGTAGTTAGAAACAAAAGTTTAAATACACGAGACGATCGTATAGTGTAATCAGTCAGGGTGCAGTATAATGACGCATACCGCATCCTGATGAAGTTTCCACGGTATGCAGTGCGTCGAGCATGTTTGCAACAGCCAGAATTCCTGACTTTTACGCTCTGATTAGGTCAAGAATCGCCTCATTTTGCAATCGATTGCGCTCGCCAGTAGAAATAAGAAGTGACCCTACTTATAAGGATAAATAATGATAAGATTGTGTTAAATCTTTTAATTATGTATGTTTTTTTTGTATTTTATTTTATTTTATGTATAGGATATGGGTGCTTTTTTTTACCTCAAATAAAGAGATTTATTGTTATTTATTATTATTATTATTAAAAGGGGCAATAATAATTCAGATTTTGACATGTCGTGCCGTGCCGTTCGAATTATAAAAAGGCCCAATGCCTTTGTCAAAAATTGTACTGACATTCGACGCTTAAAAATGTCGGTCGTAATAGTACAGACTACAGCCCCTTTATCCCCCAAGGGAGCGATGCTTCGAATTATCGGTCGTGGTCTTACAGAATAGGAGCCCAGATCAAATCGCTGCCGACCGTAGCGCCCTCGGGCAAAAGGCACGTGGGAATAAGTGTAGATACGCTACACATACTAGTATGTACTTTGTACTCGTAATACGAACCTCTAATAGCTTGATCTCGTTTAAATTGCCACTGGCCACTTCCATGTGGCATTGACCTTTTGATGTTCATTTGTTTTAGCAGAACTTCTGGGTTTTATATTTCGTGTTTACTAAATCTTCTTGTTTCGTATTAGAATTTTGGGTCCAAATCCAAAGCTTACTTTCACCCGGACAGGTGAAAAATACAGAGACGAATAGAAAAAAAACGGAATGGAAAAAGTCGGACTCACGCACTGAGGGTTCCGTACAAACCTGTAGGTTTAAAATTATTAAAAATATTTTTATTATATGATGTAACTAAAAATTTACGGTTTTCGCTTTTGAAAATCGGTCCATAATTGGCAGAGAAATCGGTGAATATACATAAAAAAATACATACAGTCGAACATAGAAGTCGGTTAAAAATAAGTAGCTACTATCCATTTCTTATAAAGAAATCTCTTTCAGCAGTCCTGGGCTTTTCAGTAGTTAGAGTGTTTGAATTGTCATGCACGATACATAAAATAACCATTAAAAAAAAACAACGGGTTGCACTCGGCTCCGGGAGTGCCGGCAGAAGTGACAACTTGAACATAATATTACTTCCTTGCGGTCTAAGAAGTTTTCACTTCACCCTCCGTCTTACGAATTTTCGATCAGGGTCACGTGACCTTGAAGCGAGTTTAACATTTTTCACCCATCCAAAAAGTGCACAACGCCGCTAAAGAAGTGTTCACTTCAAAAGTTTCTAGAGAAAAGGAAACGGGAAAATTTCTGAAACGAAGAATGGAATAATTTACAATATCCATGATTCGGTGGACAATGATGATTGAGATATCATTTTTACTAAACCAAAGTTTCATTCATTCCACTGCCGTACCCAAAGACTTGGACCTTTTAGAGGCCAACATATCATTATTCTGCACAATACAAGTGAAAACTAAAAAGTGTCTCTGGTGTAAACAAAGCAAGTGGCAGGGCTCTCGTGATTGAGGTTGCGCCGGCGCAGCGCTGCGTGCTGGAATGTCAGGTATGTGTGTCAGGCATCACATTGCAGGACGCCCATCCCTGAATCACGATCAGTATTTTGCGTGTGTAAAAATGATAAAAATGATGTCTAAGATCCCGCCTTAGATCGACCTTCACCCATCGAGTTTTCTAATGAAATTAAAATTTTGATAATATAATATAATAATTCAAAAAAACTTGATTTGGTCGACATAAAATTTTCCCGGCATTTTAGAACTTTTGAAAAACAAGGTACACATGTCTTCATCTCGACAGAAATAATAAGGTTTTCATTCAAAATGTTGTTTACTTTGATTCTGAGCTTCTTCTTCTTATCTTGTAGGTATCGTCAGGTGTGTGGCGAACTTGGCCAACCCTGCTGTCAGAGTTTTCAAACCGCACAATGGCCTCTGACTTGGTTTTAGCGACTGTAGTCAACCGACAACAGCCGGGGCCGACAGCTTAACGTGCCCTCTGAAGCACGGAAACGCTCGTGATAAATTGCCACTTTGGTCACTCATCAGGTTCCCTGCCTCTGTGTACGTTGCTTAACCTCACTGATCGGTTGAGATCAGCAAGAGCCACTGGGCTACGGAGCGATTCTGTGCTTTCTTAAAGGAAGTAGGTTAGGTAACTAATTGTAGAATAAATATTGCTATAGGAAGTTGGTTGTATTAGAATGTGTTTAGCGTGGTCGATTTACTAATAACTTTATCACAAATAAATTTTAATGTAAAAAAAATATTCGGCACGAATGGGACTTGAACCCAGGACGATTTGATCTTCACCATTAGCGTAAACGTAAAATTCCCTAAAGGGGAACTGACTTTCATGCAGATTGACCTATACGACGTAATGACTTAAATGGAGTTTGATCTAAACCCGTAATGACTTAGGTATATATATTATAAAACCAACTGAGCCTTCAAGTCAAGCGGCGAGACTCATCCCCGTACTTAGCACAATTTTATCACAGATGTGGTATATTTTGTATATTAGGATTCCAAAGGACACCAATCGCGTATAATAATTAATCATAAACCCATGTGTTCTGAGTACACCATAAACTTAGTATCTATTTCCGCTAAGGTTGCCACACACCATAAATGAGACCTTCGCCCGTCGGAAATGTTTGCCATTCCTTGCGCCTGCGTCGGTTACTGCAACATCGTTCATTAGAAACCTACTCAACGACTAAGACCATACACCTATTTATAAACATCGCTACTTGCAGTGAGTGCCTGCTGCTGATACTTCGTTTCTTATTTTGGGGGCAGATCTCCATGTTTATTTTTCAAGAAAACTCAGCAGAGAACATTTCATTTGCTTACTTATACGATAATAATAATAACACACATTAATTGATTGTAAACCTTAGTATATATAGCGTTTATTTATTTATATCCGACTAGCATTCCATTTATATTAGGTACTGTAAAGTTTCATCAAAATCTTTCAGTAGTTTTTTATTTATTTTATCAGCCCATATACCTACCGAGGGCACTGGCCTCCCGTCGAAACACGAAGGGGATTTAGGTCATAGTTCACCACGCTGCCTGGCCTAATGCGGGTTGGTGTTTGCATGAAGTTAAAATCCTTGCAAGTTTATAGTCATTAGTAAATTATAAAGTAAGATTAACAATGTACCAACCGGTCCAATGAAGTTCTAAAAGCAAAAACCTGACTCAGACGTTGAGGTCATCAAAATACAAGTTATTAGATACCTGAGGAGAACTATTTAAAAAGATTTGCTTCATTGTTTATCCTAAAAGTGTACGTCTCTTTCTAATTTATGACAACTGATATAATTAAGAACGAGATGCAAGCAGCATGTTCATTCAACTTTGTTACAGAAACAAACGACATCAACGCGCAACGATACCGTATTTATTGATTGGCCTGATAGCTCACGTTGCCAGGGTCAAGGGTTACCTAGAAGAGATTGCGCTTAGTGGTAAGGTCGCCTTTGCGCAGTTTTATACTTAAGTTAAATGAAACGTTTTGTAACTTTTTGTGCAATAAAGTGCTTTTATTTGTCTCAGTCGGTAATAAAATAACCTTGCCTACTGATTGGAAGCACAAAGCACAGAGATGTATCTAATTGAACTGAAAATATGCATAGCATATTGTCGCAAAATGTTATGTATAAGGTCACAAAATAAAGTAGACTACGTTAAATATGCAGAACCCAAAGTAAAGGCTTCTGTTACTTTGTTATGATATTACGCATACAAAATTAATTTTGTACGCATTTGGAATATTTTTGTAGCCCCAATGGGGGTCCATAGTTCATAGTAGTGGGCACGTTATTTGGGGCACTTTGCAGACTCGTCTCACCTCGGCCTTATGAGGTCGTAGTCTTTTGCAGACAATTTTAAAAGTAGGTAACTCGGAAACATCTTCGATGTCAAAAGACTTATACGGGAGCAACAGATATCTTCTACATTTTAAACAAGCTAAGTTAACAGAGGGTGGCTTGGTTGGTGCTTCAAATCGATCACAACATGTGACGATGGGTTTGGTCGAGTGGTAGGTCTTGATCGGCGGGTCCTGGGCTCGGTTACCAGTCGGGGAAAATATTTGTGTAAAAGCATATGCTTTTTCTCGGGTCATGGCATATGAGTGTGTAGCGTTTATTTTATTTAATATCTGTGCGCGAACGTCGACAATAAACGTCGAAAATACATATAAGATATTCTATTGGATTAAAAACCCACATTGCATTAAAATAATAATACAAAAGCATGACAAGAAATGTTTTACAAGCACGTGAGTTTTTTAAATTTACAGCGATAATGTATTTCTTTGACATGTAAGTAGGTAGTAAATTTGATGTTATAAAATTTGATATAGAAATGAGTTAAGTATTTTTTATTTAAAATACTTAACTCATTTTTATATCTAATTTTATAGCATCTAATTTACTTTGCATCCTATAATAAACTTTGCATTTTACTATGTTGACGAATGTCATTGGTCGAACCGTTGTATGTAGGTAGGAACCGTCAATATTAGGAATTATCTACTTAAGTAAAATAAATCCATGGTTAGGAATATAAGTTACTTTTTACTAAGATGGACTGAAAGGCTCTTCAAGTGATTTGAACTAGGTACGCAGTGCTACAAATAAGGTTGTATGTTACACTAACTTTTTTATCAACTTAGCAGTCGAAATAGCTGGTGGAATGTGGCAGAATGTCAGCTGTGCCCGTGCCTAATGCGTATACCTGGTATGCGATGGTGCAATCGGAAAGCATAGGCACCGACTGTTACTGTCGAACGCCCAGCGGAATCCAAGCAGGCAGGTTAGGTATGTGCAAGTGCCTTAATGTACTGTTGTCAAAACTCGTGGATTTATTGGGCCCACCTGTCATTTTAATAAGTGACTTTATTCCATAATTCCATTTGAACCGTTTCAGCTACAAAATTAAGTTTTATAGCTTGCACCTTAATTAAAACGGGTACCAAATTAACACGCGTCCAATAATTACTAATTCAACGCTCTGTGCAAGTATTTATTCATCTTTTAATCTGTGTATTACGTCTTTATCAAGCTCAAGCTAGAAATGAATAAATTCGTGTTTTGTTCTGAATGACCGTAGGTTGAGATGCTATTAGTGTGCTCTGAAGAGGGTGCCCTTGGCAATCGCCTCCATAGCCACCCTAGCTTGCGCCTCTAGCATACCTCGTAGCCGGGGCAGTCAGCACCATACCCGGTCCCTATAATTACGCTGCACTGTGGCGCCTTCTTGAAGTTTGCGCCCCTTTATCGAACCCCTGGCTACAACTCTGTATTTATGTTTTAATCGATTGCTCAGTGCACAAACCTGAAGGGCCCAACATCAATTACAGCATATCAACTAAGGCGTTTGATTTGCGTAACCTAATTTGATATGAGCCAAGTGAAAGGTAATACAAATGACACAAATCAGCCTATAATTTACCGTCTAGTTAATTAATAAATTAAATAAACCGTTCTTAATCGGCGACTTACTGAGGAACAGCTGTGTTAGAAGTAGATAGTTGGGACATTCCTAACCTAAGGTTGCCTGGAAGAAATTGCTTTCAAGCAATAAGGTTGCCTTGTTATACACTATGTTAATGTCATTCGTCTTGTGTTGTGTATACTTGTGTGCAAATATAGTATATTGTATTATACCCGAATCCCATGAGCATCTTAAGTATGAAGTGAATTATGGATGTACAGGAAGCGAAAGACGTGTGTTTTGATAATACCAGGTGTCAATCTGTGGGCTCTGCCTATCCAAATGCGACAAAAGCGTGAGCTTATGATAATGATGATTATGTTTGATATTTATGAGGAAATTCACATGTATCAAGCTTAAAGTTCATTTAGCTAATAGATATTTCACAATAATTTCAATAAGAACTTTTAAAAAAAGGGTGAACCAGTTAAATTGGAGTACGATCAGTCTAAACGAAAAGAATAAAACATTTAGGATCGGACACTAAGTTAAAATTATGCACTCTGAAAAAACGCAATTTTTGGTTTTAAGAAGTCAATTTACTTAATTGAAGAGAAAAACTTATTAATTAATATATTATTATATTGATAAATAGGCAATCATTAATTTATCAACACAGATTTTATTATAAACACGGCCATGTTTTCAAATAAAAACCGCTCCGCCGCTAAATTAAATATCGATCTGTCACCGCTACATAAAGCGCAAAATTTAAAATAAGAACTTTTTGTTTCCAATATCTACCTTGTCTAAAACGTCCGCTATTGGCTCACCACAGATGACGTCATCTGTCATCATTATAGACGCTGCGCCCGGTGCAAAAACACAACAATCGTGACTTTTTTGCGCAGGATTCCACTCGACTTCGCTTCCATCTTTCTTAGAACGAAACTACAAATTCTTTGAATTACTTTTTACTTTGTCTCGTTTAATTTTCCACATAAATTAATTGATAACTTAATAAATTTATGTTAATGAGAGTGAGAACTACTTTAATTAGGGTTACGAAGTTTTGAAAGAAGAGACTGAAATATTAACACAGCTTCACTCTACGGGTTTCGTGGAAGTCATGGTTCTGCAAAATTAAGATTACCATTGAACTGCAGTGTCTTACATTTATAATCCTTTGATTTGGGATTCTATAAAATTTAGAGGTTTTGTTGAGTGTTCCGTTGTTGCCTTAAAACTGCGACTCTAGATCGTTGTGGAAGGACTTATTTTGCACTCATCAAGAAAATTTACATAAATTCCAATAAATTCAATTCTTTGTAAAATTGAGTTCACAACATAGATTTCACCAATGCCTGAGTATTTTAATCAAAATTAAAATACAGAATGGCGATGTGACTATTAGTATTTGTCTCACTTTGATAAATATTTGAATGAAGTATTTGTCAAAATGAGACAAATACCTAATTCAAGCGGCGTAAGATTGGCTTCGTCGCTCGTAATTAAATAGGATTTAATACCCACCTAAACTAAACACTATTTTAACTTGTGCTTTATTCTGTGTTTGTGCAGAAACAGGTTAACAATAGAATCAACCCTAGAGATGTCTTTAGACAAAAGCCGAACTGCAAACAGCTGATACAAATATCAAAGTTCACGGCGTAGCGGCGCCATCTTTACCACCTTTAACCTGCAAAATGGCTGAATGTTGAAATGGATGCATATCATCTCAGATATGTACGTGAGAACATGCAGATAATAAAATCGCGATTACACGTGACTATTAAAAGGTGAGTTTTACTTTACATCTAACAAAAAGAAGTTGAATGCGCCTGGCGACTGTGTCGCATTAAACACGCACGAGTTTTCTTGGGGAAAACTTAACATCGTGGAAAAAACTGGGTTAGATTGATATAACAAGATTTGAATCGAAATACAGTTATCGGCTCCTTCCAGTTCCCATTTTTGGTCTAGTAGGAAAGTATTCACAGCCATAAAACAGTGTCTACTTCAAGCCCAAAGCGGGAGCAATTATAATCATATCACTTAGGATTAGGGAAAATTGATGGAGGATTGAAATCTGAATGGGAATCTGAATATAAGTTTCATAGTCCTCTTAATACTATTCATAAGGTAGCGGGCAGTGGTTGGAGGAGGAGAGCTGAATACCGAGCTCAGTAACGTGCCATAGGAGAGTCCTGTGACCAGCAGTGTACTGACACAGGCTGATGATGATGAGTCCTCTAACAATTATTTTAAAGGTCAGATGGCTAATTTGAAAATAGGCGGGTGCTTCAGATCAAATAAGCCGCGCTAAGGCGTGCATGTAGACAGTTTAAGATGAGTAAATGGGTTAGTAATACTTTTAAACAGTCTTCAAAAGCCTTTACTTATACATATATCCATATCTCGACAATCAAAATAGCTGAAAGTCGCGATGTGTGTGAAATGCCTTTGATCTACACAAGGAGGAATCAGAGACGCAAGTTAATCGAAAATTGACACTCGAGTTAGTCAAGTTGGCCATGTAGATAGATACTTGATTATACCTGTACGATGAGGAAGGACGGAAGGATCAATTATCTAAGCCCGGCGCAGTATCTCCGCCTCAAAAATCGAGGACTATTATAGAACGGAACCAATTTCCAATGTGGTATCTCGGAGGAAACTTTATTTCAATTTATCATAATTATCACACTTTATTTACCAACCCATCGGGCCATATAAGCGGCACAAATCGGTTGAAAGACACATCAATGCCGAGTTTTTTAGTTAATTACCATCTTGACTATGAATGGTTCATTTTTGGCATTGAAAGTCGAAGGTGCATTATCGCAGGTTCCTATGATGAACTCTTGCGCAATTCAAGTTAAATTACAGGCGTAGGTTCCATACCGAAGTAAATAAGTACTTAAAGGTTTATCTACCTACTACTGCCTACATAGTTTTGTTTATATATTGAGCAATTAATCCAACATCCATCAGTGAAAGGATATTTAGATTTCAATAAGTAGGTACTTTCTGATTAATTGAATTATAATTATAGGCGAAAAAGCATCATAGTTTCTTAGCGAGTTATTCTCGTAAGTTCTACATCTGATGATGTGTTGTCGCATAACTAATTGGGTTAGAGCAGGGGTTCCCAATCTTTTTCAGACCGCGGCGCACTAACAAGTTCAGAATTTTGTCCCAGCGGCGCCCTAACCTAGCTACGAGTAGCTAGTCAAAATAGATAGGTACAGTTTATAAAGAAACAGGTACAATGATACTAGTTTGGTAAAAAGTAACTAAAATTTAAATATTAACAATTCGAAGCTGAGTTTTTTTATTTATTTTATTTATTATAATTATACCTGTTACGTCCTAACAAAGGATAGGCGTGAATTTTGTTTATGAAACGTATATTTTTACAATTAAATGCAAATTACCTAATTATTGCGTTCATCTATTGTTCGTCCTCTAAAATGTCCCGTCGAATCGTCCTTTCTTTCGTCATCTGTCAAGTCTTAGTCAAAAACTATAGCTATGCACGAAGGAGTCCGCAACATCCTCCCCTTCAGTATTGGAAACCAATACTCAAAGTTCCGAGCGGACATCAAACTTGCATAGCATCATCACTGGTCGTCACTGGCCGTCGGTAAAGTCTATGTCCAGATCACTCTAAGAAGTCCGTCATGTCTGGTCTCGTTGATTTTGTCTCATTTGTGTTGGCTTTTCATTAATGAAGTTAATGAGCCCATAGCTCTGTAAGGCTGCATGGGTTCACTTGTCGGAGAGGATTCAATCTATTCCTTTTACCTTGTACTATCTCCATGTGTAGGAACAGACGCCCTCTATTTTCTAGTCTGGGGGTAGTATAGGTCAGCAAGTTTTTCCGTGGGGGGGAATCAAACCTCTTATGTGCTGTCAAAGAGCTGTCTGGAGGAGATGTATCAATCATGGAGAGGTGTATCAAGGAATGGAATGTCAGGGTGAGGTCTGTCAGTATGAGGTCTGTCAGAGAGAGCAGGCTTGTCGTCGCGCCACAAATTACCCGTCTCAATCTTGTGATTGACAAGCATGGTAGTTTTTGTCAGACTGGCGATCGCCTTTGAACCGGACCATCCTTGTTAGTCCTGACAAAGGATAGGCGTCAATTTTTTAGAAGCGTATATTTATAGAATTAAATACAAATTACCAAAATTATTGCGTCCGTCCCCTAAAATGTCCCGTCGAATAGTCCTTTATTTCTTCATCTGTCAAGGCTTAGTCAAAAACTATGGCTATGCACGAAGGAGTCCGCAACCATACCAAATTAAAAGAAATTATTTAAGACAGAGTTAATATCTAATTAATAGTAAAGAGAGTTAATAGAAAAACTTAAATAAAATACAGTAGCTAGGTACTTAGTCAAGCTCTTCCAGCTTGGTAATCTTCACACATTTTTCAAAGCGTGGCATTGTTCATTTCGTACCCGCAAATACTCAAGGGTTCGGAGTATGTTAAAGACAATCGCCTCGCGGCGCCCCTCTGTACTTTCCACGGCGCCTCAGGGCGCCGCGGCGCACAATTTGGGAACCCCTGGGTTAGAGTGTCGCAAAAGGGGCAGCCATACAAAAATCAATTTTGAAAATGTTTCTAAGGCAGCCAATTTTTCTAAGGTTTCCGACACGCCGACCATTATTGTGTTGTCGTAGTTATGTAGGAGGCCAGGGCAGCGAATCAGGTTTCCCCACTTTGGTCGCAAATCTGCTCTTATCGTACCTAACAGCGCAGACTGTACCCGTGTGGTAACCTGATGTTAGGCCCTCTGTATCTATTAGATTACCATAATTATGCAGACAAAATTTTACAGTCAACTGCAAATTAAGTTTGACAGTTTCACCCTAATTGCTACGGAATAGGTAGGTATCTATTAATTCGTAACTTTGTTGTATTTGGCGGTAGTAGGTAATAACAATAACTGATTTATTGACTAATTTACGTACCTATACGTAGGCAATGGCGCTCGCTGATCTCAACCGATCAGTGAGGTTAAGCAACGTAAAAGAGGCAGGGCACCTGATGGGTGACCAAAGTGGCAATTCGTCACGAGCGTTTCCGTGCTTCGGAGGGCACGTTAAGCTGTCAGTCCCGGCTGTTGTCGATTGACTACAGTCGTTAAAACCAAGTCGGAGGCCATTGTGCGGTTTGAAAACTGACACCAGGGTTAGCCAAGTTCTGCTACATACCTACTTAACTAACTTACACGATAGGAAAGAAGAAGTAGGTAGGCAGATTATGTAGATATCTAGACACTTACCTACTTATCTAAGTTCTATCTTTATCTAGGTACTTACTCTTACCTACCTACCTACCTATTCTTAGGTAAACGAGAACAATTGACCTTTAGTAACCTACCCCTACTCACTTAATTAGGTAGGTAGGTACATAAGATGGCACGTAGACACGGATAAAAAATTAGATTTTTCATTTATATTACGATTATTACGGATTAAATTTGATTAAAGTACCTACTTAACTCTTTTTTAAATCTTCCGCGTGCTTTTCGAACACATGGTGTACCTACGAGATTAATATTTACCTATGGCACGCGGCGTAAACAAGCACGCGACGACGACGAGTTAATTTACAAATTAAATAAGTAGGTAGATAGGTACAGCCAGAAGCACAATAGTTGAACTTAATAAGAAAATCGTCACTATTACCTACAAGCGTAAGTCAAGGTCAAGAATAAATATGTAGTCTCTAAGCTGTGGTTTGTATTGTACCTACAGATACAGACCCTACAATACCAAACTATAACCACAACACCTGTGAATGTATGTAAATAGGTCAATACATACCTACATGTTGGGATGGTAAGTAGGTAGGTAGATATCTAGATAGGTACCGAAGTAAGATGCGGTAGGTAAGTATTTTCGAAATTCGATTTCCTATTATTTTAAATGGATGCCCCTTTTCCGACACGCCGACCAAAGGTGGCGAGCAAGAAACCGGCGAAACAAACATCGACGTCACCCAGACACGTATAAAGCAACTTACAGGTAAACAGGCTGCCAAGTTCCTTCGAAACCTCCTCAGCTTTCACACACCTTCATAACACAATATTCGTATCACTGCGGTTCACTATTAATCACTAAACAACAAATAAACACTCGAATAACGGCAATTTTCACACATTATTTTAATGCAACAGTGTTTTTAGCAATCCATATACGCGGGCAACAGGCACGGGCGAAAGAAAAGACTGGTTGTACTGCGGAGGTTGCGTTGCGCGAGCGCCGCCACCGCATTCCACGAGTGCTATTCGAGGCACGTAAACTCTACCACTCTCGCTCTAACCTGCGACTTCTCCACCCGCGAGAAAGGGACGGGATGATCTTCTTATAGGTAGATAGGCCCGTTATTCACACAGGTACGCGCAATGGTCATTGAAATCCAAAAGGAATTGAAATATCGATCATAATTTACAGGTGCTTTTCTTACAACTATAGTATTACTGAGTTGTATTCACTATCATAAAACTCATTTCGCGAGTTAGTGGAGCGAAACCTCACATAGATTTTTTGTACGCTGTACATAAAGTGTACACTCGTTGACAAAAGTGAAAGTTGTGGGCATGAAAAAATAAGATTATAATCGAGCTTTGATTTTAAAAGTACACGATAAGACTCACTCAAAGAGTAGCTCACTCTTCAGATAATTCGTGTAGATTACCTATTTATACAATTAAAAGAATTCAACATATAGGAATGGGAAGTAGTAGGTCTACAATACACTAAAATTAAAAAAAAATGTATCACCCCCGACATTCGATTGCTGTTAACTTTTAAACTGTTGAACCATACTGATCATCTCGATTACCTATGTCAGCTTTCAAAAAAACAAAAACAGCATCGAAATCAGTCCATTCGTTTAGGAGCTACGATGCCACAGGCCACAGACAGACACACCACACAGATACATATATGTTTATTATAACCCACACCTTAGGAGATAAAGATAAATAATAAAGATAAATAATAAAGATAAAACCTATCCATATCAATCCCCAACAAGTTTCTCTAGTAAGTACTTTTAACTCGTTTAACTAATTTAATTAAAAATAATGAATTCTAGTTATAACTAGGAAATTCTAGTTTTCATAACACGTTTTAACTAAAAACGGGTGGTAACTGTTACATCTTGTAAAAAACAAAAATTCATACCCATACCGAGTTCCCGCCAAAGACCCCTTTCCCGAAAAGGATAAAAACATACTTAGGTGTAAAATAAATTATGGCTCAAAAAACTAGCTATCCAAAGTTACAAAAAAATATGAATTTGACAATTTTGACATTGACACTGACGTGACGTCTGCTGTTGTTTTTTTTTCGTTCGCAGAAGCGTGTTGATTTCACTTTACTCACGATTTTACAGTATTCTGTGATAAATTTTGGACAAGGTTTTCAGCTTCAATAATTCTATATCATGCCAAAAGTTCGTCGAAGTCGTAAATCGCCGCCAGAAGGATGGGAGTTGATAGAACCGACACTCGAAGAACTGGAACAGAAAATGCGAGAAGGTTTGTGTTTCTATCATTGTTTTCCACTTCTAAAGGGTTATTTAGGTTCTTTTATAATCTGAAACTAATGTTGTGTTTATTTTCCTTATTTCAGCTGAAACCGAGCCTCACGAGGGGAAGCGCAAACAAGAGTCTTTGTGGCCTATTTTCAAGATCCATCATCAAAAGTCGCGTTACATCTACGACCTGTTTTACAGACGTAAAGCTATTAGCAGGGAACTATACCAATACTGCTTGGACGAGAAGATCGCAGACGCCAATCTCATCGCTAAATGGAAGAAAACAGGTTATGAGAACTTATGTTGTTTGCGCTGCATACAGACAAGAGATACAAACTTTGCAACTAATTGTATATGTAGAGTGCCTAAGAGTAAGCTTGAAGAAGGCAGGATCGTAGAGTGTGTGCATTGTGGTTGCAGAGGATGCTCAGGATAGAATAATAATAATATTATTAATAGGTATAAGGTTTTTATGTGCACTTGATGTCTTGTATCCACTTGTAGTGTCTGTCTCAGTCTCACTGTTCACGATTCAGATAGTTACTTTAATTGAATAAATTAATTTATAAGCCATATTTGTTTTTTCTGTAGTATATCTGTTATAGCTAAAAGCTAAAGTGCAATACACCTAGATTTAAGCTATGTATTAAAAGAGTGTAACCACTTTGAGCTGTAAAATTCTCATACGATACCTAGTCTATCTTTCAATTTTGTTGCCGCCATATGAAAGTCACCACTTCATCAATGTGAGCCTTAACTGGCTCACAGCTGGGCAACTTCTTTCAAAATACTATAGAAATCACAAGATGCAAGTTTTATTCAGTTAGTACATTTCATTTTTCTTTTTAATGGAAGGGTTGGTAAACTAAAACAAAAATATTAATTAGAAAATGTAATAGAAAACATGGCACTATGAATCCTATATTACACAAATACTTGCTGTAGTTGAAAGGTGAAATCTATACAACAGTTATTGCAAGTAGCCACAGATAAGTAATATACAACATGAATAAATGTTCAATGGTTATACCACAAATGAAAAACTTAAACAAAAACATCACTCTCTCTTAGTTTATTTAACATTTTTAAGAAAATGTATTAAAACTAATAATAATTAACCAAGGAACTTAAGTCTATTAAACAGGTTGTTAATGGATGGTTTTAGGACTATTTATTATTATTGGGCTAACATTACAAGATTGGAGCCATGACAAAAAAAAAACAAATGAGCTATTCATTGAACTTCATATCCAAGTATCACAGTTCTTCAAACTGAATTAAATATTTTATTATAGACCTTAAAATCACATAGCAAAAGAGCTACATTGTACGGAAATATTTTTCTGAATGATTTCTCTATTTATGTGGAAGAAAATAATTAAGTAGTAGGTAGGTATTGTTACAAAAATTGCAAATTAGGTAAAGATGATCAATTATCAACAAAATATTTATACTAAATAATAAATAAGTTCTTACACGCATGTAAGAACTGCTTTTTTGACAGACAGGTATGTTTATTAATTAATTCTAAAGTTCAGTGAATTAACCAGGTTCCTAGGGCTCAGAAAGTTAGCACTAGAATGTCTTAAATCCCACCATATTGACAACAAACCTTATCTTATTTTTTATCGATACAAATCAGTCTTCTTCATTAACAGATCAGCCAAGTTCAAATAGATAAACAAAATAGAAATAACAAAGTTCACATCACCAAAACTGATGTAGGAATGTACTCATTGGCAGTTAATCATGTATAAAGAAATATGAAATATGTTTTAACTTGGTCTAATGTAACTGTGTTTGACCAATCAGTCTTTAATTTACACTTATTATACACCCTGTATTTTTAGGTCCCCCTACACAAACTCATACTTGCAGAGCCTGATTTCTGATACATAACTAAATAGAGCAATGTATGTAAAATCTGGGAGTGACTGCTGATCTCACATCGATAATAGTTTATAAAATCGATAATTCTAGTTTTTTTTATTATTAATTAGTTCGTCGATCAACAATAGTCCAACTAGATAAAAGTTCACTTATAAAATCAAAGCTAGATGTTATCCGCGTGAACTAAAACAGGTACCCTGTAAAAAAGTCACGGGAAAAAAAATGACAGGGCCTATTTTTTTGCATCTATGCAATATCTAATTGGGTGTATTGTTGATCGAAGAATTAGTTACATTATTAATTTTACCATGTTTAAATACTAATCTAGTGATTAGAAAATTAAGAACTAACCGGGCGAAAATGAATTTAAAACCATTTTTATTTCAAAGTTCATCAGTCCACCATAGGCTTTGCATGTTAGAATAGTGAGTAAGGTGTTAGTCTTAACTATTTAATTAAATCCATCCATATGGATAAGTTAATGACTCTGGCACATCTTATGATCTACTTTATGTCTAGTAAATAATTTATTTAAGCAAATATTTCCATATGAATAGATCTAGGTAACAAGCACAACCTTTGATTGGTAAATGAAGAGTAAAGAAATATTAATTAAACAACAACAGTCTTATGCTCTAATTCTTTAGACAGTTCTATTATAAGCTCTTTATAAATCAATGGATTCATATTTTTACCAAGTAGGTATAGAAGGAACCAATCTCCAAAGCTGAATTGTCTTACAATTCTTGATACAAGACTCCTTTTAACATATCTGAGTTGCCCCATGATCATAAGAGTGCGTAGAGGAGGGAGGGAGAAGACCAGGACTCTGAACATGAAGGCCATCAAGGAAGCAAACGTGAGGGAAATCAGCCAAAACCAGAGGATCACGAATATTTTTTCGTTGACGATATTCAGAGGTAAGACGCAGAGTCTGTCTTTAAGCTGTATGCTGCCTGAAGGGCCGTAGCTTCGGAGCCAGCATTTGGTGAGCTTCGGGAAGTACTTGTCCATAGGGTTAACGGATTCAAAGGTCTCATACTTGGCGGGTACGCGAGGGGTGTGAGTGAATGCCGCCCACGCCGCGCCATAGTCGCGAAACGCGCCGTCCAAAAATATATCCAAGATGAATATTTGGCCAACCTGTAAAACAATGACATATGTTACATTTGATACCATTTTGTGAATGAATATAGGTTATTTTATACAATCAAAGATACATTAAATAGTAGGTATCCTGTGATGTAAGTTGCTAAACAAAATCGAATATCATACAATCTTATTAATATAATGATTGCGAAAGTTTGTGAGGATGGATGGATGTTTGATTGTTACTCCTTCACACAAAAACTGACGGCCTTTGACGGCCGGTTTGGTCGAGTGGTAGTAACGCTGCCTCTTGATCGGCGGTCCTGGGTTCGATCCCCAGTCGGGGCAAACCTTTGTGTAAAAAGCAGATGTTTGTTCTCGGGTCAAGGGTGTTTGTGTTTGTCTTTATGTGTTTTCCGAGGGACCCACGACACAAGGGAAAACCTTAGTGTGGGCCTTTGAGTGTGTAGCGTTTATAACTACTGGACGTATTTTGATGAAATTTTGTAGTAATATAGCTTAGACATCAGGATAACAAATAAGCGACATGATTTTCCTAAATCTCTACGGGAACGAAGTCCCGAGCATCCTCTAGTAATAAATAAAAATTAACACATCTCAAAAAAAAGTATATGGATAGTCTGTGTTATATGGTCAAGTCACATACCTGTAATATATAAATACAAAATGACTGTATACAAGTTACACTGTGAAGGAAGGTGAAAGAAACTTTATACAAAGATAGGATAGGTTTAGACATAATTAATCACTGACATTTAAGGTCACCTAATACATATAGTGTTAAAACACCCAAGGTCAATATCCACTGGGCCCAAATTGCACTTTAAAATCTTCAGATCACTTCAGAAAACCATAACAACTAGGTAGTTACTCACCACATTGATTAAGTTGAGGAGTTCACAGAAGGCGTAGCGTAAGGCATACATGTTGTGTGTATAGATGTTGGTGTAGCTCAGGTAGGAGACCAGCTCCCCGCGACGGTATTCAGACCAGTCCTTCGGCACAAGGGGGCTTACTGGAACGTAAACGAAATTTATTGTCCAAGTTAAAAACGCAGATAAGCAGATAAACACAAAACCAAAACGTCATCTATATATAATATTAAAAGTGTGTCATGTTTTTGTTAATTTTTATAAAGTGCAGAAATAATTATTAAAATTCCCCTCAGTATTCTTTCGAAGAAAAATAATAATTTTTAAAATCGGCCGAAAATTGGCGGAGTTACTTATCGCGCGTAACAAACAAACAAAAAAGTTAAAGAAAAAAAAACAAAGTCGAATTGAGATTCTCCTCTTTTTTAGAAGTTGGTTAAAAACCTCTAAGACACCTACAAGAATTTTATTTATACACTAGCATTCCGCCCGGGACTTCGTTTCCATGGGAATTCGGGAAAATTATGTAGCCTATGTCCATCAAGGATAATGTAGCTTTTAATGGTGAAAGAATTTTTCAAATCGGTCCAGTAGTTTCGGAGCCTATTTAATGCAAACAAACAATCAAATCTTTCTTCTTTATAATATTAGTACACATAGAGAATGCTGTGTTTACTTGTCATTACAATAAGCTTACCATTTCAAGAGGGAAGTTTGTTAATTTCCCCTAGGGTCCAAGTCGCATAAAAAAATTTGACTTTTTAACCAACTTCGCAGAACAACAATAAAAACTATCTCAACCAAAAAGGAGGTTCTCAACTCCAACATTTTTTTTTAATATCTATTGCCCATCATACAGAAATTTGTGTGCCATGTTTGTGTTCTACAATGTAGGTACACACGGCAGCAAATCAGGCTATACATGTAGACCGTGACGTCGCCCTTATCTAGTACAAATGGGTAACCTAATGTGCTGCTGTGTGTACCTTGTTTTGTAAAATAATGGAGAACTACCATCAATACTTTCTTAGCGCAGAAGTATGTTTCTAAAACTATGAATTTTGACTAGTTAGTTATTGAGGACTACAACTTTATAACAAAACCATCAAGCAAAAACAAATTAACAAAACAGTTACTAATGGGGAATAGAATTGCAATTTATACAAACCTACAGCAAAAATTAATTATCTATTCTTAATATTATAAAGCTGAAGAGTTTGTTTGTTTGGATGAACATGCTAATCTCAGGAACTACTGGTTCGAATTGAAAAACTGTTTTTGTGTTGGATAGTCCATTCATTGAGGAAGGCTATATAATTTGGTGCTATGCCCCATAGGAGTGAAAAATACAATTTTAAAAGCTCTGAAAAGGAAATCTTACATAGATCAGAAGCTAAAGTCTTGAGGCGGCCTCCCTCCCATATCTTCCAGAGATAGCGTGGAGTGTAGAACATGACAGCTTGCCCCAACAGCACGAAGCACACCCACTGGTAGTAGGTATGCCTGATCTGCTCATCGTCGTCCTTTATACTCGGTCCTATTCCTGGATATGCATTATGTCTGCCTTCCTCTCCTGCAAAAAATAATAAATTCAGATTATATAATGTATTGGTCATCAGAGTTGCTTTGCATCATCTTTCACATTGCACACTGTTAGGGAATGGAATCGCAAGTTAAAGTGAATAGGTTTCTTCTGGGTCAGCTTGCTACATCCTTGACCACATCTTTGCCCCTACGCTAGATTGCGGTCAAGAGCAAACCCATTATCTATCTATACTTCTATACTAATATGATAAAGAGGAAAGATTTGATTGTTTGTTTGTTTGCATCGAATAGGCTCCGAAACTACTGGACCGATTTGAAAAATTCTTTCACCATTAGAATCCTACATTATCCGGGATGGACATAGGGTACATGATTTTCCCGAATTCCCACGGGAACAAAGTCCCGCGCGGGAAGCTAGTATATTATAAAGAGGAATGATTTGGTTGTTTGCATTGAATAGGCTCCGAAACTACTGGACCGATTTGAAAAATTCTTTCACCATTAGAAAGCTTCATTATCCCTGATGGACATAAGCTACATAATTTTCCCGAATTCTCACGGGAAAGAAGTCCTGGGCGGAATGCTAGTAAAAATAAAATAAAGACATGTTACAAAAGTGACATGTAATTCTCCAAAGTTCTTGCTGACTACATACAGTGCCTGTTTATCTGTAGAAAGCAATTTAGCTTAAATTTGTACTTGACGAAAAGGAATACAAAAAATCAGGAATTTGTGTGAAAATTTAGACAGAATTTTTCAGGTAGTACCTAGACAGGTCGCTGGGTCATGTTTAAATAATAAGAAATTTCAGCCTTAGGTAAGTAAATATAAGAACTAGAGGTGGCCTATCAGTCGGCGCCGGCGTGTCCAAAAGGTGCAGTCATAATAAGCAAAAGGTGCAGTCTTAATAAGCGATTTGCGCCAAACTTCCAAAGGCAGGAACATTAAGGTGATTCAGAACACATAGATGTAGTTGTGAAGTTAGAAACGAAGTCGAGTTCCTTGGCTTTTGATGATATCTGTAAATATGGTTCAGTGCCTACTCCCATCTCTGGTACAGCATAGCGTAGATAGAATAGATAAACGAGTAATAAAGTAATAACTACATGAGACCAACCAACCTACGAGTCTGCTCTTCAGCGTGTAAGTCCCGTAGATCCAGCAGTAGCTATTGATGGCGTCCTTGTCATTATCCTTGTCTCCGTCGTTCATGCAGTGAATCGGCTCCCCGAAGAACTGCTTCGACGTCACCATCAACGTGAACACGAGCAACATTATCACAGTCACTTTATAATGCATACGGAACACATTATTGTCCGTGCAAATATTCTCAAACTTCAAGAATGCCCGAAAGGGCATAAATAAGTCTATCATTTTGGAGTTTTCACGTTCCTAACAATGAAAAATCACAAGATAACTTTTGAGCACACAATTGTAGTTTTCAGAGTAAAGAAAGAAATTATTTAGCTACCGGCGAACAAATTATTGCAATTTTTGAAACACACATAAAATGGTGCCAAAAATGAAGTGAACGAGATTGAATGAATGAAATAAGTAAGGTGAATAAACCGGAAGTGGAATTAGTTTTATCAAGTTGGCTAAGTTAAGATTAAACGATTGAGTAAAGGCCGACACTGGGGGGCTACCACCTAAGCGAAGTTGATGCTAATTGAACGAATGGAATGATGTACATTGCTGTATTTGGTTCATATCATCAATGAAGGTCTCCTTATAAAGAAGCAATCGTCAACGTTCCATTCGTTCACCCAGCGTCAACTTCGCTTAGATGGTAGCCCCCCTGCACTGAACCTAAGCACACTTTCCCTAAATCTGGCAAGTGTAATAAGACTTAGGGAGTTAGGCTCCCTAATTAGGGAGATCGGATGGTCCCGACCGCCCTTACTGCCCTAACCGCCCTAACTGTCAGGCAGTGTAATAAGTGTTAGGGACTTAGGGAGCTCCAGTGTTGTCAGACCATGGAAAATTCCCCGCGCCATGGGCGATTTAGGGGTTTTTTGAAACTTGGGCAAAAAGGGTGGAAATGTCTTGAAATTGGTAAAATATGCGCAGTTTTGTTATTCAATGAAATATTTGAACTAATGTTACATTTGTCTTGTAAAATTAAGTAAAATTGATAGAAATCTGAGTGAAACAGGAAAACCTTGTGTGCAAACGTTTTGATGGGATCTGGCGACACTGGGGAGCTCAGTCGATGTGAAACGCAGTGACATACTCTTTGTCGATATGCGGCGAGCGTGGAGAATGGATATCGCCAGGACTGGCCATGAGTACCTAATTGTGTTCTCAGATTACTGAGAAAATACAGTATATTGTGTAACTTGATATAATTTTTCAAGCATTCATAAACAGCCCGACGTGTTTCTGGGATAATTTTGGATAACAACCGTTGAGAAATTATGCAATATTTCTTCAAATTCATTACCCTTCTCCCATTCTTAAATAGTTTCTAAAATCCATTTCATCCAGAGCACTGATTATCCGTAAGCTCGAGTGGTTTTCTCTTAGTTGCAAGTATTGCTTGACTCAGGAGACGTATTTTTGAAACGATAGAATTCCAATTCGCATACGAATTGATAAGATTCGCATGAGAATCTCATACAAATCTTGTCAATTCGTATGCGAATTGGAATTCTATCGTTTCAAAAATAAGTCTCCAGATTTTTCTCCTTTTTCTTTTTTTCTTGAAATCAATGGATGCAACTACCAGGCGGCAGCAATCGCTGCCTTTTATGGTTAAGACAGTGTCGGTGCCATGATACGTCTAGCTCTCTCGGCGGCGTCCACGTTAAAGAATGAGTCAGGGCACGATTCAGTGTAGTGTAATTAGGACCCTTACTACCCTAATTAGGTTCAATGTAGTGTAATACGGCCTTAAGACCTTAAGGGCGCGAGTGCTGTTTCCTAGTAATCCGTGCAACGGGCGACCCGCTGAACGCAGCGCTGTTCATATGAAATTACAAGAAACAGCACGCCGCCGCTTAACGCAGCGGACGCTCTAAAGGTCTCGTCCATCTTGCAGGACATACGTGATGTAAAACGTCCATAATTGCTTAATGAGTCCCACGACCATGTCCAGCAAGCACCACCGCCACCGCGAATTTTGTACTGTGAAATGAATAATGCGGATGTCTCAGAACAATCATGTATTGTGTGTGAAAGATCGTATTTAGACTTGATTACATACAGAAGATTAATTTGCTCGCATTAGTAAAATTTATGATGAAATAAAAGGCCTAGCCTAGAGTGTCAAAATCCAAATAGTTTATTTGAATTTATTGTTTTTGAGACGTTTAAAATGCAGATTATATGAATAAAATAAATATTCTTCTTCCAAATCTTCTTCTTATTTTTTTCCTCTTCTGTGTTGCTACCGACAGCAGTAGAAAAAATAAAACCCGTCCACTCGATTGTATCTGTCATGATGGATGCGTGCAAGATGGTGAGTAGTACTACATCCAGGCTTGCAACCTTAGCGGGACGTAGTCACGATTATAATAACTAAAAAACTTCCTTAAAATTAAAATTGACATAGCAACATTAGATTGCATAAATAAGTATGCTAAGCTGCGTCTTAAAATTAGAACAAATTTTTGTAACAAATTTTTTGAATGGTAAGGGTCCAGTTGTTTTAAAAAATGTGCCATTGTATATACAGTGGCATAGCTACCGGAGAGCAAGACGGAGCAGTGCCCCAGGGCCCCCAAGCTCAGGGGGCCCCTTGGATTCTGACTTAAAAACTATAAATTGAATTCGTTTATTAAAATAAGTTACAATTTGTATTTGGTTTTTAATTGTATTATGGAGTCGACTGTATTATGATGAATCTGGAGTGCGACGAATCTGGGTTACGACAAATGTGGAGTACGTTGAAATCGGAACACGACGAAAACGGAACAAACGATTTTAAATATTTTAGTTGGGGCCCTAGTTTATTTTTTGCACCAGGGCCTTTAGTAACCTAGCTACGCCACTGTGTATATATATTTATGCTCATGATTCCACAGCATGATCGAACGTGAATAAGGCCTTTAGGCTTCGGACATTTAGAGTTCTGTAGTGGTAGTTTCTGTCTCAGACTCTGACAACAGAAGCACTGCATTTGTTATTTTATTAATTTGCATCAAAGAAAATTGTTTAGTTTTAAGAGAATTGAACGTTATGCAATGCAGTTTCCTAATCAGGCTACCCTAAGGTTGACTGGTAGATGGAACATTCTTCAGTGAAGACATGGATGAATTGGATTAAGGTAAAGTAAAATAAATTTAATTACTATTGTAAGGTTCATGAATTACATCATGCGTTCATGAATTACATGGTACAGCATCAAATCGAGCATCATGTTACTCTTTAGGTCACCTTAATCTTGTTCGCAATGAAGATGGTTTTTGTGGTGAAAAAATGGTATTCTATAAGTATAAAAACAGAAAATCAGAACAATCATTTTTATTGGCAATCGCTTTGGTACAGTCATTATTTTTGTCATCTAGTCATCTTAAAATTTTTACAAAAAGGTATAATTAAAAAAAATTTAAATAAGTAGTTGTTCGGTTTACTGGGCTGATTCACTTTCTTAATTTTAGCTAACTAATTTAAAATCACCCAATATAACTTTGTTCTTAAAGTAATATATTATTCAGTGGAGAAGTAAAGATATTAATAAAATTTAAAAGTGAATTGTGGATTTGATGGAATGTTCGTATTTACTTCGTATCATCACATGATCACATCACACAGCTTTAATTTTTACTAGATAAATACCGATAAAATAAAACTCAATTACTAAATTATTCAAATATTGTCATTCCAAATATTCTCTGCCACATCCAATAAAATAAAACTTTTGAGCAATCCCTTTTAACTTTAACATAATCATTTTAATAAATAATCTTCAAAACGACTATGTACTATAAATAAGTATGACATATTTACTTATTTTATTTAACAAGCATCCTAGCAATGTTTTTGGTGATTGTGTGACTTCTCAGTTTCTGAAATAAAATAATATTATCATTCACATTTTTAAATTAAAATTGCATTTCATAGTAGGTAGTTAACTATAAGATAGAAATTTTGTACTGAATAGGTAAAAGTGAAATTAAGTAAGAAGTTACATAATTACAATATATGGAAAAGAAATAAGATGGACACACGCCTATTTCACCTTCTAAATCAAATCAATAAACAGTTCTTAAAATCAGAAGAAAATTTTTTACCTGTTGCATTTCTGTATCCTTATCATAAATCAATAGAAAAATATGAACTAATTTAACTTTCACCGCGTAAACATAAGTTTTATTTATTTCCACCATAACACCAATTAGTATGATCTAACATGAACTAGGTAGGTACGCACTGGTTAAGTCTGGCATTACGAAATAGGCCGGCCCGGTATTAGATGATCTACCGAATCTTATAATTTACTTTTCACAACATTGTTTTCATTACTACTACTATAACCTTCGTCAAGGGCCATATTTCCAAGAGCAAAAATATTTTCTGGATCCAAAGTTTTCTTTGCAGCCAATAGTAATTCTCTTCCTGGCTCACTGACTGTCGTAGTGTACCATTTTTTTCGAAGTTTCCCTACGCCATGATGATGCGATATTGAACCTGAAATTATAAAAATTTAAAGTCTCAAAAGTTGTAGACGGAGATCCCAGGGCCGCTAGACCTTACTTATTTTCTCATAAACCAAATGTGTGGGAAATAGTAGTGCTAGCACGTACTAGTAATGTATGAATTAGCCTGGGCCGGCGGCCAATTTTCAGCTACCAGGTTCTAAAGGTACTTCCAAAAAATACTTACTAGTCTTGAAGTCTGGCTGCTGATGTCTTATAGAATATAAGTAATTCATTAAATATAAAAATTAATGTGCAACACCGCCAGACACTCTCCGTCGGCTGTAATTTCTGCCAGACGCTTTACAGTTCGCAAGCAAATTATGCGATTATACCTACAATCTGAGCCGTGATTTTTGTATATGATGTTCAGGGAACTATAACAATACTTTTTATAGCACCCAGACTTCAAGACAAGTGAGAAATTTTTGGAAGTACCTTCAGAACCTGGTAGCTGAAAATTGGCCGCCGGCCCAGGTTAGCTGGTATTCATACATTACTAGTACGTACTAGCACTACTATTTCCCACACATGTGGTTTATGAGAAAATAAGTAAGGTCTGGCGGCCCTGGGATCTTGGTCTATGGGAGGTTTTCTTTTTTGGTATTAAAAAAAAGGGTTTCCCCAGAGCTCTCTAGATGGCGCTGAACTGACTCCGTTACTAGGTGCCAAAGCCAAATGGCGTGAGATAAGTGTTGCCAAGTATCTTTGGGTCCAACTCGAACTTATCACGACAAATCAACCGGCTTAAATTCGATGGAGTTGTGTTATTTTATTACGAGTTCCGTCGACCAACTTCCGGCTCCATCATCAGATCAGCTCAATGACTACACAACATTTCATTGTGATCTGATTTACTTATGTATCTCTCAGCTGATTCGGTTGAGGATAACGCTTTGAAATTCAGTCGCAAGATTTAACCCGAACAAACACAGTTGAACAAACACACTTATGTGTTTATTTTAGGTAAACAAACATGTAAATAAAAGTTTTAAAAATAAATTATAATAAAATCTACTTATACTGATACTTAATCTAACTTAATCATAGTCAATTTGTTCTCATAGATAAGAGCAAGCAATATAATTTAAAAAAGAATTCATACATGTATAGCCTAAATACGCCATTTTTTTTCTGAGATAGCCTAATCGGAAGCACTTTTTTCGGTCGTCCCGGCACCCTCTGAGATAGAGGCGAGAGGCGACTTGGCAAAATCGTCTAACTTGGCAACACTACTGTGTGTTATGACAATAACGTTTCGTTTTATGATCTCAAATTACGTTCAAGTGAAATAATCAAAAAATAATGTAACGTTCCGGGGGCCTACCACCTAAGCGAAGTTGACGCTGGGTGAACGAATGGAATGTTGTCGATTGCTTCTTTATAAGGAGACCTTGACTAATGATATGAACCAAACACAGCAATGTACATCATTCCATTCGTTCAATCAGCATCAACTTCGCTTAGGTGGTAGCCCCCCCGTTCCTTGCAGTAACGTACCTAGTTTAGCGCCATCTATCCGGCGACTAGAGAAAATTTAAAAATAAATTAAAAGAAAATCCCTCATTGTAACGATACCCTTTTATCGTAAGGTTGTACATCTCGATCGTAATGTTTTGAGATTCAATTCAAAGTCATTCGTTCAATAAATATGATAACGTTGGCGAAACTGTTTACAATGTCAGAATACGGAAGTTAAATTGAACTATTTTACAAAAGAGGTTGTTTTCAAGCAGAGAGAAATTACCTGTGAATAAAAACTTTTTAGACATTTTATGGTGTTTATTGACTTTATTGTTTACAACTTACCGCCACAAGCGATGATTTCGTCGCGCGCCGCCTCTTCGATCTCCTCATACGCCTGCACTGGGTTGCCGCACTCCTTTCCGCTAAACCCAAAGTAGAAGTAGATACAGCAGCCTGCATCATATCTGGAATTCAACAATTGTATGGTAAGTGTATGTGTAACTAACTACCTACTTACATAAAACTCTAGCTAAACCAAACTGCTGCATGCCTTTCATTTTTCCCATTTGTTTAGGTTACCTAGGTATATCCGTTTCGTTTACTAGGCCGGGGGCTAGCTATACCACTGATGATGATGGTGACTGTGAAATTCAAAAGGTTTTGACTTTGGGGCTTATCGTTAAGGTTCAGAATCATCGCGATTTTCTTTGTGAGTTGTCCTATATTGCTGTATTTGTTTAAATCTTTAGTTAATAAAAACACTTTATAGAGACAAATTATACATACATCCGTAGGTACCTAACGGTAATAGTCCAGTAGGTAATGAACCAGTCTTGTAATTGTAACCGGAAGGGTGCGGTTTCAAATCCTGGTGCAGGCCTGTTCCACTTTTGTCTGTTTAGATTTATGTATGGATTTTTCGATGCCTGAAAATACTGTGATGAAAAAAAATCGTTTTCGAAAGGCAGTCCACCACTCCGGAATTGGGTTAGCGTGGTGGTCTATGGCCTAAAATCCCCTTCGTGTTTCGAAAGGGGACCCGCGCTTTCTCGGGTCCATGAATACTTAGTACCTAAGTATATTCATGGTTGTATAGTAGTAGGAAAATAAGGAAAGCGCACTTCATGTATTTATTATACACTAGCTTCCCGCGCGGGACTTCGTTCCCGTGGGAATTCGGGAAAATCATGTACCCTATGTCCATCCCGGATAATGTAGGATTCTAACGGTGAAAGAATTTTTCAAATCGGCTCGGTACTTTCGGAGCTTATTCGATGCAAACAAACAAACAAACAAATAATCAAATCTTTCCTCTTTATATTATGTATAGATAGACATAGATATAGATATGACTAAAAAAGTGTCATCAAATTCAAGGTTAGGGTTAGGTTATCCAATACTTACGACTGCGTAAGGGGCCATCCATTAATTACGTTACACGAATTTCATGGTTTTTTGACCCCCTCCCCCTCCTTGTCACAGCTGGTCACATTTGTAAGACTCCCTCCTCCCTAGCGTGACGTCATATATTTTGCATAATATTATCATTTTTTTGTTATTTTCTAATAAAAGCAGTACTTCATAGAGTAATTTTTTTTCAACCAAAGTAAAAACGTAAAAAGAGTGCTTGGGACTGAGGAGGTTAAAGTTTGTCGTTAATAGTTGACACGATTTGATACTCATACCACATTTTGAAATGTGACGTCACGAAACTTATGACCCCTTCCACCCCCTTGTCACACTTTGTCGACTCCCTCCCCTCCCATTAACGTGTGACGTAATTTATGGATGGTCCCTAAGCCGGCGTGAGACGAGAAAGTGTTTGACGCCGCGCTAAGTCTTTCACCAAAGTTAAAAAAGGACTTATGTACATTTAGTTTAACATTGTTGTTAGAAATAAACATGATTATTTATTATTATTGACTTACGTCTGCGTAAGCCGGCATGAGACGAGGTAGTGTTTGATGCCGCGTGTCGCGCATTCTTCTCGAACCTTCCTCTTGACGTTGCTGCATAAAGCCAGGGTCCGGTCCCACGGCACTGACGTCTCGAATGACTCCGCTACTACGTCGTATTCTAGGGCTAGATCCTGGAATTTAGAAGACCAAAATGTAAAGACTCCTGTTCCATTGCAAACCTTCAAACTTAGGAAGTTGGAGGAATTTCACATGCAGACTCGATGGAGAACTCTCAAGGACTTTTTTTAGTTACTTATATTACTTATAAAGCTGACATGACGGATATAGTTATGAGCTTTATTTGATTAAAATCGGTTTAGCCGTTTAAAAGTTAGTAGCAACCGAATGTCGGAGGTTATACAATTGTTTTAATTTTAGCGTTATACAAGAAATAAATGGCTTAACCACATTATTTTGACCCTTTAAAAAATATCAATATCACGACAAAAATTATAACCGTAAGCGCGCAGTTGCTGTTTTGTTATAGAGTTGGTCTGCTGGTTTAGTCATGTTCGTCACAAAGAATATGAAAACCTCTTTTCGTTTCCAACTCTTTGAAGTACAAAATAAGATTCTCTGTCTACGAAAATAAGTATCTGAGACAGTATTACAGAAGGAGACTTAAGTCTTGATCTGTACTTATGTATTGACTATCTCTTTATCTCACTATCGAAATGACAAAGACGACTGCTACTTAAGTATACATCAGAGTCTGAGTCGCGTTCTGTAATACAAGCCTAAGAGACTTTTGTGATTAAAATGTTTTTTGTTTATTTGTAGATATATTTAGTCAGATGGGAGTGTTCGTTGACTGGTGCATGAGCAGCTAGCGGGAGTATAATTTAAAGTCCGAAATCTGTATCACTATACTTTTATTTCTTTCTTACAAACTCACTTATTTTACGCATAATATACTAATGTGAAGGAATTATGTACTGAAGCATTAATTGTTATGACCGACGCGGGCGGCGGCTGGAAAACCACTGTCGTTCCCCTCGCTCCTCTGAGCTCGGGCGACGTGCAAAACGCCGCGTCGACATAATGTGTCACCACAAGACTTACCCGAATATAAGCAATGACGAAGGTGAGCGTATACCCTCTCAGCCCATTAGTGGCTCCAGCCGGGACTCCGCCCCATTTGGCGGCGATGGCATTCAGCTTCTTATGGTGCTCCGCCACGTCCTCAGAAGACCCTTCCATGAGCAGGGTTACCACGCACATCTTATCAGGGCTAAACCCCTTGATTTTAGTGATGTAGAGGCGCTTCAGTCCGTCTAATAAGACCCCTCCCCAGGAGCTTTCTGATTTTAGAGCTAGGCCGAAGCGGAACTGTGGAGCAGAGAAATAAACTACTTCAAATATCTTCTTCTAGGGCCACCCACTGCTGAGTGTAGGTCTCTTCCATAGTACTCCACTCTCTGCGATCTTGAGTCTTTCACATCCATTTCAAATATGAACAGGCCAATCCCAGATTGGGAATGTGAATTTGTTTTTGAAAATGTGTTTAGGCCAAATTCAAATGTGAACCCGTGTGGTGATCGGTTGAGAATAACACCACCCCATCTCTTTCCGTGGGTGTCGTAAGAGGCGACTAAGGAAACACAAATGAGACCTGCCTCCTAGTAATCCATCCCAGGCAATGACTCTTAATTTTTTTCTGGATCTGAGGTGTCGTCCTATGGTCTCATGCGGTGTGGTAGGCTCTGTAAAGGGCCGTCTGGTTCGCGACCACCCTCCTACCGAAGTCCGACGCCAAACAGCTTGCTGTGTTCTGTCGGTGCGTAGGAGTACCAGTGCCTTTATAGGCATTTTCTGGGTTAACTCGCTCCATCGTCGACCTCATCTTTGACCTTATGGTCAAGATTGAGGTCAAGAGTTAACCCATCTTATAAATTAAAAAAAAAACAGCTTTAGTTTTGAAAGAGGAGGTTTACTTATATGTAACTATGAGGGTGGTATTACATAAAACCCTCAACAAATAAACGGATTACAAAAAAAGAGACTGCATCCTTGCAAACAGGCATAGATGTAAAATACAAACTAAGTATTTGACGTTTTAAAGTGACTTTAAGTCGTATATGTATGGAAGACCTATAGGCTTGAACGTATATATGTTTGTGTGTGTTTTAATCATATCTAAAACGGTGATAAGATTAATTTTGGTGAAGGCACCTGTTCGTTATCCATGAGCCGTATGCTAGCCGGCTGCAGCCTCTGTCTTGCTACCTCCCTCTCGAAGTTGAACCCTGACTCCCAGTCCGGGAACGCCAGCGAGCCGTACCGCACGACCGCCGGCAGCGGACGGATTTTTAATGTCACCTGCGATGTTTACAAGGGATTGATTAGATTACAGTGTTACGCTCAGGGCCGGATTTAGAAGGGCAACCGGGCTACAGCCCCGGGCCTCTATAAAAGAGGGCCCCACAATAGACTTCGGAAAAAAACAAATTCAGACTAGTAAACCACTTTTCCTTTGGTTTTACCTTTGCTGAACCGTCTATCAAAGCTTTCTCTCCTGAGCATTGAAAGTGATTTACTTCGGGAACTGAATTTCAGCGAAATCATCAACGATTTTTCGGCGATAAAAGCTCGAAAAGGTTCCGTTCGTTAACGCTAAAATCTAATTTCAGATAAATTGTTGTTTACGATTATACACACATCAAAAAAAGTTTACGATCAGTAGCAAAATCAGGTGTATTCTTTAAAATATAAATTATTTAAAGAAACTGTTTACGTTTTATGATTTTATAATGAAAATGCACTAAGTAAATAAAAGAATCATTATTAATTATTTACTTTTTATTAACAAAAGCTAGGAAATGCAATTTTGGCTTAAATGTAATGTAATGAAAAATTTGAATTAATGAAAAAACAAACAAAATTTATTACGAAAAAATTTATAGTTAGTATAAAATGACTCCTCCCCTGGCTCGCATACATGCGGAAACCCTTCTGGGCATGCTAAGAATTAAGTTATCTAGCATTTCTTGTGGTAACCTGTCCCACTCTTCAATAGCAGCTGCCCTGATTTCTGACACTGTTCGCGGAGGTGGCTGACGGTTCCAAACAGCTCGCTTAAGAGCATCCCACGCATGCTCGATCGGGTTTAAGTCAGGCGAGCCGGCAGGCCAGTCTAACCTGGTGATGTCGTATTGCTGGAGAGCAGCATCAACACGTCCGTTTCGATGTGCGGGCGCATTATCATCTACCATTATGAATTGGCGCCCGTGGTTGATGCGGAATGGTCTGACGTATCCATCGATTGCAATCGTTTTGTACATGGCTCCGGTCATGGTGCCTTGATACGGGATTAAGGGCGTCCTAGCCCCAATCATTATCCCGGCCCAAAAGGACACTGATTTCCCGCCCTGCTGAACGGTTCCAGTGGCAGTTCTCTGCCTTTCAGAGTCGCCAGGTCTTCTCCAGACACGGACACGTCGGTTATCTGGATGTGTACTGATCCGCGTTTCGTCAACGAAGAGGCAGTTCTGCCAGATGCTTTCGTCCTCAATTTCTTCATTTTGACGGAGCCTAGCCCATTGCAATCTGCGCCGCTTCCGTTGCTGTGAGTTCAGAGGTGCTCGCCAGGATCTCCTTGCTCGTAATCCAGCTTGGTGTAAACAATTTCTAATCGTTTGGGTGCTAACTTCGCGGCCGGTGGCAGCTCGCAGCTCTGCTTTCATTTTAGTAGCGTTCATTGTTGGGTCACGGGCAGCCAGTAATCTGATATATCGCTTCTGAATTGCAGTAAGAACAGTTGGGCGACCACTGCGAGGTCGATCAGCTAAATCTTCCATGCCCTGATACCTCTCCAACGTGGTCACCACGCAGGATTGGGATACATGAACTCTGCGTGATATTTCCCTCGTGGAATAGCCTTCTCCACTTAAAGTTAGAATTCTGGCTCGTAAAACTGCAGTTAATCCTCTCGGCATCGTTACCAACTTAATTGTTTTTGAATAAATTGAAAAAATAGTCAGATTTCTGAATGAAAGCAAGCAAGGGTTAATTGTCTTTTTAAATGAAAAAACATTTGAATTACGAAATTATTTTATATTTAAATTTCATATTTTTAAATAAGGAATCAAAAGATAAAAAGTGATTAAGTTTTATTCTTCTACAATAAAAAATATTAGCACTTTTCCAAGTGATCGCAAACTTTTTTTGATGTGTGTATGTATTTATATGTTTGTTAAACATCTTTGCCCTGAGTTAGATTGTGGTCAATAGCGAAGCCATTCTTAATAAATAAAATAACATAAAAAATATAAAATAATCTATACTTGGTTTCACAATAAATTATTTAATGGAAAACTCGAATGAAAAAATTTTCCATTTTATTTGGAATATGATAAGTTTTGACAGGAGTTATAAAAAGAACCAATGACTTTTAAGCCATGGGTAATTAACTAAATAAATCCCTTGTTATAAATTAGATTAACTTACCTCGGTGACAACGCCAAAGCACCCCTCCGACCCCATGACGACGTGCTCCCACTCGGGCCCGCACGATATCCGAGGCACGCGGCAGCTCTTTTCAATCACACCAATAGGAGTCACCGCCTAAATAATTACACAAAGTTGTTAGACTCTCAGAAATAGATCTATACAGGGCTTTAGGTATCTCTCTTTCAACCTCTCGGGTGGTTAATCAGTCCATGAAACTGAACATAGTAGGTCAGAATACGAAAAAAAATATTTTGATCTTTCATACAAAATGCGCTATGTGCTGATGAAGTTTGTATGGGAACTCAAACTATTTTTTTCATATTTTGACCTATGTTCCTTGGGAAAAGTTGTTCAGTTTCATGGACTGATTAACCACCCGAGAAGTTGAAAGAGAGATACCTAAAGCCTTGTATATCACCGTAACGTTATCGAACCTGATAAATTGTAATTTGGCGAATCTAAAAAGCCTAACCTAACTAAACATTCTAACTTATCCTAATTTCATGTAGACAGCCTTTAAAGTTTCGTGAATTTATAATTTTACTAGGCAAATTTCACTAGTGAAATTGTAATACTACGGTTTCTACAATTTTCCGGTTACATTAACGCTAGAAAATATTTTATTTCGGTACGACACACACAAATACTCTTTATTAAGTTCTTCCTTATTAAAAGCTCCTGCCAAAAAATCATTTTAGTCGTTAGAAAACATTGCTCAGAATCATTGACTCAACAATTTTCATTGCATATAATCCATTTAATTTCAATACAATTCATGTTTTTTTTTCTTTGTTCTTTTATGTTTTTCTTTTTTTTTTGATACTGGCGCCGTATACAAGGTACTCCGATTGTCTTTACGTTCTAAAAGTCCTTCCGGCGGTCAGTGACCATTTCTTAATATAACTTCATAGAGATATGACCAGTTCTAGATTCGACCACTTTTTCTTAGGGCCAGATCTAAAGACCATTTCCATTTGGCACATAGGTAACGTTCAAAAATGTCATGAATAACTTACCAAATATTTCACCAAAATTAAACAAAGCATTAAACCAATACCTATTAACCAATAACAGAGCAAATATTTTTTAACCCAATTGTTATACGTGTAACGATCACTAACCTTGGCTAAGTATAAGAGTTTGCTAAGTTAATTGACACAACATAATTCCGAAGAAGGTCAGTATGATTGTTATGACATGTTGGAAACTGTTGCCTAATCTATTTTAAGAAGCATTAATAGGTATTGTTCCCCAAATTTCTATTATTTTTCCTAAATAAAAGCGAAACGAATGTGTGTTTAAGTATTTTAACTATAAAATTAAAAATATAATGTTTCATCCCCGACATTTATCGCTTATAAGCTTATAACTTTTGAACGGTTAAACCAATGTTAATTAAATATACTTAGGGGCCATCCATAAATTACGTCACACGTTAAGGGGGAGGGAGGGGGTCGACAAAGTGTGACATTGTGTGACCAGGGGGTGGGATGGGTCCTAAGTTTCGTGACGTCACATTTCAAAATCTGTTATAAACTAAGTGTTAGAACACGAACTTTTGACTATTAACGAAAAACTCGAAAACATTTGCAACTCTATCTGTATAAACCAGTGGCGTGCATTCCATACAAGCAGAAAAGCAGTGCCTACCCTAGGGTATTCAAGGAAAATAAAACAAAAATTAAATATATAATGTACACTAACGATCACAGAATCAAACAAATATAAACGTTTTACTAAATCACGTTATCTACATTATATTTTTACCGAATTTAAACTTTTTCAAAACAGCGCCATCTAAACTAGTTACTTGTTCAACATTAGTAAGAGAGAGAGCCGTGCCGCTCGCCGCCGCCGCTAGATGGCGAAGCTTATAAGCACTCGTTTGAAATGCCTTTTTTGTTGAAAAAAGCTGGCTTCTGATTGGCTGTTTCGCCTCCCCCGCGAAAAATTAACGAACTGATTGTATGGCGAAAAAAGCTCTGCCTATAAAGCGATGCTACCAAATTGAGAAGAGTCAATATTTGGTAAGTTTGGAAGGGCTGTTATAGATTTTTAATTTTGCGGCATTTTTTTCTTATTGGATTGGTTTTTTTTTTGCAACTACGAACGAAAACTTTTGCAAATTATTGTTTTATCAGTTTATAGTGATTATTAGACATTTGTTTAGAACAAAATGAGTAGGTACAATAAGTTGTGAAAAGTGTGGTGATGATGTTTGTTTGCCGAAACTGCGTAATTTTTCAAGTTTACCTTTTCAAGAAAAAGTAAACATTATCGCAAAAGGCCGAGTAAGACATTTTAATACTAAAATACCTATACGACATTCATAATAATTGGCTTACGGGCTGTGTGCATACTAACCGCTTATTTTGTGTTCCGTGCATTTTGTTTTCAAACTGTTATACATATTAAAGTTTGGAAGCACAGGTTATTTTGATTTAAAACCTTAAGTTGTTTTAACTAACATTCTAAAATCTTAATAATTTTCATCACTAAAAGTTCACTGCCTACCCTGCCTAAAAAATGTCTATGCACGCCACTGGTATAAACATAATTTAAATTGAAATAAAACTAATTTCGGAACTGCTGCATTTATTTAATAATTACGAGATGTAAAATTGCAAAATATGTGACGTCACACTAGGGAGGGGGGGAGTCTCACTAATGTGAACAGCTGTGAGAAGGACGGGGGACGGGGGGTCAAAATATCATGAAATTCTTGTGACGTAATTTATGGATGGTCCCTTAACTAAGAACCATTTCGATTGCTTCAGCTATCAAACAAAAATCGCTTCAAAATTGGTCCACCCGCTTAGGAGCTATACACAGACCAGCACAGAATATACAGATAAACTCTTCAAACTTATAATACCCCTCTTTTTTGTCGGGGTTAAATATAAATACCTATGTAAATAAAGCTTTTTTTGAGTCACCCTTCTGATGGTCTATCTATTCTATTTTTCTATTTCTACCAGACGAATTCAAAGTTACCACCAGTAGAAATCACATCGTATCAGGGCCCATATTTTTAAAACGATAGAATTCCAATTCGCATACGAATTGACAAGATTCGCATGAGAATCTCATACAAATTTTGTCAATTCGTATGCGAATTGGAATTCTATTGTTTCAAAAATCAGGCCCCAGGAGGGATGTAAACGGGATAAAAATTTTGGTGTTAACCATAGTTTTATCATCCGTTAAATTGTTTTTTTAACTTAATTTTGCTGGTGACGTAAGCAATCATTCAAATCTTGGTAACAAATTCATTTGACGGACAAGTATTGTCTAATATTTGAATGTCTTGAATATGCATGAGAGCACAATGTAATTGAAAACGTTACATGCATAAAACATAAAATACTTTATTTAAAATAAAAGGACACACCTGCCTATCATGCTTATTCTACATACATACGCTCATGCCCATAATCCCTAACGGGGTAGGCAGAGCATCAATGGTTCTAGAACCACTAGATGCCACGTTTGACACAAATTGTGAGGGTTATCAGATAGAACAAGTTGTGTAATGGTGAGAGGTGGTCAGCCTTTCGCCCATTATACATCAAAACCCTCGCATCCCACTTACAGACTTTTACTGTATACCTGGGAAGAGTAGGTAGCTTGGCACATTCTAAGTTTTTCTTTCCGTCCCAGTCCAACATGATTATTCTAAATATTCCAATATACCTCTACAAAGTCTAAGCGAGTTAGGTCCTTATTACAGAACGCGACTCAGACTGATCTATACTCGAGTAGCAGTCGTCTTTGTGATTTTGACCATGAGAGAAAGAGACAATCAATACAAGTGTATAGATCAAAACTCGAGTCTCCATCTTACGTGCCTAAAACTTTTTTGAAAATGTCTCATATGAAATATCAAATCAAATGAAATGTAGTTATACAGCAATGAAATATCAAATCAAATGAAATGTCTTTACATTATTTTGTTCGAACATTCAAGCTGTCACCAGCATGCAAAATGGAACGTTGCAGTCCTATTGTTCACAGTATAGGTCAATCTCACTCACTTTAGTCTGAACGATGAGGTCTTCGATGTTGCCGTATGTATTTTTCTTCATACCGCTCGCTCTGGTGGCGACCCATCCGCCGAGAGTGGAGAACTCATAGGAATCGGGCTCATGGCCGACGGTGAACCCTCGAGATCGCATCTCTCTCTCCAAGTCCTGGCCTGTAATGCCAGCCTGGAACAGTTCAATAGTTTTGGTTTAGTTTGGTCTTGTTTCATCTTTTTTAGGGTTCCGTACCCAAAGGGAAAAAACGGGACCCTATTACTAAAGCTCTGCTCTCCGTCCGTCCGTCTGTCACCAGGCTGTATCTCATGAACCGTGATAGTTAGACAGTTGAAGTTTTCACAGATAATGTATTTCGGTATAACAACAAATACTAAAAACGTAGAATAAATTAAATATTTAAGGGGGCTCCCATACAACAAAACGTGATTTTATAGAGATTATGGTTTTTATAGAGTCCGACTCGCACTTGCCCGTTTTATTTTATAGATAATGTGGGTTTACTCTTGACTACAATCTAGTCCAGGGGCGGTGGTGTGGTCGAGGATCTCTCGTTTCTCAAGATGTAGATACCTGTATTGGTTATTACAACATGTTTTTAACCCCCGACGCAAAAAGAGGGGTGTTATAAGTTTGACCGCTATGTGTGTGTGTCTGTGTGTCTGTCTGTGGCACCGTAGCTCTCAAACGGGTGAACCGATTTGGATGCGGTTTTTTTTATTTACAAGCAGGGTTTTTGGCGATGGTTCTTAGATACGTTTTATCAAAATCGGTTCAGCCGTTTCAAGGTCATCAGCTCTTTTGTTAGCTGCGGTAGGGTTCTTAGACTCTTAATGTGTATTTACTTTACTTTCAAACATACATGTGACCTAAAACTTGAAACACTCATGTATGCTTAATAACTATGCAGGATTATGGAATTCTTGGTCTGATGCTGCAGCCAGGATATCCAGAACACTAGCACACTCTTAAAAAAATAATAGCAGATATGTCGTGTTTGGACTCGTTTTGTTCAGTATTTGATTCTGCATACAATGCAATGGTGGCAACACGGTGAGCTGATGCTGCGGCCATCCTGGCCATCGGGGTACCGCTTTAGTGAATCAGTGAATAGTCAATCAAATGAAGGGTCTGATTCACTAAAGCGGTACCCCGACGCGACATTATAGCGCCATTTTAATGAGCAAACCCTATCGTGCCATCCATCGATTTCGATAATTAAAATATATATAGGTATTTCTGAAATGAATTTGATGGCTCAACGAAAGGTATTATTTTTTACTTTTTAAATGTCCGCTTTACTTTTTTGCGGGGGGGGGTTTTTTAAATTTTTACTTTATTGAGGTCTCAATAAGATTTTTGTTGGTTCCCTTAATTGGTATCAAACTATCCACCCGAATTTCTTGTCCACGGGTGACAATCTTCAAATTAGAACGAATTCGGTAACTAATGGAGACAAAACCAAAGGTACGCTTAGGGGGCGTCCATTAATTACGTGAGGTGTTTTTGGCGATTTTTCGACCCCCCCACCCCCTCTGGTGAGATGTCGTGAGATTTGGCTCGACTCCCCCCCCCTCCCCCCTTTATCTCACGTGAGTTTTATAAAAATGCTTAGTTTTAGTGTAAACATGTTAATTGGTAATTTATTTAGAAAACTTACATAATTTGCCTACTTATTTTTAAACTTAATAATCGAACAATAAAAAACAGCTATGATTTACCACCTTAAATTTGAAAAAAAAAAGATTGTTCTAATTCAGTCCACGGAAACTCATGAGTAGTCTTAAGAGTGGCTACCGGAACAACATGGTTTAGTTGGTTTAACTTAGCTTTCCCGCAATTTAATACTATTTCTTTTAGCGGAAAATATTACGTTATATTTGTAGAGACCCCCCCTCTCCCCCACGTGAGATTGAGTGAGATCCGACCCGACCCCCTCCCCCCCCAAAACGCCTCACGTAATTAATGGACGCCCCCTTACAACTGTAAAAGAAAGAAAAATTTTGGTATGCGCGTTCCTTAAGTAACGCAAGCGACTACTAAGAAAGGATTTTCCTAAATTCCCACAGGAAACGGAGGAAATTGATAAGAAATACATGTAAATGTGTTTGCCCATTTTGACCATCTTTCAAATAGAACGCGCAGCTCAGTGGGTAATTTGCTTGCTTCTAAACTCATCTAGTGTAAACGACACAGGCTCGATTCCTGGTCGCGGGCAAGACTTTTATTTTGTTCCACGTGAACGAAGTCGCGTGCGGAAAGCTTGTTATGTATATGGCGTTAGTAACGGATACTTGTCAAGGCCACTTCATGATGCTTCATATTTGTGTGACATTGTTTGATCAAACAAGTAATTACTTAATTCATGTGTAAAGTCAAAAATTTAGTTTACGCACGATTTGTAAACATCACAAAGAGCGTGCCATAGGTCATCAAATGACGTGTTAGTCTTTCAAATTACATGCAATAGTTACACGAATTCAAGTTCAACACTATTTTCTGTTAGTCACATAACCATTTTATTCTTCTACAGTTAGCAAATATTCTAAGGATTACTATTAGATTAAAATAAGAAGTATTATTAATTAGCATTCCGCCCGGGACTTCGGGAAAATCATGTACCTTATGTTCATAACGGATAATGTAGGATTCTATTAGTGAAATAATTATCAAATCGGTCCAGTAGTTTCGGAGCCTATTCAATGCAAACAACCAATCAAATCTTTCTTCTTTATAATATTAGTATAGACTACTCGTATGGTTGGCCGTGTGAGTCCTCGGCAGAGTAGAATAGGACCACCCTCTTCCTTACTGAGGTGCCGTACAAGGCGACTAAGGTAAATATGCAAGCAAGTTCATCTGCACACAGAAAAGGAAAACTCTGCAATTATATCAAAACCCTCGCCAACCCGTCTGCCAAGCGTGGTGAGTATGGCATTTACCCCTCATGTTATTGAGGGAGGCCCGTGCCCCATCAGTGGGGACGTTATGGGCTGATGATGATGATGGTAAATCTATTTTATGAATGACTGGTTATGACAGGTTGTCTTTTACCTGATCTGCCAAATAAAAAATGATTAATTTGCCACAATTTGGTAACTTAAATATTAAAAACATAAAAAAAATATGAAAAGCAGCAAATAGGTCCAGGACTCAGCGTGTTGCTGTGGCAGAACCATCAGCAGCTGATATTCTGTCCTGGCCTTATCCAGAAAAAAAACTTAAATAGGTTACCCACTTAACCAACTCCGAGTTTATAAATTCGAAATAAATAAATGGATACACTCGGGAGCAGCTCATGCTGAACAATTTTTAGTTATAATAATAAAAGATAAAACTGTCTAAATCGTAGATCATGAACAAGTGTACCGAAATGAAATGATAGGTTGTGGTAGCAGCTTGTCGTCTGTAATACAACCAAATCCTAGAGTATTTACTTTTACAATAGGCTTGGGTAATAGAGCTGGCGCCTGGCATATTCCGTCTTTTTCCTTCGCACCCAATCTAATTTGAAAGGCAGAAATTATAGAAAACTTGCTTTCCGCCTGCGGCTTCACCCGCGGAGACTACAGGTTATATCGTAGCCTGTGTCCTTCTTCAAGGTTTTAATTTATCTCTGTAACCAATTTCGTCAAAATCGGTTCAGTAGTTAAACGCTGAAAGAGTTTCTTGCCTGTTCTTCTCTGGGGAAGACTGCTTCTTTGAGAATAGGGGTAGGGTCAGTAGGGTCAATAGAACGAATGCGTATGTATGTATTTAAATCCTTTAATGTGTGTTTGTATGTATTTCAAGTAATCTTGACTTGTTTTAAGTGGCATCCTGAATAAAATAAAGATTTATTATATTCTACCAGACAGACAGATTTTCGAATTTATAATATTAGTAGGTTTTTTTAGTTGACTAACCTGCACTCTAGCCAAGAGTTGGTCCTTGTCGATCCAGAGGATGGAGTTCATGTCACAGGTGTCTAGGACCACGATGGGCCTGGTCTCCCGTTCAGGGCAGGATATGGACCCAGATACCGACGTCCCGCCACCGAACGGAATGATCACGAAGCGGTGGCGAGATGCGCTGCGGACTATTGCTTCCACCTGAAGAAACAAATGAAATTGTATAGTATACAGGAATGAAAATACGTGGCCCCAATATCGGCATGGTGAACAGCATCTTGGCCCTTCCAGAAACTGGTTTGGCCAAGATGCTTATATGTTGGTATAAAAAATATTTAGAAGATAGAGATTAACTATTGTTTTAGGCTAAGTTTCAACTGTGAGTGTCACGATGAGGGTGACATTATATGTATAAAACCCATAAAAATAAAATTAGATTTAAAAAAAAATTGACTAACTAACGCTTATCGTCAACGCTAGCCGTCAACGCGAACTGTAATTACGCATAGAATAAAGCTGAGAAGAATACTGGGCGTACTTTAGAGTTATTTATAATAGCTAGTAAAAGTCCATATCAAGATATGTTGCAAAGAAAGACATTGAGTAAAAACTAATTCGGACAAATGACTACCCCAGTTATCAATAATCCAGAATATCCCATGTTATCAAGAATACAGAAGATAGAGCAATAATAGACTCGTAATCTGATTTTCAAAAATACTAGGTTGGGTCAAACCCAAAGTAAGAATTAATGAGCATAAGAAGATAAAGAAGTTGTTGATTTTATTATGTAGAGTTTATATTTGAAATATGCAACAAAACAACGTTAGTTTGAAGTAAATGTTTGTCAATCAATTTCTTGCTAGTCAGTCAATGTTTAATGCTATATTTCATGTAACATTTGAGGGTTACCTAAAATATTTCAAAGAAGTGAATTACATTGGTTCTTTTAACTCTTCGCCTATTTACAAAGGTGCGGTCTTCCCCCAAGAAGAATAGGCAAGAATGAAGAAACTCCGAGGTGTGAATATAATGTTACGGATTAACACGGTGTTTATGAAATTATGTTTCTATTTCTTTTTCTGTTTATTTATTTGTTTGTTTGCTGATTCATGTTTATTTGTATGTTTGTCTATTACAGTGTTTGCAGATATTCCTCTCTATTTTATGTCAATTGAATAAAGTATCAATCTATCTAATGGTGAATTCACTTCAGGTCAAGATTACGAATTTTCGACCTTCAAAAGTCATCAACAGGATGACCTTTGAAGGTCGAATACGTTGAATTGACACAGTTTTGTTTTTTAGGTAGAGTTTACGAACACACTACAAATGTGACACATCGTTTGTGTACAAATCAAACAGTGCCAAGAGGATAGATTGATTCATAATGAGTTCTTGAGAAACTTCGTGTGAACGAATTTAATCAAATATGCTGTGTTTCCTACAATAAAGCTTACATACATAACTGCTGTAATTTCATTAAGAAAATATGGCTAAATTCGAAACATTACGAAACATTTGTTATTGTATTGTATCTTTGAATTATAGCTAAGCAGAAATTAGTGTAATTAGACTTTTATTGAATGACTAAGCTCTATGTAGCCCGACACAGGTTGCAGTGTAACCCAGTTCGGGCATAACACTGTTAGTCTGCATTTATGTTTATGTAACTTTACGCATTTTAGAGAAATAAACATTTTTTTATTATTATTGACAATAATTTTTTGTTTTGCCGCAAAAAGAGTTAAAATTAACTTTAAAATGTTTCTCCAGTAGTCACTCTTCCCATGGACTGAATTAGAATAATTAATATTTTACGAATTTTAGTAGGCTGTAAACTTGCTGTAAATAAGTTTTTGTTGTTTCATTATTATTTATTCTTCTGTGCTCTTGTCGGTGGAGTATCTGCCACTCTTTACGTCTTTCAGCCAGTCCTTTGACTTCCTGATACGACATGAGATTAATTTTCTCCTTCACTTGATCCATAAAGTTTTTACTAGTCTTTATTTATTACTTATAATATTATTTATTACTAGTCTAAAAATACAAATTATGTTTTTGTAAATAAATCCAAAGCCATTACGCCTAAATTAACGTTTTCACACATTTTTTCTTTTTTAACTCACGTGGACGTATTTTACCATTTATTTTTGCTCAATGCACTGACATTAGTAAGCACTTCATGTGCATTGTATGCCTTACCTGCTCATGCGTCTCGGGCCACACTACAGCATCAGGTATCCTCTTGAAAGTGTTTTCCCTTAAGCTGACTATATCCTTTAACGTTTGACCATGTGCTCGGATGTACCTGACAACATTATTATTTAGATTCAAAATTCGAAACATTTACTTGGTACAAAAAATTCACACTACAACACATAAAAAATAGGACTAGAACACAAACAGAAAACGTTAACACAATGTAATATAACATAACGTAATAAAAATAGACAACACAATATAAATAACTAGCTGATGCCCGCAACTTCGTTTGCGTGTTAATTTTTTTTTGTACAGAGTACACAGATTGAAAACATCTATCTTACGTGATTTAGATTTTTACATACAAAAGTTTTTTCCCGCTAACTCCCGTTCCCGTGGGAATTTCGGGAATTCCTTTCTTAGTGCACCTCTACGGTACCTAAGCTACGTCCCTTCCAAATTTCAAGTGCTTACGTTTAGCCGTTTAGGCTGTGCGTTGATATGTCAGTCAGTCAGTCAGTTTCTCCTTTTATATATTTAGACTAGCTTTCCGCCCGCGGCTCCGCCCGCGTGGACTACAGGTTATATCGTGCCCAACTGTGGGATAAAATGTAGCCTATGTCCTTTCCCAGGCTCTAATCTATCTCTGTACCAAAATTCATCAAAATCGGTTCAGCGGTTTAGGCGTGAAAAGGTAACAGACAGACAGACAGAGTTACTTTCGCATTTATAATATTAGTAGGGATATTGGATGCTGTGTCAAATGCGCTCAGTATGTGTTGAAGCCTACCTAGGCCTCAACGCTGGCTGGTTTTCAGCTGTGCCCTAAGTGCGCGTGGGTACATAGCTCGCAGAAAAGATATACGCGCGCAGAAAGCAATAGTTATATTAACATTTGTCTTTACTTCAAGTCTTATAGAGCAACAGGTGGACGTATTTTTTAGCGCTCAGAAACGGCATTTTTTTATTATAAGATGGGTTAACTCTTGACCTCAATCTTCACCATAAAGGTCAAAGATGAGGTCGACGATGGAGCGAGTTAACCCAGAAAATGCCTATAAAGGCACTGGTACTCTCACGCACCGACGGAACACAGCAGGCTGTTTGGCGTCGGACTTCGGTAGGAGGGTGGTCGCGAATCAGACGGCCCTTTACAGAGCCTACAACACCGCATGAGACCATAGGACGACACCTCAGATTCAGAAAAAAAATGAAGTGTCGTTGCCTGGGTTGGATTACTAGGAGACAGGTCTCATTTGTGTTTCCTTAGTCGCCTCTTACGACACCCACGGAAAGAGATGGGGTGGTGTTATTCTCAACCGATCACCACACGGCAAGATCCATTGTTTGTTGGAGGGCCAGCAAACAATACACTTAAAAAAATCACTGTCATTCAGTTATCAAAGTGTGGCGATTTCTTTATGAGCATTTAATCAGAATAAGTCAAGCTTCAGTCAAACAAAGTATGGCAATTTCATTTATGACTTACCTAATATTCCAGCCTATTTTGAGTTTTTATTGCATTGTGTTTTTTATGTCAAACCAAATATGTAATGGAAACTTTTTTTTAATGTTTTTTTTTTTGGTTTTAAGCGAAGCTCAAGCACAAACATTAAAAATCTTACATACATACGCTCACGCCTAATAATCCCTAACGGGGTAGGCAGAGCATCAGTGGTTCTAGCGAACTAATTGATGCCACGTTTGACACACATTGTGAGGGTTATCAGATGGAACAAGTTGTATAATGGTGAGAGGTGGTCAGCCTGTTGCCCATTATACAGCAAAACCCTCGTATCCCACTAGTCCCACTTACAGACTTTTACTGTATAACTGAGAAGAGTAGGTAGCTGGCATATTCTTTTTAACCGTGTCGTGATCGGTTGAGAATAACACCACCCCATCTCTTTCCGTGGGTGTCGTAAGAGGCGACTAAGGAAACACAATGAGACCTGCCTCCTCCAGCTTGCTGTGTTCCGTCGGTGCGTGGGAGTACCAGTGCCTTTATATGCATTTTCTGGGTTAACTCGCTCCATCGTCGACTCATCTTTGACCTTATGGCCCATCTTATAATAAAAAATAAAAAAAAGTTTTCTTCACTGCCAGTCCAGCATGGAAGTATTTTAGCAATATTCATCGGGAAACTTTTGGATGTAGTGAAAAAGCTGATAGTATGTACATCTGTTTACCTGTCCTCTCCTTCCACGCTGGTGGTAGCTATATTCTGCAGCTCTTGCCTCACGTTGGCAGGCAGTCTACTCTCAGGGTAGGATGAAGGTAGCTCCGGGATCTTCGGAGGAAAGTTGATGTCGATGTTGAACGTCGTCGAAGCGAATTCCGCGAAGTTAGTGAGATGTTTACCGCCAATTGCGTATCTGTAATGTTAATATTTGTCTGTTTTGCATATAAATATGTTTATATGTCACTTTAACATTGTTAAACCCGTAATAATACGTATATTTTTTTGTTGAAAAGTAAAATCTGACGAATATAAAAAGTCATAGAAGTTGTCATTATGATGTTAGTAATCTTTTGCGTGGTTATTGGTGTTTTACAATTACCCCTGTGTAGTCTTCTAATAAGGTCGTCTAAGGCTGCCAAGAGGGCGGCTGAAACCTTTTTATTTTATTGTAGATTGATTGTAGATAAAAAAATGTCGGATAAATTCAAAAGATCCAGAATGCGGTAGCTGAGATAAATTTCTTCTTCTTAGCAGCCCATATACACCGAGGGGCACGGACCTCCCTTTGAAACACGGAGGGGATTTAGTTAGGCCATAATCCACCACGCTGCGCTGGCCCAATGCGGGTTGGTGGACCGCTCGTCTTTCGAAAATGAATTTTCTTAGACGTGCGGGTTTCATCACGAAGTTTTCCTTTACCGCTGAGCAAGTGATAATTATAATTAATTTTAAATTCGTAAGTACATAAATCCGAAAAGACGAATTTTGTGGTACAGGCCCGCACAAGGATTTGAACCCGCAACCTTCCGGTTATAAATCTGGCTCATACTTACTGGGCTATTACCGCTTGAGGCCGGCCCAATTAACAAATGATTTGTTTGTATTGGGAGTGCCTAGCTCTTTCCCTAGAGATCGGTAGGTTTCAGATAAAGTTTGCTAAATAAAAGGTATCTTTCTTATCCTAACAGCAAGAGTGCACGCATGTGGTAACCTGCCGATCGCGTTAAAAATGTGGAATGAAACGCATCGCGGCTGCTTCACAACTTTTAGACAAAAATAGCTAATTGCGATGATTTTTTGTCAATAATTCTTTAATTAAAATCGTTGTATTACCGACGTACCGTAAACATAAACAGCTTGTAACTTTTAAACGGTTACACCAGTTATGATTAACTATCTGATGCCCGCAACTTCGTTTGCGTGTTAATTTTTTCTTTTGAACAGATTACAAAAGTTTTTTCCCGCTAACTCCCGTTCCCGTGGGAATTTTGCAATATCCTGTTGCAACAAAGCTTTAAGTTTACTAAGGTACCTGCATGCCAAATTTCAAGCGTCTAACTTAAGCGGTTTAGATTTTTCATACAAAAGGATTTTCCCGCAAATTCCCGTTCCCGTGGGAATTTCGGGAATTCCTTTCTTAGTGCACCTCTACGGTACCTAAGCTACGTCCCTTCCAAATTTCAAGTGCCTACGTTTAGCCGTTTAGGCTGTGCGTTGATAAGTCAGTCAGTCAGTCAGTTTCTCCTATTATATATTGTTCGCGTCAGCTTTTGCGTTTCAATTCACAACATTTTAGCGTGATTGGCCTACTGCAGATTGACCATCTTATTTGAAGGCCTAAATGGGTAGCCGCGAGTGTAAAGTAAGTATTCAAATAAAACGAATCCGTCAAGCATTGTTCGACCATCGAATAAAGTTATAAATATTTGTATAAGTACTTAAACCGTTTTTATGACCACTAAGCGAAGTGGAATTTGTGGTCAAGTATAAATAACAGTACAGAACGTTAGACAATTCGACGGCCGGTTTGGTTGAGTGTTAGTGACGCTGCCTCTTGATCGGCGGGTCCTGGGTTCGATCCCCAGTCGGGGCAAACATTTGTGTGAAAAGCAGATGTTTGTTCTCGGGTCATGGGTGTTTGTGTTTGTCTTTATGTGTGTTCCGAGGGACCCACGACACAAGGGAAAACCTTAGTGTGGGCCTTTGAGTGTGTAGCGTTTATTTATATTATTTATTGCAATGTACTGCGGAAACCAGCGCTAACTTCATATACACACAGGTCGTAAGAGATAGCTTAGCAAATCTTAATTTTTTTATTATAAATCATATTATACAATAATTGCCGCATCAGTTAATTTGAAGTTATTAAAGTGGTTTCAACACACCAAACCTAAAATTCTTTCAATTTTGGCGATCTTTTTGTAGATTTCGCCAAAGTTCAGTGTCACGGTCCAGTGTCGCCAAGAAGTGTATTTTCCAGTGTAATTTCTTCTAAGATTAAGTTGGGAGACTGCTTGGCTCCTACCATACTCTTATTCTACAAAACTCTTTTTTACCAGCCCATATACGTCCCCACTGAGGGGCACCACGCCGGCGCCGGCCCAATGAGGGTTCGTGGACCCAAAACCGTTTCATTAAATACTAATCGAACGATAAAACTAAATCTATCAAAAAATTTACTGACGTGTTCTCACTTAAAATATATCAGGTTCTACTTTTTTATTTATTATAACATGGGTTAACTCTTGACCTCAATCTTGACCATGAGGTCAAAGATGAGGTCGACGATGGAGCGAGTTAACCCAGAAAATTCCTACAAAGGCACTGGTTCTCCCACGCACCGACGGAACACAGCAAGCTGTTTGGCGTCGGACTTCGGTAGGAAGGTCAAACTAGACAGCCCTTTACAGAGCCTACCACACCACATGAGATCATAGGACGACACCTCAGATTCAGAAAAAAATGAAATGTCGTTGCCTGGGATGGATTACTAGGAGGCAGGTCTCATTTGTATTTCCTTAGTCGCCTCTTACGACACCCACGGAAAGAGATGAGGGTGTTATTCTCAACCGATCACCACACTATAATTTCCCTACGACATTATACGTATTTCCCTACCATATATACAGTCACATCTTATTTATATCCTTTTCGGGGTAGGCAGATCGTTATGTGGTTCTTGCACCACTTAATAGAATATGAGTAGTCGTTTTTGATGTCTACATGCGTAGACTTTTGCCAACAATACAACAATTTCGAAGACTTGGCAGCTGGTACATTCTATGTTTTCCCTTCAATGCCAGTCCAGCGTGAAAGAAATCATCACAATTTTTTTTTATAAGATGGGTAACTCTTGACCTCAATCTTCACCATAAAGGTCAAAGATGAGGTCGACGATGGAGCGAGTTAACCCAAAAAATGCCTACAAAGGCACTGGTTCTCCTATGCACCGACGGAACACAGCAAGCTGTTTGGCGTCGGACTTCGGTAGGAGGGTGGTCGCGAACCAGACAGCCCTTTACAGAGCCTACCACACCGCATGAGACCATAGGACGACACCTCAGATTCAGAAAAAAAATGAAGTATCGTTGCCTGGGATGGATTACTAGGAAGCAGGTCTCATTTGTATTTCCTTAGTCGTCTCTTACGACACCCACGGAAAGAGATGGGGTGGTGTTATTCTCAACCGATCACCTCACGGCAAAATCTAATAAAGGCAATGTCAAAGTCATCATGTAAAGTCTTGTCGCATGGTACAATGTCACGTTTCACAATAACAACTGTGTATGCATTCGCGGTACGCCAGATCATTGCAGATTGTTCTCGGTTCTGTCAATATTGCATATTGCACTCGACGGTGGTACAGTCACGAGCATTAATATATAATACATTCTCTAAAATATCTTGGCCCTTACCATTCAAAAAATATGCAAACAACAATTTGTTCTGAGTTACCTTACCTAATTACCTATAAGACAAAGCTTAGCATGCGATCTAATGTTGCAACGTCAATTTGAATTTTAAGGCCATTTCTATGTTATTGCTCGTGACTGTACCTTTAAAGTAAATGACTGTAAATACAATTTAAATTCTATGACACACTACGTAATCTGAATTCTAGTAGGTGAGGCTGCGAATTGTTTGACTTTACGACGTACTTACAGTTCTATTTGAAAAGACCTTCAACTTCCAACTTACGAGTACATGTTCAAGTTTTGCGAAAGTCACTCAATTTTGAATCATAAGTGTATTTTAAGAAAATACACTTGAATCGATTTTGACTATAAGTGTATAATAAAAAAAGTTTGTAATCGCAACCGGAAGGTAGCGGGTTCAAATTCTGGTACGTCGTTTCGGATTTATATATAGACTAGCTTTCCGCCCGCGGCTCCGCCCGCGTGGACTACAGGTTATATCGTGCCCAACTGTGAGATAAAATGTAGCCTATGTCCTTTTTCAAGCTTTAATCTATCTCTGTATACAATTTCATCAAAATCGGTTCATTAGTTTAGGCGTGAAAGACGGACAGACAGATAGACAGAGTTACTTTCGCATTTATAATATTAGTAAGGATTTTTCATTACTTATCGTGATGTAAACTGCACGTCTAAGAAAATTCGTTTTCGAAAGGCCGTTCACTTTAGGTACAGTTGTAAAATATTAAATGTAAAATACTAAAAACCACAAATAAGACATTCTAACCTGACGTAATTCTTTTAAAACACACGTGAATTTTATAGCCATTTTCTTCTATGAATGAAGTTGTAACACTTTAGTGCAAATTACTGCGACCACACAGCATAATAGAATGGTTGTAAACCATGATTGCCAGTCAACTGTAGTAAAGCCCTAAATGCATTTTACACTGTTAAAAGTAAATAGACCAACCCTACCTACTATAATTAACGCCATTCATACATAAGACAATGATTTGGTAATGTATAGTCTTGATAAGACGTAGTTAGTTAATTGATTGATTAGCTTTCCCGGAACTTCGTTATTCCAGTGGGAATTCGGTGGAGAGTGAGATTTGGCATAGCTAAAGTTAGTAGGTATGAAAGAGAAGCGCAGAAAACGATAATAAAAATAAATAAATAAAAACTATCCAATTTCGATCACTAACACATGCAACGAAAAATAGAACGTTCCATATTGAAATAGAGCAGAGATAAAGTAATGTAATGAGCCAGACTTGTAACGGAAAGTCCTGGTGCGAGCCTGTACACTCAAGAGCACATCAAGCTTGACACTTTGGACTTTGGACCGGCCCTGCATTGTATGGCGCGCAGTATAAATCAGAGCTCAGCTTAAACTGATAGTCTAAAGCGTGACCTGCTCTTGACTGTACCTCTAAATTCGTCTTTTCGGATTTATGTACGGATTCACTATTAAATATCACTTCCTCTTCGGTGAAGGAAAACATCGTGCATGATGAATAACGTCTAAGAAGAATCGTTTCAAAAGGCGCGTGGTCCACCAAGCCGCATTGGGCCAGCGCGTTATAGACTGTGGCCTAAAACCCCTTCATGTTTCGAAGGGAGGCCCGTGCCCATGGGCTGATAAAAAATATTAAAATAAGCCAAAGACCGAGTGAAAATGTTAATGAACTCATTCTAATTGCAAGATTCGCTAACAAGTCATATGGTGCGCGCGCGTGAATAAGTAGGAAATGCCAATTTTGCGCTGATCTCTACGCCTACGATACTACGCTCCTGAATTCGGAATACACCAGTAATGTCTTGACCGAACTACTTTCTGTCACACGCATACAGATGGTGAAACTAATTTTATTTTTTAATACATGTTCTAAATTTTTCTATAATGATGTTGAACTGAGGGAATGAGCCTGGTAACCCACGACACAGGGAATCCTAGTGTGGGTACCTACCATGAAGCACTGTTTAATTTACTGTCTCTTTTTTCTGAATAAATACTTTTTTTTTGTCATGTTGATTACCTACGTACTGTTAAAGAACCCAATGTCCCTCGCTACTTTGTATTATTTGATTGTAAGTAATCACTAATTACTATACCTTAACAATCCATGTGTATAGGTATTGGTAATATAATAAGTATTATACCTATGTAATGTGTATCATTACATTTTTGTTTTGCATACAGGGCTTCAGGTATCTCTCTTTCAACCTCTCGGGTGGTTAATCAGTCCATGAAACTGAACAACTTCCCCAAGGAACAAAGGTCGAAGTGTGGTGTTCAGCAAATAATTGCAAGATTCGTCTTCTCAAAATAATGTATTATGATTATGCATGTTTTCTTTTTACTGTTAAAATAAAACTTGTACTTATTTAGTACTTAAAATGATTTCCTTATAATATTATTGTTGTGCACATTTTATGTCCGCTTTACCTTGTCCAATATCGCTCTATAGGTCTGCAGTAAAAACTTTTTAATTAGAAATCAGCAGAGCCTATTGTGACGTCTGTATGTACTTATCTTTATGTTTGTTATTGAACTTATTAATTGAAAAAAATAAATACATTATTTAGCATCAGTTACCCGAACATTCATTATCACACCTCAAGGACAGTTGAATAACCATTTACACGTTTCACGAATAAAATTATCTCTTCAACAGAATTGTTCAAAAACAATTTGAAAAACAAAAAATCCCTGGGTGTCATTAATTTATTCTCATTGTAACACTTTATTAATTTGAACTAGATTGACGGATTAACTAGTGCCTTATTAAAATGTGATGTAATTTTACGTATCATGTATGTTTTCTTCTGAGCCCCGATTCTGTAACTTCAATTGTGTTGTCGATGGAATGGTCGCCATTGTATCCGTTTAGCTTGGGTGGTGAAATTGAGAACTATCCAAATTTCATACATCTAATGACGGCTGTTTTGACTCCTGGCGATATCGCCAACTGAATTTTCAGTTTTCAGAATTTTCTAGGCAGTTTACAACTTAACATTCGGTTGGCGGTGGCGCTGTTGGTCGGGGTGGCTGTCAGCAAGTATATGAAAATTAAAGTTTTCAATTTCGCCACCTGAACAGATACAATGGCCTCCATTCCATCGACACACAACTGAAGTTACAGAATCGGGGCCCAGGGTCTCTGGCAGTGCATTCGATAAATATCATCTCGATTTCAACTGAACGGAATGTCAAAAGCTCGAACATTGCTCATTTTACAGCTGATGTAAACTAATTAAGCTCGGCCTAGTTTAAATACTAGTATTTCATTTTATAATATCATTGTATGTTTTCAATAAATAAATAAATAAATAAATAAATAAATTCAGCAACGTAAAGCGGTGCTGATAGAATAATAATAGTTTTACAGGGAAAATGGAGTGACATCTTCTTCTTATCGTGTAGGTATAGTCAAGTGTGTGGCGAACTTGGCTAACCCGGTGTCAGAGTTTTCAAACAGCATAATGGCCTCCGGTTTTAACGACTGTAGTCAATCGACAACAGCCGGGACCAACAGCTTAGCGTAGGAAACGCTCGTGATAAATTGACACTTTGTTAACCCATCAGATTTTCTGCCTCTGTGTACGTTGCTTAACCTCACTGATCGGTTTAGATCAGCGAGCGCCACTGGGCTACGCATGATGCATCTGTTCATAAAAATAGCCAGGATAAAAGGTCTTCCCTTACCTGTTTCCGGTGAATGTTGGTTTGCCTTCGACGATCCGGAACATGGAATCCTTGTAGCCCCACCCGTACCATTTCAGCAGCTCTTGTCTGTGAACAAACATGTGTATTAATACAAGGCTTGGCTGAATAAAATTGAGCTTACGATATAAAAAGAGTCAAGGTAAAAATTATAAACAATCCGCTTTGGTAGCTCTTTGCAGTTTCGGGACGTGTATGTGCTAATGATGATGATAGGTACTTCCCAAAATCAAATACCTACCTACAGCTTTTACTTCTTTAAATCTTTAATAACTTTTAAATTTAAAAAAACGCATCTCTTCCAATTTTCATTACGCGTAACTTTAAAACAGCTGAAACAATTTTGATAAAAGAAATCAAAGAACCATCTCGATAACGTCAGCTTTCAAACAAAAAAACGCATCAAAATCGGTCCATTAGTTTAGGAGTTACGCTGCTACAGACATACCACAGACATACAGATATACACACGTCAAACTTATATAACACCCCTCTTTTTTATTGGGGGTTAAAAATGAAAAAGGTATTTGTTTCTCAAAATGCTCTGCAGCGGCTGCCTTTATCTGTTAACAATCGAAAAATTTTAAACTCCATAGGTCTTTATTTTTCTAAAAAGTATTTACAACTGGTAATGTATTTATCGTAGGTTAATCGCAGGCCATAGATAGATAGATACCCTTATTACAACTGCCGTTTTAATACAACATAGGTACTATCGAAACGAATTTAATATTACTTAATCACTTACATTTTTTGTGTTGTTTAAAAACATAGAAAAAAGATTATAGGTGTAATTTGTGTAGTAGTAAATTCTATAGGTAGTAACTACTTCTAAAAGTATACTTAATTAAAATTTATTTAAAAGACATTGTTAAAATCTATTCAACGTGGGCGTAGGTATTAGGTATGTTGATTTTCTTTCTCATTAATAAATTACGTCAATTTCAATATTAATACCTATCTTCTACTATATAAAAATAAGTCGGGTTTTCCTTCCTGACGCTATAACTCCAGAACGCATGAACCGATTTCCACGGTTTTGCATTCGTTGGAAAGGTCTCGGGCTCCGTGAGGTTTATAGGATAATTTTTATTTTAAAAAAAATTAGGACGCGGGCGGAAAGCTAGTTTAGGTATTTTAAAAAAGACCGTCAATGTAAAAAAATGGGGCAGTTCACAAAGTAGGTACTGAGAACTAGCTTTCCGCCCGGGATTTCGTTCCCGTGGGAATTCAGGAAAATTATGTAGCCTATGTTCATCTGGGATAATGTAGGATTTCAATGGTGACAGAATTTTTCAAATCGGTCCAATGCAACAAACAAACAATCAAATCTTTCCTCTTTATTATATTAGTAGGTATAAGGCCAGTGTTCACCAAAAATTTAACCAACGGTTAAACCGCGGTTAGAAGCTAACCAGACAAAATGTCAAAAAAAATGTATGAAAATGACATTGTCAAATCTCTGGTTAGCTGATAACCGTTGGTTATATTCTTGGTGAACACGGGCCTAAGTAGATTACAATATTACGGGTTTGAGAACGTTATAGTGACAGCTATAAAAAGTAAATAAATGCGGGTCGCCTGTTGAAGACCTACGCCCAGGTTATTCTTAATTTCTTTATATTTGAGTGTTGGAGGCCAAGAATCCACTTCGGGTCGTTGAGCCTACATTCTAGCTAGGATACCAATTTCTATAGTACTTTGAGACCTTTATTGCGGTGTGAATAAACATTTTTTTTTAAAGATTTAGTATTTTTAGAACGCTTCCCGCGTGAGGGATATTCACAAATAATTGTAATAAATAATGTAATAATAAAATAATGTAATTAAAATTAAAAATCGTTAGTAGATTTCGCCCTCTACTTCGAATAAGTGACGTGAGTCTTGTTCTCCGTACGAGACACAGATGGCGCTAACCTACACGCATGACGTAATGAGCTTAGTATGGGAATGAAAAATTTCGCTGCTTGATTCGAAGGCACGATAGCTCACTGGTTAGAGTACTAGGAGATCTAATACTGGGGTCGTAAGTTCAACTACCATAATTATTTTTAGATTTTTTAGTTTGCGGAAATTGTCTACGGAGGCGTCATTCATCTGACCCTAAGGCCTGTGTTCACCAAAAATATAACCAATGGTTAAACAGCGGTTAGAAGCTAATCAGACAAAATGTCAAAAAAATGTATGAAAATGACATTGTCAAATCTCTGGTTAGCTGCTAATCGTTGGTTAATTTTGGTGAACACTGGCCTTAATGATAATTGAAATGACATTTGTGAGTAAGACGTATTTAACAAACACAAATTCACAAACAAGTTAGTCACCTTGTCACTGTGTAATACCTAAGATCTAACTAAAATCTAAACATTCAGTAATGCCTATGCCAATAAATGCGGTTTAGCATCACGTACAGTGCCAAATATTCTAGCAAGGGTTAACTCTTGACCGTAATCATGACCAAGGTCATTAATGAGATCGAAGATGGAGCGAGGTAACCCAGAAAATGCTTATAAGGCACTGGTATTCTCACGCACCAACGGAACCACAACGGAACATAGCAAGCTGTTTGGCATCGGACTTCGGTAGGACCTACTGAGACTACTTGTTTTTTTTTCCAATTTGAGCCGAGAACACTAAAAATCTTTATGTCCGTCATCATCAGTTTGTTTTTAAATAAACACAAGACTCAACTCATAAAATCATAATGTCCTTCTAGCAAACTGACATTTACTCAAAATATCCTCTAAGTCATACATAAAGGACATGATGACCTGAGATGTATGTTTTAGTAGGTATTAAAATTAAACTAGGTGACAATTAATTTTTGGGAAAGGAAAAATGTTCGGCGCGAATGGGACTTGAACCCACGACCACAGAATAAATAATAGTACTAACACGACCCCAGGATTAGACCTCCTGGTCCTCTAACCAACTGAGCATTCTCTTCCTAAGCAACATTACCGCTTGACTTGAAGACACGATAGCTCAGTTGGTTAGATCACTAGGAGATCTTATCCAGGGGTGATGGGTTCAAGTACCACTAGCACCGTAATTTTTTTATTTTTCTAAAATTATTTGTGAAAATCCCTCACGCTGGTAGCATGTCAAAACTACTATACTAGGTGATATCAGGAAGAAAAAAAAATCATATGGAATGCTTGAAGTGATTTAAAACACCTACGTATTCAACCTAGAAGATTCCCTAGCGTATTCACCTGGGTGATCATAATGGAATAATCCATCATGTAAATATTTTAGAGGCCTTACTCTTTATTGGCAGTACATTTTGCATACTTATACCTACAATGTGAAAACCTTTTGACCTTCCGCGTCTATCTTTTGTTTTCTTTTTTGACATTCCGACATTGAGGGCGGGATAATGAGCTTTCGGATATGATTTTTTTGGTGTTTTTTTGATATTAAACATTTATACATAATTCAATGTAAGGCCAAGGCGCTTATTAGGGATATCGGCAAAAGGTTAATGGACAGAGGGGGTGATCCGCGCGCCGGGTCTTTCCTGGTCCAAAGACTCTCCATCGCGATTCAACGCGGTAACGCTGCGAGCGTGATGGGGACCTTTGCTCCGGGTGAGACTCGGGCCGGATTTTAACTTGAACTTTTTGTTTCATATTTAATTTTATTAGTTTTAAGTTTTGACATGTAATTAGGTATTCTAATGATTGACAAATAAATGGACGTATTAATTAAAAAAAAAATGTAATTTTTCAAAATTATTCATATCTACCAGTTATAAATTCAAAAAAACTGTTTAGACAACCGTTAAAGTTTTGTTTCCCGTCGGTTAAAATCACTGTCCAAAAGCATATTAAATTGTTAGAAAAACTTTCTGGGATGATTCTTCTTATACGACAATTAACCACTTTCCCCAGGAACCTATACGGGGTTAATTTAAATTAGTAAGCCAAACATTACGGGGTGATTGTACCCGAGAAAATGAACAACTTACATCCTTAGATCACATATGAAATTTAAAAAAAAAATTGTCGACTTCTCATACTAAGGCAAGTAGCATGATCGCACGTGTTGTATGGAAAGGCGAATTTTTTTCCTTTTACGACCTATGTTCTTAGGGGGAAGAGGTTTGTTTGGATCGTAGCAAGTGGCAATCTGTGATCTCTGCCTACCCCAATGGGACAAAGGCATGAGCTTATGTATGCATGTATGTTTTCTTCGGGGATTTTTTTTTCGTTTAGTTCAATAACGTCCTCCTTAATTGCTAACTAATTGAGTGAATTTAACCCAATATCATTTCTTCAAGAAAAAAAATCGATTTCACATAAATAAATAAACCGTACATCATTAAGCGTATGACGTGATTTCACTAATTAAAAGTTACAAGGTTGGTTAAATGTTTTGGACTATTTAATGCGTTGCCTAGCCATAAGGTCTCGTAAAGGTGATGTCGATTTTATTCGCAAATTCTGCATATGTTGGTTGACTTTGAATTAGAATGAGCCACGAAACAGAACATTCCCAATTTTTTTTATTTTCTAAAGGACCACACTGTTGGCCGCTGATGGCCTTTACAGCTTCACCAAGCAAGCGAGCGCAAATGGCTCTCAGCCCAATCAGTTTAGGGACCATCCATAAATTACGTCAAACAAATTCCATGATTTTTTGACCCCTCCCCCCTCCTTGTCACAGCTGGTCACATTTGTAAGACTCCCCCCTCCCTAGCGTGACGTCACATATTTTGCATATTTTCCATTTTTTGTAATTTTTTAATAAAAGCAGTACACTTAATAGTGTTGTTATTTTTTTTGGGAACTCAAAACTCATTGTTTCAACCAAAGTAAAAACGGAAAAAGAGTGCTTGGGACTGAGGAAGTTAAGTTTGTCGTTAAAAGTTAACGCGTTTTGATACTCATAACACATTCTGAAATATGACGTCACGAAACTTATGACCCCTCCCACCCCCTTGTCACACAATGCCACACTTTGTCGACCCCTCCCCTCCCCTTAACGTGTGACGTAATTTATGGATGGTTCCTTAAGTAACAGGTCTAAGGGCACCCCCTGTGGGGCTCGAACCTCTCCTTAGGGCGTTACTGGGAGAAGGGAGTCGGACATACGTTTGAGTAGAGAAGCGGCTGGGTACTTACCGATCTCGCGAATCGGGTCGGAGATGACAAGGTATAGCGACGATGGCCCTCGCCGGCGAGGACGAAATCGCGGTCTGTGTGGTGTATGCGCAAAAGAACATCATATTGACGGCCGGTTTGGTCGAGTGGTAGTGACGCTGCCTCTCGATCGGCGGGTCCTGGGTTCGATTCCCAGTCGGGGCAAATATTTGTGTAAAAAGCAGATGTTTGTTCTCGGGTCATGGGTGTTTGTGTCTGTCTTTGTGTGTTCCAAGGGACCCACGACACAAGGGAAAACCTTAATGTGGGCCTTTGAGTGTGAAGTGTCTTTTTTATATAAAAAAAAATCGCTTCCATCTTCCATAGGTACATCCTGAAGGATAAGCTGATTGCCATAGTAACACACACATATGTAAGCTCACGCCTGTTATCCCTAACGGGGTAGGCAGAGCATCAGTGGTCATAGCGAACCACCTGATGCCACGTTTGACACAAATTATGAAGGTTATCAGATGGAACATGTAAGAGAAGTCGAAATTTTTTTTTGGGAACTTCATATGGTCTCGGGGGAAGTTGTTCAGTTTCTTAAGGAGAATTTCGGTCTAGTTTCACTAATATTATAAAGAGGAAAGATTTGTATTTTTGTATGTAACGAATAAGCTCTGAAACTACTGGACCGATTTCAAAAATCCTTTCACCATTAGGATGCTACATTATCCCTAAGTAACACAGGCTACATAATTTTCCCGAATTCCCACGGGAACGACGTCCCGAGCGGAATGCTAGTTCAATGTAAAAATACTTCTGAATGTGGCCTATTTTGACCTACAACCGATGCTAGTCGATGAACGATTTCCCTGTGTTAACATCTATGTTTTTTTCGTATAAACATATTAAGTACCATTATTTACCTTTACCTTTTCGTATCTTTTATTGGAGGTTGGAGGTCCTACACAAAACTAATTTGTCTTAGCCTTTTTGCAAGTGTTGTTGTTGTAATACTTTCGTTGGGATTCCTTTTCATAAAAAAGATACAAACTAACTTATCAGTCTACATAGGATGTCTAATCTTTCTTAAATAATTTATTTTAAAAGTAAAAACCTACCGAATTTTTTCGTATCGTCAAATTCCATTTTCAATTCTTAATGCAACTTTGTAATTTGATGGAAGATAAAACCTGGGAAAGGAAAACAATGGAAAACAAAAATGCCGTGCCTAAAGCGTACGGTGATTATTTGCAAGTGCATGAAGGGATTTTCATAAAAGAAAAGATAGATTTCATATTTTTTTGATTATTCACAATCTTTAATATTAAGATTATTTTTAAGGAATTTTGTTCTTTGTGTGTAGGTAAGTTGAAATAAACAGTTAATTTTTTTATTTTTATAAAAGTTACTTTTTACCGTTATATAATGTTTAACGATACATCTGAAAAAATGCCACAAGGTATTTTGATTCAGGTATTACAACCTAACCTTAATTACTTGAATTCGCTTTCGTAAATCTGACCGTACAGTCTGTTTCCTCAGTTCCGTATCCCCCATGTTTCTTATGTAGAGGGCCGCATATCAGGTTAGGTACCACAAGCGCGCACTCTGTGCTGTTACGAAAAGGGCGAATTTACAATAAAAATAGGGTAACTTGATGCGTTGGCCTCTGTACTTAGGCCGTCTGAGCCAAAAAAATTTAACTTGGGGCATGTACAATGCAAAACGTGATGGTAAGCAATAAAGAAAAAAACAACTGGCTCAGCCAGCCCGATATCAGGCTGCTGGCTGAAACCACTTGTTTTTCAAAATTTCTGGAAAAGTATTGTTTCACAATGGTTGAAACTACTATGGATTCTATTACATATATCGCGTCACACCACTTTGAATCAGAAATAAATCCCCAAAACCCGTCAGGAGTTGAGATCTGAAGTGCTCGAAAGTGAAAATTCTGGCTGGTTGAGCCACATTTGTTTTTTTTTGGCAAAAGTATAGCGTCACTTACGAGGAAACCTTGGTCGATTGCTGTAACTTACGATTTGTTATCATGTAGATATGCGTGATCTCTTTAGGCGAGTTGGTTCAGACAGCCTAAAGAACATTGTTTCTTATCTGCTAGTGATAAGGTCCAAATTAAAATGAACTTGGCCCTTTAACTTGGGGCATGGATTGTACGTTGAAGCTAAAGATGTGAGAAAAGGATCTTGACGTAAAAAAATATTTACGTTTTATATTAGTTTTATAATGCCATGCCCCCCCCTGCCTCCACCCACGCTACGCCACTGATATTTACTCTAAGATTATCCGAAATATTTTTGAGAATCATGTTTGTTATCTGATAAACCGAAGTGTCGAATGAAGCCACGGTATTTGACCAAGGACTAGACTAGTGATTCCCTAAATTTCGGGAAACTAAGTAACCTTAAAGCAGGGGTTCCCAACCTTTTTTTGTCTACTGCCCACTTTAAGAATAAATTATTTTTTAACGCCCCCCTTTTTAAACATACTTAAAAACCGCTAAGTACTTATAACTGATTATTGAAACGCAACTTTATAGTATTCGGACAGAGTATCTTTTATTGAAAATAAAACAAACATAATCAATTCTTATATAAAAACCAATGTGAAGGTTGAATCTGATGCTGTTCAATAAGTTTGTTGATATCAGGTTCCAATTTACTCAAAAACAGCCGCAAGTCGCCACGTTCGGTAACACGCAAACGATTTCTCTTTTTAGTAAGCAGCGTTGCCACAGCACTAAAACCATGTTCACACAAATATGACGATGGGAATGCTATCAAGAATCGTTGAACAATTGACCACAATCCAGGGTACAATTGCAGGATCGGTTTTTGAAGCCAAAATTCTTGATATCCATTTTTGAACTTGATTTTTATTTCTTCGTTTGTTGTCAATTCTATAAGTTCTTCTTCCAGCTGAGGTGACATTGCTATGTTGACATTTGAAAACGGATCCAACACCCAGTCTGGTATTTCCAAGTTTAAAATGTCCTGGTATCGTTCGGTGAAGTCAATGTGGAGGTTTTCCAAATGTTGGCAGTAGGCAAACAAGTCGTCGTTACTGCAGGATACTGATAAATTCGGAAAATTGTGAAACTCACGTCTGCCCATATTCTTTTTGTGCAGAAGCAGTTTGGCTGCGAAAGCAGCAACGACATTTTTTGTTTTAATTAAATTTAGTTCATCGCCTTGCAGTTGGAGGTTCATGTCGTTGAACAATTTATACAGGTCTGTCATGTAAGCTATATCATTCTTTGATGTTATGAGCTTGTTGCGCAGTTCTGTATCTTTAGTTTCCAAGAACTCTATCACAGAGTCAAACAGGTTGTAAAATCGAATCAGACAATTGCCTCTTGACAGCCAACGAACTTCAGTATGAAGCAATAAACGGTTGAAATCTTCGTCATTAGTAACACAAAGCTGATGAAATAATCTATCATTCAAAGAGCTGCTACGGATTTTATTGACTGCTTTGATGACATATTGCAGTGATTGAAATAGTCGTTCACTTAAGTTTCTAGCAACCAAATGTTGTCTATGAATAACGCAATGTATAGCAAGGACATCTAGAATTTTATTTTTTAAGTACGCTATGAAGCCTTTATGGCGCCCTGTCATAGCCGGAGCGCCATCCGTAGCAACTGATATAATATTTTTCAAAGGAATCTCTTTCTCTTCACAAAACTTTTCCAATGTATTGAATATGGTTTCGCCTTTTGTATCTGTCTCCAAATTTCTGGCAAACAATAGTTCTTCACGTATTTTCTCATCTTTAATAAACCTCACGTAAGATAGCAACAACGCTTCATTAGTTGGTAAAGTGGACTCATCGAGCTGAATTGAGAATTGACTAGTCCTCAGATGATTGCACAATGATTCTTCAATGTTTTCAGCCATTTCATCAATTCGTCTTTGCACAGAATTATTACTCAAAGGAATTTTTCGGATAATATCTGCGGCCGGTTTATGAAGCACAGTAGTTATTACTTCCTTTATTGCTGGCAAAATTAACTCTTCTCCGATGTTGTGTGGTTTGCCTTTTTGAGCAATTAACAAAGAGATATTGTACGAAGCTCGAAGTCCGTCGTCATCTTGCTTAGCAGCCGCCGAAAATAGTTTTGATACACTTGGCTGAATATTATGCTTCTTCTCTAGGTCTTGAAAATATGCTACATTCTTGTCTTTCTTATCTGGATGCATTTTATTCAAATGATCTTGCAGTCTTGAAGGCTTCATTGCTTCGTTCGAAAATGTTTTTAGACATAGAAGACACAAAGGCGACGACGGGTTTGTGGGATTTTCAATAAATCCAAATTTAATATATTCCGCAGAGTATTGCCGTCTCTTCTTTTTTACTTCCGACATTGTTTTGTTTTGAGAAATACGTAAGTGTTATAATGAAGTACTGCTTATCTATTATGCGCGAAACCGCAAATGAAAATAAAATAAATTTACGTCGTTTATATAGGATTGCATAAGCAGCACGCACCAACAGGAATAAGACAAACGTGCATAAACTCGTTTATCTCATTCGACGCCCAATCGTACTCGACAAGCAAGAACAAGTATTATAGAACCAGCCGATTGATACAGGAATGTACAAATCGGATTATTTAACAAAAACTTGTTAAAACATGATTGCCCGCGGTCTATTATATCGAACCGAGTTTGAGCTATATCTTAATTAATATTAGTTGATGTTCACAAGATGTAGTCGAGAGTCGAGAGCTCAGTCGGTGTCTAAGAGTCTTCCTAGCTAGGTAGATGAAATTATAAATCGACCCCAAAGCCCTACACAACGCCCCCTTTTTTTTCTGGGTCTCTTACCGCCCCCCTTTAGGCCTGCAGCGCCCACAAGGGGGCGTTATCGCCCACGTTGGGAAAGACTGCCTTAAAGTAATAAAAACTGGTTGAGTTGAACTGTTGTTGGGTATAAACCTTGGCTGAAAGTTTGCGCGCTCGAGCTCTTATAAAGTATTTCATAAATATTTTTTTATTTCATTACGGCCTGTATTTTTCAACGCTATCACTGAGACCTAGCGCCGCTAGGCTAGCGGAGTACACTTTGAGTGTGGCTGGATTAGACGGAGTCTATATTATACTTATCTAGCTTTGTCCCACTGCTGGGGAAATGCCTGTATCTTTCGAATTTGTGCAACTCGTCTTTTTTTCCACGGCTCATCTAGCATACGAGTAACATGACCAGCCAAGACCTATTTCAGTTTAGTCCTATTCTGAACCCAACCGGCTTAGTAGCTAGACTTCCCATCCATTTATAAACTAACGCTTATAATCCCTGTCAGAGTAGGCAGAACCTTATGTGGTTCTAAAACATCTTGACGGCACATTAGATTAGGTCTTCTTCTTGAAAATATGCTACATTCTTGTCTTTCTTATCTTTCTTATCTCTTTCTTATCGAGTCGGTCATATATGGCGGAATTTCAAATTTTACTAGACCAGTATTTAGATTATTTTAATTTTATTAGATTATGTCTCTGTTTTCCTAATTAGATAACTAAAATAAAAACCTTTAAAGTAAGATATATTACGTTTGTAGCATTCACTTTTATCAAAAATTCGTAACTTTTAGATTAGATAAACTACCAGGTACCCGTAAGTAGGTCTTGTTGTCATAAAATATAAATATTGATGTGAAGTTCGTGTGTACTTTGTGGTGATTTTGTATGTTATTCACAGTATTCCTTTAAAATCTTAATTAAAATGTTATGTGGCGTTAGTGATTCTTGAGGTATTCTTGTGAATTTTGAAAAAGACAGTTTTGAGATTACGTGCAAAGAGAATTAATCAGCTGTTTGACCTGATAGGCAGTATGTCATAGTAGCACGATATTTCGTTTACCGACTAATTTGTCTCACTAAGCTAAAGACAAGGCTGCTGCAGAATTTACCATAAGGCAATGGCATTACTTAGTTGTAATTTTAGGTTCCATTTTGGGAAATTGTACAAAGTTATTTAGGTACAAAGGGATTTTGTTTCTTCCGCACATTTCCTCTGTTTTTTGAGTTGACCGTGATCCCAATATATTTTTTCAAATGTGGATTTTTAGAGATTTAGAGTTACTTTACTGACTGCTTAAACTGCCTACATTGAGGTATCACACTTAAAAATAAGTAAGTACCTACTGCAAAGTTCGCCATCCAACACAAGTTAAGTGAAATCCTAATGGCACCAAACGAACCGACGACTTCCGGAAAAAGCTTATCGAAAACATAATAATTTTACAAATTTAAAGGGAAATAAATCCGGATTTTGTAAGCATCAACATTTTTACAAAAGTATTTTTTGTCACTAAAAAAATACACGAAGTTCGAAGGCAGGCAGTTTTCCGGAAAAAACTTGCCAAGAATATATTGCTTCGACTAAATTGGCGGGAAATTAAACAAGAGCAGAATTATTTGTTGTTCTTACAAATGAATGCATTTGTATGTAAATATTTTTAGAGCAATGCCTAATTATATCCAGAAAACTGGAGCAACTTGCCGGTCGATCCAATTTGCCTAATTCAAATTATTACTTACCTAGTTTTGTTGGGATATTATTTTAAAGTGTCTCGAAATATCAACTGAGAGCTCAGCTTTAAAAGTTCAAAGAAAATAAGTAATCAACTATATTTTGTGTTATTTGTAGAAATTATTGACGAAAACTCACCTTCTCCTTGGGATAGCACTCTTCACTTTTATAAACGTACTGTTACTGTTCGTGTTCCCATCAACTCTTTTATTTTTATCACTCAAACTTCTATTTTTACTACCATCCACAGTTCTGTCACAGGCCTTTTTATCATTTTCTGCATTTGCCTGCATTTTATTCGTGTTATTTGGTTGTGCAGCTGACATTTTTACAAGGGGCGACGATTATAGATTTGTGTCGGAAAGCATTTGGTATGAATTTTTATAAATCGCGCAAGCTGCCGCGCATATGCTGACATTTCTGTCGGTATTGCAGAGAATGATTTTTGCAACGCCCTCTACCGTTTCTTTCAATAACTGCGTGGTTAGAGCATTCTCTACATTTTGTAGTCTTGGTGGAGAGTCTTGTTGTCTGAACGGAGCCCGTCATCGTTTTAGTAAACGGTATTTTACATAGATGGCAGTAGTTGGTGTATGCTGTAAGGTTTTTTTGAATTATTAAGTTCTAACTTTTAAAGTTTCTAAGAAAAACTAATATTCATCATTTGTAACGTACGATACAAGAAAATTACTACATTTCAGCAAATTTACAGAAGTCTGTTTTGTATCCTTCCGGTCTATAATTTTATACATATAACATTCTTGTTGCAAAACCATTCTAATGGCAGTGTTATGATTACTTTTCTTGTACCTTTATACTAAGAGCTAAGGTAAGTATACCAACAAAAAAGGCATTAATTTCAAATAAAAGGTTTATTACGTACATTAAATTACATAGGTACTACAGTTAAATTGTTGTACAAAATATTATCTACTTAGTTTAAACTATGGTTTAACTAAATCTAGGTACATTTTACCCAAGAATATGTTATGGTTAAAGCGATGTATTGACTTAAACTTTAACGATAAAGAGTTAAATAAGTCGTTATCTTATACTTGTATAAATGCATGGAACATAAATGCAAATAAGTAACCGTTAGTACTTAATTATGGAACTTTATTTTATTGCTATTGAATGCGGTCTTCTTTCAAAAAAAAATACTTAACCAAGATTTCCAAGTCATTTAAATAGATAAATAACTACGCAATACAATCACAATTTACATCCAAAAGACAAGAATGCTAGAAACAGAACAGTTTCAATCGCGAAGTGTAAAGCTCGACGAACTCTTAATTGTACAGGGACAACAGCATATCATGCTATCCAAAACTGTCAAATTTCTTCAATTGATTTTCTATTTAATCTTCAAGCTATAGAGTTTAGTATCCATTGGGGAAATTTGACAGTTTGTGGTAACCTGATGCTGTTGACTGTACATCAGTCAAGAATATGCTGTGTTTTAATATGTATGAGCTTTTGTAATTGAACAGAGATGTACCTACACTCGTACCTCGTACGGTTAAAACCAGATAAACTTATCACCCCCGGCTTGTGAAGCTGTGTGTGCTCTCACTGGAAAGAACTAAGCTTACGGCACTTACGGCTCGAATAACTTAATGCTAAGCAATAATTTAAATTCGTATCGCAGTCTTACCAAAATATCTAAGCACCTATCGATTACATTTACTCTACCAAAAGCAGGAATATATTTACAAATGTCATTTTATAAGTATCTTGATCTATTAATTCAAAAGATATGTGATGTTTCCTCACATTAGTAGGATAGTTAAGTAATAAGTAAGTATACATTTTTGTTCGCAGTTTTGTAATTCTATAAGTTATAGAGTGTTCTGACATCAAAGCTGTACGGCTGTATACGCTCCATCCTAACACTCAACCGCCCTAAGATTTTGTATTACCTACAGAGACAATGTGGTTGAAAACGTATTTTGCAAAAATATTCGGAAACATCTACTATAATACTCGTCAGATTGTAAAATTGTGCAAACTGTTTTGTATCTAAAAAAGCAAGTCCTAACTTTTAACAGACTCACGGTCAACGCAAATCTTTTAGATACAAAAGCTGAAATTGTGCAAAAAGCTTTCCTTTTACGTTATAAACAAGGAATGGGGCTAGCGTTTTCTCCACGGGAACCAAGTTCTAGATTGCTCTACATATTTACTGTGGAATTGATTAGTAAATATAGGACACTATTGATTGAGAGATTTGCAATATAAACACAAAAACATTTTGTCGTGTAATTTGGACTTTTCGTGTTTCAGAAACTATTGAAAATACAGACAGAGGCAATGGTTACTGGATACTATTTACATTACATATCAGGACTGCTCTTAATTACGGCAACAACCTGTGGTATTCTGCTGATTTCTTATTCTTCTCAATTACGTAGAAGGATTTTGGTTTTCCATTCCCAGAGAAGTATTTCCTGAAAGACGATTTCTTTGCTGGGACGTAGTAGGCCAAGCTGTCTAAAGAGTTAGGATGGTGGTTTGCACCTTTTGGCCAAGTCGGCGTGCTTTCTACGTCGACGACATCATCATCGAATCTCGCTTGGGGTCGGGTCTTTGCGAGTTTCTGGAGTACAGGTATGTTCCAGTGGTAGACTCGAGCTGGTTTCCCGTTGCTCTGCATTTGAAGAGGTAGAGTTCTAGCGGCGGCCGGGGCTGGCTCTGCATGGGTATAATAGCTTGTGTTTGGAGGCAGCTTTATCACGTACATCCTCGAATCTCCAGTGGCATGACGCCTGCCTTGTTCTGCTAAACGTTTTCTATGATGCGCGGCTGGTATCCTCAGCTTCTTTAGGCCGAGGGAGCTCAGGATATCGTGTGTGGAAGCTTCCTTCTTGTCTGTGGAAAGGTGGTTGTCATGACGCGACGACGATGGCGCGGCACACGTCGCTGCTACAGCGATGAGGAGCAACGTCGTTGTTCTGTAACAATAGAAAACATTATATTAGATGAGGCTTTATTCAAGCTTTGGAAAGGCCTGGCTGTGATGGTTTTGAAAAATGTAAGATTCTATATTTGTGATGTTTTTCAGTTTTTATTCAGTAAAGGTTCTTTTAAAGAAGGTTATCGCTTGCATTTATCTTTATATTCTATTGAGTCGGTCTTCTGTTACTGATGTGTTAATTCTTCAGACATTTCGTGCCTCATTTATTGGCAAATCTATAGCTAAGTATCCACAAAAAAATAATACTCAGTTACGAAATGTCATATAAGTAATCGAACTTTTCGATACTTAATTTATAACAAAAAAGTCACCAAACACTGCTTCAGCTTTTATATAACAATATATAATATAATAATAATAATTATATAATAACAGCTTTTATATAACTTATAAATATAACAAGATTCTGAGTATGTGACTTTGAACGCGGTCTGCTGCTCACATGTAGAAAGACTTGTTTGTAGAGACTTAAGCTCAAATCAAACAACGGGATGGCTGTAAAACGAAGTGTCCATTGCGTTTAGTGCGCTTTGTTTGAAAAGCAATTAACGTACGTATGTATGGGCGCTAGGAATTTAGCGCAAAGTGATGGCAGGGTCTTTGATTAAAGTTTATTTCGCCGCTCAATGCATTTTAACCAAGAGTTTTCGATGCCTTTACATATTGATGGAAGTTTTTATGACCATTGCGTGCTGTAGATATAAACTTTTGTCGGATTCAAAGCTCAGAGTCAATACTCATGAGTTCCTGGAAAATTCATTGTGTTTACGCATGCGTGCCAGTGTGCGGTCTACACTCTAGAGCAGACTACGCTAAACAGTTTGATTGCGATTTTGTTTCGTACGCGTTAGAGGTAAGGACGGTTAGTAAGGGTATGATATGTGTTCTGTTCTATGTTCTTTTAACTGTATCTGCATACCTGCTGATACTTCTGTTGAAATTTTTATTCGGAATAACAACTTATAGGATCACAGTCAGTAAATTGATTTTAGGTACAAATTAGACAAGTCGGATGTTATGCGATACTCAAAAATATATGCATTTATATTTATTTACCATACCTATATACATAACTTATATCTACTGCCCAATAAAGTTTTTAAGCTTTTAGCAAGTTATTTTATCATGTTTCGAAACAGGCAAAGGAATCTATGTCCATACAGCCATGTCTTAGGTGTATTTTTACTAAGTCTACGAGATACAAGCCTTGCAGTCTACAAGTCCACACCCGGATGACCCAGTGCTCTATTTGGCATCCCCAGACCGGAATATATTAGTCTACATTCCGTTTGCGAAGAAGCAATCGATGCGTAAATAGGCACGGAACTGGATGTCTTGATTGCCAGCTCGTATCATTAGCCCTTAATGCTTAGATAATTTATAGATACCTAGTATGACTATAATGTATGAAGCGAAAAGGGTTTGGTTGAAACTGAATGACAATCTGTGGTCTTTGCCTGCCTCGATGGGACACAAGCGTGTATATTATTATCAGTACAAAACAAACTGGAAAAACAAGCATGTTCGAATGGTTTTTCAGATAAAAAGCGAAGCAGACAGCAAAAAAGAATGAAAAGCCTTCTAAATGGCTTCAAAGACGAAAGACATTTCAAAATGGCAGCTCGTCAAAGTAACCGCCGTCGCAGGCGTGCGCATGGGCATGCGACATTGCGTATCTTTGGTGCGTTGACCGCGCTCGGAGGTCAGACGGTCAAAGGGTTAGCCTGTGGGCGACTCTCGTAAGTAATGGTCCATAGGAAAAGCGTCAATCTGCATACAGTTAACTGCGTTAACACCATTATCACGAGGAAACGAGCTTTGAATTAGGTTTTATTATGACTCTATCACCTGGTTAATTTTAACTAAAATATTTTAAATTCGCTACATACAGATTAAATTAAGTTTGGTTCGTGTATTTAATCGAAGCACAAGCAATTTGAAAAGATCCTCAAAAAACGAAATTAGCTTCCATAATTTATTGGCTGGCGACTAATATAGAGTCAAAACAATCAAATACCAGCACATATGAAAAGTATTCTTAAAGTAACGTTTTATTTTAAACTAGCAATGAAATTTGTTTTTTGGTGACAAAACTCATTTCAGGCGACCAAATGATGGCAGCATTTGGTCGCCTGAAATCAATTTTGTCACCAAAAAAAAGTAGTTTTGTCTTTTAAAAATTGTAAAAATGGTGTAGAGTTTTAATAGGTTAAACATACAAATATCGTGCTAAGATTAATTAAAAAATCATACCGGAGTCGTTTTCATATTTTAGGTGTATAGCACACATAAAATATGTAATAAAAAATACAACTAATTGTAAACGATCTTCCTTATTGCTAATCTCTCAGACAGCTGGGTTAGCATTTAACGCATATTAAAAATCCAACTATCTTTCAAATCAAATCAATCGTTTATTAATATATTCTTATGTCAATTTCGGATCTAGTGTTGAGCTGCAAATAACTTTTAACCGTATAGAAACACTTGTCCAGTAACCACCGAGTGACTAGCGTCTCAGTTGTTTTTCATGCTGTCTTGATATCGACCACCCGCCTCAGACTCGTGCGAAAGGGACAATTGCAGTTTTCCGGCGAAATGCCGAGTTTTATTTCAAAAATTATGAGTTTAGGCGTCAATGAATTCCTACCCCAAAAACTTAATGAAATCGTACGTTTTTGGTCTCTATCGATTTGTAAGCGTATAAACGAGGTTCGTACGTTTTGTTTTTTCCAAAATTGTTCCGAGTTTTTCAACAGTCACCTCTTAAATGTTGAGAATTTTTTTGGCGAAAAATGCAGACTTTTAGTCTGAAATATCTTTTCGTCTACTAAAAATATCACAAAAATCAAAACGTACAGACCTCGTTTCTGGTATTTTTGATACCATACTAAAATTTCACAGGGATCCGTTGACGTTTAGGGGATGGAATCCATTGACGCCGTTTGTATGGGGAAAAAACACTGAGACGATCCTCTTAAATAAGGAGTATAGCCCAATCGGCTTAGAATTCAAATCGGATTTAATTCCTACAAAAGGTTTTATTGTTTTAATAGCTTCATTTGTTGCCAAATAATAGTATCCTAAGTTTTCCCCCTTGGCGGAGGTGTGCGTACCTAAGTGGTGGGGGGTAAAAATGTAAGTACCCCAAAAGGGATATTTTTGCGATTTTTCGGTTATATCTCGTAAAGGACTTACAATATCGAAAACTGTCATGAAAGTTAGAGGGCATTAAATCTTGCATAGGATAAAATCAGATTCATATTTTTTGGACTACCCGTTCTCATGCTTTAGCTCATCAAAGTTGGATAAAGGGTCAAGCAGGCTAAGCGAACAAGAGTGGCCCCCTAACAACGAATTTGGTCATTCTTTCAGGTGGTTAACTGGCAGTGGCAGGCCCTGATATGCTTAATATCAGTTCTCGATCTTCTTTTGTTTTCGAGTTATTTAGGATAATGTCGAAAAAACAGGGTATCACTGAAAGTGTCATATTTTATAAATTGTTCAAGTTAGATTAACCAAACTTCAGTCCATTTCTTCAAAGCTTTTCGATTTTACGAGTAAATATCCATTTCTCATTTAACGAACAGGTATATTTAATGCAGATTTAATTTATGACCGTGTAAGAATTTAACTGATGCAGTAAAAGCAATCGTTACTCTAATTAAACTTTTCTGTAGTGCGACCAGAGTGCGACGTGTCCGTATACTAAAGGTCTTTCTAATAATAAATTATACACTGCGTATAAAAAGCGTAATAGGTTTTTGGCTGTTGTAAGCTTATACTACGCAATGAGTAAGTATTATTAGTAAGGCCGTAAGAGTTTTAAATAATTTGTGTTAAATACTCCGACAACGACCAAAGAACACGGCAAAAAGTCCAAACTCAAGGTTTGCCAACGCGCAATGGACATTACTTTATCAATTAATCTTGGGTGTCAGATTAATTGATAAAGTAAGAAACACCAACCTGCCGACCAAAATTGACGTACTTAGATCAGCCAAATTAAAGATAGCCAAGTTGATAATGAGCCAGAATTGTAATCGGAAGGTTGCGTGGTTGAAATTTCGTCTTTTCGGATTTATTTACGGATTTCTATTATCACTTGCTCAACGGTGAAGGAAAACATCGTGGTGAAACGTTCAAAAAAATTAATTTTCGAAAAACGAGCGGTCCAGCAACCCACATTGGGCCAGCCAGCATGACTATGGCCTAAATCCCCTTTGTGTTTCGAAGGGAGGCCCTTGCCCCTCCGTGGACGTATATGGGCTGGTAAAAAAAAAGGTTGCCTGGAAGAGATTGCTACCTTAGCAATGAGGCCGCCTTTTTGTACATTCTAATTGCTTGATTATTCATGTTTATTTACTTTTGTTTGTCTATGGTGTGCAATAAAGTATACTTATATATTTCATTCATTCATTCATTCATTAAAGCAAAGTAATCTTCTGAAACACTACTAAATGTGTATTATAACGTGTGAACTGCCTTCGGGGCGAAGAGCTGAGGTCAGTCAGGCCCCGCTGCCGATAGCAGCCGATAGCCTGAATAGTGCGTCAAGTAGACATCGGCCTGCGCCTGCGCCGGATTCAGGATACTTTATTAAGTTTCATAATAAGCCTATAGGTTATTTGTAGTGATCGTTTTGGTCTCCCTATGCCTTTCTTTTTCCTTTATTGCACTTTTATTGGAGACATAACTAGATAAATTGTATAAAAAGACTTGTTAATTATATATGTTCATAAATATATCGAGGCTGGCAGAGGCACAGAACCGATTGGCGTCGCAGTTGACAGACATTCTATGGGCTATTAATTAAAATACATGGTCTGAATAACTGATATAATTGTCAGTAGCCATTAAACCAGGTATGGACTATTCCACTAATCAATAGAGTCTTAATGGCGACGATGGAATGACAATGATCGCCATTTTATCCGTTCATGTGGCGAAATTGAGAACTATCACATACAATTTCATACATTTCGTTAGGTACGCCTACTTTGACTGGTGGCGCCACCGTCAACTGAATGTCAAGTTGCCAAGTAGTTTGGAACATAACGTTCGATTGGCGGAAGCGCTGCTGATCAGGGTGAATGTCATCAAATATTATAAAGTTTCGATAGTTATCAATTTCACCCCCTGAACGGGTAAAATGGTCACAATTTTCATTGAGACGTAAGGGGGCGTCCATTAATTACGTGAGGTATTTTTTGCGATTTTTCGACCCCCCACCCCCTCTGGTGAGATGTCGTGAGATTTGGCTCGACACCCCCCCTCCCCCCTTTATCTCACGTGAGTTTTATGAAAGTGTAAATACGTTAATTGGTAATTTGTTTAGAAAACTTACATAATTTGCCTAATTATTTTTAAACTTTTAATAATCGTACAATAAAAAACAGCTATGATTTACTAACTTAAATTTGAAAAAAAAGATTGTTTTAATTCAGTCCACGGGAACTCATAAGTAGTCTTAAGAGTGGTTTAGTTGGTTAACAACATGGTTTAGTTTAGTTGGTTTAACTTAACTTTCCCGCAATTTAACACTATTTCTTTTGGGGGAAAATATTACGTGATATTTGTAGAGACCCCCCCCCTCTCCCCCACGTGAGATTTAGTGAGATCCGGCCCGACCCCCTCCCCCCCCAAAACGCCTCACGTAATTAATGGATGCCCCCTAATTGATAAGTGGAATAAATTCCAAGGAACTCGCAAATCATTCCGGCTGGCGACTGGAGTTGGTTAGGCTAGTTTAATTGAAGAAGAACCACTTTTTAGTTGGTTCTTCGTGTCGAGAGTAACTTAAGTGTTTTTCGTTTAATATTGTGATTTGGGTACCTTATTATTCACCCATACCCGGCCCTGTGGGCGAGGTTAGTACGTGAGAACTAACGGAACACGTAAGTACGTATTGATGAGTTGTTTACCCGCTTTGGTAATACAAATTATACGACTTCAACGTGATGGGAACAGAATATCGAGAACTTATATGCATATTGTAGTGTTTCTTTAATTGTTACTCACAAGCCTTCATACATAGATGTATGTAGAACAGTTTATAAGAATCTTGTGGGAGTAATTAATAGATCGCTTGGTGTTTCATCCATTTTCTCATGCGTAACGTTAATTTTATGTTGCGATCCATCTACGTGTTGAAATGCTGTGAATGTAGAATTAAAATATTGTGTTTTTACATTATTTACATTTATACATACCTACGTATTTAATGTCTTTGTTTTTGGAATCCAGAAGTCAGAGCTATAAACCACAATCTTTGATTGCTATACTTATCACTTGAAGTTAAAATAAAAAAGTCTGAGTGAGACTTGGAAATCTTTGTTTTTTTTTTTAAATTTAGTCATTAATTACAATTACAGTTCAGTCATTAATCAATTTAACGTTATCTATTTCCATAAAGGAAGACTTCAAATAAATGACGCATAGAAAAACGAACAGCAGCTCTAGCACGATAACGACAAACTCGCGCTCGGCTCACGCTGAAACTTCACTTTGATTGCGCGAGGGTCCTGTCAATGTTGACATTTTGACATAGGACCGCGGTGTTGTCGCGGCGCTGTTACTACCTATAGTATGATAGCCTGCAGATGAATAAATCATAAAAAACAGCAAAAAGATTGACCCTTCAGTGAACTAACGTTCAACTTTGTAAAATCACGGCGCCAATTAGTTATTATTTATACAATTCGTCTGTCCCATTTCGTTGACTTAAGAACAGAATCTGCCTCTAGTACTCGTATCTAATGACGTTATGATGATGATGACCACTTGACACTATCACCAAGCCGCTTTCTGTGTTAATGAAAGTGTATTAGTTTATTAACTATCACCTCCGACGTTTGTGAGAGCTATTTTATTTTTATTTTTTTCTCGATATTTTGGTTGTTTATTTGATTCCGATTCTGATGTTGCTTTCGTTTGAGTTTTTGTACTTTTTAGTGTTCCGTTGTAACACTAAAAAACACTTCATTATTTATTTATTCGATTTGTAATCCCCGACAAAGAAAAAGTTTTACTTGTGTATCTGTTGTCTCTGGCATCGTAGCTCCTAAACAAATGTACCGATTTCGATGGGTATTTTTTGTTTGAAAGCTGACGTAATTGAGATGGTTCTTTAACTATATTTTACCAAAATTGGTTTAGCCGTTTAAGAGTAATAATCAATAAAATATGTCAGGGGTAGGTATTTCTTAAAATTTTACAGTTATTTTGTAAAAGTTCAAAAAACCGTCCAAGTGTGAGTCGGACTCGCGCACAAAGGTTTCCGTACCTATAAAACGTACAAAAAAAATTACGTTTGTTGTAAGTATGGATATTATTTGACGGCCGGTTTGGTCGAGTGGTAGTGACGCTGCCTCTTGATCGGCGGGTCCTGGGTTCGATCCCCAGTTGGGGCAAACATTTATGTAAAAAGCAGATGTTTGTTCTCGGGTCAGGGGTGTTTGTGTTTGTCTTTGTGTGTTCCAAGGGACCCACGTCACAAGGGAAAACCTTAGTGTGGGCTTTTGAGTGTGTAGCGTTTATTTATTTATTTTTTATTTTATAGGAGCCTCCTTTAAATATTTATTTTATTTTTTAGTATTTGTTATTATAGCAGCAACAGAAATACATCATCTGTGAAAATTTCGACTGTCTAGTTATCACGGTTCATGAGATACAGCCTTGCGACAGTCAGACATACGGACGGCGGAGTCTTAGGTCCCGTTTTTACAATTCGTGTACGGAATCCTAAAAATTGGGTCGACTCGATCGCCTTTCGTCCTCTTTAAAATTGTGGAGGTGTAGCTGTTAATGGATGGGTTTAAATAACAAACATGAACTTGCGACCAAAAGCGAATATCACGGAACTTGACTACACAAATACGACTCGCACTTAGCCGATCACTTTTTGTACAAAGGGCTATGAAGGTAGTTTTAGATTTCTTTTAGCTTTATGAATGATGTTTGAATCGCTTTCGTCGCTTTTTGTCATTTCTCTGATAGCGGAACCAAAGTGCTTAAATTTTTCTTTTTTTTTTTCCACACTCTTGCCCTTAATCCTTATACACACATCAACACGGTCTACGAATATTGCACGATTTTTGACACAAAAGAGGTCTTGAAAAGCTTTAAAAGCATACTCGAGATACATGAAGGACTATAATTTTCAGACGAGCAAGTGCTAAAACCGAGCAAGTGCTAAAAAAAAACTGCGTAAATTGCGAAAATGAATTTTCATTTTCGTCACGTTTTCACAAATTTCAAGTAAAACAAAATTTGTTGACTTGAATTTGAAATCCAGGCTTAGCACTCGCTGTTCTGAAAATTATAGCCCACCATATATCTCGAGTATGCTTTTATAGCTTCTGAAACAGACCTCTTTTGTACGAAAAATCGTGCAATATCCCTAGACCGTGTTGATGTGTATTTGGGGTAGGCAGAACCATTTGATAGTGTATTTGTATAGTGTATACTTGTATGTGATGTAGATTAGCAAGTTAGCTCACAACTATAGAAAAGAGAAAATATTTTTTAGATGATTGCTCAAGTTGTAGAGGCGAATTTTTTATGTCCCTTGGGGATAGCTGTTCAGTTTAGTCTGCCCTTTTTTTTATTATAAGATGGGTTAACTCTTGACCCCAATCTTGACCAAGGTCATAGATGAGGTCGACGATGGAGCGAGATAATCCAGAAAATGCCTATGAGGCACTGGGACTCCTACGCACCGACGGAACACAGCAAACTGTTTGGCGTCGGACTTCGGTAGGAGGGTGGTCACGAACCAGACGGCCCTTCACAGAGCCAACCACACCGCATAAGACCATAAGACGCCACCTCAGATTCAGTACAAATTGAGGTGTCGTCGCCTGGTGTGGATTAATAGGAGGCAGGTCTCATTTGTGTTTCCTAAGTCACCTCTTACGACACCCACGGAAAGAAATGGGGTGGTGTTATTCTCGACCGATCACCACATGGCAAGAGTGATCACCACACGGCCCTATTCACATCTTAAAAAGTCACCCAATATTTATCTATTGAATCTTCCGTTATGTCATTTCCTGTGATTGTTTCATTTCCAGTTCAGCGTGGAAACATCCACTTGTTTAAAGTTAGCAGAGTAAAATAAGCTTTGTAGCTGAGAATCAATAGCGATTGAAAGTGGTGCTATAAATAGGATCGGCTATTCATTGATCCGAGACCTGTGTTTCCTGTAAACCAGGAGTTAGTTTATATTTAACAGGCGCAGGACTTCGATTTGATTTTGTTTGGATAAGTACCATAATTGTAAATAATAAATGTTTATAATCTAAACATATTGGGTAATTTTACACGGCCCACGAAACTGAACAACTTTTCTCAAGGAAGGTCGAAATAAATAAAATTACGCCTCTCCATACAACTTGTGCGATCAGCTAATTTATTTTTTTATGGGAAGTCGTATTATTTTTTTAAGAATTTCAAATAGGTTCCTTGGAGAAAGTTGTTCAGTTTTAGGGGAAGCGTAGCCCTCTAAAGTTTCGCTAACTAATTTAAAGTCACTCCATATAAAATTAAGGGTCCTGACTCACTGACTCATCAACGCCGAAACCTCAGGACCTAGATATCTGAAATTTTACACATAGGTTCCTTTTACAACGCAGGCAAGGAAAAAGGAAGGATTTTTCGAAATTCCCACGGGAACGAATTCCCGGGCATCCTTTAATATTTAAATAAAGTCGTTCGTCGATGAAGTGTAGCAACATTTGATATCTATATCTCGTACGAGTTAACTTGAGACCAGGAGACGTATTTTTGAAACAGTAGAATTCCAACTCGCATACGAATTTACAAGATTTGTATGAGATTCTCATGCGAATCTTGTCAATTCGTATGCGAGTTGAAATTCTATAATTTCGAAAATACGTCTCCTGGGCCGACGACGTTGTCGTCACCTTCAATGTACGCGTGCACTCTGTGCTGTTGTGATAAGAGCGGTTTTGCATTGAAAATTTAGTAAACAGATGCGCTGGCCTCTGTACCTACAGTGTGCAATATGATAAAATATCGGAAAAGATATAAAAAGATATAGCATCTTTGTTACGGATACGTGTCTCGATTCTCTTTCGAAATTTTATCATTCCGCACACCTTACATTGAAGATGATGTCGTCAGCCGAGGTCTCAAGTTAACTCGTACGTGTTATACTACGCAGAAGTGCAGTATCAAGTGATGCCATCTATTACACCTCCGCTACTGTTCGTGGTTGTGGTTTCCACGCAACCACACATTACCGGGTGATGCTGAGTGATTATTAAGTATGTTACGGTTCAATAGTTTTCTAGGGGTGTGCTTTCCTTACTTGACTGATCAAACATCGCCCGAAGGTCTGAAAATGCAAAACATTTTGATCTCTGTTATTAGTTATTACTGTCAGAATTAATTGATTGGAAAAAGACGGAATTAAATTTGATACGCATATGCAAGTAGATGATAGGTTATTGTGTGTTAGAAAAAGTATCTAAATGATATGGTAGCGTTCTTAGACAGTAATTATTATTATGCTCGGCAATCTGTCTTGCAGTTTCTCTTGATTTCCTATACTATAATTTCAGGAATTAGTTATACTTTTCGGTAGATAACAGAGTTCCAACAATTTATATCGAAGTGACGAATTTTTTGTGTAGAAGTCGTTATCACAGTTTGCAAGGGGCCATCCGTATTTTACGTTATAGTCATAGGGGAGGGAGGGTAATGTATAGTGAGGTAATACACGTTAAAAGAGTTAGGATAAAGAGTGACGAAGGGGTCCAAAAAATCGAAATTTTGTGTGATGTGATTTATGGATGGATTCTAATCTTCTTCTTCTTATCGTGTAGGTAAAGTCAAGTGTGTAGCGAACTTAGCTAACCCTGGTGTCAGAATTTTCAAACCGCCAGATGGCGTCTGACTTGGTTTTAACGACTGCAGTCAATTGACAACAGCCGGGACCGACAGCGTAACGTGCCCTCCGAAGCACGGAAACGCTCGTGATAAATTGCCACTTTGATCACCCATCAGGTTCCCTGCCTGTGTACGTTGCTTAACCTCACTGATTGGTTGGATCAGCAAGCGCCACTGGACTACAAGCGCTTCGATTCCAATCCTATATATATTTGAATTTATTGGACAATAAAGATCGCGACAATCAAAACTAAATATTCAGAACAACTTTGTTTTACCCTACTCTATCTTATCAAAGCTGTTTTCTTGGCTGCTAGCAGCAGCATTCTTTCTACTAAAGTGGTTGGTATTTCGATATAAATTATGGTCGTAATAAATTCAACTTTGCAAAAAGATTACTCGGCTCGTCCCGCAGATAGTTCTTAATAACTTGATAATCTGGTGAGATTATTTCTAGCCTTTAGCTTGTTCTAAGAGTAAAAAGTAGTGCAATGTTTCTCTCTACATAAAAATAAATAAAGTGGACCGCAGTGATTTATACAGTCCACGCTTAAACTCCATTCCAGTACCTTGATGCCTTTTGGTGTACTTGTACTCTTATATTCTTCAGGCTATTCAGAAGACATTCTTCAGGTTTTTTTTTGTGAAATATTTTAAGTACCTAGGGTCTGTACTCAGAATACAGAACAACCCCCGAAGGAGCCAAGACTCAGTCATTTCATATGATTATTTTTATCATTTTAGTGTCATCTGCCTAGTTCCTACACTGTTTGCACCACTGCACCTTTACGGCTTTGACAGCTCATATCTCGGAAACGTGACACTTTAACAGCTCATGTTTGTGATGATTTGAACTATTCATTGATGCAAGTTTCGGAGGTGGCAGCAATACGGTATCCAACCTTCAAACAAAAATATTAAAACCCCTTTGTTTAGTTTCATGAGATATTTAATCTATTTCTTTTAACACAGGGGTAGTTGACCAATCATGGGGCACGAATTTCTCCTCAAGGATTTCCTCATAATCTTAGGCTGAGTCTGTGGCCTGCAACGATGATGCTGCCTTTCTCTATTATTAAGTAAAACCCAAAGCTAATTTTACAACCTGGACACATAAACTACTGCGTCCAAGTACCTAAGAAAGCGATAGGTCTTTTTCAACATAAAAAGAAGAACTTTTTTCTCAATTTTCACGCTAATAGAGATTGCTATCAGTCGCGGTTGAGGCTTGCGCAGGCGCACAAGAGATTAATTTTACGGCGCCCGGTGTTTCATTACTACCGTACGCACTGCCACGCGTCAAGGGTATCACGGTCTTGTGTTAAATGTGATAAGAGTTGTTTTTCTAAAGCGGGGTTAAGTTTAATCTTTGGTGGTCTGTAACCACAGCGGTCAACGCTCGTGGCGGAACCGCAGTCTCTTAATTCGTTACTTTCTTGTCTAAAGTAAGTAGGGTTGCCAGAAAATAGGTATCATGGATATGAAAAACAATCAAGGAGAGGTATCAAAAATTACCTTTAATGCAAGAAGAGATTCGTTTCAGAAAAACAACTTGCACAGAATATTATACAGATATAATATATCTATACATATTTAATTTGTTCTCATTGACTTGTGGGAATGCGGAAATCTATACACGTCTGTTTTAGAAGCATTATTAATTTTTTGATTATGATTTCTGGACAGCACCTATTTTAATAATATGTTACAAAAACTTTCACCTTACAAGGACTCTGATACTACTTAAAAATGAGGATGAGGTTTGGTAGATACAGTAGTAGCTAGGCTGGGGTAACCCTAACTAGTCTATGATGTGGATCGTCGTACGCGCAAACGATGGAGTGAACTGCCATCCAGCTGTAATCTACCTGAATTTGATGTTATTCTTTACCGCCACCCATCAACTTGATGTAGTGCTTTTATCAACATGAAATAAAAGTTACTACGCTTACCAAAGATATAGCTGCTTCCGAACAGTTACGGAACAGTTATAAAAAATCTGCATCTTTTTTTTATTATAAGATGCGTTAACTCTTGACCTCAATCTTGACCTAGGTCATAGATGAGGTCAACTATGGAGCGAGTTAACCCAGAAAATGACTTTTATGACTCAATAACTGACTTAACGCCTGGCCCAAACTCTTGGACTTAGTAGAGATTCCCTTGAGCAACAAGAGGCTAGACGTTCAAGTCCAAGATTAAATCATTGGGATTGTCCTAGGTAGAAGTCTGTATTTTTGAATTAGTAACACAAATTCGTGCCAATTATCCAGTAATTTATGTATGTTTACCAGCCAGCCGCACTGTGTTTTTGTAGACAGATATTTTTTGAATTATTTTAAATGTCAAAAAGCTTATGTAGAAGGAATCCTTGGAAGGTAGGCCGCAGTCGCAGTGTTGAGGAATAATAATTAGCTTTTAACAACCAGTTAAAACCATTTTACTTTTATTTTAGGAGATATAAATTTAGCGCTCAGTGTATATGGTTAAGGACAAATTATGTCCGGCGCCACAGAAAGGCAGCCCAAGCATGGTATGCTAGGCTCTTTGAATTCAGTAAAAATGAAACTGTACAGATACTTCGGTTGCTTCGGGGCCTTTTGGATCCTTTTTTATGATAATACATGTTAACATGCATGGCAAACTTGATCAGTTATTGGAAAAAGTATATCCTGTGAAAGTACTGTAGAGGGAGCCTTGAAGAACCAAAAAGCTTTGCCCGGCAGAGTACGACAACATAGTCTAAGGAGTTCACCAAATATTTAAGTCAGGATTAGCAGATAACTCTGGTTATCCCGACATTTAACGATGTCATTTTCATACATTCCTTTTTTTTTTGGACTAGCTAGTTAGCAACTAATCTGCGTTTACCATGAGTTGAGTTATTTAATAAAAATGGCGCTACTAAGTCTAAGTTAAAAAGGGCGAATTCAGCATAATTTGGCGACCCTGATTAAACCCTGATAGCGAATCGGGTTTGAGGCAAGGAGGAATTTGGTTTTTCAATTGCTTGGTGCTTTGATTTTCGTTCTTTAGATTTAACTATGAATTTGAAGACCTGAGTTTAACCAAGATTAACCTTACATTTTACACGTGTAATACAAATCAACTTGCCCTAAAAGATGAATAATGAAAAAATCATAGTATGCAATGCAAACCCAAATAGGCACCTCCTGTTGCTATTAAACTGTTTGCTATGTCAACTGCAGCTGAGGCATGCAAGACCTGCGCTTTACTCTCCCACTGCCTCATTAGCCTCGCCACTGAACCGTGTACCGGGAATTTGTCGTTTTTTGTGGAATTCGCTTTAGAAATAAACACTTAGCACCTAGGTTCGAGCAAATTATAGCCTGGCGCCTACGGGGAAATGTTAATTTATGTAATGCCTGCAGCTAGTAAGAACAAATTGAGCTGCGTTTTACCTAAAGAGCGAGAGCAACAACTCTATGCATTTATGAAATATCTTCGGGCTTAATTTTTTTTGGGATTTGTACTTAATTAAACCACTAACAATTAAAATATAATGTTGACATTTACAAGTTACTATTACCTTGAAACATTTCTCGCTGAAATGAGGGTTAAAGAAACACTTAGATTGTACTAACTCTTCCTAGGCATATTATACAAGCCAGTAAGTAGGACGCGAGGTTTTTATGGTCTATTGTGGGCGAAAGGCTGACAGCCTATTGCTACGGTATACTCACATGCCATCTAATAAACCATATCAAATGTGTCGTCAAATGGGTCTAGAACCACACGATGCCTACTCCGAAAGGGATTATATTCGCGAGTAGGTATATGGATGGATAGAAACTTTCCGATCACATTTAAGCATTTAAAGAAACTAACCAACTATTAACAACTGCATTTACTAATTTACTGATGCAATAAAATGCAATTATACATCGTAAACGTTATCTCGAGCAATCAAAAGGCATTTTGCGCCTGTTTAGCACTCAATTTGGCTAATAAATTAAGTTAATTACAATTTGATGATGTCTTCAGACCTTCATGACTCACGACAGATCTCAGAGAAATTGGCAAAAGATTCAACTTGCATAAGCAGGTATGTGCGTTTGCGTTTTGCTTCGTTCTTTGTTTTTGCGATAGTGATGCTGATTTATGGGCGAACATATCGAGTTAGTTAGTTATTAGGGGTTTAGTGCCGGTCCAATGAGCCACGCTATGCCTCCGTCGTATGAAGTTATTACATTAGCTATTAATGGTTAGTCCAGTAAAATGGCCTAGTGAACGAGTTATGTGACGATTCTATGTCGACAAGTTTATTAATTAGGAACTAATTTGTAGTTATGATTTTGTGTCCTAGTATTGGAAGGAAGGATGACTGAATATTGGGCACGCCACTGAATATTGGGCTGAATATTGCGAAAACTCTCCGCTTCTTCTGGTATGATTTGAGTTTCCAAAAAAGAGGTGAGATTTTGTTACTAGCCTTTATAGATTTAGACGAAATCCTTAAATTTGTACCTTTTTGCGACCTAGGGGACGTTAAACGACGCAAACAAATAACTGAATTCCTGATAAATTAAGCGATTTTTGTACAATTAGATCTAGGTACCTATAGATGGGCACCGGATACTGTTGTCTTCGCAACTCATTAACCACGCTACGATATCTTAATTTAATCCACATGTGACACGATCTGTCCTCAAACTGACAATTAACGTATTAACTTATTAATCGGAGCATAGTAATTGCAAATAGCTAACAGAAGTTAGGCAAATGATGGATTTGGGACAAAGAGAGCAGCGCCAAAATTATGAGGCTGTGAAAAAAAATTGTCGTTACAGTGACTTTATTCTTATTAACTTCCTCAGATAATTTTACAGTCTAGAGGAGCTAGACAGGTGTTTTTTGGCAAGTAGCCCAATTTGATAGTTAGCTTTGAATGTAAATATATGACATTCGAAACCCTGAAAAAAAGACTGTTGACAAAGTTATTTTGCGTACACAAAAGCAATAAGCTTGCAATCTCAAAGTTAGATAGCTTTATATCCAAGGACTCTTTGTTTGGAATATTTGTTTCCTAATTTCCAAACCCAATTCAGCAAAACCTAGCAAGTTTTTCCTACAGCTCTAAAGTAAACGTAGCTGCCAACTTTTTCGGTCCAAGGTGGAGGTCCGTGTACAATGTACATACATTCACACATGGCTAACTGCTTACAAAGTTCAAAACAATAACTTTAGTCTTAGCAGTACTTCCTTAAAGAACCAGTAGCATACAACACAACAAGCAGTATTGTACCGAAGTAAACAAACGATAATAAACGCGAAACATGCCAAACAGAAGCCATTCCCGTTAGCGAAATACATCGCATCGGGCAATGCTGCTTCGTGTTGCCCTTAAATCACTGGAAGGCGTATAGCAGCTCCTTCAGCCCTCCTTGTTGGGTGTCCGACGTAGATAAAGTGCAAATTGATCTCTGAACGACGCTGCAGGCGAGTGGGCTTTGCACGTAATTGTCTAGTTAGGTAAAGACATTTCTAATTGTCCTGCAGATATATATTACAAAGCTATTTAGCAGATGTAAAACTAATTTTACTGCAAATTGAAGTATAAATCAACGAAAATGGTTCGCAGAAACAAGTTGGTCGAATAAGCCTTTAAAACATACGACATGTTGAATGGAGTTTGAGTTATTAATATTACTCTTCTCACTTTATTGGAAATATCTATGGAAATACATATATGGGAAACATAGGCGTGAATCTGTCTATTAATCATGTAGATACCTAGTCAGTTTCAGTTATAAAACCCATAGAATCTAGATATCCTCAACTTGATGAATTAATGTTGCGAGTTGCTTCGCTTTATCTCAAATCCATCTGAGCCAGGCAACGCAGTAAGTAGGTAATTGATTTCCTGGGAACTAACTTAAGAAGATTCACCTCTATTGCCAATCACGATTTTATCAATGTTCGTGACGAAGTTAGTACCTATAATAGGAGGTGAATGACCTCGATTAGTAAATATAGGTCAATAGGCTTTTAGAAGTCTTTTATTATAATGTTTATCCTTTCTAGACTTTACATTTGTCATTTGTTGTTTTGAATGTATGACAATAATCTTTATCATATCAAACTCTTATCATATCTAAGACTAGCTTTCCGACTGTTCCCTTTTACGTGAGAAGTTGGGCAAAATATGGTTTTGCCTACAGATTTGGCCTAAGCTGCCAAATCTGTCTGTCTGCCTGCAAAGTTTCATCAAAATCCGTCCCGTACTTTTACGTGAAGGAGTATTAAACATCCACTCATCCATCCTGAAACTGATAATCATTAGGTAACCAAATTACCATTGGTTCCAAGAGACGCACTATCTTTTCTCCCACAGCAGTGTATACGAAAACGCAAGAACCACCACTAGAAATTGACTTAAAACCAAGACCACCATTTGTAGGAAAACAACGGTCAACAGTAATGAGTCTTGTTTGATTTCCATGTCTTACATCCCCGTAACCTCGGGTCAGTTGATTGTGGGACTCAGCTGGTCTAGAATACTAATGCTACACTCAATGTGGCACAGGCTCCCTTATTTGCCTTCGGAAATAGCACTAACGTAGAGATTGATGAAGTTAGATGTGTCATCAGTTACTTTGTAGATCTTTGAGAAGCTTATCCTATAAACTCGGAATTCCCAAAACATTCTATTCTGATAACGACCGGGCGGCGGCGCGGTATTAAACTGTTTGAAAGGAATAAGTTAAAACAATAAGCGATTTCGTTGTTTGACTTAAGGGCTTGATAGCTCAATTGGTTAGAGCACCAAGAGGTATAGAGGTCGTGGGTTCAAGTGATATTCGCGCCGAAGAAATTTTATTTTCCTAAAAAAAAATTGTGATAGTTGATGGTGTGTTTGGACCGTAGCAGGTGGCAATCTGTGATCTCTGCCTACCCCAATAGAATAAAGGCGTGAGGTTTATGTATTTATATTATAAAAAATAAGAGTTTTTTCAAGTTAAGTACCTATAAGTCAAGAAAGCTTTAAGACTATATATAGAATCCCCAAAAATGAGCCTATGGATTTTTAAATATCGTAGAAGAAAACTGGTTCAGTGTCAGTCTGATGTATACTACCTTGGTCGAGTCCAAAGTCACTCTATCGATTATTTTCTAAGCCCAGAAGAGTCGTTAAGTGAGTAGAAAATGCGTTTCCCACGGATGCCCGTCACAGAAGGAATGTGTCCATCTGCGCCTGCCTTGATCTCTGACTGACTTATATTACCATAAACATGACTTTTTGTCGCAATACGCGGCTGATGTCAATGTCAAGTTTCATGTTAGCATGTACTGCTTTAGAATTAGGGAAAGTCATAGAATACTTAGTAGCAAAAAGTACGGGGAAAGTTGACTTAGGTCTAAGAAATTGACAAGCTATTCCTGCATGCCGGATAAAAGGGTGTGGAGCTTTGGTATGGAGCATTATTAAGCTTTAGTGTTTCCAGTAATTGGTTGTTAGAGGTGTTAAATATAGACCTGCGTGGATGTCTTTATCAAGCAAGCAAATTGACATTGACAAGGGTGTAAAAAGAGGACAGACCACTCTCATTTTCAGATCTTGTAGCCCTTAGTTAGGCTCACTTGCTCCATGCTGGGCTAATCCGGGGCTAGCTAACTAGACTTAATAGCATTATGTCATAATGTTATTTGACGACTGAAAATGACAATCAGTAGTCTTGCAAAACCATATAATAGCTCGTCAGAAAATGGATAAATAATCACAAATCTGCTTTCAGTGTTTGAAAAATACCCAAAACCCTACCTTAATTTGACGAATGATCAATTTATTCAGCACAAAACCACAATACCTAGCTTAATTACAAAGTGGTCGTACGCAGAGCTATAATACCCGTACAATGTCAAGAAAAATAAAAATAAAGCCACGTAACACGACGCAATGGGTCCTAGAGCTATAATCCCGAGATCCCTTCCTGTCCTATTTGCATAAAAATGCAATAACGGCCTGCAATCGGTGATGCACTCACGACTGAAGCAGCGAGCCAATTAGCACTCCATCTTGCCAGGCTAGAGATGGATAGACAAATTGGTAATAGAAGTTCGATTCACGAAGCGCCGACTACTGTTTTCAATCTGATAGTTCGGGATGATCGTATCATTCATAATATGCAAATGCCTCTATACATACTTTTGCTGTAATGTCGCTAACTCTATTTTCTTCTCCACTAATCATGACTAGACTTATTACAAGTCATTACAAAAATAAACTATTTAGCGTTTCAGTTCCGCTCAGAGTAAAAATAATTGTTCGAAGGAAAACGAAAGTTCTCGGAGTAAAACTTTTACTGGATAATTGTTTTATGGTCCGTTGATGGAGCGAGATATATTGATGTGATACACGTGTCTATCTAAAATACGAGTGATAATGTTAGATCGACACGTGTATCAACTTATCTATCAGTAACATTTAGAAAATTCGTAATATAAAATGGAATCACTTTCAAGAAGCATTTTTTTGATTGGCTGTTTATTTAAGCATCACAAAAAACATTATTGACTTTACATTAAGAGTTTTTTTTAATTTTTATTATAAGATGGGTTAACTCTTGACCTCAATCTTGACCATAAGGTCAAAGATGAGGTCGACGATGGAGCGAGTTAACCCAGAAAATGCCTATAAAGGCACTGGTACTCCCACGCACCGACGGAACACAGCAAGCTGTTTGGCGTCGGACTTCGGTAAGAGTCAAAGAAAAGTAATGAAATGAATAGGCTGAGATCCCAGTGCCGCCAGACCTTACTTATTTACTCATTAACCAAATGTGTGGGGAATAGTAGTACTAATATGTACTATTAACATACGATACCAGCGAACCTGGGCCGACGGCCAATTTTCAGCTACCAGGTTCTGAAGGTACTTCCAAAAATTACTCACTATATAATAAATAAAATTATTATCATTTAAATGACTTCTTCAAACACACATCTAAATAACATAATACGAGTATTGACATATTATTTAAATTGACATATATTTATTTGACTGACATTGCATCCTTTTATTATTATTTTTTATTATTAATTTATAATGATTACTATTTAAATTACTTTGGCATGTCTATGTAATTTAAAATCCTTCGTCTTATTAATTATATTAACTATAATCTAAATTTTTGCATGCTGGTTACAAGACCAACAAAACATGTATTATACCATGTTTTACGCAAATAAATAATATTGATTGATTGATTAACATCAACGCAACGGGGCAAACATGACGCACTTGAGGTTCGCGGATGATTTAATTCTCGTCGCCGAAAGCGTATTGGATCTTCAGAAAATGCTCGCAGAACTGCATGAAGTTTCCCTAAAGATCGGTCTCAGGATGGACATGTCCAAGACCAAGATCATGACAAATCGCTCTGCACGCTTACCAAATATAACCGTTGGTCATGAAACCATCCAGGTGGTTAGCGATTATGTATACCTTGGACAGCGTTTATCTTTTGAACGAGATGCCCAGGTAAAGGAGATCGAAAGACGCATCGGTCTAGGGTGGGCTGCCTTCGGAAAACTGAATGAGGTTTTCAATTCCAAACTTCCACAATGCCTAAAAACCAAGGTGTTTAACCAATGTGTCTTGTCTATCCTCACCTATGGTGCCGCTCACTAAGCAAAATATGCATAAGATAAAGGTGGCACAAAGAGCAATGGAGCGTTCTATGTTAGGTATCTCTCTCGTTGACCGTGTACCAAACGTGGAAATTAGACGGAAAACTAGAGTCGAAGACGTAGGGAAGCGGATAACGGGATTACGGTGGAGATGGGCAGGACACTTGGCTAGGAGGGACAACGGACGGTGGACCAAGGCAGTCACAGAATGGTGGCCAAGGGGAGCGACAAGGCCAGTGGGCAGACCACCAGCCCGATGGTCAGACGATTTCGTCAAACTGACGGGACCTCTATGGATGAGGTTAGCACAGGACCGTGGCGATTGGCGTTACAGAGAAGAAAGAGGCCTATACCCAGCAGTGGGTTGATGTAGGCTGAATATGATGATGATGATTGATTCATTGAATAGAGAAGCCTTTGCCTAGCCAGAGGGCACCATAATAAACAGCATTTTATTTTCTGTGATTTTCTGTGTTTTTTGATTCGACATCTTTCACATCCTTAAAATAGTACCTATCCCATGAAAAAGATCGAAGTTTCCAAACGAATTTGAGTTCTCTTGAATTAAAAAACATTATCTTGAATTAAAAAAGATAATGTAATTTACATAGTTATTTGCAGCTTGCTCTGCAAATAGCCATTCCTCGTGCGATATAGAACCGGTCTGATTCTGTTAATTGTTTAATGCATAATCCAAGCCTATAATCCAACTACCGATATGGATATATCCCTAGTCAAAGTGAACATTTAACTTGAAAAAAGTCTGATAGTAGCAATTTTTTGATATGTGGCTCCAATTGAAATCTCATGTTATCCACTACCTGGTGCCTCTGACTCAGCTGTGTATATAAATCCTGGAAAAAGTTTGACGTTTTCAATCATTTCTAACATACTTAGAGATGGATGTTTTCATAGCAATCAGCTAGATATTAAACTTCCGAAAAAAATAGTCAAATCTTAATTTTTAAGGCGTATTGTAACCTAATCACCGCTTTAAAGTAATGAAGATGATGATTAAAACTATATTATTTTTAATATACTTAATTTTCACTACTAAAATATTCTCCGTTTACCTACTTACTTCCTCTACCCTTTTTTCTTCATCTTAGTTTTTGAAGTTGTAACTCTACTTTGTCTCCGTCAATGGATCTAATAGCCCATTCCATCACGACCGGTCTCATTTCATTCCCATGGCTTCGTAAATTGTTTAATGGACACCGCGCCAATGACTGCGTTCAACGTGATAATTATTTGAGTGTTCCTGTTCTTACTGCTTCTTGAGTTAGGTGTTATGAGTTTATTGTCACTTTCATACAATTTTAGTCTTGGTTTATTATCGTGTTTCACTTTGATTTCTTCTAAAAAGTAGTAAGCTCCGAAAACTTAGCTGCGCCCTAAAACTTTTTTCGTTTTTAGGATTGTAACACAACATTTTGATTCAAGTCGTTAGAGTAGATGGAGCTATTTTGTCGTTAGAGTAACTACTGATTATATAGTGTTTTGTCAACACTTGGTAATGGCCCTTTTTATAATTCGAACGGCATGGTATGGCATGACAGAATTTGTATTCCCATTGCCTTCTATGTTCCCAGCTTCTGGTATCACTAGTGCAAAGGAGGCAATGGTAATACAATTTTGCCGTGCCGTTTTCGTATTATAAAAAGGCACATGTGTTTGCTAAGTTTGGTCTACAGTCTATCTATCCAACCAATATTTAACAATTTTGTGAAGCAGAATCATCAAAAAGCTATTTTGCAATCTGTTAATCCTAATCCTACTTATTAGACTATCATAAAACTTGTATCGTTTCTGCAAACTGTTATCATTTGCAGAAATTTAATTTTATGCTCAATCTGATAGAGTTTCTCATAAAAAGGCTATTAAAAATTGATTTTGAGTCAAATTCATTAATTCGTATTAATTAAATGTTGAAAGATAATCGTTATTTTGCCAGTTAACTCGTCGGACGAGTGGCGTCGGCGCTAAGAGTTGGCTCGTGCCGTTACACGCGTGGGTGTTCTTTTTTTTTTTAAACAACCTAACTACCAAGTTCCCGTTTTATCAAAATATTATCGCCTCCATTAATTGACAGCCCGAAGATAGAACTAGCTCTCGGGTTCAATAACAAAATAAAATATGCAGATATTTTAATGAATCATCTATATATCTTGTCACGATCCATTCTACGCGATTAACTTGCCCACTTCGCCCGTATTATTTTGCTGGTTATATGTAGTTTTATTTTATGGCGGTTTAATCTTAGCGTTATTATATTATACGTCTTCGTTAGAGATGAATAATGCCTGTTCTTGTGACGTATTTAGCTCACCATAGAAGGCGGCTTCTGTACGCTTGGTTTACGCCTTATATCTTAATTGTAGTTAATCATAGACATCATTGAGGCAATAATCACTAACCTCTATACGCTATCATAAAATAGTGTCTCTATACTATCTATACCAACTTCTTCTTCTTATCGTGTAACTAATCAACGTGCAATAAGTTTTGAGAAATCGTATTACCGTGTTCAGGTCTTAATGTGTTCTCAACCTCTTCATATTGGGTAATTGGTATTCGGAACCAAATTCTGCAATTAAAATTCTGTTGAAGACGGAAAAGAATTAGTTAAACATTGTTCTGAAATGTATCATCTTACAATGTCTCCCCTATCACATTTCACTGGTAAAATGAAACTAAACATCTTGGAAACAAATTTTGTTCCGCTCGATAAACTAACTGGATATAACTTGAATTACGACGAAAGATTTCACTGAATGACTTTGATGGAAAATAAATCTCACTTTCAACCATTTATCGGTGGCCAAATCGAGATTCCGAAGTCGTAAATAAAAAAAAGAAGTAAAATGAAGATGCGCTCCACGGGTTGAGATAAATGTGGCGATCAATGGACCGATTGGTCGATTGCTATCGCTTCCTCGGAGTGTTGAATCATTCATTGATCGAATCGATCAATCTTACGATCCATTGCGTTTGATTTGTTCAATTGAGATGTTGGGCTGCGTTACACTGCATTATTGCCAAACGTCACGTGTGGTAAGTGAAACCCATTTGTAGTTTGTAAGCGAGTTGTCTTGGGTTTTTGTCTACATTTAGTGTGGAGTAACATTATTCTTCGAGATACTGACATACGAGTACATAACCTCAATTATTGGAAGACTTATACGAGTAGTATTTCGTTGCTCCTGAAGTAATAAAAATAGAATTTTTATCTTCTGTTTCTGGCAATATTCAAAGAGTAAGTTACTAGAAAGAGCTACTCCCGACTTCCATATATTAAACGGTAGGTTATGGTTTGAGTCGCGAATATTTAAATAGTTTGTTATCCAACAATGGCTCGATAACTTCTACACCTTTACAGTAACAAGTATGAAAATAGAATATTTTCTTCAGAATTTTTGAAAAACCTTAGGTATGTTTAAGGAAATATGTAATTGCCTCTCAGTTTTTAAAAAAAAAAAACAACAATATGCTCATGGCTTTAGAGGAAAGCGCAAACAAACTGTGAGCTGCACAAGTGCACACACGCCGGCATTTTTGGGATAGTCATGCACTGTAGCACGCGACTTGTTTTATCGATCTCGAGCAAGATTAGATGTGAGCATATTATTATGTTCTCAACAAGGTGAAAAAATAAATACTGATTCCGACATTGAGATATTAGACCGTAAAAAAAGTATTATTTAATTAATCCTTTATGTCTGCTTTTGCTGATATTATCAGCAAGTTTCACCCAAAACATATAGGGTGACTAAATTTTCCATTATTAAATTATATGTGAAAATGATTTCACAACACCTTACAAAAAAAATACACATGTGTTACAGTAATAAATCTATACTAATATTATGAAGAGGAAATATTTGATTGTTTGTTTGTGTGTTTGCTTGCATTGAATAGGCTCCGAAACTACTGGACCGATTTGAAAAATTCTTTCACCATTAGAAAGCTACATTATCCCCGATGGACATAGGCTATATTATATTTTCAAAAAAATTAGGGATCCTTACTGAAACTCAAATAATGTAACCCAAGGTGTAAAAAAATTACCTAAAATATTATTTACATTGCGTGCGCCGCGTAAACTATTGATGATAGAATAAAATAATGTACTACAACTTTGCAGAACACATAAATATTTACAAAAAGTGTCGCGACAGCATATGTCTAACTATTGTAGTTATGCCACAATGTGTGTTCTTTTATTTTAAAAATTTAATTGAAATGCCGCCCGCTATAAAAATGCTCTTTATTTGTATCTTGGTATTAATCCTTATCAAAATAAATTACTTCATATTCAAGACTGCTTCAATATCTTTATACAACTTTTTGAATTATGCAATTCGGACATTCCATTCAAAAGATATCACGAGTTTAAAAATGTAAGTGTTAGAAAAAAGTTTCGTGGTCGCCGCTCATCCTGCTCAGCTAGCTAGCTAGGCAGCACCTTATGCGATGTAGGCGTCACTGGGGTACGGGCGGGGAGTCAATGTCAAGAAATGAAGAAATAACTTCAGAAAGTTTAATAATATGTTATAAAATCAATCAATATCTATAGTTGTGTAATGTGTATGCTGTTATGACAGCAATGCAGACTGCTTTTCCAGTCTCGGTGGACATTCCCTCTACTGATAATTTAGGTCCGTATTACCTAAATTACCAAGCTTGAAATATACTTAAGTATTGATTGTCTCTTTCTTTCACTATCCCAATGACAAAGATGACTGCTGCTTAAGTATAGATCAGTCTGAGTCGCGTTCTATAATACGGACCTTAGATGCACAATGCACATTGCATAAGTGCTCAGAGCATTTCAAGCAATTAGAATACCCTCTTCGTATATGATAAATACTTCAATAAGGCTACCTATATGCTATCTTAAGTTTCAAACATTTATTTATTCATAACTTAGTTTAAAGACTTAAATTTAATATCTTAGGTAATAAGCATAGCCAAATACAGATTACTCTGCATTAGCAAATATTCTTCTGTTTAAAGTTTTTTTTTATCTATGTAACAAACATGATTATTCTATTCAGCTTACGTCTTTAGTAAGTAAGTAATTCAAATCAAAAAGTTGTATTTTTACAGCACCATTATATTCTATGTATACCTTTCTGCAGCTTTCTATGTAATACCTATCAATGTCAAGTGTATAAGATCTCAACTTTTATTTGTTTAGTTAGGAATCAACAGGAAATAAACGTTAGCAAATGCTTATGAAAACACAAAAATATCTGGCATTTTTATTTTTATTTAAACTGGTTTAATTAGATTTCAGCTGTGTAACAAACACACATGCAGGCACAGTCAAGAGCTCATCAAGTTAGCATGAAAAATAAACTCTATTCCCTTATAATAAGAGCGAAGTTGTCAAGTTTGATGTGATCTTAACTGTGCCTGTACTCAATTAATATTTACATCTTCAGATATATTATAATAACAATTTAGAAATGAAAATTACCTTTGGCCATAGACAGGACACCAGTAGATTTAATTATTTTTACTTAAATTAAAAAAAAAAACTTGAAATTTTGATTATTTATTTTGCAGCCTCAAACCTCAATAACCTACCCCCCAAAATGGCGATGAACTTTACAGCACTAAGAAAGGATTTTTCTAAATTCTACCCCTAAGGAGGTGTATGGGGGGGTTTTAAGCACAGAATAAATAATAGTACTAACGTTTGTACGGAGAAAACAATTTTTTTGCACATTTTGACTCAAAACTTCGTCAAGATATACCTCGAAGCAAATAAACGGACACGTGTTTCGCTATTTTTCAAAAATCATCCCCTAAAGGGTCAAGAATGAAACGGGTGACTAAAAGAGTTCTTTGCGCGAGCGAAGCCGCGGGGAAAAGCTAGTTAATAATACATTTGGTCAAGACCCCCCCCCGCTCGCTCGTGGGATATGGATAGATTCTTAGATTTTTTTATTTTTGAAGTCTCCTATGCGGTTGACATTAGCGTAATTGGACGCCTCAAGCCTCGTCAAAACCTAAATAAAAATAAAAAAAATGAAAAAAAATGAAATGAAATGAAAAATACCTTAGTCTACTCTTCGAACTTCAATATTTCTCTTGCACATCGCTCAAATAGGTTTATGCAAGCAATAAAAGGTAATCTTGCATTGAACTCAACGGCATGCTTAAGGTTTCGTTCCCGTTAAGGTTTTAACTGCATTTCGTATATTTCTGATAACTAGTTCTAGGGTAATTGGGCATAATTCGATAGCTCTAAAGGCCAGTAAATTTTAAGTAAGATTTCAATCTTAGTAATAGAGAATGCATCGAATTATTAGAGCTGAGGTATAAACTGACTACGACTGGTAGGATAATAAATTAACATAATACACAAAACGTATAGTTTACGTTATATTATTTTGAAAATAGATTTGTAAGATTCTGAATTTTATAATAAATGACTATACATATAATGTTTTGAATGAAATAGTCTATTGAATGGTCCTCTACGTGTTGGTTAGCACGTATGCCTTCCAAAAGCCCAGTGCTTTAGGTTATAACATATTATTAATAACTAACATTTCGCCCGGAACTTCGTTCCTGTGGGAATTCGGGAAAATTATGTAGCCTAAAATTATGTGGCGTGCCATAGGAGAGGCCTATGTCCAGCAGTGGATTGACACAGGCTGATGAAGATGATGTAGCTATGTCCATCGGGGATAATGTAGCTTTCTAATGGTGAAAGAATTTTTCAAATCGGTCCAGTAGTTTCGGAGCCTATTCAATGCAAACAAACAAACAAACAATCAAATCTTTCCTCTTTATAATATTAAGTATAGATGAAACGTGATATGAAATGACTTAAAATGAGTTAGCAAAACTTTAGACGTGATTTTTCCCAAGACACTGAACTTTCCCTAAGGGAAAAAAAATCGAGTACTTATACAAAGACAAATCAAGATGTATGGAAAAGCGAGAAAAATTTTCAGTTTAGTAAACTGATTGCAACCTTAATTTTTGCTAATTGAAAGTCACCCAGTGTAAAGTTTTCATACGAACGAAAGTCTACGTAAAATAAGAAAGTTTATATGTAAATTATTTTAAAAGTTACGGTCCATCCTATAGCCACTCAAGACAGGCAACGTCGTAGAGGTAGACTCAAAAAAGATGGCAGGATAACTTGGCTGCCTACAAAAAAGACTGGAGGAAGTTCGTACAAGATTAGGAGAAATGGAAGCCTGCAATTTGCCAGCAGGGCTTGAAGGGAAGATTTTCGAGATCGAAAATCTGTGTTTTACTAAATTAATTTTAGCAAGATGCTAAACCCAGTAGCCCGGGGTCATTAACCTTGGCTAGCGGTTACGCTGATCACTAAGCACACATGCTCGTAAATGTGTGAGATAGCCACGCGCCTATACTGGCTGCGCTTGCGTCGCCTCCGACGTGTCATCGTCATCGCTTAGGGCGCGCTGTTTCTTTGAACTTGACGGAAATGTAGGTTCATGGCAGAAATAATAAATGTAGAGACATTATGAGTTTCAATGGTACACGTGCCAGTTAGTGGTGTCTGCGAAACTGGTTAAAGTGACATTTTTGAACAAACTACTGCTCTGTTTAAAAAACCTTTAAGTCTTCATAACTTCCTATTTTTTAAATTTCAGCAGCAGGAACAAACGATTTCATTTTATTTTTTAAATAATTAGTATGTAAAGAAACGTCAGCTTCTCATTAGCAGCGGTCACACAATTCATCCAAAGGTACTTCCGTGAACCGGAAAAGAATACACGTCGCTCAACATAACATTCAATTAAAATTTAAATGATGAATCAGACGATTCCCGTTAGTAAATTCGGCAGGGTTAAGTCCCAACCATGTGTTTTAAAGTGGTTCCCAAAGACGTCACACTGTAATTCGTCATGATACCCACCCATGTGGTTACTCAATGATATTTTGTGAAAAGAGAGATAGCTGAAAAATTATATATATTACCTAAGTTAAGTACTCGACTTAAGCGACAGGGAAAACATGTTAAAATACTAAAAAGACAGTTAAATCAGATTTAAATCACCTGGGTGCATTAAGTATACTAACAGTGTATTTAATTCACCCAGGTGATTGAGTACATTATTAGTAGGTAAACTTAATGCACTCAGGTAAATTAAGTCGACTACAGGGTTTATAACCATTTGAAACGGAAATCGAATTGGTTGATCTAGAAGGCCTTATAATTTGAACCTTGAATATTCTAAAACTTGCGCTCCGAACCAAAATATACAGCATTAAATTTAATGGTCTTTCTAAAGCATGGTATGACGAAGACCCTTTTTTCTCTGATTGCCACCCTGCTGTTACAAACTCTCTCTAAAATAAAGTTTAATATTTTTTTAAATGTCACCTACCTACAAATTTTTCATACAACATCACTTACTGTATCACATTCTGGACTTTCTGACCACATGAGTCAGGGTGACCCGTTACAATCAGGATTCCAATTATTTCTGATACTGGATACTGGAGTAGCATCGGAATCTGTGTGGGCTACTCCCGGGAACTCGTAAAGAAAGTAAACGAGGGCGGTTGACGACTTGCTTAGACGAATCGACGCGATAGGATAGTTTGAAAAATTTTGTATAAAATATTCGTATCTACAGTCAAAGCAAATTCTGCTTAAAATTAGTTTGAATGAGTATACATGTCTTTTTGATAACAATACCTTCAAATATAACGGTATACGTTTATATATTTCAGTTTAGCATTACAGTTTGCGTTCGGAACACTGAATAATTGTAGTATGTAGTTTAATTATTTTTTACCAGCCCATATACGTCCCCACCGAGGAGCACGGGCCTTCCTTCGAAACACGAAAAGGATTGAGGCCATAATCCACCGCGCTGGCCCAATGCGATTTAATATTTAAAAATTTTTTAAACAGCTTAACATTGGTTAATTTTTACAAAATATAGCTAGGAACCATCTGGATCACGTCAGTTTTCAAAAAAAAAAACATATTATAATCTGTCCATCTGTTTAGGAGCTATGATGCCACAGACAGACACACAGACACACACGTTAAACTTATAATATCAATATTTTTTATCGGGTTAAAAATATGAAATTCTATGGTCAAAAGCGTTTATGACGTCTAATAATAAGGTAAACAATGAATATGTAAACTTATAGACAAAATACAAAATACAAACGACGTGCTCCTGTTTATACGAGTTTGTAAAGAAAATTGATCGACTTTCCTTAAGACTGTCGCAGAAAAAAATAAACTCTACTATTGAAGAACCTCAGAAACTGGTGAATATGTATAGCCAGTTAGAGAATCCTCCTGTGGTTCTAAGAACTGGCCGTCGTCGCCAGTTGACTGCCCTAATAAAATTAATTAAATTACCCCTCTTTAATTATAGTAATTCGAATGACTTCTGCTTAGCTAGAACATGCTAATTGTTTAATGATTTCTATGACTGCAACTTACACTAATGACAATTATCCTGCATTCTGTCTAGTTTCCTCTCATTTACATTGTATGAAATTAACGAGTAAGGAAAGTTTTAATTAAGTTTTGCAAAAAAACAATGTATCTAAGTGTAGAGTAGGAACAAATGGCGAAACCTTATCCCATTCAAGTGAACCTAGTAAATGTACCCACGAAATATAAATTATACATATTAAGTTATGAAATTCTTACGTGCCATACTATTCGTATTAGTGTACATACATAGTTACAATTATAAAAAGCTAAGATTTTTTATAATTTTAACATTCATAATCATAACTGTATATGTATGATTAATTTATGATTATTTTTAGGGAGAAACAATTTTTTCATATTTCGACATTTTCCTTTGGGAAAGTTATTATGTTTCGTGGGATGCATCTAACTCTTAATTTTCGCTAACTAATTTAGGTCCAATTTCACCATACTCTGTTAGTTAGTTAATCCACCATTAAGAAGTTAATCAGACAAAACGTCAAACAAAAAGTATGAAAATGATATTGTCAAATCTCGGATGAGCTGCTAATTGTCTGTTAAATAACTAACATAGTATGGTGAAATTGTGTCTTAAAGTTCCTTCTAAACATTTGAATCACGCTACAAACAATCAAGCGTTTTTACATAATTTGCGCAGACAGAAAATACTGTGTCTCCAACACATTAAGCAACGAAGTTTTTTGTTGCAAAACCGCTCTTATCGCAACTGCATAGAACACATCTACAGGGTAACTTGATATTATGTTGTTCACATAAGGCAAACATGCGGTCATGTAATCCGCAAGGGCCCTTAAGGTCAAGCAGGAGTTATTGAAACACAACATGAAGCACAACAGTCGTAACTCTGGACATCTTAGCACCGCGACCTGCCCAGCCCTCTAGACATCAAACACGATACATTAATTAAATCAGCAGTAGGAAATCTCCTTCTTTCGTATCCGCAGTGGAATAGGTAGGTTTTTTGCAAGCCCTTTCTGAAGGTCTCTTTATGGCACTAACTTAATTCACCTGATTTATATCACCTGGGTGAATTAAGTACACTATACTTAAAACACCCAGTTATAGAAACGTCCATTGACCTACTTTAAATATCATACTGTCACTTTCCGTCTTGTTGTCGTAAAAAAGGACGGCATTACATTTAAAGAAACTTTAAAGTACGTCTCTCCAACTGATCGTGATAGTAAAAATGTGGCGCTAAGTTTTTTACAAGACATTGTTTAGTTTATTATATAGTTGCTTGCGCATTTAAATCTATGTATTTCGATTTCCTGAAAAGTGTGTTTAGAACTTTTTAAGAGAGTGAACTTGTATTTGGAAAAGTGAAATCAAAGCTGTTTATAGGGATTTAAGAAATCTTCTGTAAATGGGCGTTTCCCGACTGGCCGGCACGGCGACGGCGACGGCGAGAGTGACAGAGCTATACTAGGAAGCAAGTATCTCTGTCACTCTACTACCTACCGACTACCGATTTCTTGCTTCCTAGTATAGTTCTGTCACTCTCGCCGTCGCCGTCGCCGTCGCCGGTGCCGGCCAGTCGGGAAACGCCCAATAGGTCAAATCAAAAGTGCCATAAGCAAACCTTAGATTCCAAGGTCTTCTAAGGTTTAGAAGATAAATCCCTATTGTATTGTATCAAACGTAACTGTGAGACGTTTTCTGTTTTACTTGTTATGAGGATTCTGTTTATCTATCTCTAATATACACTTACGCCTATAACCCCTATCTATACACTCACGCCTTTAATCCCAGTAAGGGTAGGCAGAAGAGGTTCTAGAACCACTTGACGCAACATTTAACATACACAACATAGCCACCTTTGGGATGGTTCGGCCAAATACCAACTAGCCGCTCTGGACTCGGTGGATCGCAGAGCCAGGAGGCTTATTGGTGATAAAAAGCTGGTTAAGGATAAGCTACAAAGCCTAGCTCATAGACGCAAAGTAGCTTGCCTATGTGTTTTTTATAGGATGTACTTCGGAGAGCCATTCCGCCTTCCCCTTTTTTCCATCGGACGTCCAGACGCACTGCGGGGTACCACCCTCATCTTGTCGAGATCCCTCGGATACGTACTGAGCGCTATTCTTCATATTTTATATTGCGCACTGCCAGGGAGTGGAATTCCCTGCCGGCGTCTGTATTTCCGAGTTCATACAACCCAAATATCCTTAAAGTACGAGTGAATAGGCTTCTTCTGGGTGAGCTCGCTACATCCTCGACCACATCCTTGCCCTAAGCTAGATTGTGGTCAAGAGCGAACCCATCTAAATATATCAAACAAAGTCGTGTTAGTTACACTGCTTATAACTCAAGATCGGCTGGATCGATTTCCATGGTTTTTGATTTGTTGTACTTCTCTCCCTCCCGAATAGCAGAATAACTATAAAAAACATTGGAAAATTGACGATAAAATTCCCACGGGAACGAAGTCCCGGGCGAAAAGCTAGTTTTTAATAAAATAAAATAAAAACATTCATTTTGAGCTGATTCTGTACTGCTTACATGATTATAGGTAATGCTGCTACGAACAACATGCAAACTCACGAATTCGCCTCTGCAAGCTGCACTGCAATAATAAAACAACGTATATTTGTAATTCAACGATATTGACCGTTGTTTATAGAGGCTTGATAGAGCCTGTGCCAGCTGGGTTCCGTGATGTAGATGGCATTGGCTATTACTTGAGAATAACTCTGAGCGAGCTTACTATTTTGGTTAAATTAAATTAACTCTAAAGCTAAAAATAACATTTACCTATGCGTGTTGGATAGGTTTTACATAGCATTTTGACGTTGGGGGACCACTTCTTTATTTTCTCTTTCTTGATATGACCAATTTAGAGGAAACAAGACAGATTGTATAAATTTTTAATACAAATAAATACAAACACATTTTTTTGTTAAATTTAATATGATACTACTTCAAAGTTCCTATCTGGATCATTTGATTCTGTGAATAATTGTATCAGTAAATTAACTTCAAACCACAAAGGACTAACTTATACACGCCTTAGTCTTAGCCACTTCCGACATTGTTAAAATTTGTGTCAAATTTACATATATGGCTATATATATACTAACACAAGATCCTGTGTAACTTACGGAGTGACATTGTCATTTAAATAATGATAGAATAAAGATTTAAAAAAAATTAACTTCAATCACTGAAAAAAGCAGAAATACTCGTATGTACGTGGGTCACCATACATTATGTACGTAAATTATCTTGATGGGGTCGCTAGACGACCGTGGCTTTCCTATAATATGGTCAAATGGTCAGTCACCTCTGTTTTTCCATTCGCCATCATCACGCTTCAATTCCCAAGGGGTTCGCAGGTCACACTCGACAAATGACTGGGAAATAAAGATGTTAATGTTTATTTATGTTTTATTGTGGACTACCCAAAGCAATGGTAATGGTTATATGTATACAGGGCTTTAGGTATCTCTCTTTTAACCTCTCGGGTGGTTAATCAGTTCATGAAACTGAACAACTTTCCCAAGGAACATAGGTCAAAATACGAAAAAAAAAAAATTGAGTTCCCATACAAACTTCATCAGCATATATACATATTAAATATGTAACTAATACTAGCGTAAGTTAACATTGTTACTAACACTATGGGCTAATGACCTGAAATAAAGAATTTGAATTTGAATTTGAATAGCGCATTTTGTATGGGGGATCAAATTTTTTTTTTCGTATTTTGACCTATGTTCCTTGGGGAAAGTTGTTCAGTTTCATGGACTGATTAACCACCCGAGAGGTTGAAAGAGAGATGCATACCTAAAGCCCTGTAGTGTTACATAATGATAAATTAAATTCTATCGGTAGGTATAAATTAATGATAGTTATGTGATAGATCACTGAATCGAAAAAACGTTCTTCACAAACCTTTATTATTTTAAAAATCGAAACTGGCGAGAAAAAATCGCACCCCTTGTGCTTGAAAAAAATTCAAAAACAAGTCATTCTTTATTTTAAATTACTTGTTAATTTAAATGTGCAATTTATAGTCGTTTAGTCCTTCGTTGTTTGTTTATGCACTTAAGAAATATCGGACATTCGTGGGCGAGCGTCCGTTGTAGACTGCATTCGATTGTAAAAATTAGGGCACTGTCACTGTAATTTGTTTATTGCCGAGTATTTTCACACACGAATAGAACCGAGTTTAATTTTTATCCGAAAATGGAGAACATTTTTAATTCGGTTTGGTTTAATTTCAAGGCGAACATTTTATACTTATTTGTTACCTCATAATTATAACAACGTTATTTTACTATGTATAAACGAAACCGATTTGAAAAAAACTTTTATTCTTCCATTTTTTTTAAATCCAGTTTTGATAATAGGCGTACAATAAACCGTGCTACTATTTTTTCTTCTGATTTCGTATTCATTCAAAAGATAAGAAAGAAAATAGAAGCCATTGTAGTGAGTTTTGTGCCGTGTGGTGATCGGCTTAGAATAACACCACCCCATTTCTTTCCGTGGGTGTCGTAAGAGGCGACTTGGGAAACACAAATGAGACCTGCCTCCTATTAATCCATCTCAGGCAACAACACCTCATTTTATGAATCTGAGGTGTTGTCCTATGGTCTCATGCGGTGTGGTAGGCTCTGTAAAGGGCCGTCTGGTTCGCGACCACCCTCCTACCGAAGTCCGACGCCAAACAGCTTGCTGTGTTCCGTCGGTGCGTGGGAGTACCAGTGCCTTATAGGCGTTTTCTGGGTTAACTCGCTCCATCGTCGACCTCATCTATGACCTTGGTCAAGATTGAGGTCAAGAGTTAACCCATCTTATCATAAAAAAAAAGAGTTTGATATTTTAAAATCAACAAGTCAAGTCATTGGAATTCAGAAATTATCATTTGTATGACCAATTAGGATGATGCCCAGTTCGGACTAACTCTGATGAAGAACACTACAACTGACTTTTTTTTTATAAGATGGGTTAACTCTTGACCTCAATCTTGACCATAAGGTCAAAGATGAGGTCGACGATGGAGCGAGTTAACCCAGAAAATGCCTATAAAGGCACCGGTACTCCCATGGACCGACGGAACACAGCAAGCTGTTTGGCGTCGGACTTCGGTAGGAGGGTGGTCGCGAACCAGACGGCCCTTTACAGAGCCTACCACACCGCATGAGACCATAGGACGACACCTCAGATTCAGAAAAAAATAAAGTGTAGTTGCCTGGGATGGATTACTAGGAGGCTGGTCTCATTTGTGTTTCCTTAGTCGCCTCTTAGGACTCCCACCTAATTATCTTACGAGTGGCGGTAAGATATTTGCCAGAATTGAAGTCGCACAAACACATCTTCAATAAAGAAGATGTCTTTGTTCCTTATAACATCCTATCAGTTAGCCAGAACTATTCGATCCACCAATTCCACCATGAATTAGTATCAATTGTAAAAGTGTCAACTTAACAACCATACACAAACAACAAAAGCCAATTTTCCAGTCTGCCGCAAAATTTACGCCTAATGACGCTTTTTATAGCCAAAGTGACTGGTGATATTCAGAAAAACAGGACAATCGACTTCAGAATCATCTCCAAATAATGGACGGAGCAAAAAGTTGAAACGATAGTTACGCTGTGTTGTAATGTGTCGTCCGTTAGAAATACCCATGGACCTAAAATATGGAAATACTACATAAAGTGTACTCTATGGTGACGTCTTGTGAAGTTTGAAATTTTAAATATACACATCAACACGGTCTAGGGATATCGTTCGATTTTTTATACAAAAGAGGTCTGTTTAAGAAGCTATAATAGCATACTCGAGATACATGGAGGGCTATAATTTTCAGACGAGCAAGTGCTAACTCTGAATTTTCAATTCTAGTCAATAAATTTTGTTTTACATGAAATTTGTGAAAATGTGAGGGAAACGAAAACGAAAATGCATTTTTTGTCTGCTTTTTGTATTTAAATGGTCGAATTTACGCATTTTTTTTTTCATTTTCGTCACGTTTTCACAAATTTCAAGTAAAACAAAATTTACTGACTAGAATTTAAAATTCAGGTTTAGCACTTGCTCGTCTGAAAATTATAGCCCTCCATGTATCTCCTCGAGTATGCTATTATAGCTTCTCAAACAAATCTCTTTTGTATGAAAAATCGTACGATATCCCTAGACTGTGTTGATGTGTGTACTACTTCTCATATTCTAAGATTGTCCATTGCCATCAAGAATGCAATAATGTGATTAAAATGCGGAGGCAAAAAGGGGTGTCTCTGCCTTTTAATCACAGGCCAGGCATTGCCTAGTGTGTAATCTTGGTCACCAATAGGTAATTGGTGCACAATATTGGGTTACAAATATTTTAGATTAAAAAAAATAATAATGACGTAACTTCTAAACTTAAAAAAAAAGTCACCGAGCTGCCAAATGACAATTAGTTTCGCCGTTTTACAACTTATAACTTCCTAAACGATTCGCTTCACAGATTACCTAATTCCATTTATCATTTGCTCGACCGATACTGAATCTTCATGAAATTTCTACTTAGAAAAAACTAGAAAGTATCCGATCTTAAATCTTGTCGCGCTTATCTGGTTATCAATATTTTATCCGCTACTTAAGTTTTTGTATTGCGAATCTAACTTGTAACATGGTAATGTACAGTAAAGCCATGTTGGGTAGCAAAAACTTGATCAGATTACACGGTTGTCAATCTTAACTTTTACTTGAAAAATCTGCCAAGTGTGAGAGCTGGTAATTTTTTCTTTGTAAATCGGTAGAATTCCCCCTTAATGGCAATAAATTATATCCTTGATGTTACTAGCATATTCTAACAAAATGAATATGAAACTATAGGTATGTCATATCATGAAACCAAATACATCCCTGCCGAGAGGCACGGGCCTCCCTTCTTTAAAAAAGTGATAGGGTTGGGCCATAGTCATCGAAACTATTTTTTTTTAAATCTTGATTTTAGCGAGACTGGGGGCTTAATAATGCCCATGACAGCCTCGTAAAAAAATGTAATAAAAATGACCTGGAAATCAAGGAGTTGTTCCACTTCTGCCACGGTTTCCTGTTGCCACACTGCGCGACGCAAGGTAATGTGTTTATCAGCCTATGTATGTATGTATGTTTGTACCTTTGCGGCACTATTTAGAACAAACGCGTGGGCCGATTTTGATAAATGATACGTCGTTGGATTCGTCACGACGGCGCGAGTGTCATAGAAAGTATAAAAAATTGGAAAAATCAAAATGGCCGATTTCGGACGCCATAATGTGAAAAAGAAAAAAATTAAAATCGATGAACTATATCAAGTGGGGTATCGTTGAATAGGTATTTAAAAATCATGTTTAGGTTTCTCATATCGTTTTTCAATTAGAATTACCGTTTAGGATCTATAACGATTTAAAGTTGGCTAGTAACGATTTTCACTTAAATGTAGGCTTTTAATTCGGAAATTGTTAAATTTTTACACAAGTGAGATATACAATACAGCTAATGAGAAAATCAATAAACAAATATAAATATCTCATCCTAACTAAAAAGTGTAAAATAAAATGAATTAATTTAAAAAATTAAAAAACCCGACTGCGTAATAAAAACTGAAAAGAAAAAACAAGTAGGTAAGTCCAGTAGTCGAGACTTTTGTTATTGTATATTATTGAATTACATAACAATTTTAATAGTCGGGACCCGTCGAAAATCTGGCTTCCTAATAATGGGTCCCGATTGTTAAAATTGTTATGTTATTCAATAATATACAATAACAAAAGTCTCGACTACTGAACTTACCTACTTGTTTTTTATTTTCAGTTTTTATTACGCAGTCGGGTTTTTTTATGTTTTAAATTAATTTATCTTTTTAGGAGTATCCTTTTGCCAGGGTCCTTTTAAAATTTATATTTTTTTTAATTTAGAGAGTATCCTCTTGCCACGATATGAAAACTACAGTCAGTTAGAATTTTTTTAAACATTGCTGATGCTTTTTGAAATATACAAAATTTAAAAATACATAGGACGGAGCATTATTCAGTTCCAAGACTTTTCTAATAAAGATACATACATTTTGCTATGTCTAAAAGACGTACTTTTGTATGCGAAAGATAAAAAAAGCTATAGTGCTAATGAAGTTCAGTCGAAAAGCTGTTTTTTTTTCTTCTGATTATAACAGTACTTCACGCCTCATCATTAATAACAAATTACTTATGTGTCGTTTATCTGCGACGTCCATAAAAAAAAAGATTTGATTTGAACAATCCTCTTTCCAGTATTTCAAATGAGCTGAGATTTTTTTCTTCATTTGACTCTGTGACATGCTTTTTAAATCAGTGTAACTGCCTGTTTTACAATCATAAATACCTAAGGAACCAATAAAACTGTATCAGTGTCCAGTGTAGTAATGGTAACGATATTCAGAAACTCGAAGGCAGGTACACAGTTCCCAAACCTATCGCTTAAGGCTGTGTTACTCAAAGTGGGGTTCGCGTTTCCCCTAGGGGTACGTCGTTTGATGGTATAGGGTTTGCGGATAAAAATCTGATGGCGGAATATCTGGCAGTGCCTGTACATGCGACTTGCATGACGATAATTGAGCAATCAACTTATCATTGAGCCTAAAAATTTAAACATTTGATTCTCCTAAAATCGACTTAAACGGCCGAAAAACAAATCCACCTATCATATTAAAATAGCATTAGTATTTATTTTTGTCACGAAAAGTAGTTTTTTCGTAAACAGCTGGATTTCCATTTTGGGGCGATTGATTCATAGACGTTTGGAAACATTAACAGGGGTACGCGGAGCCATAAGTTTGAGAAACCCTGGCTAAATGTATTTTATACTTGAATAAATATGCAGCGGAACCCAGGAATGTTAAGCTGACCAATAACTTATGCTCTAAATTGCTTTACGACACAAATCTGCATTATAAATTACAAGTACACGGACGAAATGAGACACTTGACGAGTGAACCACACGAGAGTCCAATAAGGGGATTGAGAACAAGAATCTTTTAATAATGTAGATATTACGGGATATATAATAGAATCTTTAGTAGATAGATATACAGGGCTTTAGGTATCTCTCTTTCAACCTCTCGGTTGGTTAAACAGTCCATGAAACTGAACAACTATCCCAAGGAACATAGGTCAAAATTCGAAAAAAAAATTTTTTGTTCCCTTACAAACTTCATCAGCATAGGTACAGCGCATTTTGTATGGGAGATCTAATTTTTTTTTTCGTATTTTGACCTATATTCCTTGGGAAAGTTGTTCAGTTTCATGGACATATTAACTACCTGAGAGGTTGAAAGAGAGATACCTAAAGCCCTGTATAGATAAATAAATACTTTATTGCATTATTTCAAAAGGGAAGACAAAACAATACAATCTTACAAATGGCGGCCTTATCGCTAAACAGTCTTAAGTTTTTTAAATACCTATTATTTTTATGGGAAGGGTTAACTTTTGACTTCACTCTTGAGCAAGATCATAGATGAAGTCGATGATAGAGCGAGTTAACCCAGAAAATGCCTTTCAGTTATTGTGCAACTCAGAAAATGTCTTTCGGTTATTAAGGACTTTCAGTGACAGTTATTGTGCGACTTAATATAACTAACGACTTAATGATTTAAAAACAAACAACGCGTGACTTTTTTAAAAAAGAAACTCAGCAAATAAAACAAATAAATTTGCATTAATTAACAAAAATACCAGTCTGCCTGCCGTTCCAATTTTGCAATGCCCGACAGGGTTCATAAGTGAAGAAGCACATAGACTGAGATCTTTTTATAGGTATACTCTGTACATATTGCACATATGAATAGCAATAAATGATTGAATTGAATATATAAAATTGTCCTGACTCACTGACTCATCAAAGCTCAGCCCAAATCTTTTTTTTATTTTTTTTATTTTAAGATAAGTTAACTCTTGACCTCAATCATGACCATAAGGTCAAAGATAAGGTCGACGATGGAGCGAGTTAACCCAGAAAATGCCTATAAAGGCACTGGTACTCCCAGATTCAGAAAAAAATGAAGTGTCGTTGCCTGGGATGGATTACTATGAGGCAGGTCTCATTTGAGTTTCCTTAGTCGCCTCTCACGACACCCACGGAAAGAGATGGGGTGGTGTTATTCTCAACCGATCACCACACGACTAAATGGACTAAAAAATTTAAATTTGGCACAAAGGTTCCTTTTATAACGGAGATGCAAGGAATAATGTTTTACGAAATTCCCTCGGGAACGAAGTCCCGGGCATCTTCTAGTATTTCATAACTTGGTAAGCAATGAAATCAAAAACAAACGTTCAAAGAACCATTCCCTTATTACATACAATAGAATGGAATACAGAATAGAATAATGCAATTTGTTGGATAACACACTATTATTTATTTTATTTATTTTTACATGTAACACAGTTTACATGTAAAAAGAAGTGATAAAGTAGTGCTGTAAGTAGTGTTAAAGGTACTTAAAGGTAAAATGTAACAAAATGTACCAATAACATACATACACCTGTATTAATCTGTCAGCCCGCACAAATAAAAGCACAAATCAAACCTTAATAGAATTATCAGGTCAGATCCCAGCAGTCGGGACCACTGATACATTAAACATGAAAATGAAAGCGCGAATATAACTTCACAGAACAAGAAAGAAGAGTTTCTTGTAATTTCTTAAAATATAAAATTGCAGGTCCTGACTTTCTGAGTCATTAACGCCTAGCCCAAAACCTTAGAAAGTTAAATTTAGCCGAAAGGTTCTTTTGATAACATAGCTTAAGCAAGAAATAAAGAAGGATTTTATGAAAGTCCCGGTCATTCTATAGTATAACATAATGTTAAGGGAATTGTATCTTTGAAAACTACCCAAAAGATACGCCTCAATCTAATATGTATCTACTTTAGAGACTTCCTCTAAATTCGGTAGTGTTACTTGCTCGGTGTCCGGTGCACCTTTCAGCATTTTTTTTAATCAGCACATATACGTCAAAACACGAAGGGATTTAGGCCCTTCGTGTTTTGAAGTCCACCTATAGCTGGCCCAATGCGGGTTGGTGGACCGCGCGCCTTTCAAAAACGGCACAATACGGTTATTAGACGTGCGGGTATCATCACGATCTTTTCCTGCACCGCTGAGCCAGTGACAATTATTGAAAAATTCATACATAAATCCAAAAAGATGAAAATAGTGGTACACGCCCGCACCAGGATTTGAACCCCTATCCTTTTTTGTTACAAGTCCTGGCTCATTACCCGCTGGGCTATCACCGCTTAAAACAAACACATTTAAAAAAAGTTGACCTTAGTCCTCCTTTACGTCACCTCTATATTTTTACTCTGTGTAATCCCAGATATGAAACGTCATCCACAAAAGGACAGTCCAGTTTTTACCGGTTAAACCGTTATCGGGACTCGGGACCGGTTACCGGTGTTCCGATTTGTTTACGGTAAACTTCCCGGTCGGCCAAGGTCAAAAACCGGACCGCCGGAACTTGTCGAATTTTTACACCTTTTATTTTTTAATCTGTCTTTAGATCGTCAACATGTCTTTAAGTTTAAGATTGATTGATGTAACCAGTTTGTTTTTAATTATTGCTATCCAGTTATCTCTCAAACATAAATTGGTCATTAGTGGTGTTAGATTTAACAGTTCATAGATCCAGTTATTTATTAATACTAGCTAGCTCAAAAGATAATGCTTGTAGAATACTATTATTTATTCTGTTCTTGTAGTTCCACTTTGACACCTTAGGACAAAAACAAGTACTCGGCACATCACCCCATAAATAATTGTTAATTACCTGTAGATGGATTGGATAAATACCTTGAGACTAATCGCAGTCGTCATCGTCATCAGCCCCATATACGTCTCCCACTAAAGGCACGGGCCGCGGGCCTCCCTTCGAAACCTAAAAGCTTTAGTTCACCACGCCAGCCTAATAACCGAAATTATTAACCCATGTTTACAGTTAAAGTTATTTATTTTTTTAATCTTTATTGGTGGTACTTAAGTCACTTATTTCGAAAATTAACCAACCGTCCGCGTCCGTCCGCTTAAGATTAATCAAAAATGTTTAAGTGAAAGTCAGTAAGTTTTTAAATAAACACAACACATTATTCTCTGACAAAAATAAATACTTCACAAAAGCAATTAGACAAAAACTTACACATACGTTAATTACTTTCATAAATGAAAGTGTTTATTATTTTAAATGAATCGCTTTCCGTCTCATCATTAATTTGTTGAACATGACTGTTAATTTACAAATATGTGTTTACTTTATTAATTTCTATTTAATTATAATGTTGAAGAAGAAATTTTAATGAAAATGTAAACTTGTAATTTCACGTCATGCTTTGCGATCTCCTAATTAATTAGAGTTTGATACAGTTTGTAATTGCTACTTTGAAATATTTCGCTATGATTTTTATCTAAAACTATTTTATGTTTTGAAATACTTTTTTGCACATTTGAAGAAAAATCTCTCCAGGGCTTTCTATAGAAAGTATTACCGTTTTCAGAGCGCGTAGAGATTATAGCTTCTATTAGATTTGAATAGTAAAATTGGAAGAGGAGTGGTCTAGAAATAACTAAACAGATTTCACGCAAATAAATCAAATATTTAAATTTTTTATTTAGCTAAAATTAAGGATATGAATCATACCCCGAAACTGAACAACTTTCTTTAAGAAACAGGTCAAAATTTAAAAAAAAAATCTTGCCGCTCCACATAACTGGTGCGATTAGCTGATTTTCCTTTGTATGGGAAAAGAAAAGTTTTTTTGAGAATTTCAAGGGCTCCTTGGGGAAAGTTGTTCAGTTTTCTAGTAAGAATCTCACCTTAAAGTTTCGGTAACTATTTAAAAGTCACACATCGAACGACAGAAATAGTGTTCCTATTGTCTTTTATTTACAAGTACCTACATTACAATCTGTAACCATAACCTCACCAATATCACTGCAATTCCTGTATTTCTTTCAATTTGATTCAATAACCCTCCCATTTTACCGTGGGAAACCCTACTGAGCCGCCGGTTTGGACGCGTGGGCGCGAGAGGCTTCCATGCTTCTCGAGACCGCTCAAGCAATTCAAGCATGCACTTGATATCTCGAATTCTTAACAAATATGATGGAAAACACGCGAACATGACACCACTTGTGCTGGATTTTTGGAATTTTTGCTTTATGACACAAATGTTTGTTTATTACGCGGTTTACGGTGGTTTCTGAGAACTTCGCTACAGGCGGAGGAATTGTTCACGAAACGAGAAAAAGCATTTTTCCTTTGTGTTATGTTATGAAACAAGGTGATTGTATCGATCAAAATTTGATTTTTTATAGACTTTTCGTTTAAAACGTCTGCAATAAATAGAATAGAATAGAATAGAATAGAATAGAAAAAATCTTTATTTTATAGGACATTCAGGATGCCACTTAAAACAAGTCAAGATTACATGAAATACATACAAACAAACATTAAAGGATTTAAATACATACATACGCATTCGTGCTATTGACCCTACTGACTCTACGCCTATTCGCAAAGGTGCAGTCTTCCCCAGAGAAGAACAGGCAAGAAACTCTGAGGGTGCTCTTTTTAAACGCATTACAAATTTTCTTATTTTCTAATTTTAACTAAGTCTGAAATAACTCTAGAGCTGAGCAGTTCATTCCCATGGCTGCTTGTCAGTTATGTAATCAGAAATTTTGTAATAGCCCTTTTTGCAAAGTTTTTGTTTAATTACTGTCTTAAATTTATCCAAAGGTAAATTTTGAATACACATGGGAATCTTATTGTAGAAACGTATACATTGACCCATAAAAGAGTTCGTGACCTTGTGGAGACGACTGTCTAGTACATCCAGTTTATGCTTGGTCCTAGTATTTATATTGTGCCTATCGCTATTTTTCTTAAACAAATGTTCATTTTTCTTCACATATAAAAGATTGTCACAGTGTTTCTTCACAATAGGTAAATGCAATATGCACGTCAGCCGCAGGTCGCAAGTGATCAAGCGACAATTGGATATTTTGACAATGGGATGACTATTTTGCAAAGAGCCTACTTAAGTTTGGAACATAAATTATAACGAGTTATTAAAAACAATATATTATATCTGGCGAACATATTTTACACTATCTTAAATCTAGATATTTTCGAAGTCTAGATAACAAAGGGCTTTTTCTAAAATTAATTACAATTTGGCGACACAATAGCGGCTATAGCCGCTAGAGCCACACAAAAATACTTTTTTTATCTCAGAATATAATATCTTACACTCAAACTTCCCTATTTTGTTTGGGGTAATACCAGTTGCAAATGCATAAATTCCTTACATCCTCTGTCTGAAATTAACTGTGTTTGTCTGTTACTAGTTGAAGTTTTTATACAAAGTTATTTTCTAGAAATTTTATTACCATTCTTCTTTGTAATGTCTGAGCTATGAAACTTAACTTTATGTGAGAGGTTAAAAATCTCATTGTGGGCTTATTTATGCAGAAAACAACCAGTTTTAACGTAAAGCGTGGGCTTCGTATAAACGAGCAATCAGTAAGGAGTCGAGGGACTCTAAGAAAGAACCATGATCTTTACCTGAAAAGTCAATGATAGAGCGAGTTTGCTCCATTGTGCAGTTTCTTTGGATTTATTCAAATTGAAACCCTAATAATTACATTCTTTGGCTGTGCACATTACAAGTATATTTTAAGCGCTGTGTGCCACATTAATGATAACTCTAAAATTAAAAATTTTGGATCACCCTGGACTTTCAATGGGCCTTTTTAAAATACGAAAACGGCACGGCAAAATTGTATTACCATTGCCTCTTAGCACTAGTGGTACTAGAAACTGAGAACAAAAAAGGCAATGGTAATACAAATTCTGTCATGCCGTGCCGTGCCGTTCGAATTATAAAAAGGCCCAATCGAATGTCTTATAACTTTTAAACGGCTAAGATTTTTTTATTAGTTTCCTTACTACCCAAGAATTCTGTGTCTGGATAGTAGCTCGGGGCGGGCGCCTTAATAAATTGTGATTTATTCCTCATACAAATAGAATATTAACGTTTTATGCAAGTCTGAAGATGGCACTTTCATGATCATATCTCTGTACATCGCGTTGAACGAACACTTGCTACGAGATGGGTTTAAAGATAGGTAAGTAATTGATATTAAAAAATATTACATTAAAATGTTCTTTCAAGCTAAGCTGGGAGCAAATAGCATAGAATGTGCAAAGAATACGGTCCAGCGGTCCAGCACTTCCCAAGAGTCAGCAAAAGAGATTCAACGATTTTACCTAATACCTAGGTAGGCGAATGGTTCCAAACATACTAAGATTAATTAATTATAATTAATTAATTGCACAATGCACAATTTGTATACAGTAGCAAACGTTTTCTTCATATTGCAAACTATGTGCGAATGTATACTGTTCAAAATATCTCATTCTACAATATTTCAAGGTAAAATTACAAAGAACAATCATAACAAACCTCAACATTTTTTTATATCTGTGAATAAGAGTATAATGGCAAGAAAACATAAGACAGCATAAACACCGCAAAACAGAATATTTACCGCTATTTTGATAGAAAACCCCACTTTATGCTGATTCAGTCGTAAAACGTCTGTAAAAGGTCATGCCGTTTTCGCACTAGAAATTGGACCACTATTATTAGAGCTCTATAGGACCGTTATATAACTGACCTATAGTGACTCACTAAAATATTGTAGCTGTGCTTTATTAGAAGAAGGATTGACCTAGCCCATAGCAGATTTTTTATGACCTACGATATAATGATCAGGACTTCGTCATCGTTTTTTATTGTTTTAAATCTTATTTCATGGCTATAATAAGTACACATGAACAAAGTGACTTCCCCTTAACAGACTCTAAGATAATGGACTCATTCTTAGTTTATGCAATTTTAGAAGTTTGGGTTATATTAAAATAACTTATTAGTCTTTTAGGCTAGATCGTAATAATATTTAGATTCCCTTTTAAATGAAGGTATCTTAAAAAGGAAAAAAAAATGGCTTCAAATGCCAGCTAGTTTTTGGGTATAAGCTCTGATAAGTCAATGATCGAGAGAGCAAGTGAGTTTTGTAAAAAGAAGAAATAAAACAGAAAAGATAGAAGGGCTTTTCTTATTTTCTTTTCTTCAAATATCATGGTTAACTGATGGAAGAGATGGTGTCCGCCTCTAATCACTCCAATTGAAAGTTTTTTTATGATTTTACGATATAGATGATAAGGAAAGTTGCCGTCTTCTGCCCAATAAAATCTAGCCAAATCAACTATCTATACGAAAGAAGAAAGGGAATCTTACACCGAGCTGATGAAAAGCCAAGAAAGGGTCAGGCCACAAGCTTTATTCGGGCTTTTGTCACCACTAGGCTTCATCATCATCTACTAATTGTCATCTCCAATTAATTAAAAGTGTTCCAAACTGACCAGTTCCACTATACAAAAATGCTTAAATATCCGTTATTGGAACAACAAAACTATTATTTATGCAGCTATATTACCGCGGACCAGAGACAGTGGATTTCCACTCACTGGTTTAACTAATGCTGAGAAAAAGATACATGGCCTATTATAACATAACTCTTATTTTTATCACCAACAATAACTTCGAAAAACTTACCCTGTCCCTACATAATAAACATGCTTGATCCACTTATCCAGTCTATTATTAACCATACAACTTCATTCTTTTATGTTAACATTCCCACAGTGGAGCCGGTATTAAACCTAGTAAGATGAATCACTTTTCTCATAAACTGATGACCGTTAGGTTGTCACTGTTTGTTCACTATTCAGTTATGTAGGTCACTATTGATGTAAACGTCGTGTTAAAGAAGACAACAGTAGTCAGTGTCTACAAAAGGTCGTGACCTCAAGAATACCTAGATTGTTTAGATATACAAAATAAATGAGAAATATTTTTTTATTGCTAAATCAAAATCTACAATGACTAGTTACGACTAAAATAACATAAAATGACTTTAATAGTAATTGTGTAAAAACTAGATTAACCTTTGCAAAAGAAGTCGAGCACAGCATTGTCTGTACTTACAGTACTTACAGCTGGTTTTCAGCTTGGCCCTGTTTGATCGACAAATTGATGTCTTTCAAAACTACCGTAGGTTTCGTGAGGAAACCTGCACCTTCAGGAAAGTTCTGGTTCTGAAGGTTAGACCCAAAAACTTCATGAAAGTTCCGCTCTGGACTCGGTGGATCGCAGAGTCAGGAGGCTTATTGGTGATAAAAAGCTGGTTAAGGATAAGCTTCAAAGCCTAGCTCATAGACGCAAAGTAGCTTGCCTATGTGTTTTTTATAGGATGTACTTCGGAGAGTGTGCTCAGAGGCTACATGAGCTCATTCCGCCTGCCCCTTTTTTCCGTCGGACGTCCAGACGCACTGCGGGGTACCACCCTTATCTTGTCGAGATCCCTCGGATACGTACTGAGCGCTATTCTTCATCTTTTATATTGCGCACTGCCAGGGAGTGGAATTCCCTGCCGGCGTCTGTATTTCCGAGTTCATACAACCCAAATATCTTTAAAGTACGAGTGAATAGGCTTCTTCTGGGTGAGCTCGCTACATGCTCGACCACATATTTGCCCTAAGCTAGATGGTGGTCAAGAGCGAACCCATTTTTAATAAATAAAAAAAAGTTGAGACCTACGCCTTTTAAATTGCCTTCAAAATTTTGGGTATTAATTCGGTCAAGAGCTCTACCTAGGTTAAAGAGCATTACAGGTTTAGGAAACTTTCTAAGAAGGTTTTAAATGAGAGACAAAAAACTATGTATATCTATGAACAATACGAAATACCTTTGCATGTAAAACTTACCTTGTTCTAATGAGGGATTTTCTTTGTATTTTTTTTTAAATTTTCCCTAGTCGCCAGATAGATGGCGCTAAACTAGGTACGTTACTGCAAGGAACGGAACGTTACATTATTTTTGACTAATTCACTTGAACGTAATTTTGAGATCATAAAACGAAACGTTATTGTCATATCACATCAATATCACATCTACCACGCGTAGTTAGGCGATTTTACGAAAACAACGAACAAACAAAACTGAATATAACAAAGCGCGAGAAAACTAGGATGATCGAAAGCCAAAGCAAACGAACAGAATATTTGATGCAATGTTTTTGTCCAAGCCTTTTGGCTTTGGCACCCAGTAACGGAGTCAGTTCAGCGCCATCTAGAGAGCTCTGGGGAACTACTTTTTTTTTAATACCCAAAAAGAAAACCTCCCATTCCCCACTTTGATGTGCATATTGTGCATAGTTCAAAAACTGGCAACATTATTACGCACACAGTGACAGACATTTTTTGACAGATGGACTGTGTATGACGTATCTGTCACGCACACGTTCCTAAGGATCCGGGACCGTTTTGCATTCGCAGCTTGTAAGCTGATGCTCATTCTAGACATATAATTATTCTAAGTTCTATACGTACCCTGTATAAATGGGGACTCCTAGCAAACTAGCTCTATATCATGTGAGTAATACGCCAACTTTATGGAGTAGTAAGTACCTACTTCTGCAAATGCTTAGATAAACTTCGCCGACGGTTTCGACATCTCTGACAAGTTAATCTGAGGGTAGGACAGCAAATGCTCGTGTGCACCGATTCTATTCTACTTTATTGCTCTCAAATAAGCGGACGCTTATTTTTTATGTAAACTCTACAATATTTTTTCTTGATATGCAGTACGCATATTACGGTCAAAAGTACATTAGAATATGTTATATAGGAACCATGGTTGCTTTGGTCAAGCTCTTTGGTATATTCTGTTTCTGCGTACTTTTAGTATATTCAAGTTATTTATATATCCAGTTGTAATTGTCCTTTTAATACATATATCGAAACTGAAATTAAATAAAATTATGGATCCCTGGAGTGTGCAACGTTGAATACTTTATCGAATACCTAAGTTAGGTTTAGTTATCTAGATATCTAAAATGAATTGTCCTGAAATTGACGCTAGAGAGCAAACAGTTGCCAAAGACAGACAAAGTTTCGTTTCAGTTTCTGTATAGTTAACGTAATTTGAGTTTTGCAAACTTGCCAAGTTTCATTGGAGTTTACAGTTTATACGATGCTCCCCCAAGGGACTCATCAAGGGATGTGTTAATTATGTTATATCTACTAAGTATTTTAGATGTTATTTTATTATTATTTATCGGTAAGTATATCGGTTATGTATCGGTTTTATTATAATGTATCGTAAGTATCGGGATAATGTTTATGTCAACGGAAAATTGTAAAGAGGTAACATTACAATTTCACAAGTTATTAAATTAAATATACAGGGCTTTAGGTATCTCTCTTTCAACGTCTCGGGTGCTAATTCAGTCCATGAAACTGACCAACTTTCCCAAGGAACATACCTAGGTCAAAATACGAAAAAAAAATTTTGAGTTCCTATACAAACTTCATCAGCATATACAGCGCATTTTGTATGTAAAATTTTTTTTTCGTATTTTGACCTATGTTCCTTGGGGAAGTTGTTCAGTTTCATGGACTGATTAACCACCCGAGAGGTTGAAAGAGAAATATCTAAAGCCCTGTATATTTACAAAATTGTAAGGGCCGCTTGCATTAAATTAGGATAAGTAGGTTAGGCTTTTTTATAGACTGAGATCCCAGGGCCGCCAGACCTTACTCAGTAACCAAAAGTGTGGGAACTGGCTAGTAACAAATGAATACCTGCTAACTTGGGCCGACGGCCAGTTTTCAGCTACCAGGTTCTAAAGGTACTTCCAAAAATTACTCACTTATCTTGAAGTCTGGGTGCTGAATTGCTGATGTCTTATAGAAAATAATTAATTAAATATAAAAATGAATGATCAACACCGCCAGACACTCTCCGTCGGCTGTAATTTCTGCCAGACGCTTTACAGCGAGTAAATTATGAGATTGTGATTTTTATACGATGTTCAGGGAACTATAACAATACTTTTTATAGCACCCAGACTTCAAGACAAGTTAGTAATTTTTGGAAGTACCTTCAGAACTTAGTAGCTGAAAATTGGCCGTCGGGCAAGGCTAGCAGGTATTCATATTATGTTAAAAGTACATATTAGCACTACTCTTTCCCACACTTTTGGTTAGTGAGAAAATAAGTAAGCATTAACATTATAAAAAAGTACGTCAATGTAAAAAAATGGGGCAGTTGAGAAAGTACCGAGAGTTTATAATCTTACTAAATCAAATTACAATATTACGGGTTTGACAATGTTACGGTGACATTTACAACAGAAGCTGTACTTTACCCTGTTAAAGGCGTCAGGGTATGCTGGTACGAACTCTCGTTCCTAGACAGCGTCGTTTTTTGCGGCTGCTGTGTGCGAGGATGGGTATAAGACATAAAATACCTTATTACGAGGACAGGTTACGAAAATTAAATATGGAATCATTATCGAATCCCCCACATCGAAGTGCCCACAAGGTCTGTGAGAACACCACAATTATTCAGGCTGCCAGTAAAAAATAACAACATTGCTAAGAACAGTCCCATTATTAGAATGTGTAAAAACTACAACGATATCTGCGCTCACACCGACATAGTTTCTTGTAGTCTTCCGTCATTTAAAGCTTTCTTGCAAAAATTTAAACGCACTTAGGCAAAATCTGACTCTTAAGATTAATAATTTGTTACCCGTTTTTATTTTTTTATTTTGTAACTTTTTATTTTAAACTAATTCTTTCTTAACTTTACTGTTTGCAAAGAGTGTTGTGTACGATTGTCATTGGATATTAGACCTACGCTATGTTTTTTAACTAGCTAATTAAGTTATTTATAGTTTGATATATGTAATTGTACCTTTTATATAAAAATAAAATAAAATACTTATTTAAAAAAGTTTTCTATTCTGTACCGACGATGTCGTTAAAACCATACTATAAAGTATTCTGTGTTATAATTATAATAACTTATACCCGTATGGACGGAAGTGAATGACAGACAGTCGTATATAAAATTCGCACGTTTAAATATTTACAACGACTAAGTGTCAGCCAATTATAGATGCTTTCATTTTAATTTATGATACACCGGTTTGTTTGATTCCTTATTTATACAATACTAAGATTTATGTGACCATGACAAGCCATTAACCTATTGAAATAAGGAGACACCATTAGATAACATTTCCGTTACAATGTCCCTACGCGAAATTAAAAATGTTGGTCAGTGATTCTGACGTCAGAATGACTGAACACTATTAAAATTATTTTAATAGTTGTTAATTAGGTAACGAATATTTAAACGAAAGTATCAAACAGTTTTAAATAGGAAGCTGATCTGTTACTTTGGTCAGTCATCCTGATGGTCACAACATTTCCTTCAACACTCAGGCACGTTACGGTGTCGCTTGTTTCGGAGGTCCTCTGGGATACAAAATAAAATAAAAGAGGGAATAAATTGTTAATTTCCTAAACAAATTGAGTAGCAACAAACATTCGCATTGATCAGTACATTCACACGTTTAATCCCTATCTGGGTAGACAGAACGTCATCTGGTTTCAGAACCACTTCACGCCGCATTTGAAATTCATTTTAATTTTTTCTGAGGGTCATAAGATGGAACATGAGTTACCTAATGGTAATTTTTTTACCCTCTGAACACTTGTTCCTACCGCAGCGCTTTAGTCCGACTGATCGGATGATATCGCCCTGGGCCTGAGACTATGATACAGCAAAACCTTCTACAGTATGCCTGACAAGAGTTGGCAGCTGACACATTAGAATAGAATAGAAAAAACTTTATTTACTAGCGTCACAAACACAACACACAAAAGGAACAAAAAAAACAAACAAATGAAAATATGAAAAGTATAGTAAAAAAATAAATAGATGCTCAAGATCAAAAAAAAAGAAAAAAGAAGAAAGAAAAAAGTATTTACATTTTTCAACATAATACATTTTTGCAGACTTCAAGAATTCAAGTCACAAAGAAACTTTAAATTGCAATATTAATAAATAAAAGCAAAACGAATGAAGGCAGTTTGTCCATCGGCTATCAGGGCTGAGATCAAACTGCATATAAATTAATTAGCAGCGCACTAATTGGGACGCTGCACTCTGCATCTTAGTGCAGTGGCTGGGAAAATATATGTAACAGGTACAAAGACTGCTGCTGTATGTATTTGTAATTTATAATAGGAATTGCTACTAGTTGACCAATTCTTTGCGGTCTATTAGTTTCGGCTACTGTTGTTTGGATCGAACGAATATTTGCCTTTTTCTCAGAAGTTTAGTGAAAAAACACAATTCTTCACACACACATGTTTTTTTTGCATACTTGCGACAGTTATCTTTTTTCAATTCTTGTTTTCTTTCAATTATTTCTTCACGTTTTTTTACCCAAAGTACTAACCATATAATGGGTAATTTTGAGCTACCTACATAGTAAAATCCGTAATTATCAATAATTTTAATGTACAATTAATTAATGAAATAAAAAAAAATTTTTTGGTAAGTATATTTCTCCTGTTGAAAAGGGTATTATTATATCATAATGTTTGAATGATTGTTTCAGAACCACTTGAAATTAGCTACCCCGAAAGGACTATAGGTGTGAATGTATAGATAGATATCATTTTCTAGCCGTAGTTGTGCGTAAACTATTCCAAGTAACAGTTCCCTGTTACTTGAACAATAGTAGTTACCGTGTCACATCACTACAGCAATTTAGATGATATAGGATAGCGATAAGAGAGTATTATTATGATGAACATCGCGCTTGTAAGTGGGGGAGTGGACTGGACAGTGATCACATTACCGTTAAAATTAACAACAATGCTCGCCTTAACTTTATTCAATAACTGGTAACAATATCTTGTCGTAATTAAAAAAAAATTGTAACAAGTAAATCAAACTGATGAAAATGGGTCTTTCCAAAACTAGGAAGATAAGCTTTATAAGATAAATTATTATTACTTCTCAGTGGCGCCGTTTTATAATTACTGAACTTCAAATGTATTGTAATTTTTTTGATATTTTTATTTAATAATTTAAGGTCCAATTGTTTTTATTTGCTTAGTATTTTTTTAAATCATTTTTTAAAGTTCACTGTAACGCCTGATCGCACTTTAACGTCTTTTTCTGAAAATTTCCTATACCTAACAATAATTTTTTTTATATAAAAAAAGAAACTAAAGGCTAAACTAAGATATAAAATATGACGTCCATTATTCATACAATATAAGAATAATATATATTTTTAATTTCATTTTTGAAGAACCTGTTGTCTTTCTAGAAAAAAATTGCAAGCGAAAGAGGTGGCTCTTCTGAGTAATAGAATTCCACTTCCCTGGCATTAAGCTATATCTAAGCCTATTAACTATCTGTGTAAGTATGTAGAAAAACCAGCAGAACCAACTATAAAACAACTTGTATTACACTTGCATTGCGCTTGCGCATGCCATTCATACATCGCACGTAACGAACACTCACGCATTTGTCGAGAACTTGGGCCTTTAAAAGAAAACTTGATTTATGAACTGTGAGGGCGGAATAGGGAATGGTACTCGTTCAGCAGAGCGGTACGATAACGACAAACTCGCGCTCGGCGGCTCACGCTGGAACTTCAGTTTGATTGCGCGAGGGTCCCGCGCAAAGGCTTGCTCGCCCTATGGCGTTGTCAATGTTGACATTTTGACATAGGACCGCGGTGTTGTCGCGGCGCTGTCACTATCGTACTCGGCCTGCATGCATGGCTATTCCACTCATCAATGGCGTCTAAATGGCGGTTGAATGACAACGGTTGCCATTTTATCTGTTCAGGTGGCAAAACTGAGAACTATCCAAACATACATCATCAAAAAAATTCAAAACGGAGCTATATAAGTTTCTTTGTGACAAATGTTTTTATAGTGTAGACGAATTTATGGCTTAAAATATTTAATGGAATATGTATTTTTAATTCATTTTGACATTTTAAAATTATTATTGTTATCTTAATTTTTTTTAATTATCTCACATTTTGACATTATGATTCTCTTCTGCTTTGACATATGTATTCCAAATCTTATTTTAATTTTAACCCTATTTCATACCATTCAAATGGTTAAATGTGTGAATCTGCCTATCATATACCACCAATGTACTGTACCACATTTATTGCAAATAAAGAATATTTCATTTCATTTCATTTACATTTAATGACGGCTGCTTTGACTGATGGCCCCACCGCCATTGTGCGGTTTGAAAACTGACACCAGGGAAAGCCAAGTTCGCCACATACATGACTATTACCTACACGATCAGAAGAAGATGTTGCTGGGTAGTTTAAAGTTGCAAACGTTCAGTTGGCGGTGGCGCTGCCGCATTTCATGAAAATTAAATAGTTTTCAATTTCGCCACCAGATAAAATGGCCTCCATTGTCAGTCAACATTGATTAGTGGTATAGACGTCCTCGAAAGTCATAGCTTATAATTTTTAAATGGTGGAACCAATTTTGAAAAAAATATATTTAAAAACCTATGTCAGCATTCAAACAAAAAGTGTATCGAAGGTCTTGATCGTGATCAAATTCAAGGTTGTAAAATTTACGCTCTATCGTCCTAACACATAATCATTTCGAATTGATTTCGAGTCAATTTCAAACTTTGTTATAAGCATAGCAAAAACATGAATTCGAAAAACGGACAGTGTTATTTACAATTTATCAGTAGCTCCTTACATCTCCACCAATGAACCCGGTTCGGGCCTTACTTCGAAGCCGGCTCACTATGCGAGGTATACCCAGGATTTCGTTCCCGTGGCAATTTTTAATTCTTTTCCTACGTCATAAAAGGATCCCTTGGGCCAAATCTCAGCTTTCTAGGTCCAAGGCTTTATGAGTCAGTGAGTCAGGATCTCCAATTTTTTTGTTATACATATTAGCTATAAATGTAGGTAATAATCAAAAGTTATTGCAAGCACGTCAAAAATAATGCTTAAATCAAAACCAACCTCGTTTAGAAATTTGCAAATAAAAAAAATATAGCATTTATAAAAAGTAGTTTTTCCACCTGCGGCCTAAGAAATAAATTACAGCAGTTAACACGTTACTTGACTGGCAAATTACCGAGCCATCTTCCTTCGGCTCTCTATAGATCAAGTACAGACAAAAGCAAATTGCGTTATACAGTTTCACTGCGAAAATAATCACTACTGGCATGCGAAATAAGGGCGATGTCAAAATCGACATGTATTCTTTCTGAGGTGCTCTCGTGTTAATTTTAAAAAGTTCGTTTTGTAAATATCGAAAAGAATCATATTTAAAAAAAGGATGTACTTACTCAAGTTAGCTCCAACAATTCACAGTTTAGTTTTTAATCGTAATTGATAGCAATAATATATGTATAGGTGAATCAATTCAATAATAAGCAGAATCATACAGATTGAAATATTTTATCAATTAATCCGATCGTTAATATGTGTAACATAACAAAATTTGAACCACTGCAACTTAGCCGTACTGGCGGCAGTGTAACGACAATGATGGCCATTTTAACCCTTTTAGCGCCAAGAGTTTTCGTCAAAAATGCCCATCACAGGCCACGACATCAAAAAATTTAAAAATATTTTTTAATGTCGTGGCGTATGGCGAACGCTTTGTGAACGATATTAAAGTAATTTGGCGGCGAGGGCACGAAACTTAAACGTCTGATATATGAAGTGATACTTTGGCGGTGAAAAGGTTAATATGCTCAGTTGGCGAAATTGAGAACTATCGAAATTGCATACATTTGATGACGAATGCTTCGATTAGAGACGCCACCGCCAACTGAATGTTCAGTAGCTAGGTAGTTTTCAACTTTTATAGATTTCAATTTCGCCACCAGATCAAATGGACACCATTGTCATCCACCTCTATTGCATGGGCGTAGCCAGGTTGAAACCCCCCCCCCAAATTTTCAAAATCATGATCATCTTCCTGCCCATATCCCTCTACGAAACAGTATAGTGTATCGGCAATATCTGCTGTGTTACCTCCAAAATTATTTTCTTAAATCCCCCCCCCCCCCCCCCCCCCCCGAAACAGAATTCTGGCTAAGCCCGTGCTCCATTGATTAGTGAAATAGACGCCCAGCATAAATGTTAAAGAACAGGAAAATCACTGGCCACTAGATTCACATTAAAAAAAAATTGGTTCTAAATTCAAAATGTAAGTAACAAATTCTGACGTAGCGTGCGAGTGGCGGTGCGCGTGCCTCGACACATGTCCAAAGAAGATTCGCGGAATCTCAGAGACCATGCGTTTCTGTGATCAACCAGGGTCGTTTTCAGAAGGGGCTACTTTAAAAATAATATTAGTAGAACCCTTTTCACATTTTTTAACATTTTGAATCATGAAATGGACTTGATGAAAAATAGTGTATGTAAAGAGGGCGTTGACCGTGATTCAAAAAGGCTTAAAATAATACTCACAACAGTCACAATCCACAAATACAATCGATTTTCTACGGTGATCTAATTACATAGTCTTCTTCTTTCGTGTCTAACAGATAAAAACTGATTTCACTGTAACCGTTTGGGCGCAGAATGCCAAAAGCACAAAGTGCTACAGCACACACATTTATTTTGTTTATTTTTTCCTTTGTTCATGCTAAGTATAACAAGTCGTGTAAGTTATTAAGTTTGTTTACACTTACATTAATTTGTATTAATTAAATGTTGAAGTTGTGTAGGTTTGCAACTGTGCAGACAAATAAACGTTTTATCTAAGTATCATCTAAATACCAAAAGGGCAAAAAATATTTTCCGTCAAAAATAATCTTTTATAAATGACCTAACTATGCGACTACACTCAAAGGCTACAAAAACATTGTTATTGAAAGCGTAGTGGTCTCAGTGGGCACTAAAACTTCCGAAAACTAAATGCACCCCTGACCAAAGTGATGGCTCTGTCGGACAAATATCGTGACGAGCGGCCCGATCAAAGATCGCATGACTTATGTATGCCAGCACTGTGACAACTGACAAACAGACAATCGAAGTATATTAATAAAACATTCGCAGAAAAACCACACGTTACACAGCGATACCGAATCAGCCAACAATGTTGAAGATTTTAGTTTTGATTGATGAAAAATCAGTGAAAGATTCATGCATTTTGATTGATTGGTTTTGGGGTTAAAAATTGTTGAATTGAAATTCGATAAATTGCTACTATGATCATCGGTCACCCATCTACTTGCACTTCTTAATACGCGATCGTTGCCGTGCGGCTGTTGTCAATTTGTTAAATCATAAAGCCAAGTCAGAGGCCATTAGGCGGTTTGAAAAGTCAATTTGGAAACTTAAAAAGCTTCTGATTTCTTGTTGTGTCTTCGCAATCATCGATTTTTCAAATGCACATGAATACAAATTTATTTTAAAATATGAGGTTTGCTCGAGGGTGAACTCAAAATCTTCAGTACGCGAATCAATCGAAATGCACCTATTACTACTTTATAGAAATCTCACAAGAGTGAAATGAAGAAAAATAGTTTTTTTTAAAAAGAAGTATACATAAGATAAGTTAACTAGCCTAGTTAACTAGTTAACTATCATGTCTGTGGATGCAAATAAAAACTTAAAAAATATAATTATGTAACTCTAAAAAAAAAACAAATTCACCCCGAAATAATGAAAATGGCTCTTTTCAAAACCTGACTCCTTCACGCCACTTCTCCCCTACTCTTATGTTTGGTTAGTTAAAGTTTTGCTTGAATATGTATTAAGTTTCTGTAATCCAATACGCTGTACCTTTCTTTGATAAATATTATCGTAATGAAATTGATACTAACTGTAAATTGTTATTTATAAAATGTAAGAGTTGTTATACGATATACGAGAATATTGTTTGTATACATTTGTATAATATTGTTATCATACTGAAATCAATGAATTAAATTGAGTTGAAAAATCCAAAAGAATTTCATCCTAAGCACTTTGTTACAAATTAAGTAATTACTTAAATTCAAAATAAAGAACTATTCGAACGTCGTGAAAGGGTTGCAATTAACACAACTGCTGATATTATCGCAGTAATCTAGTCTGGGACGTGAATATTTTATTGTTCGTGAAAATTGCAGACTGAAATGCAATTGCAGCTAAGTATGCAATTTGGAAAGTGGTTAATAAATTATAGCGTCTAGATACCTAATTGCCACCATTTAAGTGTCCTTTTAAATATTGACATTGCTGCAAAATTGCCGTGACGTTGGAAAATTGGTAAAAATTATGACAAAAACATATGTACATTAGTATAAAGAAAAATCCAAATTAAGGTTCTTGTGTAAGTAAGTATATTTCGTTAAGTATGTTTCTAAAAGAAATGGAGACCTCAAAATTTTCCGAATTTTCTCTATTTTAGTAATTTATCGATTTTTCTTTGAATTTGAAGTATTATACTTATGCATAAGCTCTTTCTTTACAAGACACATTAACCCTATCGGGGTAGCCAGACTGTAAAGCGGTCATCGGTCCACTTTTGAAGATAGTGGCAAAACGAGCAAAATCGTTCATGAAATTCAGCAAATCTAACTAACAAGAGTCAAATACCTACTGTGGATTCATACATCCAATTATGTTTTTGCATTCAGTGGCAACTGTGGCAATGAATTATATGACTGATCGAATGTTATTCATGGATGTTATAATGACACCTCACATTACAACAAACTACAATGTTTATGATTCAATAAAACATCGATAATCGTTTAAAACCGGTCATTTTTTACTGTTATGATATGAATAAATTATTATTCCGGCCGTTTTCGTACTGTATTTTGCAATTAGCCAAAATGTAACTGAATATGATAATAGCTTCAGTGTATACGCTGACGCGGCTACATAATGATTACCCCAGCAATCCGTTGAATTAGTATTTCGTGAATATCTCGTAAAATATAAAAGAATACAACTCAAAAGGAACTAAATAACTATAATAATCTCATTTCACAGATATTCACTAAACATGGTAGATTACTGATACTGAATAAGTACTATACATATATTTTGTAAGATAATATACAAAAGAAACATTAATGATAATAGAATTCGAAATTACATTTAAAATTGGTCAATAAATAAAAAATTTACAAAAAATGTTGTCTACCTCTTTCTTACAAAACAAAATTTTGTATGGAATTTATATCGCGGTACTGGGGCACTATTTTTGAATCACTCGTCTCATTTCGAGCGATATCTTTCGTTGATTTGCGTCGATGCTATTGATTTTTGATTTTTTCAACTACTAAATTCCATGAGTGCTAAGACCCTTTCGCTGATTCTTTTGATTTCCGAATCAAAAAGTTCGGAAATCAAAAGAATCCGCGCAAATCAATAAAAGATATCGCTCGAAACGAGGCGAGTGATTCAAAAATAGAGCCCCTGAACTGTGACGTCATCGTTTTGTATTTCCCTGTCTGTATAATTGAGAGTTCTGAACATTAATATCTTTTTTTATTTTAAAAGATATTAAAAACTGTTTATACCAGGCTGTTAATTAGGTAAAGAAGCTTGAAATTTTAATAATAATAATAATAAAATAATCCACCCTATATTTTGCGGGGATAATGCACACTGCAGCTATCTTCTTTTGCTCAAAATGCGGAAAGAAAAAGTGTCGACATATTTCTCGAATGGCTGGCTGGTTACAGCGGGAGATATTTGGCGATCTTTCATAAAACTGTGAAGTATCTTGAATAGCCTAGGAATTACTCTAGGTTATCGAACTTCAGTGAGTAGGTAGCCACACACGGATTTTCGGTGTAGTACATACTACAATTTTAATTTTTACTATTTTTGTACTTTGCTGCATTTTAGGGAGTTATTGCTTTATTATTATTTCATTGTACCAAATAATTTTAAGATTCTTAAATTGGATGAGTTTAAATTAGTAGCGAAAATTGAAATAGTTCAAAAACCAATTTACCTCAAAATACAACTTGAGCGACTATTAACTTTTCATACTGATTGCCTTAGTATGAATAGTATTTTTTTTTTAGATTTTCATATTGGTTCCTTGGGGAAAGTTTTTCAGTATTTCAGCATCATCCCCTAAACTTCACAAAGTTATTTGAAGTATTTATTAAATTGCTTGTTATTCATCTTCAAGCTATATTACATCTATACTAAAAGAGGAAAGATTACAAAAATAAAGAGGAAAAGATTTGATAGATTTGAAAGATTTGATAGATTTGATTTGATTAATATTATAAATAGGAAAGATTTCATTGTTTGTTTGTTTGCATTGAATAGGCTCCGAAACTACTGGACCGATTTAAAAAAATCTTTCACCATTAAAAAGCTACTTTATCCCCGATGGAAATAGGCTACATAATTTTCCCGAACTCCCACAGGAACGAAGTTCTGGGCAGAATGCTAGTACATACATAAACTCAGGCCTTGCAGAGACCACAGATTGCCACCTGGTACTATCCATACACCTCTTTCGCTTCCTCCACATAATAATTTGCTTCATATCATACAAGCTCGTCTTCTTCGGGTATTACTACCCGTTTAATTATTATTAAAATTAAAACATCAAATGTTTTCTTAAAAAAACATTGTTTTGTACTTATTTCAATTATTTAAACGCATCAGAGCAGAACAAACATGCAGCTGCTTCAGAGTTTTTAATTTTGGTATATACATTTATTTTATTAGGTACTGCCTATATACAGGGCTTTAGGTAAATCTCTTTCAACCTCTCGGGTGCTAAATCAGTCCATGAAACTGAACAACTTCCCCAAGGACCATAGGTCAAAATATGAAAAAAAAAAAATGATCTCCCATGCAAAATGCGCTATATTCTGATGAAGTTTATATGGGAACTCAAATATTTTTTTCGTATTTTGACCTATGTTCCTTGGGGAAGTTGTTCAGTTTCATGGACTGATTAACCACCCGAGATGTTGAAAGAGATTTACCTAAAGCCCTGTATACATAATATATATGGGGTGACTTTAATTTAGCTAGCGAAACTTAGGTTGATTCTTCCCATGAAATTGAAAGTTGTTCAGTTCCGTCGGCTGATTCACATCCTTAACGTTCGCTAACTACTTTATAGTCACCTCATATATGTATTTATTTTCGTTTGCCTGAACTCGGCGAACTTTAGAAATGAGACCAAAAAATGTAGAGCTTTATAGTTAAATTGTGTTCACGATTAAAATTAAAGGTACCTACTTATAATCAAAGTTACAGTTAAAATAGCTTTATTTCATAGAATATTCAGGATGTTACTTAAAATAAGTCAAAATTACATTAAAGATTTAAATACATGCATAATATATTCGTTCTTTTGACTCTACTGACTCTACGCCTATTCGCAAAGGTAATAAGCTTAGGTAATAAGTGTATAGCCCTATAAAAAATAAAATGTACTCAAAAGAAAAGAAATGAGGAAGAGTTATTTAATTTAATTAAGAAGACATATTTACGAGGCATAATTGCAACGTGCAAGTGGGTATTAATTTTGAATTATTCATATTTAGAGTGATGCACTGAGCATGGGATATAGATGCACTTTTAATTGGAGGAAATCGCTTTATAAGTATGGCGTTTTTGTTTAAATGAGTACGTTTTGCTTGCTTTAGCCCCAGGGTCCTTTTTAGCTCCCATGTCTGACTTTCTGTACATCATCTACTGACATATAGCTGAGTTGGGGAAATATTCTAAGTTACACATTACGTTTGCCAATTTTCATTTATTTATAAAATCATTTCTCATTTTTCTCACAAAAGCTAAATTGAATTTTTAAAATAAACAATAAAAGATATAATTAAAAAAAATCCAAAAACAATAATTGATAAGTTAAGCAGAGGTTTTTATGATTCTCCCAGTTACATTTGCCGTTATTAATTTATTATCAAAGCCAAAATAATGTCGTATGGATATCGTCAAAGCAAATAAGCGGCCATAGCCTTCATTAATTACCAACAATAACAGCTGAAAATATGGAATGTGTATATTTTTAAAACAAATCGAAACATAGGGAACCCTATAAAATGTTTTCCGAATTTTTTCCTTGAAGTTTTTCCGCCTACCCGAATATGTAGCTGAATAAGCCAGATCAGATCCTATTCTAAGTTTTTATTTCAAATTCTCGAAGTTCTCGCTTTAACAAGAACTAACGGCAATAAAACATCAGAAGTATTTTCTCAAGCGGCTTTAATAAACGGAGTAGGTAGTAGGTTCGAGTCCTAGCGGGAACAACTATTAATCACGCCACAAACGTGTCATTACTTGAAGAAAAGCATCAAAGGACCCCATCTCTATGGAAACCATGCTATCCTATACTTAGTAGTACCTATGGGTATATTTTCACACGAGGTTATGTTTATCGTTATGGGAAATCGAGTCATTGTTATCATTAAATGGGGGATCAGTGTGCACTAAATCCAGAAAATGCGTTTGTAATTGCTTAAGTGATGTAATACTTTGTTGTTCTGTTTCTGAGAATACTTCGAAGAAAAGCAGAAACGTCGAGAAAGGGACATTGACTTAAATTTTTTCAAATTGTGAAATTTATTTCGTAAGATTATCTTTTTGTTAGTAAAAAGATACTTAACTTTGATAAAAATACTCGTTTCATAATCTTTAACTCAAGAAGACCACTTTGACCGCAGTGCGAATAAATTAACCAGCTTTAACCCTTTGCAAAGGGCACGCAACTATTTAAAAACTCTAGTAAAAAGTTGAAAACTTACCGCAAGAAGTTCTGCATCGTTGCTGGCTGCTTCAACTTTTTAAATTTAAAAATTTGTGGAACACTTTTAAAAAAAGAAGAAGATTCTTAATTCAAAATGTTAACACTTGCTCCGTGCGTGCGTCTTGGTAGGGTGCGGTCGCGAATTCGCGTGCGCTTCGTTCGAAGGCTGCGGCGATTCTGGCGAGCCGTGAACCTGACAGTGCGTTGCAGGGTGCACCGCTTGCATATTCATCACAAACACGACCATTGCTGCACCCCTCTCTCGGCGGTGACCTCGAAAAGAAGGGAGGGGAGGTCATTGCTGTTTGATGGTAAAGCTTTAGAATTTGTCACCACACGGAGGTGAGGTCAGGCTTTTAAGGCTAGGTATTAGCGCCTGTTGGCCCGCGCTAAAATTAGAACAGTGAGTAGAGTTTGTCTGACTCTTGACTATATTAATAGATGCAGAAGAAATAAACGTAATGTAGTAGGTATTTTTAAGCCTTGAGCGTCTATATTCATAAATAGACAAAATCATTTTTTTTAAATATTTTGTTATTCATTGAACCACAAAAAACTTTCAATATCACATTGTGCGACCAATACAAATAGCCTTGGAAAATAGCCTTTAAATGGAAGTATCATATCTTATTCATAAAATTTATTTTCTTCTTTAAATCCATTTAACCATGGACTGCTTTAATCAAATTATGCAATTTGATCGTTGTCTCAATTTTAATTTTCAACCGAAGTCTAAACTCAATAGAACTCATCTGAAATATTATCCTGACAATTAAACTCCATTGTAAACAATGAACAGTAGAAGGGTTAATTAGTCAGCTAGAGCCCAGACTAGGAAGCAGGCGCGGTCGTAGCCTGAAATCTTGGAGGGGGTCACTCACCCAATTCACAACTAAGTAGACAGCCTTTATCTTGAATCTTCACAATAAACCGACAAATTACATTATAATCTACTATATAAAAATAAGTCGGGTTTTCCTTCCTGACGCTATAACTCGAACGCACGAACCGATTTCCACGGTTTTGCATTCGTTGGAAACGTGAGGTTTATAGGATACTTTTTATTTTTTTAAAAATTAGGACGCGGGCGGAAAGCTAGTAATAATAATAATAATAATAAGCATTTATTTGTCCATTAAAAACATTTAACAATTATGACAATACCTATAACAATATATATATTGATAGTATTGTTATACAATCTTTATCATAACGACGCATATCGATTTTGCTAGGATTACCAAAACTACGTATAGTAGTTCGGTTACTTGTTTCTAAAGTAGATGTCATTTCCAAGTTATTTTGACCATCGTGCGTAGTTCATAAAAACACCACTAGATGTCAGCAAACTATAAATTTTATCGCTGTTAGGGGATAGCTAGAAATTTCCTTTTATTATTTGGCAAATTTTTGAGATTTTTCAATTTGACCTAAGATTTTGGGGGGGTCATGCTAGGAAGTTACTTCCTTGCAGGACCGCGCCTGTTAGGAAGTAACTTAATATGGCGGCGAGAGGAGACTAATCTATTGGGAGAACTAAACTAATACATTAATTTGATCACTAACAACTTACTCGAAAGTTGAGACTGGCTTCTCGCCTGGTGACTTTATTCGCGGGCGCGTAGAGAAGTTATGATATTGGGTAAAAACTATGAAATAGTTTTTTTTCTCAGTTACAATTTTCTTTATTTGATTCAGCAGCTATTTCCATAACTATTTTTGAATGGAATAGTTGGTTACAATATCGAGAATTTGAGTACAATTTGTACATTTTTGCTTTGGGATTTTAATGATGACCAGACCAGGCTCAAATACAGCTCATTTGACGGACATTATCCGTTTTTTTGCTCAAACTTTTTTCGATTAGAACTTTTAGTAAACTAAGTCCGGCTTTAATTAGCTGAATATTTTCCCAACATTTCCACAAAAGTTGGTTACATTTGGATTTACCATCCCCGAAAAATATTCAAAAATATTTGTATGAAAAAATAAGATTTTCAAAAATTTTAACAATTTCATAGTTGGGGACCTACGCTGTACAAAACACTTGACTTTAAAGATTTGTGACAATGTAGATATTTAATTAAATGTCATTTTATTTTAATGAGAATTATTCGTACTTTCAGGCACCGACCGGAGCCCTATTTAATCAGCTGATTCATACCTATAAACTCAATTAATTAAAACTTCACGGCTTATTTACACCTTCCATTAATTTGTTTCTTGTTTAATTTAAAATTACATAAAATAACCTGCAACTAACCAGAGTCCAAACGGGACTCCTACCTAACTGGTTGCACGACTAGCACGAGCGAGTGAGAGTCCCCAATAGATAAATTAAAACCTTCATCAGCATCAGCACGAATGCCAGCTTTATTACGATATCTCACGCTTATATTGATTTAACTTAATTATTTATCAACATGCCGTCCGTTGCGGGGTAGACAGTAGTGGCTCTCTTGTTGCTTTCACTGATCGGAATCAAGTTTCAAACAAATTAGAACGACGAGAGTAACATTTTTAAAGCTGGCGTCGGGCTCCTCGCATAGGATGGAAACTGTCAGCCCGACGCTGGCTTTAAGCAATGTGAGTAAGACCGTTTTAAAACTATAAATTATGTGAAACATTACATTGCATTTTAGTTTAACAATTTAGTGTTGAAACATTTCATACAATCTCTACTTTTCAAAATTGAGAGTCTTGAGTTTGAAATAACGAGTAAAAAAAACGTTTTTTCTGTTCGAAAAAAAAAGAAATTGGCGGAAAAATAGGTGGACATACATAAAAAAAACAGAAAAAAAGATACATACAATTGAACATAGAACTTCCTCCATTTTTTAAAGTTGGTTAATAAATAAAAAAACTCGGATAAACCTATCTAAAGAAAATGACGGTTTCCCAAATTGTATCTAATGAAAAGCACGGGCCCAACGTCTGTCATTAGAGTAACGACTCGCACGTGAGATGAACTCATGAATAATAAACTGTTCCACTCACACACGAACACTTATACGCTATTATTTGTGCATTAGATCAAGTGGGTTACTGCAGCAAGACCACGTTTATATATTCAACTAGCTTTCCGCCCATGTGTTAATCCAGGGTGTCAGCTACCTCCATACCAAATTTTATCAAAGCTGTTTGAGCGTGAAAAAGTAACAAACATCTACAGGGTGTAACAAAAAGGTGTAGTCATATTTCAGGATGGTGACCGACCAGCCAATAAAACTGAACAACTTTCCCGAAAGAACCTAATTGAAATTTAAAAAAAAAAATTTTTAGCCTTTCATACTAAAGCTATCAGCTGATCGCACAAGTTGTATGGAGAGGCGAATTTTTTTTTGAGATTTTAAATAGGTTCCTTGGGGAAAGTTGTTAAGTTTTATAAGCTGGTCACCATCCTGAAATATGACTACACCTTTTTGTTACTCCCTGTATACATCCATCCATCTTTCGCGTTTATAATATCCTTTCTAATCATAGTGTCTAACTTGCAAATAGTCTTTTTTTTAAGTTTATTAAGGGCCAACAAACAGTTATACATAAGTTTACTTAAAAACTAGGTAAAATCGCTTAGGTTATTGTGGAACCAACATCGCTAGCCACGGATTACTAAGTAGAACCAAATATTCCTTACATTAAATACAGTCTAATACTGTATTGTTTTTGTGTAAGTAGAATAAGTTTTTTTTAATTAAAAGATGGGTTAACTCTTGACCTCAATCTTGACCATAAAGGTCAAAGATGAGGTCGACGATGGAGCGAGTTAACCCAGAAAATGCCTATAAAGGCACTCGTACTCCCACGCACCGACGAAACACAGCAAGCTATTTGGCGTCGGACTTCGGTAGGAGGGTGGTCGCGAACCAGACGGCCCTTTACAGAGCCTACCACACCGCATGAGACCATAGGACGACACCTCAGATTCAGAAAAAAATGAAGTGTCGTTGCCTGGGATGGATTACTAGGAGGCAGGTCTCATTTGTGTTTCCTTAGTCGGCTAAGTAAATTTAATATTAGATTACTATTAACTAATTATATTCTAGTGATTGTGTAGTTATATCCAATAGTTATTATGTGTGCGTGCGTGTGAGTGTGTGTATGTGTGTGTGCATGTGTAAAAGTGTGTGTGTATGGGTGTCTAAAATGAATGTCTACAATCTACAAGGCAAGTTCTATTTCGCTTTTATAATATTAGTAAGGATGTGAATCAGCCCGCTAAACTACTTAACTTTAAACTACCGTCCACAACGAACATTGGTAGAAAATTTTCACCATTCCATACATCTTCTCTTCAACTTGCATATGGTTGAGAAGCAATAAAGTTTACCGTATCTCAAAAAAAAAACTTGGATAGACTAGTATTTGGAGAAGTTGTTCAGTTTCACGGAGAGTACAAGCCCCTTTTTCGATAACTAATTTAAAGCCACCCCGTAATAATGATGTTACCGGTTACTAGAAATGTGGGAAATCCAGGGATGGCCACGAGAATGTAATATCGTTGAGAACTAAATTTAGGGAAAGAAAACCTAAGCGTTTCAATACAAAAGTACTAAATTAAAAATCGTTAATAGGTTTCGTCCTTGTCATAATTACTTTGAACAAGTGGTTTGAGTCTGTTGTTCTCCGTATGAGACACAGATGGCGTTAACCTAAACGCACGACGTAATGTGCTTATTAAGGCGACTACAGCACCTAAATTACGATTTTATGATGCGTAGATAAGCATGACGCACTGCATTAAATCGAAGAAAAAAAAATACTACGGTAATATTCAGGACATAAACTAGATAAGTAGTTTGCTGAAAACATGATTCAGCACTTTTGGTTCGATAGAATAAGCTCACAAAGTCACCTCTAAATACCCAATATTTGTATCTTTTAAGCTGTAAAAACCATAGTAAAATGCACACAGGAACTTGAATTTGCTATCAAAATGTTCGTGATTGAACACTTTCGATAAGTAGTTAACGCATTTTCGATTAAAGCTGTTACCTTTAAATAAATCTCATTTTTCTAACTTTCGAACATGTTTTTACGCACGCACGCTTTCATAGTCCGTAAACTTCGTGTATCGACACTGTTCGCACTGCCGGCCCAGGCCTTTGAGAGACGGAGATGGCACTATTCCTATGTGTGCTGCCTTTATCGGGTGCTGTAGTCGCCTTAAAGGATTGAGAAATTCTGAGAAATTTCACTGCGTGAATTGCAGGCATGATAGCTCAGTTAGAGCACCAGGATCTATCTAATCCTGGGGTCGTGGGTTAAAGTTCCATTCACGCCGAAAATTTTTCTTTCCTTAAAATGATTTGTGAATATCTCACATGCGGGTAAGCGTTTTAAAAATACTATTTTAAAAATCTTCAAGAACTGTATGAACGACCGCAACTCAGGTTACCACACGCGTGCACTCTGTACTGTTGTGATAAGAGCGGTTTTGCAATGAAAATGGAGTAAACTAATGCGCTAGCTTCATAATAAGACGAGCCAGAGTAACTCACTCTGCAGTTTTAAAATCAAGAGGGAAAGTAATCATCGAGTGCGCCAATTTCTTTTACTTTTATCCGCGAAAACGGTTCTAAAAGGGTAATTAGAGTATGTCCGACAGATAGGTGCTAATGCGCGTTGCTGGGCATTAAAACATTCTAAATTACCCGGTAATTTGTAAACAAAATAACAAAAAACATTCGCAAAACTGAGATGTATATCAAATACTTTCCAGTTGCGAATTTAGGTAATGAGTCTGAGGTAAATGAGTTTTGTTGATTTTAAATTGATATCTTAATTATTTTTCTAGATTTTTTGTGTAGTGTTATAGTTAAAAGAATTACGGAGACCTTGGTTACGCAATGACATTTACGATTATGAAAATGATTTACCTCAATGAACAGTTATGTTTATAACCTCGATCTGAAGAGTTATATTTAAAATTGAAAAATCACGATCTTTTTAGGATACTGATCGGGACTTACAAAGCATGTTGCCAATACCTTTCGTCTTAGTTTTTCGTTCTGACGGAGCCTGTTGCGGATGCCTTTTTGTACATTTTCTTTTTTTAATACTGAAAGTGAAAGTGATAACAGTGATAGCCCAGTTGGTAATGAGCCAGACTTGTAATCCGAAGGTCGCGGGTTCAAATCCTGGTGCGGGCCTGTACCACTAAATTCGTCTTTTCGGATTTATGTACGGATTTCTAATTATCACTTGCCCAACGGTGAAGGAAAACATCGTGATGAAACCCGCCCATCCAATAAAATTCATTTTCGAAAGACGAGCGCTCCACCAACCCGCATTGGGCCAGCGTGGTGGACTATGGCCTAAATCCCCTTCGTGTTTCGAAGGGAGGCCAGTGCCCCTCGGTGGGGACAGAAATGGGGTGGTAAGAAGAATACTGAAATAAATGATTATTGCTCTCCATTTAATTTCACATCTCTATAAACAAAATTGAATTAACTACTCCTAAATCGGCTCGTTGCTAGTTCGTAATCATGGTTAAATAAATCAAAATGGCGACTTATCTTAGCGGCACCTTTGTAATGTGCAGTGAGGTAGACCGTAGTTTTCCCATTAGTCGCAGTCGTTGATAAATTGAATAATTGCTTGCCAATCTGTTCAATAAGCATGGGACTCTTAGGGATGGCATACAACAGCTAGAAATATAGGGCCACTATAAAATTCTAATTTAAATTACTTTGAACATATTATGAATGTTACCACGATTTTTGTTTAAAATGGGTATCCGATAATTCAGTGCTGCTGCATTGCAAGCATTATGGTCAGTGATCGCTGATCACGGATGAACTGGAGAACTGCGGGTGTAGTGTTAAAAGCAGACAAAGCGGTCTATCCTCTTTCTATATACTCATTCTGACATTTTAATTCTAACATTGACATTTACACACAACAATGAAATAAAACATATTTGACATATTATATAGAATAGAATAACTAATAATGATAACTAAGGCTAATAGTACTAATATTGACATCATATTTATTTTATTATTCAATATATTATTCAAATACATTATTCATTATTAATCATATTATTCAAATACATTATTTCGATAAATTAATAAATTTTACAAATAAGTTAACAAAAATGCCAGTCTGCCTGCCGTTCCACTTTTGCAATGCCCGACAGGGTTCATATGTATATAAAAGCACATATTGTAGATAAAGACCTTTTATACTCTGTACATATGAATAGCAATAAATGATTGAATATTCGTTTTTAAATTAGTCAGCAAAACTTTTGGGGGTGATTCTCTCCAAGAAACCTATTTGGAATGTTCAAAAGAAATTTCGTTTCCGATTTCAAAGGCAAATCAGCTAATCGTACAAGTTGTATGAAGAGGCTAACATTTTTAGGGTTCCGTACCCAAAGGGAAAAAACAGGACCCTATTACTAAGGCTCTGCTGTCCTTCCGTCCGTCCGTCTGTCGTCTGAACCGTGATAGTTAGACAGTTGAAATTTTCACATAATAACAAATACAAAAAAATAGAATAAAATAAATATTTAAGGGGGCTCCCATACAACAAACGTAATTTTTTTGCCGTTTTTATAGAGATAATGGTACGGAACCCTTCGTGCGCGAGTCCGACTCGCACTTAGCCGGTTTTTTTAATATTTTGACCGATGTAATACGCCTCATACGACTTTACTCAAAGGGAAATTTTTTCTATTGAGCTTGGAGGATTTTGCTAAAATATGGATGAAAAACACATTCGACAGTTGGGTTAATCATAAACATCAAAATTTAATTGATTTATTCGAACACTAGCTTTCGGCCTGCGGCTCCGGCCGCGTGGACTACAGGTTATATCTTGCCCAACTGTGGGATAAAATGTAGCCTATGTCCTTTCCCAGGCTCTAATCTATCTCTGTACAAAATTTAATCAGAATCGGTTCAGTAGTTTAGGCGTGAAAGACAGACAGACAGACAGACAGAGTTACTTTCTCATTTACAATATTATATATAGTAAGGATAATCTTGTCTAAAAGGAAATAGAGGTAGAGTTACTTTGATTTAGCCAAGTACAAAATATACACTTACAATATTTTTGTCTAAGTTTAAACAAATATTTTTTTTATTACATTAAACATCAAGTCTTATCTGAGTCCTCGTTATAGTATTAGCCTTAACTAAACTAGGATATACGATAGGTAGCCTAGGCACCCTAAGCAGTGAGATAAGCGACACTCCCTGGGTTTCTAATAAATGCTTTCTAAACTTGAAAAAGGAGGTGGTCTAATATCCGTTTAATAACTTGACTGTTGACTCAACTTCAATAAATCCACGTGGCTAATGAATCTAGTAAGGTTAGGATAGAGCAGTTGAGATGATATGACAAGATTTGTAGTGTTTGTGTATACTCTACTAGCTTTCCGCCCGCGTGGACTACAGGTTATATCGTGCTCAACTGTGGGATAAAATGTAGGTAGCCTTTGTCCTTTCCCAGGCTCTAATCTATCTCTGTACCAAATTTCATCAAAATTGGTTCAGTAGTTTAGGCGTGAAAGACGGACATACAGACAGAATTACTTTTGCATTTATAATATTGTATAGTACGGAAGTAAGGATTACCTTCTATGTCACTTATTTATCGGGTGTTATTAGGGTTCTGTACCCAAAGGGGAAAAACGGAACCCTATTACTAAGGCTCCCCTGTCCGTCCGTCCGTCCGTTTGTCCGTCTGTCACCGGACAGACTGTCATTGGACATGGTTTTTAAAATTTGAAAAATTTTGAACTCTATGTTAAAGTTTTACTAGGTAATGCGATTGTCTTTACTATCAAATATGCAGAAGTGCAGAAAGCTGTATAAACAAAATTAAAGAATTCAGAGGAAACTAGTATTCTTGTTTACATTTTTGAACTATTAATTAAGTTTATTTGTCGGTATTTAGGTTTCTAAACAGTTGTAATTAAAACTTTAGAGCCAAAGTAACGTAGGCGAAATGTGGGTGTTTAACGACTCTTTGACAGCTTGTGATTTACGTGACTTTTACAATTTCCTTTGAATTATTGCATCGATAAACGAATACACTATCTTTTGGCACTACGCGCTGCAGTGCAAAACGATAGTGTAGGTACTGCTTTATCGATGTAGGGTTACTATATACCACCGCAGTATTTTCTTTTGTAATTGGCAAGGGACGTGTGGCGTACAGCCAACCGTGCTGCACTCGCAACCGAACTATTCCGTTTCATGCCTTTTCATTACGGAAACATGTACGAGCATATTTAACAGCTGTCGGGCTGGTTCGCCTTTTTATTAGTGTTAAGGCGCGAGGCTCAAGTCTTTATGTATACTTAAATATTGATTGTCTCCTTATCTCACAATCAAAATGACAAAGACGACTCCTACTCAAGTATAGATCAGAGTCTGAGTCGCGTTCTGTAATACAGCCCTTAATCTGCCTCTGTATACTAACGGTTGGTTCCCTTAATTGGTATCTACCCTAGGTTCTTGTTCACTGGTTATAGAGTTCAAATCACAAAGAATTAATTACTAATTAAGGGAACTAACTTAACCTTGTTTGTTGAGGAATAACCGGAAATAACCGGTTTAACCGTGTGGTGATCGGTTGAGAATAACACCACCCCATTTCTTTCCGTGGGTGTCGTAAGAGGCGACTAAGGAAACTCAAATGAGACCTGGCTCCTAGTAATCCATCCCAGGCAATGACACTTCATTTTTTTCTGAATCTGAGGTGTCGTCCTATGGTCTCATGCGGTGTGGTAGGCTCTGTAAAGTGCCGTCTGGTTCGCGACCACCCTCCTACCGAAGTCCGACGCCAAACAGCTTGCTGTGTTCCGTCGGTGCGTGGGAGTACCAGTGCCTTTATAGGCATTTTCTGGGTTAACTCGCTCCATTGTCGACCTCATCTTTGACCTTATGGTCAAGATTGAGGTCAAGAGTTAACCCATCTTATAATAAAAAAAAAGAACGACATTTTCTTTGGGGAAATCATAATTAATCTCGCGAATTCCAGGAAATAGTAATAATTAAAAACTGGAACGTAATATTTCTACACCTTTTCCACGGAAGTAAGAGTTTCCTAGAGATCGTCAGCTTAGAAAAAAACCTGAGCCTTATATAAGTCTCTAGTGGTGAACTACGAATAGTTTCGTAGCATAAGTGCATAGAAAATATTATCTGGTTTCCTGACACATTAGCATGCGTATTTAAAAAGCAAACATCTTCGTGCGCATAGCACACTGTACCGCTATACAAACATAAACAGGCGACATGACGGCAATCTTCACATTATTGGACCCTGTTCCCTGCATATTTCCTAATGATTAGTATCATTCATACAATCATAAGATTCACATGGAGTAATACTGCTCTTGTCGGCTTGTCGCCATCTCTTTGACTTATTGAAGCGCTGGGTAGCCCAGTGGCGCTCGCTGATCTCAAACGATCAGAGAGGTTAAGCAACGTACACAGAGGCAGGGAACCTGTAATGACCAAAGTGGCAATTTATCACGAGCGTTTCCGTGCTTCTGAGGGCACGTTAAGCTCTCGGTCCCGGCTATTGTCGATTGACTAAAGTTGTTAAAACCAAGTCAGATGCCCTGTGCGGTTTGAAAACTCTGACATCATTGTTAGCCAAGTTCGCCACACACTTGACTATACCTACACGATAAGAAAAAGAAGAAACAACAACTACCTACGATGTGTCTCAGGCTGGCTGAGCCAACTCGACTCGCCTAGAGAGATCCACATGTCTAGGTCGATAACAAATTAACAAATCATTTGATTTAGATAACCGTTACTGTGGGCCAACTTTACCAATTTTGTGTTGCTGTGGTGAATTCGTATTTTTTTTCTTAAACAAATAATTAATCATAAAGGAAGAAACTAACTACTGCAAAACACACAATTCTTCTGATTTTGTCAATTTCAATTTAAGTTCTTGACACCGCGGTCGGCGCCGCAGCGCCCCGTTGGAAATCATAATACAACAATTTTTAAACATTAAAAGTTTTAGGTAATGTTTAAAAAAGAAGGTGTATATTATAAAGCTATCGTGGTTTTAATATTTACGTCTTTACATATTGCGACCCGACTCCTATCATACTTAACCTATGCAAACTGGCATAAAACGATCAGTCTGACAAACCGCAAGTTACATCCCGGACCATTATTTGTTATTACATTATACGATCGCAAAAAATCTATTTGCTGAACATGGCCCGTGGGTTGGTTCAGGTGTATTCGGGACGCTTTTTATTATTATTCCCTTACGATATCACATAATTGGCATTATACAAACTGTAAATCTGCAAGATTGACATATTCACAGGAGCAAATATACAGCTGATATAGAGTTGAAATCAATAATAATATGAAAACCTAAAATTTTGACAATTTAATTTATTTTAATTTTTTTTATCGACAACTCGCGTGCACATCATTAATTCATCGAAACCTTATGCACATAACTAAAATAACATGGCACAGATGCGATCATGTTGGGGTATTTTCAGTGCACTACATTTTTTAGTATATACGAAAACTATATACGAAAAAAAAACACAAGTCTTGTTTTTTTTCGTATATAGTTAAATGTTCCGTTTTCGGTATTATCAAATAAAGTTGGTAGGTACCATACCATACTATTCCATCATTGAATATGGCAACCTTGCAGATTTACACCCTGTATTTACTCATTATTTTCTGAAAACATTTCGCATTTGATTATTTGGATGACTAGCTGTACTTGTGAACACAATCAAAACTTTAAATGCGAGGTTTGCGAAAATTTACTCAATTTTAACATCACGCCAGATTTTTCAGAAAAGTTACCGCTTTTATTTGGATAAACAAGTGTTTAAAACAAGTGTTTAGAATGCCTATATGTTAAGTTAACATTTATTTATAGAATAATGTAATGTAGATAGTTCTACATTTAAATATTTCAGTGAATGCTAACGATGAAGATTGCTAACTTTTAGAAGTTATTTGTTCAACTATGAATTTAATAGTAAAAGCAAAACGAATGGCTAGATTTACCAAATAAAAGGAAACTTATGACTAATTAATTAATAGACTAATTTATTAATATTACCTGTATTCCAGGCGTTATAGACCTCAAATAACTATTATAATAAATTATCACTTGCAAAAAAGTTTCCTACCTTATAGTTAAAAAAATACCTAAATTGTGAAATGAAAGCTAAGTGTAAATAATGGGTAACTTAATTAGCTAACGAAAATTAGGGAAGCGGATCAGCCGAGACGTAAAGTAACTATAGTAACGCTCAAAAACCTATCGAATTAAATTTAAGGATTTTTTATCAAGGTAAGGACATCTAAAATCTTCATATGTTCCAGAATAATCCTGCAAAGTTTAACGAGAGAGAGCAGTGACTACATCGAGCAACTAGACGGACAGATAACCGGACATTACAGTCGATGTTGCAGTTTGCATTACACATTCATATGCACTTTATTACACTTGATTCAATTGCATTACGTAGATCGTCGAATGATATTAACGTGGACTTGGGAAAAAATAGATAGTTTTTTGTAACCAGATATTTCTATTCTAGACCCAAGTACTTTTCAACCGACTTCAAAAAAGGAGGAGGTTCTCATTTCGAATGTTTTTTTTTTGTATATTTGTTACGCGATTACTCCGGCAACTGTTGTCCGATTTTCAAAATTCTTTATTTGTTCGAAAGAGTGTACTCCTGAAGAGGTCCCATATAAATTTTATCGAAAATGATTCAGCGCTTTTAAAAAAAATCAACAAAAACAAAATATACTACAAACTAGAACATCATCTAAATAAATGAATGACATTTCTGTTTGTAGTTATTTGCTAATAGGCATTGTAGTCCGCAAAAAACTAGATATCTACTTTGTGCGAACTGTTGTTGGGATTGAAGTCGGTGACTCATACGTTTTTAACGTGGAAAATTATAAATAAAATGATTTTGTAGGTAACTTAAATCCAGCCTTTTTCTATGTCTTCGATCGACACCCCTGCGCAAAAATTTATCTTTATACTAGTATACTAGTACCTAGGTACTAAATATTTGGGCGTTTCTGATGTGTCAGTGTGTCTCAAAATATTTTATTTGTTATATCTTTTGACAAAGAAAGAATGTTTTTACTGATTACTAAATTTACAGAGTTCATTATTACTGAATTTACAGAGTTCAAGTCGTTTTATGCAAAATTAATTTAATTATGGCCTTAGTCCCATTCGTGTTTCGAAGGGATGCCCGTGCCCCTCGGTGAGGACGTACCTATATGGGCTGGTAAAAAAAAATGATAATTTGACCACATTTTGGTAAAACATAAATTATAATAGGTATGTGATGAAATAAGTTAATATAACAAATGTTTGATGACAAAGGGTCGATTATTTAGTTAAACAATGAGTTCAAATAAAGCCGATATCAATTAGCAATTAGTCTCAGAAGTAAAAAATGATTTTTACACAGGAAGACCTAAAATTGTTCTTAAAATAATCCACCTAATATTACCAAATTACAATGTTTTTAAAAAAAAACAAGGGTTAAATAGTTTAAATAGGTGTTTCTGTCCATATATAGAAACGCGATGCTTAGATGGTCGAGTCAGTTCGTAGGCCATTAGGAAGAAATCTGTTATCTTAGATCAGAGCCACGCCTCACATCTGTGCTGATAGCTGGTGAAGTGGCAGCATGACACCTCTTGAGATGCTCAGAGCAGCCGCGTGTATGAGCTAGCGATTTTTAGACTAAATACCGAGACTTTGAAACTTTCATTTAAAAAGATTAGTTTCTATAAATTAAAATAAATTAGACAGTGCTCCTACTTTCCTATTGTCTCTCGGCAAACTTAGTGTTTCCGAAATTGTAATTTTTTTTTTTAATTTAATTACAAATTAAAATATTGTAGACGATAAATCTAATAATACAAGTGATAGAGATAAAAATTAATACAAAACATCAATACCTATAAAATATAAACGTAGTTCTGAATCTAAATTAATTCGTATACATTCGGAAAATCGATGATTGCAGAGATACAAAAAGAAATTAGAAGCATTGTTGTTAGTGCTGCAAAGTACAAAAATACACTAAAACAAAAAAAAACACTCTAAATACACTCAAATAAGGCTCACGTGTCATGTTTTGGGACTCAAACACCCAGACTCAAAGTACAATATGCTTTTTAGGTGTTTTCAAATTTCTCAAACCCAGGAAACATCGATTAAGAAAGAAATCTAGGTGAAGAAGTTGTGCATTTTTTGCCACAATGAGTAAAATAATAAACATTCGACGAAATCATAATCCAATTGAAGCAGACATTCGACAGAAAAATCCCCTGTTTTGGTTTTGGTAGAAATCAGCTTTTTTGCAAGTCTCTCTTGCTTGAGTTTAATTTTAATTCTACCACACATTTACATGGTTATTCCAAATAGATAACAACTTACAGATAACGTGATCACTCATATGCTGTACTCCTATGTACTTTCTATTTTAATGCATTTTCATGCACAAGAACTTTCTTGTTTCTTGTCTTGTAAGTATAATTAATTAATATTATAACAAAGAATTTACATCCGCGATAATGTTCTAAGTAAAGATTCATTTAATTACCTAATATAAAGAGTACTTGTAAGAATCTCGGTTAAGGGGTAGATACAGTATAAGTGAAAAGACCAGGGAGCGACCCATCTCAACCGTAACCCATCTCAACAGACAAAAGTTTGATGTGTGTAAGTATCGTGTATCTGTGTGTCTGTTTGCGGTATCGTAGTTCCTAAATGAATGGACTGATTTCGATGCGATTTTTTGGTTTAAAAGCTGACGTAATCGAGATGGTTCTTGGCTACATTTGAGAGTCATAAGTAATAACTGCTTTATCACAAAATATTAAAACACCACTTAGACAATGTCTTAAACTGACTTATATCATCCATACTATATATACTATATTAATTAATATTTTAATATTATTTATTATTAATATTATAAATGCGAAAGTAACAACACAATACAATACAAATATACTTTATTGCACACCAACATTACAGAACATGAGACAGAGTAAAAGTTACATTATGAACAGTAATAAAGTTAGGGTACAAAAGGCGGCCCCATTGCTAAGAAGCAATATCTTATCGGCAACCTTTGGGTATGGAGAAGATGAAATTACACCATATAAGTGTGGGTGCAAAAATACATACATAAATATACTTACCTACATAAACTACATTACACACATACAATATACCTAACACAAATAAATACATATAATATATATACTATACATAACATACACCTTACGGAAATACACAATGGAAAAGTAATAACATTCTACAGAAAGGAAAAATAATAATAACAAAAAACACATAAGGAATACTATATAGAGACAACCCAGCCGACTATCACCCGACGACAAGGAACTAATAATTGCAAGCCGTTCAAAGTGCCTCCTCAGTAACTCTGTCTGTCTGTCTGTCTGTCCGTCTTTCACGCCTAAACTACTGGTACACAGATAGATTAGAGCCTGGGAAAGGACACAGGCTACATTTTATCCCACAGTTGGGCACGATATAACCTATAGTCCACGCGGGCGGAGCCGCGGGCGGAAAGCTAGTTTGAAATAAGTAAGCCGGCTTTTAACATTAAGGCACGGTGGGAAAAACTGACACAAGCGGGTTTTATATATTGTCTAAGTGGTTTTTTAAAGTAAAGGTAAAGGGAATTTAAATCACTACGCTTATGTAAAGGTTTATCTATACACACAACGGGATGGCGTCAAATCAACAACTGATATTTGAAGAAAACCTCGCGGCTTGATTTCAAAATGAAAAGCAAAATTGCTAAAGCGTTTAACAAGACTTACCGCCATACCATGACATTGAAACTTACAAAGAATTTTATAATGCGGAAGTAAGAACATACGAATGACCCACAGAGAAGTTGGAGGGAATTTATCAATAGGAACGTAACAATTTGAGGTTTTTCTAGAGAGTACCGTGAAGATGCAACTGTTCCTCCGCCGTGCCGGAGGACTATTCCAATAATCAATGGCGGTGGAATGACAATGGTCGCCATTTTATTCGTTTAAGCGGCGAAATTGAGAACTATCCAATTTTCATACATTTTGATGATGACTGCTTTGACTGGTAGCGCCACCGCCAACTAAATGTCAAGTTGCTAAGAGTTTCGGTTGGCGGTGGCGCTGCTAGTTGGGGTTTTTTTTCTAAATGGCTACACTGTTGGCCGCTGATGGCCTTTACAGCTTCACCGAGCAACTAGCGAGCGCAGATGGCTCTCAGCCTAACTAGTCGGAGTGATTGTCATCAAATGTATGGGGTTCCGATATCGATAGTTCTAAATTTCATCACCTGATTGGATAAATTGGTCACCAATGTCATTCAACCGCCACTGCTCAGTGGAATAGACGCCTAGGTGCATTCCGTCTGTAGTTTGTAGACCCTACTGACCCTCACTAAACGCACAGTTATTTACCTAAATGCCTAGCCGGTCTCCACGCCGCTAGTTAAAAGATTTATGTTCAGTCTGCGAAAGAACTGGTATTTGGGACATATATGACTGTCTTAAACGCTCTAACTCAAGACTTTCTATTCACTATCATGTTATTGCATTGCATATTGAATTTTCACTAAGTATTTTATTTTATCGAATGAATTTATATGATTAGTCCTAAAATTTGTGTTCTCTATGAGTTTGAGTACTTTAGATAACTTTCAAATTCGGTATTTTTTAGTTCGAAAGTCAGTGAAAACAAACCACTGAAACTCTAAAATTAAAAAATTTAGACTACCCCTGGGCCCTAATCGCGCTAATTTTAACGACTTTACCAAAGAACAATTATTGTTAAATTTTTCATTTTTGTTAAAGATTTTGTTCAATTTTGTTATAATTTGTGTATTAAAGCAATCGTTCATAACAAAAAAAAAACGGCCAAGAGCGTATCGGGACACGCGCATTGTAGGGTTCCGTAGTAGCATGGTTCAAATATGCAGCTAGCTTCTTAATTCTACGAGCATATTGACGGTTAAACCGCTAATAATGTCTAAAAACGAGGTCACAAAGAAAGAAGGTAAATAAAGGAGAATTTTAAATTCCAGCGCCACAGGGAAAATGAAAAAAAATCATCTGTTTAAGAACAACCTCGCGTGGATGCAAACGGTTGTATAAAAATCGTTTACATTACGTATTCATTTAAAACTGGTATACTATCGTTACGGTCATAGTTAGAGATGAAAGAGACTAAAGTCTTTTAAGGCTTATTAAAAAGACTCGCCTTTACGATTTTATGATGCGTAGATAAGCATGACGCACTGCATTAAATCGAAGATAAAAAATACCGTACTATTCAGAACATAAACTAGATAAGTAGTTTGCTGAAAACATGATTCAGCACTTTTGGTTCGATAGAAAAAGCTCACAAAGTCACCTCTAAATACCAATATTGTGTATCTTTTAAGCTGTAAAAACGACAGTAAAATACACACAGGAACTTGAATTTGCTATCAAAATGTTCGTAATTGAACACTCTTGATAAGTAGCTAACGCATTTTTCGATTTAAGCTGTTACCTTTCCATAAATCTCATTTTTCTAACTTTCGAACATGTTTTTACGCACGTACGCTTTCATAGACCGTAAACTTCGTATATGGATGGACACTGTTCGCACTGCCGGCCCAGGCCTGTTGAGAGACGGAGATGGCACTATTCCTATGTGTGCTGCTTTTATCGGGTGCTGGGTGCCTTAAGCTGTTTAAGTAACAGCTCAGCTTTTTACGTTAAAAGACCTCGACTAAAAAAGCTAGTCTTATAACTAAAGGTTGGGAACTAAAAGACTGAGTCAGTCGTGAGGCATCAAAACTAAGGCGAGTCTGTATTAAAAGCCTTAGAAGGCTGAGTTTCTTTCATCACTAGTCATAGTCAATGTTAAAATCTCCAAATAATATAGTATCAAAAAATGACATTCCATTCGATGGTATCGGCGAGAAAAGAAAAACCCTTTCACGTGTTTAGGAAATATCCGAGTTTTTTTTTCCAAAATTTTATGTTTTAGATCTGTCGGCGCAATCAATATCTATGACCATGCCAAATTTCAGCTCTGAAGTACCAAGGATCGAATATTAGTCAATGTATTCTTATTAATCCCAACACAACAGTGTTTCGCACTTGGTCGACTATTACTCGCAAACTTGAAGGGCCAACTTATGTGTGATAGTTTTCCTTTTAATTTCGTAGTATATTCTACCAAAGTGAATAGAAACAACCGTTTAGCAGCTAAACTTTAGCTGGTAGTGTCCCCCCCGGACACTTGTTTTTAACAAAAAAATTCACTTTAAAAATAGATTTTTTCGCAAACGGAGTACTGAATAGAAAAACGTTCTTAGTAAGCCCCTTCTATCTTTTAAAAAGCTATCCTATGACATTCCATTCGATGGAATGCACTCGATGATATTGGCGAGAAAAAAAAGTTCATCGCCCTTTTACGTCTATGGGAGACGCCCGAAAAAAATTTTTTTTCTAAGATTTTACTCTACAGTTTTATTGGCGTGATTTATATGTATGATCATGCCTTACTTATACTATACCTAATCCCTAATTATTGTTGTTTGTTTACTGTGTTGAACATTTTTGATAGTTATTAAAGGTTTTTATGTTATTGAATTTTCACGTGTTCTATGTTGTAATTTAATTAATATATTTTCTTGATTTATTATGTTAAATAAATTATTTTATTCAAACCCTCTGTATCCTGGATAAGTGTTGTAATAGCTTCTCAGTCAAAAATCCTGAGGGCTTGAGTCGTTATCGAACTGCTTAATATACACCTAGGTACTTACTTAATGTTCTTAACTTAAGTCAAATATTTCTCAATTTACCCCAAAAAAGCATAAAAAACACTTCAATTGTACCTATTTACCTTTCTCAAGTAAATATTTGTGTGAAAGGGGATTTTTTGCTGTAGTTACAATAAAAACCAAAGTATATAAATAAAGACATTGGTAGTAGTGATTAACGTTGTGTTGTGCGATTTCTATGGTTAAGCCAAGAATTGTAAACCTCGTCAAATCCATGCAAGCTCATCCATCACATTCCCAATAAGTAGGTTCTACTTACCAAATACCTTTTGTATGATTTTTGTAAAACTTTAATTAGCATTAAAAATACTTATTTTGTTATTAAATACTTTTTTATTCTGACCTAATAATCTGGACTGGAGCATGGGGGACGCGGAATTTGTTTTATGGTCGAAAGGGGGCGCGTCTCAAATAAGTTAGGGAACCCCTGTTCTTACGAGTACTTAAATCCTTGTTAAAGCTATGCCAATACCTACCCACAAATAGTGAAGAAATTTGATATTATATTGACTAGTTTCACTGTCTTATCTATATGTGAGTTTATTTGGTAGGAAATAACTAGGGCTTTCGAATACCGGATTTTTTGAATACCGGTATTAATACCGAAAAAAAAATCTCAATACCGGGATCCCGGGATACCGGTATTGAAAAAAAAACTTATTTTTTCAGATTTATCAATCTTTCGGAAGGTGTTTCTGTAGAAGGTATTTTCTTCACTAAATAAAACAAATAAGTTTGCCATGAAAAACCTTTTATTTATGTAATCATATTTATGTAATAATATTTATTACGTCTCACTCGGACAGATCAGTCTTTTTGTATACAATAATTCGTACTAAAAAAATTATGATCGAAAATTTCGGCCATATAACCAGTCTCCATTTAAATTAATCATATTAATAAAATTGTGTTTAATAGACCATTTAATACCCCTTAAATGAAAGTAATAAAATTAATGATTTACTAAATTTTATTTACAAAAAATTACATAAGAAAAAAACTGCGGATCTCGTCATAAAACAAAAACAGAAAACATGACATTTTTGAATAACATTACGGATTTTTTGAATTTATATATTTCGTATTGCCTCCTCGTGCTTCCATTACTGCGTTTACGCGGTTCGGCATACTGTACATCAAGTTCCTGATACGATTTTGGATAATATGCTCCCATTCCTCTGTGAGAGCAATTGTGAGCTCATGAAGTGTGGTTGGGGGAGGGTTTCGTTGTTTTACGAATCTCCCTAGCTCGTCCCAAGCATACTCGAATGGGTTGATATCCAGGCTGCGTGCTGGCCACTCCATAGTATGCAGTTCATACGAGTAATGTTCATCTCTTGAAGATAGTCATTTACAATCTGACCTGTGTGAGGTCGGGCATTGTCATGCATAAAACCGGCCAAGAGCGTGTCGGGACACGCGCATTGTAGGGTTCCGTAGCAGCATGGTTCAAATATGCAGCTGGCTCCTTAATATGCAGCTGGCATATGGACAGTTAAATCGCTAATAATGTCTAATAAAAACGAGGTCATAAAAGAAAGAAGGTAACTAAAGGAGAAATGTAGATTCCAGCGCCACAAGGAAAAAAATTTTTTTTTATATATATAAATATTTTTTTTTTATTATTATTATTTATTTTTTGCGACAATATTATTAGAAATAATATAGACCTGCTGATAAAATTTCATTTTCGTAATTAACACCACCAAAACCTATTTAACGACACCTAAAATGTCAATATGTTACAGCCTGGCTTTTGACCTCGCCTCACTTTTAGTATTGAACCTTGTAAACATATTCTTATTAATTCCAAAAACGTTGCACTTGGTCGACTATCACTCGCAAACTTGAAAGGCCATTTTACGTGTGATAGTTTTTCTTTTAATTTCGTTGTATATTCTACCAACGAGATTTTTTTCTCATTTTTAGAAACAACCGTTTAGTTGGTAGAGGGGGGGGGGACACTAACTTTGGTTTTGGGCTAAATACAACAGAATGGAAGTATTTAATCCGCGAGCGTAGCGAGCGCGAATTTTTTTTGACTTAAAAAAAATAATTTTAATTTTTTAGCAACAAAAGTATTGTTAGGAATATTTTCGAGCTGGTGCTAAAGAGCAGGTCGCGCGGCGATTGTGTATAATTTTGATGTCATTTTCGTAATTAACACCCCCAAAAACTTATAACGACACATGAAATGTCAATATGTTACAGCTTGGCTTTCGACCTTGCCTCACTTTTAGCGTGGAACTTTGTATGGCAGTTGTTTTGGATTAGGCTGAACTTCGTCGTAAATGCTAAATGCTCGTGAAATATTTAATATTTTTTTTCATTTTAAAAATAAATTTTTCGCAAACGGACTGCTGAATCGAAAAACGTTCGTAGTAAACCCCTTCTATCTTTTAAAAAACTATCCTATGACATCCCACTCGGTGATATCGGCGAGAAAAAAACATCCATCGCCCTTTCACATGTATGGGAAACATCCGAAAAATTTTTTTTTACAAATTTTTTTTTTTCTATTTGTCGGCGCAATTAATATGTATGAACATGCCAAATTGCAGCTCTGTAATACCAAGGATCTAATATTAGTAAATATATTCTTATTAATCCCAACAATGTTTGGCACTTGGTCTACCATTACTCGCAAACTTGAAGGACCAACTTATGTTTTATAGTTTTCCTTTTAAATTTGATGTATATTCTACATCTGTGAATTTTTCCACATTTTTAGAAACAACCGTTTAGCTGGTAGAGGGGGGGGGACACTTGTGTTTGACAAAAATTTTCACTTTAAAAATTTATGATTCGCAAACGGAGTGCTAAATCGAAAAACGTTCTTAGTAAACCCCTTCTATCTTTTAAAAAGCAATTCTATGACACCCCACTCGATGATATTGGCGAGAAAAAAAAAATTCATCGCCCTTTCACGTCTATGGGAGACACCCGAAAAAAATTTTTTTTCTAAGGTTTTACTCTACAGTTCTGTCGGCGTGATTAATATGTATAACCATGCCAAATTTCAGCTCTGTAGTACCAAGGGTTTCTTAGAAAACCCGCGGACAGACGGACAGACGGACATGGCGAAACTATAAGGGTTCGTAGATTACTACGGAACCCTAAAAATGGCATCCTCACCCAAATTGACCATAAATGGACCAACGTGTTCATTTAGGATTTCTTTCACATATCTTTCGCTAGTTAAAGAGCCGTTTTCTATGAACACCAGTTCTGTGCGACTCTCAGAAGAAATTCCGGCCCACACAAGTACAAACCCACCGCCTTAGGCTACTTTTTCTTCGATGCATGCTTGCTTGAACCTTTCCCCTGGTCTTCTATACACTCTGTGTCTTCCATCGTGCTAGTAGAGCATACAATTAGATTCAACGGAGAACATTACTTTTGACCAATCTTCAATATTCCAATTCAACTGGTTTTAGGCATACCTTAGTCTTGAAATACGATACCCACGCTCCAATTTAGGGCCGTTTGCAGGTCTTAGTGGTTTCAAGTTAGCCTCAGCAAGTCGTCGTCTTACCATCCATGCGCTTCGGTTACTTCCTTCGAGGCGTCGAAACTGATTTGTAAGTTTAGTTCTTGTGAGAAAGCGATTACGAAGCATGGTGTTCACCAAATATCGATATTCTTGTGCTGTGGTACGTTTTTGAGTACATAAGTATCAAAATCAAAATTTAGCGAAAAATAGATAAACAATATTAGATCTCATACAACTCATAACTTACATTTTTATGTCGTATCGTACCCATCCAGTTATAAAGCACGTACAACACAAAGTCACAGATCAGAGCCAGCCAAAACACTGATATGATAACGCGTGCAATTCCACTGCTCACTGTTTGATGACTAACTGCTTCGCCTTGCACCTGAGGCGGGGCGTGTTGGGAATTTTCCCTCCGCTACCGGGCGCCGTGGCGGTAGTGTCACCTCAAACTGGCAACGACTCTTAAAATGACTTAATTTTGTTGTAATTGCCACTAAGTCGTTAAGTAATTAAAATATCTGTTTGGAAATTTTCGAAATAATATAATTAATATATTTCTGCGGCAGTGATTGTCTATTGCAACGAGTTCTGTACTGAAAATAAAATGAAATCATTAATACCGGGATCCCGGTATTAGACATTTCAATACCGGTATTGAAAATGCCTTAAAAAGTCCGGGATCCCGGTATTAGCCAATACCGGGATCCCGGTATTGGAAGCCCTAGAAATAACTACTAAACTGATTTAAAAGTTCTTTCACCAAAAATAGCTCTTTTATCAGCGGGTGACATAAACTACATAATTTTCCCGAATCCCCATGGGAACGAAGTCTTGGGAGGAAAGCTAGTTATGAATAGTACTTCACTATGATTTGGCATATTACCTTTATATAGAAAACTCAAGATTTGGCTTTCTTTAGCCTTCATTTAAATTAAGACTTTGAGTAGAAGAAATTACTTAAGAAAGATTTGGCTGTATGGCTCCGACCTTTGCCTATCCGGATGGATGAAAAAAATTACTACTCAATATGATCGTTACGTTGGAAAAGTACCTCTTGATGAACTTTTACTCTGAAAAATGTAATCGTTATTTTGACAGATAGTGAACGATTAAAACGATCCCCCTTTTTTTTATTTTAGAGGTTTTTGGCCTAGCTACCAGACGTTTGGGGATAATTTTGCCACTTTGCTCTGTTTTTCGCGAGAAAATACGGGTCTGTTTATTTGTTTAATAAAATAACCATTGGTTTGAATTTTTCACAGCAAAAAATAAATCCAAACGATTATAGATCACTATTTTCTCATTTTTCATTTTTGTCACACCCTGGTGACAAAAATGAATACGCAATTTTAAACCAAACGAACAATAATTGTTGTGCAAAATAGCGCGATTAGGGCCCTGAATTGTATCGCTTCTAACTCTTAAACGACTGAGCCAAATTTGATCAAATATAGTAAGAACCATTTCGATTCGTCAGCTTTCAAGCAAAAAACTGTATCGAAATCGTTTAGGAACTACGACAGATACACATATCAAACTTATAACACCCTTTTTTTGTTGTGGGTTAAAAATCCACACAAACAATAGACGAGAAATCAAAAACAATATTGTCCCTACATCGCCAGAAATTTTAGGTTGAACAAAGCTTCATTATAAAAAAAATAATTGTAGATAATTTCCCACTAATTCTTGACCATTCAGCATGAGTCACCGTGTTCGAATTTGGTATAGAAGAGCCCGTAGAAGTAAGAAGAGTTCTTTAAGTGTGGCATAACGTTCTACATCCATATTTAGAGTGTAATGTGTGTAATGGAGGTGGTAATCGGCTGCGGTTGCAGTTCGTTAGAGGCGCAGGCGCAGTGTACGTAATAAGCGAGGAAACACTGACCCACTGCCCACCACACCACTCAGTATTGAAGCGGTAGTGTTGGTATTTTTGGTTGATCTCTTAGCCTCTATGAAAAGTGTTATACATTATACTGGGTTCAGGATTTTCAATAAAGCTAGGAGGTTCCATTTATATGAAAGATTAAGCCAATTTTTATACCACATCTCGTTGCACTCCATCACTGGACGTTGGTAGTCGGCTCGACGTACTTCTACCCGTTTCTCGTCACTTACATGTATTTATTTAACAAGTGAAAACAAAAAATAAGAAATAGTCTGCTGTATCGCTCGCGTGCTAAATGCTGCAGCATTGCTAGCACGGCCTGCGACAAACTCGCGCTTACGCCACTCAGACAACGATGAAACTTAGCTAGCGCCAAGGCTTTGCTCGCTTTCTGGTTTTGTCATTACGACACTTTGTTGACATTTGACCGCGGCGCCTAATCTTATTGATTTATCATATTATTGTGAATTTATGTAATATTGGTTCCGTATATTTCAGTAGGTAACAGATTTCCCCTCACTAGTAGTGCGTAATTGACTAGATTCAGATAGATAAGCAGATAAACCTCACTTCTAGAAATGGTATGTTTCCGAGAGAGTTGAATCCGAAGACAGCATAACGGGAATAAATTGGATTAAAGATAAAATTGTCAGCAGATACGTAAACATTACTTTGATTACGATTACAGCTTATAAAATTGTCAACTATAGTTATTTGAAAACTAGATTTCATAGGAATCGAAACTCATCAACAGATGACGGCCGGTTTGGTCGAGTGGTAGTGATGCTGCCTCTTGACAGAAGGGTCCTCGGTTTGATACCGTCGGGTAGAAATTTGTGTAAAGAGCACATGTTTGTTGTCTGGTCATGGGCGTCCGTTTCTGTCTTTGTGTATGTTCCAAGGGACCCAGGCCCACGACACAAAAGAAAACCTGAATATGGGCCTTTGAGTGCGCAGCTTTATGAAATCAACCATGAAAAAGGATATACGATAAGAACCATGTATATTGGTATGAAAAATTATACTTTAAACTTGTTGAATAACACAACTTTTTCGGTCAAAAACTTTTAGTGTCGTTCGTGCAGCTGATTTATTTATTAGTTTTTTGTTTGGTGTTCCTAAGGGCCCGTAGTAATAGGACCAAAGTCTTCTTCTTTCATATCCAGAGCTGTCTTGACTGGTTTCTGAAAGAAAAGAGCCTTTTAAAAGGACTGTTTCTTTGTTCCTAAAAAGGGCCGCTTAAAGGATCTTATTGTGTGACCTTTAACTTACTTATTAGTGGGTTAAATAGGTAACTTAAGTAAATAAATGGGAAAATTGTAAGCCGTACTGTAAAACCCTGAATTCTAATATGGCTATAAACTATAAATAGTAGCTATATACCTATATGTATAGGTACATACTTATAAGATGATTAGCATAGAAAGTACAGCGGACGTCACGTATTACGGACTATTCAGATTGATTGCTTTCACTGTAATCGGCTCATTTTGCTCGCCTAATTACCTCAGATCGAACCTGGGACTTATGGGGAAGGGTTTTTGCGTCGGCGGTAATTTTTAATATTAGTGAAGTGATATTACTGCCGTAAATTAAATTTAAATCAGCTGATCACAGCAGAACGACAAATTATTTAGATATAGATATTATTATCTGTGAGAGTTCGTCGAGTACTGTGTATAGGTGTAGACTCCTTCAAAGCACCAGTCCCAGCGTTGGACGGTAGTAGGGACGACGGGACGAGTAGGGGAGAAATGGAACACTTGAGTGCCGTTGGATGAATGAATGTTTATTCGTGGCTCCTCCGGCCGTATTTATACAGTGGCTGCTGCGGTTTTATGTACTTAGCTACCCTACAAATCTAAGGATTGATGAAATTAATATCAGGCTAGCGATTCTGTAAAAATCAGTCATTGTCATTACACTGAAACCCTATCGACACTCTGACGGCATTATGAGATCAGTGGTCTCACAGTGCCGTCCAAATGATTATCGTTGGAATCTCAATCGTCTCTCAATAGTTTGAGAAAATGGTGGCGATTTCCAGCCAGAGTCACGTTATTCAGAGACGATACGTAAAAATTTTCGAAACGTCAATGCCACTCAGAAGTAATCACTGTCAGTGACTTGCCATGATGTAATTATCATCTGGGGGCTCGGTAGTGCGTCCTTTCCAAGTAGAGCAAAAACAAACAAAAAAGGTATAGTACCCCATTTTTTCTCGGAGCCCATTCAGGACATTTTCGAAGTGCGAATGTAACGTTAACCACTTCAATAAATTTTATGTGGGTTATAAGTGTTCGTAAGTACATACCTGTCAAAAAACTATCACACACCGTGTTGAACTCGACTGTCTAGTATTGAACTTCATTTTTTAAACCTGCCCTAAAGTATCACTGAATAGCTTTTAAAAATATCTGTAATGGTTCAGTTTGTTGCCTGGAAGAAATAAATCAAAACGGCTGATAAATGGAGTCTTTGCTATACTTATATTTTTTGGTGTACAATAAAAAGTATTGTATTGTGTTGTATTGGGGCTAACTGTTTTAGAAAATAAAACTTATTTTATAACTCAAAAAAACTTACGTAAAAAAAAGTTCCTTTTTACACTCTGATCCATTTAATTGAGTCTTAAAATAAATATTAATGCAAAACATGATAAAATCTTACTTCATCTGATTTTCGTATTTTGAGCTGCTATTCTTATTTCTAATTGGAAAAATAGAAGTATATTTAAATAAGTAATTTAATGTTACAGCAGAAAAATTTAAGAAATATATACTTAGAAGATTTTATAGTTTTCCTAAGGAATTATCTTTTGTATTGCGCACTGCCAAGGAGTGGAATTCTCTGCCGGCGTCTGTATTTTTGAGCTCATACAATCCGAATATCTTTAAAGTACGAGTGAATAGGCTTCTTCTGAGTGAGTTCGCTACATCCTCGACCACATCTTTGCCCTGAGCTAGATTGAAGTCAAGAGCCAACCCATTCTTAATAAAAAAACAACGAGTTGCACTCCGGGAGTGCCGGCAGAAGTGAAAACTTGAACATTAACGTAGTGCATTAATATTTAATTTAATTTTTTCTATGCTGACACCGGATGAAATCTTGACTTTTGTAGTTTTAATTTCCTATATTTATTCCCTGCCTTAGGAATTTTCGATCAGGGTCACGTGTCAGTCACGTGTGCGTTAGTTTAACATTTTTACCTATACTTGAAAGTGCAAAACGCCGCTAAAGAAGTTTTCAATTAAAAAAATTATATCCCACAACCTTTTTAAGTAGAGAAACGCAGTGCGAGCATGTTGCGAGACTTGCTTCTTTTTATATGTTTTTCAATTGGATAGTATTTAAATTGTCAGAATTTCAATTTCTTTATTATTGTTATATATCTTACATAAAATGTACCGAAAGCTTTTAAAAACCAGTCAGAAATAAGTAAAAGCTTGGAAACAGGCTTCAAATATTGTACTTTTGAACGGATTACGGATATCAGCTGCTGCAGGTCAGTCTTTTTAGTTTTTATCACAAAAATTGCTGTTTTAATTTTTTAGTCTTTATCTTTACAAAATCACGAATTACTCGTGGTTCACGCTTATCTCTTTGCCCTCATAACCTGTGTGACGCTTGAGAAAAACATAATATTATGTTTTTTGGAAAACACAGCAAGAAAATAGGTGCATCGCATTTCTTATATTTGAATTCTTGAAGAAGTGATTACCACTTAGCGTTTATCTGTTTCATACCTAACTACGACGAGAGTCTTAGCTGACCAGTGACCATCTGACCCAGCTGACTTACATATTGGAAATAGCTCAGCATGCTGTAAATTATTTATATGAATTACTTTTATAAATTGCAACTTTTATTCCAGGTGTGAGTCGAGGGTTTAAACTTGTAAATAGGGACAAGAATTGAATCTGCACATCAGGCAAGGAGAGGCCATTCAAAAAGTTGATTTTTTTCATGAAAATGAAATAATTATCGGAATATCTACAAAAAGTACGATTGAGCATAGTTTTGCAGTAGTAATTTAATAATGATTCCTAATCTAATAAATTTCAAACATAGAAAGCATAAGGATTATTGGTTTTTCTGTTCCTTTCACCCAGTAGTTAGGTATTCTGAATGTTATCTGACCTTATATTTACAATCAATGGAAACCTGCATTCATTGCTGGTTGCTGTTCCGGGACTGTATACGATACCTAAAACACTGTGTATGTGTAGTGTATACTATATAATCTCATTCCATACTCTATTTGACTATTCCAGAGCTTTAATACAAACAATCCCTGGGGATTCTAGACAGTACCTGATTTCATAATCTTGGTTTCATAAATTTTAAATAAATAAAACGCCATACACTCAAAGGCCCACATTAAGGTTTTCTCTCGTGTCGTGGGTCCCTCGGAACCCCTTATAAAGACAGACACAAACACCCACGACCCGACAGTAAATATCTGCTTTTAACACAAATATTTGCCCCAACTGGGATTCCAACCCAGGACCCGTCGATCAAGAGGCAGTGCCACTACCACTCGACCAAACCAGCCGTCAATTGCTAGTAACATTATGGTAACATTATACAACCTTAATGCAATCTTACTTAATGCAACATAAATTCCAAAATAGAGTCAGAGATGTTTCGGCTTTTACCATCCCATAAGTACCACTTTTCAACCGACTTTAAAAAAAGGAGGAGGTTCTCAATACGACTAAGTTTTTTAGGGTTCCGTACCCAAAGGGAAAAAACGGGACCCTATTACTAAGCCTCCGCTGTCCGTCCGTCCGTCCGTCCGTTCGTCTGTCACCAGGCTGTATCTCGTGAACCGTGATAGTTAGTCAGTTGAAATTTTCGCAGATGATGTTTTTTCATTGGCCCTATAACAACAAAATTTGTTGTTTCTAGTATTTAATACTAAAAACCAGAATAAAATAAATATTTAAGGGGGCTCCCATACAAAAAACGTGATTTTTTTTGCCGCTTTTATAGAGATAATGGTGTTTATAGAGTCCGACTCGCACTTGGCCGGTTTTATAAGTAATAGTACGGAAAGTTAAAGGCGTTGTTGATATGAAGACTTGCCGCAATCGCGTCAACGTCGAGCGTGACTGTCGGAAACCGAACTGGTCATTCGACAGGTCGGGGCCGACGCTCCACAAGTGCGTGCTGAACCAGAGGAAATAATTCTTTCGAATAGTTTTCCGGCCTCGTCCAGCAGGCAAATGGTTCGGTATGCAGAAAGAGAATCTGCAGACCTGCCCTATTTCCTCAAGAACACCAATCGTGCTTCTTTTCAGCCCGTGAGAACCTAACCTAACCTAAGTTTAATTTCATTTAATATACAAAAACAAGAATTGATCTAAAGACCAAGCAAGCAAGCAATTTTTCATGAATGGTGTTCCTTAGAGATTTTAAAATGTCCTCTTTTCTCGTATCCATTAACATTTCAGAGTTTTATACTGGGTACATCATAGACATAGAAATAAGTTGAATACCACTTTCTAAACCAAAAGTCCTCAATGACCTGTATTTCTATACAAAGTATATACATGTATAGAGGTCAGTGAAGTTTCGAAAGACTTGTTGTAAAGTAGTCATAGACATAGAAAAAATAACTGTGCATGTCATAGACATCTTTATGTCAGTGGTGCATTAACATGACTTCAACTTATTTCTATGTTTATGAAATGGAATAATACTTATATGGCAATGACCTATCATACAACTTATACCAAGTCAGTGTTTCATTGAGAAATCATTGAGAAACGATCGGTGGACATAGACAATGGATTTTGAACAATAAGTTTTCCATTTGGAAGTCATTAAGGTGTTCATTCAGCTTACACTCCACTGACACACTTCTGAGACACAACTTTAACCCTATCGAAACTCAACTGAAACCCTATCGACATCCAACTGGAGTTACAGAATCGAGGCTGTTTGACAGTGTACCGCTTTATTTTATTTTTAATTTCAGACGATCCTTGGGGCGTCCGGTTCGCAGTGAAGTTCTACCCTCCGGAGCCGGCACAGCTTCAGGAAGAACTGAAGAGGTACCAACTCTAGCTCGCCTTATGTAAGGACCTGCTTGAAGGTGTAGTATCCTCTTTATTGCAACTAAAAAATCCTGCATGTTATGTATAGATAGATAGTCAAGTAAGCCTACTAGCAAAAGTATTTTTATTACAGTGTCCTGTAAGCTCCGAGGTGTTTGTAACTCAAGTCTAACGATTATATATTCTGTGATAACACTTTAAAACATTCTCACTAAGCTGCACTGGTTTAGCTACCGATCTTGCCTTCCGATATCAAAGTGCGCCATTCCTTTCCATTATGTTGTGCCAAGTTTGACAAGTCTAGTCATATCTAAATTCTTTTAGATCTTTAGTGACATCCCTTCACCAGTATGTAAGGTGACCTTTATTTCTATGAGGACGATCCACAGACGACCCACGCTCGTATGGCAGTGCGACCCTCTCAATTCCTCTCCCATCATCCCCGCTATAAAACGACTGAAAATTTAAAAGAAAGGTCTGTTTTCATCTGGTACAATTTTTTCTAGATCTATCGTTCCCAATGGAATTTCGGGAATAAATTATGCACTTAAACCTTGCTCTTGAATCGCTCCATCCATTGTTGAGAACCGTATAAAAATCCATTCAGTGGTTTTTGAGTTTGTCGTGTTCTGACAGCCGACAGAGGTATGTGATAATTAGCATAACAACACTAACATACATAATATGATGAATCAATCATAAATTGACTGATGGATGGTTTGAATGCTGCAGCATGTACCTCTACTCTAAGGCTGCAGCTTACTTATCTTTAAGCAAAAAAAGCTTTTTCTGTATCGATATTGTTTTCAAACTCTTGTTTAAAAGGTTTTTTATTTTTTAAACTGTTTTAATTATAGATTTCATAGATGAGACATAACGGAAGGAAGCTTTAAATAGAGATATATCCATTACCTTTCTTAGGAATTTTATAAAAGCACATGTATTTTATAAAACTTCCAGTTTCCGCGAACAAACCACTCTCTAACCAAGAATCGGACCATGTTAAGAGTTAATTGCGGAAAATCTCTACATAATGAGTTAGTCAAACAATTTACTTAGACAACCTAGACGTAGCCTAGGCTATCTAGATTATAACTAATGCAGTTAATTCCTTAACGAGTGCTTTCTCGGTTCTAATTATAATAATATTAAAAGGATTTGAAATGGAGTAAATTAGTTGAGTTATACCGTGTCATTGTCAATATCGAATGTATTAATCAGAATGCGTCTTTTATGTGTTGGACTTACAAACTAATTAGTTTAATTCATCGGCTGAGGGGATTCATTCTAAAAATTCGCAAAATGGCTTCTCACATCATGACTGCCTGTGATGTATTTTATTTTATTTATTTATTGGACTCAAAAACAGTTACTACATTAATGGATACATTTTAGGCACTAAATCTTAATGTGTTAAGATCATGTATGTATGTATAGAAATTGAAAGAGCTTTGATTTAACTTAGGTATTAATAAAAGTGATATTGCCAGCATTGGTGTAGCTAGGGACTTAGGAAGGCTGCCGCTCATGCTCGCATTGTTTAAATCAGGGGTTCCCAACGTTTTAACCTATGCGCCTCACCTAACGTTGAGCTAAAATCCTACGCCCCCTCTAGGAGCTGAAATTGGGAGTTTATATAAGAAAATTAAACAAAGTGATAAAAATTAGGGTGCTTATTTGGGGGCGAAGGTCGTGTTCGTGTTGCAACTTGTCGCCAACTTCGCGTCGGTGGCACCGTCTGTTCACGTCGCGCGAGAATAGGTACCTACATTTTAATAAATGTACCTTTTGTTTTTACGAGGATATGCAGTTAACCTGAACCGTTTCTTCTCTATTATTTTGTGACTCGTAGCGTGGCGAACGGATACAACAAAAATTAACCAATTGAGTTTAGTATTTTCTTTTAATAGGCAGAAATCAGGGACCTCTGCGCCCCCCTTGGAACCGCTCGACGCCCCCCATGGGGTGGCGCGCCTTACTGGTTGGGAAACCCTGGTTTAAAGGTCTGCAAAACATGCTCCCTGTCAGTCTCCAATATACAAAAAAGCTTATAGCAATCCGGCTAAACTAAAGTTTATTCTTCCATACTCACACGCCAGTAATCCCTTTCAGGGTAGCCATGACGTCACGCAGTTTGAAAACCTCTTGACGCCCCATTTGACATACATTCTGAGGGTTAATAGATGGGACATGAATATAGTGGTGATAGCTTGTCAGCCTTTTGCCCACAATACAGCAAAACCTTCATATCCCACTTGGCTTCTACAGTGTGCCTGGGAAGAATTAGGGACCATCCATAAATTACGTCACACGTTAAGGGAAGGAGAGGGGGTCGACAAAGTGTGACATTGTGTGACAAGGGGGTGGGAGGGGTCATAAGTTTCGTGACGTCACATTTCAAAATGTGTTAAGCATCAAAACGTGTTACTATTAACGACAAACTTAACCTCCTCAGTCCCAAGAACTCTACGTTTTTACTTTAATTGAGACAATGAGTTTTGAGTTTAAAAAAAAATAACAACTCTATTTTAAGTACTGCTTTTATTATAAAATTACAAAAAATGGAAAATATGCAAAGTATGTGACGTCACGCTAAGGAGGGGGGAGTCTTAAAAATGTGACCAGCTGTGACAAGGAGGGGGAGGGGGTCAAAAAATCATGAAATTCGTGTGACGTAATTTTTGGATGGCCCCTTAGGAGCCAGCACATTCAAAGTTTTTATTTCACTCCTGGTCCAGCATGGAAGATAGTGTTTTCTTCTTAACGCTTAATTCCATTTATTAATCAGGGAATGCTGGACCATGATGCTATACTTAGTTTACGTGAAACTCTTCTTCTTCCTAGCGCTTAAGTCCCGTTTCTCATACGGGGTACGCTTGACCATGATCCAGGGTTTGGCAGGTCAAGTCATTACAGTGAAGCGACTGCCATCTGACCTCCGTGACCCTGCTAACAGGGAAACCTGACCGGATTGGAGCATGGTTACACATTCAATCTCCTGAATGTGCAGGTTTCCTTACAATGTTTTCCCTCACCGTAAGACCATCGGTTAGTGTGCAACAAATGTACATAACTCAGAAAACGAATCATTGGTACATGACGGCACTGGAGATCGAACTCAGTACCTCTCGCTTAAGAGTCCGACCCACTAGCCGTTAGACCACCGACGCTCTCGTTAAACTAGTTTACGTTAAACTATTTTAACTAAATACTTATCCATAATAGGTAATCTAGGTAGGTATATCTCACTGACCTTCATATTCAACACATGCTATTTGATACTAAGCAGGTAGTTAATGTATTTAAACCTAGTTTACGGTTTCACCGAGCCAACAAAAAGATGCTTAAACTACTGATACAGACATTATGGTAATGATGTATTATGTGCTTGTATTTTACTTTGATACACTGCTGCGGCAGTAAAGGTTGGTTTAGAATGGAGTGGACACGATTGATCATAAAAGCCCAGTTTATAAAGTTGCAAATTCCGCTTTATTGAAAAAACAGTTTAACATTTTCGGTACGGTTATCTAGAAAGATATCCTTCAGTACCGATTCTTTTTATAGCTCTACTTATCATATCACTATGTAGAGAGGACTTCGTTCCTATGGGATTTCTGTAAAACTCTTCCTATTCCTTGGCTACACGATTAAGGGAACCATTGTGCAAAATTTTAGCTTTCTAGTTCTAAGAGTTTGCGCTGGGGGTGAGTCAGGATCCTGCATTTAATCATACTTATATTAAAAAGATTTTTTTTTGTTTGTATGTTTGTAACGAACAAACTTAAAAACTACTAGACCGATTTCAAAATATTTTTTCACCATTAGAATGCTACATTATCCCTGAGTAACACACACAGGCTACATAATTTTCCCGAATTTCCTAAGGAACGAAGCCTCGAGCGGAAAGCTGGTATATTATGAAAAAAGAAGATTTATTTCATTCCACGGTTATGACGTGGTTGTCTCAGGTCTAACATAAAAAGTCCATTAAGCAAGTACTATTTTGAGTGAACTATTGTCATGGCACTCTTCTTCTGCAATAAGTATACTTTACATCCTATTAGGGATCTACCTCCAATTTTTAATAAATGTAACCAAAACAGATTCCCATGGTTTGTTATAACAATACCATGCTCATAAAGCTTCTTAACCAGATGCTACTGCTACTATTCATAGCTTAGTAACAAAATGTACTTATTTGAACTGGTGTCATCTTTTCGGCGATAATCTATCAATAAATGGCTAGGAAGAGAAACACTTAGCGCATATTACGTTTTTCTATGGCACAACACGGTTAATAGCCAATATCCTTTACCAGAACCAGAGTTCATTAACTTTGCGACTATTCATCTTCACTCGCATCATTAAAACCATCTCATGACCATAAATCAACTAAAAGATGACCAAAGGGCCAGCTCAAGGCCTTTTACCCTACAAGCCAACGATGTGTGCCCGACTTTAGGCGCGTTTACCCTAATAGCCACATGTCGACCATTATAGCTCTCTCGGCATTAGATTTTATGTCGTTTTAATTACATATTTACATGAAGATTACAAGGGAAAGCCGCTAGTCGCCCTTCGAGGTACATAAAAGGTAAATTAGGTACCGGTGTTACCGAAAAGTGAAGATTTACCACTTATGTCAGTTATTAGTGTAAGTACCATCATGTTTTGGTTATACTTTCTTTTGTGTAATTATGGGTTTTCCTTTTATGAAGTTTCAAAATTTCTTTCGCTTTCCATTGCTTTTTGTTAGAGTTATAGTTTCAATTTAGGTCTTCCGTAACAAGGATCGAATTCTTTGTGGCGACGATGGACAGCAACTCTCATTAGTTTTCCAAATGAATACTTAACTGTCACAAAAAAAAAACAAGTCAGAAGAAATAAAAGAAAAACCAAACGAAACTTAAGTTTAGAACGCAAACTCTTCGTAAAGTATCCAGCGAGTTCCTTGGAAAAGTTGTAGTTCCCAAAGTGACGTTAATTTAATGAAAACTATCAAATTAAGTATTTAAAGTCGTATCTAAAGTCGTATCTTCGATAATTTGGTACGGCAAGGATGTCAGGAGTTTAGATTTGGGGATTGTTACACAAACATTCTAAATCTTAGAAAAGATCTAATAATCTTAGAAATGTAAGCTCACCTTTTAAAATGTGTTCAAAAACTTTCACATTGAACTTTCACATATAGGTGTACCTAATCTCTGGGGTGGGAGACCCGAAGTCCTATGCACAGGCTTTGGCTTAGTTTAAGCTCCGGGCTCTTTCAGATGAGAAAATATGTCTAAGTATGCTATTTATTTAGTAATAAGGTTTTATCTGTTAAGAGCAAATAAATCATTTATTATTATTATTATTTATTATTATTATTAAATCGCTCCAAGTATTAACTAACTCATGATTTCCAATCCCAATCCACCATGCACGCACGCACAGGTCCAATAGAACCCAAAATGAAGTATAAGATTCTTATTAGAATCTTAATCGCCAGAAGACAAGAAACTAAGTGTATAGAGATTACCAAATAACCGATTGTACAAAATAAAACCACAGATACTAACGAAACTAATATTATAAAAGGTGTTTTGGGGAAATTCTAAACTAGCTCATTAATATCTTGTATTTTAATTACCTATTTCATTTAGACCAAAACGAACAGGATGTCTTCATTCCAAATCAGCTGATCGATCAAGATGGACGCTCGTATTCTGGTAAGTAAGTTTTTAAAAAAGACACCGTATTACCAATGTTACAGTATACCGATAATAGTGGTGATGGTGAATGTAAAAAGTAATATTTAATGTAAGTTTAATGCATTGTAGTTAATGTGTTGTTTAATTTGCATGATAAAAAACCAATGGTTAAATGTAGAGAGACCTACATTTAAGTTTACAACTGCAAGTAGCCTATTATGAGCAAAGAAATGAATATAGGAGATGTCTTCCCGCGATAATCGTCCAAGGAAGTTGTCAATGGAACTAAGCGAGGCACAATGATGATGCAATATCATTGGCGTGGCATTTTCATACATTAGATTAGGAAATTGGATGACTTTGAGTTAGTTTCCTAAACTTAAGGATGTGGAATCAGCCCACGAAATTTAATAACTTTTCCGAAATATGAAAGAAAACTATAACCTAATCTTCCTTTGTTTGAGAATTATTCCCGGTCAAGTTTTATATTACTTAATATTATAAATGAAAAAGTAACTCTGTCTGTCTGTCGCACCGTCTTTCACGTCTAAACTACTGAACCGATTTTGATGAAATTTGGTACAGAGATAGATTAGAGTCTGGGAAAGGACATAGGCTGCATTTTATCCCACAGTTGGGCACGATGTAACCTGTAGTCCAGGCGGGCTGAGCCGCGCGGGCGGAAAGCTAGTACCTAATATAATTTTCATTATTCTTAATACATTGTTTGTGCCATAAATACCTACATATTATTAATCATTATTCACCTTTAGCGTATACGTACAAGTTATCAGTAGAAAGGCCATTTCAATGCAATAAGCTGCATTTCTTCAATTGGAAGCTAACTGACTGATTGTACTTGATTTTATTCTTGTTAGCGACGCACTTTACGAGTAACTTTCAACTATGAATATGAATCGAAAGCTCAAGAAATCGTGTCTCAATCACGCAGAACATGCTCAGCTTGTCAATGCGTAGAATAAAATACACAAAGACAGTACATAAGAGGTTAGTGGATATATTTTATGGGTTGAGTATCGCGTCGACAATCAAAAGCAATCGAGTGGAAATCATCAAATGAAATGAAATATAGTTTATTGACACTATCAACTAAGTTATGAATACTATATTAGATTTAATCTAATTTGTTAATTATTATACCTAAGTTGACTTAATTTAATTTAAGCATTTAATTTGGACAAATAAACTCGATATTGTGTTATTATAAAAAAAAAACTAAGTTATTGCTTACAAAAAAAAAACTCAAGGTAAGTAACTAGGTAGGTGCCAAAAGGAGTTGGTTCAGCATTTGCCAGCTAAAAGTTAACTGGCGCTGTTTTTCAACCAATTCCTGGTATAAACCTAACTTAAAAACTAAAATTTAGTTTAATTAGATATATTGGACGACTATCATAAGTTTTTTTTAAATATTATTATTATTTTATATTTGAGTGCATTTTGTGTGTTTGTATATCAAGACAATTATCGTTCTCGTAGGTTGACTAAAGCCGCTAGGTACAGTTAGACCTATATAATAGTATAACTAAGTATAACTAACTAGCATCCCGCTCGGGACTTCGTTCCCGTGAGAATTCGGATAAATTATGTAGCCTATGTTACTTAGGGATAATGTAGCATCCTAATGGTGAAAGAATTTTTTAAATCGGCCCAGTACTTTTTGAGCCTATTCATTACAAACATACAAAAATAGGTACAAATCTTTCCTCTTTATAATATTAGTGTAGATATTACAGTGTTTAAACTGTTACATTAGTTTATAAACATATGTATTTATAATTATCTGTTTATTCTATGCAATATGGTGTTAAAGCTAAATCTAAGACCTTAGTCATTTTGGTCATCATCAGCCTGTTAGTCCACTGCTGGACATAGGCCTCTCCTATGGCACGCCACTGAGCTCGGTCTTCAGATCTATGCCAACCACTGCCCGCTACTTTGCGAATATCGTCACATAATAGTTACAGGGCGCCCTACACTATGCCTACCTACACTACATTTGCCGAATTCGCGGTCTCCATTTCTTTCTAGAAATGATGCGGTTCTCCGTGGGTTAAATTGGTGAACTAGTCTATATACTTATGTTTATATATGTTATGTATGTAAACTTATTTAGGTAATGTAAACTTACTCGTTTACATATTTATTTTTAATTGTTTCAGGTTGTCTTTTTCGGTGTCTTGATGGATGTATTAGCTCAGCCAATCCCAGATGCTGAAAACAGAAATGGTGACTACGTACCTGGCGTTTTTATCTCCGCAAACGCACTCAGTGAACTACAAGATAAAGCAAGGCAGAATCAAAATAACGATCAGAGATCTAATCAAGGTCGAAACACTCCGTCCAGCGAACCCATCACGAATTTAGGACCAAATAGTGCTAGCTATGAACCTAGCTCTCAGAACCCAGGAACGCAGAACCAACAGACTGTATCAAGCCAAACGATCGTAAACCCTCAAATCATCCCTGCGAATCAACCAACCATAGTTACTCAACCAATACTGGCCAATCAGCGACCATTAATCCCCAGCGTGCAACCGATTCAAAACCAGCCGATTCTGCTCCAACCAGCCTCGCAAAACCAAGCAGTTCTGCTGAACCAACCCGGCTACAACAATCAACAACCATTGCTCGTTAGTCAGCAACCGGGCAATCAAATTCTAGTGAGTCAACCACCTAATCAGCAATTATATGTCAATCAACAACAACCAAATCAAGTGGTTTTACCGAACGGACAGATTGCTCAACTGGTTGGTCAGGTTGGTCAGCCTACTTATGTAAACCTTCCGCAAAACAACCAACTCGCACTAAACGCAATTCAGAATCCGAATCCTGTCCAAAATACCGGAACAGTGTATGCTGTAGTGCCTAACAATGTTCCAAATACTAATTTAAATAATGGAAACACATATTACATACAGCCAGTACCAAATAGTAATCAAATCTATTCTGTGGGTGGATAATGTGAAGAAGATTCAGCAGCTCGACCATGATGCGCGACAAACTCGCGCGGCACACTTCAAATTTCACTTTGATTGCGCGAGAGCCCCGCGCAAACGCTAGCTCGCCCTTTAGCGTTGTCAATGTTGACATTGACAACGCACATCGTGCTCGAGCTACTGGTCAATCTTTTATCTTATATCTTTTGAGAAGACTAAATAAAAAAAGTACTGCTATTTAAACGTGTTTTCTTTTTCAATGTTATTTTAAAATATGTACAATAAATATGAGGGGATGCAGTCCCTTAGGGATCATTCAACAATTACGTGATCACCTGAAGGGGGGGGGGGGGTCGGGTGCTTGTATATATATATACATCGGATTATTTGGGGGGGGGGGGAGGAGGGAAATTTAGGTCATTTAAGACCCATAGAAACATGGCATACGTGTCAGTGCTAATAAACAGCAAAAATTTTAAGCACAGACGAAGATTACGTAATCGAGGCGAGGGGGGGGGGGGGGTTAAAAACAAAAGATTACGCTGTGATCATTCAAAAACGGCCAAAAATGATCACGTAATTGTTGAACGATCCCTTATGTTTATTTATTTTAAAGTAACAGCGTATCAATCTTAAAAATAATATGTAGATATACAAACATCACACACCAAGACCCACTTTACGGTTTCTCTGATGCCATCGAGCACACATAATATGTCTCTGATGCCGATGCCGTGGGTCTCTTGAGACACCACCGGCTACTTCGTTTTCTTGTGAGGGAGGAATTGGAGACAGATAATGTATTTATTTGAAACTGTTTACAGTCTGCCTACTCCAATGACAAAAAGGCCTGAACACTATTTTTTTAGGTTTATGGCTGCATGATACGTCAGTATCTCCAATTATTAGTCTGTGGCTGCATAAACTAAAAATCATTTGCTTCACCTGTTACAGTGAGACCGTGACCATAGACATAGAAATAAGTTAAAACCGTGACACAAAAAAACAGTAAAGCAGTAAAGTAAAAAAAAGCAGAGATAGCTTGCTTCTGTGAACTCCGAAATTCTGATTTTTTGTTTTAAAGAAACGTTTTTCAAGAACGGTGTTGTGAAAAATCATTTACCAATAAAGATCTTACGTTGTGGTCACGTTAAAGCAAAAGATGTCAATAAGAGCCCTTGCCGATCATGATTACACAGAAGGTAACATATTGTAACTATAAACGTCGTATTTCTATATTTACGGCTTGTTTGTTTTTATACAAATCTTGATTTTCAGAGGCTGTAGACATCACTACAATTTGCAGAACTTGCGCAAAACTACATGAAATCCTTATACCTATTTTTTCTGAAGAAGGTTTACAAAACAACCTAGCTGGAGTCATGAACAAATACTTACCTATAAAGGTGTGTATTACATTAGCATGCACTTTGGGAGCATTATACGGTACAACTATAAGGAAACTCCAACAAACCGCTCTAACATGACCCACTGGCCTATAATAATAATATGGATATTTTCTGTTTTTTTCTGATAATTGCGAAGGGCAAAACTTGAATGTACAGATTTAACCAATTTTCTTTTTATTGGTAAATTTCGGAAAAGCAAAATATAAAATCTATCGGGTGATCAATGGTTCCTTATTATAGGGACCTTGTGTTCCCTAATTATACTAAATTGATTATCAAATCTACGACAGGTATCAGAAAACGATGAGTTACCGGGCTCTGTGTGTTACCAATGTGCCCACACTTTGCTGGCTTGGCACCAACTTGTCACTTGCTGTCAAAAAGTAGAAGACAAACTCCGCTCTAGAATATTTCATGTAAAACAGGTATGTTTTTACAACAAATAAAGTATCTAACCATATGGGGTTCATCAGTAAAAAATATTACATTGAAATAAATAAAGGTTGGTAGACTTCTCAATTCTTCCTTTCATTACTAAAGAACTCTTATACAAACTACCATCACAGACATAAAAATTTCTAAAATACAGCAGAATAAAACAGAGGTTGAGAATGTTACATACGTATCATGTCCGATAAGATATAAGCTGTGACTTTAAAAATTATTTAATGTTTGTAATATTGTTACAGAAAAAAAGTGATTCTGGCACTGCAAGGCCAACAATTAATGAGTATAAAAAATGGTAAGAATTATGTAGATCTTTTTGTTTTATTTGTTTAAATATTACAGTTAAGATTTCTAAAGCCAAAGTTATTGTTTTCAGGACAACATCTTCGGTAAATCTGATGATAAATAAAATATTAGCTGAAGACTTAGATATTGATGATGGAGACAAATTTTTCTTGCAGTTTGTGTGTCAACAATGTCCTAATAAACCTGCTAGTTCTGACATACAACAATTAACAGAACACATTAATGTTGCTCACCTGGCAGCAACAGATAGCAAAGAAGCATTAAGGAATTTTCTAACTAATAATATTACCTTTGAAGAAGCTGTGCAAAAGTTTGGAAGTGGATATGATTCGGAAACAGAAAAAGAACATTCAAAAGTAGACACAGATAATGCATCAACATGCAGTAAGCAAAAAAAGACTTTGCAAGGTGATGATCATCTCTTTGAAGAACCTTTGGAGGAGTTTGAAAATAATGAAAAAATAGACACAAAAAATTCAGTTGCCAACACAATAAATGTTCTTACATTAAAAAACATTAATAATAAACCTTTGAAGGAGTGTAAAAGTGGTACAGAAATAGAAAATGGTAAAGTGGTTGAAATACGAAATAAGACAAACTACTCATTGACAAACTATCACTGTCTTTTCTGCAGTAGCATGTTTCCTTCTTTTGCCAAACTGAACCATCACATGAAGATACATGATAATTCAGATGAAATCAATTATAGCAATAAAGATAGCTACATAAAACATTACCAAGACAGCCATGTGGGTCAGCAGGAAGTCAAAACATCCACATTAGACCTAGCTTCACGTTCTACTACTATTTCTACTGAGGATACTAAAACTTCAATAAATATCAGCCATCAAAATAAAAAACAGAATTACAACCCTGTACCTTGTCCGTACTGCAAGAAAGTATTAAGTAATAGATATTCATTACGGATTCATTTAAGATGTCATTCTGATACAGGCCAAAGATTTTATTGCAATGAATGCAGCAAGAGCTATAATGTGAAAGGTAACCTAAGAAAGCATATTAAGAAAGTTCACCTTAAGGTGTTGCCTTTTATATGTAAGGAGTGTGGCAAGGCATTTGCCATAAAATCAACTCTAAGAGATCATTTTCTCATCAGTCACACGAAAGAGTCACTTTTCAGTTGCAAAATCTGCTTGAAACGATTTAGAAGGAAACCAGGACTCCGCCACTTCCTGAAGCATGTGAACGAAGGTCTCTTGAAAGAAGAAGAACTCATAGGAAGCTAAATCTTATATGTAATGAGATTGAGAATGTTGGCTGCTTTTATTATGTACAAAGTGCAATTTTTTTCATAAGAGCCTCTGGGTTTTTTCATGTCTTCATGATGTGTAAACCAGTAATAATAAAGAAAAAAACTGAATGGAAATAGACAATGATATTACTACTAGTATAAAATTAGTATAATGATAACACTACTAGTATAGTATTAATATAATGGATATAGTATCATCTGCCGAACCATCAGATAAGTAATTGTCAAAATACCAAAGAAATTGGTCTACATAATAAAATCTCTTTGAATTTAACACTAAGTGACCAAAAATAAGATTACAAAATTTTTTTAAACGTTAATAACTACAATAAAATTAGAATATTAAAGTAAAAAAAAACTAATATTTTGGAATAAAATGAGAAAAATCAATTGTTTTCAACCGACTTCAAAAAAGGAGGAGGTTCTCAATTCGACGGTATATTTTTTTTTTTTTTTAATATTTGTTACGCGATTACTCCGGCAACTGTTGTCCGATTTTCAAAATTCTTTATTTGTTCGAAAGAGTATACTCCTTGAAGAGGTCCCATATAAATTTTATCGAAAATGATTCAGCGCTTTTAAAAAAAATCAACAAAAACAAAATATACTACAAACTAGAACATCATCTAAATAAATGAATAACATTTCTGTTTGTAGTTATTTGCTAGTAGGCATTGTAGTCCGCAAAAAACTAGATATCTACTTTGTGCGAACTGTTGTTGGGATTGAAGTCGGTGACTCATACGTTTTTAACGTGGAAAATTATACTAATAAATCAATTTTTAAAACAATTGTTGTATAACTGTATTGTTCTTATAAATTGTTTTTAAATCAATTATTATTTTTTGGCTTATGTATGAATTGCTGGAAATACATTTGAATAACATTTAAAGAATAACTACCTACGTAATAGTTAACAAAGAAAAGTTACGTAGGTTAATAATTATAGTGTTTAGAAAAAGATTTAACTTAGTTCTACCAATAGTTCGTTTTTCAAAACCTTTTTAAACGGTTTTATTTGAATATGTAAACCAAATTCTTAGTGTAGTCTGTCCTCAATTAAGTATCCACCATGTATCCACCCTGTTTCTTGTTTGCTGGAGATAAGGTTCAAATTTGAATAAACCTGGGTCTTCGTTCATCGAATATCATCGGTGCTAATATGATAGCCCTGCGAGTTTTGTTGAAAAAAGACTCAATCGGAACCAAAAAAGGGAAATACCTAATTAAAAACAACTGCCATAGCCAAATATTTGTTTAGAAAAATGGAAATTACCTATAATCAAACATGCCGCCATTCCACCTTATTTTTTCTATGTCTATGGTGTGGTCGCATTTTTTATGCTGGCATCATTGATTTCATTACTGGTTTTTAGACTTCCGGTAATATGGCCGTACCATGGGGGCTACCACCTAAGTGAAGTTGATGCTGATTGAACGAATGGAATGATTTACATTGCTGTGTTTGGTTCATATCATTAATCGAGGTCTCCTTATAAAGAAGCAATCGTCAACATTTCATTCGTTCACCCAGCGTAAGCTTCGCTTAGATGGTAGCCCCCCATGTTCGTTTTTTTTTCAATTTCACTCACTCACTCGGTCATAAAATGGTTACTCGTATCCAGGCCATAACTTAAATTTTCAATAAAAAAAAATTAAAATGGTGGAAGCGGTTCGGGCTGTCAACTTTATCTGAATTTATTTATTTTCATTACTTTTTCAAAGGATATATCTTGAAAACCAAAAAAATGTCGTCTGCAGAACCTTCACAGAATAAAACATGGGAGCTTTCTCTTTACGAACTCCAGCGCTCACCACAAGAAGTGATAACAGACTCCACCGAAATAGCGGTGTCCCCGCGAAGTTTGCATAGTGAATTGATGTGTCCAATTTGTTTGGATATGTTGAAAAAGACGATGACAACGAAAGAATGTCTGCACAGGTTTTGCTCGGATTGTATTATAACTGCCCTTCGTTCTGGGAATAAGGAGTGTCCAACTTGTCGTAAGAAGTTGGTGTCCAAGCGTTCCTTACGGCCTGACCCTAACTTCGATTTGCTAATATCTAAGATATATCCCAGTAGAGATGAGTATGAAGCTCATCAAGAGCGAGTGCTGGCCAAGTTGAACATGTCGCATTCGCAGGCATCGTTGGTGAACTCTATAACTGAAGGGATAAAGTTGCAGTCTCAGAATCGTCCTCAGCGATCGCGGAAGCACCTTGACGATGGAAGCAATCCGTCTAACTCGAGCGGAGCGGCGGAGGCAGGTCAGCATAGTGGCAGTTCTACAGTCCCAAAAGATGGCACCGCATCTACTAACCCTACTACACCTGGTCAGTCCACGTCTAACCCAGCGTCGGTGAGGAGTACTCCCTCGCCAGTACCGTCCAATATCAGCTCTATTTCAAAGAATACAAGTATCACTAAAAGGGCAAAATCAATTCTCACTTCTGAGCGCAGTGAGGAGAGTGAATCTAGTGATGGCAGGTTAGTATAAGCTATAATTTTTATACCAACAACATTAAATCCTTTCTAGGATAAAATCTATCTCAAGTCCAAGTGATATTAATTTTTTTTACTAGCCATTTTGTACTAATCTACAGTGGTATATTAAAAAAATTATTAAAAGAATGGTAACCATTTTTGTATTAATCTAAAGCCATATATAAAAATAATAATAAATTAAATAAATTGGACTACAAGGAATCCTTATCATATGTAAATTCATATTTATAAGTATCCAAGTTATCCTGCCAACATTTTTGGGTCGGCCTGTTTGATGGAATAATAACTTTGTAAACATGAATTACAGGACTGAAGGAGAGAACTCAATGGATACCGAAGGAGAAGGGGAACCTCTGAACCCTAATGAAATAGAGCTGGTGTTCAAACCACACCCCACGGAGATGGCTGGTGACAACCAGTTGATGCGGGCACTACGGGATAGCTCCGTCCGATACTTGAAGACCACAGCTAATGCTTCTGGTAAGTTCTTTACATAATTTTATAAGTCTACGATATAACATTACAAATCCTCCTGTTTCCTTTCACCTCCTTTCAAAATCCTGTTTTCCTTTCACCTTACATTGAGAGTATTTTATTCACAGCAAAAGATTTTTTTTTGTAAAATAGTAATAATTTGTTTTTAGAGAACACATTTTGTAATTGTTATGTCAAAAAACAATTAAGTTCCATCAATCATTTTTTTTTTTAAATCTAATTTTAATTACTGAGGGTTTTATAGATGTCACCCACCCATCAATCATTATTGTATTTTTTATAGAATTATCATTATGAGAAAGAAATAATTACAATACAACATTTAAAAATTATAATTAGCTTAAAAATGTCAACTCTTTTCATCTAATTGACAAGGAAGTGTAATAACCACTACTACACTTATTTTAACTCTTTTTCTTATCGTGTAGGTATAGTAGAGTGTGTGGCGAACTTTGCTAAGCCCTGGTGGCAGAGTTTTCAAACCGCAAAATGGCCTCTGACTTGGTCTTAACATTTAATCGCGAACAGCCAGGACCGATATCTTAAAGTGCCCTCCAAAGCACAGAAACTCTCATGACAAATTACCACTTCGGTCACCCATCAGGTTTCCTGCCTCTGTACGTTGTTTAACCTCACTGACCGGTTGAGATCAGCAGGCGCCACTGGGCTACGAGCGAAGTGATACTTATCTAACTCTGATACCTATCCTAATAAAATTGAGAGAAATCCATATTTCACCATCCTCTCTACTACATTTGAGATGTTAATTAACAAGGTAAAGGTGCTAATCACATTATTTATGTTCCTCCTTTAAATGTTTGGTACTGAATTACTATTCAGCAGAGGCAGCATAATTTAATTATGGTCAGGGCTTTTCAAGAATCTTAAATGATCTCTTTAGTTTTGTATGCACATTCATCATGCCCATTGCCTGTATTGTCAATACTGTATCACAATAGAAAATACTAAAATGGATAATTCTATGTTTATTCCTATTTCAGTGGATCATTTGAGCAAATACTTGGCAATGCGTCTGACCTTGGACCTAGATGCAGAGCTCCCAGAGACATACCGTCTGCTTAACTTCTGTATATATGTGGCTCCGTCACCTGGTCAGTTCGTGCCACTAGCTGGATCACAAACCCTACGGCAAATCAATGATAAATTCTGGAAGGTAATTTCACAATCTTAATTTTACTAAATGAGCTTATCTGTATTTGTTTCAATGTTTTTAACCGACTTCAAAAAAGGAGGAGGTTTCTCAATTCGACCATATATATATATTTTTTTTGTATGTCCGCGGATAACTTCGTCGTTTATGAACCGATTTTGATTATTCATGGTAAGGAAACCAGGATCTGATGGTGGAATCCTGAAGAAATTGAGGGAAACTCTCGAAAAAATTGTCTTTTTGGGATTGAAGTCGGTGACTTACGTTTTTGACATGGAATTATTTTAAATTGTACTGGTCACAATGGGGGGCTTGCACGTTTTTTTTATACACTATACTTAAGGTCTGGGTGTAGTTCCATCTGAAACCCTCTTATGGAAAACCTGTGTGTTGTCTTCAAGTGTGTGGCTTTATTTCATACTTTTTTGTAGGGATTTATAATTTAATTTTCTAATATAACATCCCTAATTTAGTTCAAAACATTAAAACTAAATTTAATTTCAGGTGAATAAACCTCTGGAGATGTATTATTCGTGGAAGAAGACCTAAGTAAGACATAGGATCACAACCAGCCAGTTGTGAAGACCATTTATTATTGGAATAAGTAACAATTATACATAAATGTTTTAACCATTAAATGTAAGTTAAAAATTATCTTAATATACATGGATGAATTAATATCCGATACCTTCTTGGAATGTTATGTGATAAGGTTTGAATGAAATTTTATAAAATGGACATTTAATGTGATGTGTGATTGAGTAGATTGGATTTTAATAGATTTCAAGTAAGTACTTTTAATTCAATTTTGTATAATTGTTTAAGTTACAAGGTGCATTTAATAATTAATTTGCAACAATACATGCTCAGTCAAGATACCTATTATTTTAAGTTTAATGAATTCAATTAAGATGTACTACATATTTTAAATTTATATTATTATGTACTGTAAAATTACTGTAAAAATGTACAATTTATGTGAGATTTTATATTAAATGACTAGCAGCATTTTACATGTAAGGGTTTTATTAATAAAACAAATGAATTTCAGTCTTAAAAACAATATTTAGTAGCCATTTTACTTAGCAAAACAACAAAAACATTTCAATTTCTGAAATTAAAAACAAATTATTAGGTAACATAAAAAGTTAAAGGTAGGACAGGACGGTTCTTTGACTGGATATTGTGGATACATTAAATACGAAGTTGTAAAAAAATACGTTTCTGTTAAAACGAATATTTTCAATTTGTAAACAATTTTGAACAAAACAATTTGGCGCGAACTTTAAAAATGCTTCTAAAATACAAGGCACTGTAACTTGAAGCTTGTTTTCTTACTAATGTGGTACAAATTGTCTTCTAAATGCATTGTATTCCCTCCTCAGGGCCTTGGTAGCCTCTACTTTTAAAACTTTCAATGTTTCGTTTATTTCTTCATTATTTTCGGAGTCGCGTGCGATGGTCAGCCTCTCCATTGTTGCGAAGTCTAATTCTTCTATTCTTTCTGCTTCATCTATCAATCTGTCTACTTCTCTGAGGAAACTTCGTGGAGACAAAGTATCGGTGCGGTTCTTGTAACTGAGTAATCGTTCGACATGTTCCCAGAAGTCCAACGTTCGGCGACCGTCCTTCATTTTGGAGGTATACATAAAATTCCTAAACAACCTCCTCCCTTTCTCATCGTTGAGTACATTTTCAATTTTATCTGTGAATCGGTCAATGTCAGCCTTGGTTATTCCCTCGTTATCGTCGCAGCCGCAAGCGGCAAAACAATTATCCATCTTCTCATCTACGTGACCCCTTCACTCTTTCCATGTTTCTTATCGATTTTGTATTCACTCGCGTTATTGCGCCTTACATGATTAAATCAAAGTTTTTAATTATGTACACTTGATAAAAACACTAAATCTGGTCCAAGATCTGTGACTGTGATGAGCTGATGAATCACCTTAAAGGTAAAAGAAGTGAGGTTAACTACAAAAATAGGTTTTCATCACTCTACGGTGAACCGATTTCGTGCGCGCGCGTAAATAAACTGCGTGCCTGTGTGTGTTTGACACGAAGTTCACGAGTTCCAGATAAGTTGATAATACGCATGCTCGACTTTCTTATTATGTCTATTTCACACTGAGTTTAAAAATCCAGCACATAGAAGTTACGAATTTACCACAGAAAATATATTTTTATGCAGTTTTTCTTTCAAAACACGTAACGGGAAACATCGGCGCGGTGAGAATGTGACTTGTAATTGTAAGTATCAAAAACGCGAACGCATTACATCACGCCGTAAAAAACGTGTCGTGACCTCGTTTGTGAGCGAATAGCGATTCATTCATGGGAAATAATATCCATCAAGGTGGAGCCAAGACAATGGTCTTGAAAACTGCCACCGCACCGTTCCGTGCCCCTTCGTAACCGGTTGTTATGAAGTCTACACAACAGTCGCCGACACACCTTAGCGACGAACGACCTTATGTAAACTTAATAATAGGAATCATATTAGGTTGGCAGCTTTTGGTCTGTAAACCACTTCGTATGTATTTAATGTAACATTGTTAGGTATTATATTTTTAAAACAATTGTTCTATTCCTTCTGTCTCGAAGGAATTCAGCTCCTTCTATCTCGAAAGGAATACAAGCGTGTATGGTTTATGAGTAGGTACAATTATCATTAGCGTAGAGTCGTAGACTAAACATTGCTTTTGGCTGTAAAGTCGTAAAACTCTTAATTCTAAGCTAACTAACTTTTGGATTTTTTCGTAAATACTGCTGTCGGCGTCGACAGCTTGAATAACAAAATAGTAAGTTATACTTACTTACTAACTATATTAGCATTTCTTCTATCGTGGGTACGTTTTAACATTGGAACTTGGGGAGAAAGAAATTCCCTTTTACCAGCTAATCGTGGTACTTTATTATTTAGAAAGGAGAAAAAAATATGAGTTTCCCAACTTGTTTTGTCCTGCCTACCCCGTATAGGATTACTAGCGTGAGCGAAAACGAGACTGCAGTAACAATATGAAAACCGATAATTTATGTACATTTGGATGTGTGGCCCTTAATCCTAGGATGAAAACTCCGAGAGATTCGTTCAGTGATGGATAAAAGACTTCATATTTGCATATTGAAATAATTTGTGACGCAATAGTTCAAGAATTATTGGCAAAAAAGTATGGGCCACACAACCAAATGCCTGCGATTCTCAGTAATGAAAATAAGATGAACCGGTTGACGGAGCCCCAATTTTATCATTAACATCTACAGTAACTCATAAAAAAATCGGTTCTGGCTATAAATCAACCCAAAAAACCTAATGCTTTGGAAAATATTTACATTTATTTATGGGCCACAGGATTACGTAGGGCCCACTTCATATCTGGTAAACCAGCAGCCTGAGATAAAAGTTAACGACGCTGGCTCTATCACATATAATATGTGACAGCATATAGCGGCAAAAATCTTCTTATGAAACTCTCATCAGAGAGAAAAACGTGAATCAAATTCTGAAGCATTTGGATGGGTGGACCACGTTCAAAACCTTCTGCTTCAGCCAATACTGCGTCACATAAGTTGCGAAGGTGTTACAAATGAAGAGAATTTCCGTTACTGAAGGTGAGTATTATAAAAAATGCAAAACATTTAATATTTTAGGAGATATCGAGGTTTCATTTTTGTATTAAAATCGTGAATTAGGGTAACAATGAATAAAAAATGTTGGGATAAATACTTATTTCAAAAATCGAGTTTGTTACTTATGACTCTCCTTTGTACTTAAATCATACACCAGTGTCCATTTGAAAAGAGTAGCATTGGTAGTGTAAAGCGTGACCTGCTCTTGACTGTACTATGCTGGATAAATAAAATGGATTTTTTATTATTATTTTTTATTTATACGACGAATCATGCTTTTAACATGGTCATAAATCACCACCATAATAAAATTTTCCTGTCCTGAAAAAGATTCCTTACATCATTGTCATCCTGACGAATTTTCCATACAAAAATGAAACCTCGATATCTCCCAAAATACTGAATGTTTTGCATTTTTTTTAATACTCACCTTCAGTAACGGAAATTCTCTTCATTTGTAACACCTTCGCAACTTATGTGACGCAGTATTGGCTGAAGCAGAAGGTTTTGAACGTGGTCCACTCATCCAAATGCTTCAGAATTTGATTCACGTTTTTCTCTCTGATGAGAGTTTTATAAGAAAATTTTTGCCGCTATATGCTGTCACATATTATATGTGATAGAGCCAGCGTCGTTAATTTTTATCTCGGGCTGCTGGTTTACCAGATATGAAGTGGGCCCTACGTAATCCTGTGGCCCATAAATAAATGTAAATATTTTCCAAAGTATTAGGTTTTTTGGGTTGATTTATAGCCGGAACCGATTTTTTTATGAGTTACTGTAGATGTTAATGATAAAATTGGGGCTCCGTCAACCGGTTCATCTTATTTTCATTACTGAGAATCGCAGGCATTTGGTTGTGTGGCCCATACTTTTTTGCCAATAATTCTTGAACTATTGCGTCACAAATTATTTCAATATGCAAATATGAAGTCTTTTATCCATCACTGAACGAATCTCTCAGAGTTTTCATCCTAGGATTAAGGGCCACACATCCAAATGTACATGATAATTTTTGTGTGTCAGCTGTTAGTAGAATAAGAGTAAAATTATTGGTTCCGGTTTTCTGATCAAATGGCAACTCATAATCATGCTAGCCAACATAACAAAAAGTTGACGTTTGCATCGGCCATTTTGCAGTTTCTTCGGTAACTGTTGTACACGTGTTCGGTAGGTTATTTCCTAAAATTTGCAAGATTCTGTGTAATTTACTATTATTTAGTGTATAAAATATAATTCCGAACAATTTCAGGTGGCCATAATGGCAGTGACAAAGAAACCCGTGGCCAAAAAGGCGCAGTTACACCAAAAAACTGGCAAGAAGGGTGTGAAAGGTGGCAAAATCCGCGGTAAGGGCATCAAACGGAAGATCAACCTGAAATTCACGATTGACTGCACACATCCCGCAGAAGATAGCATCCTCGATGTAGGCAACTTCGAGAAGTATCTAAAGGAACACGTCAAAGTGGAGGGCAAAACAAATAACCTAGGCAATCACGTTGTCATCGCCAGGGATAAGACGAAAGTTGGCATCACCGCAGGTAAGCAGGACCATTAGAATTCTGACGACTTTGTCTGGTATATAACTTATTTTCATAATAAAAAAATATTGTAGTTAGGTTATGTTTTACTCTGATACTATCACAGTCTATCAGCTGTATAGAAATAAAGTGTTCTAGTTAAGTTGCAACATGTGGAACTCTTTATCTGTCTTATTTTGTACTTATTTTTAACACTTGATAATTCTAATTATACCCTTTTGGAATAAATAGTCACATAAGAACAAAAATCTATTACAACCTATTGCCATTGTTGACTATGAAGTGACCGGATCATGAAGGAATGTGGATATTATTTTACACATTCCTATAGATTTAGCTTAGATGAACAAGGGAAACAAAAGTATGTGGCATTATCAGAGAAATAGACAAGAAAACTTTCAGCGAGAGGCAAACTTGGTAGCCATGTATTTAATAAAACAAAAACAATGTTGTAATACTGTAACTGCTATTTGATGATGAGAAAAATTCCAGGGTAAAAGATTACTATTTGTTAGATTTTGATGTGCTGAACAAGGTTAGTGATCGGTACCCAAGAACTTAACTTTTTCAGCCTACCATGGTATACGTAGTACTTATTGGTGTTTCCAGGCAAGTGCCTAAATAAATAGACTGCTGAAGTCATTATTTTGACCTTTTTAAAAATAAAGGCCAATTTTCACTGGTCAGACTCGGATTTAACTGAGGGATACGATAACTGGATGTTAAATTCATAGAAAGTGGCTGAGCGACACCAAGAAAAAAAAAATGTTTTACTTAAAAAAATTTGAACTAGCTTTCCGTAATTTGGAATATTATGTAGCTTAGATGTTATTCTTACATCTAAGCTATAGTTCTGAAAGTTTCACTTAAATCACTCAGTAGTTTTTGCATGAAGGAGCAACAAATGTCCTTCGATCCTTATTAACTTTCACATTTATAAGTAGAATGTTTTCTTATAAATGTAACTCCCAAGTAATAAAATATCAGAAAATTTCACTATTTTATCTTCTTTTACAGACATTCCCTTCTCAAAGAGGTACCTCAAATACTTGACGAAGCGCTACCTCAAGAAGAACAACCTTCGTGACTGGCTCAGAGTGGTGGCAGCTGCTCATGACTCATACGAGCTCCGTTACTTCAACATCAATGCCGACAGCGACAATGAAGATAATGAGGATTAATCTGTTGCTATAATAAAATAGTTTTACACTACATTATTTTCTTTTATTTTTAAATAATTGTGAATTAATTAGCTTCCGCTTTGGACTGAAACTGAAAACAGCCAACCATCTAATAATCTTTTTGATGAATACCAATTGACCAATATCAAATTTGGCACATGTGAAAATGCCTAATATTAAAATAATCCTCAATAATGGTCACTTCAAATGGTCATAGCTCTTGCCCCTGGCTTGAGACATGCTATAATTTTCTGCCTGCTACTTCTATCTTTTTGCCGTGTGGTGATCGGTTGAGAATAACACCACCCCATCTCTTTCCGTGGGTGTCGTCGACTCGTCGTAAGAGGTGACTAAGGAAACACAAATGAGACCTGCCTCCTAGTAATCCATCCCGGCAACGACACTTCGTCGTCCTATGGTCTCAGGCGGTGTGTGGTAGGCTCTGTGTCTGGCCGTCTGGTTCGCGACCACCCTCCTACCGAAGTCCGACGCCAAACAGCTTGCTGTGTTCCATCGGTGCGTGGGAGTACCAGTGCCTGTATAGGCATTTTCTGGGTTAACTCGCTCCATCGTCGACCTCATCTTTAACCTTTATGGTCAAGAGTTAACCCATCTTATAATAAAAAAATAATAATCTTAAGTTCATTATCTCATGTTTTCATAAAGCTCTTCTTATATATACAATTTCTTATATGTGTATTAAAATTACATGTCAAAAAATTTAAAAATAAACATGTGTTAAAATAACACATTTTGTCGAGACCCCCTCTCGCTCGTGGCTACTCGCCCAAAGGTCCCCATTACGCTGGCGGCGTTTCCTCGCTGTATCGCCAGCGATATCCTTTGAGCGAGATAATATCCCGCCCGAGGATCCCCACCATTCGCCTGCAGACGGCGACCGATTTCGCGGACGAAGATTTTTGCGTCTGCGCGGACGAAGATTTTTGCGTCTGCGCGGACGAAGATTTTTGCGGTTGTTTTCATAAACAAAGCTTATTTTAAAGATTTAATTTCTAACTTGCTGCCATGCATTTGAGAATTAGCTCATTAAAAATAAACCAAATTAGTAATGTAGGACAATACATTTTCACATCTGCTAGAGAAGGTGATTGTTGATGAGCATAATTTTCTGTGAATAAATGAAAAGGAATTGTGACATTTAGCCGAAGCCTCAGTATGGAAATCAGCATTTTCACTCGAAATAGTACTACGAGATGCAGCATGAAACCTTAAAAATAAAACCAGGATTTAATTTAACATAATTTATTTTGGTTGGTAAATATTATTTACATAAATAATAAAAAAAGAAAAACAATGATTTAGAGTCGATTTACAATAAAAAGTTGAAGAAAAATTATTACTTAATTACTAATTCATCTATAGGTAATTCATTCGCTTTGTACTACGCTACTTAATAGATTCAATGCAGCGCCGCCGTATTGTCTGACAAGTTGAGTAATGCGCTACGCATAATGGTAACCACTTGCACTGGTTTTTTAATTACTAAGTACATTCCAAAAACTTTGTTTTAAATACTATATCACTTCTTATATCTTTACAGAAATGATTCTACCTTCAGAAATAAAATAACTTAGCACCACTTTAATTTCTTTATCAAAAATGCATCAAGCTACCCGTGCTTTTGAGCATTTCAATAAAGTGAAATGCAATTTTAAAGGTAGAATCTTTCTTTATAAATAAGTAGAGTTCTTCGTGCTAAATTAAAACATTGTGTTACAAAAAATGCGCAAAGAACTCTTAAATAAGACATGACTAAAATTGTTTTACTTAAAATACTACACTAAAATATTCCATGTTGCCTTCATGTTCTTAAATTAATGTGTACTTATTTCATTTCTTCTAAATATCTTAATAAACTTTAATACATTGAAACCTATCGAAAGGTAGGAGGAAGAAACTATGGTTTACCGAGTGCAAGTTGAGGGTATTGATATTAAGTTACAAACTAGATACGCACTTTCTAAGAGCGAATTTACGTATTCAAAATTAGACTTTATTATTTTCTGTTATTCTAACATACTAGAATTTATGTCGATCCACCCTCTCGAACCGTCGCTTAGCGTCAGTGCGGAATAGGCAGACGTGACAAAATAATTTCACGTGTGATTTACTCTGGCTATCTCTTCTAGGGGATTTATAAGTAAAGAAAAATCAATCGAATCTTTAGGGTCTTAAAATTAAAAACACATAAAACTAGCTGCATTTTGAATCTGAAATTGCGTATCTAAGTTCATCACCGAATACCAAGTTTTTAACATCCAGTTACGATGTTCACTTGCCCTTTGCGAGTTCCTTCATCCTGTTTAGCGCGGAGCCGGCTCTGAACCAGGCGATCTGTTGCTCGTTCATGGAGTGGTTCAACTTGATGCGTTCCGTTTTACCGTCCGCGTGCTTGATCTCACATTCTACTGGCTGTAATTAGAGAAAGAAATACATTTTTATAATAACACAATTCCCTTCTTGTTTCGAATGGAGGCCCGTGCCCCTCGGTGGGGACGTATATGGGCTGATGACGATTGACGATAGCTAAGAACCATTTCGATTACGTCAACTTTCAAACAAAAAAAAAATAGACTTGATAAACATTTAAAAAAATGAAAGAACACGAGTGCAGTGATATACTCGCATCAGCTCTTGGAGCTGCTAGTGTATCAACTAATAATAATAATAAAAATAACCGCTTCGAAATCGGTCCATTCCTTTAGGACCTACGATGCTACAGACAGACACACGTCAAACTTATAACACAGATACACACGTCAAACTTTTAACACCCCTCTTTTTGTGTCGGGGGTTACAAATAAAATTTTCTGCATTTTCATAATAGTTAAGTGATACAGTATTTGAAAACGTAATACAATCGCAACACAGTTAAAGAATTTTTTAGAGGTTCTTTCTGTTGTTTGTGATAGTAAACACAGAAATCCCAACACATGTGTTGTTTAACCAATAATACATGCATTTAGGCTTAGTTCTATGCAGTGAAAAAAAAATGAAGTTAGTTTGCCCTAGACTTGGCCGGTAAAAAAATAAACTGATAGTCTGCCTGTAATCCAAAGGTTGAGTACACTTTATATGACTTGTGTCCAGAATGTTGTGTTATGTAGGTACCACTTTTATAAGAAGCATCGGCAATATTTTAAAAATGCGAATGTGACAACCATTCGTGCGTGTATGCCTTCACCAATGACGAAGCTGATTCCGAACATGGCGTGTACGAAACAACCAATAGCAGATCGCTCCGTACTTTTGGGCCATCATGATTGGCCAAATATTTTCGCGCCACTTAAAATTAAGACTTCTGCGGAAGAGTCAGGTAAATGGGCATAATATGACTTGTTTCTAGGCCAGAATTTAAAAAAAAGGAGAACTTATAAACGTGGTATTACCTTGCCGGGTGCGAGGTTCTTCAATCCGAGCAGGCTGATTTTGTCCGTGGGCTGAATCTTGTCGTAGTCGGATGGGTTGGCGAAGGTCAGAGGCAGCAGACCCTGCTTCTTCAAGTTGGTCTCGTGGATTCTGGAATTTACAAATATTTTGTTAAAGATTAGACAAAAATTTTTTTGATAGGTTTTAAGTTTCTGATTTTTGAACCAATTTCAAAATTTTTTTAGGAAATTATGCAGGGTATAAGGGAAAGCTTTGCAAAAACGGAAACCCTGAAGTGAGACCATCATACTGAATGATTTTCCAGTGGTAATTTCCTCCGAAAAATGTATTTTTTTTTCATATTTCGACCTGTACTAGGAAAGTTGTTCAGTTTCGTGATTCACGTTTTTTGTTTTCGCTAGTTAATTTAAAGTCACCCAATATATTTTTAACTAGCTTTTTCCCGCGGCTTCGCTCACACAAAGAACACTTTTTCTCACCCATTTCATTCTTGACCCCTTAGGGTATGATTTTCGAAACATCACGAAACAGGTTTTCGTTTATTTGCTTCAAGGTATATCTTAACGAAGTTTCGAGTCAAAATGTCAAAAAAAATTGTTTTCTCCATACAAACTTTGAACCCCCATTCCACTCCCGCGAGAGGCATTCACATTTTTTTTAGGGAAATCTAAAGTTCTCATCTCCTACTACGACCCAGCGCACGCCGGCCGCCTTGTACTAGTCGACTACCCAATTGGTCCCCTTTTAATACTAGGCAACTACCCAATTGGTCTGTAGGTACTAAAATTGTGCCTTATGTGTGTTCGGAGTTCCGAGGGACCCAAGACACAAGGGAAAACCTTAGCTTGGGCCGTTGAGTGTATGGGGCGCGTGTGTGTGTGTGTGTTGTGTTGTGTATGTGTTGTGTGTGTGTGCGTGCGTGTGTGTATACTTTGCGAATAGGCGTAGAGTCAGTAGGGTCAAAAGAACGAATGTGTATGTATGTATTTAAACCCTTTTATGTATGTTTGTATGTATTTAATGTAATTTTGACTTATTTTAAGTAACATCCTTAATGTTCCATGAAATAAAGACAGTTTTGAGTTTGACCTTTGTGTGGGCCTTTGAGTATATGGCGTATGTGTGTGTGCATGCGTGCGTGCTTGCGTGCGTGCGTACGTGCGTGCGTGCGTGTGTGTGTATAGGGTTATCTAACCTGGCGAAAGATTTGACGATGATGGCCCGTCCGCCCAAATGCCGGGGCTCCAGCGCGGCGTGCTCCCGCGAGGACCCCTCCCCGTAGTTCTCGTCCCCCACCACGACCCAGCGCACGCCGGCCGCCTTGTACGCGCGCGCGGTGCCGGGCACGGGCCCCCACTCGCCCGTCACCTGGTTCTTAACCTTGTTTAGCTCGCCGTTTTCTGCGTTTGTTGCGCTGGAGGAAACATATTAGTAATGTAGAAAGTGGTAAGCAAAAATGTGTTTTAATGGGGGAGATAAAAGAGAATAGGGTGGATGACAATTTTTTATTATTTCGACATGGCAAATGACTGACTACGAGTACGTCATGACAAATTGGTGAGACTACAAGTTCGTCATGACAAATTGGTGTGACCACGAGTCCGTCATGACAAATTGGTGAGACTACAAGTTCGTCATGACAAATTGGTGTGACCACGAGTCCGTCATGACAAATTGGTGAGACTACAAGTTCGTCATGACAAATTGGTGTGACCACGAGTCCGTCATGACAAATTGGTGTGACTACAAGTTCGTCATGACAAATTGGTGTGACCACGAGTCCGTCATGACAAATTGGTGAGACTACAAGTTCGTCATGACAAATTGGTGTGACCACGAGTCCGTCATGACAAATTGGTGTGACTACAAGTTCGTCATGACAAATTGGTGTGACCACGAGTCCGTCATGACAAATTGGTGAGACTACAAGTTCGTCATGACAAATTGGTGTGACCACGAGTCCGTCATGACAAATTGGTGTGACTACAAGTTCGTCATGACAAATTGGTGTGACCACGAGTCCGTCATGACAAATTGGTGAGACTACAAGTTCGTCATGACAAATTGGTGTGACCACGAGTCCATCACGACAAATTTGTGAGACCAGAGGCCCGATTCTGTAACTTCAGTTGTGTGTCGATGGAATGGAGGCAATAATTATGCTTTTGCACGTTAATCTAACCGAGCTCCGGGGCATCTTCATAAAAATTATTTCATTCATTCATCTCTTCAGTCCACGAATAAGTACACAAAAAAACAATTCAAGAATAGCCATAAAAATTACATATTAAATGTTTTTTTAAAATACTGTATGAAAAGCCCAGGTTCAATAGTGTACTTGTCCTTAACTAAACAAGAAAAAAAATACTCACGTGATAAACATGTTATTGGAGATATTATCCAAGTGTCCTCGGTACTTCAGCCAGGGTCCAGCCGCGGAGATGTGGTCAGTGGTGCACTTGCCCTTGACCTTGATCAATATGGTCATGTCAGTGAGGTCTTTACCGTCCCACTTGTCGAAGGGAGCCAGGAGTTGAAGACGGTCGGAAGATGGGGATACGTCTACTTGAACCTCTGTAAATGACAGGATTGTTTTAAGTTTTTACTCCAAATGTGTTCAGTTGTAGAGACTTTAATTAAAGTTAAAGCTTCTTTACAATACGATAAACGTGAATGGTTTTTTGTTCTACTCGATATCTATTCTGTTATGTTTTTCGCGCAATTTTCACAACTTAGGTCTGTATTATAGAGCGCGACTTAGACTCTAATATATACTTGAGTAGCAGTCGTCTTTGTCATTTTGATAGTGAGGTAAAGATACAATCAATACTTAAGTACAGATCAAGACTCGAGTCTCCTAAGTCTCTGTCACAGTCGGCGGAGTATCATTTGGTTACTAAACCACATGAATAGAATAGAATATAAATATTTATTTGCTTAAGACACGGTATATAGAGCAGCAGGCCGAGTACGATAGTGACAGCGCCGCGATAATACCGCGGTCCTATGTCAAAATATCAACATTGAAAACGCCATAGGGCGAATAGGCCTTTTAGCGGGACCCTCGCGCAATCAAAGTGAAGTTTCAGCGTGAGCCGAGCGCGAGTTTGTCGTTATCGTGCTAGAGCTGCTGAATTAATTGATAAGTAGCGTAAATACATGCATGTTTTGCACATGTAACATTAACGTGCAAAAATTGTTTACAAATTCATTACTAATAATATAATAATAATTAACTAATTAATAATGTCAAGATTTATAGAAATTCATTAATAACGATATGATAATAATTAATAATGTCACAAAGTAAAATAAGAAAATTATTCATGATTTCATTTTTTAAGTGCATGCATTAATTCATAGTGTGATAATGATAAGTAATTTAAATAGAGCCATTGATTAAAAAAATCGTTCAAACTATAATAATTTTTTGTACAAAGCCATTTATACAATTTTGTCTTGAAGACTTTAACATTTAATATTTTGATGTCAGGAAAATATTAATATACAGATTGAAAAAGAACCTCCTAGCTTTATTGAAAATCCTGAACCAGTATCACTTACTGAACACTTTATTATTTTTTTTTTCATAAATGTGTTTTTTGAGTGATACTGGTTCAGGATTTTCAATAAAGCTTGGAGGTTCTTTTTCAACCTGTATATTCTCACTCCAAGTTTAACATAGTTCAGAGGGTTAGAAGTTTTGATACTTACTAGATCCATCAGGAGGAGGGTGTTCATAGGTGTCCTGACCGGGGTCGAACCCCTTGGCGGGCAGTTCGTCGGCGAACGGGTCTGATAGCTTGAACTTTTTGCCGTCGGTGCCTGTTAGCTCGTCTGTCAATGGGTTGAAGTCCAGGCGACCTGTGAAACAAAATTACATGTTGTAGATTAGAAAGTAATTTAACTCTTGGTAGATTACAGTCTCGAGGTACTTTGTGAACTGCCCCATTTTTTTTACAGAGAAGGACTCTCTTCTATACTAATATTATAAAGAGGAAAGATTTGATTGTTTGTTTGCATTGAATAGGCTCCGAAACTACTGGACCGATTTGAAAAATTCTTTCACCATTAGAATCCTACATTGTCCCCGATGAACATAGGCTATTTTCTTGAATTCCCACGGGAACGAAGTCCCGGGCGGAAAGCTATTTATAATATAAATGCACCCGAACCTAAAAAAGCCTAACCTAACATTATAGTTTCATGCAGGCGGCTTTTAAAGTTTCGTAACTAGTTCAGTAGTAAAATGATAATATAACGGTTTTTAAAATGTTCTGAAGACATATTCTCTCATTTTACAAATTGAAATGAAATATATTTATTAATTTCTCACCCACAGCATAAAATAGTTTTATCTTACTTAACTATAATACAATGTTGTGTGAGACTGATGCCTGAAGAAGGATTAAATAATCTGTGCTTCAGGTTGTATGACGTCACGATAGTATAATAAGACACTCACCAGAAAGTGACAATGCAGTGACGAGCTCAGGGCTGGTGACGAAGCAGTGGGTGGCGGGGTTGGCATCGTTCCTCCCAGTGAAGTTACGGTTGTATGACGTCACGATGGTGTTCTTCTCTCCTTTCTTCACGTCTTTGCGGTCCCACTGACCGATGCATGGGCCGCATGCGTTTGCTAGCACCTACGTAAAAAAACATACAAAAATTACACACATACGTACAGATATCACACGTATAAACCTATGTTGTGGAAATAAACCTATTTTCTATTCTATACGTTTATCTTTGTATAATAAGCTGTCTGTGCATACATGTTTATAAGTAGAGTCTAGTATTGTAATAAGACATTCCACGTCATGACAAATTGGTGGGTCCATGAGTCCGTCCTGACAAATTGGTGTGACCACGAGTCCGTCATGACAAATTGGCGTGACCACCAGCCCATCATGACAAATTGGTGTGACCACGAGTCCGTCATTACAAATTGGTGTGACCACGAGTCCGTCATGACAAATTGGTGTGACGACGAGTCCGTCATTACAAATTGGTATGACCACGAGTCCGTCATGACTAATTGGTGTGACCACGAGTCCGTCATTACAAATTGGTGTGACCACGAGTCCGTCATGACAAATTGGTGTGACCACGAGTCCTCCACGACAAATTGGTGTAACCACGAATCCGTCATGTAAATTTAATAATTAATGATCGCCACCACTCTTTCCTTGCGAAAATATAATAGTGTAACATCTCTTGGTTGTCCGAAATAAATAAATCAAAAATAAATATAGTAGTAATTATTTACGTACCGTGCCTCCGAAGTCCCTGAGTGTCTGCGCGATGCCGTCCCGCTCGATGGTGGCGCGCACTTGCTCGGAGCCGGGCGTCACGTTGAAAGGAATCTTCGACTTCACACCGTGTTTCAACGCCTATATGAAAATAAATACATAAGGCATTACAGCCATTGATAACAAAGGGACCCTTTTTGTGTATTTTAATACTTTATTTTAAAAATAACATTGACAATATACAGACGAAAACTTTAAACAGCCACCATTTTGGCGCGTTTAGCGTGACGTCACAGTTCACGATATATTGTGTGGATTTTGGTTTAATTTCACTGTTTTATAACAACATAACATATTTTGACTAAAGTGTCACTAATTCATCATGGAACAACATTCTCCATTCATAAAACGGTCTAAAAACCAATATACAAGTGACTTATTTTGCGGTCATAAACTTTGACGTCATATTCACTCTTACCAAACCAATAACAACGCGTTTCGGATATTTGAATTTTCTGCAGTTTTTCTGCACTTTTGATATAATAATTGCTGAATCAAAAATATTCAAATAGACATACATCATTGTAAAGTGTTAAAGATTATTAAATAAAATATTTCACCCATATTTGAATCAAATGCATATTTCCTATTCCGGCATGAATACATCCTTCTTAAACTTTGTTTATGCCTACAACATGCTTCCTTAACAATATGTCTTCGTATGAAGAGTTGGTGCACGATCCGATGAGGCCAACGCGGATGTCATTGGGCCAACTGGCCTCGGTGTCAAGCTTGCAGATAGGGTTGGTGAATACACGATTTTCAAAATTTTTATACTACAACGTACCTCCTTAACAATACTGGCACATCGTCCCATGTCTTCGTATGAAGAGTTGGTGCAAGATCCGATGAGGCCAACGCGGATGTCCATGGGCCAGCCTGCCTTCTTGGCCTCCGCGCCAAGCTTGGAGATTGGGTTGGCCAAGTCCGGAGTGAATGGGCCGTTGACGTGGGGTTCCAGGGTTGTTAAGTCGATTTCGATCAGCTGTGGGGGAATATTAAGGTATATTTTTTTTATAGTCAGCATAAAAAGTCACAGCATAAACGTAAATGAAAAATCAGTAAAAGTCCATTGGGTAATTTAGCATTTTTTAAAACGCTCACCCGCGTGAGAGATATTCACAAATATTATTTTATGGAAAAAAAAACTCGGCGCGAATGGGATTTAAACCCACAAACCCAGGCACAACGTATATGTGCTTAGTAAGGGAATGAGAAATTCCACCTTAAAGGCACGATAGCTCAGTTGGTTAGAGCACTAGGAGATCTAATCCTGGGGTCGTGAGTTCAAGTCCCATTCGCGCCGAATATTTTTCATTCCCTAAAAAAAATTTGTCATCGGGAATATGATATTATGGGAACATGATTTTAAATTTCGCAAGAGTAAAGACGCAGACCCACCGCGGCGCACGCACGCGGCGCATTTTTGCTACGTGGATTAGATCACAATCTAATTTGAGTTTTAAAGTCACGTGACAACCCACGAACACGCTGCGACAATTGCCAGGTGATTATCTACTCAGTGAGTATGACATTAAGGCTCAAATTAGATTTCGATCTAATCCACGTAGCTAAAATGCGCGGCGTACTTGGGCCGCAGTGGGTCTGCGCCTTAATAGAAGTGAAATATGAAAGCTTAAATTAGATGACAGTTATATTTTAAAAGATGAATCACAAAACTATTTCACTGATAACAAAACTAGTCAAAACAAGAGTACTATCGAGTAGACATGCTAATGACGTTTTAAAGTAAATATTTACTTTATTTACTTGCTAATCAAAAACATGTTTATTACCTCGTCATAAGGTGCCTTGGCGTCGGGTGTGAGAAGATGCTTGTACTTGTTAGCAGTATCGGCGATGGATTGGCGGCCGGTTGACTTCAGGTATGCTTCCATACGAGAGTTGTAAGGGAATACCTGTGGCAAAAACATTAAATAATTAAGTACCTAAAATGTTTTAATATCATGGCAATCATAGGCATATACAGGGTGTAACAGAAAGGTGTAGTTATATTTCAGGATGGTGACCAGCTAATAAAACTGAACAACTTTCCCAAAAGAACCTATTTGAAATTTCAAAAAAAAATTCGGCCTTTCATACTAAACCTATCAGCTGATCGCACAAGTTGTATGGAGAGGCGAATTTTTTTTTTGAGATTTTAGATAGGTTCCTTGGGGAAAGTTGTTTAGTTTTATTGACTGGTCACCATCCTGAAATATGACTACACCTTTCTGTTAAACCCTGTATGTATAGGGGGATGGGCCGTGCCTACCCCGGTATGGTCTAGCGCCCACCCTAGGATGTTGGGCTATCGATTCTATTTTCTATGATGGAAGCCAAAGTCTGACAACTTTACACAAAAAATATTTGAAAAATCAAATAATTATCTACAGCAGAGATACATGCTTATAATTACATACTAAAGGTATACTTAGTACAGTACATTCCATTTATTTACTTGGCTAGAGTACAATTAATTTTCGCCAGGCCCGCCGGCCCCCCCCTGAAAACATCGGGTAATTTTGGAGTCGTAATTTTTCAATTTTCTTTTTGCGAAAAAAAAAAGGTACACCGTCCAACGTTCTCTTTTGTTAATTTGTAATATGCTGTGAGGTCTTCAATCGATGTATTCTACCTATCATGACCTACGGTTGCCAATCGTGGGGTCTCAAACAAGAAGAAATAAAAAAACTACAAGTTTGTCTAAATAACATCGAACGGAGCATACTTAACATCAAGAAAGTAGACGTTAGACTAACAGAAATCAAAAAGAAAATAAAACTCAGAGATGTGACCACAACAGTAAAGAAATTCAAATGGAAATGGGTTGGATAAATGATGTCAGATAAGAAGGAAAAGTGGACAGAAGATATAACAGAGTGGTACCCCAGAGATGGGAGAAGAAAAAGAGGAAGGTAAAAGAGTAGATGGGAGGACGATCTAAAAGCTACGGCAGAAGCTGTGTGGCGCAGAACAGCTAGGAATAGGGAGACATGGGAGGAGATGGAGGAGGCCTATGCCAAAGGGCAAACTGTTTTTGAAAAACAAGGATAAAAAATAATAATAATAATAATAATAAGAATTTGTAAAACTTGTAATAACAGTGTAAAAGGCTTAATAAATAAATAAAAAAATGTGCTGTAAGGTAGGTATTTATTAATTTCAAAGGAAGCAATGGATTAACTTTTTTCACAGAGAAAGTGACAGGAATATAAATCGTAGCAAGTGTAGAAAATAAAGGTAAAATCGGGATGATGTGGGGATAACATGAACGGACGAGGCTCTGTCGTATTACAGCCCTTAAAATCTCTTTACTTGATATTGGCGACTTCGCCATTCCCTATTTAAATTTTGATTAAAATACTCAGATTTGGACGTCATTTTTTCAAGAATTAAAAACTCGTTAAGTTTCTGTAATTGTGAGTGCTGTGTTCACCTTCAATTGAGGTTCTACACAGACCCTGTCAGTACTGTTATGTTTTTAAATGTTGATGTAGAATCTCTGTTGGTGTACCTTTAATAAAATAAATAAAGACAACTCATTTACTGTAATAAACATAATCTTTGGCCAAATGATAATACTAAATGACACATATGTCTAGCAATTTGCAACAAGTTCGAACTCCATTTATGATAGAAATTGCTCATTATCATTAGAAAACACTATCTATCACGTAAAAAACAATAACAACTATTTTCTTGTTTCTGAATGCATTTTGACCTATTGTTTGATTCTTTATTTATTTACTGTTTATTGTACAGTCAACAACACATCAGGTTACCACAAACTGTCAAATTTCCCCAATAGATAGTAAACTCTAATGCTGGAAGATAAAATTGAAAATTGATTGAAGAAATTTGACAGTTTTGGATAGCATGATGTGCTGTTGACCCTGTACACAATAGACATACAGGAAGAAACATACAATGAGAGAGACGACACAACAGGCACTGATTTCTTTGAAGAAATTTCTTACAGCAGGCTTAACAAGAGAGATTGGACGAAGTGCGGCGAGTACGACGTGCACAATATTAGTCAGCTCCCACCGCGACGCGACGTTGCGGATAGAGCCACTCAAAATTGAACTTTATTTATTTCAAGTGAAAATTTAGAACACGTCGATAACGCGAAAAGAAAGATTATGTGCAATTTAGCATTTTTTTGCCCATAGGTTGTTCGGAAGTTCACCACGCTGGCCCAATGCGGGTTGCTGGACCGCGCGTCAAGAGAAAAACTGCGCGTCAAGACAAGAGCAAGTGATTACAATGAGAAATCCGTACATAAACCCTTTATCTTGTCGAGATCCCGCGGATTCGCACTGAGAGCTTTTCATCATCTTTTATATTGCGCACTGCCAATGCATGGAATTCCCTGCCTGCGTCTGTATTTCCGAGCTCACATTAACCAAATCTCTTTAAAGTTCCTCGACCACATCTTCGCACTTCTGCTAGACTGTGGTCAAGAGCGAAGTCATTAATTAAAAAAAGGTTCCTAAACTCAAGTATCGGAAGGTTGCGGGTTCAAATCCTGGCACGGACTTGTACCACTAAATTCGTCTTTTCGGTTTTTTATACGGATTTCTAATTATCACTTGCTCAACGGTGAAGGAAAACATCGTGATGAAAACATCCAAGAACTACTGAAGCTTTTTCTACCCCGTTAGGGATTATAGACGTGAGCGTATGGATGGATGGATGGAAAAAAAAGCTCACACTAGTGGTAGCTCCGATCTCAGCGCCCATGTTGCAGATGGTAGCCATGCCAGTGCAGGAGATGGAGTCAACTCCTGGTCCGTGGTACTCCACGATGGCACCGGTGCCTCCCTTCACCGTCAGGATACCTGCTACCTTGAGGATCACGTCCTTGGGAGACGTCCAGCCTTTTAGTTTACCTGGAAAGGGTAGGTTAGAATTTATATTTCATTTTTTTCCTTCTTTTATAAGGCAATAGGATCTTAATATTATTACAATTTTACTATCTAGCCCAGTAGTTCTTAACCTTTTAGTATTTGAGGACCATTTTACAAATATCTGTGTTGCCACGGACCACCAACAGTTTGGAGGTAAAAATAATTAAAACCAAACACTTAAAGACTCTGGCATCTAGTCGATGTCAGTGATTGTGTCGACTCATCATATTTCATACAATACTCAATATTTTATTGCATATAGGTTTTACATATAAGTGTCACAATTTAATAAAGTATCCAATATGGACCCTGTTCTAGGGCACTGCAATTAATAGGGGCAAACTTATTCTAGTCGCTTAAAATTAGTGAGATCAATTTGTGTGAGTGTGTGTAAGAGAGAGAAAGTTCAAGTTCTGTGTTGTGGAAGAGTGTGTGTATGTGTAGTGCATGTTATGTCTATGTGTGTGTTTTATATTTAGCCAATTTTATATTTTTGGGATGGCTTCGCGGACCACTTCAGGTGCTTCCAGGGACCACCGGTGGTTCGCGGACCACCGGTTAAGAACCACTGATCTAGCCTTAAAAACTAATAAGTTGCAGTTACAGAAACGTTCATTGAAGGTAATGCCATTTTAAATATTATACTGTCACTTTCCGTCTTAATGATATAAACAAGGACAGTATAAGATTTAAACAGCTTTAATTTTAAGTGTTTGTTAGACTGATTTCACAAAATCCTTTTTTCATTGAAGCGAATTTTGACATCGCATCTTTTAACAATCGTAAACTTAAACGTGAAAAATGTGTTTATTAACACTATCCTAAGAGTCTGTTAATGAGACGTCACTTCATGTGCACTTATTACGAACTAGACTATAATACTAGTGAGTGCCTCGGTTCCTAACCTGGGGGCAATTACCCCTGCAGGGGTAAATCAGCTATTTTACAGGGGTAACGAAAAACCTAATTATTAAAATAGTAAAAAATAATAACTGTGAACCGTATTCGTGGCAGTGCTACAAACTCAGAAATCTTTAAAATTCTATGCGATGAAGTTGGTGCAAAATGTAATTCTCTTTTGACCACATAGAGGCACCAAACAGAGAACACAAAACGAAAAAGAGTTTTTCTCAAAAATAAAAGATAAAACATTGCTTGTATTGTTTGATTTGATAACATTTTAAAGTGGAGGTAAAATCAGTTTTCCTCATAGGTTACAGAGGTAACAATATAAAAAAGGTTAGGAACCACTGCACTAGTGGTAGCTCAGATTATGGATTTGCTCACATTGGTAACTATGACATCAGGGTAAGTCAAGTTCGCTACATAATTATACCAACGCGATAAGGAAGGAAGGATTCAGTGACTTTAAAAGTTTAAATTAGTTTTTTAATTTGTCTTTGTAGCGTATTGCTTTTTTGATCTCGTTTTAACTACTCCTAAAGATTTCCGACTACGTCTTTGTCAAAATTTTAAGTTTGTAAAAAGAGTGGTGTTATAAGTTTGACGAGTGTATCTGTAAATCTGTGTGTCTGTGGCATCGTTGCTCCTATACGGATGGATCGATTTTGATGCGTATTTTTTGTTTAAAAGCTGACGTAATCGAGATGGTTTAAAGGGGTTCGAACATTTTTGTATGAAGCCTGGCTTGCCTAAAGTTGCAAGTACATACAAGTACATAAAAAGTCGTGTTTTTAATGTACACGTATGAAACATATGCCAATCGACAGAAAAAATAATTACAAACAACAAATACTGCTTGATAAAATGTCGTAAGTGATATACTTTTTGAGTAATTTCAGCATGAAAATGTAAAATAAAATTAAAAGAATATCATCGTTTAAACTGATTCAAAAGTCCATTATCATCATTTTAAAGCATCTCGCGTCACGACTAGCATTAAATTGGATTCTCGTAATACTAAAACAATAGGATAAACTGCAAAAAAAATGTAATACAAGTACATATGTTTTCGGTGAAATCAATATAAAAAAAATCTTACAAGCCTGAGTCATCCATCAGTTCCTAAAAAAATAGGTACCATAGAATTAATGCGGCGCGAAGAGTATGCGGTGAGCGGATAGGTGTCAAGAGCCGCATCTCTTCCCGTCCCCCTCTTCACCACTGTCAATGAACCACAGGGCTGTTCTTTACCGCGCCAGGAGGGCGTGACTAAGCTTCTGTACGCATACTGTCACGTTCGTTTTAATAAAGAATGAATAAGACAGCATGCGTTGAGAAGCTTTGTCATCGCGCTTATGTTAGACGCGCACGTCAAGTCAGTCAGTTTGTCACCGTAACTTGCACCGTGTACAAGCGTTCTCATTGCTGTAGAAGAAGTTTAAGTTGTTAACTTTTATGAAGTTTTTGTTGTTGATATTTTTGTCATTTCTTGACTGTTAACGTTAGTTTTATCTATTATTATATACGGAGAGAGCAGTTGCACTGTACAAATTCCTCGACCGATCATTTCATTAAAAAATAGAACAATCTTATGGGGCTGGCATAGTCAACTAAGGGTGACTGAAGCCTCAACAAAAATTTGAGAAAAAAAAACTATTATTAGTACTGCTCGCTCTAGAGTGCGCCGTCCGCAATCACAAATATGATGTTATGAGTTTTGTGAGGGATATCTAAACCATCACCTGTACGTCCAAGAGTATGCCAACCATATACACCGCGGTAAACCTCATAAACCCTGGTGTCGAAGTTATTGACCCGCTAAAGACCTTCGCAGTGGCTCATGTACCCACTACATCGCAGATAGTAGCCAGCTTTAAGTGCCTTGCGTAGCATGGAATCATCTTTCTTTCGGACAATCAGGTGTTTCCCTTCCGATCTGGTGTTCCCACCGGTTACCTCCACCAGTGGGGCCACAAGGATTATTAAGTCTTGAAATCCTGTAGTGGATCAGGGGAGACGAGGACTTATCAGTACTTATTTCTCCACTCATTATGTTGAAGTACTAGCCACTACTTAGTTTTTATGCTGTCATTGATACGAAGTCAAAATCAAAAGTCAGTGTCTTAACCAAACTGAGGAAAGTCTCAAAATCATAAAGTGATCTTTGTTCGATACCCGGTGGGGACTCACCGGGAATCGATCCCGGAACCTTCTCGATGGCCGTGGCGGCGTGGTAAATGGCGGTTCCAGTGGAGCGATGTCTCTGTATTAAGTTTGATTGATGTGGATTTCACCAAAAACATATTTTACATTTTTGTTTTGCATGTAATCCTATTATTTTAGTATTACAGAAATCCAATTTAATGCTAGTCGTGATGCGGGATGCTTTAAAATGATGATAATGGACTTTTAAATCAGTTTAAACGATGATTTTCTTTTAGTCATATTTTACATTTTCAAACTGAAATTACTCAGAAAGTATATCACTTACGACATTTTATCAATAAGTATTTGTGTTTTGTAATTATTTTCTCTGGCGATTGGTATATGTTTCATTCATGTACATCAAAAACGCGACTTTTTATGTACTTGTATGTACTTGCAACTTTAGGCAAGCCACAGAGGTTCGATGCTCTTTCGTTTAAGAGTTGTTAAGAAGGATGAATATTGGGTGTTGTATACAATTTTTAACATTATTGTCATTCTGTATTTTTTTTAAAATATTTTATCTTATGAATCGTATTGTTTTGTATGCAAGTAAAATGTGTTTATTATTAAATGATTTGCTAGCAAAAATAAGGACGTGAATCAGGCTACTAAACTGCTTTTCCGAATATAGGTTGGAAAGAAATACGAAAAAAATTGCTTCTTCATACAATTCGTGCAATCAGCTCATACCATTTATGAAAAGTAGTGAAGCTGAAAAGTAGCATATGACACTTTCCAGCCCTTATATTTGGGTTCTATTATGAATATTATTCTACTCAATATTGTAGTAACAGTAAGTGCAATAGTTATTCACTCGGTCACAAAATATGGAATCAATTTACTTGTTAAAGAAAAATATATTATTAGTCTTATCTAGTTATCTGCGGACACATCTCTGACGTCTTATATTCGAATTACGTATGACAAACTAAGAGATACCCTGCAATGCATCAAACTGATATTTGATAAGATGGTGAAATCTTTTGTAGACTGTTGGTTACATCATAAGGAGTTTTTGATAATGTTTTAATGTCATGTTTTTTAGTTTCCATATTACAGTTCTTTATTTATTGAGAATGGGTTGGCTTTTGACCGTAACTAGCTCAGGGAAAAGATGTATCAAGCTCTGCAAAAAAACTGCATCGAAATCGGTCCATCCGTTTAGGAGCTATACGATGCCACATACAAACACAGATACAATACAATATACTATATTGCACAATTAAAAAAAAATAATGATAAAAGGCTTCCAAATAATATTTACAAATAGGTACAATATCGGCGACCTTATCGCTTCAAGCGATTTCTTCCAGGTAACGTTTTACCAGGTAACCAGATACACACGCCTTATAACACCCCTCTTTTTTGTCTGGGGTTTTTTAATTTAACTAAGCAATTGACATTCTACTATATCATGTATTAAATTATTAAGTTTTCTATAAATAGGTAAAAGACGAGACTGCCCTGGAAAATAGAACATCGGTTATGTAAAACTAGTTCTAAGACCGAGCGAGGAAACTATTACGCGTTAAGACGCCATTAAACAACGACACAGTAGACGTATTACTCGTATTAAGAATGTATTTTGTCACGTGAGCCTTGTTCCATACATTAGTCTAGCCATGTCTAGTTAGAATATCGAATGTCGCTCCATTGTTGTAAATGAAGACGACTTGAGACGCAGTTTGAATTGAATTTGGAGTCATTTTATACAGAGAAAAGGAAAACAATAGATAACAATTATCTACGAAACTGAAACGATAATGTTTTTCACAAGAAACAAGATTATTACAATTAAATAATTATAACCGAAACAACTCTAATTTTCTTTTTTTTCTCAACCTCGACATTCGATTGCTTGTAATATTGAAACGGCTGAACCAATTTTGATCAAATATAACTAAGAACAGTGATAGCCCAGTTGGTAATGAGCCAGATTTGTGATCGGAAGGTCGCGGGTTCAAAGCCTGGTGCGGGCCTGTACCACTAAATTCGTCTTTTCGGGTTTATGTACGGATTTCTAATTATCACTTGCTTAACGGTGAAGGAAAACATCGTGATGAAACCCGCCTGTCCAAGAAAATTCATTTTCGAAAGACGAGTGGTCCACCAACCCGCATTGGGCCAGCGTGGTGGATTATGGCCTAAAACCCCTTCGTCTTTCGAAGGGAGGCCCGTGCCCCTCGGTGGGGACGTATATGGGCTGATGACGATTGACGATAGCTAAGAACCATTTCGATTACGTCAACTTTCAAACAAAAAAAAATAGACTTGATACTTAAACATTTAAAAAAATGAAAGAACACGAGTGCAGTGATATACTGGCATCAGCTCTTGGAGCTGCTAGTGTATCAACTAATAATAATAATAAAAATAACCGCTTCGAAATCGGTCCATTCCTTTAGGAGCTACGATGCTACAGACAGACACACGTCAAACTTATAACACCCTTCTTTTTGTGTCGGGGGTTACAAAGAAAATTTTCTGCATTTTCATAATAGTTAAGTGATACAGTATTTGAAAAAAGACAGGGTATGGCATATTAACGACACCAAGACTGTATAAGCCGCTATAGTCGTGATGGATAAAATTGAGTGGCAATAAACAGCCAAATAAATACAATAATGTTATTACTTTTTTAATAAACATTTATCACGACTGGAATCCATGACAATACTTTGACCTGCGCCTGCCATCATTTGGCACTCCGCCATCGCGCTATTTTTAACATGATCAACAACTTGTCTACACATATATATACCTATTTGTATTCTTTTATCTAAATTTACTTAGCGCATAGATATGTAGGTCTTCGACACAGTTGGAGGTGACCTTGGCCGCTATCTAGTGTCGCTAATTTGGAATTCGTTCTTGACCGTCAAATCCATACTTCCATATTGGTATTATAAATGCAAAAGTAACTCTGACTGTAACGTTTTCTTACACATCTAAACTTCCAAACCGATTTCGATGAAATTTTGTATATATGTAGATATCAACGTAACTACATTTTATCCAAATGTTTCTTTAGGGCTGCGATATAATGAAATATCAAGCGGGCAAAGCCGCGGACGGAAAGCTAGTAGTAGTTAAATAGTTTAAGTAAGGCGATGTGAATTAAATCAGCACCATCTTTAGAGTTTACCGCAAGAAGCGTGGTGAGATCGCCACACGCTATACAGGGCTTTAGGTATCTCTCTTTCAACCTCTCGGGTGGTTAATCAGTCCATGAAACTGAACAACTTTCCCCCAATATGTCAAAATACGAAAAAAAATTTTTGAGTTTCCATACAAATTTCAAAATTTTTGTATGGGAGATCAAAATTTTTTTTTCGTATATTGACCTATGTTACTTGGGGAAGTTGCTCAATTTCATGGGCTGATTAACCACCCGAGAGGTTGAAAGAGAGATACCTGAAGCCCTGTATAATTATTTATCTTGTTGACATTTGTATTTTATTATAACATGCCTCCGTGTTGCGTCAAAGACTAACCTTGGTGTCAGAGTTGTTAAACCGCCAAAGGGTTTGACTTCTAGGTACTCTAATGTACCTAGAAGTTCGACACGGCCGTGATAATTGCCACTATGGTCAACCCCCCCCCCCCCATTAAATCCTTGCCCATATGCGCTTGCCACTGGGCTAAGAGCGTTTCCCAGCTCCCACTTTTCCTTAATCCTATTAACTTCTTTTTCTTCTTTTTAGGTATATTTTTTCATGTGGCGAACTTGGCGAACCCTGGTGTCAGAGTTTTCAAACTGCACAAAGGCCTCTGACTTTAGTCAATCGACAACAGCCGGGACCGACAGCTTAACGTGCCCTCCGAAGCACAGAAACGCTCGTGATAGATTGCCACTTTGGTCGCCCACTACTTACCAGTAAGCTTGACTCCGATGACCTTCGGGCACTTGAGTTCCCAGGGGATGTCGGCCATGACGTCGACAGCGTCGGCACCGCCTACGCCTGTCAATTGATAACGATCATATTGATATAACAATGTCAGTACTGTCATATCTTATATTATTCAGGTTAATTATTAAGATTATTATATTATTAAGACTAAACTCTGACCATAAATATTGAAGAAAGTAGTTTTAATTTAGGTATTTTATGTTTGAGTTTTTGGAGATGTTTTCTTTTAAGGCGACTACAGCACCCGATAAAGGCAGCACACATAGGAATAGTGCCATCTCCGTCTCTCAACAGGCCTGGGCCGGCATTGCGAACAGTGTCGATACACGAAGTTTACGGACTATGAAAGCGTGCGTGCGTAAAAACATGTTCGAAACTTAGAAAAATGAGATTTATGGAAAGGTAACAGCTTAAATCGAAAAATGCGTTAACTACCTATCGAGAGTGTTCAATCACGAACATTTTGATAGCAAATTCAAGTTCCTGTGTGCATTTTACTATCGTTTTTACAGCTCAAAAGATACACAATATTGGTATGTAGAGGTGACTTTGTGAGCTTTTTCTATCGAACCAAAAGTGCTGAATCATGTTTTCAGCAAACTACTTATCTAGTTTATGTCCTGAATATTACCGTAGTATTTTTTTTCTTCGATTTAATGCAGTGCGTCATGCTTATCTACGCATCATAAAATCGTAATTTAGGTGCTGTAGTCGCCTTAACAATTCAAGATCTCTGTCAATCGAATAGGTACAAAAGAAATTAACATTTCTGATATTACATTTAAGGTTCATTTTTCTAACATTTTCTTCTAATCTAATGAGAATGAAGTCTTGCTGCGCAGCGCATCTTAGCCCAACTGATTAATATGTATATTAATACTATCCATACTAATATTATAAATGCGAAAGTAACTCTGTCTGTCTGTCTATCTGTCTGTCTTTCCGTCTTTCACGCCTAAACTACTGAACAGATTTTGATGAAATTTGGTACAGAGATAGATTAGAGCCTGGGAAAGGACATAGGCTACATTTTATCCCACAGTTGGGCAAGATATAACTTGTAGTCCACGCGGGCGGAAAGCTAGTAATATTTTTTTTTGGTAAGAATAGAGATAGATTGGGACCCGAAGAAGGACATAGGCTACTTTGCCACGGGAACTAGGTCGCGGGCGAAAAACTAATTCTTTTTTGCATACTTCGACCTGTTCCTTGGGGAAAATTGTTCAGTCGTAAGCCTATTAACATTATTTACTTTCGCTTTCTAATTTAAAGGCACCTTAACGCCATTTCCCGTTCCTAGTTTCCTTTTAATCTATTAAAATTTTTTTTTATAACGAATGGGTTCGCTCTTGACCACAATCTAGCCCAAGGCACCCCAAGGGGCGAAGATGTGGACGAGGATGTAGCAAGCTCACCCAGAAGATGTCTATTCACTCGAACTTTGAAGAGACTCGGGTTATATGAGCCCGGAAATACAAACGCAGGCAGAGAATTCCATTCCTTAGCGGTGCGCAATATAAAAGATAAACAGAAGCGCTGATTCGTGGAATTTCGACAAGGTAAGGGTGGTACCCCGCAGGGCGCTGGATGTCGCAGTCGGTAGAAGAAAGGGGCAGACGGAATGTGCTCGTGCAGCTTATGAGCACACTCCCCGAAGTACTCTTGTAGAAAACACATAGGCAAGCTACTTTGCGTCTATGAGCTACGCTTTGGAGTTTATTTTTTACCAGCTTTTTGTCACCAAAAGTTGATTTGCAAGGCTCTATGCCCTTCAAATCTTTGATATGATATGTTAGAAAGATTTTTTTATTGATCTTTAGAGCAGTTTTAAAAGGTACAGTTTCCTACTAAATATTACAATACACAAGGTCTGATTTGATTCATTCGATTCACGATTGAGAATTAAAAGATTGTTAGATGTGCTGTGATGGGGACACTAAGATAAGATAAGGTAAGATACTTATACCTTTCACGTTTTATCAATACATTAATCTCGCAAGACGGGAGTACATTGATTTTACAAGTCAAGCCAGCGTTTCAGGGATAAATTTACGATACAAAATGTCAACAACAAGAAAATGTTGAGGAATGTAGATTTAACTTACTAGCATTCCGCTTGGGACTTCGTTCCCGTGGGAATTCGGGAAAATGATGTAACCTGTGTTACTCAGGGAAAATGTAGCATTCTAATGGTAAAATATTTTTTCCAATCGGTCCAGTAGTTTCGGAGCCTTTTCAATGCAAACAAACAATCAAATCTTTCCTCTTTATAATATTATTATAGATAGATATCCGCGATAACTATTTTGAGTTGCCATAAAAAAAGTTATGGGTTTTTATAAAGACAGTTTGCATTATTTAAGCATTGTCAGATAGTGAGCTTTAGACGACATAGACATAAGATCGAAAAGATTTATTTATAATGTAGTAACAAGTTAGAGTTAAATCAATTTATCATAGAACCCGATTTTTTGTAGCATGGTTTGTATTTTAAGTTCAGATAAGAACAATTAAAAATACAAAAATAACTTTTATTTATAAATTAACAAGCCCATATCCAAATCATTCACCCAGCTCACTTATCTTCATTAAAATGCGTAGGCAAGCAAAACACCTGATAGTGACGTATTTGATTTACGCAAACACTGAAAGTAACTAAAGACAGAGAAGTGTAGAAGCCATATTTATAATTTAAAGTTTCGAAGGTTAAATAATAAAGCAAGAGTCCGCCATCGCAGTATTGCAACTTTAAGGATTTATAATATCTATTGTGGAAAAAATTAAAAGGGATGTTGACAAGTTTTTTTTAAATTGTTTATCTTAAAAAAGAACTGAATCCAAAACCCAAAACCGAAATATTTATTGAAAACTATTGAGCAATAAAAAAGTTACAAGCTATTAAATTTCAATAGAGGGGGGAACTGTCAAAGAACGAAAAAGAGATGCTCTTAATGGCATGTGACGTCACCGCCATTTGTTTGCGTAGGTAAAAACGAGATAGCTACATAGTCCTTACGTTAATATAAATGCTAATAACTTGTTCATTTATAAACCAATTTTAATGCTGTTTTCGGATATTAATATATTTCTAGCATTATTTTTTGATTCACGTACAATAATTCATAAAATCAAACACTGTCAACATCCCTATTACTATTTTTATTTTTTATTTATTAAGCCTAAATACATAGTTGAGAAATTTACTTACATTACTAAAACTGATTAATTTCTTTACTGAGTACTCTGTGTGTACTGGACACATAGGCCTCCTCCAGATTCTTAGCAAGCAAATAATAATATATTATTGAAATATCTTTGTAAACCTTCTGCCGTTTATTCTACACAACCTAACTAATCATGTACAACTTGCGTATTTATAAAGACTTGAATAAAAAAGTTCGTTTAAGTAAAATAAGGTCCCTTACAGATCTAGGTGTTATGAATAAATGCGAAAGTAACTCTGTCTGTTAGGCTTTCACGCCTAAACTACTGAACAAATTTTGATGAAATTTGGTACAGAGATAGATTAGACCTTGGGAAAGGACATAAGCTACATTTTATCCCACAGCGGGGCACGACATAACCTCTAGTCCACGCGTTATAATCGTGAATGTTATAACAAAAGGCCGGAAAAATGTGACCTCTTTTCTGCTATTATGGATGACTTACCAATGCAAAGTCCACCCAGACCTCCACCGTTGGGCGTGTGCGAGTCAGTACCAATCATCAGGAGACCGGGGAAGGCATAGTTCTCCAGGATGATTTGATGAATGATACCGGACCCTGGCTTCCAGAAGCCGACGCCATATTTGGCTCCGGCAGTCTCCAGGAATTTGTAAACTTCTTTGTTGATGTCCTAGGGCAAATATGGTTGATTCGTAAATAAGGGCCATAAAACGAAATTGCTACAACAAATTCTAAACTCAAGGCTTTTCTACCTAGTGTCTGCCATTTTTTAAATGGCAATCACCACTCACTATAAACATAGCTAAAACCACTATAAACATATATTGTTCAAACGAAGTTATCCTGAACTTTATTCCAACTTATGTTCCAACTTGTGGCGTCAACAGTAGGCAGTTTTCAAAATAAAAGTATTTAAATAGTCATATGGAATGACTAAAATATAAGTATTAGCTGTATTATTTTCCGGTCACCTAGATTAAGCGTTAAAATAAGAATGCTATTAAAGAAAAGGAATTCATTAGCATATTATTCTGTCAGTAAGAATTTCAAAAAAATTCTTACTGACAGAATAATATGCTAATGAAATGACACGTTGTAAGAGGGTTACATTCACAATACTGTCCTTGTTGTTTAACATCATGGTGATGTTAAACAACAAGGACAGTATTGTGGATGATATCTAAAAAAAAAACACTAATGTTGAAAGCTTACGTGTTGGAGACGTCACGTTTTGGAAAATTTTCGTTCTTACATTGATTTAGTAATTATTTTAGCCATCAATGCATACAAGTTTTATGGTGGTCGCCTTTTCGCAAGAAAATCAAAATGGTGGATCTTTAGGAAGACCGAAATCTTCATTGCCCTTTCTAAAGAATCAAGAAAGCTGCCACTGCCTATTTACCAACAACTGCTTGAAAAATCAATATTTGTAACACAAAGGCAGTCAAAGGCCACCAAGCAAGAAAAAATATAGCTGCCTTACCTTAGCTCTGGCCAAGTCCTTAACACCCCCGGTTTGAGCTTCGATCAAGTGATCGCAGTGGATGGTGGAAGGCACGGCGACGCGCGGCAGGCCTGATGAGATGAACTGCAGCATGGCCATCTGAGCGGTAGCATCTTGCATAGCCACACGGTCAGGACGGAGGCGCAGGTAGCTTGTGCCACGTTCAATTTCCTGCCATCAATAAATTACTTACATACTGTGATATGTAGTCTTCACCGAGATGAGACTACGATTCACAGACGGTGCTGGCTCGTCAGAGTGCTGTCAAGTATTGATTTAAAAATTGAATTTAACATATTCGAAAACACGAACAAAGGACGATGATAGCAATCCGGGGCAAGGGGCTATTCACGGAGAAACTTCAAAGTGTTTACATTGTGCGCGTAAGTGTAAAATTGTGTATTTAAGTTATTATTATTATTATTTATAATTCAGGCAGGCAGTTGAAAAACAACTGATGTAAGCCTGCATCATAATATCCTCATCTCTCTGTAGTTCTAAGACGTATGATTGTGTTGCGTTAAAAGAAATACACTTGTTAATACCGAGTCTACGCTGTTGTTAATTCAAGCCCCCCTTGCAATACGCTCACAACATACGGGTTACGCAAAGCATCAGTGGTCCAGAACAACTTGATGTCACATTTGACAAATTCTGAAGCTTATTAGATGAAGTATGCTGTATTATACATCTGACAACCTCTTATTCTATAATAGTGGTGAGATGAACCAGCCCTAAGTCAGTAACTGGGTTATTATGGGTGAAATACTACCCTATGTATAACTACTATACAATACTTGCTGATTTGAGAAACCTGTTAAAAACATTATTTTCATACTAGACTAAGAGCAAAACTCATAGAAAGTGTCATCTATTATAAAAGTCAGTAATAAGGGCTAGACTAGTCACTAGAGGGTTTTGTTGCATTGTGTGTGAAAGACAAACAATATAACACCACTAAACCCATGTCCGAAGATGCACACTCCATTAAAATGTTAAATTTAGGTATAAGATAAATTAAATTATAAAATTACTTAAATGTTTAAAATTAGATATTTTACTATAAATACTGTATTATTAATATTATTATTATGGAATGTAATGTGTGTATTAACTAATGGGAATAAAAGGCTTATATTATTAAAAAAAAACCCCATGTGTAAACCCTGTGTAACCCTGCTGATCAGTTCAAGCCATCTACGGTGGCTTGAACTGATCAGCAGGTAAGCTTATTTAATATTAAAATAAATATTTTATTAATTATACAACAGAAATAATCTTTTTTGTGTTGCAAATAATCTGTAGTACAACCCCTTACGAGGAATAGTTCAAATTGACAATCAACCTGTATATCACTGTAAAAATACCTAGTATTTTACTGACCTATCAGCATTTTATTCTTAAATAAATTGTAGAATAAACTACATAATACTCTGCCTACCCCTAAAGGGATTGTAGGCATGAATGTTTAGTTAAGATTGATGAAATTTTACTGACTTCAATTTATAAAAAGAAAAATTCCTATCATCTATAGTTTTCAAAGTATAGTAAGAAATTCTCAAATGAATCATGGATTAATAGAGCCCAGAAAAAAAATTAAGTCTCCATTTTACAAATTTTTATAAAAAGAAAAAATAATTAACAGTAGTACCTTTTAAAAAAAATTGTGGAATTCCAGACTATCATTGCTTATCAATATGAATTGATTTGCACTTCACACTCATATCATAATAGTCAGATGACAATGTGTTTACAAATTCCAGAATACTCAAATAAAAGTAGCACCTGAGGTACTATTGTTGTGCAAACAAAAGTTAGATAGTAGGTATACAGATATGTCTTTTCTAGAATTTTTCCAATACATTATTTATATGCTCGTAGGAAAACATGATAGTATCACTTACCTGTCCTTTAGGGTCATCCAAATGGGAGTAGAGGACTTTCTCGGACAAGGTCATGTCACGACCTAACCTCTTTTTGACCACCTCCAGAGTACTGGTTAGTTTCTCGTAAGGCAGGGGCGCCTTGTCGAACCTCGACATCGCCACCTAAAACACCACATAATACTCAAAAACACAGCATAACACAACAACCTTGACAGTTCTCTTCACTTCAGTGATTACATAACTGTGTTCTATAATGACAGAAAATGCTAGAATTTCAGGGTTTTAGACCCAATACGTACCTGGGCGGCAGCTGCGGTGAGGGGGGACACGCTGAAGCATCTCTGCTGAATCTCCAAGAGAACCGCGCGTGTCCTGCTACCCTGAAAAGTACCATCACTTTAACACAGTGAAACAACACTATAATGTACATATACGTACGTAAACTGCATAGTAAACAGAATATCCGGGTTACTTTATCACGGGTCACACCACCTGACCTCTCGTACAACTTATTTCGCGTGACCTGACCTATCATTCATAACATGCTTTATCGCGCTTCGGCAATCGTTTGCAATTAGATAACGCTGTAAACAAACATCGTGCAGCTAAAAGTAGTCAGAGGTGTCATGTATCATGAAATTTTTTCAATTAAAAAGGAATTTTAGTGTAAAATATTGAACTTACCTGGCCATGCATAACTCTCATACAGTGAGCCATGGTGAGCCGGACTACTGTATATCAGTAAAAATGTAAAACGTCGCTTATATAACTATTTTAATTGGGGCAACATGGATCGTTCCAAATTTCGATCAGAAGTTAATCTACTGCCAGGAGCAGATAAAAATTTCACAGATCACACTCGTTCGCTGCTCCGGTAATATTGGAAACTTTTGACGTTTTATATTTGACATTTGAATTTTTAAATGTTTGTGTTACCATATCAAAGATATCACTCGATTGTAAGGAAAATTAAGAATAATCATCATCTTTTGAAACGGAAAAATAGTTTTAAAATTTTTAATAAAACTTAGCTCTCGTATAACTTAATCGGAGTGTAAGTAAGTATAGCCTTCTTACATAAAATTAAATCAATATATTGAGAGAGACATTTTGAGCTTTCCTTTTGAATTATTTTATTTCAGAAAATAATAGGGAATAAGAACTATTTACTGGCAATACCAGAAAACGTTCCGACTTAAGTATGAAAAATATTTTGAAAAAGCCAGAACTATGCGTTGAACGAAGTGTTATTTTATGCGTTTTTTTCTAGTTTTTTAAAGCACTGTTAAATATTTAGAGGAAAAGAGAGAATTTCGGATTTCACTACTTCTTATTTCTTTCTGACTGATTATTTTAACGATTTTCTATTGTTTTTAAACACTATTTTTTTGACGTTTCAGTGATGATAGCACGAAATGTTTTATTTTTTAGCATAATTCTTGGCCACTGCGATGAAACGACGTTTTTATAATAAAACTATGTTTGTATTATGCTGGTGATTCCATACGATATTCCAAATAAATGTTAGAATAGCGGCAAATCAGCGAAAATGACGAGCGCCACAATTCAGGTAACACCCACTAATTTCACTCCCAAAATCTCACGAATTATGGTCGGCGTGTCGGAAAAGGGGCACTTTTACACACATAAATAAATAATAAATACGTTAATCTTATACTTAACGTATTTATTATTTATTACGATCGATACCATCTTTTGATACAACCAAATATGTACCTTCCTAATCATTTTTCCTTTCATCTCAAAAGTTTTTTGTTTTTTTTTTAGGAAATAGAAGGCATTGATGACTACTGGGGGCCGGCATTTCGGTCCGTGTACGAAGGAGAAGGCGGACACGAAGCATTCGTACAACAATTAGACGAGAGGATCAAACAACATGACAAAGAGATTGAGAAATTGTGCAACTTTCACTACCAGGTGCTTATGCATTAAAGAGCAACATACCATACGCTTATGTCACTCTTTGAAATAGAGACAGATAACATACTGCAGCTGGGCATACGTTAGACCAGTGGTTCCCAAAGTTGTCTGGGCTACGACCCATCTAATACGAGTTTATAAACTCAGAACCCACCTCTAGGAAATTTAACCTTTACCAATATGAAGGACTTTTCAAATAACAAACAAAGTTTTACATTTTAATACATTTTTTTATTACTTAATTAAATAACTATACATGAAAAAACATATTTCAATGGGAAGGATGAAATTGTTTCCTATGTTTTGCCATTACAGTTTTGATATCAACTTCAATTCGAGTTACTTTTAATCGTAGTGAGTTTGATAAGTCCAATTTATTTCGGTATCGGTATATGTCGTTCTACAGGTAGGGCCCACTTAATTTTCTGTTGCCTATACAATGTTACAGTAGTCTAGACTGTGTTACTGATAACTAAATACTTAGCAGTAGGTAACACAGTTGATGGTTAATATGGTTCCAGGTACAGAGGGCTGCACATTGAGTTACCCATGCAAGCACTCTATGTTATTGGGATAAGAACAGTTTTTAACCTGCCTCTGTACAATTTCCTTTTGGGCCAAACATTTTTGTAGAAAGTAGATATTTGTTAAAACAAGGGATCATGTTTGACCACTCCCTGATACTTCAATGATTTCCTATACATACTATGTTATTTCCCTGCTGAGTAAAGGAGATATTTCACAAAATTGTGACTTAAAGAAGATCACCCACCGTCCATACAATTTAGGGCTATTTTTAAAAGTGCCGGCCAACGCAAATAAATGCATTATTTTAATAGAATATAACATATAGAATATTTTTTTGTACCACACCAAAGTTCTAAATCAAGCCTCCGAGCTATTATTCAAGGTCAAAATATTTATTCTAACATGTATTTTATAATAATTTAATGTAACAAATATTTTACGTAGTAGTACTTAATACGTAAGCAAATAGAATGCTCTGTATTAGACATCCAATTGATTGCAAAGTACTATAGTTTTTAATCAAATAAATCTACACTAAAAGAGGAAAGATTCGATTGTTTGTTTGTTTGCATTGAATATGCTCCGGACCGATTTGAAAAATTCTTTCACCATTAGAATCCGACATTATCCCTGATGAACATAAGCTACATAATTTTCCAAAATTCCTACGGGAACGAAGTCCCGGGTGGAAAGCTAGTAAATAATAAATAGACATTTATTATTGGTAATTTTTCATTTTAATTTGTTTCAGGGCTTCATTGACTCCATACGGGAGCTGCTGCAAGTTCGCTCACATGCTGAAGAGTTACATGCAGAGATTTCTAATGTGGACTCCAATGTCAAAGAAACTACAGAGGGTGAGTGTGTAATTCATAAATAAAATACATTTTTCCCAAAGAGTGTTTAGAGAAATTAAAATTTTCACCACGGAAAGTTATGTTTCTTAAACCCACAACCCCAGGATTAGACCTCCACACCTCTCTTACCAACTGAGTTGTCCTTAAAAAAAAAAGGAAATAATCATTAATTTTTTTGGATAGCATATTACACTCTCTATCTTTATTAACAGACTAAAAAAAGGAGTTTCTCAATTTTTTTTAGTATGTTTGTTACGTGGTATACTGGGTGAAAACAAACCTCCTAGCTATATTCAAAATCCTGGATCAGTATCACTCAATTTTTTTTTCAACGGAAATTTTTTGCCTAAGCGTAGACATTACTTCTACACCAGGCACGCGAGGGGTACGGGTAGCGCTCTGGAGGTGCGCCCGATTGGTGTCTACGTTTAGGAAAAAAAATCCCCCCCCCGCAAAAAAAATAAAAATTAAAAACAATAAAAAGTGTTCAGTAAGTGATACTGGTTCAGGATTTTCAATAAAGTTAGGAGGTTCTTTTTCAACCTGTATAACTTCTAATTGTCGTCCGATTTTCAAAATTTTTGTGTGTTGGAAAGAGAATACTCCTGAGGTGGTCCCATCAAAATTTTATCGAAATTGATTAAGCGCTTCTTGAAAAAACACTTTAAGTTCACTTAGATGTTTTGGTTTGTGGTTATATGATGATCGTAAGCGTTGGTCGTGAAGTCGGTTGATTCTTACATAAAAATGTAATTATTTTAATAACACTAATAATGTTTAAAAGCATCATATTTTAAACTAGAACACATTGAAAAAATCAATTAATTTGTCATTCAGTGACCTTCACAAAATTTACCTTCAGGTCTGTGCACAAGGGCTGAAGAGTTGATCAGAGCCCGCCGAGTGGAGCTGAACATCGCAGCCACCATCGAAAAGATGGAGCTCTGCCTGCCTCTGCTCACCACCTACTCCAAACTGAAGGCGCAAGTCGAGGCCAAGAGGTAATCTTACTCACTAAACCTTTGCGCACTTCTTGAACACCTGTGTGTTTAAGATTTGTAATGCACGAACCGTAAACAAGTGCGGGATGGGTTAGCAAGTGAAAAAGTTTGGGGAAGCTATAAACAATGTAAACATAAACTTTCTTGGACAATTCACGCATTGTCATCTACCAAACTAATAATGAATAAAAATAATAAAAGTCTTTTTCGAATTGAGCACCCATGGTACAGGGACAACAGCACATCATGCTATCCAAATCTGTCTTTCTTCAATCGATTTTCAATTTTATCTCCAAGCATTAGAGTTTACTATCCATTGGGGAAATTTGTCAGTTTGTGGTAATCTGATGTGCCGTTGACTGTACAATACAAACCCATGGTCGAAGCCTCAGCAAAAATTAGATTAAAAAAAGAAATTAAAAGCTTTTACAAAATTATTTGTATTTTTAAAAAATTATATGTAAAACAAAAATAAATCTAGATAAATAACAAAAATAAATCTAGATAAAAATAACTATCAAAACAAAAATAAATCTAGATAAATAACAAAAATAAATCTAGATAAAAATAACTATCAAAATTATACTACGTGAAGTTGGCGGAATTGCGACCACGCAGATTGCCATAATACAAAATTATATTCTAAACTATCAAAAACTAATATAGAACTTTAGAAAATATACAGTCCCTGAAATTCTTTCTCTTGATAATTAGCACATTATCGTAGCACAATTTTACTTTAATATAAATCCTATGTACTTTATTTGTTCTATGACCATGTCACACAAGCACCATATAATTCCAGGTACTACCCAGCATTAAAAACCTTGGAACAATTGGAACACGTATTGCTGCCTCGAGTGGGTCCATTCAAGTGGTGTGGCCAGATCTCCAAGGACATCCCTAGACTTCGACAAGCCATCCAGGACGCTTCCATGGCGGACCTTAGGGACTTCCTCGAGAATATACGAAGACTGAGTCCACAGGTAATTGGGTAGATGTCTGATATTGAATATCATATATTTATTAAGACAATATATTAACGTACATAATATGATAACAGAATTCGAAAGCATATTCCAAAATGGTCTAAAAATAAAAATCTTATAGCCTATAAAACATTTTTGTCTATCTGTTTCTTACAAAACGAAATTTTATATTGAATTAATATGGCGGTACTCAACTGTGACGTCATCGTTTAGTATTTTCTTCTCTGTCTAATATCTTTCTGTCTTTTAACAGGTTGGCGCTATGGCCTTGAAGCAAACTCAAGACATACTTGGAAGAAGTTTGGCCACCATAGTCAAAAATAGAAGAGGTGAGCTTTATTGTACCATAAAGGAGGATGTGTTATACATATAGTATTGTTTTTTTGTGTTTCAAGTATTACTAGCTTTAGCTGGGTAGTGTTTGGGGTCAAAATGAAAATCCAACTCCCGCCCGCCAAAGATCGGGAGGTGGGGACTTTTGAAAGGTTTGCTTCTATGGTGTTATTATTGTTAAATTAGATATATGGCAAATATACAATTCTGAATCTTGATTCCTCTCACCAGATATGGCAGTGCTAGGGTTGTCAGCTAAGGAAAACACAGGGCCGCAGTGTCCATACGAACTGGTGGACTTCAGCCCGTTGCACAGATGTCTACACATCCACACTGTGTTGGGCGCCAAGAACGATTTCATTCAGTATTATAGGTAAGTTACAAATACTTATAGTATGGGAATAAATCACGTCCAGTATATTGGGGGACTTTAAGTTAGTTAGCGAAAAGTCAGGATGAGAATCAGCCCACAGAACTAAACAACTTTCCCCAATTATGCTCGAAATATGAAAGAAAAATGGTTCGTCTTTTCATGTAACTTGTGATTTGCATTATATGTGAAGTCCAAAGTTTTCTTTATTGTGTGTAGTAATTTTTTTATATTTTTTAAAAGTCTAATGTGACGTTTAATTGCACTTTGAGGGATCTTTGTGACATTTTCTTTTGCCTGAACAATAAATAAACTTACGTTTCTTTGATAACATAACTCGGCTGTATGGACATAGGTTCCATTGCCTTATCCGAAAGGAATTAATTTAACAAAAGAAAAGAAAGAAAGAAAGAAAATAAAGTATTCATTGCCAACAATACATTACACAGCAACAATTTCAGCAGAAAAACAACAAAGAAACGTCAAACGGCAGTTTATTTATTGTTCAGGCAAAGAAAACTTTCACAAAAAGGCGTTAAAATGTGATCAGGCTTGACACTGATAAAAAAAAAATACTTCACATAATAAAAAAATCTAACTGGTGTTTAGTGATAAAAATGTGACTGCTGTTTGTTAATCCTTAGACCTTAACATTAGATAAAAATATAAAAAAAATGATACTTTCTCGTATTCCCAGAGCTCAACGCAAGCAACAAGCCCGCTTAGTGCTAATCCCATCTGGCAACCTCCACGACTCTATACAAAGCGTGAAGAACTACCTCAACGCAGTGCTCGGTTTCTTCATACTCGAAGAACATCTTCTGACCACTGGCGCGGGGCTCGTCTCCAAGGATTGGTTGCTGGGTAAGTCTTCTTCTTATCGTGTCGGTGTAGTCAAGTATGTGGCAAACTTGGCTAACCCTGGTGTCAGAGTTTTCAAACCACACAATGGCCTCTGACTTGGTTTTAACGACTGTAGTCAATCGACAAGAGTTAATAGAGGCGCAGCACTACTCTTTGGATTAGTATCGCGTGTCCCATCCCTATCTTTGCCTCGCAGTCTGCAACGTAAGTTCGCGCGTAATTTTGTAACAATAATAGGGATGTTGACTAATTTTTTTTTATTTTTTATCTTAAAAAAGAACTGAATGCAAAACCCAAAACCGAAAAAAATCTTGAAAACTATTGATAAATAAAAAAGTTACAAGCTATTAAATTTCAATAGAGGGGGAAACTGTCAAACAACGAAAAAGAGATGCACTTACTGGCATGTGACGTCAACGCCATTTGTTTGCGTGAGTAAAAACGAGATAGCTAGCTCTCCCCACAAAACGAGATAGCTAGTCCTTACGTTAATATAAATGCTAACTTGTTCATTAATAAACCAATTTTAATGCTGTTTTCGGATATTAATATATTTCTAGCATTATTTTCTGTTTCACAACAATAATTCGTAAAATAAAACACTGTCAACATCCCTATTGTGTTTTAGTTAACAGGAGGGCTTGTGTGTCAATGGCAATGGCGGTCATGGCGGTGTGTGAAATGACGAAATTGAGAACTATCCCAATTTGACGGGCGTCGGCGCTACCGCTAACTGAATGTTAAGTTGCCAAGTATTGAAATGGGTATACCTAGTTATATTAATCATTTACCAATTATTTTAGTTGACTTTTACGACATCCACGGGAAGAGATGGGGTGGTGCTATTCCCTACCGACACCACTCGGTAGGTATATATAATATATCTTTATTTCTTCTCTCACATAGATAGTCATAAAAGTTAACTTAATCTAAGTGTACATTTACTTAAGATATTTATGTGAGAGACTGGTATCCGTACTAGGAAAACCTGTATGACAGAAGTAGTTTGCAACATACTAGTCAGGGTGGTTGTTTTCAAATGTATGAGATTTCGATAGTTGTAAATTTTTTACCATCTGAATTGGTAAAATTGTCACCATTGTCATTCAGCCGCCATTGAGACGTCATTGATTAGTAGAATAAACGCCCAGTATGTATCTATTTATTCTTTATTGTACAATTGTACAAAGGTTAACAAGTTGTATTGATTTCCTGTATCCAGATACGTGGAGTATGGCGGTGAATAAAGTGGCTGCGACGCTGCGGACCAACACGTCTTTAATTACCGACCCCACTCTCATGCTCAGCATCAAGCATCAGATCATGCTCTTCATCAATACTATCAAGTGAGTTACAGTTATACTTACAACGTGTTAAACCAACACGTCTTTAATTACCGACCCCACTCTCATGCTCAGCATCAAGCATCAGATCATGCTCTTCATCAATACTATCAAGTGAGTTACAGTTATACTTACAACGTGTTAAACCAACACGTCTTTAATTACCGACCCCACTCTCATGCTCAGCATCAAGCATCAGATCATGCTCTTCATCAATACTATCAAGTGAGTTACAGTTATACTTACAACGTGTTAAACCAACACGTCTTTAATTACCGACCCCACTCTCATGCTCAGCATCAAGCATCAGATCATGCTCTTCATCAATACTATCAAGTGAGTTACAGTTATACTTACAACGTGTTAAACCAACACGTCTTTAATTACCGACCCCACTCTCATGCTCAGCATCAAGCATCAGATCATGCTCTTCATCAATACTATCAAGTGAGTTACAGTTATACTTACAACGTGTTAAACCAACACGTCTTTAATTACCGACCCCACTCTCATGCTCAGCATCAAGCATCAGATCATGCTCTTCATCAATACTATCAAGTGAGTTACAGTTATACTTACAACGTGTTAAACCAACACGTCTTTAATTACCGACCCCACTCTCATGCTCAGCATCAAGCATCAGATCATGCTCTTCATCAATACTATCAAGTGAGTTACAGTTATACTTACAACGTGTTAAACCAACACGTCTTTAATCACCGACCCCACTCTCATGCTCAGCATCAAGCATCAGATCATGCTCTTCATCAATACTATCATCAAGTGAGCTATGATTATAATACAGCGTGTTAAAGCTCTTAGTCACGTTTCTCGATCGGGGTACGCTTGACCATGATCCAGGGTTTAAACAAAGGAGAGCCATAGACAATAAATTAAATCAAATTGATAGGTCGAGTCATCTTTATCTGTGGAATATATTATATTGGGTTCCTTTGAATTAGTTATCGAAAATGAAGAATGTAATAAGCCCACCAAACTGAACAACTTTTTCCAAAGAACATTGGTTGAATAAAAAAAAGTGTTTGTCTCTCGGTCTCTCCATACAACTTCGGCAAACAGTCCATGAAAAGAATATGAAAAGTCCAGTTTTTTTTCGAGAATTTGGTATTGGTTCATTGGGGAAAGTTGTTGAGCTCACCCAGAATTACACCCTTTAGTTTCACTGACTAATGTAAAGTCACCCCATATTAGTTTGAAATGGAATCAAAACCGTCTTAGTTTGAAATGGAAATCAAAAACTCAGTTCTAATGTTAAATAAAAATTTTGAATTAATGACATAATTTATGTTTCTAAAAAATTAAATAAATAATGTTATTGAGTTAAGTTTTTTGCAGGAATCCTTCGTAAGTACTTTTGATTTTTCTATCCGTCCACATTTGGGATTTTATGGAAGAACAATATTTGAAAATACGGAGTTAATCATGTTTTTTACTTAGTTATTTTATCTGAAGTTAAATGTTACTGACTGATTTAAGTTTCAGTTCCGGTGTGTCCACTTATGAAATATATTACTGCTAAAATATTAATGTAATGCAAGTGTTTTTTCTGTGTTGTATACTCTACGTCTGATAGGAAGGCGAAAACTGGCTATTACGCTTCGAAATAAGTGTGTAATACGTTTCAAATAAGTGTGTATTACGCTTGCATAGTAATTCACTATCGCATCGGTTTATTTAACTTGGCAGGGTAATACGGACAGTATAATCCTACCAAAATAGATGGGAATTGTGCTTTATTAAAATGATGAACAACAGGCGTGCCCACTATTTTGTAGCGTAACAGCCACTTTTTACCTTCCTATCTGACGCGAAGTATAGTCTCACGTAATATGCCACTTACAAAACCGTATTACTCTAGATGTTACGGCCTCCCGGTGGAACCTTTACCGTTGCTTCTTCAAGAGATGGCGGAACATTACACAGAAGTTCTGATGCAGCGATGGGTGGCAGTCTTCAGAGATATACTCGACAATGCATCCTTCCTGCCTATTGAGGTTTGTAGGATCGAATCTTCTATGAAATGTTTGACTACTTAACCAAGAAAGCTGCAATGGCAATGAACTGCTTAAAAACATTCATCTTCTTCTTCTTCTTATCGTGTAGGTGTGTGTAGTGAACTTGACTAAACCTGGTGTCAGAGTTTTCAAACCACCAAATGGCCTCTGCCTTGGTTTCAATGAACCGGCTTAACGTGGCCCCCGGAGCACTCGTTATTAAAACCGAAACTTATTGATTACTCTGGATCTGTTTATAAAGATTGAGGAACAACCATAAAGCTCTGCAGGGCTAACATGAATTCGTGGCACAATTTTGTCACGTAGTTGTTGTTCTATCTGTTTAATGCTGACGCTATGCGAAAGGGTAGAACGAGACACATAAGACAAAATTATGCTAACATAGCAGAACGTCTTTGTCTGTTAAAAACCTAAAAACGAAACTTAAAAATTATTCTGGATCTGTTTATAAAGATATAAGAATAATAGCCATCAAGCATTGCAGGGCTAACACGAACTTGTTGCACAGTTTTGTCACGTAGTTGTTGTTCTATCTGTTTGATACTGACACTATGCGAGAGGGTAGAACGAGACACAAAACAAAGTTATGCTAGCATAGGAAAACATTTTTTCTGTTTAAAACCTAGACTTTACAAGAATTTGTCTTTAAGTGTTATGTTTTACTTGACAGGTAGAGAATCAAGAACAATACGACGGCGTAATGGACACCTTCCCGTATGACGGAGATGAGTTGGAAACGCAACCCTTCCCGAGGAAGTAAGTAGTATAATCATAATAAACGCTACACACTCAGAGGCCTACACTAAGGTTTTCCCATGTGTCGTAGGTCCCTTGGAACAAATATAAAGACAGACACAAACACCCATGACCCGAGAACAAACATCCATGACCCGAGAACAAACATCTGCTTTTTACACAATCGTTTGACCCGACTGGGAATCGAACCCAGGACCCGTCGATCAAGAGGCAGCCAACGGGTTCGACTTCCGGTCGGGGCAAATATTTGTGTGAAATGTTTGTATTGTATGTTTGTATTCGGGTCATGAGTGTTCGTGTCTGTGTTTGTGTACACGACACGAAGGAAATGCTTTAGTGTGTAGCGTTTATTTATAACTTTATTAATTACACTAGCTCCCCGCACGGAACTTCGTTCACGAGGGAATTTAAGGAATGAAGTATACAAATAAAACTCCCTCTTGAATCATTCCATCTATTGGTAAAAACCATATGAAAATCGATTTAGTAGGTTTTCAGATTATCGCGTTCAGACAAACAGACTTTATTTTATTTATAAAACTATTTACTATTTTAATAGTATCATGATACCACGCTATGTAATGTTTTTCATCCAAATATGGACAACGGCTGTTTATTAAATTTTGACAAATACCTCTCAACATTTTTGCCCCTTGACCAGATACTGAAGAATATTGGAAATGGTCAAGAAAAGTGGTCTTGGCAAATCATTTTTTTAAGAGAAAAGTTTCTTATTGTTGTATTTTCTTCCAGATTTCCTTTCTCATCTATAGTGCCGGCAGTTTACGTGCAAGTGAAGGAGTTTATCTACGCGTGGCTCAAGTATTCTGCTGGGTTAGGTTTAGGTAAGTGACAATTTTAAATGCTTTAATGATCGATTACTATTTGACTGCTTTAACACAATTTTTTTCTGTAAATCTTTCATGAAATACAGTTTAAATACATATTTTAGTAAAATTTGGGCGACCGAGCTAAAGCTTGAGCTCTTGGGTGCCATCTTTTATCGTTTTTAGGAACTACCACCGGTATTTTTGTCATAACAATGCATGAAGTAAAGATTTGATGATCGAATCTAACCTGTGAATTTCATGACAATTATTTGTGCGGTTTCTAGAAACTGACACACACAGTCATATTGTATAGTATGACTTTAAATTAGCTAGAAAAATTAAGTGTATGAATCAATTCATAAAACAACAACTTGTCCCATGAAGCATGGGTCCAAATTTAAAAAAGTCCCCTCCATAAAACTCAAACAATCAGCTCCTTAATCTGATAAGTAGAAAAGGTTTTATCAGCATTTTAAATGGGTTTCTTGCGGAAAGTGGTTTAGTTTCATTTGAGAACCACCCCCTAAAGTTTCACTAAAACTCACCCCATTTATAAATAGGCGGAGGGGCTCGCGCGGCGGCGGCGCGTCATTCAGCGTCATTGTTGCTGTCTCGCTCCTTCACGGGCTGTCTGTCCGCACTCTTCAGACATCCATTGCCGTTACAACAACTCGTGCAGGTGAAACTTACTTCAGAACTTCTCTAGATACAATCGATGGTATCCGCAGAAATAACCTTGCACCTCGCTGTATTGAAAATCTACAAAAAATTAAAACATAACAGGTTCTTACCACGATTTTTGTTTAAAATGATTACTTATCCGATATTTCGGCGCTGTAGCATATATCTACTAAAATGTAGAAAACCTAACAAATAAAAAAACGAAAGATCGAACACGTTTAACGCTCATGTGTAACGGTAATTTATCGGTCAGATTATTTTTGTAGAACTTACTTTAAAAAATATTGCTCATTACTTTTCTTAGCTTTCTTGCGTACACGTGTGCGTGCGACTGCGTGCGAGAAGTACGTTAACAAACTTGAAATGGAAAAAATACATATTTTTTGTGTTTAGGTACTTTTAACCAATACGCTCCTAATCTATTGGACCGATTTAAAAAAATATTTCACCAATAAAAGGCCTACTTTTCAGGGTGTAACATGGGCTATAACTTTCCCACGGGAACGAGATTTTTGCAGGTCTAACTGGCAACAACTAGTAACCTATAAAACCTCTAATCAACAGATAATCGTAGACACGAAATACCTAGAAGATGCGACATTGTATCTGTACGAATTTATCAGCAATATGACGGGATCTGAGCCCGTGACGTCACAGGCGGCTGGCACCATGTTCCAAGTAGCAAGAGACGACGCTGAGCGACAGATCTGCGAGAATCTCATGCATAAACTAGACGAGTTTCTTGACCTCGAGAACTATGATTGGCTGTTAGGTAAGTATAACCCACGTAAAGATGATTAAATCATACTATATTTTATACTATACTAGCTTTCCGCCCGGGACTTAGTTCCTGTGGAAATTTGTTAAAATTATGTAGCCTATTTGTTAATCCAGACCTCTATCCCAAATTTTATCAGCCGTTTGAGCGTGAAAGAGTAACAAACATCGACACCTAGTTACCTATACATCCTCACAAACTTTCGCATTTATAATATTAGTAGGATGATCAAAAAAGTCCTCTCCTGCGTCTGTCTGTCTGTCTGTCCGTCGGTCTAAACGCGATGAACTCAAAACTAGTGAACGAATTTTCATACGGTTTTCACCAAATGGATTGAATGTTTTAAGAGGCGGCAAGCTAGTGTCTTATAATATTACTTGCATTGAGTGAATTTTTTAACCCCCGACGCAAAAAGAGGGGTGTTATAAGTTTGACCGCTATGTGTGTGTGTCTGTGTGTCTGTGTGTCTGTGTGTCTGTCTGTGGCACCGTAGCTCTCAAACGGGTGAACCGATTTGGATGCGGTTTTTTTTATTTACAAGCAGGGTTTTTGGCGATGGTTCTTAGATACGTTTTATCAAAATCGGTTCAGCCGTTTCAAGGTCATCAGCTCTTTTGTTAGCTGCGGTAGGGTTCTTAGACTCTTAATGTGTATTTACTTTACTTTCAAACATACATGTGACCTAAAACTTGAAACACTCATGTATGCTTAATAACTATGCAGGATTATGGAACTCTTGGTCTGATGCTGCAGCCAGGATATCCAGAACACTAGCACACTCTTAAAAAAATAATAGCAGATATGTCGTGTTTGGACTCGTTTTGTTCAGTATTTGATTCTGCATACAATGCAATGGTGGCAACACGGTGAGCTGATGCTGCGGCCAGGATATTCAGAACACTAGCACATCCTTGAAAAAATAATAGCAGATATGTCGTGTTTGGACTCGTTTTGATCAGTATTTGATTCTGCATACAATGCAATGGTGGCAACACGGTGAGCTGATGCTGCGGCCAGTTATTTTGAAAATAAGTTAAAAATTTTGAAATAAAAATTAAATTAAAAATTTAAAAAACCCCCCCCGCAAAAAAGTAAAGCGGACGTTTAAAAAGTAAAAAATAATACCTTTCGTTGAGCCATCAAATTCATTTCAGAAATACCTATATATATTTTAATTATCGAAATCGATGGATGGCACGATAGGGTTTGCTCATTAAAATGGCGCTATAATGTCGCGTCGGGGTACCGCTTTAGTGAATCAGACCCTTCATTTGGGTCTGATTCACTAAAGCGGTACCCCGACCTATATATATTTTAATTATCGAAATCGATAGGGTCTGATTCACTAAAGCGGTACCCCGACGCGACATTATAGCGCCATTTTAATGAGCAAACCCTATCGTGCCATCCATCGATTTCGATAATTAAAATATATATAGGTATTTCTGAAATGAATTTGATGGCTCAACGAAAGGTATTATTTTTTACTTTTTAAACGTCCGCTTTACTTTTTTGCGGGGGGGGTTTTTTATAAATTAGAATAAGTTTAATTTCTCTTTTACTTGTGAATATCCCTCACACACAGGTAAGCGTTTTAAAAATACAAATTTTTTACGGTCTGTTACTTACCGTCGGTCGAAACTTGTAATGATGTAATTTGAATTTAATTTTGGCCCAGAATTAATCCCTCTGAGGAAGGCCAGTTTCTTGTACTGATTTTAGCCTTGACTACCAAATCAATATCCTTTGCTTCATACAAAAAAAAACTTTGTTTTACAGTTGAACCAACCGGCCAGGCGTCCTCTTTCGTCACAGATATGCTGAGCTATCTATCAGGAGTATTAACTTCATTGGAACAGCTACCTGAGAGGGCTAGGTAAGTGAAGATAATTTAATGTAGGTTTGACCAATTAATACGGACCGTCGACGGATATATACGTGCCTTTAAATTAGTGACCGAAACTTTATGTGTGTGTGAATAACTTTCCCCTAAAAGAACCCATATGAATTCTCAAAAAAAAAATTCAAAAAACCTGTCTATTCAGGTCATATGGAGAAGCGATTTTATTTTGTTTTCTTTATATTTCGACTTCGACTGTTATAACGGGATGTGAATCTCTCTTGAACTACTTTTCCCAAGCATCGCCGAAAAAATGTACATATTTTTAACCGGTTTTAAATAAAAGAGAATCTCAATTAGACTGTTTTTTGTATATTTGTTACGCGATAAGTCGACCTATTTTCAAAATTCTTTTTTGTTCGATTTTCAAAATAGTGCTGAGGTCATCCCAGACACATTTTAAAGAATTTATTTTAGGGCTTTTTGAAAAAAAAAATATTAATTAAGGCATTCAGTCACGTATTCGCAAAATTTGTACGCTGAGGTGGATATTTTTTCAAAATTCATCTTTTGTACATACAGCAGCATATCGGGCTATACATGTTGATCTTGACGTCGCTCTTATCTCGTTCGTAATAGCGCCGGCTTTCGTAGTGCAAATGGGTAGCCTGACGTGCTGCTTTTTGTACCTTTGATCTAATTTACCAGGTCTCAATCCTTTTCATCATCAGGGTAGCAGCAGTCCGAGCGGCCACCGACCGCATAGCGACTCGCCTCCGCAATTTACTCCTGGACCCAGCTGTGAAGCAGATCTCGTCTGGAGCCCTATACCAGTTAGACCTGGATGTTATCCAGTGCGAGCAGTTCGCTGCTGCGGAGCCCGTGCCAGGGCTACGGGAGGGGGAGCTGCTGGAGTACTTCGCTAGCTTGAGGTAGGCCTTGGCTTTTGGTCTTCCTATCGTGTAGGTAAAGTCAAGTGTGTGGACTTTGCCTATTCTGGTGTCAGAGTTTTCAAACCGCCAAATGGCTTATGACTTGATTTTAACGACTGTAACAGGGGGGTGTCACTCCTTTGTTTAGTCATGTTCGCGCGGCGGGCATACTGAGTATGCAGCGAGCGCGGGCTGCTACTCTCCGCGCGCGTGAGCCGCGCTGGTCGCGTGTTGAACTAAATAATAAGTGTACCTATTTATTAACAATATTAAAACCAGACAGAAACACGTTTTTCCATCACAATAGTCTGTAGGTTTCTGTAGTTTATTAGTAGGTTTTTAGGCTAGGTATCAAATAACATGTTTGGTTATGTTATCTTGTGTTTTTACCTACTACACTTCCTAACTAAAGTTACTCTTGATTTTATAAGCATTGTTATCTTACTTATTAATTTCAATAATAATTTTACTTCTAAATCAGCGGCAAGTGTTAACCCTGAGCTCTCGTCGCGAACGCGGCATCGAGTCGGCGGTGCGCAATAGAATATGAACGCTAGCGGCCGACTATAAGTTTCAATTTCTCTTGCAAGCCTGTGCCGCTTGCAATAGTAGGCAAATTTTTATGCCTAAAGTTGACTTTTGTTAGAGAGTGACTATTATTTATTCTGTGACTGTAATCAATCGACAGTAGGTCAGCGCCTGCTTAACGTGCCCTCCGAACCCTTGTGATAAATTGCCACTTAGGTCGCCCATCATGTTCCCTGCCTCTGTGTAGTTGCTTAACCTCACTGATCAGTTGAGAGCAGCGAGCGCCATTGGGCTGCGAGGTACGAGGTAGGCTTTAAGGAAAACACTGAAGACTTGTAGCTACAGAAGACCGGACCGTTTTGCTAGCACAGTACATATCAAACAAATGTAAAAATTTTTGTGAATAATTTATAACATTGTGTACCTATCTATAACAATTCTTTTGTAAGTTTGTTATGTTCGTTTTAGCAAACAAACGAGTAAAATAAATAAATTTTGACTTGGTGGAACCCGCTATTTTTAACCCCCATCAAAAAAGAGGGCTATTATTTTTATGTGTGTGTCAAATAAGTTTGTCATGTGTATATCTGTGTCTGTCTGTGGCATTGTAGGGCCTACACGGATAGACCGATTTCGTTTCTGTTTTAGTTTTGTTTAAAAGCTGTCGTGATCTATATATAATTATATTGTATATATATATATATATATATATATATATATATATATTTTTGTATTAGGTAGAGTCTTGTAATTGCAACTAAAAATATTGGAGTCCATAAGTTACCACATGATAATTTTGTATTCATAAGCCAAATTCATTTTTTAAGATTTTCGTTATTAAGTAAATTTTAAGCAGATTTATATAACCCGTCCCGGCGGGTAATTGCAACTAATTGCTTTTTTATTTTATTTTCTGTTAGTGGAGTTACCGTTAAATTGAAAAAATATGCCTAGTTCAATAGTTCATAAGACTTTGAAATCTAAGCCCCAAGGCTTAGATTACCAATAATAAGCTTCAATTTTTCCCAAAATCACTTTTTAGCCGTGAGATAGGTAATTGCAACTATTTGCTTATAAATAGTGCTGGGAACCTGGTTGTGGTTTTATCGACTGACAAAGTAGTAAAAAAGAAATACAGAAATACAGTTTTAAAAATATTTATTATTGACCGTAATCAACGAAAACGAAACTTAAAATACTCACTTCTAAAGTGTAATCACAGTAGGTAAACTTAACATTTTTGCTATCAAGATTTTTACTTCCTTCGGCGTTAACGGAAATCCACATTTCTCCATTACATGGAGATGAGAAGCCACTTTAGTTTCCCATTCTTTTGACAATTCAGTCGGTCTGCCAGGCGTTTGCTGTTTGGCGCCGCGTGTCCCATATAACCGGTGAATAATTGTTGACCTTGGTATTCCATATCTTTTGGAGGCTTCATAACTATTCTTTTTTTTTGCCGTAATTTTTCGACTGCTTCTATAAGATCACCTAAAGAATACTTCGTCTCTTTCCTTCGATTATATTTTGGCATCTACAAAATAAAATAACCAGATACTAAAAAAAAGTAAATAAAAAAATTTAAACGGCTTCAGAAACTAAAAATGGAAAAATAAGATTTACCGACTGATCTATTTGAAGTCGATACCTACCTACCAATTCAATTTAGCATTATAATAATGGTATCGACTATTTGCTACGGACTATTTAACTACTGCTTAATATGGATAGTATCACTGTCGATAAAATAGTTTTATCGTATTAGTTATTTTCACTGTCCCATCACTATCATTATAATACTTCATACAAAATCGGTCATATAAATGCAACTAACCTAAAAATTTAAAAATAGTTACAATAACCTGCCCTTTGATTTTTAGTCAGGTAAATGTAACTGGACCCATAACTTGGACTAGATTTATCGTGGAATGAAACAAATACGTACAAAACCACTTACCGTGATAGATCTATAGCTCCTTCTATGAAAAACTTTCCAAACACCAGACAAAACCGAAATTAAAAATTATTCCGCTCAGCATGTACTCCGCGTCACTCCGAACAAAATGGCGGTTTGACAAAAAAGTCACGTCATTCACATAGTTCAATAGCTATCAACGCCATCTTTATTTTTTCATGGGGACTAAGGATAAAAGAATGATACTACGCTTGACGTAGTTTGAAACCACCCTGATAGATGGAGTTATTTATAATAGTTGCAATAACCCGATAGTTGCAATTACAAGACTCGACTTTAAAAAACAAAATTATATTTTTTTTAAACACACTCAACACTAAGGTTTTCCCTTGTGTCGTGGGTCCCTTGGAACACACATAAAGACAAACACAAACACCCATGACCCGAGAACAAACATCTGCTTTTTACACAAATGTTTCAGCAAATGTTTGTTTTGTTTATCAAAATTGGTTCAGTTATACAAAACTTTTAATAAGTGATGACCTGCTACAATTCGCCATTTTCACCTTTTGCAATCCGGTATTTCGACCTGCTGGAATCTCCCATTTTGACCCGCTGTTTAATCTCCCATAACAGAATAAATAATAGTACTAACGCACAGAAGTCTCACTCCCTAAAAAAAGTCAACTTTAGGCATAAAAATTTGCCTACTATTTATTGCAAGCGGCACAGGCTTGCAAGAGAAATTGAAACTTATAGTCGGCCGCTAGCGTTCATATTCTATTGCGCACCGCCGACTCGATGCCGCGTTCGCGACGAGAGCTCAGGGTTAACACTCGCCGCCGATTTTGTGGTAAAATTATTAATTAAGTAAGATAACAATGCATATAAAAGAGTAATTAGGAAGTGTAGTAAGTAAAAACACAAGTTAACATAACCAACCATGTTATTTGATACCTAGCCTACATACCTACTAACTACAGACACCTACAGACTATTGTGATGGCAAAACGTTTTTCTGTCTGGTTTTAATATAGTTAATAAGTAGGTCCACTTATTATTTAGTTGAACACGCTCTCGCGCTGATGTCAGCCCGCGCTCTGCACACTCAGTATACCGCCGCGAGAACATGACTAAACAAAAGAGTGACACCCCCCTGCTCCCATTTCGTCCTGATGGAATGGGAGTTCGCTTAACCTCACTGATCGATTTTGGACAGTGAGTCACTAGGCTACGAGTACCACTAAGTATGTCTGTCTGCTGGTAGTAAGGTTCAAATCAGAATGAACTTGGCCCTTTCACTTGGGGCATTGACGCCCAGTTGCAGAAACGACCACTAAAGTTAATGCTGCTTAAGAGGATCGTCTCAGTGTTTTTCCCCATACAAACGGCGTCAATGGATTCCATCCCCTAAACGTCAACGGATCCCTGTGAAATTTGAGACTAAAAGTCAGCATTTTTTGCCAAAAAAAATCTCAACATTTAAGAGGTGACTGTTGAAAAACTAAGAACAATTTTCGAAAAAGCGTACGAACCTCGTTTATACGCTTACAAATCGATAGAGACCAAAAATGTACGATATCATTAGGAATTCATTGACGCCTAAACTCATAATTTTGGAAATAAAACTCGGCATTTCGCCGGAAAGCTACAATTGTCCCTTACGCACAAGTTTGAGGCGCGTGGTCGACATCGAGACAGCATGAAAAACAAACTGAGACGCTGCTCTTAAATCATACAGTTACTTTCTATCTTGTTGACGTGAACTATAATGGCATTACATTTAAAGGTATTACAAAAGGAGACTCAAGTGTTTATTGTCTCTTTCTCCCACTATCAATATGACAAAGACGACTGCTACTCAAGTACAGATCAGAGTCTGAGTCGCGTTCTGAAATACGGTCCTATGTTTACTACCGTACTGTAGTAATTACCCTGTATTAAGTAACTAACACGTGTTAAAACCCACAGGCAACTCCTAGACCTAATAACGGGCTGGGATTGGTCCTCATACCTCCATGACATCGGAATAGACGGCGGCAAGTACGCCCTTGTCACACCACGCGACGCAGCCACGCTATTAGAGAAGTTAAAAGAAGCAGAGTCAAAGTCTTCCGTCTTCTCTGTCCTGAAGAAGAACGAAAGAGATAGAAGGAAGCTTCTCGATACAGTTTTGAAGCAGCTGAAGCAATTGCAGAATCAGGACGGGTCGTGAGTTTGTAATAGCTAAAGTTGTTAAAAGAGTTGCTTAAAAAAAATGGTTTTTAAAGTCTATACCTACGAATTGGGTCCCTTCAAAGTTGGGAAAATTATTTATAGTCCAGGAAAACTGTGGTGGGCTTGTATGGCGGAATGGAAATAATTATTAATAGCCGAATTTTTATTTTCAAGAAATAGATTATAGTCTAGCAATCAAGTTTTAATAAAATTCAACAAATTTCAACAAAATACGTTTAATGTATTTTAAAGTTTCGAAAAGTTTTTATTTTTCTTCAGTTTTTTAAGTAAAAAGTTTGCAAATTTTGTGCTTTGTCTCTTAGCATAATAAAATCAAATACAATCCACCGAAACAACGCAGGTAGTCTTTATTTTAGGCTCATACCCAAGACAGCCATTTAAGAAGACTGATTTCGATCGGTATTTATTTTCCGCTGGATTCTTATATATTCATTTATTTTACAAGTCTGCTTGTTGCGTAGCATACATATATAACTATTATTAATTTTGCCTAAAAGCCTATACCTTTTTTGTTCCATAAAAAATATTAGTTGGATTCGTACATGGCTGTTAAAAATTATGTAAAGATGTAATGTTTAAAAATTCTAGCTATTACTAATTAACGTTTTGCAAAACTGTAATTTTACTGGAGTATTATCCTGTAGAATCGAATGATAGACATTTCTCCATATTAAAAGGTGAAGAAATTAGAAAATAAATTATTTGAATCAGTTTATTGAAATACAATGGATGGATAACATGAACGGTGCTAAAATAAAATATAAAAATATATGAGAAATCCTTTTGTAATTATTAACTAACAATGTAGTGATAGTATTGCATTTATAGTTACTAGCCTTCATTCATATTCAATGTTTCATTAGTTATTAATTAATAGCAAGGGTAATTTATTTCAGTATATTATGTAAATCAGGAAAAATAAAGTTTTTGGTTATTGCGAATATTTGCGTTATTTTTTCTAATCCTACGCTGTGGGGCTTGTGGGGCTAAGATCGATCGAGAAGCCGATGAATGAATTCATGTTTATTTTTGACCAATGCAGTTCAGCACCCGTATTCTACTCTACACCATTCGATTCGAAACTGACGCACGGAAAATCTCAGTGCATCCCTCTCTTGCGGTATTTAGATGACAGTGACGGGTATAGTCTTGTCGAATATCGAAACATAGGCTGTAAGTTAGCGGTTTGAAAAAAATCGTGTTGTTAAATGTGAAAATATTTGATAAATTATGTACAGAGGCGTGCGCATCAGGTTACTTGCGAAGCCGTCCTTTTGAAATTTTACATTGCAAAGCCGTCCTTATTGTAGTGGCACAGAGTGCACGCAATGTTAACCTGATGTACGGCTCTTTGTACCTACCTATAAACGTTCATTTATTTTATTATTTGCTTGGTTAGATATACCTACATAGCTAAGGAAGGATCACAGGTAGAGTCATGATAGCATGTAATGATTAGAGCTCATAAACTCGTCATAAACTGGTTGCAGAGCTTGACCTTGCTCCCGTATATATATCGCGATAAGTTGAAGATAACATCAGCTTTGCGGTTTGCCTTTGCGCAATCGTATGACAGCTTTTATCAGCTTGTCGGCCATTGTTTTGTTTGATTGTATTTTAATTACTTTCGATAGTTGTGAATTGTGATTATATCTAGATTAACTGGTTATACTGATGACGGATTTCAACTGAACATTGCTACGTGCTTGTAAAATCCCTTTTTTAAATAATAAGATTAGAAATTAAATGATACAAGTAATAAGTTTCTTAAAAGTATGTCACAATATTTTCACCAAAAAGTACCAAAAATATATCCTTAGGCGATCAAAAATAAGGATGTAAATTAGCAGAAATAACTGAACAACTGTCCCCAAGCACAGAATAAATAATTAAGTACCCCAAGGAACATAAATCATAATAATTATGCCTTTTTTCGCTTAGGTATGTACACATACACAACTTGTGCGATCAGATGATTGCCTTAGTATGAAAAGTCGGTATATTTTTTGAGAATTCCACTACGAACCCCTTGGAAAACGTTGTTGAGTTTCACCTGAAGTTTCGCTAACAAGCTGAAGTCCATATGCTTATCAAAATCTATGAAAATTTATTAGTGCATTGGAAATCTTTAACCAAAAAAATTTATTTTTATCGATTGCTATAAATTTTTAAAAAATATTGTCTTCATATCGGCCCGGATGTCTTATGGCTAACAGGTTGGACTTAGGTACTATGTAAGTTCGATCCCCAGTGCTGCCATATACCAATGTCTCATGTTCCGAGTTATAAAACCGATGCTCTTACATTGAGGGAAAACATCTTGAGGAAAATTGCACATTAAGGAGATTAAATATATAGGGCAAAACTTGGTTAATCGGTGATAGTTGAACTTTATTTTTCGATCAGATATATACAGGGCTTTAGGTAAATCACTTTCAACCTCTCGGGTAGTAAATCAGTCCATGAAACTGAACAACTTTCCCAAGGACCAAAGGTCGGAATACAAAAAATTTTTTTTTTGTTCCCATACAAACTGAGTCAGCTAATAGCGCATTTTGTATGGGAAGTCAATACTTCGACCTTTGTTCCTTGGGAAAGTTGTTCGTTTTCATGGACTGATTTACCACCCGAGAGGTTGAAAGTGATTTACCTAAAGCTTTGTATAACAGAAAAATTGCGAAGTTAGAGTAAATTAAATTGCCCGCAACAGTAAATGCCTAAAAATTTTGCAAATACTGAACTTTTCATACAAATAACATTTTATAATATAAAATGCGACCTAAAATAGAGGACGAATTTAAACTATCACTCAATTATGGCATATCACTGATTAGCCAAGATTTGCTATATGTAAACATGAAAACATGAAGACCCGTTGACCTTACTTCATACTCAAAGCCTTACGCACGTTCGCGCACGAATCATCCACCGTGTACGCACATCTCACATCGCACATAGTGTATTGTGGTTGGTTGGTGGCCTATATTATTGTGCTCTTTGGCAACATGCCATAACGCAGGTATGTATGTAGATAAATTGTAGAGTAGGTAAACCATTTTCAATTCAATTTAATTCAATATTTTATTGCTCTCATAATGGTAACATAGGTGGAAATTTAAGATTACATCACATTATAACCCGGTAGGGCACGAAAAAGTTATAAAGAGATCGGTGGTGGCTAGTAACCTTGTCTATTGATCTAAAGGTTGCGGATTCCTGACCAATCTATGTTTATAAAAGATTTTCAAGTTTTTGTGAGGGGCTGGGTGTTAATGTTTTGTATGGATTTACAAAAAAAATCTGATATCTCTTAGGTACAGAACAGCACAGAGTTTACGCGCGGGTACACCTGATATGCGACCCTCTGTACCTATAGTACAAGCTTTACTTATGGATGAGACGTCGCTGCGTAAGTTGTCCAAGAAAATGTATTATATAATTTATTTACTATGCGAATACTTTAACAATCTAATAGCACGCACGAATCGCTTGACAAGTGTGCCCATACTTTATATTTATTACAGCTAAGAGAACAGCCACTTTTACTATATCGAAGCACTTTGTTCCCTTTTAATAGGAGCGATATTAGAAAACTGTTGCGATCGTTGGACTCTTGACTATGTCTTGGTACACTGATTTTACATCGAAGCAGTCGTGAGATCTTGGCTTGAAGCCCATGTTGCTTGTCCTGTTTCATTTAGTTCCTTTACTGTTCATTAAATTTCTATTAACCACTGCACTGACAAAAAAGATGGGTGTTATTAAGTTTGACGTATGTCTGTGTATCTGTTGTGGCATCGTAGCTCCTAAACGAATGGACCGATTTGAATGCGGTTTTTCTGTTTGAAAGCTGACGTGATCGAGATGGTTCTCACTTTATTTGATCAAAATCGTTTCAGCCGTTTAAAAGTTATAATCAATCGAATGTCGGGGGGTTATGATTTTTTTAAAAGAGTTATTTCAAACAGTACCACTTGTCTGTTACAAGTTAGCGACTCTTATAAGTAGGTAACAGGAAAATAAAGCGTTTAAAAATACTTACGAAAAAGGTTAGCTACGTTCCGTACGCATTTTTAAACGATACATTAAACTAGTTGTAGTTTTTACTATATGTGTTATGTTATCTCTAGTTTTATATATATTCTTTATTGCACAAACACAGTAGAAAAATTTCACATAAAAAATAGTGTACAAAGGCGAGCTTATCTCTAGAAGAGATCTCTTCCAGCCAACCTAATTGGTGAGAAATAGTGTACGAGACGGGAAGAGAGAATTGCGCACAACGTAAGAAAATACCAAATAAGAGAAGGGCTTATATTATTAATACTTAAATATAATGAAATAAAAATAATATATATATACTAACATATATAATACATATAAACGAATATAGTAAATCATATATACATAATATATAATTTGCTCATTACAGTTGGGACAGGTAGTATTCTTTGACTCTATTTTTGAAGGAATGTATAGATGGACTGGACTCTCTTGTATAGCTGTCGGGAGTTTTCCTCCCGGGACTTCGTTCCCGTGGGAATTTGGAAAAAATATGTAGCCTATTTTACTCAGCGATGATGTAGCATTCTAATAGTGAAATAATTTTTGAAATCGGTCCTGCAGCTCGAGTACGATGGTTATAGCGCGTGTAATGCGCCGCGGTCCTTTGTCAAAATGTCAACATTGACAACGCCAGAGCCTTTGCGCGGGACCCTCGCGCAATCACAGTGAAGTTTCAGCGTCAGCTGAGTGGCGCGCCGCGCTAGTTTGTCGCCATCGTGCTCGAGCTGCAGTAGTGAGTTTATGCTTTACAAACATACAAAAATACAAATCTTTCCTCTTTATAACATACTTGTATGAAAAAAAAATCTAGTTAATTTCTTGTTATACAGGCTTATAGACAAATGTAGACTCAATACATAAGTAGAGTTATTATTATTATTATTATTTAACTCTTTATTTGCACACACATAAATATAAACTGACAAAAACAAACAAAAATAAGAAAGTGTACAGAAGGGCGGCCTTATTGCTAAAAAGCAATCTCTTCCAGGCAACCTTGGGGTAGAGGAGAAATAATAAGAAGGTAAAAACAGAAGCGGGTGGTGCAAATATTAATGATTAAAAAATAAATAAATAAAAATAAAAACTTAGTAACTATTTAAAATACGTAGAAATAGAAATCAAATATAAGTATATAAAATAAATAGAAGTATATACCTACCTATAACAATATATATATATATATATATATATATATACATACATACATAGCGTAAACAAAAGGACGAGAGAAAGACCAGTTGATAAAATAAAAGACAATTATATCTTAAGGAAAGGAGAGTTCCCAGTACTTAGTGTTTTTACTTTTCTAATAACCTCAAATACAATAATATTAAATGTTGGTTCTAATCTATGTGCTACTTACCATCTAACACTGACTCGTAAGACCTAATTAAGTCAGACGAATCAGACCATTCAGAATTAGTCATAGTACTAACAAAATATTTCGCCAAACCAAGGTCCAGAGTATTTAGTAAGTACCGGTCCGCCTACATCCGTGACCCGTGGGAATGAAGATCTAAATACGCGTATACATAAATACATATTTGTTACCGCTTCAATGACAGACTCTACTATTATCCTTATGAACTCTTCGGGTTAAGTAGTAGCATTTCTTTCAACGCGCGTAGAGAGTTTTGACTCATAAGATTTTAATCTGTACAATGTTGTTTTGTGGACTTGTAAAGCCAATGTGAAACATATTTTTTTTGCCTCCCTTCGAAACACGAAGGGGATATAGGCCATAGTCCACCACGCTGGCCCAATGCGGGTTGGTGGACCGCTCGTCTTTCGAAAATTAATTTTTCTTGGACGGGCAGGTTTCATCACGATGTTTTCCTTCACCGTTGAGCAAGTGATAATTAGAAATTTGTACATAAATCCGTAAAGACGAATTTAGTGGTACAGGCTCGCACCAGGATTTGAACCCGCGATCTTCGGATTACAAGTTTCGCTCATTACCAACTGGGCTGTCACCGCTGGGCCGGGCGAAACATTATGCCACCGGAAAACTGCAAAAACTGTAATATTACAATTTTGCTTGTGTAACTATAATCTCTCGCGATATTAAAATTTGCCTGGTAAAACTTTAAGGGCCGCCAGCATATACTTAATTAGGATAAGTAAGGTCATGTTAGGTTAGGTTAGGCTTTTTTAGGTTCAGTTAGGTTTGGTTGCATTAATATTATAAAAAAGTCCATTAATGTGAAAAAAATGGGTTAGTTCACATAGTACTTCTAAAGTTTATTTTAAATCAAAAATTAGATCAATGTTGCTAGATCTCCAAAAACAAACATGCTCCTAAAAAACCACCCAATCTACCAATTTACCTATTATACATTATACTTAATTAATACTTATATTGACATAATTTCCATTCTTTCTTACCTTTTTACCCATTAATTCTTATACAACATACCTACTTACTCTACATCACCTTACACTCTCTTCTACTTCAAATCACCTTCACTGCCAGTCTTGCTAAAACTACATCTAGGTCCTGACGGAAGATCAGCGCTGTAGTCTTTGTCTGCAGCATAATGCTGAGTCAGCGCCTTTTCACTCCTGTGACACTCAGTGTCGTCTGATTCTTACTATTTTTTTATTCTTATTTTTTTAACTTTTTCTTATTGATTAGTTTATGTGTTTTGATGGGTGTTATTGGAGTGAATAAAGCTGTTATCTATCTATCTACCGAGAGTTTGTAATCTGCCCAGTCGGGGCAAACATTTGTGTAAAAAGCAGATGTTTTTTCTCGGGTCATGAGTGTTTGTGTTTGTCTTTATATTTGTCTTTATGTGTGTTCCAAGGGACCCACGACACAAGGGAAAACCTTAGTGTGGGCCTTTGAGTGTGTAGCGGTTATTTTATTTATTTTTACTAAGTCAAATTACAATATTACGTGTTTGACAATGTTACGGTGACGCATACATTTATGTTAAACCCGTATTTAGAAAGGGCTGAACCTAGTTGCAGTTAGGGCTAAAGCTAGGGCTGTGAATTTTTTCAATCAGCAGACAGATTCGGGACCATCCATAAATTACGTCACACGAATTCCATGATTTTTTGACCCCTCCCCCTCCTTGTCACATTTGTAAGACTCCCCCCTCCCTAGCGTGTCGTCACATATTTTGCATATTTTCCATTTTTTGTAATTTTTTAATAAAAGCAGTACTTAATAGTGTTGTTATTTTTTTGGGAACTCAAAACTCACTATCTCAACCAAAGTAAAAACGTAAAAAGAGTGCTGGGACTGAGGAAGTTAAGTTTGTCGTTAAAAGTTAACGCGTTTTGAAATGTGAAGTCACGAAACTTATGACCCCTCCCACCCCCTTGTCACACAATGCCACACTTTGTCGACCCCCTCCCCTCCCCTTAACGTGTGACGTAATTTATGGATGGTCCCTTGCACTAAACAACTGCTTTTTTTCTTCTAAGATATTAAAGAAACTATCAGGCGCCTCCTTAACAATACAAATACAATAAACAAACGTAATAAAACGTAACGTGAGAAATAACACAACAACCGGTAGCCGAGATACGTTATACAATGTTATAGATAAATATTAAATAACAATTAGCACGTATTGTATGGTGATGGATGGGAGGTCGTTGGGTTATGGATGAGCTGATCACTTCCGAGTTCCATTCTCATACTTAATGAGGATCTACTTTTGAGATTAAGCGCTGTTTTACACAAGCGACGTGGCACGGCGGCGGCGCGGCGATCTAAGCAACGTAACATGAATCTTAATAGCTACTCAGCAAAGGTTTTTTTACCGAAAATAGAAACACGAAGAGACATCCGCCACCTGAAGACGGAGCGCGGACGAAAAAACCCTTGCTCCGTAGCTATTAAAGATTCATTTTAAGTAGCTTTGACTGCAGCGCCGCGCCGGCGCCGCCGCCGCGCCAGGTCGCTTGTGTATATCTAATCAGCGCCGATATAGTTATCGTCGCAGTTTTGTGTTGAGCGCAAAAGATCTTCGTACACCCTTGGAACATGCACAAAGACAGATGCGAAGAATAAACATCTGCTTTTTACACAAATATTTGCCCCAACCGGGAATCGAACCCGAAAACCGTCGATCAAGAGGCAGTCAGCGTCAGTCGACCAAAATGATTCGATTAAGTATATTACTATTCCGTCGAAATGCGAGATAGAGCCGACAAAAACTTGCTGCCGCATGCCGCCCCGCTGCCGTCATCCACCACTCTGAGCTGTGGCCAGTATGGGTGCCCTATTGGGGCCTTGATTTATCAATAGTCACAAATCAAACACGTAATTTCAAAAGTAAATACGACCACCTTCCAAAACTGTTTTAAACTTTGGTAAACTCAATTGATCTGGTTTCACCCTCGTAGGCGTATGTATGAAATAATACAAGTTTAAGATTCCTTAAAAGTGAGTCGAAGGCCGGTTCACTTAACTAAATTATTATTGAAACAAATACCCAGTGATAGGCCCACGCCTACAGTTGAACTGTGTAAGGTTGCTGTCTATTCATTATGTTATGGATTGGATTTGTGATTTGCATCTTAAGTCTTGGCTTATCTTTGAGGTCACATTTGAAAGTTGGTGCTAGTCCTTAGATAAATTCTAGATATGCAATAAATAATTGTCAATCTAGGTCGAACGAATTGTCCACGTTAAAAACGTAAGAGTCAACCGACTTCAATCGCAACAGTGCCTATACTATCAGCAGATAACCACAAACCAAAATGTCATCGTGTATAAGTAACAAACATACGAAAAAATAAAATTTGTATTTATTAACTTTTTTACTTACTTATTACTTACTTATAATGCGGTGATAGCCCAGTTGGTAATGAGCCAGACTTGTTATCCGAAGGTCGCGGGTTCAAATCCTTGTGCGAGCCTGTACCACTAAATTCGTCTTTTCGGACTTATGTACGGATTTCTAATTATCACTTGCGTAACGGTGAAGGAAAACATCGTGATGAAGCCCGTCCGTCCAAGAAAAAATCGTTTTCGAAAGACGAGCGGTCCACCAACCCGCATTAGGCCAGCGTGGTGGACTAAGGCCTAAATCCCCTTCGTGTTTCGAAGGGAGGCTCGTGCCCCTCGGTGGGGACGTATAAGGGCTGGTAAGATTACTTACTTATCCAAGTTCTAGTTCACTTCCCTCTTTGTGACTCAGGTTGGGCTTAAAATCAGCTTGCTGTGCCCACACCCTTTCCACCCTGCCTTTGAAAATGTTTGCTTGTATGTTTGTAACAATATTGTGTATGGAATAAAGGATTCTGTATCTGTAAAAAAATATACTTATACAGTCGAATTGATAACACTCCTTTTTTTCATGTAGGTAGGTTACAATGACAACTAAGTTAAGTCCTGCCATTATAGGCTCTCATTTTTAGTTCCATGTTGTATCCGATGCAATATTGAAGTCTCTCCTTTTAAGTGAGCTCAAGCAACGTACACAGAAGCAGGGAACCTGATCGCTGACCAAGGTGGCAACGAGCGTTTCCTGGCTTCGGAGGGCACGTTAAGCAGTCGACCCCGGCTGTTGTCGATTGACTAAAGTCGTTAAACCCAAGTCAGATACAATTTGGCGGTTTAAAAACTCTGACACCAAGGTTAGCTAAGTTCGCCACAGACTTGACTATACCTACACGATAAGAAAACGAAGAACTTTTTAGTCTTATTATAGTCACAGAACAAAGCTGCAAATCAGAAAAAGGTTCCTGGTAAATGGTCACTAATGGTCACCCATCTTAGAAGCACCTCTTCATGTGCGTAACCTCATAAATCGATTATCAAACAGTAAGCGCCGCTAGGCTACTTATAACTTAACATAGATGTATGTATGCTATGGCCGTGTGGTGATCGGTTAAGAATAACACCACCCCATCTCTTTCCGTGGGTGCCGTAAGAGGCGACTAAGGAAACACAAATGAGACCTGCCTCCTAGTGATCCATCCCAGGCAACGACACTTCATTTTTGTCTGAATCTGAGGTGTCGTCCTATGGTCTCATGCCGTGTGGTAGGCTCTGTAAAGGGCCGTCTGGTTCGCGACCACCCTTCTACCGAAGTCCGACGCCAAACAGCTTGCTGTGTTCCGTCGGTGCGTGGGAGTACCAGTGCCTTTATAGGCGTTTTCTGGGTTAACTCGCTCCATCGTCGACCTCATCTTTGACCTTTATGGTCAAGATTGAGGTCAAGAGTTAACCCATCTTATAATAATAAAAAAATGTGGGGCACTGGCATGGCGCCTCATGTCTCGGCTGTGTCAACATGTGACAAATCAGCTCCGAAGACAAAAGTCGTCCTTGAACTGACAATGGTCCTCTCTATTTAATTGCAATTATTCCGACACATCGAGATTAGTACTGAACCCGTATCAGGAAAGGCGGGGTCTGTGTTATAAGTTGACAGAGACGAATTTAATAATGTTTTAGGCTCTGTTCATTAAAGTTAAAGATTCTTTAAATAAATGCTGTCCTTGTTAACGTCATTAAGACAGACAGAATGATATTATGTAACATTAACTTAACAGACATTTCTGTTTTTTGCACAACCAAAGTTACAAACATTTAATAGTAGATTAAGCAACAAGGGGATAAAACAGTGTATTATGTCACGGGCAGCATATTGAATCCTGAGCGAAATGAAGGATTCTGTAGTTCATTCCCGAACGTAGTGAGGGAATTAAGATGTTAATTCCCGAGCGGAGCGAGGGAATTATGTTAAGAATCCTGAATGAAGCGAAGGATTCAAGTCTGCCCAAGACTAAGACACTTTTATCCCCGAGAAGCTTACTCTACTTTATACACCTACTGTGAGGTTAAATAAAAAAGAAATCATAAATTCATCCCATCAATAATGTTTTGAGCCTCCGTTTCTATGTCAGAGTCGCTGGAATTACCTACATACTGGTCTTTTTTTTTAGATTTATTAAAAAAGCTTACCAAACAATTTAGTAATTCGCGGTAAAAATCACAGATCCAAAATCACCGACGACGTTTTCTTATAATATTTAGTTCCGAAGGCAAAGGAAAGTCAATAGCTAAGACATACAGCCAAGTTTTTATACTAAATATTTTTCATAAAAGTAAAATCTCTTTGATGTGTCAAATTTTATAGTTAAAATCTCCTTGGACCAAGGAAGTTAAGCCTTCAATAGCTTTGTTTTTTTTTTCAAAATTATTTTTGATAGAAGTTTTTGTTGAAATTTTGGCGTTCCATATTTAAATGTCATTAATGCCCAAGGGAAGTTCCATACAATTTTATTTCTCTTAAGCTTTAATGGCTTACTTTTAAATATAGAATACTTGACGTATAATACGTGCTCCAGATGCAGGTGGTGTATAAAAAAATATATAATTTTTATTTTTATTGGTGACAGTTTTGGCTTATGGTATTCCAAAGAATGCATTCTATAATTTCACACATTTCTGATACAGGCAATGTGTGAAATGAATTTTAAAAAGTTGACGTATTTCATGCTGCAATACGAAAGTTTTAGCTGTGTAGTTCCAGATAATATCTCAAGTAAGTAGGTACTGTGGAGACTCTATCTCCAGGATATTAATCTATTTTGAACGCCTTTAGCAAAAGGTTCGATATTCAAACTGATCCTGGTCATTTCGTGCCTTTTGACATTTGACGCATTCTTTCCCGCGCGAGTCAGGTTCCTCAATAAATCAATAAATGCTTTAAAAGTGAAATTTTGCCTTTTTCTGGTCTCCATCAGTCGTTTCCCGCTACCAGCTCCCTCTGAGCTACGCAACTATACACCTACATTGACTGCCAATCGCCCTCATCATATGGCATATACCAATCGAACCCGAAACCTGTCCCACACCTGCCAGCTTGCGACACCACCGCTCCACATACGACAACTCGCGATCTGCACTTACATATATACATGTGGGTAATTGCAAAACCTAACCAAATCCTTGGACAGCCAAAATGTTTAACCAAAATGTTTTCATTTTTATTTTTGCTAAACGTTTTCAGTTTGTTTACACACCATGACATACCCTGCGTCAAAATTTACAAAAAACTTAAATCAAATCATGAATCATGATACTCGTACTTCCTAAGTACTTTAGCTACATCTTTAAAAAAAGGAAAGATTTGTATTTTTGTATGTAGGTACTTAACGAATAAACTTAAAAACTACTGGAAAAATTCTCAAAAATTCTTTCACCAATAAGAAGCTACATTATCCCTGAGTAACATAGGCTACATAATTTTTACGAATCCCCACGGGAACAAAGTCCCGAGCGGGATGCTAGTTAGACCACCCTCCTACCAAAGTCCGACGCCCAGCGGAATACTAGTCTATATCTATAGTATATATAAAGAGGAAAGATTTGATTGTTTGTTTGTTTGCATTGAATAGGCTCCGAAACTACTGGACCGATTTGAAAAATTCTTCCACCACTAGAAAGCTACATTATCCCCAATGTACATAGGCTACATAATTTTCCCGATTCCCCACGGGAATGAAGTCCCGGGCGGAATGCTAGTATATTATAAATGTATAAGTCAGAATGTATGGATGTTTGTTACTCTTTCACGCTCAAACGGCTGGACCAATTTTGATAAAATTTGACACTCTGGATTAACACATAGCCTACATAATTTTCTCAAATTCCCACGGGAACAAAGTCCCGGGCGAAAAGCTAGTAAAGAATAAGCTATCACTTGTAGAGGACTGCCATACACCAGTGCTCTGCGGTATCGGTATAAGCATAAACGAAATCCTATTGCTTTTAGTTCCATAATCGAACTGATTTTCAGGTTTTGACGGGTTTTTTTAAAAAATGTCACACTCTTTTGTAGTTTCTTGGTGGCTTCTGCCGCGCGGTTTAGGTTTCTCTACTGAAGTGCCTATTTCAAAGTGATTGTGCGACTTTTCCTCATTAGCTAGATCCCTGGCTACTCCCTCTGAGCTATGTCATAGATACAAAACTTATGACTGTACAAGTATAGGTACGCGTCCGCGGACCGGAGTGGGAGTGGTCCCACTTGTGGTCCATGGAAGCACCTGAAGTGGTCCGCGAAGCCATCCCAAAAATGTGAAATGGGACGAGTAGACACAAGCATTGAAAATGAGTGGCTGTCAGAGCCTTCAAGTGTTTGCTTTCGCTGGTACTGAGGATTCAGAAGCTAGTAAGTGAAGAGAAATTAAATTTTCAAAATAGTTGGTGGTCCGGGCAAAACAGATATTTTGTAAAATGGTCCCCCATTACAAAAAGGTTAAGGACCACTGTACTAAGGTATAGCTCGCTAAAGTTCGGTTTTATTGGAGACAGTTTTTGTGCCTATGATTATTCCTTACATTCTATCAGTTGCAACACTTGCAACAGTGTAACCGTGATTTATACGTCCTCACTCCCTTCACCGTATTTCGGATATCCTGCTCCTTTTGACTTCATTTGTGTTACCTTCAACAATAAATCAGGCGCTGTGTCATGTAAACCACAAAGTTGTATACTTTTTATTGTATTTTTAACAAACAATTGTCTACACAAACAATTCCAGTTCTTCACATACACAAATTACACTAATTGCCCTACGGTATTTGGATGTTTGATGATTGTGTAGAAGCGGCGTTCTAAAGTTTTGAATGAAATACTCTACGGCCCAAGGCCTATAAAACTCCTGACTCCTGAATAGTGGTCGTTAGATAACTGGGCGACCGTTATAGGGTTCCGTAACTCGAAAGGAAAAAACGGAACCCTTATAGGATCACTTTGTTGTCCATCCGTCCGTCTGTCTGTCAAGCCCCTTTTTCTCAGGAACGCGTGGAGGTATCAAGCTGGAATTTGTATCAAATACTCAAGTCTACTATCCCTGGAGTTGTGATAAAATCAAACTTCTAAGCCAACGCAATCAAAAGATACAGCCGTTTATGTCGCAAATTTCCGCAATTTCGACACCCACAAGGGAATCAAAACCCGTGACTTCCCGTGAACTCAGAATCTTGAAATTTGCTACGAAGCAACATCTTATAGCACAGATAAAGGAAAAATTGCGAAAACCGTTAATTTTTAGTTACATCATAAAATAAAAATATTTTTAATAGGTAATTTTAAACTTATTACTCCTTTCTTCATGAAATTGAAATTCATATCAAATACTCAGGTCTATAATACCTTTGAACAGGTTTGTACGGAACCCTCGGTGCGCGAGTCCGACTTGCACTTGGCCGGTTTTTTTTAACCAAGTTTAGCTCGTGAGTTACTGAAAATGCAGAACCCATCATGGCTGTTTTCTGAATAGACTTCTTTAGTCGATATCTGTGTATCTGTATATCCTAAGCGATTGGACCGAATTCTCTGCAGTTTTTTTTGTTTGAAAGCTGACGTGATCGAGATGTTTTTTTAGCTATATTTGTTAAAAAATGGTTTAGCGGTTTAAAAGTTATAAGAAATCAAATGTCGGGGGTGTCACAATTTTTTAAATTGTAAGTAAGTCCGACTCTTGTTATTAAATACTCAAAAAAAATTTGAAAACCTGGTTTGTCCCAAAAAAGATAGGTTCCAAGTCAAATTTTAAATTCTAAATGTTGCATAAAATTAAATGTAATGTATGTTGTCATTCATGTATGGACTTAAATTTATTAATTTGTGTAATTTCTTACTTATCCAAGTTTTTAGTTCACTTCCCTCTTTGTGACTCAGGTTGGGCTTAAAATCAGCTTGCTGTGCCCACACCCTTTCCACCCTGCCTTTCTAAATGTTTGCTATATTATGTCTGTGTTTATATTTTGTGTGAAATAAAGGAATTTGTATTTTGTATTTGTAAGTAAGTATTCAGTACGAAAACCACATGACTAAGAGTTTTGACCTACATCTACCTATTTCCTTGTTATAACCATGACATACCCAAACATGACAGTATCCTATAATAACTGACTCAACTCCGCTAGTATGACAGCATTATTCTAATATCTTACCGTGTAATTACGGCGTGGTTGGCCCAAAGACGACAGATCCATATTAAGTATCATAATTTATAAATTATGAACGCTCAAAGCTAGACACATTTCACATTTTATGATTTATAGTAGGTATATTTTTTAGGGGTGGGCATTGTAAGCATTTTAACCTTCTTTTAAAATTTAACCTTCGACAAAAAAAGAGGGGTATTATAACTTTGATGTGTGTTTCTGTATCTGTATGTATGTCTGTGGAATCGTAGGTCCTAAACGAATGGACTGATTTTGGTGTAGTTTTTTTTTTCTTGAAAGCTGACGTAGTCGAGATGGTTCTTAGCTATATTTTATCAAAATTTGTTCAGCCGTTTAAAAGTTATAAGCGATGAATGTTGGGGGTTAAAAATTTTGTTTTTAATTTTGGAGTATGCCATGGCATGTATCGTACGCCATTTTGTATGTTCTCTAAGTCATAATTAATATAAATAAAAACTTGGGCCTAGTTGATATAATAAATAAAATATAAATAAACGCTTCACACTCAAAGGCCCAAGGTTTTCCCTTGTGTCGTGGGTCCCTTGGAACACACAAAGACAGACACGAAAACCCATGACCCGAGAACAAACATCTGCTTTTTACACAAATATTTGCCCCGACTGGGAATCGAACCCAAGACCCGCCGATCAAGAGGCAGCGTCACTACCACTTGACCAAACCGGCCGTCAAATAGGTTTTTGTACCTATTTGACGGCATGATATAGGTTTTTGTACTCTACTGCTTGTCAAATCTCTATCCTGTACCAGTATGATTAAACGCCCAAAGCAATGCCAGGTGGCTTCCGATGTGATGTTGTAATAAATTCTTCTGTGTCGCGAAACTTGTACTTATTTAATCCCGGTGACAATCTGCTGGTCTGACGGTCTGGGTGTTGCTCAATTTAGGCCTATTGGTGGTCCATTGCCAGACGAGAGGCAAGAAGCATTGAATTGATTTGACGGGCTTAAACATTTGGATTTTTTTGCAGAATCAGAAATACAATAGTTGCAGCTCGAGTACGATGGTGATAGTGCGCGTAATGCGCCGCGGTCCTATGTCAAAATGTCAACATTGACAACGCCACAGGGCGAGCAAGCCTTTGCGCGGGAACCATGCGCTATCTAAGTGAAGTTTCACCGTCAGTCGAGTGGCGCGCTCGAGCTGCTGTACTGATAGTCATAGTAATACAGTTTATCTAGGTACACTCAAGAGTACGTCAAGCTTGACACTTTGGACTTTGGGGAGTATAAATCAGAGGTCAGCTTAAACTGGCAGTGTAAAGCATAACCTGCTCTTGACTGTACATTATTTAAACTAATATTATAAAGAGGAAAGATTTGTATTTTTGTATGTAACGAATAGGCTCCAAAACTACCGGACCGATTTCAAAAATTTTTTCACCATTAGGAAACTACATTATCCCGGAGTAACATAGGCTACATAATTTTCCCGAATTCCCAAGGGGACAAAGTCCCGAGTGGGATGCTAGTTAATATTATAAAGATAAAAGATTTGATTGTTTGTTAGTTTGCAATGATCAGGCTCCGAAACTAATAGATCGATTTCAAAAATTCTTTCACCATTAGAACTACATTATCCCTGAGCAACATAGGCTGCATCATTTTTCCGAATTCCCACGGGAACGAAGTCCCAGGCGGAATGCTAGTAATAGATATACTAAAAGCTGTATGTATTTGTTTGTGAGGGGTGGAATGATATAGGACACGAACATAACAATGATAAATTGAAAATAAAAGATTTATGACTTGAAGTCTTTGAAAAAAAATAAAATTCTAGAACTAAAAGAAAACATCATTAGGTGGCAATGTGAAGCGAAGAGACGAGGAGCAATGTGCGCCTGAAGCCTGCCGGAGAATAAAATAGGCAGAGGACGACCTTCGTCCAGTGGACTAGTATTGCCAAGTTTGTAAATAGGAAAAATACAGGTTGAAAAAGAACCATATTGAAAATCCTGAACCAGTATCACTTACAGAGCACTTTTATTTTAGTTTAAACGTAGACACCACTCGAGTGCACCCGCCGAGCGCTTCCCGCACCCCTCGCGTGCCTGGTGTAGGAGTAGTGTCCACGTTGAGACAAAAAATGAACTATTCCCATTGAACAAATATTAAAAAAAACAATTTTTTTTATAAGGTTCTTTGAGTGATACTGGGTCAGGATTTTGAATATAGCTAGGAGGTTTTTTATCACCCTGTATATCTAATACGATAACCTTGGACAAAATGTCTTGACGCAGAAAAATTTGGAGAGCCGACCTACCTAACTTGGGACAAAGCAAACAAAAAGAATCTCAACGCCTTTTGAAAAAAAAATTGTTTATCACTTGTAAACTGAAGTGAAGGGCCCAGGGCGTTTAATTAACAAAAATGTAATTATGACGATTTGCATAATCTTATTCGAAGTCTTAATAAAGAGGCGTGAATCAATTTGCATGAAATGATATTTACGATTATTTCAACTCAAGCTACACTTTAAGAACTGCACGAGCAATTTAGGTTGTAAAAAACTGCAGTTGTTTAACCTTTTCAGCGCCAATGTCTGATATATCAGACGTTTAAGTTTCGTGCCCTCGCCGCTAATGTCTATATCAGAAATTTTTATATCATATCAGATATAATCAGAAATTTTTCTATATCAGATTTTTTTTTTTACTTTAATATCGTTCACCAAGCGTTCGCCATACGCCACAACATAAAAATTTTTTTTTTGATGTCGTGGCGTGTGGTGGGCTTTTTTGACGAAAACTCTTGTCGCTAAAAGGGTTAACATTGATTTAATGCTTTTAAAAATAGCCAGTGCATGTTTTTGAAAGTGGTTCATCCAGATTCCGGAGGGGGAAATAAAGGTCATATATTTCTTTGTCAGCTCATGACAAAATTAAAAGGTCACGTATACCTAAGGAATTCTTATGATGAATGGAGTCTTAAGGACTATACATGATTGACAATTGAAGGTTAAGGTCACTGTTTAGTACGGTGATATTGATTTAGATTATATGTACGCTGATATTGATATAGATATATTGAACGAAGTGACCAAACTAATCCCTACTAATAGGTATTTATAAATGCGAAAGTAACTCTGTCTGCCTGTCTGTTACGCTTCCGCGCCTAAACTACTGAACCGATTTTGATGAAATTTGATACTGAGATAAATGAGACCTTGGGAAAGGACATAAGTTATTTTTTATGCCACAGCTGGGCACGATATAACCTGTAATCCACGCGGGCGGAGCCGCAGGAGGAAAATTAATTTACTATGATTTCGAAGCAATAAACACGTTGACATTTTTGTAAACTATCCTATCCTAACTATCCTAACTTAAGGTGCACAGCCACGGTCACTCTCGGAAAATTAGAAGTCCGAACTCTAGGTTTCTCAGCGAGGTATGGAGCGCAGTATTCTAGGAGTCAAACTAATCGATCGCATTAGAAATACAGAACTTCGCTCCAGAACTGTCATTCCTGATGTAGGAGGAAAAACCGCCAGGGCCAGTTGTTAACCTGTCTATATATATGTCTGTGTATCTGTGTGTCTGTCTGTGGCACCGTAGCTCCTAAACGAATGGGCCGATTTGGATGCTGTTTAATTTGTTTAAAAGCTGACGGAATCGAGATGGTTCCTAGCTATATTTTATCAAAATTGGTTAAGCCGCTTTAAAGTTATAAGCAATCGAATGTCGGAGGCGATACAATTTTTTTAAATTTTAGAGTTAGAAATTTTAACACTTAAATACATTTTTAGTGTCACAATTAAAAAAGGGATAACATAGTATACCTTCTGATTTTTTGAGGAGAACCTATATATTATTTTATAATTTCGCTAATATACAGGGCTTTAGGTGTCTATCTTTCAACCTCTCGGGTAGTTAATCAGTCCATGAAACTGAACAACTTTCCCAAGGAACATAGGTCAAAATACGAAAAAAAAATTTGATTTCCCATACAAAATGCATATGATGAAGTTTGTATGGGAACTCAAATTTTTCTTTTTCGTATTTTGACCTATGTTCCTTAGGGAAGTTGTTCTGTTTCATGGACTGATTAACCACCCGAGAGGTTGAAAGAGAGATACCTAAAGCCCTGTATAGGTAGTTATTATTATACAGGGTTATTGGTAAATACATCACGATCTGATCAAATTAGTACATTTTTCCATATTTACCCGAGAGTGATTTGATAGCTAATGATCTCTACTACCACCCCTTAAAGGTATCTTGACGTATTACCAAAACCCTGTGTATTCTGTGATATAGTGGGGCAGATAGGTAATCAGTAATGTAGTATGGTAATAATTTTAAGTGACTTTGCCAGAGTTAAAAATTGGCAGCGAGTGGTTACGTAAGCCCATGCGAGTTGTGTCAGCTTGATATTCCGGATTTATTTGGAGCAATGTCGTATTGGTTGTTTAACTTTTAGGGTACCGCGCAAAATAATATTTGTTGTTGTTTTTTTTTGTTGTTGTTACGTTGTTGGCGGCCGGTTTGGTCGATATTTTTTTTATTTTTTATTATAAGATGGGTTAACTCTTGACCTCAATCTTGACCATAAAGGTCAAAGATGAGGTCGACGATGGAGCGAGTTAACCCAGAAAATTCCTATAAAGGCACTGGTACTCCCACGCACCGACGGAACACAGCAGGCTGTTTGGCGTCGGACTTCGGTAGGAGGGTGGTCGCGAACCAGACGGCCCTTTACAGAGCCTACCACACCGCATGAGACCATAATAGGACGACACCTCAGATTCAGAAAAAAATGAAGTGTCGTTGCCTGGGATGGATTACTAGGAGGCAGGTCTCATTTGTGTCTCCTTAGTCGCCTCTTACGACACCCACGGAAAGAGATGGGGTGAATTATTCTAAACCGATCACCACACAAATATTTACCCCGACTGGGTTTCGAACCCAGGACCCGTCGATCAAGAGGCAGCGCCACTACCACTTTTCATATTTCGTCATTTTTTGCCGTGTGGTGATCGGTTGAGAATAACACCACCCCATCTCTTTCCGTGGGTGTCGTAAGAGGCGACTAAGGAAACACAAATGAGACCTGCCTCCTAGTAATCCATCCCAGGCAACGACACTTCATTTTTTTCTGAATCTGAGGTGTCGTCCTATGGTCTCATGCGGTGTGGTAGGCTCTGTAAAGGGCCGTCTGGTTCGCGACCACCCTCCTACCAAAGTCCGACGCCAAACAGCTTGCTGTGTTCCGTCGGTGCGTGGGAGTACCAGTGCCTTTATAGGCATTTTCTGGGTTAACTCGCTCCATCGTCGACCTCATCTTTGACCTTATGGTCAACTTATAATAAAAAAAAAATCCTCAATTTTCGCAAATTTAAAGTCACCCAAGAGACAGAAACACGAAAGGTCAACATGTATATGTGTAGCCTGATGTGCTGCCGTGTGTACAGTAGCAGTATAATATACAGGGTGTCCCACGGCTATGCCACATGGAGGGAAACTACCTTAATTATTATAATAGATGGGACATTTTACTGAAAGAAGACTTCATGCTAATTTTAAAAATAATTTAAACTACATTCATATATTTTTGAATAATTGCCTGGTTGAACCGGAATCGAACCCGGTACACGAAAAAACAAATCATCCTGTAGTTTTATCATACAGATCGGAAGGTTTCATCATAAGGATTATTTTTTGCTAAGTAACATAGCATCAGAAATAAAAGGAAGACCATGAATTTTAACATTTTACATTCCAAATTGATCATTTAATTTATCAAAATGCTCAAAATGAGTCAGCTTCTCATTTTTCGGAACATAATTTTACATTCATTATTAAAATTCTTGGTCTTCCTTTTATTTCTGATGCTATGTTACTTAGCAAAAAATAATCCTTATGATGAAACCTTCCTATCGGTATGATAAAACTACAGGGTATTTTTTTTTTCTCGTGTACCGGGTTCAATTCCCGGTTCGCCCAGGCAATTATTTAAAAATGTATGAATGCAGTTCAAATTGTTTTTAAAATTAAAATAAAGTCTTCTTTCAGTAAAATGTCCCATATATAATAATTAAGGTAGTTTCCCTCCATGTGGCATAGCCGTGGGCACCCTGTATTGTTTCTAGTCGAATCATTGAGTGGAACCGTAAGAACAAAAATGTATCTTATTCTTTTGACGGAACCCTTTCCACAAAAGTGACAAATCTGCATTCACCCAGTTATTTTTGCATCGTGCTATATTTTCCCGACCTTTGCAAGAATGGCGCATGAGTCAAATACTTAATGAAATAACTTATTAAAAGAAGTGGGTAATTTGCAATTTATTGCAGCTGAGTAGCAGCAGTGCTCCCAGAAAAATAATTGAACGCATTAATTTCATTAAAATTAATTGAATTCGTGTAATTTGGAATCAAACAGTCGTATTATCACTCGAATTTATTTATTTTTTATTTTGTAATGTACCTAATGTCGTAGCTGCCACTGCCCGCTCTTCTTAGGCGTACTGTAGGAGTCAATAAAGGGACTATTTATTTTTCTGTGTTGTTGGGGAAAACCTGTCAATTATAAAAGTTGATTTCCTTGTAACCCTCAGTATGCGGTGATGGCGTGGCGGTCTACCATCCTGCATTGGACAGCAACCCTGGTGAACTATGGGCTAAACTCCTTTCATTACATCGAAGGGAGGCCCATGACCTTCGGCGGAGACAGAGGGCCGCACATCAGAATACCACAAATGTGTACTCTGTTCTGTTACTATAAGAACGGTTTTGTAACGAAAATAGGGTAACCTGATTACTGGGCTAACGAAGATTCCTTAGAACATTTCAACAAATCTTCGACGATTCATGCTCTACCTACCCCGATAGCATTATACAAGCGTGAATCTCTTTGCGTATTTTTATCCTATTGCAGTCAAAGGCCTCTTGCAACTAATTTTGAATTTATGTAATAAATAAGTAAGTATTCAATAGAAACTCAAACAAAACATCGATCTATCAAATTCAGATCAACTTTTTAAAATGTCGCCATGCATACATTTTAGAATTGACAAATCTAGCTCTACACAGTGGCGGATTTGCAATGATGGCCGTCCTAGGCGGTGTGGTACCAGCCGCCCCTTTCTCAACTCACCTCAAAAAAGCGGGGCGGCTATTCCACTTATTAATGGGCCTTTTTATAATTCGAACGGCACGGCAAAATTTGTATTACCATTGCCCCCTATTTTCCAAACTATCGCTAGTAAATGGGAGGCAATAGTAATACAATTTTGCAGCGCTGTTTTGGAATTATAAAATGCCGAATGGCGTCTCAGTGGCCGTGGAATGACTATGGTGTCCATTTTATCTGATCAGGTGGCAAAATTGAGAACTATTGTTTTGTACACTTGATGACGGATGCTTTGGCAAGCGGCGCCACCGCCAACTAAATGTTCAATTGCTTGGTAGTTTGCATCTTATCATTTGGTTGGCGGTGGCGCTGCTGGTCGGGGTGGCTGTCAGCAAGTTTAAGAAAACTCAATAGTACTCAAGTTCGCCATCTGAACAAATAAAATGGCCTCCATTGTCATTCAACGCCATTGATTAGAGGAATAGACTTCTAGGGTAGGGTAGATAAAAATGTAACAAAGATGATATTGGATCGCTGGTCATAAAAACATTAAAAAAATGGTAAATGCCCAGATCAAGAAATTTGATTATTTTTTGGCACGATTGGCCGCCCCTAAAATGTGGCCGCTCTAGACCCGGGCCTAATGGGCCCTTAGGTAAATCCGCCACTGACTACAATCAATATCTTTATCTTACCTAACTGAATAACGTTACTCTAAACTAAAACATAAACTAAGGTGTGTTAAGTTATAGTTAAATTCGTATGTTGTATGTGATCTAAATTCTATCGGCTAACGTTTCGCAAAACGCATGAATTTGCATATTTTGAACGAAGAACAGAGACTTAATCAGGGCATGTCCTCGGATAGATAGGTTTGAAAAAGCTTTTTTAAAAGATAAACGTGTGTTTTTATTGTATTTGAAAATATTACATTTTATTGGCCATTTATTGCAATAAATTAGGTCAATGAGCGATTTCTAGTGTTATGATGAAAAAAGGAAGACAAAGACAAAAAATGAAAAAGCTGCTGTGAAGCAATGCCGAAAGGTAGGAAGAAATGAGGAGGGGGTTTAGTCCGTGTAAGTCGGAAATCCTTAACGGAAGCGTTAAGGATTCCCCCCCTACTACGGTAGAATAAAAGGTTCTTAAACACTCATGATTACGTCATAAAGTAGCTAACAAGTAGGCTCTGTGGGGATGTATACCAAAGCCTATTGTTTTAACTTTATAACGATTGACTATATTATCAAATAATAAGTTCTTAGAACCTAGATTCGTGTTGCAACATATCCGTATGGTACTCATGTATATGACCTGAATCAGTTATAGGGCCGCCCTGAATTGAAGGTATCTCTATATCTATATAATTTATGTGTCAATATTTTCACTTAGAATAAGACTTGCATAAATGGACTATTGAAATGTATGTTACTAACGTTTATTTACTTAAGTAATTTAAATACTAATTTAGGTAGTTATTGAGATTACTTTGTCATAAATTGTGATATGTTTATTTTGTAGGATAATAAGTATAATTTAAACGCAGGTATTTACAGAACACATACTCATTTTACATAGTCGCTATGATGTCGTACTGCAACGTAAATGATTCCTACAATTTTTTTCAAAAATTAACTTTTTGTTGGTTGGTCTACTCCCTTTTTTGATCTCAGTACTTATTCCATGTTTGGTTCTTAGTTTGGTTCCGATTTTGGCCTTCTGATAAAAGAGTTCTGATTCAGTGAGTCCATTACTCTTTGGTCAGCTGCTAAACTCACCCGTCTTTGAAATAAAGTACTTTCACGAATTATTTTAGATATCTAAATGATATTTGGATACTAATACAGTTTTTCCAACTCGACAATTACTCTTAATTAATTTAAAAATTTATAAAAAATTACATTCTGACATAGAAAACTTCATCTTTCAGGTATCTCTTCAGCTGACTGTATATAGTCTTCGGGTTATTGTATAATTGCTAGGAGCTGAATTTGGGTATAAAAACAGAAGCTGGATTGAAGCGGCCGAAATCTTTGGGGAAGACGTCATAAAAGGAGTTATTTTGGGTAAAGAAAAATTCTTTAAGTTGTTTAGACTTCTAGTATATTTTCTCGACTGTAATGTCAATATATAAAATTGACATATAAACATACATACAAAACTTAAATAGCCAGGGTGTTCCTATTGAAACAAAGAGGTAAAGAAAAAATGCTTTGAGTTGTTTAGACTTCTAGTATATTTTCTTGACTGTAGTGTCAATATTTAAAATTGACATACAAACCAACATACATACAAAACATAAATGGCCTGGGTGTTCCCAGTGAAACAAAGAGGTAAAGAAAAAATGCTTTGAGTTGTTTAGACTTCTAGTATATTTTCTCGACTGTAGTGTCAATATATAAAATTGACATACAAACAAACATACATACAAAACTTTAATGGCCAGGGTGTTCCCATTGAAACAAAGAGATAAAGAAAAAATGCTTTGAGTTGTTTAGACTTCTAGTATATTTTCTCGACTGTAGTGTCAATATTTAAAATTGACATACAAACAAACATACATACAAAACTTAAATGGCCAGGGTGTTCCCATTGAAACAAAGAGGTTTCAATAAAAGGACGTGAATCAGACTACTAAACTTGATTTTATCTTGGACTTTTATATGATTGAGATTGTCACGTTGCATTTTAATTGTTCAATATAAAGCAAGCCTATTTAAAGATCAAACTGCATTTTCTTAGCATTTCAGCAATACCTAAAAGCTAAATAAGCTATATATCAAGGGTTCAATGTAAGCTATTTGTAAGCAGTGTAGGATCTTTAAATTTTTTATTTGAATCTGATACCTTTACTCGTATATATTTTACTAGTAAAATTATTTATGAATGTGTCACATAATTCAACAAATTAAAACCGGCACTCTATGTATTAACATATTTGTAAATAATGAACTTAATCTTTTATGATGCTTTTACAGCTTCTTTACTGCCAGTCACTGCACAATATAGGCTGAAGATACATAATATTTTATGAGCAATATTGACTTTCGATTAATTTATCAGCTTTTGTCCTTAGGCTCTCATTTAATTGTTAAGGCCTAGCTGCGGAATTCTAGGTTTTTCTAACATAATTGAAGTTATACTAAACTTAATAAGGGGCAAAACCCGATTTAATATGAAAATAAAATAGGTAATTCTTGACGTTAAAAACGTAAGAATCAATCGACTTCAATCCCATCAATGTATATCAACAAATAATCACAAACAAAAACGTCATCTAAAATAAATAATAGGTCTTTACCTATGAAATTGCCGATTTTTTCTAAAGCTTTATTTTATTCATAATTTATTTGATTGAACAGCTATTACTAAAACTGTTTTTATTTAAAACCTTGGCCATATAACGGAGATAGTGAGTCAAATTAATATATATTTACTTTAGATTTATTTGCTGAAAAAGAAGCTCAAATATAGCTCGTTTCATCCGTTGCCCGTTCCATTCCTTATTTTTGCTGTACCGTTGTTACAGTTACAATTTTCAATAAAGTAAGTATGATGAAAATTAACTTAATGTTGTCCAAACCTTCCCACAAAATTTTGCTAAATTTGGATTTCGCATTCCCGAGAAAAATCCAAAAACGTTAGTATGGAAAATTCAGTTTTCCAAAAATATTGTATGAAAAACGGCAATTTCATAGGTAAAGACTTATTATAATGTGTATGGTTAATTGTTTTTTTGTGCCTTCCGAAGCACGGAAACGCTCGTAATAAATTGCTATTTGGTAACCCATCCGTGATCCTGTGTATGTTGTTTAACCTCACCATGGACCAATGGTCCACGACGTCACTGATCGGTTGAGATCAGCGCGCGCCACTGGGCTATGAGTAATTCTGTAACGTTATTACATTGCTTTCCTTACACGTGTGATTAATTCAAATTCAAAAAAGCTTTATTTCATGGAAAATTTAGGATGTTATTTAAAATAATTCAACGTTACATTAAATACATACAAACATATTTGTTCATTCAGAATGTTATATTAAAGGATTTAAAGACATACATACATATTCGTTCTTTCTACTGACTCTTGGCCTGTTATAGACAAGAAACTCCGAGGGTGCTCTTTTTGATCTAATTACAAATTTCCTTCTTTTGTAACTACTAATACTATTATTTATACTATTAATATATTATATATAATATTATAAATTCGAAAGTAACTGTCTGTCTGTCTTTACAAAGATAGATTAGAGCCTGGGATTAGGATAGATTAGGCTACATTTTATCCCACAGTGAGCACGATATAACCTGTAGACCACGCGGGCGGAGCCGCGGGCGGAAAGATAGTTTTAACTAAATCTGAATTAACTGTACTGTCTCCACTGCTTGCTCCACTCCTCTACCGTATCAAACCCACATAAATCGCTTTAATACCCTGTCTCGTCGGTCGCCTGGCAGGCATGTGTCATTCATTAAGGCTGCGTGTCTGCCCCGAAAGGCACCAGCCGCGACCTACATACATCGGCGCACGCGCACGCACATATGCTTTAACTCACTTCTCTAAATGCCCTTTTCGTCTTGTTAGACTTTTTGTGTGGTTTAGTAAAGGCTTAGAATAGTATTGGTAAATCTATCTTTTTATTTATTTACTACTAGCTTTCCACCCGGGACTTCGTTCCCGTGGGAATTCGGGAAAATTATGTAGCCTATGTTACTCAGGGATAGTGTAGCATCCTAATGGTGAAAGAATGTTTGAAATCGGTCCAGTAGTTTTTAAGTTTATTCGTTACATACATACAAAAATACAAATCTTTCCACTTTATTAACCGACTTCAAAAAAGGAGGAGGTTTCTCAATTCGACCGTATATATATATATCTTAGTCGTTTATGAACCGATTTTGATTATTCTTTTTTTGTTGAAAAGGGAGTATCCCAAGGGTGGTAAGGAAACCAAGATCTGATGGTGGAATCCTGAAGAAATTGAGGGAAACTCTCGAAAAAATTGTCTTTTTACGATTGAAGTCGGTGACTCTTACGTTTTTGACGTGGAAAATTATTATAATATTAGTATAGACTAGTATAGACTACACATATACGCTCACGCCTGTAATCCCTTACGGGGTTAGGCAGAGCATCAGAGGTCCAGAACCACTTGATGCAGACATAAATTCTGAGGGTTATTACATGAAACACGGTGTATAGCGGTGAGAGGTTTTCAGCCTTTCGCCGACAATACAGCAAAACCCTCGCGTCCCTCTTACTGACTTTTGCCGTATGCCTGGGAAGAGTTGGCAGCTGGTACATTCTAAGTTTTTCTTTCACTTCCAGACCAGCGTAGAAGGAACGTTTATTTATTACATTTATTTTAGTATTACCTTGTTTAAAACATATAAGTAAGTATATAAAATACTTCTTACTTCCATGGTTTAAAATGACATGCGTGAACGATGAAGTAATTATGCAGATTTTGATAGTAAACTCTGGTTATAGGACTACATGCTATTGTTAACTTTGTTTATAGACAAACATAAACAGCATTTATTAAGGTTAAAGCTATTTATGGCTGAATATGATGACAATAAGAAGCAGTTTAGACTAATGGATTTATAAGTACATAGATCAATGTTTACAAAATACGAGTGTATTGGTAAGAAATGATAGGTCTTTACCTATGAAATTGCCGTTTTTCCTACAATATTTTTGGAAAACTGAATTTTCATACAATATTTTTGGAAAACTGAATTTTCCATACTAACGTTTTTTAGGGTTCCGTAGTAATCTACGAACCCTTATAGTTTCGCCATGTCCGTCAGTCCGTCTGTCCGCAGGTTTCCTAAGAAACCCTTGGTACTACAGAGCTGAATCTAAGCATGATTATACCTATAAATCACGCCGACAGAACTGTAGAGTAAAATCATGGCAAAAAACATTTTTTCGGGTGTCTCCCATAGACGTGAAAGGGCGATGAATTTTTTTTTCTCGCCAGTATCATTGAGTGGGTTGTCATAGGATAGCATTTTAAAAGATAGAAGGGGTTTACTAAGAACGTTTTTCGATTCAGCACTCCGTTTGCGAAATATAAATTTTTAAAGTGAAAATTTTTGTCAAACACAAGTGTGTCCCCCTATACCTGCTAAACGGTTGTTTCTAAAAATTTGAAAAAATTCACGTTGGTAGAATATACAACGAAATTTAAAGGAAAACTATCACACATAAGTTGGTCCTTCAAGTTTGCGAGTAATAGTCGACCAAGTGCCAAACACTGTTGGGATTAATAAGAATATATTTGAACCATGCTGCTACGGAACCCTACAATGCGCGTGGCTCGACACGCTCTTGGCCGGTTTTTAGATTTGTATTTTAGATTTTGCTAAATCCAAATTTAGCAAAATTTTGTGAGAAGGTTTGGACAACATTAAGTTAATTTTTATCATACGACTTATTTTATTGAAAGTTGTAAATGTAACATAGGTACCTACAGCAAAAATAAGCAATGAAACGGGCAACGGATGAAACGAGCTATATTTGAGCTTCTTTTTCAGTAAATAAAAATTATTGCAAAAGTTTTAAATAAAAAAACAATTTTAGTAATAGCTGTTCAATCAAATAAATTATAAATAAAATAAATAAAATAAAGCTAGATAAAATCGGCAATTTCATAGGTAAAAATCTCTTTGTGATATGTTTTTTGGAGCTATGTATTGTTTGAGATTATTATTATGATTGTTTTTTTTATATATTATGGGCTTATTATAGGTTTACTCTTGACCGTGTTTATTTCAATTAGACTATGACTATAAAGATACAGAAATAAACATTCCACACACATAATTTGAACACATTTTAGAAAAAAATAATTAAAATTAAGAACCTTAAAACATTAAAAGATGAGGGAGAAAGGGTGTGGGCACAGCAAGCTGAATCATAATAGACGGAAGTAAATAACATTTTAGAAACAATATGCATTTTATTTATTTTCTTATGGATAAGTTAAACTAAAACTTACAGGCTGCAAATCTATGGTAATAATATTTTTTTTTTAAATATTTTACGGGTTGGTTGAGTGGTAGGAGTGGCCTGGTCTTTGTCGGGTCCGAGGTTCGATTCCCAGTCTGGACAAATATTTGTGTAAAAAGTAGATGTTTGTAGTCGAGTCATAGGTGTTCGCATCTGTTTTTTTGTATGTTTCAAGGGAAAACCCTAGTATAGGTAGGCCTTATACTGACTACCGCCCGCCTGAACGCTTTGAGTGTGTAACGTTTATTTTTAATTCCGAAATTGTTCGTAATGAATGCAGTGCCTTATGATATTTTGATATTTTTTGTTACTATATCGCTTCATAATATATCTTCGCCACAATGTCGCATCCATCAACGGTAACAGTCTGAAACAAAATTAAAAACTTATTCAATTCCGTGTGGTGATCGGTTGAGAATAACACCACCCCATATCTTTCCGTGGGTGTCGTAAGAGGCGACTAAGGAAACACAAATGAGACCTGCTTCCTAGTAATCCATCCCAGGCAACGACACTTAATTTTTTTCTGAATCTGAGGTGTCGTCCTATGGTCTTATGCGGTGTGGTAGGCTCTGTAAAGGGCCGTCTGGTCCGCGACCACTCTCCTACCGAAGTCCGACGCCAAACAGCTTGCTGTGTTCCGTCGGTGCGTGGGAGTACCAGTGCCTTAACAGGCATTTTCTGGGTTAACTCGTTTCATTGTCTTTTTCTTTTACGGCAATCTGAAATTTGAATTACCATTGCCCTCTATGTTCTCAGCTTCTAGTATTACTATTACATAGGAGGCAATGGTAATACCGTTGTGTCGTGCCGTTTTAGAATTACTTATAAAATAATAATATTATAAAGAGGAAATATTTGTATTTTTGTACGTTACGAATAAACTTAAAAACTACTGGACTGATTTCAAAAATTCTTTCTCCAGTAGATCTCTCGGTAATTTTCCCGAATTCCCACGGGAACGAAGTCCCGAGCGGAATGCTAGTTAATTATAAAAAGAATAATTGTCTCTCTTACCATAGTGCATTTGTCTCCATCGAACTCTCTTCTGAAGTGAGAGATCCTTTCTCCGGGGTGTACCAGGGTTTGTTTCAGCACGTTGTCGTTTTCCAGTACATAAGTTACTTTCACCTGTAATTTTTTATATTTTTCATATACATTTTCTACACGTTCGTAGTTTTTCGTCAACTATAACCTCTAATACCCGATATACCTAGACTGTATACATATATATCTATACTAGCTGATGCCCGCAACTTCGTTTACGTGTTAATTTTTTTTTTACAGAGTACACAGATTGAAAACATCTATCTTACGTGATTTAGATTTTTACATACAAAAGTTTTTTCCCGCTAACTCCCGTTCCCGTGGGAATTTTGCAATATCCTGTTGCAACTAAGCTTTAAGTTTACTAAGGTACCTGCATGCCAAATTTCAAGCGTCTAACTTAAGCGGTTTAGATTTTTCATACAAAAGGATTTTCCCGATAATTCCCGTTCCCGTGAGAATTTCGGGAATTCCTTTCTTAGTGCACCTCTGCGGTACCTAAGCTACGTCCCTTCCAAATTTCAAGTGCCTACGTTAAGCCGTTTAGGCTGTGCTTTGATATGTCAGTCAGTCAATCAGTCAGTTTCTCCTTTTATATATTTAAGAAGATAGGGGATGAATTTAAATTAATTAGCGAAATAGGGAGTGATTCTACTCATAACTAAACAATTTTCCCTAAAGAACTTATGTAAAAATGGGCCTTTTCATAATTCGAAAACGGCACGGCAAAATTGTATTACCATTGTTGCTTCCTATGTAATAGTAATACTAGAAGATGAAACATTAGGCAATGGTAATTCAAATTTTGAAGTGCCGTGCCATTCGAATTATGAAAAGGCCCATTCTCAAAAAAAAAACGTAAATAAGGAGACGCAATTTTTATAAGAATTTGACCTATGTTCCTCGTACAAAGTTTTTCAGTTTCGTGGGATGATTCACGTTCTCAATTTTTGCTAATTTAAAGTTTTTAAATTTTTTTCTAATTTAAAGTTTTTAAGTTTCGTGGGATGATTCACGTTCTCAATGTTTGCTAATTTAAAGTTTTTAAATTTTTTTCTAATTTAAAGTTTTTAAGTTTCGTGGGATGATTCACGTTCTCAATTTTTGCTAATTTAAAGTTTTTTCCAATTTAAAGTTTTTAAGTTACGTGGGATGATTCACGTTCTCAATTTTTGCTAATTTAAAGTTTTTAAAGTTTTTTCCAATTTAAAGTTTTTAAGTTACGTGGGATGATTCACGTTCTCAATTTTTGCTAATTTAAAGTTTTTAAAGTTTTTTCTAATTTAATGTTTTTAAGTTTCGTGAAATGATTCATATTCTCAATTTTTGCTAATTTAAAGTTTTTAAAGTTTTTTCCAATTTAAAGTTTTTAAGTTTCGTGGGATGATTCACGTTCTCAATTTTTGCTGACTCGATATACAAATTACCTTCGCTCCATCTCTCCTTTCCGTCTCGACTTCTTCCCCCAGCTTGAAGGTTGTGGTGATGGTCCTTTCTTCCATCTTAAGGTTGAAGCTGAAGGTGTCCTCGCCGACTTTCTCGAACGAAAAGATGGCATCGCCCTTCAGAACTGGAGCAATTTTGTCACCTATGTCTGGAAACCGGAAAAAACCGGAAAGTTAGTGATATATAAATTCTACACAAAGTTTTCCATTGTTTATACCTATCTTTTAAACAGCTAAACCAATTTAGATCCAATATATCTAAGAACCATCTCAATTCAGCTTTCAAACAAAAAAAAACGTATTGAAACCGGTTTATGTCACAGACACACGTCAAACTTATAACACCTCTCTTTTGTTGTCGGCTTCTTGCAACAGATCTTTACATAGATCCGACATATTGTAAAAAATAAGAGTTTTCGCTAGAATCATGTCGTTTCAGTCGACTTACGTATAAGATGCATTTAACCTTTTCACCGCCAAAGTCTGATATATCAGATTTTTTTTTTTACTTTAATATCGTGCACTAAGCGTTCGCTATACGCCATTTTTTGATGTCGTGGCTTGTGTTTTGACGAAAACTCTTGGCGCTAAAAGGGTTAAAGAATTTGGAATTATTAACACGTCGCGCGCTTGTTTACGGCGCGTGCGACACAAATCTTGACACTCGGGTGTGCATGAATCGCGCTAAGCTTTAAAAACGAAACTAAAAGTTAAAACCTTATCTCTAATGGAAATTCTAAGAAAAATACTAACTCTGTGCAGCAGCTAACTCTTCAAGATTCTCACTTGATATCCTCTTGAATTTCTTTCCTGAAAACGACATGTTTGCGCACTATTTTACTTATTTATCAAAGTTACACTTTATCTTCTTTTTATGTAGTTATTGTAGTTTCTTGTCCAGTAATGATTAAACAAATTATGTCCTATATATAAGGTTATAATACCACTAAATATCACAAGATTGTTTTCGTACTAAGAAGTGCAAATTCGTGGCATTTTAGCGTACCTGTGACAGTCGATAAGATTACACGAGTGTTTTTATCAGTGTTGACAAATATCAATGATATGGATTTGTGAATCATATGCCGGATTAGATTAAATGCCGATTCCGTTAGCAAGAAACATCAAGACAAGCCCTAGAATACTTTAGAAGTAAGATGACTTGAAAAAAGTGAAATAGTTGCTCTTACACGCAGTTGCAGAAATGTCCATTAAAGTTAATGTGAGTTTAAATATCACACTGTTACTTTCCGTCTTGTTGATGTAAAAACGGACGGCATTACATTTAAAGAAGCTTTTAGTTGTCTTTTGATACGTCCCCACCGAGTGGGACGGGGCCTACCTTCGAAATTTGATTTTAATGAATGTTTATTTAATTGCATAGTTGTTTTGATTGAAGTCGGTTTAGTTTGTTAAAAGACTTTTTTTATTACACCACTGCCTTAAAAACGATCAGTCATTTTGACCGCCGTTACATAGTCAATTACCCCACACTTCACTTGTAAATATCAGTGTTATATCATAATCACTATTACAATGCCTGTTAAAAAAAAGTAACGGTGTACGAGTATAGATGTATTCTTTGACAACGTCGTGCAGGACAAGATGAATCGGTGACCAATATAGTGGTCACAAAAAGAGATCCTTAATAGCTTATTTATGGTGTTCGATTTTATATAACAATACACTTCCGGGTTTATTTATAAACTAAGCATTCAGCCCGGGACTTCGTTCCTGAGGGGTTCTGGGAAAATTATGTAGCCTTGTTACTCAAGGATAATGTAGTATTTTCATGGTGAAAGAATTTTTGAAATCGGTCCAGTAGTTTCGGAGCCTATCCAATACAGACAAACAGACAATCGAATCTTTCCTCTTTATAATATTAGTATACAGACGTTTACCTATCGGTTTGATAAATGCCAGTAGGTGGTACTGATGATATTGTGTAGTGTTTAAGTATAACGAATGAAACTTAAATGCAAATAATTATTATGAGGTGTTGAATTAAAACCCTTTAGTCAAACCAGTAGAGCAAAGCTGATGTAAATGTCTAAGCTACTTGACGTCGGTATACTAGTAATGAGACTTTGTACCTATCAAGAAATTTAGATGCACACCAGCCGATGCTTTTATGGCGAGAGAAAACATCGTTAGGAAACCTGCGCGTTCAGGAGATTGAATTTGTAACCGTGATCCAATCCGATTAGGTTCCCCTGCTAATGGGTCACGAAGATCAGATGACAGTCGCTCCATTGTGATGACCTGACCTGCCCAATCCTGGATCATGGGCAAACGTACCCTGCATGAGAAACGGGACTAAGCGCTAGGAAGAAGGTAGGCAGATCCCTCTATTACTCACTAATTGGCCTGATACTCGTACCTAACAGTAATTCATTGTAGATGAATCCTTTACGTAGACTCATCAAAGGTCATTGGGCACAATTCGACCCAATTAGTGAAGGTTTTGCCTACAGAAACAAAATTACCTTTAAATTAATAAAGTATATCCTACTTTTCATTTTAAGTAAAAAATATTTTAAAAAACCATGAGAATGAAATATTATAAGTGATTTAAAAGTTGAAGATATTTATTCCGAAGGACAAATTCATAGAATTTTATTTTGTTTTTATACTTATTGATGCAATAGAATAAATTAATCTTTTTTTACAGATACAGAATTTTATTTTTTCTATCAAGAACAATTTATCGAATTACTCGACACTATTTTATTTCTGTAGACTCTGGGTATGTTTTTCGTACTAAGTGAGATAGTACGATTGCAATTTTAGATATTGATCAAGTTGAAATAAACCTCCGTAATATATTTTTTCTTTGTCTGTTTCCCATTATTTACAGTAATGCGACCCTCATATTCGTAAACCAGATTCGTAAACATCCCACATTAATTTATTTCTGTAGGCCGTGGGTAAATTTTTCATACTTAAGTGCCCAATGATCTTAAAGGTTCGTTCTCTATCATAGAAGTTCAATTATTTTCCCTTTACACTAATGTTTAACTAAACTGTATACCTACAAAATATCGCGATATATGCTTTCTACTTTCACTGTATAAGCGCACTTTAGCTATCAATCCATTACTTATTTATATATTTTTTTAGATTTATTGTATTTATCTTGATTTATTTATAAAAAAAATATATTACTAGGTATTTACTTGTTTTGTTCCGCTTTAGAATAGTAATTCTGACTACTATTTTTTTTTAAATCTTTTTTTAATTGCATCGTAACCCACGTCACCTGTGTCTCCTCTCAACTACTCTAAGGTAGACTGGAAGAGATCCCTCCAGGGATAAGTCCGCCTTTGCTATTAAATTACCTATAAAATGTTTTGTATAACACTGTTTTTGAGCAATAAAGAATTTACATACATACAATGCATAAGCAAATAAATCAAACCTGAAACAACCGCACGTGACAACACATAACAAACGTAACAGCTTTTTGACATTCACAATGCAAGCTCTAGTTAAGGTGAGCGTTGGCCTTGCGACCACTAGGGCGGGGGCGCTAAGACGCACGCGAAACGCTCTGTACGGCCACTCGAGCGCAGCTTACCAAGCACCGCGCGCGCGAACCGAAAAAAAAACATTGAAATTCGAACGACAGAAACGAAACTTCGATTTTTTATAAGAAGCTTCCAATTTCAAACGATTATTTTTTATAATAAGCAGTGGAAATGTTTTAGTCTTAAAATGTGGGGTTGGTTTTTCGTTGTCGCCGTCGCGGCGTTGTTTTCGCGCGGTTACTGCGCGGGCGCCGGCGCGGCTCGCCTCGTCTGTTACTCTGAAGGCGGCAGGACTGATGGATTCACCGAGTGCACGCATCTTGTCTATAAGGGTGACGTCAGAGGAGACAAGCTTGAGGCGTTGCTAAAAGAGTACAGGAACAGTAATCCTCGGCTGAAGATTATCGTGAGGGTGGCTGAGGATGATCAGGTAAGATTACAATTACATTTTACACATAACTCCACATTAAGGTTCCGTCATATTCTAATTTGAAACTCATAAAGTGTACAAGAAGTAGGGGTGAATATTTAATTAAGGGACCCGACTGATAGTAGCCAAAGGCCAGCGCTGAATCTTAAACCATTTTTGTTGCAAAACCCTTTTTATCGAAACAGCTGTTTATATGATAAAACAAATTTTTTTTATATGATAAAACAAAATTTTGATTATGTCTAAAGTCAACATTTTTTTTTTAAATAACTAAAACAATAATTGCTGGTCAAATCACAAAAATATAAGATTTAAAAACAATTTTTTTTATTCATATTTCATAGCAATAGTGTGACAGATAATTTTAAATAAAATGATTGGTAATAATCTTTGTGGCGCCAAGTAATTATACGACTTGAGTATGACTACACGATGCCCTGCCTACGCTTAAAGGGAGCATAGACGGTATGTTGCGTATATTTTAATTAAATTAGTGTCATATCTGTATGTGTCATTTACTGACATTAATGTCGAGACATGTTCGAATAAAAAAAGGTAGAGTCATGCGTGGCCATACTTTACGTAATTTTTACTTGACGATTATCTTTCATCTTTACAAAATGTGTTACTCAGCCTGTTTGAAAGAGTTCGTCAGTTTACCTCAACAAATATGGACTTTTCAAGTGTAAACTCAAGTGGTTTAACTTCATCTAAATACTTAACATCTTCTGCCTTAAATAGGCGGGAGTCGTTGAAATCTTTACTTAGGAAGATTTTTTTATTCGCAAATAAATTAATTTTAAGCATTTTGTTTCAACTGTTTTTAAAGTATTCAATAAAACATGTCAAAATTACATCATCATTATCATCATAATTGGCCTTGGAAGTCTTTGACATACTATTTAAGCAGTTGCTTGAAGACACCTTTTTTTGTGACTAAAAAGTCCTATGCGGTAACGACAAATTCTTTCGTAATTTATACAAGTCACACTGTATGGCAATGGACAGACCTTGCATCAGGAAAGCACCAGAACGGTGGTCGTCACCCCTGTCTCCGATTCCTCCTCTCAAGTCCTTTTTCTTTTTTTTTACCTGCCAATATAATGTCTCCACCGAGGGGCACGGGCCTTCCTTCGAAACAGGAAAGGGAGGCCCTTTCGTTTAAGTATTTTTTAATTCTAAATCACGTTCTATCTCTTTTGGGGATCGCGGATGGCAAATTTACTTGCTTTGGCAACTTCAAGCCCATTTAGTGAAATGACAAAGTTATCTACGACTATTGTAAAAATATGTAGATTTAATATTGTCACTAAAAGCTCATGCGCTGCAATGAATTATGCATTTATTTAAGTAACAAGTGAATACATCCTACTTATTTATTCATGAGGAGCTGGCAACACTTTGAAGAAAATTGGGCAAGAGTTATTTACAGATACAAAAAATTGGGCTTTATCTATTGTATATTAGTTACATTACATTATCTGGCGATAGTCTACAAAATGTACAAATGCTTTTTAAAGTGTTTTAAGATGAAAGGCAAATACGAGTACACCTTGTCGTAAGCATCCGCCTCGATTATTTTTAATATTTTGTAAAAGTATATTTCCATCAATTCTTGGAAAAATTGTGTCCACAATTTTGATTTTGCCAATGTAAGAGTATTTTGATGGAAACTGAAACAGAAAATGGCAAACTCACCAATACCAAGTAAAGAAATCCTTAAGAAGCTGTACGTGATATTTTAGAGCTTCGGGTGTACCGCTAACAGGATTTTGGAACACTAAGATGTTACATTATGTTATGATACACACCTTTAAAAAGTTTGTTCTTAGGTCTTTTTGGGTTTTTGTCCCGAGAGAAACACGACACAAGAGAAACTTGTCAAGATTGAGGTCAAGAGTTAACCCATTTTATAATTAAAAAAAAAACCTTTGTGTAGGCCTCATACTTCACTATACCTTCACGATAAGAAGAAGAAGAAGAAGCGTAGAAGAAAATTTATACTTTAAAGTTTTCGCCGCTTAACATGAAGGCATAGCTCAGTTGGTTAAAGCACCAGGTGATCTAATTATTGAGTCGCGGCTTCAAGATTTATATTGACGCGAACTGAAACTGCAGTCTCACGAAATTCTACTACACTTTCGGGCATCATACCTTTTCGAAGGCTTATTTTCAGAATTCCCCTAAAATTAGGATTTTTGTACTACGTTCTCTGACGTAATTGTTTTAAATTCTACCATTTCCATTGTCTCTCAAAGTGGGAAAACCCGTGTTACAGTGAAGCAGTAACATGTTGAGTCACTTTAGCTAATTGTCGACAGTGTCAAGTTATTGTAGTCCTAATTACATTGTGTTAAGGTTATGCAGTTTGGAGCGAGGTCCCAACGCAACTAATTTGGCAACAATACTTTTTAGAAGCGTTTGTTAAAGATGAATGTTGCTGTAAAATTGAAATAGAAGAGGAAAAGAGAGAAGTTCTTCGTTGCATGATAAAACATGCTCAATGTAACACACATTCATGCTTATAATCCCTGTTAGAGTAGGCAGAGTGCCATGTAGTTTTACACACGGTGATATAAATATTTTTTTTATTACGCTATATTCAAAATCCTGAAACAGTATCACTGAAAGAACACATTTATTAAAAAAAAAATTCTTTTTAATTTTTTCAATGGGAATAGTTCATTTTTTGCCTAAACGTAGACATTACTCATACACCAGGCACGCGAGAGGTGTGGGTAGCGCTCGGGGGGTGAACCCGAGTGGTGTCTACGTTCAGGAAAAAAAAATCCCACCGAAAAAAAAAAAACAAAAAAAAAGTGTTCTGTAAGTGATACTGGTTCAGGATTTTGAATACAGCTAGGAGGTTGTTTTTCACCCTGTAGTAGAACAATTGACGCCACATCTAACATACCTATAAATTTTAAGGGTTATAACCCTCAAATGGAACATGAATTCACCGACGATATAGCCAAACCCTCGCGTTCTACTAATTGGTTTCTACAGAATACCTGGGAAGAGTTGGCAGCTGGCACATTCTAAGTCTTTCTTTTACTCCCAGCCCAGCATGAAAGCAAACTAAAAAAGGAAAATCTTCAAACAAAGTACTTTAGTAACAAACATGGCATACACATTACCTTTTCTATGCGCAACAATTCGCTCAAATCCGTAACTAACAAACTACTAAACCGTAACCTTGTAAAGAAAGTCGGGTAGAATAGCCTATAGCGGTACTAATTGCATGTTTTGTACGTCCGTTTGTCCGTCACTTGACATGCTAATTGCCCACTACACGTCTATTAACTGCAGGAAGGAGAATCTGGTATACATACATTGTACGTATTTATTTGGATCGAGGGAAAATTCGAGAAATCAATTCAGTTAGTACGTTCCACTCGCGGGTCCACCGCGCCCCGACGCGACGCCGCGCTGCTATATGAATACGATCTACATTGCTGGTTTTCATGTTTTACGTTATTATTATAGTTTTTTTATTGCAAAATTGAGTGTTTTCGAATAAGTAATTAAATTTTAAAGCAGATGATTAAAAAAAAAAAAATTTAGAAACTTTTCCCGAGAACAGTCCACTAAAATATCATACATAACGATGGTCTGAGTTCAGTTTTTCAGTTTTTGCTAACCTGTCCCTTACACCGTTTTATGTCCTCAAATCGTAATTTTACAAATAAACGTAACTCAGGGGTTCATAATAAAGTTTCACTACTAGTTTCACAAGTTTCACTCTTGCGACATGTTCCTAAAGCAAACATCTGCTTTCTAGGAACTGAACATTGGGACTGTCGTTTCAAACGTAAAGTCACTACCCACTGAACCACCGACGTTATAAATTCTTTGATTACTTAGTATTTTCTATTAAAAAAAATATTACGTTACTTTAGGTTGGTTAGAGAACCAGGAGATCTAATCCTGGGGTCGCGGGTTCAAGTCGCATTCGCGCCGATACTTTTACTTTCCATGAAAATAGTGTTTTTTTTTCCTCGGCTGTGTACAGGAGGCAATGTATGGTCTAATAATAATAATATTTATTTTTAGGGTTCCGTACCCAAAGGGAAAAAACGGGAAAGTTTTACTAAGGCTTCGCTGTCCGGTCGTCCGTCCGTCTGTCACCAGGCTGTATCTCTAGAAGCGTGATAGTTAGTCAGTTGAAATTTTCGCAGATAATGTATTTCTATTGGCTCTATGACAAAATATACTAAAAAACAGAATTAAATGAAAAAAAAATGAAAATTTATAAATTTCTAGAAGTAATTTTTACATTTTCACTTGAGGCCAGCCCAGTAAGCATTAATTTGCTTGTGTTGGGTGTGCCTCGCACAATCCCAGTTTAAATAACAAAATTTCTTAAACAAAACAAAAATATATCTAAATTTACTTAAATCAAAGTGTGTGCAGATGTGTATGTGTGTACGTGCATGTGTGTGGGTGTGTGTGTGGGTGTGTGTGTATGTGTGTGTGTATGTGTGCGCCGGTGTATATGTATGTGTGGATCGGAAGTGGTAATATTATTCCGATCGGAATCGGAATCCCAAGATATCACATCGGTCACATTGGGATCGGAATAAATATTTAAGGGGGCTCCCATACAACAAACGTGATTTTTTTGCCGTTTTTATACAGATAATGGTTCGTAAGCGAGTCCGACTGGCACTTGGCTAGTTTTTTTCTTATTGCTATTTTAATGTAAAGGTCCTTAGTAATCTCACGGTCACGGACACAATAAGTTTGTCATTGTTATGGTTTTTTTGTTATCTAAGGAGATCTTATCTTTGATAAACTTGATTTATACGAAGGTAAGCCGCAATCTCATAAGCTAGTAAATGTTATGGTTAAGCAAACTGAGATTTATCTTTATTATCTTTTGTAAAAATAAATGTAAAGTTAAGTACTCCACAAAGCCTTGCTGTAATGACTTGCCGATCAGCCCACGAAACTGAACAACTTTCCCAAGTAACATGGATGAAATGAAAATAAAAAAATTCGCGCCTCCATACAACTTGTGCGATTTGATTTGCTTTTAGATCAGCGGTTCCCAAACTTTTTTTTCTCATAGACCACTTTTAAAATTTTGCTGGTTCCGATGGACCCCCTGTAGCTACATTTGTAACATTTTCCCAAAACTCGAAAATAATGTGAAAATTAGATATAACTATGTAAATTTGCGTTGCGGCTTGCTGCTGAATTCCAATCACGATATATCAGTTTTCGGAAAAAAAAGTGAGGATTGATTGGTTAACTAATTAATTGATTGTGCTGTGAGTGGATCTCAAAAAAGTAAAGTTGGGCAATCAAAAAGGTGATTCCATCCAATTTAAATTTTTTGACATCTACTCGCAGCACAAGAAACCAATTAATTCTTAGTGTAATCAGACCAGCATTAAGTTCTTCACTATCGAAACCAGATGCTTACGAATTGTGAACCCCCATGTTTTGTCACGCCAACGTAGACCCCCGTCGCGTCTCTCGTGGACCCCTGGGGGTCCCCTGGACCACTTTGGGAATCAATGTTTTAGATGGACAAATATTGTACTCTTTATTGCGAACAGTCACAGAAAAATTTACTTAACTTAAGTACATACTTTTGTACGGGAAGTTTAAATTTTTCTTTACGTGACTAAGATATAAAGGATTTCGACAAACAGATGCTTCGACGAGACCACAACACCCGCTTAAGAGAACATCACCTTAAACTACATACTGTTTCTCCGATAACAATCCCCACAAACACTTCTTCTACCCACAAACGATGGAATAAATTACCAGAAGACGTAGTTTCAGCACCAAACTTGCTAGACAATCACATCACAGGTATAAAGACTGTATGCAAGTTGTTTCAACTGCCTGCCTGTCTAAAATGATATAAATAATATAATATAGGTTCCTTGGGGAAAATTGTTCATTTTCATGGCGACAATCACCCTTTAAAATTTCGTTAATTAATTTAAAGTCACCACATCTGTTCCACGTGTTCAATCCGTACGGCTAAGGTTCAATCTCATACCTCTAAATTAATTGAAGGACCTACTTACACGCTTTTTGTCTCCTGACTCACTGTTGAACCTCGCAATAATTTAGACCTTTACGTGACCTCGTCTGACCCGTACGTATTGGGAGGTCTACTTTCTTGTTAATCACCGTCTGACCTCTGAAGTTCGGCGAAATATTGCCTGTCTGAAACAGGTGCGAATTGCATGCGGTTACGTCAATATAGGTCACACTTAACAAGGTACGGCAGTCGTGTTCAATAAGTCCTATAGTGTACTTTATGCAGTTGTCTTAAGATTGGTTTTGCGATAAAAGTGTTTAAACTGATGACGCAAAGATTCCTATTCGGATTTGGTTTGGCTCTATTTAATATGTCTATGCTCGCTGATGTTTATCATCTAGTTCACCTGCGAAATATGTCTAGAGTGGAATATGAACAATTTATAATAATTTTAAATAAAAAAATGTTTTCTTTTACATTTCTTTATTTGCTGTCACCCCGGGGATAGTGCTAGAGGGGACTAGTGAAACATTTGCGTCACACGAACGACACAGATTAATTCCTGGTATAAACTTTGAAAACCTCACAAACTTATGAAATTTACTTCATTTTGTTCAATATGGTCAGGGCTAAATGTATATATATATATATATATATATATAAACGCTACACACTCAAAGGCCCACACTAAAGTTCTCCCTTGTGTTGTGGGTCCCTTGGAACATACATAAAGACATACACAAACACCCATGACTCGAGAACAAACATCGGCTTTTTACACAAATATTTGCTCTGACTAGCAAACTATGACAAGTGACGCATATGAGGCATAGCACTATCGTGACGTGTCTTGTTAAATATGGAGCCTAAAGATTGAAAAAAATTACGAGGGTAATTCTTTTCAACTACCTTCTACGTTCGTTCAATTCCCAAAATTGTCCCAATTGCATAAGCACTAAGGGCTATTCTACAAACGATGACGTCACTCGAAGTTCCCACGATCTCAACCTTGCACAACCTGCGACAGACTTGAATTAATTATTTATTATTAGTTGTTGCCCGGTACACTATTTCCATTTATAGATTAATCGCTGTAGGATACGTGAACTGTTATAGTTATGGTCTGAGAGATACTGGCTGAGGTTGTAAAGACTGAATAAACACTAGAATAAGGCCCGTGTTAGAGAAGGAGAATCAAGTCTTGTTCTTTACTTAAGTATTGATTGTCTCTTTCTCTCACTACCAAAATAACAAAGACGACTGCTACTTAAGTATAGATCAGAGTCTGAGTCGCGTTCTATAATACGTACCTTGGACCTATTGTGACATACATTGATCTTAAGAAGAGGAGTTCGAATTAGTTCATTTAGTCATGTGATGAACTCAAATAGTTCCTGGTATTTTTATAAAACTTAATGCACAGACGAATATTGGTGGACTTTATGCCTAAAGGCATTATCTACCAGTCAACCTTAGGAGAGTATCATAGCAAGTGCATACCTCCATGGAGTTAAGAGACTAAACGGAAACGAAACTTCTTCCTGTTTAATTAAACATTACAGATACAGAGGTTAGCGCATCAGGTTACTCCATTTTTATTGCAAAATAGCTCTTATCATAACAGCACAGAGTGCACGCGTGTGGCCGTCCGTACATAGCATATTTCTCAAAAATGGCAGGCTCCTTATATGAGCTTTTTTATTTTGTGAAGATTTTTAGGGAAATGTGCCTGAAAAACAAAACAAAGTCAGCATTTAAGGAACACCCGTTTTTAAAGACACACGATAGTAAGAATTATTTTAATGTTTCCGCTCGGGACTTCGTTTCAGTAGGAATTCGGAAAAAGTATGTACCTAAGCTTATATCACTCGCTAATAAGAGGACTTTCTATTGGTGATTTTTTTCAAATCGTTCCTGTTGTTTTGAGTTTATTCATTACAAACATACAAATTCTTCTTTACAATAAACTATCTTTCCTCCAGGGACTTAGTTCCCGTGGGAATTTGGGAAAATTATGTAGCCTATTTGTTAATCCAGCGTGTCAGATACCTTTATACCAAATTTTATCAAAATTGTTCCAGCTAGCCGTTTAAGCGTGAAAGAATAACAAACATTTATACATACATAAAAACTTTCGCATTTATAATATTAGTAAGGAAATATAGATTTAAACTTTGTTATTAAGGTATTATCAAGTTTAACAACTTGAACTGTACTTGACCATGAAAATAAGCTCCGGTTGAAACCATTAACGTGTTATAGTTTCACAGGTCGTTAATTACCGTGTGTTAAATAACGTTAAATAATTGTGACATGTGTCGGATACGGACAAGGTTGTTCACTACCTATAATGAGGTAATGGGCTAATTGCTTACTTACAGCTAAGAACCTATTACTTTGAAGCTGTCTACCTACAGGATAAAAAATCAAAATAAAGCTGGACTTAAATCATTAAAAAGAATACAAAAAAAGGCCGAAAGTTTCGACTCCAAAAAGGTTACAGTTTAAATAAACTTAGAGATTTCTAAGGCGTGAATAGAACGATTTCAAAAGTGGAAATTTAGACTCTGGCCGAAACCCACTTCACGGCTTCTAAGGGAGGCCTGTGCCCCTAGCGACGTATGTGGGTTGATTAAGACCCAAGGTGATGGTGAAACTTTAGGAGGTAATTATCCCCATGAACCTGAACAGCCCCCAAGGAATCCGTATAAAATCCTGTAAATTTTATTCGGTTGCTCATTCTCAGGTAATCAGCAAGTTTTCCATCCATCCAAACACCAATGCATACTTTTTAAAATTTTATTATAAGATGGGTTAACTCTTGACCTCAATCTTGACCATAAAGGTCAAAGATGAGGTTGACGATGGAGCGAGTTAACCCAGAAAATGCATATAAAGGCACTGGTACTCCCACGCACCAACGGAACATAGCAGGCTGTTTGGCGTCGGACTTCGGTAGGAGGGTGGTCGCGAACCAGACGGCCCTTTACAGAGAGACCATAGGACGACACCTCAGATTCAGAAAAAAAAATGAAGTGTCGTTGCCTGGGATGGATTACTAGGAGGCAGGTCTCATTTGTGTTTCCTTAGTCGCCTCTTACGACACCCACGGAAAGAGATAGGTTGGTGTTATTCTCAACCGATCACCACACGGCAAAATCTGAGCTAATCTTAAGTTTATGTCCACACCTAACTTTTTAGACGTAACACATACTAAATTTCGCTAATTTAAATCTTCTGAAATGTGTAGAGCTGTAGACCCTTCTCTAAAAACCTTACTTGCCCTCAGGCGGCTATAGTAAAGCTCTAGTAAATGCTTTAGATGTGTTATCTAAAATGCGCTTCTATTTTGTGTCGTGTACTCGATACACTTTCGCTTTTGATACGAATCTCTTTGTTATCAACTTATCACCAATTACCTCATCGACTCGCGCGCATGGTGCCGTGAATCTTTGCTACAACTTTTTTGTAGGGTGATGTTGTAGTTTCAGTTGATTTGAAAGAATTTAATCCCCGAAAAAAAAGGGGTGTCATAAGTTTGACGTGTGTATTTGTGTGTCTGTTTGTGGTATCGTAGCTTTTAAAAAAATGTACCGTTATCGTTATATTTTGTTTGAAAGCTGACGTGATAGAGACCAAATCAATTTTTTTTCAGCCATAAGCGATGAAAGTCGGGGGTGATAAGAAAAAAAATTGAGTAACCAGTAGTTATATGTTTTTGTGAAATAAAAAATAAAAAAAAACTTGTGTCCTTTTTTTTGAGATTTAATTAATTTTATAAATAGCACAATCAATTTTATGAAACATTTATCTTTTTTCCCGATATGCCTGATTCCCGTTTCTAATTTTTTCTAACGTAACGTTCTACACACTTTACGATGTTATTATTGCCATTTTAGTATTCTTGGAAATTCACATACGAGTATCTTCTGATCCCAGTCCAGAGTAGAAGAAACAGAAGAAATGAAAAGTCATCTTAATTAATGAAAACAAACAATCTAGCGTGCCTAGCCTCGAAGCTGCACCTAGCTCGAGTCATTCAACTAAATCCACTTGACTCTCCACTTGCCTTGCCAGTAGGCGTGCTACTCGTTACTACAGGATGGCGTAATACTAAAACTGACTAGGGATGGCACTGACTTAGTTTTTACAATACAATACTAATTTACTAATAAAAAAAACAACACAACACTAAGATAAACATTGTTGATAAAATTATCTTTCCGACAGATTAAAATATAAATAAAACCATCCGCAATAAAGACAAATAGTTTTTCATGACCTAAGTGACGTCACGAGCGAGATTTAGTAATGGGAAATCAAGACCACGCAGAAACGATTCAAAGGCGCTTAATTAAGTAAAACAATAATGTAAATCTGATTAAAATCGATTATCATTTACGGCGTATAAGTCTCAAGCGGACTGACTTAAGTCGGACAAAACTGTGACAAAACCTGACACTTTTTACACGCAAGGTAGGTAAACTTTTACCGTCTATCTCAATATAGGTCTGTGCCTAAGTGGGTATTATCTGTGGTTTTATTTGACTTGAATCGCAACAGTTACTTTGTTTAATGTTACTTCCGTATATTCTATGAAAGCTAACAAATAAGGCTTCTTTTGAAGGTTCCTTTTAAGAATGTCCACTTTGGACGTGAAAACAAATAAAAAAAATTATACAGTTGTATTCTTCTTTAATTTAATTTTCGGCTAATATAGAACATCATACAAAAATTTATTCATTTTTTTAAAATGAATTAATTAATTCATTAACCGTCCTGGGTGGAAAATGAATTAATTAGGCGTAACTCAAAAAGTTTTCAAGATACCTACTTGCTTACGAGTTTGTAAAATATATCTTATCTGTCCTATTGGTAGTCGTGGTAGCCCTGTGATGGTTCCACAGCCACTCGTCTCACGCCCACTATCCCGGATTACACTTGATTGATTTAGTTTAGAGAAAAGGCATGATTTATATGTTGGGACTTTATAGAAGAAAGGCGGTAAAAGGTGTTTAACGCTGTATTACCGCTCCGTCAGTTTAAATAATAGCTAATTTATTTTAAAGCCTTTCATTTTAACTGTAATGGTAACAATTAAAATGCGTTCTTGTTCACGTCAACAATACGGAAAGTGACAGTATGATATTTCAAGAAGAGTTTGTTAACTTTAATGGACGTCTCTAGAACTGGGCGGTACTTATAATTTTTAAAAGGCTGGACTAATTTTAATCAAATATAGCTAAAATCACGGCAGCTATCAAAGAAAAAAAATACTTCAAAATTGGTCCATTCGTTGAGGACCTACGATATCACAGACAGACAGACAGACATAAAGATACACATGTCAAACTTATAACACCCTCTTTTTGCATCACGGAATAAAAAAATATAGAGAAATAAATATAAAAACCGGTCAAGTGCGAGGGTTCCGTACCATTATCTATAAAAACGGCAAAAAATCACATTTGTTGTATGGGAGCCCCCTTAAATATTTATTTTATTCTGTATTTTAGTATTTGTTGTTAATTCAGCAAAAGAAATAAGTACATTAATTTGTGGAAATTTCAACTGTCTAACTATCACGGTTCATGAGATCCGACTATCTCTAACTATCTCGGACGGACTTATCTACAAAAACGGCAAAAAAATTACGTTTGTTGTAAGGGAAAAAATAAAATATTTATTTTATTCTGTTTTTTAATATTTGTTGTTATAGCGGCAACAAAAATAAAATATCTGTAAAAATTTCAACTGTCTAACTATCACGGTTTATATGAGACACAGCCTGGTGACAGACGGACCGACGGACAGCGGAGCCTTAGTAATAGGGTTCCGTTTTTACCCTTTGGGTACGGAACCCTAAAAATGACAAATAATATTACGGTGTGATCCGATCACTATACGACAAATCGGTCGACCTTGCTTTGACAGATCGGGTCAAAGTCATTTCTCTTTTTAACTTATTTCTATGTCTATGTTTCTCTTCCATATCATTAGTCAAACGCATGTCAAACGTAGACAGCTATCCCTTGACGTTTCAATGGAATGCGTACGTTGGGTTCGCAAATGGGTCATTTTAGAATAGGCCTCCTTATATGGTCATCGTAAATAGCTTGGAATAAGATTGATGATATATGCCGTATGCCGTGTGGTGATCGGTTGAGAATAACACCACCCCATCTTTTTCTGTGGGTGTCGTAAGAGGCGACTAAGGAAACACAAATGAGACCTGCCTCCTACTAATCCATTCCAGGCAACGACACTTCATTATTTTCGGAATCTGAGGTGTCGTCCTATGGTCTTATGCGGTGTGGTAGGCTCTGTAAAGGGCCGTCTGGTTCGCGACCACTCTCCTACCGCAGTCCGACGCCAAACAGCTTGCTGTGTTCCGTCGGTGCGTGGGAGTACCAGTGCCTTTATAGGCATTTTCTGGGTTAACTCGCTCCATCGTCGACCTCATCTTTGACCTTTATGCGCAAGATTGAAGTCAAGAGTTAACCCATCTTATAATAAAAAAAAAATTACTGGTCATAGTAAAGCATATCTTTGTGAAAGAGTGCAATTTTCTGTACTAGCGTAGACCGGGTGCTATATATACACACAGCAGCACATCGGGCTGTACGTGTTGACCTTGACATCGCCTTTATGCCGTTTGCAATAGCGCCGGCTCTTGTAGTACACTCAAGAGCACGTCAAGCTTGACACTTTGGACTATGGACCGGCCCTGCATTGTATGGCGCGCAGTATAAATCAGAGCTCAGCTTGAATTGGTAGTGTAAAGCGTTACCTGCAATAAGTAAAAATTATCTCAATATATAAACCAATTGACGCTTAAAGCTTAAAAGCTCTGAAGCTTAAAGAAGTTCAAAATCGTAATATATCATAATTATAGATTAATAAGAAACGTAAGCTAAATTATACTTGAGAACTCCGAAAGCAATGTCGTGCAAAATCAATCGCAAAGACTAATCGGAGCGCCTATTGAGCAAGTTTGGCCAAAGAGTTTTAATATGTTGATAAGCTGTTAATGCAGTGCCAACGAAAGGCCAGCCGGTCACGTTTGTTTGCCAGATTAAATAACAGTATGGGAATATTGCAATTTGCAACACCTACACGTTTGATTGATTTTTGGACCTAGAAAAGTGGTTCCTAATCTTTTTAAACGACTTCAAAAAAGGAGGAGGTTTTATGTTCGACTGTTTAATATCTTTTTTTAATGTAATAAGAATTTTGAAAATCGCCAATAGTGGACCGGTGGTCCCATTGTTATCAAGCTAGAATCTGATGATGGAATCCCATGGAAATAGAGAGAAACACTGGAATTTAATAGCTACTAACGTTGTTTCTAACGTACTTTCTATTATTTACACTAAAAAAAGAAAAATAACTAAACTTTTTAGAAAAAAAACATTTTTAGTACAGATAAATAATATCTTTATACTTAAAGATTTAATTTTAGTCATTACCTTAGTATTATGTTGAAATGGTATCAGGCTCTCAAGCCAGTATTGCTTCAGTGTACTTAATACGGCAACCTGTAGGACATATTACACATGTTAGTATGACATTTTATACTTGCAGGGCTTTTAATGTCGAAAATATGGTGTTATTGCTTTTATAAATGTTTCGGAGTTGCGATCATGAGCAGTGGATGGTGCCTAGTTGATTCAGTGACTAATACTACGAAGTGGATCGGGATTTTTTATTTTTTTTTGTCATTAAACAGTGTATTTTGTCAAACTATACGTACTTAATTAAAAAAAACTACTGCTTAAAAGGGTCTTTTATGAACGCGGTATCGAAAATGTCGCCTCAGTCTATCATCTGTCCTAGTACGTATTACCATTTCGCATCATAGCAAACACTTAAACCCTTTTGAAGCGCTCGTATCCCAGTGGCTCTCGCTGATCTCAACCGATCAGTGAGGTTAAGCAACGTACTCAGAGGCAGGGAACCTGATGGGTGACCAAAGTGGCAATTTATCACGAGAGTTTCCGTGCTTCGGAGGGCACGTTAAGCTGTCGGTCCCGGCTGTTGTCGATTGACTACAGTCGTTAAAACCAATTCAGAGGCCATTGTGCGGTTTGAAAACTCTGACACCAGGGTTAGCCAAGTTCGCCACATGCTTGACTATACTTACACGATAAGAAGAAGAAGACCCTTTTTAGTACAGTCTTTCACTCAATTAAGTGTACATCAAAGTTTCTTGCCTGCAAAGTAATAAGGTTCAAATTAGAATTTATAGCCCTTTAACTTAAGGCACTTTCTATTTTTACCGTTAATAAGTCTTTATTTAGAGTACTGGCACTTATGTGAAATTTTCTTTTAAACCTTCGCGTGCTTTTTGAACACATAGTGTACGAGATTTGTATCGCACGCGGCGTAAACAAGAACGCGACGACGGGTTAACCGACTTTAAAAAAAAAATGTTTTAATTTTATTTTATTGTTTTGTATTTTTGTTACGCGATAACTCTAAATTCTTTTTAAATCTAAATTTTATAAAAAAATCAACAAAAACAAAAATACTTTATATGACGTTTTTGTTTGTCAAAATCTGTTAATAGGAATTGTATGGGATTGGCATCGGTTGAATCATACTGCTTAACTTTTAGTTTGACAGTCAAAATAAAAAAAAAAACATTACTCAAATATTATTTATTTCCATAAGATATGTCGCGCACATACGTGGTCCAGTTATGTCACGACATAAGCTACCGATCTTGACCTACTGAACGCCACGCCTCACGCACGTACCGTATCTTTTGGAGATTGATCTGAAGATTTGCATGACTGATAAATGACTGATCTAATATGGCGATAGCAAATGCACAAGTGTTCAGCGGTTTTATTTAAAAATATAAGCTTTTTGCGAGAGATAATAATTAAATTAAAAAATACATTCAAAAGCCCACACCACAGTTTTACAAAAAAAAAATCCAAACTTTATGAGGCTCGCACTAAAATTTCCCTAGACAAACAATAACCCTAAATAAATAAAAAATTGTATCACCCCGATATTCGATTGCTTATAACATTTAAATGGCTGAACTAATTTTGATCAAATATAGCTTAAAACGATCTCGATTATACATGAGCTTTCAAACGAAAAAACTGCATCGAAATCGGTCCATTTGTTTAGGAGCTACGATGCCACAGATAGACAGAAACACAGATACATAACTTTTTTGGCGGGGGTTAAAAAATACAGGCGAGAGCTTACATTTGCTCTTTGTACCGACCGGAAATCGAACCCGGAACCATCACGGATGGAGATACCTCCACACCCTTGACCTAGCTGGTGCTCAGATAAATATTCAAAAGTACAGTAGAATCTCACTAATCCGGCACTTCAATAGACTGACATCCAATAATCCGGCACCCTCCGCCTGCGCCATCCTCACCTCTCCCTGCGTCAGATCTCAATTAATGATGATTTTAAAACTTACTAATTAGATGATGATTTTATGATTTTAAAACTTACTTAATTAGTTAATTGTGAGATATGTCACAGTTACAAAAAAACCTGTACCTAGAACATAGACACAAATACATGACATTGTGTTCCCTTCATGAGAATGCTGTTTACTATGAGATTTTCTATACAATCCAGTAATCCGAACATTCCAATATAGAGCGGGACCCATTCGTAAAAAAGTCTTCAAATAACGATTTTCGTGGGACTCACCTCCGCCATACGAACTACTGGTAGCTACTTATATGTCATGTTTTCCTGAACACAAAAAGTGCGGTAGTCACTTTCTAAGGGTATGGAGGGGGTAGCTATGACATATCAAAGATGGCGGCCCGTCCTATTTTATTTACGCTCTATTTAGATAACTACTGGGTAGATTTACTTAAATAGGGTCTCAAATGAAAGATAATTTAATATACATTGTTTTATTTCAAAGATGCATTAGTGTAAAGCTAGTAACAAAATAAATATTTTCAAAAAACGACATTTTGTAAAATTAAACTTTTTTTTACTGTGTGAAAAGAACATAAACCATTATGGTTACGGTGATTTAGCTTATTATAAAAAATAGCTACACTTATCAGCATTCTAATGAACCTATAAACGTTTAAATCGAGCTGTAAACAACGGAACTGCAGCCGTCTAAGTGAGCGTGGGTAGCGCCGAACTGACTACGGTACTTGGATTTTGGTACGAATAATCTTGAAAATAACGTAATAAAACGAGTAGAATCACAGCAAAATGAAAAAGTATTATGGACAGGCATAACCTTTTTATAACAGACATCATTTTTTTTGACAAAAAATTATCTTCATTATTTTTACGAACTATTTTCAAAAATTCTCGTAACAAAAATAACGCTTCGTATCATATCGAAATAAAACTCTTCATACTTGCACGTACTTGCGTTATATTTAAAAACAAAGGACTCAATGGTACTGGTCTGTACTGATGGACATGAGAGTGTAAACGTACGTACTCGAGGCAGAGGCAGGTCGATGACGTGCGAGAGTGTACAGCCGCCGTTATATTTTTTACATCAACAACACTGAGATTCATTCCGAGGAATCCCTGCACCGTGCTGCGCCGTGAACTTTGGCACTTGTCGCTTCATTAATTTGAAATCATTTAGTCAGGCCCATGACACTGTTAGTACTAATAGCTGCGAAATGGCGCTGCTATCGCCTTTAATTCGCCATCTTGTGACGTCATGCTGTATGTCAAGATAACCTCAAACTGTCATGATGGCGTCTTGTCACTGAGCAAGCACAAGTACGGTATTATGTATGATTGCTCTCATGTTTCGCACAGGCGTTTACTGAAGTGCATTGCTAAATAAATGCAGTACTTATTATCAGTTTTCGTCGCGGAAATGACTAAAATGCATATATATTTATTTTATTTTATGATTGTCATAAGCATCTCTGCCATGTGTAACCCGTATTATTACCATTTAGCTTTGATTCCATATAAAATTTTGTTATTTATTTTATAGGTAGGTGAAAAAAAAATATTTTCGAGTGTCAAAACTATCAACAACATTTGGTAACAATTTTATATCTAAAATAAATACATTTGTTTTGCAAATTATATTAGTTTTTTTATGACTACTTTATCATAAATCTAAACAAACAAATGTGAATTACACCTTATTTATTCTATGCCTAAAACTAACGGACTGATTTTGATTGAATATGCTGCTCTAGATTAATAAATAAGCTACTTTTTATTCTAAAAAAACTTAACCTTATGTTCCAACAAATGGCGTAGTAAGTATTAGTATATGAAAATATGAACAGTGCTTTCTGCAATTCTTTCTATCGATAAATAGCTAATTCACTCAGTCGAGCTTTCAGTGAACCGGCTTATCTGCAAATCGTGCCATCGGCAAAAAAATAATATTTAGAACGTCTTTTCGGCGAATTGAGCTGTCGGCACAACAAGGTATCGGCTGAAGATTTTTTCTTTCAGCCGATCGTCGGCGAACAGTGATTTTTATATACAATTATATCGTTCAAGAGTAATTCTATGAACCCTTGCGAGCTCGAGTTAAGTGCTCGTGTATTTTATGTTGAGTTTGAAGTTGAGATCCTTGTCACAAATCCTCCTCCGTCGACGATTTTTTCATCTTAGGCTATTTTTGCAACCTGCTTGGCTGATTGCCATTTATATAAAGTGAAGTGTTCTGCGCTACATGATATTGACGGAATTGTGGCAATAAATATGGGTCTATATTTGAGAATCTATCTATTCACTTTTATTTACTAGTTCTGGAAATTGGTTAAGCCTTTAGAGAAGTACCTATTCAGTTGTACAACAACTCAACTATAAGTACCATAACCTTGCCTCTCGTGAACTGACTAGATGTCTAACCACTGCAATAAAGATTTATTCCTAGTGCAGGTTGAGTCGGCTGACAGTCTGTCCCATGAAGAAACCCAACAGGCATATTTATTACCAACTGTACTTTAAAACTGTACCTACTGCTTTTAAGTATTTAAGTAATGTTAGTTATTACTACCCAGCAGCATGTCAAAGATTTATTTGTTTGTTCTCGGGTCATGGGTGTTTGTATAATTTGTCATTATGTGTGTTTCAAGGGACCCATGACACAAGGGAAAACCTTAGTGTGGGCCTTTGAGTGTGTAGCGTTTATTTATTTGTTTATTCTTAATTATTTTCGAGAGCAAAATGAGGATGAGGATGATACCCCAGAAATGACTTTGGTGATTGGAAGGGTTTGTACGTATATTTATTATTTAATGAAACTATGTATCTTAAAAATCAATCAGGGTCAAAAACATTTGATTCGTGTAATGTAACTTTAACCGTAGCATGTCATATTACATAATCTAGTTACCTTAAAAAGGAGATGCTTTGCATTTTTATTTAGATTGCATTTGAATTTTTATCTATATCTGTTTAAACTGCAATCATCCTCCAAGAACAGACAAAAAATTAAACTTAGAGGGTACCAACCTAGTAGCTGTTACGTAGCAATAACATAAAGGCAACAGCTACTCAAGAGTCTGTTTCAACTCATGTATGATTTATTAAAATGGGCCAAAGATTCAAATAAAAAAAGCTTTATTAATGCTTTTATACTAGCAAAATTTAGGGCTCCTCATATTTATTTTTATTTATTTTATTTAGTCATTTATTTGCTAAAACAGAACATAACAAATTTACAAAAGAATTCTTACAGATAGGTACACAATGCTATAAATTATAGTCACAATAATTCTCTTTCTCATTAAGCTAAAGAACTTTTTTTAAAGGAACCCATATCAAACATCAACAATTTTTTTAGTTTTAAAAGGCGATAGCAGCGCCATTTCGCAGCTATTAGTACTAACAGTGTCATGGGCCTGACCAAATGATTTCAAATGAATGAAGCGACAAGTGCCAAAGTTCACGGCGCAGCACGGTGCAGGGATTCTTCGGAATGAATCTCAGTGTTGCCGATGTAAAAAATATAACGGCGGCTGTACACTCTCGTACGTCAGCGACCTGCCTCTGCCTCGAGTGCGTACGTTTACATTACACTCTCATGTTCATCAGTACAGACCAGTACCATTGAGTCCTTTGTTTTTAAATATAACGCAAGTACGTGCAAGTATGAAGAGTTTTATTTCGATATACGAAGAGTCATTTTTGTTCAAGAAATTTTGAAAATAGTTCGTAAAAATAATGAAGATAAATTTTTTGGCAAAAAAAATGATGCCTGTTAAAAAAAAATGATGCCTGTTCATAATACTTTTTCATTTTGCTGTGATTCTACCCGTTTTGTCACGTTATTTTCAAGATTATTCGTACCAAAATCTAAGTACCGTAGTCAGTTCGGCGCTACCCACGCTCACTTAGACGACTGCAGTTCCGTTGTTTATAGCTCGATTTAAACGTTTTTAGGTTCATTAGAATGCTGATAAGTGTAACTATTTTTTTATGATAAGCTTAATTACCGTACTCCTAACGGTTTCTGTTCTTTTCACATAGTAAAAAAAGTAAAATTTTACAAAATGTCGTTTTTTGAAAATATTTATTTTGTTACTAAGTTTACACTAATAAATCTTCAAAACAAACAATGTATATTAAATTATCTTTCATTTGAGACCCTATTAAAGTAAATCTGCCCAGTAGTTATCTAAATATAGCGTAAATAAAATAGGCCCAGCCGCCATCTTTGTTACGTCATAGCTACCCCCTCCATACCCTTAGAAAGTGACTACCGCACTTTTTGTGTTCAGGAATGTATGCCGAATAAGTACATACCAGTAGTTCGTATGGCGGAGGTGAGTCCCACGGAAATGAACTCATTCTCCTTGGGTCCCGTTCTAATAATCCGACACACTCTGGTTTTTAATAGTGCTGGATTAGTGAGATTCTACTGTATTTGTGTAAAGTTCCACTTGAAGCTTAAAAGAAGGTTTAAGCGTGACTCACGGATTGACGTAGGACCGTTTGATCAATTTAGTACCCAACCTACATTCTAATCTTATTTGTTTACAAATTACTTACATGCAGGCTGTATCATATCCTTCACAGTCATAAATTTAACAACTAATGTTCTACGACATCATAATAAGACCTATATCCACGCCCTCGTACTTACTAAGTGTTATTTCGTTCCAGGGACCTATTATAGCTATTATCTACGTACCTGTTATGTAAATAATAGTTACATTGCATTCACTTGCCAATATTCTCGTTATTTATGTAAGACGTAAATTATTTCTGAGATGGAGTAAGTTAATGTAAACTGTTTTTAACCGACTTCAAAAAAGGAGGAGGTTTCTCAATTCGACCGTATATATTTTTTTTATGTATGTCCGCGGATAACTTCGTCGTTTATGAACCGATTTTGATTATTCTTTTTTTGTTGGAAAGGGAGTATCCCAAGGATGGTCCCCTGGTAAGGAAACCAGGATCTGATGGTGAAATCCTGAAGAAATTGAGGGAAACTCTCGAAAAAATTGTCTTTTTTGTTTGGGATTGAAGTCGGTGACTCTTACGTTTTTGACGTGGAAAATTATCTAGTTTAATATTATGAATTTGTGTCGTGCACTGGGAATATTCTGCATGTCAATACTTATGATTTTCTTTATTTTTTTAGTACCTTTTGTTATTTCATTTTCTCTTGTTGCGCCGAAGGCGGCACGGATCATCAGCGCCTTAGTTACGATTAGTCAAGGCATTTGAGCTGAGTGGAGTCCGTCTTGGTGAACTTACGAATCTATTCTAATTCTAAATAAACCATTTTACTTTCATTCTTCCTTTCTACAAATAAGCACTCCTAACGTGTACGACTAAACGGGAAGACACCGTATCCCGTAACACAGTTTGCAAACTATCACGGGATGCGGAAAGTCTATGTGATTTGTGATTTCATATTTGGAAAATAAAGTGTATTATTTTTATTATTCTGCTTTATAACGCATTTGGTAATGTGGTGCTTCGGATATATTTTATACTGAATCTTTGGGGTGTCGAACTATCGACGAATTTTTAGCTTCCTTACTTAGACATTTTCTGAGTTATTTGGCCGTTCCATCGTCAACTTCTGCCTAGATCTGGTTTGCCATTACTGTGTTAGGCTTATAAAAAAAAACAATCCTATTTTTAAGCAGAATGTTATTAAATATGTAATTTTAATGTTTTATGTGGGTGTAAAACTTTTTGTATTTCAAAATACTTCACTTCAAGACCCACAAAAATAAAAATGTGGATAGATATGTATAATTTTGTCGTAGGAAAATTGTGAAAGCCGTAATATTACAATTTTATTAGTGAAATTATAATCGCCCGCGACATTAGAATTTTCCCAGTGAAATCATTAGGACAAGTTATGTTAGGTTAGGTTAGGCTTTTTTAGGTTCGGTTAGGTTAAGTTAGGTAACCCAAGCGTAACCTAACCGAACCTAAAAAAGTTAAGTAAGGTAGTATAAGAGTAAACTGTTATAAAACGATCAACTTTATTTTGTTATTAACTTTGCAATTTGATACGGATATTACACTCTTAAATAAACTTCAACTTCAACAGTGTAATAATTCAGTAGTCTATACTACATCATAAATAAACATTGCACATAAATCCAGTATGCTAATATATAATGATTCTAATGATACTTGCATACGTTCACACCTAACGCTATACGATAGCTGTAGAGATGCCTTATGTCAAAGGAATAGAGTCCAAAATACATTTGGCCAACAATTGAATATGTGGCATAGTATTTACCCTTTCACATGTGGTTCAATTACTTCCAATGTCATTGGCGAGTTTATGTTTATGGTTTTTAGATTAGCCGAGTGTAATTGTAACTGTAAGGTACAGTCGTTCATTTTAATATAAGGTGAAAAAAACCTCCTAGCTATATTCAAAATCCTGAACCAGTATCACTCAAAGAACACATTTATGAAAAAAAAAATTGTTTTAATATTTTTTCAGTGGGAATAGTTTATTTTTTTGCCTAAACGTAGACATTACTCCTACACCAGGTGCGCGGGGGGTGCACTCGAGTAGTGTTTACGTTTAGGAAAAAAAATTCCCACAGATAAAAAAAAAACAAAAAAAAAAGTGTTCTGTAAGTGATACTGGTTCAGGATTTTCAATAAAGCTAGGAGGTTCTTTTTCAACCTGAATACAAAACTTTGGTAGTTGCTGAAAAATTATTCGTGAGTCTTATTACCAATTAATTCACAATAAATGACACGGTTTTATTCCCGTTACTTAAAGCGGACGTCGTGTCGGGTTGACAGATTCGATCCTATTTGAGGACCTTTATAACTGACTTCAAAACAGGTGGAGGTTCCCAATTCAACTGTATGTTTTTTTTCATTTACTTAACTTTTTTTGTATATTTTTTACGCGATAACTCCGCCAGTTGTCGTCTGATTAACAGAATTCTATTGTTGTTCAAAAATGTAAACTCCTAAAATGGTTCCATTTTTTATTGAAATTGATTTTGCGCTTTTTAAGAAAATCAACACGAACAGAAAACACGTACACAATATATTTAGATGTAGTTTTGGCCGGTTGACTCTTACGTTTTTAGCGTTGACAATTATTAATGTCTAACTACAAATTGACCAGTCAAATCTTCTAAAATATTTGGGAATAATGAACCATTAATTGTGACCACACGGCATTTAAAATACTTTTTCAAATATAACCAATCAATAGCTTACCCGTTCGACAGGTAAGTTTCGGCCGGTGGTGTCGTTTCGACAGGTACGCGATTTCATATCCAGTTCGACATGTATAATTTTTTTAGTTCTTAGTACAGTCACATGCAAAAGTGTAACAGTGTATCAAATAAAAACTCAGTATACAAATTTATGGTTTTTATTAAAAAAGAAACTATAAACTAAAGGTATATTAATAAAAAAAAATCAAGTCTGTGGATGCTAATATCTTTATTATATAATAAAAAAAACATCAAACAATTCTTTCTTTCAGTAATATAGAAAATCACAGGTAATTGTTAATGTATAAAATAATGAAAACATGCAAAATCACAGCTAGGTCAGTACTAATTATTAACTAGAAAAAAAAACATTCAAAATCACAGTTGTGTGGGTACAGACAGCAGCACGTCAGGTTACACATCTGTATTTAGAAAGCCGGCCCTATTACTAATGGCATAAAGGCGATGTCAAGATCAACACGTATAGCCCGGTGTGCTGCTGTGTGCACAGTCTTATAATTATAAACTAAAAATAAAACATTTAAAATCACAGCTAGGTTTTCATTATTAAATATAAAAATATTAAAAATCACAGGTAGTTATCATTATCAAATTAAGAAAACAATTAAAATGGTCGCTAGGCAACTAGGTACTTATTACTTACTATTAATTTAAAAAAAAAATGCAAAATAAAAAAAAATACAAATTAAAACAAAATTCAAAAATTACATTACGTGTAAATGCACAGTTTTTCTAAGCAGTGGCCCAAGGTGTATTCATTGGTACACAGTTTTTGTATGATTTGGCTCACTCTTGCGTCATTTTGTATTGCCTGTTGTGTTTTATTTTTATTGATCACGCCACGACTGATTTCTTCCATTTTAGCTTTACTGTCAAAAGCTTCTTTTTGCAAGGCTTCCAGTAGTTTAAAATGTTTATTTTGCTGCTTCCTTTCAATTTTCTGTTCATCTTGGCGTGCCAGCTTTCTAAAAGATTTGTCGTGCGGTGACGTTCACCGCATACATTCCAATTTTTGTCAGATTCCAACCAAGTTTCTACAAAGTAATCGTTGAATCTGGCAATTTTTTCACCACCTGGACAATCCTCCATGATGTATAGCCAACCTTCATCAATAAATTCAGCAGGGACAAGTGCCAGTGCAGCGCATAAAGAAATGTGTTTTTTTTCTACTCTCGGTGTGATCTCAAGAGCCTTTCCTTTTCTAAATAAAGCCCTTTGAAAATGAAAGTAGCAGCCGGAAATAACTGCCTGAGGGTAGACGTTACTGATTGCATTATGAATGGCCATTTCAAAGTCTGCTTTAAAAATCTGTGGTTGCCAGCTAGGATAGCAATTTTTGAGGAGATTAAATAGTGCCTCATAAGTTGTTTGCTCCTTATTCATGAGTAGTGCAAATATCAAAGGCACGATATTAGTGCTCTCTGCCGTGCTGCCTATATCAGCATGAATGGTGAAAAGCTGGAGAAATGGTGCGATGATAAATTTGAATGTTCCATCCACAAAAAATATTGAAAGATTGCACAGTGTGTTTTCATCAACCAGGCTGAATACTAAAATTCTGTTCGATTCATTTTGATTATCGCCGATTAAAAACATTTCATACTTTTCAGGCACTTTTACTTGTCCTTGATTTGAAAACACTAAACGCTCCGCTCCATTATTTTTTTTCCTAGCGGTGTACAATGCATGCTTTATATTTTGAAATTTCGGTGCTGGCGCAACCAAATCTAGACCCGTGTCTTTATATTTTTTCAATTCTTCTTCAAAAATATTTTTTATGCCTTCGTTCGAATCGCAAGCACGTTTACGACAGGCACTCAAAACTTTTTGAAGTTCATTTTTTGCAAAATCGGGCGTGCAGCTATGCATAACTTCCTTTAACACACGATTTTCACGAACTGTTACACTTCCATGACACGTGTTTCTGTGTATGCACCTCCAATAGCTAGCTCCGTTTTTGTAGTCCTTGCGTTTATAATATTGATGGCCAGCTCGCATCAATATTAATCCACCTCGTTTTGAAGTATTATATATTAAATCAACGGAGCCGGTGCTAGACGACGCTTCGTCCATTATTTAGCTGTAATAAAATAAAACAAAAATATCCACTAAATAAAACAAAAATATTAAGGATTTCACTATCCACTGACCATTGCTCTCGAGTACTCTCGACTAAAATACAATTTTAGATTAAAAATATAAAAAAAGACTTAAAATTTAGATATTTAGAATTTTCTTATTATAATTAATTTTAAATTCCTTAATATAACATCTATATTATCTGAAGTTGTTTACTTACATTTTTCCGGCTCTTATCTCCTGTAGTGCACAAAATTATTAATAAACACTTGCTTGCTGCACTTAACTTGAAGTTAAACTAAATATCTTTATCTCCATCAGTAACCCTTTCCAATAGATACGCAATAAAAAAAACAATATGCAAGCAAAATCTCATCGCCAACAACCAATCACAACACTTTCATTTGTACCTTATTATTATTACTTACACCTATTGTCCTTCCTTATCTCTGCTCGTCCCTCAAACTTGATTTTACTACCTGGCCATTTCAAGGTCACCCGAGAACGCTATTTTTGCAAACAAGCGTAAATTTTATTTAATATAAAGCTTATAACGCATAGAACTGCTTAATATCAAATGTTGAGCATATGTAAATCTGTTTTAACTTTTGAGCTTAACTGTACCAACAGGACTTAAATTTTGCATATAAAAAAACACCGGCCGAAACGCCCCTTCAAATAAATTAAAATAATACCAGTGCCCGTTCGACAGGTGAAAAAAAATGCATACCTGTCGAAACGACACCAAAATACAGGTCGAACCATATCATTTTTTGTGACCGGCCGAACTTTACCTGTCGAACGGGTCCCGACCCTCTCAGAAGACTAATTACAAAACTGAGTTAAATGCCGATAGACTACACGGCGCGACTTGCGGCACGATTGATCAAATTGTTGATCAACGCTTGCCACTTCTAATTGACTTGACGGCGTTGATGGATCGTCGATGGGTGCAGAATAGAATATGTTGTTTATATCAAAAATGTCAAACATAGTATAATAGTAAAAAAGAAGCAAGTATTAAATTAAAAAGAAAACTTAATCTAGACAAGGGCACGGACATCAAGTCTGTGGATGATAATAATATCTTTACCAAATAATTTTCCACGTCAAAAACGTAAGAGTCACCGACTTCAATTCCAAAAATAGTTAAAAGTAAATATCTATTGACAATAATTGGGCTTTAAAATTCTTTATATTATTCAATATATTAAGGAACACACTAGTCGGAAAGACAATTTTTCGAGAGTTTCCCTCAATTTCTTCAGGTTCCACCATCAGATCCTAGTTTCCTTACCATGGGACCACCCTTGGGATACTCCCTTTCCAACAAAAGAAGAATAATCAAAATCGGTTCATAAACGACGAAGTTATCCGCGGACATACATAAAAAAAATATATATACGGTCGAATTGAGAAACCTCCTCCTTTTTTGAAGTCGGTTAAAAAAAGGAAAAAAAACATAGGCACTCAATGAGCCTTTTTATAATTCAAAGGAATTTGTACTAGGTATCATAATCCCTGAAAACCTTCTCAATTTATATTAAACGTGAATTGGTTCGCACTAGTGGTCTAGCGAACGACTTGATACGCTACCTACCCCGTCAAGCCTTACAGGCGTGAGCGTTTGCATTGCCCCCTATCGCCCCGTGTGGTGATCGGTTGAGAATAACACCACCCCATCTCTTTCCGTGGGTGTCGTAAGAGGCGACTAAGGAAACACAAATGAGACCTGCCTCCTAGTAATCTATCCCAGGCAACGACACTTCATTTTTTTCAGAATTTGAGGTGTCGTCCTACGGTCTCATGCCGTGTGGTAGGCTCTGTAAAGGGCCGTCTGGTTCGCGACCACCCTCCTACCGAAGTCCGACGCCAAACAGCTTGCTGTGTTCCGTCGGTGCGTGGGAGTACCAGTGTCTTTATAGGCATTTTCTGTGTTAACTCGTTCCATCGTCGACCTCACCTTTGACCTTTATGGTCAAGATCGAGGTTAAGAGTTAACTCATAATAAAAAATAAAAATAAATAAGTCACTAAAAACATAGGGGACAATGGTAATACAAATTCCGGAAATCCCGTTCGAATCATAAAATGGCCCAATGGATACTAGACGCAGGCAACGACATCGTGGTAGATTTTTACGAGAACTTTTACACCAGGGTTAGCTAAGTTTGCTACATACTTTACTATACCTACACGATAAGAAGAAGAAGGAGAAGAAAGTTTTCAAAGGGCGCGGGGACCAGCTTAATGGTCTATGATCTAAACCAGCGGTTCCCAAACTTTTTTTTCTCATAGACCTCTTTTAAAATTTTGCTGGTTCCGGTGGACCCCCTGTAGCTACATTTTGTAACATTTTTCCAAAACTTGAAAAAAAATGTGAAGATTAGATATAACTATGGAAATTTGCGTTGCGGCTTGCGGCTGAATTCCAACCACGAATTAACAGTTTTCGGAAAAAAAAGTGAGAATTGATTGTGCTGTGAGTGGATCTCAAAAAAGTAAAGTTGGGCAATCAAAACGGTGATTCCATCCAATTTTAATTTTTTGACATCTACTCGCAGCACAAGGAACCAATTAATTCTTAGTTTAATCAGACCAACATTAAGTTCTTCACTATCGAAACCAGATAAACGTGGACCCCCGCTTACGAATTGTGAACCCCCATTTTTTGTCACGCCAAAGTAGACCCCCGTCGCGTCTCTCGTGGACCCCTGGGGGTCCACCTGGACCACTTTGGGAATCAATGATCTAAACCCTCCATTGCTTCGAAGGCAGGCTATCCACATATACGTTCCCTTGGATTGTGTGCGGATTGATTTTATAATTGAATTATTCATTGGTGTAGTTTGTTACATTTTTAGGTAGATGGTTAAGTATTTGATTGCCACTGTAAAATTATCTGATCCAAAAATTCCTGGGTCATGGTTATGCAGATCTCGAAGTGTCATAACCTAGGATGTAGAGCGACAAACAAAAAAAAAACATGAATATGAAACTTCCGCGGAATAATGTAAAATCTTGTTCTATTTATAGTATAATGTGGTTGAGATAAAATAAACGTTATATACTCGTAAATTACAAAGTTACATCCACTAACAAAAACATACTTTAAACACAGAAAAAATCAAACAAAGGTTGTTTGATTTTCGAAATTTCTTTCAACACAAACTTTCGTCATGTTCTCGCAAAAATGTATTTTATTTTAGCTCCTTTTGTAACATCTGATATACATATTACATTGCACAGAGTAGATAACTTACAATGAAATAGATGTTGTGTATATTTCGCAAAATATAACAATAAAGCTGTGAGCTCCCACATTTTATTCAAAGTCTAATTTTTCGACCACGACTAATGAAGACCATTCTTCAATGACAAAGACTGGTCAAGATCCTCAAGAATACGCCAAGCTTAAATAAGAGTTTGTATAGTTCTTATTACGTAAGCATAAGATCTAAAATCACACTGTGGACCTCGCGTAGTTTGTCAAATGTCCAACTTGGTCACAATGAATAATTGTGGTAACTACGTATCTTATTAAATTGACCGTGTTTTTTACTGTACACCATACCATTCATAGTTTTGAAACCTTTTTCGAAAATGAATTTTACTAGATTAATTTACACTGTTGCAAAAATTAAAGTCCAGCTTCTTTAAATGTAATGCCGTCCTCGTTTACGTCAGCAAAACAGCATGATTTTTAAAGTAGCATTATCGTTAATGGACGTTTCTACAACTGGATAGTTTTATAAGGTGACTAAAACTTTTTTGGCTAAAATTAAGAGAGTAAATCAGCCCATAAAACTGAAGAACATTCCCCGAATAACATAGATCGAAATATTAAAAAAGAAACTCGTCTCTAGATAATCTCTACAGGGCTTTAGGTAAATCTCTTTCCACCTCTCGGGTGGTTAATCAGTCCATGAAACTAAACAACTTTCCCAAAAAATATAGGTCAAAATACAAAAAAAATTTTGATTTCCCATACAAAATGCGCTATATGCTGATGAAGTTTGTATGGGAACTCAAATTTTTTTTTTCGTATTTTGACCTACTATTGGAGGGAAGTTGTTCAGTTTCATGGACTGATTAACCACCCGAGAGGTTGAAAGAGATTTACCTAAAGCCCTGTATATGTATAAATATTTAAAAAAAAAACAGCTTTGAGTTCCTTGATGGGGGAAGTTGTTAGGTTTCATGGGGAGAATTACCTTTTAAAGTTTGGGTAATTAATTTAAAGTTACTTCATATAAACTAAAGTCCTACTGTGAAATTCACTTCTATTACTTACCTATTGTTCCACCTCCAATATTCCCATACAAATAACACATCTCATTGAAACGTCACCTGACTTCCATTGCTTCCATCCTTGAAAATACTCCGAAACAAAACCACGGAAACGCCTCTATGGACACCGTCCATGACCTCATCTCTTCCACCTCCCGATGACACATTCGCCTACTGAACCCGCAATGTAACACGAAATGGGCGGCACGGCCTTGATATATCGTCTATCTATTTGCATATTCTTCGCATTGTTTTATTTGCATGTAATTAAATATAAAGTAATTGTTATTTTGACAAGTATACAAGGACTTTAGGGTCTTGTGTGAAGGTCAAAATGAAGTCACATAACAACTACTTTAATCCTAATCCATAAATTATAACATCTACACACATCAACACGGTCTAGGGATATTGCACGATTTTTCATACAAAAGAGGTTTGTTTGAGATGCTATAATAGCATACTCGAGATACATGGAGAGCTATAATTTTCAGATGAGGAAGTGCTAAACCTGAATTTTCAGTTCCAGTCAATAAATTTTGTTTTACTTGAAATTTGTGAAAACGTGAAGAAAATGAAAAAAAAATTCGTCAATTCGACCAGTTTCATACAAAAAGCAGGCAAAATGTGCATTTTCGTTTTCGTTTCCGTCACGTTTTCATAAATTTCAAGTAAACTAAATTTATTGAATAGAATTGAAAATTCAGGTTTAGTATAGCCTCCATGTATCTCGCGTATGGTATTATAGCTTCTCATACAGGCCTCTTTTGTATAAAAAATCGTGCAATAGCCCTAGACCGTGTTGATGTGTATTACAAATGACCATTACCATCATTTAAATTGTCACATCAATCAGCAGTATCTGTGCTTTGAGAAGTTCCAAATACAAAAATGAGTGACAGGAAGAGGTTTTAATTTTAAGAAAAGGTTCTGATTTTGTTATTTTCATACTGGCTGTCACACATAAAAATAATTGAAAAAGAAAAAAGAAACAGTTTAGTGTGTCAATTGATGCAAATAGGCCAAAATGTCGCGCGTTAAAATCTTTTTGTTGAAAAGTTTTGAACCGAATTAAAAAATAATAGGCCAATGTAAATGTACAAGATCTATGATGATTACAAGCATATTTATTTCTTGGTTGGTCGTTATGAGTGAATTTAGGTATCTAGTCAGATATTTTATTAATGTGTTAAGTATATATTTATTACATTAATAGAAAACTGTGTCGAATAGATTAATTACTTGCCATTCATGTAAAACGATTAATCTGATTAACGCTCCAACGCTGTCACGAACTAAGTTAGCTATGTTTAGATGTAGTTAAGGTTTTTTTATTGCGAAAATATTTAAGTTATTTAAAGGTTTTTTTAAAAGGTAGTTTACAATATTTAAGGTTGTTTTTTCCATAAGTTGTTCATTTATGTAAGCCCAGTTTAAATTTTAGAAGTTTTTAGATATGTTGAGTTGAAATGGCATTAAGATATGTTGAGAATGGCATTATCTTTTAAATAAAAAGTGATTTAAGAAAAATTATCTTATTAGATAAATAATAAGTATAAAAGTGTATTTTGTACTAGCTGACCCGTTGTTGTCCTGTTTCTTTTAACTTACTTAATTTTTTTTTTCATAAACCTTCTCCTGACAATAAGGAACACAACAAAAAATAATCATCCAAATCGGTCCAGCCGTTCACGCGTGATGCCGTGACCCAGAGAAATAGGGATTCATTTTTATATATAAAGAGATTTAAAAGTTTATTTTTCTGGTTGTGTCCTTGATTACTCGAAGTTGGTAAAATTTGACAATTACCGAGTTTGTCTTTTTTTTTTTTTTAAATTAAATGTCTTTATACGAATGAAGAGTTGAATTGTAGAAACGACCTACATTAAATAAAGCTGTTCATTAGTTTAATTTTAAATGTATACCTTAGATTTCCATCTCTTTATTACTTACTAGCTGTCCCGGCCAACTTCGTTACGCCTTTTTTCCATATTTTCTCACCTTTTAAACCTTTCCTGGACTTCCACGAATATTTCAAGGCTAAAATTAGCCAAATCGGCCCAGCCGTTCTCGAGTTTTAATCAGACTAACGAACAACAATTCATTTTTATTTATATAGATAGATTTATCACAGATAAAGTTGTCCTTTATAACAACACAAACGTGACAACGGTTTTAATGGACATTTCTTTAACGCTTAAGATTATACAGTTGGAGGTCGCGGTGCTTAGATAATGAAAATAAAGCTATATAGCGATAGCTTTGAAGAAAAAAATATTGCTTTAGAAATTTAAAAAAATTCTTGACATAGACTTAGACATATACTTTATTGCACACCATGACACAAAAACATTACAATAACAGACAAGGACAGAAAACAGAAATGTACAAAAAGGCGGCCTTATTGCTAAGGTAGCAATCTCTTCCAGGCAACCTTTGGGTAGGAAAATAATGAAAAAATATAAAGCAGAGCGGGTGGTGGCTAACAATAAAAAATAAAATTATAATAATAATAAAATATATTTATATATTCTTGTTTACTGGATTAAAATTACATACACACAATGCATACAGTCACGCCTATAATCCCTATTGGGGTAGGCAGAGCATTTGTTCTAGAACCACTTGATGCCACGTTTGACATAAAATCTGAGGGTTATTAGATGAAACATGATGTATAATGGTGAGAAGTTGTCAGCCTTAAAACTTACCTTTTAATTAAATACATCCATACTTTAAAGTATGGTGATGGACCGAAGCGGTGATAGCCCAGTTGGTGATGAGCCAGACTTGTAATCGGAAAGTTGTAGGTTCAAATCCTGGTGCGGGCCTGTACCACTAAATTCGTCTTTTCGGATTTATGTAGCGGATTTCTAATTATAATTTGCTCAACGGTAAGGAAAACATCCTGATGAAAACCCAATTTTCAATTTTCATTTTCAAAAGACTAGCGGTCCACCAACCCGCATAGGGCCAGCGTGGTAGACTATGGCCTAAATTCCCTTCATGTTTCGAAGGGACGTCTATGGGCTGGTAAAAAAAATGCTTTAAACACACGCAGTGAGTAGGTACTGAGCGTACATGCAGATTATAGAACACTCATTTTTGTGGAGTTGTTTCTTGCTACATGTTTTTTTTTTATCGAAATCTATTTGAGGGTTTTATGTAATGTCATCCTCATTATGACCCTCATTTAAATGTATTCTAAAACTTGCTACAAGTTACGCGCTGCACTATTTAGGTTTCCTTATGAATCTTACATACAGACGTAAATACGCTCATTCCTATAATCCCTTACGGGTTAGGCAGAGCTTCAGTGATTCCAGAACCTCTAGATGCCACGTTTATAGATTTTTATTGTATACCTGGGAAAGTAGGTAGCTGGTACATTCAAAGTTTTTCTTTCACTCCCTGGCGTGGAAGGAAGATGAATCTTATGATTTTTATTTTTATTTAATTTTTATACAAAAGTTGTTACGTACATATTATATATATTATTTATTGCACAAACACAGTAAAAAAAAATCACATAAAAAATAGTGTACAAAGGCGAGCTTATCTCTAGAAGAGATCTCTTCCAGACAACCTAATTGGTGAGAAATAGTGTACGAGACGGGAAGAAAGAATTGCGCACAACGTAAGAAAATACCAAATAAGAGAAGGGTTTATATTATTAATACTTAAATATAATGAAATAAAAATAGTATATATATAAAAATAATATATATATATGCTATAATATAGCAGCTATATATTAAGTATATAGCAGCTATATATTAAATATATGGCATCAAAAAACTCTTCGGGTTTGTCTATGGCGGCGTCCATATTTCTTATAGCTTACTATCATCATATTAACATATACATTTCTGATACTTCCCAGGACCTCCGCAGCTTATTGAAGTCGAAGCACGTGCAGGGTCTGGAGCTGCACGATGCTCACCGATCGCTCAACAGGAGCAAGGTGTTGGAGACCGTGGAGGCAGCTCGGGGAGCCATCAGCTCTTCTGGTGGTGAGTAAGCTAAGGAGAAGTTTACAAGACGAAGCATGTTTAGGGTCCAACAAACAACGTCGACTGCTTTTTTTTTTTCAAGAAGAAAGTGAATAAGCTGATTGTAAAAAAAGCCGTACTCTACCTTCGACCAAATTTATTAAAAGGCAGTGGGCTGTGATTTGATGGCCGGGTTGGTCGAGTGGTAATGGCGCTGCCTCTTGAGCGAAGCGTCCTGGGTTCGATTTGTGTAAACAGTAAATGTTTTTTCTTGGGTCATGGCTGCTCGTGACTGTTTTGTGTATGTTCCAAAGGACCCACGGTCCAAGGGAAAACCTTAATAAGGGCTTTTTATCAAAGGAGATCCTAAAATGGATCCCGATTGTTGAAGTCGCGATGTTTCCTAATATAATGATTTCTTTTTGAATGTATCAATCACGAAACTATTTAAATAAAATAAAATAAATAAACGCTACACACTCAAAGGCCCACAGTAAGGTTTTCCCTTGTGTCGTGGGTCCCTTGGAACACACATAAAGACAAACACAAACACCCATGACCCGAGAACAAACATCTGCTTTTTACACAAAGGTTTGCCCCGACTGGGGATCGAACTCAGGATCGCCGATCAAGAGGCAGCGTCGCTACCACTCGACCAAACCGGCCGTCAGTGGTAGGTATTGTTATTCAATAATATTCAATAACAAAAGTCTCTACTACTGGACTGTTTTTCCTTTTAGTTTTTAATAAAGCTCATTTTTTATTTTATAGTTATGTTTACTTTTATGCAGTCGGGTTTTATGATTTTTTTATTTAATTATTTTTTATTTTACCTTGGCGATGAGAAAATTAGCACTTGGGGGTGATTTGAGTGCGCATTGCTAGAGGGCATCCATATTTTTTCTTTTGGACGTGTCTTGCTGGGCCACCATATACCTCTACAGTAGGGATTCAAAGTGTTGTATAATCCCCTAATTAGGGGATTGGTTTAGGGAATTCCAGAGGAAAGAGTTCTTATTTCCCCAGAAAACGTATTTTCTCGGATAAAGGACGCACCGTATCACATTAAAATCCCCTCCTAATAATGCTCAGATTAAATTGTGAAAGATCGACTAGTTTCTCTAATAATATAGGGATAGAAGGAAATAGTTTCGTAATTACGAAGTGGAGCGGAGTTACGATTTAATAAGTAAGGATCAATCCTTAGTACAACTGTTTCACAGAGTAATTATGTACAATTATGCATCTACTAAGTACGAGTAAGTATACGTAACTATATGACGAAAGTAAGTCTTATGTAGAATTATGCCTTCCAGAATCTATGTGGCTACCGGAGTCGCAGCATTAAATTAATTTAATAGTTTAATCAAAGTCAAACCAGTACCTCAGCGACCGAGTTGAAGCTCGGCTTGGTTGGTTGGTCTTTTTTATTTTTTAGAACTAATTGTTTTCTTATTTTTGCCAAAAATATTATGAAGTGGCGTTTAAAAAAAGAATGATAGATCTACTTTTTTACCCTAAACGCTCCTAACTCGTGAATCAAATCTAAATCATTAGAGCCTTTTTCCAAAAAAGTTACATTTTAATATATTATACAAGAAGATTAGCTCGTTAATTAGTAAAGTACTTAGTCTTCGAAATCATAACCATTTTAATAAAAAATATGACACAATATTTGCCGGCTTGAATAACCTTAGTAAAAATAAATGATTAAAAATCATTGTTAGAAAATATTCACAAAATGATTTCAGAGGTTAATTCAGAGAGTTTTGCAAATAGGGAAATAAAAATTGGTCTTCCTAAATTTCAATTAGGTATTACGAAAAATTAGTTTTTTACGTTACTTTCTTTTTTAACAGTATTCCGCGACACATATCCTTACCTACAAAGCAGAAATAAATTTGGAGGATTATAACATGAAATAACATATGAGGTTGGGCCTTTTTATAATTCGAACGGCACGGCACGGCAGTTCGAAATTTGAATTACCATTGCCCCCTATGTTCTCAGCTTCTAGTATTACTATTACATAGGAGGCAATGGTAACACAATTTTGCCGTGCCGTTTTCGAATTATAAAAAGGCCCGTTGTCAGTCTTTCGCCCATAATATAGCAAAACCCTCGCGTCTTGACTTACTGACTTTTACAACATGCCTGGGAAGAGAAAGCAGCTGGAACATTCTGTTTTTTGTTTTACTCCCAGTCCAGTATGGAAGTGGATAACTAGTTATTAACATACAAACACACACACACTGTCCTTACTTTTACATTACTCATCCAATCTATTTTGTTTTGTTAATCATATATCTATGCTACCCGTTAATCTAAATCTACAGTTTATAATATGTTTAACTTCTTAATTGGCTGTATACATTTTTAAAATAAGGGCTATGTAATGTAACATTTATAAGCTGTGAAGTTTGCAATAAAGTAAATAAATAAATAAATAAATATTTAACTTTCTGATCCCCAGGAGGCCCCCTATTCCTGTCTCTACCATCCCACCCAGAGCTGCTGGCGAAGTACTACGACCTTCGAACCTTGATGAAGAAGGTGGACCTCATGATGCTGCAGACCCACGCGTTGGGCCACGTCGACAAGATGACTTACCACCCCAGCAGGTTGAGCGGTCTTTGGGATATGATGAATACTGTAAGCAGATTTTAATCGTTATATACGCACTTTCTACATAGTTACGCTCATTCCTATAATCCCTATCGGGGTAAGCAGAGCATCAGTGGTTTTAAAACCACTTGGTGCCACGTTTGAGATAAATTAAGAGGGTTATAAGATGAAATATGATGTTAATGGTGAGAGGGTTATCACTTATCAGCCTATCGCCCACAATACAGCAACATTTTCGCGTCCCACTGACTTTTACAGTATGCCTGGGAAGAATAGGCAGCTGGCACATTCTATGTTTTTCTTTTATTCCTAGTCCAGCATGGAAGTATTTTTTTCTATTGCAGTTATAAAAAGCAGTTTTTGGGTTTAATAGAAAGGGGAATTTACTGCTTCTGTTACAAAATTTACTGTGATCCTTTCTATACATAATCAATTTCAAAAGAGCAGGTGTGTAAAGTATTGCACCAACAGCGATTAAAAACTTGTAGATCAAGAATTTCTAGGCCTTCATATATTTTAATTAACGAGTTCGAATCTAAAGGCTGTATGGTAGTTTCAATCATATTAATGACGAAGGTTTTTATGCTAAACGGTGAATAAAATTCACTAAGTCAAAACGGATGTAGCTTGTAATTTATGGTACTAGTTCGGTTTTGCGAAACCAATCTGGATCAATGTTAATATATGTGTCATCTTTGTGATTGTTTAAGAAAATCTGATCAAGTATACTATTAGGGACGAAACGTGAAACGAAATTTCGCCCGTCCGCATAATATTATGATTTGGAAAACTTTTTCAGTTTCCCGCAGCAGGCCAATGACAAAAATGGTAAATCGTGATAGGTAATATCAAAAAGTTGTGGAACAGCCGCGGTTTAATTGCGTTTCAATCCACATTTTTAGATATATCTAAAAAACACACACTACAAAACAAACAAAGTAAAGGTAAGGATGGTAAAGGAAAATAGAAATAGAACAATTTTTTACAAAAACATGGAAAGGCAAGCAATAAGATGTGTAGTGTCATCGTGTGCTGTTTGTAACTTCAAAAAGCCCCAAACTGTGACGTTGATGATTTAGCACGATCGGCCTGTTGTTTTGCACTCAATTTTTGTAAAGTACCTAGTAGATTCAGAAAAATATGTAAAGTGTCCCTGGGCCTACCGACTGCATTGTCGTACCTATTCTCTTTATACTTGAAGAAAGACGGTTTTAAAAGATCAAAAATCCTGAAGAAACCAAGCTTAGTTAGAAGACGACTTTATTTTATCTTTTTTTATCTAGGTGTGTACTTTAAAGACATATCTACTTGGTAATATTATACCTATGCTTGGTACTGGCTAAGTTACTTTTATCTATCTAGACATCTACCGAAGGCAAACCACATAATTCTGCAAAAAACAAAATAAAGATATTGACACTTCAAAAACGACTCCTATTCATTCCGTTTAAAGTTTATATTCAAATGGAGAAGTTACTTTAGGGCTATAGACTATCTATAATCTAAGGCTATACAGTTTAGGGATTATTTAGGTAACTTGCGCATTGGCAGCTTATTCTGGCATTCGATTCAAAGATGAGTTTATGACCATTTGAGGTATGGCCCAGTATGCTACGTACTTGTCTTAAGTATCTATTTGAGTAATTGAGGTGTATTGAAAAAATAACTCAAATACTCAGAGAACGAAAAATTCTTTATACTTTTAATTTTATAAAACTTGTTGTAATCACCCAATAGCTTGCTGGTTTTAGTTTTTTATATCTGAGAATTTATTTATAAAAGAAAAATAGGGACTCTATCACGCAAAAAATCTAGCTAACATACAAAACTATGCTAAAAATTAGAACATAAGTGAGTAGGTTTGTGTGGAAGCGCGAAAATGAATTGTCTGTTGGTGCCTTCTAGACGGACTCAGGAATATTTGTCTAATGAGATGATATCAATTCTTGCTTTTCATTACAACTCTTTTTGTAACTAAATCTTCTTTGTCATAGGACTCTGTCGTAGACTTAGTGGTTGGTCTCGGCGTGCCAGCATCCAAGATAGTAATCAGCCTACCAGCGACCGTGCGTCAATTTCATCTCCTCAACGAGACCCTCAGTACTCCTGGCAGCCCCACCACGGAGGATGAACCCAAAGAGATCGATCAAGCTGAGCTGTGCAGGCTGCTCCAGAAGGGACGGTGGACTTTGGAAAGAGATCAAGACTTATCGGCGCCTTACGCTTTCAAGTGAGCAATTTTGCCTAGAAATCTTTTGTAGGCGCTTGGAATGTTTTTAATTTAGTGGTAACTGCTGCAAAATTTTATTATAATCACATTTAATCAGGAAAGCATTACAATTAGCTTTCCTTATTTAATTTGATTTATCGATAATTGACTGACGATTTCATCTGCGGTGGTACCAATAAGAATTGTTGGAGTAAACAAGGACGGTATTATATTTAAAGGAGATTTAACTTTAACAAACGTTTCTGTGTCTAAATATGAGTGTCTAAAGATAAGGGCCTTCAAACATGGAAATAACCTGCCTGATAAGTTTGGAGATACGGCAACTTTGAGGTGTCTTTGCTCAGATATGGGATAAAACACTATATAAAAAGACATAGGCTGAGCTCGCTCCATCCTCGATTGCATCATTTTGTTTAATTAGATTGTGGTCAAGAGTGAATACATTCTAAATACACATATATAAAAAATTTATACTTTTCAACAAATTTCCAGGGACAAAACCTGGTTATCCTTCGAAGACTCCTCCTCGGTAGACGTGAAGGGCAAGTACGCGAGAGTCCGAGGATTGGCAGGCCTGGCGCTGCACAAGGCTGATAAGGATGTGGAGACTCCATGCGGACCGACCCTCAAGACTTCTCTGGCCAAGGTGCTCAACCAGCAGAGCAGGGCACCGAGGGCTGCCGTTTTAAGGTAAGATTTGTGTTGATTTATCTTTAAAGTACCCCCCCCCCCTACTATTTTTTTTGTTTTTTGTTGACTTTTAACCCCTACTAATTTATAAATGCGAAAGTGACTTTGTCTCTTACGCCTTCACGACTAGACTGCTGAACCGATTTTGATGAAATTTGGTACAGAGATAGATTAGACGTTATGAAAGGACATAGGCTACATTTTATCTCACAGCTGGGCACGATATAACATGTAGTCCACGTAGGCGGAAAACTACTAATTAATATTATTCTTTAAGTAATATTCATTAGAAAGATTTGATCTTAATTAATCTTACCCTTCAGGTTCTCAGCTGGACAGATTAGCAACTGGACAGCTTACCATCTGGAGAGAACGGGTACAGTCAATGACACCATGTCGGTTATTTCAGGGGTTCCCAATCTTTTTCAGTCCACGGCGCACTTACAACTTCAGAATTTGGTCTCGGCGCCATAACCTAGCTAGACAGTCGAAATAGATAGATACAGTTGAAAGAAATAGGTAGGTACAATGATACTTGTTAGTTAGATAGACACAAAAATGTAAACATCTACAGTATGAAGTTGAGTTTTTTATTTATTCATTAGAATACTCAATTAAAACAAAAACAGCTACATAGTCAATGTGATAGGTTGAGTTTTGTGATCTCCATACGTTTTTCAAAGCGTTGAAGTATTTATTTTGTACCCGCCAATTTTATTGAAGTGTTTATATCGGATCGGGGTATGGTAGTTATAGAATCGCCTCACGGCGCCGGCGCGGCGCCCTCTCTGTACTGTCTACGGCGCACCAGAGCGCCGCGGCTCACAGTTTGGGAACCCCTGGGTTATTTAAATCTAAGAATCGAAGTACCTAGTGATAATTTCGCCTTTGTAAGATACATAGATAGATAAAGCTACTTTATATTCAGAAAATTCTTGCCAAATGAAGAAAACTAGTTAAGTACTTTGCTGTACAACATTAGTCATCAAATTAATTTGGCTTGATTTCCTTTTTTACGATGCCACAGACAGACACACAGATAGATACACAGACATACAGATGCACACGTCATACTTATAACATCCCTCTTTTTTGTCGAGGGTTAAAGTACTACTTTCCCAAAGATAAGGTTTAGTGGTTCCGAAAAATAAGAGTTCACATATAAAATGTCTATGTTTTCAGGTCCTTAGAACATGAGATCCTGTCTGCGCCAGCTCACGCTAGATCGCTGGACGCATTGCAAGTGTCTCCGTATCGCATCACACAGATTGTAGACTCAGATGGCGTCATCCACTCTATCAGAGAGGTATGTAACCTAAGGCAATAGGAGAAACGAACATGTCTGAGATTCTTACACAGAGCACTCTACCAGTAGAGGTCATCCATCCATGTTTCTTCCAACACTTTAGTGATTTTTCACTAACGTTTAAAGGCGGAGTACGGTCACGCCACTACTTCCATAGCTCTCTCTCTTTCGCAAGCAAGATAGGACACATGTTATGGACACATCCTTAGCTTAGCTATTGGCAAGAATTTATGTCTATTACGTTCAATGAACCTCTACTGGTAACGTGCTCGATTGATTCGCAAGACGCCGACTATTTAATAAAGGTCTCCTCAACAATCATGATCACTCAAGACCCTCCCTTGACAAAAATAGATTATATATCCCTTCTATCCCAAAGGACGTCAGTAAATTTGAGAATTAGATTATTTACTGATCCGGATACTTGTATGTACTTCTAGACTAGCCAAAATATCCGTACCGCTATCCCTGGACAAACAACCTAGATCCTATCCACTTTGTTTCCTATAAATTTGGCTCCGTCCAGCTACACACACCGGCACATTCAGCAGAACAAATTCTGTTTTTCATACAATCGACTTAGCTTGGGAATTCTAAAAATATATGGTTTACGTGCGTAACTGCACTGTTTTTATGCAAATATTTTTTTTCAATTGTCTTCTCTCTTTTTTTTACAAAAACTGACAAAAAGCCTAAAATCTCTTATGTAGTCAATAGAAAAAAAACTCTTTAAACTTTTCATACGAAGTTGTATGAAACAAACATTTTGGTCTAAACTAAGCGTAAAATTTTAATAACAGCATCAATTAAAAATGACAATTTATAAACTCTAAAGTTGACTTAATTGTATGAAAAACATAAGTTGTTCCGCTTAATTTGCCGGTGTGTGTATTTTAATAAGACTACCACCAAAATTGATACAGGATGTGCGAAATATGATGTTTGCGAAGTCATAGTAAGGTCCACCAGCCATGTACCTCAGGCTGGCTGAGCCAACTCACCTAGAGAGATCTCCGCATATCAAGGTTGATAAAAAATCGTTAGTGACGGCAATCGATCAAGGTTTCATCGTAAGTGACGCTATATTTTCGCTAAGAAATCAAAAAAACGTTTTTTGATTTCTTAGCGAAAATAGCCAGAATTTTTATTTCTCGAGCACAAAAAAAAAACTTCAGATCTCAGCACCTGAAGTGTTTTGGGGATTCATTTCTGATCCAACACACGCCTTACCAAAGGGAAAGGGCGCCACTACCCCTTACGAAGTAAATATAAATAAATAACCTACATTTAATTCTTTGTTTTTTTCAGGATACCCGTACCGAGTTCTCGTGTTCCCGTCAGGGCTACTTCGTGCACCCGCGCTCCTGTGCCCGCTTCTACCGCTGCGTCAAGTTTGACCAGCTCTCGCCCGAATATACTGTGAGTAAAGGGGAATAGCTAAGAGGAGCTGTAAATAGTTAGTATGTGGATGTTAGAATAGGAAAGGATCTTTCAAATGTCTAGTCAGTCCCTAGAAAGCATTCGACTCGTTACTAATAAAATCAGAAATTTGCATCTGCTCTTTTTTTTTTATCTCCGAAACAAACCGGTTAATTTATAGTTAATTTTGACAAAAACACAAACACCCAATTCGTATGCAAAGCCGTTAAAATGCTGTCTTAAAAGAGATCCGACAAAACTCATAAATAACTTGATGTTTCGGAGACGATTTTTTGGATTCAAATCGATTATAGTACTAAACCGCTATTAGTCAAAACCTAAAAACCGGATTCCTTAATCACTGCTTTTTTAGGATAACTTCCATCGGCCAACCAACTGATAATTCTGAACCAATCTTTGCGCCCAGGTGTTCGAGTTCGACTGTCCGGCGGGCCTGGCGTTCGACTCCCGGTACGAGGTGTGCGTGTGGCCGGGCAGCCTGCCGCACTCGCAGGCGTGCCCCGGCTCCTCGGAGATAGCCCCCGTGCCGCACACCAGGTTCATCTGTCCTGAACGTGAAGGTACACACACACACAAGCACAGACAAATAAATTAAATAAATTGAAAAACACATATAGGCTCACATTATTTGTTTTACCTACTTTTTTACAAACTAGCTTTTTCCCGCGTTTTCGCTCGTGCAAAGAACTTTTTTTGTCACCCATTTCATTCTCTAAATTTTTAATTTTCGAAAAATCGCGAAACAAGTGTACGTTTATTTGCTTCAAGGTATATCCTCACGAAGTTTGAGTCAAAATGTCAGAAAAATTTGTTTTCTTCATACAAACTTCGAACCCCCGTTTCACCCCCTTATAGGGTTACTTTCGAAAAATCCTTTCTTAGCACTCCCGTAGGCCTCATAAGAAACCTACGTGCCAAATTTTGAAATCTCTAGACACAACGGTTTGGGCTGTGCGTTGATATGTCAGTCAGTCACCAGTCAGTTTCTTCTTTTATATGTATGTATATTTAGAAAAGAAGATAGTATGGAAAAGCGGAGCTTCCTGAAGTCCTGACACCGACGAGTCTCGTTATAGGAGAATCCAACACTTAGTTTTAAATAAAAAAATGTAAAGCAAAAAATCTTTTTGTATTTGTTTGTACCTAATGGAAAATTCACGATTACGTTTTTGCCTTTAAAAAATACTGCTGATCCACGGTACGGTACTAATGTTATAAGGATTTTTGTGGGATTTTTGTAAAATCCTATCTTATTTCTTATCTGCACCGCGAAGAAAAACTTTGTTTGAAATTCTGGCTTTCTAGGTGCAAGGGTTCGGGCTAGGTATTGATGAATCAGCGAGTCAAGCAGGACCCAGCATTTTATTACACATCAACACTGTCTACTCTGAAAATTTCATCCTTCCATCCATGTGTCTCATGCTTTTTGTAACTTCTCAAACAGTCCTATTTAGCATGAGAAAGCGTGTAATATCCCTAGACACCAGTACCAGTGCCTCAATAGGCATTTTCTGGGTAAACTCGATCCATCGTCGACCTCATCTATGACTGCGGTCAAGACTTAACCTATTTCATACCATAACATACAAAAAACAGTGTACGTTAAGATTTAAAATTATGTGTGGTCATTTGTTGTCCTTTCCTCCATTTTAAAATGGAGCAACATATGAATAGATCTAAATGATCAAATAAATTAGAAACTAAAGATATTTGTCTCATTTCCAGGTTACTACGCCGACCCAGAAAACTGCCGCTGGTTCTTCGCCTGTCTGGACCACGGAAAAGCTCCCCTCACGGCGTACGAGTTCCGTTGCCCCTTCGGTTTGGGTTTTGATGCGGAGAAGCTCAAATGTGACTGGCCTTGGCTGGTCCCTGCCTGTGGGAACATAGCTAGATACGAAGCTGAGGCGTTTGGATTTGGAAACTCTGTTCTTACTGGTTAGTTTAAAGATTTTTTTTTTATAAGTAACTTACGAGGGCTTGAATCTCTCACTGCTACGAAAGAAGACTGGTGCCCCTTGGAAGGGACGTATATGGGCTGATGATAATGAACTTACGATGGGCGTCTGTATGGTGTCAGCATGACACCATGATTCGATCCGGTCAAGTTTCCCTGTTTCCTGGTAATACGTATTCCGAAAGAGAAACGGAACTAAGCGCCAAGAAAAAGAAGAATGACTTACCAATTCTTTAGTATTTTCTATTGTTTATTACAAAAACATCCTTTTTATTCCAGGAGCAACAGGTTTCCAAGGCCAGACTGCGGATGCGATCAATATCGCAGCTCACCAGAGCTTGGTCTCCGGCGCTTCTTTGAACAACCACGTGGGCATTCAGAGCGGCTTCCTCAGCCAATCAGATGCTTTGGACTCCAACTTCATTGCATCCCAGGAATTCCAAAATGCTGGAAATTACTACCAAGCTGGAAACGGATTAGCTTTAGGCGGACACAACGCTGGATTGGTTCAAGCGACAAAGTATACTAGTGGATCCTTAATATTAGACGATTATAGACTTCCAACGAAGGAAGAATCTCTCAAAGCACATGGTCAACAAAGTTATTCAGCGTCCTTTGGTAATCAAAAATCTCTTCGCTACCAAAGCTCGGATTACGACGGCGATAATTCCGGAGCATACGTACATGATCCTTCTGGAGACTACGCAGAGCCTTACAAACATACAGACAGTCCAGTTGTTCCGTACGTTCATACTGACTCTAAAACAAGTGATTACTTTGACTATGGAAAATATACTGACGCTCAAAACTATGGCAAGTATGGAGATTCTCAAGACTTTGGAAAGTATTCTAGCTCTCAAGACTACAGTTCACAATACGTTCAAGATAACTCTGGTGCATACGTTGAAAGTGGCTCTAATGTTAACGCATATTCAGGAGCTTACAACGATTACTCAGGCTCCTATGCAAACGATGATACGGGTAAATATTTAGCTGGAGTATACAGAGCTGATGGACATATAGGAAACTATGAAGGAGCTAGTTATGGACATAGCGTCCAACACGGAAGTTATAGCAGTGGTAACACTGGTTACCTAAGTGACACGAAAGCTTATACAGGAGCATCCCATACTCTAGCTAATGGCGCTGTCAATGTAGGCATTGTTGGTAAAACGACATTAGTTGACGCCAATTACAATGACCAATTTAATTATAAAGCAAGTCAATTTGGCCATAACATAGGGTACAATCCCCATGCACCTATTGTAAAAGAATCTTTAGTTTCAATAAATCACATAGGAACAGATGGTAACAATCTTGACGGTTACGGTTTTGTTACCACTCCTACTTCTTCCGGTGTTCCTACTACAGCTACACCGATAGAAGTGACAACTGCCATTCCGATAACAACGTACAAAACTACATTCGTCCCAGAAACTCCCAAAACTGATATTAAACAAATATTTGGCTATTCGCAACCTCCTATAACTTACGTTCAACCGACAGTTACGGCTATCAAACAATACGTACCTAAAGTTCAAATTAGTGGTTATAATCAAGACGTTAATGTGCAGACTTCAAAATCCGAGTCAGGATACGTATATGACAAACCAAATGTCAAATTTGAGGACGGAATCGCTTATACTACTCCTGCACCAATTGTGGTATCTACTTTCAAACCACAAGGATTCGGCCACCACAGTGTTCATAAAATAGAATCAACAGGATACCAATATACAGCGCCAGTCCCAGTATCTGAAGAACCTTTCAAAAAGATAGTCGCTTATACTACTGGTCCTGAAGTGACGTATACTCAAACTACACCTGCAACATATACTGCACAATCGTTTAATCATCAAACTATTCACAACGTTGAAACTAGCCACAATTACTTGCCTCCGGTACAAACTGTAGAAACAGGATACGAATACAGCAAACCTACTGTGTCTTATGAACAAGCTTATCCTGCTGTAGAGCATACCACAATACAACCAGTTGTATCTTCTACGTATCAACCTCAAGGATTTAGTCACCAAACTTATCATAAAGTAGATGCTAGTCAAGTGCAAAGTTATGACACTTCCGTGTATAGTAATGTGAATAGTTTTTCCGGTTATGATTACACTAAGCCTGAAATCAAATTTGAAGATACGCCTAAAACGGTTATCCAATACACTACTTCTGCACCAGTAGAGTATAAACCACAGACATTCAGTCATCAAACAATTCACAAGATCGAATCTCAGAACTATATTCCCGTGTCTTCAACACCAGCTCCTAAATTGGAAATATCTTATCAGCAACCTGCTGTCACGATTTACGAAAATCCTATACTCAATTACAAACAACAAATTACACCTGTATCATACGTGCAACCCTCACCGCAGACATTTAGTCACCAAACAATACACAAAGTGGAAACCAAGAATTACCTGCCACCTGTTCAAATTCAGTCTACTGATTACAAATACGAAGCCCCAAAAGTTGTTTATACCTACGAATCGCCTAAAGCTGTGTATACTACTGCTCAACCAGTGGTAACTACTGCATATCAGCCTCAAGAATATAGTCATCAAACAATACATAAAGTTGAAGCTAACAAGGTAAACACCTACTCTAACTCTGAATCTGGATATCACTATGAACAGCCTCAGGTTCAATTTGAAGAGGCTCCGAAGACAGTGATTCAGTACTCAACCCCCGCTCCTGCTGTAGTGTCTTCCACTTATAACCCACAGACATACAGTCACCAGACCTTCCACAATATTGAAACAAAGAAGTACATTCCAGTAACAACTCCAGCTCCTAAACTTGAGGTGTACCAGCAACCAGAGGTAACGGTCTATGAAAATCCAATCATCAAGTTTACACAAAACGTTACGCCCGCGCCAACGTATACTCCAATTATCCAACAACACGAAATTAACCACGGTTTCCAACACGTAGAATACGATGATCAGAACCTGGGAGTTAACCAAGAAGGGTACACTTATAGCCAACCCGAAATACAAAGACATGTTGAAGCAAAATCTTATTCTGACGCCAGTTTGGTCTCTCATCAAGTTTACCATCAATACAATAATGAACAACAGGCTAAAGGAAAGGACGTAGTATTTGTTTCTTCCACACCTTCAACATTAATATACGAAGACCACTACTCCGAATATGAAACTCCGAAATATAAGGCGCCTGAATACGTTCCACCAAAGACTGATTTTCAACAAACTTATACGGTATCGACTATTGTGCCTCCTGTCGTCCATGACGAGGTTAAAGATCAATATAATTATAAGACGTCAGGATATTCTCAAGACACCAGCTCTCTATCTCAAGTATCCTTCAGTACATCCCATGTCGAGCAACCAAAGACCGAATCCGTTCATTTCTCATCAGTCCCCGAAATCCAAGTGGAATACAATGGAGAAGAATATCAATACAATAATGAACAACATCGTCCTGTAGTTTCTACTGCGGCTCCAGTGGTAACGTCTACATACCGACCTCAGATTTTCTCTTCAACTACTCGCGAATATTTACCACCTACGCCACAGCCCAGCTACACTCCTAAATACTTGCCACCACAACCGAAAACTGTTTTCGAGTACCTGCCTCCTAAGGTAGATACTTACTTGCCACCCTCAACAACTGCTAGACCTAAAGTGAAATCAACTACTAAAGCACCCGAATATTTGCCACCTAACGAGAACAATGGTAGTGTAGTGAACTTCGAAAGTTATGGATACAAAAACAATGATGACATAAACATTAACTTTAACACTTATCCAGAATTTACGGTTCCTACAACCGCTGCTTCACCGAAGAATATATACACGGAATCTAAAACCAATTTACTCGGCTTTGGTACTGTAGGGCCTGATGCTGGCTTAGTCTCTTCAGTGACGTACTCTACTGGTGCACCTGTGTCATCAACTTATCTTCCTCCAGTCTCATCCTCTACTTACTTACCTCCTGTAACATCAACACCAACTCCGTCTTCAACCTACTTGCCTCCAGTCAGAAAGATCAGACCTCGAGTCAAACCTACGACGAAGGGTCCGGAATACTTGCCTCCAGTAGAATCCACAACTTTCAAAGCACCAGAATACTTGCCTCCAGTGGAAAATGATTATATAAACTTCGACAGCTTTGGTTTGAAGAGCTTTGATGGACAAGTCGCTAATAATCCTTACAAAGAAGAGGTTGTAGTGTCTACATCGGCTGCTCCTATTCAAAGAAAGCAGAATATTGTAGTTCAAACTGCTAAAGCTAATCTTCTTGGTTTTGGTACTGTAGGTCGCGATGCTGGCCTGGTATCTCACGAATCATATTCCACAGCAGCACCAGCTATTTCAAATACTCAATCTTACTCTGTGTCTCCTAAAGTAGTGACTTCCACTTATGCACCAATTAAACAAGAACTTGTCGAAGTCTCCCCCGTGCCATTAAGAAGATCTAAATCTAAGGTGGCTGTTGTTACTAAAATCAATGATTTCAATCCTCTTCTCGTTAGGAAATTGGGAGCCGTATGTAGCTGTCAGTCACCTGTTTTAGTGCTAAAGGGTAGGAGGCCCAGTATACGAATTGATTACGAAGACGACGACGATTACAGTAATGATTACGAAGATGGCCGTGGAGATATTGGTAACGAGGAATGGGCTCAGAAATCTGCCAGAATACAAAGTTTGAAGACTGTTACTACTGCTCCAGTTACTTCAACGTTTAATCCTATCATTGTTCCTGATGATTCGTTCTACCAAGACATCGACTCTAGTATTAATATTACACCTAAGACTAAGGAATTCAGCTCTGAAAGCTTTGTTAGTGCGACTGTCCCTGCTTTCTCTACTACCGAAAAGGTGGTTAGAATAAGGCCTCGCGTTAAGGCTGTGACCGCCGCTCCTACTTACAAAACTGTTGTACTGAACCAAGAAGTGGCTCCGAATGTTGTTGTAAAAGAAACTGTACATAGAAGTCGAAATGATTTGCCTGATTGTCAAAGAGCTGGTCTCTTCCGTCACCCGAAGCAGTGTAACAAGTTCTACGCTTGCAGATGGGATTGTACTAAACAGAAATTCACGGTTCATACTTTCAACTGTCCTGTTCACCTGAGCTTTGATGCTAGTATAGGCGCTTGTAACTGGCCTAGCCAAGGTCCGGCTTGCCAGGGAGATACTCTGCTCACAAATACGCTTTAAATTTGAAATTATGTGCCATAAATGGCGATGCGAATCTCAGTGTGCCATCTAAATTGTGATGATTTGAGGTCATAAAATTGTTTTTAAACACACAATACAAATTTGATTTGTCTCTCTTATTTTTAGATGCTTCTAATTTATTTTGTTTCATTTTGTTAATGTTATTTTCTAGTTAATTATTTATTGTTTCATACTATACTCATTCATCTATTAGCTTAAGTTCTTCGTCGTCATCGGCTGAAATTAAGTTACCATTAAAACTAGTTCATTTAGCAAGTTATATTTTGTAAAATAAAAAAGTCGTATTTTTGTATTTTTATAAATAGAAACATTACGCTGTAAATTGTAAATATATTTCATTTAAACAATAAGCTGTTTTTCATTTAAACTTAGATTTACAATTAAAGTTTTAAAAAAATTCTGCGTTAGATATTTAGTTTGACAGGCTGTTCTGCTTCATCGAGCGAGTCCTTATACTTTCCAATTACAACATCCACTTCTTCTTTAATGAACTCGCTGACTTGATCAGCTGCTCTGCCAATAAAGGTAGAAGGGTCCATAAGTTTGTCTAGATTCTCCATGATAGGAGCAAAGTACGAATCGTTTTTAATGCGTTGAATTAGGTCGTTGTCTTTACCGTGCATTTTTACTTGATCTGCAGCTTCATGGGAAAGCACTCGAATTTTCTCATGGCAAACTTGTCGGTCTCCACCAGTCTGCACCATGGCCATAATAATATTTTCAGTTGCCATAAAAGGCAGCTCCTGGTCTATATGGCGAGCGATCACTTTAGGGTATACAACCAAACCTTGGCAGACATTAAGAAGGGTTAGCAATATCGCGTCAGCTGTCAAGAAAGCCTCTGCGAGAGTAATGCGACGGTTTGCAGAATCATCTAAAGTGCGTTCCAGCCATTGGACGGCATGAGTGTTGGCGACGTTGGACTGCAACGTAATCAGATGGCGGGCCAGAGAACAGCAGCGTTCCGAACGCATCGGATTTCTTTTATATGCCATAGCACTGGACCCAATTTGATCACGTTCAAACGGCTCTTCCAGTTCTTTGCGCGACGCTAGAATACGGATATCAGTGCACATCTTGTGCACAGAAGATCCAAGTGAGCTCAGAGCTGATACGACTTCCACATCAACTTTTCTTGTATATGTCTGTCCAGTGACATTGTAGATCTTGTCGAAGCCAGCAAGTTTTGCGACCTTTTGGTCTAGGGCTCGGACTTTGTCGCTTTTTCCTTTGAAGAGTGCCATGAAGGAGGCCTGTGTGCCGGTGGTGCCCTTCACTCCACGGAAGCGCAAGTCATCCTTGACCCGCGAAAGAGCACGCTCGTCCATGAGTAGGTCGAAAATCCACAGAGTAGCTCGCTTTCCGATGGTAGTCAGCTGTGCTGGCTGGAGGTGGGTGAAGCCAAGTGTCGGTAGATTTCTGAAATTTAATCGACAATGTCATTACATTTCTTAAAAGTGAAAAAAGCGAGGAAGCTGTGCAACACTTTGCGTGAATGTGCAACCAAAAGGTGCTCTTCTGTTAGACATTTACCAATTAAATTTTAAACTTGAGTCTTCAGGACAAACAGATGCGAACAGATTTCCTGTATCGGTGCTTTACGATTTTGACAGAATAGAATACATAAATACCATACATACATAAGTTCACGCTTTTGTCTCATTGGAGTAGGCAGAGGCCACAGATTGCCCTTGCTACGATCCAAACATACCTCTTTCGATTCCTCTACATTTATAATTCGCTTCATAAATGCTTTTCGGATTCGAGTACTCCTAAAACGGCCTTTTTTTAGCACATAAAAGGTTCGGTTAGGTTACTTTGCACTAATGTTAAAATTGAGGCAATTCATAAAGAACCGAGAGATTATAATCTCAAGTAAACATATTCACCCACCCGCGGAAATGTAAATAATACTCCGAATACTTACTTATGCTGTTCGGCGAATTTGGATAGTTGGTGAATGATAGCCGCAAGTCTCGGAAGAAGAATGTTGAGGCCATTCTTCATTACAATCAAGTCGGTGTTGTCCCCAACGAAGCACGAAGTAGCTCCGAGATGGACGATGGGAGCAGCCTTAGGGCATTTCTGGGCCAAAACGTGAATGTGAGCCATGACGTCATGACGGACTTTCTTCTCTTCTTCAGCAGCAGCGTCGAAATCGATGTCATGGATGGACGCCTCTAGCTCACTGACCTGTTCTTGCGTGACTTCCAAGCCCAATTCCTGGAAATAAGATACATTAACAATTAATGCCACTCAAAGCCGAAGGTAGTCTAGAAAGCAACTCCCGAATACGAACTATTTTGCATCTATGATTATAAAAAAGTTTTAAGTAGTCTGTAAGTGGGACGTGAGGGTTTTTTTGGGCGAAAGGCTGACAACCTGTCACCACTTAGGTACATCATATTTCAAGTAACAAAACAACCCTCTGAATTTATTTTAAAGTGATTAAACCACTGATGCTCTGCCTACCCCGATAGGGATTATAAGCGTAAGTATGTTAAAAAAGGTCTTTAGCAGAACACTTTTAACCATAGCATAAGTTACACGACAATTGGAAAATTCGCAGGGTGTAGATACGTTAAGTATTAGTCCCGTCTATGCCACGTCCGAAGGCTTTTTGGCAGATTGAAAATTCTGACACTAGGCTTAATTAAATTTGCTAGTTTCTCGATTATACCTTAATGTTATGAAGGTAACAATAGGATAATTGGATTGGAAAATGCCTCACAACATAAGGAAACGAGACCCTCAATGAACTTGAGCAACGAACCAAGAGAAACGAATGACTCGTGCGTTCATATTACCTATCAAAAGGTGGTTTCTTACACCGTATCTAATTCTTGAGTCCCAGCGACAAATTTTCACTTTCCATTTCATAAGCATTACCACACCGCTTCCTTGGGAGACAAAAGCCGTTAAGGGCTCTTGCGGCAATCGCTCGGTACCTTTACAAACTGTATTTAAGATATTTTACATCCAGTTTCGTAAAGTTTACGATGCGTAAAATGAGAACCATTGTTTTCAATGACAACATAATATTACAGAGAAATTTGTTTTGACTACAGTTAGTAATGTCATGTGTGGTGAGTATTATAGAGTTAGGTTAGATTAAGAAGTCAGGGTAAAGTATGTAAGTACATGGGTAGACTTTAAATTAGTTAACGAAACTTAGCGAAACTTCAGGGGGTGATTCCCCCATGAAACTAAACAACTTTTCCTTAGGAACCCTATGTCAAATTCTCATAAACAAATTGACTTCTCATATAAGGTGATCGCTCAAGTTGTATCTTTATCTATACACTCGTGCCTATAATCCGTTTCGGGGTAGGCAGAGTGTCATGTGGTTTGACGCCACATTTGACATTAATTCTGAGGGTTATTATATGGAATATGAGTAAAGTGGTGATAGGTCAGCCTTTCGCCTACATTACAACAAATAGTATGGCTGGAAAGAGTTGGCAGCTGGAACATTCTAAGTTGTTCTTTCACTCACTGCCAGTTCAGCGTTGATGTATGGATGTAGAGGTGATTTTTTTTCTCATATCTCGACCTATGTCCTGTGCAGTGCCGGATTTATATTTTTTATTAATGTAGGCCACTTTATTTCCGCCGCCCCATGTGCTTTTCTAATATAATAATTTTCCATTTCTAGTAAGGAAGGCACTAAAGTTAAATAAACGAATGAATTGGTCATTAAGAAAAAGAAGCAAGAATCATTAATTTATTTTTTACAAGACTTTTTAATAGCAAAATACTTATCCTTACCTTTATCCTACTAATTCGATAGGAATGAGTTTCTATAGGGATTTAACGAATAAATATACCTTAAAATCCATGAGAAAACTAGTGAACTTGTTTAATCTTTATCCTCTGAAATTGAGTGAGCGTCCTCTGAAATCTGCCGCCCCTAGGACGCTGCCGCCCCTAGGCCGCGGCCTATACGGCCTATTGACAAATCCAGGGCTGGTTCTATGGGGAAAGTTGTATAGCCCAGTGGGCTGATTCACATCCTGAATTTCCGCTAATTAATTTAAAGTCACCAAATAGATAGATATATAGATAGATATAAATACTTTATTGCATACTTCACAAGGAAATAAGATACAGTACAGTCTTACAAGGGGCCATCCATAATTACGTCACACGAATTTCACGATTTTTTGACTCCCTCCCCCCTCCTTGTCACAGCTGGTCACGTTTGTAAGTCTCCCCCCTCCCTAGCGTGACGTCACATATTTTGGATATTTTGTAGTTTTTTAAATAAAAGCAGTACTTAAAAAGAGTTGTTTTTTTTTGGGAACTCAAAACTCATTGTCTCAATCAAAGTAAAAACGTAAAGAGTGCTTGGGACTGAGGAAGTTAAGTTTTTCGTTAATAGTTAAAGCGTTTTGGTACTCATAACACATTTTGAAATGTGACGTCACGAAACTTATGACCCCTCCCACCCCTTTGTCACACAATGTCACACTTCGACGACCCCCTCCCCACCCCTTAATGTGTGACGTAATTTATGGATGGTCCCCAATCGAAAGTGTGCAAGGGCGGCCTTATCGCTAAGCAGCGATCTCTTCCAGGCAACCCAAAGCGAAAGGAAAATCACAAGAAAAACCGAGAGTAGCGCAAAAGTACAAAAATAATAAGAAATAAACGAAAACAAAATAAATAAATAAGTCATTTTCATACATAATATTGTACACATATATTTATATACATAATAATATAATAAAGTAAAACATAATAATATACATATTGCGATATAAAAGTGACAAATGCGATACATAAATATATATATATGATAATAATAATGATGTTATGATACTGATATTTTATAATTATGAAATTAATACGTAGTATAAGGTTCTCTATATTAATATTTATAATGTATGTATCTATAATGCTATCGACTTGGGCCTAAGTCCCGTAATGGTATCATTTTGTAATTTTAAATGAATCAATAAATGAAATGAAATGAAATATATTAACTAAGTTAATTTATCTATCCGAGGTAGTATAAATTCGTTTCCAATATGTCAGGGGTCCAAGGGTAAGGTGCCGTATTCGTTGCCTTAAGGCAATATGTCAAGGTTATAAACAGGGGTAAGACGACAAAGTAGAATCTCTGAATATTATAAAGAGGAAAGCTTTGATTGTTTGTTTGTTTGCATTGAATAGGCTCCGAAACTACTGGACCGATTTGAAAAATTCTTTCACCATTAGAATCTTACATTATCCGGGATGGACATAGGGTACAAGATTTTCCCGAATTCCCACGGGAACGAAGTCCCGAGCGGAATGCTAGTATCTAATAATTTTCCACATTAAAAACGTATGACTTCAATCCCAACAACAGTTCGCACAAAGTAGATAACTAGTATTTTTTGCAGACTACAATGTCTATTAGCAGATAATCACAAACGAAAATGTTCTGATTTGTAGTATTTTTTGGATTTTTTGATTATATGGGACTACCTCTGGAGTAAGTATACTCTTTCGAACAAAAAAAGAATTTTGAAAATCGGTCCATAATTGGCGGAGAAATCGGTGAACATACATAAAACAAAAATACATATTGTCGAACGTAGAACCTCCTCCTTTTTTGAAGTCGGTTAAAAAAGTGTTTCGGGTTGTTGGTTATTGTTTTGTTTGAACGTTAAACAGTTAGTATTTTCTTCATATGACAAAACTATTTTTAAGATAACAATATAGTTGATACTTTTAAGAAAATCTAAATTATCTACGGGTACCATTAATCCATAGATATGTCATCGTAACATTGTCGAACCCGTAATATTGTAATCTCACTTAGTAAGATAATAAAAAACTCTTGGTACTTGTGAACTGCTCCATTTTTTTTCAAATAGACTGACTGTTTCATAATATTAATGCAAATTTACCTAACCGTTAGGCTTTGTTAGGCCTTTTTTAGGTTCGCTTACCTAAAAAAACCTAACCTAACTTATTATAATTTTATGCATACGACTCTTAAATATATAATTTTACTAGGCGAATTGTAATATCGCGGGAGATAATAATTTCACTTGACAGATACCCACTATGTTTAGTTTAGCCCTAGACCCAAACAATTAAATGTCACTAAAATACTCTTAAAATTGTCAAGAACCGTAACATTATCTGTATTACAATGCTCATTAATTTTAATGACAGGAGGTAAGCAGATAACTGTTCTCTGGTATTTGGGACACATGCTGTGAAGGTATGTACTGTCTTATCTATTGCAAAGACTATCGTGTACCTTTATTATTTCTATGTTTACATAATATGTAATGTAATTTTTAATTTAAATTTATCTTTTGTAAGTAATAATAATAATACGTTTGTTTCTTCGAAACAGCACACACATACATTTAAAGAATAAATAAATAAATAAATAAACGCTACACACTCAAAGGCCCACACTAAGGTTCTCCCTTGTGTCGTGGGTCCCTTGGAACACACATAAAGACAAACACAAACACCCATGACCCGAGAACAAACATCTGCTTTTTACACAAATGTTTGCCCCGACTGGGGATCGAACCCAGGACCCGGAAGTTGAAATTTATATTCTTAGGTATCCTATTACATAGTTTTATGCTTGCATTGCATATGTCTGCCGCAGTGAGGAATAAAGGCCTGGGCTCAGCATTTAATGCCAGACTGATTATCAGGCTAAGAAGAAATGTATTATGGGTAGTGAATATGGAATTTACAAATAAAAAAAAATACTTTTCTTACTAAGATAATATACACATCAACACGGTCTAGGGATATTGCACGATTTTTCATGCAAAGGAGGTCTGTTTGAGAAGCTTCAAAATCATACAAAATTTCAAGTAAAACGAAATTTATTGACTAGAATTGAAAATTCAGGTTTAGCACTTGCTCGCCTGAAAATTATAGCCTTCCATGTATCTCGAGTATGCTTCTCAAACATACCTCTTTTATATGAAAAATCGTGCAATATTTCTAGAGTGTGTAAGTTGTATAAAGAAGCAAAAACTTTTTTTCACATTTCCATCTATATTTCATGGAGAAAGTTGTTCAGATTAGAGAGCTGATTCGCATCATTCATTCAAATATATTCATAAATACCTTATTATTTATTCAATTACTCATTAAATGACACGGTCTAGTCTATGCCTTTGAAAAACAATACTCGTGAATAATTCACGGAATTACTTAAAGGATTCCGGGTAAAAAATAATTGTCTATGTTACAAATGTTTGAATCATCAACTTCAATCCTAACAAGGCCTACTAGCAGATAACCACAAACCAAAACATCATATATTTAGACTAGCTGATGCCCGCAACTTCGTTTGCGTGTTATTTTTTTTTGTACAGAGTACACAGATTGAAAACCTCTATCTTACGTGATCTAATTTTACATACCAAAGTTTTTTCCCGCTAACTCCCGTTTCCGTGGGAATTTTGCAATATCCTGTTGCAACTAAGCTTTAAGTTTACTAAGGTACCTGCATGCCAAATTTCAAGCGTCTAACTTAAGCGGTTTAGATTTTTCATACAAAAGGATTTTCCCGCTAATTCCCGTTCCCGTGGGAATTTCGGGAATTCCTTTCTAAGTGCACCTCTACGGTACCTAAGCTACGTCCCTTCCAAATTTCAAGAACCTACGTTTAGCCGTTTAGGCTGTGCGTTGATATGTCAGTCAGTCAGTTTCTCCTTTTATATATTTAGATGACGTTTTGTTTCGCAAGTTTTTTGTTCAAACTGTACGAGTATATTGGGACTGCTCTTTAGAATAAAAAATTATTTTGTAAATCGGCCCGATAATTAATTGGCAGAGTTATCGCGTAACAAACACACAATAATAAAAACCAAAAAAAACATACAGTCGATTTGAGAACCTCCTCCTTTTTAAATCGGTTAACTAATGGTTACAACTCATATTATTGAGACCAACATGGAGTGACTAACGGCTGTAAACTTTAACATTTTTTATTTTATTTTACGAGACCGCAAACCAATATTACCTTCGAATGTAATAACTAATAAACATAGGTTATTTTTAATTACTTACATCTACTTTATTTCAGTTTTCATATCGCTATTTATTTTCGTATGGCTAGTTTACGTACGAATGGTTTGGAGTTATGTGTTTATTGCAGCGTCAATAAAAACCACATTTACTACCGGAAAAATTAAATAGACCTATAAACTTAAATTAAGCTAGTAATAGTAAAAAGCTAGCAATATTATAAAGAGGAAAGATTTGTATGTTTATAACGAATAAACTCAAAAACTATTGGACTGATTTCAAAAATTATTTCACCATTCGAATGCTACATTATCCCTAAGTAGGCTAAATAATTTTTCCGAATTCTCACGGAACGAAGTCCCGGGCGGAAAGTTAGTGTAAGAAGATGTGTGGATACTAATGTGTGATGTATTATTGAAGCAATTATCATATTTGATGGCATTTCTTAATGTAGGTCATGTAAGTTAATTACTGAATGACTTACAAAAATAGGCTCATAAACGAAAAACATAAAGCTAAAGGGAATAGTAGCTTTAAGTTGATGACGTTTCCAATAAAGCTGATAAGTTAAAATCCTCTTTATTTTGATCAAAATTGGATCTAGTTTCCAATGTACACGCACGACGCGTTGTCCTACAAATTCGCCGAAGAAGATAAGATAAGAAGCTGACTTGAGCTGATAGCCATGTGTGATATGATAACAGGTGCGGTATCATATAGTTTTATGCTGTCGTCCCACAAAACTGGACTTGAAACAAAAGGATTTATAAAAGTGAAGTGAAAAAATCAGTGAAAATGGTCTCTGTGCAAACGATAGCGACTATAGTAGTGAAAGCATTCAAAATTGTAAGTTGTCTATTGTTTTTTTGTGAGTTTTGGAGTCAAATCGATTTTGTGGAAAGCAGTCATACGCTGATCAATTTGGACGCTTATGTTATCGCTTCGATTTTTATGAAAAGGGCAGAACTCAAACGATTATCTATACTTTCAATCGATGGTCGCCCACCACAATAGATGAAGAATACTTTATCTTCTTCTAAACCTTTACCCATTATCTAGGGTCGGCTCTCCCTGTCTGTCTACTCAATTTTTTCCGGTTTTGGGCAGTTTGAGCGTTAATTTGGCTCTCTTTTAAGTCCTTTTGGACTTTCGATAGTTTCATAATATTTTATTATAACACGTCACGTCGTCGTTTGTGTATAAATGGTGCCTACGGTGGTATTTTGGAGGCAGTAGGAACAACCCATTGTTAGGTTTTTTTTCTAGTAGAGTTTGTAGTGTTAATAAATAGATTTTGATAAGTACAAAATAAGTTATTTACAGAATTTTATGTTTTCTTAACCCTATACCGGTCATATTGTTTACTTGATAACAGAAGCGTCTCAGTTATGCAAAACATGTTTTTCTTACGGTATTTAAAAAAAACATACAAATAAGGAATATTTTCTTGTACTTTTCATTGCAATCATTTATTTAAACGTTATTATAATATTTAGTAAAGCGTGACCGAATCACCATAATGTAGTAAACATTATTTACTGTAAACTTTGTACTTCTTCTTAGTCAATAGTATAGTTAATGGAACTGATATTGTGGAATATGAGTAATGGTTGCAGGATCAATGAGTAATTGTATCTTTACTAAAGGATGATTCACTGTTAGGGTATGTACCTGTCTGTGACTGGGAATGATAAGTAGTATTTTATCATATATACAGTATAAACAAGTAATTTCTTTTAATTTAACAGAGAATTTTGAATTAAGCTCTTAGCCTTTTTTTACTTTCATGTTAGTAGTTTTATTTAACATAAATAAAAAGTTACTATAATCTCTAATACTGGAAATACAGCTTCGAATATACAAAGTATATGTAGGCAGTGCCGTCTTTAACCTACCTATAGGAGGCCCTGGGCACATTAGGATAACGCGGCCCCTGTTACTTTGAGAGAAAATTGCAATAGTATACTGAAGCTTCATCTGTAAATCAGTGTTGGACTATTTAAAAGTAATACAAAAGCCGGATTTTGGGGCAAACCTTTTTTTAAATTATAAGATGGGTTAACTCTTGACCTCAATCTTGACCAAGGTCATAGATGAGGTCGACGATGGAGCGAGTTGAACCAGAAAATGCCTATTAAGGCACTGGTACTCCTAACGCACAGACGGAACACAGCAAGCTGTTTGGCGTCGGACTTCGGTAGGAGGGAACCAGAGGGCCCTTCACAGAGCCTACCACACCGCATGAGACTATAGGACGCCACCTCAGATTTAGAACAAATTGAGGTGTCATTGCCTGGGGTGGATTAATAGGAGGCAGGTCTCATTTGTGTTTCCTTAGTCGCCTCTTACGACACCCATGGAACGAGATGGGGTGGTGTTATTCTTAACCGATCACCACACGGTTAAACCTTCAGCTCTTCACGCTTGCAAAAGCCCAATAAGCCAGTAAGTTGTCTAATCAGTAATTATAATTATCTACTAGGGACGGCCCCATTGATCGCATTATGGTCCTCAAAGTATGGAATATGGTTCATGGAATTTGCTGTCAAAAGTATTGTCGAAAGAAGGAGATGCTAAATTAATGATACTTGCCCGAATATAGATTAAACAATTTCATTTTCATTGATTCAGGTTGTAATGGCCTCATTTGCTATCTAGAGAGATAATGCCACACCTTTTGATATCGATTTCATTAAAATACTGTGTTAGGTTGCTTGTATAAAATCTAATTAAATAGGTTTAAGTAATTTACTAGTTTCCCTATTCAGGAGATAATTATTTAAGTATTTACCTGGAAAAATGTTAACTTTCTCACATTTTTCACTGTCCACATAGATATTAGAAAGTAAGTTTTCGTTGGTTTTAAAACGCAATTTTAGAACTAAAGTTCAGTAAAATTCTTCGAGGTAGAATTTTGCAATAATTAACATATCTACAAAAAACTAAAGTTTCTTTTACAAATCACATACTAAAAAATTGTTTTCTTTCAAAATATGAGTGAATTACATTATCACTTCACAAACACATCGCAAATGATAAATTACGAAATACAAGAAGAGAAGCAAATAAACAAAAAAATTGTATAGCATTACAAAAATATGAAAAATCTTTTATCTTAGTATCAAAATACCCAAAGAATACCTCATCCCTATCTTCATTAAATTCTTGCAGCTCATGCCATTAAGACTACATTAGTAGGGCCTTCAGTGATTGTATGCTCAACCCACATATTGCAAACTGTGCGCAAACACATCTTATCTGATACTATAATATGTATTACTCATACCGACTCCTACTACCATTACTAGGAAACTTCACAATATTTACTGAATGAGTATTTCTACATCATTAGTAAAACATATCACAAAAACACCGAGAAGACTTAAAAAAACAAATTTCATTTTTTTCTTCCGGTATGACATTGTAAGTGCGTAATCGTTATATTTTCATAAAATTATATCTATGTATTTTAGAACTTACGAGGTATGTTTTACATGTGAATATCTATTTTATTATATCAATAACGTATTGCATTTCAATTGTGATAAAACTGGCAGGTAAATAATAAAAATTAAGGTGATAATAAATAAAATTGTAAAAATAACGCTCGTTCAAAGTTACTTCGTTGGTTTCGTTGATCTGTCACAGAGATCAATCTATATTTTACCATAAGCTGCCATCCGTCCGGGTTTCCACCCATACTTCAAAATGCCCAACACCGAAGAAGTTTTCACTTCAAAAATGTTTTCTCCATACAAACTTCGAACCCCCTTTTCACCCCCTTAGAGGGTGACTTTCGAAAAATCCTTTCTTAGTGCTCCCCTAAACCTCATAAGAAACCTACGTGCCAAATTTGAAATCTCTAGACCCAGCGGTTTGGGTTGTGCGTTGATATGTCAGTCAGTCACCAGTCAGTTTCTTGTTTTATATATTTAGATAAAAGATAAGTAAACATTTTTTTTAAAAGTATTTTGTGAACCAAGTATACTCCGATCAATATACGTTTCTAATATTCAATAAGTATTTTATTAATTTAAACATGAATGAAGATTTTACAACTGTCTATAAGAATACATTTTTTCTGTTTTGTGATAAATACAAGACAAGTACATATATGTAGATATGTTTTTGAACTAACATAATATACTAACCTATACACAAAAAGATAACTTTGTTCTATTTTTGTTAATTAAGTTAATATATTTAAACAATTTAACAGAAATAAATTACGCTATTGCGCTAAGCACAAGCAAAAAGGGGTCATTTAGCTAATTATTCATATCAAAGTGAGCATTCATCCCAGATCATCCGGGATAAGTCAATTAGCTGATACAGTTAGTCATGGCGGGTCAGGAGTTAATGTACTCTACTGGGAGACAGGGCGTACATACTCAGGAAAAGATCACACTACTAAACTAAAAGTAAAAGAAAAAGTCCAGTGGAAGCGCTCGTAGCCCAGTGGCTCTTGCTGATCTCAACCGATCAGTGAGGTTAAGCAACTTATACAGAGGCAGGGAACCTGATGGGTGACCAAAGTGGCAATTTATCACGAGCGTTTCCGTGCTTCGGAGGGCACGTTAAGCTGTCTGTCCCGGCTGTTGTCGATTGACTACAGTCGTTAAAACCAAGTCAGAGGCCATTGTGCGGTTTGAAAACTCTGACACCAGGGTTAGCCAAGTTCGCCACACACTTGACTATACCAACACGATAAGAAGAAGAAAATTTTAATAAAAATATTAAACCGTCTTGAAAAAAAAGCGAGAAATAAAGACACCATCATTAAATGTGCAAATAAGATAAAATTAAATTAAAAACGTGCTTCGTAGTACTAAGTTTGATAGGCCGCCTTCCCGACTTCAAACAGATCCGTTTTTTTAAGTCGGTTAAAAACCAGGACAGTTGCCCAGGGGGTATAAGGGTGACTTTAAATTATTTAGCGAAAATCAAGGATATGAATTAGGGATCGTTCAAAAATTACGTGATCATTTTTGGCCGTTTTTTAACCCCCCCTCCCCCTATGTAATCACAGCGTAATCTTTTGTTTTTAACCCCCCCCCCTCGCCTTGATTACGTAATCTTCGTCCGTGTTTAAAATGTAATCGGCGCCGGCTTGTTTAAATTGGCTTTACAATAATGTTCTCAGGTGGATGACTAAAGTAATTTTATTACTTTTCTAATTAAAAGTATTTCTAGCTTCCACAACACCTTTTTAATTTTTTAGAAAATTTCTTTAGCTAACAAGTTATGAAATGATGACGTAATCATGGATTCTCTCCCCCCCCCTCGACCCCAAATAATCAGATGTATATACAAGCACCCGAAACCCCCCCCCCTTCCGGTGACCACGTAATTGTTGAATGATCCCTTATCACACTAAACTGAAAAATTGGAGGTACCCAAAATTAGGTCAGAATGTTAAAAAAATAAAATTCGCCTTTAACTTGATCAGTCAGCTGACTGACTTACCTACTATGAAAAGTTTAAATTGTTTTTAATAATTTCGTGAGCTCCTTGGGTTTTCCATACAAGAAATGAAATAAGCCGGTTTTAGACATTATCTAACTAAGTTATGGTATTATTTTTTGGTAAGGCCCAAAGTATTCTTTTTAATTATTTTTTTTGTATCTTAAATGTTTTTAGCAATTTAATAAGTATACCCACCCGGCCCCCTCAATACTTATATGTCTATGATACGTCGTCTCTACTAATTCTGAGCACGGACTCTGACTAAAGCAGCTGACAATTTAATCGTTGCTAATAATAAGCAATTGTAGTCGCCTCAGGAAGCCGGTTTCAAACACCCTGTATACTTCCTCATAATACGTACAGAGGCCAACGCATCAGGTTACTCCATTTTCGTTGCAAAACCGCTCTTATCGCTACAGCACAGATACGCGCGTGGTAACCTGAGTTGCGGTCGTCCGTACAAACTGAGAACGTGTGATTTTGTTTTGATTTGTTTTGTGTTTGCCTTTTCAACCGACTTTAATTACTCGTAGCCGATCGTGGTAATGGGTAGATTCCACCGTTTAAGTATTTACTAAGTTGTCCCTTACACCCTGTATACTTCATACCAAGGCAGCCAAGTCTAAATGTAAACAATAAGTAGAAGTAGGTACCTATTAAAAACATATGAAAAAAATCTATATCTATACTAATATTATAAAGCTGAAGAGTTTGTTTGTTTGTTTGTTTGTTTGAACGCGCTAATCTCCGAAACTACTCGTTCGAATTGAATAATTCTTTTTGTGTTGGATAGTCCAGTTATCGAGGAAGGCTATAGGCTATATAACATCACGCTACGACCAATAGGAGCAAAGATATAGTGGTAAATGTGTAAAAAACGGGAGAAATTATTTCATGCGGGAACTCGACCATTCCGAAAATCCCGCAAGAACGGGAACTATGTGGGAAGAACCAAAAATCTGCCGGAAGTCACTATTCCACGCGGACGAAGTCGCGGGCAAAAGCTAGTATTTGTATATAACAACAACAATCTATGATAATAACCCAGCGTTCTAACCTTGTATAGATAAACAATATTTTTTTGTATTTTTTTTTCTTTACTATTAAAACAATGTCTACTAATTGTACTAACTCTCATAGTCCATAGATTTCGACATGACCTTCTAAGGATGAATTGATTTTTACTCACTAAGCTTTTAGCTTTAGTAGGTTTTAGCGTTGTTGAGCATTTAGCCCATTACTCAAGGTTCCTTGCAATGGGTGTGACATTAAGATATTATAGATCTCGTGATCCTCAGCTAAAAGACAACAGCTCTATTTAGTATACAATATTTAAGTAAAAAACTACACTGCGTAATACGTTACGACGCTACTAGACTATCCACCACAAAATGACGACGAGTTAAATCTAATGGCCATGTAACTAACCTCGGAAGGAATCACAAAAACAAACAGCAAAAAATTCACGTCAAGTGCAAAAACTGTCTCGTAAAGAAATAAACAACCGGGTTCTGTATAGAAATTTAATCGATTCTACTTTTTTCGCGCGCATATCTATGCTCAATTAAAAATTCGACAATTTCTTAATTTATGTGTATAAACAACCGAAAAAGTGTCTTTGGTTATAGTAATTTATAAGAAATTTTGGATGGGGTCATTCATGGAGAGGAATTATGTCTGGGGTTTTACCTTGCAGAAAGATAATAATTGTGTTTGAATTTTTTTGACATTGTATCAATGTTGCGCATCATGAAAACTACATACATTTGGAAAAAGAAGACGTACAGTGGGAGAGGTGAGAGTGCTCTTTATCCATCGATACGAATAAATATGATACAGTATGTCTGTTGGTATAATTAAGAGGCAAAAATTAAATTCTTTCATATTGAAAGGCATAAAAAAAAAAGAAACGCTGCTTCCCTTACTGAGCATTTTGTCAGAAACTTTAGAAGGGTTTTTAGATGAAGTTAAATAATTTAGATGAAGTTCATTAATGAATTTAATCTTATTGTAAGTGAACAATTCATGAAGTCTTTAAGCTGAAATCTCGAATGACTGCGGATCCCTAACAGTATAAACAGTTGACAGTAGTTTTAGAAGCCATTAATCATATCATATCTCTTTATAATATCATGTTCTCATGATCCTCAATCAAAGTAGTTATTCTACTATTAAAGTACAAGTTACATGAATACTACTGACAAATTGCTATAGGCAATTACGATAATGCTCTTGTCAGTTTAAGGATGACTTAATAGAATAAAGGTGATGTAGCGTGAGAAATAAAGGTCTTGTGGCAGCACAGAATGAGGTGACAACCTTGTTTGTGCGTTAATAAATTGATGTTTTAATTAAACATAAGCTGCAATGTGTTTTTCTACTCGTAATTAAAAGATCGGGACTTAAGGGCGTAGTAACTACTTTCTGATGTTTTGGGTTTCATTTTTATCATAATATGAATTTTAATGTATTTTGCAAAGTAATAAGAAATAAATAAGCAATTATAATTACAAGAATTAAATTACCAACTTAAATTCAACAAATAAAATTATTTGTTTTCTGGTGGTAAGTAGCCATAATTTCGCGTTGTTTAAGTGTAATCGTTATTCAAAATATTAATATTTGAGTACTTAAGTACTTTTCCAATGAAAAAAATATTATAAATGCGGATGTCTGTTACTCATTTTTCATAAATGGATTTTTATTAAGCTTTGCAGTAATAAAGCTTAGAGATCAGAATAACACTAGCTATATACAGATAATTTTCCCAAATTACCACGGGAACGAAGTCCCTAAAAGCCTAGAAATTGCCTATATACTTCCACTAGGACTGGGAGAGATTTAACCGTGTGGTGATCGGTTGAGAATAACACCACCCCATCTCTTTCCGTGGGTGTCGTAAGAGGCGACTAAGGAAACACAAATGAGACCTGCCTCCTAGTAATCCATCCCAGGCAACGACACTTAATTTTTTTTCTGAATCTGAGGTGTCGTCCTATGGTCTCATGCGGTGTGGTAGGCTCTGTAAAGGGCCGTCTGGTTCGCGACCACCCCCCTACCGAAGTCCGACGCCAAACAGCTTGCTGTGTTCCGTCGGTGCGTGGGAGTACCAGTGCCTTTATAGGTATTTTCTGGGTTAACTCGCTCCATCGTCGACCTCATCTTTGACCTTATGGTCAAGATTGAGGTAAAGAGTTAACCCATCTTATAATAATAATAATAAAAAGATAAACTTAGAATGTGCCAGCTGGCAACTCTTCCTAGGCATACATTTAGAAGCCAGTAAGTGGGACGTGAGGATTTCGCTGTATCGTGGGCAAAAGGTTGACAACCCTATCACTACTGTACTGTTCCATCTAATAACCCTTAGAATAAATAAAAAAAACGCTACACGCTCAAAGGCCCACACTAAGGTTTTCCCTTGTGTCGTGGGTCCCTCAGAACACACATAAAGACAAACACAAACACCCATGACCCGAGAACAAACATCTGCTTTTCACACAAATGTTTGCCCCGACTGGGGATCGAACCCAGGACCCGCCGATCAAGAGGCAGCGTCACTACCACTCGACCAAACCGGCCGTCAATGAATGTCAAACGTTGCGTCAAGTGATTCTAGAACTACATGATGACGTTCTGCCTACCCCGAAAGGGATTATAGGCGTGATGTATATGTATATGCAATTTCCATTATGTAATTGGATCAGGATCAGAAGCTGCTCGTATTGCGCACACGACACGCATTACTATGCGTCGCGTCGTCGCAAGCGCAGACAATAGCGTTCCTTTGGGCCCGCCATTACCTTGACGTGGCCATTGTATGTGCGCGTGAGCATACGTGATCTATAATCCTTGTTATGGGTTATCGCTTATTTATTTCTGGATTGTATTACCCATTGATTTATGTACAGCTCAAGGGATTATGAATTTATGAGAGCTAGGTTAGGTTTGGATTTGGGTTAGGTTGGGTTTGGTTTGGAGCTAGGTTAGGTTTGGTTTGGATTGATTGATTTTGAGATTAAGCTTATTTTCGATCGCTCCAAGAGTTGGGGGCCTGGAGAGCTGTAACACAGGTTTCTACCTAGTACAGACTCCAGTCTCACAAAAAGGTGCTTCAACCTAAGTTGTACTTAATCAATTAATTTAAATATAAGTATGTTTATGTTAATTTGTAGTTAGGATTTTCATTGTTTCCGTTTTGTTATCCTCTTTTCCTGATTGCCACCACTTCGTTAGCCACCAGTGGGGTAATGAGGAAAATTTTTACTGCCTGCCTCCAGGGGTGGCGTATAAGACAATCAAATTCTTGTCAAAAAAAGTCAAAATTAAAAAATGAATATCTTACTTCCCAGAGCGTAGGAAGTCTTACTATTGAGCGAAGCATAATCAAACTATCTGATTCCTTCGTTCCTCTAAACTTTTTTGCTAGAAACCTTCGTGGACATATGCAGAATAACTCTGAAAAGTTTAATCATAATCGGATAAAATATTTTTAACAAAAAATTGACCCGCCTTCAAAAAGGATGAAATAATGTTTTAAAGCTATGTTCACGAGTAAGTTGTTTACGGGTAAAACAGTAAATAGGTGAATTTATAGCGGAATATGGTAAACAGAGAGGAATTATAATAAAAAAAATCTTATAATAAAAATTAAATAAAATATTTTTTTTTTACGTCGGCGCCGCGCCGGTTCGAACAGGACCTAGTTTAATGAAATAAGTATTCGCACAAGCTTTTTTTGGCAGTATAACCACTAAGACCGTAAATTTCAGTTTTTTTATTTTTGACGTAAACTACTAAACCGATTTCGGTAAAAAGTTTATGGGACCAATTTGGAAGTAGATGCTTCCGAACTAAAAAATAATTTTTGGAATCGGTCTACAAATGACGGTGTTTTGAGGTAACAAACATAAAAAATAAAATAAAAACACCCGAATTGAGAACCTCCTCCTTTTTTGAAGTCGGTTAATAAATAGTTAATTTAATAGTGCATAGAGAACAAACTACGATTTTTATTTATATACCTTTCAGGTAATCTTGGACACATTTGAGCACAATTTCAGCCTTCTAACTTCAATAGTTTTGGCTACCGCGTAAATGTGTCACCAACAACCAATGAATAAGTTCAGCATATTTTTAAAAAGTTGTTCCCAAATATACATGAAAATCAAAAAGCAAAAAGTGACGAAAAAAACAAAGCTTGATACGAAATTCCAATACACCCTTATCAATTACGCTATCTCTTATCAATCCTATCGAGTGTAGGTAAGCATTAAATATAGACAAACATGACAACACTGATATGTTGGTTTTTGTGGCATTTTTACTTAATGAATCAGGTAAGAGACCGGATGTAGAACACCTAGTGGTTATCTACAGTAGCATCCTTCTTACATTAACGCTTGATTAACGGTATGACTAATAAAAGGAAGTATAGCATTAACAATGGTTTTCTCAAAGAAAATGCCTTTTAAATATGATTGTGAGAAATGGTTAAATATGCTATCTGCATCAAACATGATCCTTAAATTAATGCCCCTCTTTAATCGGCAAAGAACATTTAAATTACATGAACATGTAATTTTTGACCTAAGTATACCTACTCGTAAACGGCTAATGTGATCATATGTACTTGAAAGATGCAAGATCATTGTATTCTAGCCAGAATATAGCCTCTCCCAAAGATATCCCATATCAGCCAGTTCTGTGCCCGTCATCCAACGGCCATCTCGTCGAAAGGCCTAAGATGAATTAATAAATTATTGCTGTTTTGAGTTGTTTTCAGACTATGAACATGAAAGAAGTTTGTTGGGAGGAACATTTTTAGGAATTATCTCAAGAATATCAAATGACTTTTTGAGTCAAGATGTACACACTGAAATCTTAACTAACGTATATTAAACTTCTCATTTTACAGGTCCTAAACATCATAATCTTGGTGTTATATCGTACTGGGTACAATGGCGAGTTCCTCGGAGTGGGAGGCACCTGGAACTTGAATGAGGAGAAGAATCCTGACGCTGAGATTGTAGCGTCTGGAGTGATCGTCGGATACCTTATTTACACCCTCGTGCAAGTCGTCACCTACTTGTTTGGCACTACGGAACATAAGAGGTACTGATCTAGTTTATTATACAACACTCTCAGCAAGGCGAATCTTTAAACGAATTGGTGATACTGATGTTTGTAACCATGCAGTCACAAAAGTTGTTGTTGTTTACTATTTTGTGCCTTTGTCTAGCAACGAAGATACGTTTAAGAAGAGACGAGTTTCAATCAGGACCAATAGACCATACTAGGTAGCGATTGCTGTGGTATCTATCAGTGTCATAATCTAATTGTGTTGCCGCCAAACAATGACACCGAAAACATTCATAATCAATCACTGATCGCTTCTCAATAGTCCGATCTCCCAAGTGACTTCACATCCTTAAATTAAATTACATATGTATGTATTGCATGTCACAGTTTTTCCACAGATCTTTGTACAGTTTTAAGATGATATCCTGTTGAGTCATATCAAGTTCTACTTTCTCCGAAGTGGTGCTATGACCATTTGATGCCCGTCTTCGTGAACATGCGTTTTAGTGATATTGCGCAAAGAAAAAAAAATTTAGATACAATTTTCATTCATTGATCAGTACAGATTTTACATATTATAATTGTTGTGTGGTCAAACAAAATCCAGATTCAGCATGGTATTGTGGTTAGCACCACCAAGGCTGATATTCTATCATATCATAGAACATTAACACCATCATTTCTTGCAAGACCTCTGATGATGCAACATACCTAATTATTTTTTTCCAGAGCCCTTTCTGACATCGTGATGAACTTCGTGGGAGTGTTCCTGTGGATCGCAGTGGGTGCTGTGGCGCTGCACTACTGGGGAGGATATCAGGGAGAGCACCAGTTCCAATTCGTGTTTGCTGAGAAGCAGGTTGGTATTTTGATATTCTAGCTCGCTATAGCATAGTTATTTTTTTATACATGTTATATGCAGACATAACGTATGCAAAACAAAACGTATTAGTCTTCTAGAATTGAATTCTGTTTTTCGTAAGGCAGACCAAGTAATTAAATTAGAGCGTCTCCATCTTATGTTATGACCTCTTTAATTGTACAATTTGTTGATTAGTTTATTTTGTCTCTGAAGTATCGTGAACATGGCTTCCAGGATTTAGTCTTCTGTTTTACTCGTGTGGTGTAGTCGTCACACTATTTACAATCATGATGCCGTCAACCAAATCATTGTACACTTATACGGTGTAATATCGTCTTCTCCACACCTAAAGGTTGCCGATAAGACATTGCTTCTTAGCAGTGGGGCTGCCTTTTGTACCCTATCTTATTACTGTATTATCATGATGTGAATTACTTTGTACCTTGTTCTGTTATGTCGGTGTGCCATAAAGTATATTATATTGTGATCAATTTTTTTTAGTCTGGCTAGATACTTTAGTTTTATATGACCGGTTTAGTTTTTGACTTATTTTGGTTCAGTTGCCGTGTAACATTCTGAATCGACGGTTTTTGGATTAGATTTCTGGTCGGGGCAAACATTTGTGCATAAAGCAGATCTATTGTTCGGTGGTGTTTGTGTCTGTCTTTCCATGTGTCGCAAGGGATCCGATACAAGGGAAAACCTTAGTGTATACATTATTTTATTTATTTATTCTTTGATTTCTTTCATCAGGTGGGGTTGGCAGTTGGAGCTCTATGCGTCATCCAGGGAGCAGTTTACTTGTTAGATACAGCTTTATCTGTCATCCATTTCACTAAAGAAATGTAAAGCTTAATCATTAGATTTACTTAAGTAATTTAAGGTTAAGTGTATATTATTTTGTTTATATTTTCCCTCCTTTTTCTGAGTTCTAAAGATTTCGATTTTTTCTTATTTGCGATTTATGTCTATTATTACTTGTAGGTTATTTTATTATTGAGGCGCAAAGCAGACATGTCTAGCTTATTTATTAAACATAACGTTTTGGTTTAGCCTACTTCAAACATTCTGAAAGATCGTAAACTCAAAGAGAATTAAAAAGAAAATATCTATTAAAATGTATTAACATGTATTTAAACCTTATCAGCTCTCCATTTTTCTAACTTTCTAATACGTTCCCACCTCTGATTCAGTTAGTTTTAAGTCATTTATACTTGTAGTCGTTTTTTTACGTTTTACAAGTTATTTTGTAAATCTAAACGTACCTAACTATGAAATAAACGTATTTCTCCGAAACACGCCTTTTTTTTAAAGTATAAGTAGGTACTTCCTTCGAAATTGTTCTTGTTTTGAAGGCAGTAATTAGAATGCACTAGCTTTCCGCCCGGGACTTCGTTCCCGTGGGAATTCGAGAAAATTATGGAGCCTTCATATCCAGATTGTCAGCTACCTCCATACCAAATTTTACAAAAAATGGAGCAGCCGTTTGAGCGTAAATAAGTAACAAACATCACACGCACTCGCAAACTTTCGCCTTTATAATATTAGTGTGATGTGATGTGACAAATAAATAGGTCTAAGAATAGGTACTAGATGATATTACGTCAACGGTGAGGAAATTTGCATAATATCACATGTTCCCGTTAATGATGACAGCCGAGGAGACGTATGCACATTCATCGCTTGCGCAATATGGTTTCGGATGTTATTGTTTTTGTTGTCATGTTTCCTTTTTGTGGTCAAGAACAACGCGTACGGTCACAGAGGCAAAGTTCTGGTTCTCTAGAAAAGTCTTTGAGTAAAATAATCATGAAGACATTCTGAAAATTTAGATTTGTCTTACAGCGATAAGGGTTTTTATACACATTTCACCAAAAATCCACAAATAACAATAAAAAATAAATTTTAATACCCTAACATAATAAAAGACGCTTCTTAACATTGATTTAAAATCGAACGGAAAGACAAATTAACTGTAATTTAAATTCTTCACAATAAGAAATTGAATAAGCTCAGCTGTAAAGTATTCGCAACCAATTATTCAATTTGGCCACTCCAGCCACAGGTCTCATCTCAACATCAAATTATGCATTGCCAACAAAAAACAAAGACTAAAACTGTCATTTCAACAACAGTTAATTCAAATGAAAGCTGCGTAATCTGGGGTCAAGTGAGAGTCAAATTAGCAGGGTCACGGGTTAATACCGTCCTGCGCCTGTGACGGTCTGACTCACGGGCTTCAGCTCCTCAGTCATAGTGAGCTGTGTCTTCGTCTAGTCGCTTACTACTCGTAGATATCGGGATTAGCTTTGTGAGATCTTGTTTTATACATTATAACTAGCTTTTTGAGAGAAATAATTTCGATAAGTAAATATATCAAATTTTTGAGAACAAATACTTTTAAACTCTCCTACAAAGCTTGTTTCTGCTTTAAAAGAACTATTCGATTCAAAAACTGTTGATTTCCTTGTCCACTCACACACATAATTTGTTATCATGTGAAAGTTGGCTACTAGAGCAACAGTGCCTATTTTCTGATAGTTAAATTCTTAAGTTTCTGTATCAATAGCGGTTTGAGACGTTTGTCTCTTGGTAGTTTATGAATTACTGTAATTGTTCTAAGACATTCAGTACTAGATTCGATGGTTGTAACCGAACAAGACCTGACAAAGCTTTTATTATTAACACAGTTGGATAATTTCAAAAGGCGTAATCAAATTAGAATAGGCAGCGAACTGATTGGCTATCGGTGGATAGTTGTTTCGGTTCAAAGTTCGAAACCATTTGAAAGTGGATTCCTCAGAGGAGGATAGCGCGGTGACCATCTCACCAGAAGCGCGGGAGTTTCTCAAGCAGGTTGACATAGAAGCCGCCAAAATTGCGCCCCTAACGGAAACCGTAAGTACTTGATACTATCCAATTTTTAGATCCGTATTATAGAACGCGACTCAGACTCTGATCTATACTTGAGTAGCAGTCGTCTTTTTCATGTTGGTAGTGAGAGAAAGAGAAAATCAATGCTTAAGTGTAGATCAAGACTTAAGTCTTCTTCTGTAATACGGGCCTTATTCTCCCCGAATGTGAAAGAAAGTCTAGAAAGTCTTTCTAGCGAAAGCCTTTCGGGGTACGTTTGACTATGAGTCTTTGATCCAAAATGCGGTAGGTCAGGTAAACAGTAAAACGACTATTATCTGTTACATGTAGCCGCTACCAAAAAGAGACATGGTTTGGTTAGGTACATGTTAAGAAATCTGAATGGGGTTTCTTCTGGAAGTAATTTTAACCGTTAAAACTTTTGTGATACAATGGTGTGTGATTTAAAAATCTAAATTCAAAAATATCTTGTGAAAAACAATAAACGCGTAATTTCGTGAACCGCATAAATTCTTTCATTGGAACATGTCCTTCTAATTAGTGATCTCTGAACCCGAACTTATTTAAAAGTGCAGTCTACTCAAGTATTAACATTACCTTACAAATTCAAAAAATATTTTCGGCAAGATCACCACAAAACGTTGGGAAAAAGTGATGATTAAAAACTAATGGCCAATAGCGAACGGCATAAGAATTCCCCAGGTGTACTGGCGGAATTTGTAGCAAAAAGAAGTCTAGCTAGCATAAATATTTTTTTATTTTATTTTATTATAAGATGGGTTAACTCTTGACCTCAATCTTGACCATAAGGTCAAAGATGAGGTCGACGACGGAGCGAGTTAACCCAGAAAATGCCTATATAGGCACTGGTACTCCCACGCACCGACGGAACACAGCAAGCTGTTTGGCGTCGGACTTCGGTAGGGGTGGTCGCGAACCATACGGCCCTTTATTATGTGTTGTTATATGTTTTATATGTTGAGACCTCGCTCTCAAAGCAAATCGAAGAAGACATTTGATCGCTTTTGTAAATACTTCAATGGCAGTGCATAAGTATATCCCTCGGGGAATTCCTGTCGACTTGATTTAGGTCAGACGTAGCATAATGCGGCACTGACAAAGTGCATCCATGCAAATTTAATCCGAAACACTCATTCTCAATCTCAACGATTTTGAATTTTACAAACTGGCACATAAACTAAGTGACAATGTTTTGAAGCTGAAAACAAATGGCATTAATTGGTGACAGAGCGACTAACTTAAAAAGGTCGCATAAAAAGAACCGGAACATAATGTAGAGGAACAATTTACGAAGAAGCGAAAATAGGTTCCTAGGATGGTTCATAACAAGTGGCTTCTTCTTCTTATCGTGTAGGTGTGTTGAGAACTTTGCTAACCCTGGTGTCAGAGTTTTCAAACCGCACAATGACCTCTGAGAAGAACAAGTGGCTAACTCGATTGGACACAAGCGTGTATTCTGTATCAGAATCAGCATTCTTTAACCGTACGACTTTAATACTATGACGGCCGGTTTGGTCGAGTGGTAGTGACGCTGCCTCTTGATCGGCGGGTCCTGGATTCGATCCCCAGTCGGGGCACATATTTGTGTAAAAAGCAGATGTTTGTTCTCGGGTCATGGGTGTTTGTGTTTGTCTTTATGTGTGTTTCAAGGGACCCAGGATACAAGGGAAATCCTAAGTGTGGGCCTTTGAGTGTGTAGCGTTTATTACTATAAGTATTTATTAGTAAGCAAGGATCATTTCCGGAATTTTTTTGGGAAACATTTTTATACTTTATTCCAAAGGTAGCATAATGTGAATAATCCTTTCTTACAAATTCTAGCAGTCTTACTGTTATGACAAACCATAGTTACAGCTTTCAGTCAGATCACTAGAGCCGCCATGTCGTCATCCACATAATATGAACTATGAAATCTGTTATAGTTAGCATCAACATCAACACGGACTGGTTCCGGCTAACGGCGCATGCGCCGACAAACGGCCGGCGCACGCGGTTCGCATTACGCTAGCAGTGGCAAATGCGGCAATAATTCCGTAGGAGATAAGGGATATAGGTCGTAAATTGTTACAGGGCTAACTTTGTTATGGCGAAGCTTTTGTTTCAGCTTTTACTTGTTTACTGTTTGTTTCAGCTTGAGGGAGAAGAATGAAACATCATTCTTCTCTCTCCTACTTAGCACGTTGTTTAATTATTGTGTTTGATAATATTATTTATATGCTTAATTTATGGAACAGACGATTCAGAAGATTAGGTTAGTTAAGGAATTACAGTCAATTGTGTCTGAATGTGATGAAAAGAGCATAATTAAAATTGGGTTATTTTAAGGATGAAGTAAATCGATGTAGGTATATTTATGGAGTAACAGAGTTCAAAACACAACATTTTCTTTCTTCCCTTTCTAAGTTAAATTAGTTTCTAAGCTTATCAGCCGATATTTGTAATATTTGTTGTTATTACATTCATTTTTTATTAATTTCTCAAAACTATGTAATCAACATAGTAATGTCCTAACGACACATAGTAGTGTTTTAGTATCAACATAGTATGTTTTTTTAAATTATAAGATGGGTTAACTCTTGACCCAATCTTGACCAAGGTGAGAGGTCGACGATGGAGCGAGTTAACCCAGAAAATGCCTATAAAGGCACTGGCAGTCCCACGCACCGACGGAACACAGCAAGCTGTTTGGCGTCGGACTTCGGTAGGAACCAGGTAGTGAACCAGACGGCCCTTTACAGAGCCTACTACACCGCATGAGACCATAAGACGCCACCTCAGATTGAAAACAAACTGAGATGTCGTTGCCTAAGATAGATTACTAGGAGACAGGTCTCATTTGTGTTTCCTTAGTCACCTCTTTATACGACACCCACGTGTTATTCTCAATCACCACACGGCAATAAAGGTACTCGTACATTATAATATTAAACAAATGTTGAAAGGTTATTTATTTTACATGGTATATTTCATAATCATAAGTAAACCAAACTTAGTCGCATTTTAGATTCTTTACCGTTTTTTTTTAAACAGATCACTTCTACAGTTTGCGTAAGCTGCTCTTAACTGTGCATTCCTATTTTTTATTTCTAACTTCTTGCACCATTAGTTTCTAGTCAGACCTTACGGTGCATATGGTTAGCAGGTTGCAAGTGGACGCTACGCTGTTGTAAGGTGACAATTGATTCACTTCAGCCTATTTTAACCTCTCTAGCTCCGTATTTGTAGTTGCTAAATATTTAAAGGGGGCGTCAAATGTACGAGTAGGTATTTGGGTTTAACAACAAGCAAAGAACAGCCAAAGAAAACAGATTGGACAGATGCATAATTTGCTGATTCTCGGGCGTAGCCAGAATTCTGTTTGGGGGGGGGGGGGTCTAATAAAATAAAACAACAACAATGTATATGAAATCGCCAAAATTTTTGGTTTGTACTGCTACTTTCCACACTTCAAGTTCTGCTGTGACTACCGATGTACTTTTTTGGGGAAGCACTGACGAGTACATACAAATCGCTTCAGAACTGGTCGCAAAATTTTGAGGTAACACAACAGATAATGCCGATGCTACTTTACGGTGTATCTTTAGGGTAGGGGTAGGGAGGTGATCATGATTTTTTAAATTCGGAGGGGGGGGGGGGGTGAACCCCTAAACCCCCCCCCTGGCTACGCCCATTTGCTGATTACTTTTGTCTTTGTTTTTGGTTATGACGAAGCCTGTTGCGGTTGCGTTTTTTTACATTGTCTTTTTAATACTGCAATATATATTTTTTAAATATTTCAAGTTCTCATAACACAAAACCTCAGAGAAATCCACGTGTCTCTTAGGTCTCATACAAATTTTACACACTAATAAGGCCCACTGGGCCCAGAAAACCAACCGATGGTTATTTTAAAATTAAAATTAATAAGTTAACAAGAAATTAAAATTTTTAGATCAATTATAAACTAAAACATCATAAAACTTCTAGACTCTTTCCCCTTTTAACTTTAAAAAACTTTCCAAAATCACGAAATTCTTTGATTCAACTGAAAATCACTCTATACTATTGCAGTAATTTCAGTGACTAAGAATTCTTTGTGTAGAATATCAATAGTTAATACTTTATATGAGTTCGTGGCCCGGCCTAGCTACGGAAAGGGGATAGTGTGTCAGTCGAAATAGGTCAGGTTGATTAGGGGTGGTAGTAAGTTACATACCTGCAAATAAGGAATAGGTAACTAAGAAAAGAATATTTATCAAACAAACCTTACAAAGTTCTTTATCTAATTGGTTAAGTCGTTAAGAAGGTATTTGGACTTTTGTTTCGAACACGAAAACATTTTGTAATAAACATTTGCAGTGTTTTGTTTATCGCTTCAAAGACTTATCAACGTTTAACTTTCTTTCATATACTTAGATGATATACCTACTTAACATCTTGGATACCACGGCCAGTAACTACTATTTATCTACTATAAGTAGGTATGTGTTTACTTACATTTTTTGCTTTGTTACCAAAGAAGAAAATCTAACTAAGTACATGATCAAATATTAAATGACGTAACCCTAAGGAAAACCACCCCTAGTTGGACTAACGACCTTTTTGAACGCACCCCAGCGCGCGATGGCGGCGGCGAGTTGGCGCCAAAACCGGCGTCACCATGGCGGGATGGCGGGAGTCAATACGGGACTACCCGGGAATTTTATCGCTTTCTTGCTGAACTATTTTGTTTCCAACACCTATTGGCCTACATACAGTTTGTTGAGGTTAAAGACCTTTTAGGTAAAGTAGTGCGTGATATCCTTATATCACGCGAATCAGCAAATTCTAAAAAAAATGTGCAAATGGTAAAGCAAAAACGTTAAAAACAAACAAAGAAGTGTAGGTTTGGTGTGGCATGATTAATGTAAATACCGCTTGTTTTCTTGTTATTTTCGAAGAAACATGAAACCAAAATTAATTTTTAAACAAAATACTTAAAGCCCAAAAAAAATATGGTCTCGGAGACGCCATTACAATTCAAAATTCGAGCGGTCGAGCAATTTACTCCATTAACCCTTCGCATACAGAGTGTTCATTAGGCTGTATGCAGTTCGAGTACGTGTGTTAAAAAACAATATGGCTTTGTGTCCGTAATGACATTAGCGCGTATGAGGCATTGTTAGCCAGTAGTGTTGTCAACAGTCGTAACTTTAACCGTTTTGAACGTGTTAGTCAGGCGGTTCGATGCTTTAATATGAAATCCTTGTTTAGACTGGTTCAAAGTTTGAATGTTACATTTAAGAATCTCCATTTTCTTACAGTAGGAATATAGGATTGATAAAGCTATGAAAAGCTTTACGAGTATATTGCTGAGCCTAAAATACAGTAAAATATAAACTAGGAATGTTAATTGTACAGGTCTACTTCATATATTCGCCAAAACTATCATTTGGAACCCGGAATTTTCAGCTTTTACGACGTATTTGAAAAGTGATTTAAAACAATTAAACCGTGAAATGATGCCGGTAACAATACTGCCATCCGACCAGCAACCTCGCGGCTACTCATGGTCACGGTGGAGGTAACATCCAAGGTCTGCAACACCGTGGATGATGATGGTGACGAATACAACAACACTTAAAAAATGATATTCGAAAATTAAATTATGAAGTTGTTGAAAATGAGTAAGATAGACTACAAATTGACTCATAGTAGGTTAAGGAATTATTCAAGCAAGTGTAACTGACCTCACCATGGGACTTTTATGAAATCAACAACAATAAATGTTTTTAAATAAATAACTATTTCAATTAGTCACTTGTATGATACATACTTGTTCATAAGATCTCAAATAAAACGAGTTAGAATTATTTTATTCATTGGCCTATTTTAATGAATAAACTTATTTAAAATGTCTAATTCTTGATGATTTGTACAATGCTCCCCCACCAGGGCTCAACGTAAGTATTGAAAGATTCGACCCTCTGAAGCCCCAGCTTATCACATGTGATACGTTAACTACCCTTTAACTCATGACTTTCACTAACTGCAGGGCTTGAATGGTAGAAATTCGTTCTTTGTTGACTTTAATATTAGTATGATAATATTTTTTTGTGTCTAGTAGACTGGTTATAGATTACTCTGTATCTGTGGTTCAATGATGAATTCAATATTGATGATTTCATCCATGTTCCATCACCATCACTTACTCCTGTAAAATTGTTATAAAACCACTTTACGCCTCGGCTAACAATATTTTATGAGACAAGTGTGGTGATAAATTGGATTGTAACGTAGATACGAAAATTTAAGTCTCGAAAAGCTCAAGCTAATATCGCTAATACCGAAAACATTTTAATGGAAAGTGTTAATTGTGATACACAAAAACGTGTAGGCATGAAAAGATAATTTCAAAGTATGAAATTAGAAAAAAAAATCACAATATTAAAAAAAACACAGATTTCGTGCCTCACGACTATCGAGCACATTGGAAATGAATCTACGGAATTCGAAAAATTGACGTTCTGACTTTTTTCAAAAAGGTAGGCTACAGGGCAAACCCTTAACCCGATCGTCTTTGTTTTAGGCTCAAATTGTAGCTGACTAAATAGTCCAGTGGAGTTTTTTTCTCAAATTTTTGATATCATTCTTCGTTTCCACAATATCGAGCGCCAAAATGAAAAATTCGAAATTTTTTTTTTTTTCACTATTTGGCCATTGAGTTTCTCGAATAATTATTTTTGCACCTTACAGCTCTCGTGAATACGCATCTTTTGAGTTTTTTTTTAAATATCATATCTTCACAACTCTCCGACATATAAGGGGATCGCACTTTTTCGTGAAATTGGAGCCTACACCGACTTTTTCCAATGTCAAAAGAGTCACTTCCGAGTTTCTTGCCTGTTCTTTTCGATGGACCTTTGTGAACAGACATTGAATTAATCAACAAAAGTTACTGACGTATTTTAAGAAACATTTAATGTTCACTGTAATGAAGATATTTTTAATTGAATTTGATAATAAAGTAGAGAAAGATTTCAACGCATTGAAGATGTACTAAAATAATGAAAAAATACATTATTATGCTATATTTTTATTAATTTTATGCGGTCAAAGTTTTTGATGAAGTAGATTTCTAATAAATACTAATAGGTAGGATAGTCAAATATCTAAATCTTTAATCATGGGTTGTATTTATGTAAGGGCCCAGAGAAACAAGGAAAATATTCAAAAACATAATACATTAATGGTGTTCAGCAGAAAACGTCACAGTATATTTATTATTTGTTTAATTATTAATTACCGGGAAGAAGGCAAGGGGAACTAATTAATTAAGTACGTCATTTCATTTCCATGAAATGAAGATTCAGGTTTTCAGGCGAGCATTATTCCAGAAATTAGTGTGTTTCTCCGCAGAATTCGTTTACGATATTAGGTGACTTCTAATAAGTTAGCGAAAATTAAGGGTGAGAATCAGCCCGCGAAACTGAACGACTTTCCCCAAGGAAGATGGGTCAAAATAAGAAAACAAAAATTCGCCTCTCCGTACGACTTTTGCAATTAGCTGATTTGCCTTTGTACCTATGGGTTGACTGATTTTTATTTAAGAAGCCTGTTTAGTTCCACGAGGAGAATCACCCCCTAAAGTTTCACTAAATAATTTGTAGTTACCCATATACGCAAAAGGTATATTTGCTTTCGTGAATTTAGTATAATAGGGGTATAACCAGGTATAACAATATCGATGCGTGCACGTCAACGCTGACGGCACATATGCAACTATGTGCTCACGCGCAGAGCGCCGCTTCTAGACCGGAAAACGCTAGAAAGTGGCTTTTCAATTTTCGAATAGCTCCATAATAATATCAGCCCGATTTGCTGCCTAGCTCGGCTAAATCACTATGAAATTGTGATACACTTTATACTGATTGGTATCATTTACGTTAGCAGTTTTTTTGTCTGTACTGTACGCTCTGAAACACTGCTAGGTAAATGACTAGAACATATTACTGCTCTTCATGTGTAAGATGAGCGGTTTGACTAGGCATTGATTCTGGAAGACCTACTTTTCTAGTAAGTAGATTCTATCTGAAAAATGTGAACTATACCTCTAGGTAGGTACACGGGTAGACTTTTAATTATTTAGGGAAACTTTAGGTGGTGATTTTACCCATGAAACTGAACAACATTCCTTAAACGACCTATGAAATTCTCAAAAAAATGTTTGACTTCTCATAAGGCAATCAGCTGATCGCTCAAGTTCTCTGGAGAGGCAAATTATTTATTTCTTTATTCCACCTATGATTCTTGGAGAAACTTGTTCAGTTTAGATACTTTCACATACAACATTTTCTCTAACTATATTCTCTAAAAAATATACCTATGTTTAAGTTTCAGGTGTATTTTTTTTTCTCTACATGCTTTTGTGCGTTTGATTGTTAATTTTAAGCTCATTCTTACTTGCGAGTCTATCTTTAACAAACATTCTTTTTTTTAAGTTATTTAAAACTCTTTCTTTTAATCTTCTTCTTAGCAGCCCATATACGTCCCCATCGAGGGGCACGGGCCTCCCTTCGAAACGCGAAGGGGGTTAGGCCATAGTCCACCACTATAATCAACACACATATAATCACTAATATAGTAATATATATAGTAATATAGTATGTATATAGTATTTAGTGATATAGTGTATAATAACTATACTTCTTTTAATCAGTAAGCTTAAATTACTGGCCACCAATTCTCACGATCATTACAAACATAATGCTTCTTCAATGAAAAGTGTCGATATACAAGTTTGAAAACACGGATATTTAGAGTAATTTGAGTCAGTGATCGTGGAACATTTGCATTGTTTGATAAACACATCAACCTTGGAATAAAACTGCGGTCAATCGTAGTAAAAACTGGACCATTCATGACCATAGCCCACAACCTTTATGCACGAGCGCGCATTGAAAACATTGGTTTCTTTAGTAAGTTGCTGATAGGTTGATGGCCAATGGACCTGAGCTATATGTCAAACTTTAATGCATACGTCATTCTTTGTTATTTCTCTAATTATTCGTGAGCTAAGCCTTTGTTTTTCTGTTGGTTACTCGTATCTTGGTATCTGAACTAAAGAATGCCAGAATTTCGTTCTCGTATGAATTTAATTTATAATTTATTTCATATTTTAGGTCGAACAGTTTGGGCTGGGAAGTGGGTATTGATGGGTCAATGACTTAGTCAGGACTTTTTAATTTTTATAAGATACTTTAAGAAAAAAATTAACATAAACGATTGATAACTGACCCATACGGGTTACTTTCAATTAGTAGGTAAGCGAAAACAACTTTCCCCCAGAAACATGGGGCAGAATATTTAAAAAAAAATCGCTTCTCCGTACAAGTTGTGCGAGCAGCTGATGTATGGAAAGTCGACAATTTTTTGAGTATTCCATTAGTTTACTTAGGAAAAGTTGTTCAGTTTCATGGGTAGAACAAAGTCACCAGAGCATTAAACTTTCTTCCTAATCCCTTCTAAGGCTTGGTAACCCCTTCGACAGACGATTACTGACTTCCGAACATTTTGATGGTGCTATTAAACAATTCTTTTCTTACCGCGATTAGTGAAAGTATCCATCATTATTTTATTGTCATTCTCATTTCCTGCGCACCGATTTCACACAGTTACTGTAAGTTTAAAGATAAAATCTACACCACTTTGTTGAATTATACTACCATCATAATTACAAACAGAGTGCATTTGTATATCATTATGAGAAAAAGTTTTTGTAAAATTACAGTGTTCGTTATAAGACTACTGCTTTTTATTTTTAAGTTTTTTGCTTTTAAGACGTGTATAGTGTAGGTCTAAGTGAAAATTTGCTCGAAAGGTAAAATTATATTTATTGCTTACTTTCTCACCATTATCTTTTAAAAATATGGAAAAAAAACTGATTGGAACAGAACATCAGCTGCCTTACCATACGCAATGAGACTTCATTCTGACGAGCGGTATGGTCGAGTAGTAGTGGCGCTTCCTCTTGATCGACGGGTCCTGGGTTCGAATCCCAGTCGGGGCAAATATTTGTGTAAAAAGCAGATGTTTGTTCTCGGGTCAAGGGTGTTTGTGTCTGTTTTTATGTATGTTCCAAGGGACCCACGACACAAGGGAAAACCTTAGTGTGGGCCTTTGAGTGTGAAGCAAAAAAAGAAAAGAATTGATTGCCTAAGGAAAACATAGGTAACCTTAAATATTACAATAGAACTTTATATTTCTTTTGCATTCGATTGACGTTTACAAACGAGCTTGAATTGTCAAAAGGACGCATGTCTAAATTCAAACGCAAAATAAATTAAAACTTCTACTTATACAAATAGGGTCCATTTTCCATTTGATGATTCGGAATCAAATCAAATCAACCAAATCAAATCAAATATACTTTATTTTCATAGAACATACAAAGTGTTTCTTGACGTCATAAAAAATACATTAGCAAAATCAATAAATATAAATCATTGAGCAAAATAGTGACTTACAATAACTTTTTGACTTGGCACCTATTCGCAATGGTGCAGTCTTCCTCAGGAGAAGAATAGGCAAGAAACTCCGAGGGTCGCTCTTTTTAAGTCAATCATATAAATTTTCTTACTTCTTATTTTAATTGACTTAATATCTGAATAATTCTGGAGCTGAGCAATTTATTGCCATGGTTGCTTGTCTAACAGATAATTAGAAATTCTATAATAGCCCTTTTTACAAAGTTACATGGGAATACACATGGAAATCTTATTGGTGACTTAAATTAGTTAGGGGGTTATTCTCTCATGACAGTGAAGTCTCATTGCGTATGTTAAGGCAGCAGGAAACGGTTGCAATCGTTCTTATAAAAATATGATTTCAAAAAAATATGATTTCTAATGACGTCAAAATAGATAAATGTGATCGATGAAACAAAACAATACAAACCCATCCTAATAAAAGAAACAGATGCCAGTTCTATTTTTACTAACAGAACAATATTTCACAAGTGTTGCTATAGGTACAAATTGATACAAAACAGGGCCCTAATGTTATTAAGCCATTTGGTCCATCATTTCTTGAATTAAACCTTTCGTAATTCTTACGTTCCATAGAAAAACAGATACAAAACAAACGTACCTAAATAGAATATAGCATTTTTTAGATATTTGTAATAAAGTAATTATATGCTGAAAAGAGCTTTTATATGTGTGTAGGTATTTGTTAAGGACTCGTAAATTATTTTATATTTTACACCTAGTGAAATGATAAATAATATCTTAATTGCGTTTTGTTATATCATAGGCAAAAGGCTGACATCTATCACCATAGGACGACACCTCAGATTCAGAAAAAAATGAAGTGTCGTTGCCTGGGATGGACTACTAGTCGCCTCTTACGACACCCACGGAAAGAGATGGGGTGGTGTTATTCTCTACCGATCACCACACGGCATAAACACGGAGGGTCCGGCGCAAAGGCTTGCTCGCCCTATGGCGTTGTCAATGTTGACATTTTGACATAGGACCGCGGTGTTGTCGTGGCGCTGTCACTATCGTACTCGGCCTGCTGCTAGTTATTCCAGGTTACAAGAGCTAACGGTCGTCGCACTCATTACCCAATGCAAATAACAGTGTAGTTGACATTCCTGTCCATCTTCCCATTGCACCATGAGTCCATGGCACACGCACGCCATGGAATTTCGGTCGCCGACTCAAAGTGAATGAAAGCTGTTTACTTACATTTACACTGCGCTACGCATTACTACGCTTCTACGGCTTACCTGGCTAAAACTTCTTGGTCTACCCCACCCCCCGCACTGTAAGCTTCGAAGGCGACAGAGGGGGTTGTCCCTCATTAATCACAGGTCGCAAGTTTCCTCCTAATGAAGCTTAGAGGAGCGGTGTTAGCGATGCAGCAGTAGTCGCTTCGTGTCCTACGTTGAACGCACTCGCGTCCTGATCTCGGTAGAACTCCCGCGGATTTGAAAATTGAAAATCGAATTACAAAGTGCCAGTGTTTTGAATTTTGAAAAAGAATAGTGACATTTCTGTGAGTTTCTCCAAAGAGGAGTAGCCAGAGAGTTTTTATTTGGTAAGATTTATTAAATAAATCGGATTTTATCGCGTGTTCGCGCGTGTAACATTTGCATTAATAATGAAAGCTTCAGGTTCGATTGTTATATGTTAATTTAAGTGAAGCTTTTGTTATGGGGTTTTGTTCTCCTATTTAATGAATACTGGATGCTATGTAAATAATTTTCAAAAAAGTCTTCTGTGATAATGATAAACTGATAATGACAGACTATTGAAATTATTTTCGTTAAATGTTTAAAAGTTGCAAAAAGAAAGTAAAAAAATATAGTACTTAATTATTTAATTGATAAAAAAGTTATAATAATCGTAAAACGTATATCGCTTTAAAAATGAGATTTTTTTCTTCTAATTATCTTAACAACACAGGTTTCACAAGGAAAATGCAGCAAAAACAAACACAATACTTATTTTAACGTAAAACAACCATTTAACCAAAATAAGTAGAAATAAAAGGTTAAAATTAAATGTTTTTACATTATTTCGAATTTACTAATCAAAGAATAGTCTTATGCCTTCATCAGATATGACAATGAGTGTGTAGGCAGAAAGATGCATTGTTTGAATTTGAGACTCTCAGAGACAATGTATTTCAATTTCATGAATAAACCATGTGTTGTCACTAGTGGTTTTACAATGATGAATAATGTCACACGCATTGATGATTTTAAAATTATAATTACAAAATATGAAAGAAGTTGCACTGTGATTACCTATCAATAAGTATGAAATCATAGAGTAGTTAATTCTTAAAGTTTTAGAAGAGTCGTTAGAAGTAAAGCTAGCGGCTGCGAATATGAATATGAAAATAGAATATAAAAGTACTTAATAGGAACTCGAATTCTAATACATTTTACGTAGAAGAATGAATATAGGTATATTCTGCTTGTAGGAAGTGGGTTTTATGGCCTCCGATTGGTCAACTTCTGGCATAATACTGGATCAAGTAGAGAAACAAATATTTCCTCCATTACCATTAAACACCGTCTAATTAAGAACTTACACTAAACACTAAATGAATATGGTTATACTTTTCCATACTAACTGAATTTCACGAATTATTATGGCACTAAGTTCTGTTAAACTTTGTATTACTTTTGGTAGAAGCAACATAATGACATTTGACATTTTGAAATTATGCGGGGCTCATTGCGTGTAAGGGGCCAATTAGTGAACTAGCGACAGATTGTAAATTAACTTGATAAGAAGACCAACCCTAGAATTTCACACAATTAGGTTCATACACAGCACGAGATTTTATGTTACTACGGCGATTATCTGTACGGAAGCTTTGATGCCTTAATTTGGACCTAAGTGTAAGAAATATGTTAAAGGAAATAGTCAGAGGTCATTTGGCGGTTTAAAAACTGACACCAGGGTTAGTCAAGCTCGCCAAACACTTGACTACACCTACACGATAAGAAGAAGAAGAAGGAAATAGTGCAAGATCCGTTAGCTATTGTGCCTATTAAAAATGGAAATCGTTATAAAGCGATATAAAACGCGAAAGATCTTGTTCACTGTGGCTATTCTCCACACGTTGTCTTTAATCTATGTAAAGTCGATTGATACGCTGATCCTTGTTCTAACTTTGAATTTAAAATTCGAGTAAAAGTACAAAATGAATAAAAAGAAAAATAAATTGCGCTATTATTTTTCCATTTAGCACTGGCCAGTAAGACTTGGTATTGGAAAGTGGCTGATGGCACGCACCGTTCCGCTTCGCTTAATGGTATGCGTTCTGATGATGCATGCATGCTCTCCAATGAACACGCATCGCTACCGATGATTTTTGTAATTAGGTGTTAGATTTGTAAGCTTGTAAGTGAGCAGATGGCAAGAGAAAACTCCTAGATGTTATAAGATCAACCTAGTATCCAAGCTTCCTCACGACTCATTGTTCCATTATACATTAGAGGTACCTACGCTTGACCACGATCTAAGCAGCGACCCTGTTAATAGGGAGCGTGGTCTAGCCAGATTTAACCAAAATCGAATACATGAAAGACCTATATTAAAACGCCCGAACTGAACAAATATATTTATTACAAAAATATTCAGAAACGTCAAAAATAAAACATCATTTTCGTTCACATTGTCGAATGACTGACTGTTTAAAGCAATAAAATTATTAAAAAACGAAATCAACTTTTAAACAAGTTTAAACGGGTAAAAATTCCCACAATTTGATTTTATGCAGATAATGTAAAGAAGTACTTACGTAAAAATGTCAAATCAAAAACAGAATCCCTAGCAAGAAAATGACCTCATTCGATAAAGCCGAGATGAAAGACATATCCAAAGGGGGCAGACAGACTGGCGACACGAGATATATTGGAGGCGTTGCGTAAGAAATGCGGAAGAACGCCCTAAAGATGGCCGGGATGGCTCTAATAGGGATCAACTTAGAAACATGAAAGCTTTATCTACGAAGGATTATGAAGATATTGAGCAAGATAGTAAGATCATTGAACTTCGGATAGATAAAAAGAAAGTCAAAAAGCACTTTTAATAGAATTTATACAAACTTAAAATTAGGCACTAACATAGAATCATATATGAACACATTTTGGAATATCGTAGAGTTTGGATTATAATTCCAAGTATTTAAATTGAAAAACATTAAATTTGCCTCGTGAAAACGTAAAAGTTAATAAAATAAACCTATAATCAACCAGAATACTAGTAATAAATATAAAAGCTAAATGAAAGCAGCTCCAATGAGCGGTTTTCTAAGTTTCCCTCAGTACGGAAAACGTTAGTTTATTTTTTAATTTTATATCAGGACTAGCATTTCGCTCGGGACTCCGTTCCCGTGGGAATTTAGGAAAATTATGTGGCCTATGTTCATCAGGGATAATGTAGGATTCTAGCGGTAAAAAACTTTTTCAAATCGGTCCAGTAGTTTCGGAGCCTATTCAATGCAAACAAACAAACAATCAAATCTTTCCTATTTATAATATTAGTATAGATAAAAGAATATTAGAAAGAATATCTTGTACCGTCCATAGGTTAAACTTTCAAAACGTTCACGAGGGACCAAAAGTAGGTAAGGTTTTTGTGATACAACGAGCATTTAAGAGAAGTTAGCACTGTTAGCAGTGATAAGACTTATATAACTTTAAAAATAAAATACATAGTTATATTCTCGACAGAATGTCTGAAGCAACTATCAGCCAAGCTATCAGTAAGTCATCAAGGAAGAAGAAAAACCTAACCACAATAAGTACTGCGTTACCTAGAACTAGAACATAATAATTGCCTACACGTTGTGAGTGATGCTGTGAGATCGAGCGAGATAATACCGGTTTATGTTGGCTTAATTTGATATATAGTATAACTAGTTACACATAGTTTACTTACTCATACAATCATCAAAACCTAGTGAGTCCTAATTGACTGAATCAACAACGCCTAACTTTCCATGTTAAAAACGTATGAGTCACCGACTTCGATAGTGTCAAAAAAGGAATTAATATACACATAAAGTTCCGATAGTTTCAGGATTGTGTCGGGGTAAGTCCTATGAAGAAGTCTCCTTACTACAATCTATCTGCCTACTAAATTCAAGCTATGCGCAAAAAAAAGTGACCGTACCTATCGACCGTACCGTACCTATCGAGAAGACTTCATTAAGTGATATTCAGGGGAGCTACCCTTAAACATCACTTAATCCAGCAACTTTCAAAACTAAATGATTTATTTCCTTGGTTTTCCTATTTTTCGCAGACATTGTATGCATCGTATGCCTATTAGCAAATAGCCAAAAACGAAAATGTCATTCATTTATTTTTTGGATTTGTAGATTTTTTTAAAAGCGCTGAATCTTTTTTGATAAAATGTATACGGAACCACTTCAGGTGTATACTTTTTCGAGAAAAAAAATATTTTGAAAATTGGCCAACAGTTGGCGGGGTTATTGCGTAACAAAAAAAAAGTAAAGCAGATTTTTGGATGGAAATTCTGGTTGTAAGGAAGCGATTATTAAAAGATAAGTCAATAAGGCCTTTTAGAAGAAAAATCGTTCAATTATATGGATTTTAATACCCTCATTTTAAGTATAAATAACTATCTGGAAGTAAAAGTTCGCCGACAGAGTTTGACCAAGAGGAAAAGGGAGAAATATTTACGTGAAACACCGGTTGTGTGATAAAAAAATCTTACTGTTTCTAACGATATACGCTATAATATATAGGTATAAACAATTAATTAACATTTAGTAATGAAGCGGACCATAACAATCACGTTCTATGTTGAGAATGTATACCTCTTGATAATGATAGCTCATACAAAATGAATATTAATGCTTTTTAAGTCCAGAGTAGGAAGTAAATTTAATATTTTATACTGATCTTCTCCTTGCAACGCTTGGCAAGATGTTTGTTATAAGCATGTTTTGAAGGATTACAGTGATATTTAATTTCTAAGGTGTTATTCTCAGATGAAACATCAGCTGTTCTTTTCAGGTGTCAGAGTACGGGGGCGGAGCTCGAGTAATCTGGGCCATGTCGGCGGGAGATAGGGAGGCGGAGGCGCAGAACAAGAAGGGGGAAGATGCTCAGACCCCAGACCGGGACAGCAGGGCTGCGGCCGCCATCAAGGAGTATTGGGACGTGGGGCTCAGGGCGTTGGAACTGGTGAGTGCGAGAGAAAAGACAACATTAAGTTGCTAGAAGTAGATAGAGATAGTTGATTGAGGTCTTAAAAGGAAATCAAACCGTTATGACCATTAAGTAATGTTATTTTTTATTTATTTTATTAAAAGGGTACATCAAGAGAGGTTATACACGAACATTTAAAAATTTCACATACAGACAGGTTCTGTGTTAGAACAAAGCAATAGGATAGGCTATTTAGAAAGACGTATAACGAATAGTTAAGTAGAGTATTAATAAAAAAAGATAAAAGATCAGTAGATCATGCAAAGGATAAACGACAATAGCGACAGAAGAAACAACAGAAGGACGAAATAAAATAGAGAATAATATAGAAATAGAGCAACAAATAGGGACTTATCTACTGATTATGATCGATTGAAGCCACAAAGTAGATGAATACTAGACCCCGATAAAATATTTTTAAATTAATACAAAAGTAGAAGCCATAAAAATACCAAATGCATAACCAATAAAGTACATTAATAACATAAAAAGCATGAGATCGATAGTAATTATACAAGAATACAACCACTTCGGGAAACAAGCATATGCATCTATCCATCGCTGCAGGCTAGTAATTACCTCCATGGAATGTCCGACATACTACGCAGCCCATGGTGACCTTGCAACAAACGTCCTTGTTCTATCATTACCTGATGCAAGTACTATCATTCAAGGTACCGTTTTCCATCCCTGTACAGCAGAAATAAGGCTTAATTTACTTTAGACCTGTGGCTATTGCTGATTGCTCATAGATGTTTATGGTGTTAATTCAATTTGTAAGTAATTACAAATTAGATAGAGGGTATAGTGTATTAGTGTTTAAATTGAACGACTTGATGTAAATTTAGTGATGCAGATAGCTCACTGAAGATAAATATGCCTCGGAGTTATAAATAGGCAATCAGAAAGTAAGAAACTAATTAATTCTTACTTTCTGATTGCCTATTTATAATAACAATCTAATAGAAATTACTACTGATGGAAGGAATCATGTAGTTCCTGTTTCCTTCCATTAAGAAGCTTTACGATATAGGAATAATAAAATACAAGAGAAACTAAAACTGAAAGTTTTACCTCTGTAATAAATCATAACTATCTTAACAAAGGAGACATTACATTATACATGTAATAACAAAACAGTCAACAGTTTAAACAAAACGACGTGAAAGCGAAAACTAAACGATTATCGCTAAGAGAACGATAACCATAAACGCTTTGAATTGGAAAAGCATTTTGCGGTAAGCGAATATACCGAGATTACCAATAGAGAAAACCTGGACTGCTGTAAAGACACTTTCACCACCAGCAGTCTCCACAAAGAATACGTGTTTTAAAATTGGTTGGGTTTTTCATCTAGTTTTTGCGAAGTACGTGAGCTAGGAAAGCTTCAGTGATCATACCGACTGGAAATAGTACGTGCATAAAAATGGTAATGAGTAATTAAAGAAAGTTTTACGAGATAGCACTATCCTGGTTTAAACCAGTTTCATTGGCTTAATATGGTTACTTATTGCCATCTAAATACTCCTATATAGACGCGATGAGAAAACTGAGTACTCCTTCATTTGACCGTACTGAGGAGTGTTCTGGAATGATTTACGTTCGAAATTAAATAGTTAAACAAATAGATTCGTTAAGCTGTAGCGTGTCTACATAATTTCGTGTTTGTGACTCATCTGGTTATTATTTGTTTCAGTGCCTGGCTGTGATTGCCATCGGACTGATTGTGGGTGCTCTGTACTCCCCGCAAGTAGTCCAGTCTAATCATCAGCACATCGCGCTTATCTACTCTGCTTACTCCAGTAAGTATATTCATTCTTATGCAACAAGTATCAGACCAAAATCATTTGGAGGTATGAAAATTCTGACATTTGGGGAAAGTCAAGTCATCCGCACTTTTTTGCTTCTACGTACGCAATGAAAAGGAGAAATGTTAAGATACAGTACACATTTTGGTTTTAATTTGATTGATGATAAATAACCTGTGACAATGGAGACCTCAGGGACTTGGGGTACGGAGGCCTAACGATTTTGACCCAGAAACTCATAAAGCCATAAATTATTTACGACTTAAAAACGCCTAGTGTTTATTTCACATCAAATCATGGTAACAATAATAAGATTAAATTGCGCTGTTACAAATAAGATTGGGTTTTAAATATTCGTGGGAATTAAGAATATACAAGTGACTTTTCAGTGCTATAAGTATGTTATGTCACCTTTTCAGACTGATTCATAAAATAAGATGCAAGATTGTATCTTTGGCATAACATTTTAAGTCAGTAAAAAATAACGGAGAAAATTAAATGATCAAGAACAACCTTCTGTGACCCGAGGTCACAAAACCTTTCAAATAGAAAATTGGATAAGGAATTACAAATAAGACAAATAGTTTTGAGTAAACAAAGGTTCAATTAGAAACCCACAGTTGGGTAAACACTGAAAAAACGACGGAAAACTTTTTGCAAGATCCATCGATTCTTGTTAACAATTACCATGACCTGGTTGTTCAGTATTTGTACTAATCTTTCAATTTAGAAGCAATTGTTATTCGTTACAAGCCTATTGGGACGCATTTTATGGTTTAACAGACAACTGTGAAGTTCAGATGGGTGGTTCTAAAGTGGTGACAATTATAGGCAGCACTGAATTAAAATAAAACCATACTCAATATAGAGCAAAACGTGGTAAATGAAATTTATCTAATGAATGAAATCTATTTTGGGTATTAGAAGTAACCACTGCAACTAAAAAAAAATCTTTACGTCGATGAATGCATAAAATAGGTTCATTATAATCGTCCCATATAGGTACGTCCCCACCGAGGGGAACGGGCCTCCCTTCGAAATACGAAGGGGATTTAGGCCATAGTCCACCATGTTGCCGTTGGTCCAATGCGTTGTTGGTGGACCGCTCGTCTTTAGAAAATGAATTTTCTTGGACGGGCGGGTTTCATCACGATGTTTTCCTTCACCGTAGAGCAGGGTACCTACCACGATCGTTTAAAAGCATTTCTGTTTAGGATCCAACTTTGAACTGCTTCGCAATTGGAATGTTTTTTAAAATGGTACCATGACGGCGCTGCTTCTGAACTGCTCGGTTGTCTATGGTCGATTTTTATTTTTTAAATAAATTGTCGCTGGTCTGCCTTTGAATCGCAACAGCGCCAAAATTGAATCGCTTATAAGCCATCATGGTACGAATAAGCGTCGCAGACTTGTTTAGGTCCTAAATTGGATCGCGCTAAGCGATCATGGTAAACTTCCTGATGATAATTAGAAATCCGTACATAAATCCGAAAAGACGAATTTAGTGGTACAGGTCCGCACCAGGATTTGAACCCACGACCTTCCGATTACAAGTCTGGCTCATTATCAACTGGGCTATCACCGTGAAAAATTTAATATAACAAAGCAACAAGTGAGGATAGTAAATTGACAAGATAATAATGTTTTTGTGCTGAAGTGCCTGCATGATTAATCAAGGATGTAATTCTGAAGAACCGTATCTAAACAGCGGTGATAGACTTTTTGCTAATTAACTGAAAAATTCGCGAAAATCCAAAAAAAGCATATCGGTAATATCAATAGGCTTGAAAATGTAATTATAAGGTGTACCATATTTTAATAACTTTAAACGGATTGTTTCTGCATAAGTACAAATTGTGTGATCAGTTGAGTGCATTACAATTTTTGTTTGTAAATCAGTCAGCAATAATAATTTCGGCAATAATACTCAGGGTAGAATAAAATAAATTGTTGACAAAAATTTAGGAAGCATAAATATATTTGTATAAGATGGTTATATGAATATTATTATAATAAATACATCACCAGTCAATCCATCAGACAGTTTATTAATGTCAGTCTGGCTAGCAAAATTCAACTTTAAATTCAATTTCACTTCTTCATTAGCTGGAAAATTGGTTTCATTGACTGATTGCGTGAAAGCGAAAAGTGCACATTCATTCTGATATAAAATAATGTCCACTAGTGTTGGTGGTTTCGGCAGTACTAATTAAAAACGGGAATGAGAAGATTTTGCTGACTTTTACAGTTTGAAGAATTTCCGATATGTTTCTTGAAGATCCAATGGTATTAAAAAAATAGCGTATATACAGGGTAAATCTCTTTCAACCTCTCGGGTGGTAAATCAGTCCATGAAACTGAACAATTTTCCCAAGAAACAAAGGTCGAAGTATGAAAAAAAAATGACTTCCCATACAAAATGCGCTATCAGTTGATGCAGTTTGTATGGGAATTAAAAAAATTTATTGGGAAAGTTTTTCAGTTTCATGGACTGATTAACCCCCCGAGAGGTTGAAAGAGATTTACCTAAAGCCCTGTATAATCCGAATTTCAAGAAATAGAAATAGAGAAAAGCTTTCTTTCTATAAAGGTAAATAAACTACAAAGCATCTATGGCTAAACGGAAAATAAATATACCAAATTGCAATGTCCTATCGAGAGCGCATGCTGTTGTTTTTTCAGTTAATTTCAAATGATTTGATCAACGGTTTAAATTACAGCAAATGGGTCTACACTAGCTAGTTTTAAAGAATTAAAACTTTTGCGAGAACGCAAAAGTGTCGACAACTATCGACGTATCGGCTGAATAACAACAATTTACAACACCTGCCAACCGTAAGATTTACGAGACTTCCTCAATGTACCAGGCGATGAATTATCGCTAAAACCAATAACTTGCTGCAAATTTACGGCGCATTATTGCAACGGGAATATGCTGGCCGTAGCGAAAGGTGAATTGAAAACAAATGGCATGTTAGTTTGATAGGTTTTACAAAATAAACGTTTGGTTTTGTACAGAAATTGCTAATATTTATGTGCAAGAAATACAGTTCCCACTTTTTAAAGGCATACTGAAATGTAAATTATAATTTAACATTAGCAGTGGGTATTTTTGAATTAGTAAACGAAAATGGAGCATGTATATTAACAGTCTACTTATCCAAAGGAACATAACAAGCCGACACATGACAAAAAAACGCCTCTTCATGCAACTTGTGCAATTTGCTGAGTATGAAATGTCTTTTCCATTTTGAACGATGTTCAGTTTCAGATAATATATTTCGTTAGATATACAATAGATTGGTACACCCTACGGCTATGATCCCCACGATGATCACCATTTTATACACTCAGTATCAAAACAAGATTATTTTCTACGTCATCTAAGATTTCTAAGTCATGTTTATTGCACACACATAAACCAAAAAATCTGGAAGCTTTTCTTAATCCGTATCTTTTCTTTTGTTCTTCAGGTTTCATCATAGTGACGGGGGTTCTGATCTTGGCGAGGCTGTTCGGCGAGAGTGCTGGATGGAGGACTTCTATTGGATTCTCCGTTCTTGGAGTCATCATGTTCACAGCCGCCGCTGCTGTCATCTTTTATGGTAGCTTTTACTTTTTTATTTTGCACAGCAGTAAGGCCAAAGACATTCTTTATTTTTCAGTAGGTTACATTCGGAAGCTTGACAATGATAGTTGTTATCACATTTATTTTAGCAACGGCTGCTGTATCTACATCCTTAGGCGTAAATGTTTAATTTTATTTAGGTTGTCATAAAACCATTTCATATTTATGAGAATCTACAGTCTTTATAGCGTAAGTTTCTCCCGTCGACAATTACAAATCACCTAGTTCCAAATAGGGTACTGGGAAAAGTTTAGGACTTTTATGGAAACAAGCGAAAATAGGACATTAAGAGGCCAGCTGGCTACAAGCCAGGAAAAATAAGATAGTCGTTGACATAGCGTGGCCTGGATACATTTCCCATAAAGCTAGGGCACCCATGCGAAGCGACCTAATAACTTGAACACTAGAATTGTTTAGAGCTTGGTAAAGTATATTTCAAGACGATGTTGATGACGATCTTTTCGAACTCAAACAAACTTTGGCCTTCAAGTTAAATTATTTTAGTATCTTAAAGCAGTTAAACAGTTTTTCCTTCTTTCATTAGTATTTTTTAACTAATCTGAATATTCTTCGTCATTAGATCAACAGCTTAAGGTATTAAGGGTGCATACTTGTCTAGAGAAGAAAAAAGTGCATGATTGCATGTATTTGGTAGTCTATAAAAACAATGTGCCTGTTAAACTTTTCTGAGTTAGTGATGGCAGTCAGAACATTGTTGGTTAGCAGAAAATTAAAAAGAATTTTACATTACATCCTTCTTTCATTAGTTTTTCGATTCAGAAAAGTTTCAGGTACTTTATTAACGTATACCTAAAATATAATAATTCCAGAATTATGATATGTTCCTAGTTCTTCACTTCCCTTGTTCTATTTAATTCTCTTTAGTGCTCTAGCCTAGCCTTTCTCCCTGAAGACGATGTAATGTACATAAGTAATAGTATATATGAAACTTAACCTCTCCTGTCCCTCCCGCAGATGTTAACACTATGAACGGCTGGCAAACACACAATTACTATGATGGTATGTGGTTCTTCTTCTTCTTAGGGTGCGATCCAATTTCCAAAATCTATTTTTGAATGAGAGCTACGAAACATATTGAATTCTCAGGATCAAGTTTTGCTTTATCAGTATCAATGTTCAACTGTGTAGTTACTTCCTTTACCCCAACTTTTGTCCTTATGAAAAACATCACTAATATTGCTTAAACTAACTTTATTTTTAGTTATTTGATAACCTCTTCGTTATTATTGTGGAATTCTACTTATCAATGTTTAAATTTGCCGACTTATTACATTATTCCTTTACCACATGTTTGTGAAATAATGTTGTTGATTATTTATCGATAAATTGGATAAGCATGAAAGATTTAATTATATTCAAACTGAGTAAGTAGGTATTTTGTTCCTTTAACATCGAGGAGATATAAAAAAATTGGTTTAATATTTGTCCTTTTTTTAAATTATAAATATTATGCTTAAATTAATTAGTTCGGACCGCACCCATAGTGTCTCTATTTCTAGTAAGTTAATCTTAGTTATCCAAATTAACATGCATAGCGTACCTCTGGGCTAAACCCACTTGTCTTTTAAAGGCTTTGCTTTCAATTAAAATGAGCTCTATTCCTTTGGGATTGGTGTTATGGCTTCCGTTCTGTTCCAGTGCGTTCTTAGAATCATTAATTTGTAATGAAACAATAGAAATTGTATACTAACAGGATTGTGTTATTTTGAAAGCGCTTTTGATAATTAATTATATTGGTTATGGTTGTGTTACGTGCAATAACTGGTGACCTTCGTGCTGAAGAAGTCACCAAGGTGTCTGGTCTAATCAAAGTTTGATCAACTAACGACTTTTTTAATTTTACAGATTGGCACAGGTCTTACTATGCCAACCTACGCCCGAACAAGCAAGCCTATGATCTCCTTGTGGCTTCTGGAGTCTTTGCAGTCATCGACGCAGCTGTATTCCTATTCCACGCCTTCTTTACCTTCAGAAAGGAGGCTGAATACTAAACGCCTTTGCTTATTTTCGTAAAATATTAAAAAAGTTTGATTCCCACTCTTTTTCTCGATTTAAGTTTGTTATTGAGTAAGTTCTGTTTATGTAGTTTTAAACGTTGTTTTTGAAACATTATTTACTGCAAAGTATTATTCCACTTATGTAATCGTTAATAAGTAACTTAGACGTAACTTTCAGAAAAATATGTAAATATCATTTTTTGCATCAAAGTTGTCCCGATAGGTAGCTTTTTGACTAAAAATTCGAATAGAATGTATCGTAAAAGTTGGTTGCCCTGTGCAGTAGCTAAATGCAATTTTAACATTAAATCTTCATAATTAATAAGTATAAGTATTTTAGAATAGTACGTATTTTCAAAGCAGCTATTTCTTTTTTTAATTTTTTTCTTTTAATTTTTTTTTTGGCCGATGCAGTGCAAGTGAATAGGTATGGTAGTAAATGTAAGTTTTAGTAAACGTGTTTAGAAATCTTTGCGGTTGTTCTATCTTAGGAAAACGGTATAACTTGTAAGGAAAGCTGAGAGAAGTAGTGTCGTAGCCCGTAGCGTTTTTATCTTTTTTAATTACCTTTCTTAACAAAACGTTTATATTCCCTTTGTATCACTGAATACGTGTTAGTTTTTTTAATTTGTATTAATTTAAGTATTGTAATTATTACTGCAACATTCCGCTAAGACCAAATTTAATTTAGTTTAACAATAATTTAATAATTGATTATTTACTTATTTTATTTAACGAAGCGAGACCACCGTTACAATGTCTGTCTGCGTCGATAAAAATGACCGATTACATAAAAAAACTACGTAATAAATATTATTCATAACATAAATAATTATAATAACACTTATTCGAGATATAATGATCGGATATTTAATAGAATTCCGAAATGGCATTAAAAAAACAACTCGTTGAAGTCCACCAAAAACAGGAAAGTATAAAAGTTAGCCATTTTGTATTCCATTATTTCTTATTGCGTTGGGATTAGTAGTTTTATTTATATTGCTTAGATACAAGTGTGTATTGGTAAGCTTAGCTTTAGTTTTTAATTGTTTTTGTAAAGGAAAAACCAAAGCAGTAATCAGTATCCGTCCAGTTGTAGTTAAGTTTCTTTCTTTTTCTTTAAAAATTAAATTCTTCTATTTCCTAACGGTCATCAATTGATAAAATCACAGACTAAGTTTCCAATTTTCTCTCGTAACATTACTCAAATAAAAATATTACTATTAATTAAGTACATAAGGTAAGTTTAAGATTATTCGCTACGTCAATCGGGCCTTTCAAAATTTGGGAATATCTTTCATCATCATACATTTATTATTAGTTAGATTTAAGTTACTTTGTATATTGAGTTGTAAATGTTCATCGAATCATAATAAACTCAGAATGTTATTAAAAATATATAAACGATTGTATAAAAATATAGTCCGGCGCTAATGTTACCTTAATGTCCGCTTTCAACACGTTCAAGAAAGGTACTCGCGTCACACACAAACTTTTCTTTCCAAATTTTTTAAATTAAAATAAATTAAGTAAGTATATTATTTATTGTAAATAATTTAAAAATTGTGTATCCGTTGTAATTGTTTAATTAAAATACATAATACGCAAACAAAAGATTTTATTATAAAAAAACCCAATTTTTTTCATGAGCTTCCGTACTATTCCTTTTTTTTTTACTAAAATTAATTTAGTAGTACTAACCCGTCAGTCGGGAAATTAAGGGAAATACTTATATGAGTTAAGGATATTTAACGTATCTAATTAGATATTAGACAAGGCAACGAATGCTCCAAAAAAGGTATAGAGGGAAACGCTTGGAACACAATTTTTGACTTCGTAACTTTGTTTGAACTTATAGGAGGTAAACAAACATATCAAAATTACATTTTCCTTTTTTTTTCAAAGTTGACATAGTTAAAAATAAAGCTACGAAAGTCATTCCCACCCGAAATTCCTTAACACTTTTAAAATAATCCGAAAAGAAGATTCAAAATTTCAAAATTTTCTTTGTAACAGGTTAAATAAAAGGCTGTGCCTCCGCTGCCGGTACCGGCTCCTAGAACAGCTGCCGGTACCGATAGACGATATAAATCATTATAAAACTTAAATGATAGGTAATAATAATAGTAGATAGGTACTCAATGATGTGCTGCTATGTTATATGTTACCGGAAATATATGAAACCTACAAAACAACCTAACCTAACCGAGCGGAACTGCGACAACCGCTTAACGCAACCGCTTAACGCAACCACAGTCGTTTCTGGCACATCGCCGGCCGCTGCCGCGGCACGCTCGCTTCGCTCGCTCGGCTCGTGCGTTGGGGGTCGCAGTTCTAACCTAACCTAACCTAACCAACCCTTAACGGGTTGGTTAGGCTAGGCTACTAACAAACCTACTTGTCGCAGTTCCTTCTGTTGCAATTGAACAAAAAAGTCGAATGTAAGTAATACATTTCCGATAGTGATTTAGGAATATTCGCAAATTCAATCTTAGATAATCACCAACGCATCAAAGCACAGACCCCGATAAGAACACAAAATCAACTCATGTCAGCTGTCAAAAACGTCAAAAATTGAAACTGACAGTAACTTCCGGCAACCGTTCCAATTTTTCGTCGTTGCCGGTACCGGCAGCGGAGGCACTTCCTAAATAAAATAAAATACACGAGCGCAGCGAGTGATTAAAAAATTAGAATCCTGAGCGTTAGCGAGGGAATCAAAAGAGCACAAGGTGAAAAATCTTTGCACTCGAGTGCAACACATAACTTTTCATCTCATCTTTGTTGCGAGGAAACGACTAAATGCAAAAAAAACCATGTACAAAGGTTTTAACAATATGGCGTGAAAAGAAAATGGCGCACGTAAAGCAAATTAAAAAAGTACATCAAGGAGGTTCTGAGTCTGAGTTTTTAACAAATTAAAAAAGTTGTATGATAAATTCGGCACCATGGAGTTAGAAGTAAATAGGTTTAATGATGTTTTGAATTCACAAACTTAGTGCACACGATGTTCTGAGTTCAATTTACTTTATCACAACGGCTTTTGCACTCAGATATCGAAGAGCAAGAATACTCTTTCCGAGATGGGAAATGAAAAAGTTTTTTGTCCATTTTTTAAAATCGGTTGGGCTGTTTACCGGCCAGGGTGCGCCACCGGGAGCGCACGTGTGCCACGATCGCTCACTACCGAGGTCCAAAAGGGATTCGGTCTGTCACGTCACAAACTGTAAGGCAAAAACTATACAAGATATCGAAAAACTTGAGTGTGTAAAACTTGTAGCTAATTTAATCAGCCGTCGTTTTGTTTAAAGTCTCATGTTGCTAGGGCGCAAAGTTTCCGAGATATATCCGAAAAACCAAAAAATGGGACCCTCCCCCCCTCGGCTTAGCAGCTACGGGCGGGGACTTTTGATATGTTTACCTCCTAACTAGTCCAAACAAAGTTGTGAAGTCAAAAATTGTGTTCCAAGCGTTTCCCTCTATACTTTTTCGTTGACTGGCCTATATGGTGCTATATGTCAGCCGTTAGAAGCTTCAATCAATGTCTCTGCAACCGAGTGGAGGGGTGGGTATAAAAACACAAACTGGCAGTATAAAATAGTACAAAATGCAGTTTATTTTGAACCCTCCTCAAAAACGCTCCTTAGCACCTTGGTCGTGCTGGGAGGTATGACACTGAAGGACGAACACAGTCCAAGGTGTCAAGCCTAATGTGGTCTTGATGTAGGTAGAACAACATGTAAGACTTTGAACTGCAAAGCTGTTTTTACCTTAGACGCAATTTCCCGCCGCGTAGTACTATTGATAAAATCATCTTGGATTGTAATTAAAAATGAACGCATCAAAAAACACTTGACAAATCCGTAAGGTGGTATTTTCGAATTGCTTTCTTTTCTAGCAGACGAGGATGACGATTTTGGAGCACTAAGATGTTAAGATCCCACACACCCCAATTTCCGAGTCGTCAGTGTCGAAAATAAAAGAAAAAAAAACAGCTGTGAAACGTCAACGTCAAGCCGTATAACCTCGTATTTTTACGGCATTCTGCTGTAAACGTGCTTCAAAATAGTGAATTCATTGTATAATAAAGTAAGTACTAACCATTTCAGCTTTCGCCAGGAAGTACCACAGTCTCCTCCATGTAGAAAACTTTTTTTGGTCACTAAAGTTGTATCGCATTTCTTTCGATGCATATCGGGTGCTTAGCGGAGACCGGTAGTTGCAAACTTCTGTGCTTTGTAGTTCAAGAGGCGCGTCGATTGAAAACATGTTTCCTTTTTGTATTTTTCCTCAAATACCGTTTTAGAATACGAAACGCACCAGTAATAATGAACGTAAACAGCTGTAAACTGACAAGTCTGATTGACAACGCGAGACCGGACTAGGGTTGCCATTTAGGTGTCATGGTTTTGGACAGCCGTACTTTAAAAAATACAGATTAAAAAAAATAGCTTACGTGAAAGGATGAACGCCCCTACGCATAAAACATTTAATGCGTAGGGACGTAGTTAACTATCATCCTTATTAATATAAACGCGAAAGTTGGCATAGATGTATGTACGGATGTTTGATACTCTTTCACGCTCAACTCAAACGGCTGGACCAATTTTGATAAAATTTGGTATGGGGGTAGTTGATACCCTGGATTAACACATATGCTACATAATTTTCCCAAATTCCCATGGGAACGAAGTCCCAGGCGGAAAGGTAGTATTTAGTACCTAATTACGAGCGATCCGTAATATAAATTGTTATACAACATTCAATGATCCCTTATGTGTGTTCAATACTATTCTCTTGACTAATTTTTTGAATCGTATTGACTAGTAGTACATTTTAAGACGTTATTCTTTTTGTTTTAAAATCTTCTACTTAAGAGGCAGCTTAATAACCTGGAATAAAGAAAGCTTACACGATTAAAAAATATTTACTCTGAAATAAATACTTACAAGCTCAGCATGAAATGGACTGAATTCAGCTTCGATGGATTAAATTGGCAACACTGTCTAGTACATTTCAGTAAATTACTACAAGGTCGTCGGTCAAAGGCGGGAATTTCATTTTGATAAGAAGGTTATCATTTAAAACTGACGTAACTTTAGTTTCTTGTGGTTACGAAATTGGGGCAGCTTATTAGTTGTACTTTCAATTTCTTTCAGTATTGTTTAATTGTTTATTTAGAAATCTTTATCTAAAATTCTAAACAGCCATTATCTACATGGTTAGATATATTGGTTGACTTTAAATAAAGTACCTTTAGCCCGCTAAGCTGAACAACTTTTACAAGCGATTTTCAAATATGAAAAACATTTTCGCCTCTCTTTGTAACATGAGCAGATCAGAACATACAACTTCAGCGATCAGCTTAGAATGAGAAGTTGTTTTTTAAAATATCATATTGGTTCCTTGGACAAAGTTGTTCAGTTTCAATGGTAAAATCACTACTTAAAGTTTCGTTAACTAATTTTAAGTCTCCCCATATTGAGAGCTACTCAATGTTCCTGAAGCGGTGATAGCCCAGAGTTGGTAAGTAATGAGCCAGGCTTGTAACCGAAAGGTTGCGGGTTTAAATCTGGCGTGGGCCTGTAACACTAAATTCGTCTTGCCGTATTTATGTATGCATTTTTCAATAATTATCACTTGCTCAGCGGTGAAGGCAAACATCTTGATGAAACCCGCACGTCTTAGCAACTTCGTTTAATTATATGAAACTATTGCCTACATGAATGATCAGAACAAAGTAGCAGAGTGCTATTTTTATTTATTTATTATATATTTATTTTAAAATTTTCACGCTATTACGTTCGATAGCTTATTAGATAATTTATAGGTATTTTACCTATATTATACAAATTTTGACATGTAATATTATAATTACGAAATAAATGAATATGAAATATGAATATGATGCAACAAACAAGGAGGAACCCAAATCAGACAAACAAGATAACACAATGACGCAAACCGAATGCTAAACTGACTCAAAACAACTGAGGAACACCTACTCTAAACCGTTTAAGTCACTATTATCTTTTCGCCAACTTAGTTCGCTTGGAAAGTGAACTATGTCATTTCCAGTCCTATAACTTATGTCATTTCCAGTTGCTTCGTTTGGATATGGCACCGTAATATTCTCAAACCCGTTATATTGTAATTTGACTGAGTAAGATTATAAACTCTCGGTACTTTGTGAACTGCGCTATTTTTATCACATTGGTGGATTTTTTAATAATATTTATGCAACCTAACCTAACCGAACCTAAAAAAGGCACATAACCTAATTTAAGTTTCGTAAATTATCATTTCACTAGGCAAATTGTAACATCACGGGAGATTATAATTTCACTAGTGAAATTGTAATATTACGGTTTTTACAATTTTCCTGTGACAGATATAAAGGAAAAAAAAGAAACACCTTCACATTTATAATACCTATTCGTGCGACCACTGTTGGATTCCTCTGCACTTCTGTGCCCTGTGTAGTGGGGCGACATCGACAGATTGAACGTTTTCGTTAAAATTGTTCTCATTGTGATAAAAGCGTGATTGGGGATACCATAGCGATTATTTTAAGATAAGGAGGCAAGCTGGATTTGACCCCTATCGCATTTTAATTCGTAATTCGATGACGTTTTACTTCGTTTTATGTATTTTTATGAATCCATTTTGGAGGGGTATTAGAAATTAACATATGAAAACACATTTACACATCACCTGCTTTCCAATGACACCTTAATCATCAAAATCGGTTCAGTAGTTTAGGCAGGAGCTATTCCCAAAATAATAGAAATTTTATTAGAGTAGTAATTATATCCATTCTCGTATGAAGTCGTATGGGAACCCATATTTTTGGGATAGAAGGATAAGCCTTGGCACACTTGTTCCTTAGGTGGATTAGTGTGGTAAACGCCCAGGAGTTTGCCTCTATCACCCGATTTTGGGGGTGGGGGGGGGGATGAACTTTTCATACACCGCCCGCACTAAGACTAGTCATAACTGCAAATGTCTAGCTATTAGGGCAAATTTGGTATCGTTTTCAACAAAATAAAAGCGGCTCGATTGATTTCTGAAACAAAAAAGAGCGTTTTCATACAAAAAAGTTGAATTACAGCTCGGGAGTTTGCTTCTATCACCCGATTTCCCCCCCCCCACCCCCAAAATCGGGTGATAGAAGCAAACTCCCGAGCGTTTACCATACTAATCCACCTAAGAAACAAGTTTGCAAAGGCTCATCCTTCTATCCAAAAAATGTGGGTTCCCATTCGACTTCACACGAGAATGGATATAATCACTACGCTAATAAAATTTATATTATTTTGGGAATAGCTCCTGCCTAAGCTACTGAACCGATTTTGATGATTAAGGTGTCATTGGAAAGCAGGTGATGTGTAGATGTGTTTTCATATGTAAATTTCTAATACCCTTCAAAATGGATTCATAAAAATACATAAAACGGAGTAAAACGTCATCGAAATTACAATTTGACCTCTAAAATGCGACAGGGGTCAAATCCAGCTTGCCTCCACATCTTAAAATAATCGCTATGGTATCCCCTAAGCATGGTAAAAATTTCATTTATCACTTAGCGAACAATTTTTCACCGCCCAACTAATGGAGCCGGATAATCTAACAATAATAAGAAAGACGAATTTATTTTGCCTTTTGTATTAATAATTCCACATTCATATTTTATCAACTTACAAAATAAGCAAGTTTTCTATATGTAAATTAATTAACAAAATAATGTGCGGCCGAACTTAGAAAATCTTGTTGTGTACGAGATTATCACGAGCTGATTGGAAATCAGTCATTTTAACCCCCAATAAAAAAGAGGGGTGTTTATAAGTTTGATACGTGTATCTGTTTATACTGATTTATATACAGCCATTTTTGAACATTTCCTAAGGTCCGTATTAAAGAACGCGACTCAGACTTTGATCTACTTAAAGCAGTCGTCTTTGTAATTTTGATAGTGAGAGAAAGAGACTATCAATACTTAAGTAAAGGTCAAGACGTGAGTCTCCTTCTATAATAATAATAAGGGCCAAGTGTTCGTTTTATTTTTTGTGGCAAGACCCAAGCGGTTGGTTGCTAGGGGAACTCTCCAGAAACTCAAGACACACGCGCTGCCACCTGAGCCGTCGCATTGTAGCTCCAACGATTTTAATTTTAATGTTGACTGTTCTTAATTCTAAAATGTTTATTGACTAGTCTCATTATTTTCATTAGATGACGTGTTTTGTCCGTATTACCGGTGACGTTCATTTTTCCATTTTTGATTGCATTTTCTGGCTTCAATTTACCTGGAATTTTAAGAGGAAAATAATTGTATATGATTTAAATTAGCAAGCAAAACTTTAGGGGTTCATTCTCCCCGAGAAACTGAACAACTTTCCCCAAGGAACACATACACTTACGCCTTGTATAAGTACATATACCTACCTAGTGAATTTATTTGAGTTTTTACGTGCGGGATTTGTCGGCAAAGCAAATCAAAACTTTGGTTGCTTTGCAGTTGTCTACATTTTTTTTAAATCTCTAGGGGGGGGGCATCTGCCCCTCCCTGCCCCCCTTAGCGACGACGGCCTTGCTTGTAGGATTGTACGAAAGTTCTTGTCTCTATAGTACTTGGCTTAAGTCCGTACCATAAATTACCTCTTCGGAGAGATATTGTCAAAAAACAGACATAATAATCTATTAAAGATTTGATACTTAGGTAGTTTGTTTGTTTGCATTGAATAGGCTCTGAAACTACTGGACTAATTTTAAAAATTCCTTCACCACTAGAATGCTACATTATCCCTGAGTAACATAAGCTGCATATTTTTTTCGAATTCCCATGGGAACTTTAATAACTTTAAAACTCTTAGAGTTTAATAACCCTTCGTCGGAATTCTACTTACCAGCGATCATATCGGAGAAGTCATTACTTTGGATAGTCAGTTTAGTGTCTGGAACAACTCTGGGTACTCCCCAGGCACAGGAGGCCTTTCCGTTCTTGAGGTCTAAGTGCCAGTCCCCATGTTCTTCATCTGTCAAAAAGGCATTTTAGTAATGTAATTTATAAAGTTTAGATACAACTGAAACCGTGTCACCCCATCTCTTTCCGTGGGTGTCGTAAGAGGCGACTAAGGAAACACAAATGAGACCTGCCTCCTAGTAATCCATCCCAGGCAACGACACTTCATTTTTTTCTGAATCTGAGGTGTCGTCCTATGGTCTCATTCGGTATGGTAGGCTTTGTAAAGGGCCGTCTGGTTCGCGACCACCCTCCTACCGAAGTCCGAAGCCAAACAGCTTGCTGTGTTCCGTCGGTGCGTGGGAGTACCAGTGCCTTTAAAGGCATTTTCTGGGTTACCTCGCTCCATCGTCGACCTCATATTTGACCTATAAAGGTCAAATCAGGTCATATTTGACAATAAGGTCAAGATTGAGGTCAAAGAGTTAACCCATCTTATAATAATAATAAAAAAAACTGAATGATTTTTCATTGGAATTTGCTTCAGGATCAAAAAGAAAATTAAATATTGTTTTAATATTTTCTGCTGTCAAATTATATGATTTATACAAATACACTCCATTTTTGCAATAAAAAAATAAACGCTACACACTCAAAGGCCCACACTAAGGTTTTCCCTTGTTTCGTGGGTCCCTTGGAACACACATAAAGACAGACACTAACACCCATGACCCGAGAACAAACATCTGCTTTTTACACAAATATTTGCCCCGACTGGGAATCGATCCCAAGACCCTCCGATCAAGAGGCAGTGTCACTGCCACTCGACCAACCGGCCGTCGTATAGTAACACGAAAAATAATATCAGCGTATAACACGAAAACCAGCAATGTACACCGCATTCTTATAGCGCCGCCGCAGTGGTGTTGCTCATAATATACCAAATCGATTGCATCACACTGTCTCCTACAGTATGCCTGTTAAAAGTTGACAGCTGGCACATCGAAAATGTGTCTTACACTACAGATAGTTCAACTCAGTTGTGCGCGCGGCGCTATGTGTGCGTGCGCTTGTAAATATACAGCTTTCATTTGTGTGGTACTATCTGTACTACCTAGTTAAAATTTGAAAGTTGATAATGAAAGTTAAGACTTACTTGTAAAGATGAACTGATACACTGCATTGGTATTTTTGACTAGCTTTTTAGTTAGTGACTTAGTGATAGTTTTACACCATTCAGCCATCTCGTGATCTGGACTTAGAAACTTTACCTGAGAATCCACCGAATATACTGTTTCCTTGTTTTTTTTTGCATTAAACGTTTGCATACTATGTCTTAGTATTTCTGTCCATATAAACATTAAGCTACAAATAAATCAGATACTAATGCCATCGATGGGTTTGAAACCTTACTCTAAAAACACATCTCTTCGACACAGTTTTCAGGTTAGTTCTAGGTAAGTACTAGTAGTTATATTTCTCATTCATACATACACTCACGCTTAAAATCCCTAGCGGGATAAGCAGAACATCATGTATATTAAAAATAATTGAAGCGACTGTAAACAAAAATATTTTGAGAATTTTAGATGAATCGATGAGATATACAGGGCTTTAGGTGCTTATCTCTCTTTCAACCTCTCGGGTGGTTAATCAGTCCACGAAACTGAACAAATTTCTCCAAGGAACATAGGACGAAATATGAAAAAAAAAATTCGCCTCTCCTAAAACTTGTGCGTGATTTGCCTTGGCCTGGGAAGTCGAAATCCTTGGGGAAAGTTGTTGAGTTTCATGGAGAGAATCACCCTCTACAGCTTTGCTACAAATCCCACAATACAAAACCCTCGCGTCACACCTGCTTCCTACAGCTCGAGCACGATAGCGACAAACTCGCCCGACAAACCACTCGGCGGACGTTGAAACTTCACTTTAAGGCGACTACAGCACCTAAATTACGATTTTATGATGCGTAGATAAGCATCACGCACTGCATTAAATCGAAGAAAATATAATTTATAGCTTTTCTGACACCGGATGGGTTGGCTGGAAGAGATCTCTTATAGAGATAAGCTCGCCTTTGTAACATTTTTTAGTAATTAAGTATCAAACTATGTGTGTACAATAAAGAATATATAGAAAAAAAAAACTACGGTAATATTCAGGACATAAACTAAATAAGTAGTTTGCTGAAAACATGATCCAGCACTTTTGGTTCGATAGAAAAAGCTCACAAAGTCACCTCTAAATACCAATATTGTGTATCTTTTAAGCTGTAAAAACGATAGTAAAATGCACACAGGAACTTGAATTTGCTATTAAAAATGTTTGTGATTGAACACTCTCGATAAGTAGTTAGCGCATTTTTCGATTTAAGCTGTTACCTTTCCATAAATCTCATTTTTCTAACTTTCGAACATGTTTTTACGCACGCACGCTTTCATAGTCCGTAAACTTCGTGTATCGACACTGTTTGCACTGCCGGCCCAGGCCTGTTGAGAGACGGAGATGGCACTATTCCTATGTGTGCTGCCTTTATCGGGTGCTGTAGTCGCCTTAATTGCGCGAGGGCCCCGCGCAAAAGCTTGCTCGCCCTCTGGCGTTGTCAATGTCGACATTGTGGCGCATTACGCGCGCTATCACCATCGAGTACACTCGAGCTGCTGCTTGCAGTATGTACGTAGCTAGCACATTCTTTGTTTTTCTAGGTAACTATGTTATAACTAGTTTTGTACTACTTACAATATAAATAGGAACGTCGCCACTATAAGAGTGCCGGTACTTCGCCAGAACATCGTGTTATGTATTTTTTTTAAAGACCTCGGTCTAATGAAGCCAAACATGAATGCCATATGACACTAAGGAATTCACTCACATATCTGTTGAACCATGTGTTTGTCTATCAGAAGGTATTGGGGTCTTTTAGGGTATGTTATATTAATGTTATGGTCATTTTATCGACATTAGGTTCCATATACAGGTTGAAAAAGAACCTCCTAGCTTTATTGAAGATCCTGAACCAGTATCACTTACAGAACACTTTTTTTTATCGGTGGTATTTTTTTTTTCATAACGTGCTCGAGTGCACCCCCCGAGCACTTCCCGTACCCCTCGTGTACCTGGTGTAGGAGTAATATCTACGTTTAGGCAAAAAATGAACTATTCCCATTGAAAAAACATAAAAAAAATATTTTTTTTCATAAATGTATTCTTTGAGTGATACTGGTTCAGGGTTTTGAATATAGCTAGGAGGTTTTTTTTCAGCCAGTAGAGATGTTGGTAGTTCAATATCAAATCGAAGAATAAAAGCCATTTAAAAAAAATATCTATGCAAGGACAAACCCAAGTTTACCAAGGGTTAGGTCCCTTTAAGGTTCGCCTTTAGAGGAAAAATGTTAAGGAATGTTCTCCTTGACCTGTGCTCCGTATCATATCTTAGTATCATATCATATCTTTAGCCTTGTTAAATAAAACCTACTAATGAAAATTACAATTACCATTCGAACAACATTGCAAAGTTATTCTCAACGAATACTAAATTATAGTAACTCATGATTACTACGCAATGTAAACCGAATTGTAATTGTATTTTACATTTGTAAGTTTTAATAAATATGGCTCTGGTCCGACAGGTAGGGACGTATACCCATAGATAGGTAAATGCTAGCGTCAACGTTTAAGAAGCATGAACTTAAATTGGAACTGTGTGTGACAAAAACAAAATGTCGATCTTTAGCTAGCCGTATAACATACCCTTAAAGATCACATTGATAACCAAACACTGCATTAATAAAAAAACACTACAGGTTCAAACTGTTTTTCACTTTCAACTTACAAGTAACTACTTAATTTAGCGAGAGGTTTTGAGAAATTACAAATTCTTATCGCAACGGCTCGACGTCTGAATTACAGATTGTGGAAACTAATTTGCCGTCTCCATTCAATTTGTTTTTGCCATTTGAATATTACATATATTTCTATAAATCATTAATTTTCTAATAATCAATAAGTAGATATTTAAACTGCCTTAATCATAAAAGTAGTTTAAAGTTAAGTGATAGTTGAGAGCCTCGCGGTGTTTAAAAATATTTCTGAGGTATTAGCTTTTTGCTTGGGACTTCGTTCCAGTGGGAATTCGGGAAAATAATGTAGACTATGTTACTCAAGGATAATGTGGCATTCTAATGGTGAAAGAATTTTTCACCCGAGAGGTTGAAAGAGATTTACCTAAAGCTCTGTATAAAGGGTCTGTATAATAGGTAACAAGGCTCGCGAATGAACAATAGGGATGTTGACAGTGTTTGATTTTATTAATTATTGTATGTGAAACAAAAAATAATGCTAGAAATATATATTTATCCGAAAACAGCATTAAAATTGGTTTATAAATGAACAAGTTATTAGCATTTATATTAACGTAAGGACTAGCTACCTCGTTTCGTGGGGAGAGCTAGCTATCTCGTTTTTACCTACACAAACAAATGGCGGTGACGTCACGTGTCAGTAAGTGCATCTCTTTTTCGTTGTTTGACAGTTTCCCCCTCTACTAAAATTTAATAGCTTGTAACTCTTTTATTTCTCAATAGTTTTCAAAAATTATTTCGGTTTTGGGTTTGGGATTCAGTTCCTTTTTAAGATAAACAATAAAAAAAAAATAGTCAACATCCGTATTAACTACATAGTTTAATGATAATCACGTTTAATCAGTTTAATGTATGTGTGTTTGTGTTCAAAGAAAAATATATGATAAGGCACCTTTATTAAAAAACGTAAAAGTAAATTGGGAAACAATCAAATAGTCAAAAATAAATATAATAACTTCTTACACTTTCATTAAAAGAAAAAAATACATTCTAAAAATAATACAAACTGATTAACACTAAAATAAAATTACCGTTTCTCGTAATTATACTTACAGCTTTTACAAACTTTGAAGACTTATCGTGAATATTAACTTCAACATTTCATTATTCAATAAGAAATTACTTCATATATATATATATATTTATACAACTTTCAACCCTGAGAAATGTAAAGAAATTCTTTGAGTTGAATTAAATTTTGTAACATGGTAATCTGCGTGGTCGCAATTCTGCCAACTTCACGTATTTCTCGTTAACTCTAAATATGTCAAAAATAACGGGTTATATACCAGGGTTAAGCCCCAGGTTAACAAAGTAGGCCATAAGCCCTAGCACTGTAAAAAATACGCATAATATACAACGTGTTTCATAAAAACATAATGAATAGAAAATCCAAAATTAAATTCAAAAGTGAAATAGTCTCAGCTATAGTAATCAGTTGCACATCTTTCAAAATGGAAGATTCATATAATAAACTTAACATGCATGACATATTTGAAATAGAGTTGCGCATTAATCTAATTTATTATTGAACCCTCGCGCGATTCATGCACATCCGTGTGTGCAGGATTTGTATGTGGACAAGTGCGTGACGGGTTAGTTCTGAATTTTCTTGTAATACTCAATTAATTATGAAACACGCTGTATAATTCATTACAAACCAACTGAACTATGATTACAAACCCACAATGCTGTTGAATAACCTAGCTTACTGTCTTCTTTCCATAGAAAATAGTTCATTTTCTTAAGATATCTTTCCTTATTAGAGGAAACATGGAAAGATAAAAAAAGATTCTGGGAGTTATTTGGTTTTGACGCCTTGTCCTCACGCATTACTTTGCTATGGCTACAATTAACAATGATCTGTTTTACCTTTCAATTGCCGACTTAATAGCTCGTTCTGATAATAAAATCACTCCATGCATATATGCATATATTATATGCACGAGTTTTACGTCCGATAAAAATATAAATAGATGGTATATAGTTAATTGTTGGACATTATTGTCATATTGTAAAATTGGCTTTAAATACAATTTTATAAAAATATATTTTGTTTTTGCCTATATTATAGGCCCTATAATATTTTTATAAAAGTATATATGACATAGTTTGCCTGATAAGAAAATGAAAAAATGTATATATTTTATTTCCACATTTCATTTAAGTTAGTACATTTCAAGATGTTTTAGAAGTCGAAATAAAGGGAATGAATATATTTTACCCAAGTTGCAGTATCTTGCATACGTGTCGTTTATTGTATTAGCTAAACGTTTCTCTTTCATACAGGCCGACTTAGGTCTATCCGCTAAAATTTAATTCCTTTGAAAACAGAATACGCAATTTCATTTACTTACAAGACATGTTTTTCTAAGTAAATCTCTTTTAGTAGCGATGGGTGAGACACTATGGGGGGCCACTATCTGAGCGAAGCTAATGCTGATTGAACGAATAGAATGATGTAGATTGCTGTGTTTGGTTCATATCGTTAATCAAGGTCTCCTTATGAAGAAGCAATCGACAACATTCCGTTCGTTCACCCAGCATCAGCTTCGCTTAGGTGGTAGCCCCCCTGTTCAAAGTGACTTATATCTACGCCGCCTTGCTTTTTGATGTTCAGATACGACGTAGACATATCTAAAATGTGCGCATTTAAACTCTACTGCACCGGTAGCGTGAGCCCCGTTTTCTCGCGTTGATTACTTGTCTCCTTAATGAGGAGACACGCAATTTACGCTAGAATTATACTTACAATTATTATGTGTCTGGCGGTCATTTTACAATGTCTTGTTCGTTATTTCAAGGAGAGATTTGGTTGGTTGAGAGCGTCAAGTTTGTCTTTTGATCGGCACGTATTTGAGGTCATTATCTCATCTGTTCGTTTTAGCTTGGGCAATAATGCTTTTCAGTTGCTCTCTTGATTTTATGAGAAGGTTCAATAATTATATTGAATTTCTTTGTCGATTCGGCTTTTTTATTTTTTTCAAAATCGCGGAGCCATGTGTTGAAAACGTAAAAAATAAAATTTTTCAGCAGTTTCGAATATTGTTGATTCGCGAGGTATACATACAGGGTGTTAAGTAATTCGATCTTATCCTCTCGGGTGGTGAATCAGCCCATGAAACTGAACTGAACCACCCTTTCGGGTGGTGAATCAGCCCATGTTAAAAAAAATTTTAACTTCCCATACAAATTGCATCAGCTGATAAATCATTTTGTATGGGAAGTCAAAAATTTTTTTTCGTATTTCGGCATTTGTTCTTAGAGAAAGTTGTTCAGTTTCATGGGCTGATTCACCACCTGAGAGGATAAGATCAAATTACTTAACACCCTGTATACAGCTCAGAGCCATTGGTTGGGTAGCTTAGTGGATCAACAATATTCCAGTTATAGAAAGGGTCACGTACATACAAAATCAAAACTGAATGGTGTCTGCGTGAATAAGTTTTCAAAGGGATTTTCTTCTTTTTTTTGTTCTTTTTTATTATGAGATGGTTAACTCTTGACCTCAATCTTAACATTCAACCTAATTACAACCATGGTGCCTAGTAATAAAGTCACAAATAAAAACAGAGGTTTTTTTTGCGACGACCTGATATCTAGTTGGTGTATTGTTCATCGAAAGAACATATAGATAAAAAAATTCTCGCACGAGTAAATAACCATCATGCTACCGGTGCTGTGATTTAAAAGGTCTCCTCACTTTATATAAAAATATTTTCTTAAATAATTAGACAACTTGTTTAAGGCAACATACAATTACATCTTGTTTTTGAGCGACTTCATCATTTTTTCGAGCTTCATTGCCTTTTGAAGGTCGCCTTTGATTTTCAGTTTGCCCATCATGAACGCTGTAGCGGGTTTTAGTTTGCCTAAGGACAAAAGAAATATGTAGTAAAAAACTTTGAAAAGTGATTGGGAAAAAGGAATGTATTGGGTCTTTAAATGTGGAGTTGCTGTTTTCTATTCAAAATCAAAAAAAGGATTTTTTGTGATACAAAAAATGAAAATACCCAATAAAAAGAAAATCCAAAAAAATAAATAATGCGCAGCTCTATTTCATGTTGAAAGATGCCAAACCGCGCAACTGATGACTAGTTGGGACTATTTCACTTTTGAATTTAATTTTGGATTTTCTTTTCATTGGGTATTTATGAAACACATATCGTCGATGCTACTTAAAAAACCGTTTAGGTACTTAAAGTCCACTTTCCCAAAATTATCACTTTACCATCGTAAACCTTATAATTTCTTACCAGCAAACATATCAGCGAAGTTGTTGCTATCCATGGTGAGGGTCGCGTCTGCTGCATGTTTTGGTTCGCCTTTTCCACAAGCTCCGTCGCCGTTCTTCAAGTCCAAGTGCCATATGCCTTCTTCTTTACCTATTGATGACACACTTTTTATTATGGGTAACCGGATTGACCGGACATTTTACAGAATTTCTGATGGCTATATCTGACAATAGCCATGGGAATTAACTGCTCAGCTCTATAGAGTTATTTCAGATTTAAGTCAGTTAAAATTTTACTTTGATTTTATTATCATCCATATCATTAACCCCTAAGTTACTTTTTCGAAGGAAGGCTCGTGCCTCTTGGTGGGGACGTCAATGAGCTGATGATGAATGACGAATTGTACAGAAAATAGGTGTGTTTATTATGAATTAACGAATTATATTATGGATCCTACCAAGTGGCAACTGGCATGAGCTGTTATGTTTTAAAATACCAGCAGTGGATGCGAAATAAGACTTAATTTTTTATCTAATCTTACAGTTAAGATCATGTCAATGTCAGTCAAAGAATGTACTTTTAAGGTCAAATTTAACTCTAAAGTGTCAATGCGGATCTGTAGCCCAGTGGGCGACGTCTTATGCAATAAGATAGGTAATTAAACTACAGTTTCTATTTATTTATTTACCTTATTTACTTTCTATTTATTCTAGATATACGTAAGGGTGCCGGTCCAGACAACATCCCTCCTTTGTTTGTGAAACGCTGTGGAACTTCTATTGCACTACCTCTTACAATTATTTTTAACTCCTCTTTATCTACAGGAGTGTTTCCGGAAGAATGGAAAAAGGCAAGAATAGTACCAATTTATAAAAAAGGTGATCAGGCGGATGTAAAAAACTACCGCCCTATTTCCATTTTATCTTGTTTTTCAAAGCTCTTTGAATCTCTTATCTATCCTTTGATCTATACCCACGTAGAGGACGGTCTCTCCGATTTTCAGCATGGTTTCAGAAAGGGAAGATCCGTGGACAGCAACCTTACTTTGATGGTATCGTCAGTAGCACGTGACGTCGACGAAGGTCAACAAGTTGACACTATCTATACCGATTTTAGCAGCGCTTTTGACAGGGTTGGCCACAAAGCCTTAATAATGAAACTAAGTATGAATGGTATAGGGGGCTCCTTGCTGGACTGGTTCTGTTCATACCTCTCAAAAAGACCTCAGATAGTTGTAGTAAGTGGGTATGAGTCCGATGTTTACCTTGCTAAATCTGGTGTTCCACAAGGGTCCCATCTGGGTCCTATCCTGTTTCTCATTTTTATAAATGACATCACAACGCGAATTCAACACAGTAGAATTTCCCTGTTTGCTGACGATTTAAAGATTTTCAGAAATATCAGAAATGCAGTTGATGCTGAACTCTTGCAAGTTGACCTCAACAACATTAAAACTTGGTGTAGCGTTAACGGTATGACTCTTAATCCAGATAAATGTTTTCACATTAGTTTCACAAGAAAGGTTAGACCTCTTGAAACTAGCTATGTTCTTGATGGTTCTAGTCTATCAAAGGTAACAGAGATTCGTGATCTGGGTGTATTACTAGATAGTAAGCTCCAATTTATTACACATATAGACCAAATAGTCAAAAAAGCTGCTCAAATGTTGGGTTTTCTAAAAAGGAATTCAAAAGGGTTTAAACTAATGCGAACCAGATTGGTTCTGTACAATTCTTTAGTTCGTAGTCGTTTAGAATATGCCAGTGTCGCTTGGAATCCGGTATATACGACTCCATCTCAACGTATAGAAAGTATTCAACGTGCATTCACTCGCCATCTCGCTTTTGTCTCATCAGGTATAACTCATAAATGTCCATATGAACAAAGATTATCCTTCTTCAAAATGCTAACCCTGCGGAATCGACGTACTGTCTCTGATCTAATGTTTTTGCACAAAATCGTTCATAATAAAATTATAAGTATTGATATTCTTGATAAAATTAAATTCTCCGTTCCTTTTAAGTACCCCCGCTATCCCCTTACAAAAACTTTTAGTATACCTCGTTATAAAACTAATCTTGGCTTGCATCACCCTCTCTCGAGAATCTGTTGTAAGTACAATGAAATCAACGCCAATTCGTCAGACATAGATATTTTTCACGATTCTGCTATACAATTCAAACGTAAGGTGCTGAAATCAATATCTTAATAAACTTTTGCACTATTTTGTTTGTATAATTAAGTATAATTGCCTGTTATGTCCTAAATTGTTTGCTTCCTGTTTTTCATCAGTACTAGTAAGTTTTATCTGATTTATTTCATTTTTCTTTTCTTTTATTGTCGTCTTGAAATATACGAATGTTGTGTACACTTATAAGTGGCGAACATATAACCAATGGTGTAGTAAAATATTTTTAAGTGAAATACAAAATATGTATCGCTGTTAGTGTACCTTAAGTAAATAAATAAATAAATAAATACCTTTGACGTTGAATTGAAAAACGGCCTGTGTCTTCTTGACTAGTTCAGGTGATATGCTTTTCGTGATGGCCGCGAATAAGGTGGGAATCTGACCACCTTCTGGCTGTGAATATAATATAATACTATGTATGTTATAATGTTAATCATATTTAAGTTATTTATTATGTAGTTGGACTAATTCTTAAAATAAACAAATAAAAAACAATGTTATTTTGTGCAATAAATATCTTTTTCTTCTTCTATTTCATAAAATTGATGGTACCAACTCACTAACTCATCAACACCTAGCCCCTTGAAGCTAGAAAGCTGAAATTTGGCCTAAAGGTTTCTTTTATAGCGTAGACAAGGGAGAAAGGAAAGATTTTAGGAGATTCCCACGGGATCTTTCCCGGGCATTCTCCAGTTTTGTGAGTTTGTTTGTTCTTCTTGCAGGCCACAAAACAATTTACAAATACTTTTTTTTATAGGTAGACTACTCATCTACTAGGCATGATGATTTTTTCAAAGTGATTATGGAAGGCAAGGTGGAAGGAAGGAGAGGAAGAGGGCGACCGAGAAGACGATTCAGCGACCAGTTAAAGAAAAAATAGGAGTTTCAACTTATAGGGAACTGAAAGATATCTCAGAACCGAATGGAATGGAAATTGCTACACCGACAAGAGCGCGCGGCTCTTAAGAGTAAGAAGACTATGTGTATTCAAAACCTACCTTCAGAAAAATTTAAGACAATAATTAAACAAAAACTTTGTAAAAAGGGCTATTATATAATTTCTGATTATCTGTTAGACAAGCAACCATGTGAATAAATTTCTCAGCTCCAGAGTTATTCAGATACTAAGTCAATTAAAATTAGAAGTAAGATATATTACAACTATATTATATTTATAGACTATATTACACTATATCTATATTATATATGAAACTATATTATATTTATATATTTTCAATTATTTTTTTCCTTATTAACTATCTACTTTTTTTTCTCAGCACTCTGTGACGGCTGAATCTTGTTAAATTGTTGTGGAACATGTTGTTGGTATACACGTAACACACTCAACTTATTGATGTTATCAAAAAATCTGTGATTTGTCTTGTGTAATACTGTTTGTGTTCTTCTTAATAAATAAATAGAAGATTTATATGATTGACTTAAAAATAGCAACCCTCGGAGTTTCTTGCCTATTCTTCTCCTGAGGAAGACTGCACCTTTGCGAATAGGCGCAAAGTCAAAAATGCTAATGTAATTCACTATTTTGCTCAATGATTTATATCGATTTTGTTAATGTATTTTTATGACGTTTTCAAGCAGCACTTTGTATGTTCTATGAAATAAACATTTTTGACTTTTGAGATCAGGCGCTGGTCAAACACATACGGGGTGACATTAAATTAGCTAGTGAAACTTTAGGAGGTGATTAAACTGTACAACTTTCCATAAGGGAAACATATGAAATTACATTTTGTGATATAATTTTGACATACATATGCATCTCGTTCCACCCGTTCGATCTATCGCATAGCGTCTGTACGGAACAGGTAGAATGACATCGAAATGATACAATCAGTTAGCTACAATCTATTATCTACTAAGACTAAACTAAAATCTAAAATAAGTGGTCATAGATGTGGTTTTTAACCGTCTTCAAAAAAAGGAGGAAGTTCTGAATACGATTATTTGTGACTGTGTTTAGTAAAAGTAACTACGTTAGGGGTAGTCAATAGGAGCGAGTAACATAGCTTACTACATTACATTTTCACTCCTAACGACTAACCTCAAAGTGGTCCATTTTATCAGACAGTCATATTTTATAATTTTCGTCGGTATCCTGTAAACCGACTTCGATACGTGTTTTTAGTGATACGTCTAAGTTGACAAAATCTGTTGAAATTTTCTTTTATTTGACGATGATTCAGTTTAACGTTTTAAGCGTTCTTAATACTGGTAGTTTAATCTTTGTTGTCTGCTTATTATACTGTCCTGTGACGTCATCAATATTATTCAGTATTTAAATTTAAATGTTACATTTCGTCTGATTATTAAAATTTGATTTTAGCTCTTAAATACTGATGATAGAATTTTGTTTTCTAAAGGACCGACTTTTTGTAGATAAGTTTATTTCTTATAGTATGTTAAAAAAATCCTATTTATATAATATTCGCACCTTCAAAATAGTCTGCTGGCCTTCTCCGGGCACGTCCAAAAAGAAGTCGGGCAACAGATTCGATAAATTATCTGTGAACAAACACAGTTTCTAATTTCATTATTGCCAATTTAATTTTCAATAATTTACCTGTAATTTTGAAAAAATTGTTTGCCATAGATAAATATATTTAAGAAAACAAGTAAGGTTTCGGATTTATACAATAACTAGCTTTCCGCCCGCGGCTTCGCCCGCGTGAACTTCGGGAACCGCGTGAAGTTTTTTTCCGCTAACTCCCGTTCCCGTGGGAATTTTGCAATATCCTGTTGCAACTAAGCTTTAAGTTTACTAAAGTACCTGCATGCCAAATTTCAAGCGTCTAACTTAAGCGGTTTAGATTTTTCATACAAAAGGATTTTCCCGCTAATTCCCGTTCCCGAGGGAATTTCGGGAATTCCTTTCTTAGTGCACCTCTACGGTACCTAAGCTACGTCCCTTCCAAATTTCAAGTGCCTACGTTTAGCCGTTTAGGCTGTGCGTTGATATGTCAGTCAGTCAGTCAGTTTCTCCTTTTATATATTTAGATAACTCAAATTTTTCTATACTCTCACATTTAACGGTCCTAAAATAATACGAGATTAATACATACATTTGATTTGATATAAACAAAAAGAAAAACAAGTCTACGAGCTACATTACATTATAAAGAATGCATAAAATGCTGTCGGTAACTAAATTCTCATTATCAAAGCTGACAATCTAGCCATCTAAAAACAGAAGTTTTACATATTTGAACGAAATTCGTCACGAAGGCGGCGTAATATATATATTTTTTTAAATAAAATCCACGGCTATCGAAAAACTACCATCTATGACCACTGATTTTTGCTCTAGCAACACTACGTAGCAAACCTTTTCGTCATTTGTTTTGTAGTTGACAGTTGAGGTGTGGTATCGACGCGTTGAAGCCGTGCTGACAGTTGCTCGATGATGTTTTATTGACGCAGGGTCATCGAGAAAACCGTCCAACAGGAGTTTATTCACGTTTTCTGAGGTCAAAGCGTTTAATCATCTTATTGGCCAGTAGGAGGCCAAAAATTATGATTATTTTAGGGAAAAAAGCTGAGTTACGGTCGCCATTTGTCGAAAAATGTCTTTCTCTGCTGTAAAAAACTTGACTGCTTCCTGGCACAATTTGAATAATTATGTGTAAGAGGAACTTTTGACGGTTAGTCTATCGTTTGTTTACATTTTGTATAATCGTTTTGTAAGACTTGACCTGCCAAATCCTAAATCATAGTCAGAATACTGAATGAGAAATGGAACTGAGCGTATTAAAAAAAGAAGCCTTACACCCGCGTGAGGGATATTCACGACGTAATATGCTTAGTAAGGGAATGAGAAATTTCACCGTTTGACTTGATGGCACGATAACTAGTTGGTTAGAGCACGCTGGTTTGGTTGGTGATCTAATCCTAGGGTCGTAGGTTCAAGTCCCATTCGTGCCGAACATTTTTTAGGGTTCCGTAGTAATCTACGAACCCTTATAGTTTCGCCATGTCCGTCTGTCCGTCTGTCCGCGGGTTTCCTAAGAAAACCTTAGTACTACAGAGCTGAAATTTGGCATGGTCATAAATATTAACTACGCCGTCAGAACTGTAGAGTGAAATCTTAGAAAAAAAAATTTTTTCGGGTGTCTCCCATAGACGTGAAAAGGCGATGAATTTTTTTTTCTAGCCAATATCATTAAATGGGGTGTCATAGGACAGCTTTTTAAAAGACAGAAGGGGTTTACTAAGAACGTTTTTCGATTCAGCACTTTGTTTGCCTAATATAAATTTTTAAAGTGAAAATTTTTGTCAAACACAAGTGTGTCCCCCCCTCTATCAGCTAAACGGTTGATTCTAAAAATGTGAAAAAATTCATAGTGGTAGTGTATACAATGAAATTATAAGGAAAAGTATCACACATAAGATGGCTCTTCAAGTTTGCGAGTAATAGTCGACCAAGTGCCAAACTTAGTTGGGATTAATAAGAATATATTTACTAATATTAGATCCTTGGTACTACAGAGCTGAAATTTGGCATGGTCATACATATTGATTGCGCCAACAGATTGAAAAAATAAAATTTTGGTTTTTTTTTTTCTCGCCGATATCATCGAATGAGATGTCATAGGATAGCTTTTTAAAAGATAGAAGGGGTTTACTAAGAACGTTTTTCGATTCAGCATTCCCTTTGCGAAAAATTTATTTTTAAAGTGACAATTTTTATTAAAAACAAGTGTCCCCCACTACAAGCAAAACGATTGTTTTTAAAATGTGGAAAAATTCACGGTGATAGAATATACAACAAAATTAAAAGGAAAACTATCACACATAAGTTGGCCCTTCAAGCTTGTGAGTAATAGTCGACCAAGTGCTAAACGTTGTTGGGATTAATAAGAATATATTCACTAATATTAGATCCTTGGTACTACAGAGCTAAAATTTGGCATGGTCATACATATTGATTGCCCTGACAGATCTACAAAATAAAATAGTGGAAGAAAATTGTTTTTCGGGTGTTTCCCATACACACGTGAAAGGGCGATGGATTTTTTTTTCTCGCCGATATCATCGAGTAGGTTATCATAGGATAGCTTTTTAAAAGATAGAAGGGGTTTACTATGAACGTTTTTCGATTCAGCAATCCGTTTGAGAAACATTAATTTTTATGATGAAAAAAATGTGGTATAAGGTAGCATTTACGACGAAGTGTACCCCAATCCAAAATGGCTGCCATACAAGGTTCCACGCTAAAAGTGAGGCGAGCCGAAAGCCAAGCTGTAACATATTGACATTTCAGGTGTCGTTTAATAGGTTTTTGGGGGTGCTAATTACGAAAATGACATCAAAATTATACAAGATCACCACGCGACCTGCTTTAGCAGCAGCTCGATATTATTATATTATCCCTAACAATAATATTATAGCAAAAAAAATCAAAAAAATCAAAAAACAAAAAAAAAACTAAAAAAACTAAAAAAACTAAAAAAACAATTTAAAAAAACAAAAAAAAAAATTCACGCTCGCTCCGCTCGCGCATTGAATACTTCCATTCTGTTATATTTAGACCAAAACTACAATTATTTCTGAAACTACAAACTTTTTAATACATTTCTTTTTGATACTATAGTATTTGGGGATTTTAACATCGACTATGAAAATATGCTCGTAGAATTAAGAAACCAGCTGCATATTTGAACCATGCTGCTACGGAACCCTACAATGCGCGTGGCCCGACACGCTCTTGGCCGGTTTTCTTTACCTAAAATTACTTGTGCTTACATTGCTCTAACAAAAATCTCTAGATTTACTGAAAAGGGTCAACACTCCCTACAAACCAGTCAAACTAAAATCTTTACATAGTACTAGTTGTCCGCCCGCGACTTCGTTCTCTGTGGATTTTCTTTTTTTTAATATGAAAAATAGATGGTAGCCGATACTCAGACCTACTGAATATGCACATAAAATTTCATAAAAATCGGTTAAGCCGTTTTGGAGGAGTATGGTAACTAACATTGTGACAAGAGAATTTTATATATAAGAAGACGACGATAATATGACGTCGCTTCCGCTGTCTGTTCGCTTAGATCTCTTAAACTACTTAACGGATTTTAAACAGTTTTCTCGAATAGATAGAGTGATTCAAGATGAAGGTTTATATGTATAAACCCGAAGTTCCCACAGGAACGAAGTCCCGGGCGGGAAGCTAGTGCAATATAAAACCGTGACTTACTGGGATCACACGCGTACGGAGTGAGGTCCTTTACCCCGGCTTGTTGTACCACCTCTTCATCTATCGCGAAGTTGCCTGTGTACGTCTTCGGGTCTCTGTAACGTTGGCAACACCATAGAGTAAATAAACCACGAACAGAGGTCCGAATTTCAGGATACCTATGCGTGCATTCTGTGCTGTTTCGATAAGTACGGTTTGCTATTATATGCACGTGATGTAATAATATGTATCCAGATCTGACCTCGTGTTTTGACACATAGCGCCAAAAATTCCAAGAGTTTTCGTAAAAATAACCACACACTGAATGATCTCATGATTTTTGAACTCTTCTGACTTTAAATTAGTTAGGGAAAATTAATGGTGTGAATTAGCCCATGAATCTGAACATCTACTCTTAAGAAACATAGTTAATATAAAAAAATACATATATCTCTTTTTTTGTCACTTTATTTTCCTTAATCAATGTCTGAATTATAATTGTTTTATAACTTCTTTACAGTCCAAGCCATCCGCAAGTGGAATGCTTTGCCAGAAGAAATTAGGCGGGCTCCTTCTCTGGATTCCTTTAAGAATCGCCTTAAAGCGCATTTCCTTAAGATATAATTGTCTTTTTATTTTATCAACTAGTCTTTCTCACGTCTTTTTGTTTACGTTCAAGTTTGTATGTATGTATATATATTATATATGTATATATATATATATATTAATAGAAGTATATACCTACCTATAACAATAAATTAAATTTATTGTTATAGGTAGGTATATACTTCTATTAATTTTATATACTTATATTTGATTTGTATTTCTATGTATTTTAAATAGGTACTAAGTTTTTTTTAATATTATTTCTCCTTTACCCCAAGGTTGCCTGGAAGAGATTGCTTTTTAGCAATAAGGCCGCCCTTCTGTACACTTTCTTGTTTTGTTTGTTTTTGTCTGTTTATATTTATGTGCGTGCAAATAAAGAGTTACATAAAAATAATAATAAATAATAATAATTGTTGTTTTACAATAAAATATTTACATACATACATACATACAACTTGTGCGATCGGCTGATTTGCAATGTGTATAGAAAACCGATATTGTTTTTATATTATTTTATGATATCCTTGGTAAAGTTATTCATTTACATGGGAGAATTACCCCTAAAGCTTCACTAGGTAATTTATAGAATAGTTCGAAAAGCAGCCTAAGTCACTCTCTATAGTCTATAAACCGAGGGCCGATTTTGATTATAGTAACAAAACTGATTACAATAATGACTTGAATGAATGAAATGAATCATATTTTATTGCACACCAGGAAAAAACAAAAAGTATTTTTTATTCACCAGCCTATATACGTCCCCACCGAGGGGCACGGGCCTCCCTTCGCAACACGAAGGGGATTCAGGCCATAGTCCACCACGCTGGCCCAATGCGGGTTGGTGGACCGCTCGTCTTTTGAAAACGAATTTTCTTCGACAGGCGGTTTTCATCACGATGTTTTCCTTTACCGTTGAGCAAGTGATAATTAGAAATCCGTACATAAATCCGAAAAGACGAACTTAGTGGTACAGGCCCGCGCCAGGATTTGAACCCACAACCTTCCGATTACAAGTCTGGCTCATTACCAACTGGGCTATCAACATAAGTAATTGACTTGCCTGCACAACATGACGTAAGCAGCGTCCGAGACAATTTCTACTTTCCGACTCGTTGAAATATCGCCTGTAAGCATTTCGATGGCTGCCGTTGCAATAGCTAAGAAAAAGAAAATAACATATAATGTACTACCTACACATTAATATTTTTTTTTATTCCTTTTCATAAATACTTATTATCAATCATAACAAACTACTTTAAATAACATTTTTTAAATTATGATTTTTAAATTATTTATCATAAGCTTTCTGCTCGAGACTTCGTTTCATTGAAATTCGGTAAAACTGTTTAGCCTGTACTAGGAACGAAGTCTCGTACAGAAAACTAGTCTAAACTAAATCTACCTGTCTTAGGCCATAGCGCGTTGACGCCAATATTGAATGGCTTGAACTCTTCACTCATTCCGAGCACGCACATCGACATGCCGTACTTGGCCATCGTGTACGCAACATGCAGAGAGAACCTGGATCAAACAAAATATAACCATTATATCATTTTCTAATGGTCTAGACTACATACATACGCTCACACCTGTAATTTCTAACGGGGTAGGCAAAGCATCAGTGTGATTAAACGCTAGAAAACCACTTAATGCCTCGTTTGACACAAATTGTGAGGATTATTAGATGGAACATGTTGTGTAATGGTGAGAGGTGGTCAGCCTTTCGCCCATGATACAGAAAGCCCCTGACGTCCCACTAACTGACTTTTACAGTATGCCTGGGAAGAGTAGATAGCTGGCACATTCTAAGTTTTTATTTCACTCCAAGTCCAGCGTGGAAGGACTAGACTATATCTAAGAATAAGGGTCCGTATTACAGATCGTGACTTAGATTCTAATCTTAAGAGGAGCGTCTCAGTTTGGACTAGCGTCTCAGTTGTTTTTCATGCTGTCTCGATGTCGACCACCCGCCTCAGACTTGTGCGAAAGGGACAGTTGCAGTTTTCCGGCGAAATGCCGAGTTTTATTTCCAAAATTATGACTTTAGGCGTCAATGAATTCCTACCCTAAAAACTTAATAAAATCGTGCGTAAAACGAGGTTCGTACGTTTTGTTTTTTCCAAAAATTTTCTTAGTTTTTCAACAGTCACCTCTTAAATGTTGATAATTTTTTTGGCGAAAAATGCTGAATTTTAGTCTCAAATATCTTTTTGTCTACTAAAAATATCAAAAAAATCAAAACGTACGGACCTAGTTTTTGGTTTTCCTGACACTATACCAAAATTTCACAGGGATCCGTTGAAGTTTAGGGGATGGAATCCATTGACGCCGTTTGTATGGGGAAAACACACTGAGACGATCCTCTTAAGTAGCAATCGTCTTTATCATTTTGATAGTTTTTTTTTATATTTTTTATTACGAATGGGTTTGCTCTTGAGAGGAAGAGACAGCCAATACGCATAGAGTCTCCTTCTATAATAAAGGCCTTAGGGTATTATTAGGGAGATAAGTACCCTAACTCATTCACTGACTTCTTGAATCCACATGGATGAAATTTTAACTTTATTGATAGACTAGCTGATGCCCGCAACTTCGTTTGCGTGTTAATTTTTTCTTTTGAACAGATTACACTTTATTGACGGTCCATTAATGGACCTTCATTTAGTTTATTAAATATTGATTTAGTTTAAGATTTAGATTTTTACATACAAAAGTTTTTTCCCGCTAACTCCCGTTCCCGTGGGAATTTTGCAATATCCTCTTGCAACTAAGCTTTAAGTTTACTAAGGTACCTGCATGCCTTTCAAGTGTCTAACTTAAGCGGTTTAGATTTTTCATACAAAAGGATTTTCCCGCTAATTCCCGTTCCCGTGGGAATTTCGGGAATTCCTTTCTTAGTGCACCTCTACGGTACCTAAGCTACGTCCCTTCCAAATTTCAAGTGCCTACGTTTAGCCGTTTAGGCTGTGCGTTGATATGTCAGTCAGTCAGTTTCTCCTTTTATATATTTAGATTTCTGTACTGTGAGCGCCACTGTGCACTAGAGCCTGTTTTTATTATTGGTTTGGGTAAATTGTTGTTAGACCAGAAGGTTTTCATTCCAATCGCTCTCTGTTATTGTAAATAGACTGTGGCGTATAAACATAACTGTAGATGCATACAAAAATGAACTTTAGCGTAAGTTTGGGTAAACAATGGAACAGCATGGGGTGACAACCTCACCTGCCATCTTTAAGTTATATTTCAATCAAATAAAAAAATAACTATTATGTTTATGACACTTATCACATTTGTCACAACGATAAGTAGAAGCTGGTGTACAGGGTTTTAAGGGCAATAAAGCCATATTATATCGAAGATAATAACTATGTAACGGATTAATCTAAGCTAGAACAGTAATCAAATGACCTTGGGTGCTATTCTTGGACCGGTTATCTGGTGTCAAGTGAAATTATTTATTTGACTGTATGGACTTTATCGACCTTCGATCTTGTTTCATCTAATGACTCAAAGCAAGGATATAAAATGTGGTACGTTTACACTCTCATGTCCATCAGTACAGATCAGTACCATTGAGTCCTTTGTTTTAAAATATAACGCAAGTACGTGCAAGTATGAAGAGTTTTATTTCGATACGATACGAAGCGTTACTTTGTGTACATTTACACTCTCATATCCATCAGTACAGACCAGTACCGTTCAGTCCTTTGTTTTGAAATACAACGCAAGTAGGTAAGTGCAAGTGTGAAGAGTTTTATTTCGATAGAATACGAAGCGTTATTTGTTACGAGAATTTTTGAAAATAGTTCGTAACAAAATGAAGAAAAATTTTTTGACAAAAAAAAGATGCCTGTTAAAACAAATATGCCTGTTCATAATACTTTTTCTTTTTGCTGTGATTCTACCCGTTTTGTCACGTTATTTTCAAGATTATTCGTACCAAAATCTAAGTACCGTAGTCAGTTCGGCGCTACCCACGCTCACTTAGACGACTGCAGTTCCGTTGTTTATAGCTCGATTTAAACGTTTTTAGGTTCATTAGAATGCTGATAAGTGTAGCTATTTTTTTATAATGAGCTAAATTACCGTAATCCTAACGGTTTCTGTTCTTTTCACACAGTAAAAAAAGTTTAATTTTACAAAATGTCGTTTTTTGAAAATATTTATTTTGTTACTAGGTTTACACTAATGAATCTTTAGAATAAAACAATGTTCATTAAATTATCTTTTTTTGTTTGAGACCCTATTTAAGTAAATCTGTCCAGTAGTTATCTAAATATAGCGTAAATAAAATACGTCACGTCATAGCTACCCCCTCCATACCCTTAGAAAGTGACTACCGCACTTTTTGTGTTCAGGAAAATATGCCGAATAAGTACATACCAGTAGTTCGTATGGCGGAGGTAAGTCCCAGGGAAATGAATTTTATTCTCCTTGGGTCCCGCTCTATTATAATGAGGCAAACAATTTAAAAATATAGCCACTTTGTGTGTAGAATAGTTTCTGCTCACTTACCAATAAGGGTTCATGTTGAGTGGAGGTGACAAGTTGAGTATGTGAGCATGGTTGCTGTTTTTCAAGTGTGGCAGACAAAGTTTAGACCTGAAAACAAAAATCTAATGAACGAGAGGTCTCATTGGCATAGTAGGTGAAATGATAGCAAAGTATTTTTTGACTTTGTTCTTGGAAAAAGGAAAGTTGTAAGTTTTTCAAGAAGCTAAAGCATACCCTGAGTTCTTGTACAGTATATAAAAGGGAAACTTACGCTAAGAAAGTGCCCCTAGTGTTGATGTTATGCATGAGGTCATATCTCTTCATGTCCGTGTCTGCTGTGCCAGTCAGAGATATTGCTGACGCATTGTTTACTAGAATGTCTATACTGTTGAACTGAAAAAATAAAATAATACAACCTTAGGGTAGGAATGTCCTATTGTAAAATGGGGGATAGGGACGGCTATTGCAAAAAACAAATTTATAGTAGGACTCTCCATTTTACAATTGGTCTTTTGCCCGTGTGAGAGACAAAAAATCATTTTTTATTAGCCGCTCTTGTGTTTTTTATTAGCCGCCCTTTTAATCTTGCTGATTTTTTCTGACTTAATGTGTTTTTTCATTTTTAACGGGCTTCAAAAAAGGAGGAGGATCTCAAATCGTCTGCATGTTTTTTATCTATTGACTTTTTTGTTAGTTTGCTATTCGATGACTCCGTCACTTGTTGGCCGATTTTCAAAAATCTTATTTGTTCCAAAGAGGACCACTCTTGAGGTGGTTCCATATACCTACATTTTTTTTTTAAATCAGCAAAAACATTTTGGTTTATGGCTAAACTATTTTTTACCAAATTTTATTCTACGCAATGGTAAAATTACCTTCTTCACAGCCTCATCTATAGCTTTCTGAACTTGTTTCTCATCTCTGACATCAACAATGCATGGTAAAGCCTTACCGCCGAGGGCTTCAACTGAAATAAAGATTGGAGTGCATTTAGGAGGGCTTTCAAGTTTTCTAGCATAATGTGTTCAATTATTAAAAAATCATATAAAAAATCACATAAAGAAATATTTGTGAGATTAAAATTATCCACAAATTGTTTTAAAAAAATTGGTTTTATTAAATTTAGAACAAACAATCGGAAAAGAATCGTTTGATAAGCATAATAAACAACGCACTCTTTAGCGTCGTCGACGGGTCAAAGATCTGTCGTGAAGGATCAAAGTCCAACATCGTATCAAACTTTTTCTCTAACAAATCTTTGATTTCCTACAATTGAAACCGATAGTTGATGTATAGGACAAGGTGAATTGAGGGTTGGTAATAAGAAAATATGCTTACTTTCCTCGGCAGCTGTATAAATAGTGCCCGGGAGTTTGGGATGTGGTTCTGCGGTTTTCGCGGCGATTACAACATTTGCGCCGTCTTTTGCCGCCTTTAGGGCTATGGCCTTTCCGATACCCCGCGAGGCACCTGTTATGAACAGCGTCCGCCCTGCTAGTTTACTAAAGAAACCAGAAATACAATGAAAAGTAGACCAACAACTTCTTCACAGAAAATCAACAGTTCGCATCAAACTTACCCAGTGTTAGCCACTAAACTCATTTTAAAAAATTATCTAGTATCTGACTGACCACTTTAATTATACTGAAATGATTCAAAAACCGCAGGTTTTCTCCAACGATTGATATAAAACTAAAAATTGATACAAAATTTTATAACAAACTTTGTGTCAAACTGACTTTGACGTAAGACGTAAGCTGACAGATGACGTTGACATTTTTTGTTTATTAGTTTTTTTTATCTCTTCCGAGAAAGGCATGGGAAACTAAGTCTATACAGCCATGTCATAATGTTAACTATTTCTTGTACGCTCCTCTCGTTCTCTGTAACACTAACAATGTTTTGTTTACGGAAAACTATGGCGGCGAATCGCATTGATGCGGGATCTTTGTAAGAACCGGAACCTGATTTAAATTAGTTTAACACTTCGCACGCTGAGTTCCCGCCAAAGAATAACTGCTTAGAACTATTTTAAGTACTAGGTAGTCAGACAAAGTAGAAATATAAGAAATACACTAAGGGCTATTTTATTGACACGCGTGTTTGCGCCCGCATGCGGGCCAGGCCCGCATACGTGTCGCTCGCAACCTGTCATTTCATACATGATTTTATTGTAAGGCGAGCCCCACGCACGCGGGAAAAGAAAAACATGTATGAAATGACAGGTTGCGACCGGCTCGCATGCGGGCCTGGGGCCTGATTTTTGAAACAATAGAATTCCAATTCGCATACGAATTGACAAAATTTGTATGAGATTCTCATGCGAATTTTGTCAATTCGTATGCGAATTGGAATTCTATTGTTTCAAAAATATGGGCCCTGGCCCGTACGCGGGCACAAAAACGCACCTCAATAAAAGAGCCCTAAGAGCTAATCAATCACTGCTTAGGACTACTTGATGAAAATGTCATTTCATACATGTTTTTTTTCCCGCCTGCGTGTGGCCCGCATTACAATAAAAGCATGTATGAAAGCATGCATGTATGAAATGATAGGTTGCGGGCGACATGCATGCGGGCCTGGCCTGCATGCGGGCGCAAACACGCATGTCAATAAAAGAGCCGTAGCATTTTATAGCTTGTGACATTTTCATTCATTCGAAATGAACAGTGTAGTTGAACCTTATTCGTGACGGAGAAAGTTTCAAGTAGGATTTAAATAACTAGCTCAAAAAGTTTTGAAATACATTTATTTTTGTGCATCACTTCAATAAGACCACTCTTTCTAAGTTCTAAATACATACAACAACACCACGGAAAGGGTGAACATGATTGTATTATATAGGTATTTTACAATACAGTAAAACAATAGAACTCTTTTTATCTGTTAATCATAAGACATTTACTTAGGCTTAGTAGGTACAACTGCAAATAAATAATTTCTTTCTATTTATTTATATACTTAGTTATGGCTCGAATCATTGATAAAATACATTTACCTACTGGCTTTACTTCGTTTCTAAGTTCATCTAAGTATAGTCGTTAGTTATTTACTTTTCTTTATTTATTACGCAATAAATTCTAGACAATGTAGGTATTTTACAATCTGTAAAGTTGGAAGCTGACATTTAAAATAAATATCGATGAAGTTAAGTAGGTACAACTTTGTAAGTCGGTAAGTAACTACATACATTCATAAGTATACAATATTGTTTGAGTATTTTCTTCAAATTATCAAAAAATCTAAGTATAAGTACAAATAGGTATAAATTAAACTCAATTTTCACAAACATTATTAAGAAATTACAGTAAAATACTTTGTTCGTAAGAGATCTACTTACTTATCAAAAAGTTTGACAACTTTTTATTTATATAAAATATAGTAATAAAATATGTATAAAAGAACTAATAATTTTTTCGGTGAGGGTAAAATTAAATTGCGTATATAAGTACTTAGTTAATAAGCACAAAAATGTGTAAATTAATAATTAAAGACGAACAACCTTTAACTCATTCCTTTTGTTGCTAATTTATTTATATTTCACCAATTACTCCACCCTGTCGGTATTTAAATCCATAGCCAGCTATGACAATGGGATATTTACCATCGGTTTTTTAAATCGTACGCATGGCTAAAACATCCTAATTTCATAAAAATACACTTATCTAAACCATGTAAGATAAAATACTCTATTAATTTACGTTTTTTTAAATCTTCTGAGCAGTCTAGACATCACTTGCAAACAATTTCATAAATCTTTTAGTAGATTGTGAAAATATACGATGGACTGTTTTGAATAGGCTTTTTAATAAAAAAAAGGTAAAATATGTTCGAACCCTGTTTTCCTATGAGATATGGTTGACGAAATGTAAAAATAAACAGTTATTTTAAAATAAAACTTCCTTTGAAATTCTCATAAACAATTCAACCGCGGTGCTTTTCCTTTTTCGAACTAATTTTTCATGCACACACTTCTTTACTTAACTGTACTTATGCTAGATAGATTTATTACAAGAAATAACTATAGAGTACGTCAAGAAGTAGAAATGTGAGTAGGTTAAAGACAGGAGAAGCTATCTGAATTTTTAATTTTAGCTAACAAAATAATACTCAAGTTGAGAACCGACTTCTTCCGTATTACATTCCATAATTTACAGTGAAAAGCACCATAAAATTCTTTTAGATATCCTCTATATTTACTCACAACTTTTAATTATCTATTAAAGCATAAAAAAAGGATTGGCACCAAAATAAAATTACTTTCATAGAGAATTCTAATGTTAATTATTAATACACAACAATCTTGATTTAAGTTCTACTTATACGGAATAGTAAAGTCTAGATTAAAATAAAATCTGTCTACCCTAAATATTTATACTTCATTTCATAGCCTTTATAAAAATAACTTGAGACCCATTCTACGTCATTAAATAAAACGGTATGTTTTAGTAAGACGTTGTATTTAGGTACCCTTCCTATCAATTTTACTTCTCAATCCTTCTCTAAATCCTACTATTCCTCGGCTTTTGAATATTTTAAAAATATTGCGGTTCGTGGACGACAATTTACGGGAGCGTAGCGTGTAAAGTGTACGCAATCACAGATATGCGTATAATCGCACATCAGGGGCACTATTTTTGAATCACTCGCCTCGTTTCGAGCGATATCTTTTATCGATTTGCGCGGATTCTATTGATTTCCGAACTTTTTTATCAATACACTTCAGCGAAAGGGTCTTAGTACTCATGGAATTTAGTAGTTAAAAAATTAAAAAATCAATAGCATCGACGCAAATCAACGAAAGATATCGCTCGAAACGAGACGAGTGATTCAAAAATAGTGCCCCAGTACACCGCTCTAGTTTTAAACGAAATTCATTAATGAACGCACGCGTACTTCGTGACCTCAAACTCGTTTTGAAGAACTCCATTCCTAGGTACTTACACTAATGGCGGTGGCTTACGTTCACTTTAAATGTAAGCAGGTTGTTTAGCTGAGTGTTGCAAAGCTGCTAGCACATCATGTTTGAGTCTTACATAAAGTCGCCCTTTCCTCCATGGGTTCTGTAGCTGCAGAGGTCTAAAGTCGTCTCTGAGACATCGCTCTCTCGCTCCTATGACGGCTACTAGACAGAAGTCTTGCAGTTTTTCTGGTCCGTAGACAGGGCCAGACTTTCCCTTGAGGACGGCGGCCATGTTTAGTTGTTTGACGACGAGGTCGATGACCTCGCGAGCGGATGTGCGTGGTGTGACGTGTAACTTGAGCGATGTACCAGCAGCCAGGCCAGTCTCGTAGGCTGCGAATACCTGTAAAGAAATTCAATTAATTATAAGCCTTATAAAATGCAAGAAGGGACTTAGTAGCAAAACTGAAAGGATTTAGCAAGGAAAGATCTGATATCATCCAGGTACAGAGGCCAGCAGCGCATTAGGCTCCCCATCTTTGTTGCAAACATCGTAACAGCAAAGTGTACGTAAGTAAATGGTGCCTTGATGTGCTGGCCTCTGTAGATGTAAAATTTTATAATTTAAAAATTTACCTGAAGTATTCCAGCTTGATCAGATGGTCGTTGTTCTGGAGGTTTAACGCCATCATCGGTATCATTCTTCTGGTCAGTCTTGGGAACCTTATTGCTAAACTCTGATCCTTCTTGAGTCTCCAATAGCGGCTGCCGTTTGATCGACATCGGAATTAGAAACTTCTCCTGACCTGTATCAGTGTATTCCACATCAGAAGTCTTCACGTTGGTCATGCTTTTCGATGCGATAACATTGCAAGGAGTCCTGTGGGGTTTCACTTGCGGACGGACTTTTAAAGGAACTGACGTTGATGTGATCGGACAGCTTTGGCTCTCCGAGTCACTCGATAAGCTTTGGGCGGATTCTGACACGATTCCTTTTGCTGTTCTGACGCTTATCATACTACCAGGATAGAAACTTTTGACAGTTAATAAAGGGCTAGAAGTAGTTGATGCGGTATTTAAACTGTGGGGACGTGGTTTCGGATCTGAATTCTCGGCTTGTAGTACCAAAGTATCATCGCTCCGAGATGGTGGAAGACGGTTGCTAGAAATGCTCGTATGTGACCCAGTATTGTCAAACTGTGAGTTGCTGTAATTAGCACTAGATTGGGTGAATTGAGAATCGGCGCTGCCTTTTCTATGATAGCTGTTTAATTCAGCATTCAAATATTGTGAGCTGCTTAAGTTGAGAGTAGAAACCGAAGTCTGACGAGGAGCTAAGCTCAATTGTTGCTCAGATTTACTAAACTCAGGATGCAAGTTTGCGTGGTTGCCATTCCCAGCGGGACCAGGCCAAGACCCTCGACCGGGAGAGGTTTTACTAATTTTTCCATCTCTAGAAGGTATTTGAAGGAAATCTACTTTTAAATTACTGTCTTTATCGTTAACATTTTCCACACTATCAGTGCAGGTCCTTGGTGATCTATCTAGGATATATTTGAGCATTATTCCAGAACTAGGCACAGCCTTGTCTTTATCACGAGCAAACCCGATGAGGTCCATAAGCCAGCGCTCAGCTTTCCATACGGCATTTAGATTGTTTTGTAGATCTTCTAGTTTGGTTAGTCGTTCTTTCGCAGCTTGCAGTTCGGTGCAAGAGAAAGCTTCTCTATGGGAATGGGTTGCCAATGCTACATCAAGCTCCAAGACGCAGCTTAGTTTTGAATATTTATTGAGGATGTTAGTGTGGTATGTTTGGAGGTGGATCATTTCGAAAGCTTGGATTGGAAGACTAAGCAAGTCTCCTTTTTGGAGCAGAATCTCTTTTTGTCCAGGAACGGAACAGGCTTGTTCAGCAGGTGGACATAGCATGATAAAGCTGACATCATGGTTAAGTTCAATAACCTCGAGGTCATAGATTCGGTGGGCAATGACGCTTTCAAGTGGGATTTCCATGTCTTTGAAGAGACGACGTGAAGCGGAGGCGATCTGGTCTAGGAACATTTCTTGAGATTCTGAGGGCTCTTCGTTGGCTGCGATTGTCAAGCTGTTTTTGGCGATTAACTCTTCTGATGGAGGTTTGCCAGCTTGAGTTTTTAGATAGTCCCATTCCTCGCTGAAACAAGACACTTTAATTAATAAGAACTCCAAATATACTCATTTTAATTTAAACTTATGAAAACATTAGGTAAATACTTTTCGCTATCAATTTGTTGATTAAATCGCGAACATACCTAAGTGTCGAGTCGACGTTCTTATGAGAATTATAATTAAGCGCTGCTGTTAAATACAAATTGAATTTAATAAGGACTAGGTACCTATCATCACTACTTATGTGGATGACTAGCTTTCTGGCAACGACATAAATTAATGATCTTTAAAGCTTACGCTGACACATGTGGATTCTCCCGGACTCTGGTGTGCGGAGGGACGTTAGGCGTGCGTGCTGGAGCCACAATCCGAACCACCTCGACTGACGACTGCAGCTTCAAGTAGCCGAGGTATAGGCCACGAGGAAGTTGCACTCGGGAAACCTGGAGTAGATAAGATTGATTGAGTAGCAATTTTGTTTTGGACCTCAAGACCTCTTACATAGTAGAGCAGCAGAAAAGACCACTCAGATGTGATTGATCTATGTCAAACAGTGGACGTCTTTTGACTCAACTGATGTTAGGTACTTATGATTATGATTTCAATGTTACCTTAAATTAAGAGTCTTACTGACTGATTATAAAAAAGGGTAGCTTACTGTGGAGCACTTTATTTTTCTATTGAGTTATTTTTAGCATTTAATTTATTTGGACCGACAAGTAAATCATCCAGATAAAGTTTTCTTAGCATGGTAGGGGCTAAAATTAGCTTACATCATGAACGAAACGGCGGAAGCTATAGTACGGCTAAACTTAGCCTAAAGTAGCTAAAACAGAGAAGCTTGTTGCGCTCGGATAATACTAAATGCAGTTTTTATCAGTATCCTTTATGACATCTCACCTGATGATAAGCAATTTGTTCGTGCACAGAAGCCATCAGCAGTTCTCCCATAGTATTATCTTCGCTGAGAACTCGGCGCCGCAGCCTTGATACCGGCGCCCACCGAGAGTTAAGGGCCGACACGGACTTGGCCGACTTCACGCTATTCACGCAGGATAGAACCACCGTGCCGTGAGAGTCTCTTAGCGGCTTATGGTAAAGTTGGCCTGGAGAAAATTTTTGCAGTTAAAATTATGATTAATTTGTATCAGAAATTGTTACGTCGGCAGCCATGGCATCTGCCTACCCATTGAATGCCATAAACATAGGCATTTACATGTCGTTATATTTAAGTTATAATTTTTGACTCGAGGCGTTATATTTGAGTTACTTATTATTAATTTTACACCCACTTCCAGCAACGTTCATTAAAGTTAATGCTACTTTAAACATCATACTGTTTCTTTCCGTCTTTTTGACGTAAACAAGGATGCCATTATATTTAATGAAGCTTTAACTTTAACGAACGTTTCTGCAAAAGAGCGTTAACTAAGGTGATGCTCATCATAATCTCATGATAAGTTGATGATTTAATAGCAACTATGAACATAGCTTAACGTATGCTATCTATACCTTTGAAACTTACCTAGGTCTTGTATGCAGAGCGCAGATTGCATTTGAGCAGCAGCTGTGAGCAGTTTGAGCCTGAAGTGGATGGAAGAGGAGGTGTGTTTCTCCATGTCGGAACGGAGTCCCTTCACGTCATCCCAAGAACACGATACCTGGAGATATTGAAAAAAGGATTCTTTTAAAGAGGGAATTCCAAAAGGGAATTTTAAGTAACATTCTGTAAGTTCTCTACACTAATATTATAAAGAGGAAAGATTTGATTGTTTGTTTGCTTGTTTGCATTGAATACCCTCCGAAACTACTGGACCGATTTCAAAAATTCAGAATGCTACATTATCCCTGAGTCACATAGGTTACATAATTTTCCCGAATTTCCACTGCACTGGGTTCTGGTCAAGACCGAAGAATATCTCGAAACGAGTAATCAAAGAATACTCAGCTTTTGCTCTTTTTAGGCATTTGTTGATGGTATTTTATTTATCAACAAAGCTATTGTGAATCAGTAAATTAGAAGTATGTACACTGTAGAGAAGAAATCAAAAACTTTACCTTCATAAGCCAATGGAAGTCGTTGTAGATACAAGTGGGATAGGTCTCGTCCACCTCGATGACGGGAAGAAATTCCTCACTGGTCACCAGGACCTTGTCTTCGTGGTATAGTATGCAAGCCAGGTAAACACCCCTGAAAATAAATATTTAGGGATTTGCTAGCTAGAATGTCTGTCTCCCATATGGGCTAAAAATAATAATGCGAAAAGGAGTTACCGCCCACGAAAAAATTACGTGACAAATTAAACTGATGGTTGAGGACCGTGGGGCGTGGAAAAATAAAAAAAAGAAGATTTGACAGCCGGTTTGGTCTAGTGGTAGCGGCGCTGCCTCTCGATCAACGATCTTTGGGTTCGATTCCTAGTTGGGGCAAATATTTGTGTAAAAAGCAGATATTTGTTCTCGGGTCATGGGTGTTTGTGTTTGTCTTTTTCGATGTTCCGAGGGATCCACAACACAAGGGAAAACCTTAGTGTTGGCCTTTGAGTATTTATTTATTTAGATTTGCCCAGCTGTGAGTTTTGGAAAACATGGGTCTCTTGCAACCTGAAAACTTATTTTCCTTAATTAAATCAAAAGTTTCGTCACAATATTCCGGTCGTACCTCCTCAAATTCTTCTGGAACTTGCTAGCGGCGGTAAACAGCTGTCGTATAGTGGCGGTCTTCTTGCGCGGCAGACGCGGCGGCTGAGCAGGAGGTCTTTGTCTGGCGCCGGCCGCCGCAGTAGCCAGGGCTTCCAGGGCAGCCACTGCACCACCAGACTCGCCCCGGCTGGTGCGAGTTGACACGTCTCGCCAGCCTTGAAGACAAAGTTAGATCGTCATTTTAATATTGTAGACTAGCTTTCCGCCCGGTACTTCGTTTCCGTGGGAATTTAGAAAAAAATATGGATATGTTAATTATGCCTATGTGTCAGTTACCTCCATACCAAATTTTATCAAAATTGGTCAAGCCGTTTGAGCGTGAAATACTTAGTAACAAACATCCATACATCCTCGCAAAGTTTTGCATTTATAATATAAGTATTTATTATTTTAGTAGGATTAATACTTGACAATTGTGATACTTCCAGGTACGACCAAAGATGGTTTTCTCAAATCTTTCGATGAATGTTAAGTAGCTTAGATTTTCTTCTGTTTCACACCAACTAGACCATATCTTTGAGATACGATGGTTGTACTCAAAAGAGTACCTATTTCCTGGCAAAGTCATGTTTAAAGATATGTAATGAATGAGAGAAGACATTCATATTATATTGAATTTCACATAAGGTCCCGAAAATATAACTTTTAGATTGATTGATTGCTCTTAGAGTTACGTTAAAAATAGTAAACAGTGAAGGTACTGTTAAAAAATCCCATAACGAAAAACCCTATCTATTTATATAGTTACTTACTACTAGGCACAACACTCCTCGGCACGGAGACAGTGAAAGGCCCCCAGCCCTTGATGTTCCCTGCAGCGGCCCTGAAGAAGTACCGGCGGCCGCGGGTAAGGCCTGCCGCCAGGACCTTGGTCCCGCTGGCGGCGCCCGTGGCTGCCACCTCGCGGGAACCACAAACGTTGGAGAAGTCGGCTCGGGATGACCATTCCACTGGAAATTTTATGAATGACGTTAGGTCCCTTCACTGTGTTACGCTCTGTGCCAGATAAGAAAGCAAACGGTGGTTATTATGTACACTGTGAATTATTGAGGGCCCAAGATTAACCTTATATATGCTTAGTGTTACCACACGATTCTTTTTATCTTGAGCAAGCTTTTTTCTGTGATGAGACTATGACATCCACTAATTCAGTTACACAGTATGCCCGTAATCTAAAACGTTCAATAATTCGACTTCTATTATTCGACAAGTTACTTTGGTAGACGCCTCGAACCTTTCTGACTGCCTGCCGGTAGGTATCTAATCGAATTGTGTAGTGGAGAATACGGTGAATTAATTTCTGGCTTGAGAAAACGCACGGTGGATATTTGACCATAGGACGTCGTGTAGCTTATCTTCGACCAAAGTGGCAATTTATCACGAGCGTCTCCGTGCTTCGGAGGGCACGTTCAGCTGTCGGTTCCGGCTGTTGTCGACTTACTACAGTCGTTAAAACCAAGTCATAGGCCATTGTGCGATTTGAAAACTTTGTCACCAGGGTTAGTCAAGTTCGCCACACACTTGACTATATCTACACGATAAGAAGAAGCTTACCTTTATACTTGGTGACAATAGGCGGATTCTGTGGCAGCGTGACCCGAGGGTCCTTGACCTTCACGGTCACCGTGTGCGCGCTGCATACTTCCAGGTCCGGGGCAGGGGGGGCGGGCGGCGTGCGAGTCTGTTGCCAGCCGAGGACTAGACGTCTGGGAATGGTTAAGAATACATTGTCATTGTATTTCTTTCCAAACCTGCTAAGTGATCTATGTTGACATAAAATTCTGATACGATAGTGCAGGGCACTTACAAAATCATAAACACGTAGCGAGGTCATAAAGTTCTCATTGAGATCCTGAACATCCTGATCCTGACGGACAACTTGAAAGTACAATGGGAAAGGTAAACCCTTTCAAAATATTCACCAGGATTCCCTCAAGGAAAAGATCCTAAGATTTACGTAATAGTAATCTCGTCAACAATGGGTATATTGATAGAAAAATCAAACTATTGTTGAGTCAAGCTGGCTCTTGTGCATATAGCACATCAGACTATAGATGTTGCTCTGATTTCAATAGGAATAAACGCCATTTTTGGAATGCAAATTTGTAACCTGATGTGCTTTTGTCTGTGTGTATTCTCGCTATTGTATGATAAAGAATAAATTAATGAATTCTCCAAAAAGGCGTTCTGGCATTTCAGGTTTGTGACTAGTCATTAAGTTTCCAGTTACCCACATATCAGCTTACAGACGGCGTTTCACTATACTACATTCCCAACGCTCAGATTTCTGACTCTATCTTTATCTGGCTGTTTATTTTTGAAGCTCTTACTTTAAAGTCCGCACTCTTCTCTCCCAGTGCTGCGTCTGCTTGTCCTTCTCTGAGCCAGCGCCGCCGGCACAGCCTGTAGTGCCTGCTTGGCCTGTTGCTGATGACCTGGAATCACAAAGCATAAAACGTTATTTAAGATTGTTAAATAAATGTTTTATTATTTTAATGTTTTATTCAAGTGGTGCTGAAACCTTAACCTCAATATTCTTAGGTTCAAGAAAATTTCGTTACTTGAATACAGTTTTATGCAGACGTTGCTATTCTTGCAAAACTTTTGGAGATTCTTCTTCCTTATTTTTGTGGTGTCAGGATTCAGCAGGTACGGTAGGTAATAATCATAGAGCGATTGCGTTCTCAATTCGATCCAGGCATCTGTTTCCCTTGATACAAATATGGTCACACATTCAGTCACCAGATTGTGCAAGTTTCCTCACGATAGTTTCCATTGTCGTTATGCTGTTGGATTGGTCAAATATTTTAAATTAATCGTAGTTGTTCTGTCTGCCTAGGGTTACTTGAACAGGAAAAAGCTTATCTGGTGCAAACATTACATTCCCAATTGTGTTAAAAACCTGATCTACGGGCTCGCATCCTATTCAGCCAACGGCACATCGCTTAAGAATAGACCTAAGTGCTTATACAGAAGTATCATCCTTTCCCATGATATTTAGCCAGTCTCACCTGGTGCAAGCATCTTCTCTACAAGTCCTGTCAGTAAGACAGCCCGCGACGTCGTGGAGTCGTGACTCCGCTTCCCGCGTCAATCGACGAAGATGAGATCCTAGCGCTTCCGAGCTTTTGACTGAAATGATACAAAACGAATCATAAGAAATGCACTCTTAAACCCCAATAAAAATATTGTTTATGCTTTCTGTTATCACCAGACCTGTTGGTGTTCCACTGCTGAGAGAGACTTAAAAAACCCAAGATAGACCATCTAATACAAGAAGCTAGAACCTAAATAAAATTGGAAAAGAGGCAGGAAGACGTTGCGATATTTCTATGCTTCTTGCTGAGATGAGTTGTTTCGAGATGTCAAATAGACATTTTTAGTTATCTTCTTCATCCAACTTACTTACGTAAAAGGTTCATGGTCCTTCTAACCGGTAGCGAAGACAGACTTCAGAAGATTTATTAAGGCTTAGCTTTTTCAATGTAATTTAGCTTCTCAAATGAAATAAAATGAATCAGTCAAGTAATCTGCAGGTAAAACTACCTATATTAACGCGGATAGATTGCGTAGCGTGTAGGAGGCAGTTTTTTTGGATCTGATTACACGCGCACACCAAAATTAAGATCATTCTTCCATTAAGCGTAACGTAGAACTCAGCTGAATTTATAATGTGTTCCTTATCAAACCCTACCTGATATAATATGTTTACTAGATCCAAGAGTGTGCGAGAGATTAATCTGTCTGTCTGTTCACGCGACAAACATGAAAATATTTACTTGCTCTCGACGTAACGTAACTAACTAGAATAAATGTATTCAACTATCTTTTAGCCTGCGAATTCGTATATCGCGGTCCAATTGAACTTACTGACTACCAGAAATTTATTTCTCTACAAATCTTGCAATATTTTTACAAGCTTTTAAAATTTTATCACGTCATCGATATGTTGTTCTCCGTCACTACTTGAATCAAACGAACATAATTTCAGAATATTATGTTTGGAATCTGAGTTTTAGGAAAGCATTCGGTTCTTTGTGGTCATCACGATAAAATGAAATGGGTTAAATTTTTCACCGATTTTATGTCAACGAAGGCCTTGATTAAATATTTAGCAATTAATAAATGAAGTTTCGAATGAAATTATAAAGACTGAATAATAGTTTGTTTAGATATGCGACTGACTGTTAATGCTTTGAACGACAGATTTTCCTATTACATAGAAAACCAACAATTTTATCTTAAAACTTGGCAAAGATGTTCTTTGAAACACTTTGAAGTTCTATTGAAACCCAATAACCATTATTTGTACGCACAAACTAATACACTAAAAGCAAATCGAACAATTTCGATACCTCTAACTTTGAACACAAAGCAGAATCTCAACTTTAGCATAAAGAGATGGGCCCAAACTATCGTCCTGACACACAATTTCTTCTCTACTCCAATAAAAAGCCGAAACCCCAAAGGCTCGGTTTCGAAGAAAAGTTCACGGCCGAAACTTGAACCCTGGGGGACGGTCGAAGAAACTTTAGATAATGCGTATTATGTGTTATCGCAGAATTTGGGTTCCGTACAAAGCCCCATTTTAAATTAACAGTTAGTCGCTTTAATTGTGAATCGAATAATTTACTTAGAACTTGATTTTGCTGCACAAATTACTCAGATTTGCTGTTGGATTTTTTTTTGTCGAAGCTTCCTTCCTGTAAAGCTGTCGTGAATGTTAATTTATATCGGGACACTGTTTCTAAGAAGAACTATCCAAAGTTTTCCCGAAGATTTGGCTATTGAAAGGCATATTTATTTGGCCTTTTTAAAATACGAAAACGGCACGGCAAAATTGTATTACCATTGCCTCCTATGCACTAGAGATACTAGAAGCTGAAAACATAGAAGGCAATTGTAATACAAATTCTGTCATGCCGTGCCGTGCCGTTTGAATTATAAAAAGGCCCAATAACAAGGATTTTTATAGAAATCTCTAAAGATATAGATTTCTATAAAATCTATAAAGACATACAGTGAAATTGAAAACATTTGACAAACTTTGAGGGATGAATCTATCCATGATTACGAACAACTTTTTCTATGGGACCAACTTTCCCACAAAAAAAGAAATATTTGTTGTTCCACACATTTTGGTTGAGTTTGTATTGCACTTTTGTATGGAACAGCAGATTTTTTTTAGTAGAAATGTAGGTCCCATAGAAAAAGTTGTTTGTAATCATTTATTTATTTATTTATTTATTTTTATTTGAATGTTTAACAGCTTATGATAAACACTTCACCAACATTTTAAAAACAATAAGCCAATTACAGATCCTCACTGGTAGAAGCAGTTACCTATCGCTGATCATGGGTAGTTCCATCCCTAAAAGTTTGTCGAATATTTTCAATTTCACCCTGTAGATTTCTATAAAAAGCCTTGTTAAATGCCTTTCAATAGCTAAATCTTAGCTAAATAGATAAATATTTACTTTCACTAAAACAAACACAGAACCCTAAAAACTTTGCCGATTCGATATTGCGAAGTTTAACCAAATCAAATGGCATGAAAAGAAAGAAGTGAACATCAATTCGATAGGACGGACACAGTTGGTTGTCATTTGTTTTCATTTAGGGCATTCAAAGACGAAACTGTGTTGTTAATTGATTGACTGAAATGAGATGCCTCCGTACTTCGGAGAAGGCATCCCATCTGTGCCAGCCATATTTATTATAATTGCTTTTGATGTACCATATCAGTAGCCTAATGGGCGTTTTAAAACCTTAACAGCAGCTCTAGCACGATAACGACAAACTTGCGCTCGGCTCACGCTGAAACTTCACTTTGATTGAGCGAGGGTCCCGCGCAAAGGCTTGCTCGCCCTATGGCGTTGTTAATGTTGACATTTTGACATAGGACCGCGGTGTTGTCGCGGCGCTGTCACTATCATACTCGGCCTGCAGGTTTATATTTCTAGTTGTTGACGTTTTAGAACTTTACAAAAAAATACGTAAGATCTTTGTCAACGTTTGTAGAACATCCTCAGGAGCTCGGGTACGATGGTGATAGCGCGCGTAATGCGCCGCGGTCTTATGTCAAAATGTCAACATTGACTACGCCAGAGGGCAAGCAAGCCTTTGCGCGGGGCCCTGCCGCAATCAAAGTGAAGTTTCAGCGTCGGCCGAGTGGCGAGCCGCGCGAGTTTGTCGCCATCGTGCAGATATTGTCATCAATTGTCGTACTCAAACTAACAAACGAACTTCTTGCAAAGTACTATTTGCGAGGTAAAACCCTGTGTGGGTACTTATTTATTGCCCGTTTCAAATAATCTGCCTGCATTATGGTACCAAATTGTTACTTGATTAATGATAAGATAACTAAGAATTCATAAAAAAAAAAACGAAAAAAAAAGAAGAATCCCGTACAAAGATGCTAAGTTAACGAACGTCTGCAGATTTTAAAGCTAAACCAGAAAGTTCTCATACTTTAACTCACCGGTACTTCAAAAAATCTTATGCCACAATTCCGCCACTCTCAAAGATAAAAGACAAATCAAAGCGGAAAATCCAAAACAATAAAGGAAGCGTTTACGATAATATCAGTTTATTGCCGGAAAGTGCCAATAACTGTCTATCAGATGATAGGAAACCACCTCGTAACGATATGACTGATAGCAAGGGGTAGAGACCGAGATTGCAGGGCCCCGATTCTGTATCTTAATTGTGTGTGGATGAAATGGTCGCCATTTTATACGTTCATGTGGCGAAATTGAGAACTATCCAAAATTCAATGAAATTATTCAAACATCTATTGACGGCTGCTTAGACTGGTGGCGCCACCGCCTACTGAATTTTCAGTTGCTAGGTAGTTTGCAACTTTACGCTAGGTTGGCGGTCGCGCTACTGGGCGGGGTGGTTGTCAGCAAGTATATGGAAATTAAATAGTTCTCAATTTCGCCACCTGAACAAATAAAATGGCCTCTATTCTATCGACACACAACATAAGTTACAGAATCGGGGCCTGGAGGTCATTTGACGTGAAATTGGGTTACTTGAGGTTTTAGACAAAGTCGTCATCATCATCATATCAGCCCATTGCAGTCCACTGCTGAACATAGGCCTCCCCCAAGGTGCGCCACTTTGCACGATCCTCCGCTTTTTGCATCCAGCCACTACCCGCTATCTTCGTTAGGTCATCTGACCATCTGGCTGGGGGGCGTCCTACACTACGTTTGCCAAGACGTGGTCTCCATTCGAGAACCTGTCTACCCAACACTTGTCGGTTCTGCGACAGACATGGCTAGCCCACTGCCACTTTAGCTTGCTACACTTTTGGATAATATCCATCACTCCGGTTTTCTGTCGGATGACCTCGTTTCGGATTCTATCCCTTAGCGAGATCCCGAGCATGGAGCGTTCCATAGGTCGCTGAGCGACGTGCAAATTTCAAAGAAAAAATTTAGACAAAGTGGTTGGGTTAATTGTGGTATTTTGATCATATCATGGCATTTGTGTAAATATGACATTTTAATCCGTCAAACATGAAAAGTAATTGTAATGAAAGTATAGTGAAAGTAGCTATGAGGTGGAAATATTGAAATTATAAAACTGATAACAGCTTCATAATTGTGGTAGTCTTGAAAATACATGATTACTTAATTTAATTAATTTTTATTATGCATTTGTACTATAGTATTCTGTGATCTGGTTTTGTAAGGTTATTTACTTTTAAACAGTGTCTTCATATAAATAAAGCATATACAATAAGATGCAATAGAATCAGTTGGGTTACAGTGGAGCGCAAGAAGGTATAAAAGTTGTAGCAAGCTATAATATGCTTGTAATTGGATCCCTACAATGCCATGAGCTCGGATTTAAATGAAACAAAAGAGATTTGTGCTAAGGTCGCAGTCGCACATATGCTATGATCTCCAGTGAGACAAAGGAATGATGTTTCTTAGTTATTTCTTACTTAATTAGTCAAATGCGGCAGATGCTTTATTTTGATCGATAACAGCCTACTTTTTGGTGGTTTATCAATTTTTTTAAACCCCTGAAAAAAGAGGGGTGTAGTCTGTGTATGTCTGTAGCATCGCAGTTCCTAAACGAATAGACCGATTTTAATGCGGTTTTTATTGTTTGAAAGCTGACCTGATCGAGACGGTTCTTCGCTATATTTGATCACAATCGGTTCAGCCGTTTTTTTTAATTTGAGAGTTATAAGAAGCCTAAAGCAGGAAAATATGCATAAAAGGCAATATAGTAATGATATCCAATAAACTCACATTGCGTTCCCTCTTTGGCACCAAACTCCATAAGCATTTTGGACAGTTGCCGGTTGTTGGCCAGCACGGCCACATCCAGTGGGGATAGGCCATCCGAGTTGAGGCTGAAACAATACAGTAAATGTATTCAAAAGAAATTATGTTTATCTAGACGGCCCGGCGCGGTGCGACGACCTTAGAACTCCACAATATGTTATTTTGTAAAGCAAAACGAAGGATATTGATGGAAAGCTCTTGTTAAACTTAGTGATCTCATGTCTAGAGAGACAGAATCCTTGACACTTTTATATGCCATTTATACTGTGTGGCGTTATCTGAAGAAGTTTGTTTGCGATTCGGGGTATTTGAAGCTGTTGTTTTAGTTCAGATAGTATTGTTATCTCACGAGAATGACTACGACATGGTAGAGTAAATTTAAATCAGTCTATTATCTATAGACCTGTAGACAGACAGACGCTGAGGAACAAAACATCTTTCCTAAGGCGTATGCATAATGTAACAAATATATTGAGATAATTGTGCACGTTAAAAATGTAAGAGATCCCAACAATGCCTTTCAGCAGATAAATACTAAACAAAACTTAATTTAAAAATAACGTGGACGTTTTTTTTTTGTTTTTTTTAAAAAGCTCTGGATCGGTTTCAGGAAACTTTATATGTTACAACCTGAAGAGCATACTCTTCCGATCAAAAAAATAATCTGAAAATCGGCCAATAATTGGTGGAGTTATCGCATAACAAAAAAAATCAGAGACGAATTGAGAACCTCCTCCTTTTTTTAATTTTTTTAAAAATGAGTATATTTTTCTCGCAATTATGGCACAAGCCATGTGTTACGTAGTGGATTATGCATGGACCTAATATATGACTAAGTTCATGGTATTATGTTATTACTTTCCATTTTAATTTTGCAGAGTGCACAAAATTCGCCATACCGTCTTCTCAAAGAAAATTCTCGTAACATTCTACCATCTTCTAAAGGATCCCGGAATGTCTTTTTTACATTTTACTAACCCACTGCCATAAGTGCCAACCCTACTATTTGAGAGGAGCCTCACTTTTTAAATATTGAAACACATTATTTTCCTCTCTATAAAAGATGAGAGACGGCTTTGAAACTCATTCCTCTCTGTTCCTGCTGTCTCCTCATCGCTTACTGATGAATCTAGCTTTCCTTAAAAATTTAAAATGTCTTACCTATTAACATCGACATCTGTGGATTCCAAGATATTCCTCGCTTTGTCCAAGTATCCATGTTCGACTGCCGCGAATAATGCTGTAACAAACAAATAAGCTAATGTTAGTAAATTACAGAAATGAAGGAAACAGGAATGTTTTCACCTAAAACCGTGTTAATATTGATGTATGGTTATTGCACTGTATCTAATACATACTTCATTAACGAGCCTTTTTGTGTTATTTAAGCAATAGTTAAAGATAATTGGCGTTACGAGAAACAGCCCCTGAAAGTTTGATACGGTTGTAATGTAATAAATACTTATACTTATAATATCGCTTATATTATATTCGTTCATAACAAAAAAAATCCAATCATGTAAGTTCTTGGATACAAGTAACTCCCCTCACTGTTTCGAAACTATGTCCAAACCCCTTGGTGGGGGACGAATGTGGGCTAATGATGACAAGTTCGTAGATGGAAAACTAAAGCGAATTGATGTAGGTAACAAAAAACAAATAAAAGAAAAACAAACCATGCAAATGAATGTTAACTTGTGCGATTTTGTCTTGGTTCGCGCGCGCATCCTTCTGTTGCTTGCGCGCAGCTTTGTCGAGGTGTGGGGGAAGCGGCGCGCATGCGCTAAGGGACGGCAGCTCCCCGCCGCAGCCTTCGAGCAGCGCGCCGTATTGGAGCTCTACGTGACGAAAAGAAAAGAAAATAAATAAAAAAAAGAAACTAAAAATAAAATCTGAAACCTCTAAAACGGAAGGGAAAATTAAAGCAATGAAATAAATGAAGATGTAAATAACAAACAAAAAAGGAAACGCCCTTCAAAGTATACAAAGAGGAATAATATAAAATTCTGATGATTAAAATTCAACAGTCAATTCGTCAAACAAAACTTTGGTTTTCCTAAAGATTTGAAGGCTAAAGCAGTGTTAAACTTGTGCCGCATGAGGTGTTTGATAGCCGAAACACCTACGGAAAGGCCAGCCAATCATACGCTCAATGCTGACGGGCCAATGCCAATCGGATTGTATGTTAATATTGTACAGTCGGATTAAAAAGTGGGAAATTTGCTCAAAGCGAGAACCATCTAATCAGAGACCAGTCGTTTTGATAACATTAAATGAGATAGGTATCTGTAATCCAGCCAATCAGCTCTTGCGACGACACTGAATGTGTCAACTATAGAGTTCGAAAGACATTGTTGTTAAATTTTTCATTCATGTTATAATACTAAAAATACTATGTTCTATCTACCTCGACTATACGAATGTTATTTGTGTGTTAAAATTTTCAAAAAAATCCGGCTATGAACATTAAACAGTTTCGCTCCTATTAACTACCCTTGCGGAAATCGATAAAATTGACTTAAAAAATCAAATAACGTGAATGTAAAAGAATCGTTAAAGATTTTTATATAATCAGACGCCTATAATTACTATTTCTTGTTAAGATTAATGAGTAAACTTATTTATCAACTGTCCATTACGTGAGTTTGACACAATCAAAAGCTTTTCATCGATCAAAAATTCCAAATTTATAACGAAGCTTCAATTTTCAACGGTGTTAGGTGGTATATATTGTGTGTAACTGTACTCCAGTTTCCTGCCCTGATCAGGCGAGGTTGCGTTCAATAACCTTATTCGGACACAGTTGATACATCACGATTAACCGCCAATTCATAGCCGACTTGATCATACGTACCGACTTGAGTGACCGTATCGAGCACTTACTGCGGCTAGTTTACGATAAAATCGGTATTGTTCTTGAACGAAGGGTAGCTATAGGACCAATGATTTTGATACAAGCTAAAGGCAGACGGGTACTTGATTTAATACTCGTAATTATGTTTCAAATAGTTAAGATGGTTTCAGTAAGTAGCATAAAGTTTAAGCTTGCAATTAAATCACTCACGCGTATTATCACGTGTTCAAATACATTTTTTGAAAAATGGCGTCCACAATATCGTGATTTTGCCAATATTTGATATAGAATGGTGAAGTCGCCAATATCAATATGTGATACAAAAGAGATGTATACGGGCACTTTGCAGTGCTGTCGCCTACTTTTTCGTAAACTAAGAATTCTACCCTTACCTTCTTTATACATATTTGAAGTGGCCTGCTTTGTAAAGAAACATACGCATCTATTCAAAACTAAAATGCAGGTCAATAAATTTAACTCTAGGTATCCAAATAAACTGGTGCTACCAAGCGGAAAAAGCTCCTTATATGTATGACAAAAACTGTCCTAGAATGGCGGTAAGAATATATAATATTTTACCAAACGACGTAACAGATTTACCTTTCGCGATATTTAAGAGAAAACTATTTAACTGGCTGTGTGATAGGTGTTTTTATTCCCTTAAGGAATTATATGACTATAAGGTTAATAAAACATATTATTAATTGATTTTTTTTAAATTTTGAATATTTGCATGCCATACGATTGGTGGATTATGAGACGCATTTCTTTTAATATATTATCATTGTAATTACCATTATCCGTGCAAATAAAGACATTTCATTTCATTTCATTTCATTTCAAGTAAATAAACCCTGTAAGGGTTGTAGTACGTCAGAGCCGCGTCTGTTGATCATCACGATGCACTGCTAGAAGGTGAGGGTGACGATTTTGTGTGACGATGGTTCTAGAACGACATGGCGATACATTAGACATTTATTCTGAGGGTTGACAGTGGTGAATTGGCGAAATGCTGATAAGTCTGATAACCTATCAGACTTATCAGCATTTCGCCCACGATACAACAAAACTCTCGCGACCTACGCGGCTTCTGCAGTATGCCTGCCAAGAGTTAAGCATATTCTAAGTTTTTTCACCCCCAGTCCAGCTTGGAAGAATTAAACTTCCTATATAAAATTATGTTATACCCGTAGAAATAAATAAACGGAAAAAATCTCATGTTTATGATTGTACAGAGGTCAGCGCATCATTTTCTCCATTTTCATTGCAAAACCGCTCTTATCACAACAGCACCGAGTGCACGCGTGTGGTAACCTGAGTTGCAGCCGTCCGTACATACTTCCATCATAAGAACTTTAATTTGGACAAGCAATTGATTTGCAGGTGTTACCTTGAATTACATCCGCTGCTCAAGACTGAGATTTAATGAGGATTGTTTATGGATGGGTCTTGAAACAGCTTTTCTTAAAAAGGAAGAATGCTAAAGCGCGAGTTAGAAGGTTATCGATATTAAAGTAAATAATTGCCAGGAAATTAATGACTTCTCGAGGGAAAAATAATAATAAGGAACGCGTGTTCCTTATAAGAAACAATCAAACATGACAGACAAGGTACTTTGTCAGCTGTAAGTTCTATTGAAACAAAATCTACAGATATTTGAGTCATAAAAGTTATTGTGTCCACATTCGAACCACAAGTTTTTGAAAATATGCGAAAGAAACCAAAAACCGAAAAATGCTATCAATAACATTCATTCTACAGAATTTTGTAAAAAAGTAGGTCTTCAAAGATATCCACAAAGTACTTAAGATACTTTCAAGTGCTGTGAAGTGCAGCAATAAAATGGTAAAGAAATATAAGCACAAGATACGATCTGTTTCAGACAAAGGGCTGCCATTCGTCGACTGTTACACAAAGACTAAGCATAATTAAGCGCTTCTTAACTACGATAAAATTTTCCCGCTTTCTTCTTACTTTGTAAACAAAGGTAAAGTTTCTCGTTGGAAACTATCGACGTTCTGACGACGGAGCTACCAAAGTTGTGAACGTTCAAGTACAGTTTGTTAGGAACCTTTTCGGACCTATGTACTTTTCTAAATTCTAGTGTTTGTTTTTTGTTTCTTTTCTATCAGATTGACGGATTGATTGTTATAATTTTTTCCTTACTGTTTGTGTCAATATATTATATTTATCTTTAAGCCCATATTAACCGGCGTAATTCATTATCGTTCGTTAATACAGTTTTTAACTCAAAAATTGCATGATTTACGAGAAGAGCTTTGACGCTTGTGATTCGTATAAGAAGCAAATCAATACTTACACTTTAAGTATTGATTTAAGTCTTAAAGGATTGAAAAAGATTTGACCTTAATAAGAAAGTGTACGATTCCAATTCCAGATTGTTAGAATATGGGCAGTATATTGATGACATAATGATGAATTCAGTTTAGGATGTGTTTATCTTTTCTCTAAAATGTCTAAAGGATGTATTTGACAGAAACTCAGAAATAATGTAGAAGATAACTGCATCCAAAATATGTCTGGTGAATTATTATATTGGAAAAAATCGTAAGTAACTCACAACCTAAAAACTAAAAAATTAACTTGAGTTACGTAAAAAAACACGAACAGTAAACAAAGTAACCAAATAGCTAACGACTGGTTAAACAAGAGATAATGATAACGTTATCAGTGGGATAATAAAAAAATAAATTAGTTTGGTTACGTTCTTTACACCAAACGGAAGCAATGGACGATGAAGAATTCGAGCACTGTAATATCTTAAGTACTACTTAAGCTAAAGTATAAGATAATACAGGATGTAAGGGACAGCTTAGAAAATACTTAAATGGTGGAATGTGCCCATAACTATGATCGACTCCAAGTAATTATTTTTTTCCCGGAAACGGCAAGTTAAGGAGTTTTTGTTAATTACCTACTTTACTGTACTGCGAAACTCACGCGCGGTCGCCCCTCGAGTTTATGTGCTATTCTGATGTACTTAAAGCTATTTTATTGTAAAGTTTCATTAAAATCCATTCCGTAGTTTTTGCGTGAAAGAGTAACTAACAAATACACCCATCCATACATACACAAACTTTCGCGTTTTATAATATTAGGTAAGGGTGATGGTCTGAGGTCAGGGTTTCACTATTTGCTAACCTGTCCCCTACACCTACGATAGTTAGTACAAAAAGTAGCTTCACATTAAACCATTTAATGTTTGTACGAAAATCCGAATGATAAATGTTTAAGAGACAACAATGCGCAAAATGGCTTCAATGATGTCAATAAACAAGGTATTGTTTCGGATTTTCTTCTCAACAATTTTACAATCTGCCATATAAATTTTAATTTTATTACGTACGCATAGAAACCGCAGTCAAACCAGATGTACAGCATTGAACTTAAAAAATATTTGATTATGTCTTAATTATCATGGCCATACCAGCGTCAAAAGTGGTAAGTTCCTTCCTACTCAAATACAAAATACAGAAAAAAAACCTTTATTCCACACACAATATAAACACAGACATAATATAGCAAACATTTAGAAAGGCAGGGTGGAAAGGGTGTGGGCACAGCAAGCTGATTTTAAGCCCAACCTAAGTCACAAAGAGGGAAGTGAACTAAAAACTTGGATAAGTAAGAAATTACACAAATTAATAAATTCCATAAATAAATGACAACATACTTTAGTAATATGTAGGCAGAAGCCTAAACGAGTTTACTTAGCCTACTGATTTTGGGTATAGGTAAGATAATTCTCCAATTCCAAAAGGCCACTTGCAGCAAAAATGGAAAAATCTCCATTTTACTGCAGCTCAAGCAATACGTAAAAAACGCGGTCAAATTTAAAAAAAGTGTCGAAATGATAATGACAGAAATTTTTCAACGTCATCGGAGTGGCTTAACGCGCGATTTTGTCGCGGGCCGTGCTAGCTAAGCTGAACCTGCAGGGCTAAGATAATCGCCACGACATACTATCTCACGCGTTATGTCGTGGTCACGTGACTGTTTCGACCAATGGAATTGCGAGAAAGAGTCACGTGACCATGACATAGCGCGTGAGATAATATGTCGTGGCGATTATCTTAGCCCGGCTGGCTACGAGTATGTCAAAAAACCTAAAGCTAAATATTTAACTCAAACCCATTGAGGTTTTTTGACAAATTCAGATTTAACTTTAATTGATGGTGTGCGAGGCATTAAATCTATACAAATTATAAATTCTATTAAATTAAAATTCAACAATTTGTTGAAGATTTGATTTAGCCACATAATAAATAATAGTACTAACGTAATTTAGCTAGATAAAACATTTTTGTGTTTGGTCTGTATTTTGCTTACGTGCGATTATAGATAATCTTTGAATTTTGTAATGGCACGTGAGTCGAGATTTTCAGCGCAATACACCGAGATGTTTGACCATGATAATTGTATCCGATTTTTTAGTTAGACTGTATAGTAAGTGGCAACACCGGTGTTCAATATACCAGTTGTTCCAAAAGTTTGAGATCCTTATGATAACCATAAAAGTTTGAGATCCTTATACAGGAGACGTATATTAGAAACAGTAGAATTCCAATTCGCATACGAATTTACAAGATTCGCATGCGAATCCGCTAAATCGCTTTCTTTCAAAATTCATTCCGTGAATTCTGCAGCGAGTGGGTCCGACCACTCGTTTTGTATTTTCTACTAGTAGCTCAGTCAAGTTAAATATTATTAGGGGGTCGTGCTTGCAAAAGGTCGGGTCATTCTGAATTTTTTATATGTTGTTAAGACCTATACCAATATTAAAAAAAACCAGATTTGCAATTTCCAAAGTGCTGTGCGAGCGGCGGTGTGACCAAAAAACCATGAAATTTTCGGATTTTTTTCAGTTTTTGCTCAATATCTTAGTGAAGGAATGGTCTGATCAGTATAGTCACTATAAATACTTTTAAAGTATAGTAAATTTGCTACAATTTGAGACCAAGGCGAGCTCTCTACAGCTATTGGTTCCCAAGATACAGTTCTTCGAAAACAGACCGGGACGGTTCTGTTCACCCACGCCTTTACCGGGTGCGATACCACCTCAGTACCGTTTGGCCAAGGAAAGACCAAAATCACCACACTCCTGAGTAAGAATGAACCACTTGCTGAGCAAGTAGAGGTCTTCCTTCGGCCAGACTCCACCCCACAAGCCGTGAAAGAAGCCGGCATCAAGTGCTTTCTGGCTCTATATGGGGGTGACATCGCGAGGGACACTTTGAATTTCCTCAGGTATAAGACATTTGTCACTTCCATGAGCATAGACCTAGCCCGTTTGCCACCGACAGAAGATGCCACAGGTCACCATGCAGCAAGGTGCTACCTCCAAGTGCAGAAGTGGCGGGGAGTCAACTTGAATCCCACTGATTGGGGGTAGAAGATGTCTTCTTAGGGACTCATCCCCATCCCCACCACCATGGATCCCGCACCTCCGCCCTTCTGCGAAAAATTTCCTGTAAATGCAAGAAAGGTTGCTCTGGGAGCTGCTCGTGCAGAAAGGCTGGGCTCCGCTGCTCAGTCCTTTGCCAGTCATGCGGTGGCAAATTGCGCACTAACGTCCCGGAAGTGGAGCTGTAATGCTCGGATGATGAAGATGACCCGAATACAGACTGGGTGCCTCTCCCAGCGTCCATCACTGTCGAAGAGAAACCATCTTCATACGAACCCAAACCTGGGTCATCAAAGATGAAAAGAAAGGCCTAATTTGGCAACCAAAACACATTACCTACATGATTACTCTTCTTAGAGGTACTGTCAGATTATGTTACTTTAGGTAGCTGTTGTTTTAAAACCACTGGGTATACAGATACTAGTTTGATCTCAAATGAAAGCTAATTAAATTTACTACAACTTAACATTTGATGTGGGATGCATATTTTACAAAATAAGTGAACGTTCCGAAAAAAAACACTGCAAAAAAATCATGTTTTCGAAGAACTGTAACTTGGGAACCAATAGCTGTAGAGAGCTCGCCTTGGTCTCAAATTGTAGCAAATTTACTATACTTTAAAAGTATTAATAGTGACTATACTGAACAGACCCTTCCTTCACTAAGATATTGAGCAAAAACTGAAAAAAATCCGAAAATTTCATGGTTTTTTGGTCACACCGCCGCTCGCACAGCACTTTGGAAATTGCAAATCGGGTTTTTTAATATTGGTTTAGGTCTTAACAACATATAAAAAATTCAGAATGACCCGACCTTTTGCAAGCACGGATTTACATCTAGACTGAACTATAGTAGAAAGCGCGCAAAGTGACATTGACAGTTAGACACGTTTTTTTTAAAGTTTCAAAAATACGTCTCCAAATCTATTTCCATTATGATTTTGGTCATCTTGAATCCCAATACCATCGACGGCAAGATTGGTGCAGTGGTAGTGACGCTCTTGATCGACAAGTCGTAGGTTCGATTCCCGGTCGGGGATTCAAGATTAACAAAATCATAATACAAGGTTGTTCTTGGGTCATGGATGTTTGTGTCGTCTGTCTCTGTGGACATTCCAAGGGATCCACGACACAAGGGAAAACCTTAGTGTGGACATTTGAGTGTGTAGCGTTTATTTTTAACCGACTTCATTAATTGTCAAGGCTCGTGATGGCAAATAAATATGGTCTAATGAATGACCTAAGCTTTAATTGCCCTGGGTACCTACCACAATCGCTTAAAAGCATTTCTGTTTAGGATCCAACTTTGAACTGCTTCGAAATTGGAATGTTTTTTAAAATGGTACCATGATGGCGCTGCTTTTGAACTGCTCGGTTGTCTATGGTCCATTTTAAATGTCTACATAAATTGTCGCTGGTCTGCCTTTGAATCGCAACAGCGCCAAAAATGAATCGCTTATAAGCCATCATGGTACGAATAAGCGTTGCAGACTTGTTTAGGTCCTAAATTGGATCGCGCTAAGCGATCATGGTAAGCCTCCTGGTATAATGTTTGTATAGTTAGGAGGTTCCTTCTCCTGTTAATTATAAGACTACTAGCAGAAAAACTAAGGTCGACACGTGAAAAAACCTGTCACGAAGTCATTCCCATAACGACAAGTGAAAGATTCCCATGATTGTGGGCACCATGTCATACAACACCGCCGATCGCTCGTGACTGCCTGACGTGTTCTGATACACGCAGACATCGCGTGGTAATAGTTACTCAATGTTGATGGTCGAATGCGTTTGACTATTGTGACTAAATTTTAGTTGAGTAACAGAGGATATACAGTTTTTTATATTATAAGATGGGTTAACTCTTGATCTCAATCTTGACTATGAGGTCAAAGATGAGGTCGACGATGGAGCGAGTTAACCCAGAAAATGCCTATAAAGGCACTGGTATTCCCACGCACCGACGGAACATAGCAAGCTGTTTGGCGTCGGACTTCGGTAGGAGGGTGGTCGCGAACCAGACGGCCCTTTACAGAGCCTACCACACCGCATGAGACCATAGGACGACACCTCAGATTCAGAAAAAAATGAAGTGTCGTTGCCTGGGATGGATTAATAGGATATACAGTTATTTAGAAGTTCTAATCTTTTTTCGGCTCTTGAATACATTTAGCTAAGGATGGCAAGCTCAACAGGAAGAAGACTATTTTATCGAACTTAACCTGTAGTTTATTCACCTTAAATCACTTTGATGGTTTTATGAATCAAGATGATATGAACTCAAACTAATATTATAAACGCGAAATTTTGGATGTATGGATGTTTATCCCTCTTTCACGCTCAAACGGCTCGACCAATTTTGATAAAAAAATTTATGAAGGTAGCTGACACCCTGGATTAACACACAGGCTACATATTTTTTCCAAATTCCCACGGGAACGAAGTCCGGGCGGAAATCTAGTATTATCATAAGTCATTAGCCCATATACGTCCCCACCGAGGGGCACGGGCCTCCCTTCGAAACACGAAGGGGTTTTAGGCCTTAGTCCATTACGCTGGCCCGATGCTGGTTGGTGGACCGCTCGTCTTTCGAAAATGAATTTTTCTTGGACAGACGGGTTTCATCACGATGTTTTCCTTCACCGTTTAAGCAAGTGACAATTAGGAATCCGTACATAAATCCGAAAATAGTGGTACAGGCCCGCACCAGGATTTGAACACGCGACCCTCCGATCACAAGTCTGGCTCATTACCAACTGGGCTATCACTGCTCACTAATTTTCTTTAATATTGACCATAATATTGGCGTCAAAGATATGCACGGACACGATATCCCACTAAGCGCAGACTTTATAGTCACCTTAAATGCGCTAAAAAAAATGTTTGAAAGCAACAGTGTGTGATTCTTTGTAACGAAGCGAACACGGAAACTATAGGAGGTCGTTACATACATCGTGATTGGTGATCGAAATTAATTCAAGCATCGGAAGTCTGAGCAACTGTGGCAGACTTAATTGCTATAGCGGATACTTCAACTTTGAATTTGGAACACTCAGTCACGGAAACTATTTTGGAACTGGCTGGTTTCAGTTTGATAATTTTCTTTTTTGATGTTGCTATTTTATGGGGTCCCGCACTATCTTTAAATTTAACTTTGAATTTGGAACACTCAGTCACGGAAACTATTTTGGAATTGGCTGGTTTCAGTTTGATAATTTTTCTTTTTTGATGTTGCTATTTTATGGGATCCCGCACTATCATCGTAAAAAAATACTTTGACCGTAAGTTATTATTTATTCTTATGCTTTGACACTGTTAAACGTTTTTTTTTTCAAAGCATTTTGGTTTGTCTTATAGTCAGACTTATTTTGATACTGTTGCAGTGACGGTACCAATCAGGGCCTCTACTCCGTACTAACTACGACCGAAATTTCGAAGCGTCGAATGTCAGTATATCTGTGTCTTACGCTATACAGATGACATTGACAGGTAGTGACAATTATCAGTCGCCCGTCGATCTTAAATAGTACAGAGTAAAGAGAGTTTCGCACACTACTTAAATCAGATTACAGTAGCTTTTTGTTAAACCACTCACTATCGAACTGGTTTTCCCTAAAGTTGTCTTTCTTAAGGCGACTACAGCACCTAAATTACGATTTTATGATGCGTAGATAAGCATGACGCACTGCATTAAATCGAAGAAAAAAATACCACGGTAATATTCAGGACATAAACTAGATGTAGTTTGCTGAAAACATGATTCAGCACTTTTGGTTCGATAGAAAAAGCTCACAAAGTCACCTCTAAATACCCAATATTTGTATCTTTTAAGCTGTAAAAACCATAGTAAAATGCATACAGGAACTTTAATTTGCCATCAAAATGTTCGTGATTGAACACTCTCGATAAGTAGTTAACGCATTTTTCGATTTAAGCTGTCACCTTTCCATAAATCTAATTTTTCTAACTTTCGAACATGTTTTTACGCACGCACGCTTTCATAGTCCGTAAACTTCTTGTATCGACACTGTTCGCACTGCCGGCCCAGGCCTGTTGAGAGACGGAGATGGCAGTATTCCTATGTGTGCTGCCTTTATCGGGTGCTGTAGTCGCCTTAAAAGCCAGTTCGATTAAATAAGATAAAAATCACATACAACATAAAAATGTCATACTGATTGTCAAGTTATCAGATAACATAACACACACTCACAAAAAAAGTAATAACACTGGCAGTCACTAAAACACTGGTTTCAAATCTTCAAAAACAAAAAAGTAAAAAACCAACCACAGGATAAAAAGTCAAGCATGTCACTCCATTGCAATATCATAGTGGCAACTGCGATTGTCCCACGATTTTTGAGAATTTGACGTAGTCACACTATCTCAAATCACGCGTCTCGATCTAGCTTCTCTCAGAGTTGATGACTAACTAAACAACTAAAATAAAATGCAACTCGCCTCGTCGAGATTGGCCGAATGCTCGATTTGGGGTGCAAATTGGTTACGTCAAAAGCTTTCTAGATATTTGAAACATGATAATAATGTTTAACAAATCATTCTGTAATTGGATGATAAATCAAAATGATACCGTCATCAAACGAAGCACGTTTGAAATGGTTTGAATTTAGAATTTAAGAAAAGAAAAATTTTAAATTCTGCGACTTTGTTTCTCGGTTTGACCACTTGTAATTATAAATATATATAGCCAAAATAAATAATTATTCAAATTCTAACAATATGGAACCACAAATTCAAATTAAACAATAAACTAAAGCGGATTACCTGACAATTTCATCAAACATTGGTGTTCTAATTCAGAACGTAGATGCAGTTAGAAATGGAACGCAATTTCCAATTCAGTTAAATTCGAAATTTGAATAGAGCAGTCAGTGATAATACTGGAATTGCTTGATAGTTATTTAAATGGAATGAAGTTGCTTCTAAAGTTCAGGAATCATGATTGTGACTACATCTTTCTTCTTCTTCTTTTCTTCTTCATCTTTCTGGATCTTTGTTTATTCAAAACCGTTTTTAAACCCCGAGAATCAAGACATTTTCGATGTGGTTTTTATTTTTTGGAAACTGACCTAACCGAAATTGTTCTTAGCTTTATAAGTTAAAAGCGATTCGATCCTTTACTGTCATCAGAGACTGAGGCAGGTCATGAGTCTTTCGTCCTGAAGCCTTATAAAGCGGCCGACAACGTGAGCCAAACCGTTTTAAGTTTTAAATAATGTGTAACATTATTCATTATTATTAATAATGTGCAACTTATTCTTTATTACTGTTTATTTTTAAGTCTTGTTTAATTATTTGCAATTAGCTTTTTTTTTTCACTGCATTTTTTTTATTGTAATAGCGCGCATTTTTTTTATTGTAATAGCGTTATTTCTAATTTGGTACCGGCAGAATATCAGTGTCGTAAATACATATTTGTTATGTGCTTATGACAAAATGCTGAGTCGGGGCCATTTCTTTGTGCAATATATTGTAGTGTAGATGAAGGAAATTTACAATTTATGTATTTGATCGAACTTTGCTATAATCATAACTTAAATTGTTACTATAGTGTATTGTTGGCAATGAATAAATTGTTTTCTTTCTTTCTTTCTTCCTAACATGTAAATTAAAGGATAGGACAACTTCCATGCTGGACTGGGAGTGAAAGAAAAACTTAGAATGTGCCAGCTACCTACTCTTCCCAGGTATTCAGTAAAAGTCTGTTTGAGGGATGCAAGGCGATTTTGCTGTATAATGGGCAAATGTATAATGGCCTTTCCAACTCTCACCAATTATGCAACTTGCTCCATAAGATAGCCCTCATAATTTGTGTCAAACGTGGCATCTAGTGGTTCTAGAAACACTGATGCTCTGCCTACCCCTTTAGGGATTATGGGCGTGAGCGTATGTATGTTTGTAAAGCATAGGTATCATTTTAACAGCATTTTATTATGTCAAAATTGAATTTGTTCCACCCGCATCCAGTGGCTTTAGTTTCGGCTTCGGTATTTATACAGTTACAAATGTACTTCCATTAACAGGTCAAAAAAGACAAGTCATCCTCTCATTAAGAGAGTGAAATCAACAAATCATCAAACACCCAACAAGTCTTCAAAAGGTCAACGTCTCTACTTTCAACGTGCGTATATTTCGTAACTGGTTAATTTTTTTACTTAATCGCTCCTGGGAATTTCCCACACATTTGCCATTGTGGATTTTAGTTTTTAGGGTTATGTAACGTTAAGTAATATGGCATCATGCTTTTTAAATGAGTACCTACTGGGCCCCGATTCTGTAACTTCAGTTGTGAGTCGAAGGAATGGTCGCCATTTTATCCGTCCAGGTGGCGAAATCGAGAACTATCCAAATGACGGGTGGCGCCACCGCCAACTGAATTTTCAGTTGCTAGGTAGTTTGCAATTCTAAGTTTGGTTGGCGGTGGCGCTGCTGGCGGATTGGTTGTCAGCAAGTATATGAAAATTAAATAGTTCTCAATTTCGCCACCTGAACAGATAAAATGGCCTCCATTCCATCGAAACACAAATTAAGTTACAGAATCGGGGCCTGGGTATCTATTTACGATAATACAGGGTGTTGTGTGCGTGAATTCTGATCTTTTTCCGGGCATTGCTGAGATCATTTGCTGCCTCTTCACCCTGGCGGTGCCAAGGTCTAACGAGTCACAGTTATGGTGGTATGATTTTTTTATTACTTTCTTACTTCGCTGACTCAACGACCCAAAGTGGATCTTGACCTCCGACATTTCAATTAAGTACTTACCTATATATTTTTTTATACTTTTTAAAATGTGGATTTTGGAGTGAATATAGGAGTGGAGTATATTCACTCTTACTTAACCCACAGAATAAATAATAGTACTAACTTAACCGCAAAAATCATGAAACTTACGTCGTTAAATGCACTTAGTGGATAAATGTATGTTGTATTTTTCTTGTTTCACCTATTATTTATAAAAACAAATACGTAACTCTTTCACAGACACGTGCCATTTTAACTATTATGTTTTTTTACAGGATTTGAATCTTTATAAATGCCCTGCAATTTGCTGGTATTATGTAATTCATCACTGTTTGCCATCTTATTGTTAGCCCTAATTATAGCTGTCTGTACAAGTTTTACAGCATAGATCGGATGAGTACATTTTCTAGAATTTTTATGAAATGAAGCTTTAACTACCATGATATCGATTACCTCATCTATTTCTACTGTCATGGTTTTATTATTATTTGTGTTTATTACTATTTGAGTACGTTTGAGTTTTATTTTTGTTATCTATCTTCTATATTGTCTTCCTACCATGTCATGTCTCATTCGCTACTGTTAATTATGATTTTGTCAAAAGATTTTGTTTAATTATGTTTTTTTTTTCTCTTATCATGAACTAGCTGATGCCCGCAACTTCGTCTGCGTGTTGTATGTATTTTTATAGACCGAGTTTGTACTTTGACACCACTACAGATACATGAATTGCCGTTTTTTATTGAAGCAACTATTTCGTTCATATTTTCGTTATATGAACGAATAGCAACTATTTCGTTCATATAAGGAAAAGCAATTTCTAAAAATATTTTTTAATTCAAAACTTGGCTAACTATGTCATATAAGGTTGATACTTAATACATTACTTTGGATCTGAAAACAAAGGTCAAACATAGTTGTTTCCTCTATCGCTTATATTTTCTATACCATTGTTACTGCTTTTGATAGATTAAGGTCCGTATTATAGAACGCGACTCAGACTCTGATCTATACTTAAGTAGCAGTCGTTTTTGATTTTTTGATACTGAGAGAGATAGACAATCAACACTTAACATGAGTCAGTGGTGCCTGTAAAACATCTTGTTGTCTTAACAATACCACAAAAAGTGGTTAATTAATAATATTATATTTCGCGTTACTGTGAAAAACGTAAGGATTTTGTACTTGTAAAAAATCAATTTTGATAAAATAAAAAATATGTGGAATAAAAAATTTACGAAAATTGTATGTTGAAAGACCTATTACTAAGGTAAGTACAATAAATGGCACACGAATTCCTTAGTGCTAATTACGGACTTATTTTTGATTTTCAGTGGAATAGAAGTTTCTAAAACAGGTCACCTATATCAGTATCTAAGACAACCCCCGTGCATTTGAGATTTCAGCTAGTACGCTGCTTTTATTGTGCTTTGCGATAATTGTGTAAAAATGATTCAATAAAAAATTAAATTTAAGATAGAAATGACTAAGCTTTTTCCTTCAATGGACATTTGTAGAAATAAGCAAAGGTGTCAGTGCTTGAACCAAACTAAGAAACTTATTAGAATAGTAATATTATAATATTTATCCATGGCTTATATACGCAATGCTACGCTTGATGTAAACTAAAATCAAAAAATCAATAAATAGCCCTTATTTCATGTCAGAACATCAAAGCCATAGATCAAACCTATATAGACCATATTCATAGTGGTTTTAATAAAACAAATGTCAATTGTCAGTTTCTATTGAGTTTCCCGCCTTTAAAAATAAGAAATGCATTGAAAACACCGGCTGTACGGCTAAAGATTCCTTTGCTTACAAATAAAAATAAGCCGTTTTATTGTTTTCAAAAAGTCTAGAAAAAGTGATATCCTGAAGATTGAATAATGTCATTTAGTTAGGGCCGAATTAAGATTTGAAGACTAAATACTTAATCAACTTCGTTCCTATTAACACTGTATTAAGTATTTAGTTTTGGTTCGTTAAAAAAGTGCAGAATAGCCGAACTATTAATGGGGAAGCTGACAAAAGTTTCGATATTTTAGATATTATACGCCTATAATCCTCGTTGGGGTAACATAAGTCACATAACTTTACATGTCATGAAAATTTAAAAAATGGCATATTGTTTATGAGTAAATACGTTGTCTAAATTTTGCAATGCACGGACGGCCCCAACTCAGGTTACCACACGCGTGCACTCTGTGCTGTTGTGATAAGAGCGGTTTTGCAATGAAAATGGAGTAACCTGATGCGCTGGCCTCTGTACCAACAATGCAATGTATTTGGTTGGCAGCTGGCACATTCCAAATTTTTTGTTCAGTGCCAGTTCAGCACAGAAGTTTTTGTTTTATTGCACTTTTTTCTGCTTTTTGCTTTTTGTATGAAAATTGTGGAATTAGCGCAATTTTTTTTTTCATTTTAGTCACGTTTTCACAAATTTCAAGAAAAATTAAATTCATTGATAAAAATTGAAAATTCATGTTTAGCACTTGCTCATCTGAAAATTATATCACTCCGTGTATCTCGAGTATGGTATTATAGCTTCTCAAACAGACCTCTTTTGTATGAAAAATCATGCAATATCCCTAGACAGTGTTGATGTGTATATTTTTCTATGTTTGGCGTAAATAATAGAAAGAACTTGAGAAACATTGTAAGTGCCTATTCCATTTAAGGGTTGCCCTTGATTTTGATGGGATTCCATCAGATCCTGACTTGGTGACAATAAGACCACTTCTGGAGTATACTCTTTCGAACAAAAAAAAAAGAACTTTGAAAATCGGTCCAAATGGCGGAAAATCGGTGAACATACATAAAATAAAGATATACAATGGTTTAAGATTTCGTAGTCTTCCTTTCATTTAATTTACCAAGTTTGTTAGAAAGATTTCATCCTTATAATTGACCCTAACGATCGACTCAATAAAAGTACAGGGTATTCTTACAGATTTTAGTCGGTTCGATTCCCGGTTGGGGCAAGCAAATTTTCGAAAATTCTTGAATGCAGTTTTCTTTCTTTTCAAAAATTATGGAATGTTTTCTTTGAGTACAATTTTCTATCTACAGTATTAAGAGTACTTTCCCTTCAGGTGGCATTACAAAATTCCACCCTGTATACAGTCGAACATAAAACCTCCTCCTTTTTGGAAGTCGGTTAAAAAGTAATTCAAGTGATACAGTGTATCTGCTCCGATCCAGCGGCAGTGCTTCTCGCCGCCATAGTTCTTCGTAAACAAAACACTATCGGCTTACGGAGAATGAGAGAAGTAAAGAAATATAAATTGAAGACATAGCTAAGAAATACATATATTGAAGACCTGGCTGTATGGATGCAGATTCCTTTGCCTTTCTCGAAAGAGATAAATTTAAAAAACAACATGTCCTTGCTTTTAGCCCATGTATATGTCAAAAATACGTTGATCTCTATGGTATGAGTAAAATGTTCTGAAAAACACCTAGCTTTGAATTTTTTCAGGGGTTTTTGTTGTTGGTTTTATATTTACTGGCTAAATTTCGAGATTTTATGTAGCCTAAATGTTGACCGGGGATATAAAGTACCCCTATGCAAAATTTCATTTAAATCGGTCCAACAGTTACGGAGATTAGCCCGTGCAAACAGACAAACAGACAAACAGACAAACAGACAAACAGAGAAACAAAAAAATCTAAAAAAATCGGGATTTGTTTTATTTCTCTTCTTACATCCCCATGACTCGGTTTTTAGCATTTTTTTTCTATGTACAGAAATTCGACCTCTACAGTTTTATTATATGTATAGATAATGTTCAAATGTTGCTCGTTTGTCACCATCCGAGTTCGAACTAGGCTCAAAGGTTATCCCGCGATACAGCCTAGTGCGGGGACCCAGCAATTCACTACTGTAATAATATTTAAGCAAATAAAGATTTTTGTATATTTTTTTGTATTATAAGCTTTGTAAATCACGACTTTTTGAGGGGCGTTACGAGTTTAACGTTTGTATCTGTGTGTCTGTCTGTGGCATCGTAGCACTTAAACGAATGGACCAATTTCACTGCGGTTTTTTTTGTTTGTTAGCTGACGTCATTGAGATGGTTCTTAGCTTCACTTGATCAAAATTGGTCCAACTATTTAAGAGTGGGTTAAGAATTCTCTTCAACCTAAATCAATATTTTTATTTAATTTATAATTCCTATATTTAAAAAATAATATCTTAAACCATAAGCTTATAAGCGACTAGTATCTGCTCGGGACTTCATTCCCGTGGGAATTCAGGAAAGTTATGTAGCCTATGTTACTCGGGGAAAATGTAGCATTATAAAACGTAAATAAGGAGGAAAAACATTTTTTTTCAAAAACTTTCAGATTTTGATACCCCTTTTTAACGTCTTAAAGGATAAATTTTGTAAAACGCAGAAATATTTGTGTCACTATTGGAGAATACTATTACCAAGTTTCAAGTCAATTGGACGATGTCAGGGAGTGGAATTCCCTGCCGGCGTCTGTATTTCCGAGTTCATACAACCCAAATATCTTTAAAGTGCGAGTGAATAGGCTTCTTCTGGGTGAGCTTGCTACATCCTCGACCACATCTTTGCCCTAAGCTAGATTGTGGTCAAGAGCGAACCCATTTTTAATTTAAAAAAAAGAAAATTTTTTTCAATACAAATATTTTGATTTATTTTCATGCTTCAGACCTTCGATCAAGCTTCAGACGATCTAGCTTAAAAATGTTTTATGAAACGATATAAAACAAAAAAATACGGGTGTGTTAAATTTTCATAAAGTTAACGTACAAAAAATTTGCGTACTGATTAAAAAATAACGTGGTATATATGTGGATTCTCAACACACCTCGTGCCTCAGATTTGGCTTAGCAATAAGCGTCAATAAAACATGGGCTAGAAAGAAGAAAGGATTCTGCATATCTGTATCTTTTTCTATATGTTATGTTTTCGTAAAAATAACAAGTCTGGTAAAATATTCATATCTTCTTCCTTAAATTCTCTGGATCTAAGGCTTTTGGTATCATTAGAAAAGTAATTACTTATGTATAAGTAAACATTTCCTTTAATTTTATCAGCGATCTCACATTCATATTCATATCTTCGGAATTCGTTATTTGCATATGAAATGCTTGTTACTTAATGTGATCTCATTTACTTGGTATTTTCCTTTGAAAGTTAAGCAATGACAATATATTTCATTGTTTTCAGTTAACTATTGTCTTATTCGTCATTTCTATTTATTTATATTAGTATTATTTATGTTGTTACTAGCTTTCCGCCCGCGGCTCCGCCCGCGTGGACTACAGGTTATATCGTGCTCAACTGTGGGGTAAAATGTAGCCTTTGTCCTTTCCCAGGCTTTGATCTAACTTTGTATCCCCAATTTCATCAAAATCGGTTCAGTAGTTTAGGCGTGAAAGACGGACAGACAGACAGAGTTACTTTCACATTTATAATATTAGTAAGGAAGTAAGGATTAAGATATTATAACCTTAGTTTTTAATCCCAGACAAAAAAGAGGAGTATTATAAGATTGACGTGTTTCTGTTTGTCTATCAATGACATCATAGCTCCTAACGGATGGACCGATTTTGATAGTGTTTTGTTTGAAAGTTATGAAGTTGTGAGCTATTAATTTCGGGGACGATACGAAATGTATAGTTTTATAGAGTTGTAAAGTTTGCCTGCCACATGTACGTCAGTAAGTAAAGTAAACAATACCTATCCAATCTTTCATAACATCTCACTAAAAAGGCTGCATTTAGTGGAAAATTTGTGGTTGCTCATGCGTTAAAGCGAAAATACATTTTAAAAACACATTTTGATGTGGTTTTTTTTCGTTGAAAGCTGACGTAATCGAGATGGTTTAAGGCGACTACAGCACCTAAATTACGATTTTATGATGCGTAGATAAGCATGACGCACTGCATTAAATCGAAGAAAAAAATACTACGGTAATATTCAGGACATAAACTAGATAAGTAGTTTGCTGGAAACATGATTCAGCACTTTTGGTTCGATAGAAAAAACTCACAAAGTCACCTCTAAATATAAATATTGTGTATATTTTAAGCTGTAAAAACGATAGTAAAATGCACACAGGAACTTGAATTTGCTATCAAAATGTTCGTGATTGAACACTTTCGATAAGTAGTTATCTCATTTTTCGATTTAAGCTGTTACCTTTCCATAAATCTGATTTTCCTAACTTTCGAACATGTTTTTACGCACGCACGCTTTTATAGTCCGTAAACTTCGTGTATCGACACTGTTCGCACTGCCGGCCCAGGCCTGTTGAGAGACGGAGATGGCACTATTCCTATGTGTGCTGCCTTTATCGGGTGCTGTAGTCGCCTTAAGATATTTGATCAAAATTGGTTCAGAATTTGTAAAGTCTTCCACTGTTTGTAAAATTTTAATTTAAAAGGAAAGCTGCGAACAATTTTATACTTGACTAGCATCCCGCTCGGGACTTCGATCCCGTGGGAATTCGGGAAAATTATGTAGCCTATGTTACTCAGGGATAATGTTGAATCCTAATGGTGAAAGAGTTTTTTAAATCGGTTCAGTAGTTTTTAAATTTATTCGTTGGTTCACATACAAAAATAAAAATCTTTCCTCTTTATAATATTAGAATAGAAGTATAGGTATAGATAAGGTTCTTTGTAATAGCTTCTCGTCTGAGGAGTTAATTATCTTACATAGTTGGACACTTAGAGCAAAGTTAAAGTTTAGTTGGTCTGTCAGGGCAAAGGCCACTTTGTGGATCGAGGAAAATTCTAGATAGTTTTAGGTACCTACTTGGAAACTTTGACATACTATATTTACTAAGATATAAGAATAGACAGATAGATATCATTCTGACTGATTTTACAATGTAATGTTCTTCAGGTAACTACACAAATTGTTTTATGTTTTTTTAAATAATAAACTATTTTTTTTCCATAAAAACCCAATTACACTGTAAAACACAAAAACCAGAAATGTACAACGCGTTTTTGTTCTTATATAATTTAAGATATAGTTAAAGTGTTTATTCAGTCATTCTGATTTATTCAGTCATTATTTTTGTCATGTTATTTATTTATTTACCGTAAAACAAGGGTTGTTAATGCCTGCAATAAAGAAATTTTAATATAAAGTAAGTAAATAACGAAAACTCCTTAACTAAATAGTAACTTGCAGCAGCTCTAGCACGATAACGACAAACTCGCGTTCGGCTCTCGCTGAAACTTCACTTTGATTGCGTGAGGGTCCCGCGCAAAGGCTTGCTCGCCCTATGGCGTTGTCAATGTTGACATTTTGACATAGGACCGCGGTGTTGTCGCGGCGCTGTCACTATTGTACTCGGTCTGCTGCCGATGATAGTAATGGGTAGATTCCACTGTTAAAGTATTTTCCAAGCTGGGGTCGTGGGTTCAAGTCCCATTCGCGTCGAACATTCTTTTATCCCTAAAAATTATTTGTACGTAAATAAAAGTGTTTCTACGAGATGTACTTTGGGGAGTGTGCTCAGGAGCTGCACGAGCTCATCCTTTCTTCTATCGGACATCCAGACGCACTGCGGGGTACCACCCTTACCTTGTCGAAATTCCACGAATCCGTACTGAGCGCTTCTGTTTATCTTTTATATTGCGCACCGCTAAGGAATGGAATTCTCTGCCTGCGTCTGTATTTCCGGGCTCATATAACCCGAGTCTCTTTAAAGTTCGAGTGAATTCTGGGTGAGCTTGCTACATCTTCGACTACATCTTCGCCCCTGGGATAGATTGTGGTCAAGAGCAAACCCATTCGTTATAAAAAAAAAGTTTCTTAAGGCGACTACAGCACCCGTTAAAGGCAGCACACATAGGAATAGTGCCATCTCCGTCACTCAATAGGCCTGGGCCGGCAGTGCGAACAGTGTCGATATACGAAGTTTATGGACTATGAAAGCGTGCGTGCGTAAAAACATGTTCGAAAGTTAGAAAAATGAGATTTATGGAAAGGTTACAGCTTAAATCTAAAAATGCGTTAACTACTTATCGAGAGTGTTCAATCACGAACATTTTGATAGCAAATTCAAGTTCCTGTGTGCATTTTACTATCGTTTTTACAGCTTAAAAGATACACAATATTGGGTATTTAGAGGTGACTTTGTGAGCTTTTTCTATCGAACCAAAAATGCTGAACCATGTTTTCAGCAAACTACTTATCTAGTTTATGTCCTGAATATTACCGTAGTATTTTTTTCTTCGATTTAATGCAGTGCGTCATGCTTATCTACGCATCATGAAATCGTAATTTAGGTGCTGTAGTCGCCTTAAACAAAGCACGGGAATCACCTATTTAGCTAACGTCACGAAAGGCTACTAGTAGCAAGAACAATGGCACTCGTTTGTTCATATTTATTCTCACGATATTTAGAAGAGAAAATGCAGATTTTCACAGCTTAAATTGCTTAAAAAGATAGACAGTTTTGTTCCGATACGGTTCTTATTAGGCGTGGCAACCCTACGTTGTCGTAAGGCCATCTCGTGACGTTTTTAAGGGCCTTCACTAATGTCATTATTTATGGTTTAGATTTGTCTACAGTTTATTGGATTGTCAGCGTAGTTCTGTGACGTTTTATTGTGCACTAGCGACTTCATTCCCGTTTTTTTTTGCTAGAAACCTTCTCAGACGTATGAAGAATAAGTCATTGCCGGAGTGCACAGATGACAAATATTGATTTTTATTTTATAGACTATTGGGACTTTTTTATAGGTAGATGTTATTTACAGATATTGACGTTTCTCAGGCAATGCTTAATTTGGTAAATCTCAATCCTTATTAATATTATAAATGCGAAAGTAACTCTGTCTGTCTGTCTGTCCGTCTTTCACGCCTAAACTACTGAACCGATTTTGATGAAATTTGGCACAGAGATAGATTAGAGCCTGGGAAAGGACATAGGCTACATTTTATCCAACAGTTGGGCACGATATAACCTGTAGTCCACGCGGGCGGAGCCGCGGGCGGAAAGCTAGTATTTTTTATAAAGCGACAACATTTTTAATTTCATATTTCGACCTATGTTCCATGGGGAAAGTTGTTCAGTTCGGGTATGGGTCGTGGTCTACCTGCTTCGTTCACCTAGGTGGACCACGTGCACTATTTTGTTGCCGGTAGTCCAACCCTGTCCACATGGGTTTAGTGCGCTGATTCACATCCATCTTTAATGTCACTTTAACTTTAATGTCACCCAACTATCACACCTTGATACTCGATGATTTTAAGTGATCATATGTTCTAGACTTTGGGCCTTTTTATAATTCGAAAGCCTTCTCAAACGTTAACTGCCACTTCACATGTCACATTTAACAATTGTGACATATTTAGATAATAGTTATTTATTCAATTAATTGTTTAATTTATTGATATTTCCCTTACACACCGCACCTCACCATCACACACTAGCTAGACATCACACATAACCAACCATAATACGCACAACGCCTTATTATTTCTACACCCCGCGTTCCACTCACAGGCGAGGGCTGAAAATCAGTGTTGCCAGTCTGAAATATAGACTGACAAAAATCGCTGAGCCCAGGCCTTTTTACTCACTGCAGCATCCATACGCAAATTAATCTGTTTATATTGTATGTATTTCTGTTTATTTTAAATGTGTGTTTTTTATGTCATTTGTGATCGTCTAAATATTCGTATCTGTGTGCTGCATAGTAAAATAAACGTTTTATTATTATTATTATTAAGATGGCACGGCAAAATTGTATTACCTAACCATTGCCTTCTATGTACTAGTGATACTAGAAACTGGGAACATAGGGGGCAATGGTAATACGAATTCTGCCTTGTCGTGCCGTGCTGTTCGAATTATAAAAAGGCCCAGTGGGTAGGGTTTCCTGAGTTTTGATATGGCATAATGGCATATCATGCCATATCAAAACTCACTTATTTTAGGGAGGTTTTAAGGGTAAATAAAATAAATAAACGCTACACACTCAAAGGCCCACACTAAGGTTTTCCCTTGTGTCGTGGGTCCCTTGGAACACACATAAAGACAAACACAAACACCCATGGCCCGAAAACAAACATCTGCTTTTTACACAAATGTTTGCTCCGACTGGGGATCGAACCCAGGACCCGCCGATCAAGAGGCAGCGTCACTACCACTCGACCAAACCGGCCGTCGGTATTGTTTAAATTATTCCTCAACTACTGTAATTTGTAAACACATCAATGCATGTTTTATGTGTAAACAGAATCAAAACAGTTTTTTTTGCCAGCCCGTATACGTCCCCACCGAGCGGCACGGGCCTCCCTCCAAAACACGAAGGGGATTCAGGCCATAATCCACCATGCTGGCCCAATGCGGGTTGGTGGACCGCTCGTCTTTCGAAAACAAATTTTCCTTCACATCCATCCTTATTAAAACAGATTATATTTGTCATTAAAATTAAACTGAGCAATTTACGTGAATGCGATAGATAACTTACGATGGCAGTGGAAGAAAACCGTAGGAAAAACCTTGGGAACTGTCAGTTAGTATTAACTTTTGTTTCCACTGAACACAATACATATTACCGACTGGGTTCCTAGAATTAGAAAGTGAAAATGGTTGAAGCTAGCAATCACATGACGTCATTGTTAGGTTGTTAAAAGTCAGATAGTAAACAAGATTTGGACTCGATTTTTATTAGGATTTTCGTTAAACGTTACTTATTTAGAAACGTAAAAAAATACTGTTTTTAGATTTGACGATTTAGGACTTATCTATTTTATTCTGATTTCATATGGTATACTAGCTTTCCTAGGTTTCCTAGGTATACTAGGTAAATGCTTGTTACTTAATGTGATCTCATTTACTTGGTATTTTCCTTTGAAAGTTAAGCAATGACGATATATTTTATTGTTTTCAGTTAACTATTGTCTTATTTGTCATTTCTATTTATTTATATTAGTATTATTTATGTTGTTACTAGCTTTCCGCCCGCAGCTCCGCCCGCGTGGACTACAGGTTATATCGTGCCCAACTGTGGGATAAAATGTAGCTTATGACCTTTCCCATGCTCTAATCTATCTCTGTACTAAATTTCATCAAAAATCGGTTCAGTAGTTTAGGCGCGAAAGACACAGATAGACAGATTTACTTTCGCATTTATAATATTGTAGTATGGATTAAATCAGAATATTTTTTTCAGAATACTGGGAGAGAAAATGGAGTAAAGTCACTTCATTTTAATTCTGCTAAGAAATCTTAATATATATACATTTCTTCTGAGCGTGTGTATGTCACTGAACTGCTCCTAAACGGCTGGACCAATTTTATTGAAATTTTTTGTGTGTTCAAGTGGATTTGAGAATGGTTTAGATTCACGACAAAAAAAAGAAAATCCACCGGGAACGAATTTGCAGGCGGACAGCTAGTTAATTATAATTTCTTAATGTCAATTCAATAAAATTATTTGAAAAATTGCGCCCACAGTTGTGATTTTGCCAGTTTCAGAGTATTTTAATTAAAATATAGAATGGCGACATCGCCAATATCAAGTATAGCTTTCCGCCCGCGTGGACTATAGGTTATATCGTGCCGAACTGTGGGATGAAAAGTAGCCTATGTCCTTTCTCAGGCTCTAATCTATCTCTGTACCAAATTTCATTAAAATCGGTTCAGTAGTTTAAGCATGAAAGACGTACAGACAGAGAGAGTCTTGAATCTTAGACAGAGTTACTTTCGCATTTATAATATTAGTAAGGATAGAAACAAACTTGTACGGGTTATAGGTTATAATAAGCAACGTTAACTGATAAATACATATTTGTCAGGATTGAAGTCTGTTTTAGCGTTGTTGATTATAAAAAAATAATTTATAAAGGTTTATATGATGTCTACTGTACAGTTACAATTACGTTCTAATCTAATCAACTTTTTTAAAGTTACGAAAACAAAATAAGACAAAAGTGGTTACGAAACAAGTGGTAAACATATCGTGCAGTTGGGTAACGTCTGAATTTTTATCGACACGTGAAAAGGTAATCTTTGTACAATGTATTAACCATAACCGCAAGTTATAACGTAACGTTAACTAACGATGTATCGTAAGTAGGCACTTGAGTTTTCATAAGTTTGTGTGGTCATCTTTTTTGTATAAAATGAAGTCAAATAAAAGCTATAAAAACCACATGCATCCTTATTCACGGATAGAGGTTGCATTATGTATGTGTTTCAAGACGTTACGTTGCAAAAAAATTAGGAATGGCGTTTTTATTAAACAAAAATAAAACTGGGGACAAAAATTAATTTAGAATAGTGTAAAAAAGTTCGGTTTTTTAGCCTTTGTAAGGAGACGTTGTATTCTAAATGCACTTTTTTACCCCCGAACGCAAAAAGAAGGGTGTTATATCTGTCTGTGGTATCATAGCTCCTAACGGAGGGACCGATTTTGATTTGTTTTTTTTGTTTGAAAGCTGACGCTCAGACGGTTTTAAGTTATATTTTATTAAAATTGGTTCAGCCGTTTAAAAGTTATGAACTATGAATTTCGGAAGAAGATACAATAATTTTATTGAGTTATAATTATAAAGTTTGCCTTCCAAATGTAAGTACACAGTAAGTAAAGTAAACAATACCTATCCAATCTTTCATAACATCCCACTAAAAAAAGGCTGCATTTAGTGGTAAATTTGTGGTTGCTCATGCGTTAAAGCGAAAATACATTTTCGTACAGGATTATCGAGTTTTTTCCACAGGAAAGATTTATAGACTTATATGATAATCTGCAATTACGTTTGTAATTAGGAATCCGATGCAATTAACTGGTCCATTTCTTGCTAGCAATCCGTCCGGTGTAATAACACTAAATTCTAGCCAGGGCCCTTATTTGTATATGACATAGAGTTCAAATTTGAGCACAGTTGAGACTTAATTCATTGAATACCTTGTAAGTATGCTTATTTCTGCTGTCATGCCTTTTTCGGCTATTAATAAGGAAGGTTAGGTAACAATATACGCTTGTCAATCACAAGCGTAGTACGCCAGGCTCAAACCATTGAACTTATAGCTGAAAAATAACGCTACACACTCAAAGGCCCACGCACTAACACATTCTTTTAGGAACTACAAAGCAACAGACAGATACACAAGATACACACGACAAACTTATAACACCCCTCTTGTTTGTCGAGGGTTCAAAAGAGGTTCATATTACTACAAGTTCAACTGATTAGGAGGGTTGACCGCTGGAAAATGCACTTAATGAGCCTTCTTATCTTTTGACAACTTTAACATTACAAGTTGTATGTTTACTATCTGTTAGTTTATCTGGTCAAGTACTTTTCTTTTACACTAAGGTTTTCCCTTGGTCCTTTGGAACACGTACAAAAACGGACACGACCCCCAAACCGTGCGTTCCTGGTGGTTACACTGTTTGTTACACCAGTGTAACCACGAGGAAGACCCTATAACTATAATCTGCCTGTTTTTTTGCCGTGTGGCGATCGGTTGATAATAACACCACCCCATCTCTTTCTGTGGGTGTCGTAAGAGGCGACTAAGGAAACACAAATGAGACCTGCCTCCTAGTAATCCGTCCTAGGCAACGACACTTCATTTTTTTCTGAATCTGAGGCGGCGTCTTATGGTCTTATGCGGTGTGGTAGGCTCTGTAAAGGGCCGTCTGGTTCGCGACCACCCAAACAGCTTGCTGTGTTCCGTCGGTGCGTGGGTGTACCAGTGCCTTTATATGCATTTTCTGGGCTAACTCGCTCCATCGTCGACCTCATCTTTGACCTTTATGGTCAAGATTGAGGTCAAGAGTTAACCCATCTTATAATAAATAAAAAAAACACAAAGATTTAAAAAGAGTTTCCGTGCTTCGGAGGTTAAGTTTAAGCTGTTGGTCCCGGCTGTTGTCGATTGACTACAGTCGTTAAAACCAAGTCAGAGGCCATTGCGTGGTTTGAAAATTCTGACACCAGGGCTACCCAAGTTCGCCACACACTCGATAAGAAGAAGAAACAAAGCTTTGCGTCCCAAGGTACCCCACGATACAAAAAAAACCTTAGTGTGAGCCTTTAAGGCGACTACAGCACCTAAATTACGATTTTATGATGCGTAGATAAGCATGACGCACTGCATTAAATCGAAGAAAAAAAATACTACAGTAATATTCAGGACATAAACTAAATAAGTAGTTTGCTGAAATGAAAACATGATTCAGCACTTTTGGTTCGATAGAAAAAGCTCACAAAGTCACCTCTAAATACCCAATATTTATATCTTTTAAGCTGAAAAAACGATAGTAAAATGCATACAGGAACTTGAATTTGCTATCAAAATGTTCGTGATTGAAAACTCTCGATAAGTAGTTAACGCATTTTTCGATTTAAGCTGTCACCTTTCCATAAATCTCATTTTTCTAACTTTCGAACATGTTTTTACGCCCGCACGCTTTCATAGTCCGTAAACTTCGTGTATCGACACTGTTCGCACTGCCGGCCCAGGCCTGTTGAGAGACGAAGATGGCACTATTCCTATGTGTGCTGCCTTTATTGGGTGCTGTAGTCGCCTTAAGTATATGTGGCGTTATTTTTTATTCTCCCCAAGCGTTCATTAGCCCGAATGAGTCGGGTATTAAACATTAATCCTTCTTTCTCGACCGTTGTCACGCCCGTCATCGACTGACGTGACTTTTCTCACAGAAACAATTGAAAACCGGGAAGCGGCATGGACGACTTTTTGTTCCAGGAAAAAATACGATTTATTCCCGTAACATTTTTTTATTGTTTCTTGGGGAAAGTTGTTCAGTTTCATATATTCATATCCTTAATTTTCTCTAATTTAAAGTCTCTGCTGTGCCCCTCGGTTGGGAAGTATATAGGTTGATAAGTATATAAATAAAACGGGAAAGTGCGAGTCGGACTCGCAAACGAAGGGTCCGTACCATTATCTATAAAACCGGCCAAGTGCAAGTCGGACTCCATAAAAACCGTTATCTCTATAAAAACGTTAAAAAATCACGTTTGTTGTATGGGAGCCCCCTTAATTATTTAATTTATTCAACTTTTTAGTATTTGTAATTATAGCAGCAACCGAAATAAATCATCTGTAAAAATTTCAACTGTCTTACTAACACGGTTCATGAGATACAGCCTCGGACAGACTTATCTACAAAACCGAGCAAAAAATCCTGTTTTTTGTATAGGAGCCCCCTTAAATATTTATTTTATTCTGATTTTTAGTATTTGTTGTATAGGACCAATAGAAATAATACATCTATGAAAATTTCAACTGTCTAATTACCATGGTTCATGAGATACAGCCTCGGACAGACTTTCTATAAAAACGTTTTTTGTATGGGAGCCGAGAGCCCCCTTAAATATTTATTTTATTCTGGTTTTTAGTATTTTTTGTTATAGGTCACATAGAAATACATCATCTGCGAAAATTTCAATTGTCTAACTATCACGATTCATGAGATACAGCCTGGTGACAGACGGACGGACAGCGGAGCCTTAGTTATAGTGTCCCGTTTTTTCCCTTTGGGTACGGAACCCTAAAAAAATTAAAGTAGCATCAAGTGCCCCGCGACAGGGAAATAGGCGTGAGTGTCTGTGTGTGTAACTGGACGTGAAAGACTCAAAATCGAAGAGAATGGAGTACAATTAACAGCACATCAGATTATCACAAACTGTCAAACCCCAATGGATAGTGAACTCTAATGTTTGGAGATAAAATTGAAAATCGATTGAAGAAAGACAGTTTTGAATAGCATGATGTGCTGCTGACCCTGTCCTAAAGAGACCTATACTCAGCATTGGGTGGCCTAGGTCTAAGAGGAAGAAGAATGTGTCAGGTTATATACACATCAACACGGTCTAGGGATATTGCACGATTATTCATACAAAAGTGGTCTGTTTGAGAAGCTACAAAAGCATACTCGAGATACATGGTGTGCTATAATTTTGAGACGAGCAAGTTCTAAACCTGAATTTTCAATTCTCATCAGTTAATTTTGTTTTACTTAAAATTTGAGAAAACGTGACGAAAACGAAAAAAAAATTGCGTAAATTCGACTATTTTCATACAAAAAGCAGGCAAAAAGTGCATTTTTGTTTTCGTTTCCAACACGTTTTCACAAATTTCAAGAAAAACAAAGTAAATTGATTAGAATTTAAAATTCAGGTTTAGCACTTGCTTGTTTGAAAATTATAGCCCTCCATGTATCTCGAGTATGCTTTTATAGCTTCTCAAACATACCTCTTTTGTATGAAAAATCGTGCAATATCCCTAGACCGTGTTGATGTGTGTATAATGTAACAATATAAATATGTGGGCAAATAATCAAGTGGTACATCACAAACTAATTTCAAAGCAGGTTAAAGCTGTACGGAACCGGTTGCACAAGTTTCGATTTGCGTGCAGTCTTAAGTTCTAATCTATCGACTGTTCGGGTGGGTTAATTAGTCGTTTATGTAACTAAACACTGTTTACCAAGCGAACTACTCGTTAACAGATCGGATTAAAACCGAATGATACTGTTGTCTATAGCTTAAACTTATCAGTTTTACAGTTACGCAATCGCCCAGGGCTCGATTCTGTAACTTTAGTTGTGTGTCGATGGAGTGGTCGCCATTTTATCCGTTTGGGTGGCGAAATTGAGAACTATCCAAATTGCATACATCTAATGACGGCTGCTTTGACTGGTGGCGCCACCGCCAACTGAATTTTCAGTTGCAAGGTAGTTTGCAACTTTATGTTCGGTTGGCGGTGGCGCTGCCGGTCGGGGTGGTTGTCAGCAAGTATATGAAAATTAAATAGTTCTCAATTTCGCCACCTGAACAGGTAAAATGGCCTCCATTCCATCGACACACAATTTAAGGCGACTACAGCACCTAAATTACGATTTTATGATGCGTAGATAAGCATGACGCACTGCATTAAATCGAAGAAAAAAAAATACTAAGGTAATATTCAGGACATAAACTAGGTAAGTAGTTTGCTGAAAACATGATTCAGCACTTTTGGATCGATAGAAAAAGATCACAAAGTCACCTCTAAATACCCAATATTGTGTATCTTTTAAGCTGTAAAAACGATAGTAAAATGCACACAGGAACTTGAATTTGCTATCAAAATGTTCGTGATTGAACACTCTCAATAAGTAGTTAACGCATTTTTCGATTTAAGCTGTTACCTTTCCATATATCTCATTTTTCTAACTTTCGAACATGTTTTTACGCACGAACGCTTTCATAGTCCGTAAACTTCGTATATCGACACTGTTCGCACTGCCGGCCCAGGCCTGTTGAGAGACGAAGATGGCACTATTCCTATGTGTGCTGCCTTTATTGGGTGCTGTAGTCGCCTTAAATTACAGAATCGGGGCCCTGATAGTATATCTTTTACCCCCGACGACATAAGAGGGGTGTTTTATGTTTGACTTGTATATCTCTTTATCTTAACTGTGCGATGTGTCTGTGTATCTGTGTCGTCTGTGGCATCGTAGCTCCTAAACGAATGGACCGATTTCAATAATGACAGAATCCATGAAGACGGTTACATAAGAGTCTCCTCAGTTACTGCTGAGTGATCTCTCTATTGAAATGGCATTCTTAATGAACGGTTATTGATCGATGGATTATTGATCACGCGATTGCAGGGATAATGAATCTATGGAAACATTTACAGTCGAGCACAACTGCAACTCGACAGTTGTTGTTGTTATAACATCTTAATTCTTCAAAATAGTCATTGTGATCTGCTAGCGGTGCACCCTCCAGGAGACGGATTTTTGGAACAATAGAATTCCAATTCGCATGCGAATTGACAAGATTCGTATGTGATTCGCATGCGAATCTTGTCAATTCGTATGCGAATTGGAATTCTATTATTTCAAAAATCCGTCTCCTGATCAACGGAAGAGGCTTTGACGTACTTCCCCGAAAAGGGTTTCTTTACTTGATATTGACGACTTCGGCATTCTATTTTTTAATTTTGATTAAAATACTCAGTTATTTGCAAAGTCACGATTGTGGACGCAACTTTTTGAAGAATTTAATTAAAAGTCACGGTGAGTTCACGTTCGAATGTCAAAGCGGTGCCTTTGAACTTTTTAATGTTTTTATTTTCGTTCTATGTTCTCGCTCTCACATGTCAGTGTCAAAGTTTTTCGTATTTTTTTTGATAAATTAATTATTCAAGCTAATAATTATCTGTTTTGTCAATGGACTTCACCCGTCACTTAGTTGTGGGACTCACTGAACACCAGTGTTGTAGCTCGCGGTCTCATATCCCGATTCCCGTGTTACAACATATAAGGTCCTAATTTATTAGTGACTTTCCTTCAAAGACGTTATTGTATAGGTTAATAGTATTCCAAAAAACAACATAAAATTTAATTATCTTAAAATAAAATTTAGCAAAAAAAATAAAAAAAAAATTTTCCATTTAAAGATAAAGGAATGGTTCTCTATCACTTGAAGCCGGCCACTCCCCACTCGCCCGCTCTACTACTGCCATTGTTATTTACGTTTGAATGGATGGGTTTATTCATCATAGCAATGAAAAAATATCATAACAAAATTTTTCAAGACCTTTTCAATTTAATATTATGCCTTTGTTTTTAACTCAAATGATATATTTTAACCTACACAATAACGTGTTAAAAGGAAAGTCACTAATAAATTAGGACCTTATATAGTTGAGTTGAGGACCCTTCGCCTCGGACCCTACAACACATAGCTATCTAAATGTTGTTACCACTAAAGTTTTCTCTTGTGTCGTAGGTCTTTTGGAACATACACAAAGATAGACACGAATACCCGTGACCCGAGAATAAAAATATCTGTTTTTTTTACACAAATGTTTGCCCCAACCGGAAATCAAACCGAGGAACCGTCGATGAACAGGCAGCACCTCTGCTCAACCAAACCGCCCGCTTTTGTTTTTGTTTTATGTTTCTCTCTTCTGTATTATTTTTGTATTTCTGTGTGATCTTGCTTCTATGTGTTGTTATTGAGTCCTGTAGTTTGTGCTCGAATTAACTGAAGTAAATCTTGAAAAAATGTTTTATAAGCTTTAAAAATATACTACAGTTTGCAAATTCTTATAAACTTTCCTTTTGCATTGCTAAACTTTCAATTACTTTCAATTTTTCGACCTTGCAAAAGATATGCTACGAATGCGTTCGCGTGCGCGTGGGACGTACTTATTTCTCGTTCACATTTCAATTCCAAGATTCAAATACTTAATGGTCATAAATCAAGTAGATTATTATAAACATTCTTTGAAGCTATTTAGTAATTATTAAAATGCTATTTGCGTTTCACGATATCTCAATTCTTGAACGAATTGGCTGTATCTGCTGGATTTTAATAAACGGTTATAATATAATTGAAGACAAATTGTTGTTTTAGCGTGCAAATATTTAGCATATCAAAAACTGGAATAACCCTGATGCAAAGAAGTGACCTTTAGCTGCCTTTTAACCCTTAAAGCCTAGCAATTACTCACAATATAAAGATAATGGTAGTTAACGTATTACTTGGGGTTTCAGAAAACTCTAAGGCATAGGAGCATCTTGGTCAATGTAACATAAGTAAAGTGGTCTTTGCCTAGTACTGGCACCGAAAGGCCACATAAAAATAATTATTAAAAAGTGAATTAGGTATATGTAATTTGGTTTAGAAGTAAACTTCTTTTTTGAAGAATATTTCTGTTGAAAAATGTTGAAGGCCAGTCAATAAACACTTAAGCTGAAGTAGGTACTTTTCAAATCTGAAAAATATTCATGATCTGTCTGATGAAAATTTAATGTCTGAAAGCTCCCAAATTTACCAGAAAAGTGCCTCCAATTTTAAGTTCAATCAGAATGACACCTGATAAAAGGTTGTCCAGCTCTGCACCTGTATATTATGTGTGCATTATCAGCCAATTCATTCACCGGCAAGTTGTACGTCATACATCGTATCTGTAGTGTCATTATACCGACTGTGTCAATAACATTCGGCACTCCTGATAAGAAGACTTGAAGTTGATTCGCTTGCCCTGTTCCCATTATTAAAACCTTTAGCGCTCGTAGCTACGATCAAGCAACGTACATAGAGGCAGGCAACCTGATGGGTGACCGAAGTAGCAATTTATCACAAGCTCGTGATAAATTGTCATGCCCCTGTATACGTTGCTTAACCTCACCGTTCAGTCAGATGAACAAGAGCCACTGGTCTATTGCCATAATTAATTCGTTTTCATTAGGGTGACATTTATAAAGTTACCGTATAATTAAATTGTCATTTTAAAGTCATACGTATCGCAAGCGAGGTTACAGAAAACAAAAGTAATTTTAAAAAAATACCCCGATTGCACCAGACTGTTTTAATTGGATTAGTGTGAGCAAACGAAAATATGAACACGTTTTCGATTTAATTAAAATTCGAAACGGAAAGATTAATTGGAAATTCATGTAAGGATTTAATGGAACCTCTCAAATTCAAACTATATTCTGGAAATTACTGAAGCCATATAAAGTTGGTAAGTCTTGTAACAGGTTAGGGGTAGCTGTGTGGTTGTCAAGTACGTAGTTTAGCAATAAGATGTTAATTACGTACTTTATTTCTAAACTTAGGGATGCTATCTGCAAAATCAGTGAATTCTGTGATATCAATTAATTCGCTGAAAGAGAAGAAGAAAGCACAAACTGATTATCAAATAAATGCTGATGCCATGTCTTGTAAAATATCTTTGGCTATTATAGTATCGTACTTATCTCTTAAACTACCCACACATTTGCATAAGGTTTTCCAAGCATTTTCCTTTATAAAGGGCAACCGGCTGTCTATTCGAACAGAGCATACTGTTAATCTTGCAAAACAAAAGAAATGTTCCTCAAGAGTGTTGACTACAGAAATGCTGCAGCTAGCCGGAATATAATGTTGTATTTGATGACTTTTATGTCGATAAAAATATTTTCGTTTTCCCTATGTGGATAAATCAGCCTGTAATTTTTCATTTTACATAAAAATTGCAAAGACTCAAGAAAATCGAGAAGATGGAAAATCCTTTCTGCGAGCGCTGTGTCCCTGATGAGGGCTAAGATGATTACATCATCATATTTGGAAATGAAACACGGAGATCCAGGATGTCCCAAAAGCTATGATTAATCCAGTAATCCTGGATTTATGGCAGAAGCAGCACTAAAATTTACAGCAGAATACTTTTGGATATGTTAGTGTAATAAGAGCAATACGTTTTGTGTTTGACAGATTAACATCGGACACCCTAAACTAATGAGAATGATTGATTCAGTAAAAGTTTAACTCTCCATTTGTCTCGAGTACCTATGCTTATTACCGCTTCTCAAAGTTGTATGAAAAATCGAGCAATAATGTGTGTACTTACTACTCTCTTATTTTTATTATTTACTAGCTTTACGCCCGGGACTTCGTCCCCGTGGGAATTTCGGAAAATTATGTAGCCTATGTGTTAATCCAGGGTATCAGCTACCTCCATACCAATTTTGATCAAAATCAGTCCAGCCGATCTTGAGTTATAAGTGTTGTAACAAACACGACTTTCTTTTATATATATAGATTTAAATTATTAGACATAAAAATTACACTGCTTCTTAAAAATAAAGCCCCACAAAACTGCTTGAACAGTTTGTCTGCGAGAACAAGAGTCTCTAATTACATAGTAAGTACGTATAAACTTAATTTCAAATGAGTTAAAAATCTATTCAGCTTCAAGTGAATGGAGCAGATGCTTTTTTAATTTTTTTTTTAAATCTGCCTATCTTGGTATCTGCTCTTATGAACTCAGGCAAACTGTTGAGAAAATAAGGTACTCTCTTTTTTAGAGTCCTATCTCCAAAGTAATTGGTGACTCTAGGTACAACAAATTTGCCTGAGGTCACAGATCTTCTTACATGGTCGTCACTATCAACAAGTGTTAAAGATGAGATGGAGCCGTATGGTCGTGTACAGCTAGAACATACTTATAACAATGTTGATGTGTGTACTACATTTGACAGGTTAGAGTAGGTAGATAGATTCAAAATAATAGCTTCGTGACATTAAACCACCAGTTTGCAATGACGACGCGTGCGCGGGAGCATGTGGGTTGCGCACGTTTGGCCTTATTCGACTATAAACATAACTAGAAATCGTGAGTCTTTGTGGTATATCCGATTTCGATTGTCAATGATTTGGCTTCCGTTTTTGGCAATGTGGTTTCAGGTTTCGTTGTCAGTTTGATGTCTGTATTTTAAGAACAGTATATTAACCTATAATACCACGGGACAGTGTGACAAAATCTTTAAAAGTTTGGCTTTGTAAGCCAAATAGAGCTTACGCAAGGAACTCTTAGGAATGACTGAACTATACAATTAAGAACTATAACAATCTCTAACAGATCCAAACTTTAGAATAAACGATGGGGTATGACTTTGTCCAGGACACATTCGTGTATTTGATTTGACGTGAATACATGCCTAACACGCGATGCGTCACATTCCTGACATTATTTGATTCTTAAGCTATCGAGTGGTGTAACTAAATTTGGGATGTAGATGATATGAAACTGCTGCAACACAAAACTGTATCATAAAACAGATATTGGAATTGCATCCCACTATGGAAGCAATAAAAACGTATTTAAGTAAAATATAGAACTAAAAGAAATCTTTCATCATACTAGCATTCCGCTCGGGACTTCGTTCCCGTGGGAATTCGGGTAAATTATGTAGCCTATGTTACTCAGGGATAATGTAGCATCCTAATGGTGAAATAATTTTTGAAATCGGTCCAGTAGTTTTTAAGTTTATTCGTTACATACACAAAAATAAAAATCTTTCCTCTTTATAATATCAGTGTAGAAGTGTAGATTTATGTGCTTAATCGATTGACACATCTTGTTTTTGCTTTTAAAAGATTAAAATAATACCTAGCAGTTTATTACAATGCTAATGAACAAAATTTGACATAGTATTGTTAGTTTTTCACAATCGTTGCTCATTATACAATAAAATACAATATACTTTATTGCAGTCCAACAAGACTCCAACTCAAATAAGGTATATTCGTTGATGTTTTCAAATTTTCAAATGTTCACGTTTATTTAAACTATTATTGACAATAGGCTTTGTATTGTCTTCATTAGATGATCCTAAGGCGTCTTACAGAAGGAGACTATCAAAATGACAAGGACAACTGCTACCTAAGTAAAGATCAGAGTCGGAGTCGCGTCCTGTAATACGTTTTTAAAGTCTGTTTTAGATCTTCAATGTTATACATTACACACTTACTGTACAAAGTAGTGCAATGTGGTTTCAGGTAATAGTTGAAAACTTTAAAAACTATTATACTATTTTAAAGTAAATGTTAATATATCATAGATTTTTAAGAAATTAGTTAATTGTTCATCTTAGACTTAGAACATTTATTCTTCCCATTTAAGCAAGTGAATTTTCGTTGCCTTTTTCCATATTCATCTCGTAATTTGTTTTCTGTAGGTATGTTTGTGTTTCGTGTGAATGAGTGTTGTAGTGTTTGAACAAATATGTATTATGAGAAAAAAAATTATGTTTACTTTTTGACTGAAATATCCAAAAATTTGTGTTTGACTTGCCCCAAAACTTAAAACAAGAAAAATTGGCACGTGATCAGAAACACTGTGTTGTAAAACAATGCCCTATTTTATTTATGTATTACGCGTCTGTAATGAGGAAAATAAGAATACCTACTTAATGACTAAATAAATAAATTCTTAATTGCATTCATAAAGTTTTCTGAAACTTGTATTGTTGTCACGTTTACATTTAGTGTTAATTAACTTTTTATGAAAAATATAATGTCTCGCAATAGTTATAAAATTTTTGATAAATATTCACCGGTTAAGAACATCCGAAAAATTGGGAAGTAACAACAAAATAAAAATAAAATCTTACTCAGATAGGCAGATGGAGACAGAGGTATTTTCCGGTCCTTGGGCGGGGTGCTGTATACGAAGGCTGGGTTGATGCAACCCCTCGTATGTGCGCACACCAGCTCGCTCTCAGAGCCCCTGCGCCGGCGCCGCTGCGACACCAACTCGTTCATTGACTTCGCAGACTCCGACTTCCCCATCCCTTTCAACTTCTTCTTCTCTTTACACTTATCCTTCTCCGGGGAATGTATATGCAAAATCGCCGCGGCTTTCGGCGGGATCTGTTCCGGCACTAACAGTTCCTTAGCCGACACACTTTTCTGTTTTTTATTCGAGAACAAATCACTAAACTTCGTCTTTTCCACTTTCCGCCGGTGCGGTTTTAAATTCAAATCTATATCGCCGCTTTTTCGGCGCGGTTGTTGTTTCGCTGGTTCTGTTTTCCGCTTCGCCATGGCTGGAGTTTTTGGTTTGTATGTGCCGTCGACTCCGGAGAAGGCGACGTCAATATCCTTCTCTGAGCTGAAGATCTGAGTGGTGAAGACGACGCTGTTGCGTTTTAGTTTTTCGATGTCTTCCTCGTCTTTGTTGGATCGCCAGCGGTTCCCTATCATGCGTAGGGAAGCGCGGACGGATCGGGAGCGGCGCAGGCCTCCCTGCTCCCTCTTGAACTTGTCGAGGAGGGTCTCCATAGCCCTGGGAGGGGAAGCGGGGGCAGGACCCTGTGCATGGCACGTTACGATCGACTTCGCGCACGCTATTCACTCGATAGTCACGTAAGTCGTGGCCCGACGTTCACTCGGAGTGGCGTCGGCCGGTCGAATGAGGCTGTAACAACTAACGATGAACTATAGGGTTCACAATCACAGCTACTGCTTTGAACCATGCGCGTGCGGCGCTCGGCATAGTACCTCTGATAAACTGTACTCTCATTTGCACAATCACTTGGTTTGATAAGATAGTCTATCTGCGACAACTGAGATTTGTTTGCGTGACGTAGTGTTTGCTCAGCTTGTGAAAAATCTAACTTATTAGCGCATAGTTTAGTTTCTGGTTCGTTAATTGAGCTCAGTACTACTTCATTGCTGTGACCAATACGTGTAGTTTACATAATTTACCTAAGATAAATCACCTAGGTGAATTAATGAGTATATTATGTACACTTAAAGTACGTAAACTTAATTCACCTAGGTGGTTTAATTATACCTATTCGTTGATTTTAACCCGCCTGGAAGTAATTGCTACTTAGCAATAAGGCCATCTATTTCTGCTTCTTCTGTTTTATCTTAATGTATGTTCTGGTTATATTGGTCTGTTGTGCAAATAAAGAGTATTTCATTGTATTTTAGTAAACACAAACCAAAGTAAAACAAACTTAAGTTCAATTTCCGAAACCAACTTAAATATGCGGCTCATTTGTTACATTTACCTAACGAAAAACAGGACCGTAGCTGCAAAATGACTTGGCATCAAGGCAGTTGTTTTGTAGCTGAATAAACGTATCGATTGTTTCGCAATGCAGCAGTTGTGTAATACATAGGGTGATTTACGACGTTGCATGAGTCGACTAAGGCTGTCGTGATTGATCTTTCACCTAATTTATTAGACAGTCCACTGCGGCGCGGCAAGTAAGCAATACCACTGGGACATCTATTCCACTACTCCATTGTATCTCGATGGATGTTGTAAAATGACCACCTGATCGGGAGTGAAAGAAAAGCTTAGAATGTCAACTGTTCCCAGGCATTATGTAGAAGCCATTAAGTGAGACGCAAGGGCTTTGCTGTATCTTGGGCGAAAGGCACTCAACCCATGTTCCGTCTTATAACCCTCAAAGATAATGTCAAATGTGGCATCAGGTGGTTCTAGAACCACGTGCCTTAATAGACATCTTCTGGGTTGACTCCCACCATCGTCGACAGCATCTATGGTCAAAATTGAGTCGCGGAATTAAGCCATTTTATAATAGACTAGCTTTCCGCCGGAACTTCGTTCCCGTGGGAATTCGGGAAAATCATATACCCCATGTCTATCACGGATAATGTAGGATTCTAATGGTGAAAGAATTTTTCAAATCGGTCCAGTAGTTTCGGAGCCTATTCGAAGCAAACAAACAAACAATCAAATCTTTCCTCTTTATAATATTAGTATAGATAGATAGATAGATAGATAAGACATTTATTTCCATCACAGTACACACTAACAAAGATTTAGTACAGAAAGAGACAAACACAAAAGCAACGATAGAGTTTTACAATACAACAAACAAGGAAATAAGGAACAAAAAAACAATAAATAGCAAAGAAAGTAGATAACATAAGCACAGAAACATAGAGCGTAATAACATATAGAAATAGAACACACATTATAATAACAATAATTAAAAAAAAAAGCAAAGTAAGTGTGCGCTGCAGGAAACGAGGTTGCAGCTCAGTATAAAGTTTTACCGTAGGTAGCAAAACACAGATTTTCAGCTGCCGCCTATATACGAGGTAGTACCGGGCGCGAGTGCAGTAGTATAGATATAGATAGATAATATCTATGATGTTTTTCCTACTCTGAATGGGATTATACGCGTGATCGTATGATGGATAGAGGTGGCAAAATTCAGAATTATCGAAACCTCATGTACTTGATGACATCGCCCGAGCTAACTACCTAGCAACTTAACGTTCAGTTGGCAATAGCGCCTCCAGTCAAGGTAGCCATACAATGTATGAGGTTTAGATATTTTAAATTTTATTATATTTTTTTAATATAAGATGGCTTAACTCTTGACCTCAATTTTGACCATAAGGTCAAAGATGAGGTCGACGATGGAGCGAGTTAACCCTGAAAATGCCTATAAAGGCACTGGTACTCCCACCCACCGACGGAACACAGAAAGCTGTTTGGCGTCGGACTTCGGTAGGAGGCTGGTCGCGAAACAGACGGCTCTTTACAGAGCCTACCACACCGCATGAGACCATAGGTAGGACGACACCTCAGATTTAGATAAAAATGAAGTGTCGTTGCCTGGGATGGATTACTAGGAGGCAGGTCTCATTTGTGTTTTCTTACGACACCAAAAAGTTCGCCACCAGGCCCCGATTCTGTAACTTCAGTTGTGTGTTGATGGAATGGTCGCCATTTTATCCGTTCAGGTGGCGAAATAGATAATTATCCAAATTCACACTCTAATGACGACTGCTTTGACTGGTGGCGCCACCGCCAACTGAATTCTCAGTTGCAAGGTAGTTTGCAACTTTACGTTCTATCGGCGGTGACGCTGCTGGTCCGGGTGGTTGTCAGCAAGTATATGTAAATTAATTAGTTCTAAACTTCACCACCTGAACAGATAAAATGGCCTCTATTCCATCGACACACAACTGAAGTTACAGAATCGGGGCCCTGAACGAATAAAGTGATCACCGTTTTCATTACTCTGCCATTAAAACGCCATTGGTTAGTGGAATAGCTGCTCTGCCTGCTATATGGAAGCAGGCAATCAGATAGCAATTGACATTTAGTAAGGAACCTATGTGTTATATTTGTTGCGGAAATAGTAGGTACAATCAAGAGCGTATCAAGCTTAGAGCTTAACATATACGTATACGAAAATTTTGGTTAATATACTTCACTCTATTTGTAACCCAAGACAAAATAGAGGGGTGTTAGGAGTTTGACGTGTGATTCTGTGTGTCTCTCTGTTGCATCCGTAGCTCCTAAACGAATGGACCGATTTCGATTTTTGTTTCAAAGCTGACGAAATCGATGTGGTTTTCTGACCCAACGTCAGCTGTTTAAGAGTTATAAGCAATAAATGTGAGGAGTTATATAATCTTTTTTTAATTTCAAAGTCATTAAGAGCGGGTTCTCCTACCACAGGCCTACTAGGAGTTCCCAGTTCCCGTTACACTATATTTCGACAGCAAGAAAGAAAAATAAATCTTTTTTTTTATATTTAAACTTTGACCTTTGTTTGGTTCTAATTCCGTTCGTGTAAGGTAGAGAATTGTACTTAAACTGTATACCGTTAGCTGTTTTTGTTTGTACAGATAGTTATTTAAAATGACTATATAATTGGGTTAATAAAACACATCACAGACAGATCCAGAATTTACAGAAATAGGAGATTGCTTGTAAGATACCTGTATACTAGGACAACTTTTCTAAAGATACTAGGTACACACAACAGCACATCAGGTTACTCCACTTTGACCTTGAGCTTGCCCTTATTGCGCACGTAATAGTGAGCGTTTTCGTAGTGCACCTATTTACCTGATGTGCTGTGGTACATAACTGTTTTTTAAAACCTTAATTCAAGCACAGAATCCTAACTTTCTTCAAGCATCAAAATTAAAACAAATTAAACTTAACTTTATAAAATAACGTCGTGTTTTTAAAGTTTTAACTTAACACAAAGGCCTGTCAGTGATAGATAAGATTTAAAATTCAAAAAGTCCCGTTTTAATGCCAACGGCTAAGCTGGGTCATTATTCCAGACTGCTGGGGTTAACCTACTTTCAAAGAAACCTTTTTTAAACAAAACAAAAGGACGGACAAAACATCGTGATGTTTCCGGGTTAACGAAAAAAGCCGAAAGACTAGTGATGGATGTAGTTTCATACGGGACCAAAGAATCCATGTTGGGAGAGAATGTACGGACGGCCGCAACTTTAAAAAAAATTTTTTTTATTATAAGATGGGTTAACTCTTCACCTCAATCTTTACTATAAGGTCAAAGATGAGGTCGACGATGGAGTAAGTTAACTCAGAAAATGCCTATAAATGCACTGGTACTCCCACGCACCGACGGAACACAGCAAGCTGTTTGGCGTCGGAATTCGGTAGGAATGGTTGCGAACCAGACGGCCCTTTACAGAGCCTACCACACCGCATGAAAATGGAGTAACCTGATGCGCTTGCCTCTGTACCTTTCAATTCTTTAAAAAATGGCGTCCACAATCGTGATTTTGCCAATGTCTGAGCATTTAAGTAATTCAAAGTTAAAATATAGAAGACTAGCTTTCCGCTCGGGACTTCGTTCCCGTGGGAATTCGGGAAAATCATGTAAGTACCCTACGTCCATCACGGATAATGTAGGATTCTAATGGTGAAAGAATTTTTCAAATCGGTTAAGTGGTTTCGGAGCCTATTCAATACAAACAAACAAACAATCAAATCTTTCCTCTTTATAATATGTATAGATAGATATGGATATTGATATTGATAGTAAGTTATTGCTTCTTAGCAATTGGGGCCGCCTTTTTTACCCTGACATAACTGTTTGTATTAAAATTTAACTGTACCTTATTTGCGCTGAAGTGTAATAAAGTATATTGTATTGTATACAGGGCTTTAGGTATCTCTCTTTCAATCTCTCGGGTGGTAAATCAGTCCATGAAACTGAACAACTTTCCCCAAGGAACATAGGTCAAAATACGAAAAAAAAAATGAGTTCCCATACAAACTTCATCAGCATATAGCGCATTTTGTATGCGAGATCAACATTTTTTTTCGTATTTTGACCTATGTTCCTTGGGGAAACTTGTTCAGTTTCATGGACTGATTTACCACCCGAGAGTTTGAAAGAGAGATACCTAAAGCCCTGTAGATACTTAGTAAAAATGTTAAACGAGATAATTGATTTTTATTTTTAAAACAGAAGCGTTTCAAAAAGATCCCAACTCTTTTGTTTATTGTCACAACACTAATCCGGGCCCGAAAACACCACGCACAAGTTGTAAATTGCCGACAATTTGTAAGCACTAACAAGCTGTAGTAGCTTCAACAATAGCGCATTGTTTAATTTTTTACTACCAAAGAATTATTTTATAACCGTTTCATGAGTATACGTTTCAAGACTAAGTTGATGTTATCATTAAAAAAAATAGGCTTCCGATTCCGTGGAGATTTTCATTCGCTAACAACAAAGGTCATAAAAGACCGCTTTATTGTGCTTTGCCACTACAGTTTTCTCGTTCGTTTCTATGATTTGTGTAAAATTATTTGTTATATTTTTATTATTCTAATATAAATTACTCTGATTCAGTTAAGCATTGTTAGTTTACAGAAAATACTATGAACTCCGCACAATGATCATTTTAGACATTTTTCAGCGTTTAATAATATTATTCGTCAGCAAAACTTAAGAAGTGATCCTCCATGGATCCTCCTCACAAATCTGAACAACTAGTCTCAAGAACCCTATAATAAATCCTCAAAAAAAACGACTAATTAATTTAAAGGCACCAAATAAAAATAAAAAACCGGCCAAGTGCGAGTCGGACTCGCGCACGAAGGGTTCCGTACCATTATCTCTATAAAATGGCAAAAAAATCACGTTGGATGAGAATGAGAGCCCCCTATATTTATTTTATTCTACTTTTTAATGTTTTTTGTTATAGCAGCAACCGAAATACATCATTTGTGAAAATTTCAACTGTCTAACTATCACGGTTCATGAGATACAGCCTCAGACAGACTTATCTACTTAGTCTGGCCATAAATACTGTTACAATTAAAAATAAGAAAAATATTACATTTGAATTTGGAATCTGTCATTTTTATACGATTGCTCATTGTGTTTTCTAATTTTGGCGCCAATACATTTTATAATATTTTGCGATATTAAAATGGAGTGGGGTGATAAAGAGAACCGAATCGCTGTGATTGCATTACACAAATTTGGTATGGAGCCAAATGCAATTTTTAAAACTCTCCATACACTTTGTATTAGTCAAATGTTTGTGTACCGGCCTATCAATAGGTACAATGAGACCTCCTCTGTTTGTGACAGAAAAAGATCTGGCCGTCCACGTAGTGTTCGTACGAAAAAGGTGGTCAAAGCAGTAAGGGAAAGAATTCGCAGAAATCCTGTCCGAAAGCAAAAGATTTTATCTCGGGAGATGAAGATAGCACCCAGAACCATGTCGCGTATTTTAAAAGATGACTTAGGACTTGCAGCCTATAAGAGACGCACTGGTCATTTTTTAACTGATAATTTAAAAATGAATAGGGTGGTAAAATCAAAAAAACTACTGAAGCGGTACGCAAAGGGAGTTCACAGAAAAAAATTGTTTACGGATGAGAAAATCTTTACAATTGAGCAACATTTTAACAAACAAAATGACCGTATTTATGCTCAAACCTCTAAGGAAGCTTCCCAATTAGTCGGCAGAGTGCAACGTGAACATTACCCGACTTCAGTGATGGTTTGGTGGGGTGTTAGCTATGAAGGAGTGACTGAGCCATATTTTTGTGAAAAAGGTATCAAAACATCGGCACAAGTGTATCAAGATACCATTCTTGAGAAGGTAGTTAAGCCCCTTAACAACACCATGTTCAATAACCAAGCATGGTCCTTTCAACAAGACTCGGCGCCGGGTCATAAAGCTCGGTCCACGCAGTCTTGGTTAGAAGCGAACGTTTCGGACTTCATCAGAGCTGAAGACTGGCCGTCGTCTAGTCCCGATCTTAATCCGCTGGATTATGATTTATGGTCAGTTTTAGAGAGTACGGCTTGCTCTAAACGCCATGATAATTTGGAGTCCCTAAAACAATCCATACGATTGGTAGTGAAGAATTTTCCCATGGAAAGAGTGCGTGCTTCTATTGATAACTGGCCTCAACGTTTAAAGGACTGTATAGCAGCCAATGGAGACCACTTCGAATAAGATTTTTATATTTTAAATTGTTTTATATTTATGTATAAAACTAACACACTGTAAAAGTAATAAATGTTATTTGCATTAAAAAAAAATGTTTTTTCTTTGTGACAATATTTATGGCAAGACTAGGTATAGAAACCAGCAAAAAAACATGTTTTTTGTATGGGAGCCCCCTTAAATGTTTATTTTATTCTGGTTTTTAGTATTTGTTGTTATAGGGCCAATAGAAATACATTATCAGCGAAAATTTCAACTGTCTAACTATCACGGTTCATGAGATACACTGGTGACAGACGGTCGGATGGACGGACAGCGTAGCCTTAGTAATAGGGTCCCGTTTTTTCCCTTTGGTTACGGAACCCTAAAAAGATTTTTGGTAGCTTAGGTCAGTTCAACATTATAGCTCTACCTTGTATAATGCTTGAAGGTACAGGAAACTTTTACACAAGCTTTGCAAAGTTTTGAGTAAACTTTCAGTTAAAGCATTTTCGAGAGAAATTATTAAACATATTTCATGTAAACTTTACAAGGTGACCCCTCTTGGTAAATGCGACCCGACAACAAAAACGCTACAAAATTTACGCCGCTCGAAAATTATTTTTTGAAATAAATAATAGGTCTTTACCTATGAAATGGCCGTTTTCCATACAATACTTTTGGAAAACTGAATTTTCCATACTAACGTTTTTGGATTTTTCTCGGGAATGCACAATCCAAATTTAGCAAAATGTTGTGGGAAGGTTTGGACAAGATTAAGTTAATTTTCATCATACTTACTTTATTGAAAGTTATAAACTGTAACAACGGTACAGAAAAAATAAACAATGAAACGGGCAACGGATGAAACGAGCTATATTTGAGTTTCTTTTTCAGCAAATAAATCTAAAGTAAATATGGTATTAATTTGACTCAATATCTCCGTTATAAGGCCAAGGTTTTAAATAAAATTTTTTAGTAATAGCTGTACAATCAAATAAATTATGAATAAAATAAAGCTTGAGAAAAATTCGGCAATTTCATAGGTTATTATTTGCCTATTATTTGCGACAGTTACAAGACATCTAGATTATCGTGATGTGCTTACCGAGTTTATTTTAAGATTTAAAATTGGAAATTCAATTAGTATTCAAACTGTGGTATATGCAGTAATAAATTCATATTATTTTTTTACCAGCCCATACACGTCCCCACCGAGGGGCACGGGCCTCCCTTCGAAACACGAAGGGGATTTAATTTCATACAATTTAAACTAAATAGTTAATTTTATATTTTTTAGATATTATGCTCTTTTGTTTTAATTTAAAGGAATTGGAAACAACTAATAGTTAGCGTTAAGTGATTCGAGAATACCTTTCCACCCGTAGGAATTCGGGTAAATTATGTAGCCTAAGTTCAACGGGGATAATGTAGGATTGTAATGGTGAAAGAATTTTTCTAATCGGTCCAGTAGTTTTGGAGCCTATTCAATGCAAACAAACAATCAAATCTGTCCTCTTTTTAATATTAGTATAGAATATAATAATAATAATATTTATTTTATTTCAGACATAACATTCATATCCATATATTGTTAGTAAAGTAAAAATAGTCTTAAGCACTAAATGTTAGTAAATTACAAAATTTCAAATTTAATACATTATCATTGACATTATAATATAGATAATATGTATGAGTGTATAAACTGATGGATCTATCGACCAAGCTAAAAATATTTAAATAGAAGATGCACCTTTGACACGTTTTCATTAGCAAGCGATTCAGGAATAGAGTCTTTTAAACTCACTAACTACCGAGTAACGAGTGAAACTTCGTGCTGAAGCCTTCAGATGGGGGCTTCCTACTTATTAAAAGCCTTAAAGAGGCAACGACTTTTATCCTCTTCCTACACAGACGCAGACGGCGAGAAAGTAATTAATTCGAGAGAAAAAGAGAGACGATTTAAGATTTTTTTTAGGGTTCCGTACCCAAAGGGAAAAAACGGGACCCTATTACTAAGGGTCCGCTATCCTTCCGTCCGTCTGTCCGGCTGTCACCAGGCTGTATCTCATGAACCGTGATAGTTAGACGGTTGACATTTTCGCAGATGATGTATTTCTATGTGCCCTATAACAAAAAATACTAAAAACCAGAATAAAATAAATATTTAAGGGGGCTCTCATACAAAAAACGTGATTTTTTTTTGCACGTTTTTATAGAAAGTCTGTCCGAGGCTGTATCTCATGAACCGTGATAGTTAGGCAGTTGAAATTTTCACAGATGATTTATTTCTATTGGTCCTTTAACAAAAAAATCTAAAAACCAGAATAAAATAAATATTTAAGGGCTCCCATACAAAAAACGTGATTTTTTTGCCGTTTTTATAGAGATAATGGTTTTTATAGAGTCCGACTCGCACTTGGCCGGTTTTATAGGTAATGGCACGGAACCCTTCGTGCGCGAGTCTGACTAGCACTTGCCCGATTGATTTTATAGATAAAGGGTTTGCTCATGACCACAATCTAGCCCAGGGGCGGAAATGTGTTCTTTTGGGGAAGGTGGGATTTTTTGAAGATGTTATTTTTATATGTATTGACGGCCGGTGTGGTCGAGTGGTAGGTGATGTTGCCTCTTGATCGATGGGTTCTGGGTTCGAATCCCGATAGGGGCAGTTCTCCGGTCATGGGTGTTCGTGTCTGTCTCTGTGTATTTTCCAAAGGACCCATGACACAAGGGAAAACTTTAGTGTAGGCCTTTGAGTGTATATCGTTTATTTTATATTATAATTGAGGTTCTGAAGATCATAAAACACATCTTTTGTATTTCATTTAGTTTATCAGTTATTATTTTTTGCAGTTAAAAATTCCATAGCCTGAATACGAATACTTTAAAAAAGCGTGTTACAAAATATGAAACGACAAATGTAATTTTATGTTTTTAACACGCTTATTCAGGCATAGGAGATTTATATAGTCAGCCAGTACGTAAGTAGACAAGCGTGACACTGAACTTCAAAAAATCGTAGGTAACTGATTAATTAAAGGAAATGTTTTGGTAGGTTTTCCTTTTTGGTTAGTTGAAATTACTACCTAGACTTAAATTGAGAAAAACATCACAACCATGGATACTTTTAATTGAAATCTACAAACGAAAGGCGGTATTCCACTTTACCGAAAAACGAATAAATCGAAATTCTAAATTCAAATTCAAACGTGTCTGTCGCACGTCCGTCCACTAGTTTGAAAGCTCTAGAAAGAATTCAATTGTGGAATAGTTTTTCTTTTTATTGGATGTGTGGCTGTCTGACTGGAAAAATCACTATAATTCCTTTATAATTACTAGCTTTTTGCCCGGGATTTCGTTCCCATGGGAATTTGGAAAAAATTATGTAGCCTATCTCAGCTACTTTAATATCAAAATTTGTCCAGCGCGTGTAAGAGGTACAAACATCCACCATATATACATACATCCACACATACAAATTTTCGCGTTTGTAATATTAGTAAGGATTGCTGTATTTCCAAAGTAATTAAAACGTATATCAGCAAATATCCGGTCTTTCAGTGAAGAAAATTTTGCTGCTATCAGTATTTTATATTATAACAAAAGCCTTATTTTAATTATTGATATCAATAAGTAAATCAAGCACTAACGAAGATATGGTTTTGACAGGCAATAAAGAGTACCTAATTCGACAAGTCAGTCTAATTCCCTATTGGTTATAATTAATCATACTAGGTAGGTATATTATAAATAAAAGTACCCCACTGCGTCTGTCTATCTGTTTGTCTGAACGCGAAAAACTCAAAAACTGCTGAAACGATTTTCATGCGGTTGTCAAAAGCACGGAGTGACTTAAGAGGAAGGTTTATGTGTATAATTCATTTCCGAAATTCCGACGCGAACGAACTCCCGTGCGGGAAGCTAGTTACAAATCATAATAATGCAAAAGAAACGTTTTTTATTATTTATTATAAGATGGGTTAACTCTTGACCTCAATCTTGACCATAAAGGTCAAAGATGAGGTCGACGATGGAGCGAGTTAACCCAGAAAATGCCTATAAAGGCACTGGTACTCCACGCACCGATGGAACACAGCAAGCTGTTTGGCGTCGGACTTCGGTAGGAAGGTGGTCGCGAACCAGACGGCCCTTTACAGAGCCTACCACACCGCATGAGACCATAGGACGACACCTCAGATTCAGAAAAAAATGAATTGTCGTTGCCTGGGATAGATTACTAGGAGGCAGGTCTCTTTGTGTGTTACTCTCAATCGATCACCACACGGCCAAATAATCTCAAAGTGATAAAATAAACGTTACTAACCCCAACTACTGACATAATAACCTCAAGATAGAACGGGTTTTAGCCTCTGCCCTTATAAAGACAACACTAGCGCGTTCGAGGTTACAATAAACATCTTTCATACAACATTAGTATGGTGTAAATAGCTTTTTTAATGGTCAAACGATCATATTAGATCGATCAAAGCTATTGACGACAAATTACTTCTTAATAAGGCGGGAAGAATGGTGTATGACTAATGTTTGATTGATAGAGTATAGCGTTCGGATTTTTAATGTTTAGATCTGTGTGGTCGCGGTTTCGAAACCTTTGGAACTATGAAATTACTATTTTTAACCCCCGAAAAAAAGAAGGGTGTTATAAGTTTAACGTGTCTGTCTATGTATCTGTTTGTGGTATCGTAACTCCCAAACGGATGAACCGATTTTCGTTTAGTTTTTTTTGTGTCATAGATAACTTTATCCCAAGTGCCTTTAGTCATGTTTCATGAAAATCTGTTCAGCCGTTTAAAAGTTATAAGCAATCGAATATCCGGGGTAATTCAAAATTTTTAATTTTAGAGTTATTAATACAGGGTTACTTTTTAATCAGTACACAAATTTTTCTTACGGTGTCAGTAACGTTGATAGAACGTAAATAAGAAGGAAAACATTTTTTTTTCCAAAATTTTCAGATTTTGATACCCCCCTTTTTAACGTCTTAGAGGATGAATTTTGTAAAACGCAAAAACACGGGTGTCACAAATTGTGTTGAAGAGTACTATTACCAAGTTTCAAGTCAATTGGACGAAGTTATTTTTTTTTCATACAAAAAAATTGATTTATTTTCATGCTTCAGATGATCTAGCTTGAAATGTTTATATGAAGCGATATAAAACAAAAAAATACGGGTCTGTTAAATTTTCATAAAGTTTACGTGCAAAAAATTTGTGTATTGATTAAAAAATAACCCTGTATAATATCTAGCTACAGAATAACCATCTGTCGAAAATGTCAGAAAGAAAAAGCATATTAACTTTCTCTGTAAAAGACAAAATTCACGAAGTAATTCCAAGCTCGAAAGATGGGATAAAACAAGTTTTGTGTAGATGATCTGTGACAGAGGTCGCGGATTTTGAAAAGAAAATGTTATATTTATAACACACTAGCATCCCGCTCGGGACTTCGTTCCCGTGGGAATTCGGGAAAATTATGTAGCCTATGTTACGCAGGGATAATGTACCATCCTAAATTCCTAATGGTGAAAGAATTTTTGTAATCGGTCCAGTAGTTTCGGAGCCTATTCGCTACATACAAAAATACAAAAATACAAATCTACAAATATTTCTTCTTTATAATATTAGTATAGATATAACATTCTGCAGGCCGACGATAGTGACAGCGCCGCGACAACACCGCGGTCCTATGTGAAAATGTCAACATTGACAACGCCACAAGCAAGCCTTTGCGCGGGCCCTCGCGCAATCAAAGTTAAGTTTCAGCGTGAGCCGAGCGCGAGTTTGTCGTTATCGTGCTATAGAGCTGCTGAACTTTCAATGAAATAAAGCTATTTTTGATCTATCTATAAATACATTCACGCCTATAATCCCTTCCGGGGTAGGTAGACAGTCATGTGGTTCTAGAACTTGACGCCACACTTGACATTCAGTCTGAGGGTTATTAAATGGAATATGAGCAATGTGGTGATGTTATCAGCCTTTCGCCCACAACACAGCAGAACCCTCACGTCTCACTAACTGGTTTCTACAGTATGCCTGGAAATAGTTGGAAGCTGGCACATTCAAAGTTTTTTTATTTTTTTTATTATAAGATGGGTTAACTCTTGACCTCAACCTTGACCATAAGGTCAAAGATGAGGTCGACGATGGAGCGAGTTAACCCAGAAAATGCCTATAAAGGCACTGGTACTCCCACGCACCGACGGAACACAGCAAGCTGTTTGGCGTCGGACTTCGGTAGGAGGGTGGTCGCGAACCAAAACTAAGTTTTTATTTCACTCCCAGTCCAGTGTAGAAGCTATTTTTGACTTAGATTTTGTCTTAATTTGCTTTTATGTGTACAATTTAGTTAAAATTAACACATTGTCTATCTTTTCACGTCAACGCTCATTGGCTAATCCAGGGTAATCTATAATTGGCTATGTATATTATTTAAGACGTTACATTCTATACTTTTAACATTGCTGTTGATTAGGGGCCATCCATTAATTACGTTTACGTCACACGAATTTCATGGTTTTTTGACCCCCTCCCCCTCCTTGTCACAGCTGGTCAGATTTGTAAGTTCCCTAGCGTGACGTCACATATTTTAATTTTTTTGTAATTTTCTAATAAAAGCAGTACTTAATAGAGTTATTATTTTTTTGGGAACTCAAAACTCATTGTACCAAAGTAAAAACGTAAAAAGAGTGCTTGGGACTGAGGAGGTTAAGTTTGTCGTTAATAGTTAACACGTTTTGATAGTCATAACACATTTTGAAATGTGACTTCACGAAACCTATGACCCCTCCCACCCCCTTGTCACACAATGTCACACTTTTTCGACCCCCTCCCCCCCTTAACGTGTGACGTAATTTATGGATGGTCCCTTACCTTTGTATAAATAAATAAATAGACTTTTAAATCAATTTTTTGTTGTTAGAAGTTATGGTGTCGAATATTCCAATCGATTTAGAATGAAGACAATAAAGACGTATGGCAACCAGAATTAAAGCTCTAGAACTTTCAGTCTGTAAAGATTCAAATATCCAAATGTACTGAGAGAGCTCAAGGTAAGAGTACCTTCTTATCAGCCCATATACGTTCCCACCGAGGGGCAAGGGCCTCCCTTCGAAATACGAAGGGGAATTAGGCCATAGTCCACCATGGTGGACCGCTCGTCTTTCGAAAATGAATTTTCTTGGACGGGCGGGTTTCATCACGATGTTTTCCTTCACCGTTGAGCAAGTGATACTTAGAAATCCGTACATAATTCCGAAAAGACGAATTTAGTGGTACATTCCCGCACCAGGATTTGAACCCGCAACCTTCGGATTACAAGTCTGGGCTATCACTGCTGTGAGCTGTTACCTATCGTATTTAATACGTTAGGATGCGTTGTACGATGTACGTAGCAAATTAATCATCGTTAACCATATCTACATACTTATTATACATATTCTCTTATTATACTCCTTAATAATTAGTTCCACTCATTGGTTACAATTAATAAATCGATTAATAAGATTAAGATCGATGATTTTAATATGATTTGAAAAGGAGCAATTATTAATTACTAGTGTAGGCATCCTACACTATAAGTTGGCAATACTGCCTCGCTCTCTTTTAAACATATATCTCCACCGTTCTGGTCTATCTATCTATCCCAAAGCCACGCATCCACCCTAAAGAGAAGCTGCTACAACTAGCTTTGCGCGACTACAGGTTATATCGTGCCCAGCTGTGGGAAAACATGTAGCCTATGTCCTTTCCCAGGCTCTAATCTATCTCTGTACCAAATTTCATCAAAATCGGTTCAGTAGTTTAGGCGTGAAAGACGGAGAGACAGACAGACAGAGTTACTTTCACATTTATAATATTAGTAAGGAAGTAAGGATAATTTGAAAAAGCACGTGCTGTTCGAATTTATTTACGCTTAGGTCATTTATTTTTCTAACATTTCACATCACGAGAAAATAATATCCAGAAATTCTTATCGTGTAGGTATAATCAAGTAAATGGCGAACTTGACTAACCTTGGTGTCTGAGTTTTCAAATTGCCAAATGGCCTCTGATCGTCAATCGACAACAGCCGGGACTGACAGCTTAACGTGCCCTCCGAAACACGGAAACGCTCGTGATAATCATCGGGTTCTCTGCTCTTTTGTACAGACGGCTGCACATCAGGTTACCAGACGCGTGCACTCTGTGCCAATACGATAAGAGCGATTTTGCAATGAAAATGGAGTCTGTGTACATTGAATTATAGATTATATTCCAACTTTGGTTTTTTTGTGAGGTTTTAGTTTTTACAACAGTATTCAAGAAAATAAGTTTATAATACACGGTGACCTTTAATTAGTCAGTAAAACTTTAGGGGTTAAATCTTCCTTTGAAAACTTTCCCCAAGAAACTTACCTATATGAACTTCTCAAAAAAACGACTTCCCACACAGGCAATTAGCTGGTTGCACAAGTTTTATGTACGAGAGTCGATTTTTGAAGTGAAAACTTCTTTAGCGGCGTTGAGCACTTTTAGTATGGGGAATAGGTTAAACTCGAGAGGAACTCGCGTCAGATCGTCAGATGTCACGTGACCTTGATCGAAAATGCGTAGGTTAGGGTGGCCACCTTTTTTGAAGTGAAAACTTCTTTAGCAACGTTGTGTACTTTGAAGTATGGATGGAAACCCGGACGGATGGCAGCCCTATGGTAAAATTATCTCTGTGACAGATGTCAACGATTATTCGCACATAGTGCGCAAATACCGATAGACTATTTTACTGTATTGAAAGTAGACAGTTTGGTCGAGTGGAGAAGTCGAGTGGAGAAGTGGTCGACCTGTTTTGCCAGATTGTAAGCAAAACAGGTCGAGGGTTCGAATCCTGAGAGAATAACGGACTCTTTTTGTGTATTTTTTTTTATTTCCATATTAATGCACAACATTAATGTTCAAGTTTTCACTTCTACCGGCACTCCCGGAGTGCAACCCGTTGTTTTTTTTCATATTTCGACCTTGTGTTTTCGGGCATATTGTTCAGTTTCGTGGGCTGTTTATCTTATCTTTAATTTTCGCTAACTAATTTAAAGACAACCATTAGAAATATCGGGACCTGATAAGAATTTCTTGAGCTTTTCAGCGGGGAAATGCTGCAAGTCTCTTAGGCGTATTATTTGTCTCGATGCAACGCACTTATGGAGCTATAGGATACACATAGATATAAATTAGTTAAATAAATTACAAATAAGAAGTATCATATGTCTGTTATTAGCATAATATTCAAAAATTAATTGTTTTGTTTGAATACAAACTCACGTTTTGCAAAACGTGTTATTCCGAACTTCAATGCCTTTGCATATTTTACTAGTATCTCGACAACGAGATAAAAGCGTCAGTCATTCATTCATTAGAAGGAGTCCCTCGACCAAAGCGCTGTTATGTCACAGGTAGCAGGTGTTTGCCCATTGTGTGAAGGAAACACAGTAAAACATTGTTTGGACTCTTTTTTGTGATTTTAGAGTGGCGGCGGCGCATGGTATTTTTTAACTCCTGACAAAAAAAGGAGGGCGTTATAAGTTTGGCTTGTGTATCTGTATGTCTGTGCATCGCAACTCTTAAGCGAATGGATGTGTTTTAATGCGGTTTTTTTGAAGTGAAAACTTCTTTAGCGGCGTTGTGCACTTTGAAGTATGGGTAAAAAAATTTAAACTCGCGTCAGGACACGCGACCTGATCGAAAATTCGTAAGACAGAGGGAGAGTGAAAACTTTTTTAGCGGCGTTCTTTTTGGGATGAGTAAAAAAAATTAAACTCGCGTCAGGACACGCCACCTGATCGAAAATTCGTATGACGGAGGGAGAGTAGACCGCAAGGAAGTAATTGTTAAAGTTTTCACTTCTGCCGGCACTCCCGGAGTGCAACCCGTTTTTTTATGAAAGCTGACTTAATTGAGATGGTTCTTAGCTAGTTTTGAAAAAAAAAATGGTTCAGCCGTTTAAAAGTTATAAGCAGTCGAATATCAGGGGTGATAAATTTTTTTTTTAATTTTAGAGTTATTGTTTTTTTTTTTAATTTTAGAGCTATTCCTTACTCGAAAATAAACAAGGTACTTACAGTTTTGTGTTTCATTACCCGAGATTAAAAGGAGTTTGTCTATTAAATCCAACGATTAAGAAGCTCGACATAATTGTTGGGCTACTTTAGATATGGATAAAAAGGATGAAGTGAGATTAAAGTGATTAGTGGATTGTAACATGCGCTGGATAAACTGAAGGCTTTGGATATTTCACTTTTTAAAAAAAATAAACGTGCTTATCTTAAGTAAGAAAATGACAAAATTACTTTTCTTACTTTCATATGAAATTAAAAACAAAATCAAAAAGTTTCAATGTTGACATATTCCTGTTTTTATATCAATGCAACGTCTGACAACGAGTTGCAGAAACGTCCATTAAAGTTAATGCTGCTTTAAATATCACACTGTTTTTTCCTGTCTTCTTGACGTAAACAAGGACGGCATACCATTTTAAGTAGCTTTAACTATAATTAACGTTTTTAATGTTAGGGACCCCAAACTCTACATTTCACAAAAACAAGCCATCAATACCGATTGAAATGACGTCACAATCGCGACCATGATCATGAATTAATCCTCCGATTGAGAATTAATTTGATAATTTTGCATAAAGTGCTGAATTATTCAAAGGAGCGTATGTGTTGTTATGATTATGAGGTCGTGCCTATAAATTGATCGTTTGATTACGATTAGGCAAATTTTCGGCAACGTGTCATGTTGTCTGCGAAAGATGAACCTTATATGGCAAATCTTTGTTGATTTTTAACTAGATTTAAATAATAAATAAATAAATAAACGCTACACACTCAAAGGCCCACACTAAGGTTTTCCCTTGTGTCGTGGGTCCCTCGGAACACACATAAAGACAAACACAAACACCCATGACCCGAGAACAAACATCTGCTTTTCACACAAATGTTTGCCTCGACTGGGGATCGAACCCAGGACCCGCCGATCAAGAGGCAGCGTCACTACCACTCGACCAAACCGGCCGTCAGATTTTTTTAGGGTGACTTTTTATCTATATATCTATATCTATATCTATATATATAAAAGAAAGTCGTGTTTGTTACAACACTTATAACTCGAGAACGGCTGGACCGATTTCCATGGTTTTTGTTTGTTGTATTTCTCTCCGTCCCGAATAGCAGAATAACTATTAAAAACATTGGAAAATTGACGGGGAAATTCCCACGGGAACGAAGTCCCGGGCGAAAAGCTAGTTTCCCATAAAACTGACTTAATGGGCCTTTTCATAATACGAAAACGGCACGGCAAAATTATATTACCATTGCCTCCTATGCACTAGTGATACTAGAAGCTGGAAACATAGAAGGCAATGGTAATACAAATTCTGTCATGCCGTGCCGTGCCGTTCGAATTATAAATAGGCCCAATTTCCCCAAGGAACCCATAAAAATAAAAATTCGAATTCTCACAAGTCAGGTGAGCCTTTCCTTAAATGTATTTTAAATTTAAACCCCCGATAAAAAAAGAGGGGTGTCTACGTATAAGTTTGACATATGTATCCGTGTATCTGTGTGTCTGTGTATCTGTGTGGCTGTCTGTGGCTTCACAGCTCCTTTTTTTGTTTGAAAGCTGACATAATAGAGATGATTCTTAGCTACATTTGAGCAAAATTGGCTTAGCCGTTTAAGAGTTAAAGGCAATAATCGGGGAATAATTTTTAATTTTAGAGTTATTGTTGGTAAGCTGAAGCACGACGAAGTTAGATATAATAATTTGCCATTATTATTTTTGACTAATCCTTACTTAATATTATAAATGTGAAAGTAACTCTGTCTGTCCGTCTTTCAGGCCTAAACTACTGAACCGATTTTAGTGAAATTTGGTACAGAGATAGATTAGAGCCTGGGAAAGGACATAGGCTACATTAAATCCCACAGTTGGACACGATATAACCTGTAGTCCATGCGGGTGAAGCCGCGGGCGGAAAGCTAGTAAGAGATAAATGTTACACATCTACATTAATAATATTATAAAGGGGAAAGATTTTATTGTTTGTTTGCATTGAATAGGCTCCGAATAACTCCGAAACCTACTGGACCGATTTGAAAAATTCTTTCACCATTAGAATGCTACATTGTCCCTGAGTAACATAGGCTACATAATTTTCCCGAATTCCCAAAGAACGAAGTCCCGGCCGGAATGCTAGTCATTTATATTCGTCGGCGCATACCCTGCCTTACTCTCTGATGAAGGTCCAATCGTATAGATCGAAACTGTCAGTAGTACTTAAAGTCTACGTAGACTTTAAGTAACATGAGTAAAACTGTTTACTTCGAGTAAAAAGAAACATGAGTAAAGCTGTGTCAAGAATTCGAAAAAGCAATGGATAAGGCACTGAACTTCAGTGACTGAAGGCGACTGAAGGCAAGGAACTTCAGTCGCTCTCCTCAAAGGCGCTTCAATTCATAGTCAATTCTATTCGTCTGCGCGTTTTTCCTCCGTTCAAAGACCTTATCAATTCAATTGATCCCATGATCGCACTCCGCACCCGACGCACTTTGATAGTATGTAAATCAGCTGACTTCGCCTGTCAAAACTAATCAGACGGGTGCTGAACCTGTCTGTAAGAATACTATTAAAATGCTAATATCTATTGTCGATCGACCCATATTTAACGAGATGGAGTGGAGTGGAGACATCTTTTACAGCAGCAAGATATATGTTACTAGAGGATCCCCCCTGGAACTTCGTTCCCGTGGGAAATTCGTAAAATCCTTCCTTATTCCTTGCCAAAGTTATAAAAGCAACCTTTGGGCCAAATTTCAGCTTTCTAGGACCAAGGGTTTGGGCTGGGCGTTGATTAGTCAGTAAGTCAGGACCTTCAATTTTGTATATTGGAACTGAAAGGCATAAACTTTAGGAATGAATAGTATACATATATCACATTGAAGAATTTAAGAGAATGAATGGAGCAGAGAACACTATTAGAAGAAGTGGAGTTTTCGTCATAATACTATTTCAATATATAGAAAAAACAAACATCTGGAATTTATAGACATATCTAAGAGAGATATATCAAAATTTATGACATGTTATCTAAAAGCATCTGTTTAAATATGAATTTACACTAATAATATTTAAGGGTTCGTGTTACGAAGGCCCGTGCCCCTCGGTGGGGATGAATATGGCATGATAAAAAAGCTTTAAATAAGGATGATTTGATTTGCGTAGGAGAAATAAGCCGTGTGATCCCCGACAAAAAAGAAGGGTGTTATAGTTTCACGTGTGTATCTGTATGTGTGAGTCCCCGGCAGAGTTAGCCGTGTGAGTCCCCGGCAGAGTAGAATAGGACCACCCTCTTTCTTACCGAGGTGTCGTACAAGGCGACTAAGGTAAATATGCAAGCAAGTTCATCTGCACACAGAGAAGGAAAACTCTGCAATTATATCAAACCCTCGCCAACCCGTCTGCCAAGCGTGGTGAGTATGGCATATACCCCTCATGTTATTGAGGGAGGCCCGTGCCCCAGCAGTGGGGACGTATATGGGCTGATGAAGATGATGAAGAAGGAGAAATAACACTAATATTATAGAGATGTAAGAAAATGGAAAACATTGCCACGCCGCAGCCCCTAAATCCAATACCTAGCTAGAATGAATACGGATAGGAATATGAGGAGATGAGAGTGTGAACTGTGACGTTGTAGCTACTCACACATTTGTTTATTTACTATTCCTCATCCATTGTATTGTGTTAGTGTTTCTGTTTACTTGTATTTGGATTGTTTTTACAACATTAATAAAATAAACATGCGTCATCTTAGGCGATGTTGTGATAGTACACAGATTTATAGATAGTTATAGTAGTATGCCATTTGTTGACCTACAACTAGAGCCGAATATTAAGTCAATAGGGGATCAGGGATCACTTTTGAATCTTTTCTTCATAAGATATCGTAAATTACGACATAAATCGAATTGCTTTTAAGAGAAGCTTATGTCTAGCTATGTGTTCATTATTATAAGAAGTAATATAACTAGAAACGGGTAAAGATGAGGAGATACTGCAGGACCGTTAAACAGAGTCCAGCACGACTATAATCTCATTTTTGTAGCAAAACTGTTCTTTTCGTAACAGAATACAGTACAACCATGAACGATAGCACATAATTAATGCAATTAATTCATTACCCATCATCCAATTTCCGTTCGTCATTACAATCCGGTTCCGATTTGCATCCGTTCAAATTAATATGCATATAAATTAAGCCTTTCTTAACATAATGGTCTTTAAAACTTTGGCAAAATAGCAATGGACAACTTAATTTGAGTGGATTATGTTATGGTTACATAATATTGAACACTCATCAGATAATTTCCTCTATTATTATTCAACTTTTATAACTTTGGCACACTGGCCGAGTTTTTTGATGCTTCGAGCATTGGAGCATATTTTTAATGTCAAAATATAATTTATAGTTACCGATTGTACCTAAACTGGAACGGAAGGTATAAACATACGATTTGTAAAGTAGAAACGTGTTTTTACTTCTGAAATGGTGGAAGATTATAGGTTTATTCGGTACTACATAGATTGTATCGGTTGATTGATTTGGCCGAATTAGTCAGCGGTTAAATCAACGGATATAGGTATAGTATGAGCTACTATTATTCTGGAACGAACTTAATTTGAATTAGACTGAGGTCTGTATTACAGAACGCCACTCAGACTCTGATCTTTATTAAGTAGCGAAAGAGAAAATCAATACTTAAGTTTAGACCTAGATTTGATTCTCCTTCTTTAATACGGGCCTGAGTCTCGGGAAAATCTAAATAATTTTTTTTTTCAAGTATTTAAGTACTTTGTCTTAAGTGGAAATTGGATTGTCTTGCAAACTCTTTAATGAAATAATGAATATAAATATACCGATGAGTTTTTTTTAAATATAACGGTCAATAATTCATTAATTTTTTGCTAGAAGTGGTTTTCGTACAAGAAGGGCAAAATTATGATAGTATCTTATTGTTAAGGAGCCTATTATATTAACAAATCTATGACGTCACAAGCGAGTAATTCATGTTAAGCCAGTGTTTTACAGGCAATAAAGAGTAGCTGATTTGATTTGCCAGTTTATCATTGAAGTCGGATCCTATTGATTTTAAAATTTAAAATGACATCTCAGTTTAATTTCCTCAATATATCAGCATCAGGTGTTCCACTTCCACAGCTGAACCTCAAAGCCATTACTCGGGAATCTTGGGATTGATGGCCCATTCTGTTTAATAGATGGACAAGTAATACAGGGTGTCTCATAAGTACCCAACGATTTCAAAAGTGTGTCTAAACTAACCGGCGCCACAGAGGGGAGCGGGGAGTGCGGCATTAGTTAGCGCGTTCCGAGGATTTTTAGTTGCCGCCATGTCGTTCACGGGAGAGCAACGCGCTTTTTGCGTTCGCGCCTATTTTGAAAACAATAAATCGCTTATTCGTGTACGGCGCCTGTATCGTCTCAATTATCGATTGAGGCACATTGATGAAACGCCCAGCAACTCTACCATATTCTCATGGATCCGGAGTTTCAACACTACCGGAAACACAACAGGGAGCAAGAAATCTGGGCGTCCAAGAAGTGTAAGAACGGATGAAAACATTGAGTTGGTGGCAAGTTCGGTGCGACGTCAACCTCAAATAAGCATTAGAAAATGGCAGTCACAATTAGGCATGTCCAGAGCGACTGTTCATCGAATTTTGCATTCTGATTTGAATTTGAAGCCTTACAAAATTCAGATCGTACAGGAATTAAGAAAAACCGACTTTGATTTAAGACTGAATTTTGTAAACACAATGTTGGAGGAGTTTGACGATTACCAGAACATCTTCTTTAGTGACGAAGCTCACTTTCATTTTGACGGCTATGTCAATCGGCAAAATTGTCATTTCTGGGGCAACACGAATCCAGGGCTGCTCCACCAACGACCTTTGCATAGTCCGAAGGTAACCGCATGGGTGGCTATGTCGGCGAAATGTGTCATCGGACCTTATTTTTTTGAAGACGCAAGAGGCAAAACTGTCACCGTAAATTCGGCGCGTTATGTGGCCATGCTACGCAACTTTTTCGAGCCAGAGCTTCAAGAATGTGAGCATTACAATGTCCGGACATGGTTCCAACAGGATGGAGCCACATCCCATACAACTAGCAACTCAATTGAAGCCCTACACCAATTGTTTCCCGAAAAAGTCATTTCAAGAAGGGGTGACATTGAATGGCCCCCCAGAAGCCCGGATTTGACGCCACCCGATTTTTTTTTATGTGGGTATCTTAAGTCAAATGTGTATGAAAATTCTCCGCAAACTTTGAACGACTTGAAGACCAATATCAGAGAAAAAATTGCGTCCGTAGATAGACCTCTTCTTCAGAAAGTTTTCAGAAACTTTCACCAAAGACTCGAAGAATGTCGCCATCGTAATGGACACCATCTCAACGATGTAATCTTCAAAAAATAAAAATTCCTTTTGTTTTCTATTAAATTTGTCAATATTATATTTTGAAACCAATAATTAGTTTAATTTTTTGCATCATGAAATCGTTGGTTACTTTTGAGACACCCTGTATTTAGAGCAGAAGATTCTGTGTGACATTGACTGGCTGTTTGATTGAGTGGTGCTGTGTGTTTCTTTTCATTGCCAGTTTGTTTTATAGTCCTTGTCATGGGTTTTAAAGACGCTTTTGTTTTAAAATTAAGTGAACAGCCTACGTAATGACTAATTTTAGTTGTTTGAGTTGCATAGGATCTTAATCTTTCGAATTAAATTGTACAAGTAATATATTGTTTAAATATTATGCGGATACTTGTAGCTTCGGCTAAGCGTGGTGATTATGGCAATTGCTGACACCTCATATCAATGGGAAGGCCTGTGTTTAGCAGTGGACGTCTATATTAGGCTAAATCTATTATTATTATTATTGAATCCTCAGAATTTAAATTAAGAGATAAAGAACAATTAAGAACAGCTTTTAAAAATTCCACCTTGGCCGAGCTTGGCCGTTGTTGGCTCAAAAGTATACTTTTTGATTCAACAGTAAGTTTAACAGATTCCTTTAAAATACCCATATTATGGCATAGTTTAATAAGTACCCAAGTACAGTTTATCAGAGGAACACTGGTTTAATAAAATAAAATAATAAAATAACCAGCTCTACACAGGGTTGAACAAGCCGCTAGCTAAAAATAATCCAATTATCACCTTTGAATCAGTAAATTCTGTCAAATTGCGATTTAACCACCATAATTCACTAAGACTTATGAGTTCAACAACTAACATAACCCCACTTTCACTTTGCACCCAATAAACAACACTTTGGTCCGGTTAAGACATTGTATAAACACTGTATTTACAAGAAATAATCCATATTCAATAGATGCTAGTGTAAAATTAGTTCGTTCCATTGATTAGGTTGGAAAAAAACTTAAAAAATCACGCATCGATTCGTACACAAACAGTTCAAAACATAACTAACGTAACGTTTGGCGCAGACGGCGTTTACATCTTGACAGCGGTTGGCAATGCTGCCAACATTCAGGCATGTTACCCCTAGTATGCGTGCGTAGTGCCAACATGGCGTCGCGAGGTCGTCTGCGTACGCGCAGCGCATCAGTCAACGGCCTTTGTATCAATGGAGAATGCTCGCCCAACCTGTTTGATCGATCCTCGTGAATTCGTGATTTGATTTGTGTAAATTTTGTTAAATAGCTCTCTTAAGCAATAGGAGACTCAAGTTTTGATCTATACTTAGTATTCATTGTCTCTTTCTCTCACTCTCAAAATGACAAAGACGACTGCTACTTAGGTATAGATCAGACTTAAGTATAGATCAGATACTTAAGTCTGATCTATACCTAAGTCTGTGATCTATATTAAGTATAGGCTTTAGCTTGATTTCTTCTTAACCCCCGACAAAAAAGAAGGGTATTACAAGTTTGACTTGGGTATCTGTGTGTCTGTGTATCTGCATGTCTGTGTATCTGTGTGTCTGGCTGTGGCATCGTAGCTCATAAGCAAATGGACTGGACTCGATGTGTTTTTTTTTGTCTGAAAGCTGATGCAATCGATATGTTCTCGACTATATTTGATCAAAATTGGTTCAGCCGTTTAAGAGTTATCAGTGATGAATGTCGGACGTGACACGAGATTTTTAATTTTAGTGATATATTTTCTTTCCATCTTTTACTAGCTTTCATAAATAAAATTAAATAGATAGGAGATCAAACAAATATAAGTTAGATATTAAAATATAAGTAAGTAAAATATATATATATATATATATATATATATAAGTAAAATATAAGTTATATACTTAAGTATTCGTCGTAACCCTTGCTTATCTTGTACATGTAATCAAGTACTTAGCGAAATAACCTTTGGTGTCAGATTTTCCAAATCGCTTAGTTACCTCTGACTTGGTTTAATGACTGTAATCGATCGACAACAGCGGGGTCAATGGCTGAACGTGCCCTCCGAAGCACGAAAATACTCGTGATAAATTGTCGCTTCGGTCACCATCAGGTTTCCTGCCTCTGTGAAGGTTGCTTTACCTCAATGATCGGATCAGATCAGCGAGTGCCACGTCCATGCTCGTAATAATACACAATTTTAAACAATACACAAAAGTTTCCGCTAACACAAACGTCCCATAACATAGCCCAGATTAGTGTTCAAGTTATTAAACCAACAAAAGTTCATCTAAGTACCAATTTGGTTTATGACTTAAGTTTACGGATTCGATGAATAAAATTATTTGCTAAATTTTGATTAAACTTCATCAAATATTAAAATATACTTTAAACTAGTTAGCGAAACTTTAGGGAGTGATTTTCCCTATGAAACTGAACAACTTCCCCGAAGGACCATTTAGTAAATTCTCAAAAAAATTACGATTTTATACTTAGCCAATCAGCTTTTTTTTTATTTATTAATGAAGGGTTCGCTCTTGACCACAATCTAGCCCAAGGGAAAAGATGCGGTCGAGGATGTAGCAAGCTCACCCAGAAGGAGCCTATTCACTCGAACTTTAAAGAGATTCGGGTTATATGAACTCGGAAATACAGACGCAGGCAGGGAATTCCATTCCCTAGCAGTGCGCAATACGAAAGATGATGAAAAGCGCTCAGTGCGAATCCGTGGGATATCAACAAGATAGGGATGGTACCCCGCGGTGCGTCTGGACGTCCGATAGAAGAATGGGGCAGGCGGAATGAGCTCATGCAGCTCCTGAGCACACTCCCGAAGTACATCTTATAAAAAATACATAGGCAAAGTAGCTGTCTATGAGCTAGGGTTTGGAGCTTATCTTTTACTAGCTTCCTGTCACCGATGAGTCTCCTGGCTCTGCGGTCCACCGAGTCCAGTGTGGCTAGTTGGTACTTGGCCGAACCATCCCAGAGGTGGCTGCAATACTCCATGCACGATCGGACCTGTGCCTTATAAAGGGAAAGGAGTTGATCGGGCGTAAAGTAGCGCTTAACTCTGTTGAGGATGCCCAGCTTTTTGGCCGCTGTTTGTGCTTTGGACTCGATAGAGATGCCGAAGTTAAGGTTGGCAGATAACTTCATGCCAAGGAGCTCAAGCTCATTGGTGATAGGTACAGATGCACCCCGGAAAGTAGGAGTCAGATTAAAGGGACTCCGTTTCGCGGAAAACAGATACGCCTGAGTTTTGGTGGCGTTGAAACTAACCAGATTTTTGTCACCCCAATGGGAGACAAGACTTAAGGTCGAGTTTACCCGCTCAACCAAAGCTCTCCTCTCAGATAGAATATCATCCCCCCCGGCTCCCGATCTGGACAAGTATCTCTGCATGACTGTACTGTCATCTGCATACGCAACAACTCCAGGCAAAAGCATGTCGTTGATGATGGAGCTGATGGAAGGGCAGAATTTTTGTCTCAAATAGAATAGTCTTCTTGGGAAAAGTTGTTCAGTTTCATACACTGATTCACATTAAAGTCACCCAACAGTATACAGCTTGACATATTTTAATTTTTTCTAGGATTTGTATTTTTGTATGTAACGAATAAACTTAAAAACTAATGGACCGATTTCAAAAGTTCTTTCACCATTAGGATGCTACATTATCCCTGAGTAACATTGGCTACATCAATTTTCCGAATTCCCACGGGAACGAAGTCCCGAGCGGAATGCTAATAACTTATAAAACCGATCATTTGCATGTTAGTTTTAATGAGCAAAACGTATCAGTACAATTTAATATTGTAACTGCCCATCTGTAACAAAATGTTCGTATGCAAATAAAGAATTATGATAAAGGTCTAATGTAACTTCAACAATTCCGAACAATGTATTTACTTAAGTACGATAAACATAAATCAGAAACTTCCTAAATAATTTCAAATATGAACCACGAGATTGGACAGTTTTGATTTTGTTGGATTTTCTGAAACCCGAAACTTCCTGAATACATTATAAGTTAAACTCGTTTTGACAAAGACGCCTCGACCCAGGGTTATGTATTCATGGAACGGGAATAAAGGGTATTAACGAAGGAGAACGATCTAGACACTGGTTACATGGGTAAACTATTAACGAAAAAACTAGAACATTTTCTGAATCGATCACCAGTCTAACTGACATTGCAATAAATAAACTTTTTAAAAAAGAAAATTAATTCTACTTCAAACAAGCAAAAAATAAAGACAGCATCATTTAATGTGCTACGTAGTACCGACTGATCTCTTTGAAGTTTGTGCGAATATCAAATTAATAGGCTAACTTTTAACTTAATCAGAAATCACAATAAAATTACAAAACAGTATAATAATTTACGAGCGAATTATCAATTTAGAACTTAATACTTGATGATCTCGTTTAGGTGAAAGTCGCACCACAAGTAACACAAGAAAAGAAATCAGGAAGAATAAAGGAAACAATTCCATCAAAAAACCAAGAATTTATGGTTTTCTCGTTTATTTCCCCATTAGCGCATACAAAGCATCCAAATGGTTAAAAAAAATAGCATTGTATCGTGTACGCAAGAATAGCAATGGTAGTGAAAGTGAAAAAAGTGCTCATGCGCAGGAACTTATTACAAGCTCATAATATACGGAACTCTATAAAAATATCACGGAAACCCTGGTATGAGATGTGAGGATAACATTGTAGAAGATTGTTGAATGTTAAATAATGAAGAACATCGATTTACACTAAGGTAAACATTAATGCAACTGTAACAATAGTACCGATATAATTGGCCACGTTAAAACATACTTCAATTCCAAAAATACATATAGCAGATTACCATAAATTAAAACGTCATTTAAATGTAATGTGTAAGCATTATTTGCTATTGTAAATTAAAAAAAAAACCGCCTAACAGTATCTTATTAAATACCAAATTTGAAGTATTTTCTTTAAAGGGAGAATTTTCATCTACCTGACATTGACGTTGGCATTTATAGATTTCTTCCGGGGCAAAGTGGAAATAAGCCATTTTGGAAAATAACTCAAAAAAAAAGGACAAAAATTTTCATTTTTTGGAGACTACGATTACTGCACCTACCTGTGCTGGTCTACCAAATAGAATTGATCGTTTCTGATCCTGGAACTTACCTGAAAAATAAAATACTGATTTAGTTTTTATACTACAGAAACTATAGCTCGCGTATGTTATGTGATTCTGTGACTCGAGCAATAATGAGTAACTTATAGAAACCAGTAAGTTACGAACTGTACTCCAGTGTTAACTGGAGTTCATCAATTGACTTATTACTAGGCGGGACTGACAGATCAGTTAGCTTTCCTTGGGACCTAGAAAACGCTTTCATTTATTTAGAAAAGATGTTTTATTTTTGTATGACAACAAATCAAGCTACACAGGTTGATCTAGATGTGATCAGCGCCGTTTTATGTAGTGCAACTGTATACTTTGATATGCTGTAGTCTGTACGATGCTTAATGGAAGACAGGGATAGACTGGCATTATTTAAAGTCAATAAATATCGTCATTGTCATCATAACGACAGCAGCCAATAAAAATCCCCACCAAGGGGTAAGGGGGGTCGAAACAGTGAAGGGGGTTCGACCGAAGTCCACTACGCTGGCCCAATTAATATCAGGCAGCAAAAAAAATATGTTACATCATTTCGAAGTAAAAAAAAAGTAATTTAAGTTTTCCACCATTTTCAAAGAAATGAATGCTTGTGGGATTCCGTTTAAGATGAAAAGATTTTGAAGACAATAGTTCTGCGTAACCGCTCTCATTGTATAATTTGTGTCTTAGTTTTATTACTGTAACTTTCCTTTGTAATTAATCAGTGACGTGGATCTGGGATATACCTTTGAGGAGTGAGTAAGTGTCTAATGTAAGGGAGATTTGGGCGGCGCAGTTTAAACAAGGTAGCGTTATTTTTACAGAGTCCCACGAGATAAATACTTTTTAGATGACATTCTCATGGATAAATAGACCAAAATTTTAATCACGAAACTGGCAAAGAAACAATAAGTAAAAAAAAATACAGAATCGTACAATGGCGATGTTGTTGCGTTTACGTGCAACCTATTCCATGTTATTCAAAGATTACAACAATTATCTATAACATTACAGAACAGACACCACTGATCTCAAATGTTATAGATTAATTATTTCTGATCGTTATAACGAAATTGCACAACCGCTATAAGAATAAGTAATTCTGGCTTTTACTATTCTTTGCTGAATTAAATTTTTATAACATTTCTGCAGGTTCCCTTGATAGCGCCATCTGTTGATATTTTTGTGAATTAAACCCTCGCGCAATGTCTGCACACCCGTGTGTGCCGGATTTGTATCGCACGCGGCGTAAACAAGCGCGCGACGGGTTAAAATCCTGAATTGGTAGAAATTACCCATTTGTTTTATTAAACTAATTTAAGCATGCATACTATTAGTAATAGCTGTTTGTCTTGTCAACAAATAAATAGAGATGAACCCAATCTTCGTGCAATTAGAGTCGTCTCGATTGAAAGCTAATTAATGTTTCTTTTTAAATATGTACCCATATCTACCAGTTAAACCATTGCTTTCAATAATGAAAAAAAAATCCCATTGCTTTCAATAAGAGATGACTTTAATGGCGGAGGCAAAATGTCTGAAACTACGCCTTAATATAAAAAATGCCATAAGCCCATTCGTACTCATACAAATACACTCAAGCCATTCAAACTTGACACAGTTACATATTGATCTAGCTAGATTCACTTCGAATTAAACTAAACTGTCATTGGTTACACTTGAGACAATTTTAACACCAAATGTTCTGAGGATGACTCTTCACGATTTCTTTCGCCTGTGAGTGAGTGTTAAACTATTAGGTACATGCGTTAACTAATAACAAAAACAAAAACTGATAATCATCTCACACTGTAACTCGCTAATCCAGATTTTTATTTAATTCAGTTCTTTGAAAACTGGCGTTCACAATGTCGTTACAATTTGCCAGTGTCTGAATATTTGAATCAAAGTTAAAATACATAGGCTAGTAATTTTGCGTCTATATGAATAAGCTAGGCTGCGGAGTTTTTTCTCAAAAAAATAGAACTGTGATTTCTTATTATTAATCTTTTAAGACCCAGTTTCACCATACTCTGTTAGTTATTTAACAGACGATTAGCAGCTAACCCGAGATTTGACAATGTCATTTTCATACTTTTGACGTTTTGTCTGATTAACTTCTTAATCGTGGATTAACTAACTAACAGAGTATGGTGAAATTGAACCTAAGCCTCGGTTTGTCAACAACCATAAAACCATACACACATACACTGACGCTTTTAATCCCTTTCAGGGTAGGCAGAACGTCATGTAGTTCTAGAACCATTTGAAAAAAAAAATTAAAAAAAATAAACGTTGCACACTCAAACGCCCACACTAAGGTTTTCCCTTGTGTCGTGGGTCCCTTGGAACACACATAAAGACAAACACAAACACCCATGACCCGAGAACAAAGATCTGCTTTTTACACAAATGTTTGCCCCGACTGGGGATCGAACCCAGGACCCGCCGATCAAGAGGCAGCGTCACTACCACTCGACCAAAACGGCCGTTGACGCTACTTTTAACTTTAATTCTGAGGGTTATTAGATGGAACACGAGTTTAGTGGTGATTGGTTGTCAGCCTTTCGCCCATGATACAGTAAAACCCTCGCGTCCCACTTAATGGCTTCTAAAGTATGCCTGGGAAGAGTTGGCGGCTGGTACATTTTAAGTTTTTCGCCAGTGTGGAAGGAAAATAAATACCAGGGAAGGAAACGTGACGGAAATACCCACACCACCTAATGCTAACAAGCTGCAATGTAATTATGCAGATTTACCCTCAGAGGCTTGTTAGACCTCACTTTCTTTGTTGACTCTATCTGTTAAAGCCACCTTTGTAACGCTGTATTCAGGCAGATAATTTTAGAGATTTTAAAAACAATTATTTTTTTATGGAACTAGAAGACGCTTGGATCTTCATTCCGGTGGGAAAATCAATAAATTATTATTTGTGTATTCTGTGCAAAACTTCAGCTGTCTGGCACCCAAAAAAAAATCCTCTATAAAATTCGATTAGATTTTTCAGAAGGCTGTTTAGTTTTCATTTTATTTTTATTTCAATGGAGGACCAACAGTAAAAGAAACAGTAATGAAACTTAAATTAACAATGTGGGAAACAGTTAAAGGCCGTGTGGTGATCGGTTGAGAATAACACCATCCCATCTCTTTCCGTGGGTGTCGTAAGAGGCGACTAAGGAAACACAAATGAGACCTGCCTTCTAGTAATCTATCCCAGGCAACGAAAATTCATTTTTTTCTGAATCAGAAGTGTCATCCTATGGTGTCATGCGGTATGGTAGGCTCTGCAAAGGGCCGTCTGGTTCGAGACCTCCCTCCTACCGAAGTCCGACGCCAAACGGCTTGCTATGTTCCGTCGGTGCGTGGGAGTACCAGTGCCTTTAAAGGCATTTTCTGAGTTAACTCGCTCCATCGTCGACCTCATCTTTGACCTTTATTAAAATAAATTTTAATCTTCCATACAGAATACGCTATATGCTGATGAAGTTTGTATGGGAACTTAAAAATTTTTTTTTCGTATTTTGACCTATGTTCCTTGGGGAAGTTGTTCAGTTTCATGGATTGATTAACCACCCGAGAGGTTGAAAGAGAGATACCTAAAGCCCTGTATAATCTATATATCTCGGAATAATTACAAAAAAAAAACAGCTTTTTCTTCTATATTAACCATTCCCTGACAATGGCGGTAACATTAAATCTAATTTCTTACAAATTGCTAAGAAATTTCAAGTGGGCGTTTTTTGAACGTGACCGACCTTTTTGCAATATAAATTATTTTGAACCCTTTTGAAATAAAGTGTCTCGTACTTGGCTACAAAATAATTTATACTAGGTGTATGGGACAGGTTAGCAACAACTAAACATACCATATCGTTCTGAATGATTTTAAAGTGGAATTTTACTCACTTCCATGCTGAACTGGGAGTGAAGAAAATCTTAGAATGTGCCAGCTGCCAACTCTTCCCAGGCATACTGTAGAAGCCAGCAAATATGAGACGAGGCTTTTGCTGTATCATGGGCGAAAGGCTGACAACCTATCACTACCAGTCTTGTTCCTTCTTGTAACCCTCAGAATACAGGATGTAAAGTACAGCTTAGCAAATACTTAAATGGTGGAATCTACCCTTAAATATCATCAGCTATGAGTAATTATTTTTTCCCGGAAACGTCACGTTACTGAGTTTTAATTATTTACCTACTTTGGCGCTATGTTGCGTAGCGTACGATCCCCCCGCGCCGCGCTTTGCTATCGGAGTGCGATGTACATTGCTGGTTTTCGTGATTTACGTTGTTATGATTGTTTTTTAATGCAAAATGGAGTGTTTTCGGTTAAATAATAAAAAAATGTAAGCAGAAAATATTAAAAACATGAAAAAAATGAAAGTTTTCCTGAGAAAAATTCCACTGGAAAATCATTCAGAATGATTGTCTGAGTCCAGGGTTTCAGTTTTTGCTAAGCTGTCTTTTACACCCTGTGTATGTCAAATGTGGCGTCAGATGGTTCTAGAGCCACCTTATGGTGCTCTGCCTACCCCGACATCGATTGTAGGCGTGAGTATATAGATGGGTGAATTTTCCTCAGGAAAATTAGTAAGCGAAACTGTAGGGGATGATTTTTTCCATGAACTGAACAATAGAGTTCGAAATATTCAAACGACCAATTTTAAATGTTTTTTTTAGTTAAAGACATCGATCTTTTAATACTAAGATGACAAGGCAGACCTGAAGGTTTTCATTGATAGGTGGGGACTCCCCTTTACTGCGGCATTGGATGAGCTTACACATTTTACAATGCAGTTGCTCGGAAATGGCCCCGTAACATGGCCACGGAGTGTACGTTTACGTACCCCATAAAACACATGTCATGTTATGTAATTTTGAAATGAGAAGAAGATTTTGAAAAGAAAAAAATATTTGAACTAATGAGCAAATAAACCATTTTTCATATACCAAAATTCAACTTCAGTGGCTATTCTGTGATCCAGTAAAGTTATTTTTTAAATTAAATTATGCATTAAAAGTAACCAAAAAGTGAATAAAACACTTACAAAAATGTATGACGCACTAAAGAGTAGCCGATTTGATAATTCAGTGACCCTTTTGACAAGTGAGAGTATTATCTTTCTCATAAAGCTTCATACTGGCTGTATAGTATGACAGCAAAGAGTTTTTATGCCTGATAAAATAATTATTTCTGACGAAAATCTTGATTTTCAGTGAAATAAAATATAAAAGTAAATTATTTATTTTACTTTTTCAATAAAACAAATCTAATTTTTAACAAATCATTGAACTATTTAATAATTTCTGTAGGCGCAATTGGCATTTTATTTACTTAGCCTTTGCCTCATAATTGTGGAAAAATATTTTGCTCGCCATTGTTTTTGCCCGCCATTTGAAATTATTTGTTCAACAAAATCATTTTTTTGTTATAAAAATGTTAATTCCTTAATGTTTTGTGTTTAATCGTAAAATATTAGTGCACATTGTTCAATTGTAACACGTTTTCAGTGAATGTTGATTGAAAATACTATATTTTAAGAACTTTGGATATACCTATACAATGTAAGTTTTTGACAACATATATTTTAGTTTCTTTTCCTCGGCTACTGCATTGTAAAACGTTGAACAATATACGTGCCTTAGGTAATGTGTAACTGGAGCCCTATAAAACACTCGCTTCGCTCGTGTTTCAAATGGGCTCACGTTACACATTACCTACGACACTAGTATCGTTAATAACTATAACGTAATCCTGGGTACAGTGCTGAAAATCGCACTGTTTCCATTTCTATAGATTTTGAGTTGAGGGCGTTGATACGAGTATGTGAAGTTTATACCGGTAGTTTGAATTGAAATTGAATTTAATGTATAATAATTGAATAGAAATTAAAGATTAAATTTAATAATAGGTACAAAGGTACGATTTTCATAGGTAGCACCTATGAAAATCGGTAATTTCATAGGTACTACCTATTATTTAATTAATAATAGGTAATACCTATGAAATTGCCGATTTTTTCTCAAGCTTTATTTTATTCATAATTTATTTGATTGAACAGCTATTTCTCAAATTGTTTTTTATTTAAAACCTTGGCCATATAACGGAGATATTGAGTCAAATTAATACATATTTATTTCAGATTTATTTGCTGAAAAAGAAGCTCAAATATAGCTCGTTTCATCCGTTGCCCGTTTCATTGCTTATTTTTGCTTACCGTTGTTACAGTTACAACTTTCAATAAAGTAAGTATGATGAAAATTAACTTAATGTTGTCCAAACCTTCCCACAAAATTTTGTTAAATTTGGATTTCGCATTCCCGAGAAAAATCCAAAAACGTTAGTATGGAAAATTCAGTTTTCCAAAAATATTGTATGAAAAACGGCAATTTTAAAGGTAAAGACCTATTATAATTTATAACATAACATTAGATACAAGCATTATACTAACATTGCATTGTATGGACTTATTTATTTTCGTCTGAAATAAATTATAAATAATAACAAACACTCGTGGCAAATTGTACTTCGTATTGCATAACTTCACTGATTGAGTGCCACTGGACTAGGAGAGCCTTTATTTCATTTCCAAATAAAATAATTCATTTACAAATGAAGAAATGATAAATGCTTGATAAGGAATTTTCCTCTAGAGACCCTCAAAAGGGGCCGACATCATTATTATTTAATATTTAGTTCCAAGTTTTAAGCCCGTGACGAATCTGAAAGCTGAGACAATGAAACTTCCTAAGGGTAACAATAGGAAGAATGAAACTTTGCTCATCAAAGAATGGGTGTTGCGATTGTTGGGTGCTTCAAGATTTACAACACAACAACAGATGACTTAGATGACTTTATTTTTTATTATGAGATGGGTTAACTCTTGACCCCAATCTTGACCAAGGTCGACGATGGAGCGAGCTTACTCAGAAAATGCCTATAAAGGCACTGGTACTCCCACGCACCGACGGAACACAGCAAGCTGTTTGGTGTCAAACTTCGGTAGGAGGGTGGTCGCGAACCAGACGGCCTTTACAGAGCCTACTACACCGCATGAGACTATAGGACGACACCACAGATTCAGAAAAAGATGAAGTGTCGTTGCCTGGGATGGATTACTAGGAGGCAGGTCTCATTTGTGTTTCCTTAGTCGCCTCTTACGACACACACGGAAAGAGATGGGGAGGTGTTATTCTCAATCGATTACCACACGGCGAAAATCATCACATGACGGTAAAACTTCAGTTTGACTGCGCAAGGGCACCGCGCAAAAGGTTTGTGCTCGTCCTCTGGCGTTGTCATTCGGACACTTTATCGACATTTGAACGCGACTTATTTCACCGCGAGACGTCGTCGTGATGTTTGACTGTATAATGCCAATTCTTGCCAAAATCGTTTTACGGGTTTTTGCGGTAAAATTCTATTCTTAGTTGTAGAAACCATTAAGCAGAGTATTTGCGCAGTAAAGTAGCTCATATGATTTTTAAGGCCCAACTATCCTTGTGCAAAAAAAAAACACTCCGGGAGTGCCGGCAGAAGTGAAAACTTGAACATAACGTTGTGCATTAATATGGAAAAAAAAAAAGCTACACACTCAAAGGCCCACACTAAGGTTTTCCCTTGTGTCGTGGGTCCCTCGGAACATACATACACATAAAGACAAACACAAACACCCATGACCCGAGAACAAAACTCTGCTTTTCACACAAATGTTTGCCCCGGCTGGGGATCGAACCCAGGACCCGCCGATCAAGTGGCAGCGTCACTACCACTCGACCAAACCGGCCGTTAACAAACAAAATACACAAAAAGAAAAAAAAAAGAAAATAAAACAAAATACACAAAAAGAGTCCGTTATTCTCTCAGGATTCGATCCTTCGACGCCTCGCCTACGATCTGATAACTTCACCAGTCGGCCAAAAATACAAGACTTTCTTGAGTTCACTTCGTGGTTTCGTACCCTCGACCTGTTGCTTACATTCTGGCAACTTTTCCACTCGACCAAACTGACTACTTTTAATTCAGTAAAATAGTCTATCGTTATTTGCGCGCTATGTGCGAATAATCGATGACATCTGTCACAGAGATAATTTTATCATAGGGCTGCCATCCGTCCGGGTTTCCATCCGTACTTCAAAGTGCACAACACGCTGCTAAAGAAGTTTTCACTTCAAAAAAAGGTGGCAACCCTATCCTACGCATTTTCGATCAGGGTCAAGTGACATCTGACGCGAGTTTAACATTTTTTCAGACCCAATTTCACCACACTCTGTTAGTTATTTAACAGACAATTAGCAGCTAACCCGAGATTTGACAACGTCATTTTCATACTTTTTGTTTGACGTTTTGTCTGATTAACTTCTTAATCGTGGATTAACTATATAAGTATGGTGAAATTGGACCTTAAAGTGCCCAACGCCACTAAAGAAGTTTTAACTTCAAAAATGCAAAGTCAAAACTAGCTTTATTTTATAGTATAGAACAGGGGTTCCCAAACTTATTAGTGCTGTGACTCCCTTGGGTCTTGGCTATTGTTTTACGACGCCCCTCAACGTAGTCGACAAAAATACTAACGAATTTTTGTAGGTAGGTACTACTCTAGTAACAGGCAATCAGGAAAACACGAATTTGCAAATTATTTTTTTATTTAATGGGAACATAGAAAAAACATGAATAATAATAAAAAGAGATATTTATAAACTGGCTGGCTCCTAATGAGATGGATGTGCTTGTTTTTCTGAGCATAGTTTTTGAAAACGGGGCTCCAGTTTGGAAATGGCCAGTCTCATTTCTTTCTCTACGTCTATTTTAGATCTGTACTTGTTCTTTATTACTGCAACTGCAGAAAAACCTGTTTCACACAAGTATGAAGTCGCAAATTCTATACTATAGAACATTCAGGACAATATTTAAAATAAGTCAAAATAGTGAATTACAATAGGATTTTTAACTTGGCGCCTATTCGCAAAGGTGTAAGTCTTCCCCAGAGAAGAATAGGCAAGAAATTCCGAGGATATATTGCTCTTTTTCACCCCTGACAAAAAAGAGGGGTGTTATAAGTTTAACGTGTCTGTCTGTGTATCTGTCTGTGGTATCGTAGCTCCCAAACGGATGAACCGATTTTCGTTTAGTTTTTTTTGTGTCATAGATAATTTTATCCCGAGTGTTCTTAGCCATGTTACATGAAAATCTGTTCAGCCGTTTAAAACTTTATATAAGAAATCGAATATCTGGGGCGATTCAAAATTTTTAATTTTAATGTGAGGTAAAAATAATGAATTTGAATAATAACTGTTGAGAAACTAAGGACAATTCTGGACGCTATCTTAACAAATTCACCCCAATTCCACACACCACGCTCCGATGCCTAGGAACGCCATGTTCGTGTAGATCCACAAATGTAACGATACGACATCTGGTTTGTTTAGTCATATTGACTTAACCCTTAGTTTTGATGCGGAACTTTGTGAAATGTATGGTTTTAATGTTCCCACGATACAGAATGTATAGTTGTAAAAACAAACTCCCAACTTTTTCAAAGTTTAATAGTAGATTAAGCAACAAGGGGATAAAACAGTGTATAATGTCACGGGCAGCATATTGAATTCTGAGCGAAATGAAGGATTCTGTAGTTAATTCCCGAACATAGTGAGGGAATTATGGTAAGAATCCTGAATGAAGCGAAGGATTCAAGTCTGCCCAAGACTAAGACACTTTTATCCCCGAGTAGCTTACTCTACTTTATACACCTACTGCGAGGTTAAATAAAAAAGAAATTATAAATTCATCCCATCAATAATGTTTTGAGCCTCCGTTTCTATGTCAGAGTCGCTGGAATTACATACTGGACTTTTTATTTATTTATATAAAAAACTTACCACAAAACAATTTAGTGATTCGCGATAAAAATCACAGATCCAAAATCACCTACGACGTTTTCTTATAATATTTAGTTCCGTAGGCAAAGGAAAGTCAATAGCTAAGACATAGAGCCAAGTTTTTATACTAAATATTTTTAATAAAAGTAAAATCTCTTTGATGTGTCAAATTTTATAGTTAAAATCTACTTGGACCAAGGAAGTAACAGCCTTGTTTCTTTTTCGAAGTTATTTTTGATAGAAGTTTTTGTTGAAATTTTGGCGTTCCATATTTAAATGTCATTAATGCCCAAGGGAAGTTCCATACAATTTTATTTCCCTTAAGCTTTAATGGCTTACTTTCAAAAATAGAATACTTGACGTATAATACGTGCTCCAGATGCAGGTGGTGTATAAATTAATTTAAACACCTTAACCCTTGCGCGATTCTTGCACACCCGTGTGTACAGGATTTGTATTGCACGCGCCGCGCGACAGGTTAATCAGGTTAGAGGGTCAGAAGTGTTCATTAACTTTTTTCAGTTTTCATATTATGTAATAATAGAGCAAAAAAAACTATAATAAAATAAAAATTATATATACGCCACATAAGGCCCACACTAAGGTTTTCCTTTGTGTCGTGAGTCCCTCGGAAAATACACAAAGACAGATACCAACAATGGCCCGAGAACAAACATCTGCTTTTTACACAAATATTTGCCCCGACTGAGAATCGAACCCAGGAGCTGCGGCTCCAGGAACCCAGGATCAAGATCAGCGCCACTACCAATTAACCAAACCGGCCATCAAATGCTGCAAATGAGCCAATTTTTCAGTTCTATAAAAGTCATTTCATAATATGCAATGTCATCCAATTATTTTAAAGAATGCAGTTTACAATTTTACGTTAACAGGGTCTGTCAGATGCACAATGGACGTGCCATGATCAGGACAACTAATTTACATGTAAATTTATAGTTGGGGTCATAATTGGGTCTAGGGAAGCTTGCACTACAGGTGTGTACTTCAATGCATGCGTGTGTCACCTTATAATGTAATGCAACTACAACTTTATATTTAGTATCTTCCATCATTATGTTTATAGGTAGCTTTTTTAGTATGGCAGTAGCTTTCTCCTATTTATTATGGACCAAGTAGGTAGATCATTATAATTTTTTTCCAGTTGTAAAAACGAACTGAACACAAAATAGAAACTTCAATTTTCTAAAAAGTGCAAAATATTGACAAAAGAAATATACATTGCGAATGTATTCAGAAGGGTCGGAAGAGGGCGCCCCAGGCGAACAAACTTCGACCAAATTGGTGACGTACTGAGAAAAGGTCGTGTTAGGCGAATCTGACAAGAAGCGAATTATGAATGTTTTTTTTTTAATTATTAGATGGGTTAACTCTTGACCTCAATCTTGACCATAAGGTCAAAGATGAGGTCGACGATGGAGCGACTTAACCCAGAAAATGCCTATAAAGGCGCTGGTACTCCCACGCACCGACGGAACACAGCAAGCTGTTTGGCGTCGGACTTCGGTAGGAGGGTGGTCGCGAACCAGACGGCCCTTTACAGAGCCTACCACACCGCATGAGACCATAGGACGAAACCTCAGATTCAGAAAAAAAATGAAGTGTCGTTGCCTGGGATGGATTACTAGGAGGCGGGTCTCATTTGTGTTTCCTGTGTCGCCTCTTACGACACCCACGGAAAGAGATGGGGTGGCGTTATTCTCAACCGATCACCACACGGGTAAAATTTGCTATCTCCTTTGAGATAGCAAAGGAGGTGTTTTGCGATCGTACCGTGGTAATCTGTGGTCTCTGCCTACCGCAATAAGACGAAGGCGTGAGCTTATGTTTGTTTGTATGTATGATTATGAAATACATCAAGGGAATATCTTACACAGAGAAAGCCTGAAGATATTAAAGATAGTGTGAATAGAGTAGAAAAACGTCAAGCTTCAGTCACTTAAGTTACCTACAGAATCGGGGACCCGGTCAACAAGCCTCGCCATTATTGGCTGAATTCAGTATCCAATTCATGGAATAAAAATTGAGAAATTAATGGTTTTTTGTTACGCAGATAACTACTTGTCCTTTCAAAATTAAGATTCCTTAGTTCGTTATTATTATCATGCACAATATCATAAATCTTTTATGATCTCACAGTTGAAGTACGATTTATAGCAGAGATGAGAAATCCTATACTTCTGAAGTCTACTAAGCAATAAAGCCACCTTAACGTACCCTGTGACATTATATACTATCATGTTTTCTGTATTTGTGTGTTTTTCTGTGCAATACAAATACTTTATTTGTATCGTATATTCAACTTATTGTAAAAAACTCCAAGCTTTTAAAAAGAGACCATAAGGTTGATTTTTGATGTTTTGTTTTCATATCATAACCATGTTATTTTTAATTTTGAAGACGCCACGTCTCGGCAAAATTGAGATCAAAAAATAATTAAAATCATATAGTACAGTTGAGTTATCAGATCAGTCCAACGTAATTAAAAGGAAGTACAGATCTAAAGATTTTTTTGATATGAAAGGAAGAGGATATCCTTCCTTTTCATTGCCACCTGTTTTTGAAGCAATCCTTTTGCTATCTTTTGTCAAGAAGGGCAGAGAGAAAAGAAATTCGAGCATCATTACGCATTACAAAAAGGATTTAAAATGACTTAGGAATCCAAAAAAATATTTTAGATTATTCTTATGAATCGAGGGGAATAATCAGGATATTCAGATCAGATTTCCACTTAGGGCGAATTTTTGAACGACATAACATTAATTTAATGATTCTAATAAAATTCATTTATACTGTATAGGGCTTGCAGTGAGCGCTATGTTACCTGTTTTTGGGAGCTGTTAGCTACTAGTTTCCAAGGTAGTTTTTCAAGAGAAACACCACATACAGGATGTAAGGGACAGCTTAGCAAATACTCAAATAATGGAATCCACCTGTGGGAGCTGGTCCCGTAGATCGGTGTAGACTCCGTCGGAGCAGTCCCAGCGTCGGACGGTGGTAGGGTCGAGTAGGGGAGAAGAGAAACGCTTGAGTGCCGTTGGATGAATGTATGTTTATTCGTTGCTGCGGCCGTATTTGTACAGTGACCGCAGCGGTTTTATGTAGCTACCCTACACACCAATAGCTGTGACCAGCTATGACTAATTATTTTTTCCCGGAAACGTCTAGTTAAGGAGTTTCTGTTTTTTACCTACATTGGCGCTCCGAAATGTACCGCGAAACCGCGACCCGCGCTAGATTCCACCCCATAGCGCCGCTGTCAGGGTGCGATGTACATTGCTGGTTTTCATGTTTTATACTGTTGTGATTGTTTTACTGTAACATGGAGTATTCGAATAAAAAATTAAATTTTAAAGCAGAAAATATCCAAACAACAGGAAAAAATTGAAAATGTTCCGGAGAAAAATTCCACTGGAAATCATTAAGAATCATCAAATAAAAAAAAAGGAAATCATTAAATTATGAAAAAGATCTGTTAGTAAAATCATTGAACAATAATTGAAAAACTCTGGAAATCAATTAAAAATATAACATACCTACACTCATAAATTATATAAAAACCTACTGAACTATTGCATATTAAATCTTCAAATAAGGAATCTGTCAATAATGTAAATAATTATTTTGCAAATGTCAGTAAAGTATTAGCTGCGAAATTTACAACTATCTCTAACTCCAAACTCAATGCTATTCTGGACAATGTTCAACTCCAACTTTTGTTTTAATGCCAACTGATTGTGATGAAGTTAGTTAGTTCATCGTGTGCTAATGAGCCTTAAAACAGAGAGCGCAGCTGGTTGGGATAAAATACCTATATCTTTTTTAAAATTGGCTAAAAATGAAATTATCCCCATTTTAACCCATTTCACAAATATCTGCTCCAAATCCAACGATATTTGTTTTGGTATAGTCAAGAGAAACCAACCGGACGACGATTTTCATATTAAAATACACATCTGTGCCCCTGACACAAATTGTAACTGTCCAGTAATTGAAAGGGTGAAAGAAGTTAAATACTTGGGTGTTATGTTGGATCATAGGCTATCTTGGTATTCTCATTTGGAGCATGTCATAAATAGGGTAAGAAAATTGTCTTGGGTCTTTAAGTCACTACGACATGTTGTACCTAGGAACTCTAATCCGCAGGTTCATGACTGCTCACACAATCTTTTAAATTATATTTATATTTCTTTTGTGCAATTTATTTTAATTTATTGTATTTAATTGTTCGGGGCGTTTGTGTTAAAACTTATCTTATAGATTTAGAGAGAACACAGAGAGCTTTAATCAAAATAATGTATTTTAAAAACAAGATGTTCTCAACTACATCTCTTTATAAAGAATGCAATCTGCTTTCAATAAGGCAATTATATATTTTAACTACTGTCTTGAAAAAACACAAAACTATAGAATATAATCCTACTAACTCTCGTAGAAGGAAAGACATCGTTGTCCCTAAAACTAAAACCTCCTTTGCACAAAGACAGTATTATGTGAGATCCTCAATGTTATATAATAGAATTAATAAGGAACTTAATATTTATGATAAAATATACTACGAATCTAAAGTAATTATAACTAAATGGCTTAAAAATAAAAACTATGAAGAAACAGAGATTAGATTAGATTAGATTAGATAGATAGATTAGATTAGATAATTTTATTTCATAACAAAGCATACAATGTCAAATTAAATTAATTAGTCAGTTCAGCTTAAGTTATGATCGTCACAAAAAACAATAATAATAATAAAACGTATTTAAAATAAAATAAATTAAATTAAATGTCAACAGTAAATGATAAAGCAATGTCAAAAGAAATAAATTAAAATATAAATTGTATACATAAGTACACTACCTCAATTACTAATTAAAATTAAACAATTTTATAAGCGACATAAACATGCATTTTGAGATATTTCAAAAAATTATCAATGTCAAAATTTAATAATAAAGGCTTTTCTACTAATAATAACTTAAAATATTATATGCAAAATTTTCTTAACATATTAACAATTACACACACACCCACGCATACATACTCACAAACACATATACATATACATCAACTTGAATATGTACGAGTATATGTATATGTGTTTGTGAGTATGTCTTCTGACACAGGCGTACACGCTTAAAAGAAGACTCCAATCAATATTTTTTCATGTACCTACGTGTTTTTGGTAAAATAAAGAATTTGATTTGATGATGTTTGAATGCATGGTTTCAGTTTTTGCTAAGCTGTTCCTTCCACCATGTATACTTTTTAATATGCAACATTCCGGTAAAATTCGTTTAATGTGCGATATTTATACGACCACTTATTTTTACTCTCGACTGTAGGTAGTTCCATGATGCGTGATGTTCTTATACTCACGTACAATCACACGTCATGTGCACGCAGTAATGTATTCCATAACTTTGCGTGCGAAGAAACGCCGCCGTTACATGACCCTAAATGTCTGGCGAAAGTATGATTGGAGCTAATTCGGAGTTTCATATTGAGTGAGTTTAAAATAGCCCAGTAAACTGAACAACTTTAAAACAGTTCGCACAAAGTAGATAACTAGTATTTTTTTCAGACTACAATGCCTATTAGCAGATAAACACAAACGAAAATGTCACTCATTTATTTAGACGATGTTCTGGTTTGTAGTATTTCTTGTTTTTGTCGATTTTTTAAAAAGCGCTTAATCATTTTTAATAAAATTTATATATGACCGACCACCTCTGGAGTATACTCTTTCGAACAAAAAATAATTTTGAAAATCGGTCCATATAATTGGCGAAGAAATTGGTAAACATACATAAAAAAAATTAAAAAAATACATACAGTCGAACATAGAACCTCCTCCTTTTTTGGAGTCGGTAAAAACAGCACTGTCATAGGGACTTTATATTAAATTAGGTAGAACTTTTCACCGTGGCCGAAATCGGCCAGGATGATAGATTTGATTAGAATGCTATAGAAAGGACAACATTTATTTACTCGACCTTTGAAAATGTAAACACCAATCGAAGTGTCCCACAGGAATTCACTGAATGGAAACGACAAACTCTGGATTAGAGGTCCTGAATAAATTCACAGATCGATGAAAGGGATTGCGGTAAAGTGGTAGATAAATAATTTATACAACATACATTGATTGTTTTGTTTTGTTTTATTCCGTAAAAAAGATTTATTGGAATCTTTTTTATAGACATCACTATTCTTTAAATGACTACTTTCAACTGGATCTTAATAATGATAAAGAATTTTCGTTATTTACCTACTTTGGCGTGTTTACGCTGTTATTACTGTTTAAGTGCAAAACGGGGTGTTTTCGAATTAATCATTTTATTAGAAAGCTGAAAATATTAATAACATGACAAAAAAATAATTTTCCAGAAGAAAAATTTTTTTTAAATGATGGTCTGAATACAGGGTTTCAGTTTTTGCTAAGCTGCCCTTTACACCCAGTATACAAACTTGGTATATAGGCATCGCAACTTATCGTTTCATCTATGAAATACGGTGCATACTCATTTATATTTATTTTCGTCGCTAATAATTAAATGAATTGTATTGATTTTCTCGAACATTCTATCTATTTATGTCAAGGAAAATATAAAACCATTACGTTGATGAATATTATATTCCGTAGATGAGGCAAAGCCTATTGGTCTTTGTTCCTTCTCGATATCAGTCATAAAGTTTGTAAAAAAATGTTTTCGACCGAAATAACTTCAATAATTTTGTTACTTTGCGGTTTCTACAATACACATTCAAAATTCACAAATTATGTTCCATATTCTCTTTACTTTATTTATTGTGTTGTACTCTATATTTACGAAACAGTGTCCACAATCAGAGATTTTACACAAAAGGAAATACCTTTATTTATTTATGTGAATTTCACAATAGCGTCCGCCCAGCATCTGCTGGCTATGATTATAAGTGGAGTATGGAGGAAAGAGTTCACAGATTGTGTATATGGAATGAAAGAAATCGACACAAACTTTCAGTTTCAAATCAGCCGGCAACGACTTCCTATAACGATTGCTACTGTGTTCGCCTTTTCAAGTCTATTTATTTCACTGAACTTATTTTTAATTCTAATTTCGTGTGATACATACCACTTCTTTGAGATTTTCACATATTGGTGCCCAGATATAGCAAAAGTTTTCGAGATCATAACGTTTGAAATCACTTGGTTAAGAATGAAACACATCAGGATAACTTTGGAGAAAAATATGCTGTCTTCGCGTTCAGACCCACGCCAGCGACTCGAACATATCAAAGAGTGTCTTAAAATTCATAACTCCATTTTTAAGAAACTTAATACTGTGCAGAATCCAATGAAGTCGTTGGTAAGTGGATATTAATTAATTTAAAAAGAAGAAGACAAAGTTCAAATGTTTTATATGATTTTATGTTATTATCACTGTAATTGTGGCAATGAAATAAAAGTTTATAAACCATACAAAGCCGATAAAAATACTTATAATCTAGTAACTTTATACATCATCGCTTGCGTCAAATCCGGTAGTTCTGATTTTTTGCAGACTTGTTCATCCAAGTTTGTGACCTCGCCTCGTGCGCCGAACGCAACTTTGTCAAAAATCGAAAAAACCGCGAAAATTTCGGATCTTTTTCATATTTTAGCGGTTATAATATAATCCTAAAGGATTAGTTTTTGATGATACTTTCTCGAGACGTTTTTAAAGTAATAAAATAAATACAAAATAAATACGCTACAATATGAGACTAGTATACTTTCAGGCGACAAGGTTACTGGATTATTAATTATTTTTATGGCTTTTCCGCATAGAACCTATAGATTCAGAAGTTTTTATGTTGGATAAACAAACGCCGGTTGTGAAACTTCGTTGCGATGGCGGCCGAAAGCGAATATCAAAAGCGAATCGGTTTGGTTCAGAACTTACAAGTTTGGTTTTTATTTATCGTTTTTGGCCAATAACATGTAATCGATTCTCTTGACTGGTACCCAAATTTTTTCCCACTGGTGATAAAGTTAAAGTTAGGACAAACCAAAAACTTTTTTTTTTCAGCCCCCACCGAGGGGCACGGGCCTTAGGCCATTGTTTACCACGCTGGCCTAATGCGGGTTGGTGGACCGTTCATCTTTCGAAAATGAATTTTCTTGGACGGGCGGGTTTCATTACGATGTTTTCCTTCACCGTTAAGCAATTGACAATTAGAAATCCGTACATAAATCCGAAAAGACGAATTTAGTGGTACAGGCCCGCATCAGACTTTGAACCCGCGAACTTCGGATTACAGGTCTGGCTCATTACCAACTGGGCTATCACTTCTGTCTTTCTTAAATATACATGTCTTTCTGAAATATACATATGTCCTTCTTAAATAAACATATTGTTTTTCAGATGCTTGTTCAGATGATAGTATGTTTTCGTCAGTCGGCAGGCTTTGTACACTCAATGGTCGCTGGTGAGGTAAAATATTATACACATACTGTGCTTATCACAATGTTTTTGTGCTGACATCCGCTTCACTAAGTCGCTGATACATTTTTATACCTAAACTAAACTAGAATTCGACGTAGTTTTTTTAAATTAATTTTAACTACACTGGGCGTCAAAAATAAGTAGTACACTTTTCAAATTGCAATTACTCCTAAACTATAGTAGTTACACTTATGAAATAAAAAGCAGTTTATAGTAAACTTAACGAAGTTTATTAAAGTTATATTTTATTTGGCATGAATAAAGTTTCAAACTTAAAATTAAGATAAATACTAAAAAGTATCAATTTTTAACGATATGTCAACCACTTAATTTTCACGTTTTGGAACTTTTTCACAATTTAATAACTTGTGTTGCCGCCTCGGGCTCTAATTACAGCTTGGATCCGGTTTGGCATGCTGAACACTAAGTTTCGGAGGCGGTGTTGGGGAATATTTTCCCATTCTTCTATCAGCGCATGTTTTAGAGCCCTGAGTGTGGCAGGAGGTGGACTGCGCCTTCTGACTAGCCTCCCAAGCTCATCCCAGGCGTGTTCAATCGGGTTGAGATCTGGGCTTCTCGATGGCCAAGCCATCAAGTTGATGCCAACCTCCTGAATGTACTCTTGTACGTGGTGAGCAGTGTGTGGCCGGGCGTTATCATGCATTAGGATGGCTCCATCACCCATATTTATTAAATATGGCCCTGCATACTCGTTGAGGATCTCCGAGGCATATCTTTCACCAGTCAAAGTCCCATTTTCTATTACCACAAGCTCTGTGCGACTCTCTGAAGAGATACCAGCCCATACGTGTACAGAGCCCCCGCCATATTGGACTCTTTCCGAGATACAAGCTTGAATGTATCGCTCACCGGGTCGTCTGTAGACTCTCCGCCGTCCATCTGAAGTGTATAAAGAGAATCGAGACTCATCTGTGAATAAAACTCTAGCCCATTCTTCTTCGCCCCATTGTACGTGTTGACGGGCGTAGCGTAGTCTTGCTACGCGATGCTCTGTCTCAAGTTTGGGGCCATTTGCTGGTCTTAGAGGCTTCAGGTTAGCTTCAGCAAGTCTTCTTCTCACTGTACTCTCACTGATGTAGTCTGTTCGGGTCCGAAGAAGCTGTTGCTGAACCTCAACTGCATTAAGGTGTCGATTTCTTAACACAGTGGAAACAATAAAGCGATCTTCTCGGGTACTTGTGCACCTGGGTCTGCCATTACCTCGTCTCCTTAGATGGTTTCCAGTCTCTTCGTACCTTTGCTTTACTCGCTGAACCGTTCTTAAAGTTACACCCACCCTCCTTGCAGTACGACGCATACTGATGCCCACTTCGAGAAAAGCTAAGATTCTTGCACATTCTTCTGGTGAAAGAGGCATGATTAGTCAAATTTACTCTCTGAAGATACCTATGCTTTTCAATTACAATTGCTTTATCAGCAGCGAATGTGTCAAACACAAAAATCCTAAGTAAGACAACACCTTTCAACAGTTTAAAAAAAGTGTTTTTATTTATTCGTTTTTTTTAAAGTCAAGCATTATAAGTTCTTATAATGCATGAAGTTTTTATTGAATAAGATTAAATTTTCTTTTTAACCTTTTTTGTTTCAAAGGTCTAAGTTTTATAGTTTGGGAGAAATCGCAATTTTAAAACTGTACTACTTATTTTTGACGCCCAGTGTAATTTCGAAACAATTCCATTTTACTTGACTATTCGAAAATGAGATGCGGGTAGCAAATATAAAGAACATAGTCTGCAGATCGAGTACGATGGCGACCAACTCGCACGGCGCGCCACTCGGCTGATGCTGAAACTTTACTTTCATTGTGCGAGAGCCCGGCGCAAAGGCTTGCTCGTCCTCTGGCGGTGTCAATGTTGACACTTTGACATAATAGGACCCCGGCGCATCACGCGCGCTGTCACTATCGTACTCGAGCTGCTGGGCTTTGTCTCAAAAAACTCCAAAACTTAAATACTTTGTAAACAATCGAAAATCAAGTATATATTTCGCGTTTATGTGCTTCCTTCCAAAAAGTAAATAAAAAGATTGAGATTGCAACTACGAGTAAGTTATTTATCTATCTATATACCATATTTATGTATCGCAGCGTGATTGGAGGAGGAGGCAAAGTAGCGGGCAGTGATTGGAGGAGAGCTGAAGACCGAGCGCAGTGGCGTGCCATAGGAGAGGCCTATGTCCAGCAGTGGACTGATACAGGCTGATGATGATGTATCGCAGCTTATATTCGTAAGCTTTTAATATAATGCTTTATTATTTAATTAGTTTAATTATTTTTTACGGCGCAGGATACGATAGAATCAGCAATAGCTGCCATTTTATCAGTGAGTAGCAGCTTATCACCAGTTTTTCTATCAGAAGCCATTACTCGGGAAGTTGAGATTTTTCATTTGATGGTCATGAGAGAATTCGTGAATTGTAGAGGTAATTTTATTTTATTAATTAAAAATATGTAGGTAAGTATTTTTTTTTTCTCAGCCCTTAGGTATACGTCCCTAACGAGGGGAGGGTAACGCGCCTTCATTCGAAACACGAAGGGAATTCAGGCTATAGTCCACAACGCTGGCCCAATGCGGGTTGGTGGACCGCTGGTCTTTTGAAATTGAATGTATAATTATATTTAAAAAAAACAACTTTTTTTTTTGCCCAGATCCCACACCATGGAAATAAAAGTTTCTAAAATAGTTCTAAATAGTTATACGAGGAAGTAAATAGTACCTCAATTTATTTAGTGATATTACATACATAGGTGCCCGTGAGGCTGTGTCATTCCAGTGGTATCACCTCTCGTATACGTGAAAACAGATAGAGCTTCGACACGCTCTTGATCTTTGGTTTTCTGGAAGAAATCGCTGAAAGCGTTATTATATATTCGCACGGAGTCTAATTTATGTCATTAAGACATTTGATGAAATTTTATTTCTTACACAATAAAGTGTGTACTTACAATAAAGTATATTTGATTATTTTTTTTTCAGACGACGAGTGTCGTGACATCCTCTACAAAATACTAAACTTCTGGCCGATTAAAGCACAGCAGAGCCGGTGGACCTTCTGGCGCTTCGTCCCGATCGACCTGACGCTGATACTCGTTTTCTCACAAGCTTTGGTTACGTACTCTATTAATTTATTCCAACAACAAAATGTAGGTAAATAAATTTGAACAGCACCTATTAACACCTAGATTAGCTAGACAACGGGTGACTTTATATTAGCTAGTGATAGGAAAAAACACATTTTACTCATTATACAGTCCTTTAAATTCGATATTTAATAATTACAAAGCAAGAACACATAATCTCCAATCTACGCGCTAAAACGATCTGTCAAAAATAGTGCTGTTCCACACCGCGTGGACTAGTAGTGTTGTACCACTTGTCTCAGCGACACGGGACCAAGCGCTTGGAAGAAGAGTTGCCAACAAAATGCCGTTACGAGATATTTCTTAGCATTACTGTCCTAACACCAACAACCCCCATTTCCTCAATCCAGCTAAATTGCTGTGGAACACATAATCATAGGTATGTGATCACACCGGCGGCGCAGCCGCAGCGCTGCTTCATAAGCCGACAACGCTGAGATTTTAGAGTCAAGTATTGAATAGTAAGAACACTTCGCTGAAATTATTAAGGTATAATTTTATATGTCATTGAAATAAATTCCTAGGGGCGAAAATGAGGTTGAGGATGTAGCGAGGTGACCCACAAAAGATGCCTATTTACTTGAACTTCAAAATACAGATGCAGGCAGATAATTAAATTCCTAAGCGGCGCGCAATATAAAAAAAAAAAGAAAAGTGCTCAGTATCTGGGAAGGTACGAATCTTCAGGGTCTAGGAAGTTTTGTGTAACTAGCTGGAAATTTGGCACTATTTAGCCGACTTCAAAAAAGAAGGAAGTTCTATGTTCAACATGTATGTATTTTTTAACCGAATTCAAAAAAAAAGTTGGATCTCAGTTTGACCTGTATGTAAGTATGTATGTCCACGATTATCTCGGTTTGGCTGAACCGATTTTGATGTGGTTTTCAGAAAAGTATTTGTTACATTTAGGAGAAGGTTTTAGTATTTTAACCGACTTCAAAAAAAGGGGGGTTCTCAGTTTAAACTGTGTGTATGTAAAATAAAATAAAAAATTCGCTTAAACTTTTCAAAGCTAACACTTCGTTTTATTAACCGACTTCAAAAAATGAAGAAGTTATAATTTATAATTAGCACTAAAACGGGAAAAATAAAAACTTAAAAAAAAAATAGAACCAACTTCAAAAAAGCGAAAAATAAATACAATATCATTTAATGTGCTATGTAGTACCTACTTCAGCGATCAATGTATGGGTAGTAATCGCCGAAACACAAATTGAATAAAGAAGAAGAGATTTATAGAATAACAGGGTTTAATCAAACAAAAATAATACAAAAAATTCGACACTGGGACCAAAAGGGATGACACAAAAATAACACACTAAATTTAAAACATAACTTAAGGGTAGGCCTAACAAGGTGTTCTTGGGGTTTAAAATTGAAAGTGCAAAATATGTTTGGAAGATTGTTTGGGAAAGAAAAGCTGGTTAATTTAGAACAATATTAATATCACACAACAATAGAATTTTGGGGATTAACTATATCTAATTGGTATCTAAACCAAATAGGGGGATTATTTAATTCGTCGACGAATAAAATTCCTACCTATTTGTTAGATATCTCGATCTTTATGATTATAATATAATTTTCCACGTTAAAAACGTGTGAGTCACCGACTTCAATCCTAACAGTTCGCACAAAGTAGATATCTAGTATTTTTTGTGGACTACAATGCTTATTAGCAGATAACTACAAGCAGAAATGTCATTCATTTATTTAGATGATGTTCTAGTTTGTAGTATTTTTTGTTTTTGTTTTTTTTTTTTAAAGCGCTGAATCATTTTTGATAAAATTTGTATGGGACCTCTTCAGGAGTATACTCTTTCGAACAAATAAAGAATTATTCAAATCGGTTTATAATTGCCGGAGTAATCGCGTAACAAATATACAAAAAAAATACAGTCGAATTGAGAACCTCCTCCTTTTTTGAAGTCGGTTGAAAATTAATAAGTACAGAGTAAAGATTTAAGGGACTTAACTAAAGGGTGTGGATCTTCTTGGGGCCGGAGTATCCGCGACAGAATTGTGACTGGAACTGGTTCGGGCGAACGTGTAATCGTCAATCGTATTTCGGTTTATCCCGGTTCCGTAATTCGGGTCCAGCCTTTAATGGGTTGTCTTAAAACCACTGCAACTACAAAATTCCAAAATGACTAAGATACCTAAAAGGCCACAATTCACGAAAGGACACCAAAAAGGAAGAAAAATTAAAATATACGAGTATTTTAGTATAGTAAGAATGTCAAGCTAGTGTAATCTATACAAGAAGGATATTCTCCCCTTGCAGGTCGTGAAGTAATCCCCCCAGGTCAGGTGATAACCAGATTTGATTTAAACCACAAGACGCAGGATTCTCGTAACTGTTGCAAGAACAGCCTGATAGTGTATTTGTCTGAGCGTGAAGTAGATGTTGTAAAAAGTGTACTGTATAGCGTAGGTAAGGTAAAGTAAGCGTGTGAGAACAAAAAAAAAGGAAAAAGTGAAAAACTTACATTTTGATATCCGACGTTACACGAAAATACATATAATATTTATGCACGAAAAAAAAAGACATGGCCAACAAATATTCACTAATTTCAAATTTATCTTATAATGAATGGATTATTCTGCCAATTTTCCTCAAAAATAACGTTTACACTCCAAAAATTTTTAGTCGAATGAATTGACAACTTCAATCCCAAACAAAAAGCAAATGAGTTGTTTGAAGTCGGTGCTAAGAAAATTAAATTTGATAGGCCACCTTCGCACCGACTTCAAACAGCTCAGTAGGTAGGTACTACATAGCACATCAAATGATATTGTATTTATTTTTCGCTTTTTTGAAGTCGGTTCTATTTTTATTAAAAGTTTGTATTTTTAATGTATGTGCACCGATTTCTCCGCCATTTGAGGACCGATTAACAAAATATTGTTTTTGGTCGAAAGAGTCCCAATCACCAAGTCAGGATATGATGATAAAATCCACCCCCGCACGTACTTCAATCAGATCAGTATAGTATATTCCTTGCACATTTAATAAAATTGTTTTTTTTAGCCTTCAAAGTTTAAATCCGTAAGTTATTATAATGCGCCAAGTAGTTCTTTATTCTCTTTAGTATTCTCACTAAGTTTACTGGAAGAAATCCCTTCGTAGGATGAATCCGCCTTTCTAAACTTCCTTTTACTGTATAGTATACTGTCTGTATTATCGTTGGACAATAAATAATAAATACATACATAAAGTACTTCAACGACCATTGCTTTGAAGTTTTAACACAATAGACCAAAGCAGCCGAGTAAGAAATATCGTCGAGTGTGTACTGTATATCTGTTGTAGCAGTCGTAACAGGACGTGCCCACTGCCCATATCAGTTTCCTAGAATTAACATCAGCTTAGTTTCAAACGAGGAGCTTAAATACCGTTAGGATTCATTAATTTTAGTTAGGATTATGCTAACACGCACTATATAATAATAATAATAATTTAATTATTTATTTATTTATTTATTTAAGCTACAGGGGCTCATTATGTGTTAGTAAAACTTAACCTATGTTAGTATTTTACAAATGTCAAAAAATAATACAAATTAAATACATTGAAATAAATAATAATACATACACAACACCTCATGCAACCAACACTCTAGTGAGGTGGCGCATGATATCCGAGTCACATCTCGCCACCACGGTACTCAGGATAGAGTTGGAACTGGCCCGCACCCTGCAGAGCAACGAGGCAGCTCGCTTCCGCACAATCGCAAAAGTCATCGAATCAAAAAGAAAAATCGGCCAAGTATGTGTCGTCCCACGCGCAGTGTAGGGTTCTGTAGTTGAAAAACTACATTTTATTACTTTTATGCTAATTTTCCTTTTAATTTCGGTATGTATACTACCACCGTGTTTTTTTTTCATTAATTTTTAAAAACACCGTTTTAGACGTGGGTGCGTTGTTATCATATTTGTGAAATTTCGATAGTTTTTAATTTCATCACACGAACGGATAAAAATGTCACCATTGTCACTTCACCATCCTTATGATGCCATTGATCACTGAAAACCACGACAAATGTCTTTTACGTACCACCGTTTAATTAGTTGTAAGATTTTAGTGTAATGTGTTATTGTAAAAGCACCAAATAAATGATACTCTGCGATTTGTGAACGAGTTGGTTATTATTATTTCCATCTACATAATATTTCTATAATATATATTTATTTCTGCAGCCCACCAACGTGCTGAACTAATCTAACCTTGACCGTATATGGAATAAGGAATTCGCAAACGAAATGCGCTATATGCTGATGAAGTTTGTATGGGAACTCAAATTTTTGTTTCGTATTTTGACCTATGTTTCTTGAGGAAGTTGTTCAGTTTCATGGACTGATTAACCACCCGAGAGGTTGAAAGAGATTTACCTAAAGCCCTCAATATGTATATGTATATTTATTTCAGCAGCCCACCAACGTGCTGAACTAATCTAACCTTAACCGTATATGGAATAAGGAATTCGCAAACGAATGTGTCACATGAAATCATGTTTTACTTCGTATGCATGCCACGTACGTTCTAATAAACGACACGCTGCCAACACGGCTTGATAGAAATAAAGTGGGAATATGATAGTGTTGCTGCAATGTTTTTATAACAAACCCTCAGAATACGAACAAATGCATTCGGAGAACAAAACTTTGTTATTGTTTTTTTTAAATATAGTATCTACGTCATATTACACACTAAATTTCTGCCTGCGGCTTCGTTCACATGCAAAAGTAGCCTGATAACTTTTTTCCGATATCTAATTTTGATGAAATAAACCTTATATGCTGCTACTTTAATTATACTTTGTTCACATGTGTACGAAAATCCGTAACCTAGAAAATGCCTATAAGGCACTCGTTTTTCTACGCACCGACGGAACACAGCAAGCTCTTTGGCGTCGGTCTTCGGTAGGACGGTCGCGAACCAGATGAACCTTCTCGAAGCATACCACACCGCCAAAAACTTTTCCCAAAGAAGGAACCTTTTTAAAATTCTCAAAAAGAAAAATTAGACTTCCCAAACAAAGGCAAGCTAGCTGATCGCACAAGTTGTATGAAGTGACAAATATTTAAAAATACACACATCAACACGGTCTAGGGATTTTGCACGATTTTTCATACAAAAGAAGTCTGTTTGAGAAGTTATAAAAGCATTCTCGAGATATATGGAGCGCTGTAATTTTCAGACGAGCAAGTACTAAACCTGAATTTTCAATTCTAGTCAATAAATTTTGTTTTACTTAAAATTTGTGAAAACGTGTTTTACTTGAATATAGCCCTCCATGTATCTCGAGTATGCTTTTATAGCTTCTCAAACAGACCTCTTTTGTATGAAAAATCGTGTAATATCCCTAGACCGTGTTGATGTGTATATTTAGACCTATCTTTCTTAGAGAAAGTGTTTCAGTTTTGTACGCTGACTCTTATCCTTTATTTTCGCTAACTAATTGAAGGTATCTGAATTGTTTTCAATGTATCTTTATAACATGCATTAACGAACAAAGCCTGTCTAATATAAAAACAACTACTCGTACCGGCTAATTCCTAAGTAGACATAGTAGATATGACATAGTCTTTACACCGAGACTTCTAAAGTAAAAGTTACCAAAATTTTAGTCTCGTAATAAGACTAACAGGCCTTGGGCCTTTGGTAGGTAGAGGCCTTGAGCCTTTGTAAGTGTGCATTTCCATATGCACATCGCACACCTGTCTTGTCGATCAACAAAAAAACCACATAAAAACTGAGAGAAACAAAGAATAACCAAAATTTTGAGGGAGTTTTTTTATAGAAATAATAAGACGGAATTAACTAATCTACTAACTCTAAAGAGTTCAAGTGATGGTTCGAGTTTTTTCTTTTTCTTACTATCGAATAGCATTCCACCCGGGAATTCGTTCCCGTGGGAATTCGGAAAAAATTATGTAGCTTATGTTACTTAAGGATAATGTAGCATAAGGGTAAAATAATTTTTCAAATCGGTTCAGTAGTTTCGGAGCCTATTCAAGGCAAACAAACAAACAATCAAATCTTTCCTCTTTTTATAATATTAGTGGAAACAGATAGTAAAATGCTAACCCTTACACTGCTAACGCGGCCCTTGTACTGACTTCTACAGTATGCATGGGAAGAGTTGGAAGCTGGCACATTATAAGTTTTTTTTTACACTCCCAGTCCAGCATGGAAGTAAGTTATTCTCATTCTACACACAAGTCTGAGTTTTTTTTTCTAGAAATTATAGCGGTAGCACACGATTGCGTTTAGTGAGGCGACGGTCTTTGAAACTGAAAGTGGGAATGTTAATTTCTTCCTGACTGCATAATATTACCGCAACGCAAGACATCTAGTTAGTTCATCGTACCAATCGCGGGAATATCACGGCTAGTTTTTAATTTGAACTTATTAAGAACTATAACTTTTATATTGCTCAACGGTGAAAGAAAACATCGCGATGAAACCCATTTTCGAAAGACGAGCGGTCCACCAACCCGCATTGGGCCAACGTGGTGGACTAAGGCCTAAATACCCTTCGTGTATCGAAGGGAGGCCCGTGCCCCTCGGTGGGGATGTAAGTATATGGCCTGATAAAAAAAAGAAACTATAGAGAGCACATAAAGTTTTCAAATCACCGACGAAAAAAAAACACGAGGGGTGTTATATAAGTTTGAAGTTTGTATCGATCTGCAGGGCAATCGCGCTAAAAAAAGTGGATTGAATCGCAATTGAAACGTAGTTGGGGGGTTACCAACTAAGCGAAGCTGATGATGGGTAAACGAATGGAGCGTTGTCGATTGCTTCTTTATAAGGAGACCTTGATTAACGACATGAACCAAATACAGCAATGTACAGTACATCATTCTATTAGTTCAATCAGCATCAGCTTCGCTTAGGTAGTAGCCCCCCAGCTGCGCTTCAATTACGACTCAATCCACTTTTTTTAGCGCGATTGCCCTGCTTATCGCCACTTGCCCCCTTTCTTATGTTTACATCGTCCATACTAATCGTGAATTTTTGCCCCCTTTCCGGAAACTTTTTCTGTGTCTGTAGCTCCTGACCGATTTTGATGTTTTTTTTTGTTTGAAATATTGTTTCACAATAATAATAGTTTTATCGAAGTTGGTTCAGCCGTTTAAAAGTTATGAGCGATGAATATCGGGTGTGATATTAATTTTATAATTATTTATGGCGCTCTCGGTATGATTGCAGGGGTTAAGCAACCATAGAGATAACTTATCATGAGCGTTTCCTTGCTTTGAAGATTGGTCTCGGTTGAAAATTAATTCAAACATGGGTATTTGTTTTTTTTTTAAATAATAAATAGTTATTTTAAACTTTATTTTTAACTTCAATCAGACTCTCAATTAGACAGAGAGGGAAATGTTAAATGAAATTAATATTATCAGTCAAGTTTTATACTGTGTGGTGATCGGTTGAGAATAACACCACCCCATCTTTTTCCGTGGGTGTCGTAAGACGCGACTAAGGAAACACTAATGAGACCTGCCTCCTAGTAATCCATCCCAGGCAACGACACTTCATTTTTTCTGAATCTGAAGTGTCATCCTATGGTCTTATGCAGTGTAGTAGGCTCTGTAAAGGGCCGTCTGGTTCGCGACCACCCTCCTACCGAAGTCCGACGCCAAACAGCTTGCTGTATTCCGTCGGTGCGTGGGAGTACCAGTGCCTTTATAGGCATTTTCTGGGTTAACTCGCTCCATCGTCGACCTCATCTTTGACATTATCTTTGACCTTTGAAGATTGAGGTCAAGAGTTAACCCATCTTATTATATTTAAAAAAAATACATACTCAATGCGCCAATTTGGATGGTGAGGTTACGATGGATAAAAGTTACTGTTTATTTAGTGAATAAGTGAAGATAAAATAAATATTAGGTACCATTACACAGAGAGGGAAATGTGAAATGAAATTAATATTAAATATCAGCCAATTGCACCAATTTGGATTGTGAGATTAGGATAGATAAAACTTAATGTTTATTTAGTGAATAAGTGCAGATAAAGATACATATTAGGTACCATGTTTTACGTAAGTACATAAATCATACAAGTATGTGGAACATAATCATTTTTGCGTCTCATGCTTGTGACTAACCACAGTATGACGAAACTAATAGTGATTTAAGTGTAGAAAATTGCCCATTGTTGTAAAATTTGTAATACAAGGCTTCAAAAAACTAAACAATTGTATACCAAAGTATGAACTACGTAATGTGTATAGAATCATCAGGATTCAAGAAGAAAATTGCTTTACCATTATCGTGTTAATGTGGGGTTAATTTTTTTCTGCATGTCCTTTTTTATAGATAATCTGCATGTCCTTTTCTAGGCCAAGGGCAAAGATGTGGTCGAGAATAGAATAGAATAGAATAGAATAGAAAAAAATCTTTATTTCATAGGACATTCTGGATGCCACTTAAAACAAGTCAAGATTACATGAAATACATACAAACAAACATTAAAGGATTTAAATACATAATTACGCATTCGTTCTATTGACCCTATTATACTGACTCTACGCCTATTCGCAAAGGTGCAGTAGCAAGCTCACCCAGAACATGTCTATTCACTCAGACTTGAAATGTCTGATTGAATTCTGGTTAAATGAGTCCCTTGAAATGAATAAAGCAAATGTATTAAGAAATATTAATTAATGAAATGTCTCGTAACTCGTAAGTTACACAGGCCTAAACATCTTTTGATTTGTGTTTGAAATCCTTTTAGACCCCTCTGTTTGTATTAATTTTCAAGTTTCCTCATAATAATTATTAAAACTGATACTGAACTGACCTCCTCTGAATAATTATACAAACTGATTTTAACCTTTGGTATATTGTAAAATGTTTTTGAAATGTAACCAGAAATGCGCGTTGAAGTCTGTGTTTAATTGAATCGAAAAGTCGTAAAAAAATCATTTTCTTACAATATTAAATTAGTTTAAGTAGCTTTATAGGGTGGTTTTACACATGAAACTGAACAACTTTCGCCAGAGAACCTACATTAAAGGCAAATCAGCTGATCGCATAAGTTAAAGAGACGAAATTTTTTATTTTTGTTCAACCCATGTTCCTTGGGGAAAGTTGTAGAGTTTTGTGGGCTGTTAACTTATTTAAGTCACCCAGTTTAAAGCCGTTTTTAATAATATTAAAAAAAAACTATTTTTCATATTCAAGAAATACTTTAAAAATGCACCAGCTGCCAACTATCCCTAGGTATACAGTAAAAGTTAGTAATAAGGACGCGAGGGTTTTGTTGTATGGTGGGCGAACGGCTAGCACACCTCTCACCAATAGACATAATGTTTCTTATAATAACCCTTAGAATTTATGTCAAAAGTGGCATCAAGTGTTTCTGAACCACTGCTGCTCTTCCTATGGGATTATAGGCGTGAGCGATGCATGTTTACTTAATGCCTTTGTTAATACTAGAATTGACTAATGTCTGAATCAAATATCAGTTAAAACTAGTTTCTGCAAGACAAAACGCGTTTTCCCGAAGCGAGTCAGTTAAAACTGTTCCGACCGAGGTTAGAGTTCATCATACCTTATTCTGATTGGCTTGAGGTTATGTTGTGGGTTATCTTGTTGTTGTGCTTACCGTTTAACGCAACCAAAGTCTTTTCTGGCACTTCGCCAGCCGCTGCCGCGGCACGCTCGCTTCGCTCGCTCGGCTCGTGCGTTGGGGGTTTTAACTGTGACATATAAACATCAACACGGTCTAGGGATATTGCACGATTTTCCATACCTCTACAAAAGAGGTCTGTTTATACTCGAGATACATGGAGCGCTATAATTTTCAGACGAGCAAATGCTATACCTGAATTTTCAATTCTAGTCAATAAATTTTGTTTTATTTGAATATGTTTTACTTGAATATAGCCCTCCATGTATCTCGAGTATGCTTTTATAGCTTCTCAAACAGACTTCTTTTGTATGAGAAATCCTGCAATATCCCTAGACCGTGTTGATGTGTATATGTATATATAATATTGGGACTTAGGACTCTACATCATAGGGAAATAAATAAAACCGGTCAAGTGCGAGTTGGACTCGCGCACGAAGGGTTCCGTACCATTACCTATAAAACCAGCCAAGTGCGAGTCGGACTTGCGCACGAAGGGTTCCGTTCCATTATCTCTATAAAAACGGCAAAAAAATCACGTTTTTTGTATGGGAGCCCCCTTAAATGTTTATTTTATTCCGGTTTTTAGTGCTTTTTATTATAAGATCAATATAAATAAAACATCTGTCAAAATTTCAACTGTCTTACTATCACGGTTCATGAGATACAGCCTTGGACAGACTTTTTATAAAAACGAGCAAAAAAATAACTTTTTTTGTATGGGAGCTCCCTTAAATATTTATTTTATTTTAGTTTTTAGTATTTGTTGTTATAGAACCAATAGAAATACATCATCTGCAAAAATTTCAACTGTCTAACTATCACGGTTCATGAGATACATACAGCCTGGTGACGGACGGACGGACAGCGGACCCTTAGTAATAGGGTCTCATTATTTCCCTTTGGGAACGGAACCCTAAAAAGGTTCCAAAACGAAATAAGGAAAATCTTTTGACGTTTTGTACAATCAAAAGGCAAGCAAAAACAAAACACGATCATTAACCTTATCATAATTGTTTCTTGTTTTTGCGAGTTCTGATGTTCTCGCAGTTAATGTCGTGTCGTAAAACCAGAAATCATATTAAATTTAATTTAAATATGACTTTATGACGTATGTTTTTTTTTTATAGGAATCATTGAAATACTTGGCACTTTCAATTATATGTGTAGATTAAGTGTAGATTCCACACTAATTCTATAAAATAAAGAGTAAAGTTTTGTATTTTTGTGTGTTTGTAATAAATAAACTCAAAAACTACTCGACAGATTTAAAAAAAAAACACCGATATATAATGCTCTCTTATCAACAGAGTGCTTAATATTCCCGAATTCCCACAGGAATGAAATCCCGGACGGAAAACTTTTCAGAATACAATTAATATACTTACACAATATACCCAAATAAATTAGAACAAAAAAAAGGAATAGCCGCCGGTTATGACAACAAAATGTAGAGTTCAGCAAAATAACTCAGTTTTAGATATCCAGTCTTAGCGCTCTAAGTTTATTGACTTAAATCTAGGTTGTACTTACGTTTAAGCTTTATCTTGATACTGTTCTTAGGACTCCAAGTGGAAAACAATCCTTGTATGTCAACAATGCCTTTTACACTCATTTACTAACACAAACTCATGTTTTTACACACACAATCACATTATCCAATCAACACTTACAAAAATAAATACGAATTTACTTTTTAAATGCTTTGACGATTAATAAATTCGATATTTAAAATTAAAAACACGGTCCGAATGTTACAAAGACCATGCGTGTACGCGACTGTCATTTGTTTCAGTGTATGACCGCTAGCTGGCGTTTAGGTCGAGTGAAAGAGAAGGCATGCTCTGTGCTGTGAGTGGGAAAGAGAGAGGTAATCCACCACAGCCTTAAAAGCTTTGTGGTTGAATTCCTTGCTATGGAGTGTCGCAAGGGTCGGCGATTTCGCGACGGCTTTGTTTTATTTCGAGACCATTTAAATTTTTGGCAATGACGTTCGATGAATGGAACAAAGGAATTGCGGTTTTAATGAAAATTTGGATCTCAACGTCTAATAGAGACACCCGAGGTTGCGTAATTAATTGATTGAAATGTTGTAGAGTAATTTACTTACTGACTTTAAAAAAAGAGGAGATTCTCAATTCGTCTACATGTTTGTTAAGCAATAACTCCGACAAATATTGTGAGCCGATTTTCGAAATTCTTTAGTTTTAATTTTATGAAGCGATAAGGTTTTTGAAACGTACTAATAGAATGCTGCTAGAAAATATTTTTATCTGGGCTGTAAGCCTCAAACTTCGATCAACCCTCAAAGGAAAATTGTTGTAGCTGTATTACTCATAAACTAATAACTTTAAAACAAAAAACCGAATATAATTGGAAGGTACTTATATCCGCCGCTATACGAAGACATACATTACTGCTCTGAAAACCTTATAACAGTGGAGGGTCCTGCTGGAAAATAATTTAAAATTTCCGATAAACCCTTGGATTTTTTGGCTAAACGATTTAGGAGGTACTAGGTAAGTGAAACTATGTCTGTCGATCGAATATACGCGCATCCGCCGGTTTGGTCGAGTAATAGTAGCGCTGCCGCTTGATCGACGGGTCCTGGGTTCGATTCCCGGTCAGGGACAGATATTTATGGAAAAAGAAAATGTTTGTTCTCGGGTCATGGGTATTTGTGTCTTGTATTTAAGTAAGTTCCAAAGGACACACGAAACAAGGGAAAACCTTAATGTGGCCCTTTGAGTGTGTTGCGTTTCTTCATTTATACCTACAATTTAATTTGCATTCTTAATATTAACTATCTAACTTTCCGTTATGTCTTGACTCCTAAGGAATGGCTATGAAAGGATGAATGGTCGTAAGAACGAGTAGTGGACAGTGGGTCAATGTGGGTCATAATGTAACTGTACTTTACGATACAGGTTGCTAATGGTCACATGTAGTTAAATTTAGTTAACTTTTAACTAAATTTAACTACATGTGACCAGTACATGTTAACTTTGCCTTCAGAACAGTTTAATCTTTTCATTAGTTAGGGAAATCTTCGATTCTTTCATTAGTTACCTAATATAGTAAGTACTGTGATATGGAGCTGATTCAATGATAGAGCCGGAAGGTGACCTTAGAAACTCGATACTAAAATGACACAGCTCCATCGAGTTTGAGCACATTTGATTCGCCTTGGCAAGGACTCTGGTTCTTGATGATGATGTCCTGGGTCTGTTGATGAAGCCGAAAAGTGGATATGGAAACTTTTTAAAGACTCGGTTCGGGATTCGAACTATTTACATAGGTAAGAACCGAACCCTCGGTACGCGAGTCCAACTCGTAGTTGACCGGATTTTTCTATTGTGAGACAAGGACTAATTACGAAAAGAGTCGAAGAAAAACAAGCTAAAGAAGAAGATGGTACAGGAACTTGTACACTGACAAGCAGAGAACATGCAAAAATGGTTTTGCTCTTGAAATTACGTTTTTTTTTCAGATGGATAAACTCTTGACCCCAATCTTGACCAAGGTCATAGACGAGGTCGACGATGGAGCGAGTTAACCCAAAGAATGCCAATTAAGGCACTGGTACTCCCACGCACCGACGGAACACAGCAAGCTGTTTGGCGTCGGACTTCGCATACTCTCTTCTTACCAGGTGTGCGAGTTCCTACACCAGCTTTTTCTGCTTCTTATTTCTCATTGCCTACTTAATTGAATCTTACTCAACTGAACGAAAATTAATGTGAAATATGGGTCCTCAAAAAAATTAAGTCGCCTTTCTTAGTTAATTGGTTGGTGACAATTTATCAAGAGTTAAAACTATCAGAAACCGTTTAACTGATTAAACCGTACGTTCCGAGGGACCCACGACACAAGGGAAAACTTTGACGGTGTGTAAACCAACAGCTCAATACAAATAAAAATACTTATCGAAACAGTCATTGATTTTACATACGGAAAAATACAGGTCATGTTTAGATTGTACAAATAGATTTAAATATGTACAGATTTTGATAAATCTAAATAAATGGCAATTGGCAACACTCTCATAGCAAAACAGACAATAAGACGTAAGGTTTTGCCGGTGGTAATATAAAGCATCAAAAGAGCTTTTAAAATATTGCATTATAAAAACAAAAAAAATTCTCCAAGTTCACGGGAGAGCCGTGCCGGCCGAACGGCACGGTGATTATAAAAAGGCCCAATGAGTCCTAAACTGAACAAGTTTCTGAACGGAATGTAGGTAGAAGTGAGAAAAAAAAATTCGCCTTTCCATACTACTTGTGCAATTTTGAAGCTCATTACGCCAAATTTATTTCAGAATTTCCTAAGGGTTCTTTGAAGAATTTTGTTAATCTTCATAAATGGATTATCACCCCGACGTTTCGCTAATTTGAAGCTCTAGAGGTTTTAATAAATGATCTTTAAACCAAACCTTGTGAAGACGCCCCTTCAACCTACTTTTCCAAAGACCTTTATCTCATCAGTACCGATGCAGTCAAAAAAACATTTAATCAGGTGAAAATTTATGGAAACACAGTTTGAGAGAAACTGAACTTGTTTCAGCGTGAGCCGAATATTTCCGGAAAATTTTTAAAAATCTGAGAGAAAAATTCAATAAATTATAAATGTTCGCCCCCACATGTTTTCACAGGCTTTATTAATAAATAATAAATAATAAGTTTATTTGACACTACAAAGATAGCCAGCACATTATTAGTTCAAAAAATTTAGTGGGTACGAAACTTTACAATTATTTGTGTTTAACAATATCCCTTCGACATTATTACTAATTAAAAACAGTTGTATCTCCTTTTCCTATAAGTGTGGTCTCTGTCTTATATTTCCGTTCCGAAACGTGTCAATCTTCATCTATCTTACTCAGATATTGTCACCTACATTTCATCCCATGCCCCAGTGCAAAAAACCTCGTCAGTGAGATTGACAGTTGTGACCCAAATAAGTAAAATACCTAAAAATACCTTGCCTCTTAGAGGCGGCTGCTCAAAGGCTGCGGCGGCGCGCGGCGGGCCCCTTTGCTTTGATATGTAAATATGTAAAGTGAAGATATTTTTAAAGAAAAACCATCCGCGTGAATGTTCTTGTATTTTTGATTGCTTAGTAACGTTATATCGAAGTGTTTTTACGCGTCTTTTCACACTTTTTTTACGGAGAATTTAATCAATTTCGCAAATAAGACAACAGTTGTTAAGATACTAATAAGCACTCCTAATATATGAGAGGACACTGTATCCTGTAACACAATTTACAAACTATCACGGGATACAGAAAGTCTATGTAATTTGTATTTTAATATTCGGCAAATAAAGTTATAAAAAAGTTATAAAAATTTAGATTTTTAAATATTTTCCATAGTTTTCTGCCTGCAACTTCACTGGATTAGAAGAGTACACTAAGGGCTTTCTTATAATTCGAACAGCTTGGCAAAATTGTTCTACCATTGCCTCCTATGCACCAGTAATACTAGAGGCTGGGAACATAGGGAGCAATGGTAATACAAATTCTGCCTTGCCTTGCCGTGTCTAAAGCAAGAAAGTTAACTATAAATGTAAGACCGTACTTACATCGCAAGCAATTAAAAATAGTATCACCCCGGCATTCATCGCTAATATCTCTTAAACAGCTGAACTAATTTTGATCAAATATAACTAAGAACCATCTTCATTACGTTAGCTTTCAAACAAAAAAAGCCTCGGTCCATTCTTTTAGAAGCTGCGATACCAAAGACAGACACACACATATACGGATACACCCGTCAAACTTATAAAACCTCTCTTTTTTATCGAGGTTTTAAAATGTCAGTTTTTTTTATTTTATTAATGAAGGGTTCGCTCTTGACCACAATCTAGCCCAAGGGCAAAGATGCGGTCGAGGATGTAGCAAGCTCACCCAGAAGGAGCCTATTCACTCGAACTTTAAAGAGATTCGGGTTATATGAACTCGGAAATACAGACGCAGGCAGGGAATTCCATTCCCTAGCAGTGCGCAATATGAAAGATGATGAAAAGCGCTCAGTGCGAATCGGTGGGATATCAACAAGATAGGGATGGTACCCCGCGGTGCGTCTGGACGTCCGATAGAAGAATGGGGCAGGCGGAATGAGCTCATGCAGCTCCTGAGCACACTCCCCGGAGTACATCTTATAAAAAATACATAGGCAAGCTACTTTGCGTCTATGAGCTAGGGTTTGGAGCTTATCTTTTACTAGCTTCCTGTCACCGATGAGTCTCCTGGCTCTGCGGTCCACCGAGTCCAGTGTGGCTAGTTGGTACTTGGCCGAACCATCCCAGAGGTGGCTGCAATACTCCATGCACGATCGGACCTGTGCCTTATAAAGGGAAAGGAGTTGATCGGGCGTAAAGTAGCGCTTAACTCTGTTGAGGATGCCCAGCTTCTTAGCCGCTGTTTGTGCTTTGGACTCGATAGAGATGCCGAAGTTATCGATCGAAATCATTAAAAAATTTCAACCAAAAACTTTCCCATCTTTTCAGTGGCACAAATACTTATTCTCAATGCTTCTCAGAAAATATTAGCTGACTCATCGCTTAAAGAGTACATTAAAAGGAAGTGCCGCTTTAAAAATGCAAAGGTAAGCAGCATAAGCGGTGTTTCAGCCACCGGAAGCTGAATAAAATATGACGGAAAAAAGTTAGCACCTCGTTGGACACCTTTCTCGCATTGCGCTTACTTACTTAATAGAACTTTCAGCTGTTAGTTGAGCAAATATCAACCGTTAACTTACGGGATAAGTTTTAATTTTAAATAAACTAAAGTCTTTTAGGGAGTTGTGTTTTAAAACACTTTTCATACACACGGCTTTGTAGCTGTTTCTTCCCTCAAAATGTGGCAAAAGCATACAATAAATGTGGCAAAAGCATTTCTTAGATAACGGAGGCGAGTAATTAGAAAAGATTTTCTAAAACTACAGGAACCCCTTTTTTTGCATAAAGTAATACTTTAATGCACACTAAAAAACATAATCATTAAAACAAAAATACTTACTTTATTCTTATATTCTTACATTTAATATTTCTTGAAACTCTACCCTATTTGCTATCTGTTTTGTAACATGATACGTTTACTTGGGGTCTTATGGCAAGATACTGTAAGCTATAAGTGACATCCTTATGTCGCATTACGACTTTATTTACCATAACGGATGACACAGTGGCACCGTTGTTTTATGCCAGCTTAGCGCAGCTTTTTGCGTAACAAAATGGAAGTTGATCCTCAACTTGTGTTTTAGGTTTTTGTTATCTTGGAATTATTTTGTCTCCTTGCAGGGCAAGTAGAGCCACACACTTGACTATACCTACACTATAAGAAAAAGACTAGTATTAAAAAATAACAAAATGCTTCTTTCTGTCTCTTACGTTTTCAAGCCCACATTTTAATGATGTGCGGATAAAGTTTAAGGTTAAAAGTCACTTATAAAAGACAAGATACATTTGTTTTTTTTTTTTAATTCTACGTCTTTTCAGTGTTCACAAAAGCGCAGTCTTCCCCGGGAATAACAGGCACGAAAATCAGAGGGTTGCTCTTTTTAAAACAATTACCGATGTTACCTGTCGAACCATGGTTCACGGATTCAGTTTGGTATTGCCAAACTTAATTTGCGGCTCAACAGACTGTTTGAGGCGAATGATCATACGGATGGAAAGAGAAATCAGTAGATGAAAGGAGAAATTAATAGACATAGCGGTTAAAGACTTGTCGATGCGTGTCACTGAGACCTCTGGTGACCACAGAGCTGCCCCCCGATCGCGGTAACTTTGAACGTGTTTACCAAAGCTAAATCGCTCACGTTTCTATTGTATTCAACATTTCTATTGGGTTAAATACTAAGGAAACGTGTACGGTTAAGCTTTGGTAAACACGTTCAAAGTTACCACAATCGGGGGGCTGCCGGCTGGCTGCTTTTTAGTCCAGCGTGTAAGCTTCGCTATTCAGAGGGGCAACGCTGCTAGTCTGCTTGGTATAGATAGCTGCAGAGATACCTGACTACCCCTACCGGATAAAGATGAAGTTGTCTGTTACAAAACATAATTTTTTTAAATCGTGATTAAGCGTAATTGTTTTGTTGACAAAACGATATTAATATACAAAATATCATTGAACTACCTTAAACATGAAATAACTTCATCCTTATTTCATGGGGGTGGTCAGGTATCTCTGCAGCTGTCTGTACTATGTCTTGCCGAGACGTACTGGACGAAATTTTTAATTTTTAAATGACTGTGTCGTACCTAGTTTTAAGATTATGACATGACTTATAGGGTCACTATAAATAAGCGAAACTAGAAGTTATTATTCCCATGAAACTGTTTGGTCGAGTGTTGACGGCAGGTTTGGTCGAGTGGTAGTGACGCTGCCTCTTGATCGGCGGGTCCTGGGTTCAATCCCCAGTCGGGGCAAACATTTGTGTGAAAAGCAGATGTTTGTTCTCGGGTCATGGGTGTTTGTGTTTGTCTTTATGGGTGTTCCGAGGGACCCACGACACAAGGGAATACCTTAGTGTGGGCCTTTGAGTGTGTAGCGTTTTTATTAACTAATACAAAATTTAAAAAAAAACCGACATCCTATACAAAGGCAGATCATCTGACCTATGTTCCTTAGGAAAGTTGTTTAGTGGGCCGATTTACTTAATTCTTTTTTCGCTAAATAATTTGAAGTCACCCAATCATCTGTGAAAATTTCAACTCTCTAACTATCACGGTTCATGACATACAGCCTGGTGACAGACGGACGGACGGACCGACGGACGGATAGCGGAGCCTTAGTAATAGGGTCCTGTTTTTACCCTTTGGGTACGGAACCCTAAAAATAATATAAAAATGTCCAGTTCTCAAATTAACTGAATTTTATAAATAATATTGTCTCTACTTTGCGGCAAAATCGGTGATTTGATACAAAGATTACAACAACAAAAATAATTATACTTTAATTAACACTTCATTACATGAAGTTTCAGCCCAATAAAGCCGTCACGAAACTCGTTTAACTTTGCAGATTCCGATAAAACCAGTTACTAGTGGTTAGATGAAGATAGTTTAATACTTTTACCCATAAAATCAGGAACTGCCTACAGCAGCGATTAAGTTACGTTAAGCGCCTGGAACTTTGTAAAGAGCAATATTAATAACGCTAACGTTGTAATTATCTAGCTGCTGTTGGCAGATGTTCAGGCGCTCTTGAATAAACGTTTGGTTTGCTCGATTTGATTACTGCTGATTTAAATGGGTAATAAGAATAATTAGGCCCATTATCCTGAAATAATACAAGTTTTCGAAAACGTACTCAATCCGCCCCTTAGCGTACACCGAATTAGATACAGAACAAATGGCTGGGTAAAGATGCTTTAAATTTGTTTGACGGCCAGTTTGGTTGAGTGGTAGTTGCGCTGCTTCTTGATCTACGGGTCCTGGGTTCGATTCCCAGTCGGTGTAAACGTTTGTGTAAGAAGCAGATGTTTGTTCTTGGGTCATGGGTGTTTGTGTCTGTCTTTATGTATGTTCCAATGGACCCACGACACAAGGGAAAACCTTAGTGAAGGCCTTTGAGTGTGTAGAATAAAAAAATAGTACATACTTTAAAATACTTTGCAAAACTTTAGGGGTATGTACTCAACTTGAAACTGAACAACTTTCCCTAAAGAAGTCATACGAATTTCTTAAACAAGTACGAGTATATTGTGACCTGTTTCTTGGGAAAAGATATTCATTTTTTAAGGGACGATTGATATCCCAATTTTTCGCAAACTAATTTAAGAAACCCATATAAATATGTCATTGATAAAATAATTACCTAGAGGTTATTAATTACTCAAAATTCCGTAGAATTTTAGTTTTTTAAATTAAAAAAGCTTTCTCTCAATTGATTATTTTTACCTTATGACGGAATTTTGTCATTGGCTTTTTGATACCGTCGCTTTACTAAATGTATTTTCAAATAAAATAAAATAAATAATTCAGTGGTTCTTTAACCGTCATCGCCATCGAAAAAATTCTCAATAAAGAAATTCTTTGAACAATTTAAAGACATCAGAATTTCATAGTATCTAAAGCGAAATAATTCAGGCTAACGTTGTGCGGCTAAGTGAATTTCTTATTTAAATGGTAGAGCTAGTGGAGGCATTTGCTTAAAATATGGAATAATTCGAATAATTTACTAACCTAGATAGAGTACTTTAGTTGTGCTAAGATAGCTTTAGTACTTAAAATTGACCCTGTTTAACCTAAAAGTGTCTATATCGATACAAAAAATAAGAAAAAAATGGGTAAGCCTGTCTCGTGCACACCGATGTGTGTTTAACGTGAATACGCAACGCGTCACAGTCCTCATTTAACGTAACGGCTTCTTGATTCTTTAGCTATCGAGTAAATGAAAATATGAAAAATGAAAAAAAAAAATTACCAGTAACATGTGTAACAAAAATTTATTACCCCGGCCCCCACACTAGGCAAGCCTGTATCGTGGTGTCCTGTACAAAGCATTACATAGGTAAATGATTTTGTTTGAACTTACAAAATTTATAAACAATCTTAAGCAATCTTAAAGTTAAAAATGCTAATGCAATTCACTATTTGACATATTTTAAGTAACATTCTGTATGTTCTATGAAATAAAGCTATTTTTGAGTTTGAGTTTAATAATAAAAGACAAGTTCGCTACATACCTGACCATGCCTACACGATAAGAAGAAGAAGTGCTATACATAATTTATAATAGACGGTATAATAATACTGACTAACTGTAAGGACTGGTCAAAAGACTTTCGGTGGACTCATATGAGAGTTGAGCTAGCCGTGATCTTAGTTTTAATTTTGCTTCGACGATTGAACAATTGAAATGCTCGTAATTATTTTTTGGATGCAGATGATACCTGCAAAATAAAACTATCATCACCTAATTTTATACAGGGTGCAAAGGACAGTTTAGCAAGTTAGCAAATACTTAAATGGTGGAATCTACCCATTACTATCATCAGCTATAAGTAATTATTTTTAGGAGTTATTTTTAAGTAAACGTCATGTTAAGGAGTTTTCATTATTTACCTACTTTGGCGCTACGCAACGGATCGTGAAACCGTTTCTTAAACCAACCGGTTTCAATTTTAGATGAAGAATATCATGACCGGTGTAAGAAAATAAATTAATGTGAAACAAGTACAAGTGTGTTAAAGAAAATATACACGAAGATGGCGCTTTAACAAGTGAAAATCGTAAGTATTGACAATCGTGCTGTAATTTTTAACCGACTTCAAAAAAGGAGGAGGTTTCTCAATTCGACCGTATATTTTTTTTATGTATGTCTGCGGATAACTTCGTCATTTATGAACCGATTTTGATTATTATTTTTTTGTTGGAAAGGGAATATCCCAAGGGTGGTCCCATGGTAAGGAAACCAGGATCTGATGGTGGAATCTTGAAGAAATTGAGGGAAACTCTCGAAAAAATTGTCTTTTTGGGATTGAAGTCGGTGACTCTTACGTTTTTGACGTGGAAAATTATGTTATCATCAGTTTTCTAGTTTAAAGAGTTTTTTTTTATCTGCCCATGGGGAGCTACCGAGGCGGGCCTTCTTTCAATACATGAAGATTACAACCCGTCACGCGCTTGTGCACACACGGGTGTGCAAGAATCGCGCGAATAATTAATGAGTTAGCACACAGACTTTGACATTGTCCATATCTCGCTCGTAATAGCGCCGGCTTTCATAGTGCAATTGGATAACCTGACGTTCTGCTTTCTAAACTTACATCAATTTTTCAGTAACTATCAAAATACATAGTCGGAATTTAATAATATCGGAATAGGTACGAAAACATAAATAGTTTTCAAATAAACAATGGCCAAAATAAATAAAGTTCAAAAATATAATGGAATAAATTAGTTAAGCCACCTTTTGGACCTTCGTACGCTGCGTCTTTAGGTTGCTTAAAGCGACTATACAGCACCTAAATTACGATTTTATAATGCGTAGATAAGCATGACGCACTGCATTAAATCGAAGAAAAAAATACTACGGTAATATTCAGGACATAAACTGGATAAGTAGTTTGCTGAAAACATGATTCACCACTTTTGGTTCGATAGAAAAAGCTCACAAAGTCACCTCTAAATATCCAATATTGTGTATCTTTTAAGCTGTAAAAACGATAGTAAAATGCACACAGGAACTTGAATTTGCTATCAAAATGTTCGTGATTGAACACTCTCGATAAGTAGTTCACGCATTTTTCGATTTAAGCTGTTACCTTTCCATAAATCTCATTTTTCTAACTTTCGAACATGTTTTTACGCACGCACGCTTTCATGGTCCGTAAACTTCGTGTATCGACACTGTTCGCACTGCCGGCCCAGGCCTGTTGAGAGACGGAGATGGCACTAGCCTTTATCGGGTGCTGTAGTCGCCTTAAGTCTCGCTGATTACTAAAATGTCCAATGCAGACAGTAATTTAAGCTTCAAAATGAAACCATGTCCAACTATTAGTAATTACCTTATCGCATCTATCGCTATTCAATACAGCTACGCTTCAGTAGCTACACAAAACAATATCATTTGGTATTCTGTTTGAAACTCGATTCGTGATTGCTCGCCCATGAAAACGTGAATTAATAGTCCAACAGAGCCAACTGCCCATTCACAGTGTTGAATTACAAATTGCCTGTAAATAAATGGAACAATCGTCGAAAAGAACAAAGTTTCATACAAAAAATTACGAATATTTTTGTTTTCACACGCATTTGAATACGGCACTTTGACAAGCTACAGGCTATCCAAATGTAACGTCTAACAAAAACTAAAGTTCTCATAAATAAATAACATGTATATTCCACAAAAAGAACTACATTTTGCTTTTGCTGTATGTTTTTTTTGGCCTTTATTTTGATAAAGGAGAGACATGGCGTGTGTTTAGATCGTACCAATTGGGCTATAGTCTCTGCTCTGCCTACTCCAAAGGGACAAGGGCGGGAAAGAGCTTATGTTTGTGTGTAATTTTGGTAAAAATATATTTAACTGCTGTTATTCATTTTAACTACGCCATAAACGTATCACGTTTAATGCCTACGCAGATACGCTGCCCGTTTCATCTGTCAAGATGTATGATGATGATGAATCTTATATATTAATTCTAATTAACTAATAAAAGCCTTGGAATAAAAACAATCATTAGTTGAAATTAAAAAGACCCATTTTCGATAAACGGTTCTCATTTACCGAAAATGGGGGTTTTAATTTAATCAATTAACAATTTCATTAATGTCATTAGTGTCGATATGAGTCTAAATTGGCATCTTATGATAAGTTCGGAAAATAAAGAAGATAAAGTATAATGATAATTGTTGAAAACCTCCAGAGTTAATTTATTTCTTCTTTAGCTTCTTAGTCATCATAATATTAGCACTGCATTGCCTTATGCATTGCCTTAGAATATATTATTACCTATATAAGTAAAAAATATACATTTACTTATTAGTAAGTGGCTGAAAGGCAACCTTAATCAAAAATTACCTTACCAGCTAATCCCCTCTGTGACTTCGCCCGCCGCCCTACAGCAGGAGACACAAGGCTCAGCGCCCGATCAGCTCTGGCTGGCAGGTGAAGAGTCAGTGGCTGGCTGGGTTCAGAGTGGCGGGCACAGATGGCTGCTTCCACTACGGAGTCTATGCTGGCTGAGCGAGGCAGCTGGCCGGCTGATTCACGCCTGGGGAGATGAACAAATTGTCTTTTAGAATGCTTCATTCCACACACATTGAGGTTGCAAACAAGTACTTAGGTAACATTATAAAAACTGATATGGAATAGGCGTGGGCACAGCAAACGGTGATTTCAAGTCGATAAAATAGTACATTTTTTATAACGTGGTACAGCTTGACACATTATTGTTATGGTCTTTTAGTTTAATTCAGTTTTATTTAGGAATACGAACTATCTATCTATATATATAAAAATGAATCCCTATTTCCCTTGGTCACGGCATCACGCCTAAACGGCTGGACCGATTTCGATAATTCTTTTTTTGTTGTGTTTGCTATTGCCAGGAGAAGGATCTTATGAAAAAAAATGAAGAAAGTTGAAAAAAAAAAGAAAACAGGACATCGTCTGTCGGGTCAGCTAGTTTTATAATATTTCCTAATCTAATAGGGGGGTGAGTTAACTCTGAAGGTAATCATAGTATGGCTACGTACACACCTGTCGGTGCATTGCAAAAAAAATGTGGCTGAATTTGTATTTATTTAAACAAAACCGTGTCTGAAAGCCAGAGACAAGAGACTCAAAGCAATAACTCGTTTGGCCGTAATAGGCAGAGAAAATAAATTTGTATAATATAAAGCTTTGGGCCAATGGATTTTTTTTTCCAGGCTAGAAAAATTACACTTGAAAAAAGCGGTTCAATGAATTATGTTTCATTAAACATAACTCTGCTTAAAAAAATTGGCAACTAGTTTGGCCGTAAGAGGCAGAGAAAATAGATTTGTATAAAGCTTTGGGTTGGGCCAAAGGATTTTTTTTCCAGGTTAGAAAAATTACACTTGAAAAAAGCGGTTCAATGCTAATGAAACATAATTCTGCTTCAAAAAATTGGCATCGTTTAAGAAAATAATCCCATAAAATCTATCATAGGTATTTATTCAGACATGAAATGGACACTAGACACCCAAGGTGACTTTCTATATAATAAAGGTCACATTTGTAACGTTTTTGTTTCGTTATGTCATCGTTCAAGTATCGGGTGACCGCCTCTGCTAGTTACTTGAAAAAAACGTGAGCTTATGTAAAGGATATTGTTTTTTTATGAGAAGGGTTAACTCTTGACCTCAATCTTGCCCAAGGCATAGATGAGGTTGACGATGGAGCGAGTTAACCCAGAAAATGCCTATGAAGGCACTGGTTCTCCTACGCACCGACGGAACACAGCAAGCTGTTTGGCGTCGGACTTCGGTAGGAGGGTGGTCGCGAACCAGACGGCCCTTTACAGAGCCTACCACACCGCATGAGACCACAGGACGACACCTCAGATCCCGAAAAAAATGAAGTGTCGTTGCCTGGGATGGATTACTAGGAGGCAGGTCTCATTTGTGTTTCCTTAGTCGCCTCTTACGACACCCACGGAAAGAGGTGGGGTGGTTTTATTCTCAACCGATCACCACATGGTCAAATTACTGCTTTCAAATATGACTTCACTTATTTTTGAGTATTCTGAAGCATAAAAACGGTCACCCATCATTCTTTAATTCTTAAGAAGGTTGCCTAACCTCATTGATCGCATTCAGATTGTAACTGAACTGAATTTTGTGTGCTCAAGAATCGAAAAGCGGCTAGAAAAGATCAATATGCTAGAGACAGAGAAGTTACGAACTCAAAATTTTGGTTTGTATTTAGATTCCTAATAATCTGACAGATAAAACGCCTCCTACTAGTAAATTGACAGATAAATACGCGAGAATTTATGAATGAAACTCGCAATTAGAATGTCTATGTGTGCGTAATGTACTTTTATTGCACGTTTTCGCAATACACGGGAAAATAAAACATTAAAATAAACTGAATCCTTACTATAACAGTCAAAGATAGATACAGGCTTTCGGCAATTTCAAAACATTATGCAAAACTTGTCTTAATTATGAAATAATCGAGAAAAACATAACGAAATTACCGATTCTAAAAACAGCGCCATCTAGTGGGACTTTTTCAATTTTGGTTTCACAGCAACCGCCTTAAGAACCTAATACACACCGCATATAGGACGCCACTTCAGATTCAGAACAAATTGAGGTGTCCTACTTAAATAACGACCACAGCTGGACACAAACCTGTCTTTTTCGATGAGAAGTAAACCATTTTTTTTTTTTGTAAAGTTTAACCAGCCACAGTTTTCTATTCCACATGCTTTTTACTAACTTGCAATGTACGGATGTTAGTAGGTATTTTGTTCGGGTCTAATCTTGCAACTAAATGACTGTTAGGTTTAAGTATTGTATATGTATTTATATATGTGTTTATATATGTATATATTTTTGCTTAGTATGTTTTTTTTTTATTGGTTTTCGTATTACGCGCACGACTATCTGCTAGTTTATGTTTCACATTTCCTATCCTTGGGTTTGCTGGAAGAAATTTCTAAATAGAAATAAGCTATACCTATTGTGTCGTCTATCTTTTCTTCTACTAATCTGTTTAATTTTCATGTGTGCAATAAATTGTTAAATAAATAAATAAATTTTATGCAGTTACCCTCAACCGATTGAGCAAAATGCATTCACGTATAGTTTGGATTGAAAATGCATGGTTAGCTAAGTGATGTCATTCAAAATCTGGCGGTCTAGTTATTTTATGAAAAGGGTTTGCTGAGAAGAATAAAAGCTTCTTTTTAACTTATTCCAAAAATTTACAACAACAAGTTACTGGGGACCAAATTAAGGTTTTCTTGTCTGTCTGCGGTTGGTTGAAATAACATTGCGACACCTCAGTAGAAAAGTGTGGTCCTACTTTTTCTTTTTGGGTGAAATGGTCCCAAATAAGTAGACAGACCACCCGCCTGTACCTGACGGGTGTCTTTTTTGTATATAGGATATATTTTACTTGTGTCAAGTGGCTACAATGTACAGTCCTTGTAAATGTCGAATAAAACAAGCTCCAGAATAATACCTTACATCCCCTTTAAGCTGAGTGACCTACTTTACCATATTCTTCGATAAATCTACCAATATCCAGAAACTCTCTGCATAAATTGTCTAACAAACGAGCTCGTTTCCGCCACAAGGGCTATTCACAATGGGTTATTCCCATTCTCTCCAAATTACCAGACACAGAAAAAAAGGACTAGGTACATAACAACATAACAATTGAAACTGTGATCAAGCTTATTAGATGAATCTGTGTACAGCTCTGCCCAAATGAACCTAAGAGAAAATTCTAAAACCTCCATGCTTGATAAGCTAATTTTCATTCACAACCTACCTAAAAAACCATTTTGTCCGAAACTGGTACAGTCTCTAATTTTTGTAAAGTTTATAAATAGTATTAAAAATGTGAAAAAAATGAATGGAGTGTTGCTATGTAAACGGCACCAATTTCCTATATTTTTCAATTGTCGTTCCTGCAAAAATTGCACTATCTGTTATGTTTATTTGTATTGCAAACTAGCGACGAGAAAGTCGCGGAACAAAGCACTAGGCAGAACATAGAGCGCTTGGGAACCCATATGAATTTAAAAATTTTAGAGCGCAAGATAAACTTTAAGTTGGTGGTATATGGCCTAAACCCCCTTAAAAATTTCGAAGGGAGGTTCGTTCCCCTTACTGGAGACTTATATCAGAGAAGACATTCACCCAGCAGTGGGACAACATAGGTTAAATAAATAGACTTAGGAGTCAGTGGGAACAACCCTTCGCAATTACAGTCCGAGTTTGCCTGCATTCCCGAAGTGAATATTGAAGTCCCTGCATCTCTGATGTAGCTGTTGTCCCTGATATCGAGTCAATAGCGCTGGGGTCTATAATACAGGCTCGCTCTAATTTGACTGGGTTTATTGAGGGATCATTCTAGTATTTAAGCTTTTGGTGAATGAATGTGTACATAGATCGATAGGCCAATCCTCAGCTAGTGTTGATCGGTTGTCGCGCGGAAGAACTGTTAGCCCAGTGGCGCTCGCTGATCTAAACCGATCAGTCAGTTTAAGCAACGTACACAGAGGCAGAGAACCTGATGGGTGACCAAAGTGCAATTTATCACGAGTATTTCCGTGCTTCAGAGGGCACGTTAAGCCGTCGGTCAGTTACCTATATTGAATACACAGTCATTCAACCAAGTCAGGGGCTGTTCCAAAAACTCGGACACCATGGTTAGTCAAGTATATTTGCTCAAAATTGATTTAGTTGTTTAAGGCCCGTGTTCACCAAAAATATAACCAACGGTTAAACTGCGGTTAGAAGCTAATCAGACAAAATGTCAAAAAAAATGTATGAAAATGACATTGTCAAATCTCTGGTTAGCTGCTAATCGTTGGTTAAATTTTTGGTGAACACTGGCCTAAATGTTATAAGCTAATGTTGGAGGTGATGCATTTTTTTTTCATTTTAGAGTTATTTAAATGAGTAGAATTGGGCATGCGTGGACTTTGTTACGAAGGGAGGCCCGTGCCCGTCGGTGGATGTAAGTATATGAACTGATAAAAAAAAGACTGAATTCCTCTTGCAAAAAGGGCTATTACAAAATTTCTGATTATCTATCAGACAGGCAGCCATGGGAATGAACTGCTCAGCTCTAGAGTTATTTCAATTTAGTTAAAATTAGTAAATGAGAAAATTTGTAATACGATTTAAAAGAGTAACCTCAGAGTTTCTTGCCTGTTCTTCTCTGAGGAAGACTGCACCTTTGCGAATAGGCGTAGAGTCAGTAGGATCAAAAGAACGAATGCGTATGTATGTATTTAAATCATTTAATGTATGTTTGTATGTATTTCATTGTGATCTTGACTTGTTTTAAGTGACATCCTGAATGTCCTATAAAATAAAGATTTTTCTATTCTATTCTTACTCCTTGTAGTATTTGTAAATCATGTTATTTCAACAAAGCTTCATAATTACTGGCAGTGGCCGGTCAATTGATATCTCGACCTCGGCTGTCGTGTCTATCTGTACCCATCAGGCGACAGTCTCGTTGTGTGGGTCGGCTCCGGCCATTATGACGGCTTTTGTCTTTTTTTGTTCAAAGTCATGTGGAGGAGAGGGTGTCTAGAAGATTTTACTTTTAGCTTTATTAGACTGATCTTAGGAAATAGTGGTAATCTATACTAATATAAAGAGGTAAGATTTGATTGTTTGTTTGTATTAATTAGGCTCCGAAACTATTGGACTGATATGAAAATTTCTTTCACCATTAGAATCCTACATTATCCCCGATGAACAGAACATAGGCTGCATAATGTTCCCGAATTCCCACGAGAACAAATTCCCGGGCGAAAAGCTAGTTAATTATATGTGAAAACCATCATTGTACAGATGGTACGTGATGTATGCTTACATATGCCGTCGTTCTAATACTTTCATAATATGACGAAACGTCATGTTTCAATCATAAAAAAACCCTTACCCGCGCCGCGGAGATTATTCCTAACAAATAAAGTTTTAAGGGAAAGAATTGTGTTCGGTGCAAATGGAACTTGAACCCACGACCTCCTTATGCTCTAACCTAACTAACTGATATATTGTTGCTAATATATTAATAATAAATAATAAACGCTACACACTCAAAGGCCCACACTAAGGTTTTCCCTTGTGTCGTGGGTCCCTTGGAACACACATAAAGACAAACACAAACACCCATGACCCGAGAACAAACATCTGCTTTTTATACAAATGTTTGCCCGGATTGGGGATCGAACCCAGGACCCGCCGATCAAGAGGCAGCGTCACTACCACTCGACCAAACCGGCCGTCAAAAGATTTGCTGTCGAAGTCTGAAACGGTGAAACAATTAGTTTTTTTTTAATCTAAACATTTTATATAGCGGTTCTTCGCTGTTATGCTTTATTTCATAATCTCAAAAAACTGGGATTATGAAATAAGTGATTTTCGCAAACTATCTGAAGTCGACAAGCAATACACTAAAAAGGTTTTAAAAAAAATAAAATGATCGACTTCAACAAATAGGCGAACGGCAAGATTGCAGAGCTTATAATATTGCACTGATGAAATCATTAGAATAATTATATACTTTCTCTTTAATCTGCTGGCGCCACCACAGGCGTCGTAGTGGCTGCCTCCCCCCTCCCACCTCTCTACCTACCCCCTTATTTGCATTTTAATTGGACTAAAAAACTTTCTTCCAAGCAAGAAAAATAAACATTGAAAAAATAGTTGAGACGCTTTAACGTCCTGCCCGGTAAATTGATTAAAAAGTTGTGTCATTTTTTTCTTTTTTTAAAACTTCTGTTAACTTTGTTAATTTATTTTATTACGGACTTTATGCTACTAACACTAAGTTGCAGAAACGTTAGTTAAAGTTAAAACTTCGTTAATTGTAATGTCGTTCTTTGTTTACGTCAACAAAACGGAAAGTGACAGATTGAGTTTCTGCAAACTAAGCAGTAGCAAAAGTTAGTTGACGTAGAAAAAAATTAATTTATTATACTTAGGGGTAATCGAGGTGAATTGTGACAGAGGAGAGTTGGGACATAGTCGATTTTTCGAAACCTATAACTGCTAGAGCTCACGTCAGCGCGCTTTTGTGAGTTCGTCTCGAATTATGAAACGCGCGCTGTTGTGAGCTCGCTAGCTGTTAAGGCGACTACAGCACCTAAATTACGATTTTATGATGCGTAGATAAGCATGACGCACTGCATTAAATCGAAGAAAAAAATACTACGGTAATATTCAGGACATAAACTAGATAAGTAGTTTGCTGAAAACATGATTCAGCACTTTTGGTTCGATAGAAAAAGCTCAAAAAGTCACCTCTAAATACCAATATTGTGTATCTTTTAAGCTGTAAAAACGATAGTAAAATGCACACAAGAACTTGAATTTGCTATCAAAAGTTCCTGATTGAACACTCTCGATAAGTAGTTAACGCATTTTTCGATTTAAGCTGTTACCTTTCCATAAATCTAATTTTTCTAACTTTCGAACATGTTTTTACGCACGCACGCTTTCATAGTCCGTAAACTTCGTGTATCGACACTGTTCGCACTGCCGGCCCAGGCCTGTTGAGAGACGGAGATGGCACTATTCCTATGTGTGCTACCTTTATCGGGTGCTGTAGTCGCCTTAAAGGTTTCGAAAAATCGACTAAGTCACAATTTACCTAGGTCTACCCTATTTGGGAATGGGGGGGCTTAGACAAAGTCACATTCTGTTATCGATTACTTAGATCGTTAGTTCTGAAATGATGGAATTGACATGGATTGACGACGCCGCTTTTCAATGATGTCTATCAATCCTTGTTTTACAATTTTCACTTATCTAAAGTAGTACATACATTTTACTACACATAAGAACATACAAATCGATACCAACCTGCTCTACAATTTAGGAATACTTTGCCGAAACTCGCAAATTTAGTTGGAACTAATATCGAAGCTACGAGGAAAGTTAAGGATTAGAACGTTAAAGTTGGACTTGCGTCGATAGGGACCATAAATATGGTAATAGGTATGTAGGGTATACATTGAAAATTTTTTATTACCCCCGATATTCGATTGCTTATCTAACTTTTAAACGGCTGAACCAATTTTAATCAAATATATTTAATAACCATCTCGATGACGTAAGCTATCAAACAAACAAAAAACCGCATATAAAAATCGGTCCATTAGTTTAGGAGCTATGATACCACAGACAGACATACAGACACACAGATATGTCTACAGATATATACGTCAAACTTTTAACACCCTTCTTTTTTTTTCGGGGGTTAAAAAATTACTCAATGTGTGAAGATAGATGTGAGATCAAGTTTTTATAAATTAAGCTATGGCTAAACATTAAAGTTAGTTCGTCACTTGAACTCAATTTGTCTTTCACTTCTCTGCCTAACCTCCAACATACATCTAGTACGAACAACTACTCCTAAAGGAACTTTACCAAGTAACAGAAAGTGAGTTACTTTTCGGTTTGCGCCAGTCCTGATTACTGTGAAATTAATAGATATTCGACTCAATATTCGAAAAAACATACCGGCCTCTAGGATCCCCTAGTTCGATCCCCCAGGGGATCCCAGTGAAATCTCTTTTGACTCCAATAAAATTTTAAGTCATGATGTTGTAAATACATCTTAGTTAAATTAAAGTGAATATTGAATAATTCTATAAAAAGTTTAATAACATGTGACATTTCTCCATCGCTGGTCATAAAATTTTCTATGAAAAAAAGTTATTTTTGACTTTGACTTTGTTTTCATGAAGTTTACTTCGTACTGTATTCCTAAAGACGTAACACAACGGCCAGAAGTTCCTCGCTTAAGCTCTATGTAGCAAAGTCCATAGAGGTGCCCACCTTCATGTGGGAACTCGGCAGAAGTGTTCTGAAGTAATCTAAGTGAACTACTCAACAACTTCTCACAGCAGATTAACTCATACCTTCGTGAATAAGGTTACAAAATGATGGCTTATAATGCTCCTATTTTCTTATTGTTTCTCGGCAAACTTTATGTGTTTCTATAAGAGTAACAAAACTACATTAAAGTATTGTATTGTAATCCTACAAAAAATATTGTAGAAGGTAAATCGAATAGACAAGAAAATTAAATCGGAACAATAATAAAGTACGAGTTCTGAATTTAAATTACTTATTGTAGGCGATAAATCTATAAATTGATATACATTTCTGGCGTTTCTACCGAAACAAAATATTGAAGACGGCTGGCTGCACGTAATGGAAAAAAGTCTGTTTTAACCTTTTTAACAAAGAATATGCAAGACTGATTTAATATTGAAAACAAAATTATTATTTACACTCCTAAAAAGTAAGTCCAGCAGAGGCTCTAAACATTTTTCTTTTACCGACTTCAAAAAAGTAGGAGGTTCTATGTTCGACTGTATGTATTTTTTTAAAATGTATGGTCACCGATTTCTCCGCCAATTATGGATCGATTTTGAAAATTATTTTTATGTTGGAAAGAGTATACTTCAAAGGTGGTCCCATAGAAATTTTATCGAAAATAAATCAGCGCTTTTAAAAAAATCAACAAAACCAGAACATCATCTAACTAAATAAATGAGTGATATTTTCGTTTGTGGTTATCTGCTAATAGGCACTGTAGTCTGCAAAAAATACTAGGTATCTACTTTGTGCGAACAGCAGCTCAGCACGATAACGACAAACTCGTGCTCGGCTCACGCTGAAACTTCACTTTGATTGCGCGAGGGTCCCGCGCAAAGGCTTGCTCGCCATATGGCGTTGTCAATGTTGACATTTTGACATAGGACCGCGGTGTTGTCGCGGCGCTGTCACTATCGTACTCGGCCTGCTGTGGTTGGGATTGAAGTTGGTGACTCATACGTTTTTAACGTGGAAAATTATTATTTGTATGTATAAAATATATGTCTGTGTATTTATATAAATTATTTATATATTATATGTATGTGTAGTTGTATTTTTATGTAGTTTATATTAGTATTTAGATTTCAGTTGTTAATTGTGCACGTCTGTCTTTATTTATTTTACGCCTCTCACTGTCCCAGGTCTGCTGGAAGAAACTTCTTAAAGAAATAAGCTGTGCCTTTTGTGTTCGTTTTTCTATTTGTCTGTAATATTTGTGATTTTTCCTGTGTACAATAAACTGTTAAATAAATAAATTATATTTTTGTATCTTCTATTGTTTGACGTAGAACCGAAAGATAGCGGGACTTTTTGGTAGGTATTTCGCGAGGTTACCATATTGGGCCTATATTATAGCGGAACGAACCGGAATTTGTGATTGCTGAGACAACAAGAAATTAGAAGTTTCGGACAAGATTAATAAGTTAATTATGGTTAGAGTTTAATGAAAGCGGCTAAGTAAATTATTACGGCTTTAGAAGCGCTCGTAGCCCAGTGGCGCTCGCTGATCTCAACCGATCAGTGGGGTTAAGCAACGTACACAGAGGCAGGGAACCTGATGGGTGACCAAAGTGGCAATTTATCACGAGCGTTTCTGTGTTTCGGAGGGCACGTTAAGCTGTCGCCCCCGGCTGTTGTCGATTGACTACAGTCGTTAAAACCAAGTCAGAGGCCATTGTGCGGTTTGAAAACTCTGACACCAGGGTTACTCAAGTTCGCCACACACTTGACTATACCTACACGATAAGAAGAAGAATGATTATTTTCAAAGTAAAAAAAACAAAAACAAAATAGTACATACATTCGTACTAAAACAAAATCTTATACTTAAAGTCTCTATTTTTCATACTTTAAAAAAAAAAGGAAAGTTTTATACTTAAAAATCGCTACCCTCGCGCAATTGTTGCACACCCGTGTGAGCAGGATTTGTGCCGCATGCGCAGTATACTAGCGCGCGACGGGTTAATAAATACACAGTAAGTACTTAAGGCGACTACAGCACCCGATAAAGGCAGCACACATAGAAATAGTGCCATCTCCGTCTCTCAACAGGCCTGGGCCGGCAGTGCGAACAGTGTCGATACACGAAGTTTACGGACTATGAAAGCACGCGTGCGTAAAAACATGTTCGAAAGTTAGAAAAATGAGATTTATGGAAAGGTAACAGCTTAAATCGAAAAATGCGTTAACTACTTATCGAGAGTGTTCAATCACGAACATTTTGATAGCAAATTCAAGTTCCTGTGTGCATTTTACTATCGTTTTTACAGATTAAAAGATACACAATATTGGGTATTTAGAGGTGACTTTGTGAGCTTTTTCTATCGAACCAAAAGTGCTGAATCATGTTTTTAGCAAACATCTTATCCTAGTTTATGTCCTGAATATTACGGTAGTGTTTTTTTTTCTTCGATTTAATGCAGTGCGTCATGCTTATCTACGCATCATAAAATCGTAATTTAGATGATGTAGTCGTCTTAAGTATTGAGATTTTTACTGTTGAAAAAGTTTTTTAGCCTATGCAAGTAAATTCGAAGTCCGACCGCAAACAGCTTGCTGGTTAACTCGCTCCATCATCGACTTCATCTATGACCTTGAGGTCAAGAGGCACGTCTCATAAAAAAATAAACTGGACAGTAAAGTTTATTCATTCCCTTAAACAAGGGGAACACAGGAATTCTTCCATGCTGGCCTGGGAGTTAGGAAAAACTTAGAATGTTCCAGCTGCCAACTCTTCACAGGTTGTAAGACTGTAAGAGTCAGTCATTGGAATTTGAAGCTATTAGTTGTATTGTGGGCGAAAGACTGACAACCTAATCACCATTATACGCATGTTCCAACTACCACTAGAGCTACTATACGCGCTGCTGGTCGAGGTGGCTGTCACCAAATGTATGTCAAAATGTGTGTCAAAAAGTTTTCGATAGTTCTCATTTCACCACCCGAACGGATAAAATGGTCACCATTGTCATTCAAATGTCATTGAGACGCCATTGGTTAGTGGAATACATACATAGATAAGCTCACGCCTTTGTCCCATTGGGGTAGGTAGAGACCACAGATTGCCACTTGCCACGATCTATCAAACAAACCTCTTTCGCTTCCTCTACATTCATAATTTGCTTCATACACGCTCTTCGGATTCGGGTACTCCTAACACGGCCTTTTCTCAGTACATCACCAATTTCGTCTAAGTACGTTCGCCTAGGGCGCCCTCTTCCGACCCTTCCAACTACGTTCGCACTGTATATTTCTTTCGGCAATCTTCTTTCATTCATTATTTTTAAGTAAACACGTGTTTCAGATTAAATTTAAATGGAATACTCGTTCATTGTTCAAGCTTCACACTAACCACACTTCAAAGAACGATATCAGAAACTAAAACCCAAACACATTCACTGAGTTGAGATCTTAATGAAATCGTCATAGAAGCTCACTCACCCAATTCTAATGTAACGAAATCAAACATAAAAGATAAAATCTTTTTAAACAAATCCAATCATTGGGATTGGCCAATTTCCTCGGGATGCCAACTTTTGAGACGATGTTCCCTTAATGTTGAAGTTTTGATTCTATTACAAGTTTGTGAAATTCTGGTCATGGATATTCATTTTGGGAGAGAAACGAAAATAACCTTGAACAAATGAATCTGAATTTTGACCAAATACCTACCTACTGGTAGAATTATCTCTGTAGGTATTAATTGTCTTCTCATATTACAATGGGGAAGATGGAGTTTTATTTATATTTAGGTTGCTTTAAATGTACATTTATACATACGCTCACGCCTATAGTCCCTAACGGGGTAGGCAGAGCATTAGTGTTTCTGGCGAACTACTTGATGCCACGTTTGACACAAATTGTGAGGGTTATCAGATGGAACAAGTTGTATAATGGTGAGAGGTGGTCAGTCTTTCGCCCATTATACAACAAAACCACTTACATATTTTTACTATAAACCTGGGAAGAGTAGGTAGCTGGCACATTTTAAGTTTTTCTTTCAGTCTCAATCTAGCATGGAAGTAAGAAACATTTTAATTTTTTTAGCAGTTATTGCTTTATAACTATTAAATGGCTGAACCAATTTTGAGCAAATATAGCCAAGAACCATCTCGATTACATCAACTTTAAAAAAAATGAACATTTGTTTAAGAAAAATAGCGATACGCACAATGTAAATAGGACCAAGCATAAACTGGATGTACTAGACAGTCGTCCCCACAAGGTCACGAACTCTTTTATGGGTCAATGTATCTATAATAAGATTCCTATGTGTATTCAAAATTTACCTTTGGACAAATTCAAGACAGTAATTAAACAAAAACTTTGAAAACAGGGCTATTACAAAATTTCTGATTACCGAATTGACAAGCAGCGATGGAGTTTATTCCCAGCTCCAGAGTTATTTCAGAATTAGTTAAAATTAGAAAATAAGAAAATTTGTAATGCGATTAAAAAGAGCACCCTCAGAGTTTCTTGCCTGTTCTTCTCTTGGGAAGACTGCACCTTTGCGAATACGCGTAGAGTCAGTAGGGTCAATAGAACGAATGCGTATGTATGTATTTAAATCCTTTAATGTTTGTTTGTATGTATTTTATGTAATCTTGACTTGTTTTTAGTCGCATCCTGAATGTCCTATAAAATAAAGATTGTTTCTATTATATTCTATTCTATTCTATTCAAACACCGCATCGAATTCGGTACATTCGTTTAGGAGCTACGATGCCACAGACAAAACACTGACATACAGATCTTCATCAGCCCATATACGTCCCCACTGCTGGGGCACGGGCCTCCCTCAATAACATGAGGGGTAAATGCCATACTCACCACGCTTGGCAGACGGGTTGGCAAGGGTTTTGATATAATTGCAGAGTTTTCCTTCTCTGTGTGCAGATGAACTCGCTTGCATATTTACCTTATGTAGTCGCCTTGTACGACACCTCGGTAAGAAAGAGGGTGGTCCTATTCTACTCTGCCGGGGACTCACACGGCTAACTCTGCCGGGGACTCACACATACAGATACACACGTGAAACTTATAACACCCTTCTTTTTTGTCGGGGATTATAAATACCTAACGCCGAAATCGCTACGAAAAACCTCAATGACAAGAAAACATTGGGGCCCCTATTCTATAGGCGCTCAAAAGGTACGCAATCATGACTTCGTTCGGTCGCAATCTCGTCCGGATCTACGAATGAATGGGGCGGATATTAACATCTTATCTTAACGAATACGGATGTCAGGTACCATCTTACGATAGAGAGATGGGAAAATTGGATCTCATTAAGGAAATGAGAGGAAATTATTTGAACTATTGGGATAAATTTGAGACTTGAAATGGGCCTTTTTATATTTCCAAAACGGCACGTCAAAACTGTAATACCATTGCCTCTTATGTACTAGTGAAAGTACAAGGTAATACAAATTTTGTCGTGCCGTGCCGTGCCGTTCGAATTATTATTATAAAAATGCTCTTACCATATGGAAATATATCTTTGTGGTCGAGAGGTGACTTTATATTATCCAGCAAAATTTCAGTATTTAAATTAGCCCACTAAACTGAACAACTTTCCCAAACAACATAGGAATTATTTTCTCAAACTTCAGTGATTACCTGATTATCTTAATATACACATCAACACGGTCTAGGATTTTTCATACAAAAGAGGCCTGTTTGAGAAGCTATAAAAGCATACACGAGATACATGGAGGGATATAACTTTCAGACGAGCAAGTGCTAAACTTGAATTTTCAATTCTAGTCAATATATTTTGTTTTACTTAAAATTTGTGAAAACGTGACGGAAAAGAAAACGAAAATGCACTTTTTGCCTGCTTTTTGTATGAAAATGGTCGAATTTACGCAATTTTTTTTTTCATTTTCATCACGTTTTCACAAATTTCATGTAACACAAAATTTATTGACTAGAATTTGAAATTCAGGTGTAGTACTTGCTCCTCTTAAAATTACAGTGCTCCATGTATCTTGAGTATGCTTTTATAGCTTCACAAACAGACCTCTTTTGTATGAAAAATCGTGCAATATCCCTAGACCGTGTTGATGTGTGTATGAGAAGTGAAAAAAAGTTAATGAAGTTTTCTTTGGGAAAAATTGTTCAATTCCATGAGGAGAATCACTCCCTGAAGTTGTGCTAAGTTAATTAAAATCTTCCATATTAAAAATAAGTTCACATGTGAAGTAAATTAGGCCGTGTGGTGATCGGTTGAGAATATCACCACCAGTCTCTTTCCGTGGGTGTCGTAAAAGGCGACTAAAGAAACAAAAATGAGACCTGCCTCCTATCAACCCATCTAGGCAACGACACCTCAATTATAGGTTAACTTGCTCTATCGTCGACCTTGGTCAAGATTGAGGTCAAGAGTTTAACCCTTCTCATAATAATAAAAAAACAACGGGTTGCACTCCGGGAGTGCCGGCAGAAGTGATAACCTGAACATTAACGTTGTTCATTAATATGGAAATAAAATAAAATACACAAAAAGAGTCCGTTATTCTCTCAGGATTCGAATCCACGACCTGTTACTTATAATCTGGCAACTTTTCCACTCGACCAAACTGTCTACTTTCATTTCAGTAAAATAGTCTATCGGTATTTGCGTACTATGTGCGAATAATCGTTGACATCGTTGACATCTGTCACAGAGATAATTCTACCATAGGGCTGCCATCCGTCCGGGTTTCCACCCATACTTCAAAGTACACAAAGCTGCTAAAGAAGTTTTCACTTCAAAAAAGGTGGCAACCCTATCCTACGCATTTTCGATCAGGGTTACGAGTTTAACATTTTTTAACCGACTTCAAAAAAAGAAGGAGGTTCTCAATTCGGGTGATTTTTTTTTAAATTTTTATTCCAAAAGTGCTCAACGCCGCTAAAGAAGTTTTCACTTCAAAAATTGGATTACAATTATTATGTCGGAAAATGAAAGGCAATTTAATAGAAGCGAAGTAAAATAATGATATTTGAGCCTTTCGATATACAAAAACCCCTATCAAATTAACCCCAGAAAAAAAACATGTTTCCAGCGAAGTAAACAGCTCAATCCATCAAGAATTTCCCATTTCTGTAAATTGGTTTCTGAACGTTTTTCATGCCGGTCTTATCTGCGAATGATACGCTTGCTGGGTAAAAAACTTATTTATTTATGAAGATTTGTTTAGGCAGAACATTTTTTCGTGATGAACATCTGTCGCTTCAGGGAAGCTTCATGGTTTAGTAATGCTTATGTTTACGTCACAAGTTGGACATATTTTCGTGACTAAATATTATATTTAAAAAAAATTATACATCCCCACCGATGGGCACGGGCCTTCCTTCGAAACACGAAGGGGATTTAAGCCATAGGCCACCACACTGGCCCAATGCGGGTTGGTGGACCGCTCGTCTTCGAAAATGAATTTTAACCGTGTGGTGATCGGTTGAGAATAACACCATCCCATCTCTTTCCGTGGGTGTCGTAAGAGGCGACTAAGAAAACACAAATGAGACCTGCCTCCTAGTAATCCATCCCAGGCAACGACACTTCATTTTTTTATGAATCTGAAGTGTAGTCTCATGTGGTATGGTAGGCTCTGTGAAGGGCTGTCTGGTTCGCGACCACCTTCCTGCCGAAGTCCGACGCCAAACAGCTTGCTGTGTTCCGTCGGTGCGTGGGAGTACCAGTGCCTTTATAGGCATTTTCTGGGTTAACTCGCTCCATCGTCGACATCATCTTTGACCTTATGGTCAAGATTGAGGTCAAGAGTTAACCCATCTTATAATAAAACAATTTGAAAAAAAGCCTATGTTACTCAGGGACAATGTAGTATTCTAATGGTGAAAGAATTTTTCAAATCGGTCCAGTAGTTTCGGAGCCTATTCAATGCAAACAAACAAACAATCAAATCTTTCCTCTTTATAATATTAATATTAGAAAAATAAATCTTTCCTCTTTATAATATTAATATAGAAGCTCGAGCACGATGGCGACAAACTCGCGCGGCGCGCCACTTGGCAGATGTGACGGTGAAACTTCACTTTGATGGCGCGAGGGCCCCGCGCAAAGGCTTGCTCGCCCTCTGGCGTTGTCAATATTGACATTTTGACATAGGACCGCGGCGCATTACTCGCGCTATCACCATCGTACTCGAGCTGCAGATGTATATAGGTGACCTAAATTTGGGAACTTTATCTTTACTACACAATTATTTAAATGCGTGAGCTTATATTTATGTATGTAATAACATAAAGACATGAAAACTTAAATCCAGTACCTAAGCTTTAACAATAAAGCCAGTGGGCTGTCCTACATTGAAAATCTCTGAAGACATATTTAGCGATAACACAACCAATACGTGTAAAGCTCTTACTTCCAAATCCCAGTTTACTGGTAGAATACGAAAAAACTGATAAAGCATTGTTCAGCGTGAATCATGGCTTCCTATACATCTGCTCAAACATCAGAACATTAAGAGATAGAACTACCTTACTTTAGCTATACATTTATTATTTTTAAAACGCTTACCCGCACGAAGGATATTCACAAATAATTTTAAGGGACAGAAAATGTTTGACGCAAATGGCACTTGAACCCACGACCCCAGGATAAGATCTGGTGCTCTAACCGTTAAATATTGACAAAAAATTTTAGGAAATGAAAATTGTTCGGCGCGAATTGGATTTGAACCCACGACCCCAGGATTAGATCTCCTAGTGTTCTAACCAACTGAGCTATCATGCCTTCAAGTCAAGCGGCGAAACTTCTCATTCCTTTACTAAGCACATTACGTCGTGCGTGAAGGTACTGTAGACGCTATGTTTGGGGGCATTTTAATTAAACACTGCAAAGCTGGTATTACATATGATATAATCATACTTATACGTATCTATATCTATATCTTCTATACATATTATAAAGAGGAAAGATTTGATTGTTTGTTTGTTTGCATCGAATAGGCTCCGAAACTACTGAACCGATTTAAAAAATTCTTTCACCATTAGAATCCTACATTATCCGGGATAGACATAGGGTACATGATTTTCCCGAATTCCCACGGGAACGAAGTCCCGCGCGGGAAGCTAGTTGGTTAACAAACGCATAACATAGCGCTTATGCGCACGATCAATACTTTTCGATGACCTTCTTTTTATTACAAGCTGTCACCTTCTTTTTATTACAAGTATTCGCAAATACTTGAAATTCAATTTTAACTTTTTAAATCAATACTTGACAGCACTCCGACCAGCCAGCACCGTCTGTGAAACGTAGTCTCATCTCGGTGAAGACTACATATCACAGTACGTTAAATATTGCTCACTTTAGATGACTCCGAAGCCATATTAAGGGCCCTTAATAAACAATAAACAATAAACAAGTACTCTCTCCTATTTAATTCTAAGATGCTTACAGCCTATAAGATCACAGACACGCACTCATAAGTTATAATGAAAGCTATCCTTTCAGTAGTACGTGCCGGAACGTGCCATGAATACAATGTCTTTATAACCAACTTACGTGGAATCCTAAAAGTCTGGGGAAATAGTACAGTTCCCTTTATAGATAGTAATTCTGAGGTATCTTCTTAATGTGGAGGGTTGCTTGAATATTTCACCAACCGATCTACCATGGTCTGTGGGTTACAAGTATATGTGTGGTAGAAAGGGTTTTAGAAATTGGTCGATATGAAGTTATTCCATATGTAAATTGTTGGCATAGTGCCATCCCAATAATACAATGCTTTTCATTACTAAGGGCCCTCCTGTTCTTGTGATTTTCAATTTGGTTCACTCTCGTATGAATTCTGTTTTGTATTCTGTTCAACTTTCTTTTTCGATACAACTAATTGGGCTTTTATTCAACGATTCCATTATTACTGGTTTTAAATTTTAGTACTTATTCTCGGTGGGGACGTATATGGGCTGATGACAATGACGATAACTAAATATTATTGAAATATGTGTGTTTAACACAATATTTAACTCGAATGTTTTTCCATTCATATCACCCAGATCACTCTAAAACTCTAAATGATGACTTAAACATGCATTTTGAAATACTTATTAGCTCCAAAATTTAAAAAATGTGTATCACCCTCTACATTCATTGCTTACCTTACAACTTTTAAATGGCTAAACCTAAGAATAAGAAGTATTTGTTTGCAAGAAAACAGTATAAAATAGATCATAAATAATATTAGGTGCAGTGTTTTCGGCTTAAATGTAAGCATGCAAATGTTTTTCATCATTAAATTTATTTATTTTTTAAATCCAAAACAAAACATTCTATAATAATTTACATGGGTTCTAGGTATAATGGTTCTACAGCATGATTTTACGAAATAAATAAATAAATAAAAAATGACAAAATAATTATGTCAATACAAAATGTCAAGAATTAATACAAATGTCCAAATCTATTACAATTCATTATGTTTAGTTTCAAGATATTCCTTAGTATAGAAGCAATGTTGTAGTAACCATTTTGTCAAATTTAATTTAAGCGTGACTGTGGTCATTGTCTTAAAATTGTCAGGTAGCTGATTATAAAGTAAAGCACTCGAGTGAAACACATTTCTTTCGTAAATGTATTTGCGGGCAGGAGGTTGATACAGTAGATTTACAGTATGTTCTCTGGTCGGTCTTACCCTAACCTCTCCTCTAGTCTTCCAGTACTTAGGATTCGATGTAACAAATAAACATATTTCCCTTATGTACATACACGGCAGCGGAAGTATGTTGAGTTTCTGAAAATAAAATAATAAAAAATCTAAATAAAATCGGTCCCTCCGTTTAGGAGCTACAATGCCACAGATAGACACACCATTTATTTTTGCATTTCAGAACTGCAGGCCGAGTACTATAGTGACAGAGCCGCGACAACACTGCGGTCCTATGTCAAAATGTCAACATTGACAACGCCATAGGGCGAGAAAGCCTTTGCGCGGGACCCTCGCGCAATTAAAGTGAAGTTTCAGCGTGAGCCGAGCGCGAGTTTGTCGTTATCGTGCTAGAGCTGCTGAAGTGGCTTTGAAAGTTACACACACGTTTTTGCAGAGTGACAACGACAACGACCATCTTGAAAACTTACTCCTAGGAACCTATGGTTCCCAAAGCATTTTAAGCTTCAATGACTCTTTCTTTCTCGCCCTAATTTTTGCGTGAGAGGCAGGGCTGAAATCTCAAACTAAAAAAAGAATATACCTCCGTTACATACTCTCTGGAGTAGCCAGCGTTACCACAAACATGAGGTTTACCTTCCCGAATTAACAGACACGACGCAAGCGGTGCACGTGTCAGCAAAATACGTTGCCAAATTTACTGACCACAAAAACATGCAGTCGGGCTTACAATGCATGTGTTTATATCATTACAATATGTTGCAGTCCGCTGATGGAAACAGGCCTTCTTCATGTAAATAAATAAATAAACGCTACACACTCAAAGGCCCACTTTAAGGTTTTACCTTGTGTCGTGACCCGAGAACAAACATCTGCTTTTTACACAAATATTTGCCCCGACTAGAAATCGAAACCAGGACCCGTTGATCAAGAGGCAACGCCACTACTACTCGACCAAACCGGCGGCGCTTTCATGTAATAGGAAAAAATGAGGCAAGAGCCAAAACACATATGGTTTTTCTTATCGAGTTGGTCATATGGCTGATGTGAAGTCAAACTTTAGTGGCCCTATACTTGGCTAGGCTCAAGGTATTATTCGTGGCATTGTACAGGTCTTTGCAAGTATAAGAGGTGAGAGTCGCTTGTCATGACAAGATATGTTTCATTGTCTGTAAGGGGCCATCCATAAATTAAGTCACACGAATTTCATGTTTTTTTGACCTTGTCACAGCTGGTCACATTTGTGCGATACCCTCCCCCTAGTGTGACGTAACATGTTTTGAAATTTTACAACTAGTAATTATGGAATTAAAACAGCAGTTCCGAAATTGGTTTAATTTCCATTTAAATTATGTTTAAGTATACAATGTTTTTGAGTTTTTCGTTAAAAGTTTCAAAGTTTATGTTTCACTTAGATTATAATGATTTTGGAATGTGACGTCACGATGTTTAGAACCCCACCCACCCCCTTGTCACACAATGTCATACTTTGTCGACCCCCTCCCTCCATCTTAATGTGTGACGTTATTTATGGATGGCCCCTAAGCAGAAACCACATATCAAGGACCATCTGGGCCATAGGTTTTCCGCGCAACGACCAACTTGGGTCCGGAGTAGATTTAACGGCCTCCACGTCAGTCTACGTTGCCACAGGCAGGTTGTGTTCTGCTGTTACTCATTTTGTTGTAAGATAGAGTGAGAGACCTACATTGGCTGGCTATGAATAATTATTAAAACCCACATGTTTAGTTACCTACTTGTGTTCTTCGTACCGATCGCAAAATAAGCAAAAAAAAATAACTTACTTGTAAAAAAGCTGAAAAAGTTTTTCACCACCTTAACCGACTGACCCTGAAATCCCATCCCCCGAGAAATAACTCAATTTCTCTTTTGTTCACTACGGTGGGGGTGAAATAGTCGATAAACAGTAAATCGGTGACCCCAATACATCATAACTGGATATCATCCACTCGAGCGAAATGCGGTAAACAATGTGTTTACAAAAATAAGAAAAGTGTTTTAATGTAAAATGTATTTTTTGACCCCTGACAAAAAAACGGGTGTTATAAGTTTGACATCTTAATCTTTGTAACATATTAATCTTTGTATTGTGAATGCTTATTAGCTTTTTTGGTGTTTCAGTGCTAAAAGAGCCTATTTATTAATGTTGGCGACTAGATTTACTTAGGCAAGTATACAAAGGAAATAGATAGGTGGACTAAACTAGTAGACACAATAGGAATACCTATCTACAAAAAAAATACTAAAAGGATTCCATCTTTAAATCCCGTAATTGGTTTTACAAAATGAATAAAGTATTGTAATATAAGCCGTTTTAAAAAAAATAAAAGTAGCTCCGACACAAGGAAAAATAAGTTTTTTTTTTTAATATGACACCACTACTTATTGCCCGTCAAAAAAAAATCTTCTATCGAAATGCAAAGGACTTCAATTAAAATCCTCTAAATTTTAGCGACCGTCACCATCACTCCCAAAAACTCAAAGCGCCTTAATTAGCTGGGCTAATTTAGCCCAAAACCAGCTATGCGATAGGCACACTGTTTCTCATTTCTCATTGTCTGGGGTAACTGGACCAGTCACTTGGAGATCCGGTCACCCGTATCAGGTGTCCGGTCAAAGCTAGGCTAAGTAACCTGACCCTAATGAGGTGATTTTCCTTAATAGATAGTAAGGTAGGTAATGGTAGCCTCTACCCTACATATTGGACAAGGTTAATGGATATCAGTTGGCATTAGGTGCTAATACAAGGTGTTACAAAAACACTCCTAATGAACTTAGGATCAGTATATATTAAAGTATGACATTACAAGAGTGTACAGTATTTTTTTAAACAAATTCGTAAAAATAAAAGATTTACAAAATCTTACTATTTTTATTTTAAGGAAGCGCTTGTAGCCCAGTGGCGCTCGCTGATCTCGACCGGTCATTGAGGTTAAGCAATACTCACCGAAGCAGGGAACCTGATGGGTGACCAAAGTAGCAATTTATCACGAGCGTTTCCATGCTTCGGAGGGCACGTTAAGCTGTCGGTCCCGACTCTTTGAAAACTCTGACACCAGGCCAGGGTTAGTTAGTAGTTAGCCAAGTTCGCCACACACTTGACTATAACTACACGATAAGAAGAGAATCGAAAATTACTGACAATTTTTTATCGAAAATAAGAATATCGACTATGTAGTATCATAGCACTATAAGATGAAGTATGATGTAAGTGGTGAGAGGTTGTCAGCCTTACGCCCACAATACAGCAAAACCATCGCGCCCTACTTACTGACTTTTACAGCATGCCTGGGAAGAGTAAGCATCTGGCACACATATTCTATGTTTTCCCTTTACTCCCAGTCCATGGAAGGATAACATAGAACTTACCCGACTGTGTTTTCGCGTTTCGTGTCACAAAACGTCGCATTTTCTTATTTTGACCTATGTTCCTTGAGGAAGTTTTTCAGTTTCATGGACTGATTAACCACCCGAGAGATTGAAAGAGAGATAGCTAAAGCCATGTATATTTGCTGAAATGAGAGGCAAACACCAAACAAATATTTCTGGATCGTTGGACGTTTGCTGCCCTTCGACGAGTGGACGTTTGGACATGTGTCTAGTCTGGCACAGGACATGCAACAGGAAATCGAGACGCAGATTAAAAAAACCGGCCAAGTGCGAGTCAGACTCGCGCACGAAGGGTTCCGTACCATAAAAACGAGCAAAAAAATCACGTTTATTGAATAGGAGCCTCCTAAATATTTATTTTATTATGTTTTTTAGTATTTGTTGTTATAGCGACTACAGAAAAACATCATGTGTGAAAATTTCAACTGTCTAACTGTCACGGTTCATGAGATGCAGCCTGGTGACAGAAGGACAGACAGACGGACGGATGGATAGCGGAGTCTTAGTAATAGGGTCCCGTTTTACCCTTTGGGTACGGAACCCTAAAAAAAGCGATTTTATAAAAATAAGTTCGCTCTGAAGTTGGAACAAAGATAAATTCGAAGATGTAGCAAATTAACCAGCAGAAGCCTATTCACTTGAACGCACTAAGCTCCAGGTTGAACCTATGTAACGTGTATATTTAACACACGACAAAAAGAGGGGTGTTATAAGTTTACTTGTATATCTAAATATCTGTGTCTGTCTGTGGCATCGTAGCTCCTAAACGAATGGACCGATTACGATGTAGTTTTTTGTTTGTTTAAATGCTAGCGTAATTGGTTCGGCCGTTTAAGAGTTATAAACGATAAATGTCGGGTTGACGCAAACATTTTTGAAGTGAAAACTTCTTTAGCGGCGTTGTGCACTTTTTGTATGGGTAAAAAATGTTCTCGCGTTAGGGTCACGTGACCTGATCGAAAATTCGTGAGACGGAGGGAGAGTACACCGCAAGGAAGAAATATATGTATGTTCAAGTTTTCACTTCTGCCGGCACTGCCGGGGTGCAACCGGTTGTTTTTTTGAGTTACGTCATGTCGTTGTCTGTTTTATACTGATGCTATGCGATAGAACGAGATACATGCGACTAGCTATGCTAGAGTGTATTGTATTAATCATTTATTCCGTTTAATGAAGTCATTATATTTGAACGTGGATGTAACTTTATACGCCCTAGGTACCTCTATTAAAGACGAAATTGAGGGGTTATATCTCGTATAGGCAGTTTAATTAATCTCCTGAGTAAGACTAGCAGTTCGAGTACGATGGTGATAGCGTCCTATGTCAAAATGTCAACATTGACAACGCCAGAGGGCGAGCAAGCCTTTGGTCGGGGCCCTCGCGCAATCAAAGTAAAGTTTCAGCGTCAGCCGAGTGGCGTGCCGCGCGAGTTTGTCGCCATCGTGCTCGAGCTGCTGATAATGAAACGTTCTACGTCATACCTAACAGGTGATTTTATAATCAATTAAATAAATATAAATAAATAAACGCTACACACTCAAAGGCCCACACTAAGGTTTTCCCTTGTGTCGTGGGTCCCTTGGAACACACAAAGACAGACACATACACCCATGACCCGATAACAAACATCTGCTTTTTACACAAATGTTTGCCCCGACTGGGGATCGGACCCAGGACCCGCTGATCAAGAGGCAGCGTCACTACCACTCGACCAAACCGGCCGTCAATTCGATCGATAGACTGATTCACTGACTCATCAACGCCCAGCCCAAACCCTTGGACCTAGAAAGCTGAAATTTGTCAGAAAGGTGTCTTTTATGACGTAGGCAAGCACTAAGAAAAGATTTTTAGAAATTCAACCCCTAAGGGGGTGAAATGGGGGTTCAAAGTTTGTATGGAGAAAACAATTTTTTGGACATTTTGACTCGAAACTTCGCAAGATATATCTTGAAGGAAAATCATCCCCTAAGCCCTAGGCCCTTAGGGCCTAAGGGGTCAAGAATGAAATGCGTGACCAAAAGAGTTCTTTGCGTGAGCGAGTGTCAGTATAAATCTCTTATAATACCTCTTTCTGCCGCGATTACACGTATGGTCTCACACGCAAACATACACACATTCACACACACATACCCACTTGTACACTTTTATACACATAAATATGCACCTGATATTTTTGTTTGTATAAACTCTTATTATTAAGTACATTAGTATAATTACTTTGTGTAAATTTAGGAGACTAAAGGCTTGTCAAAGTTAAATTAGTATCGTTTTTTAGTTTATGCATATGTACATTTGTGGCTGTTTGTCTCTGAAAAAAAAAAAAAATACAACTACTGCCCTAGCATACGCAATGAGAATTCACTCTCATGAGAATGGATTACCAAGGAAAATATTGGGTAGCTTCAAATTAGCTAGCGAAAATTGAGGATGTTAATCAACCCACGAAATTGAATAACTTTACTCGAGGAACATAGGTCGAAATATCAAAAATAATGTTAGTCTCTCCATACAACGTATAATCAGCTGATGAGCCTCTACAGGGCTTTAGGTAAATCTCTTTCAACCTCTCGAGTGGTTAAACAGTCCATGAAACTGAACAACTTCCCCAAGGAACATAGGTCAAAATACGAATGCGCTGCTGATGAAGTTTGAATGGGAGCTCAAATTTTTTTTTCTTATTTTGACCTATGTTCCTTGGGGAAGTTGTTCAGTTTCATGGACTGATTGACCACCCAAGAGGTTGAAAGAGATTTACCTAAAGCCCTGTATAACAATCAGCTGATTAGCCTTTATATGGAAAGTATAAAGTTGTTTTTGAGAATTTCATATACATTTCTTGTGGAAAGTTGTTCAGGTGGGGAGAATCACCCCCTAAAGTTTCGCTAGCTAATTTAAAGACCCATAACGGTGATAGCATAGCTGGTAGATAATGAGCCAAACTTGTAACCGTAAGATTACGGGTTCTAATCCTGGTGTGGTGCGGGCCTGTACCACTAAATTCATCTTTTCGGATTTATGTACAGATTTCTTACTAATTATCACTTGCTCAACGGTGAGGGAAAACATCGTGATGAAACCCGTACGTCTGAGAAAATTCGTTTTCGAAAGGCGCGCGGTTCACCAACCCGCATTGTGCCAGCGTGGTGGACTATGGCCTAAATCCCTTTCGTGTTTCGAAGGGAGGCTCGTGCCCCTCGGTGGGGACGTATATGGGTTGTTAAAAAAAAACTTAAACATAACAGTAGAAGTTTTAATTTCTGTTGAATTTGATTGAAGTTGACAAATTATCTTGAATTGCTAAAAAGACGCATGTCCGAATTCGGACGCAAAAAAAATGCGAATGTCTCTGAAAAAAAGGTACATTTTCCTTGTGTTAATTCGGAAGTCTATTCTCTCATGACAGAGAAGTATCATTGCATATGCTAGAGAAGCTGTTGTGAGGTACGTAATGCGTGAGTTAACGTTTACCTAATATAATTACATTCAATTAATAATTAATACGAAATACGTGTCGCCTGTCACGTATCACAACGTACATGCTTACAGGATGTTACAATATATAGGTACAGGGTGTCAAGTAATTCGATCTTATCCTCTCAGGTGGTGAATCAGCCCATGAATTTGAACAAGTTTCCCTAAGAACAAATGCCGAAATACGAAAAAAATATTTGACTTCCCATACAAAATGATTTATCAGCTGATGCAATTTGTATGGGAAGTTAAAAATTTTTTTGAGTATTTCATATAAGGAGGTTTCTTAGAGAAAATTATTCAGTTACATGGGGAGCGTCGCCCCCTAACGTTTCTATAGCAAATAAGGCACCCCATATACTCGTGATATTTTTAGTATGGTTACAAGACCGCTCATAAACAATGTATGTACCTACACAAATTTTTCTACCTAGATCTTCTTGAAAAATGGTATTACGTTTCTTGCATAACCATATAAAAAGTATGGCAATATTTTTTTTTTACCAGCCCATATAAGTCCCACCGGGCACGGGCCTCCCTTCGAAACACGAAGGAGATTTAGGTTATAGCCACCACGCTGGCCCAATGGCAATATTCCAACCAAAAATGTCTGTATATTTAAATTAGTTAGCGACATTTTACAGGGTCCTCCTCATTAAACTTACAAGAAATTCTCAAAAAAAATTGACTTCCAATACCTTCCAATACAGGTTCAGGATTTTCAATAAAGCTAGGAGGTTCTTTTTCAACCTGTATATACACAAATCTGAATATTTATACACTGTTTTAATTTTATTTTTTATTACTGATAAGATAAGTTTAATTATAGTATAGTTTATGTAGGTATATTACGTATTTTGCACGCTCTATCTGCCTTTCCGATCAACTTTCCGTGGCTCGGGTTTGCTGGAAGAAATTTCTTTTTAGAGATAAGCTAACCTTTTGTGTCGTATTTCTGTTTGAGATTTTATATATATTTGTCATGTGTGCAAAGAACTGTAAATAAATAAATAAATAAATCTAAGTTTTACATTTATTAATTTCATAATCTTTTTTACTTTTTTTTTAAATAATTTTACTTTAGTTTCACTTAAGTTTAAGGTGCGTAAAGTTCTGTTATTTCTGTTTTCTCTTTTGTTTAGAATAATATTTATACACTGAAAGGTAGTTGCTGTTTTTATCATATACTTATTATAATTTTTGTTATTAATGTTTATATTATTATTTTTAAGTAACTGCAGCGGCCGACCGGTCAAACAGGGTCAAGCTGAAAACAAGCGCTGTACAATTTTTTGTACAGCACAATGCTGAGCTTGGCTCCTTTTGCTTAGCTTAATCTAGTTCTTAATTTTTACTATTAATTTAGTCATTGTATCGTAGATTTATCTTAAACAATAAACGTGATTTCATTTCATTTCATTCATTCATTTCATTTCATTTCAAAGGCAAATAAGCTGATCGCACAATTTGTATTGAGAGGCAAAAAGTTTTTTCATATTTCGACCTAAGTTCCTTTGGGAAAGTTGTTCAGTTTTAATTCACATCCTTAATTTTCGATAACTAATTTAAAGGCACCACATATAACCTTGAACCTCCAATGAGATTCTCAGTGTCATAAATAACAGAGTCGCATCAGATGACTCTCATTTTCTCGCCATCTTTCAATTTCTAAAGAGTGGCACAGAATATAAATTGGGGAACGTTTGTGTTATGTTACGATTCAATTTAGGCGTCGCGTTTTCAGTTCGTTGAGCTGCATGACAAGAAATTTGAATCACGAAGACGTAGGTGGATTGGTGGCTTAGAGAAATTGGAGAACTAGACTACTTTTGGTGTTTCATACGACCTTGCCTCCGAATTCCTAGCTCTCAAAATACCAGCATCTCGGAATATGAAATGTCAGTTTTTGACTTAATTTCTTGCTCGCTTGAAGGTAGCGTAATGACTCTCGCTTATCTAAACCGATCAGTGAGGCTAAGCATCGTACACAGAGGCAAGGAATGGGTGACCAAAGTGACAATTTATCACGAGTGTTTCCGTGCTTCGAAGGGCACGTTAAGCCGTCGGTCCGCTGTTGTCGATTGAATACAGTAGTTAAACCAAGTCAGAGGACATCTGGCTTAACGTGCTCTCCAAAGCACGAAAACGCTCATGATTAATTGCCTCTTTGGTCATTTGCTGTGCTACTCATTTCAAACCTTACACTAACACGACCAATACTGCTAAATGGCCAATCAAAGAGCCAATCAAATTGTTAGTAAACACAAGTGAGGACTAACCTAGAGCGCAAATACCTTAGTTTGCAAACTAAATAGTTTGGTCTGGTTTACTCAACATAGGGATGTACTCAACATACTCAATTTATCATAATTTACGTTTAGACAGCTGCAGAAATACCTGACCACCCTTATGAAATAAGGATGAAATTATTTCACGAAATATTTTAGGTATTTCAATGATATTTTGTATATTAATATAGTTTTGTCAACTAAACAATTACGCTTAATCACGATTTTAAAATCTTATGTTTTGTCATAGATCATAGTTATCCGCTAGGGGTGGTCAGGTATCTCTGCAGCTGGTTGTACTATAAAACAACAGCGTCAATCTGTCCCCCGCAGCGTCAATCTGTTTGTCTGTCTAATCGCGAAAAACTCAAAAACTACTGAACGGATTTCCATACCGTTTTCATTGAAAAACGGAGTGATTTAAAAGGAAATTTTACAAAGTTCGAAGTTTCGGCGAGAAGCAAATGTAGATTAAAATAATGATGAATTTGATGGCGACCACTTCGATTCTTTGTCTACACTAATATTATAAAGAGGAAAGATTTGATTGTTTGTTTGTATGTTTGCATTGAATAGGCTCCGAAACTACATAACCGATTTGAAAAAAATCTGTGACGGTTAGAATCGCTGATAAACATAGGCTACATAATTTTCCCGAATTCCCACGGTAACGAATTCCCGAGCAGAAAGCTAGTTTATTATAATAATAAATCATTACTTTCAGTCTTTTCCCATATTATACAATTAGATTACTGAGTTTATTGAATTTTGAATAAACATTTAATACAGTATCTTTTAAGTGAAATATTTTCAGAACCCAGGAACCGCCTTCGATTCGGAGACGAAAAATAAATTATGTTTTTGTGAGGTGTACGTATGACTGTGTCATCAGTGACGCTCGATGATCTGAACCGATTGGTGAGGTTAAGAAACGAAAAAAGGGCCAAGGAACTTGATGGATGACCAAATTGCCAATTTACCGGTAGCGTTTTCGTGCTTCGGAGGGCACGAGTACGTCGTTAAAACTAAGTCATAAATCACTTGGTGGTTTAGAAACTCTGACACCAGGGTTAGTCAAGTTCGTCTTACACTTGACTATACCTACACGATAAGATGAAGAAGATATATTTCTAAACCTAAAACTCTGGTATATTTTTAAAACACATCGCGAAAGTCTACTCTAGTTCGTTTATTCCCAGTTTTCACGTTACAAAATTAAATTTCAAATGCAAAGTCTTCCGCATCTCTATTCAGAAGTGGGATTGACTTAGTCGTCCGCGGTTTAGTTTACTCAAACCCGAGCAAAGTGCCAAGTGCTAACTTATTCTGGAACAGTAACGTAATTAGTAACTTGTAGATAGCATCACTTGGGACACTTCGGATAATTTCGTACTATTGATGTTTAAAGGGTTGAGTCCTTCAGAGTGAATTTGTGGTTATATAACTTTTCTGAAGGCAAGAGGCCCGATGATTTGACATACACACACAAGAGCTGGTACACATTTCTGGGCCCATTAACTTCAATTGTGTGTCGATGAAATTGAGGCCATTTTATCTGTTCAGGTGGCGAAATTGAGAACTATTTAATTTTCACATCTTGCTGACAAGCACCCCGACCAGCAGCGCCACCGTCAACCAAACGTAAAGTTGCAAACTACCGAGCAACTGAAAATACACTTGGCGGTGGCGCCACTAGTCAAAGCAGCCATCATTAGATGTATGCAATTTGGGTAGTTCTCAATTTCGCCACCTGAACGGATACAATGGCGACCATTCCATCGACACACAACTGAAGTTACAGAATCGGGGCCCTGATATCAGTTATTTCATTATATTCTTGTTTTAACCGCAGACGCGTGAGAGAAATCGTATGTCTAGGCATAGCTGAAAAACATTTTGTTGTCTATCATAGACAGCAAGTATGTTGAGTTCTGTGTCCTATTTGCTTCTACATCACATATTTTGTTTTATTTTTTTCAGTTGTATGATATCACATATTGTTAAGAAACAATAAAGTTTATCTTATCTTACGTAAATTCCTTGACAGCAGGGAAAGTGCTTAGGTAGTCTGAGATGTCATCGGCGTTGACACGCTCGCTCCCTCTTATATCTATATAGTGTCACGTGTGGGCGTGGAGGTGCCTCATACTGGCAGAAGCTTTTTACTTGTAAATATTTTATATGTCACCGAAAATGGTAAAACCGTAAAATTACAATTTCACTAGTGAAATAATAAACACCCGCAGGATTATTATTTGCCCTGTAAAATTATAATTAAAGTTTCAGTGTTATTAGACATAGGACCGTACTACAGAACGCGACTCAGACTCTTATTATACTTAAGAGTAGTCGTTTTTGTCATTTTGATAGTGAGAGGAAGAGACATTCAATACTTAAGTATAGATAAAGACTTTAATCTTCTGTAATACGTGCCTTAGGCCAGGGTATTTAACCAACGATTAGCAGCTAACCAGAGATTTGACAATGTCATTTCCATACATTTTTTTGGACATTTTATCTGATTAGCTTATAACCGCTGTTTAAGTTATGTAAATTTAAACAAGGATAACTTCTATTATCGCAAAAATGTGAAAATTCAAGACGAAACCGGCAAAAAGACAAAAACATTTTATTCAGATGCTATTTTCGCGTTTTATATCTAGGTAAAATAGGATGCTAAAGTTTCCACTTTATATTCATCATTTTGTTAGTAAAATGGAAATGTGTGGGAGATTGAACTATCCACGGCGGCGGTATAAGGTATAACCGCGGGAAAGTCACGCGATGAACGTCGGCCTGTTACTTATTACTGGACTACCTTATATCTGGCTAGCTTTCCACCCGGGATTTCGGTTCTGTGGGAATTTGAGAAACTTATGTAACCTATGTGTTGCGGCGCGGATTGCGCATGTTTCACGCCAGAGGGCGCGCACGTCAGTCCATAAATTATACTAAACGGCCACATTGTAGTCGTCGCTAATAGATTGTTTGTTTTTCCGAAACCAGTCTTACCATCTACCTAAGCAGAGTTTACAGTAGCAGCTGCAGTTGAACCACCATTTGTTAATACAGGGTATCAGCTACATTCGTACAAAATTTTATGAAAATTGCTTTCGCTGTTTAAGCGTCAATGAGTAACAAAGGGCGTTGTTGAATCAGTGAATCCGAACCTGAAATTTTATATATAAGGAAAATTGTATTTTATGTTATTGCATGGTTATGAAGATAGTGTGTGTTTGTGTGTGTGAGCGTTTGCTTACTGTTCATGTTATAATGTTATTTTCTTTGCTAACCATTAAACTTTAGTCTAAAAGATCGTGTCCGTTAAAGAAGCGTTAAACAAATCAAAAACACACACACGCACACACACACACCACACACAAACACATACATAACACATTAGGTAGTAGTTTACTCTTTTTCGTCGGCTATGTACACACGCGCACCAAGGGTACGGCTGAAAACCAGCGTTGGGGCCTCGGCTTCAACACATGCTGAGCTGTGTCCTATTTGACATCGCACTACAGCACAATTATACATTGTTTTGTCGTCTCCTGTATGTGTTCTTGTCCTGTGTTTTATATTATTTTATTTTCTTTGTGTTGTAGTGTTTTGTTTCAAATAAATGTCTTGAATCTTGAATCTCTATCTTTCAGAAAAGTGGTTCAATTTAGTGGGCTGATTCACTTAGAGTCACCCGATATGAAAATCAGTCCAAACAGACCGCAAGGGAATTTTCCATCAGTTGACACTGTGGTCAAGCACTTAATCACCACAATTACAAAAAAAAAACACTACTCAAAAAATACTTCAATGTCTTATGTATGCAAAAACAAAATAAACAAATGTCGTAGCTTCGTAGCAATAGGTGCCACCCTGTCGTAGCACTAGATGCATAATAATGTGTGAGCCATATGTCGTAGCTGTCTGTTCATATGCTACGAAACCGTAGCTAGAATGTAATTTACATAATACAGAAAGACGTTTTGCCTCGTGTAACATTTTTTCCATGATTTGGAACTGTTATTTCAGTGAATAAAAAGGTTTTTTAGAACTGGGTAGAAGAATAACTTAAACTTTAGATGTGCATTAGTTTACATTTAACAAAAAGTAATAACTAAATGTAAGTAATATCGGAATACAAAATGAGATTTGTTTTTTTTTATTCATAGCCTATTAAACTTTTATCTCTATTTCTTTCTTACTCAACGAATATCTACAGACATATTATAAAAATGATTTTTTTGTATGTTTGTAATGAATATACTCAAAAACGATTGGACCAATTTTTTAAACTCCTTTACCAATAGAAAGTTCTCTTATCAGCGGGTAACATTGGGTACATAATTTTCCCAAATTCCCACGGGAATAGAGCGAAAACCTAGTCTATCTATACATATTATAAGAGGAAAGATTTGATTGTTTGTTTGTTTGTTTGCATCGAATAGGCTCCGAAACTACTGGACCGATTTGAAAAATTCTTTCACCATTAGAATCCTACATTATCCGGGATGGACATAGGGTACATGATTTTCCTGAATTCCCATAGGAACGAAGTCCCGCGCGGGAAGCTAGTAATTTATATAGCAGTACTGAACTGTCACGTCACTAAGTATTTCCCTCTCTGTCTAATTGGGAGTTTAGTATAAGCTGGCCAGAACTTAAGCAGCAGTTAATTTCCAATTGAGTCCTGTGAGTGCATCAAATCTTCATCCTTAAGATTTATTTCACATCTCCACGTAACTGATTCAATTTTTAATATCTATCCATCCCTCACGTAATTCCTTCCGGGGTAGACAGAACGCCACATTTGATATCATTCTGAGGGTTATTAGATGGAATATGTCCACAATGGTGTCAGTCTTTCGCCCACAATCCAGAAAAACACTCGCATTCCATTTATGGCTTCTACAGTACGCCTGGGAAGAGTTGGCAGCGGGCAGATCACGTTTCATCTTCATCTTTCACGTTTTGCATATCACAGCGCAGAGGATTCCTGTTGTCTTTTTCTAGATAAGTCTACTTTACATATTATTGTAATATGAATTGAATGTTTTCTCTTTTTTGTGTTGAATTGTACAAAAAAAATAAATATTTGATTGATTGATTGATTGACATTCTAAGTTTTTATTTCACTCTCAATCCAGCGTGACGATCGGAAAGCACAGATTATTAATGTATACAGCTGCTGAGCCACTGACCGTTCCCAACTGAGCCTCCGTGGTGTATCGACAGTCAGTTCGTCAGGAGTGCCTCGCATCCCCTGCGTCAGTAGCCTGGCCAATCGGGAGCCGGCGCTGGAACCAGTGCTGGACACGGAGCCACGGGGCGTTGGGACTCTGAAACAAAAAAGTAAATATTACTAGCTATCGACCCACGGCCTTGACCGCTGGGAAAATTATCCTATGTTAAATTAGACCTTTTATAATTCGAACGGCACGGCACGGCATGACAGAATTTGTATTACCATTGAATGAATGAATGAATCGTTTATTTCTGCACACAAAAAAACTTACATTACTACATTATATTAAAAAAATTGATTTAAGAATTGAAATTAATAATTAAAGCATATAGAAAAATAAAAAGTACATGATTAATCTTACATGAATAAAATAAAACAGAAGAAAACGTGCTGCAGAAACAGGCCGTAGCTCAGTGACAATTTTTCCGTTGGATGCGACAAAGCACTGATTTTCAACTACCGCCTGCGAGGTGTGCCGAGTGCGAGTGTGATCGGTGTTGTGTCACGTGTTGTGAAAGTGATAGTGTGCCTATGTAGAGATATGTCTAAATATGTCAAATTGATGAGATTGAATTGTCAGTAATAATAATGATTTTAGTAATAATTATAACTCAGATATAATATTCAATTATTATATCTGAGAAAAAAAAATGTTGCCATTGCCTTCTATTTTCTCAGCTTCTAGTATCACTAGAGCATAGAAGGTAATGGTAATACAATTTTCGTTTTACAAGAAGGCCCATTAATTTTGTGAAAAAAATGACAGAACACACAAAACCGAAAACAACTCACTTTTAGTAAGAATTGACCTTTCTGAACAATTTGTAGCGATTGATAGACAGTTAAGAATGTACCAGCTGTCAATTTTCCCAGGTATACTGCAAGAGTCATATTATAAGGAACACCGCTCCAGTTTTAACCTCACTTATGAAAAATGAACACCCTTACATATCATCGATGCCCCTTGCTCACTGTTATTTAACCGTGAAACCGTCAAAGTACCCATTTCATATATATACGCGAATTTAGACCCGTTTTAGAATTTCATTATATACCCATTTCTTATTATAGATAGCTATGTTGTCGAAAATGGTTAATTACAAATGATTAGTCATGGCTTTAGCTGAGTGCTACCCTTTTGCACGACACGTCACAACACAGAAGACTCACTCTTAATTTAATTAACTATTTATAAATATTTGTTCTTTTTTTGTGTAGATATTAAGTTAGTTTTTTATTTTATTTGTATCCTTTTTTTGCTATTTGTGTTTTTTTGCCATTACACTTTCCTTTAATGTCTCTGTGTTGTGATGTCCTTTGTAATAAATAATGTTCTATTCTATTCTATTATAGATACTTTAATCTATCTTAATAAATTATGTAATTAACTTAAAATTTATTAATCATCACTAGCGCCATCTGTTTTTTTTACTTTATCTCTAAAGTTTTAAATGCTTTCCGCGTCGATGTATACTAACAAGTAATTTTAAGGTAAGATTTTTTTTTAGCGCCGAATGAATTTTTTTTTCGCCTTTTCAACTAAGCAATGATAGCTTAGTTGCTTTGAATGGGTTTTGACCAAAGTTTGCAGAAACATAGCTGAGACATCAAAATAATACATTCCCACGGGATCGTTATCCGGGGCGGAACGACAGTACTCAATAAAAACTCATCCATGTATGTATCAAACGTTGCTGTTCACATGGCGTTGCTCGCACGGATGCGCGTATTACGTGCTGCAAAGAGTCTTTGAAATTGCTTCTGAATATTTGAAACTAATATTGAATTCGTTTACTAGATTCGGGTACGAGTATACTAGATGCGGGTACGGGTATACATATATGCAGGGTAACCATATTTTACGTTCGTCAACTCCATAAAACTTTAAAAGATCCATATTTCTGTTTTTTTTTTAGTTTTACGCAAACAAGCTAGATCATTTGAAACATGAAAATACGTTTAAAATTTTGTACAGAAATAGTACATTGTTACTTTAGGAGTGAAAGCAACTTATTTAAGTCTCGAGACGGGGTTTGGCGACCGAGCGTAGCGAGGGAACTAATAGTTCGAGGGACTAAATAAGTCTTTCACCCGAGGTAAACACTGTGCTTTTTATTACGAATACAAAGAAAGTAAAAATAAAAACATGAATCAGCTGAACTCATTGCTGCTATGCAAAAGTTACAAAACTCTACAACTCGACAAAAACAAATGAAGATCGGAAATCCACTTTCCCGCCTATTATGTTTTTTTTCTGTGGCTGGCCAGCTATTCAGCCATTATTTTTCATTTTCATCATTGAAAAAATGGTAAATATTTTGCCAAAATCTATGTTATTTTATAGAAATAGCTAAAAGTAAATTATTATAAAGCTATTAAAAAAGTATTCCTTAATGAATACTTAACTTTTGTTATTTTAATTTTACATCGCGCTGTAATAGAGTGGCTGTATAGGAAGTTGTAACATGTTTTTTTAATACTTAATTTGACAGCTGTCAGTTGAAAGCGATTCTCCCTAGGCTTGAAAAGTATTATTTTCAAGCCGCTCCGTAGGCAACTTCAGACCTACTTTTAGAGTATGAGAGAAAAATAATAATATCGTCCAATTTAAGCTCTTCAACTTATATCATGAGACCCATATTTTTGGGATTTACTAAATCTTTATCATTTAGGGCGTTAAGAAGTGGTTAAAAATATTAAAAATAAAAAAATAATCCTTACTAACTTTCCGCCCGCGTTGGCTACAGGTTATATCGTTCCCAGCTGTGGGATCAAATGTAAAATAAAAAAATAAATTAACAAATAATAATTAATGAATTTATATTTTTTTTAAATATTATTTAGGGTAACTTAAAATTAATTAGTGAAACTTTAGGGGTGGAGGATCTTCATGAAACCGAAGAAACGGAACATTCCCCAAAGAAAGTTATCAAAAAATAAAATTATTCGTGAAATTTTATTTTAATGAATGTTTTGTCATTTCTCCCTTTAGTTTCATTCTCAGTGGCGGTAACAAAGTAAATTGGATCCAGGAAAGCTTGAACAGAAGTTATCGTAAAAGTATTGACGCGAAAGAAATATAAAATGATGAAAGTAAAATAAAAAACTCGATAAAGATAATAAGGCCCTCAATTGCTGACGTACAATTTTTGTGAAAGTCCTGACATCAAAGAAGATATTTTCGTAAGCGGTGATAGCCCAGTGGGTAATGAGCCAGACTTGTAATCGGAAGTTTGCGGATTTGAACTACTACTAAATTCGTCTTCACTTGCTCAACGGTGAAGGAAAACATCGTGATGAAACCCGCCCCGTCTAAGAAAATTTATTTGCTACCACCAACCCGCATTTGACCAGCGTGCTGGACTATGGCCTTAATCCCTTCGTGTTTCGAAGGGAGGCCCGTGCTCCTCGGTGGGGACGTATATGGGCTGGTAATTTTTTTTATTTTTAAACGCACCCGCGTGATATTCACAAATAATTTTTAGGGAAAAAAAATTTACAGTGCGAATGGGACTTGAATTAGCAACCCCAGATCTTCAGGTGGTGTTTGAATTTTTGTGCTGTTTCATATGCAGACTCGTATTTTTTGCTGGAAGATATATATATTTGTGACTTTAAATTATCCAGAGAAACTTTAAGCGGTTACTGAACAACTTTCCCAAAGGAATCCATGTATGTATGTATTTATTTATTCTTTATTGTAGTACATGAGCATAAGTTACACAAGACAAAATTTAAGAAAAACAGTAAAAAAAACCGGCAAAGAGCGTGTCGGGCCACGCGCATTGTTGGGTTCCGTAGCAGCATGGTTCAAATATGCAGCTGGCTTCTTAATTCTACGAGCATATTGAAGGTTAAATCGCTAATAATGTCTAAAAACCAGGTCGCAAAGTAAGATGGTAACTAAAGTAGTTATAAATTCCAGCGCCGTAAGGAAAATGAAAAAAAAAACATCTGTTTAAGAACCACCTCGCGTGGATGCAAACGGTTGTATAAAAAATCGATAACTTTACATATTCATTTAAAACTGGTGTAATATCGATACGGTCATAGTTGATGTTAAAATCTCCAAATACTATAAGTAGTATCAAAAATAAATGTGTTAATGATTTTGTAGTTTTAGAAATAACTTTAGTTTTGGCCTAAATACAAAGGAAATGAAGTATTTAATGCGCGAGCGAAGCGAGCGCGAATTTTTTTTTTAGCGACAATTTTATTTTTAGGAATAAATCGAGCTGCTGTTAAAATAATTAACGACACCTGGGCTTGGCTTTCGACCTCGCCTCGCTTTTAGCGAAGAACCTTGTACGGCAGCCATTTTGGATAAAGGTAAACTTCGTCGTAAATGCTACCCTCGTGAATTAATATTCCACATTTTTTTCATTAAAAAAATTAATGTTTCGCAAACGCATTGCTGAATCAAAAAACGTTTGTCGTAATTCGTTTGTCGTTTGTCGTAATTCGTAAACCCCTTCTATGTTTTGAAAAGCTATCCTATGACAAACCACTCAATGATATCGGCGAGAAAAAAAATCCGTCGCCCTTTAACGTGTATGGAAATCACCGAGAAAATTTTGTTTTTCACTATTTTATATTTAAGATCTGTATATGGCTATGCCAAATTTTAGCTCTGTAGTACCAAGGATCTAATATTAGTAAATATATTCTTATTAATCCCAACAACTTTTGGCACTTGGTCGACTATTACTCGCAAACTTGAAGGGCCACCTTATGTGTGATAGTTTTCCATTTAATTTCGTTGTCTATTTTACCACCGTGAATTTTTCCACATTGTTAGAAACAACCGTTTAGCTAGTAGATGGGGGGGGACACTGGTGCTTGACAAAAATTTTCACTTTAAATTTTTTTATTTCGTAAACGAAATGCTGAATCGAAAAACGTTCTTTGTAAACCTCTTCTATCTTTTAAAAAGCTATCCTATGACACCCCACTTGATGATATTGGGGAGAAAAAAAAATTCATCTCCTTTTTACGTCTATGGGAGACTGTTAGAAAAGAGTTTTTGACCTCTGTCATAAGGGAACTTTTTCTACTTGTATCTTTTAATCTATGTATTGTCATGTTGTTTGTTTATACCTTACATATGTGATAGTTTTTCGTGTCAACAAAATATAATATGAATTTAACCATTTATCTATATTTTTCTGTTCCAATGCACTGCATGCGATATAGTTTCAACCTAATTATATATCAGGTTATGGCCAGCACGTAAAAAATGGAACAAAGTGGAGACCGAAATTCAGGTGATCACCGAGAAGCTTCGGGTAGCGGAAGCGGAGGTAGTAGTGGCTTGCCATCTATAGAGAAGTTAGACGGTAATTCCAACTATGCCACATGGAAGTTTCTAATGGAATTATACCTTTTGCACGACGATTTATGGGAGTATACAAGCGTAACCCCGCCCGTAACGGACATCGTAGGCACAAGGAAAGATCAAAAAGCCCGAGCTAAGATCTGTTTAATGGTCAAAACCCATTGTCTTGTCCACGTACGCCAAGCTAAGAGTGCTAAGGAAGCGTGGAATGCACTGAAGAATGCTTTTGAGGACAAAGGATTGAACAACAGGTGTCGGCTTCTAGGAAAACTTGTAGCCATGAAGCTAGAGCACTTTACAACAGTCAGAGAATACGTTTCGTCGGTGATGGCAACATCGCAAGAGCTGTTAGATTTGGGAAAAGAGGTCGATGACGAGTTGTTGGCAGCGCTTATTCTCCAAGGTCTAACGCCGGAGTTACAGCCGATGAGACTGACTATTGAAAGCAGTAATATAGCACTTACGACAGATTTTGTGAAAACAAAACTTTTTCAAATGGAGGACGTATACAAAGCTAGTACGAGTGTAAATCCTCAGACATCTGCCCTAGTTTCGAAGAATTGTAAAGGCAAGAGTACGAAGAGCGCGCCTAAAAAGAAACTTAAGTGTTACATATGCGAGGGACCGCATAAAGCTCTTGATTGCCCTAAGAACCCGAACAAAAAGAGTGATGCTCTGACAACATTCGCTTTTGCATCCAGTGAGAAGCCTACCGAGCAGGACTGGATCATCGATTCAGGGGCTTCTAACCATATGACAGGGAGTAACGTATGGATGAAAGATGCGAAAGGAATTGGAAAGAGAGAGATTACTTGTGCGAATGGAGAGAAAATGTTTGCAGAGAGTTTAGGTTCAGTAAAGATGGAGAAATACGATTTAACTGTGAATGATGTATGGTATGTGCCCAGTTTGTCAAGCAATTTACTGAGCGTAAGTAAAATTGTGGAGAAAGGACATACTGTAGTATTTAAAGCATCGGGATGTGAGATTTACCGAACTGATGAATGTAAGGTAAGTGGTAAGGCTTTTGTGAAAGGTGTGGTGGACCGCGGAATTTATAAACTAAAATGCTGCTTACAGGGTTCTGCACTGGCGACAAAAGATGAGGATCAAACAACTCTATGGCATAGAAGGATGGGACATCTTGGTATGTTTAATCTTAAACTTTTAAGAGACAAGATGGCAAAAGGGGTAAGTTTTCCTAACTCTATTAATAATCTGGAGTGCTTAGCTTGCTTAAAAGGAAAACAAACCAAACAACCTTTTCGAAAGAGTGGTGCTCAAAGAGCTAAGGATGTACTAGAGTTGGTACATTCGGACCTCTGTGGTCCTATGGAAGTAGAGTCTTTTACCAAATGCCGTTACTATTTAATATTTATTGATGATTTTACACGTAAAACTTTTGTATATTTTTTGAAAAACAAGTCGGAAGTTTCCGAAAAATTTATAGAGTTTAAGGAGTTTGCCGAAAATCAGAGTGGTAAAAAACTGAAGATTTTACGCACTGACAACGGTACTGAGTTCGTCAATAATAAAATGGATAATTACTTGAAGAAGTGCGGCATCCAGCATCAACTAACCGTTGAATACACGCCTGAACAAAACGGCGTAGCCGAACGCGCAAACAGGACAATCTGTGAGAAGTCGAGGACCATGCTTGCAGATGCGGGTTTACCGAAGCGTGTTTGGGCTGAAGCAGTACATCATGCTGTTTATCTGAAAAACAGATCTCCAACAATAGCTGTAAAGAATATGACGCCAGAAGAAAAATGGTCTGGGAAGAAATGTGATTTAAGCGACGTGAAAATTTTTGGATGCAAAGCTTTTATGCACATTCCCAAACAAAAAAGAAGCAAGTGGGATTCAAAAAGTAAAGAACTGATTTACACAGGTTTCTGTGATGATGCGAAGGCCTATAGACTTTTAGATCCAGCGACTGGTCAAATATTCAAGGCTAGAGATGTTGTATTTTTTGAACGTCAAAAATATGACACATCAGAGTTAGTGAAAAACTATCACAATTCTGAGGAGATTCTCAGACTTTCGGAAGGAGAATCTGAGTGTGAACCTGTCGAGTTGGAAACCTTTGAAGACTGTGAAGAAGTTCCAGTTATTGGAGAGGCTACTGACTGTGATACAGAAATCCCAGCTGTCAATAATAATAACAGTGTTGAAGAAAGTACTGGTACGGAAGGCGAGCGAAGATATCCACTTCGTAATAGACAACCAAAGGCGTATCCAGACTTCGTACTGTATCAAGCAGAGTCGCAGGAAGATCCAACTACGGTTCAAGAGGCCCTGTCACGGGCAGATAGCGACAAATGGAGAAACGCTATTCAAGAGGAGTTGGACGCATTAGAGAAAAACAAAACTTGGACTCTTGTGAAACCACCTTTCAATTGCAACATAGTCGATTCGAAATGGATATTTCGAATCAAAGAAGAGGCGGGGAATAAGAGGAGATATAAAGCCCGTCTAGTTGCAAGGGGTTTCAGCCAGAGATACGGCGTAGATTACGACGAGACTTTTTCTCCGGTAGTGCGACACAGCTCACTTCGAGTTTTGCTAGCTTTGGCAGCAAATCAGAATTTAAATATTGATCAGATGGACGTCAAAACAGCGTTCTTGAATGGAGACTTGTCGGAGACAGTTTACATGAAGCAACCGGCTTGAAGAGAAAGGGAAAGAAGACCATGTTTGCCTTCTCAAACGGTCGCTTTATGGACTGAAGCAAGCTCCCAGACAGTGGAACTACAAGTTGAACACTGAGCTGCTGCAACTTGGTTTCAAAAGGTGTAAAAATGAACCCTGCATTTACACAAGGTTTAAGGCTGGGAAAACAATAATCCTGGCAGTATATGTTGATGACATGTTGCTTTTTTGGAACGATTTCGACGAGTTAAAGAAAGTGAAAAAGGAGCTAATGTCAAAATTTGAGATGAAGGATCTTGGTCAAGCAGAACTGATAATAGGAATGCGTATCACTCAAACCAAGAGCGCAATTAAGATCGACCAAGAAAAGTATGTCGAAAAAATTTTGAAGAATTTTGGTATGGTTGACTGTAAGGTTGCATCAACACCTTCCGTTGTTGGTCAGAAGTTTGAAAAACCTGGGCCAGATCACAAACTGAACGGAAGAATTCCATACCAAAACTTAATTGGTTCTTTGATGTATCTATCTGTGTGTACAAGACCAGACATTGCACACACAGTGAACCATTTAAGTCAGTTCAATACCTGTTACACTGAAGAGCACTTCACAGCAGCAAAACGTGTTCTTAGGTATTTAAAGGGAACCAAGAGTATTGGACTCAAATACACCAAGGGCACAGAGATGCCTAATATAGAGGGCTATGCAGACGCTAGTCATGCTACTTGCTACGACAAAAGGTCGTTTACAGGTGTAGTTTTCCTGTGGAAGAAGGGAGCCATCTCCTGGGAGAGTAGGAAGCAAAGGACAATAGCTCTTTCAACAGCAGAAGCTGAGTACGTGGCAATGTCAGAAGCTGAGGCAATTTTTCTGAAACGGCTTATTTCAGAAGTTACGTCAAAGCCTGAGATGCCACTGAAACTGTACAGTGACAGTCAGTCTGCTGTGGCCATTACGCAGAATCCTGTACACCATCAGCGCACGAAACACATTGATGTGCGACACCACTTTGTGAGAGAAGCGGTTGAAGATGGGCATGTTAGACTTGAGTACATGGAGACAGCACGAATGGTGGCGGATGTGTTAACAAAGCCTCTGTTGAAAGGAAAGTTTTATTGGTGTATGAGAGGAATGGGACTGAGTGATTAAAAGTTAGGAGGGAGTGTTAGAAAAGAGTTTTTGACCTCTGTCATAAGGGAACTTTTTCTACTTGTATCTTTTAATCTATGTATTGTCATGTTGTTTGTTTATACCTTACATATGTGATAGTTTTTCGTGTCAACAAAATATAATATAAATTTAACCATTTATCTATATTTTTCTGTTCCAATGCACTGCATGCGATATAGTTTCAACCTAATTATATATCAGAGACACACGAAAAAAAATTTTTTTTTCTTAGATTTTACTCTGCAGTTCTGTCGGCGTGATTTATATGTATGATTATGCCAAATTTTAGCTCTGTAGTACCAAGGGTTTCTTAGGAAACCCGCGGACAGTCGGACAGACGGACAGACGGACACGGCGAAACTATAAGGGTTCGTAGATTACTACGAAACCCTAAAAAGGCGGACTTATCCCACAAGGGACCCATTGTGTGTTTGAGAGGAAGGAACAGTCGGCAGGTAGCATTAAAGCATCTGATATTTTCAATAAAAAATCGACTCCTCATAACAAGGCAGTCTCACTGAAATTGTTTGGACGCTACACATTCAAAGGCCTACACAAATGATTTCCCTGGTGTTTTTTGGAACATCCAAACATTCACGTCCCGAGAACTTGCCTTTTTATAATTGTATTACCATTGCCTACTATGTTCCCAGTTTCTAGTATCACTAGTGCATAGGAAGCAATGGTAATACAATTTAGCCGTGCCGTTTTCGTATTATAAAATGGCCTAACAAATATCTGCTTTTTACACAAATATTTGCCCCGACCGGGCATAGAACCCGTCGATCAAGAAGCAACGTCACTACCACTCGACTAAACCGGCGGCTGTGGCCGTCAAATTATGTTCATCAAAAGCGAACCTTTTCATCAAAGGAATCTGCTTCGCTAGGGTTTTCTTATAATTTTATATTAAGCCGAGCCGCTTCGTTTGGGTGTTTTTGGGTTCCATTGAGCTCAGTGTAATCGCTATTTATATCTATCATTAAAAAAAGTTTCGTAAGCAAAAAAAAGTAGAAAAAAATGCCCTTTTTTTCTATTATGTTTATTATCTTGTAAGTATATCTGTCTTTCTTGTAATTAATACTGAGTGACTTCAAATTAGTAAACGAAAATTAAGGATGTGAACCAACCAGCCTCCAAAACTAAACTTTCCCTTAGAAACATAGCTCGAAATGTGAAAAAAAAGTCATCTCTTTATACAACTTGAGCAATCAAAGAATTTTATATGGGCTTCCTGGGGAAAGTCGTTCAGTTTCATGGATACAAACCCTTTAAAGTTATGCTAACTAATTGAAAAACACATCATATAGAAGTAATTTTTGTTCATTCACATTTCACGTCATTAAGTCAAAACATATAAATAAAACTCAGTAAATGAAACCTTATGCAGACGTTATAAAAATAAAAGATAGTGAAATGAATTGCACACAAAAATACGACCTACTATTACCCTACGGATTTATAACGCAATTTTCCTGACATCAAAAAAATACGACCCTTACATTTACAGTTTTAAATGGTATGCAGCATTATTTTATACTGCATTGGAAAACAAATAAAATGCTTCTAATTCTAATTTACAATACAGTGCTCGGAAATAGCCGTCAAGTGTACGTTCAAGTACCCCGTAAATAAATAAAACGTGATATAAGTAATTTTAAACACAAAAAAATTTGCTTCGTTCGTGTTTCAAGTGGGCTCATGTTCAAAATTACTTAACACCCTTGTATCGTTAATAACTTTTTTGTTGTCTTGGTAATTATTGTATTGTTTTTTTTTATTATTTACACGAATACAAATGTTTTTTTTTACTTTTTATCTTATTTAATTAATCGTTTATTGCAAACTATACAGCGTACAATATTCAACCTTAAAATTATTTAATTTAAAAATTGGCTAAGCCAATTACTAGTACATTAGTCTGTCAAATTAAAATTAGTAACTTTAAGTAAAATTAAAAGTAAAATTTGACTGTATGCGTGTGTATGCGTATGTATGCGTCCTATGAAATTTATCTTTCAGAAAACTTTCACGTGTGCACTTTCTTGCGGTACCATTCAGATCATACCTGGTTGTTCTACTGTCCCCTGAGGTGTACGCTCTCCCCTTTCTGGGGTTCACCTATTCACATTTTACGGCTAGTTCGTCATCTTTCCCTTGCTTCTGTTGACTTCGTCTGTTTGTATTTTTCTTACTTCATTTTACAAAGTTGTTACAACTAGCCAACCAGAAATATTTGCTGTGGCGAGTTTGTTAATAAGCTGAATGGTTTGTGGCGCATACACGAATAAATCTGTGTAGTATATCATGCGCCGATTAACACTTATAAGGTGCTCCAGTTTAGCAAAGGCACAAATTTTCTGCACGTATGCAGCCTTACTCATACATCTGTCTTTACATGCCAGTATCATTCAATACCGAGGCAGTAAACTCTGCATTTGTCGCTGAGCCACGCTAGAATGCCGCTGCGATACCCTTTGACTCTTTACAAATGGGTTACGGATAGTAACACACTTATTCCACTGCAAATTTTCTACATAAACCCCAGTTGAACAAGTCCAAGCTACTTTACTGTTTTTGTGTGTCAAATTCTGAGCTTAGCTCCTTTTGCTTCGGTGAATATTATTATTATTATTTACTTTATTGCAAACTTCACAGCTTATACATGTTACATTAATGTTATATTAAAAATGTATACAGCCAATTAAGAAGTTAAACATATTATAAACTGTAGATTTAGATTAACGGGTATCATAGATATATGATTAACAAAACAAAATAGATTGGATGAGTAATGTAAAAGTAAGGACAGTGTGTGTGTGTGTTATGTGTATGTGAGTGTGTGTGTGAAAAAAAGAAAAAAGTCAAAACTCAAACATGTTTATTTCATAGAACATACAAAGTGCTGCTTGAAAACCTCATAAAAATAAATTAGCAAAATCAATATAAATCATTTTTTGACTTTGCGCTTATTCGCAAAGGTGCAGTCTTCCTCAGGAGAATTTGTTTTTAAGCCGTTGATTTAGTTAGTCGTTGTATCACAGATATAACTTTAGCGATAAAAAATATTTAATTTGCGACATTACATGAAATTTGTATTATCCCATGTACATGCTGCATTTGAATGGTGTGAATGGTGTGACATCAAGTTATTTTGCAGACAGTTTTATTTTTATGGTAGACGTTCCACCAATACAATCACCCGGAAATGGGCGAAAATCAAGTGTGATCGTAATAAAAAAATATCGGAAAAACTTGGGTTCTACTCTAGTAATACGGTAGCCCCTTGTTCCTACTTCCCTAATCCCTATAATATAATAAATACGAAAGTAACTCTGTCTGTCTGTTACGCTTTCACGCCGAAACTACAGAACCGATATTGATGAAATTTTGTACAGAGATAGATGAGACCTTAGGAAAGGACATAGGCTACATTTATTCCACAGCTGGGCACGATATAACCTGTGGTACACGCTGTCGCAATCGTGGGCAAAAAGCTAGTTTTTTTATAAATCCCCCTGTTACTATAAGTCTCGGAAAGCATCAAGTAAAATAAAATTGAAAAATTAAAAAAAGAAAAAAGAAAAATAAACTAGGAGTTAAGTACTGTGCCCCTGTCGTTAACCGTTCGTGCTCGGTTGCCATTCAGCGTCAAGCAGCCGTGAGATATGCAAACTTAACGGAACTTGCCGTGCATTTTTAAAGAGATTCACTGCTACCCACTTCCAGAGCTATCGTCGTGTTTTTTATTTCTTTCACGTTTAGCAACGGAAATAAGTGTCGGGAAAGGTCAACACCAACGAATGGCTGTAGGTTGCCATGTAATATTTTAATTTACATAGCAGCAATGATGATTGCACAATAGTATTGAAGTGCGCAGTTAGTATTGGGTATTAGGGGTGTCATTACATGATTTCTTTTTAATCTACAAAAAAAATAGAAAATAAGGTTTCAGCCGCCCTAGAAGACTATGCCAACATTAAGGAGATCATTAAATGATGAAAAGATATTAGTTGTAAAGAGATACTAGGAAAGTATATTTATAGCATGAAGAAAATTGAGATGAAGTACAAGTTTTATTTTATTATGATCGATATGTTATTGCACAGAAAAACATATAACACAGAAGAAAATAAGTGCTAACATTAAAAATTTCGCATCACCCCTTGACATTCGACATAACTTTATCACAGCTGAACCGACTTTTCGATTACAACCGCATCAAAATCGCTCCATTCGTTTAGGAGCTACGATACCACAGACAGACCATAAGATACACAGGCATACAGATACACACGTCAATCTTATAACACCCCTCTTTTTTGTCGGGGTTAAAAAATACGGGAAGGACGAGTAAAATAGGTGACCTTATTGCAAAGAAATCAGACGAGAAGTGATCAGGAGTTGCGGTTTATGCAGCAACTCTAAAACGAGTATTATAATTTTAGAAATGATATATGTATCTTGATGATATAAACTTTCATCCAGCCGCAAGTGACACTGACTGACGTGTTCAAGTATCATTTTATATGTTCAATGCATGGACTTAGTATTTTCTCTTTGTTCAATGAAATAAACACTTTTGAGTTTGAGTTTGAATTGACATTCCATTTCGATGCTATTCCCGGTCGGGGCCATGGTACTTTAGGGTTACGACAATTGTGAATGTTCTTCTTGTATTTTTCTATTGACCAATTTACATAAGTTCGGTTGAGACCTAAAAAAGTCACGTATAGGTAATTGATACATAGATATACAATTTATTTCCATCACAGTGTAACGGAACAGAACGTCATCTGTTCGTTAGTTTTCAAACATATGAAACTTAAACTTTAAAGAAAGGAAAATAATTAAATAAGTATTTCATTACAATCAGTTATGATTAAATTATTCGTAAGTAAATCTAAAACAATAATAACCTTCATTATAAAAAATAAAATACTGAATAAAATCTCATTGGTGCTGCCATGTAACAGAGTAAGGATGCTAAATAGGACCGTATTACGTTGGTTTATAGTTCATATTGCTGTGTTGGAGGGGAAGGTGGAATGTACGGAGAACAGCTGAGAAAAGAGATGCAAAACTAAAAAGATTCTATTGAAGTCACGATTTACAGTAGGGTAATGGAATGATATTGAAAGGTGAAATACCATGTAGGTTGTATACCAAATAGACGAATGGCGCGCTTTTTGGCTGTATGGACGGCTTAGGGAGGGAAAATAAAAAGAATGGACGCGATCTTTTTCTCCTCGGATTGTGTGGAATTGGTTGAATTTTCTTAATTTATTAATTTTATTGTTTAATTTAAAGAAATATCTCGTTTTCTTTGATTATAAAAGTTACTTACATTAAGTAAAGTAAAATCTAACTATTTATTGTATGGGATAACAAAGGAAGTAATACTATCCTTATCCCAACTAAATTGAGTTTGGTTGTGTTAGTAAAACTCAATGTTTCTGATGAGGAGGAAAGATTAGTTAACGCGACGTTTGTCGTGGTTGGATTTATAGGCGCCTAACGGTGTCAAATGTCTATAAATTCAATACAACGCCTTATGGCGGGACCTTGTTATGAGACGAGCAAGGGATTGATTTATAATTCTATATTGTAATTCGATCTATAGTCTCCCAGTGCAGTCTTGGTTTGCACAGTGATCTCGGGGAACTGTCGAAGAAGATCCAGGCCTTAGGCACTGAGTATTGCGTGTAAATCACTGCTGTTTCTGGTCTCCTATATATCTTACTTATTTATCCGCATTTTTATACATGCCCGCATTTCACACAAACCAAAGTTCTTTACGGCCGTGTGAATGCACATACACTCAGCTTTAGGGATTAGGTACACGAGGAAAGCTGCCTCAAACTTCTACAGTTTAGTCAGGAGTTTCCCATTGCACCGTGGAAAACTACATAAACTCACCACACGCACACGTTTAAAGTTAAATGTGAAGTAAAATACTTCTAGCTTGTTTATTTCACAAGAAGATAGACTAGGAATCTTATTTAGGCAGAAACTAGGCAGGTAAAATCAAGTACATAAAGGTAAATAGGATATTCTTAGGTATTTTCTAAATTAAAGAGAAATCAGTCTAGGAGCTTTTCTTAAATAAAATATAATTAATTTGGATTTATTTTCTATAAGAATCTCTTAATAAGAGATTCAGCGTTATGAGATAGATTGCAATATTAACTTCCTTATCTATTATTTACTTAACTTAGATCTGAGTCTACGGCATATGCTTGTTTCAATTATTGTATACCTGAGCTACGTGCTCACGTAGGGCCTTGACTTGAATAAGTCAAGATCTTCTTGGGTGGATGTCCTTCGAGGGATCATGGAGGCTCCACTCTTTAGATAATGGATGTTCTCTGTGGAAATGAGGAGACTCCATTTCGTCGAGTTGGTATATAATGTGTGAACCATCATTGCCAAATTGAGACTATATAATACTAGCAATATTAATTTTATGATATGACCATGTAAGGAAGACTAAATTGCATTCTATTTGCATAGGAAGGTATATAAATCCTTGAATCTGAATAATGTATGTGACTAAACTTCTTGGTGAAAAGTATAACCGAAGATTTACTAAAGTATTTTGAGAAACAGCTAAGATTACTTTTGAAGAAAGATCTGGCTTTACTATTTATGAATATAAATTAAAGATGGGAAACTTTTGGAGAAAATTCCATCTCTTCGAACCATGTGTATAATTAAAGATAGAATACTTTTGAAGAAAATTCTATCTTGCCTACTACTATTAATTATGAGAACTATTCACCAAGTTATAATAAACATACATGATACAGATCACTCTGAAGAAAGATCTAATTTCTACTAATTTTATTATTCTTAATAACCTTAGGAACATTCTTCTAAGATATTGTAATAAATATATTTATTTCAATTGGTTTTGTAAAATTGCTTGCTTTGATAAAAAAAGTCATTGACTCAAAATAAAGTAAATGATAAGATTAGCATCTCCTTTTATGGGTATGTATATAAGTATATATACTTAGGATTCCTGTAATCACCAGTCTGACTCGGCTCGACTTACTGACAAAGACAGTGTAAATTTACTGAGTCAATGCAACTTGACTTCCTCTCATCTTTTGCTGTAGAATACTAGACTATCTGATTGTTATTGAAAATAGTTAAATACTCTTCCCCCCCATAAAAGGAGTACAGCGGTGGGGTGCTGTCCAGTCTTTGGTCGAGGCACACAGTTCTAACAGAAGTTAGAGGGCAAAGCCCTGGCGCGGAGGTGGAGCGCTGACCTAAGCCGCAATACATAATTATTGAGATTTAATTTACCTATTTTTCATGTTTAAAAATACTTACTTTTTAATCTCTCGATATCTGGATGAATGTTCCTCATCTTAGTACTTAAGTTTAATATGAATACCATTCTCACTAACTCTTAAAGATCCCAGGTTACTCGTAAATCACAACGTAGGTCCTCTAAACTAGAATGATCACTTGGCCAAATCTAGATCAAATGAAATTTTTAGTCACTTCTTAAGATTAGAGTTAAGGTCACTTAGTTTTAAAGTTAGGTAGGATGTAAGGGATTTATTTATTTAAAACAGGGGGGGTTGTTACAATTTGATGCGCAGTGACCAGGATTGTTAGTGAGTTTGGTTTTTATAGGTTATGTAGGTTTCATTTGATCTAGACTTCTAAAAAGTGGCGACACGCCACAATTTGTTGCCGTGAAAAAGGAAGGGTTATGAGAATGGTATTTAATTTATAAGGTTGTAAGATTAGGGATAGGGAAGAGAATAAAATAGGTAAATATTTTGAGACGATTTACTGTATTAAATATGAACATTAATGCACTAAGTAAGTTGCACTACGCACTGGTGTTCACTATCACTATTATGCCCATTTTCCGAAACGCCGGCCGACCGGTCCTTGTTTAGATTTCCTAGGATTTGTTACATCTTGCAATGTTTCGGTCAGTCTCATACATTATATATCCAGTTAAGTAGGAGTAGACGCTGTTTACTGGGCCATTGCTTGTTTCTATAAATTTCTTCATTAAACTGTTCCTTGTTTTCGGTCAGTGAGTCTTTCTTGTGGCGGTTTTTCACATTTAATTATCTCCAGTTAGGTAGGAGTACACGTAGGTTGATATTTCTTCTTCAGTAATTTATTTATAACGAGTAAAAAATAAAATAAAGAATTGTTTAATAAAAGTGTTCTGTGGCAGTGGCAAGGGATTTTTAATTTTAATTTATTCACTCATCAGATAGGCAAAGGTTTAGCGAACCAACCATACAGCCAAGAAATAATTGTCACTGTCAAAAATCTATTAATTTTTGTAAACACATTTCCATTAGGTTCAATAAATGTTGAGGTTTAAATTGGTTATTATAATTACTTGGTAAACATAAAAAAAAGGAAATAATTTATAAATCATAAAACTGTCGGTTCCTTGATAAATTGTACACAATAAGTGAAAAGGGTTCTATTCATTCTTTGCTGGAGCCGAGGGCGGGAAAATAGTTCATTTTAAAACTACAAAAGTGGGATATCATTTAAACTTAATTCTCATGATTTGAATTATCCCTTTTTCTTGAAAAATATTGCAATTAAATAATAGTATGAGGTTAGTAGGTTGTTCAGTGTGACCTTTTATATTTAAAGCAAATATAAATATTATAATTGTGATAAACTTTTAGTGAATAAATAGTAAACTCATTTATAATTATTATTTAAATAATATTTGCGCCTTTCCCGCATTTCAATTCATGTAACTCCTATACCATAAGGTTGCCTGGAGGAAATTACTGTTAAGCAATAAGGCCGCCTATTTGTATGCATAATTTCAAATTCGCTGTATAAACTTAATATGTATTATCCTATGTGTGCCATAAAGAATATTGTATTGTATTGTATAGGATAACGCGGTAAAGTAGATATTAAGTAAGTCCATTTTATTAGAATACTTTTAATTTAAAGTTATAGGTGAATTCATTGGTGATAGTAAAAATTCTTAGAACCTGAGTTAGAGTTTTCTAGTCGGGGGGTTGTACGGTTTAGTAAAGCAATTTGGGTTCAATTGCAGTTTATATTTTAAATTAATAAAGAATTGTTAGGAAAAGAAAAGTGTCCGGAATGTTTGGGTTTTGAACCCGTGACCTTAGGTTTAAATTGTACATACTACGAGGTAGGATTAGGAGATAGGTATACTTAAATTAAGATTTTGTTGGGAAAGAAAAAATTGAATTGATATAGATCGGTTTATAATTACATAAAAGGTAAATGTAGTTTTTGCATTACATTTAATTCTAAGGTTTGTTTGTCCTTTATTCCGTTTATATTCACATAATCAAGTAGGTAGGTAAACCACTGATTTTCTCGATTAGGCAAATGTAGATAGATCGACAAAGTTAAGATTTTGTTTTATTGGCATATTATTTATTCATTTTTTTGGTTCATTGTATGGTAAAGAGGTTGATTTCTATACATTGGGATTATTAAATAATTTATCAGAAAATATAAATTTACGTCATCTAGCGGATTTTGATTGAACTTTTTCAAATGACAAGATGGAATGCGGAAGTATCGATTAGCGCTTAGCTATGAATAACGGGTTTATGCTGAGTTAGTATACAAATCGCGCATAGACGACGCTAGTTGTCTCAAAAGTAAACAAAATATCATTATAATGGTTATCTAGCGGATTTCAGTTAAACCTATTTCTGAGTATCAGAAGCTAGAGATGTCTAGTGTTAGGAAATAGAAATAAGTAATATCGAAATTTTATAATTTACTTCAAATTAGTTATTTATTACTGGAAAAACTAAAAAGGTTAAAAAAAAAAATTATGCTGGTGAACTTTGACACAACTTCAAAATACCTATAAGTTAAAGTAAATGTTTTACATGTACTATCCGTACTTGTTTGGTTCTGCTTTATATTGCACACAGTGTAAGGGAATTTTTGTCAGTAATTTTGAAGTTTTAATAATGAAAGATAAATGTACTCCACATGCTCCGTGTGACAATCAGCTTTTGTGCTCGGTGTAAAATTTAAGTTGTTGCTAAATTTATGGAATATTAAGCTTTTACGCTATTAAAGTCATCAAGTTATAGAAAGGATATACTAATGAATCTGATCATCAACACGCGTTGGTCGTGATTGGGTTCAGATAGATTAGTGCACATTGTCATTAGGACTGAGAGTGCCTCACAACCACTCTTTCTTCCCGGAGCTTGATGTCCTTGTGTAAATGAATTTTATTTCATTTGTTGAAGTATTCTTCTTCTATTCGGTACATATCAATGGAAGATAGAAGTAAGCTTAAAGTTTGAACCGTCGTTTGAGTTGTTGTTTCATGGTTTAAAAACACACTACATTAATAACATGTCTGAAGAAAATGATTATAAATTAAAAAAAAAAAGTTATTCATTAAATTTTAATTCGTGACATATGTTTGCGCAAGAGTGAGAATAGAAAGTTTACTTCGGTTGGATCTTCGATCACCTGTGTAAAATTTTGTACATAGTTCACAATTTAATTTAATTTTATAATAAAAATTCAGCAGAATTATTTTACTTTAAGTTATGTTATTTTTGTACGGGTTTTTAGAATAGCAAAACGGTGAACTAAAATAAATGATAAGAGATATTTATTTATTAGAAGAAAATACCAACTTTTATCACAGAATAAATAATAGCACCTTTTAAAAGATCTAACAAGCAGTCAGAATGTGTAGAGCAAATTAGGTAATTTTACTATTTAAAATCAATTTTTATAGTATTGCGGAGGAGTTGTTTTAGTGGTGTAAAGAGCAGTTGTCTTAGGTTTAATTCTTAGTGCGGAGATTTGTTGCGGCAGATAATTGTTCTAGGGTCAGAGTATTTGTTTTGTCTGAGTTTGTTTTCTGGAAAACTACGATGTGGGAAGACTTAGTGATAGGTACCTATTAAATAAATAAAAAAAAGGGAGAGATGAACATTTCTGTTTAAGTAGATTATCAAGGCAGGAAGGTAAATGTATTGTAGTAATACTTAGACAAAACTCTTAAACAATTTTAGACGGACGGCGGACAGATTGGTCGCGTGGTAGTGACGCTGCCTCTTGTGCGGCAGGTTCTGGGTTCGATCCCGGATGGGGTGAATATTTGTGTAAACAAAAATAAAAACACGTGTTAGTAGCAAACTGTAGTCTCGCCTATTACAATGGGACAAAGGCGTGAGCTTATGTATGTTAGTATGTGTTCGTGCACGTCATGGGTGTTTGTGTCTGTCTTTGTGTGTGTTCCGTCCAAGCGACCCGCGTCGCAGGGGAGGGCTTTGATGTGGACCTTTGAGTGTGTAGTTGATAGCCCAAGTTGTTGATTAACTATCAGGGATTTTATTGGGAAAAAAATTACATGTAGAAATAATTTATATTGAAAAACTTAATTTTAAAAACACATTATAGTGATTACCCGTGCAAAATTAAAATTGATTGTTAGAGTTACGTAGAATTAATGATTGAAGGTTACTTAAAAAAAAACGCTGAACCGATTATGGGAAATTTTAGGTTTTGAAACTTAACCAAACGGGAAATAAGTAGTAGTCTTATGTCGAAACTAAAGTTATAAATAGGAAATATTTGAATTGTTTGTATGTTTGTTTGCATTGAATGTGCACCGGAGCTGCTGAATCGATTGGGAGTTTTCTTTCATCATTAGTATATAGATGAAGCACAGTAATAAGATAAGTTATAAAAACAGTCAAGTGTAAGTCGGACAATGCAAATTATTTTTAAAAAAATTCTCACATCTCAACACTTAATATAATTGAACAGGAGTTATAAAAAACAGTCAAGTGTGAGTCGGACAACGCAAATTATTTTATAAGTTACTCACATCTCATCGTTTCAAAAAAAAAAGAATGAAATTTGATAGGTAGATAGACGAAGCGGTAGAATAATACATAGGCTACAAAAACGTATTGAATTTAATTCTTAAGGTAAAAAGAAGTGTTACGGTTTGAGCGAAAAATGAATAAAGTGTATATAAAAGGCATTTACATTTTGAATTTTATGGCATACGAGAGCAAAAACATTGGAGGAAAATTTATATTGTAAATTAGAAAATATTCAGAATTAATAATATGGCGGTAGTAAAATGCAGGTATAGGTTAAGTGTTTGGTTTTAAATGTGTACAAACTGGGGGTTGTACTGTTTTATTTAGAATTTCAATTTATTAGTCTAAAAAAAATTTATTAAAAATAGGTATTTATTCGGAGAAGTCTACTAAGTGAAAAAGTATTATATTATTATTAATAAGGACTTTAAATGTAACTGCATGTTCTTATGCTGTTGAGATTTTGTATCGTGGTATTATATTTTTCAAAATAAAAATTCAGTTGACTATGTTGGATTTAGAAAAAAATGAAACGGTATTATAAGATACAAAATTCTGCTTATCATATAGGGAATTAACGATGTTGTTTGCAGTGAAAATTATGTATGTTTGTATATTGTAATATGGTACTGACAGATAAGTTTAGGACTTAATAGAGATTAATATTTTCAGAGCAGATTAAATCAAAATGATTAATTTTGTTCCTTGTTTAAATCGCTAATAGGAGGGATCTCGGGTGTAAATTTATGTACTGATTAAAAGTATATATTCAATTTTCAAAAAAAAAGGGAACAATTCATAAATGTTTATCTGTTGCGTTTTAGTCTGAATGTAGGTGTGAAAATATGGATAGCTGAAAACATAGAATATAAAAAAGAGCCAAAGAGTTGTAAATGAAAACAGGATACTTATACTTTCGGTCAATTAAGAAGATTTGTACCGTCATATACACACGCAACTCGTCGGTCCCAACAGAATATCAGCGCTCTTACCTGTGGGGAAGAGCAATATGCTGAGATGGGACCCTTTTTTGTCACTGCAGCGCACATTTATATGTATTAGTCTTTAAAATAATTTTTAGTGTATTGTTAATGTCTTACTAAATTTGTGTATGCTGAAGATGCAAAAATAGACGTTGTCTATGTCTATGTCTATATAGATTAATATGAATCTGTAGCTATATGCTTCTACATTAGACAAATCAATTATAAGAAAATATTGTAGGTTTCCGACTGCGACTTCGTTTGGTTGTACCTAGTTAATTTGTAACTTTTCGGGATTGTGTGATAAAATAAAGCGTCCAACCTCGTACTGCAACTCGGGTTGCCACACGCGTGCATTTTGCTGTTGTCAAAGGAATGGAGTGGCCCGATGCGCTGACCTCTGTACATTGAATTGTAACCCCAAGCCGTCCAGATAGACAGAAACATTCTTATTATAATACGTTTATGAATTGAGAATAAGATGATTGAAAAGTGGTAAATCAATAGTCATAGATCTCAGATAGTTAAGTTGGTAGTATGGCTGTTAAAAAAAAATAAGTATGATAAATCATGAACAGGGTGATCCTGGCAGTGGGATTAGTCAAGTTTGCTGAATACTTAATTTGTTAAACTTTTAATTTAAGGAAGGAGGAAGAGGGATTAGATGTTTGTTAGGTCTTGTTCAGCAGTGGGTAAGGTGTTAACTTTTATTTAGTCGTACAAATAAATTATCTCTTTGCTCAGCAGTGGGTGATTGTTAATTGTCTATGTATGCATTACAATAACTGTTATTTATAAAGGAAAATGTCAGTGCGCTTATCAGTGGGTATTCCGTAGATAAGTATGTTTTTAAATTGGCTGATAATTAATGTTAATATCTGCAGCGTTCTCAGTACAGTAAAGGGTATGCGTTGATAAATTAGTCAGGGGAATAGTGGAAATATATTTAGGTATAATTTTCTTCGTTCAGTACCTACTGGAAATGCGATGATAAGTCAGTAGAAAAGTTCGGTATTATGATAAGATATTTTTAAATATTTCGAACAGTGGTGGATAAAGCGATGATAAGTCAGTAAGTAGAACGAATTTTAATTAAGGTCAAACAAATTTTTACGATGGGTTTTGTTTGGGGTGGGCTTCGAAGATATCGTAGAATAAATAGACGATGAAAAAGTTTGCAAATCCAATATGAGTCTTTGCCCAGCAGATGGAGTAGATTAAATCGGTTATTGTTAAGATTAGCAAGCATTCTTATTCTGCAGTGGCCTTGGTGTTTATAATTTAGGTGGTCATGTTTAACTTTTGATTGGAAATAAAATAATTTTATTTCAAGTAATTATTTTGATAATAAGACCATCGTTATAGTAATTACGAAATTATAAGTGTTTTATTAATTCTTTGTTTGAGACTTCAATGGTTCTTCTTATTTTGAGAGTTCAAACTTCTTATAGTTTGAATTAACCTTGCTTGGCAGCGTGTTTTATTCATTTTACACGTAGGGCGTTTATGTATATATTAGATAGGAATTGGATGTCCTTCGAGGGAACATGGAGGCTCCATTCCTTAAATTCTCCGTGTTCTTGTTTAATGAGTAAACCAGCATGGCTGAGTTATTAAAGGTTTAAAAATGAGATTTAATAAAGTATTACTATTTAATATAGAGGCAGCAGCATATTAGGTTACATGATGCACTTCAAAAGCGACAAGTGAACGAGATAAGGGCGGCATCAAGATCAACACATGTAACCTTAAATGTTGTTGTTTGAATTATGTATACCCAGAAGTTACTATTGTTGTCGAAAATAAAGAGGAAAAAACTGTTATATTTTACAGTTTTATATAAATGGGCAGTTAATAATTTTGATCCATGACAATTTTGCGCGGGTGAACAATTTCTAATTAAATAAAACGAAAAATTAATGTACTTCCAAGTTTTCACATTCCAATTAAATATGAAACAAATTTATTATCGTTTGGTTTCAGAAACATTACGCTTCACAATGACTTTTCTATATGTTTAGGTGTTAGGTTAGGTCAGCGGACATCAGTGCAAATACTGGATCATATAAAAAAGTCATACTGCACACGAAGCTAACACTAGCTATGCTTACTCGTCGAGCGTCCACTTCACATGCTCCATACAATCATTTAACTCTTTTGTTAGATGTAGATATTGGGTTTTGTACTTGACTCTTGGGTGTTAAGGTTTCTTTACTGATACAGTGTTCACAGTTCTGTAAGGGTGCCCTAGTTAATCGTAGAATAACTTCATCCGAGAGATGGGGTGAGATTGAATAGTGCATTGCCATTAGGGCTGAGGGCTGCCTCACAACCAGTTCCTTCTTTTCAGAGCCTCAGCATTGCAGGGGAAAAAATAACTCCTAATTTTTAGAGTAATAGAGCTCAATGTTTGGGTCTTCACTTGAGTTAACTGATTTATGGTTTAAAAGACACACCACATAAAATACATTTCTGAAAAAAAAAAAAAACGAAAGTAAATTAGTGACAAGTGGTTGGAATTAGCTTAATTCATATGTTTGTGAATAGAGTAAGAAAAATTTACTTCGGTTGGATCAATAATTGATCACCTGCGTAAAATTTTGGGGGTTGATTGTAACGGAACAGAACGTCATCTGTTCGTTAGTTTTCAAACATATGAAACTTAAACTTTAAAGAAAGGAAAATAATTAAATAAGTATTTCATTACAATCAGTTATGATTAAATTATTCGTAAGTAAATCTAAAACAATAATAACCTTCATTATAAAAAATAAAATACTGAATAAAATCTCATTGGTGCTGCCATGTAACAGAGTAAGGATGCTAAATAGGACCGTATTACGTTGGTTTATAGTTCATATTGCTGTGTTGGAGGGGAAGGTGGAATGTACGGAGAACAGCTGAGAAAAGAGATGCAAAACTAAAAAGATTCTATTGAAGTCACGATTTACAGTAGGGTAATGGAATGATATTGAAAGGTGAAATACCATGTAGGTTGTATACCAAATAGACGAATGGCGCGCTTTTTGGCTGTATGGACGGCTTAGGGAGGGAAAATAAAAAGAATGGACGCGATCTTTTTCTCCTCGGATTGTGTGGAATTGGTTGAATTTTCTTAATTTATTAATTTTATTGTTTAATTTAAAGAAATATCTCGTTTTCTTTGATTATAAAAGTTACTTACATTAAGTAAAGTAAAATCTAACTATTTATTGTATGGGATAACAAAGGAAGTAATACTATCCTTATCCCAACTAAATTGAGTTTGGTTGTGTTAGTAAAACTCAATGTTTCTGATGAGGAGGAAAGATTAGTTAACGCGACGTTTGTCGTGGTTGGATTTATAGGCGCCTAACGGTGTCAAATGTCTATAAATTCAATACAACGCCTTATGGCGGGACCTTGTTATGAGACGAGCAAGGGATTGATTTATAATTCTATATTGTAATTCGATCTATAGTCTCCCAGTGCAGTCTTGGTTTGCACAGTGATCTCGGGGAACTGTCGAAGAAGATCCAGGCCTTAGGCACTGAGTATTGCGTGTAAATCACTGCTGTTTCTGGTCTCCTATATATCTTACTTATTTATCCGCATTTTTATACATGCCCGCATTTCACACAAACCAAAGTTCTTTACGGCCGTGTGAATGCACATACACTCAGCTTTAGGGATTAGGTACACGAGGAAAGCTGCCTCAAACTTCTACAGTTTAGTCAGGAGTTTCCCATTGCACCGTGGAAAACTACATAAACTCACCACACGCACACGTTTAAAGTTAAATGTGAAGTAAAATACTTCTAGCTTGTTTATTTCACAAGAAGATAGACTAGGAATCTTATTTAGGCAGAAACTAGGCAGGTAAAATCAAGTACATAAAGGTAAATAGGATATTCTTAGGTATTTTCTAAATTAAAGAGAAATCAGTCTAGGAGCTTTTCTGAAATAAAATATAATTAATTTGGATTTATTTTCTATAAGAATCTCTTAATAAGAGATTCAGCGTTATGAGATAGATTGCAATATTAACTTCCTTATCTATTATTTACTTAACTTAGATCTGAGTCTACGGCATATGCTTGTTTCAATTATTGTATACCTGAGCTACGTGCTCACGTAGGGCCTTGACTTGAATAAGTCAAGATCTTCTTGGGTGGATGTCCTTCGAGGGATCATGGAGGCTCCACTCTTTAGATAATGGATGTTCTCTGTGGAAATGAGGAGACTCCATTTCGTCGAGTTGGTATATAATGTGTGAACCATCATTGCCAAATTGAGACTATATAATACTAGCAATATTAATTTTATGATATGACCATGTAAGGAAGACTAAATTGCATTCTATTTGCATAGGAAGGTATATAAATCCTTGAATCTGAATAATGTATGTGACTAAACTTCTTGGTGAAAAGTATAACCGAAGATTTACTAAAGTATTTTGAGAAACAGCTAAGATTACTTTTGAAGAAAGATCTGGCTTTACTATTTATGAATATAAATTAAAGATGGGAAACTTTTGGAGAAAATTCCATCTCTTCGAACCATGTGTATAATTAAAGATAGAATACTTTTGAAGAAAATTCTATCTTGCCTACTACTATTAATTATGAGAACTATTCACCAAGTTATAATAAACATACATGATACAGATCACTCTGAAGAAAGATCTAATTTCTACTAATTTTATTATTCTTAATAACCTTAGGAACATTCTTCTAAGATATTGTAATAAATATATTTATTTCAATTGGTTTTGTAAAATTGCTTGCTTTGATAAAAAAAGTCATTGACTCAAAATAAAGTAAATGATAAGATTAGCATCTCCTTTTATGGGTATGTATATAAGTATATATACTTAGGATTCCTGTAATCACCAGTCTGACTCGGCTCGACTTACTGACAAAGACAGTGTAAATTTACTGAGTCAATGCAACTTGACTTCCTCTCATCTTTTGCTGTAGAATACTAGACTATCTGATTGTTATTGAAAATAGTTAAATACTCTTCCCCCCCATAAAAGGAGTACAGCGGTGGGGTGCTGTCCAGTCTTTGGTCGAGGCACACAGTTCTAACAGAAGTTAGAGGGCAAAGCCCTGGCGCGGAGGTGGAGCGCTGACCTAAGCCGCAATACATAATTATTGAGATTTAATTTACCTATTTTTCATGTTTAAAAATACTTACTTTTTAATCTCTCGATATCTGGATGAATGTTCCTCATCTTAGTACTTAAGTTTAATATGAATACCATTCTCACTAACTCTTAAAGATCCCAGGTTACTCGTAAATCACAACGTAGGTCCTCTAAACTAGAATGATCACTTGGCCAAATCTAGATCAAATGAAATTTTTAGTCACTTCTTAAGATTAGAGTTAAGGTCACTTAGTTTTAAAGTTAGGTAGGATGTAAGGGATTTATTTATTTAAAACAGGGGGGGTTGTTACAACAGTACACACTTACAAGGAGACAGTACAGAAAGAGACAATCACAAAAGGAACGATAGAGTTTTACAATACAACTAACAAGGAAATATGCAACAAATAAATGACGAATAGCAAAGAAAGTAACAGATAAGACAAGCACAGAGACATAGAACAGAATAACATAGAGAAATAAAACAAATAATATGTGGTGACATTAAATTTGATAGCGAAACTTGAGGGGGTGATTCTTCCAATACAATACAATATAAATTATTGCACTCCAACACAAATAAGGTACAGTTACAATGAAACTAAACAAATTTACCTAAGATACCTATATGAAGTAGGGGACATTTAGTTTAAATCTAAGACACACCTGAAGATGATGTAATAGAAACCGGTCGCATAAAAATCCTTACTAATATTAGAAATGTGAAAGTAGGGATGTATGTTTGTTACGCTTTCACGCAAAAACTACTCAACCGATCATCATAAAACTTTGTACACATATTTTTGGAGGTACTGAAATAACATAGGATACTTTTTATTAAAAAATAAATGTAAAAGTCCACGCGGGCGGAGCCGCAGGCGGAAAGCTAGTATAAAATAAATAAGTGGAACTAGTGTAAAGATCAAGTCTTTCATTGGTAATAATATAATGGAGTTCCATGAAGTAGCAACAACAAAAAATGTAAACTACACTATATGAAATTCTCAACAAAAAAATCGATTACCCTTACAAAGGCAAACCTGATCGCATAAGTTGTTGCAGAGGTGAACATTTTGGGAAACTTCTTCAGTTTCGGAGGCTGATACACACTCTTCATTTTTGCTAATTAATTTAAACTGGCGCAGGAAAGTTCTCGAGTGGCGACCACGTACCGGCGCGGCGCAGCATAGGAACGCCTCCCCCAAGGTGGACCGACGATCTGGTAAAGATTGCGGTTTGCCGCTGGATTCGGGGGCGCAGGACCAATCGAGGTGGAGATGATGATGATGAATTTAAACTTAACCAATATACCTTGCAGAACTTTAAACCTCTAATGAAATTCTGAGTGTGATAAATAAATAAATAGATTCGCATCAGATGACCCACATTTTCTTGCCATCTTTAAAATATTTGTCGTCCTACTTATTTCAATTCCTTAAGAGCGGCACAGAATGTTTCATTGCCATTCATGTGATGTAAGTCTCCTTATATTTTTTTGATGCTACTGTATGCCATCTCTAAATATAGCCTTTCCCAGCCCTATATCCAGCGAGCAATGGAAGCGAGATACGGTGATTTGTGCCGTCTTTAAAAATTCACGTTGGTTTCCTCGCTCGGTCCCGACGCGTGTGAATAGCACGTGACTGACGATGTGGCTAAAAATAGAACTGCATTTTGTAAAATATTATATACTTTTAACTTTCTATTTGTTTTGAGTATGTAAACCATTATAAAAAAAGCATACCTAAGGTCTTTTCTTTAGAATGTATTTGTCAGAGGTTAAACTTGCTATTTTATTCTTACTAGCTTTTCCGGGAATCAACTTATACGCTCAAACCTTCCCTTGAATTACTCTGACCATTGGTGAAAACTGTGTCAAAATCCCTTCAATAGTTTCTAAGTTTATCACGTTCAGAGAGACAGACGTAACGGCGGACTTTTTTTTAATAGTATGAAGATTTAAATATTAATAATTCGAAAACTTTAATTTATTGAAAAGTTACATTAACATATTCAAAAAAGTCAACTTAAGATTAACTAATGTTATAATTCAGTCTTAACTACTTACAGCCTAGACATTAAATACTTCGTCATGGTTGATTGAATTACTGCTCTCCTATGTTGTATTATTTCGTCCATTTTTATAATAATTTATTAGAATGAACACGTTTTAAAAAGTAAAATTCATACCATTTTAAGAGCTTTTGCGCACTCAGGAACATTTACAAGACTAAAACGTTTTATAAGGGCATTTCCCGCGCTTCAAAAAGAAAGTACATTGGATTCTCAAGCGCCGGGAAGGAGATATAAAATTTACGAGCAGTTGGTGGTAGTTACATGGAACAAACTTTTCTGCGCCGTCTGCCAAGTTGCTTTATCAACTGTTTAAACTAGGTGTGCCGATATTAAATGAAATAGGAGGTAGATAGGTAGTTTTCGCTTTGTAATTAGCTCTCAAGAGTATTTTTAATTTTTATTATGAGATGGGTCAACTTTTTACCTCAGTCTTGACCAAGGTCATAGACGAGGTCGACGATGGAGTGAGTTAACCCAGAACATGCCATTAAGGCAATGGGACGCAACGACGGAACACAAAAAGCTGTTTGGCGTCGAACTTCGGTAGGAGGGTTGGTTGCGGACCAGACCGCCAGACACAGAGCCTACCACACCACATGGGACCACAGGACGCAACTTCAGATTCAAAACAAATTAAGGTGTCGTTGCCTAGGATGGATTAATAGGACGCAGGTCTCATTTGGGTTTCCTTAGTCACCCACGGAAAGAGATGGGGTGGCGTTGTTGTCAACTGATCACCACACGGCAAAAACGCCGTAGAAGGCGTAAAATTAGTGAGTATAATGTAAAACTTGCTCTATGTTAAATTAACTACACATACTTTTAGATCTGGAGACAACGGGTGGAAAAATTTGCTATTTTTATGCTTCTGTAGTTACAATTTTGATTCATGTTAAACTATTGTAAGTATAGGAAATAAAGTCTAAGCTTCTTTATCACTTAGTTGACTTAATTTTTTACCACGTATGTACAACTAGCTTTCCACTTGGGACTTCGTTCCCGTGGGGATTTGGGAAAAAGCAGTATTCCTAAAAATGTTATCGTATGATAAACAAAAAGGTCTAATATAAACATTCACATAATATTATAAACAATCAATAAATAGTTTTATTTTGTTTTCTTTTATCTACTTTTTTATTTGCCGTAAATAATATCACTGACTAAAAGGAACTACTTACGAGGCTTTATTTTAAGTTTATTCAATGTCTGAACATCTGTCTTGGAAAGTTACCCACGTCTAATTTTATTTCCATTCTCCGAATAAACTTTCTAGGAAAGGCATAAATTACACCTTCGTACAAAATACATAATTTAACAATAGAAGTGGTAATTTCAATGTATGTATGTAGATTGAAAGTACTTCTTTAACTCATTATTTAAATTCCAGAAATAAATGTTTGACAAATTAATTTATTAGTTAATTACCTATAAATACTTTCTTGTCTAAGGTATACATTATTTTTTAATAGTAAAAAATCGCTAAATAGATTGGTGCATATATATACAGTTTTTCAATATCGATGGTTTTCTGACGCAACCACGTATCTCGATTTTCTAAGGTTAGAAGTGAAAATTTTAAAAGTAATAATTTTATATCAATCCATTAGAAAATAAAATTACAAAATAAAAAAGTTACGAGTCAAATAGTTCCTTAACGAAATACAATTAATAAATTTTATTTTCAACTGACCATTAATTTTTAAGAAACTGTTTTCTACGTCACCTAAAAAGTTGTCATTTTTGAGATACGAGGTTGCGTCAGAAAACCATCGATATGTTGTTAGTATGCCTAAGAGTAGTTTTTGACTACATTTGCAACTTTCATACCCCTGCGCTACTTTTGTAGTGTGACCTTTAAAATGACATATGTCACAACCTTATACATCACTGGGGACGGAATAAAATGTAAGAATCAAAATCGAATAAATATACTTATCACAAAATGGTTCGTAGTTTACGCCCTGCAAAAGTTCCGTTGTTTTGGCACAACATAAGGTAAGGTAAAATGACATATATCACATCTTTTATACTACCTGGGGACGGAACCCGGCGGTCATACAATTTTGCCCATTCTCCTTTTGCCACTTCTTCCAGTTTATTTTGGGGAAAATTAGTATCAGAAAGTATTTTTGCCCTGATATACATGAAATTTTATACAAACAATTAAAGGATGATGGGCACATTAGTATAGAACTTGGTACCGGCACCAATTAGAATAAATGATAAATCGTGAAAAAGGTAATTTTCTGTAGAATAAGAACAACCGAAGCGCTAGTCCTGATTCATTGTCCAATAAAAGTAATCCTGCCTTGAAAGTGGAGCCGGTACCAAGTTTCATACTAATACCGATACCAAAATGCCCATCATCCTTTCTTACTTGCCTGTTCTTCTCTGAGGAAGACTGCACCTTTGCGAATAGGCGTAGAGTCAGTAGGATCAGAGGTACGAATGCGTATGTATATGTATGTATTTAAATCGTTTAATGTATGTTTGTATGTATTTCATTGTAATCTTGACTTGTTTTAAGTGACATCCTGAATGTCCTATAAAATAAAGATTTTTCTATTCTATTCTACTCTACTATATGAGCACAACTTGAGCTTACTCTGTTGAACGGTCGAGTAATTTCAAATAAAAGCCAGTATTTTTTTTTAATACCGTGATGTTTTTGTAATGATTTTTAGTGTTTCCTTCACTTTCCATCGGATGGAAAAATGGGCTATGTATCCTTCATAATTTTAAAAATGTGAAAATCTGTCTGTTAGTTTGTTGTCTTTTCTTCAGGTCGTAACGGAGCAAAGGATCGTGATTATTTGCACAGGTTCGCTTCGACATAGGCTACTTGTCGAAGCGAACGAAGTCGCGGGCGGAAAGCTAGAGAAAAAATAATTCCCTAAGGGGTCATCCATATATTACGTCACAGGGAGGGGGGGGGGGGGGGGTCATACCAAACGTGACCATACATGTATGTATGTATGTAAACTCTTTATTGCAAACTCTTATAGACTAATACAAAAGATACATAGATGTGCAAAGGCGGACTTATCCCTGAAGGGATCTCTTCCAGTCTACCTTAGAGATGGCAAGAGAGAAACAGATGTGGTGCGGGTTACGTGTTAAAGGGATAACAAAAAAGCGTGACATAGGGGGGTTCAAAAAACTCGAAATTTTGCGTGGCGTAATATGTGAACGATCCCTAAGGTTGCCTAGAAGAAATTGCTAAGTAGCAATAAGGCCGCTTTTTTGTACAATATGTTTTATGTTATGTTTATTGTACTGTATGTCACTGTGTGCAATTATTTGTATATTGCATTTATTTTAATTCAAAAAACAAAACAAGCCTTTTTTGGTAGTAGCTAGTTAAGTCTTCTGTCCCATATCCTTTATTTATAACTTTAGCAATATGTCAGAAAACGAAAAGTTTCTACTAAGCTCTCAAAAGAACAAAATGTTAACTTTTGGTACTTATTTCACATATAATTGCAAATTTAATAATTTTCGTCTTTGATTCCACACTTCAAGTTTTATTAGACTTTCGTCAAGTACCTGTTCATTCAAAAGCCCAAAGAATTGCGTTGTTCACACGAATATTACTTTTACTTAACCTTATATTTTATAGGAATTACTAGCTTTCCGCCCGCGGCTCCCCCCTCGTGGACTACAGGTTATATCGTGCCCAACTGTGGGATAAAATGTAGCCTATGTCCTTTCCCAGGCTCTAATCTATCTCTGTACTAAATTTCGTCAAAATTGGTTCAGTAGTTTAGGCGTGAAAGTTGAAAGTTATCAGAGTTACTTTCGCATTTTTAATATTAGTAAGGATTTTTTAATTTAATAACTTTAATTAAAATCTTATTTTAGAATGACGATTGGAAACGATGTTTATTGTGGCTTGAAATACGTTATCATTAGATATTCATGAGATAGTGTGTAAGGCGAGTGTTTATAGGAATTTATTAGTTATTTACTTTTTTATTGGATAACAAAAGAAAATCGTTGCATTGTGCATTGTGCAAGGAAAAAAAAGGGATTCTTTTACATTGTGTCACATTATTAACATATTTAAAGTACAAGGAACACCACATTATCTAATATTTAAAACACAAAAAATTTAACCGTGTGGTGATCGGTTGAGAATAACACCACCCCATCTCTTTTCGTGGGTGTTGTAAGAGGCGACTAAGGAAACACAAATGAGACCTGCCTCCTAGTAATCCATCCCAGGCAACGACACTTCATTTTTTCCTGAATTTGAGGTATCGTCCTATGGTCTCATGCGGTGTGATAGGCTCTGTAAAGGGCCGTCTGGATTGCGACCACCCTCCTACCGAAGTCCGACGCCAAACAGCTTGCTGTGTTCCGTCAGTGCGTAGGAGTACCAGTGCCTTACTAGGCATTTTTTGGGCTAACTCGCTCCATCGTCGACCTCATCTATGACCTTGGTCAAGATTGAGGTAAAGAGTTTACCCATCTTATAATAAAAAAGTATTAAAAAAATCAAACGGGAACGAAAATCTCACATGTTTTATGTGACAGTTTATTTTTTAATCAAGAAACAAGACTTAAAATTCAATTTACCAAACGAGTTACTGGCGACGAGCAAAGCTTTATATAATCAGATAATTACCCCTGGCCAATACTTTCTACTATAACTCCAACTCGCCGATATCCAATCCCAGCGCCTATCACCTATAAATTCGTCCGGTTAACTCGTAAATCCCGGAACCGGAATGATCGCGGTCGATAGTAAGCCGCACGTCCGTGGTGACAAGTGATCGTAAACCCAGATTTGTTAAATGCAATTTAAACGTATGTACGAGTATGTACTGTGTGGTTCTACCTCCATGATAACTATTTACTTAGAACAGCAAAAGCAAAAGGTTCTGTAATGAAACTGATTCGCAGCTTTTGGCGTCTTTTGTATGCATTTGACAGTCTCTCTCGCGGCTTCGAATAAATGCTGTAAGTGATTCTGTGACTTTCCCTGGTCTCTACGCTCCAGTACAGTCTACGCCACCACTGGTAAAGTGGGTTTTTAACCCCCGACAAAAAAGAGGGATGTTATAAGTTATAAGTTTGACGTATGTATCTGTGGGACCGCTCGTCTTTCGAAAATGTTCTTGGACGGTCGGTTTTCATCACGATGTTTTCCTTCACCGTTGAGCAAGTGATAATTAGAAATCCGTACATAAATCCGAAATGTTCTAAGCTTTATTTGATCAAAATCGGTTAGACCGTGAAAAGTTTTGAATATAATCTTTCTAATAAAGAAATATTTTTAAACGCTTTCGCGCGGCTCTTAACTGGCACTTCACTTTAAATCATGTTTATGAATCAGGAGATAAGTGTTAAAGTCACACCATTTTAAACTAAAAGGTAACACCTTAAAATCGTTCGCAAATCTCGGTTTCAATAACAAATATAAGATAAGCCGGATTGCAATCCTCACCGGGTGCGAATGGAATCTAATTCCGAAGCGATCTAGAACCAATTCCGGCGGCTATTCCCAATCCCGCAAACTTTACACACCCAATTTTCCAAGTTTTTCCACGATAGTTTTATATGAAAAGCGGACTAAGGCCCGTATTACAGAAGGAGACTCAAGTCTTGATCTATACATAAGTATTGATGGTATCTTTCTCTCACTATCAAAATGACAAAGACGACTGCTAGTCAAATATTGATAAGAGTTTGAGTCGTGTTCTTTATTACGGACCTAAATTGGTGAAACAGGGATTTTTCTATTTTATATAACCAGATAACTAAAATACTATAGATAAATGAACGTATTGTGGTTATATAAATATTTATTAATTATAAATAAAATCGACAAAATTATAAAGAAATACTTATAAACTAATTAATTAGTCAAATAACCCACCCCGGAACATTTCAGGCGCAAAGGTACCCATAACGCTAGCTGCATTGCCGCGTTGGATCGCGATGGATAACCTTTGCACCAGAAAGTACTCAGAACGGGGATCATGGCCTCTATCTCGCAATCGATGCCCCACCTCTCTTTCATTAGAGCAATGAAACTTTTGGTTTCATTGCTCCAACATCCTGTAGTCTCCACTGCAAATGGGACGAACTGGTAGTTTTCCAAAGCGGCGTACTTGTTTTTCTTTCTGAGGGCTGCTGCTTCGGCCGCTGCCCCAGCCGCTCTGGAAGTACGACCCAGATGGGACGCCGCAAAGATGCAGACACACGTAGCGTCCCAGAGCAGGCACTTGCCTTTCTACCAGGGCACCAGGGTCATACCATCGGGTCTTTTACCGTCAGACCGGCTAAGACCCGAAGGCTCGAGCACAGAAGGAATATTTGCCGATACCAACGCCCGCTGAATGATATCATTAAGTGCATGATGTCGCGATATAAACCATTTAAGTAAGTCCTCGCCTGCGCGATAAGGGGGTGCGGGGGGAGGCGACAAAGGGGGCGAGAGAGATGCGGGTGGGAATGTGCCTGCGGTTGACTATTTAACTCTTTTAAATGGTTGACCTACAGTTATACAATTTTTATTTTATTACATACGGGGGGTAAAAGACAGCTTAGCAAATACTTAAATGGTGGAACCTACCCATAACTATCATCAGCTACGAGTAATTACTTTTCCCGGAAACGTCATGTTAAGGAGTTTTCATTATTTACCTACTTTGGCGCTACGCAACGTATCGTGAAACCGCGTCCCGCGCGCGATCCCCTCGCGCCGCGCTGCTATCGAAGTGCGATGTATATTACTGGTTTTCACGTTTTACATTGTTATGATTGTTTTTTATTGAAAAAATGGAGTGTATTCGATTAAATAATAAAAAAATATAAGCAGAAAATGTTAAAAAACATGAAAAAAACATTGAAAATTTTCCGAAGAAAAATTCCACTGGAAAATCATTCAGAATGATTGTCTGAGTCCAAGGTTTCAGTTTTTGCTAAGCTGTCTTTTACACCCTGTATATGACATACTAGCTTTCCGCCCGGGACTTCGTTCCCGTGGGAATTTGGGAAAATTATGTAGCCTATGTGTTAATACAGGTTGTCAGCTACCAAAAATGGTCAAGATTGGTCGAGCCGTTTAAACGTGAAAGAGTAACAAACAAACATCCATACATACATCCATAAAAACTTTCGGGTTTATAATATTAAGTCAGGAAGATAGGATAGGGACTAATAAGGGGGCGTCCATTAATTACGTGAAGTGTTTTTGGCGATTTTTCGACCCCCCCACCCCCTCTAGTGAGATATCGTGAGGTTTGGCTCGACACCCCCCTCCCCCCTTTATCTCACGTGAGTTTTATGAAAATGCTTAGTTTTAGTATAAATACGTTAATTGATAATTTATTTAGAAAAATTACATGATTTGCCTAATTCTTTTTAAACTTTTAATAATCGAACAATAAAAAACAGCTATGATTTACCAACTTAAATTTGAAAGAAAAGATTGTTCTAATTCAGCCCACAGGAACTCATGAGTAGTCTTAAGAGTGGCTACCAGAAAAACATAGTTTAGTTGGTTTAACTTAGTTTTCCCGCAATTTAACACTATTTCTTTTGGGGGAAAATATTACGTGATATTTGTAGAGACCCCCCTCTCCCCCACGTGAGATTGTGTGACCCCCTCCCCCCCAAAACTTCTCACGTAATTAATGGACGCCCCCTAACCAGACTCCCATCACATACTCTAAATTACTATTTTCAAATATTTCTGTTGGTTGGGAATCGAACCGGCAACCTAAATGCAATATAAATCAATAATACTGTCCTATTTTACGAACAAATTGTCTGAATTATTTAGAAGTCCATTAATAGTTCCGCGGGACTCAGAGGATATCGGCCGATATTTGAATATTTATAGCTAATCGATAAAACAAGTGGGAAAAGGTTGGGAAAAAAAGGCCTAATACGAGTATTAAGTAAAAAAGCTGTTTTTTGTCCACAGCCAACTATTTAACATTTTATTATTTTACTAATTTTCCGCCCGGGACTTCGTTTCCGTAAGAATTTTGTAAAATTATGTAGTATATGTGTTAATCCAGGGTGTCAGCTACCTTCATACCAAATTTTATCAAAATTGGTCCAGCCGTTTGAGCGTGAAAGAGGAACAAACATTCATACGTCCATACAAACTTTCGCGTTTAAAATAATAGTAAGCTTACTCACCAAAATTATAAATGTGCAAATATGTTTGTTTGTTTCTTTGTGGAGTCGTAACGAAAGATCTATGAATAGATTTAAGTTTTTGCACAGAGATAGTTAAAGATCCAGAGAGAATTCAAAAGAAAAATCACGCGAGCGAAGTCCCGGCTAAAAGCAGTCAAAATAAAACTACATTCAAATACGTTGTTAACCTTAGCAGCGTAAAATCACAACATGTTACCTGTTTGCTCACGAAAAGTGTTGAAGCGTCCTTAGCAGGTCTCTAGCGATTCAAACAAGTGTTCCTTTGACCACTGAAGCCAGTAAGGGTTGGCTACCTTGGGGCATCTTAACATGTGAGTTGAACACGTGAGAGAAGGCCCAAGAGTAGAAACGGAGAGAGGGTACTGTACTACGATTCACACCAGGCCCGACCAGTACAGCCCAGTTCAAAAATCATAAAATAACATTCGAAGAGTGGGACGACAGTTAATTAATTAATTCTACTGAAAGTACCAATTGTAAAAAAAGTTAGAGCCAAAATAAGCATTGAAGAGGATATCCAGTCAGATGAGCTTTATTAGAGCCTACTCATCAGTTGAAAACCCAAAGCAAATATAAATAAATTGTACTCAAAACCTCGATATTATGATAAAAAAAATTATAGATGGGGATATGTTGCGCGCGTGCTTGTTTACGCCGCGTGCGATATAAGTCTCGTACACCATGTGTTCAAAAAGCACGCGAAGGTTTAATGATATTTATAATTTTTCTCCAAGATATGCTCTTTTGGTAGCGCGATCCTCCCCCATCCTCTCTACGTGGCCGAGCCAGCGAAGTCGGGCGGCTTTTATTTCTCCGATAATATTTAGCTCGGACACTAGCTCTTCTATTTCTCCCGGGCGCCGCCCGGTGGGTCGTCCAAGATATCACTGGAAAGATGAAGTCGCCAAAGACCTAAAAGAACTGAAAGTGCCCGACTGGTCAATATTGGCACAAGATAGAATAGAATGGCGCGCTTTAATGTCGGAGGCCAAGATCCACTTTGGGTCGTTGAGCCAGCAAAGTAAGTAAGTAAGTATAATTTTTCTCGAAAATCGCGAATTTCCCCACATCCCTGGTGCATCGCATCCTCCCACGCAGCCTTATACAGAAAAACACTATAGGCATCTCGCCCTTACTTTTTCGGTGGAAAGGTCACAGCATTATTGAGTTCTTGAGTTAGTGTGGGGTAGTTTTGGTTCAAATAACTGTGTATTTACGACCACAGTTACCGAAGGAAGGTAACACTGTTACTTGGGGAACAAAATTAACTGACACAAAGCGTTTACGAGGCAAACCTTAGTAACCCTATGTGTTTTTTTACAAAATGTACAGTCAACGGCACATCAGGTTACCAGAAACTGTCAATTTTCCCCAATGGATAGTAAACTCTAATGCTTGGAGATAAAATTGAAAATTGAATGAAGAAAGACAGTTTTGGATAGCATGATGTGCTGTTTTCCCTGTACTTCAGGGAGTGTGCTCATGAGCTGCACAAGCTCATTCCGCCTGCCTCTTTCATTGGGCCGGCGGAATGAACTTGATTTGAAGTGATTGATTTGGTCAAAAATATTACGTTAATACTACGTTAAATGTGCCTGTGATACGTCTTAACTCCTAATAATCCTTTATAACTCCTAACAGTACAACACATAAATTAATTCCGACTCCAAGTTTAGCGGTGAGGAATAGCTTCCAGACCACTCCACTCTAGTCGCCCTGTGTAATTAGAGCTTAACTGTATTACTGAACCCGGTGCACTCTCTGACACATATTGCTTGTGGTTTTGGTCGAACAGACTGTTTCGCGCACAACTGCTGGGAATTTGACGTCTGTTTCTTACTCTAAAACCCAATTTCACCAAACTCTTTTAGGACAGTGTTCACCAAAAATTTTACCAACGATTAGCTGCTAACATTCGACATTCGACAATGTCATTTTCATATATTTTTTTTGTCATTTTGTCTGATTAGCTTCTAACCGCGGTTTGACCGTTGGTTAAAAGTTAATCAGACAAAATGTCAAAAGAAATGTATGAAAATGACATTGTCAAATCTCTGGTTAGCTGCTAATCGTTAGTTAAATTTTTGGTGAACACTAGCCTAAGTTATTTAACAAACGATTAGAAACTAACCCGAGCTTTGACAATGTCATTTTCATGCATTATTTTTTTACTTTTTGTCTGAGTATGGTGAAATTTAACCTGAGTATTTTAGTTAATAAACTGATAGACCGATTTCGATACAGTTTTTTTGTTTGAAAGCTGACATAATCGAGATAGTTATTTAGCTATATTTTATTAAAATTATTTAATCCATTAAGAAGTTATAAATACAAGCGATGAACGTCGGGGGTGATACAAAATGTTTAATTATACATACATAGAGTTATTGTACCGTTGATTTTCTGAATAAATAATGCAACATTTTGAGGTATACCTTCCTACCTCTATATCCTGTCCCCTCCCTTTTCCTTTCCTTACCTTCAAAGGCACCAAGGCCAGGGGCAGCGTGGCGTTTACGACCAAAAACCCTTCTCTACAAAAGTTCTTCTTCTTGTCGTGCAGGTATACTCAAGTGCGTGGCGAACTTGGATAAACCTATGGTGTCAGAGTTATCAAACCGCCAAATGGCCTCTGCCTTGGTTTTAACTGTAGTCAATCGACAACAGCCGGGACCGACAGCTTAACGTGCCCTCCGAAGCACGGAAACGCTCGTGATAAATTGCCACTTTGGTCACCCATCAGGTTCCCTGCCTCTGAGTACGTTGCTTAACCTCAACGAGCGCCACTAGTCTACGGGCGCTACAAAAGGTATCCTTACTTGAGTGCAATCCCATCGCTTCGATCATCGCTGGCGATGCTGGACCGTGGCGAGCTGCCAAGTCGACTGCTGGCTGACTTTCGGCGCTGCTCCCGAAGCTCGTCGTCCTTCGCAGCGAACGAGATACGCGGCGCGTGGGCACGTAAGCCGCACACGCGGTGCGTTGACACCCCCCGGCATAGGCCTAGCTGGCTTTGGGATAGATCTGCAACAATAATAAAATATTATTGAGCTTCAGTAGTCAGTGTAACACTAAAGGGTTTCTTAAAAGGATTTTGGTGAAAGATTGGTTAAGTCTTTAATATTTCACTAAGTTGAGTTAGTTAAAATATGTACAGAGCGCTGTGAGTCAATAACCACACATAGAAACACAAGTCAAACTTATAACACCCCTCTATATTTGTCAGCGGCTAGAAACCGAATCAACATAACAACGCGGAAAACAATATTGGATTCCTTTACGTAGTACCGTATCGTGTAGTAATGTATCGCTTTTTAATCTTTAGAATAAACAAAAAAAAATTACCTTGAATTTATTTTAACCAAAAATATTAAAACCACCTTCCTTTCCGCTTCAGATAAATTTAATAAGTCGACCTACCCGCTGGCATATTTTAAATTAATTACAAGTAAGCAATGCTTTTATACAGGCAATTTCACCGAAATATTAATATTAAATTCAATTCTTGTTTATCATTTCTGAAAATATTCGTGGGCTCTCAAATTATAAAATGTTTGGAGGCCTAGCTTTTTGGGAAAAGCAAAACGTTCTACGTTTTGAAAATTGAGCTTAACACTCGGAAAATTGCGCTAGGATTGTTAAGGAGATAAACAGGAGCAACAATATTTATTTACTCAATTATTCGGAAAATAATCAGTTTATAAAACAATTTTAAAACTTAAATAACACCGGATGAATAATAGGTTTTCACAAATAGCTATTTATTAATTTACTAGAAACATTAGAACTTATGTGTATTACTAAAAATACAGTATATTTTATTTACAATGAATTATATGCGATTTGCCCCCCAGCCAGATGGTCAGATGACCTAAAGAAGATAGCGGGTAGTGGCTGGATGAAAACAGCGGAGGATCGTGCAAAGTGGCGCACCTTGGGGGAGGCCTATGTTCAGCAGTGGACTGCAATAGGCTGATATGATGATATGATATGCGATTTTCTTTTTACCAGCCCATATACGTCCCCACCGAGGGGCACGGGCCTGCCTTCGAAACACGAAAGGGGATTTAGGCCATAGTCCACCACGCTGGCCCGATGCGGGTTGGTGGACCGCTCGCCTTTCAAGTCTGGCTCATTACCAACTGGGCTATCACCGCATATGCGAATTGCAATGTGGTAACTAGTAGTAAAAAGAACAATGTTTAAGTAAGTTGTTTCTTTGTTAAAATTAATTTAAAATTCCTCTTCACTAAACTTCTTAAAGTTAACTAGAGCCGTAGTATTTAACTGTCTAAACAAAACTAATTAAACAAGGTACATGGCCACTGTGAAATCACTACGTAGCGTTATTCACCAAAAATTTAACCAACGATTAGCAGCTAACCAGAGATTTGACACTGTCATTTTCATACATTTTTTTTTTGACATTTTGTCTGATTAGCTTCTAACCGCGGTTTAACCGTTGGTTATATTTTTGGTGAACACAGGCCTTAGAATTACACTCCAATAAATCAACACTGTCTCACTCGTTGTCATTAGACTAAGCGCTCGTAGCCCAGTGGCACTCGCTGATCTCAACCGGTCAGTGAGGTCAAGCAACGTACACAGAGGCAGGGAACCTGATGGGTGACCGAAGTGGCAATTTATCACGAGCGTTTCCGAGCTTCGGAGGGCACGTTAAGCTGTCGGTCCCGGCTGTTGTCGATTGACTACAGTCGTTAAAACCAAGTCAGAGGCCATTGTGCGGTTTGAAAACTCTGACACCAGGGTTAGCCAAGTTCGCCACACACTTGACTATACATACACGATAAGAAGAAGATTAGACAACTTTAGTTCTATTTATCTACTTTCTATCCTATCCTACTAATATTGTAAATACGTAAGTTTGTAGGGATGGATGTTTATTACTCCTTCACACAAAAAAGACTGGACAGATTGAGATGAAACTTTACAGTAGTGTAGTTTAGATATCAGAAACCTAAAAAAGAGAATGTGTTGCTCCCGGCAGGCTCCTGGGCCCCGATTCTGTAACTTAAGTTGTGTGTCGATGGAATGGAGGCGATTTTATCTGTTCAGCTGGTGAACTTGAGAACTATTTAATTTTCATATACTTGTTGACAACCACCCTGACCAACCCAACCGAACGTAAAGTTGCAAACTACCTAGCGACTTAGAATTCAGTTGGCGATGGCGCCACCAATCAAAGCAGGCGTCATTAGATGTGGATAGTTCTCAATTGCGCCACCTGAACTGATAAAATGGCGACTTTTCCAGAATTTTTGCCCTAATATTTTACTTGAGCGAAATTGTAAACATCTTTATGCTTATGACAGAAAAAGTTGTATGACATTTTCACAAAAAACTCAGGAGTGATGAATGTGGAAGGGTTGAATCATGAAGACAAAAATATCACCAACTTAACCCTTCCAATATTTTATTTTTTTCAGCGCAAAGGTTCGAAACACGAAGGGGTCTATAGGCCATAGGCAACACGTTTTGTTATTCATACTTTATTGCACAGGAAATACACAGTACATAAAAAATAAAAATAGGCCAGACTGCTAAATTTTGTCGAAATTTTATTATTTCTTGTTTTATTCCTTCTGCGTTTGCTGTGTTACCACCATGTCTAAAAACAATGGTAACCTTACTTACTGAGAAACAGAGACAAAGCTCAAGAGAAAACGCTTCTACAAGTAATATTGAAGAAAGATTATTAGAGCGTACCCGTTGATAATAAAAAAATTGCCAAGTGCTAGTCACACAAAGGGTTCCGTACCATTATCTATAAAAACGAGCAAAAAAATCACGTTTATTGTGTACTGAAAAAATCTGTATTTATTTATTCTGTTTTTTAGTATTTGTTGATAAAGCGGTAACAGAAATACATCATTTGTGAAAATTTCAACTGTCTACTATCACGGTTCAAGAGATACAGCCTGATGACAGTCGACAGACGGATGGACGGACAGTGGAGTCTTAGTAATAGGGTTCCGTTTTTACCTATTGGGTACGGAACCCTAAAAATATTATTTTACTTCATTGTGCAGCTTAGTTACCGCTACAAATTGCCTTCTAAGTCATATAACGTAACCTCTTTCATTCTGTAGGTACTCAAGGAAGCAGAAAGTAAACCATATCCCAGCGAGGATTAAGATGATGCAGGTGCTAAGTAGCTAACTGAGAACGCTCCACCTTTGACTTGGCGGAAATTGCAATCTGCATCAGAATGCACTGGAAAATAGAAATTTCTCTGCAGTTGTTTGTTTTTAACTCCCGACAGAAAAGAGGGGTATTTTAGTTTGATGTGTGTATCTTTGTATCTGTATGTCTGTGTATCTGTCTGTGGCGTCGTAGCTTTTTTCTTTCATAGCGGGTTTTTTGTTTGAAAGCTGCCGTAATTGAGATGTTTCTTAGCTCTATACAGGGCTTTAGGCATCTCTCTTTCAACCTCTCGGCTGGTTAATCAGTCCATGAAACTGAACAACTTCCCCAAGGAACATTCTTTATTCTTTATTGTACACACAAATACATATAAAAATTACACAAAGAAAGGACATGTACAACGGCGAGCTTAACTCAAGCAATGAGTTTTCTTCCAGCTAACCTATGTGAGAGGGAGAGGCAGTTGAAGTGGGCAAGGGTGTACCAAGATAAAGTGAGATATTAAATTTATAATACAAACACAATAATTAATAAATATATAAGCACATACAATTAGCTAAATAAATAAATAATATATACCTACATATATAAAATACCTATAATATATACATACATACAATATATGTATAATACTTAGATTGATAAATAATGCTCTTTCAGCTCTCTCTTGAACGCATCCGAACAACTCGCTCGAATGGCCAGTGGAAGTGAATTCCACAAACGCACAGAGTGCACCGTGAAGGAACCGCCATAACAGGATGAGGAGTGGGGTGGGAAACGAAGGAGAAGGGATCTACTGGTCCGGCAGGGCTTGCCACGTGGAATCTGGTACTCGAACTGCTCACGGAGGTATTGTGGGGAAGCAGGACTATTCAAAATTGAATAGAGGGTAGAGAGGACGTGCAGATCGCGTCGTCGCCTGATTGGCAACCATTTTAATTGAGACCTATAACATGAGATGTGGTCATATTTGCGCAGCCCGAAAATAAAACGTACGCACAGGTTCTGAAGCCTCTCTAACTTATTCAGCAATTCCTCCGTGGCGTCCAAGTAGCAGACATCCGCGTAGTCGAGGAGAGGAAGGAGTAAGGATTGGGCCAAGGTAACCTTAGCTTCAAAGGGCAAAAACTGCTGGAGACGCTTGAGGGACTGAAATGAGTAGTGAACTTTTTTACTTACCTCGTTTATATGACTGGACCAGGAGAGATAGCAATCGAAGATAACACCCAGGTTTTTTGCAGTTTTCGCATAGGCTATTGGAATACCATCGTACACCACTGGAGGCAAAGTATTATGGACAACTCGATTGTACATATGATGGCTACCTATTAGTAAAACTTGTGACTTAGTCGGATTCACGAGAAGCCCATGCGATTTAGCCCAACTGCTAATCCTATCCAAATCTGCATTAAGCTCCGATATAGCGTTCGAAAGGTCATCAATATGGAAATGACGATAGATCTGCAAATCGTCTGCGTAGAGATGATATCGAGAGGAAATGACAAGAGTGATTTCATTTATAAATAATGAGAATAATAGAGGAGAGAGAACACCGCCTTGGGGAACGCCGGCAGTCAGGTCACACCATTTCGATTTGACATCATCACAGTGGACGCACTGCGAGCGTCCCCGAAGATAGGAGTCGAACCATGAGATTACAGGTGGAGAGACGTTAAGAGATGAGAGGATATTTAGGAGGATGTCAAAGTCGACCGAGTTGAACGCACTACTGAAGTCTAGTAATGTTAAGATTGTCAATTGTTTTTTGTCAATAGCCAGACGAATATCATCGCTGACTTTGAGCAAGGCCGTGACAGTGCTGTGACCCGGTCGAAACCCCGACTGGAAGGGATTAAGGAGATTATGACGGGTAAGGTAATTAGAGAGCTGTCTTTGGACAAGACTCTCCAGGACTTTTGAGAGGATAGGACATAGGTCAAAATACGAACAAAAATGTTGATCTCCCATACAAAATGCGCGAATGCTGATGAAGTTTGTATGGTTTTTTTTTCTTATTTTGTTCTATGTTCCTTAGTAAAGTTGTTCAGTTTCATGGACTAATTAACCACCCGAGAGGTTGAAAGAGAGATATTTAAAAGTTATAATTATAAGCAATTGAATGTCGGGGGTGATATATATTTTTATTTATTTTAGAGTTTTAAACTTTAGAAGGTTTGAATAAGTGAGAAACATTATATTTTGGTTGAAAATTAGAATAATTTTTATTAACATCCCTACATATAACTCACAACTATATGTATATAGAGTGTGTTTAGAGACTTAAGTGCCACTTAAAACAGTTGAAACAGAGGCCACGATTACTTAATTACTACGAAAGAGGTCAAGAGTTAAGGCAGAGAAAGGGCAGGGTTGGCTAAGTTCACCTCACACTTTACTAAACCTAACTATCCTTACTTACTAATATTATAAATGCGAAAGTAACTCTATCTGTCTGTCTGTCTGTCCGTCTTTCACGCTTAAACTACTGAATAGATTTTTATGAAATTTGGTACAGAGATAGATTAAAGCTTAAGAAAGGACATAGCTAAGGAATGGAATTCTCTGCCAGCGTCTGTATTTCCGGGCTCATATAACCCGAGTCTCTTTAAAGTTCGAGTGAATAGGCATCTTCTGGGTGAGCTTGCTACATCCTCGACCACATCTTCGCCCCTGGGCTAGATTGTGGTCAAGAGCAAACCCATTCGTTATAAAAAAAGGCTACATTTTATCCCAAAGTTGGGCACAATATAACCAGTAGTCCACGCGAGCGGAAATCTAGTACACAATAAGCAAGGGCCGTAGGCAGGAAGTAGCTGTTCCAATGGAAATAAAAAATCAGGAAATAGGAGTAGGTGTCTCTTGGACATGGCGCTGGATTGACGTGTCTTTACACAGTCCTCACACAATTCTTTTTAAGTTATTGCAACATAATAATTAAATTTATGTTCCTGTCACGTTCGCCAAAACAAGAAATAAAAGAAAAATAAAATATAGGAATTTACAGCCGTGTGGTGATCGGTTGAGAATAACACCATCCCATTTCTTTGCGTGGGTGGCCACTCGGTGCAATTTGATTAGTTAAATGCAAACATGAACTTTTCGGATGATTTTTATACAATTCGAAACATTTAGATGACTATAGTACAGCGTAGTTTGAGTTTCTAACAATAAGATATGTGACAGATATGCGCGAACATACAAAAAAGGTCTTAAAAAATAATAGTCTACTTCTACTTCACAACCTTCAATAAAATATAACACAACGAACTTTTCAATCATCATTTTCACATTTTCCTTTATTATGTCTAGTCTATATCTATTACAATAGTGCAAAACGGCGATATCACCACGGCATCTCACGTCGTGTCGCTCCAATAAACGTGTGGCAGGAACTAATTAAACCAAGCCACGGACAGGTGTGGGCGACGTCTACCATCGATATTACTGGCTTAAACCGGTTTACACGGACCGTCTACGAGTACGTGGTGCTACAGCTACGGTGCCGTTCGTAGCTATTTCCGTGCTACGAGTACTACGAAATTAATTTATACTTCCATACTAATATTATCAAGAGGAGAAGTTTTATTTTTTTTATTATAAGATGGGTTAATTCTTGACCTCAATCTTGACCATAAAGGTCAAAGATGAGGTCAACGATGGAGCGAGTTGACCTAGAATATGCCTATAAAGGCACTGGTACTCCCACGCACCGACGGAACACAGCAAGCTGTTTGGCGTCGGACTTCGGTAGGAGGGTGGTCGCGAACCAGACGGGTCTTTACAGAGCTTACCACACCGCATGAGACCAATAGGACGACACTTCAGATTCAGAAAAAAAATGTAGTGTCGTTGCCTGGGATGGATTACTAGGAGGCAGGTAGGGTTTCTGATTTCTCGACCTTTTTTGTTTCTCGAGTTTCGAGAATTCTCGAGGTCAAATTCTCGAGTTTTCTCGGGTCTCGAGCTTTTTTATTAAAACCTTTGAAATCTGCTGAAATACAGGGTGTTTGGTACATCATTTGCCAAACTGAATGAGCCGTAAGAGGGGTCTTTCGCTACCTCCTCAGCCCCCATAAAGATTCTTGGCCTCACGGAACTTTTTATGCCATTTTAAAAATTTTGGTTTGAAAAATTATAAAAGTCCGCATTTAACATTCACTGAAAAAAAAAAACCGGCCAAGTGCGAGTCGGACTCGCGCACCGAGGGTTCCGTACAAACCTGCTTAAAGGTATTATAGACCTTATATAAAGGTATTTGATATGAATTTCAATTTAATACCTCTACGTGTTCATGAGGAAAGGGGTAGTAAGTTTAAAATTATTAAAAATATTTTTATGATATAATGTAACTAAAAATTTACGGTTTTCGCAATTTTTCCTTTATCTGTGCTATAAGATGTTGCTTCGTACCAAATTTCAAGATTCTGAGTTCACGGGAAGTACCCTGTAGGTTTTGATTCCCTTGCGAGTGTCGAAAATTTGCGGAAATTCGCGACATAAATGGCTGTATCTTTTGATTGCGTTGGCTTAGAAGTTTGATTTTTTCACAGCTCTAAGGGACAGTAAATTTGAGTATTTGATATAAATTTCAGCTTCATACCTTCACGCGTTCCTGAGAAAAAGGGTCTTGACAGACGGACGGACGGACGGACAGACGGACAACAAAGTGATCCTATAAGGGTTCCGTTTTTTCCTTTTGAGGTACGGAACCCTAAAAAGTGTTTGGGGTTGCTTTAATTTTTTTAAATCTGTAATTTCTATCGGTATGCGGTTCTACCAAAATCAAAATTACTCGCCAGCAACATCAAGTTTTTTTCTTATAGCCCCGCAAAGTTTTTTGAAGTTAAAAAATTAAACTAATACCTCAAATTTAGACTTGAATAAAAAAAAACTAAAAGTGATCACGTTCTTCCAATTTTTCCGAAACATCTTTGGACTGTCGGCTTTCTAATAGTATGCAATAAGCTATGAAAAGTTTTTAGTAACATCACTAATTCGCTAATATCCTGTACTTAGTCGCATTTTATTAATATTCAACAGATGGGTTTTTGTGATAATAACACCTACAAGGCAGGTAAAACTGTTGTCTTCCTTTTGCACAGTAGAATTGAATCTTCTATCTATCTATCTATCATAAGGTAAACAGTATCTAGACGACCTTTACCTATGTATCTTTATGTATCGAGAAGACATTAGGCTGAAGAAGAGACATTCATTCATTTGTTCGCTCACTGCCACACTTCGCTTGGCACGGCTCTACCAGTAAACTGAGATCCCAGGGCCGCCAGACCTTACTTATTTTCTCATTAACCAAAAGTGTGGGAAAGAGTAGTGCTAATATGTACTATTAACATAATAATATGAATACCAGCTAGCCTGGGCCGACGGCCAATTTTCAGCTACCAGGTTCTGAAGGTACTTCCAAAAATAACTAACTTTCAGGACTAGTCTGGGTGCTATAAAAAGTATTATTGTTATAGTTCCCTAAACATCAAATAAAAAATCACGGCTCAGATTGGAGGTACAATCGCATAATTTACTTGCGAGCTGTATTGTCTGGTAGAAATTACAGCCGACTGATAGTATCCAGATAATTTAATTATATATTTAATTAATTATATTCTATAAGACATCAGCATCCAGACTTCAAGACAATTAAGTGAGTAATTTTTGGAAGTACATACCTTCAGAACCTGGTAGCTAAAAATTGGCCGTCGGCCCAAGCTAGCAGGTTTTCATATGTTAATAGTACATATTAGCACTACTCTTTCCCACACATTTGGTTAATGAGAAAATAAGGTCTCGCGGCCCTGGGATCTCAGTTTACTGGTAGAGCCGTGCCGAACGAAGTGAGTCAGTGAGCAAACAAATGAATGAATGTCTCTTCTTCAGCCTAATGTCTTCTCGATACATAAAGATACATAGGTAAAGGTCGTCTAGATACAATTTACCTTATGATAGATAGATAGATAGATAGATAGAAGATTCAATTCTACTGTGCAAAAGGAAGGCAGTGAGTGAACAAATGAATGAACGAGCACGGAGCGCGGGTACTGATAAGTGGCGAAAAAAAATCGCGCGGCGCGTCTGGCTTGAGTTCGAAACTCGAGAATTCTCGAGTTCCGGTAATTTTTTTCTCGTCTCGAATGAATCCAAATTTCTCGAGTTTTCTCGAGTTCGAGAAAGCTCGAGCATAAACCCTAGAGGCAGGTCTCATTTGTGTTTCCTTAGTCGCCTCCTACGATAGCCACGGAAAGAGGTGGGGTGATGTTATTCTCAAACGATCTAATCTCTCTGGTATAATCTCTCTGGTATATAATCTCTTGAGCTACTGACACCAATAGAAAGCTCTCTTATCAGCGTGTGACATAGGCTATATAATTTTCCCGGGTGGAAAGCTAGTTCATTGTATGCTTAACATCAGTCTTTAAGTCAAGTGAATACATTGAAGCACTCGTAGCCCAGTGGCTCTCGCTGATCACAACCGATCAGTGAGGTTAAGCAACGTACACAGAGGCAGGAACCTGATGGGTGACCAAAGTGGCAATTTATCACGAGCGTTTCCGTGCTTCGGAGGGCACGTTAAGCTGTCGGTCCCGGCTGTTGTTGATTGACTACAGTCGTAAAAACCAAGTCAGAGACCATTGTGCGGTTTGTAAACTCTGACACCAGGGTTAGCCAAGTTCGCCACACACTTGACTATACATACACGATAAAAAGAAAAAGTGAGAACATTTACTACAGATTGTATTAAAAGTACACTTAGGGCAACTTTCGTTAAAGCTTTTAATATATTTAACAGCCTAAACACATTTAACTCGACTATCAAAGCAACAAAATGTGACAAAAACTGAAATTAGTCTTACTTAATACGTTTATCCTTCGTTCTGTTTAGGACAGGTTGTGTTAAAGACAGCCTGAGAACTCAGCTGTCATTTGGTAATTACCTTGCCTGCTGATCTAAAGGTTGTGGGTTTAATTCCCGACCAAGGCAAATTTTGAAACTTCTTTAGTGGCGTTGAGCATTTTTGTGGGATGAGCATAGACATAGAAAAGTAAAAACTGTGAAACTCGCGTCAGGTCACGTGTGCTGATCGAAAAACCTTGGAAAAACCGTAAGACGGTATGACAGAACTGATGTCAATGAAAAGTCACGTCACGTCATAGTGCGCAAATACCGATAGACTATTTTACTGAATTGAAAGTAGACAGTTTGGTCGAGTGGAAAAGTTGCCAGATTGTAAGCAACAGGTCGAGGGTTCGAATCCTGAGAGAATAACGGACTCTTTTTGTGTATTTTGTTTTATTTCCATATTAATGCACAACGTTAATGTTCAAGTTTTCACTTCTGCAGGCACTCCCGGAGTGCAACCCGTTGTTTTTATCTGTGGATTTTTTTAAAAAGTTATATAATCAATGATTTTCAAGTATTGTGCGGAGTGTAACTCTTAAATGGTTGAACCCATTTTGATCAACGAATAAACATCTCGATTACCTACGTCAGCTTTCAAATAAAAAAATGTAACAAAATTAGTCTATCCGATTAGAAGCTACGACACAGAAACACGATACATGTAAAATTTATAAAACCCCTCTTTTTGTCGAGGATTACTAATGAAAGAGAATGCATTCTCACATCGAGTCTAATTCCAGAGCTGAATGGTTCTACATCTATACATATAGGTATGTACTAGATGTTTCCACTGAGATGTAAACTAGGCAGTGAATAGTGTGCGCCATATGCTTAAATGTGTACCTACAGTGGGCCGCACATCAAAGTTCCCATACGCACTCTGTGCTGTTGCGATAAGAACGGTTTTTCAATGAATTGGGGTTACCTGATTTGATTGCCCCTGTACTCACACTTCTGAAAGTCGGAGTTCAGTTGAGGTTACCAGTAATTCATAATTTTTATGGTTGCACTCACATTAATCGTATTTTACGTATTAAAAACGGGATTAGGCCGACAGTTTTGACCCTATACGAGGACCTTCACAAGGTAGTGAAGAAGTTTATGCGCCGGCCCGCCGTCTACTCTTTACTAGCTAGTACTTGTTCCTGGCGATATTTCTATTTTGTGTAAAATTACTATGGTAAATCGAAAGACAATTATTAACAAATCTTAGCGTCTCTGTCTTATAAAACTCGTTATCTCGTTCTTTTTTGTAAGGACAGCTGTAACTCTGTGCTGTTATGATAAGAATGGTTTTGCAATGACAATTGTGTAACCTGATGCGCTGGCCTCTGTATTATACTTTTTAAGAGATGGCCGAGAGCCGGTCAAGGGCCGGTCAACCCCCATACGAAACTTGACAAAAGCACTCCTATAAAGAAAAATTTGCTGGCGCGGCGTTTCAACCACACTATCTTTCACCCATTAGTCATAATATATTTCAGTGAAAATTCCCACGTTGTACACGAGCGTAGATATACATGTAGCTTACACACAGCTGCTACCAGCGGCTTGCAGCTGTTGTAAGTTGCTAGTGTTTTTTTGGCACCATTTTAGCTTTCAAGCTAAATGTTTCTTACTTGCGTTCAAATAACTTTAAAATCAGTCTTTAGAAGTGGTCTGAAGTCTTTAATTACGGAAAGATAGCTCTTTATAAAAATTGTTCATTTAGTTTAAGAAAATATTCAAAATAAATAACTATACGTCTGATAAAAAATTAAAATAGAAATTCTTTTTTTCTTTATCTAGATTTATCTAGAAAAACGTTTCTCATTTAGGTCTTTTTATTTTATTCGTCCCAGCAATTATCCGGTATCATTAGGGGTCCGTATTTCTGCTACGTGACCCGTTTGCTAATTATTAATTATGGCTTAAACAGAGCCGTTTGCAGGCTTGAGAAATTGTGGCCATAGAAAAATGGCATACAATCGAAGAAAATGCGCTAGTTGTTAGAAATTTACAATCATTCTCGCCTTTAAGATATTATTAGAAAAAAAACGTGAAGCCGTGATCGTTTTAAAGTTTGTTTTAAAGTATTCAGTTGTTTTATTTTATTTATGTATCACGAGAAGTCCATAATAGTATGTATGTTTATTTTATTTTTTGTATATTTGTGTTGTATTTGTATTTAAATGTTATTTTATTTTATTTTAGGTATAAGTATTATTGTCATGTAGTTTATTTAATATTGCTGCCGCTACTTTCTTTCTCTTGTTGATTTCTCTTCTCCGGTTGCCTTGAAAAAAATTCTGTTTAGCAATAAGGCCGCCTATTGTACATTTTTCCGTGTTTTTATGTTTCTGTGATGTCCTGTTTTTTTGTGCAATAAAGAAATTGTTGTTTTTCATGAATTACCGTACTAAAATGGAGAAATCGTAAAATATAGGGTGAATATAAATTAGTTAGCAAAAAATTGTAGTGGTGATTTTCTCGATGACACAAAACAACTTTTCCCAAGGAACTTATTTAGCTTTTAAAAAAAAAGTCGACTTTTCATACAAACGAGAGAGGTGACATAATTTTTTTCATATTTTTTTCCTATATTCCTTGGGGAAAGTGGTTCAGCTTTGTAGGCTGATTTGCATCCTTAATTTTAGTTAACTTATTTAAAAATCACCCAATTTAAAGAGAGATATAGATTTTCTATACTGCCTTCTGTATTTCTGTATTATAGCATTTTACTAAAAAAAACATTTTTAGTCATTAGAACTTCAATTGTTACGAGCTGTGATGGATATTATGTAACATCATTTAACCAATTTCAAATCCCGTTTAGTGCCAATTTATGTGCCAATAAGTTAATGTTTATTATCCTACTATTTTTTCTCCAGGGACTTAGTTCCCGTGGGAATTTGAGAAAATTATGTAGCTTATTTGTTAATCCAGGCTGTCAGCTAGCTCCACACCAAGTTTTAGCAAAATTGGTAAAGCCGTTTGAGCGTGAAAGAGTAACCAACATCTATACATCCATACATACAAACTTTCGTGTTTATAATATTAGTAAGGATAAGGATTGAACGCGTAACTTTTTTGTGGTAGGGCTTTGCTGTGGATCTGCCTAAATCCAGTTCTGTTTCCCCCACCAATTCAGCTCACGAGTACAATCTGCGCGGTCCCATAAAGAGGGTTCTTTATCTATAAATTATACATTTTACAGTATTCAATATTATTCATTCTAGCTTGGAAGAGGGTTAAACAATCACTTTATGTTTGTGACATTTTGAGGTCCCTTATGTTTTGCCGAGGTCTGACCCTGACGGAAACCCTATTTTACAGACTTAAAATAGGAGGAGGTTCTATGTTCGACTGTATGTTTTTTTTTTTAATGTATGGTCACCGATTTCTCCGCCAATTATGAACCGATTTTCAAAATCCTTTTTTGTTCGAAAGAGTATACTTCAGAGGTGGTCCCATATAAATTTTATCGAAAATGATTCAGCGCTTTTAAAAAAATCAACAAAAACAAAAAATACTACAAACCAGGAAGGAGTGACATTTTCGTTTGTGGTTTTCTGCTAATAGGCATTGTAGTCTGCAAAAAATACTAGTTATCTACTTTGTGCGAACTGTTGTTGGGAATGAAGTCGGTGACTCATATGTTTTTAACGTGGAAAATTATTTAAATTGTCATGTTTTGACATCAACAATTGGAATTTCTTTATATGAACTTTTCTTCTCTCAAATTGATTATTTGGTCAGATAAGGAGACATCGATTTAATTTACCACTAGAGGACGCCCGGGACTTCGTAAGGGATACTTTGTGCAAAATCTGGATATAAGGGTTTAGGCTGGGCGATGATGAATCAGTCACGACCCTGCATTTTTAACCCCCTAAAAAAAGAGGTGTGTTATATAGGTTTGACATGTGTATCTGTATGTCTGTGTGTCTGTCTGTGTCGTCATAGCTCCTAAAGGAATAGACCGATGTTTTTTTTTTGAAAGCTGACATAATCGAGATTAAGCCGGTTTTAACCATCAAACTTTTACTAGGTTACCTACGTGTGAGTCAGTTGGTGAATTTTTTTTTCGCTGATTTACTCCGGAACACTTTCTTGGAATTTCAAGGTGTAGGCTGTGCGTTGATCCATCATACAGTCAGTCAGGACAAAGCCAAAGCTTTATTCGTATTATTTCGTTTTGACCTACATTCTTTGGGCAAATGGATTTGTTTAGAGATCTCTCTTGAAAGTGTTGAAGTTAAAGCAACTGAATAATGTTACACAACCCATGTTTGTATAATAATATTACAAATTATAAAAAAGGCCATGTTTTTATAATTAAAACGATGTGGCAAGACACGGACAAATTGTATTACTATTGCCCCATGTGTTCCTAGTGATGCTAGAAGCTGGGAACGTAGAAAGCAATGGTAATACAATTTTTCCGTGCCATTTGAATTATTAAGAGGCCAATACTAATTTCAAGACGCGTCAAGAAAGTTTTGACTGTAACCTTTCTTGACAGTCTGAATTCAGTCCAAAGTGGTAATGAAGTTTTGGATGAAACCATTACTTATACAAAAGTTAGGATGTATACAGGGTGTAAGGAACAGGTTATCAAAAACTTAAACCCTGCACTCAGAGCACCATTCTGAATGATTTACCAGTAGAATTTTCTTCAGGAAAATGTTCATTTCTTTTTAATTTTTTTAATATTTTCTGCTTTAAAGTTTAATTATTTATTTTAATACACTTCAATTTCCAATAAAAACCAATGATAACAGCAAACAACACGAATTTAGCTGTAAGTACATTTTCCTCCCTTTGTAATTAATTTAATATGTTTTTCATTACTCATACTCTGAAAGTAGGTCTGAAGTTGCCTACGGAGCGGCTTGAAAATAATACTTTTCAAGCCTAGGGAGAATCGCTTTCAACTGACAGATGTCAAATTAAGTATTAAAAAAACATGTTCCAACTTCCTATACAGCTACTCTATTTAGGCGCGATGTAAAATTAAAATAACAAAAGTTAAGTATTCATTAAAGAATACTTTTTTAATGACTTTATAATAATTTACTTTTAGACATTTCTTTAAAATAACATAGATTTTGGCAAAATATTAACAATTTTTTTCAATGATGAAAATGAAAAATAATGGCTGAATATCTGGCCAGCCACAGAAAAAACACATAATAGGCGGGAAAGTGACATTCCGACTTTCATTTGTTTTTTCGAGTGGTAGAGTTTTGCAACTTTCACATAGCAGCAATGAGTTCAACTTATTCATGTTTTTATTTTTACTTTCTTTGTATTCGTAATGAAAAGCACAGTATTTACCTCGGGTGAAAGACTTATTTAGTCCCTCACTACGCTCGGTCGCCAAACCCCGTCTCGGGACTTAAATAAGTTGTTTTCACCCCTAAAGTAACAATGTACTATTTGAATGTAGTTTTTTGGAAATAAATAGTTTAAATTATTTTTTAACCAGCAATGTAAATCGCATTCTACACAAGGGGGGGACCATTGCGTAACGCCAAAGTAGGTAAATAACGAAAACTCCTTAACTTAATATTTCCGGGAAAAAGTAATTACTTGTAGTCGATTATGTAGTTAATTTTAGATTCCACCATTTAAGTATTTGCTAAGCTGTCCTTTACACCCTTTATACCCAAAACAAAGACATTCACAAATAACCATCTTATAACAAAAAAGTACATCGGAAAAGTAATTTGAAAAATAACGAGTTTTTTCGAGTCTCAATTTATAAAAGGTCGAAAATAAACAAAAGTGAGCATACTTAAGAGGTAAACAAGTATAAAAGATTGCCTCCCACGGTATGAATTCTGAGTCCTTTCGACAGACGTTTATGAATTGCTCTTCACGATGTTATCCGAGTATACAAAGTTACGTACCGGAAGATTCCTTGTTATTTTTAATTTAAACAAAATCGTTACAGGTAAGGAACAGCGTAGCTAATACTTATTAATTAGACTGCACCTTTGCGAATAGGTGTAGAGTCAGTAGAGTCAAAAGAACGAATGTGTATGTATGTATTGAAATCCGTTAATGTATGTTTATATGTATTTAATGTAAACTTGACTTATTTTAAGTGGCATCCTGAATGTCCTATAAAATAAAGATTTTTTCTATTTCTATTTCTTAAATGGTGGAATCTGCCCGTAACTTAGATAAGCTACAAGTAATTAATTATTCAATTCAATATGTTTATTTCAAATATACATCCATAGGTTAGTAACAATGATAAAACTGAGAAACTGGTGACTGTAACCAAAATTATTAAATTAAACCTTGCGCCGGGTAGAGAGCCCGTCGCGTGTAAGTTTGTCCACTGCCTGAGCAGCGGAGAGTCCCACTTGTTGCCCAATGTATCCAGGATGCCATTCGAGGAAACGTTTCAGATTTTTTCGTTATTGAACTACACACACCAACACGGTCTAGGGATATTGCAAGATTTTTCATACAAAAGAGGTCTGTTTGAGAAGCTATAATAGCATACTCGAGATACATGGAGGGCTATAATTTTCAGACCGTGTGGTGATCGGTTGAGAATAACACCACCCTACCTCTTTCCGTGGGTGTCGTAAGAGACGACTAAGGAAACACAAATGAAACCTGCCTCCTATTAGTCCATCTCAGGCAACGACACTTCATTTTTTTCTGAATCTGAGGTGTCGTCCTATGGTCTCATGCGGTGTGGTAGGCTCTGTAAAGGGCCGTCTGGTCGCGACCACCCTCCTACCGAAGTCCGACGCCAAACAGCTAGCTGTGTTCCGTCGGTGCGTGGGAGTACCAGTGCCTTTATAGGCATTTTCTGGGTTAACTCGCTACATCGTCGACCTCATCTTTGACCTTTACGGTCAAGATTGAGGTCAAGAGTTAATTTCAAGTAAAACAATTTTTTTAAATAAATTTGAAAATTCAAGTTCAGCAGTTGCTCGTCGAAAAATTATAGCCCTCCATGTGTCTCGAGTATGCTTTTATAGCTTCTCAAACAGGCCTCTTTTGTATGAAAAATCGTGCAATATCCCTAGACCGTGTTGATGTGTATAATTTAGCTCTTCATAAGATAGCGCAATACATGGAGGGCTATACAAATTTTCTTAATCGCATTACACATTTTCTTATAACTCTAGAGCACAGCAGTTCATTCCCATGGCTGCTTGTCTAATAGATAATCAGAAATTTCGTAATAGCCCTTTTTGCAAAGTTTTTGTTTAATTACTGTCTTAAATTAGTCCAAAGGTAAATTTTGAATACAAATGGGAATCTTAATGTGGAAACGTATACATTGACCCATAAAAGAGTTCGTGACCAGAGGATGTCACGACACCACTGACGCTCTGCCTACCCCGTTAGGTACTCTAGGCGTGAGCGTATGTATGTATGAATGTCATGACACTCCTCCTCTGGTTACCCAAGTGGCATTTTGTCACGAGCATTTCCTTGCTTCGGAGGGCATGATATTACACCGTCGGTTCCGGCTGCTGTCAATTCAAACTCAGTAACCATCGGTTTAGTGGCAGTGTGACAACCATTGCACCAAACTGGATTTTAAACAACCTTAAATGTGTGGCAAACTTGTCTAGGCCTGTAGTCAGAGTTTTCAAACCGCCAAATGGCCTCTGACTTAGTTTAACGACTACAAGAAAATCGACTACAGCCGGGACCGACGGCTTAACGTGCTCTCCGAAGCTCGGAAACGCTCCTGATAAGTGGCCACCATATAGTTGTAAAAAAGACGCGCAATCAAATATATTCCCGCTGGATGTTTACATACATAAGTATGTTTATATTTACTTATGAAAACGAGGATGCGGTTGGGCGAAAGCACGGGCATACGATAACAGTTTTAATTGTTATTTACTTGTGTACTCAAACGAAATGAAGTAACTTACTGTAACTTAATTATAACACAAAAAAAAGAAAAAAAACACTGGACTTCCCCGTTGGACTGGGAGTGAAAGAAAAAACCGTATGGTGATCGGTTGAGAATAACACCACTCTTTCCGTGGGTGTCGTAAGAGGCGACTAAGGAAACACAGATGAGACCTGCTTCCTAGTAATCCATCCCAGGCAACGAAACTTAATTTTTTTCTTAATCTGAGGTGTCGTCCTATGGTCTCATGCGGTGTGGTAGGCTCTGTAAAGGGCCGTCTGGTTCGCGTCCACCCTCCTACCGAGGTCCGTCGCTAAACAGCTTACTGTGTTCCGTCGGTGCGTGGTAGTACCAGTGCCTTTATAGGCATTTTCAGTGCCTTTATACCCATCTTATGATTAAAAAAAAACATAGAATGTGCTAGCTGCCAACTCTTCCCAGGTATACTGTGGTAGCTAATAAGTGGGATTCGAGTATTTTGCCGAATCGTGCATGAGCGAAAGGCTGACAACCTACCGCTACAATAATGTTCCGTCTAATAACCCTCAAAAAGTATGTCAAGCGTGGCGTCGTATAAACCACAAGATAATCTGCCTACCCTGGCAGGGATTATAGGTGTGAGTGGATGGATTGATAAATTAGTAATGCAAAATTGATTGGGAGATAATGTGAAACATAATGTTGCCAGAATACTTTTATTTATTTTGGAAAACACCTTAGTACTTACTTCAAGTAGGATTTGCGACATAAATATTTTACTCTTGTTTTAGGGTAGCCATTTAAAACCTACAGATAAGTATTTTATTTTATAGACTTTTTTTTAATAGCCCATATACGTCCCCACCGAGGGTCACGGGCCTCCCTTCGAAACACGAAGGGGATTTAGGCCATAGTCCACCACGCTGGCCCAATGCGGGTTGCTGGACCGCTCGTCTTTCGAAAATGATTTTTTCTTGGACGAACGGGTTTAATCACGATGTTTTCCTTCACCATTGAGCAAGTGATAATTAGAATTTAGTTGTACAGGCCCGCACCAGAATTTGAATCCGCGACCTTCGGATTACAAGTCTGGCTCATTACCAACTGGGCTATCACCGCTTTTTAATAGACATTAATAATATTTATATTGGGTGACTTAAATATGAATCAGCCCACAAAACTGGACATCTTTCTCCTTTTATAAGGTTTTTTAAATTTTTTATTATAAGATAGGTTAACTTTTGACCTCAATCTTGACCAAGGTCATAGATGAGGTCGACGATGGAGCAAATTAACCCAGAAAATGTTTATTAAGGCACTGGTACTCCTACGCACCGACGGAACACAGCAAGCTGTTTGGGGTCAGACCTCGGTAGGAGGTTGGTCACGAACCAGACGGCCCTTCACAGAGCCTACCACATCGCATGAGACCATAGGATGCCACCTTAGATTCAGAGCATATTGAGGTGTCGTTGCCTGAGATGGATTAATAGGAGGCAGGTCTCATTTGTGTTTCCTTAGTCGCCTCTTACGACACCCACGGAAAGAAATGGAGTGGTGTTATTCTCAACCGATCACCACACGGCACAAAAGGTCGAACAAAAAAAAACAACGGGTGCCGGCAGAAGTGAAAACTTGAACATTAACGTTGTCCATTAATATTGAAATAAAACAAAATACACAAAAAGAGTCCGTTATTCTCTCAGGATTCGAACTCTCGACCTTTTCCTTACAATCTGGCAACTTTTCCACTCGACCAAACTGTCTACTTTTAATCCAGTAAAATAGTCTATCGGTATTGCGCACTATGTGCGAATAATCGTTGACATCTGTCACAGAGATAATTTTACCATAGGGCTGCCATCCTTCCGGGTTTTCACCCATACTTACTTCAAAGTACACAAGCAACGCTGCTAAAGAATTTTTCACTTCAAAAAAGGTGGCAACCCTATCCTACGCATTTTCGATCACGGTCTGACGCGAGTTCATCGCGAGTTTAACATTTTTTCCCCGTACTAAAAGTTCTCAACGCCGCTAAGGAAGTTTTCACTTCAAAAATTACCTCTCTAAAGTGCGATCAGCTGATTTGCCTTTGTATGGGAAGTCGTTTTTTTTTACTTTGGAAAAGTAGTTCAGTTTCATAGTTCAGAATCACTCAAGTCCTGCTAACTAGTTTGAAGTCACCTAACATGGTCCAGGCAATAAAACCGATCCTCTTTAGGTCCGGGTCTGGAAGGAAACTTTATTACCTTTTCCGGATACGGTCCAATTCAATAAACACACGTGTCTTTCGACTAGTGATTTTGACTCACTCGGTCACGGAAACGCTAAACTTATTTTAATGTAATCTTGTCCTTGTTTATATCACCAAAATTAATACCTGAATGTAGGTATTCAAATAAATAATTTAATTTGAAATCAGGACTTACTAAAAAAACAATAAAAAGAAAATTTTGATGAGGAATATTTCATTAGAAAATCATTCAGGATGTCTGAGTTCAGGGTTTCAATTTTTGCTAAGCCGCCCCTTACAACTTGTATAATATAAAAAACAGTTTGTTTTCTGAAACTCCGATCAATTATACTTGCCTTATAGGCTTTTTCTGGGTTAACTCGCTCCATCGTCGACCTCATCTATGACCTTGGTCAAGATTGAGGTCAAGAGTTAACCCATCTTATAATAAAATAATAAAAAATAAAAAACATACACATACATACATACGCTCACCCATGGGGTAGGCCACGGGCGTAGCCAGAATTCTGTTTCGGGGGGATTTCGAGAAAATAAAACAACAACAATGTAAATGAAATGACATTAATATTCATGTGAACTAAAACGCATGAATCTTCTCTTTTTTTTCCTAAAATAAATCCACTACTTCATCCGCATCAATTTCAGTCCCAAAATGTATATTCATGAAACCGTTCAGTCTGTTTCCACTCGTTTTGTTGCGCAAATAGTTTTTAAGTCTCCTTAGGCTTGAAAAGATCCTTTCACCAAAATTTTTGGCGACTGTACCCGTTTTCACTGCTACTTTCCACACTACAAGTTCTGCTTTAACCATAGCTGTACTTCTTTCGGGAAGCACTGATGAGTACATACATACAAATCGTTTCGTTAATTTCAAAACTATGGTCGCTAAATTAGGTAACATAACAGATGTGCCGATGCTACGAGTACTATACGGTGTTTCGTAAGGGTAGGGAGATGATCATGATTTTGAAAATTTCGGGGGGGGGGGGGGGTTTGAACCCCCAAACCCCCCCTCCCCCTCCCCTGGCTACGTCCATGGGGTAGGCAGAGTCATTTTAAAACCACTTGATGCCATACATTCATACAATTGATAAATTATGATACTTGCTTAGTCCGTGGCGCTTCATTTTGTTACTTGCAACAAGTCTTTTACTAAAAAATGCCCTAATTCCACTTCTCTACCTTCCAGACCTTACCTTCTATTATTGTGTAACACATCTGAGACCACAAACATAACATGAACTTCTGTTTCTTCTTACAATGTTTAAAACGTATGAATCAACCAACTTCAATCCCAACAATGCCTATTAGCAGATAACCACAAGACAAAACGTCATCTAAATATTACGTGTAAGATTTTTAATTTTTTTTAGAAGCGCTTTCGATAAAATTTGTATTGCACCGATTGCACGTCGCTCAGCGAGTTATGGAACGCTCCATGCTCGGGATCTCGCTAAGGGATAGAATCCGAAACGAGGTTTTCCGCCAAAAAACCGGAGTGATGGATATTATCCAAAAGTGTAGCAAGCTGAAGTGGCAATGGGCTGGCCCTGTCTATCGCAGAACCGACGAGCGTTGAGAAGACAGGTTCTCGAATGGAGACCATGTCTTGGCAAACGTAGTGTAGGACGCCCCCCAGCTAGATGGTCAGATGACCTAAAGAAGATAGCGGGTAGTGGCTGGATGAAAATAGCGGAGGATCGTGCAAAATGGCGCACCTTGGGGAGGCCTATGTTCAACAGTGGACTGCAATAGGCTGATTTGATGATGATGATGACCTGAGAAGCATACTCTTTCGATTATATAAATAATAAATCATAGAGTTGAATTGAGAACCTCCTGCATTTTTTGAAGTCGGTTATAAATAATGTTCGAATTCGAATGCGAGACGGCCAGTTTGACATAATGCAGACAATGAGAGTGGGAATCTCACACAAAGAGAAGTAAATAATAAGCACATTGAAAATATAATATGACATCAAGTTATTCTAGAACTACTGATGCTTTGTCTACCCCAATGGTATGTGTGTATGTGTATTATTGTACCGAGGCTCCAACTGTATTCAAATAATGAAGCCTGTTTCATAAAAAGCATGTTTTGTTTTGTTTTGTTTTTGTTTATTTGGAATAGAAAACAGCTGTGTACAGAAGTTGATATAAGATAGTCTTACAATTAAAGGCTAAATTATACACAACCAACAACACTATTCACAGGTTAAGTAAAAAAAAAGGAAGTAGATGCTAACAGAAACAGATGTGGATGTTTACAAAATAAATAAACAAGTATACTCAGTGCTACTAAGTAATTAACTAACTAAGAAGGAAAACAGGAAAACATAGCTCAGTAACTAAAGAACTACTTACTTAAAGTTAAACATTTAAACATTTTGTTGTTCCAACATTATCAAGTCCCTGCGGATTGAACTCTTAAATTTGTTGATAGATAAAACGAAAATATCAACGTGTGTGAAATTGTCGTTGTAGCTAGAAGTAATACGTCTAAACGGAGAACGTACACCAGCATTAGTTTTACAGTTGGCAGTAACAAAAAGTTTATGGGGATTAACAGTACGCTGAGAATGTGAAGGAACACGGAAAGCCAAATGTTTGATCAGAGCAGGACAGTCCAATTTATTATTACACAATTTATACAAGAACATGACGTCCATTAATGTCCTCCTAGAATGAAGCGATAATAAAGAGAATCTGGATTTAAGAGCTGTGTATGTAATCTTCTTTTTAAAACATCTGTAGCTTAAAGAGCGGAAAAATTTCCTTTGGACGATCTCAATTTTTTCAGTGTACTTGTTATACAGAGGATTCCATATTTGAGAGGCATACTCAAGGTGAGGACGTACTAAAGAATTATATAGATGAATATAAGTCGAATGACTTTTAAAATCACGACACGTTCGCATGACAAAACCATAGGTACGAAAAGCTTTATTGACAATTTCATGGATATGGCTATCCAGATGCAACTGGTGATCCAAAAGTACACCCAGGTCTCGTATACACGAAACGGAATTCAATAATGTGCCACAAAGCTTGTAGGGAAAATGTATAATATTCGTTTTTTTTGTGAAAGTAATTTTATTGCACTTAGGGAGGCTTAAATGTAATTTATTATTCAAACAGTAGCTAGATAATCTATCTAAATCGCTCTGGAAGTGAAGACAGTCATCAATTGTTCTAATACCAAGGTATACTTTCAGACGTAAATAATATGACCCATTCAAATAGTATACTTCTATGTTGCTGAATGTGCTACGACTACCGCTGTATCACATTACATCACACTAATATTATAAAAGTAAAAGTTTGTGAGTGTGTGTTTGTGCGGTTGTTACTTCTTCACGCTCAAACATCTGCACCAATTTTGATAAAGTTGGATGTGGAGGTAGCTGTTACCCTGGATTACCACATAGGCTATATAATTTTACCGAATTCTCACGGGACCGAACTCCCGGGCGGAAAGCTAGTTATAATAACTTTTTTATTTAAAGTGGATTACTTAATCTTCTTGGTATCCATGATACGTATCCATGCAATACAATACATGTTTATACCTACTTATTATTGGTATAACTAATCAACATTTTATTGATTTTCTCGTTCATTCCATCTATTTATGCCAAGGATAATTAAAAGTAACCACATTACATTGATGATTATTGAATTCCGAAAAATATGAAGCCTGTAGGTCTTTATCCCTCCATGGTGGCGGTCGAAAGTTTAAAGTGATACAAAAATGTTTTCCACCGAATTCACTTCAATTATTTTGTTGCTATGCGGGTTCTACAATTCATATACGAAACTGGCACATTATATTCCATATCCAGTTTACGCTATTTATTCCATTATTCTTTATTTAAACGTTATAATAGCGACATTCAAGCTCTTCTCGCAAAATGAAGTAACTTTAAGTAATCTCATTGATGTGATACCTGCTTCTATTCATCATCTATTGTGTATCGTTATAAGTGGGGTGTGGAGAAACGAGTTCACAGATTGTGTATATGGGATGTCAGAAATCGACACAAATGTTGGTTTTCAAATCAGTCGGCAACGATTTCGTATATCTGCAACTATTATGTCATTCTTATTCTGTTTCATGGTCATATTAACCACTTCATTCTTTACATCCATTACTGAAGATGTTAATTACTTTTTTGTCCTGAGCTTCACATACTGGTGTACTGATATCGCAAAGGTTTTTGGGATATTGTTTTTCGAAACAACATGGCTAAGAATGAAACACATCAGGATTCATTTGGAAAATAATATGATGCCAGAACGTTCTGACCAACGTCAGCGAATCGCTTTTATCAAAGAATATCTTAAAAGTCATCATTTCATTTTCAAAAAGCTTAGTTTTGTACAAAATCCGATGAAAATTATGGTAAATATGCATTAACGTATTTATATAAACTCCTTAGATCTTTTGTAATCTTTCTTAAATTCTTATGCTTGTCGTGTCACGTACGTGGGGCTCTACAATGTACTTCTTCTTATCTTGTAGGTATAGTCAAGTATGTGGCAAACTTGGCTAACCCTGATGTCAGACTTTTCAAACCGCACAATGGCCTCTGACTTTGTTTTAACGACTGTAGTCAATCGTCAACAGCCGGGACCGCAACGTGCCCTCCGAAGCACGGAAACGCTCGTGATAAATTGCCACTTTTGTCACTCATCAGGTTCTCTGCCTCTGTGTACGTTGCTTAACCTCACTGATCGGTTGAGATCAGCGAGAGCCACTGTGGCCACGAGCACTTCAATGTACTATCTACGATCGACGGATGGACGAAAATTGTCACTACCTGTCACTGTCACCTGTCACTATATATAGCACACGACAAAGATGTTATGACATTCGACGCGTCGAAATTTTGATCGAAGATAGTATAGAGAAGAGTCCCTGGTCCACCGAAAAAAGGCAGGAACATAAAGTAAAAACTTGGTAAAAACCGTGTAAGGTTTTCTTTGCCTCATGAGTCCTATTGTAATGCGTCTTGGAACTCGTCCCTTTTTAAAGTACTTTTTAAAAAGTACGAGTAACTATTTAAAAGGGACCGGCGTTCTAGGGTGTTGGCAGAATTAACAGCATTGTGATACTGCGGCAACATTAAGCAACGCCAAAACTCGTTCACCAGCACAGTACTGTAACTTCTTATTATAATGTTTTAACCCCCGACAAAAAATATTTTTGTTGTAAGTTTGACATGTATATATGTGTGTCTGTGTATCTGTTGGTCGTTTGTGGCATCGTAGCTCCTAAACGAATGGGCCAATTTCGAAGCGAAACAAAACTTTTGAACGTGAGTCTGTCTCCTAATAACTGGAAAACAGCTTACCCAAAATATTGTACAATTTCTTTTAAAAAAATTACTTGAACATTTCCTATGAGTAGACAAATTTTTCAGTCTAAACATATTCCATGAGGAAATTGTTTTAATGTGTTGAAAATTGTTTTTAAATCCCAAAAAAAGCTGTGACTAATAGGTAATGTCGAAGGTTGCGAGATTAAATCCTGGTGCGGGCCTGTTACTAAATTACGTACTTTTCGTGATTCATCATATCATCATCATACTCAGCCCACATCAACCCACTGCTGGGTATAGGCCTCTTCTCTGTAGCGCCAATCGCCACGGTCCTGTGCTAACCTCATCCATAGAGGTCCCGTCAATTTGACAACATCGTCTGACCATCGGGCTGGTGGTCTGCCCACTGGCCTTGTCGCTCCCCTTTCGTGTTTATGTTTGGATTTTTCATTAATTTGTTACCGCGATGAAACCCGCATGTCCAAGAAATTTAGAAACGCGCGCAGTCCACTAACCCGCATTGGGTCAGACAGCATGGTGAATTGGTGAACTATGGCCTAAATCCCCTTCGTGTTTCAAATGGAGGTCCATATCCCTCGGTGGGGACGGATTTACTATACCATCCTCGATTTTTGTATCTTAGTACGAAAACTGGTGCAGAGTGTGGGCAATGACTCCATAGATTCACCAGTCCCAGCGTTGGACAGTCATAAGGTCGAGTAGGGATCTGTGTATCGTTTTGTGACATCGTTGCTCCTAAACGAATGGACCGATTTCGATGTAGTTTTTTTTGAAAGCTGACATAACTAAAATGAATCTTAGTTATACTTGATCATAATCGGTTCAGCCGTTTAAAAGTTATAAGCAATCTAATGGCGGGGGTGATACAAAATTTTCAATTTTAGAGATTCTTTGTTGTGTTGTTTGTTGCGGGTACATGTCGATCTGTCTCTCTGTGTCTCTCTCACTGCAGACAAGTCAGGGGTTTCTTAAAACGAATTTAATATCACCGATTTCTTTTCAGATATTAATACACATTGCAGAATGTTTTTGGAATACATCGAAATTTGTAAGAGCGATGGTTTTTGCAGAGGTAATATTTTCCAACATTATTTTTCTACTGGTCGTGATTCCGTGCAAAAAAAAAAGTAATATCATACAATTGCTCTATTTTCTTAATGTCTCTTGTTAAATAGTGTCTGCCTCGTTCTTGTCTTTTGAAAATCATACTTATTTGAAATACTTAATTACACAATAAGAAAATAGAAGCATCTGTCTGTCTGAACGCGAGAAACTCAAAAATTACTGAACGGATTTTCATACAGTTTTCACCAATGGACGAAGTGATTCAAAAGGAAGGTTAACATGTATAATACATTCCCAAAATTCCCTCGGAAACGAAGTCCCGGGCGAAAGCTAGTAATAAATCGTGTGTGTGTGTATATGTGTGAACGCATGCGTGCTTTTGCTTGTTCGCGCGTCCTTGTGTTTGTGTGTGTGTTGCTAAATTAAAATAATTTTCCGCCAAAAGATTTTTAATAGCCCCATGACTCTAAAAACATTTTTTTTTTCAGGTGGGAACAGGAGTGGACATGGCTTTATTTATATCAATAACTGTCGCCTGCATACCAATTTTTCTATCAGAAGCCATTACTCGGGAAGTAGAGACTATCCATTTAATGGTCATGAGAGAATTCGTCAATTGTAGAGGTCCCTTTATTTTTTTTTCCATTATTAATTAAGGTTGTCATATCCTACTAATCTTCTTCTTATTATTTGCATTAAATAGGCTCCGGAACTGCTGGTCCGATTTGAAAAATTCTTTCACCATTAGAATACTACTTTATCCCTCAGTAACACAGGCTACATAATTTGGAACAAAGTCCCAGACGGAATGCTAGTAATATTATAAATGCCAAAGTTTGTAAGTATGTATGGATGTTTGTTACTCCTTCACGCTCAAATCAGGTAGTTGTCTTAATTTTGCTGGAATCTTATTATATATCGTAACAGTCATGACATAACAATTCCTTGAATAATACGTGGTCCTATGAGGTGGCAATACTAAGTGTGTAGGGTCTCTAGCTCGAAGTCTCGGGTTTTGAGTTTGTTTCTTGAAGTAATGGGAATATCTACGAGCAAAGGAACAAGTTTCAAGGATGTAGAGACCTGTTACTGTAAGCAACTTTTTTTGTCGAAACAGCAGCGGTCTACAAGTATCTAGTGGTCGGGCACCATAAATAGCTCTTACGCACTTTCTTTGTATTAGTAGAGCTGCATTGACATCCGTTGAATTGCCCCACAGCACGATACCATAGCGTAAGACTGATGATACAAATCCATGATATGCCATTAGTGCTGTTTTTTCACCCGCAACGATTCTCAGTCGTCTCAGTGCATAAACGAATCTACCTAATTTGTTATATACATATTGGACGAGATTTCTTGTCACAGAATATTTATTGTTATGCCGGTTATATTTATGTGCAGTGGCCACGGCTTGCAACTACCTACATACAGAACAAGCCGTGGCGTGTTAATGTAGCTACCCTACAACAGACTCACATTTTTCAGACGACGAGTGTCGTGACATCCTCTACAAGATACTAAACTTCTGGCCGATTCAAGCACAGCAGAGCCGGTGGACCTTCTGGCGCTTCGCCCCGATCGACCTGACGCTGCTACTCGGTTTCTCACAAGCTTTGCTTACGTACTCTATTAATTTATTTCAATTTCAAAAAGTAGCGACAGAGCAACCAAATAATTAATTTTTTTTAAATAAACTAGTAGCTCTGTGAGCTGTAAACCTCGCGAGTCGAAATTTTTTTTGAATGGCTGAAATATTATTTTTATAATACGTTTTTAAACAGCATGGCTCTGTCATATTGGCGAAGGTCTATGATTAATCTAGAACCGGCCTGAAACGAAAAGTTTATAAAATATACTGTATAAAATGGGAACTTGCTAAATCCTCGACTGCATCTTTTTCTTTATGCTTTATTGTATTCAAATTCAAATTCTTTTATTTTGAAAATAAGGTTACATAATTAATTACAACCATGCAAAATTAATGTAACCATAGAACAAAAATTTCTTAAGATAAGGAAAACATTTACAGTTACACAAAAAATATATTTACAATTTATATTTACAATTTTCACAAAAAATATATAAATTAAAAACAATATTTTAAAAAATGTGTATAAATAAATTATCAAGTTAATCGTAGATCTTTCTGAATAATTCGTTTAAAGTATAAAATGGCCTTTTTAACAAGCTAATATTATTATCACAATTCTTTATGTCTAAATTATTATATATTTCCAATCATGTATATACAACGCTATTAAAATAATTAACATAATTTGATTTCGGTATAACTAAACGATTGTTATTTCTTAAGTTATAATGTTGTACATCTTGTAGAATTTGGTATCTGCTTGTGTCTTTATGAATTGTGGCAATTAAATAAATGTAGTAATACGCTAATTAAATAAATGTAGAGTGATATCACTGTTAAAATACTATGTTTTATAAATAAGGGTCGGCAATGTTTTAAATAACAGGCTCCATCTATTATCCTCACCGCTTTTTTTGAGAATTAGAATACTATTGATTTCCACGCTATTCCCCACTTTTCTAGACCATATCTTAAGAGCGCACCCCTTGTTAATGAAAAAAATTAAAAGTGTTAGTAGTGTTTTTAATATTTTCACTGTTTGCCTTATTATAGGGTTAGTTAATTACATTAGAGATACTCTTTGTACTGTGCTTCTATTTTCTTAGTATCTCTCGGCAAACAGTGTCTGTCTTGTTATTATCCGAGATACGATTACTTATTCAAGATACGAAATATGCTGAACCACAATAAGAAAATAAAAGCACTGTAATGTAATGTGACGTGCGAGCGCCGGCCTCAAGGCTCTAACAGGGCCCCGAATCTGTAACTTCAGTTGTGTGTCGATGGGATGATCGCCATTTTATCCATTCAGGTAGCGAAATTAAGAACTATCAATTTTATACATGTAATGACGGTTGCTTTGACTGGTGGCGCCACCGCCAACTGAATTTTAAGTTGCTAGGTAGTTTGCAACTTAATGTTCGGTTGGCGGTGGCGCTACTGGTCGAGGTAGTTGTCAGCAAGTATATAAAAATTAAATAGTTCTCAATTTCGCCACCTGAACAGATAAAATGGCTTCCATTCTTTCGACACACAACTGAAGTTACAGAATCGGGGCCCAGAATACCAACGTTGCAGCTGAGCAGCTGGCGACATTAGCTGGTTGCTGAGTCAGGACCTTTATGCCAGCACAATACATTTCAAATAAAAATAATCGTGCACTTAAACATAAGTAAAATATGTACTACCGTAAGAATTAATTGTTAATTTGATGTGTGGTATTTCAGTAAATAAATGGGTTTTACTTCTGACTATTTCTATGGGTAATACCTAACGCTGTTTGTTACTCGCCTGTAACTAAAACCTGAAAACATCAAAAAGTATTAAACAACAAACACACTTGCAATAGGGGTTAAATTATGAAATTGCCAATTTTATTTTCAAGCCCTATTTTGTTTATTATTTCTTTCAACGAATAGCTCAGTCTAAATTATTTTTATTTGAAAACTTGGCCATGTTAAGTAGATTTTGAAGAAAATTATAATTTTTACTTAAAATATAACTTAAAAATAACTTGTTTCATCTTATCTCCGTTTTATTGCTTACATTAGCTCTTGCTCTTCTTGCCGTTTTCATTGAACTAAATAAGTTACTTAGCTTTTCAACAAAAATCTAAAAACCAGTTTTCCTAAAAAAATATGGAGAGCGGCAATTTACATACACTCGTAGTTAGAAACGCACTCAAAACATGCTGTTGTTTTCAAAACAAGGGTGTAAAATTTGATTGAAAGCTATTTCAAGTCACGAAAACCGAAAAACTCATCGCATAGCCTACAGTAAGTAAATTTTAATAGCAATATTTTTTAACATCTCTGCAAGAAACAAACTCTTTTCTTTTTAGAACGGAAACTGGGAAAACAAAAGAAAGCTGGATTCTTTTCTTCTTTTTTCAGCCTCCCTCAAAATACCTGGCCACAAAATTTGGCACACCTAACAACTGGCGCGGGATGAATATTTGCAAAGTTTTACTATGAAAAGAAATGTTATGTAACCTTTATTCATGAGAGGAGTTTCTACTGTGTTTCGATTGCCGTAATATGTAATGATGTTATAAGAAAATTAAGCAATGTTTTTTCTCCAGCGAACGCTGTCTCTTTTTGAGTTCATACTATTTAGAAAAAATCGATCGACGACGCAAGTGATCAGACAGCAGCACGTCCGGTTACCCATTTGTACTACGAAAGTCGACACTATTACGAGCGAGATAAGGGCGACGTCAAAGTCAACATGTATAGCCTGATGTGCTGCCGTGTGTACATCACTACACATTAAAACACTATTTACTTGTTTTTGACAGATTAACAAGTAAAACATGTTTTAATGTAACACTACCTATTATCCAGGATTTGGCAGAACACATTTCAATGGCAGTGGAATGACCCTTGCTCTGGCGCATATTTTGTTCAAAAGTTACAACTGGTGACGTAAATAGCATCGTACCTTTTACCTTTGGGGGGTACCTTTGAGTGGGGGAACTTCGGGAGTCTTACATGACTTATAGTTTTATATACACATCAACGCGGACTAAGGATATTGCACGATTTTTCATACAAAAAAGGTCTGTTTGAGAAGCTATAAAAGAGGTCTAGAGATACATGGAGGGCTATAATTTTCAGACGAGTAAGTGCTAAACCTGAATTTTCAATTCTAATCAATAAATTTTGTTTTACTTGGAATTTGTGAAACGTGGCGAAAATGATAAAAAAAATTGCGTTAATTCGACTATTTTCATACAAAAAGCAGGCTAAAAGTGCATTTTCGTTTCCGTCACGTTTTCACTAATTTCAAGTAAAACAAAATTTAATAACTAGAATTAAAAATTCAGGTTTAGCACTTGCTCGTCTGAAAATTATAGCTCTCCATATATCTCGAGTATGCTTTTACAGCTTCTCAACAGACTCTTTTGTATGAAATATCGTGCAATATCCCTTGACCGCGTTGATGTGTGTATTATGTATTTGTAGGTGTTTTGGTCGGTCTTGATAAAGCGTGTGCCTTTATCCTGTTGTCTGTTATGACTATAACGATACTTTTCCTTTATTAAATGCCATATTTTTGCTCAGACTGTGTAATGCGGGTTGGGCATCCACGGAATAGAAGCAAATGGGTCGGCGCGGGGTTGAATAATAATTGCATATCCATAAGGTGATTAATTCTATCCCTTGAGAAGATTTAGAGAATGTTTTAATTTTAAAGGTACGACAAAATATTAATCAGAGTGTTAGCTTATCAAAACTGAAACCCTGAAATCAATAATTTTCCAGTGCAGTTTTCTACAAAAAAACTTTCTCGCTCCATCGTCAACCTCATCTAAGACCTTGACAAAAGACCAAAGTCTTGGAAATCTAGGACCATTTCTTATTTCTAAGTGTAATAGTTGTCGTCAAGTTATATTGTACGGACACAATATCGGAATTCGATATCGGTGTCGTAAATCGGATTGCATTGTGGCCACAGCAAATTGTTCCAATAATGTCTCGAGACCAACTTCAGTGACAGCTTATATTGAGAAGCTTCAGAACTGTTTTTCAAAAACCCAACTACTTTTAACGAGTTTATGATAACATTTTTAACCGACTTCAAAGAAAAGAGAAAGTTCTTGCTATGGTCAAATTTCTTATATTGGATGACTTTGAATTATTTGTGATTCAGCCCACAAAACTGAACAAATTTCCCCAAGGAACGTAGGTTGAAAATACAATAAAATTGTTTGCCTCTTCATACAACTTGTGTCATCAGCAGATTAGCCTTGAAATTTTTTTAGAATTTCATTGAGTTTTCTGAGGATTTCATAAATTCTTTCACGAATACACAGTAATTCAAATATTATAATACAAGATTCTAGTTAAATATTGCCTACGCTTTAACTTTTCGCTTGAAGCGTTAATGGCTGAAGTGGCGAAGCATGAAAAATTTGCGGATTTTTGCCGCGTCAGTCCAATATTAATTATGGTTGAAGGAGCATCTTCATTAAAACGCCATTCAGAAAAAACTTCAAAGCCTTTTCTAACCACAAAAAGATCTTTAGAATCAATAACTCAACAAAGTCGTTTATTTTTTAACCCCGAAAGATAAAGAGGGGTGTTATAAGTTTGACAAGTGTATCGGTGTATCTATGTTTCTGTGTGTCTCTGAGGCAGGTACATAGGAACGCAGACAGATACACAGATATTCAGATACACTCGTCTAACATATAACACCCTTCTTTTTGGTTGGGGGCTAGAAACATTTGGTTTAAATAGATAGAATGGCCGAGAATATCCTTACAACATTACTTAACGGACTGTCAGAATAAACAACATTGCAGATTTCTGCTATAGTCTGCCGAATCATGCTAAGACAGAGCCTTGTCAGTGCGCACATCGTTCCACGCCGCTTTTTCTTTTTTATTATAAGTTCTTTTATTTATTTATTTTTTATTTATTTGGGTTATCAAACGGTTGTACAATGGTATTATTCTTGACTAAGAACTAAATATCTTAAATAATTGTACAGCCAGCACCGACAACCACAGATTACTAAATAAATGTACAATAGCTTAGCAGTTTTCTACGCCTTACCTATTTAACGCTTACAAAGAGAATTTACAATGGATAATTTTGTATAATTTTAGATTAAATTAAGAAACATAATTTATTCGGTATTTAAATTTAATGAAAAATTATATTCTATTAAAGGTGACTTTAAATTAGTTAAGGAAACTTTAGGGGGTGATTCTCCCCATATATTTTTTTTTACCAGCCCATATACGTCCCCACCGAGGGGCACGGGCCTCCCTTCGAAACACGAAGGGGATTTAGGCCATAGTCCACCACGCTGGCCAAATGCGGGTTGGTGGACCGCTCGTCTTTCAAAAAATATTTTTTCTTAGACGGGCCGGTTTCATCACGATGTTTTCCTTCACCGTTTAGCAAGTGATAAATCCGAAAAGACGAATTAAGTGGTACAGGCCCGCACCAGGATTTGAACTCGCGACCTTCGGATTACAAGTCTGGCTCATTACCAGGTCTATCATCGCTATTCTCCCCATTTAACTTATTTTTTACAAAAAAATACTTGGGCTTTTAGCTGACCGCACAAGTTGTTTGAAGAGGCGAATTATTATTTTTTTCATATTTGAAAGAAAAATTGTTTATTAAAGCAAAACCCTCATTGAAAAAAAAAAGCTTAACTAAGCTTAATTATATATATAAAAGTAAAGGGTTGGTGATCAGGAGCAGCAAATGAACTCTCAACTTCTTGACAAACAATAGTTTAATGCAATTCTAAAAATAAAGGTAGAATACATCGAACGTATTTTATAGTTCTAAAAATTAGTTAAGGCGGCGTGCGCAGGCCTTGACTTCGGGTGGCGGTCTGTCGAGCGGCCGGGCAAATCGCAGGCGCACAGAGCCGTGGCACCCCTCTCCCCCGTCTTCTCTCCGCACTGGTCCGGCGTGGACAGTTGGCCTTAATAGGCCTCCACACAGCAATCTTGTGATCCCGTCATGGGACTTCGACTACAGCGCTGATCTTCCGTGGATACCCGCAGATATACAGGGTGTAAAAGGTTAGCAAAAACTGAAACCCTGGACTCAGACAATCATTCTGAATGATTACTTGTAGCTGATGATAGTTATGGGTAGATTCCACCATTTAAGTATTTTGCTAAGCTGTCCTTTATACCCTGTATTTCATATTTTCATAATTTTTTCTATGTTTCAGAGAAAGGTTTTCAATTTCGTGAGCTGACTCACATCCTAAGTTTACGTTATTTTATTAAATAGTTTGACTCTTAAGTTATTGTTCTTAATGTCAATCTTTAAAGTATAAAACAAGCAAATTCTCGAATCCAATCCTAACATAAGCTATCTCATTAGCTCATTACGTACTAAAGTCACATAGTAAGTTAAGTGCTTCAGAAGTACTTTAAACTACCTCTCAGCTTAGATACAATATAAGGTAGGATTACAATACACCTAGATTGGTTTAGTTAGTTGGTTCTACGTCTAGAGGTCGCAGACGTCCTTAACTATAGCAGCCAAGAGGACTTAAAAGATAAAGCTTCAGCCAATTTTGCCAGTTAACTTCAGTTTTTCATTAAATAGAGACCACATTCGTCTGCAATGCAAGGAGCTGATTTTGCACACAATTTATGAATAAGTTGAATTGAAAAAAATGAATAACCATTAAAATAAAATAAACGATAATCAGTTTCTCCGACTCTACGTAATTTCAAAGGCTGCGTAGAAAATGTAGGGGGTAATTTTCACCCTAAAACTGAAGAATATGAAATTCTCAGAAAAAAACGGCATTCCATAAAAATATGCATCAACTAATCGCACAAGTTGTACGGAGAAGCGATTTTTTCTTAAATATTTAGACCTGTTTTCCATGGACGATGGACGGACGGTGGACCAAAACAGTCTCATAATAGTGGCCAAGGGGATGAGCAAGATCAGTGGGCAGACCACCAGCCCATTGTTGGTTAGACGATATAGTCCAATTGACGAGATCTCTATGGATGAGGTTGGCACAGGACCGTGACGATTCGCGCTACAGAGAAGAGGCCTATACCCAGCAGACGCACTGCGGGGTATCACCCTTATCTTGTCGAGATCCCTCGGATACGTACTGAGCGCTTTTCTTCATCTTTTGTATTGCGCACTGCCAAGGAGTGGAATTCTCTGCCGGCGTCGTATTTCCGAGCTCATACAACCCGAATATCCTTATAGTACGAGTGAATAGGCCTCTTCTGGGTGAGCCAGCGACCGCATCTTTGCCCTGAGCTAGATTGTGGTCAAGAGCGAACCCATTCTTAATAAAAAAATAAAAAAATAAAAGAGTTGATATGGGTCGAGTAAGATGATGACGATGTTCCTTGGGTTATTCAGTTTCGAGAGCTGATTTATATCCTTAACTTTCACTAATTTTAAGCCACCTAATATAAAACGATAACTCCATTTAAAAATTAAAACAAAGCACCATTAAGGTACACACTAAAATCTTCAATATAATAAATGAATAATCATTATATAGATTATTTCATATTGTTTGTAAAATTGATGATTACCGAGAGACGTAAAAAACGTACTTTTCTTTATTTAAAGAGACCCATGATACAAGTATGTCCTAATAATATTGTTTATTTTCATTGGTAATCCTATGAAAACTCGTCTTTGATTATATTGGCATATTTGTTAAGTGTATTTAGATGAAAACGCCTTTTGATTGGGGTCCTCAAGGGGTGTTGCTTCAAAAAGCTTATTACTCGTTATTGTAAACTAGATCGTTGATTGAAAGGAGTACCTCCTAAGTCACAACGATAGTAAATAAAAACAGGTCTAAAAACAAAAAAAATATTAGACGGAAAATGGTTCCAAAAGGGTCGAAAAAGGGCGCCCTTAATGAACCTAAGGCCAAATTAGTGACGCACATAAAAAGAGTCTTATTAAAAGTATGCTCAGGTAAAATATAATTGGGTACACAAAATCAAGCAAACAAAATATTTTTGCAACATATACAGGGCTTTAGTTATCTCCCTTTCAACCTCTCGGGTGGTTAATCAGTCCATAAAACTGAACAACAATCCCCCAATAAAAGGTCAAAATACGAAAAAAAATTTTCGAGTTCCCATACAAACTTCATCAGCATATAGCGCATTTTGTATGGGTGATCAAACTTTTTTTTTCGAATTTTGATCTATGTTCCTTGGGGAAATTGTTCGGTTTCATGGACTGATTAACCACCCGAGAGGTTGAAAGAGATTTACCTAAAGCCCGTATATCTGCCTATTTATGATAAGCAATAAAGTGTAATTAAATTATGTTTAATAATATTAAGCGTAGTTAGTGAACTATGCAGGTAGTTGGGAAACAGAATTAAGCCAGTAATTATTTGCGAAGTGAAAATCTGGCAAAAAAAATTCGCTCAAAACCTACGAATCACAACTCTTCTGATAATGTGAAATTCGCACAATTTTTTTATAAACATACATTCATATGCTCACGCCATAATCCCTATCGGGGTAGGCATAGCATCTAGCTATAACCACTTGATGCCACGTTTGACAGAAATTATGAGGGTGAGGGTCATTACATTAAATATGGCCGTCTGGTTCGCGACCACCATCCTACCGAAGTCCGACGCCAAACAGCTTGCTGTGTTCCGTCGGTGCGTAGGAGTACCAGTGCCTTAATAGGCATTTTCTGGGTTAACTCGCTCCATCGTCGACCTCATTCTATTACCTTGGTCAAGATTGAGGTCAAGAGTTAACCCATCTTATAATAAAAAAAAAATGATGTGTAATAGAGGTTGGTAGCCTTTTGCTCATAATTGAGCAAAACCCTAGCATCCCAAGTTCTGACTTTCACAGTATGCCTGGGAAGAGTTAGCAGCTGGTACATTCTAAGTTTTTTTTTCACTCCCAGTCCAGCGTGGAAAAAAGATAGTAATGCTCCCTAAACACAACAATTGAACTCTAGCAAACTTGGGCTGCGTCGCTAAAGTCAAACACATAACTCTCAGACAAAAACCCGAAAGTAATGACCCCTATCAGTGAAACGAGAACCGTCAGAATGAATGATACGAGCTCCAAGTGTACCTATAAGTGAGAAAAATGTGAGAATAAAATGTAGAAGAACGAGAAATGCACTGCAAATTGAGCAAGCCCACATTTTTACATTATTATTTTAGTGTGTGGTGCAAAGTTTAAATAGTTTTATAGTTTACCTACACATTGCGTTGTTACTGCTATATGGTTCTTCATGACAAATTTCTTCTTCTTCTATCGTGTCGATAGCAAATCAAATTTTTTTGGCCCAAAACTTTGCCACTTTTACCGCACTGTCGGTTGCTGCCATTGCCTCCTGGGTGCAGGTGGTAGGGCACGAAAGACATGAGATCAGGTGTTCCATTGCTTGAACGGGTTCACCACACTCACACCGGAGGTCCAAGCCATCAGTAAACCCCCACATAAAGCGATTATCTTTGCTTCGGCCAACTTGGGTTTGGAGCCTGTTCAAGGACTTCCAAATCGGCCACGCAAGATCATATCCAGGCGGAAGATTCTCCGAAACCGGGACAACCGGTATGGGCAGTGACCCGTTTTTACTCCATAGATCGAGAACAGTATGGGTTGTAAAACAAACAAGTTGTTTTTGTGCCTTTTAGAGTGATGCTTTAGAGAAACCTGCCAGTCAAATTTTATACCACAAAATGTTTAGGAGGTGTCAGAGTGCAAACATTTATCCCTCTCCCTCATATGCTCACTTTACACGCTCATCACCGGACGAGGCTCTGGATATCAAAGAAATGACGGCATTCGTAGTTTAACCATCTAAGCAAAATCCTCGAAATGACGTAAAGCAGCACCGTTGATGTGAGATTCAGTTATGGGAATTTACTCTGTAACTCTACGATCGACGAATGGTCGACAATTGTCATACCTGTCACCGTCATCTTTATAGCACAAGACAGGGACGTACTGACATCCGACCTTTCGAGATTTCGGTCGTATAAGCTAACAGAGTAGGCATTCTGCGCTCATAAACTCATTTACGGAGTTTGGTAAGTATGGACGTAATCCCTCATTATTGATGAGGCATACAGCTTCCAGTAATATGATTATGACAGTATGTTATGATTATTTACTGGTATGACAGATACTACTTTTCCAAATTTTCACAATACAGTGTGAGTCGCCATAAAGTGCACATTTAGAAATGGGTGAAGCTAGACGCACAAAAACGGAAATGATGAAAAGAAAATTGTAAATTTTAAAATTAGAATGAGATTACGGAAAATTCGATATTTTTTTAACAGTACGCACGAGAGTTATGTTGGTGTCCGCGCGCATTAGCGAGGTACGTAATCTACTTTTCTTTCAACTAACAATCTACCTAGGCCGTTATAAAATTGAAATACAAACTTATTAAAGTTTTACAATCGAAACGTACAGAATGCGCGCCATTTGTTTTTTGTCACCAAGTAGGTTTTATTCAACCGATTTTTATTTCCAGCCAGTATCCTTTTGATCTAATGCATACATTTTATATTATACTTTATGGGAGACATTAAACCTCTGTGGTAAATTTAAGTATATCTAAATTTAAAAAAAACAGTGCATTAATGAAAAACAGTGCAATAACGAGATTTCATATAACATTTCTGCACTATTTTGGATCTAAGCAAAAAATACGTCCCTTGTGATCGGTTTTGTAGTGATTAATGATAATATTACTACGTAGTTGAAAGGAAAAGATTTTTTCCAATACCAAAAAATATTTATTATTTTTCCCGTCTATAATATATTCACCCATTTCCATATGTGCACTATGGAAACACTGTATACTTTTTATGCACACAAAGATACACAAAACAAGATATATAGAACATAGTGTACAGGTCTTATTTCTTGAAAGCAATTTCTTCCAGGTAACCTTAAGGTACGAATATCACAACTGAGATTTATGAGTAGGTTATATGGATATTTTCTCTATATTTGCTGGAGATCATTCCAGTAGCATATGTGGTATGAAGAATGCGCTCTTAATTGTAAAAATACCTACTTCTTCTTTTTCTTATCTTGTAGGTATAGTCAAGTGTGTGGCGAACTTACCACTTTCAAGTGTGAAAATACCTACTGAGTTGTTTACATCTGTCTACTCATTTATTAACTAGTATTTATTTTCTTTCTATTTGTGGAATCTTGTTATTAGCTCTTAGTTACTTACAAGTTATTGTGTTGTAAACATTGTTGTAAGTTCCCCGTATAAAATAAATAAAATAAGATCACGGCCCTTGTTTATACTAAAGGAGTGTCTTTTCAAAAGGGCTTACTTTCAATTTGAGTCTTTTTTAATCTGACAATTCCATTTGATTCTCCATACAATTATACGTAACTGACTTTTACTTTTCTTTACTTATCTTTACTTATCTTTTTCAATATGTCTTATTTCATTGTGAAACTTGACCATCAAAAGTGGCTTCCGAATCAAAACTGCGCGCATTCTGACTTTAAGTTTAACACTCCTCTTCTGACTTTAAGTTTAACACTTGTACCAACGCACCGTTGGCGGGCAGCCAAAATTGAATCCCTTTGCTACACTTTGGCGGGATAACAATTTCAAATAATATCATCGGATTTCAGAGAAATGTAATATTCTACCGGTGACCTCAACACTTTAATTTAAAGTACAAAAACTGATGAATGATTTATGGTTTTAGTGAATTCCCACGCAGCAACTATAACAGTTTTTCAAGTCTAGAGCGCTCGTACCTCCAATGAAAGTTTGGCAATCGATAAGTATATAAACTTGACGGCCAGTTTGGTCGAGTGGTAGGTGACGCTGCCTCTTGATCGGCTGGTCCTGGGTTCGATCCCCAGTCGGGGCAAACATATGGGTAAAAAGCAGATGTTTGTTCTCGGGTCATGGGTGTTTGTATTTGTCTTTATGTGTGTTCCAAGGGACCCACGACACAAGGAAAAACCTTAGTGTGGGCCTTTGAGTGTGTAGCGTTTTATATTTTATATATATTTTTTTTACATTTGTGTATCCACACTAATTACCCCCCTTAAACCCAGTTTTACTAATTGACTAAAGGCACAAACACACACATAATATACCCCAAGCACACATAAATACACGCATACTATACTATTACAAATACACACACATACTTCAACACACACCCACACCTTGTTACTTAATTAGGTATCTACTTTTTATTATAATTATAAGTTAATAGTAATGTAAACTCACTCTGAATATCCTAGAATATATTGTATACCTGGAAGAGCGAGGCATTCCCATCACAAGTGTCTATGACTACTTACTGGGAAGCCCCGATTATTACATGTAAGAATTTGTCTTTAAAGAAATTTTATTTTTATTTTTTATTTAATTTTGACGGCCGGTTTGGTCGAGTGGTAGTGACGCTGCCTCTTGATCGGCGGGTCCTGGGTCAAATCCCCAGTCGGGGCAAACATTTGTGTAAAAAGCAGATGTTTGTTCTCGGGTCATGGGTGTATGTGTCTGTCTTTGTGTGTTCCAAGGGACCCACGACACAAGGGGAAAACCTTAGTGTGGGCCTTTGAGTGTGTAGCGTTTATTTATTTATTTATTTATTTTATTTTTTATTTAATAAAGTTATAAGCACACCTTATACCACCCTAACAGGTAACAGTAATTATTCACGAGGTATTCCGTGTTTCGGAGAGCACGTTAAACCGTGGGAGACGACAGTTGTCGATTGACTACAGTCTATATTAAGATAAAGGCCATTTTTGGCAGTTTGAAAACTTTGTCATCGGCAGGATTGATTAGTCTAAAAAACCTGGTGCCAAAATGTTTCACCATTTGCCGCTAGACCACGAAAGTACAAATAATTTCTAAACTTTGCCACAAGTATGCTAACTGAACGATATCTTTTCTTTTTAAATATTGGATGACTCACGCAGCTCTACCTAGCCCCAAAATATAGGTGCTTCATAAGTGAAAACTACTCATGTTACTCTTTTTATTTGTAAATGCATCTAGACAATAATATTTATAGTTTTAAATAACTACGAGTATTTAAACAATGTAATACATAAACACCCGACCACTGAATAATTTTTCAAATTATTAATTGTGTTGGTCGGAAATCGAATACGTAATAGGCAAGTTGATTACCAACTAAGTTATGTGGAAGCTTGTAATTGGCTGTTAGGTGTATTTTCTATGTACCTAAAATTATTGTATGTAGCTGTAAGCTCCCCAAATAAAATAAAACAAAAAATAAAATAAAATAATTATCAGGCCATTTAAAAAAAATATATCTACACGAAAAGAGGAAGAAAATCATTTCCTTTCAGCCGAGTTAAGAATCTCTTTTCTTTTTTTTAAATCAGATACACTTTTTAAAACGTGCCGACCTGATCCAATATTTTTTCATTGCATTCGTGAGGCGGAAACGGTGGAAATTCATCGTACTGACAAGAAAAACGACGTTCAAACATGAAACTATTTTTGTTGCACGATTTTAAACTTGTTGAAAGCTCGTGAAGGCTAACGAGTAAATTTTTTAACGAACCTTTAAGCAAATATCAAATGTTGAATCATAGAATTTGGATAGGTAATTGTGAAGTAAAAATTCTGACTTCAAATTAGGTGACGAAAATATAAGGGGGTATGAAATTCTTTTAAAAAAAAACAACTTTTCATTCCCTGGCCAAGACGAAAGGAAGTGGTGATTTTTTTTCCTATTTTAACCTATGTTTTTTGGAGAAAGTTGTTCCGATTCTTGGGCTAATTTCACCCAATATTATGATTTAGTTCCTGGATTCAATTCCCAGTCAGAGCAAAATATTGTGAAAAAAGCTGATGTTTGTTCCTAGTCTGGGTAGTTGTGCCTGTTTTTAACCGATGTATGTTCACCGATTTCTCCGCCAATTATGGATGGTTTTTCAAATTTTGTTCGAAAGAGTATACTCCAGAGGTGCTCTCATATAAATTTTATCAAAAATGATTCAGCGCTTTTAAAAAAATCAACAGAAACAAAAAAAAACTACAAAACAGAACATCATCTAAATAAATGAGTGACATTTTCGTTTGTGGTTATCTGCTAATAGGCATTGTAGTATGCAAAAAATACTAGTTATCTACTTTGTGCGAACTGTTGTTGGGATTGAAGTAGGTGACTCATACGTTTTTAACGTGGAAAATTATTATGTATATGTATATCTTACAGCACAAAGGATTTCCTCAACAGGATTTTTGATAATGTCGTTTAATTATTTTCTATTAAAATATGGTTTTGGTGAAAGAGTTTTGAAACCGACAAATGGCCCGTGATTTGGTTTAACGACTGTAGTCAATCAATAACAGCCCGGACCAAGAGCATAACATGCCCTACGAAGCCCGAAAACGCTCATGATAAACCACGACTTCGGTTACCCATCATGTTCCCTGCCCCTGTTAAGTTGCCCTATGTTAATGAGAAATTAACCCTTTTTTTACATATACACACGGCAGCACATCAGGCTATACATGTTGACCTTGACGTCGCCCTTATCACGCTCGTAATAGCGCTGCCGGCTTTCCTAATAGTGCAAAGTATCATGACGTGCTGCTGTCTGTATCATATATATTTTTTTATTTAACTTAATGCACTAAAAGTACGAGGGCGGACTTAATCCCCAATGACGTTATCTACCAGTCTACCTTAGGGTGACTGGTGAGAGTGAGTGGCAGGTGCACACCTCATCCAAGGTGAAAGAATAATTATAAATATTTATGGATCTAAATATAAATAATATTAAATATAAACATAAATACATATACCCTAATAAAAATATTATAAATAAATGTATAATATACATAAAACATATATATCTTCTACACTAATATTATAAAGAGGAAAGATTTGTACCTATTTTTGTATGTTTGTAATGAATAGGCTCCCAAACTACTGGACCGATTTCAAAAATTCTTTCACCTTTAGAATGCTACATTATCCCTGAGTAACATAGGCTACATAATTTTCCCGAATTCCCACGGGAACGAAGTAATATATAAAATACAATATTTACAATACATACGAGTAAGAAAGAAGAAGTTAGTTTACGAACCATGTAGTATTTAATTACTGTATAGTACAGTTTAAACTAATAGATGAGTAAGACTATAATCTCTTTCGTCACGCAATCTCGTGGCAACTAGACACCGGGATTAGTCTACGAAGGCTCCATCGACCTCAACCTTGTGCAGTGACGTCAAGCAGAGTGTAAAATGCACCCGGATCGTTTACAGAATAAACTTTAATGTATTTTAAGGTGAATCGTTACATAAACACGCAGTGGGTCAAAAGACTTTAAAATTTTAATCCGAACTTAAGAATCACGTTGTCCGTTTGACGCTGGATTGGGAGTGAAATACAAACTTAGAATGTGCCAGCTGCCTACTCTTCCCAGACATTCTGTAAAAGTCTGTTAGTGGAATGCGACGGTTTTGCTGTATCTGGACGAAAGGCTGACAACCTCTCACCACAATACAATATTTTCCATCTGATTAACCTCACGATTTGTGTCGAACGTGACAACAAATGGTTCGCTAGAATCACCTCCTTTGAGATTGCAGACGTAAGCATATAAAAATAAAAATAAAGCAATACGCTGTCATAATATATTCAGTTAAATAAAAAGAAAGAGCTCGGCTTAAAAAAAAAGATACCTAGCGGTTCCATTTTAAGGCGACTACAGCACCCGATAAAGGCAGCACACACAGGAATAGTGCCATCTCCGTCTCTCAACAGGCCTGGGCCGGCATTGCGAACAGTGTCGATACACGAAGTTTACGGACTATGAAAGCGTGCGTGAGTAAAACATGTTCGAAAGTTAGAAAAATTAGATTTATGGAAATGCAACAACTTAAATCGAAAAATGCGTTAACAACTTATCGAGAGTGTTCAATCACGAACATTTTGATAGCAAATTCAAGTTCCTGTGTACATTTGACTATCGTTTTTACAGCTTAAAAGATACACAATATTGGGTATTTAGAGGTGACTATCGAACCAAAAGTGCTGAATCATGTTTTCAGCAACCTACTTATCTAGTTTATGTCCTGAATATTACCGTAGTATTTTTTTTAATCGATTTAATGCAGTGCGTCATGCTTATCTACGCAGCATACAATCGTAATTTAGGTGCTGTAGTCGCCTTAAAAACCATATCTTACATTATTCAAAGGTACGAATCAAAATACAACACTGAACAACTTTCCCTAAGAAATAAATTTCAACTTTTCATACGACTGGTGCAATCAATGCTCTAATGTGATCTATGAGAATGGTGTGACTGTTATCTTTATGAATGCTTTATGTAATCTTAGTATGGAAATTCGTATTTTTTTATTATAATTTCATCTGGGTTACTTGGGGATAGGGTTTCTGTCCTAAATATTTATAGTCACGACGGCCGGTTTGATCGAGTGGTAGTGACGCTGCCTCTTGATCGGCGGGTCCTGGGTTCGATCCCCAGTCGGGACAAACATTTGTGTAAAAAGCAGATGTTTGTTCTCGGGTCATGGGTGTTTGTGTTTGTCTTTATGTGTTTTCCAAGGGACCCACGACACAAGGGAAAACCTTAGTGTGAGCCTTAGAGTGTGTAGCGTTTATTTATTTATTTTTTATTTTTACGATCTGAATTATACGTCTTTTTGTTGAAATTCGCGATTTCAGTTTACGAAAACGCATAGGTACATCTCACTGCTATCTCTCCATATACTTATTAATACTTCAACATCTCCACATACGAGTACATTAACTTTCTTTATAGCATTTTCAAATTGATAGTGTATTTTCAAGATGGAGGAGGTTTGTTTTCCTTAAAAACTTCGAGAAAGGAATATCGTGTCTGTCACGTGAAAAGACGGAATGTTTGGCGAGCGAGCGCATTCTATACCCTTCGTAATAAATTTCCATTATGTGCAGACAGGTAGGTAAATGCGAAAGCACTGGATTATGCAACGTGCATCCGCGTTCTGTAATGGCAGTTTTAAATGTATAATTCAAAAGAAACAGTACACATTTTTATTATGATACAATGTACTTCTTATGTAAATTAATACATATGGAATAAAAAACAAAATCACGTTTTTTTTTCTATATGAGTAATTTTCAAATTACTTTCTATGTATCCTACAGTGGTGCCCTGCTGGGCACAGGCTCCCTAATTGATGTGAGGGGTAAAAGGCATACTTAGTTACCTCAATTTTTAGTAAAAACGGTGTTTTCCTTCTGTGATTATATGGTAACTTCATATAACAGCTTATTTATGAAAAAATAGAAATAAATGATTTTAATGCGTTAAAGGATAGCTTAGGTTCCAATTTTTTTTAAATAAAAATATGATTTAAACTGGCTCAGGCGCCAATCAAAAGCTTAATATGTCACTTTTGGAATGACGGGTAAAATTCAGATTTTTTGAATTTAAAATGGAAATCCGAATAAATCAAAGTCAAAATAGCTTTATTTTATATAGAACACTAGCATTCCGCCTGGGACTTCATTCCCGTGGGAATTCGGGAACATTATATACCCTATGTCCATCGGGAATAATATAGCTTTCTAATGGTGAAAGAATTTTTCAAATCGGTCCAGTAGTTTTGGAGCCTATTCAATGCAAACAAACAAGCAATTAAATCTTTCCTCTTTATAATATATAAGGTATAGATTTAGAATGTTACCTTAAATAAGTCAAAGTAATGAATTACGTAGTTCTTTTAACTATACTCCTATTCGTAAAGGTGCGGTCTTCCCCAGAAATAAATAGGAAAGAGAAGCAAAACTGGGAATTATTACGAAGGCTCAGAAGAAGACGCATCCAGCACCGTTACAAGTTATTCAATAAATATAAACTTCCAGGTAAGCGCGAAAAACGTTTCGTTTAGTCTTAAATCGGCGTCTCAAGAAATTAGTTCACTTTTCCTCTTTGAACAGAACTTGACATAGAATATTGGCCTCTAACATAGATGTAGAAATAAGGCCAAATAAGGCTAGTGCTGTACTACACTGAATGGTATCGTTGGTGCTGTGTTGTGTTGTAAAATAAATTTGCTCGATTCACTTAAAAAGTATCGATGGTCTAGCCTCTAGTGTCTACAGTACTGGAGAGGTTCTATACCTCTCACGTTAACCATTTACTTAGAATGCCTTTTGCTAATAATTCTGTAATAAAAATTGTTATTAGCTTTTGGGGCAGAAACACAAATGTGACGCATTATCTCCCGGATCTTCGGTTGCATGAGTTAGATTTCTCTATAAATAAATGTCATAAAAGCGATTATCTGCCTTTTCCTTGTCTCCATCGTTCCAGTCTACTCACCGCTACTCCTCTGCGGGTCGATTTGCGCCTGAAGTATCGAGAAGCCGGGCGCGATGATGGCGGGCAGCGTGCGCGAGCGCAGAAGGGGCGGGGGGACCCGCCGCTGCCCGCCCAGCGCCTCAGCCGCCGCCGCCGCTGCCGCCGCCGCACTGAGAACAACATCACTTGAGTTTTTATAGTGTACATACAACAGCACATCAAGTTACCCCACTTTGACCTTGAGTTCGCCCTAACTGCGCTCGTAATAGTGAACGTTTTCGTAGTGTAATTGTTTAACCTGATGTCCAGCGTAAAACGGATAAAATGACGTACTTATTTTCTTACAATTGCTAGCAATACTAAATAATGTATTCGCAAAAATCTAACAAATAGTGGGTACCCTAACTAACATTAAACCCCGAAAGGGATGGCAGAATGACTTCTTCGGATACCAGAGGAACGGTGAGAGTGAGAGTTTGCCCATGTGGAGCGGAATAGGCAAAACAAAACTAAACGATCCAACTAAAACTTTTACTTAACAGCTTTTTCCATCATTTTTCCAGTTTCCGAAAAGACTTCCAAATACATAACAAACATACATACATTATGTAACCAGTTCTATGTGCCTGAAGTTCACAGTATTGGGTAAATGCCTAACAATTCACTTTAAAGAATAAAATTCAAAATTGATTTCAGTGTAAAAGCACTTAATTAACCTCTACAAACCTCTTATTCCGTACAAAGTCAAAAACTAAGAAGGTATTTTTATATAGAATTTATTTTACTTTATCACAGGATACTATGAAAATATAATAATATCACTGTAGGTATCAGAGTATTCAAAAAAGAAATGAAATACGTACAAAGATACGCTCACTTCTATAATCCCTATCGGGGTAGGCAGACCATCAGTGGTTCTAAAACCACTTGATACCACATTTGATATAAATTCAGAGGGTCATTAGATGAATAATTTTCCACGTTAAAAAAACGTATAAGTCACCGATTTCAATCCCAACAACAATACCTGGTACCTGGTACCTGGACGACGGGATCATTGGAGGTAACCCCGAGATAGTCGCAAAGGACCTCAGTGTTCTAATACCTCGCCTAAAAGAGCTGGGGCTAGAGGTCAACCCTAGTAAGTGTGAATTTTTCCCCTGCTGTCCCGATGCGGCCTCTTCTTTCCCTCGTTTTGATGCTATCCTGCCGGGACTTAAGGAACTGTCTCCGCAAACTTTTGTACTTCTTGGCTCACCCGTTTTTCCCGATGGGATCCCTGAGGCTCTCCAATCAAGGAAACGTTCACTTCAGGTTGCGAAAGAACGTTTGAAAAATCTTTCAGCTCATGTCGCTCTGCTATTGTTGCGTATGTGTTTCGCCATGCCCAAACTTACGTACTTATTGAGAACCACCCCATGCTGGTTGTTTCCGGACGAAATCACCTTGTTCGACAGTTCGCTCAAACTTCTCTTGGAGGATATTTTGAATATTCGGCTGGATGAAGACCAGTGGCTCCAGGCAACTCTTCCGATACGATTCGGCGGGTTGGGGATTCGTTGTGTCAGGGATGTTAGCATTCCGGCTTTTTTGGCATCGGCACATGGGGTTGAAGACCTGGTCACTGATATTTTATCTTCACATGGTGGCAGGACTCCAATTCCTCATGCTGCGGATGCCCTGACGGCGTGGAGGGCTCTCAATCCGAGCGCATCCCCACCAACTGTTCCGGAAAGCCAACGTACATGGGATGAAGTAGGGGCAAAGAGAACTTTTAGCCACCTTTTGGACGGGGCAGTTGGCGTGAATAAGGCCAGACTCAGATCCGTCTCCCAGGCAGTGTCAGGGGCGTGGCTGCAGGCTTTGCCCTCTCCAAATATGGGAACCTTCCTCGACAACAACTCTCTGCGTGTGGCTGTGGCTCTCCGCCTGGGCTGCGATGTCTGTGAAAAACATTTATGCATCTGCGGTTCCACGGTGGAAGCCAACGGTCACCACGCTATGAGTTGTTGTCGATGTGCGGGGAGGTTTCCACGGCACCACGCCTTAAACGACATAATCCGCAGGGCACTTGTATCGGCCAACATCCCCTGCGTCCTGGAGCCCCCTGGTCTCTGTAGGTTGGACGGGAAGAGGCCTGACGGTATGACTATGGTGCCATGGGAGAAGGGAAGGTGCTTACTGTGGGACGCCACGTGCGTCAGCACCTTTGCCACCTCGCACCTTAGCCATACCGTCGGGAGGGCTGGGGCTGCTGCTGAGGTTGCAGCCGCAAAAAAGCGGCAAAAGTATTCGGCCCTGGTTCAAAATTACATGTTTGTCCCTTTTGCGGTGGAAACGACGGGTTGTTGGGGAAGTGAAGCAAAAAAATTTGTTTCGGAAATCGGCCGGCGACTAAATGAAAAGGGGTGTGACCACCGCTCCAGGTCATGTTTCCGATTTAGAATATGTTTTGTGACTTATTAATTTAATAATATGACATTTAATAAATTTCTACTACACACAACAATTCGCACAAAGTAGATAAATAGTTTTTTTGCAGACTACAATGCTTATTAGCAGATAACCACAATCGAACATGTCACTCATTTATTTAGATTATGTTCTGGTTTGTAGTATTTTTTGTTTTTGTTGATTTTTATAAAAGCGCTGAATTACTTTCGATAAAATTTATATGGGACCACCTCTGGAGTACTCTTTCTAACAAAAAAAAATTTGAAAATCTGTCCATAGTTGATGGAGAAATCGGTGAACATACATAAAAAACTACATACAGTCGAACATAGAACCTCCTCCTTTTTAGAAGTCGGTTAAAAATTATGTATGAGGTTGTCAGCCTTTCGCCCAAAATACAACAAAACCCTAGCTTTGACTTTTACAGTATGCCTGAAAGAGTCGGCAGCTGGTACATTCTAGGCTTTTTTTTTCACTTCCAGTCCAGCTTGGAAGAAAAGATAGAATGTATCAAAGAATCGAAGAACTTGGTACTTTTCAAAGATTTTTAATGAGTTTGGTATATAGATTTGACATTTTAGTAAATAAAATTATTTGTAACAATTTAATATTTTTAGATTACTTACTTACTGCAGTCTTTAAGGCTGACACATAAAAAAAGAAAATCATCTGTGACGTAACAAACAAATAAAACTCAATGTAAAATTAATTCAAAAGTTTTATTGTGCTATGGATATGCATCGTTCTCCTGCTGTTTTTTGTTACTTTAGGAACCATCAGAGCCGCAAATGATGGAGGCTACTGAGTTCCAGGGACTGCTTGTATCAGTGATGGTTGAGGTGAAGGGAAGCCTGATGGAGGAACAGCCGGCTGAGGGAACGCGATTGGGGCTACTGGAAACGCGGCGTTAGGTACTGGGACATGAGAAACTGGGGCATTAGGAACTGGAGCATTAGGAACTGGGACATTAGAAACCGCAGCAATAGGAACCGAGGCAGCAGAAAGCGGGGCAATAGGAACTGGGGCAATAGGAGCGATTTGAGAAAGCCCCGGTTCTGGTGGAACTAATGGCGGCTGTACATTTGGTTTCGGATCATTTCGGACCGGTGCAATAGTAGTTTTAGTCCCAACAGTTGTAGTCTCTGATACAGAGCCCGTAGTCGTCTCAGCACGTACAGATGCTGCACCTTCATTACCGATACCAAGAGGACTATTAGAAACACTGTCGGTAACATTATTATTTCTTCTGAAAATATCGCTGTTGTTATCTTTACATGATCCGATTTGACTGCACAGTGTTTTGCCTGAAAATATTGTCGCCGTTCATTGTCTTTTCCAACCACATCAATCAATATATTTTATAGTAGAGTTATTTTATATATTTACCACTGAACAGGTTTCCAAGTCCAGGTATAAGAATGTTACCATCAGCTACATCGATGTCAAGACTAGCTCTACCAACGTTTGAAATACCAATTGCATCTATATTTACAGCACCTTTTCCTGAGGAAAAAATTTTACTTCATGACAATTTCTCCGTAAGAGACACAGATGGCGCTAACCTAGAAGCATGACGTAATGTGCTTAGTAAGGGAATGAGAAATTTCGCTGCTTGACTTGAAGGCAGGAGATCCAATATTCAAGTCCCATTCGCGCCGAACATTTTTCTTTCCCTAAACATTAATGCCCATGCCTCTCAGTGAAGACGTATATGGGCTGGTAAAAAAAAAACATATTTTAGAATATTATTTTGGTATTCACATTTTCCAATTTGTTTCTATAATTGGATCTAATAAGAAAACTCTAAAATCAAAAATTTTGTAAAACCCCCGACATTTATTGAATAGCTGAACCGATTTTAATCAAACAAAACTAAGAACCATCTTAATCACGTCAGATTTCAAACAAACAAATCGCATTAAAGTCAGTCCATTCGTTTAAGAACTAAGACGCCACATACACACACACACATATACAAAGACATACAGGTACACAGATCAAACTTAAAACACCCGGCGGGGTTTGAAAAGAAAATAGGGATTTTCAAATCATATAGAGGCAAATGAAGTGGTTTGGTATTCAATCTAATATCTTGTTTGGGTCCTAAACATGAACAGTGGTACAATATTAATGATGGAATGCCGAATTTACCAGTGGCATCCATTACATAATACTGAATGAATAGCGCGGCGATGGACTGGCTATGTTTTACGATGTTTTAATAATAACACAACGCCTTCCATTGCTTTATGACTCCTATGGGCAGAGTTACAATGTAAACAGAAGTCATGTATGGTCTCTACATTAACTTTTGTTGGCAAAACGCTTACAACCTAATCTGTTGCCCATTTCATTGCCTATTTTTGCTGTACCTTTGTTAAAATTACAACTTTTAATTAACTAAGTATGATAAAAACTTAGTTTACTCAATACTTAATGTTGTCCAAACCTTCCCACAAAATTTTGTTAAATTTTGTGGGAAGGTTAAATTTTGTTAAATTTTGTGGGAAAAATTTTGTTAAATTTTGGTGATACCACTATGCACATCTTTCATGTCATAGCCTTCAAAATTAATATCAAGCGTGGCATCAAGTATTGTTTTAGGAACACACAATGCTTACGAGAGATCCAACCATCTATCCAGACGCATAGTTGTTGGCTCGGTCGACGACTTCCACAGTGGTTACCGTGGCGATCGTCGGTTTAGCATCCTTCCTTACCTATACACCTAACTCTCCGTAGTTTACCAATTAGTTTATAGTGTATTCTAAATTAACAAAATACCCGATACCCTGGCTTCCAAATTTCAGCTGCAGATCCAAGTCTCCAAGTGCGCTAATTCCATTGGCCTTTAATTTGGCTACAATGTTTTTCAACGGTTCACATTTTGAGCCGTTCCCAGTACAACTACTAAAATATTCGTCTCTTTCGGTTTTCTTCCTCTTTTTGTCTTTTGCTTCTTTTAATTTCAATTCTAGCTGAAATTAAAATGGCATATTAGCAACGTCTTGCTTCATTTTTTAGGTATTTTAACACTGTTAGAATGTATAAAAAAAGTTTAATTACGCAGTTTTTTTTTTATTTATGGGTGAAGATGTGGTCAAGAATTGAGCAAGCTCACCCAGAAAACGCCTTCACTACAATTTTAAAGATATTCGTCTTATATGAGATTGGAAATTCAGCGGCAGGCAGAGAATCCATTTCCTAGCAGTGCGCAATATAAAAAAATATAAGAAGCTCTTAGTAGGAATCCGTGGGATTTTAAAAAGGTAAGAGTGTCTCTTAAATCTCATTAATTTAAATAAGAAACATTAAATTCACATCGATTTTACTAATACTTTGTAAAACCAAATCGTCATTACTTATTAAAATGTAGGAGTTAAAAGCGCATTGGTATTAGAAAACGTTTGCGCACCTTAATGATAGGTCTTTACCTATGAAATTGCTAATTTTTTCTCAAGCTTTGTTTTGTTCATAATTTATTTGATTGAACAGCTATCACTAAAATGGTTTTATAATGTTTTTCACGATTTTTTATGTTTAAATGGGACGGCTGTTTCACTAATCGATTGGCATCTCAACGGCAGTGGAATAACAATGGTCGCCAGGAAACTTGGTCATACATACATACATACATACGCTCACGCCTATAATCCCTAACGGGGTAGGCAGAGCATCAGTGGTTCTAGAACCACTAAATGCCGCGTTTGACACAAATTGTGAGGGTTATCAGATGGAACAAGTTGCATAATGGTGAGAGGTGGTCAGCCTTTCGCCCATTATACAGCAAAACCCTCGTTTCCCTCTTACAGACTTTTACTGGGAAGAGTAGGTAGCTGGCACATTCTAACTTTTTCTTTCACTACCAGTCCAGCATGGAAGGGAAACTTGGTCATATAACGAAGATTGTGAGTAATATTAAAAAAAAAATACATTGGATTTATTTACTGAAAACGAAACTTAAACATAGCTCGTTTAATCTGTTGCCCATTTCATTGCCTATTTTTGCTGTACCTTTGTTAAAATTACAACTTTCAATGAACTAAGTATGATAAAAACTTAGTTTACTTAATACTTAATGTTGTCCAAACCTTCCCACAAAATTTTGTTAAATTTTGATTTCTTATTTCCAGGAAAAATCCAAAAACGTTAGTATGAAAAAAACAATATTCCAAAGTTGTTGTATGAAAAACGGCAATTTCATAGGTATAATCTATTATATACATCCTGCGGTGAACGCTTCGTCATCGTTATTTTGCCACTATACTGGTGATCTTATTCCAGTACAGTAAATTAAATATTAAATTATCTATACTATAATATTATAAAGAGGAAAGAGTTGATTGTATGTTGAATAGGCTCCGAAACTACTGGACCGATTTGAAAAATTATTTCACCATTAGAATCCTACTTTATCCGTGATGAACCCTATACATGATTTTCCCGAATTCCCACGGGAACGAAGTCCCGGGCGGAAAGCTAGTAAAAAATATGGTAAACCAATTTACCAAGTCCAGCAAAACATCCTTCTGGTCAACGATGCTGTCATCAATTCGAGATTTTCCATTTTTTTCATAACTTTTTTTAACATTTTTATCTAGACCTTTTTTACTAAGCAGGCTTTGGAGAAGTTGGTTTTGGTTAAGAGCAGAAAGGTCTTGACCGGCCAGCGCATTTTGAGCCCAGAAATTTACTGCCTGTAAAATATTTTAATAATTTTATGTCATCGTCAACATATATTATTTGTTCTTAGATCAGGGCGTCCACTAATCAGCGGCATCTCAATGGCGGTTGAATGACAATGGCATAGTATAAAAACAGGGAAGTATGTTATGTATGTTAAAAACAGGGAAGTGTGCGCCATAGTATCGATGCGTCGCCGCACGCACACTCAAAAAAATCTCGGCGTGTTTCGGAGTCCGCCCGTACCGCACAAGGTTCGAGTGTGCGTGCGGCGACGCATAGATACTATGGAGCACACATACAAGCCGCGTGCGGTGCGTTTGTATGAAGATAACCTACTTTGCCTTTTTATACTATGACAATGGTGACCATCTTATCTGTTGAGGTGTCAAAATTCAGAACTATCGAAAACTCATACTGATGACAACCGCTCGCATCTACCTAGCAACTTAACATGCCCCCAGTCAAGCTAGCTGTCATCAAATATATATCTCTCTCTCTCTTAGCAGTCCATATACGTCCCCACCGAGGGGCACGGGCCTCCCTTCGAAACATTAAGGGGATTTAAGCCATAGTCCACCACGCTGGCCCAATGCGGGCCAATGCGATGTTTTTCCTTCACTTGCTCAGGAAAACATCGTGATGAAACCCGCCCGTTCAAGAAAATTCATTTTCGAAAGACGAGTGGTCCACCAACCCTGTCATCGAATGTTGCTGTTTAAATAGTTCTAGACTTCGCCACCTGAACGGATGAAGTGGTAATCCCATCGCTATTCCGTCGCCAATTGGTTAGTAGTGGAGTAGGCGTTGGTGTTTGTGTCCCAACGGCTACGGAAAAACCTTACTGAGGACTTTTGGGCGTTTATTTATTATAAAGAATTAAGGAAACTGTGTGTGCATAGCTAAATAGGCAGACGAAGTTTAATTACATCCACCGAAGCAAACGTGGTGGCATACCAACACGAGTACGTTAAGTAGTCGTAAGTGTATTGGGTGACTTTAATTTAATAAGTAACAATTAAGGATGTGAATCAGCCCATAAAACTGAACAACTTTCCCAAGGAACATAGTTCGAAATATTATTTTTTTAATTTGGCCTTTCCTACTGGCTGCGACAATAGTATAACCCACCCCCCTAATTTTGTGATATCCGATAAAGAATTATAGTTATATCTATATATTACTAATACACAAAATTTGGTTGTAAGTAAGTTTATTATACCATCAAAAGATTATTTATTGCATGCAAAATTAACAAAATACAGATAATATTGAGTTTTGTGGCGTGACAAAAGTATAACCCAGGCAATTAAATTTTAGTAAAAACTCAATAGAAGTATAACAAATAGCAATTATTTATGTAATTTAATATTTAGTAGATCCACCACTTTTACTTATGACTTCAATCATTCGATCTGGTAAACTGTCGTACAGCTTTTTAATTGTGTCTTGATTCATATTTTGCCACTCATCAATTATTACCTTTTTCAACTCTGAAACTGTGGCAAATTGTCTTGATCCGCGATATACAGCTCGTGATAAATCTCCCCAGCAATTTTCAATTATGTTCAAGTCAGGGGAATAAGCTGGCCATTCAAGAACTTGAATATTTTTTTCAGCAAAATAGTCTTTAACAACCTGTGCGCGGTGAATACTGGCATTATCGTGCTGAAAAATAAAATTAGGACCGGCAATCCGCATTGCATGAGAAGTAATCTGTTCGTTTATTACTTCTATATATCGTTTACTATTCATTTTTCCAGTACAGAACTTAATATCCATTTTACCTGAGTATCCAATACCAGACCATATCATTACACTACCACCTCCAGCTTGTCGGCGACTCAATACAGAATTATCTTTTCTTAAATCATGAAAATAGTAATTAAATCCGTCAGGTCCATCTAAATTAAACTTTTTTTCGTCGGTAAAAACAACTTTCCTCCATTTTTTTTCCATTGAACATGATCTTTTGCAAATTGTAATCTAACTAATTTATGTTTATCAGACAACGATGGTTTTCTTCGTAATTTCTTACGTTTTAGATGTTTACACTCACGTATAATACGTTGAACATTTCTTAATTTGGTACTAACACCAGCTTCCGCTGCGATTTGTCTTGCTGTAAGCGCAGAATTAGACGCAACTTTAAGAATTGACCTTCTTTCTCGTGGTGTAGTAGCTCTTGGTCGACCTGTCCTCTTTTTTTTCCATAATTTTCGGGATCTTTTAAATAATTTCGCACAACACGATGACTTCTATTGATAATTTTTGCAATTTTGGCCTTCGAATAATTTTCAGAATGCAATTTTTCAATTATATTAATTTCAGTTTCATTTAAGTGTTTCCCCCGTGGCATTTTATTTGAAAAATAGACAAATATGAACAGAAACAATTCAGTTATTTGTAATAACTTACAAGAAACACAAGACAAGTATAAACACGAATTGACACGTCCAGTGCACTGAGCTGTTCGAGCCAAACTGACGAATGGGTTATACTTTTGTCGCGCTATCGAACACCGCCGCTCCCCGCTGCGTAACAAAAAAACATCGGAACGTAACTATATACATACCATAGTACTAGAATCAAGTGAACAATGCTAGCGCGTTAGTAATATATTTACTTATATTTTATTTTACAGTAGATATGAAAAAAATAGGGGGGTGGGTTATATTATTGTCGCGGAGAGTATACGACATATTATTATATGAGCAGTTAAAAATTTTTTTTTAGAATTTCGTATGGTTTCCTTGGGGAAAGTTGTTCATTTTAATAAGAAGCATAACCCCCTAAACTAATTTAATATCACCCAAAAGCTGAATTTGTTTTTGGCTGAATTTCCGTTTGATTTCCCATAACTCCAGGGTATCAATGAGACCACGTATATGAATCAAATAGCATATAATTTTTTTAATTAATTTTAAATTTTTATTTTTCATTCAAAATAATTCGGCAAAAAGGTTAATTTCCTATTAAACACCTTTACGTAAGAAATAACAACGGCGCATTATCCTATTCTAAATTATGAATTATTTAAACTAATTATCAATAAAAGTATACCAACTTAGAACTCGTTTTATGGGAGAAAGATTTTGAAATAACAAGTTTGTTAAAAACATATGTTCCTTGAACTTTTTAAATTATTTTTATTCATAAAATATGACCTTAGAGTTATGGGATATCAAAAGGAACAGGTTGTATATGTTTCTTTGGCTTCATGGGGCGAATCAGCCATTAAAATTTTGCAAACTAATTTAAAGTCACTCCATATGCAAACACGATAATGCAATGTGCAGTAATGCATACTGTAAACGCCATAAACTTTCAGAAGTAGCTGATATTAAACTTAAAAGCTTCCTGTTCAGGTATGGGTAATAATATCGTATCTAGGGTCAGGTCAAAACTACTAAAGATAAAGAAAAACAATTTACCAGCAAAACAGTAGCCAAACACACAAAAACCATACTTATCACCAGTACCCTTGGACTGAGCTACTGTGAGACCGCATTTGCAATTTTACGACTGGTTCGGAAATCGACTTTCATAAATAAATACAATACAACTCATTTATAGCCACGATTCCAGTAATGCACTTCGACGAAAATAGATGGCGGTCTGACTGTAGCAAAGTCTAAAGTACGTCCAGCTTTATATGTACAGTCAAGTGTAAAAATATGTATCTCCCAAAACATCTCAATTTCATATAGGTATAATGTTATAGGGATAAACCAGTCATTCTGGGAAGAAACTGCATATCGACCTTTGTCTGTGACATATATGTATACAAAGGAATTATGAAATATATTTAAAAAAACATATGTCTTTGCTAAAGTTCTATATAGATATTTATAACATAGTTATCAATAATATATACCCAATGTTAAGTGTGGATTGGATTGATTGGTGTATCAATTTTATTTGTCTTTTTGTATATACATGTTATTGACGAAGGATTGCTGATATTTCATATTGAATGATACCTACACTAAGTAGTATATTATGTAAAATAAATTATTATTTCTAAATATATTGTAAAAAAATAATATAATAGAAACTAAAAATCAATATTTAAATTTTATAAACTAACTTTTACTCTAATTTCTCCCGTGCTACCAAGAAACCTCCAGCACCAGCTACTACTTCTATACCTTACTGTTATCTTACCCCAAGGTTTGTCTGGAAGAAATTTCTACCTAGAAATAAGGCTGCCTTGTCGTGCATTATGTCCTGTGTTCTGTTTATTGTACAGAGGCCAGCGCATCAGTTTTTCCCATTTTTATTGCAAAACGCTATTCTTAGCGAAACAGCACAGAGTGCACGCATATGGCAACCTGATCTGTGGCTCTCTGTACTTTATGTCTCTTTGTGCAAATAAAGAATATGGTACTGTATTGTAAAGCGATCTTATGTTACTTAGCCTTGTGTGTCCCACTGCTGGGCCAAGGCAAAGGCAGTCTAAAGAGATACCAATAACATCATTTGGCACAACCCTATAGGAGGAGTATCGCTCGACGAGCTTTTGTCTGTATGACTGAATGTGCCCGACAATGTGTAACTGGTCTAATGGCTTTGGAAAATGCGTTCGAATCCAAATTGGTTGGTTTAAAAATATACCAAACATAAATGCACTCATGGTTACATTCAATGTCAAGGTAGACAGAGCAAAGTGTACCAGGCAAATATAAATATTTATTTTATTTTGGGAAGATAGATACTTCCTCGATAGATACTCGGCGGGCCCTGGGTTCGATTCCCAGTCGGGGCAAATATTTTTTATAAAAAGCAGATGTTTGTTCTCGGGTCGTGGGTGTTGGTGTCTGTCTTTTTATGTGTTCCAAGGTACCCACGACACAAGGGAAAACCATAGTGTGGCCTTTGAGTGTGTAGCGTTTATTTATTTATTTATACTTAGATAAATACAAGCTGTTAATCTAGAAGTGCGTCATATTTTCTGAGGTAAATCAGTCTATGAAACTGAACAACTTTCCCAAGGAACAAAGGTTGAAATATGAAAAAAAAAATTTGACTTCCCATACAAATTGCATCAGCTGAAAGCGCATTTTACTTACCTATTACTTACAATTACATATGATACATAAACACCCAGACTCCTCACAAATACTTGAAAATAACATTTTTCAAAAACTTAACTCTGAAAAGTCAGGGTACGGAGGGCCGCTCATCAGGTTACCACAAGCATGCACTCTGTGCTGTTGCGATAATACGGTTTTGCAACGAAAATGTAGTAACCAGATGCGCTGACCTCTGTACATAGTAATATTGAAACATCTCTCTTAATTATGTTTATATGTATATATATGTATATTTATAATTGTATATTGTAGCATATATGTTATTTATATGTATTTGTAGTATATTTTTATTATAGTATAAACTTATACATAATATAATATTGGTTTTTATAATTATAATATAATTTTAAATAAGTACCTACCTACTTACTGACTGATATGTTTTTCTTCTTTTTTTTCCTTTTTTTTTCTTGTGTACAAAAATATTTAATTTGTCATTACGCCGAGTAGTACTGTGTTCTCTTAAACACTCTTACTAGGTTGACTGGAAGAAATCCCCTCGTGGGATAAGTCCGCCTTTGTAAACTTCCTATTACTGTAAACTTGTTATCCTCTGTATTATCATTGTACAATAAAGAATAAATACATACATACATTGATAAAAACATTGAAATTCAGTAGCTTTCGCTAACGAGCGAACTAACTACGAATGCAACCTATCTACCCAACAGCTGCCATTAAAAGTGTGAAATTTCACTGTTCGTCACCTGACATGATAATGAAGAAGTGGTCGTTAGACTGAGATCCCAGAGCCGGCAGACCTAACTTATTTTCTCAGTAACCAAAAGTGCGGGAAAGAGTAGTGCTAATATGTATTATTAACATACAAGACAAGTGATTAATTTTTCGAAGTCCCTTCAGAACCTGGTAGTTGAAAATTGGCCGTCGGCCCAGGCTAGCAGGTATTCATATGTTAAAGATGTACTTTAACTACTCTTTCCCACACTTTTGGTTAATGAGAAAATAAGTAAGGTCTGGTGGCCCTGGGATCTTGGTCTACGTGTTCTTACAGTAGGTATAGTGGTACTTAGTCTATGTCTTAACGACACAAAAAATACTTTAGTTTATAATTTTATTATCTAGATTTATATCTAATAAAACCCTACAACTCAAAGGCCCACATTTAGGTTTTCCCGTGTTTCGTCGGTCCCCTGGAACAGACACGAACACCTATGACCCAAGAACAAACATATGCTATTTATACAAGTGTTTGCCCCGACCGGGAATCGAACCCAGGACCCGTCGATCGAGAGGCAGCGTCACTACCAATCGACCAAACCGGCCGTCAACATTGTTTTTTCAACATTTTTTTACTCCTCCAAATAATCTAAAACCAAATATCTGTTTTCGTCATTTCGACACAAAAAATATTTTGGTGTGGTTTTCGCTATCATTCAGAAAAAGTAGGAAGAATTTTTAGTACTTATCCATAATTATTAATGGCACTTTTAAAATGCCCCTTCATTTTTCATCAGTTTTTACAGCAGAATCATTGATTAATGTTAGGCTTAATTAATAAATCAATTACGAAATTTTATCACGTGTATTTATGGAGCAATGAATTTCAGGTACTCAAATCTAGTAAGATAAATTAATTAGTCAAAACTTGGTCGAGGTACTGCTAACTTGGACACTTACCTAGGTAAATGTAGTTTTTTTTTTAAACTTGGCAGAGGGTAAAGTTTTAGTTCCCTACATTTTAATTATCTTTTATCTATTTATTTAAACCCATATAAAATAAAAGGTCCTAGTTCACTGACTCATCAACGCCCAGCCCAAACCCTTGGACCCAAAAAGTTGATATTTGGCGTAAAGGTTCCTTCTGTAACGTAAGCAAGGAATAAGGAACCGAGGGGCACGGGCCTCCCTTCGAAACACGAAGGGGATTAAGCCGTAGTCCACCACGCCGACCCAATGCGGGTTGGTGGACCGCTCGTTTTTCATCGTCTTCTGGTTATTAAATTTAAAATAATTATATTCCATCTAACATCCTTAAGAAAGCGTGAAGTGGTTCTGTATCTCTGTCTGTCTGTCTGTCAGTTTGTCTGTCTGTCTGAACGCGATAAACTTAAAAACTACCAAACGGATTTTCACACGACTTTCACCAATGAATGGAGTGATTCAAGAGGAAGGTTTTTGTGTATAACTTATTCCCCAAACTGTCACGGGAACGAAGTCCCGGCCGGAAAGCTAGTATTATTGTAATAGGAGAATATTTTTGAGTGTTTGTGTTTGTTTGTTACTTCTTCAAGCTCATACGGCTGGATCAATTTTTGTAAAATTTACTACGGTGGTAGCTGACACCTTGGATTACCAAATAGGTAACATAATTTTCTCAAATTGTCACGGGAACGAAGTCCTGGTCGGAAAGCTAGTCTACACTAATATTATAAAGAGAAAAGATTTGTATTTTTGTATGTATGTTTGTAACGAATAAACTCAAAAACTACGGGACCGATTTCGAAAATTATTTCACCATTAGTATGCTACATTATCCCTAACATACGCTACATAATTTTCTCGAATTCCCACTATATAAAAATAAGTCGGGTTTTCCTTCCTGACGCTATAACTCCAGAAAGCACGAACCGATTTCCACGGTTTTGCATTCGTTGGAAAGGTCTCGGGCTCCGTGAGGTTTATAGGATACTTTTTATTTTTTTTAAATTAGGACGCAGGCGGAGCCGCGGGCGGAAAGCTAGTCTTTTATAAATACTATCCACTAAGTTAAAAACAACTGCCAACTTGGTCGATAGTCCAAATAGCATTAACAAAAGCTATTGCCATGTAACAACAGGTTAATATTCAAATGAGGTCATAATCTTAACCTTTGATGCTCAACCCTTTCAAGACAATAGGTCTTACTTAAAGGGCTTGAAGGACTTTACCCTGATGACTTAAGGGACCCAAATTGGATCCGAAAACTTTGAAGTAATACTTCATTGTCTTCATATCGTATAGTATGGAGTCTGTGTATGAAATTGATGGGTCTAATTGTCTTTTTCCTAGTTAATTTAGTTATTCTAAAAAAACGACCATTGGTGGATACTTGGTTGGCCAACAACACGTGGGAAAAAGAAAAAGACTAATGCCCAGTAACGGAGACGTTCATAAAAGTTAAAATGCTATTGTAGTGAACTCTTTGGAACGCGTCATTTTTAGCCGACTTCAAAAAAGGAGGAGGTTCTATGTTCGACTGTATGTTTTTTTTTTATGTATGTTCACCGATTTCTCCGCCAAGTATGGACCGATTTTCAAAATTCTTTTTTAGTTCGTAAGAGTGTAGTCCAGAGGTGGTTGTATAAATTTTATCGAAAATAATTGAGCGCTTTTAAAAAAATCAACAAAAACAAAAAATACTACAAACCAGGACATCATCTAAATAAATGAGTGACATTTTCGTTTGTGGTTATCTGCTAATAGGCATTGTAGTCTGCAAAAAATACTAGTATCTACTTTGTGCAAAATTTTATTGTTTTCGTGGAAAATTATATATTTTGATAAGTTATTTTGTTTTTGATAAGATTTTTCTGTTGTCATATATTTTTTCTGTTGTCATAGATATTTTTTATTTGAAGTTTAGTGTGTTTGTGATTTTGCAATTTTATCAGTTTATTAGACAGGCAGAAACCCAAAAAAGATAAATATAAACCCATAAAGATCTTCTTTTCACATCGCCCACCACATTTGCTATCAGCTACAATAAACATCAAATTGTCACTTTCCGTCTAGTAGACATGAATAAGGATAGCGTCAGTTTTAACGGAGCTTTAACATTAATGAACGTTTCTGCAACTGAGCGTTAGTATCATTTAAATGCTTACTAGTAATATACACTAGTAAGCATTTTAATGATACTACTAGGTTTCCACCCATACTTCAAAGTACACAACACGCTGCTAAAGAAGTTTTCACTTCAAAAAAGGTGGCAACCCTATCCTACGCATTTTCGATCAGGGTCACGTGACATCTGACGATCTGACGCGAGTTTTTTTTTTCCCATACTAAAAGTGCTCAACGCCGCTAAAGAAGTTTTCACTTCAAAAAACACCCAGACCGAGCAAATATCGTCTTTTACACAAATATTTGCCCTGAACGGAAATGAAACTCAGGAACCATTAATTCTGAAACCGTCGACCGTAACGCTGCCTTTACTAGCCGCTACGGGGCTACCATGGATCTTAAAGCCGATTTAGACGCGTCAACATCGATATCAATTTCATACATACATACATTGGTTGTGCATAATATGATTATAACTGAAACTGTAAACCAAATGCAGAAATGTACTTCATCGTTCAATCGAAATCGTTTATCGACTATCATCGTTAGTAGCCACCTGGACCCAGTTGGTTGTCCATAAAGAGAAAAACGCAAAAAAAACTGCCACACTTAATGTCTTGCTATAAACATCTGTCTAGAAAAGAGTTAATTAAAAAATAAATTATCTACATTTTTCTTGCGAGTCATGTAAATCTTTCAACTGATAAAAGCAGAATGAAAATGACAGTTTTAAGAAAAAGTAGGTATTTTGTATGTAATTATTTATCTAATGAAGATTAAGTCATAATATTAAGAGAGAATAATTCAATTAATTTACTAAAACAGAACATAATTAATGCTAAAGGATCGTTCCCCTTGGGTAGGGATGTGTGGTAAATAGGATTATAAATACATAAAATCTCAAATTTCTATATTAAGTTGGTAAACGCGTTGAAGAGGAAAAACTTGGAAGCTGAAACTATGATCAATGATCATAATTAGTGTACAGACCGGTCATTGTCATTATCGAGCCAATTATAATTAGATCATACTCAGATCACCTAGAAACAGCTCAAAAAAATGGGAAAGCACATAATTCAAAATTCGTGGCACAATCAAAATTTGTTGCCAATTTACATTTCGCAAGCGTGATCATAAAACAGTAACCCAATAAAACACGAAATCGAAGTTTCGTAATAGCAGCAATTTGATTCGGTCGGGATTTCAATCTAAGTTTATTTCTACTGCCGGTTTTGTCGATGAGAACGGTAAGTCCCGAACCATTCAGACATTTTTAAACTCCTCATCAAACTTTGGTTTTACTTAATGAACAGAGTATTGAATAAATTGGAACGATACTTCGTAATTACTGAATCTCTTATAAAGATCCTTGTACTTTGAGAGCCTTTTTTATAAATTACGTAATTATCTTTGAGTAACTTGTCTGGTAACTTAACTAAATTTTTAATGACATTTTAAATCTTGTACTTAATCATGAAGTCATGATCACTTTTAGGAAGTTTATTTAAGGTTTCAAAATGCCAAATTGATTCACCATATCTTTTGATATGTTCCGTGGGACTCGTTTAAGTTAGTTTTGGTTCGCATCATACCTAGTAAGTTTTTAATTGACTGAAATAAATTCTACAATATTTAAAAAAGTAATGCTTTGTCAAACACTTCACCATTTTATCTATCTAAACGTTTACCACAATTACTTTTAAAAAGGACCAATATATTTACAAAATCACACTCATTGTATGTCTTGTATCCTCAGAATATGTATCACACACTAGGCGTCGTCCTGGTATGCCTCGGGTCCTCATGGGCCCGAGACACTAGCAAAGCATTCAGATCGATGCCGACCATAAGTAACTCTCTCGTCAACCTTGGGAAAATGGACATTACCTTCAACTTCAACTCAAAATCTTCTGGTGAGTGAGAAAAATGTGTAACATCTCTATTTTGAGCTTTGTTTTTGAGCTTTAAATTATTCTTTTTGCGTAATTTCAGATGGACAGTTTAGTGGAATGAAACCGGAATCCTTTATGCATCAACTCACCCCATTTTTATTGCCACAAAGAAACGAACCAATTGAGCTGGAACCTTGTCCCTGTTCTTCGATAAAGAACTTCAAAAATCCCTTCCTTTCCAATCCCTCAGACATCTTGAACAAGATACTAAAAAGCAACGACTTGTTCTCCTACAACCAAGATCAAAGCACTTCTACGATGTGCTGCGATTCCCACGAGCAAATCCAGGAAGATACCGTATTCTTTGAGTTCAATCCTAAGCCACATGTGGAAACTGCTCCATTTGCAAACCCTTTACCCACCTTCCCCATAATCATGGACAGTTTCGCACCTAAAGCACCTTTAATGAACCCAACCAATAACAAACTAAAGGCAATAGAGATCTTCTTCTTCCCTAAAAAGAAGGACGGTTCTATGACGTTTGATTTCTCTAAATCTCAGTCTAAGAAAAAGGAAAATCCCAAAAAAGATATAACTATTGTTGGAGACAAAGAGCTGAGAAATGATTTCAAAAACATGAGATTTAGGCCAACCTTCCCAATTTTGCCAAGAAAAGAAGAGTTAGAAATGAAACTATTCAGAAAAGATGACCTCAACATTCCAGCAAGAAAGGAAGAATTGGAAATGAAACTCTTTAAAAAAGAAGATTTAACATTGAAAGAAGATAAGAAATCGGTTGATAAAGAAAAAGATGTCAAAGTGGAGAAATATGAAAAAGCGGAGAAGTATGAAAAAGCAGCTAAAACTATAAAACAGGAAAAAAATGAAAAACTCGAAAAAAAAGAAAAACTAAATATAAATGAAAACTCAGATAAAGTTGTGCAAACTGAAAAAGTAGATGATAAAAAAGTTAACGGTCAATCAGCACCAGTCACAGAGCTTGAGCCTGAAACCACAAGAAGTCCTGGTGCACTAAACTCACTCTAAATTTTCATTATTGTCAAATAAATATTAATAAAAGTGATGGCGTTTTATTTCGAGAGTACACATACATACATAATTACACTAGAGCTAGAGTATCGAGCAAACACTGAATTGCTTAGTTACTTGCCCTATGTCCGGAGCAATTTAGAGCTACAACAAAATTCTATGTAAAAAGTAACGAACACGAGTTGGCATTAAGACAATATTGCAGTTTGCATGATTTTACAGTTAAATACGAGTAGCGTATTAATAGGTCTTTACCTATGAAATTGCCGTTTTTCATACAATATTTTTGGAAAACTGAATTTTCCATACTAACGTTTTTGGATTTTTCAAAGGTAAAGACCTATTATAATGAAATGAAGGTGGCTCGTAGAACGCTGTTCCAGAAGATATCTCATTAGTCTACTGCTTGAATTGAATCGCAAAAAAATGTAATCCATTGCTGTTTTGCAAGCTGTTTTTTTTATTTTATTATAAGACGGGTTAACTCTTGACCTCAACTTGACCATAAAGGTCAAAGATGAGGTCGACGATGGAGCGATTTAACCCAGAAAATGAAGGCACTGGAACACAGCAAGCTGTTTGGCGTCGGACTTCGGTAGGAGTGTGGTCGCGAACCAGACGGCCGTTTACAGAGCCTACCACACCGCTTGAGACCATAGGACGACACCTTCGATTCAGAAAAAATGAGGTGTCGTTGCCTGGGATGGATTACTAGGAGGCAGGTCTCATTTGTGTTTCCTTAGTCGCCTCTTACGACACCCACGGAAAGAGATGGGGTGGTGTTATTCTCAACCGATCACCACACGGTAAAGCTACGGTGTAACACAAATCATCAACTAAAAAAACAATAGATGTAAGAGTTGTTTCAAATTCATCATGAGTCTATAGCACAGTTGCTCGGTTTTGCAAACATTGAACGTGTCTGAATTGTAAAATTCGTACATTTGCATAGAGCAATGTTAGTAAAACAAATTATACACCGCGTTACTCAGGAGAAAGGGTCGTGAAAGCTTGTAACATCTCTACTTAATTTGAAGATTTAAAATAAACCAATTTAGTAGAAGTGGTTGCCATTTACATTTCAACATAAAGGACCGGATAACAAGAGTACCTAATTTAATTCATATTAACATTTTACAAATTCCGTTAACGTTATTATTTTTGGAAGTTTATAAGGTAGTTCTAAATTTCGCCACTTGAACGGATTATCATTATGATTCTATCGCAATGGAGACGCTATTGATTACTGGAATATTTAGCCGTGATTTGGTGACTAAAAACACGTTGCAAAGTTTAACAATATTAATATGTATTAAAACTTTGGAATCTCCAGTTCTTGAGCGTATGGAGTCTTTATTTATCATTTTTTGGAACAAATTTTTTTAATGAATTATTTATCTCTGCGGTGCATTAAGTTTACTATAAAGATTGTAACTGCATTTTCAAATCATGTAATTATGAAGTAGCTGAAAATGAAAAACAAGCTAAAACAACAACTAGATAGATGACTTACTGTTTTTCCTTTCTCTGTTGCCTCTTCTTCTTGAAAGCGCGTTTGACTCTGAGCAGAAGGAACGCAGCGCGGTCTATAGTTAGCACGGAGGGCCGCTTGGCGGCGCTAGGCTCGTCCATCCCCTCCTCGTCGTCAGCGGCTTCATCGCACAACCTCAGGCCGAGCCATCGCTGCTTCGTGCCAGTCCGCGTCTTGTCTCCGTGGAGTTCGGACGCCGTGATCTCGCACCGCGCTTATTGGCGACGTTTCAAATTTCTTCTTTTACCATTTTTGTTTGTGAGAGATTTTATTAAGCCTTTTACGTCAAATTGTGAAGAGGTTGAATTTTATTCACATTGGACCACTTAATTCACTTGCAAGATTATTTTATTTTAATTCACTGAACTGATACTTTTTATATTAAAACACCTTTACAAATTATTTGAATTCACAACACTGCACGCTTACTGCAACCTGAAACAAACAAAAGGAAATATAAGATATCTATTAAGCAGATAAAAACTTCCTTACCACCTTGATCACACAATGAAGAAAACCTTTTAACCTACATCCGTGAAAATCCTATGAAATAAAGGTACCGACAATTACTTGAAATGAGGCTCTATCTTCGTTTAAGTACTCTTCTCATAAAAAACTTGTTTTTAGGTCGTGCCTGCCATTACAACAAGGCTTCTCGCTTGTTAATCGTAAATTCAATCAACAAGTTTTTAATTACCAATTTAATGATCTATTTTAGCTTATAATGTAAGTTTAAAAATTATATAACAGTAAAGCTCGTATTTTACGGAACGTACGTACGATTTTCATTCGCATTTCCTGGAAAATATCAAGAAATTCTCGTACCTAATTGAAAAGCTGCGGTCAAAAGGGGACGTACTTGGTTAAATTTTGTTTTGAGAAATATGAAGTACCGATAATGGAAAAAAAACTAAATAATTCGCATTTTAGCGTTTAATAACCTTTATTGTTTGATTTTCTCTTATTTTCGAAATCGTGATGATGATATTTCGAAATTCTTGAAACTTGGTCATTTGTTACAAAATTCAAAAAAAAACAAAATTCAAATTCAAATTATTTTATTTGGAAGAATACGAAAGTAAAAGAAACCAGTGAATGAACCAGTAATAACCTATCACAACTATATTACTGAATTAAAATAACAAGCCCACTAAACTGAAAAGTTTCCTTAAGCAAATTGGTCGAAATATTAAAAACCAGCGTTTTTTAAAAGGCAATACCTGCGAGATTAGGACAAAAGGAAGGGGACGCGAGAGAGAGCAGAAGACTTTTGACCTGTTGTAGAATTTTAGCTTCTGAAAGGGAAGACAATCGACTTTCCCATGAGAAACCCCCTACCCCGTATACCAGACCCCCACTACTTCTGTACTAAAAACGGCACTGCACGGTTGCGGTCGTGGTTAGGATTTGAAACTGATAGCGGTTCACTGCGACACCTCATTCTATTTGCGTCGGATTGCGAGTAAAGGTGTCGGAGAACGATAATAATTTGGGAATTTCTCTCTCCATTCATATTAATCTATCGAGGTAGACAGAGACCTCAGATCGCCCTCATAGGTCAAGACCTACTGCTACGTTGGAACCGATAGCACGATTTTATTTTGTTACACATTGGATTACATTTTGAAACCCCGATAAAAAATAGGGCTGTTATAGGGTAACGTGTGTATCTGTGTGTCTGTCTGTTGCATCGTAGTTCCTAAAAGAATGGACCCATTTTGATGCAGTTTTTTTATGAAAGCTGAACCCCGCTGGAACGTAATGGCAAATTTTTCTATTGACAACAATAGTCAAACCGAGCCAAATACCATAGGCGGTTCTAAGACACTGCCACTATTTCTTCTACTATATAAAAATAAGTCGGGTTTTCCTTCCTGACGCTATAACTCCAGAACGCACGAACCGATTTCCACGGTTTTGCATTCGTTGGAAAGGTCTCGGGCTCCGTGAGGTTTATAGCAAAGAAAATTCTGGAAAAATTTCAATAGAAAAGCGGGAAAATCTTTTTCGCGGGCGGAGCCGCGGGCGGAGCCGCGGGCGGAATGCTAGTATTTAATCAAAATTGGTTTAGCCATTTAAGAGTTATAAGATATGAATGTCGGGAATCAACGTTTTTAATTTTATCAATAAAAAAATTACTTAGCCCAGAAGCAATGTATAGAAATTACATTTTTAATCTAACTTTAATGATCTCTCAAAAAGTGGTTCAAAATGGGAAACCAGCAACGCAAAATTGCAAGATTATAGATTATGGCGAAACTTAAAATAATAACTGGACATCATCAGTTTCAATCTTACTCGACCCTTTGTGTTAGTTCCTCATACACTATACCTACAGCATTTTAACAATTTCATTAACTTTTACGACGGTTTTCTAAACATGCGACAACCATTTTTCCATAAAACTTATTAAAATAATGAACGGTCACATAAATTATAACGCTATCCTTAATCATAGACGGAAAGGTCACAAATGTACCAAGAGCCGCACATCAGGTTACCACACTCGTGCACTCTATGTTGTGGCGATAAGAGCGGTTTTGCAATGAAAATGGAGTAACCTGATGCGCTGGCCTCTGTACTACAAAAATGTGTCAAGTATGCGTCTGACTCGTCTGGAGAGTTCTGTATTCATTTTGTTTTTAAAATATCAAAAGATCTGACAAGATTCAACATGACATGTACTACACAATTACAGCCTTATCTTTTTTAATCCCCGACAAAAAAAAGAGGGGTGTTATGTCTGTATGTGTATTGTGTATATGTCTATGTGTCTGTCTGTGACATCGTAGCTCTTAAACGAATGGATTATTATATGTTTTTGTTTAAAGCTGACGTTATTGAGATGAGCCATAAATCGGTTGCGCCGTTTAAGAGTTGTCTATATACATATTATAAAGAGGAAAGATTTGATTGTTTGTAAGTCTGTTTGCATCGAATAGGCTCCGAAACTACTGGACCGATTTGAAAATTTCTTTCACCGTTAGAATCCTACATTATCCCTGATGAACATAGGCTACATAATTTTCCAGAATTCCCGCGGTAACGAAGTCCTGGGCGGAAAGCTAGTAAGCAATAAATGTCGGGAGTTACACAGAATTCTATCTGTGGTTAATGTGGATATTTTATGGTAACAACCTTATACCTGAATACAAATCAAAAAATGTAAACCTAAATCTATCAAAACCACTCCTCGCAAAAAGAGACCCACCGAAATTCCAACAAAATCTTGCCAATTTTCTTTCTACCCGAAATACCGACCTACCATATTTTTTCCCTAACCTTTCCATTTAATTGATAGGTCCTGTAAGGGCTCTTCAGTAAAGTACCATAACGACTCGAGTCGTATACTTATTGGTGCTATTGTACAGACACGCATAGCTTTTATGTTATCCTCTAGGGTTCTACTGATTTATATATGTATTATACTAGCTTTCCGCCCGCGTGGACTACAGGTTAAATCGTGTCCAGCTGTGGGATATAATGTTGCCTATGTCCTTTCCCATGCTCTAATCTATCTCTGTACCAAATTTCATCAAAATCGGTTTAGTAGTTTAGACGTGAAAGACGGACAGACAGACAGAGTTACTTTCGCATTTATAATATTAGTAAGGACTAGCTTTCCGCCCGTGACTTCGTTTCCGAGGAAACTCGTGGGAACTTTGAGGGAGGTTTATAAACATAAACCTCCCTCTAGTATCACTCCGTCCATTGGTGAAAACCGTATGAAAATCCGTTAAGTAGTTTTTGAATTTATTGCATTCAGAAAAAGAGAGAGACAGACGCAGCGTGGGACTTTGTTTTATACGAGTAAGTAAAAGTATCGCAACGGTTTATGAGCGCTGACCTTGAAACACGAGCAGAAAACAAGCGAAACAAACTCTTATGTCTACAACTGAACGATATTGTCATTCAAAAGGTCAGTGCTCATTAATCGTTGCGATACTTGTATTAGGGCCATCCATAAATTACGTCACACTAATTTCATGTTTTTTTGACCCACCCCCCCGTCATTGTCACAGATGGTCACATTTGTGCGATACCCCCCTCCCTAGTGTGACGTCACATGTTTTGTAATTTTACATGTAGCAATTATTGAATTCTAACAGCAGTTCCGAATTGGTTTCATTTCCATTTAAATTATGTTTAAGTATACAATGTTATTGAGTTTTTCGTTAAAAGTTTCAAAGTTTATGTTTTAACACTTAGATTATAAAGGTTTTGAAATGTGACGTCACGATTTTTAGTACCCCTCCCACCCCTGTGTTACACAATGTCACACTTCGTCGACCCCCTCCCTCCCCCTTAACGTGTGACGTAATTTATGGATGGCCCCTTATAGTATGACTAACTTCCCGCTGGAACTTCATTTCCGTGATAATTTCGGGAATTAGTTACACATAAAAACCTTTCTCTTGAATAACTCCGTCAATCAGTGAAATCGCTGAATCCCTAGCCAGACCCTTTCATCGTAATTCGCACTTTGCAAAAATATAAACCAAGATCGCAATAAAAAAGGAAGCAATGAATTTTCATGCGGGATTATACAAAATTAGAGTTTCCAAGCACTGTAAATCTCAATTTTCATTTATTCCTGTTTTCCCGAGTTGGTAAATAAATTTCATGAAGCAAAGAAACAATTATAACTGTATTTAATGGGCACTTGTTTGCGGATATAAGGCACAGGTATCACGAACCTTTGGAACAATTGCGAATTTCTGATTTTACCCGACTTTTTGCCGCGTTGTCGTTAAATACAAAAAACTACTTCAAAAAAAGATGAGGTACTCAGATCAACTATATGTTTTTCCTTTTTTGTATTTTGTTACATGATAACGTGCACCTGGCTCTCGAAAATATGACGTCACTAATAACAAAAAAACATTAAAACTTTAAGGTTTAAAATGTGTTTAACAATAGAAAAAAAAATTGTCACCCTTAAACTAATTAATCCTTACTTCCTTACTATATCTTACTATATAATATTATAAATGCGAAAGTAACCCTGTCTGTCTGTCTGTCCGTCCGTCTTTCACGCCTAAACTAATGAACCGATTTTGATAAAATTTGCTACAGAGATAGATTAGAGCCTGGGAAAGGACATAGGCTACATTTTATCCCACAGTTGTGCACAATATAACCTGTAGTCCACGCGCCGTGCCGCGGGCGGAAAGCTAGTATTTTATATAAATCCAAATTCCAATGTAAGCGCAATATCACTTGATATTACGACTACAATACTTTTCTTTTTAAAATAGCAGGTTGATGGCAAAAGGTTTCCTACCTCTGATCTGTGGAGAGCTGCGCAAAATCCTAGACTTTTCCGGAACAAAGTTACTGCTTGTTGTCAAACCTAGATTAATTGCAGTGGAAAGTTATCTAGTCTAGATTTGCAGATTCGTTGTTAGTTGAGCTCTAAATGGATCCTCATTTGTCACTTTGTGAATTTAATATTTACCGTTGCGCTTGCTCCATTATTTAACTAACCATCCACTGACATATTTTTTAAGATATTCGCGGTTATTTCCACTACTTTTGAACGTAATTTAAATGAGTGTTCGATGTTAGATTTAAAAATCAATTTGACACTCATTTAAAAACAAAAACGAATGTAGTAAATCGAAAACAGCCGGAACCGACAGCTTAAAATTGCCAGTTTGGTCACTTATCTGGTTTGTGGACGTTGCTTAACCTCACTGATCGGTTGAGATCAGCGAGCGCCATCACTGGGCTATACGAGCGCTTATTAACTTATCGCGGTAGGTACTTCGATATTCAGAAGCACTCTCCAAGTTTCAGCTAAACTTGGTCTAAAAATAAATGAGTTCGATCAAACTTCGTTCTACCGAAATGTGACCTTTGATAACATAATTTTATCACAATTCAATTGAAATCCTTACCAGAATAACTTGACATCTCGGTTTTATAACGGTGTTAACGATTTTGTCGAAAATAACGTATTATTTTGGTCGAAAATTCACTTTATCACTGACAAACAACTGCTGTCTAATGAATACATTTTGCGAAAACAAAACTAGTTTTTCATACGTTTTTAAATGGATAATGTTTGTAAAAAAACAAGTTGGTTTTACAAACTTATTATTGCAGTTGATATAATTGGTTTTCTATGGAAAGAAGTTGGTGACCAAGTTTTTTCAACAGCATTACGGTTTGTAATCGAAGGACAGTAGGTTTGGAAAGATCAAAGTTTTTTGATCGCGACTTCGATTGCGAGGTAAAATACCCTATGTCACTCTCAGGTCCCCAAATTACCTCTGCAAAAAGTCATGTCGATACGCCAACGCTCCGTTATAGCATAAAGAAAGGACAAACAAACAAACACACTTTCTTACATCTAAATATATAAAAGGAGAAACTGACTGACTGACTGACTGACTGACATATCAACGCACAGCCTAAACGGCTAAACGTAGGCACTTGAAATTTGGAAGAGACGTAGCTTAGGTACCGTAGAGGTGCACTAAGAAAGAAATTCCCGAAATTCTTACGGGAACGGGAATTAGCGGGAAAATCCTTTTGTATGAAAAATCTAAACCGCTTAAGTTAGACGCTTGAAATTTGGCATGCAGGTACCTTAGTAAACTTAAAGCTTAGTTGCAACAGGATATTGCAAAATTCTCACGGGAACGGGAGTTAGCGGGAAAAAACTTTTGTAATCTGTTCAAAAGAAAAAATTTACACGCAAACGAAGTTGCGGGCATCAGCTAGTTAAATTATAAAATGATTTGTAAGGATATTCATAAGAATTAATTACTTTTAATTCCTATAAAATAAACTTCACCCAGTCCTTAAAGAAACCTAAACTAAAAACCATTCAGTCTAAGCATTTCTAGCAACTTTTAACAATAAAATTTTATTTTAGTAATTTTTGGAACACATCAGAACTTTTCATAATACTACCACGATCATAATTTGTAGAAAAGTTAAAAAATCAAGTAAATTACTAAATAATCCAACTTGACCTTGGCAGCAATTTCACTTAACTTTGAAAAGACCCTACATTACGACTAAAGCCTTAACAAGAGGGTAGCGACCCATGTAAGCACATCAACAGAGCTTTTCCACCTGACTTCGCTCACAAAAAACATAAATTGAGACTGAAAAGAACCTTATTTAAGCCAGTACCGTTTGACCCAAAATGACTGTGTAACTAAATATGGATTTTCCTCAATTTGTTCGTATCAATATAGTATGGAAACAGATATGAAAATCGAATAAAGAAGGACCAGTGAAGGCCAAGTTAGAGGCCATATTTACATGGTAAAAAATGTTAAAAATTTCATTTATACACCATCTGCATCTGGAGCACGTATTATACGTCAAGTATTCTCTATTGAAAGTAATCCGTTAAAGCTCAAGGGGAATAAAGTTGTATGGAACTTCCCTTGGGTAATTATAACACTTAAATATGGAACGCCAAAATGTCAACAAAAACTTCTATCATAAATAATATCAAAAAAAAAACAAGGCTGTTGAAGGCTTAACTTCCTTGGTCCAACTAGAATTTAACTATAAAAATTTGACACATTAAAGAGACTTTACTTTTATTTAGAAAAAATTGCATTAAAACTTGGCTGTATGTCTTAGCTATTGATTTTCCTTTGCCTACGGAACTAAATATTATAAGAAAACGTCGTCGGTGATTTTCGATCTGTGATTTTTCCGTAAATTATCATTGAGCTATTAATACTTCAATGTAAATTATTAAATAGTTTTGTTGTAAGTTTTTAAAATAAATCTGAGAAAAACGTCCAGTAATTCCAGCGACTCTGATATAGAAACGGAGACTCAAAACATTTAACCACACAGTAGGTGTATAAAGAAGAGTAAGCTCCTCGGGGATAAAAGTGTCTTAGTCTTGGGCAGACTTGAATCCTTCGCTTCATTCAGGATTCTTACCATAATACAGAATCCATCATTTCGCTCAGAATTCAATATCCTGCCCGTGACATAATACACTGTTTTATACCCTTGTTGCTTAATCTAATTATTGATCACTCATGCAGAATACACGTTACAGGTCCCGCACTAAGTTAAACCTATGTCGCGGGTACCGACATACTCCGATTTACAGTCTTCAGTGATTACATTAAAATTACAATTCAATTGAAAATACTACATGCCTTCCCGTCGCCATTTACGGGTACCCTTTTGGATGACGACTCTGTGCGGGTGGCAGTGGCGCTGCGTTTGGGTTGCAATGTCTGCGAACCTCACCAATGCATTTGCGGCTCAACCGTGGAGGCTAGCGGCCATCACGCTCTCAGTTGCCTTCGCTGCGCAGGAAGATTCCCGAGGCACCACGCCCTCAATGACGTCATCCGTAGGACTCTCGTAGCAGCAAATGTTCCCTGTGTTCTGGAGCCTTCGGGTCTCAGCCGCTCCGACGGCAAGCGACCAGACGGCCTAACTTTGATTCCGTGGGACAAGGGGCGGAGCCTTATATGGGATGCCACGTGCGTCAGCACATTTGCCCCTTCGCACCTCCACATCACTTCACGTGCGGCGGGTGCAGCGGCGGAAGCGGCGAGCAGGCTTAAACACGTTAAGTACGCGGCTCTCAAAGCCGCGTATACCTTTGTACCCGTCGCTTTTGAGACCGCAGGGCCGTGGGGCGGTGAGGCCAAAGCGCTTATTAGGGATATCGGCAAAAGGTTAATGGACAGAGGGGGTGATCCGCGCGCCGGGTCTTTCCTGGTCCAAAGACTCTCCATCGCGATTCAACGCGGTAACGCTGCGAGCGTGATGGGGACCTTTGCTCCGGGTGAGACTCGGGCCGGATTTTGACTTGAACTTTTTGTTTCAAATTTAATTTTATTGAGTAGTTTTAAGTTTTGACATGTAATTAATTGAAAATTATATTGTCTTTTTACATAGAAATTTGACCTCAATAAGTAAAGAAATAATTCTGTAAATGAATGTATTATTTATAATACATTCAAATGAATGTATTATTTATAATACATTCATACACTCACGTCTCTATCCTTTTCGGGGTAGCTAGAGCATCATGTGGTTCTACCACTTACATTCTCAGGGTTACTAGATGCACAGAAAATATGTGACTGTGAAAATGTAAAGGTACAACTTCGGGGATAGACGTTCAGGTTCAGAATTATTGTGATGAGATTTGTAAATTTGCCTTTTTAACCGACTTCAAAAAAGGAGGAGGTTCTATCTTCGACTGTATGTATTTTTTTATGTATGTTCACCGATTTTCAAAATTTTTTTTTTGTTTAAAGGAGTATGTATATTCCAGAGGTCGTTCCATATAAATTTTATCGAAAATGATTCAGCGCTTGTAAAAACAAAAAAAAACAAGTAGTGTACCGTGGTCCTACCAGTAGGTCAAGTCGGTAGGACCACGGGCCCTTAACGAAAAAATACTACAAACCAGAACATCATCTAAATAAATGAGTGATATTTTCGTTTGTGGTTATTTGCTAATAGGCATGTAATCTACAAAAAATAGTTATCTACTTTTTGCGAAATGTTGTTGGGATTGAAGTCGGTGTCATACGTTTTTTTAACGTGTAAAATTATGATAAACTCAGACACATATAATACTAGATAGTAATAGATGGAACATACGCGTAATGGTAATAGGTTCTCAGCCTCACCCGCAATACAACAATTTCACATCCCAATTGCAGAATCTTACAGTATGCCTGGGAAACATCGGCAGCTAGCATATTCTTATTTTGTCTGTCACACCCAGCACAGCGTGAAAGAGCCATAAGTCCATCACGCTGGCCATATTTTTATGTTTTTTTTTATATTAGGTATAAGATGACTTAACTCTTGACCTCAATCTTGACCAAGGTCATAGATGAGGTCGACGATGGAGCGAGTTAACCCAAAAAATGCCTATAAGGCACTGGTACTCTTACACACCGACGGAACACAGCAAGCTGTTTGGCGTCGGACTTCGGACCAGACGGCCCTTCACAAAGCTTACCACATCGCATGAGACCATAGGACACCACCTCAGATTCAGTAGGTACAAATTGAGGTGTCGTTGTCTGGGGTGGATTAATAGGAGGCAGATCTCATTTGTGTTTCCTTAATCGCCTCTTACGACACCCACGGAAAAAAACGGGGTGGTGTTATTCAACCGATCACCACACGGCAAAAAATGGTTCAAAATTCAGACACTAATTTTAATACTTATTTAATTATACTTAAGGTAAATAAAGGGGCTGCGGGATATATGGGGTGACTTTAAAAAGGCGAAATTTCAGGGGCTGACTCTACCTATGAAACTGAATAACTGTCTCTAAGGTGGTGTGTATGTATGTCAGTGTATGATTGTGTGTATATGCGTGCGAGTACGCAGGGGACCGAGGCGAATCGGATCAAAATAAGAATTCACAAGCGTGATCGAAATACTGCATATGTCGGGAGGTGCGCGGTGAGAGGAGAGACGTAAAACGCAGATTGAGTGCGTTCTATATATATGATATTTAATTTATCAACAGATTTCTTATTTTGATCCGATCCGCCTTCGCCTCGGTCTAGAACCCTATGTACGAGTCTGTATGGGTGCGAGTGTTTAGGTATATTATGTGTGTGTATGTGCGAGTGTACATATACGTGTTGATTAAACCTTTCGCATGCGCGCAAGATAAATGCATTCTTTCAATAGTTGGTATAAGCAAAAAGCTCCGCCAAGACAGGCCGATATCAGATACTTATTTGATCGGCACGTGGGCAAATTCCTGCAATTTTCACTAAATAACAAACATTACTTATATCTCTCCTCATTTAATCGATAAAAGCACAACACTACGCTCGTTACGTTAGGATGCAGATCGATTCAGCCCGAGTGGATGTCGAAACAAATTACGGCGTCGCAAAAAAGCAAATGAAAGAAAATAAAGCCCTCATTACTGACAAATCCGAACATTCTAATACTGAGAAAATTTGCGAAATTGATCTAATTTGTTAGTCTTTCTATTCGTAAGGAAAATGCTTCAGAAGTCAAGGTAGACTAATATCTTTATGGGAAAGAATCCTTTTCTGTTTTACTTAGAATCATCAATTTACTTTGGCATAAATTGTGTAGGGCGAAAGAGCGAAACCTTTAACTTTTTTTATGTTTTCTACTTATCTACACACACACACACATTTCATGTAAGTGGTCAAATCAACTAACCCTTGTAGAAACTCTGAATTTCCAAAAAGGCAAAATTACCTCTGAATTGGTTGACGACTAAACTAATCTTCCACGGCCTAATACTTATAAGCTTATAACGATCAAAACAAAAAAACGGTGTTTGCGCATGTAGCAGTGTATGATTTATTATTAGTAAGACTCATAACATATCAAGTTGCAGGTCCCGACTCACTGACTCGTCAACGTATCTAAACCGATCGGTGAGGTCAAGCAACGTACACAAGGGCAGGGAGAATGATGAGTGACCAAAGTGGCAATTTATCACCTCGGAAGGCATGTTAACTCTGTTGATCCCGGCTGTTGTCGATTGACTACAGTCGCCTCTGACACCAAGGTTAGTCAAGTTCGCCACATACTTGACTATACCTACACGATGAGGATGGAATACAGAAATATGATAAAACCGTAGAAAAGAGTTTTTTTTTCTTTATTTCTATGGGTAAAACTAGGCGAGGGCTCTAGAGGAATCTTGTTGCGGAACAACTGCAGTTGTTTTGGCCAGTCGATAACTTAATCCAAGCTCAGGGTTGTCAATTCAGTAAAATATACAGGAAGACTTTTTTATCACCATCCAAATTTTTTGTACGTAAACTTTATGAAAATTTAACAGACCCGTATGTCTCATTAGTCCGATCATCGGACTAAATTATCGGACTACTGATACAACGGGGTATTTTTTTGTTTTATATCATTTCATATAAAAAATTTAAGCTAGATCGTCTGAAGCATGAAAATAAATCAAAATTTTTGTATGAAAAAAAAAACATCGTCCAATTGACTTGAAACTTGGTAATATTTAGTACTCTTCAACACAATTTGTGACATCCGTGTTTCTGCGTTTTACAAAATTCATCCTCTAAGACGTTAAAAAGGGGAATCAAAATCTGTAAATTTTGGAAAATATTTTTTTTCCTCCTTATTTACATTCTATAAACGTTACTGACACCGTAAGAAAAATTTGGCTGGCGATAACCCTGTTACCCTGTATATGTATATTTACCAAAAGTTACCCGTATATTTTTTAAATTAAAATAAAATGTCTATCTATGCATTTACATTAGCATTTTTAACTTTGCGCCTATTCGCAAAGGTGCAGTCTTCCTCAGAGAAGAATAGGCAAGAAACCGGCGGGTTGCTCTTTTTAACTCAATCCTTATTTCTAATTTTATACAGCGCGTGCGATACAAATCGTCCACACACGGGTATGCAAGAATCTCGTGAAAGTTTGATTGACTTCTGAATAACACTGGAGCTGAGAAATTTATTCCCATGGTTGCTTGTCTTCTTATCTAATCATCTTATCTAGCTCCCATCCTTAGAACAAGCCTGCCTAGTTTGCCGCTAGATGGCGCTGTGTGAGTAGTACAACATAAAATTTAAAAAATATGGTATCGCGTCAACTAGGGACAACTAAAACATCGAAACAAAAACTTGACGAACCATTTTGAATCTTAGCATGAAATCGAAGCATCATACAAATCAAATGCGAACTGAAAAGACAATCAATGAAATATATCTTCTACAAAATTCAGTATTTCATACCTTTGACAACCCTACAACAATTAACCCAAGAAAGCGAATAACCTCAGCGGAAACACAGACAGATGCCATCGAAAGTTTATGAAACTTCACGAACATTGTTCCAAGTTTCGATCAACTTCTGTTAACCCTAGTTGAAACTGACAGAACATTTCCTTTTCAACTGTTTTAAACCTAAACTTAAGGATGCCTGGGACTTCGTTCCCGTGCAAATTTCGTAAAATCCTTACATATTCCTTGCCTACATTATTACAGAAGGAATCTTTGTGCCAAATTACACTTTTTTAAACTCAATGGTTTGGGCTAGGCCTTAATGAGTCAGTAAGTCAGGGTCTTCAATTTATGTAAATAGATTTTACTCTATAAAAATAAGGACCAAATCAAAGAAAACAAGATATTTTGTGAAGCAGTGTCTGAAGTTTATACTGTGGAATCAATAATAACAAAAAATGCGAGTCTGTTAAATTTCTAGAACAGCATAGTTAGCACCCGACCAACAGAAGGAAATTGTAAAACTTTACTTTGATTGCGGAGAGGTACTGCGCAGGCTTGCTCGCCCTCTGCCGTTGTCATTTCGACACTGTTTTGACATTTCACCGCGAGTACTTTGGGCTCTTTTATTGTCATGCGTGTTTTCGCCCGCATGCGTGCCACCCGCAACCTGACATTTCATACATGTTTTTATTGTAAGACGGGTCACACGCACGCGGGAAACGAAAAGCATGTATGAAACAATAGGTTCTGGGTGGCACGCATGCGGGCCAGGTCCGCACGCGGGCGTAAACACGCACGAAAATAAAAGAGCCCTTTCTGCTTGAGTTGCTGACGTACGTTATATCTAGCCAGTGATTAAAAAAGCTATCCAGTATAAACAAACTTGCATATTAGGGGCATGTTCGTAATTATTCATTTGTAGAGCACATAATTACATAATATACGAAACTAAAAGTACCAAAATAGTTATTCACAAAGGTGTCTGTAATAGGCAACAAACACATATCGTGCATATTCAAATACCCTTATTCACTACCACAGCACAATTGAGTTTTCCTTCAATCACGGGACGTGTAAGGACGGTTAAAATTTGATGAACCCCCAGGCCTATAATGGCAGCCATTGGAATTATATTATAGACCCAGTGTAGCTATTCTGCAAACAAAGGCGTTTCAATGGCAGTGGAATGACCATGGTGGCCATTTTCACAGTGGAATGGCTTAACTTGCAATGTATGTAGGTATAATGTATATTTGTTCGGGTCAAATCTCGCACCTTAACTTTAAAGCGGTTACTCTCAAACAAAATTTTGTAGACACGTTTCGTTTGGATAACAATGCATGGTTTGGTTAGCTAAGTGGCGTTATTCTAAATCTAATATGGCGGATCGCCCAAGATTGCTGAATAATTATTTTATTTTCCTCTCCCATGATATAAAGGCATCAAATCAAAGCGTGTATCGAGAAGAATACAAAAAAGTAACCATTTAATTGAAAGCTTGTTTTAAACTTATATCCATTCAGGTGGCGATATTGAGAACTAAAGAAAGTTATGTAGAATAGTTATAAGGTTAAATAATGCACATTACACATAAAACACAAGTAAGTAATTGATGATAAATTTTACACATTCCTGTTTTGCTGTGGATTTTTGTTAATGAATAAATTAAACATTATCTACATTTCAAACAGTTCACGACAGCTGTCTTGACCAGCAGTGTCACCGCCAAGTGATAGTTTTGTATCTGGAGCGTATCTTGACGCTGTTATAGTCAAATGCAACGCCACCGCCATCTAAATTATGTGTGTTATTCATGTAAATTATCAATTATTATAACTATTAAAGTGTAAGTAGTTCTCAATTTCGCCAGCTGAACGAATAAAATCGTCACCATCGTCATTCTACAGCTATAGAAACGCGATTGATTAGCAGAATAGCCCCCCAGAAGGGAGAATAATTTACTACAGATAATTAATAATTCTGCCTCCTATTACCACGGGGGAACGTCGTGAATTGTGGACTTATTAGACATAATTTGACTGGTATTATTATGTTAAATTATAATGGCTGCTAAGTAATGTTGCGTCTTTCGTATTGCCAATGTTGCCATATTAAAATATTAGTTGAATTTATATTAATTGTGTAAAATAATTTACAGTTAGATGTATTAGTTTTTATGCTTTGTATTGCGATTTCACGTGAATCAGTCCACGAAACTGAATCTGAAATTTATCATGAGGGTTTCTATGCTTTGGAGGGCCGTTAAGCCGTTGATCCCGGCTGTTGTCTGTTGACAGCAGTCGTTAAACCAAATCAGAAACCATTCAGCGGTTTGAGAACTCTGACACCAGCAGCTCGAACATAACGTGTTCGCGCGCGGAATGCGCCGCTGCCGCAGTCCTATTTCAAAACAGAGGGCGAGCAAGCATTTTCGCGGGGCCCTTGCGCAATCACAGTGAAGTTTCACCGTCACCCGCGAGTTTCTCACGCATTATGCTGAGCTGCAGGGTTAGTCAAGTTCAATAGCAAAAAAAACTTTATTGTTTCTCAGCTAACCGCTCAAGATTTTCTGCTCTAGTTTCCAGTCAGTGCAACTTGCAGCAGTATTTTTTTATGCCTGTCACCTGGTAATACGACCGGGTAATGACTATTTCTACCCGGGTGCATCTGACTGCGTCCCGTTGCAACCCGCTGCACCCGACATTTCATCTCCGTCCAACCGTGAATGGAGTTCTATGCAACTATTACAAGCTACCAAGTTTTTTTCTGGAAAACAATGTGACGTTATTTTTTTTTTCGTTTTTCTTAGCTTCGTAGTGGTTTTTAAATACACAAGCACCCATATTCTTGGAAAATACAAAAAAAAATTGAAAAATAATCTAGAAAAAACGATTTTGAAATGTTTACATTGGCAGGGAATCAAACCCGCAAACTTCAGATAAGGGGTCTTTACCAATTGAGCTATTCGGTTACCTAAACGTGCAACGGTGTTTTCATTTACCATAAGAACATCGATTAATGTGTAGGGGAGACCTAAGTGAGCTGTGACAGAGGAGAAGTGTGACATAGTCGATTTTTAGAAACCTATAACTGCTAGGGAGATCACAACAGCGCGCGTTTGTGATTTAAAATCTCGAATTGAGATAAGCGCGCTATTGTAATCTCGCTAGCTGTTTTTTTAACAGCCCATAACGTCCCCACCGAAGGGCACGGGCCTCCATTCCAACAGTTTCGCAAAATCGTTTCACAAAATCGACTATGTCTTAACTTTCCTCTGTCACAACTTACCTAGGTTCCCCTACTGGTTTATAAAAAAACAGTTTAGCCCTGGGATACGTTAGTACTATTATTTATTCTGTGCCTGGGGATCGAACTCATCTCTCGATTAGAAGAAAGTACTGAGTAATTTTTCTTCCCTTCAATGTGACGAAAACATCCTTTCAATGTGTAGAGTCTGACCAACGAAAGCTGTCCACGAGAAACGGCGGCAGATTTAAAATTCATCCTCTGAGAACACTAAGTTAATAATACTTTTTTACTTTCTACTAATTTTATTTTATTTTTTTTCTTTTGTATACTCAGAATTTTTCTCGTTGACAGCTTTCGTTGGCAAGACTTTATTACTTAATCTATAGGTCATCCATCAATTTTAGACTACGCTTAACACCATATAACCTTACTTACCTTCTTCAATCATTAAGCATAACCAGGCCAAGTGCGCCCAAATTTCAATCGATAGGGTCAGCTAAGCGGCATTAAATGAATTAAGCCATTGTTGCATATTTTAACGTCGGTGGCAACGTGAGCTAAAAATATACTATTGGACAACCTTCTACAAGTATAAGGCGCTGTTTATACACAGGCGACGGGACACGGCGATCAAAGCAAAGTAAAATGAATCTTAATAGCTACGGAGTACAAGTTTTTTTTGTCGAAAATAGAAGTGCAGAGACATCCGTCGTCTAAGACTGTGCGACTAACGAAAAAACAATTGCTCTATACTTCTTCTTCTTATTGAGTTGGTCATATGACTGAATTTCAAATTTTTCTAGACCAGTAGGTACTCACCCACGCCTACAGCGTTATTTGTGACATTGTACAGGTCTTCACGATTACGGGAGGTTTACCATGATCGCTTAGCGCGATCCAATTTAGGACCTAAACAAGTCTGCAATGCTTATTCGTACCATGATTCCCTGCCGGCGTCTGTATTTCCGAGTTCATACAACCCAATTATCTTTAAAGTGCGAGTGAATAGGCTTCTTCTGGGTGAGCTAGCTACATCCTCGACCACATCTTTGCCCTAAGCTAGATTGTGGTCAAGAGCGAACCCATTTTTAATAATAATAAAAAAAAAATGGCTTATAAGCGATTCAATTTTGGCGCTGTTGCGATTCAAAGGCAGACCAGTGACAGTTTATTTTAAAAATAAAAATGGACCATAGACAACCGAGCAGTTCAAAAGCAACGCCATCATGGTACCATTTTAAAAAACATTCCAATTGCGAAGCAGATCAAAGTTGGATCCTAAACAGAAATGCTTTTAAACGATCGTGGTAGGTACCCTGATGGTCGGACTAGCTGGGCATGACATGAGATACAACATTGTCTGAGAGGAGAAACCACATTCGCAATTATTTTCTGTACTATACCCACTTGCACAGGTTTTCCTTGCATCGACCGATTTGGGTCTGAGTCGATTTAACGACCTCCACGTTGGCCAAGGCAGGTTTCAACCAGGTAGGAGTTGTTCTGCTAGTGGGATTGGAGACTCAGATGGACATATCCTTTCCCAAAGCCTTAGGCGGTTTTGCGAGCTTTATAAGATTCATTTTACATTGCTTTGATTGCTTCGTCGACGCGACCCGTCTGTTTTGTATAAACAGCGCCTTAGGGAGGTTAATTAAAAGACATCGTGTATACACGACAGCACTTGAGCTTAACTCATTTGCGATAGTGTTGGTTTTTGTAGAGCAACTGTGTGATCCTATGTCCTTTACTCTGTAGAGTCCAGCACATCAAGTCACTACATAGATGTAACGTACTCTATACAGTTACAAGAAAAACGGTTGTTACGTTTTTCTATTATTAAGGGTAACTTGATGCACTGGCCACTGTACAAAGTGTTGTGAAACACGCAAGCTTTTAATTAAGTTACTGTTTTATGCAAAGATAATATTTCACGATGGACTAGTCAATGAGTCAATACAGCGTAAATATTACAGCTGATGTCCACTTTAAGCAGGCACACTGTTAGTAAAGGTAACGAGTAAAAAATAAATAAGTTTAAAGAACACTAGAGGATGTCCGGACGTCTGCCCCGTGGGACGTTCGTAAAATCCTTCGTTTTTCCTTGCCTATGTTATAAAAGGAACTCTTGTGCCGATTTTCGGCTTTCTAAGATCAAGGGTCTAGGTTAGGCGTTGATGAATCAGTTAATAAGTCAGAACCTTTTTTTTACATACTAAGGAGAAGAAAATTATCACTATACCTACTCATGTTTCACATCGAAACTTATAAACATTTTAGGTAAAACTGAAGATATTGCGGACAAACAGAAATGAAAAGACAAAATTATTTCTTTCATAAAATGTTTATTAGGCGCATTGAGCCAGCGCAGCGTAGTGAAACTGTGGTCTTAGTCCCCTTCATGTTTCGAAGGAAGGCCCAAGCCCCTCGGTATAGATATAAAAATAATATAAAAAAAACCTTTTTAATCTTATCTATCCAAATTTCTATTGAGGTCAAGTAGAAGTAGCTGACGGAAGTTACATGAGAAAATATCACCACTACATGATAATGATTATACTTTTTTCTTTTTTTCATCCGTCTCCTAAGGCGAAATGAAAGCTCTTTCAAATCAACTGGCAAACGATAACCCTTTGTTCTAAAAATAAAACTTATTCCCTCGATTGGCTCGGTCTGATGAGGGCCTCTTAGACCCAGATAGAACGATATTGCTTCCGACCGGACAAGGCAGAGAAAGGGCTAAGATAACACTTGAACTGATCGTCTTTTTAGCTTAGGGATTTTGCTACAATGTTTTCGGAAATATTGGATTAAATTCTAGAAAGTTTTACCATCTCCGACATTTATCGCTTAGAACTCTTAAACGGCGAAACTAATTTTGATCAAATATAGATAAAAACCATCTCGGTTACGTCAGCTTTCAAACAAAAAGACGCATCCAAATCGGTCCATTCGTTTAGGATTAGGAACCACAAATACACACAGAAATACACACAGATAATAAAACTTATAACACTCCTTTTATAACATATAACGTCACGCATCCTCACCATACACGAGGCTCAAGGGTTGACGTACGAAAAGGTGGTGATCGTGCGTACTACAACGACCAGGCAGGAGCTACACGACAGTAATATCCTACATGCTGTAGTTGCCATATCGCGTCATACCGCCAGTTGCAAATATTATGCAGATGATGGTAACGATGCGATAGGCAGATTCATCAAAGAAGCAGAGGTGGCAGGCAGGGGAAAAGTGGTCAATTACAACCTCAAAATGGCGATCAAAAGTCGAGACACAGCCGTCATAGATGCCTTGAGGTCTGAATGCAACAGCGAAGAACCGTCACTCGCTTAAATATATATATATATATATATTATATACATTATGTATTCATATATTTGTTATACTTATTTATAAATTGTAAACCTCTATGGAAAGTATTGTATTATAGTTTAAAATCAAGTATTAACAAGAAAACTTAATCTAGACAAAGGCACGGACATGAAATCTGTGGATGCTAATAATAACACTTTAAAAAAAAAACACTCCTTTTTTTCTTCTGGGGTCAAAAAAAACGCGCATCAATTATTTTACGTTGTAAACTTAGCTAAACTTACGTAAACTTATGTCAACAAGTTATAAAATCTTTAAGTGGGATGCGAGGGTTTTGCTGTATAATGGGCGAAAGGCTGACCACCTCTCACCAGTATACAACTTGTTCCATCTGATAACCCTCACAATGTGTGTCAATCGTGGCATCTTCTAAAACAGCGTGAGCGTATGTATCTATGTATGTAAGTTATTAACGGCGCCACAAATCTATCTCGGCATGTTGTGGCCAGTGTCGGCTTGATTTTCATAACTATTTTATACTTTGAACAATTAAAGTTAAAGTATAATTGAAAATGTGTAAACACAGATTCTCAACTCATTACTCTCCAACAGCTCTGGGTTCAAACAAAGACGCCATCTTGATCTGCTATTAATCCGACTTGAGCTCGCTTCCAATTTTCGCGATATTTTTCACTACGCGGGGTTTTACGGCTTATTTAACTCGAAGGATTTGTTTAAGAACAGACAGTGAATCTACGTATACATATATTTAAGCCCCGACAAAAAAGAGGGGTGTTATAAGTTTGACGTGTGTATCATACACAATAATTAAGTGTTTTGAACGGCGAAATGGGGTTTGTGGGTGCGTAAATTTCTGGGTTATTTGACAGGTTTCGTTTAGTTTAGATTTACTGCTAAAAGTTTTTCTCTAAGAATTAATAACATAATAATACCAAATGATTACAGTACCTATTAAATGTTTTCTAATGTATGATCTCCATACTTTATAATAAAACAAAGTCGCTTGCGCGAGTCTTTCAGTCTGTCTGAACGCAATGAACTCAAAAATTACTTAACTGATTTTCATACGGTTTTCAACAATGGACATAGTAATTCCCATGGGAACGAAGTCCCGGGCGGGGAGCTAGTGATTGATATTTAAAATTGTTTCAATAAAAACAAAACCTGATTACGTCTGTATTAACGAGTACGTATTTTTTGTATTTTTCCCAAGCTGGACTGGGAGTAAAAGAAAAACAGAATGTACCAGCTGCTAACTCTTGCTAGGCGTACTGTAAAAGTCAGTAAATTGGACGCGAGGGTTTTTTTGTACAATGGGCGAAAGGCTGACAACCTGACAACAACACATAATGTTTTATCTAATAACCCTCAGAATTTTAGTCAAGTGTGGCATCAAAAGTTGTTCTAGAACCACTGATGCTCTGCCTACCCCGATAAGGATTATAGGCGTGAGCGTATATATGTATCTTTTTATACAGGGCTTTAGGTATCTCTCTTTCAACCTCTCGGGTGGTTAATCAGTCCATGAAACTGAACAACTTTCCCAAGGAACATAGGTCAAATTTTTTTTTTTTCAATTTGAGTTTCCGTACAAACTTCATCAGCATATAGCGCATTTTGTGTGGGAGGTCAAAATTTTTGTGGTTCTTGGAGAAATTATCAAAATTTTATTTTCGTATTTGGACCTATGTTCCTTGGGGAAGTTGTTCAGTTTTATGGACTGATTAACCACCCGAGAGGTTGGTTTATATACCTAAAGCCCTGTATATAATACAATGGGAGGTCCTGATTCACTGACTGATCAACGCCCAGCCCAAACCCTTAGACCTCGAAAGCTGAAATTTGGCAAGAAGGTGTCTTTATTCATAGGTAAAATTCAACCCCTGGAAATTCATAGTTTGTATGGAGAAAACATTTTTTCTGGACATTTTGACTCGAAACTTCGTCAAGATATACCTTGAAGCAAATAAAACGGACATGTGTTTCGCGATTTGCCGAAAATCGTTCCCTAAAGAGTCGAGAATGAAATGAGTGACTAAAAGAGTTCTTTGCGCGAGCAAAGCCGTGGGAAAAAGCTAATTTTGTACATTTGTGTACACATTGGCCACCATAACCCCTAGAATCGATTGATACAGCTGTGAAAGTTCTCGGTAGGGCTGTATATTTACTTCCAACGTTCCAGAGTGGACAGGCCACGTTCATTTCGTGACCAGAGGACCGGAGCCCGAGACCCGTGTCACCAGTGACATATCAAATTACCCGGGATGCTGATAATTTGAATCCCGAAACAATATATTGTGTGACGTCTTTGTAATACAAGTTTTAATTTGAAAGAATTTATAGGGACAAAATTTTCAGTCTTCTTTCAAATTACTTGCATAATAAATGAGTAAAAACCAGGATGGCTATTCCACTAATCAGTGGCGGTTGGATGACAATAGTTGCCATTTAATCCAGCTTAAAAAAAGTGGATTGAGACGAAATTGATCGCAGCTGGGGGGCTACCACCTAAGCGAAGCTGATGCTGATTGAACGAATGCATGATGTACGTTGCTGTGTTTGGTTCATGTCGTTAATCAAGATCTCCTTATAAAGAAGCAATCGACAACGTTCCATTCGTTTACCCAGCATCAGCTTCGCTTAGGTGGTGGTGAAATTGAGAACTATCCAAATTTCATACATTTGAAGACGACTGCTTTGACTGGCGGCGCCACCGCCGACTGTATGTTTTTTTATAGTTTCTTTGCACTTTCTGGTGATTAATCCCCATAAAATTGTCCCCAAGTAAATTCTAAAAAAAATCTACTTCCTATACGAAGCACAGCTTGCTCGCTCAAGTTGTATGCAGAGGCGATAAATATTTTTCATATTTCTATCAATTTCCTTAGGAAAAATTGTTTAATGTAACGGGATTCTTAATTTTCTCTAATAGACGTCGGGCTATAATAGTGTTGACGTCGTATGAACGTTGGTAAAATACAGCTCGATCGAGCACCTATTTCAATATAGTTTGAGTAACTACGAAGGTTTGATTTGACCTTTTTTTGATTCCCTCTGGAAATCTACTGAATCTACTGCAAACATCATAAAACATGGAAAACGTCTAGAAAAGTGCCACCAGTATACAACTTTTTCAAAAAGAACACATCTATTTTTATCTCAAATAGTTTATAGATTATTGGGTCGCAGTTTTTAATAATAACTGAGAATAATAATAAAGCGTTGAAATACGAATTTGGATAATGATTATTTTAGTAAGCTCCTTTCTGGGAAGAGCATTTTTAACCCCTGCAAAAAAAGGGTTATTATAAGTTTACGTGTGCATCTGTGTATTTATCTGTGGCATCGTGAACGAATGAACCGATTTTGATGACTTTTTTTTGTCTGACATGATTGAGATGGTTCTTAGCTATATTTGATTGAATTTGGTTTAATCATTTAAGAGTTACCAGCGATAAAATGCCGGGGGTTATACAACAAGGACGACATTACTTATAAAGAAGAACTTTAATGACTGTTTCAGCAACTGAGCGTCTGATATGGCCTGGGCCTTTTCACTACCGCACACAGAACACGACGACACCTACACATACAGGGCGTCCCAGAAATAGTGAATCAAACTGCTACATTATGGGAGGTAGCTTGACTGGGAATGGGAATGTCCTATACATAAAAAATATGAAAAAATAAAACGCACAAGACCATAAAAAAAGAATATCCGAAAAACGGGAAAATCAACAAATTTTATTAAGTTTCCCGCTCTAATTATTGCGTTTTGGGTTTCTTTATATATTTTTTACAAATAACCACAAACGCAATAAATGTTATGTCTATATTTAAAAAAGCATTAACTTTAATGGACATCTCTGCAACTGAATTTAAATAGAGAATTACTAAATAAATAGAGTCCATTAAGGGGACGACATTTTGTACATGAATGTTATCTTTATCGGTCGATCCTACGAGTATAGTCTCAAATTTTCAAATCAAATACTTTTGTATCTAACTGCAAAGAAGTCCAAGAGATGTTCAATTGAAACCCTTTACAAAAGCAATAGGTAAATTGCACACGAGTTTTTGAAAACTCAAGTAAACCAGCAAGCAGTTTTTACAGTACTGAAATCTACTGAAAAGCTACAGCTGAACTTTTTCATCCTTTCACGTTCAAGCGTTAGTTTATGCGACTTCCAACTAAGTAAATATCATTTAGAGTGGCTTCATTTTATATGGAAGACGACGTTTTTTAAATGCAACGCAAATACGTGATTCTAGGAATGCCACTGGCTTTTTTAATTTTTAGAGTTGTAATTTTTACTCCGATTTTTTTTCTGTAGGTACTAAAAAAATCCAGTAGAACAAAGATCTTCTTCTTAAACAAATATTTTTCTCGACCGGGAATCAAACCCAAAAACTGACAGTCCAGAACCAGCGTAATTAACTGGACCAAACTGGTATTTTAGTCAAAGAAAAAGAGAAAAACATTAGCGACATTAACAATCTATTGTACCTAACTACCCACGCGGCGCCATATTGTGAGACAACCATTGTTAGAGGGAACATGACCGTTATAAATAGTCCTGCAGAGGCGAGAGGAAATATTATACCTTGTCACCTTGCACTCGGTGCATTAAGAGGGTAAAATGCTAGAAAACACATTTTAAATATAATATCTTATTTCAAACCTGACTTTAAAGCAAAACTTTAGGGAGGGATTGGGCCTTTTTATAATTCTAAAACGGTACGGCAAAATTATATTACCATTGCCTCCTATGTAATAGTAATAATAGAAGCTGAGAACATAGGCGGCAATGGTAATTCAAATTCTGAAGTGCCGTGCCGTGCCATTCGAATTATAACAAGGCCCAATCACTCCCTGAATTTTTGCTAACTAATTGATAAAGTTAAAATATTTTAGTGCTGTCCACGTACTGCACTCATCGAGTGGAGCTAACTCAGCAAGTACTGACAGAATGACTGCAGCGCTGATTTTCAGTCAGAAACAAGAAAAGCTTAAACAAGACTTACTGCCGTACTTAGAGACGTCAATTAAAGTTAGGTACTGTTAAACTCTGATGTAGTCTCTTTCACTCTAGTTGATATAAACAAGGATAGCATGACATTTAATTACTTCTTAACTTTAATTGACTTCTCTGAGTACGGCATTTAAGTACACGATTTTTAACTTAGTATTTCTAAGTTATTATTATTATTATATTTTTTTTTCGCCGCTTGACTTGAAAGCACGATAGCTCAGTTGCTAAGAGCACTAGGAGACCTAATCCTGGGGTCGCGGGTTCAAGTCCCATTCGCGCCGAACATTCTTCTTTCCCTATAAATTATTTATAGACTTACACGTCTCCAAAAAAAGATACCTCTATACATTTAAATACATGTAAAAAAAAACATATATATATATATATATATATATGTTAAACTAATATGTTATATATATGTAACAAATTTGGTAAAAAAAGCTTTTTATAACAACAGCCCAAAACAACTCGTTTTTTTTACGATGGACGATGTTAAACTCAAAACTTTTTAAAAAGCTCTCGTTTGAATACAGATACATAATTATACGTGATCGGCATATTTTATTGCGAATGATAAAGTATTTCATTCGGTCGAGTCAACAGTAAATTCGTAGTAAAGTCAAAGGTAAACCTAATTTATTAATTAATCCATAATTCATTGGGCCTTTTTATAATTCAAATGGCACGGCAAACTTTTATTACCATTTCCCCCTAACTTCTTAGTGACACTAGTGACATTAGGAACATAGGAGACAATGGTGAATACAAATTTACGTGCCGTGCGCCGTGCTGTTTGAATTATAAAAAGGCCCATTTTATACACATTGTCAAAACAATATTAATTTTTTTCCACCATTTTTAAAGATATGATTACGATTTATTACTAATAATCATATCAAGAACAAAAGGGAATAAGAAACGCCGCTTGACATCAAGGCACGATAGATCAGTTGGTTAGTTAGAGCATCAGGAGATGAAACAGGGTCGTGGGTTCAAGTCCCATTCGCCTCGAAATTTTTATTTTCTTAAATTAAGTTGCATTTACAGTAGTTTTACAAATAACAACTAGCACACAACCTCTCTACCAGCCCATATACGTCCCCACCAAGGGGCACAGGCCTCCCTTCGAAACACGAAGGGGATTAGGCCATAGTCCATCACGCTGGCCCAATGCGGGTTGGTGGACCGCTCGTCTTTCGAAAATGAATTTTCTTGGACAGGCGGGTTTCATCACGATGTTTTCCTTCACCGTTGAGCAAGTGATAATTAGAAATCCGTACATAAGTCCGAAAAGACGAATTTAGTTGTACAGGCCCGCACCAGGATTTGAACCCGCGGATTACAAGTCTGGCTCATTACCAACTGGGCTATCACCGCTCCTCTACACCACCTCTGCTTAGCAGAATATAAAAAGCATATACAAAACGTTGAATTTCGTTTGATAGTGAAAATCATACGAAAACCCGTTCGGTAATTTTTGAGTTCATCGCGTTTGTTTAAACAAACGCGGCCTGGGGACTTTGTTTATTAATAAAAAAATCTAGAGTGATTACTCTAGTTTTTTTTATCCAATCCCTTAATATGTGTCCATTAATTTATATAACGTACTCTACACACGCCCTAGATTAATTAAAGATAGACGAGCTAAAATGATTACAAGTTAGTTAATTGTACCTATTTCTTGGTGACCTTTCAGAGGCACGTATAATTTGGTAAGATGACATCTTAATTACTCTCTGAAGTTGGTTGAACCCAAATGCAAAGTTTATAATTAAAACCACATGAAAACGAGATTTAATTAAAAATTTATAATTGTGTTCGTTGAACAAACTAATAACATCCAACTAAAATACCTCAATGCACCCACCTAATTGTTAAACTGAAATTAACGGTTTAAATATTTTATGCGTATTTACTAAAAATATTAAGCTATTTTCAGGTTTTGTTCCAGTTTGTTGAAAAGTTTATTTAATTAAAAACACAAATTAGGATCGTATTTAATTTAGCGACAAATACCTAATATGAAATTTGGGTTCTCAAAAAATCAAATTAACGTTCACAATTTAATTGATTGGTGACTAAGAACAAGAGTCAAAAAAATCTAAAACCTGCACCTATAAAAACTAGTTTCAGGTAACGTGTAATTTAAAAATAGATAGATAGATAGATAAAACCTTTATTTAACTGACACATTACACACACAATTACAAAAACTAAAAAAAATAAAAAAATAAAAATAAAGTAAAAACATTTGTATCTCAACGATTAATTAAAATTAATGTGTTTGGAAGAGTATAGTGTGTGTTTGAGAGAAATGGCAGCGAGGTGTAGTTTTTGGCGCCAAAATTTATTTTAAGTGAAAAAATGGTGGCAGCGAAAAACTAGGTAGGCTTTGCCTTTTAAAAATTGTGAAAATGGGATATAGTCGAAATAAGTTAAGCATGCAAAAATCGCTTTCTAATCATTCTGGGATGGGTGGGATACAGAGAATGTCACCCATTTTTTTTTTAACTCAAGATGGCGGACATAAATTTTTTGACAAACTGTTTTTTTTTATTTGTGCTATGTATACCGACTAGCTTAAAAGACTACCTAACTCACTCTGTATAAGAGTTTTCAAACCACCAAATGATTTCTAAGTTAAGGTCCTGTGAGGTTAATTACGAAGAGAAATTATTTTCCGTGCTAAAATCACACTTAACCTTAACAGTGGGATTTAATATCTCACGACTAATTGTCATAACGTCATAATTTAGCGCTGATGGCGCGAGGCCATTGCCCTAGGGCTTCTAACTCCCTTTGAGTTACACCGCCTCCGGCCTTTGGCATCAGACGATGTCGCAAACATTATAATATTTGAGATACAATGTGATTTATTAGCTTCAGATGGTAGTAAATTACTGTTTATTAGTAAATATTAGGTAAGCGTAGAGCGTCGGTGATCTAATGGCTAGTGGGTCAGACTCGTAAGCGAGAGGTACCGAGTTCGATCCCCAGTGCCGCCGTGTACCAATGACTCATTTTCTGAGTTATGTACATTAGTTGCACACTAACCGATGCTCTTACGGTGAGGGAAAACATCGTGAGGAAACCTGCACATTCAGGAGACTGAATGTGTACCATCATACAATCCGGTTAGGTTCCCCTGTTTGCAGGGTCACGGAGGTCAGATGGCAGTCGCTCCACTGTAATGACTTGACCTGCCAAACCCTGGATCATGGTCAAGCGTACCCCGAATGAGAAACGGGACTAAACACGGACTAAACGCTAGAAAGAAGAAGTAAATATTAGGTAAGTAGAACCGGTCCATCGGGTTAGTTGTTCCTCTTGTTTTTTCCTATATGGGGGGGGGGGGGGGGGATAGTGAATAAAATCGTTTTCAAAATTCGATTCAAACTTTCGTCCTTACCCAAGTCCGTGACTTCGTCCGAAACAATAGCGCAGCGAGGGTTTAACTCGATTACTAAAATAAGGAAAACTGACAATACTCTTGATCCAGGAACTTTAGAAAAACAATTGCCAAATCTACGGAAAAATTCCAACCAAGTTGAAAATTTGTATACACGTACCTTTAAGCTTCCCAAATAACTTCTAGAAATTTCCAAGAGTTCAAGGGTGGGCATAACTTTTGACAGCCAAAAAACGATGAAAAAAGGTATCTTTTTTCGGTTTTTTGCCTATATCTTCGTTCCTGTCGATCTTACTGCTATGAGGTATATCAATAAAATAAAGAATGGAAAATTTTCTACAAAAAAGGTGAACAAAGTTTATTGATAACAGTAACAGTTTTTACGTAATCGAGCATTGAAACTCCGGTAAACATTTACATGGATGTTTTAGTGCATTTTCATGATCACCCCAAAAAACAACAAAAGAGCAGAAAACAGTAAAAAGGTTATTTCAAAACATTAAATATACTGTCTTAAATTTTTTTTATAGAATTAATAAGTAGTAAATCCAAGTACTGTTAGATTTATCATAAAGTAGCTTTACGCCCGAGACTTCGTTTCCGTATGAATTTAGGAAAAATGATATAGCCTATGTGTTAATCCAGGGTGTCAGCTACCTCCATACCAAATTTTATGAAAATTGGTCCAGCCGTTTGAGCGTGAAAGAGTAACAAACATCCATACATCCACACATCCTCACAAACTTTCGCATTTATAATATTTATATCACAAATTGCCTAATAAATAGAGAATTATAAGGTTGTTAAGGTCAAAAATAAGTAATCAGAGGCGTGATTCTGTAACGTGAGACGTATTGAAACTCAATTCGATGTTCCCACCTTTTTCCGTGGAAATTACTGATCTCATCGATGAACTTTCATAATCTTAATTTTAAAAAAAAAGGTTTTTTGGAGATAATTTTTCATTCTTTCTTTTATTAGGACACCTCATGGTGGTAGGATAAACAGGAACGAAGATATTAGCAAAAAACCGAAAAAGTATCATTTTTTTCACCGTGTTTTAGCTGTCAAGTTATGCCCACGCCTGGACTCTTGGGAATTTTCAGAGGTTATTCAGGAAGTTAAAAGGTACATGTACACAAATATTCAGCTTGGTTGGAATTATGCCGAAGTCAAATGCTAAAGTTCCTGAATAATCTCCGCGAAAACAAAAACTGAAGTAAGGCTCGCTGAGTTCAAAATCGAATCGGGTTTTGTTTATTTAACACGGAAAAAAATTGAATTTTTATTGATTGGGCTATTCAGATGTATCCGTATGGGATAGGAAGAGATTCGTAACAAATCACGAAATATCACAAGCGAGTTATATGAGGTGAGTTATATTAGATCTGTAGCCCAGAGACATCTAAGTTACTAAAAAGGTTACCGGTTCTATTTAAGAAATTGTTATAGATTTCGCCATTTTATATACTAAAAGTCAGGTCTTAATGACTGTAATCCGCCATAACCATATTTCGAGGTTTTTATTTACATTTTTGAGTTAGGTACCGTTTCAAATTCATATATCTGTTAATAGGCCCTGAACAAACCATACACCTATTTTAAGATGATTTCTTGGACCGGTTTAGATTTTAAGACTCATTTGGTCCATGAAGAAGAAATGAGTCTTAAAATCTAAACCGGCCACAGAAATCGTCTTAAAATAGGTACCATATGGTTTGTCAAGAGGCCTATTAATAGATGTATAAATTTGAAACGGTAACTCAAAAATTTAAATAACTTTTTGACTTCAGAGATTTTTTAACTTATCACTAGATATGATTACTTATGGTCATTAAGACCTCGGCTAAATCTATTACAATTTCATAAAGAGAACCGGTAACCTTTTTAGTAACTTAGATGTCTCTGGGCTACAGATCTATATGATTCTCCAAATGAAACTGAACAGCTTTCTCCAAGAGAACCATATGAAATTCTCAAAAAAAAATGAACTTCTCATACTAAGGCAATCTGCTGATCGCACACATTATTCACTAGCTTTACGCCCGTGACTTCTTTTGCAGTAAAAGTAGCCTATGTCACTGTCCAGCCCTAAAATAAGTTTACCGAAGAAATAACAAATAAACATACTTTCATACATTATTTTCATTTATTTTGTAATATAAAACAAAGTCCCTCGCCGCGTCTGTCTGTATGTCTAAACGCGAAAAACTCAAAAACTACTGAACGGATTTTCATACGGTTTCCCGAGCGCGAAGCTAGTATTAAATAAAACAAATTATTAAAAAAGTATTAAGTATCAGACGTTAACAACCTTTTCAACTATAAACAACACATTTTTCTGTAAAAAAAAGATTGTTGATAAGTTCTTTCACCTTTAAGTTAAGGTCTGAAAGGTGAACGAACTTTCACCAGTAAATAAACTGGAAAAACAAAAGGAAACTGCTTTTATTTCATTAGATAGATCTGTGAACAATAAAAAACTTTCTTCTAGATGTGTTTCTTCACCCCTGCCAAACAGATAAATACTGGTAGGTACGAAATAGTTTGCAGACTTTTTGTGGCGATAGTTAGTGTACACAGCAATAGAGATTGCTACTTTAGCAATAAGGCCACCTTTTTGTACATTCCGCTTTCTTGTTTATTTATGTTTATGTATGTACTTTTTGTTTTTTTCAATACATGGCGCGTCTATTCTTCTGATTAATGGCGTCTCGTAGCCCAGTGGCTCTTTCTGATCTCAACCGATCAGGGAGGTTAAGCTACGTACACAGAGGCAGTGTACCTGATGGGTGACCAAAGTGGCAATTTATCATGAGCGTTTACGTGCTTCGAAGGGCACGTTAAGCTGTCGGTCCCGATGTTGTCGATTGACTACAGTCGTTAAAACCAAGTCAGAGGCCATTGTGCGGTTTGAAAACTCTGACTGGTGTCAGAGTTTTCAAACCGCAACCCTAGTGGATTAGCCAAGTTCACCACATACTTGACTATAGCTACACGATAAGAAGAAGAAGAAGGCGGTTAAATGACGATTGGAGGCCATTTTATCTGTTCAAGTAACGAAATCGTACTTAAACATACACTTGCTGACAGCCACCCCGACCATCAGCACCACCTCCAACCAAAAGTTAAGGTGCAAACTATCTAGCAATTGAACATTCATTTGGCGTTAGATCCACTAGTCAAAACTAGTCAAAACATCAAATGTCACCTCATAGCAGCCCATATACATCCCCATCAAGGGGCACGGGCCTCCCTTGGAAATACGAAGGGGATTTAGGCCATATAGTCCACCACGCTGGCCTCATGCGGGTTGGTGGACCGCTCGTCTTTCGAAAATGAATTTTCATCGGCGGGTTTCATCACGATTACCGTTGAGCAAGTGATAATTAGAAATCCGTACATAAATACGAATTTAGTGGTACAGGCCCGCACCAGGATTTGAACCCGCGACCTTCGGATTACAAGTTTGGCTCATTACCAACTGGGCTATCACTGCTGTCACCTGAACAGATAAAATTTCACCCCAACAGATAAAATGGACACCATTCTCATTGTAGCAGAATATCAGCGTTTTGAGGCAAAACATATGCTGAGCTACGAAGCTACGACCTGTGGCAAATACATTTATTTACAATTGCGTTTTTTTTGTATCTTTTTATTATGCTTATTTTTTCTTTATTTTAATTTATTTTTGTATGTATTTTATCGATTTTGTAAATGAAGTGTGTCATCATCATCATCATCAGCCTGTTTTAGCCCACTGCTGGACATAGGCCTCTCCTATAGCACGCCACTCAGCTAGATCTTCAGCTCTCCTCCCCCAACCACTGCCCGCTACCTTACGAATGAAGTGTATGTCTAAGTGTATACGAATAAACGTTTTATCTAAAATAAAGAAATAAAAATAAAATAGACGCTACACACTCAAAAGCCCACACTAAGGTTTTCCCTTGTGCCGTAGGTCCCTTGGAACACACATAAAGACAAACACAAACACCCATGACCCGAGAACAAACATCTGCTTTTTACACAAATGTTTGCCCCGACTGGAGATCGAACCCAGGACCCGCCGATCAAGAGGCAGCGTCACTACCACTCGACGATCTATCTATCTATCAACCGCTACTGATTAGTGGAATAGCCACCCAGGCAATACATGTTGACCTAGACGTCGCCCTTAGCTCGCTAGTAATAGCGCAGGCTTTCGTAATGAAAATCTGTCACCGGGGGACCAGCAGCTCGAGCACGATGGCGACAAACTCGCGCGGCGCGCCACTCGTCTACCGCTGAAACTTCACTTCGATTGCGCGAGGGCCCCGCGCAAAGGCTTGCCCGCTCTCTGGCGTTGTCAATGTTGACATTTTGATATAGGACCGCGGCGCATCACACGCGCTATCACCATCGTACTCGAGCTGCAGTAGAAACATATACAACCATTATCACTGTTTTGTCGGTAATGTTCACATTCCGTGACACTTCTAATTACAGAGCCTTTTATGAAAACATTACAATTAAGTTATCAGGGTTTATCGATGTTATCGAGCCGCGACTATCATCGATAACTTTCGCTGTGCAAGGGCATCACTATCAAGTGTAGATTTTTTATGGTTGTTTTTCAAGAGCAATGGATCGAGTATAATTAGTCATACCTACTTTAGGGTGGCTCATTTCTTCTTACTTAACTTCTATTAAATGAATAGAATATAAATAATTGATTATTTCCGCGCCATACATATACAGGGCTTTAGGTATCTCTATTTGCTGATGAAGTTTGTATGGGAACTCAAAATTTTTTTTTCGTATTTTGACCTATGTTCCTTGGGGAAGTTGTTCAATTTCATGGACTGATTAACCGCCCGAGGGGTTGAAAGAGAGATACCTAAAGCGCTGTATGTTAAAAAGAAAAAACAAAATCAAAATGTACAAAATGTATAAGATTTCACAGTTTTCCTTTCATTCATGGTTTTCCTTTCATTTAATTTACCAAGTTTGTTAGAGAGATTTCATCCTTATAATTGACCCTAACGATCGATGCAATAACAGTACAGGGTGTATTAATTCTTACAGTTTTAGTCGGTTCGATTCCCGGGTGTGCGGCAGGTGAATTTTCGAAAATCCTTTAATGCAGTTTTTCTTTGTTTGCAAAAATAAAGTAATGTTTTCTTTGAGTATAATTTTCTATCTACAGTATTAAGAGTACTTTCCCTTCAGGTCAGAAATTTCGTTTTTTTTCTAAACCTTCGCGTGCTTTTTGAACACATGGTGTACGAGATTTGTATCGCACGCGGCGTAAACAAGCACGCGACTTCTACTGACAGCGGCGGAGCTGTCTACTGACATGTCTAAAGAACTTCTAAAAAATGAAAACTTAATAAACTTCGCTTCAAAACTTTTCCACCTTTTCTGCGTAAAACCTTTGTAGTGGTCCACTTATAAATTAGTTTTAATAACAGGGGCTCCTATTATTTCAAACTTTAAAATATTCAAAAAGTTTCGTATTTCAAAGCACCTAGTATTTTTTTAACTTTTAACAGTTTTAAAGATAATTTTACAAGTTAATGTTCCCTAGCCACAGAAATACAGATCGTATTGAATTAATAAAATAATTTAAGTAAGTTTATTTTGCTTTATGTGAGATGTAAACTCCAACTTTTCTCATCTATACTAATGTTATAAAGAGGAAAGGTTTGTTTGTTTGTTTGTTTGCATTGAATAGGCTGCGAAACTAACTTATAAAATAAACAGAAGACATTTGGGCAAGAAAACCCACCCTAAAAAAGCTCTAAACATCAAAACAAACAATCATTTTATACACTTTTTTCCCACTTTGTTACATTGAGAATTTTGGAAAATTAAGGATGAGGCAAGCCCACAAACTGAACAACTTTCCTTACAGATCATCGATCGAAATATGAAAAAAAAATTCTTCTCTCTATTTTGGGTGACTTTAAATAGGCTAACGAAAATTGAGGATATGAATTAGCCCACGAAACTGAACTTTTCAAAATATGCAAAAAAAAATTCGCCTCTCCATAGAAAATTTGCCTTTTGAGACTAGCCCGCACGAGACTTCGTTCCCGTGGGAATTCGGGAAAATTATGTACCCTATGTCCATCCCGGATAATGTAGGATTCTAATGGTGAAAGAATTTTTCAAATCGGTCCAGTAGTTTCGGAGTCTATTCGATGCAAACAAACAAACAATCAAATCTTTCCTCTTTATAATATGTATAGAAGAAGTACAGATTTCGAAATTTTTTTGAGAATTTTATATTGGTTCCCCAGGTAAATTTATTAAGTTTCACGGGGAGAACCACTCCCAAAGTTTCGCTAACTAATTTAATTTCATATTTCGTAATTTTTTACGAATTCCCACCTTTCGAGACGATCCCATACGAATACGAGTATATCTCAATAGCCCAATCAATGAAATGTCATTTTTTCCCGTGTCAAATTAACAAAACCCGATTCGACTTTGAACTCAGCGAGCCTTACTCGAGTTTCTGTCTTCGAGAATCGAATTAATTTGCGTTAAGAGCAAATCGCCGAGAGTGTTGGCAGTTTCCCTTTTTTTAGTAATCGAGTTAAATCCTCGCTGCGCTGTTATTACTGCTGTATTGTTGCTAATGGATGACCTAATTTCGGACGAAGACGTGGACTTGGGTAAGAAGGAATATTGAGTCTAATTTTGAAAACGAATTTATTTGTCATCGTGTGGCAAACTTAACTAACCCTACCTAATAATTAGGTATTGAAAAAAAACAAGTTCTATGGTTGCTCTGCTTCTGCATTTAAAAAAATCTGAAACATTCAACTTTTTTTTTCTAGCACCTAAGTAGTCCCGTTTTTAAAAACAACACACAACATTAATTTAGAAAATAGCAAAGCATTTTATTATTCCTATAAATAATAGCACCCGGAAACCAGCAATAAACATATCATTCCACTTTCAAAAAGAAACGTTTGTCAAATGAAAAAATAAAGAGTTTGAAAATGGAATACCTGTGCTGTCAAATTAATTGCTTCCTTAACGTTACAGCATAAGATTAATGCTGAAACTAAGTGGTCCATGTTATTTTAGTCCTGCGATATATTCAATTTGTTAATTAAGTATAGTAATTTAAGAGGAATTGGGTGGATTAATGATGATAATAATATGAAAATTTAATAGGCTACGTAGTACCTACTGATTAGTTTGAAGTAGGTGCGAAGGCGGCCGATTAACCCTATTTGGCTTGGCACCCACTTCAAACATATCAGTAGGTAGGACTTTAAGTGATTTCATCTTTATTTTTCGGTTTTTTTGAAGTCTATTTAATTTTTTTATTAAAAAGTTTTTTTATTGTTCCATTTTTAGTGTAAATAATAGAAAGAACATGTGAAACATTGTAAGTGCCTATTAAATTCGATGGTTGCCCTCAATTTCTGTGAGATTCCATCATGAGATCCTGACTTGGTGACAATGGGACTACCTCTGGACTAACTCGTTCGAATAACAAAATAATTTTGAAAATCAGTCCACAAAGAGCGGAGAAAAAATACATAGAGTCGAACATAGAACCTCTTCCTTTTTTGAAGTCGGTTAAAACATTTTTCATTCGCCCATAAAACTGCGAAAGATTTTAAGGCGACTACAGCACCCGATAAAGGCAGCACACATAGGAATAGTGCCATCTCCGTCTCTCAACAGGCCTGGGCCGGCAGTGCGAACAGTGTCGATACACGAAGTTTACGGACTATGAAAGCGTGCGTGCGTAAAAACATGTTCGAAAGTTAGAAAAATAAGATTTATGGAAAGGTAACAGCTTAAATCGAAAAATGTGTTAACTGTCGAGAGTGTTCAATCACGAACATTTTGACAGCAAATTCAAGTTCCTTTGTGCATTTTACTATCGTTTTTACAGTTTAAAAGATACACAATATTGGTATTTAGAGGTGACTTTGTGAGCTTTTTCTATCAAACCAAAAGTGCTGAATCATGTTTTCAGCAAACTACTTATCTAGTTTATGTCCTGAATATTACCGTACTATTATTTTTTTCTTCGATTAATGCAGTGCCTCATGCTTATCTACGCATCATAAAATCGTAATTTAGGTGCTGTAGTCGCCTTAAAAATGCAAGCATAGATAAACTAACTCTTCGTTAAACTGTACTCGGAAGTGTGTCAACAACTTTCGATCGCGCGACCGCCAGCAGCTAGCTAGCTGAACGTAATGCAGGAGATTAAAATTAAATTTGAAATTCGAACGCTTTCTAAACTCATGCCGTTGGCGGGTTCGAGTTCGATATTCGAAATGGATTTTTAAAACTTTTAATGATGTCAATTTAACACAGGATTCGTTAACACACACGCACGTACAGATTCTCGTACATACAGATTCTCGAATGGAGACCACGTCTTGGCAAACGTAGTGTAGGACGCCCCCTAGCCCGATGGTCAGATGACCTAAAGAAGATAGCGGGTAGTGGCTGGATGAAAACAGCGGAGGATCGTGCAAAGTGGCGCACCTTGGGGGAGGCCTATGTTCAGCAGTGGACTGTAATAGGCTGATATGATGATGATGACATACAGATTCAGATTTAAGTTGGTTAAAATGAGAAAATATATGATCTTTAAAAAGCACCACAGATTTATCTTGCCTATTCTTCTTGGGGGAAACTTGCACCTTTGCAAATAATGTGTTAATTCACCACTTTGACTTATTTAAATCAAAATCAAAATATAGTTTATTGTAAACACAGGTAAAAAAAGAAATTACAATGTCAATTTGTTGAGCACAGCTGTGTTTCGCCATATGGCATACAATATTATTCTAGGCAGAGTCGCCTTCAAAGTACATACTTCATATATGTATTACTAGCTTTCCGCCCGGGACTTCGTTCCCGTGAAAATTTATCCATACCAAATTTAATCAAAATTAGTCTAACCGTTTGAGCGTGAAAGAGTAACAAACATCCATACATACATCCTCTCAAACTTTCGCATTTATAATACCTATTAGTAGGATGAAATATAGTTAAAGGTATTTTTGACTTTTGATACGTACTGGGAGTTATAAACATCAAATCTCACAATGTCGGGTATAGTCAATTTCAAGAAGAATTTTTGTACCAGCCCATACGTCCCCACTAAGGGGCACGGGCCTCTCATCGAAACACAAAGGGGATTTAGGCCATAGTCCACCACGCTGGCCCAATGCGGGTTGGTGGACCGCTCGTCATTCGAAAATGAATTTTCTTGGACGGGCGGGTTTCATCACGATGTTTTTCTTGACCGTTGAGCAAGTGATAATTAGAAATCCGTACATAAATCCGAAAAGACGAATTTAGTGGTTCAGGCCCGCACCAGGATTTGAACCCACGACCTTCGGATCTCAAGTCCGGCTCACTAACAACTGGGCTATCACCGCAAGAAGAATATTTAGATAATATCGCTGAGTTTTTTAAGTTATGTACAGGGACAACAGCATCCAAAACTATCAAATTTCTTCAATTGATTTTCAGTTTAATCTCCAAGCATTAAAGTTTACTATCCAGCGGGGAAATTTGACAGTTTGTTGTAACCTGATGTGCCGTTAAACCAATGCTCTTGCAATGAGGCAAAACGTAGTAGGGAAAGCTACTTTTCAGGGACTGAATATTTAGATGTAACCAAGATCCAAGGACAATGGATCCGTTAAAAGGGTCACAAGGGTCAGAAGGCAATCGTTCTACTTTAATTACTGGACCTGCCAAATCCTGGGTCACGGACAAGCGTCCCCTGAATTAAAAAAAAGCGAACATTAAAGGCTAGGAAAAAAAGAATATCCAATCTTTCTCCTTGAATTGAAACATAAACAAAATCTCGTTATTATCTGGCAAAATATTTTTCAATCTTACTATTGCTGGCTCAGATGTTCCATGTTTCGTAGAGATGATTATTTCGTATTGAATTATACAGTCTGTAAGGACAGCTTAGCAAAAACTAAGACATTAAATTCATACCATCGTTCTGATTGATTTTCCAGTGGAATTTTCTTCCACTGCTTTAAAATTCCTTCTAATACTATAAATGCGAAAGTAAAATATCTGTCTGTCTGTCACGGCTAAACTCCCGAACCGATTTTGATGAAATTTGGTACAGAGATAGATTAGACCTCGAGAAAGGACATAGGCTACATTTTAATCTTACAGCTGGGCACGATATAACCTAAAGTCCACGCGGACGGAGCCGCGGGCGGAAAGGTAGTCTATACTAATGTTATGAAGAGGAAAGATTTAGATTGTTTGTTTGTTTGCATTGAATAGGCTCCGAAACTACAGGACCGATTTGAAAAATTCTTTCACCATTAGAAAGCTACATTATCCCCCATGGAAATAGGCTACATAATTTTCCCGAATTCCCACGGGAACGAAGTCCCGGGCGGAATGCTAGTTTATAATAATTTATAAAATTTCTACTTTAAAATTATTAATAACTGCGTAAACACGAAAACACTGACGGCAGCGCGGCGAGGCGCAGTTACATTGTGTAGCGTCAAACAAGTAAACAACAAAATCTCCTTAACTTGCCATTTCCAGGAAAAAATTATTACTTGTAGCAGATCATAGTTACAGGTAGATTCGACCATTTAAGTATTTGGTAAGGTGTCTCTTACACCCTGTATAGCCTAGGCAATAGGTATTTCGTGGCTGCTCAGCCTGAAAATTGATTTGGATTACACCTTAGACGAGACAATTTATCGCTAGCTATTTTATATTTTTTTATTTTATTTTTTCATATTTTGTGACTTTATAAAGCCAGCGATCAGCTTTTTAAACTGAATAAATCTCCCTAAGGAACATTAGTCGAAAATTGAAACTAAATAAAAAGTTGTTCATTTACCTTGAATTTTTAAGAAAGTTGTTTAGATTTGTCTTATTTTTTTATAATGAATAGGCTCCAAAACTACTTACTAAACTACCAAAAATCGGTCATTTTGAACATTATTCCACAAATTAGCACGTAACACTACATCGTCATATACGTCCCCACCGAGGGGCAAGGGCCTCCCTTCGAAACACGAAGGTGTTTTAGGTCATAGTCCACCACGCTGGCCCAATGCGGGTTGGTGAACCGCTCATCTTTCGAAAATGAATTTTCTTGGACAGGCGGGTTTCATCACGATGTTTTCCTTCACCGTTAAGCAAGTGATAATTAGAAATCCGTACATAAATCCGGAAAGACGAATTTAGTGGTACAGGCCCGTACCAGGATTTGAACCCACGACCTTCCGATCACAAGTCTGGCTCATTACCAACTGGGCTATCTCTGCTACCTACACAATAGTAACACTACATAATTTTCCCAAATTCCCACGAGAATGAAATCCCGGTAAGAAAGTCTTCCATATAATAGACATTTTTTTGAAAAAAACAAGGGTCTTTGCATAATGACATCAATGTCAAGGTAGAATATAAAACCCCTAATCAAATAACCCCTGTAACATCCAAGGTTATCAATACGGTTCAGGTTTCAGGACCCAATATCCATATCAGTCTTCGGACCGGACTGCTATACCGTCATTTATTATATCAATAAATGTCAATAATCTAAATTTATGATAGTAAAGTATACCTAATAAATGTCTTAGGGCGGAGCTTGAGAAATGCGAATAAAAAAAATGGACTGAAGCTATTGAAATAATATAATAATAAATAAATAATAAACGCTACACACTCAAAGGCCCACACTAAGGTTTTCCCTTGTGTCGTAGGTCCCTAGGAACACACATAAAGACATACACAAATATTTGCCCTGACTGGGGATCGAACCCAGGACCCGCCGATCAAGAGGCAGCGTCACTACCACTCGACCAAACCGGCTGTCAATCATTCTATTTGCTCTCGCATAACACATACATACATACGTTCACGCCGTTAATCCCTAACGGGGTAAGCAGAGCATCAGTGGTTCCAGTGAACTATTTGATGCCACGTTTGACACAAACTGTGAGGGTTATCAGATGGAACAAGTTGTATAATACAGAGATGTGGGCAGCCTTTTGCCCATTATTTATTTATTTATTTACTTTATTGCAAACTTCACAGTTTATACATGTTACATTACATAGCCCTTATATTAAAAACTAGCATCCCGCTAGGGACTTCGTTCCCGTGAGAATTCGGAAAAATTATGTAGCCTATGTTACTTAGGGATAATGTAGCATCCTAATGGTGAAAGAATTTTTTAAATCGGCCCAGTACTTTTTGAGCCTATTCATTACAAACATACAAAAATAGGTACAAATCTTTCCTCTTTATAATATCCTTATAATAGTGTAGATGTATACAGCCAATTAAGAAGTTAAACATATTATAAACTGTAGATTTAGATTAACGGGTAACATAGATATATGATTAACAAAACAAAATAGATTGGATGAGTAATATAAAAGGAAGGACAGTGTGTGTGTGTGTGTGTGTGTGTGTGTGTGTGTGTGTGTGTGTGTGTGGGTGTGTGTGTGTTATGTGTATGTGAGTGTGTATGTGTCTGTGTCTGTATGTGTATGTAAGCGTATGTAGTTATTCACACCTTATGAAAATAAAATAAAAATATTGATGTTGTGGTTAAATTATTTATTTATCATTTACTAGGATCGATGTCGTTCTCATTAGGGAAAGTCTTCGATGTGTGCTTAATAAACTGGGTTCAGCTTAAAAAGAAAATATCGACATCGATAAACCTAGACTCGTATGTATGTACTATTCTATGCAATACAGAATTTCGTGCGTAATTTGTACGAGCGTGGCCAGCACATAACAAATGCATTTATACAGCAGAACCCACGAGGGTTTGAGGGATACGAATCCCACTTACAGACTTTTACTGTAAATCTGGAAAGAGTAGGTAGCTGGAAACATAACACTTAAAACATTGTGTATTTTAATACCGACTTATTTTTATCATGATAATCTAAATCTAAAGGCGACTATCCCACTAGAAAACAGCGTCTCACGAGCGGTGGAATAAAAATGGTGACCACTTCATCCGTCCAGGTGGTGATATTTAGAACTATCTAAACCTGATACATTTTATGACTACTGCTTACTAAATATTAAGTTGCTTGGCAGTTTTCAACTTAACATTGGCAATTAGTAATTACAATACAATACATAACTCTTCATTCGCACATAATTATTAGGTGGCTACGAAGATATTTATGTTGTTAGTCTGCTTTTGTTACTTGAATATGTGTTCAATTAAGATTTATATGTTACCATGTTAATAATTTTGTTCCCCGTGTTGTACACTTTTGCCCGCTTCAAATAAATTTCTCTGTCACTTAGGTTAGCTGGAAGAGAACTCATTTTGAGTTAAGCTCGCCATTGTGTATCCTGTTCTCTGTAAAATGTTTGTTTAAATTTTTGTGTACAATAAAGTATAAATAATTATCCAGGGTCCAAAACGTTAGCAACAGTTAATACCGCAAAAGGCAACATAATAAGAAAAATCCGGGACTTCCTAATTTGCTCCGGGAAATTAGAAATTAGACCCGTTCTCCACAAGCTCTAAAGGTGGTACTACACTGTCAAATACGTTACAGGAGTTGCATTTTTGAGTCATTCGAAATGAAATGTCACTTTGCGCGCTTTCTACTGTTTGATAACTCTTTTTTTATTTATCTGTAACCTGTAACAGAGATGCGAAGGTTTTGCTGTATAATGGGCGAAAAGCTGACCACCTCTCACCATTATGCAACTTGTTCCATCTGTAACCCTCACAATTTGTGTCAAATGTGGCATCTAGTGGTTCTAGAACCAGTGTTGCTCTGCCTACCCCGTTAGGGATTATAGGCGGGAGCGAATGTATGTTTGTATTGAGCATAATGTGTCCCATCCCTCCCTTTCCTCCGCAGATTCTTGTCGAATTGGTCGAGCTGGTCACGTCTCGGTCTACCGCGCTGACAATTTTTTTATTGTGTATCAATTTTGGCCCAGATATCGTTTGGGATACGCCAGAAATGACCAGCCCAAGCTCATTTCAATTTTGCAGCTGCTTGGGTTATGTCAACAATTTGGATGCGGGAGCGTAGCTCTGTAGATAACTCTAAAATTTCAAAATTTTTATTATCCCCGACATTTATCGCTAATAACTTTTCAACGGCGGAACCAATTTTGCTAAGAACCATCTCGATTACATCAGTTTTCAAACAAAAAGTAACCGCATCAAAATCGATCCTTTCGTCAGGGACCTTCGATGCGTGTCTGTCTGTGGCACCGTAGCTAAACTTAGAACACCCCTTTTTTTTGTCGGTGGTTAAAAATGTAATGTAGTCCCGCCTCGCCTTTACATTAATTTATTGAGCCCCATCCGTAGCGTCTACGAGACGTAGCCTTTCGTAGCGCTCATTAATCACCTACGGCGTAGCAACATCAATAAAATGTCTGTCTTTATTGTCATCATATTGTATACCACGTACTTGATGCTTTCGAGAATAGAACTGAGATTGTATTAAGTATATTATATTAATGGTGTAAACTTGAGTTGACAGGATGACAAGGTTAATCGAGTTTAGTTGAAGTTATAATCCGCAGTATTATTAACTATTAAATCTTGTTATAGACCAAGATCCCAGGGCCGCCAGACCTTACTTATTTTCTCATTAACCAAAAGTATGGGAATGAGTAGTGCTAATATGTACTTTAACAAATGAATACCAGCTAGCCTGGGCCGACGGCCAATTTTCATCTACCAAGTTCTGAAGGTACTTCCAACTTGTCTTGAAGTCTGGGTGCTTTAAAAAGTATCGTTATAGTTCCCTGAACACCATAATACAAAAATCACGGCTCAGATTGTGGGTATAATCGCATATTTTACTTGCGAACTTTAAATAGTCTGGCAGAAATTACAGCTGACGGAAAGTGTTTGGCGGTGTTGATCATTAATTTTTATATTTAATTAATTTTATTCTATAAGACATCAGAAGCCACACTTCAAGACAAGTGAGTAATTTTTGGAAGTACCTTCAGAACCTGGTAGCTGACAATTGGCCGTCGACCCAGGCTAGCAGGTATTCATATGTTAATAGTACATATTAGCACTACTCTTTCCCCCACTTTTGGATATTTAGAAAATAAGTAAGATCTGGCGGCCCTGGGATCTCCGTCTATTATAGTCTTGCCACTGTACTCAGTTTCTTTTTCTAATTACTTATGTCATTTTGTTATCAAAAAAATATTAGAAGCAAAACTTCAAAGATTTTCTAAGTTCATGACATATTCAAAAGAACGCCACAGACAGAAATGAAGTATAAACCAAACACTTCGCTTATACATAGTTATATGTATAACTCTAAAATAAACATTATAGAATAACTCCCGACATTCAACATTAATAACTCATAAACGACTGAACCAATTTTGATGAAATATAGCCCATCTCGATTACGTCAGCTTTCAAACAAAAAAAAACCGCATCGAAATCGGTCTATTCGGATGCCACAGATAAAAACACAGACACCAAACGTATAACACCCCTCTTTTTTGACGGGGGTGAAAAACCGAACACTCAGCATAAAAAAGCTCTCAGAGCATGCAAAAAGCAAACTTAGTGCGATGATTTATGGTTTTAATTCGCGCGATTTTTGTTCAGGTTCTGACGTGATTGGTGATTTATGGCTACTTCAGACATAAATTTTGTTTTTTATACAATTTTATAACATGTGCCCAGATGCACACACATGAGCACAAATTGACACAACGTTGTGGGGCTGTATTCAATTGCCGATCAAGGTATACAGTCTTCCGGTTTTTTTTAAATGTTAAACGGTGCTTTTTTGGTGCTCTTGGTGATTAAATATACATAAAATCAATTGATTAAATATAATAATCACAATTCTTCTTCAAAATAGAGCAAATAGATAGATAGATAAATAAATAAAATATTTATTTGTAACACTTTAAACACACACATTATTTATAAAATCAACACATACTAGAATAAAAAAAGAAGCAAAACAAAAAAGACACAAAAAAGAATAATAGTAATTATTACTTATTAAATATGTGTGCCACAGTGCCACAAAAATGTCATAGCTCAGCATATATTTTGCCTTTCGACAAAACACTGATATTCTACTACAACGCTGTCAGTTACGAATGCCAAATTAATCCTGTACCTCGAAATTTATAATTGAGTCTTCGGTTGACGAAGTAGGAAAGCTGACGAAAACGGAACGTGTACGAGGTGCTAATGATTGGTCAAAAATTATGTTGACAAAATCTTTTAAGTCAAAAAAAACTGTTGGTTGGTCCCAATTCTCCTAGTACAACATTTTGATCCAAACGTAAAAAATGCAAGTAAAAAACGTAAAAATCAACCCACTTCAAACCCGACATAGGACCTTTTTATAATTCGACAACGGCACGGCAAATTGTAACTATTGCCTATCCAATGCAGTAGTGATATTAGAAGCTAGGAACATAGGGAGCAATAGTGATACAAATTCTGTCGTTCCGTGCCGTGCCGTTCTATCACAAGATAACCATCGACGGACAATTGGCGGAGTTATCGCGTAACAAACATATTTTTTTTAAATAAAACATACATTTGAATTGAGAACCTCCTTTTTTGAAGTCAGTTAAAATTGATTTATAAATAAATCTATCTATACATATTACAAAGAGGAAAGATTTGATTGTTTGTTTGTTTGCATCGAATAGGCTCCGAAACTACTGGACCGATTTGAAAAATTCTTTCACCATTAGAATTCTACATTATCTGGGATGGACATAGGGTACTTGATTTTCCCGAATCCCCACGGGAACGAAGTCCCGCGCAGGAAGCTAGTAATAAATAAATAAATAAAACAATAATATTCTGTATGGTTTCCTTCACCCCCCGGTTGCCTGGAACAAATTGCTCTATAACAATAAGGCCGCCGCATTGTACAGTAGATGATGAACATTTTGTTTGTGTTATTGTTATGTTTTTGTGTGCAATAAAGAGTATTGTATTGTATAAACGCTACATACTCCATTGAGTATGTAGCGTCATTGCCCACACTATGGTTTCCCCTTGTGTCGTGGATCCCTTGGAACACACATAAAGACAAACACAAACACCCATGACCCGAGAACAAACAAATGTTTGTGTTAAAAGCAGATGTTTGTTCTCGGGTCATGGATCGAACCCAGGACCCACCGATCAAGAGGCAGCGTCACTACCATTCAACCAAACCGGCCGTTTGATTTGATATTTTATTAAAGAGTAGTCCTAAAAGGAGCTTTAAAAACTTTTTAGCTTTCACAACTCTTATTTTGAAAAATTCACGCAACAGATGCTTGTTGCCTAATTTGGCGAAACAATACGAACATGACGTAACTAAAGAGGATTAAACTCAACACATGACATCGTTAGCAACAGCACAGTAACAGTTAACAGCTATATTCCAGCTGTTACAGAGATTTCCAGCTGTTAGTCTCGTTTCAGTGAACCGGAATTCGCTGGGATGCAGTTAAGTTGCGTCATCGGCAGATATCCTTTGAAGTAATCGTAACTTGATTCATGTAAGTACAGACAGCAGCACGTCATGTTAAGTCTTCTGTTTTATCGTAGGTCCCTCGGATAGACACAAACACCCATGACCCGAGAACAAACATCTGCCTTTTACACAAATATTTGCCCGACTGGAAATCGAACCAAAGACCCGTTGATCACGAGGCAGCGCCACGAACACTCAACCAAACCGAAAGGTGCAACACTTGCCCATAAAGTCACTGCACACTGGGTTGTTATCTAATGTAAATGGCTCATACTGACTAGAGACTGACTACACATAATTTTCCACGTTAAAAACGTTTGAGTCACCGACTTCAAACCCAACGATAGTTCGCACAAACTAGATAACTAGCGTCAAAAAAGGAAGAAATTTATAAAGTTTCAATAGTTTCAGGATTATGTAGGGGTAAGTCCTCTGAAGAAGTCTTCTAACTACAATCTATTTGCCTACTAACTTCAAGCTATGAGCAAAAAATTGTCAAAAAGGACCTCCCAGGCTCCCACACCTATAATCGAGAGGCCTTCATTAAGTGACATTCAGGGCAGCTACATAATCCTACATCTTTTGAAACTGCATGATTTGTTTCCTCAGTTTTTATTTTTTTCGCAGACTGTAATGCCTATTAGCAAATAACTACAAAATAAAAAGTCATTCGTTTATTTAGATGATGTTCTGGTTTGTAAGTATTTTTGGGTTTCGTTGATTTTTTAAAAGCGCTGAATCATTTTTCGATGAAATAGATATGGGACCACTTCAGGAGTATACTCTATCGAACAAAAAAAGAATTTTAAAATCGGCACATAGTTGACGGAGTTATCGCTTAACAAACACACAAAAATACAGTCGAATTGAGAACCTCCTCCTTTTTTGAAGTCGGTTGAAAATGCCACCTATTATTAAACACAATCACATTTCTCTAACTCCAATAACAACATTAGTTCCATAAACTTCATCACAATGCAACAATGTAACTTATTATCTTAGCCATAAGCTCCACAATCCAATCTTAGACACTGCCCTCATAAAACACTATAACAATATTTCCATTCCCCATAAAGTGTGACGTCAGTCAGTCAGGCCAGTCACTTTAATCCGCCATAAAAGTTTACAGGCGCACCAAGTGCATCGCTAAATGCATCCGATCGGCTTTATAGCTGCAGATTTGCATCCACCGGGTGCCCTATAATGCAATTTGTATTCTACTAGTGAAACGCTTACGTTTAAAAATACTAAATGAAAAAAATTCTTCCACGCTGGACTGAGAGTGAAAGAATAACTTAGAATGTGTTAGCTGTCAACTCTTCCCACCATACTGTAGAAGCCATGCAAGTGGGACGCGAGGGTTTTGCTGTATTGTGGGCAAAAGGCTGACAACCCCTCACTACTGTAGGTACTCATGTTTGATCTAATAACCCTGAGAATGAATGTCAAATGTGACGTCAAGTGGTTCCAGAACCGCATGACGTTCTACCTACCCCGAAAGGGATTATAGACGTGAGTTTATGGTATGGAAAAAGGCAGACATAAATCTACGTTCTTCCATCGGACGTCCAGACGCACTGCGGGGTATCACCCTTATCTTGTCGAGATACCTCGGATACGTACTGAGCGCTTTTCTTCATCTTTTGTATTGCGCACTGCCAAGGAGTGGAATTCTCTGCCGGCGTCTGTATTTCCGAGCTTATACAACCCGAATATCTTTAAAGTACGAGTGAATAGGCTTCTTCTGGGTGAGCTCGCTACATCCTCGACCGCATCTTTGCCCTGAGCTAGATTGTGGTCAAGAGCGAACCCATACTTAATAAAATAAAAACGTTATGCACATCATTGCACAAGTCATATTTTTGACCCCCGACAAAAAAGAGGGATCTGTATATCTTTTTGTCTGTCTGTGATATCCTAAACGGATGGACCGATTTTGAAAATAAGTTTTTTTGCGGTCCGATTAATATAAATCAATGTAAAAGAGAATGTGGAACTAGTTTCGAGTCCGCAAAATAGACTTGTATTCAACGGACAGTTAGTTTAGAAAGTATATTATAGGTATATAAAAGCACCCTCAGAGTTTCTTGCCTATTCTTCTCTGGGAAAGACTGCACCTTTGCGAATAGGCGTAGAGTCAATGGGGTCAAAAGAATGAATGTGTATGTATGTATTTAATCCTTCAATGTAGGTTTGTATGTATTTTATGTAATTTTGACGTAAAATCCTGAATTTTCTATAGAATGAAGAATTTGAATTGCTACTAAACATCAAAATCACCTGACCTCCCAAATCTCGAATCATAAAAGTAATACTAACCCAATAAACTAGGGGGCCCTAGAAGGAAATAAAGTAATAAATAACAATTAAAATTGCAGTTACATAGCAGAATTAAGCCGCTGCTTAACTTGATGGCTTTTTGAGCTTAAAGCTGACTGGCGGCCATATATTGCCTTCTCAGGAACGATATGAGTCATAAAAGCTTTTCTCTTACAATGCTCCGCTAAATCTGGCACAGCTTTGCAGCTTTGTAAACATTTTTGGCAATATTAACTTGCCAACTGTGCCGAAATTTAACTCATCGTTATAGGAAACATTCACTTACATCCTTATGTTCAAATTTTGTGTATTCATAAACTTAACAAATTTTTGACCTAGTATTCTGTTTAAAAATTGATTTTTTTAAATTAATAATAATTAAAAGAATAATAATTAAGCATTCTTTTTAGTAATAGGTAATTTGTTTTAATTGTTTGTAAGAATGTACATCTTTTTATTTCTTTTAATCTTAATTTTTGTTGTTGTTTTGTTATATGCGTTTATTAATTTATTATTATGGTTTGTGTTCTCTATAATTGTGTGGTGCAGGCTTTTTAAAATAAAACATTATTATATTCTATTCTATTCTCAAATTGTCTATTAATTATTATAAAATTAATAATAATTAATAGACAATTCGAGAATGCACTCGAATTGTCTATCAAGGAATTTGTATACTACGTAGTATACAAATTCCTTGATCACCACATTATCACCTACAAGAATTTGAAGTAAGAACTACGTACTTTACATTTTTGTTTTGTTTTCATTAATGTCTATTCCTAAGTAAAGTTATCGTTAGAATTCCTTTGCCTGATTTTTTGTTATAATTTCGGAAACATGAAACATGATGCACTTTATATTCTAATATAAGTTGTCAGACTAAAACATATGATAAGCGTCTTACAATAAACGTATTTCTTCGCAAAGTAATATTAGGAATTTTATTAAAACCGTTTTCTCAGACATATAAAATGTTGACATCAGCGCGGTGGCACGTCCCTTGTGAAAAGAGCAATAAAATAAGAAATCTAAAGAATACGACAAATGCCTAAGTCTCTTATTTGAGTTGGAGATGAGAAATAAATAAAAATGGTGAGAAGTCTCCATGGTATAGACATTTTCAAGGTTTCTAGGACCAAAAGTGTCAAGTCTTTTAATACTTATTTAAGTTTTGTGGGTATTTTGATAAATCTAGCGTTATCTGGTTGAAATTTGGGGAGTTTGTGTAAATTATTAAAAATTAATCCTACTTCAAAAATCGAAAAATAAAGACGTAGCATTTAATGTGTTACGTACTACTGATCTGGGCCGTGATTCTGTAACTTCAGTTGTGTGTCGATGGAATGGTCGCCACGTGGCAAAATTAAGAACTATCCAAGTTTCATACATCTAATGACGGCTGCTTTGACTGTTGGCGCCACCACCGCCATCTGAAATTTCAGTTGCTAGGAAGTTTGCAACTTTACGTTCGGTTGGCGGTGGCGCTGCTAGTCGGAGTGGTTGTCAGCAAGTATATGATAATTAAATATTTTTCAATTTCGCCACTTGAACATATATCGTAAAATGGCCTCCATTCCATCGACAAACAACTTAAGTTACAGCATCGGGGCCCTGACGAAAATCGTGGCCGCCATTTTATTAAGGATTGAATTTATGAACACAAATATAGTCCTTTTACCAATAACGTTTACGAACAACAAATCTAAACGGCCCCATTCCACCATATTTTCACCTCAATTTTTACTCTTTACAGCTTCAAGTTTTAAGTATGCGCAGAGGTCGTTTTATGAGCACTCTCATTTTATTGTGGATTTTATTGTCGAGCTTACAACGTAAACCTAGTTTGTCTCGTGTTTGGATTCGTACGGCGAGACACGGTACAAAGACGTGAAAGCCTTTACGGTTTCTGTAAAAATATGTTAAAAAGATTTCAGAATAAACGACAACAATGAAGTCTCGACACATCTGGCGTCTATTTGACGCATCTGGGCGTCTAGCTATTCCAATGGCGGTTGAATGACAATTGTGACCATTTTACTCATTCAGGTGATGAAACTGAGAACTATCGGAACCTCGTATATTAAATGACAGCCCCGACTAGCAGGGCCACCGCAAACCGAACGTTATGTTGCAAACTCTTTGCTACTTGACATTCAGTTGGCGGTGGCGCCGCCAGTCAAAGCAGCCATCATCAAATGTACGGAATTGGGATAGTTCTCAATAATTTTTTTTTATAAGATGGGTTAAAACTTGACCTCAATCTTGATCAAGGTCATAGATGAGGTCGACGATGGAGCGAGTCAACCCAGAAAATGCCTATAAGGCACTGTGGTACTCCTACGCACCGACGGAACACAGCTTTTGGCGTCGAACTTCGGCAGGAGGGTGGTCGCGAACCAGACGGCCCTTCACAAAGCCTACCACACCGCATGAAACCATAGAACGCCACCTCAGATTCAGAACAAATTGAGGTGTCGTTGCCTGAGGTGGACTAATAGGAGGCAGGTCTCATTTGTGTTTCCTTAGTCGCCTCTTACGACATCCACAAAAAGAAATGGGGTGGTGTTATTCTCAACCGATCACCACACGGCACTATATCGCCACTTGAATAAATAAAATGGCCATCATTGTCATTCCACTGCCATTGAGACGTCATTGATTAGTGGAATAGACCTCTGGGGGCGCGACACGGCCAAGCTACATATTTTGACCACTGCGTAGGTAGAGTTTGAGAAGTTAGGGTTTGTAGAGTTAGGGCGTGTAGAGTTAGAACGTTGCCAAGACGAGAGCCATGTGGTCTCGTCTTGGCAACGTTTTACATGTCACATGTACTCGTAGATATCCCACCGAATGTTTTTGTTGCGATATCTATAATGTGACACAGCAACCCTTTTATTTATTTATTTATTTTTTATTACGGTTCACAAAAGGAATATCATTCAAATATATTGTACACATAAAAAACTTAACTAAAGTACATGCGAACAAGAATGAATCCTAAAGAAGTGAACACAGCATGCGTAAAAGAGAAAGGTGCTATTCCGTATTTGGGTTAAAATTATAACATAAAAAAATTAAATAAAGAATAAACATATAAAAGTAATTAAAACTAGCTAGATAGATGTGAAGTAAGACTCAACTGCTTTCCTAGCGGAGACCACAGAACCAGAGAAAATATCAAAGATCAAAGAAAAAATATATAGAAAAATTCGAGCAGAAGGGAACGGCACGGCAAAATTGTATTACCATTGTGCTTTACTCTGAAATAATGATTTGAAAAAACATTGAATCATAATCCTGTTGTACACATTCAAGATCAAGCTATTCAGTGCATTGGAGAAGCGAGAAATCTCGGAATTATTCTTGATAGGAACTTGCGATTTGAGTCTCATGTTTTGACGTTAGTTCGTAGTTGTATGTTTAGATTGAAAGTCCTGTATAAAATACGGAACTTGCTCTGTGAAAAAGTGCGGGTCACGCTCTGCGAGACCCTAATTCTCTCTAAACTTAATTACGGGGATATTGTTTATGGGCCGCGACTCCTGTCCAAAACACAGCGTTTGTTACAACGAGTCCAAAATGCTTGCTGTAGGTTTTGTTTCACTGTTCCTCCTCGAAGCCATATTACACCCTTCTTAAATGCAGCATCAATGCTAAATTTGGACGCGCGTAGAGAATTGCATTTGGCATGCCTTGTTTTCAATGTTTTAAAATTTAAACAGCCGGAATATCTGCGCCGTAAGCTGAACACAGAGACAAGATTTCATCAAATGTATGGGACTCGTAGCGTTCGACCTCCACTTGGTTGTCACAAGCATCACTCTGTGGCTTTTCGTGCCAGTTTTCGTTTTAGAGCAACAAAAATATGGAATGACCTACCCCCACCCATTAGGAATCTTAATTCGAAGTTTAACTTCAAAACAAAATTTAAGGAGCATTTACTTGCAATACAAAAGTCAGGTATCCCAAGAAGCTTTCTCAAACGATAACTGGCACTTCCATCAAGGATCTATTATTTAACAATTGTGACATATTTTGATAATAGTTATTAATGCAATTAATTGTTTAATTTATTGATATTTCCCTTACACACCGCACCTCACCATCACACGCTAGACATCACACATAACCAACCATAACACGCACAACACAACACAACAGCCTTATTATTTCTACACCCCGCGTTCCACTCACAGGCGAGGGCTGAAAATCAGTGTTGCCAGTCTGAAATACAGACTGACAAAAAATCGCTGAGCCCAGGCCTTTTTACTCACTGCAGCATCCATACGCAAATTAATATGTTTATATTGTATGTATTTTTGTTTAATTTAAATCTGTGTTTTTTTTTTGTGATCGTCTGATTGTTTGTATCTGTGTGCTGCATGGTAAAATAAACGTTTTTTATTTATTTATTTATATTTGGAGTTATTTCTTTCAATATGATGTCAACTTGAGCTGTACCTCCCTTAAAGTATAAAATCGCTGACGATGGTCAAGATAGGGCATGGCTGACGCCGTTCTAATTAATCAGGTCAAAAGTCTTGCCCTGATTCCACCGTCCACCGCAATAACTACTTACAGATTGCAACATACGTCACGGCACAGATCTCGGAAGAAACTAGTAAGATAGTTTGATAATAGTACATTGTTACTTTAGGGGTGAAAGCAACTTATTTAAGTCCCGAGACGGGGTTTGGTGACCGAGCGTAGCGAGACATTGTGCTTTTCATTACGAATACAAAGAAAGTAAAAATAAAAACATGAATAAGCTAAACTCATTGCTGCTATGCCAAAGTTACAAACTCTACAACTCGAAAAAACAAATGAAGATCGGAATGCCACTTTCCCGTCTATTATGTTTTTTTTTTCTGTGGCTGGCCAATAATGGCTGAATATTATTTTTCATTTTCATCATTGAAAAAAATGGTAAATATTTTGCCAAAATCTATGTTATTTTAAAGAAATAGCTAAAGTAAATTATTATAAAGTCAATAAAAAAGTATTCTTTAATAAATACTTTTGTTATTTCAATTTTACATCTCACTGTCATCGAGTGGCTGTATATGATTTTTTTAATACTTAATTTGACAGCTGTCAGTTGAAGGCGATTCTCCCTAGGCTTGAAAAGTATTACTTTCAAGCCACTCTGTAGGCAACTTCAGACCTACTTTCCGAGTATGAGTAATGAAAAATTACATTAAGTACATGTAACTTACAAACTTGTAAGATAGTTTGATAAAATTATAACACAATACAATACAATATACTTTATTGCACAAATTGAAAAAGAAAAAAACAATGTTAAAACGCTTACAAATAATAACACAAAAAGATACAATACATATAGGCGACCTTATCCCTTCAAGCGATTTCTTTCAGGTAACCTTTGGGTATGAAACAGTCGCTAAGTGAAAATAGGAGCGGGCGCAATATTTAAACTTAAACAATATAATATGAAACAAAATGTAAACAAATAAATAAATATATAAATAAAAATACAGTTTATCTTTACTAATATTCCAAAATAAAAAAAATATGATTGTTTGTTTGTTTGCATTAAATAGGCTCCAAAACTACTGGACCGATTTGAAAAATTCTTTCACCATTAGAAAGCTACTTTATCCCTCATGGACATAGGCTACATAATTTTCCCGAATTTTCACGGAAACGAAGTCCCGAGCGGAATATTTTTAACAAAAAATTGACCCGCCTTCAAAAAGGGTGAAATAATTTTTTAAAGCTATGTTCACGAGTAAGTAGTGGTTACGGGTAAAACAGTAAATAGGTGAATTCATAGCGGAATATGGTAAATAGAGAGGAATTTTTTTTTACGTCGGCGCCGTTTTGAGCTGGACCTAGTTTAATGAAATAAGTATTCACACAAGCTTTTTTGGCAGTATAAAAACTAAGATAGTTTTATGCCATGCGAGTAATGGTTCGGCGCAGACGTCAAAAAAAATTCCTCTCTATTTACCATATTCCGCAATGAATTCACCTATTTACTGTTTTACCCGCAACCACAACTTACTCGTGAACATAGCTTGAAAAAATTATTTCACCCTTTTTGAAGGCGGGTCAATTTTTGTTAAAAATATTTTGTAGTCAACCATTTCCTCCTTGACCCCTAAAAGGATAATGTCCGTTTATTTGCTTCAAGGTATATCTTGACGAAGTTTCGAGTCAAAATGTCCATAAAAATTGTTTTCTCCATACAAACTTTGAACCCCCATTTTACCCCTTAAGGGTTGAATTTCGAAAATTCCTTTCTTAGTGCTTGCCTACGTCATAAAAGAGACCTTTTTGCCAAATTTCAGCTTTCTATGTCTAAGGGTTTGAGCTGGGCGTTGATGAGTCAGTGAATCAGGACGTCCAATTTTATATATAAGATTAGGTACTAGATAGACTATACATTATGTTATATTTTGACATGGTCACAACTAGTAAAATACTACACAAAAACAAGACGAACTCGAACGCATCAGATATTCTGATTGCGATGTCTCTCGGTCTCAAAAGATTCAACTTACAGCAACGGAAAAGACCCAGTTAAGTATAGAAGGTGTAAGGGACGGGTTAGCAAAAACTGAAACCATGAACTCGGCATCATACTGAATAATTTTCCAGAGGAGTTTCCCTCCATATTTTCTGCTTTAAGATTAAATAATGTTTTTTTTTATTATAAGATGGGTTAACTCTTGACTTCAATCTTGACCATAAAGGTCAAAGATGAGGTCGACGATGGAGCGAGTTAACCCAGAAAATGCCTATAAAGGCACTGGTACTGCCACGCACCGACGGAACACAGCAAGCTGTTTGGCGTCGGACTTCGGTAGGAGGGTGGTCGCGAACCAGACGGCTCTTTACAGAGCCTACCACACCACATGACACCATATGACGACACCTCAGATTCAGGAAAAAATGAAGTGTCGTTGCCTGGGATAGATTAAGTATTAGGAGGCAGGTCTCATTTGTGTTTCCTTAGTCGCCTCTTACGACACCCACGGAAAGAGATGGGGTGGTGTTATTCTCAACCGATCACCACACGGCTAATTCTTATACACTTCATTTTTCAATTAAAAAAAAAAAATTAACAGCGTAAAACACGGAAACCGACAATTTAAATCGCATTCTGACAGCGCGCGGGGCGCGGTTTCACGATACATCGCGTAGCGCAAAAGTAGGTAAATAACGAAAACTCTTGACGTTTCTGTGAAAAAATTATTACTTGTATTCAATCGTTTTTATGGTTAGATTCTACCCGTATTTGCTAAGCTGTATCATACACCCTGTATGCCCAATCCGACAGTGTATCCTCCTGGAATTGGACTAGGAATTAGATTGGATACCGGTATTCCGGACTTGCTAACAAACTGCCAGAAAGTTTAATCACGGACGAAAGTTTTTGGTAAAACTCCGAATTTCGCGGTGCGAGAGAAAGCGGGTAAAACAAAGACAGAAAGACATTTGTTAGGGCGGCAAAGTGTTCTGTCCCGTGGGCACAATTTTCTAATCCAAGTTTTTAGGTTTTTTTAGACTCTTAACAAAAACATACAATTTAGTATTTTGAAACGCTTACCCGCATATATTCAGTTGGGATCTAATCCTGGTGTCGTGGGTTCAAGTCCCATTCGCGCCGAAAAATTTTCTTTCCCTAAAAAATATGTAAAAATATACAGCATTAAGCTTTTTTTAATTTTATTTTATATTGAACCAGAGTTATCTCCCTCAATAACTTTATATTGTCGCGTAAACTTTAATTTAGGTGTAGATAGTGTAATTGTCAAGTAATATAAAATATATGTAAAAGTTAACACCTCTGAAACAAAATACATAATACAATTTTTGAAGAAGTAAAATTTCATTAATTCAACTCTATATTTCAATTTTTTTAGAGCATGGTCGTTTTTATTAATTTCTAAATGCAAGTTTTCGTGAAATTTGGATGTATATTATTTAAAACTATTATTTAACACTATATTATTAATAATATATTATATAATTGTTTGTATATTATTTAAAACTAGAGAATGCCCTTGACTTTCCATGGCAATCCGTAAAATCCTTCTTTATTCCTTGCCTTTGTTTTAACATTTTAGTAGAAAGGAACATTTCGGGAAAACTTCAGCTTTCTAAGTCCAGTGGTTTGTTTGGACAGGACGTTAATGAAGCATGAATCAGGTCCAACAAATTTTATATGCGTAGGTATATAAAGATTATTGAGTTCTAAAAGATCGATAAAATCAGTACAGACACAATATACAAAACCGTACATATAGTTTCCTAAGATACGAAATAAGTAATCGCTGGTAACAAAACCACAGTCTCAATAAATGAAACCGTATAATAAAACATATAGAATACAAACTTTCTATCGCTAATTGATTTGGATGTCATTAACACCAGATGGCGTTAACTGAGCTGACAATAACTTGGTCATTTCGGGATTTAACGTTCAGAACGAAAGATATTCTTAATCTTTTGCGTCTGACTTACTTATTTGATTCTTACTTTCACAATAATTGTACAAATACAAATAGATCATTATTTTTATTTTATTTTTTATCAGTTTTAGATCTACGACTATTTTACAGTTCTAAAACAACAACATTTAACTTCAATTATGTAAACTTTAATTTATGGTAAAAAGATAGCAATGTTTAGTGGCAGTTGTACACAAACAACAATTTTTTTTTTCTTTTTGTTCGATATTTTTTTTAGATTATGGCAACGGGTCATTACAACTAAATATAGTATTTGCTCACTTAATTTTTAAAAATGAAACTACAAAATCAAATAAAACTACAAAGGAAATTGCAAACTTTTTCTCACTAGCTTTTTTGTAGACGCGTTAGAAAAGGTTAAACTGAAATAAAACAGTTTCTACAATTCAAAAGAACAATCGCAGAAAAAAGGGGAAAGAAAAGAATTGCCCGCATTCCTGAGGAAATTAAACCCAAAAAACATCAAAATAACGTGAAAACCGTGTTATTTTTCAGAGGCAAAGGCATGTAGGAGGTAAGTGAAATTAGGTGGGGCGAAAGGAAACAGCTCATTACTTTCGTATTGTTTCAAGAATTGAATCATTGTGATTTACTCGTCGGAATGCGCGTTTTATTATCTACCGGCAAATAAAGTGTTTTATTGGAATTACAACTAAAAGAGAATAAATGTGACTGTGAAAATGGAAAGTTAGAACCATAATAAAGAGATTGGAGGTTACAACGAACACGAACAATGAAACAATATACTCATACTAACTATTTATTTGTACGAAATACAATAAACCTTAGGTAAGTGTATTATCTTCGGGCATGCTCGTAGGTTCCTTGCGCCCGACTTTCAAAGAAAAAAATGAATGAAATAGTTACATGCTAAATTGAGTTTACCAATGCGCTCGTATCAGCAAATAAATACCTAGGTAGGTAGATGTATTATTATAAACATCTTTATTACACATTCATTTTGTTTTAAAAACCATTTTGGTTTATGAAATTCTCCATACAAAATGGTACCCTTCGCTGTGGAGACCGCAGGGAGTTGGGGTAGTGAGGCCAAAGGTTTCATCGCCGAGGTAGGTCGGCGTCTTAGAGATAAGAGTTCTGACCCCCGCTCCGGGTCATACTTGGTGCAAAGGTTGTCCATTGCCATTCAACGTGGTAATGCCGCAAGTGTTATGGGCACCTTTGCACCAGGGATGACAAGGGGCGGTTTATTTGACTGATTTTAATAATTTAAGTTTTTGACATATTATGTTGTAATAATAAAATCATTTACTGATACTAAAAAGATTACATTAAATACATAAATTAAAGGATTTAAATGGTATGTGGTCAGAAATGTTCCAATCAGAATATTCAAGTCCAGTGCCTTTATAGGCATTTTCTGGGTTAACTCGCTCCATCGTCGACCTCATCTTTGACTTTTATGGTTAAGATTGAGGTCAAGAGTAAACCCATCTTAAAATAAAAAAAATAAAAAAATCAGAGCTCTGAGAAATATGCCTGCCAAATTGTCTTAAATCCATTAATTATCAAACGTATATTACAAATCCTCGCTTAGACACTACACACTCGAAGGCCCACACTAAGGATTTCCTTCGTGTCGTGGGCCCTTTGGAACATACATAATACAGACACGAGAACAAACATCTGCTTTTTACACAAATATTTGCCCCGACTGCGAATTATACACGGGTGCGCCGCCGCGCTATTACCACTTAATCAAACCGGCCGGCCGTCAAAGCTAAGATTAGCCAAGTAAATACTTACATTTAACAAAATTAACTGTCATAAAAAGTACGCTTCATAAAATACGGAGCATCAAGTAGGAATAGAACCATTTATCATAGTTGATATGATAAACAAAAAAGCCAAAAATCAACAACGAAAATAATATGATCTAAGGCAAAAATAGCCTCAGACAATTTAATTTTATAAATTCGTAATTTTTATACCCAGTAGTTTTTCCTGATAGTCCTTAGTCGCCAAACTCTGGCACCCCTGCATTCACAATATTAGAAAGCCGCAAGGCCCGTTGCTGTCTGTTACAGTATGCCCAGCAAGCGCATTCTCAAATTCGGTAACAGACTTGTCAACAGCTAAGGACCGGATTAACTGTGATAGCTAAAGTGAGTTAGACAATTCATTGCTTGGTTAATTTAAATTACTTTCTGGGGCTCTACTCTGTACTATTTTCGATCGACGGACGGCCGATAACTGTCACTATCTGTCACTGTCATCTGTATAGCGGAAGACAGAGACGTACTGACATTCAACGCTTCAGAATATCGGTCGTAGATAGTACAGAGTAGAGCCCCTGGTTTGGATCCTAAGCTTTTAATTAAAGTAGTTAAAACAATTATTCTGTTCAGATTTATGTTTGGATTTTTCATTAATTATCGTTTCCTCAGCGGTAAAGGAAAACATTGAGGTGGAACCCGCATTTCTAAGAAAATATATTTTCGAAAGGCGCGCGGTCCACCAATGCAACGTGGTGCTTTGCTTTGTAGCCTAAATCACCTCCGTGTTTCGTTTATAGACTGATAAAAAAAAAAAAAATATATATATCAACACCCAGATTCCACAACATACCTGAAAATAATAAAAAAAATATAATTTGAAACATTTTTGTTGTTTTTTTTTCAATTCAATCATTTATTGCTATTCATATGTACAGAGTATAAAAGGTCTTTATCTACAATATGTTCTTCTATATACATATGAACCCTGTCGGGCATTGCAAAAGTGGAACGGCAGGCAGACTGGCATTTTTGTTAACTTATTTGTAAAATTTATTAATTTATCGAAATAATGTATTTGAATAATATATAGAATAATAAAACAAATATGAGGTTAAATAATATGCGATGTCAATATTAGTACTTCAGTTATTATTATTAGTTATTCTATTCTATATAATATGTCAAATATGTTTTGTCAATATGTCAAATATGTTTTGACATATTATATAGAATAGAATAACTAATAATGATAACTTAAGTTGGGAAACGAACCCACAACCTTTAGATCTATAGGCAAGTTATCAGGCTAGTCACATAACTTTACTTTTATACCACAATACATGCAAATCCCTACTGACCCATATGCTATTATTTATTTTTCAGCCTTTTTACCCCGTTCGCCTTTGTAACCAAGAGTTATACGCTAAAAAAACTTGAGATTTATTGTGGCTATAAAACGAGCTCGGATTGTCTACTTAGGAAGTTATCTTTTTTTTTCTGTGCCCCAGAGGTCTATTCCACTAATCAATCGCATGACAATGGCGATGGAATGACAGTGGTCGTCACTTTATCCGTTCAAATGGTGAAATTAAGAATTATCAAAATTTTATACATTTGTTGACGGCTGTTTTGACTGGCGGAGCCACCGCTAACTTCTTCTTCTTATCATGTAGGTATAGTCAAGTGTGTGGAAAACTTGGCTAAGCCTGGTGACAGAGTTTTCAAACCGCACAGTGGCCTCTGACTTGGTTTTAACGATTGTAGTCAATCGACAACAGCCGGGACCGACAGCTTCACGTATCTTCCGAAGCACGGAAACGCTCGTGATAAATTGCCACTTTGGTCGCCCATCAGGTTCCTGCCTCTGTATACGTTGCTATACCTCACTGATTGGTTAAGATCAGCGAGCGCCTCTAAGCTATCAAATCGCTAAGTAATTTGCAATATAACGTTTGGTTGGCGGCGGCGCTGCTGGTCGGGGATTTCAATAATTCTCAATTTCATCACCTGAATAGGTAAAATGATCACCATTATCATTCAACCGCCATTGAGAGGCCATTGATTAGTAGAATAGACGCCCCGGTGTGCTAAATTAGATCCTAGAATAGCAGCCTGTATATTTCTTACTTAAGGCGCTCGTTCAGCTATGAAAACCTAAGGTTCTCTATATAATAAACGTTTATTTTCTTAGTAGCTTAGGATATCTTGGTCGTAAACTTTTATTTGTAGGTAGCCACTGGCTCTACGGGTTACTTGGCAATATTTTGCTACAGTTATCCATGAAAAATAAGTATACACGTTGCTAGAAATAGGGAAACGAATTCTCTTTTTATGCTTATTATTATTTAATGCTTTCTATTTGGGTGTGCGGAAAAACGAAAAGTCTTGTTGTAAGCCTTATGGACACAAAACAAAATGGTTAAATCAATATAAATGCGAAAGTAACTCTGTCTGTCTGTTACGCTTTCATGCCTAAACTACTGAACCGATTTCGATGAAATTTGATACAGAGATAGATTAGACTTTTGGAAAGAATATAGGCTTCCTACATTTTATTCCCAGCTGGGCACGATATAACCTGTAGTCCACGCGGGCAGAGCCGCGGTCGGAAAGCTAGCTTCATATAAAATTAACTAGCTTGTATTAAGGACATATTATCAAATCAATAATTTACAAAAATATATTATAAGCTCATGTCATTATCCTATTGGGACACAGGCAAAGACCATTTTCAAAAATGACGCTTATTAGCGACATAGCCGCTCTGCAGCTCAAGAAAAACGTGTAAACAACGCACGAGTTTGTGGCAGGCCGTGTTAGCTATGCTGGTAATAATGGATTTTGGAGCACTACTTAGGTGTTATTACCCTTACACCAAGATGTTGTCAAGTTAATGTAATATTTATCATTAGGTGGATGTTTGTTACTCCTTCACGCAAAAACTACTGGACGGATTATGATTAAACTTAACAGAAATATAGTTTAAGCATCAGAATAACAAATAGGCTACATAATTTTCCCGAATTCCCACGGGACTAAAGTCTCGGGCAAAAAACTAGTAAGAAAGGCTTCCACGCTGGACTGGAAGTCAAAGAAAAACTTAAAATGTGCCAGCTAACAACTCCCAGGCATACTGTAGAAACCAGTAAGTTAGACTTGAGGGTTTTTGCTGTATTATGGATGAATGGCTAACAACCTATCACTACTATACCCATACTCCATCTAATAACCCTCAGAATAAACGTCAAATGTGACGTCAAGTGGTTCCAGAACCAAATGACGTTCTGCCTACCCCAAAAGGGAGTATAGGCGTGAGTATAAAGACAGATAGATAGAAATAATTTCCGCTCCGCATCTCCGGATTCCCCTCACGAACATTTATTTAGATTAGAACACTCCGGGTTTTGTTTGCTTATTTCTCATTCACACATATTTGCACAGCTAGTTTGAGTCACTATACAGGGATGGTGAACCTTTATGGATTGACGTGCTATTTTTAAAATAAATTTTGTTGAATGTGACATCAAATAATGTTGACAATTGTGAAAATATTAAAATCAAACTTGAACAAGAGCGCTTCCCACCCAACAATTACTCATTCCATAACGTAGGCTCACTTAAGTTCGTTAGAATAGAAAAGAATAGAATAGAAAAATCTTTATTTTATAGGACATTTATTTTATAAAACAAGTCAAGATTACAATGAAATACATACTAACATACATTAAACGATTTAAATACATACATACGCATTCCTTCTTTTGACCCTACTGACTCTACGCCTATTCGCAAAGGTGCAGTCTTCCTCAGAGAAGAACAGGCAAGAAACTCTGAGGTTGCTCTTTTAAATCGCATTACAAATTTTCTTATTTACTAATTTTAACTGAATCTGAAATAACTCTAGAGCTGAGCAGTTCATTCCCATGGCTGCCTGTCTGACAGATAATCAGAAATTTTGTAATAGCCCTGTTAGTGTAACTGGGCCCCAGTTCTGTAACTTAAGTGGTATGTCAATGGAATGGAGGCCATTTTATCTGTTCTGGTGGCGAAACTAAGAACTATTTAATTTTCATATACTTGCTGACAACCCCGACCAGCAGCGCCACCATCAACCGAACGTAAAGTTGCAAACTACCTAGCAACTGAAAATTCTGTTGGCGGTAGCGCCACCAGTCAAACCAGCCGTCGTCATTAGATGTATGAAAGGATAGTTCTCAATTTCGCTACCTTAACGGTTAAAATGACGACCATTTCATCGACAAACAACTTAATTTACAGAATCGGGGCCCTGCATAGCGAATTTTGTTAATTTGTCTACTACTCGTAGTAAGTATTCTATTATCTATGCTTTGTCAATCAGTGGCGTGCCTGAAATTTTTTTTCGAGTGCTATTGGTTTGCCATCCCTGCTCTATTCGTTTGTTATTCAGATACACAAACAAACAGACTAATAAGTACTCAGAAAACAATTAACGGGCCTTTTCATTTAATGACAAAAATTTTCCTTTGTAATTACTTTGATTCAATCAATAAACAACGATTCACAAAAAACTTCTGACTTTCAAATCCATTAGCCTCGATGAGTAAGATTAACATCAAAGTATATTCTAGCCAAATTGTACCGTAGAATAAAAATAGTATCAACTTTTCTTACTAATGATTTTGAGTGCTTTCACATTAGACAATATAAATAAATAAATAAGAGAAAGTTTTAGGATAAAAAATCTTATTCATCCTTTTATGTGTCCCTGGCAACATAGGTATATGCAAAATTTCATAATGATCGGTGTATTAGGTAAGTTGTGAAAGTGTAACAAACAAACTCACTTTCACATTTATGATATCATTGTTAAAATAAAAAACTAAATCCACTTACTGATTCATCAATGCCAACACTTATGTCCGTCATGTACGCGACTCAGACTCAGATCTATACTTGAGTAGCAGTCCTTCTACGGGCCTTGACCTAGAAAGCTACAATTACTATTATTTTTTACACTACACATTAAAATGCCCACACTAAGGTTCTCCCTTGTGTCGTGGGTCCTTTGGAACATACATAAAGACATACACAAACACCCATGACCCGAGAACAAACATCTGCTTTTCACATAAATATTTGCCTGGACTGGGATTCGAACCCAGGATCCGGCGATCAAGAGGCAGCGTCTACTACCACTTGACCAAACCGACCGTCAAATTAGGCACAAAATTAGGCACAACGGTTCCCTTTATAACGTAAGGAAGGAGTAAGAAAGGATTTTACAAAATTCTCACGGAAACAAAGTCACAACCCACAAATCTCTACATTAACACATTGAAATAACTCAAACTTAAGGCGACTACAGCACCTAAATTACGATTTTATGATGCGTAGATAAGCATGACGCACTGCATTAAATCGAAAAAAAAATACTACGGTAATATTCAGGACATAAACTAGATAAGTAGTTTGCTGAAAACATGATTCAGCACTTTTGGTTCGATAGAAAAAGCTCACAAAGTCACCTCTAAATGCCAAATATTGTGATCTTTTAAGCTGTAAAAACGATAGTAAAATGCACACAGGAACTTGAATTTGCTATCAAATTTGTTTGTGATTGAACACTCTCGATAAGTAGTTAACGCATTTTTCGATTTAAGTTGTTACCTTTCCATAAATCTCATTTTTCTAACTTTCGAACATGTTTTTACGCACGCACACTTTCATAGTCCGTAAACTTCGTGTATCGACACTGTTCGCACTGCTGGCCCAGGCCTATTGAGAGACGGAGATGGCACTATTCCTATGTGTGCTCCCTTTATCTGGTGCTGTATTTGCCTTAACAAACCGTCATATGTCAGCCCTCCACAAATGATAACGCCAGCAGCTCTAGCACGATAACGACAAACTCGCGCTCGGCTCACGCTGAAACTTCACTTTGATTGCGCGAGGATCCCGCACAAAGGCTTGCTCGTCCTATGGCGTTGTCAGTGTTGACATTTTGACATAGGACCGCGGTGTTGTCGCGGCGCTGTCACTATCGTACTCGGCCTGCTGAGAGCGAATAAGACTTTGCGCGGTGCAAAGTGAAGTTTTGCTGTCATCGGAGTCGGAGTGGCGGGACGCGCGAGTTGATTGCAGGCTATGCTAGCTATATCCTCGCGCAATCGAGGTATCTAACTATCGTTTGTTGCGCTGTAAAGATTTATGGTCCAACCCCCCAAGATCCAACCGCAGCGTTGCTAACTTTTTCGATTAAAATTATTGAACTCTAAAGTTTACCACATTGTACGTAACATGTGTTAGCAATTTAGCAATCACAACCACAAGAATGTTTACTCACACATAAACATTAAACATAAAGGGCAAAATAATATGCACATTATTTTTTTACAGGCTACGAGAACGCACTGCTACGAGCTACGAAGCTACGAAGGGCACTTCGAAGAGACTACAGCCTGGCACTAATAAATAACTTAGCTGTATAAACTTGTATGTGAGTGAGTCTGTTTGTGTATGTGTGTTTGTGGCCGCAATTTGCATAGCGCCACTGCAGCGATGGTAATAGCACCGCACAGGAAAAAATACTAAATTTTTCTATTTTTTTACCCACAGGTGTGCTAACGTGCTTACTAAGAATTCAATTGATGTAGAACGTACAAGGAGCTTGCTAAAAACTAGATGATGCCCGGGACTTCTTTCCCGTGGGAATTTCGTAAAATCCTTCCCTTTTCCTTGCCTACGTTGTAAAGGGAACCTTTGGGCCAAATGTCAGCTTTCTAGGTCCAAGAGTTTTGATGAGTCAGTAAGTCAGGACCTTCAATTTAGTTGTTTATAGATATAGATATATACTAGCTTTCCGCCCGCTGCTCCGCCCGCGTGGACTACAGGTTATATCGTGCCCAACTGTGGGATAAAACGTAATCTATGTCCTTTCCCTGGCTCTAATCTATCTCTGTTCTAAATTTCATCAAAATCGGTTCAGTAGTTTAGGCGTGAAAGTCGGACAGACAGACTTTCTTCGCGTTACTTTCGCATTTATAAATTAGTTAGGATAAGAAGATTATCTGTCAGAGTTCCATTTAAAAAACGAAATTTTTACATGAATATTTCAATAAATATTTTTTTATCGAAGTACCTTCGTCAGGATGAAGGCTGGAATTTGGTAAATAAAAGCGTTACTACAAAATTTTATATCATTAAAATGCCTGGTAATGATATACGTATTTGTTTTCCTTTTCTTATGAATATTTCAAATCGTGATGAGGGTCGACATTGGAGAGACGGCCATTCACACGCTGAAATAGTATATTTATGTACTTCATTAATATTTACTATAACAAAATAATTCTAGAATATGAAGGTGCGCGCTGAATTTGATACACAGATGAGTAAACAGGCTTTTAATAAGAAAACATTTAGATTATTGAAATAAGTTATCTTGTACTTTTTATGTTAAATTTTTAAAACTTTATTTATTGTCACAGAAAATACAAATAAACCAAAAATAAAATGAAAAATTTTTAATTAAATTTTATTTTACAGTCCATTTTGTTTTTATTTTTTATCATCCCATACGTACGTCCCGACTGAGGGGGTGTCCCAACGAAAAACGAAGGGGATTTAGGCCGTGGTCCACCCCGCTGGCACAATGCGGGTTGGTGGACAGCCCATAATAATAATAAAAAACAGTTTGTAAAAAGTGAATTAATAAATGGCCACTAAACAGTGCATGCATTTTTTGTGGTAACTCATATATCATTACAGATTTTATGTCAAAAATATAACAAAGAAATTACGTAAGTAAAATTTAAATCCATGAACATGAGTTAGCCAATTTTAAAATCAAAAGAGTAGCAACAATTCGGTTTCGTCTTTATCGTAACGGAACAAGGATTGTTTTATGATGCTTTATGCCTTCTTGACATACAATTCTGGTATCCATACCATCTTAATAGTACAATTCTGGTATCCCAATATCCAATAAAACATTACACGACCATCGACTGCACTATGTATTTTACTATCTTATTGAAGCTATACAAGGTGGTATAAAAGTGACAATGTAGCTTTTGCAATCCACTTAAACAGGCAGAAGCTTCAATGTAGAGTCTATCGTTCTATTTTACTGTGCGATAATAAAAACGTTTATACGATAAAAAGGTCGTATATGCCAGTACATTTACATACATAGAACATAATACACCTTTAGCGTTTTAAATAACTTGTTCTACATAACAATGACAATTAAAAAGGAAAGTCGTAAAAACGAAGGAACAAATATCTTAATTACATATGTGGAATGTGATATTAATGACGAGGGACGCTATAAAAGCAATATATGTACCTATACAAAGTTGCTTTCCGTTTGCGGCTTTGTTCGCCGTAGAAAACTATCTCCAGTAGATCCCTCAATTAAGTATTCACTCAAGTTTCATGTTTAATTGTGATAAGATTTTATAATAAGACTAGCTTTCCGCCCGGCACTTCATTCCCGAGGAAATTCGGGAAAATCATGTACTCCATGTTCATCACGGATAATGTAGGATTCTAATGGTAATAGAATTTTTCACACCGATCCAGTACTTTCGGAGCCTATTCAATGCAAACAAACAAACAAACAATCAAATATTTCCTTTTTGTAATAGTTGTTAACTTGTAAAATTGAGTGTATTTCTTCTTTCTATAATTATAACAGTTATCGGAACTTTCTATAATATATATCTCGGTCAGTGTTAAGTAGAAATATCAAGTACTAAAACCCTAAAGATATAAATAAATAAATAAATAAAAATTATTAATCCATGCCTTTTAAACGACTGCGTGGCATTATGACACCACACTACAAGATGCAACAAAAAATTATGATGCAGAACGGCTGCAATTTTTGAGGTTACACTAATCTTTTTCCGATCTGAACACATGAAAGGTTAAAAGCAAACTTATACTGTTTGGGTTATCGACAAATCGCTAGAGTCTGGCCAACGAAAGCTGTTCACGAGAAACGGCAGCAGATTTAAAATTCGTCCTCTAAAAACACTGAATAAACGGAGTTAACACTATTTTATTTTTCTTATAATTTGATTTGATTGTTTTCTTATAGTAGGGTTCATAAAAGTGTGGATTTACGTGTAGAAAACAGGTTTCGAAAGACGAATTTTTTAATCTGCCGCCGTTTCTAGTGGACAGCTTTCGCTGGCCAGACTATACAGGCTTAACCTGCTTTAAAGGACAATACCTACACTCCGGAAGTCCTGAAAGATTGTATAGGAGAGCAATCAAAGGTGCGCCCTTACCCTTTTGAATACAACCTTAAATGCGTAGAGAGGGAAATAGTAATTAATTTCCGGAAACTATTGAAAGGTTTTATTCATTTCTCGGAAGAATATATTAATTTTCACTGTAACGGTATAAACATCATATTAATTATAATTACATATATTTTGACAAAGACGCTCGAACTTATATAATCTAGTTATGAAGTAATGTTATAAAAGCTACACACTCAAACTCCCTAAACTTTCCCTTGCGGCGTCGCGTAGGTATCTTTGAACACAAACTTAGACGTAGACGCAAACACGGCTGACCAAAAAATGCATCTACCTTTTACTCCTGGTTTATAACCATAGCCATAAAGCATAGTTTGGGAACCTCTGAGCTAAATTAATTGCTTACGATGCTTCTACACGCTTAAAAGAGTTTCATCACAGAATTGGACTGCAAGACTTGGTCAGTTCTTACGAGGATATAATACGCCATTATCACCTCTTCCATCATCTACTTCATCTTTGGTATTTTACTTTCAAGCCCTGTACTATTAAGTATTCTGAGCTTTCAGCCCGGGACTTCGTTCCCGTGGGAATTTAGGAAAATGATGTAGTCTATGTGTTAATACAGAGTGTCAGCTTCCTCCGTAGCAAATTCTATCAAAATTGTGCCAGCCGTTTGAGCGTAAAGACGTAACGAACACACACACACAAACTTTCGCCTTTAATGGCCTTTATAATATTAGTGTGATAATGAGGTGATGTGATGACTCACTATAAATAACTTTCAAACTACACGCGATCCAAGTAACAGGCGTAATAGTAGGTATTTTCATGAATTTCAAACTGATTTCGCAATTTTAAATTCATAAACTTGCCGCATTGTGTGATTTTGCAAACACGATGTCACGAAATTCTGTAATGAAAGTTATTTCTGTGGCCATAAATTAGGTACATGCCTTAATTTGAGTTTAGAGTTGGAATGGGCTTGTTGAAGAGTGGCGTAAGCGAGTTAAGTTTGTAACAAAAACAATATTTAAAAAACTTTTACGATTTTATTTCGTTTTATATACACAAATAAGTTTCAGTGGTTCGGACCCTGTGGGTAATTACCCCCACGGGGGTAAATCAGCTATTCGTTGGGGGTAACAAAGAACCTAATAACACGCGCAAGGTTGACATTTCGAATATAATACAAATTAATAAAACCCATCTTATATTTAAAAAAAAACATTAAAAAAAATTATTCAAAAAAACCGGCGAAGTGCAAGTCGGACTTGTACGTATCTTCTGTACACATTATAAAGATTTGATTGTTTGTTTGTTTGCATTGAATAGGCTCCGAAACTACTGGACCAATTTGAAAAATTCTTTCACCATTAGAAAGCTACATTATCCCCGATAGACATAGGCTACATAATTTTCCCGAATTCCCACGGGAACGAAGTCCCGGGCAAAATGCTAGTTATCTATTTAACGAGCAAAAAATCACGTTTGTTGTATGGGAGCCCCCTTTATTCTGTTTTTTTAGTATTTGTTGTTATAGCGGCCACAGAAATAAACCCTAAAAACCACAAGTTAACTGTATCGGGCATTATCATCCCGATTTCCTATGGGATCTTTCTTTGACCCAAAATAAATTTTCTTATTTTGTACTCATCCATCAGTATCTCGAAGACTTGGGTTACCAACATGACAGATCGCAACGGAAAAGTCATAAGCGATGACTAACGACCCTTTGTAAGGCCTTCACGACCACTCGTATCTACGCTCATTAAAAGATAATTTTTCATACAACTGGCGGGTCTTTTTGAATAGTTATCTAAAAAAAATGTATACTTACACGTAAATTGTTTTTTTTTCAGTATAAGCAAGTGCTTTTTATAAATACTGGCAAGTGCTATGCAGTTTGAAACGCTCTTAAAAAAATTATATACAGGTGATTTTTTTATCACCAGCCAAATTTTTCTTACGGTGCGCGGTGTCAGTAACGTTGACAGAACGTAAATAAGGAGCAAAAAAAATTTTTTTTCCAATATTTTTAGATTTTGATACCCCTTTTTAACGTCTTGAGATGAATTTTGTAAAACGCAGAAACATGGGTGTCACAAATTGTGTTGAAGAGTACTAAATATTACGAAGTTTCAAGTCAATTGGACGATGTTATTTTTTTTTCCATACAAAAATTTTGATTTATTGTCATGCTTCAGACGGTCTAGATTGAAATTTTTATATGAAACGATATAAAACAAAAAAATACGGGTCTTTTAAATTTTCATAAAGTTTACGTACACAACATTTGTATGGTGATAAAAAAAATCCGGTATAGAATGAAACAAAAATGCACTTTTTTGTTTGAAATGTATGAATTGCGGTTAAATTAAATACGGGGTTTTTGATCGTACGATTTAAAAGTAAATTATTAACTCTAAAATTAAAAGAGTATATCACCGCTGACATTCGATTACTTATAACTTTAAAACGGCTTTCAAATATCAGTTTCGTCAGCTTTCAAACAAAAAAAAACACATCGAATTTGGTCCATTTGTTTAGGAGCTACGAGGCCACAGAAAGACACACAGATACACAAATACACACGTTAAACTTATAACTTTGTCGGGGATTAAAAAGGATTCCGTCTGTTCGTGATCACGACGACTCCAAAATTACAAAAAGTCGAAATTAAATAAAACAATTATTACGGAATATCATTCCTTATTCAATTGACGAAGTTTTCTAAAAATGCTTTTATCAATGAAAATGCTTCATTGATAAAAAGTTTATCACAAAAGGTTGTTTATTTAATCAAATAAGTATAGGTTTAGAGATAAGTACACCTATACATTGTGTGAACATAATTTTCATATAATACATTGCCCGCATTACATAATCATCAGGGCTCGGTTTCGTGTGGCAAAGAGCCAAGAATAGGGTTGCAAACGATCCGGTTTAAGCCGAATATGGTTAGACTTTTTAAACGCTCTTATCCGGGAAAAAAAGGTTTACAATGCCGTTGTGAAGTCATTTTTTTATTGTTTTTAATTAAATTTCGTAAGAATCTATCAGGTTACATAATTTATATGTATAATATATTCACGAGACACAGATGGCGCTAACCTCTAAGCACGACAAACTAATATGAGAAGTTTTGCCGCTTGACTTGAAGGCACGATAGCTCAGTTGGTTAGAGCATTAGCAGCTCAAGCACAGTGTAAAAACAACGCGGTTAAATGTCAAAAAGTTGTCGAAATGACATCGCCACAGAGCGAGAAAAACCGCGCAGCAAAATGAAGTTTTACTGTCATCGGAGTGGCGTGACGCGCGAGCTTGTCGCAGGCCGTGCTAGGAGATCTAATCCTGAGGTCGTGGGTTCGAAACCCATTCTCACCGATTTTTTTCTAATTAATTAAAATCCAATATTTAGTATATTGTTTAAGATTCTCGCGGTTATCTTCACTAGTACTTTCAGATGAGCTCAAAACGAGAGCTTAGAGCTTAGAGTTCAAAACGAGTTCAGGAGCCTGGCAACCCTAGTCAGCCTGTTAGAACCTTTTAACACGTTATGTAGATATCGTCGTGTCTGTGCCGCCGGTGTCATGCAATGTGCTGCCTGAAAGTGATCCTTTGTCACTCTGGTCATGGAATAGATATTGTTTACTCATGGAAATCTTATTAGAAGAGTTTCGAGCCTAAAGAAAGAAATATTATCTGAATGTTGGTTTTGGAATCTGAGTTTGATGTTTGAGACATAAAACTCAGATTCCAAAACTGGAAGAAATAGATTTTTAGTGATAAGGGCACCGCATTATACACTTGACTCATTAATACTACCTGTCTTATTATTTTTAGAAAGCAAAAACAAAGAATTTTACGAATTATTTTAAAAATTAAGTTAAAATTCACCAATACTTTAAAAATATACATGTATAGTTACGGTGAATAGTTTTTTTCAAACTTGAGATTTTTTTTTCAATATTTAAACGTCAGATACTTAAAGGTCAGTATAAAAGTTTTCTTTTTATCGTGGGTCCCTTGGGATGCAAACGTATATAATATATAATATAGTATAACTATTTTCCTGACCGGGAATTGAACCCAAGGACTGTAGAATCAGAAGCAGCGTCCTACTAACCATTGAATCAAAGCAGTCGTTACCTAGTTTTGTTTTTGGGCTGATTCACCTTTAAAATGTTTCCCAAATAAAATAAAAATCGCTCAAAATTTACATTAGAGAACAAAATGCAAATGGCGTCGCACATCCAGCAGATTGGAACTTAAGGCCAGATAAGCCAGTTGTTAAAGTCAGCGATATCTTGATAGATCGTTCGACATTAGTGTGCGGGGGGCTTTATTGCACCCATGAACTTGACACAGTTGACACAGTGTTATTAAGTGTAAGGCCAAGGACTTACATAAGTACACACGATAGCAGATCAGACTATACATGTTTACTTTGACGTCGCCCATAATCGCTCGTAATTCGTGTTACAAATGGGGTACCTGATGTGCTTTTTTATTATTATTAGATGGTTTAACTCTTGACCCCAATTTTGACCAAGGTCATAGATGAGGTCGTCGATGGAGCGAGTTAACCCAAAAAATGCCAATTAAGGAACTGGCACTCTCACGCACCGACGGAACACAGCAAGCTGTTTGGCGTCGGACATCGGTAGGAGGGTGATGTGCTTCTGTCTGCACATACAGTTTTTCCAGGATATCTCGGTTACATCGGTTTTGGAACTTTCCCGAGTGTATCCAGAAAGGTGTCTGAACATATTCCAAAAGGTTTCGTTGAGTAATTTTATCAATATCCGAGTAAAAAAGGGTCTAATTTTACCGAAGTATCTCGCCTACTATATATATGGGGACTTTAATTTAGTTAGTGATTTTAAAAGATACCTATATTAATATAGGATCGGAAGAAGGTCGGAAGGTCGCGGGTTCAAAACCTGGTGCGGGCCTGTACCACTAAATTCGTCTTTTTGGATTTATGTACGGAGTTCTTACTATCACTTGCTTAACGATGAAGGAAAACATCGTGATGAAACCCGCCTGTCCAAGAAAATATACATTTTCGAAAGACGAGCGATCCACCAACCTGCATTGGGCCAGCGTGGTGGACTATGGCCCAAAACGCCTTCGTGTTTCTAAGGGGACTGTGCCCCTCAGTGGGGACGCATAATATGGGCTGATGACGACTATATAAAAAAATGGACTTCCCATTCAAAGTCACATCAGCTGGGCCCCGATTCTGTAACTTAAGTTGTGTGTCGATGGAATGGAGGCCATTTTATCTGTTCAGGTGACAAAATTAAGAACTATCAACCACCCCTACCACCAGCGCCACCGCCAACCGAACGTTAAGTTGCAAACTACCTAACAACTAAAAATTCAGTTGGCGGTGGTGCCACCAGTCAAAGCAGCCATCAGATGTATGAAAGGATAGTTGTCAATTTTTCCACTTGAACGGATAAAATGGTGGCCATTCCATCGACACACAACTGAAGTTAGAGAATCGGGGTTCTGGTCGCACAAGTTGTATGGAGGCGCACAAGTTGTATTTTTTTTTTTTCATTTTTCTACCTTTGGGAAAAGTTGTTCAGTTTCATAGGCTGATTCACATCCCTTTTTTTTATCAGCCCATATGCGTCCCCACCGAGGGGCACGGGCCTCCTTTCGAAACTCGAAGGGGATTTTGGCCATAGTCCACCAGGCTGGCCCAATGCGGGTTGGTGGACCACTCGTCTATCGAAAATTAATTTTCTTGGACGAGTGGGTTTCATTACGATGTTTTCCTTCACTGTTGAACAAGTGATAATTAGAAATCCGTAACTAAATTCGAAAAGATAAATTTAGTGGTACAGGCCCGCCCAGGATTTGAACCCGCCACCTTCCAATTACAAGTCTGGCTCATTACCAACTGGGCTATCACCGCGGATTCACATCCCTTATTTTCGCTAATTTAGACTCACCCAATATATCATCCATTTATGCACTAACTACTTAAGAATAGATGTACTCTTACTCCTTATATACTTATGTCCTACTTTAAGGTTACCTGGTAGAAATTACTACCTAGTAATAAGGCCGCCTATTTGTGTGCTTTCTCCTTGCTTTGTATACTGTGGTCTATTAATTTCTTTTTAATTTCAATAAATAATATTTGAATATTGAAATCACTCGAAAAATAGTTTTAACTCTGTCTGGAAGAGATCCCTATGTTGCAATAACGCCGCCTTTACACATTATTAGTTTACAAGGCTTATATTGTGTCTTATCCTTTATAAGCATTCAATAAATAAAATCTATCTTCGATATAATAATTGATGAGGGGAATCCCTTCTAACTAAAAGTGGTGCTGATTCACTCCCATAAAAACACCATAAACCCGAAACATATGATCGTAGGTCAATGCACCACAGTTCAACGACCTCCAGACATTACATTGTCTGTCTGAAGCAGAAAACAAAGTTAACAACTAAGCTTGTTGAAAAATGAAAATAGAAGGTTTAAAAATGCACAAATTGCCGTGTTCATATTAATTCTGTAAGTGTATGAATAATACACCCTTTCTTAAGTGTATGAAGAGAAAAGCTCAGGGGAATATTACACTACGATAAGATTTTATATAAAACTAGCAGCCCGGCCCCGCGTTGCCGTGGCGCCATCTGTTAGAGATTTACGATTAATGACAACGATCAACATTGATAATCAGTTTATTGTTAATTATAAATTATTAAGGCCATGAATCGAAATAAAAACTATCCTATCTCTCAAGTTGGATCAAACTGCACACGGTGTACAAATTTGATTAAAATCAGTTAATTAGTTTAGGAGTCCATCGCGGACAAACATCGTGACAGGAGATTTATATATATTAAGATTTTAGTGGCGCCATTCATTTGTTACGTAAGACTATTTTCGCTAGTTTTTGAACCCCTCCAACCCTATATAAGAAAAAAAAACAACAGGTTTCACTCTGGAAGTGAAAACTTGAACATATATTACTTCCTTGCGGTCTACTCTCCCTACGTCTTACGAATTTTCGATCAGGGTACTTACCACGATCGTTTAAAAGCATTTTTGTTTAGGATCCAACTTTGAACTGCTTCGCAATTGGAATGTTTTTTAAAATGGTACCATGATGGCGCTGCCTTTGAACTGCTCGGTTGTCTATGGTACGTTAGTACTATTATTTATTCTGTGTCTATGGTCCATTTTAAATGTCTACATAAATTGTCGCTGGTCTGCCTTTGAATCGCAACAGCGCCAAAATTGAATCGCTTATAAGCCATCATGGTACGAATAAGCGTTGCAGACTTGTTTAGGTCCTAAATTGGATCGTGCTAAACGATCATGGTAAACCTCCTGGTCACGTGTCCTGACGCGAGTTTAACATTTTTTACCCATTCCAAAAAGTGCACAACGCCGCCAAAGAAGTTTTCACTTCAAAAATAAGAATTGGCCGACCCCCTCCCCTCCTGTTTAATATTTATTACGTAAGAATCTAAAGGAAAAATGAATACACGTTTGGTTTGTTTTTATCTTTATTTTTCAAAGTAACAATTTTTAGAAATGTTTATTTGTACTTACAAAGGTACTAATAATTTTTATTTTTTGGTAGTAATAAAATTTGGTTTTAATCACTTTGCCCGCGCTTTTTCAAAGTATAATTTTAACTTTGCGCGTTTTTGTGATCTTACGTAAGAACTATCGAGACTCCCTCCCACCCCCTTGTAAGAAAAAATAAGACATGGTCAACCCCCTCCCCCCCTAAAACATCTTACGTAATTAATTAATAGCCCCAGGGGAATAGTGATAAATACATACGAGAAACAAATTAAAAAAGCGGGAAAGTATAATCTGTTTTTATTAACATTTCTTTCTCTCGCCGAAGTTCCGAAAATGTAGGTATACAATCGCCGAATACCTAAATAATTGCGAATATATAATTGTTCGTAGTTTACAAAATAGGAAAATACAAACACCTCAAACTTCTCGGGTTTACTTTTCTTTTTACCCGACTGCGCGACAAGAAGGGTAATGTGTCTATTTTACTTTTTCATATCAAACCGTCCGTCCGTCTTCTATCTTCTATACACTCAATAGCCAACTAAACAGTAAACAATCCAATCATAGGACTCAATGAGTCACAAATTGTCAATAACTCAGCAGGGGTGAGCTAAAGGGGTTGAGATAAATACTTATGATAAACCTACCCCATCGATATATTCACAAATAACATTATTATAAGAGATCGGTTGCAGTATGGGCTGGCACTATTATAATAAATAAATATAAGAGCAGTAATGTCCCACTTGGTAATGAGCCAGACTAGTAACCGAATGGTTGCGGGTTCAAAGCCTGTACCACTAAATTCGTCTTTTCGAATTTATATACAGATTTTTCATTGATTATCACTTGCTCAGCGGTAAATGAAAACATCGTGATGAACCCGCACGTCAAGAAAATCCATTTTCGTCTACATGTGAAGCAAAATTATATAAAATTATTCTTTACATCTTTCTTCATATTCATAAATTATCCAAATTGATGCATTAGTAAAATCTGTCGGTAATTCTCTAAAAGAAATTAGATTTTCAATTTTCCCTTGACATTTACTTTTATGCCTTTTTATGCGTAATAATCGTAAATTGCTTTGATATTTCGTTACACGATAATTGGAAAATCTGTCATGATTTTTTGATGTTTTTTTAAATTGTTTTTTTTTATAAATTACTGTTGGAATAAGAAAGCCTTAAAAATATACACACAACAGCACAGCACACTACACGTTTTTACTTTAACATCGCTTTTACCTCGTGTGTCATAGTGTTGTTTTTTGTAGCGCCAATGTATAACCCGATGTGCTGTGCTATCTTTATCCTATTCTATTGAGCTTCGTATTTTTTATAGAGAAATGTTTCGCTCTTGACCACACTCTAGCTCACGAGCCAAGATGTGGTCGACGATGTACCAAGCTCACCCAGAAGATGCCTTTTTTAAGGAGATTCGAGTTACCCGCCGGGCTATGATGATCGCAACGACATATTATCTCACGCGTTATCTCGTGGTCACGTGACTGTTTCGACCAATGAGATTACGAGAAATCGTCACGTGACCACGAGATAACGCGCGAGATAATATATCGTTGCGATTATCATAGCCCGTGAGCTCGAAAATATAGACGCCGGCAGCTAGGATCTCAACAATGGTGGCACCTTTAGAGCCTTTAATCAAGCTAAAGATTCAAGATTCAAGATTCAAAACGTTTATTTGACATACACACTACAACACAACAACAACGTTACAGAAGGAATAACAACACAGAATAAAAAAATAAAAAATAAAACGTAAAATTAAAAATAAAAATAAAATATATAAATTAAAATGGATGGAGTTGTGATGTAGTGCGATGACAAACAGGAATCACCTCAGCATGTGTTGCAGCAAAGGCCACAACGCTGGTTTTCAGTTGAGCCCCTTAGATCAGTGTATGTGTACTTACGTAGCTAGACGGGAATGAAGAAAATATATATATGTGTTATGTGTAATATATACGTATATAATGAAATGAATTCTTATATAAATGATAACAATGATAACATAAATATGTGTTTTTGCAATATAGAATGAGAGGGTACTAAAGCTAGCCACGTACTTGATTATACTTATACGATAAGGAAGGGATGGTTACTCTGTAGGTGACTGGATTCTGGAAGTCCGATAGAAGAAATTACAATACAATTTACTGGTTTGCACACAAAGACATACAATGCAATTAACAGAACATAAAACATAGTGTACAACAAGGCGGCCTTATTGCTAGGTATCAATTTCTTCTAGGCAGTAAGGTAAGAAGTAGTAGGTGGTGCATAAATATATAAAAATAATACAAGTAAAAAAATATATAAGTATACATATATAAATAAATATATAAAATAAATATAATATACATCTATATATATACATTCGAGCAGCAAATTTAAGGGACAGTGGTAAGCACCGAAAAGAAAACAAGCTTGGTGAAATGGATAGAAGCAAAGACAGTGAATCAAGAGCCTGCTAGGGAGCGGGAAGGGAAAGGAAATGGGATTTTGTTTGGGTTTTAAAGGAATCTATGGAAGGAGCACGTCAGTGAAGGAGGAAGTGAAAAAGTTAGTGGAGTGTGAAGGCATATTGAGGGATAGATCGAAGTTGGAGCGAAAGGTTCGAGTAGAAGTAGTAGATGAGAAGGAGAAGCATTGTTTAAGATATAGAGGAGTAGTAGGATTGAAAAGAATTGAATAAAGGGTGGAAAGAAGGTGGAGGTTACGGAGGAAATTAGCAGAGGGAACGAGCTCGTGCAGCAGAGAAGTACTCTTCCCGTAGTATATCTTGTGAAAAACATAAACTTAGGCAAGAACTGTACAATTTTGCGATGTGATCTAAATGAAGAAAACTTTCAGCTAAATATAATTTTGTAAATTAAATTACGAGATGTCGCCGTCGTCGCCGAGTTGCAAATTGTATTAGAACCCTGTAAACAACCTACTGATTTATTAAATAAATCTCGTTAAATATAATTATAGAGAGCGGTGATGATTAAAGAACCAATCTGGAAACCGTGAGGTTGCGGGTTCGAATCCTGAAATCGTCTTTTCGGATTTGTGTACGATGCGAAAACACATTCGAATCGGTTCATCCGTTTAAGAGCTACGGTGGCACAGACGACACACAAAACTTATAGTACCCCTCTTTTTGCGTCGGGGGTTAAAAATATCATTCATTCATTCATCACAGAAATTTTAGGTTACAAAAAGAAGCGTTTTGTTTTTAATTTCGTCATACCTTGGATAAAAATTGTTCAGTAGCGGGCTAGTGCATTACCTCAATCTCCGCTAACAATGTTTAATGAGTCTCCAATTTTCTTTACCATACTTGTAACACTCTGTTTTTTCTACCCTGATGGAGAATAAACGCATGAGTTTATGTTTTGGAAAATTTGGCAAAACCTACCTCTTTTGCAAATAGTGGTCATTAAGGTAACCCTTATCACGATGTCAGATGCAGGGCTAGCTTGGTTCACTAGGTCCTCAAGAAAATTCTAGGGATTTTCAATAATGTTTTCCGAAAATGCGTACTTTTAGAGGCGAAAACGTGGTTTGAAAATTGATTTTTTTTCACAAAACCAGGTACGCAAGTTTTTGAGCAAGGAAATTTATAAGCTAAATAACGACTATTTATATACAGGGTGGAATTTTGTAATGCAACCTGAAGGGAAAGTACTCTTAATACTGTAGATAGAAAATCCTCAAAGAAAACATTCCTTTATTTCTGAAAAGAAAGAAAACTGCATTCAAGGATTTTCGAAAATTCGCTTGCCACACCCGAGAATCGAACCGACTAAAATCTGTAAGATTTACACCCTGTACCTACTTTTATTGCATCGATCGTTAGGGTCAATTATAAGGATGAAATTTCTCTAACAAACTTGGTAAATTAAATGAAAGGAAAACTATGAAATCTTAAATTAAACCATTGAATTTAGCATGTTGGTATTGACCCATTAAATTTATAAGTTCGGATTTCATGGTTTTCCTTTCATTTAATTTACCAAGTTTGTTAGAAAGATTTCATCCTTATAATTGACCCTAACGATCAATGCAATAAAAGTACAGGGTATTCTTACAGATTTTAGTATTAGTGTTATTTACAACACAAACGTTCCCGGTGCCGTTTAAGTTTTCCACATCAAAGGGTTTAAATGATGATTCAGAGAATGTGTGAATCAGCGAGCCAGTTATGGCGAAGACAAGTAGCAACATAGGTAGGTACTACGAGACGAGACATATACTTATATTGGTTCTGGAAATCAAAACCTCAACCGCGAAATGAATAGCTTCAGGTCGAGGCTTCTACAAAGTATTATTTATTATAGTCTTTAATACAATTTTATGTGGTTTATTATGTCGCCAAAGACAAAGGCTAAAAAGTTAAATGAAAAAGACTTATAATTTTGTACAGAAGTTTTCAAAAATCTAAGTAATAGGTACAGGGTCAACATGACATCATGCTATCCAAAACTGTTAAATTTCTTCAATCGATTTTCAATTTTGTCTCCAAGCAATAGAGTTTACTATCCATTGGGGAAATTTGTCAGTTTATGGTAACCTGATGTGCTGGTTGACTGTACATTTTAAAATGTGAGTGGGAATACTATAACGCTCAAAATGCGAAAATTATTTATCAATCTGTAAAAATATTTTTTCTAAAAGCTTTACAAATGGTAACAGCACTTTATTTATTTTTTCTCTTTTCTATGATTACAGCCTACCGGTTTTCCGAAATAACCACCAGAATGCAGTCATGAACAGAAAGCAAGTACAAATACACTTAATAAGACTTATAGTTTTGAGTGATTCTGTGCCTCCTAGTCACTCACTGCCTACCCTAATGAGGCTAACGCTGATAAATGGCAAGAAACCCCTCTAGCCTTAATCTCTCACTAATGAAGACGTATATTAACGTAGTACGTTCGAGAAAAGGAGAAAAAATATAAGTCACGCGTGTGTTTTTTTCATTGCTGCAAAAAAAAGATTGCTACGATATTGGCAAAGTTGACCAGTGAAACTTTTAGCGACGTATTACTTACTTATCTACTACTAGCTTTCCGCCCGCGTGGACCACAGGTTATATCATGCCCAACTGTGGGATAAAATGTAGTCTATGTCCTCTCCAAAGCTCTAATCTATCTCTGTACAAAATTTCATCAAAATCGGTTCAGTAGTTTAGGCGTGAAAGACAGACAGACAGAGTTACTTTCGCATTTATAATATTAGTAAGCAATTAGTAAGGATAAGGATTCGTATTTGCTTTTTTATTGTTTTTGAAACGCAAGGAAAATCACGTCACTAAGTTTGTTGAAAAAAAAGCTAAGTGTGACATAAAGTCGGTCATAATCATAACCATAATTCGTATGTAGAGCTCAATAGTGCTCTATGAGTTCCTTCTTATAATAAACTAGCTTTCCGCCCCGGACTTTGTTCCCGATTATGTAGCCTTTTTATTGAGGGATAATGTAGCATTCTAATTGTGAAAGAATTTTTGATATCGGTCCAGTAGTTTTTGAGTACAAACATACAAATCCTTCCTCTTTATAATTTTAGCGTATAAATCCCACAAGTTATTACTGGCGTGGTAGGTATTTTAACCCAAGGCGGGTTTTAGATGATTAGTCCCAAAAACACAAAAAAATAAACTTTTATAAAAGATTTCGTTTAACCACTTATTTTCCCCACATTTCTAAGCCGCTTCAAAAAAAACAAAGCAAGAAAGGTAAAAAAAATACCTTGCTTATTAACAGCCTAGCTACGCCTCAAGCGAAACACGTGTAATTACACTCACTGTAGCAAAAATTAAGACGAAATTACTTTTTAAACAACAATTTTACGAAATATTAGATTAGGTAGGTGCGGCCCTTGTCATAATCTACTTAAAAGATCTAATTGCTTTCTTAAGGAAACCACACTACACCTATTTCTTAGCATTTTTCATACTCGTCAAGAACCGAACTTAATTAATATAAGAAACTAGCTTTCCGCCCTGGACTTCGTTCCTGTGGGAATTTGGGAAAATATGTAGCCTATGTGTTAATCCAGGATGTCAGCTACCTCCATACCAAATTTTATCGAAATTAGTCAAGCCGTTCGATCGTCAAAGAGTAACAAACTTCCATACATCCTTACAAACTTTCGCATTTATAATATTAGTAGGACTTAGAGGTATTTTGCTTGTAGGAAAATAATTTGCTGTAAATTGACTACCTGATTGTTTCTTTCGCTTGTAATGTACTCGTAAGTACGATATTATGAAAAGAAAATCAAAAAGTTTTACAACTTTTCTTTTAGGTCAGACCGTTCCATAATCGATGAATTCTTAATGGTTGGGTTTTCCTTTTGAAATTATGATTAATAACATTTATCGACATTATAGCAATATATTATATTAATAAGATACTTACTTTAACACATAATTACAAGCTAAATTAGGAGAAATGTCACTTACCTAAAAATACCTAACAAAATAACACACTTCAAGTAAAAATAAACTAAGCACACTCAAAATCAAACTCAATTTAGCGAGCACTAAAAACTATAATTCAACCTCTTTTCTCCACTTACGACACTCGCGATGAAGTCACTGGCCACTTTACAGAAAGTAATTTTATGATTAAAATGTTCGTAATTCAAATTACGTTACCGCGGGAATGCGTCCGAAAGCGTGCGTTCAGAGGCGTTTTTCCGAGAAACTGAAGGGCGGCCCTCAATGGACGAGAAACGCTCATGCGCGTTTGCTGGTTAGAATCTCAGAATGGCTTTAGGTACAGCCCGACTTACCCGGTCCCATTGGACTTACAGCATTTTTACACTTTCTCTAGAAAATGTGTTTTGCGCTAAGTGCACGAGGAGCCGAGGGGTTTGTTCCGAAAGGCGCGAAATTCCGCGCTGAGTAAGTACGTTTGGAACAATCTAATAAATTGAGAAGAGAACTAGCTGCACCGTTTTTAAAGCTTCAGTCGGATTTGTTAAATGTTCTCTTGGTACTGAATAAGATTTAATTAACCTTTATTGAATGCAGTTAAATACTTTATACTTACGATGTAATTAAACCGTCATGTTTTTGGATACGAAACTTTAAGACGGCCGGCCGGTTTGGTCGAGTGGTAGTGACGCTACCTCTTGATCGGCGGGTCCTGGGTTCGATCCCCAGTCGGAGCAAACATTTCTGTAAAAAAAAAGCAGATGTTTGTTTTCGGGTCATGGGTGTTTGTGTTTGTCTTTATGTGTGTTCCAAGGGACCCACGACACAAGGGAAAACCTTAGTGTGGGCCTTTGAGTGTGTAGCGTTTATTTATTTATTTATTTTATTTATCAAGGTACGGACAGCAGCACGTCAGGTTATCCATTTACACTACGAAAGCTAGCCGACCGAATTTAAGGCGACATCAAGGTATACATGGCTTTAGGTAAATCTCTTTCAACCTCTCGGGTGGTTAATCAGTCCATGAAACTGAACAACTTTCCCACAATAATAGGTCAAAATACGAAAAAAAATGTTTGAGTTCCCATACAAAATGCGCTATATGCTGATGAATTTTGTGTGGGAACTCAAATTATTATTTATCATATTTTGACCTATTATAGGGGGAAAGTTGTTCAGTTTCATGGACTAATTAACCACCCGAGAGGTTGAAAGAGATTTACCTAAAGCCCTGTATTATATAAGATCCTAATTTATTAGTGACTTTCCTTTTAACACGTTATTGTGTAGGTCAAAATATATCATTTGAGTCAAAAAACAAAGGCATAATATTAAATTGAAGAGGTCTTGAAAAATTTTGTTATGATATTTTTTCATTACTATGATGAATAAACCCATCCATTCAAACGTAAATAATAATGGCAGTAGTAGAGCGGGCGAGCGGGGAGTGGCCGGCTTCAAGTGATAGAGAACCATTCCTTTATCTTTAAATGGAAATTTTATTTTTTATTTTTTTTGCTAAATTTTATTTTAAGATAATTAAATTTTATGTTGTTTTTTGGAATACTATTAACCTATACAATAACGTCTTTGAAGGAAAGTCACTAATAAATTAGGACCTTATATAGCCTGATGTGCTGCCGTGTGTCCCTACATTCTCATTGACGGTGCCGGGAATCGAACTCTATGCTATGTTTATCGGTTACGCTTCCCGTAAAATAACGACACCAACGACGCGACAAAACATTTTTTTTTAGAAAAAGAATTTTTATATTTGGTAGTAGGTAAGTAAAGTTATTTTTCTACCTATGCCATATTTTATCTGTGAAAACACGGAACTCCCAGAGGAAAACTCGCTACCAAAAAATAATAGGATCCAAGCCCAATACCATACCCACATATTGCGTGGCTCACATTTTAATAGGCTGCCAGTTGCGGAGCGAAAAATTTTTTTTTTTTTTTAATTCTATAAAATACTCTGCTTTTTACACAGCATGTTTGCTCCGACCGGAATCGAACCTGCGAAAATTATGCATCGTAATTTTTTTAATAACCGGCTAAAGACCAAGTTTATCCGAAATTCATTCGAAACCGTTTTTAACGGAACTTTGAAATTTAATTTATGATTTTACTCCGTTTATTAATAAAACGGTTTTACTCCGTTTATTAATAAAATCAAACTTTATTATATAGGACAATCACTTTGAAGCATGGGCGTAGCCAGAGGGGGGGGGGGGGGTTGGAGGGTTCTAACCCCCCCCCAGAAATTTCCAAAAGCATGATCGTCTCCCTGCCCTTATCCCTCTTTGAAATATTTTTTGCGAGTTCTGAAATTGACGAAGCGATTTGTATATACTCGTCAGTGCTTCCCGAAAGAAGTACTTCTGTCGTCAAAGCAGAACTTGAAGTGTGGAAAGAAGCAGTAGAAACGGGTACAGTCGTCAAAAATTTTGGCGGTTTCATATACAGGGCTTTAGGTATCTCTCTTTCAACCTCTCGGGTGGTTAATCAGTCCATAAAACTGAAGAACTTTCCCAAGGAACATAGGTCAAAATACGAAAAAAAATTTTGATCTCCCATACAAAATGCGCTATATGCTGATGAAGTTTGTATGGGAACTCATTTTTTTTTTTCATATTTTGACCTATTTTCCTTGGGGAAGTTGTTCAGTTTCATGGACTGACTAACCACCCGAGAGGTTGAAAGAGGGATACCTAAAGCCCTGTATATTGTTGTTTTATTTCCTTAAACCCCCTCCCCGAAACAGAATTCTGGCTACACCCGTGCTTTGAAGGCATTTGTTGAAGAGGAGAACCTGACACGCGTGGCCGAAACCACGAGAGAGACAGGCGTAGGTATACAGGGGCTTTAGGTAAATCTCTTTCAACCTCTCGGGTGGTTAATCAGTCCATGAAACTGAACAACTTTCCCCCAATAATAGGTCAAAATACGAAATTGGGGGAAATTTGTATGGCATTTGGTATGGGCGATCAAAATTTTTTTTTCGTATTTTGACCTATGTTCCTTGGGGAAGTTGTTCAGTTTCATGGACTGATTTAGCACTCAAGAGGTTGAAAGAGAGATACCTAAAGCCCTGTATAAAGGGGGGCTATATCTGAAAAATAGCCCTAGATACGCCATGGAGAGTGAATTAGAGAAAAGGTAAGAGTGAGTCGGAAACACGAGTACTAATCAGTTTGTTTATGGCAGTGTTTTTCAAACTGTGGGTCGCTACCCCCAGGGGGGTCGTGAAGCCTTACTCGGGGGTCGCAGGTAAAAGAAAAAGACAAAAATTTGTAAATCTTACACTTGTAGAGTAGCTACATAAAGTCGCCGCGGCCAAAGTATAAATACGGCCGGCGCATCTAATAAACGAGCATTCATCCAACGACACTCGGCGTTTCACTACTTCCCTCCTCGACCCTACCTGCGCATCTACCACGACCGCCACACACTAAACTAAGACAATTTCAGTGAAAAGGCTGTGTCTGTATAATGACGCCTCCCGCCGCCTCCCGCGTCTACCCCGTGGCAAACTCTTTTATTATGTGTTTTGAAATCTCCGAAGTAGTACATAGATTTAGCCTAAAAGGGTATTAGGGACCTTAGGGGGTCGCCAGAACTTTATATGATCCAAAGGGGCCGCGAATTCAAAAAGATTGCAAAACACTGGTTTATGGCATCAGATAAAAGGCTTTTGAAAGAGGTGTTTACCGTAAAAAGGCATATATGACCTCTATAGTACCTTAATAGTTACGTAAAAGCGCCTGCTTTAACAAATAAATGCTCCAGTTGGTTTGGGCTTTCGATGAAACCTATAACAGAGGATTTAATGTAATTTGCGGTCGGTTCGGTATTATCTGACAATTTGCTGTTCATTGCAAAATAAATAGTGTTATCGGGACTATTTGTTGATATCGAAAAATATATTTTAAAAGCGATTTAAAAATTATGGTGGGTACACCCAACAGCTCATCAGGTTACCCCACTTTAACTTTGAGCTCGCTCTTACTGCGCTCGTAATAGTGACCGTTTTCGTAGTGCAACTGTTTAACCTGATGTGTTGTGTGTACACTCAAGAGTACGTCAAGCTTGACACTTTTGACTTTGGACCGGCCCTGCATTGTATGGCGCGCAGTATAAATCAGAGGTCAGCTTAAACTGGTAGTGTAAAGCGTGACCTGCTCTTGACTGTACGATAAAGTACAGTGTATATCACGTAAGGTCTGTTCCCACAGTTAACTGTCCACAAGTTTCTCATCTGCTGGTGTGATATGGTTCAAATTAGAATGAACTAGACTAGAGTTCCCCAAAGTATGGGTCGTCGCGACCCACGGGTGAGTATTGAGTGGGCCCTAAGTACTTACCTGTATGTAGGAAGACGCAAACCGATACCGAAATAATATGAACTTATCAAACTCACTGCGCGATTAAAAGTAACTCGAGTTAAAGTTTATATCAAAACTGTATGTATAGGGGCCGTCCACATATTACGTCACGCTTTTTTGGTTTCCCTTTATCATATACTGTAACGTTTGGTATGACCCCCCCCCCATACGCTGTGGCGTAATATGTGGATGACCCCTTAATGGTGAAGCATAGGAAACAATGTCATCCTTCCAATTGCAATACCTAGATTTTTTTATGTTTGTTATCCGAAAACTCCTTTATTCATATTGGAAACTGTTAAATTTACTAGAGGTGGGTCCCGAGTTTGTAAACTGTATTAGATGGGTCGTAGCCTAGACAACTTTGGGAACCACTGAACTAGACCTTTTAACTTAGAGCATTGAGTGTACCATAAGTACTTTCACACTGGACGGAGTCTTCTTATCATGTAGATAATCAAGAGCGTGGCGAACTTGACTACTTAATCCTAGTGTCAGAATTTTTACACACAATAGCAATGCGGACAATCGCCGGTGCCGACTGCTTAACGTGCCCTCCGAAGCACGAAAACGCTCGTGATAAATTGCCACTTTAGTCCCCCATAAGGTTTCGTGCCCCCGTGTACACAGGGTGTCCCACAGCTAAGCCACATGGAGGGAAAGTACCTTAATTATTGTAGATGGGACATTTTACTGAAAGAAAACTTTATTTTAATTTTTAAAACAATTTAAACAGCATTCATACATTTTTAAATAATTGCGTGGTTGAACCGAGAATTGAGCCCGGTACACGAGAAAAAAAAAACACTTGTAGGTTTATTATACCGATCGGAATTATACCTTCATCATAAGGATTATTTTTGCTAAGTTTTCTTGCATCAGAAATAAAAGGAAGACTACGAATTTTAACATTTAATTTAAAATTATATTTAGAAAAATAAGAAGCTGGCTCGTTTTGAGCGTTTGGATAAATAAAATTAATTAATTTGGAATGTAAAATGTTAAAATTCATGGTCTTCCTTTTATTTCTAATGCTATGTTACTTAGCAAAAAATAATCCTTATGATGAAACCTTCCGATCTGTATGATAAAACTACAGGCTGATTTGTTTTTTCGTGTACCGGGTTCGATTCCCGGTTCAACCAGGCAATGTTTTAAAAATGTATGAATGCAGTTTAAATCGTTTTTAAAATTAAAATAAAGTCTTCTTTCAGTAAAATGTCCCATCTACAATAATTAAGGTACTGTGGTATGCAGACCTTCACGGAGGATCGGGCATAACGCAACCATTGAGCAAGGTTTGAAATGGTATTCGATGTCATGATTCGAAATGATTGAAGATCTGCCCTTGACAGACGATATGACGGGCGTCCGAAGCTGAGCATCCCAACCTCTTCCATCGTTAGCTGAGGCCCGCGCCGTGCAGCAGCAAGTTTATAAGCCATATCAAGACGCTGGTGCTACGCCGCGAGTTTCAAGCCCTTATTTGTACGGAGTGCTACATATCAGGTGCAGAAGTTTCAATGGAAGGACCATGGAAAGGGGAGAGTGACATGGTTTACGTCCCCTCTCAATGGCCCTCCTTTGTTATTGGCCTCTTTTCATTAATTTTATTTACAGCGGGGTCCGCATGGGAAAAACTCCCTTTTTCCAATTAAGGAGGGGAGGAGGGTTTATGTTGGCCCTCATACTCAGTGGTCCTCCGCCTCTGAGGCCATAACATGGGCACTCCGACAAAATATGCATGTGAGGGAGAGGTCTATGCAATTTTGTGCACTCACATGTTATATCTTTTGGGCATACAGTGATAAGGGCATTTTGGTATAAGGACGTTTTGGTAATATAGGGACGTTTTGGTAATATATGGATGTTATGGTAATATAGGGACATTGTGGTAATATGGGGCATTATGGGAATGCAAGTAACGACGCTTCGAGCAACGACGCTGAAGACACCCGTAGCTCCGATGTTAGGCGCGTGTGTTAAAGTGCGGTTTTGAAATTTTTTAAGTCCGCGTCTTTGACTTGGGGTCAGGGTCCACCAGCACCTTTGGCTTCATGTTCATAAAGGCAGTACCCGGGTGTGCAGCGTCGAGCTAACACTTGTTTACTCCTTTTAATTTTTAGTTAGGGACAGGTGCGGGTTTGATAGGAGCTATAATATTTGGTCTTATTTCCCCATCATCCGAACAAAGATCTTTATCCTGATGGAAGAAAGAAGACCGACCCGACCACCTGATGCAATGCAGCCCAGAGAGATGCTACTTCAAGGCCAGAGATGCTACTTCAAGGCCACCTCGATGGATTAAAAACTTAGGGCCATCGTATAGGAAGTTAGGTAGGCCTGTTAAAAAAAAATTTCGACCGATCGAAAATTTTTCAATGGGGGGGAGGCAGTTGTGGTATGCAGACCTTCACGGAGGATCGGGCATAACGCAACTTTTTTCTCATTCGATCATTTCAAAGAAGATAATTCGAATATCAATTTCAAAGGTTTGAAATGGTATTCGATGTCATGATTCGAAATGATTGAAGATCTGGCCTTGCGCCATTCAGTGTTTGATCATTGAGAATTCATTGTTTGATCATTGCGGATTCATTGTGATTAGCTCGCGGAAGAAGTGTAATTTCGAGCATAGGCGTGCAATAGACATCTTGCAGTACTTTCCCTCCATGTGGCGTGGCATACATAGCCGTGGGACGCCCTGTATGTATATTGCTTAATCTCTCTGATCGGTTCAGATCAAGCGCTTTTGGGCTAGTAGTGCTTCACTGGACTGAGTGAAAGAAAGAACGTGCAGAACCTACTCAGTGCGTGCCAGTTTCGCCGTATGGTGATCGGTTGAGAATAATACCACCCCATTTCTTTCCGTGGGTGTCGTAAGAGGCGACCAAGGAAACACAAATAAGACCTGCCTCCTATTAATCCACCGCAGGCAACGACACACCTCGATTTGTTCTGAATCTGAGGTGGCGTCGTCCTAGTGTCCATTTGCCCAGCCAGCCCAAAAGCTCTGGAGCGATTTCACCTATGCCATCATTCAGAGCATAAATTGCGCCTTCCATGAGCAAAATATAATTTTATGTGCAATCGTACTAACGCCACTACGATGGTTTGTTTGCGCGTGGCTGGAGAAATTTCGCTAGCAAGCAAATGCTGTATAATAAAAACTACAACACATACAGAGTTTTATTTTATGCAGAACGTTAGAGTCAAAAGTGTGCAATCCACCTGTGAAATCTCAGTTTGATATCCCTAGTCGTTTTAACGTGAGAGCGCAACAACACTGTGCTTGCTGTACAAAATTTGCCCAGCCAGCACAGCTCAAAACCAATAAAGGAACCCATTAAGGTTCAAAGTAAGTTTACCTAGGTTTAGGGTCTATAATAAGCATACAGACACAAAAGATTCAAAGCATTTGGACAAGTGACTACTGAGTTATAGGCTTTTGAAGTTTGGGCTGGCTGGAGAAATTTGCCTAGCCAGCCCATTGTGATCTCAAAAACTACAATACATAGAACTAAAATCCTTGAAAAAATTGGAATCCTAACCCATGTAGTTTCGGAGAAATCTTAACTTTTCTGTTTTCCCGCGAAAAATTCAAATTTTAATCATTCATGATGACAGAATGCGACGTTGCCGTTCTGAATTTTACCAAATAACCTATAAAACTTGCCGTCGCGTCGAACGACTTTCTTCGTTATGGCATTGTAATAAAGACTGTGGGACTCGCACTTGTATTCCCATGTCTTGTGGAATTGTAGTCCAAGAGCTGAATGTTATTTTGTGTGTGTCAGAATGCAACAAAAAGGCCATAGCTCAGCAAAAGCTTTGTCCAAAGTTGAGTGCGTATCGTTATTATTATTTATTCCTTACCTTAAATGTAAATCTTGGTAATTATTCGACGCTAACAAAAGCATAAGCGAAGTTAGTTTCTAAAACTTCCAAATAATAACCTACAATTTTTAGGAGTATTTTGATATGTTTTTTATTTGTATTTGACATGTAATTAATTAAGTTAAAAAAAAAGAATTACAAGAACAATTATCAATACAATACCTATGCATTGCTAAGACAGCGCCAAGCCAATTGTTCAGCCTGGTAATTTTATTGTGACTTGGTTTTTTATTTTAATCTAAAATATTTCAAAATAATGACCAAGCGATTGATACAAATTAAAGATTATTTGTGGAAAAAATAAACAAGACAAAATTATTAAAAAGTTATTATTTATTAAAACTTCTAGCTTAAAATTAAAATCATAGATTGATATCTACTTACTTTTGCTTCCACGGTCCTCATGATTTTTGATTTGATTTTTTTTTTTCAATAAATTCCTTAGCAAACCTAGACAAAGTCTTATCATGTGGCGTGTATATTTTTTCATACAACACAGTTACAATAAATAACTTCTATCTTATACAGGGCTTTAGGTATCTCTCTATCAACCTCTCGGGTGGTTAATCAGTCCATGAAACTGAACAACTTCCTCAAGGAACATAGGTCAAATACGAAAAAAAATTTGATCTCCCATTAATTTTAATAGGCACAATAATTTTAAATCACAGATTAATTTAACTTTGTACATAATAATCCCGGGGGAATTAGAAAAAATTATGTAGCCTATGTTACTCAGGGATAAGGGTAGACTGAGGGACTCGCATTTGTATTCCCATGTCTTGTGGAATTGTAGTCCAAGTGCTGAATGTTATTTGAGTGCGTATCGTTTTTATTATTATTTATTCCTTACCTTACGTGTAAATTTTACGTTAAATCTTGGTAACAAAATCATAAGCGAAGTTAGTTTCTGAAACTTCCAAATAATAACCTATGCTTTACAATTTTTAGGAGTATTTTGATAGATTATCTTTTATCTTCTATGACTTAGTTTTGTAAGTATCTTTTTACCTACTATGACTTAGTATGTTTTGCAAATCAAGAAAAATGGAAACAAGAAATTAATGCAAGCCTCCGTTACAATTATTTGTTAGAAAAGTAAATTTTAGTTAGGTAATTGATTTAATAATTATATTATTTGAAGTAGCCTACATATTATGAACTCCGCACATGTGATATTCAACTATAGACAAAATGACAACCGGCTAGACTAAAAACGCTGAGGCTGAGTGACTTGAAGCTAATTGGCGTAAAGCAATGCGGTCATTGTGGGGTGTGAGGAAGTGATTCGCGCGCGGGGTCTTTCCTGGTCCAAAGACTCCATCGCGATGCAACACAGTAACCTTTGCCCCGGGTGAGACTCGCGCTGAATCTTGACGAAAATCGAATGGATGAAGATCGATGACGATCCTTTGCTCGCGGACAAGATTCAGAATTTTTGATGATACAAAGTAATTGGTAGTAACATTCAGCTAAGGAATTAATAACATTCAGCTCTTGGACTACAATTCCACAAGACATGGGAATACAAGTGCGAGTCCCACAGTCTTTATTACAATGCCATAACGAAGAAAGTCGTTCGACGCGACGGCAAGTTTTATAGGCTATTTGGTAAAATTCAGAACGGCAACGTCGCATTCTGTCATCATGAATGATTAAAATTTGAATTTTTCGCGGGAAAACAGAAAAGTTAAGATTTCTCCGAAACTACATGAGTTAGGATTCCAATTTTTTCTGTGCCTATTGCGCAAATTCTAAGTTAATTTTTCGTGCAAGGATTTTAGTTCTATGTATTGTAGTTTTTTTGAGATCACAATGGGCTGGCTAGGCAAATTTCTCCAGCCAGCCCAAACTTCAAAAGCCTATAACTCAGTAATCACTTGTCCAAATGCTTTGAATCTTTTGTGTCTGCATGCTTATTATAGACCCTAAACCTAGGTAAACTTACTTTGAACCTTAATGGGTTCCTTTATTGGTTTTGAGCTGTGCTGGCTGGGCAAATTTTGTACAGCAAGCACAGTGTTGTTGCGCTCTCACGTTAAAACGACTAGGGATATCAAACTGAGATTTCACAGGTGGATTGCACACTTTTGACTCTAAAGTTCTGCATAAAATAAAACTCTGTATGTGTTGTAGTTTTTATTATACAGTATTTGCTTGCTAGCGAAATTTCTCCAGCCACGCGCAAACAAACTATCGTAGTGGCGATAGTACGATTGCACATAAAATTATATTTTGCTCATGGAAGGCGCAATTTATGCTCTGAATGATGGCTTATGTGAAATCGCTCCAGAGCTTTTGGGCTGGCTGGGCAAATGGACACGTCGTCCTATGCTCCATGATATGGTAGGCTCTGTGAAGGGCCGTCTGGTTCGCGACGGGTCAGTCTCACTATTCCCATTGAGCTTTCCCATTGATGGTAATAGTGATACTACTTGCATCACTATTCCCATTGCGTTTATATACCGCTACTATTCGCGACCAATAAAACGCTCGATATTATGACCTCTTTATTATTGTTTCGAATCGGTGGTTGCATATGCTCAAAACAGCGGCCAACCGAACTGCGTAAAATGTTAATGAAAATACCACCACAAAAGTTTGAGGAATTTTGGTTTGCCGTTGTAAATACAATTATTAGATATACATAATTTATAAATAAATAATTACTGAAAGCCCACATTTTTTTTTGTCTTTTCTGTAGGATAGTATATTATTTTACACCTGACGTTTAAAAAACCGCTCCAAATGGGAATAATGAGACATTTTGTAGGAGAACATAAGTCTCACTATTACCATTCGGTGTTTCGTAATTCAATGGGAATAGTGAGACTGATTTGAAAAAAATGTGCAGTCTCAGTATTACCATTGCAATGGGTAATGGGAATAGTGAGACTGACCCTTCGCGACCACCCCCTCCTACCGAAGTCCGACGCCAAACAGCTTGCTGTGTTCCGTCGGTGCGTAGGAGTACCAGTACTAATAGGCATTTTCTGAGTTAACTCGCTCCATTGTCGACCTCATCTATGACTTTGGTCAAGATTGAGAGGTCAAGAGTTAACCCATCTTATAATTAAAAAATATATATAGGGTAGACCGGGTACGATTGAAACGCGTAATGATTGAAACAACTCTAGTTTCTCGGAAACTATTATACGTGCGAGCGAGACGCCACGTCCGTTACAACGTCGACCATGTTTGAATCTTTGGATAGTTGCGCGGTGGCAGCTGTCGGATGCGGTCGTGCGCAGCAGGGCAATCGCGCTAAAAAAAGTGGATTGAATCGCAATTGAAACGTAGCTGGAGAGCTACCACCTAAGCGAATCTGATGCTGGGTAAACGAATGGAACGTAGTCGATTGCTTCTTTATAAGGAGACCTTGAGTAACGATATGAACCAAACACAGCAATGTACATCATTCCATTCGTTCAATCAGCATCAGCTTCGCTTAGGTGGTAGCCCCCCAGCTGCGTTTCAATTGCGATTCAGTCCACTTTTTTTAGCGCGATTGCCCTGCAGGACGTGTCGGAAGTTTTTGAGACCCAAAAGTAAGAATTTACGACATTTTATTTTTTAGTTTATCATTCCTTACATTCATAGTTTGCTATAGTTTTTTGATTCATTGTTTAGTGTACCAATTTGAGATGTGTTTTTTGGCTATTAGCTAACGCTATAGCAATTGGTTTGACAAAAAATTAACCTTTAAATTAAAGATGGCTTATGGGTACAATTGCAACAATGTGTTTGGGGACGTTTGAAACGTTTCAATCGTCCCCGTGTTTCAATCATCCCAGTCTTCATTTACCTAGGTGCTTATTAACAAGTAAAAAAATAAACGCCACAAACGCACAAGTCCACACTAAGGTTTCCCTAGGCCCTTTGGAATAACTACATTAAATACAAGCACTAACATCCATGACCCAATGCACCTGCTTTTTACACAATATTTGCTTCGACCGACCGGGAATTGAACTCAGGATCATCTGATACAGAGGCAGCGCTACGGCCACTAGAATGCCGCGTTGGCGACACATGAAAAATACCTATAGTTTACAATGCCTACTTACACCGGTCATCTCGAACATTTCAGGTCGCATTAAAATTAAATTGCAAGGTTCTGATTTTTTGTCGATGTTGTTAGGATAGATACCAGTAGTTTAAAACCAAAAAGTCAACCCTGAAAGACCTGTGCTAGCTTGGTAGTGGTCGAAGAACCTCGGAATTTTCAGCCTTTTTTCAGTTATTGGCGTACAACGTCTAAAATATGCGCTTTACAGCGGATTCATCTATTCCTAATTTTCTCTTCTTTAGAAGTGTCATAGATGAATCCGCTGTAAAGCGCATATTTTAGAAGTTGTAAGCCAATAACTGAAAAAAAGCCGGAAATTCCCAGGTTTTTCGAGCACCACCAACTTAGCACAGGTCTTTCATTGTTAATTTTTTGGTTTTAAACTACCGGTATCTATCCTAACAACATCGGCAAAAAATAAGGACCTTGCAATTTAATGCGACCTGAAATGTTCGAGATGACTAATTGTTTTACTAATTACTTATTATATGTAGAGTGGTTTTTGATAAATAATTTATCTATTTATTTTTGAGATCTTTACTATGTCAAATGTGTTCTTTTTATAATTTTTATTTCTCCTCAGAATTGTTGGAATTTTATGTTTTTTGAGTTTGTTTAGTTTTTCTCAGAATTTATGTCATTTTATTTAGTTTATGGTAATTTAGACCAGAAGTCAAATACCATAAAATAATATCTAGAGTTTAAATAGCAGTCCTAGTGATTACATTTTGCCTACTTTTTTAATGAAAATATGCAATTATAATTTAAAGTGCAATTTTAACCTACTTGAAATAAGCGCTTGGTTTTGCATAATTATCAAATAAATAAATAAAAATTAATTATTAATCTGCCTTTTATTTTCACTCTTATTGTATATGTCATGATTGAAACATGGGTACGATTGTAACATGTCTGATTGTATGGGATATGATAATCTCCTTTTGACACTATAATATGACCTTTTCGTTTAAGGTGACATTACATCCTAGTAGATTATGTGAAATGTTAATTAACAGTTTAATTCATATCTGTTTCCGACTCATAAAAAATAAAATAAACTAATCTCTCATACCCGGACTTTGTTTCGCTAATAATTTTAGAAATATGTGTGATAACATTATCAACTTTTCCTGGTCTCACTAAATACTATTGTAGTTATAGAAAACCGTATAAGACTCTTAAAAGGATAAGTAATTCCAAAGATATCCAAGTGTTTCAATTAATACTACCTACTGTTTCAACTAACCTCACCATGGGGTCAATTGAAACGGTTTCCCCGGTCCTCTTCGAAAGGTGATGGTGGCAAAATGCGTTGAGGTAGAGCTGTAGAATTTATTTAATTGGTAAGACAGATAACTGTACTTAATATCATAAAAATATTTAAGCTGTGAATTTAATAGATACTTAACTATGCGCATTCAAAGTAAAATTGGTTCAATCGTACCCAGTCTACCCTACTCCGTGTCAGATAAAAAGGCACAAAGTGGTAATTAACCCTTTTAGCGCCAAGAGTTTTCGTCAAAAACACCCACCAAACGGCACGACATCAAAAAAAAGAAAAAAAATTAATGTCGTGGCGTATGGCGAACACTTGGTGAACGATATTAAAGTTAAAAAAAATTTTTTTTAAATTGTCTGATATATCAGACTTTGGCGGCGAGGGCACGAAACTTAAACGTCTGATATATCAGACTTTGGCGGTGAAAAGGTTAAGCTTCAAAATAAGCTTCTAGACTGCGCTTGTATTAGTACCTATTTCCACTATCGCATGGTTTTATTTAATCTGACAGGGTAATACGAACAATACCTATCAAACCAAATTAGATTGGACATTGTGCTGTATTAAAATCATAACAGTAATTAACGCGTGCCCACTATTTTGTAGCGTGTAATAGCCACTTTCCGCCTTCCTATCTGACACGAAGTATACTAACTCTCCCCAGTGGGAATTGTTTTGATGTGTCGTAGGCAAAAAGGCTTTCAACCTGTCAGACATCCTATGTTCCTAGAATAGTAACATTAGGTCCATAGTTCCATAAATATTTGGTCTTAGTGTGATGTCAGTTAACACCTACATTCATGCGTTATCTAAAAATAATCACTCTTTAAGCCAGCTGCGTTATGGTTGATTTTGTGAAGCTCCACGTGCTCGAAGTGAAAAAATCTAAATGAACAGAGGGCCGCACGTCAGGTTACTACACGCGTGCACTCTGTACTGTTGCGACAAAGATGGTTTTGCAATGAAAATGGAGTAACCTCATAAAGATAAAGCAAAGCTGTGGTTTAGGATTGAAACTGATATTCAAATTCTTCTGTGTCTCATTTCATGTTTATTTCATACCATCATCTTACAATCCTGTCGTAGAAAATTAAATAAATCTAAAAATAAAAACAAAAATACATAAAGGTATTAAAAGTCCGTGATCCATTTGAAACATATCAATTTAATTTGATTTCTATAAACATTACCTATTGTATAATTTATAAACCGAAATCTTACACTGAAAAACATATTGGAATTACTGCTTATAAAAGTGTTATTTGTGACTAAATATTATAATAGGATGACGGATGAAAAAAACTTTAAATAGAGGTGTCCGGTTGTTAAAAAAGTTGGTGTCGTTCCCGGTTGGGACCGGTTATAAAGGAGGTCGGAGTAGCCCCGACCTCAAACGTTGCGAAGGTATGGCGACTACTCGATGACCGTTTGTTCTTCTTTCACGAAAAATTCAACAACTTCTTCCACCGAGTTACCCTGGTCGGTGTCCAGACCGTCTGTGTCCACGTCTGCAGATAAAAAGCAAACGTTAATATTAGCACAAACATAAAAGGAATAACGTCGGTTTAAGAGTAAGGGTAAGTGGGGTGGATTTACAAAAAAATAGGAAGATCTAAAGCGAGTAGGGAGGAAATACAAAGATACGGGAACATGTAAGGCGAGTAGAGAATATATACAAAGATATGGGAACATGTAAAGAGAGTAGGGAGGAGATACAAAGATACGGGAACATGTAAGACGAGTAGAGAATATATACAAAGATATGGGAACATGTGAAGAGAGTAGGGAGGAGATACAAAGATACGGGAACATGTAAAGCGAGTAGAGAATAGATACAAAGATATGGGAACATGTAAAGAGAGTAGAGAAGAGAAACAAAGATACGGAAACATGTAAAGAGAGTAGGAAGGAGATACAAAGATACGGGAACATGTAAAGATAGAAAGGAAGAGATACAAAAATACGGGAACATGTAAAGGGAGTAGGGAGGAGATACAAAAATACGAGAACATGTAAGTCGAGTAGGGAGGAGATACAAAGATACGGGAACATGATAGGAAGAGTAGAGAGGAGATACAAAGATACAGAAACATGTAAAGAGGCTAAGGAGGAGATACAAATACAAAGATACGAGAAAATGTTGTAAAATGCCGCTAATTATTTGGGGTGACTTTATAATAGTAAGCGAGACTTGAGGGGCTGATTCTCGCCATAAAACTGAACCACTTTTCTTTAGAAAACCATATCAAATTCCCAAGGAATTTAGCGTCTTTCCACATTAAGGCAATCTAATGATCACACAATGGGGAGGCAAATTTTTTTCATATTTCGACCTATGCTTTAGGGAAAACAGTTCGGTTTGGTGGGCTGATTCACGCCCTTATTTAATGGCTCCCAATATAACGTAATAAATAGTATATTCATTCTAGAATTTTTTGCGGCAAAATTTATAATTAAGTTGTTACGCTTTCACGCCACTATTGAACCGATTTTGATGAAATTTGGCACAAAGATAGATTAGACCTTGAGAAAGGACATAGGCTACATTTTATCCCACAGCTGGGCACGATATAAAGTCCACCAGGGCGGAGCCGCGGGCGGAAAGCTAGTTAACAAATAAAGCTTAGAAATACAAAAGTAACACTTTTTTTCCAAAAAAACGCTAATTCATGTGTTTTTAGGAAAATTAAGAAAGTGCTAGTTATAAAAAATACGATAATAGATGGCGCCACGGGACCTCCTTCAAAAACCCGCGTTTCAGCTCGGTCACCCAGATTTTGTTGGTTATACACTTTTCGTGAACTCCCACGCATCGTAGCTTAGAAACTATAACTCGTATCAAAATGAATGTTAGAAGATATTTGTAGGTAATTTAACCAATAAATAATTTTGTCTTTGAGCATTTTGTCCTAGCTTGTATCGTTTTCTCGTAAATTGAGAAAATCTGTAAAACGGGACCTCTTTCAAGGGGGGGAGGGGGGAAGCAGGGTGTGGGAGGGGTGGGAGAGTTGTGTATTATAACGTGCTCACTTATAGGTATAACCCTGCATTCATAAAACTTAATTATAAATTTTGCCGCTGTGCCCATACATTGAAATCTAGAATGAATACACTATAAGTATAATACTCACACTCCCTGAGCTCGAGCCGGCGCGGTTTCTGCGCGGCCCACTCGACCACTTTGGCCTCGCGGTACTCTACGTACTTCTTCATCTGCTCCGTACGCTTCGCCACTAGTTCCTGCAAACGTATATTACTTCAGCTTCGATCCATTGACAAGGAAACCTTTTTAAGGAAATCTCTTGTTTGCACAAATATTTTAATGCAATTTCATACCTTTTTGGACAAAATTAAGAAATTAGTTCCGCAAGTCGACACAAGGTTGACCCACAAATCAAGATCAAAGCTTTTTCCACGGTCAAATACAACTAATGGATGTAGACATAATTTGTCATGTTTTACCTAACTAACCTTGCTTGCTGCTTGTTTTACCTTTCTACCCTAGCTGATGCTGCTTGTTTTACCTTGATAGTCTTGCTTACGCTTATTTTACCTTGCTAAATGTTAGGTTAGTTTTGCCTTGCTAGCTTTGCTGCTGCTTATTTTACCTTGCTACCTAAGCTGATGGCTGATGCTGCATGTTTTACCTTGTTAACTTGCTATTTCTTATTTAACCTTGCTAAACCCTGCTTGTCTTGCCTTGCTAGCCTTGCTGCTGCTTGTTTTACCTTGCTAGCCTTGCTGTTGCTTGTCTTACCTTGCTAGCTTTGCTGCTACGCATGCGGTCCTTGGACTCGAACTGCGAGTAGTACTTCTTGAGGTTCTTCTTGATGTCCTTCTGCTGTTTGTCTGTCAGCAGCGTCGGCGGACGCGGCCGCCAGTGGAATTGGGCGAACCCTTCCTTCATTACTCTGTGGAAGACCGTATTTTAGTTTAAACAGAGGTATATGTACGTACATATTTTCAAATAATTAATCCTTTTACTTTAATATACATACATACATACGCTCACGCCTGTAATCTCACATATGTACATGTATGTAATACATACTTAAATATAATTTTTAAAACAAACACGTATAAGTATGTTGTACTGATTTTATAGTTCGTCAATTTGTAAACGGCGCCGGGTTGTTTAAAATGCCATCCTGCAGGTTTTGAAATACAGTAAAAGTGACGTAAGGCAGATATCTAAGCCGAAAACCGCTCCAGTTGCGATTTTTTTACTTTGACCTAAAATGCGGCGTGTAGCAAAAACTGCAGCACTGCACACTGGGGCAATTTCCTATGATACAAATACAAAGGCGAACTGATCAGTAAATACGACAGGTTCATTAACATTTTGTCAATTTATGTCTCTGGAACTAGTTAACAATTTCGTGACATTTGTGTCGAAAAGTGTCTCTCTAAGACCCTAAAAAAAGTGACATGATTCCAAATTTATATTTATTTTGCGCGACTTGGAAATTAAGAATGTGAAACAGCTCACTAAACTGAACAACTTACCCAAGGAACATACAATATACATTAAAAAAAATTGACACCTCTCCATACAACTTGCAATCAGTTTTGCTTTTTGTATGTCAAAATTATATTTTTATAATAGGCTCCTTGGGAAAAGATGTTCAGTTACATGTTGAGATTCCTCCCTGAAGCTTCAGTAACTAAAAAATCACCCGAAATAAAATCATACTGACCTCCTAAGGATCTTGCCCTGGAACGACCAGATATAGTATCCGCAGTCCATCTTGCACTTAAGGGACGAGACCCCAGTCACCACGTAGCGGCCGGTTGGGTCCCATTCAATGCCAGACATCTACAAAAGGCAAAAGTAAAACTGTTAATACAATATACTTTTTTTGCATACATAGAAACAAGGTGTAAGGGAACCGCTTCAATGGTTTTGAGTAACATTCTAAAAGAAACTTTTCCAGGAAACGAAAAAAGTTTTGGACTTCTCCATAAAAGCTGTCCGATTACAATGACTTTTTTGTATGGTGCCGTCGTTTTTTTTTTCGATTCCTGGAAAAGTTTCTTTGAGAAAGTTACTCAAGACCATTGACTGAGCATGTACTTTCAGTATTCGGAAGCCGTTCCCTTACACCTTGTTTACACAATAAGACATACAGGGTCTAAGGCAGCGCTTAGCAAATACTGAAACCCTGAATTCAGGCCGTCAGTCTGAATGATTTTCCAATGGTATTCTCCTCAGAAATATTTTCAGATTAAATAAGTTAAATCGTTTATTCGAATACATTCTATCTTATATATAAAAATGAATCACTAAATCTGTTGGTAAGCGCAAAACTCGAGAACGGCTGGACCGATTTGGATGATTATTTTTTTGTTGTGTTCCTTATTGTCAGGAGAAGGTTCTTATGAAAGAAAAAACTAAAAAAGTGCCACGGGAACGAAGTCCCGGGCAGAAAGCTAGTTTTGTAATAAAAAACAATAATAACAGCGTTAACACGAAAAAGAGCAATATACTTGGCATCTGATAGCGGCGCGGCGCGAGGCGTGATATCACGTTACATTGAGTAGCGCCAAATTAAGTAAATAATGAATAGCGCGGAGTCTCCCAACACAGGCATTACATTTGCCTAAAGAGTGACTCCATTCTACCTTTTATTATAATCATTTTTTGAAATAAATAATTTTGTATTTTGTATAGTGAAACTCCGAACCTGGATGTTTCCAAGAAAAGATAATTACTTGTAGCAGATCATAGTTATGGGTAGATTCCACAATTCAAGTATTTTCTAAGCTCGTCCTTACATCTTGTATAACATATAACATTTTATACAACAAGGCAACCTTATTGCTTGGAAGCAATTAGTTCCAGGCAACTTCCAGGTTGGTTTTAGATGGCGTATCGCCTATAAAATAAACGCTAAGGTTCGTATTACAGAACGCGACTCAGACTGATCTACAGGGCTTTAGGTAAATCACTTTCAACCTCTTGGGTGGTAAATCAGTCCATGAAACTAAACAACTTTCCCAAGGAACAAAGGTCGAATTATGAAAAAAAATTTTGACTTCCCATACAAAATGCGCTATCAGCTGACGCAGTTTGTTCCTTAGGAAAGTTGTTCAGTTTCATGGACTGATTTACCACCCGACAGGTTGAAAGTGATTTACCTAAAGCCCTGTATACTTAAGTAGCAGCCGTCTTTGTCATAGTGATAGAAAGAGACAACCAATACTTAAGCATCAAGACTTGAGTCTCCTTTTGTAAGTCGTAAAAAAAACATGTAGTTAATTACCTGGTAATGATCAGATACATTCATGATGGTGAAGTCATTGGTGTCCAAGAACTCCAAAGCTCCACCCGTCAGACCAAGATTGGCGAGCACAATGAACTGACCCGAAGGACACCAGAACAAATGGTTGAACGGAGTCCTTTCAAACTTCTTCAGCAAGGTAGGGGCCTGCCCCGTATTCACTTGATAGAAACTAATACAAATATTCGCTGGATCTCCATGAATAATAGAGAATTTTGACCCTACAGGTTCCCAAGCGAAGGCTTGGATGGGCTCCTTAATCTCAACGGAATCAACCGGAATTTCCTTTTCTCTCATATGGAAGATTTCGAAGTTATAATACATTCCGGAGTATTTGATTTCGTTTTTGTCCTTCTTAACTTTGGAATAACGGTCGACTTTGACACAGAGGTAGTCTCCGCTCTTCTGCCAATGGATCTTGCAGTCTGCTACGGAGAACAGATTCTTAGAACGGATCTCAGTGCGGTTTGGCAGTTCTAGTAACGTTACTCGGGCAGGTACGTCCTTGTCTTCTGCGACCCAGTATGCTAACGTGTTGTCGGTTGGAGACCAACTGAAATCTCTGTAAAAGTACAAGAAGAACAATTCGTTTAGACTCAGAATTACTGCATACAATATCCTTATTGATGTTTGTTACTCTTTCACGCTCAAACGATTTGACCAATTTTGATAAAATTTGGTATGGAGGTAGCTGACATCCTAGATTAACACATAGGCTACATAATTTTCCCGAATTCCCACGTGAACGAAGTCCCGGCGGGCAGCTAGTTTCTAATAAGGCAGTCTATGCAAAACATATTTTTTTAGAAATCCAATGTTGACATGCTTAACTTTGAATATTATAAATTAACGCCATACACTTCCGCTAGAATTTGAAAAAGTTATGTCTTTGTATTTATGTACTATTCTTATAAATTATATTTTAACGTAAGTTACCCCGAAACTTGTTAGTTTCTGCGCGAAACATCCATCTTAACAAACTAATTTGTATACTAACTTCCCGCTCCAAACGTTCCCGTGGGAAATCAGGGAATGAATTATACACATAAAATTTCCTTTCTAATAACTCCGTCGATTGGCGAAAACTGTATGAAAATCCTGTCCGTAGTTTTTTTTTATTTATCGCGTCAAGACAGACAGGCGGATGCGGCGAGGGACTTTGTTTTATAATAAAGTATGATATATATTACAATATTGTAGCCCAGTGGCGCTCGCTGATGTCAACCGATCAGTGAGGTTAAGCAACGTACTCAGAAGCAGGGAACCTGATGCATGAACAGTGGCAATTTATCACAAGCGTTTCCGTGCTTCTGACGGCAAGTTAAGCTGTCGGCTGTTGTTGATTGACGTCAGTCGTTAAAACCAAGTTGGCCATTGTGCGGTTTGAAAATTCTGATAGCAGGGTTAGCCAAGCTCGCCACACACTTTTCTATACCTACACGATAATAGAAGAAGAACGGTACCTGATCCCAGGGATCTTGATGGACTTCTTGTCGAGTAGACCGAAGCCAGGAGTCTCATACACCGACAGCACATCAGGCCCGAGGCGCGCGAAGAATCGGTCGTCCTTACTCCAGCGGAATATCGGCCACGTCACATACTCGTCGGGCGGGGGGAAACTACGCTTCTCTTGACCCGTTCTGGGAGGTAGGAAAACTATTTTTTAGTAATTAACACACTTCAGTGATAGCCCAGTTGGTAATGAGCTAGACTTGTAATCGGAAGGTCACGGGTTCAAATCCTGGTGCGGGCCTGTACCACTAAATTCGTCTTTTTGGATTTATCTACGGATTTCTATATCACTTGCTCAATGGTGAAGGAAAATATTGTAATGTAACCCAAGAAAATTCTTTTTTTTTTATTATAATATGGGTTAACTCTTGACCTCAATCTTGACCATAAAGTCAAAGATGAGGTCGACGATGGAGCGAGTTAACCCAGAAAATGCATATAAAGGCACTGGTACTCCCACGCACCGACGGAACACAGCAAGCTGTTTGGCGTTGGACTTCGGTAGGAGGGTGGTCGCGAACCAGAAGGCCCTTTACAGAGCCTACCACACCACATGAGACCATAGGACGACACTTCAGATTCAGAAAAAAATGAAGTGTCGTTGCCTGTAATGGATTACTAGGAGGCAGGTCTCATTTGTGTTTCCTTAGTCGCCTCTTACGACACCCACGGAAAGAGATGTATTCTCAACCGATCACCACACGGTTAAAAATTCGAAAGACGAGTAGTCCACCAACCCCCATTGGGTCAGCGTGGAGGACTATGGCCTTAATCCCCTTCGAGTTTCAAAGGGAGGCCCGTGCCACTCGGTGGGGACGTAAATGGGCTGGTAACATACATACACTCACCCCTATAAACTATGCAATAAATTGAAAAAAATATATATTTTCACTGGGTTCAAAGTACGAAACAATGATTCTCCACTAACTTAATGGAGATCAATCAATGAAATTTCTTATCCCATACACTGCAAATGCTAGCCCTCATATAAATGCCTAAATGGCATTCATACAGGCGAAAAACAATTTTTCGTCATAACTTTGTAAGGGCACATTTGGCGCACCATGGCTGAAAGAAGAAAATGTGTCTAAAAATACTCTTATTCCAATTCCGAAAACCGTGAGTCGAAACAAGCCGGGACTCACGAGTTATGATTTTTTTTGTGTTGTTCTCCATACTGAAAATACCTGTTTTATTTTTTATCTCTTAAACTATAACCTTGATTGAAAAATTTCATTCACATTTTTTTTTCATCAAATGGAAAATACGATAGTATTTTTTGTTTGTCATTTTAACAAGTTCGGATTTTTCAGAGTCCTATGTCCAAGCGCTTGTATGGGGTCGAACCTCTGTACGCCGGCTTTCGTAGTGCAAATGAGTAATCTGACTTGCTGCTGTCTGAACATTTTGAGACATATTGTCAAAACAAGAATTTGTTTTCTGTTTCACCAGGTATAACTAAGCGAAATTACAACATCAGATGTTAGTGAATTTTTTGATATTGCATAGAATTTGTCAGTGCAGGCAACGTCATGTGGTTCTAGAATCACTTGACGCCATATTTGATCATACATACATACACTCACGCCCATAATCCCTAATGGGGTAGGCAGAGCATCAGTAGTTCAAGAACCACTAGATGCCACGTTTGACACAAATTGTGAGGTTATCAGATGGAACAAGTTGCATAATGGTGAGAGGTGGGTCAGCCTTTCGCCCATTATACAGCAAAACCCTCAGCCTTTCGCCGGTACTGTATACCTGGGAAGAGTAGGTAGCTGGCACATTCTAAGCTATTCTTTCACTCCCAATCCAGCATATTTGATCATGTTCCATCTAATACCCCACAAAGAAACAATTAAAAATGTATTAAATAATTCAAATTGTATACATTTTCGTAAACAAATTGGTCAAGAACTAATCAAGAGTTAAAAAAAGCCCACCCCGAATTGTTCCTTATGCAAAGGTATGGGTAAATAAAAATAAATGTCTAATAACCATCAGAATCAGATTGAATGTAAAATGTGACATCAGGTGTGGTGATAGGTTGTCAGTATTTTGCCCACCATACAGCTAAACCTTCACGTCCCAATTACTGGTTTCTACAGTATGCCTGAAAAGAGATGGCAGCTGGCACATTATATTTTTTTTACTACCAGTCCAGTTTTACATGGGATTAATGTAATAATAATAATAATAATAGCCTTTATTCAGACATTATAAAACACAAACATTACATTACATGCATTATTAATTTTGAACATTTGATTAATTGATTTACTTAAGTATGATATTAAATATTGAATTATTTTTAAATTATTAAATTAATTCACTTTCAATTTAATTTTGTTTTATTTATTTTCCAGTTTTTTATTTAGAAACCAACAAGACCAAGTTATAAAAAATTTGTTGAGTCATACATAAGACTCATAAGAGATTTTGCAATAAATATTTTTTTTAAATGCACAAACGGGACAAGAGTTGGACGAATTGTGTAACTTACCTAATATCCCAAATAATAAGCTTCTTATCATCTCCCCGGTCGCCACTAGGTGAGAACGTAACAATATAGTTCTCACACGGCGAGAAAGAGATAAACCGGGCTTCAGGGTGGAAGAACTTCTGGAACTGCGAGAACTTCGGGCCAGCCCATAGCGCCACCCCTCGCCAATGGAAGGTGGCTAGGTAAGTTCCAAGAGGAGACCAGACGGCGTAGGTTTCCGTCCAGTTCTGAAAAGGAGATAAGACGATTATTATAGTGCATTTTAGGGTAAGTTGCAAAATGTACTAGGGATTTGTTAGAGGGGTCCCATATCCACATTTAGGCACCTAGGTGGCCCATGCCATGATGAATGTGAGTGGGGCTATCAAAGCCACCTCAGCTAAATTATAGCATGAATCAGTAGCTTAAATTAAATTTCAAAACAACTGTCTTCTTATTACTAACCAGAAATGCCATTTAAAAAGTAACTTCCCATCTTATCCCGTTAAAAATAGCAAAAACAAATACAGCCCCGGATCTATGAATTTTTCGAACCCAGGCAAAAACTTTATAGTGGCGCCCCCTCCCTTCAGTGTTTGAGAAAAACTGTTAAAACTAAGTAGCATTTTTGTGAACATTTGTGAAAATAATACGACTAGATTCCCCTGGCAGAAAGATCATGCACACTATGCACGCGTTCAAATTTACTTCATCTGTTAAGATGCGTTCAGAAATCACTTAGTATGTGTTCAAAAACTAACTGGGAAATACAAAAGTTTGTTTTTCAACCATATCATCTTAATATTCGATTACTTGAATAGCTTTATACTATGAGAAGACACTCAGTTTGGAACAAAATATATGTTTGTGAATTCATTCAACTATTCTTGACGGCCGGTTTGGTCGAGTGGTAGTGACGCTGCCTCTTGATCGGCGGTCCTGGGTTCGATCCCCAGTCGGGGCAAACCTTTGTGTAAAAAGCAGATGTTTGTTCTCGGGTCATGGGTGTTTGTGTTTGTCTTTATGTGTTTTCCAAGGGACCCACGACACAAGGGAAAACCTTACTGTGGGCCTTTGAGTGCGTAGCGTTTTTTTTTTTAATGTTATTCTTGGTTCATAAAGAATTAAGAGGATCGTCTCAGTGTTTTTTTTACCATACAAACGGCGTCAATGGATTCCATCCCCTAAACGTCAACGGATCCCTGGGAAATTTTGATATAGTATCAGGAACACCAAAAACTAGGTCTGTACGTTTTGGTTTTTGTGATATTTTTAGTAGACAAAAAGATTTCCGCATTTTTCGCCAAAAAAATTCTCAACATTTAAGAGGTGACTGTTGAAAAACTAAGAACAACTTTGGAAAAAACAAAACGCACAAACCTCGTTTATACGCTTACGAATCGATAGAGATCAAAAACGTACGATTTCATTAAGTTTTTGAAGTAGGAATTCATTGACGCCTAAACTCATAATTTTGAAAATAAAACTTGGCATTTCGCCGGAAAGCTGCAATTGTCCCTTTCGCACAAGTCTGAGGTGGGTGGTCGACATCGAGACAGCATGAAAAACAACTGAGACCCTAGTCCAAACTGAGACGCTCCTCTTAAAAGAATGACAAATCAACACACTTGTATAGCAATTTGGTAATAACTTCTAGAGATCCAGACTATGACTTTCTTGGTATTAAAAGGTATAGTAGCCTAAAGACAAGTACCACTTTCAAACCTCTAACTAAAGCAAAAAAGGAAAATATTGATCATCCAGAGATTTCTGTATATACAAAAACTATCCTTTTCACCGCTAAAGTCTGATATATCAGACGTTTAAGTTTCGTGCCCTCGGCCTCGCCGCCAAAGTCTGATATTATATCGGACAAATAAATTTTACCAATTTAACTGTATTTTTTCTAATTATTTATTTTTTGGCGTGTGGTGAACGCCACGACATTAATAATTATTTTTTAATGTTATGGCGTGTGGTGAACGTTTTTGACGAAAACTCTTGGCGCTAAAAAGGTTAAAGATTAAGGCGGTTTTTTTATGAGTTTTATGATGAGAATATTTCATAACTCTAAATAAATAAACTTTGATGAAAAAATAAGAGATATTTCAGTTGTGACAAATTTTGAAATTACTATTTCTTGTTAGTTTAATGTATTAATTTATGTACCAATTTTTCATGCTAGTGTATGTAGCAAATCACATTTCACCGTAACTTATTTATTATTCAATTCAAATTAAATACTACTTCATATTTTTATTTTAAAATCATTGATTTTACTAATTATCATTTTAGATAGATAGATAGATAGATAGATAAACTTTATTGCTTCTTAACAATTTGTAACATTGTACAATGTTCTTATACAATTAAAAAAAGGTTAGCGAAATGTGTGACGTAGATTGTAGAAGCAAATAGGACACAGAACTCAGCATACTTGCTGTCTATGACAGACAACAAACTGATTTTCAGCTGTGCCTAGAAACTTGTATTTTAACAATAACTTTTAACTTGTATTTTAACAATAACTGGCTAGTTAAATCCAACATTGTGTAAAACTAGCTTTCCGCCTGGGACTTCGTTCCCTTTGGAATTTAGAAAATTATATAACATGTGTTATTATGATGTATATTTAATCTAGGTATATTACTGCAAAGTTGCATCAAAATCCGTTGAGTACTTTTTGTGTGAATGAGTAACTACAATGTCTATGCATCTATAGTATCCATCCATTAAAAACTATCGCATTTATTATAATAATAGGAAGGAAATAGTATTAGTAGAATGTGCCATGTCCCATAATACCATCAGTTCATAGTCAGATAATATTATTAATCTCATAGATAAAAAAATATGTTAGAGTCAACAGATATCCTGAAGATCATTACATGAAACAACTGTAAGCATATCTATCTAATCATCTCCATTAGTCTGCAATTTATGTTTTCCTTTGCAGCATCTAATAATTGTTCATATAATATAGAATTGTTTAGAAATTTTGCCATTTTTTTAAACAGAAACAGAACACATGGACCTCTAGAACTTTCTGAAATATAACTTAGTAAGGCTATTCGTTTTTTTAAATAATTACATACTTCTATACATATTATAAAGAGGAAAGATTTGGTTGTTTGTTTGTTTGCATCGAATAGGCTCCGAAACTACTGGACCGATTTGAAAAATTCTTTCACAATTACAATCCTACATTATCCGGGATAGACATAGGGTACATGATTTTCACGAAGTCCCGCGCGGGAAGCTAGGTCTTAAATAATTAGCTTTAGCCCACTACAGAGGATGTTGTCCCCATGATACTGACCAACTTTCCCAAAGGGAACTTAAATTCTTAAAAATAATTCGACTTACCATACAAAGGCAAATCAGCTGATCACACTAGTTGTATAAGCTGCTTTTTTTTCCTATCTCTACCAATTTCAAATATAAGTTTCGTGGGTTGATTTACATCCCTAATAATTGTTGATATAAATAAAGTCACCCAATATAAACCGATAAACGTGATTGAAAAATATCTGCTACTTACAGGTCTCTCCTGCAGTACAATTGGCTCCGGTAATGCATTCTGCCAGACTTGCAATGCAACACCAGTCCCGATCCCGACTAAGAATTGATCATATGCATCTGGGTCCATGAGATACCATTGAAGGTCTGATTGGACCTTGAAAGGCTGGGGTGCTGGTGGCTCCCATTCTTTAGGGATGTCTGCATATCTGAAATTAAAATTAATTGCATTTAATGAGTTTTTTTGCTAATGTTTCTTTATGTACCTAATTATGATTTGTAGTGGGGTAGGTAATACACTAATTTATTTTTTATTTATTTATAAGGTAACTAGCTGCCCGGCCCCGCGTTGCCGTGGCGCCAAAATTATTAAGGCCATGAATCGAAATAAAAACTATCCTATCTCTCAAGTTGGATCAAACTGCACACGGTGTACAAATTTGATTAAAATCAGTTAAGTAGTTTAGGAGTCCATCGCGGACAAACATCGTGACAGGAGATTTATATATATTAAGATTAAATAAAGCCCAGGGGACTTCCTTTAAGTATGATTTAACATGGACAACCCCGAAACAATATTGATTAAGATATTATTATTTATTGATTATTATAACTTATAAACATCACCTCCAAACCATTTGCCTTAGAAAGCTGATGGACTAAGGGAAATTCTCTTCATGACATAGAGAAGGTTTTTCAAAACTGGCAAAGGTGCGAAATCCCAGGCATATTCTTATTATGTATTCTAAGATTTCTAAGACACATGGTATCTTTATAAAATATTCTTCTGTTAGTAAGTATCTAAAATTAACCCTATTTTTACTATTCAATCTTCGTTTACAGGCTCTAGAATATTGGTCATTTGTTTGCACATAAATAATTGTAGTAGCTATAAGGCTATATTTCAAAAACAAGGTTAATTTGTTAATACTGAACATACAAATTTTACAGATTCTGTCTCATTACACAATTACATAAAAAAGTGTGTATGTAATAAGAATGAAAACTATTTTGTAGAATTCAGGCCACACAGTGCAAAGCTAAGGCATGATTATGTAAAATGTAGGTGCTGACATGACAAAGTTTAGTAGGTCAAACAAACAAGTCTAGATTTAGTTAAGTTACCTGATCTATTACATGTATCTTACTGCAAGTTTAGAAATTACAAAAAATGTCAATTCAATTCTGCACAAAGTTAACAATGATGGTTCTCAGTAGGTTTTCATATGACTTTCTATGAATATCATTTCACAGTTTAACTTAATTTTGACAACTAATCTTCAAATAAAAGGAATAGAAAACTTTTTGATGTAATTAAAGCATATGGACACTTCGATAATTATATATGTGAAATACCTAACAAGGCTGGTTAGGTTGGGCACTCAAATGCTCAACTGTTCTGTTTTACACTACAAGAGGTCAATGCACTATTTAGACAAATTTTCGAGACATGTTGGTGTTAAAAAGCTACTACACCGTAAAACTAGAGCTTACAAGAGATACAACTTTCTAAAACGTGTAACAAATAACAAACAGGTAAGTACTTACTTTTTGAAATCAGTGAACAAATTCACTAAAAACGTATGCTGCTTATCTAATTTACAATTATTCGTAGTTTTTACAGCTTCGGCAGCGTTCTGAGGGTTACTGTACTCCAGGAAAATATACCCTGTCGTAACTCCTTTCTCGTTGGTAGGATAATACTCGTTGACGATCTTGCCAAACTTGCTAAAGATTTTGTTTATAACGCTCTGCAGCTTTTCCAGACGCTCAGGCCCGACCTGCGGGCACCCGTCCACCACGACCACATTCTCGTAACCGTCAGACTCCTTCGGCTTCTGCTCTAAAAGGTCTGCCAACAACTCTGCAACGTCAAAGTGAGGTTATGTTTTGTGACTTGCATTTGTAACCTATAAACCACAAAAACAATCACTGAACCTGCATCAAGTAAACACTTTAGCACTCACTGAACCCAGGAAATTTCTTAAATTTAACACAAACACTTGGAAAAGCTAAAAAATGCGTAAGTGACGCATATGGCCGGCCCCATCCTCAACCGCCTAAAACTCTTACCTTCGTCGGGAATATCATCGACGAAACCTTCCGGATCATCAAAGTCAGGCTCCTCGTCAAAATTCTGCTCCTCATTATCACTTTGAGGTGTTTGATTCACTTTTTCATCGCCTTTTTTCTTAGCCATTTTGACGTTATAACGTGTGGTACCGGAAGATACGCCATTAGTGAAAGAAACTATCAAAGGAAACCATAGACAACGACGTTTTACTTTCAGTTAATTTTAACGTTTTGTTATTTTTGTTTTACGAGAAAAGCGATTTTTATTTAGTTGAATTTGAAAATCTCTCAATGAATTGAAAAAATACTGAAAGTTTTTAGGTTCTATACTATTAAGAAACACCATAAATTACAATTCATTTAAGTTACTGTATCCAAAATAACAAAAATATTAATTAATCATGTTAGCAAAACGCAATTGAATGTAAAACCATAGACCACTTTTGGCGGAAGTTGAAAAGTTTTTGTCTGTTCAGAAATTGGCGCGAAACTTTTTATTTATTTTTATTAATAGATCACTTTTTGTATTGTACGCTTTAAGCTGGTACGTTTTGTGATGCTCGATATATATTTCGGTATAATTAATTTAAAGAGTAAAGTCGGCATCTGGATTCAGGTTAAGTTTCCTTCCTCCCCTTGAACGTACATACATACATTATTTTCACTAATGTATGATTTGTGTTTAGATTGTGTAAATTTTGTATACTTATTATTTGTATACTTAAAGAAATTCTGATGCTTATTTTGATACTGAATCATCCCCGAGAATTTGGTTTCTACTTTTTGTCACAATTTTAGCCATTCTTAAACACAGCTCTTCTTTTCTAAACAATTAACGTACGTAACAAGAAGCATCTACCTACGACACTACGTTGTGATGAGGCGGCATTTGTGAACAGTGACGGGTCACCGCACATGAAAATCGAGGCCATGCGCAATGTGCATGCTGCGAAGGCTGGGAATTGACAAACTTACATTTACCGCCGCATCCGAGGCGCTCTACAGCCATTTTGTACCAATCTAAGTTGGTAAACTGCAAAATCAAGTTGGTATTTGTTACACCTCGGTTGCATATGGGCTTCTATAGTTTAGTAGGCATATGTTAGTGCTATAGAAGGCATGTTATGTCTCAATTGATCGATTACCATTGACATGGTAATTGTTAAGGTAAGTAGACGTTTTCGTGTTAAAATCAGTCCTTGCTAAGTTTTTTGTTTTGTAGAAATAATAGAAAACTTTATTGTTTTCACTACATTTTCAAAAATTTTCAATTTTTTTATAATTTTAAAGGGATCCCTCAAGATGTAAGTATTGTAGTTACTCGTAAGTTATAGTTGTAGATTTATTTAAAATCTTTATTTATTTATAGAGTTATATAATTTTAAAAATGACAATGTCACTCCGTAAGGTACGACACACAAAATCTACCACTAACTAAATACAAAATCTTATTTTTAAACCTAATTGGGAATGCTAAGGCACCGTTAAAACCCCCAATTTGGGTCAAAAGGTTGAAGATGTTTTTGGGAACTAAACACGCGCCAACGTTATAAGTAGTTGGTTCACAACACAAAAACTGGGGTAGCTTTCTGATTAAAAGAAGCTTCTGATAACACAGAACTACTTAGAAATTCAAATTTTTCAGAAGTTTATTTATTTTTGTTTTGTAGTGGCGCGTAGGTACCTACGACATAAATCTTGAACACCGTGTATGCAAAAAGCGGGCAAAGGCTTAATTGTTTTTTTTTATTATTTCTGGTACGGGCAGAATTTCAGCGCTCAGCTTCGCCGCTGTAGCAAAATGCTGAGCCAGCACCTTTTTTGGTGACACTGTTATAATTTTTGTATTTAATTTAAAGTTAGATAGAAAAATTACTGTCTCTTAAATAAAGTTTCATTCATTTATTGAAAGGTAAAAACTGTCAAATTAAAATCAAAGCCTCCAGAAAGACCGTTTACAACAGCACTAACGGTCATTGCTCCCAACGTGACGAAAGCCATGTGGCCTTACCACGTCGTGTTTTGTATAGTCTATGGTAGAAACCCGTAGAGCCAGGCTGGCTGGTATAATCGTGACCCAATTGCACCTAATAAAGTTGCTTATCAAGCTACCTTCAAGCGTAGAACGACTAATAAACGTACAATTTCAAGTTAGGCACAGTTATAAATGTCTTTGGTAAATCATTGATTTATCTTGGGTTACTTTTATCTTCACAGTATAAGTCTACCCTTATGTTAACCGTACTTTAATCTTCACATTTAATATGTATCGTTTTTTTTTACACTATCATTCCGCCTGGAACTTCGTTCCAGTGGGAATTCGGGAAAATCATGTACCCTATGTTCATCACGGATAATGTAGGATTCTAATGGTGAAAGAATTTTTTAAATCAGTCCAGTAGCTTCGGAACCTATTCAATGCAAACAAACAAATAAACAATCAAATCTTTCCTCTTTATAATATTAGTATAGACTAGCTTTCCGCCCGGAGCTACGTTCCTGTGGGAAATCGGGAAAATTATGTAGCCTGGTTTACTCAGAAATAATGTAGCTTTCTAATTGTGAAAGAATTTTTCAAATCGGTCCAGTGGTCCTCAGTTTATTTGTTACTAGTATTCCGCCCGGAACTTCGTTCCCGTGGGAATTCGGGACCGATTTGAAAAATTATTTCTAATGGTGAAAGAATTTTTCAAATCGGTCTAGTAGTTTCAGAGCCTATTCAATACAAACAAACAAACAAAATATTAGTATTTATAGATTACAAACATACAAAAATACAAATCCTTTCTCATTATATCCTTTCTCATTTGACGGCCGGTTATGTCGAGTGGTAGTGACGCTGCCTCTTGATCGGCGGGTTCTGGGTTCGATCCCCAGTCGGGGCAAACATTTGTGTAAAAAGCAGATGTTTGTTCTCAGGTCATGGGTGTTTGTGTTTGTCTTTATGTGTGTTCCAAGGGACCCACGACACAAGGCAAAACCTTAGTGTGGGCCTTTGAGTGTGTAGCGTTTTTTTTATTATTATTATATAATATAATATTAGTATAAATCTAAACGAATTAGAACAGAAATCGCTATCTAGTACACTCGACAGCACATTAAAATGACTGTTAACCGTCTCGTGGCTCTTATCTCGTTTCCGTAGTACTACTATATACCTGATGCGGCTGTTGTCTGTACTATACGCATGTCAAAGAATGTTAAGCGATTCAGTAAGAAAGTCAGTGTGACGGGTAAGTATGTTTGTAGTACTTTAAATTAGCTCTGGGGCTCCAGAGAACAACTCTCAAGGTTTTAATATTATGAAAACTTAATTCGGTTGATAGTCCGATATGAGTCATAGTCAGAATCATGACCTTCCTTCTCAACTTAACTGATAACGCGACGGACCTAGCCGAGGGTCTATAAATTGGTACCACATTACAACCAGCAAGCAAATCTTGGCATATGATGCCGGAGGGCCATTCCAGATGGTGAAATCGATTACAATTTATCTCAAATTCGCATACATTGCTTCTGTAATGTGATTTCTGTTGGAGATTGCGTTGTACAGAAGCAACGTAAGACGAATTAAAGATCAATTGTAATCTACTTCACCAAGTGAAGTAGAATAGGGTTCTAAGATTTTACATGAATAGTTGTTTAAATATGTAAAAACGTATATATATATAGGAATATGGTGACACTTTATAGGGTAATTTTCCACATAAAACTGAACAACTTTCCTTAAGAAATATAGGTCAAAATAAGTATAAAAAACATTTTTCGCCTATCCATACAATTTGAACGATCAAGCTGAATGTTTTTGTATGAAAAGTCAAAATATTTTTTTGAGAATTCCAGTAGTGGTCCTTGGGGAAAGTTGTTCAGTTTCATGAGTAGAATCAACCCCATAAATTTAGCCATATTGTGAAGTCATGTTTCCATGACGCCATTTTACAAGTTTACCGAGTCCACGAGAATAGGGTACAGACAGGATGTCATAAAATCTAATTTATTTGCTTGCTCATAGTTTACGCACGTTGTGGAATGGTTGGCAACCGTGTCCCGACTCCCGTACGTATATACAATAAGTTTACTTCACTATTCTCCCAAATAAAATTAAAATAAATCATTTTTTCATCATTTTGTAATTGCCTCCCACATACTTATGTATATTAATACAGTAGGTAGTCTTCATTATAATACTGTAGACTGGGGTGACTTTCAAATCAAGGGTAAGTTTGATCAGCCAAGTATCATGATCTACAAGTGTTACATTTTTGTTCTGCTGCAATCACACGTTGCACTAGTTGCGGCACTTGTCGATTAGACGTAAATTGACACTATCAAAGCAAATTCCTAGCTACCAGAAGCATAATCAAAGTTACCCTGGATTTGAAAGTCACCCCAGTCTACCGTAAGTACAAATAACAGCGTCAAGTTATCCATTTGGACTGCGAAAATCGTCATTATTCCGAATAACAGACGAGATAAGAACGATGTCAGAGTCAACACGTTTAGCTGATGTGCTGTTATGTGAAAGTTTAATCAACTGTTACATGCAAAAGTGTCAAACTTAATTAAGATAAACTATATCGTATGGCCTATGTTCAGCAGTGGACTGCAATAAGCTGATATGATGATGATGATATCGTAGGTTTTTTTTTCTTTATGTCTCTTTCTTTATTTCAATCTCACTAAAGGCAGTTTCTAAAGTTACTATACGAGTACATACTATGTGTCTATGTGTGAGTAAAGTTGCTAGGTAAATTTAATACGGTAGATTACCTCACGCTCGTTGTTTTCATAGGTGCTGAAATAATGATGTCATCTTTTCCGAGTCTCCTTTAATTATCTGTACATACCTGCTTAGTCACGTTTCACACAGTTTTACAAAAAGGATTCACAAAATAGCTTAATAAAATAGAGCCTCAGATGCAGGACAAATTAAGTATTTCTTAAGAGTCATCTTAAAAAGGTACTTACTATTTCATACTCAACTTGCATAAAATATGTTGTAGGTACTTGTTCATGAAATAAGAAAAGTCTGTGTAAGGTGTTAAACTTATTATAAATACTTAACAAAGTATTTTGTAATTAAATTACACTAACTTTCATAATTATTTTGTATTTTAAATTAAAGCGATTGGAATAACCTGGTGGGTAAAATGTGACTCACACGTTTTAAACAATAAAAGGAGTTAATTGACATTCTCAAAGTAAATAAAAACATATGCGCAAATAAAAAATAACGAGTTAGCTTATACGCAACTCGGATTACAACGAAGGAGGATTTATTGTTGCAAATGTTATCAAAATTACGCTGGCGCTGCGATTGTTGCGAGTACCTACCGTAACCGAACATTTCATTCATTTCTGTGGGGGAGTGCCTGAGCTTTAGAGGTACCTCTGAGGCAGTTCAAAACGTTCCTCTCACCTCACGTACGAATCGTACGATCGTTCGCCAGTGTTACCGCCATTGCGTTCGAGAGACGCCGCGTTTCCCGCGCGTTCGCACTTCAAATATTTAAGTCATAGACAATTCCCGAATCCCGTGAAAGGTATTCCCGCCAGTCAAGTGATTTTTTTCTTCTGTGTGATAATTTCAAGTGTTTTACAATTGTGCCTTGTTGGATGTAGCTGAAGTATTATGGTTTGTTTATATTAAATGGAACAGTTAGTTGCATTTCCCATTCCTCTTATACGGAAGTTTATTTTGCATTTGGCAAGTTTTTTTGCTATATAAACTTGCTATGACGTTCAACTACACTGCATAAATTATTGTTTTCTAAGTCACGATGTGCAATGCGTTGGAAGATACTAAAGCTTAATAACTTGTGAACCCGTTAACCTTGACTTTGAAGTTAGAAGAACGTCATTTCATAATGCTTGAGGCAAAAAAAACTCTTTTAGGTCATTAGCACGTCTCTTAGAATTTCTAAACTGAGTCATTTTATTGGTTTCCGAGGAACTTCCAAGGAATACATAATTTAATTAATTAATTACTAGTACGAGGGAGCGTTTTTAAGTTCGCGGAATGGGTAGGTAGGCCATTAATGAGGGTACTTTTCTGAATTATAACGAATTCATTGACTAATTATTAGTATAAATACGAAGTTTCATTGTAATCGGGTCATTAGTCTTTGAACTATCGTCGATTAAGCAACTCAATCGGGAAGCAAGTGTGAAATATGGAGAAAATCGAGTACCGCGCAGTTATAAAATTCCTTACCAAGCAAGGAAAGTCGGCTCAAACCATTCTGGAAGAGATGACATCTGTTTACCGGTACTCTTGCCCGAGTAAAACCATGGTTTACAAGTGGCACAGTCTCTTTAAGCAAGGCAGGGACTCCCTTGAAGACGACCCCCGACCGACAGCCAATCGAGGTTACCACTCCGGAAATTGTTCAAGAAGTCGAAAAATTAATATTGGAAGATGCACGTTTAAAGAAGAAACAGCTCGCAGAAATGGTTGGAGTAAGTATCAGATACAACCATTTTTAAAATTCTTCACGACCATCTTGGCATGACTAAGGTCAGCGCAAGATGGGTGCCGAGAATGCTTACGCCGCCTCAAAAACAACGACGCGTGGAGTGTTCTCGTGCGTTTTTGGACCTCTGTGCTGAAGACGAAGATGGTGTTTTGAATCGAATTGTTACTGGAGACAAAACTTGGATTCATCATTATGAACCTGAGTCTAAACAAGACTCTACGCAGTGGCACAAAAAGGGTACACCACCGCCGAAGAAGTTCAAGGTGTCACAGTCGGCTGGAAAAAGTATGGCTACAGTTTTTTGGGACTCAGAAGGGATCCTGTTGATCGATTACAAAGAAAAAGGTGTCTCCATAACTGGAGAATACTACGCTACAATATTAGAACAATTAAAAGAAGCTGTAAATGAAAAAAGAAGGGGAAAATTTACCAAGGGTGTCCTCCTTCTGCACGACAACGCGCCTGTTCACACGAGTCGAGTTGCGTTGGCCGCCCTGCATAAAGTGGGCTTTGATATTTTAAATCATCCACCCTATAGTCCAGACCTGGCCCCTAGTGATTATTAGGTACTTATTCCCAAAATTGAAAAAAGAACTTCGTGGGAAGAAGTTATCGAGCGATGAAGAAGTGAAGGACGCAGTTTCGGCTTATTTTTCAGACAAAGATAAAACATTTTTTTCAGAGGGTATACGTAAACTTATCGAAAGATCTGAAAAATGTATTAGAGTAGTAGGTGAATATATTGAAAAGGATAAATAAATCAGTATTTTTAATTATTCTCCTCACCCAACATTCCGCGAACTTAAAAATGCCCCCTCGTAATTAAAGGAATGTATTATCAATAGGTATTAAATAAATGTTTGTGGCAGTCTGTTTCACTGACTGATGTGATAATCCTCACTGTTTTTTTATTATTATTTAGTAGATTCCTTTCCTTTCGTATATCTCTCATCATCATCATCATCATCATATCAGCCTATTGCAGTCCACTGCTGAACATAGGCCTCCCCCAAGGTGCGCCACTTTGCACGATCCTCCGATGTTTTCATCCAGCCACTACCCGCTATCTTCTTTAGGTCATCTGACCATCTGGCTGGGGGGCGTCCTACACTACGTTTGCCAAGACCTGTATATCTCTACCTCTAAATAATCTGCTAAATCCTAACAGTTCTTATTATTTTGAGGATCCCCTTGGCATATTTAGTAATATAAAATATTTATCACACGTTGAAGTAAAGTTTAGTAACCTACCCTAAAAAAAGTTAGGATTTCCTCACCTAATAAAGGACCTATCATCTACTTCACTATTAGGGTAACAATAGGTACAAATTTTCAGTCAACAATGCGGTGGGCTGTGCTAGCAGTATTAGCGCTATCGACCTTAGCGCATGGGCAGAGGGAAACATGCCTGTCCGCAGAAGAGGATCCTTACCTCCTGTTCGGCACGAAGACAGCTTACATTTTCGGCAACAAGGCGATTCCCAACGTGAGGACTCATAACGTTCCTGGTAAGTGTAAGAGCTTCTTGTGACTGGGGCCTTTCCCCAGGGGAAAGCTAAGGGAACACTTTAGGGAGGTAACAAAGCGACCGGGGACCGGGAAATTCTTAGGAGTAGTAGATACGAGGCATTAAACAGAGCTTCTTGTTGACAGTAAATTCAAATTCATAACGACGTTCACATTTTTATCATTACGTGCTTAAAGAAGTGCTCCAAAATCGTCATCCAGTGCACCCTGCTGAACAATGGCCGTGCTCTGACCGTAAGAGTTCCTTCACTTAATATTGGCGATTTCGCCATTTTACAGGCCTTTAGGTAAATGCCTTTCAAGCTCTCGGGTGCTAAATCAGTCCATGAAACTGAACAACTTTCCCCAAGGAACATAGGTCAAAGTACGAAAAAAAAATGTTGACCTCCCATACAAAATGCGCTACATGCTGATGAATAAATTTGTATGGGAAATCAAGATTTTTTTTTTCGTATTTTGACCAATTATTGGGGAAAAGTTGTTCATCATGGACTGATTAACCACCCGAGAGGTTGAAAGAGATTTACCTAAAGCCCTGTATATTTTTTTGATTAAAATACTAAGACGTTAGTAAAACCACAATTGTGAACACAATTTTTCAAAGAATTTAATTGAATAACTATTTTTATGGTACTACCCTGAGAAGATCAGAAGACTGAAAGCGTTAGATGTTGAGTTAAGCCCGATACACCAATCCTGCCTGCCTTTCTTGTATTTAAATATAGTTGGCACCAAATAAGGGCTATTCTAAGAAATTTCGTTTTCGAGAGGCCGCGGTCCACCAACCTGCACTGGGCCGCGGCCGTGGTGGTGGACTATGGCCTAAATCCCCTTCATGCTTTGCAATGACCGTTGCAAAAAGCGTCAAGTTAGCAGCCTCACCGATATGCATGTAATATCTCGAAATGTTCAATCACTATTATTGAAAGTTCGAATATTAGAAGGCATTATTTAAGCACAGTTTTTTGACATAAAAGTCAATTTGATACGAGCTGTATTTCTCAGTGTGTCTGCTAAATAGGCGTCAAGCCAGCAGCCTCACTTAGAAGCTCGAATATCTTTTTAAATACAGTAGCACTATTTAATATGCTTTTGTCACTATTTAGCACTATTTAGGAACTATTCTTTGGCATAGCCAAAACTATCGAAATCGTCTCTGAGGCTGCTAACTATACGCACTCTCGAAAGGACGTGCGTCTCGGTGGGAATGTATGTTGTGTTATGTTATGTTTGTCGGGCGTTTTCCGTACTTAGCCCATCAATTGGGCCATTGTGCGTGATATTGTTTGGGCTAGCTATTCCAGTCAGCCAATGTCCTCCCAGAAGCACGCAAGACTTTTTACGTTCCTGCATGCCTCTGATAGGGATCCCGGGTTGTGCATGATCTGTGCCCGTTGTGCTTCCACGCTGTGGCATTCCATCATGACATGCGCTGGAGTCTCTTCTGTCTCCATGCAGCCGCGGCATAGGGGACTGTCTGTGATGCCCATGTTAAACATGTGCCTGTTTAGCGGACAGTGGCCTGTCATTATTCCTACCACTCTTCTTATGTGTTTTCTGGGCAGGTGCAACAAACTTCGTGTTAGGCGTTTGTTTAGTGGGTGGGAATGTATATGGATTGAAAAAACATTACAACTAATTTAAAATAAAAGAAATGGCAAGGTTTTAATTGCTCCCTTATAGATTTGTAATTGTAAAAACATTTATTCTTGGTCGAGTAGAAGTGACACTGCCTCTTGGTCGACGGGTTCTGTGTTCGATTCCTATATTTGTTTAAAAAGCAGATGTTTGTCCTCGGGTCATGGGTGTTCGTATCTATCTTTGTGTATATGTATGTATGTGTGTTGTGTTAATTGTATTGTATGTCTTTGTGTGTAAATAAAGTATATTGTATTGTATTGTTGTATTGTATACCTATTCCAACTTCCAAGGGACCCACGACAGAGGGGATTGAAAACCTTAGTGCGAATTTTTGAGTGTGAAGCATTTATTATTATTCTTAACGGTTACAAAACTCGCCGTAGCTAGTAATACGCTACAAAACCTATAGTTCATGTAAATTACCTACCTATCATCAATACGTATATTTTATCTTTAGCTATTGAGGTATTTTGCAGTCGGTGGACCATAAAATGATGCATCATTATAAACAGTTCATTCCTCTCTTTTACCATTGCAAAATAACTCATGTTTTTCCACAAGAGGATATGCAGAGCTAACGTAATAACTTAATGGAACCTACAAATTACTTCTTCTTATCGTATAGGTGTAGTCAAGTGTATGGCGAACTTGACTAACCCTGGTGTCAGAGTTTTCAAACCGCCAAATGGCCTCTGACTTAGTTTTAAGGGCTGTAGTCAATCGACAACTCTTCGAAGCACGGAAACGCTCGTGGTAAATTGCCACTTTGGTCACCCATCAGATACCTCTGTGTTCGTTGCTTAACCTCACTGATCGGTTCAGATCAGCGAGAGCCACTAGAGTTCGAGTGCTACATATTACCTACTTATTTTTTTATATAATAATGACTAACTTTGCCAATGCCGATTTTTAGTAAAGTGAGTAAAACCGTTTATAACATACAACTATATTACTAATTTTCCTATATACTATATACCTACTTGTTTTGAGTAAAAATATTTACCAACGATAAACAAAAATGAAAACTAAATGTTTCGGAATGTTTTCCGAGTCACTGTAAAACAGAAGTTCTTTACATTAACTTACTAAGGTAATCTTATATAAAAAAAGTAAAATTGTAAGAGTATGTGCTCTCTTACTATTTTTGTGGGGTACTTTGTTTGAAGTAGAGACTTGGAAGTAATTATTTTCAATTAATATTTCATGTCTCATTAGGTATTTATTTATTCAACAGTTTATCGTACACAGGACAAATTACAAACATTTATACAGACAAATAGAAAAACGAATTGAAAAGGCACAGCTTATTTCTTTAAGAAATTTATTCCAGCAGACCTAGTTTGTTTAGTTAACAAATGTAATATTAGTAAATAAATAGTCGTTCCTAGAATCAATAAAATAACAACTATCAATTCTTTACTAGTTCAAAGAGATTACTATGTACGAGTAGTAACGACTCGTATTAGGTTTTCCGCTGTAAAACATACTATTACACCTCATGAAACCAGGCGTCTGACCATAAAACTCAGCCAGAGCAAGGCTAGGTCGGGAAGATACATAAATAAACATACATACGTAGAAAAACAATATATCGCCTTTGTTCACCATTTTTATGTAAAATGTTACATTCCCGCGACATTACAATTTACAATTTTGCCTGGTAAAATTATAAATTTACGAAACTTTAAGGGCTGCCTGCCTGCATGTACTTAAGATAAGTTAGGTTAGGTTAGGTTAGGTACACAATATTGATATTTAGAGGTGACTTTGTGAGCTTTTTCTATCGAACCAAAAGTGCTGAATCATGTTTTCAGCAAACTACTTATCTACTTTATGTCCTGAATATGACCGTAGTATTTTTTCTTCGATTTAATGCAGTGCGTCATGCTTAGGTATCTATGCATCATAAAATCGTAATTTAGGTGCTGTACTCGCCTTAAGTTTTCATTTGTAATTATTTTGTGACAATAAATAACTTTTTACTTTTACTTACTTACTTTAAAATTGGGTTAGTTCACAAAGTACTGAGAGTTTATAATCTTACTAAGTCAAATTACAAATTATGGGTTTGACATACTTATTCGAGTTTCATTGATGGCCGTGATTATGAAATAACTTTAAAAAGATGTACCAGTAGATAGACCAAAATCTCCATAGCCCTTTATGTAGACAAAATATAGGTAAAATAGGTTTTACTAACGTTTACGTCCAAGATGATGTGCCTGATCTAATTACGATGTAACGTTATTATCGAAAACTGGTACTGTTTGGAAGGGTTCCAACAGTTCATTTATTCATTACCTTCGTTTTAAAATAACTATGTTATGGTTATGGGCCTTTGAAAATTAATACTGTGGAAAATGGTGCACGGCGATGCGGTCATGCTCGACACGTCGACGCGCGTCGTCAGCTAATTTTAAAAAGGGTGGGATTTTTTTTAAATAGGGCTTAATTAACGTTTAACAATTTATTATGTTTCTTGTTGCTTCTGTAAGTGGGATACGAGGGTTTTGCTGTATACAGGGTGTAACAGAAAGGTGTAGTCATATTTCAGGATGGTGACCAGCCAATAAAACTGAACAACTTTCCCCAAAAAACCTATATTTTTTTTTTAATCGGCCTTTCAAACTAAACCTATCAGCTTGATCGCACAAGTTGTATGTAGAGGCGAAATTTTTTTTTAGATTTTAAATAGGTTTTTTGGGGAAAGTTGTTCAGTTTTATTGGCTGGTCACCATCCTGAAATATGACTATACCTTTCTGTTACACCCTGTATGTTGGACAAAAGGCTGACCACCTACTATGCAACTTGCAACTTGTTCCATCTGATAACCCTCACCATTTGAGTCAAACTTGGCATCAAGTAGTTCGCCAGAACCATCCAGAGCATCAGCTCTGCCTACCCCGTTAGGTGAGCGTATGTATGTATGTTTCTTGGATGCTAAGCCAAAAAAATAAATTTTCTATAAGTAAGCCCAATGTCACAGCAATCATCATATACAACATACTCGTCACACATCAGACATACAATACAATTACATCTGCAAAATCATGCCTTGCAAGAAAAAAAGTTTTTTTTAAACACTTTTTTAGTGTTTCTGCTAAAATAGGTTCGTTATTTTTGTTAATAAATTATTATTCAATCTAGGTATGAACATATCAAATTAATAAATGTTAAGCACCTAAGTACATACTTATTATAACCCACTTTAAAAGCACTTTATACTATTCTCAGAAGGCTTTCGAAGGTGTTTAACAGGAAATGTACCAACCACAATTACATTCTTGGAATCTTTATGTTATGATGACAAAGTTACTAGAAGTAAACAATGATTCATATTAAAGAATACTTAATAGTAAGCGAGTAAGTATATGGGCACGAAGTAAAACTCTCTCTAAAAAGATAACTCAAAGAAACGAAAACATTTTTGGAAAACAGAAAAACTTTATTTCTATAAGCTTAGTCGAAAATGACAATAAAAAAAAGTAAAGTATTTGTAGATTCAAATCTCGAGTCCACTTTAAAAACGTTAGAATCAACCGACTTTAATCCCAGTGCTATAAAATGTTAAATAAAATTAAATTGGATACAAGAAACCTCTTTTTGAAGAAATTGTTAAAAATGAAAGTCATGACTATTGGTACGCAACTACGCATACGTGAAACCGGTTCGAGTCTTAGCAATGCGAGACACGTGGTGAGAGCCACGGACTGTTACGTAACGATTCTTGTTCCGATGTATCTACACGTATATTATAAGCTGTCTGTATATTTGCGTTATTAAGCTGTTATTTTAATTATTATTAAAAATATATTTTTTAAGTTAACAATTAACGCGATTTTGAAATGGAAAGGTACAACTTTGGGGATAGTCGTTAAGTTTCGCAATTTTAATTTTTAATTTAATTTAATTTATTCAGGAAACCAACAGCATAACACATAAAAGGTGTTAACAGTGTATGTTATATAATAAAGCCAATTATAGGTTACCCCGTATTAATTATTGTAATAAGCTATAATAGCTCTTATTGACTACCCCGAAAGTTGAACAATAGTTCTACCATACGTTTTGCAGTCTAATCCTATAAAATCCTATTAATTAGTGACAGTCCACCACGGCCTTATCTTACTTGCGCGCTCACATCTAAATGACAAATGAACATTAAAGTTAAAGCACAGTATAAAAAAATAGACCTACAAGTAGTGGGAAAGATGTAATTCTTACTAAAAACAATCATTTGGGTATAAGCAAGTTAAAAAATAGACACCCAAATAAATAAGCTGAATAGCCTGAACATTAGATAAAATGAGAGCCATTGGTGAGTGGATAGCCGCCCTGGGCCCCGATTCGATGCTGTGTGTCGATGGAATGGTCGCCATTCTATCCGTTCAGGTGGCGAAATTGAGAACTATCCAAATTTCATACATCTAATGACGACTGATTTGACTGGTAGCGCCACCGCCAACTGAATTTTCAGTTGCTAAGTAGTTTGCAACTTTACGTTCGGTTGGCGGTGGTGCTGCTTGTCGGGGTGGTTGTCAGCAAGTATATGAAAATGAAATAGTTCTCAATTTCGCCACCTGAACAGATAAAATGGCCTCCATTCCATCGACACCCAACTTAGAATCAGAATCGGATTGCAGATCTACCTAAAAAACCAACATCACTTAATGTATGCGTTGTGTTTGCAATACCTAACGAAATTATTTTGTATTTATTAAAACTTGAATTAAATAACACCGCCAATCCTAAAGTCGCCATACTTTCTGCTCAATTCTGTTCACCTGCATCCACAGAACTGAACTAGTAGAGCAAATCGATGAATGAGGTCATCGTTTAGCTGACTTGTTAGCTGTTATTTATCACTACACAACCATACCTGTAAGAATAGATTCGAGGTATATGTACAATGCTACACAGATACACCTAAATAACCATGATTAATGAAACGCTTTGTTCAGCAATTAGCGTGCTACGCTAATTTGCAAATTTTTCAGTCGGTAGATGGCTTATTTTTGCACAATGGACATATCTTTACGACTTAATCTGTTACTATTATTTTAGTCACCTACGAGTATATACAGAGGTCAGCGCATCAAGATTTCATTGAAAAGCGTTCGTATCGTAACAGGACAGTGTGCATGCATGTGGTAACCTGATATGATGCTCTCTGTACATCAACTCATGCCTATATTTCCTATCGGGATAGGCAGGGTATCACGTGCTCGTGCTCATAGAAATTTTACTTAGTTTTAAATTTTACTTAGTCACAGCAATTATTTATGAGGAGGTATTTTGGTGCTTACAGTTAAATTTTCTAATTTATTTAAGGTTGGGTTATAAGGTTAATAGCGAACAATCACGAGGAAAATAAATGATAAGCACATGAAACCATAGAAAAGAGGTTTTCTAGAGCTTAGCATTTTTTCCTCGAAAAATCCATAATAATTTTCGAATGTTTCTACGAGTCCCCTAAAACTTTTTTACCTAGTTTAGCTTCTTTTGCAATATTAACATTGTAAACAAATAACTTAAAGGAAATAAAAATTTTCAGAGTGAATGGGACTTGAACCCACGACCCCAGAATTCAAGCGGGGAAAAGCCTTTTGTCGTAAGGCGAGTAAGCGGTTTAAAAATACATAACATTGTACTTATTTAAAGTACTCACCGAATCCAACTCCATTTAATTATTTAGCAGCCTGATATTTAGAAGCATATCCAGTTTCATGGTCAAGGAATTAAAGGTCAGGAATTTAAATTATTAAAGACGCAATTTTAATAGTCTAGTATTAGGAATAAGCGGGGGTAGCTTACGTGAGTTGAGTACACATAAATAGATACTTAGATAAAAAACTTCACTAGACTATTACAAAAACATAACCAACTATTACAAACAGGTATTGTGGATGCTAATAAGTCGTAATAAAAAGGCAGTGATAGCCCAGTTGGTAATAGGCCAGACTTCTAACCGGAAGGTTACGGGTACAAATCCTGTACCACAACATTCGTCTTTTCGGATTTATGTACGGATTTTTCATTAATTATATTATCACTTGCTCAAGGACCGACTACCTAAAATGCCCTCCGAAGCACGAAAACGCTTGTAATAAATTGCTGCTGCGGTCAGTAGTTAGATTATTAGATTCCCTGTTATTGTGTACAATTGTACATTGCTTAGCCTCACTGATAGGTTTAGAACAACGAGTGCCACTGGTTTACGATCGCATCATGAATTATAAATTGTAACTGTCTTTAGGCACGCAGTACACAACACAATTACTTCGAACATGCCTCTGCAAGGCGAACGGAAGGAGATACCATAGCCAAACCATAAGCGTGCCTTAGCTGACCGTATTCCATTAAGGAAGATAAACACCGTCGTCGTATTATGGGACGATGCACGCGCGTATTTTAATGTTTAATGGCTTCCCATAGATCTAATTACGGGATGCCTTCATGTATATTTCGCAATTTCCTATGATTAGTTCACACGGATACGAACGCTGTACAAACAGAAGCACGTCATGACTTGACAGTTTCATTCTAATCGTAATGGATTAAGGTTGCTTTTAACAAACAAGGTGTGCTCTTGACTGTAACAAACTGCGAGCGAAAGACAACTTTTTATTGAAAGAGGCATTGTTTGAACGTTCAGCAGGCAGTACGATAGTGACAGCGCCGTGAAAACACCGCGGTCCTATGTCAAAATGTCAACATTAACAACGCCATAGGGCGAGCAAGCCTTTGTGCGGGACCCTCGCGCAATCAAAGTGAAGTTTCAGCGTGAGCCGAGCGCGAGTTTGTTATCGTGCTAGAGCTGCTGGTAATGAAGACATATCGAGCTTAACTCCTTAAGATGTCAATTTAATGTAGGTAATTCATTCAATTCTTTGAAAATTAGCGTCCATTATCGTGATTTTTACAATGTTAGAGTATTTTAATGGATATTAAAATAGGGGATGGTGAAGTCGCCAATATCAAGTAAAGAAACCCTTTAAGGGTTGTCGCAGGTCGCACCGCTAAGAGGTGAGAATGACAACATTTCGGCACTGAGGTGTATTTTCTTTAAAAAAAAATTACTTTTACGTTTTTCAAAGTCGCCAAAGGAAAGATTGCTACCTTAGAGAGGTAAAGATGCCTGGAGGAGATTACTACCTTAGCAAAAACGCCGCCTTTTTGTACATTCTACTTGTTTGATTATATTTTATAATTTTTTGTTTGTCTCTGGTGTGCATTAAAGTTTATTTCATTCATTCATTCATAAAGCAAAGCAAATTTAGGTACAGGGGGGCTACCACCTAAGCGAAGCTGATGTTGATTAACCGAATGATGAACGAATGGAATGAAGTACATTGCTGTGTTTGGATCATGTCGTTAATCAAGGTCTCCTTATGAAGAAGCAATAGACAGCATTCCATTCGTTCACCCAGCGTCAGCTTCGCTTAGGTGGTAGCCCCCCAGCGCCTTCTATCGAGCGTTAGTGGCGTGTTAATTTTTCCAAATATTCATCTTTCTATCTCTGTCTTTCCAGGTTGCCAGCCCATAGCCTTCTGGCTGCTGAACAGACATGGCTCACATAACCCTGAAGCCGACGAGATATCAGACCTGCAGAAACTGGCTGATCTTAGAAATAACATCATCAGTAACTATCGGAGCGGCAACTTCAGGAATTATAACGTAAGTCATTCGGTGGTGTCGATCACGAATAACACCACCCTACTTCTCCACGAGTGTCGTAAAATTTGACTTGGAAAGTGCGACTGTGAAAGTCTTCTTCTAAGTGAGCTTGCTACATCCTCGACCGCATTTTCGGGCTTGTGCTAGATTGCGGTCAAGAACGAACTAATTATTTATAAAAAAACTAGCATCCCGCTCGGGACTTCCTTCCCGTGGGAATTCGGGAAAATTATGTAGCCTATGTTACTCAAGGATAAGTAGCATCCGAATGGTGAAAGAATTTTTGAAATCGGTCCAGTAGTTTCGGAGCCTATTCGTTACATACAAAAATACAAATCTTTCCTCTTTATAATATTAGTATAGGAAGAAACGCGGGAATACCAACAGTGAAGATAAACAAGTAAATTAAATGAATTAACCCTCGCGGAATTCATGCACACCTGTGTGTGCAGGATTTGCGACGGGTTAAGCCTTCGCGTGCCAAACGCCAAATGCAAACATGGTGTGCGAGATTACTATCGCAAGCGGCGTAAACAATCGCGCGGCGGGGATTTGATTTAATTTTGTTTTTGATTGAAATCAAACTAAGTAAATACCTACGAGTACTCAAATCTCGCGACAAGCTTTATATATTCGTAATTTAAATTGTTGTTGTTCTTCAATTTATCCCTTTCGGTAAAGGCAAAGGAATCTATGTCCATACAGCCGTTGTCTTTTATTTTCTTCCGTGTAGCTCCCCCCGTTGACCGTAAACTCTATACTACCGCAGGAGACGTATTTTTGAAACGATAGAATTCCAATTCGCATACGAATTGACAAGATTTGCGTGCGAATCTCATACTAATCTTGTCAATTCGTATGCGAATTGGAATTCTATTGTTTCAAAAATCAGGCCCCAAGATCGTTTTAAGTTGATAGTAAAAGTTTTAAAGGAAAAGTTTGTTTTATTATTTTTAGCTAATTAAAATAAAAGCTTGTTTTAAAAAAAGTTTTTTACTTTTAATTCTGTTTAACTTTACCTATAGGAACGAATCTGCAACGCAGATCTTAACGTCCTGGAGCGATGGGAGTGGAACCCTCGGCATAACCAGACCTTCGCAGGAGACCTGACCAGCGATGGATACATCACCACCCAGCAGCTAGCCCAGGCTTGGAGACAGAGGTTCCCAGGTCTTCTAACCAACAATCGACATGATTATTTGGTGAGTTATTATTATTGATTTTCCTATGACGAAACCGAAAATTGTATGTTAATTGTAAAATAGATATTACCTAAATATTGTCATTAATTAATTAGTTTTAATGTTATATTACTATTTTTGTTAGAATATAGACACATATGCACGCATCCTATATGCATTGGTCATATAATAGGTATTTGTATTCAGAAATAAATTGGATTTAGTTTTTACCAGCCCATCGTATATTGCCTGAAACACAGGTTTCACCTAGTTCAGGCGTATAGGTACCTAATTAATTAGTTAAGTTTGCTTTTTTTTTGTAGTCTCTAATGCTAATCATGTATGCCTTTTTGTATATGAATAAACAATTTATTTATTTATAAGTTCATAGACATACTTATAGTCACGAGCTTTCCACCCGGGACTTCGTTCTTAATTCACACGATGCTATCGCGACAGGTATTACAGGCCTAGGTGTATGCATGTATTTTTTCCGTACCTAAAGGAGTCATAAACATTCATCGCCGTGTGGTGATCGGTTGAGAATAACACCACATCTCTTTCCGTGGGTGTCGTAAGAGGCGACTAAGGAAACAAAAATGAGACCTGCCTCCTAGTAATCCATCATAGGCAACGACACCTTAGTTTGTTTTCAATCTGAGGTGTCGTCTTATGGTCTCATGCGGTGTGGTAGGCTCTGTAAAGGACCGTCTGGTTCACGACCACCCTCCTACCGAAGTCCAACGCCAAACAGCTTGCTGTGTTCCGTCGGTGCGTGGGAGTACCAGTGCCTTAATTGGAATTTTCTGGGTTAACTCGTTCAATCGTCGACCTCATCTATGACCTTCGTCAAGATTGGGGTCATGAGTTAACCCATCTCATAATAATAAAAAAATCCTTTATGACAATCTTGTGCAACTATTTCCCGTTGCGTAAAATAAATTGATACTGCGTATCTAATCCATAAATATCTCGATTTCAGTTCAAATACGTGAGCAACAAACGGTTGAAGACGACCTTCCAAGCCTTCACTGAAGGCCTGTTCAAATCACAGGCAGAGAACTTCGATATCGTCAAGGAAAACGATGAAAAACTGCTGATGGTGAGAGCCCTATCATAATATCAGCCAGAATTCGATCACTGCTGGAAATAGCCCTCCATAAGTATCTCTACATTGATTGGTCGTGCTTAACCTGTATCCAGTTTTTGTGAGAATTCTTGCAAAGTTTGAAATATTTTTTTTAATAATCTTCTAGCTTTCCGCCCGCGGCTCCGCCCGCGTGGACTACAGGTTATATCGTGCCCAACTATGGGATAAAATGTAGCCTATGTCCTTTCCCAGGCTCTAATCTATCTCTGTACCAAATTTCATCAAATCGGTTCAGTAGTTTAGGCGTGAAAGACAGACAGACAGACAGAGTTACTTTCGCATTTATAATATTAGTATGGATTTAAATAGTGGCGAATCTGGAGCTTGGGTTATTGGACGAAATCTTATATCGTGTTTTTTTTACTAATCAAATACAAGGACTTTTGATTTATTTTTGACCCAAAATATTAATCTGTAAATTTCATCAAGATCATTGGCGTGAAAATACCTCTTCACTGAAATAACGACATACATAAAATTCATTTTATAATTGGGCCTAACCAGGCCCGAAGACAAACACTAGCTTTTTTTTTAATTTTAAAATTTTAATTTAAACCAGCACCTCTTTAAAAAAAATCAACCGCAACGTACTTATGTTAATTTTTGTTTTTCAGCCATACAAAACCTGTAACGCTTGGTTGAACGGAGTCGACAAAAACAACGATACCTTAGCACAGCGGTACATTTTCGAATCCAAACGAGAATACAAGGAGGTAAGAGGCTCTCAATAGACATAGACGAACTATTTCTACACATATACTAAATATTTTTATTTTATTTTATTCAGGAGAACAAACAGCAATACTATATGTACTTACTCATCTATATAACAAAAACTATGATTAATAGTACAGCATCGTTTTCCACATCTAAATATAAACACTTTAAGAGACTTTACACACAGGTTTCACAAACAATCTAAATATATGATTTAGATACATAGATAGAAACACTTTTACTAAAACAAATTAATTTTCTAGCGCATTTTTAAAGCATTTCATAAGAACTCCTAGAGCATGACATACTTAATCTTAACATTTTTATTGATTTCTTACAGCAAACCTCGTCTGTTTTTACACTCACGCCTATAATTCCTAACGGGGTAGGCAGAGCATCAGTGGTTCTAGCTAACTACTTGATGCTACGTTTGACACACATTGTGAGGGTTATCAGATGTTCTTCTCGGGGGAAGACTGCACCTTTAATTGCGAACAGACATAAGGGGAGACTTTAATATTACTTGCGAGTCGGTGAGGCGTCAGCGCACCAAATTTCTCATTTCTGACGATTCCTCCTAACAACTTTCAATTTTTACTCTTTTCTGTACTATTCTTTGGTGTCCAACGGTTCTTGTCCTACCATAGCTCTTATAATATAATTTCTTTATTTTTTGTGTGTAATAATTTAGTTTGACCACGCGTCTCTCAATCAAATTAGTTTTACTTATATAATCACTCTGTTTCTATCAGCGAGGGCCTTTAACTGGTTCCGACAATGTTAATTTAAGTTTCAATACTGTTTCTTTTACTGTAGGTCCTCCATTGAAATAAAAATAAAAAAATAAAATAAACTTTAGGGGCTGATTCCACCATCAAATTGATCAACTTTTCCCCAAAAAATTATATCAAATTCTCAAATAAAGTTGACAAATCAGCTGATCGCAACCACTTGTAATGTAGGTAGATGCTTTTTTTATTTACATTTTTGTCCAGTTTCGTGCGCTGATTCAAATATATAATTTAAAGTCAATAAGTATGCATAAACACTCAAAAATTAACAATACGAAGCGTAAAAGTACTTACCTAGATGTGTCAATAGTTTCCCACTGCTTTCGAACTTCTGTTGATCGAATTAACCATGTCTCAATTTTTCTATTGACCTTTATAATTATTAAATAGGTGTACATAGCAGAGGTATGAGTAATAGGCAATAGGGAGCTGAATTAACTAATGGATCTGTCAGATAGGTACATATTATTGATCGCTAAGGTATACTATATAGGGCTTTAGGTAGGTATCTCTCTTTCAACCTCTCGGGTGGTTAATCAGTCCATGAAACTGAACAACTTGCCCAAGGAACATAGGTCAGAATACGAATAAAAATGTTTGATCTTCCATACAAAATGAGCTATATGCTGATGAAGTTTGTATGAGAACTCAACATTTTTTTCGTATTTTGACCTATTTTCCTTGGGAAAGTTGTTCAGTTTCATTGACTGATTAACCACCCGAGAGGTTGAAAGAGAGATACCTAAAGCCCTGTAGATATTAAAACTAAATACCTACTATTTTTCATTGAAAATATCTTATGGCTGCCTACCTTAGGAAAAAAGGCAAGCGCTCCAAAACGTTTTCTACATTAATGATTTACTTAGCTCGAATTGAAAACGTGGTGACAAACAAAACTGCGTCTTGCACTTCATTTATTACTCGTTCAACTAGAAGACAACAAAACGTGATCAAACCGTTAATCAAAAAGCAACCTTCTTTTCCAGATGATAACGAACATTTCGCAACGGCTCGGCTTCTCGTGGGACATCCACGAGGACATAATCCGTCGCGTGTACCAGATGTGCCGGTACAACAAGGCTTGGGACGTCACGCAGATCTCTCCCTGGTGTGCTGTGAGTCTCATCCATTTCTTGTTCTTCCTTGCCTTCTCCCATTAATTGTGGTAGGCCCTTCTCGTTCTGAGGCGCCAGTACATTCTGCCCCCCTATTGCGGTAAGTTGTAAGAGGTTTAGCTTTGGTAAACACGTTCAAACTTACCGCAATCGGGGGGCTGTTCTGGGTTGTCTGCGCATGTCTTGCTCGCTCTATACGGTTGTCAACCACGGGGCCAAGGGCCGCCCTCTGCCTTTCTTCTTATTTGAAACTAGCATTCCGCCTGGGACTTTGTACCCATGGTAGCCAATGTTATTCAGGGATAATGTAGCAAAGAAGAAAAATAATTTTGAATTGGTGAAAGAAGAAGTTTTCAAATCGGTCCAGTACTTTCGGAGCCTATTAAACGCATACAAACAAACGGACCCTTTGTCTCGGTCCCTACAACACATAGCGATCTAAAGCTGGTTTGTTATTGTATTTATGTTTCTCTCTAGTTTTACCGTATGCTCTTGCCTGTTATATGTGTTGTGATGTCCGAAATAATAAATTTGTCTTTCTTTCTTCAAACAATCAAATCTTTTCTAATATTAGTGTTGAAGACTATTTACACGATAATTAATAAATTCCAAACACAAAAAAAAAAATTGACTAAATATAAAACACACACACAACCGCTAAAGCACATACAAAGACATAACATAACATACACTACACATACACACACTCTTCCACAACACAGAACTTGAACTTTCTCTCTCTTACACACACTCACACAAATTGATCTCACTAATTTTAAGCGACTAGAATAGGTTTGCCCCTATTAATTGCAGTGCCCTAGAACAGGGTCCATATTGGATACTTTATTAAATTGTAACACCTATATGTAAAACCTATGGATGTAATAAAATATTGAGTATTGAGTATAGATGGGCAAAGCTTTCTTCACTGCGTATTCTTCGTCAAGCCTCATCGAAAGGCCAAACCATCTCATGCGGCTCTCAACTATCTTAACTTCGATATTTCTTGTATAAAAACTTACTTAAAGGAATTCTTCTCCTTAATAATTACTTAAGGCGACTACAGCACCCGATAAAGGCAGCACACATAGGAATAGTGCCATCTCCGTCTCTCAACAGGCCTGGGCCGGCAGAGCGAACAGTATGAAAGCGTGCGTGCGTAAAATTATGTTCGAAAGTTAGAAAAATGAGATTTATGGAAAGGTAACAGCTTAAATCGAAAAATGCGTTAACTACTTATCGATTTTGATAGCAAATTCAAGTTCCTGTGTGCATTTTACTATCGTTTTTACAGCTTACAAGATACACAATATTGGGTATTAGAGGTGACTTTGTGAGCTTTTTTTATCGAACCAAAAGTGCTGAATCATGTTTTCAGCAAACTACTTATCTAGTTTACGTCCTGAATATTACCGTCGTATTTTTTTCTTAGATTTAATGCAGTGCGTCATGCTTATCTACGCATCATAAAATCGTATTTTAGGTGCTGTAGTCGCCTTCAATAAATTCATTGAAAGATAAGTAAGCAAAGTTAGTCGGTGTCAAAATTGCTGAAATCTCGAACAGTCTTTGATAATCGAACGACTTCTAAATCTCAGACTGATAATTATATGGATTTAAATAGCAGCTTCCTTGTGGTATGACTTCAAGGAATCATTTTCCTTTTTAAACATCAGATTCAAAACAATGAGTAGAGATAACTAACACTTGCTAACTTTTAGTCATTTACGAGGAAGAATCACTTTTTACGTAAGAGAGAAATGCAATTTTGTTTGCGAATAATCGGTACCAGGCCTAAACATAGAAATAAGTTAAATGTACTTGGCCTTTAGAAAAGGGAAAACCAGCTAAATGACAATTTTCTATGCATCTTCTAGGCCTTTACCCGAGATGACCTGAAGCGTTTGGAGTACGCTGAAGACCTGGAGACATACTACAAGTACGGCTACGGCTCGCCCATCAACCAGAAGATCGGCTGCACCCTCGTCAAGGATATGATGAACTTCTTCACCACTCATGTAGAACGGGGTAAGAGGTCCAACATGGCTGACATGGTTGCGTGACATAATTTTGTCATGTCGATGTCATTCCACCTATTCATCGTCACGCGTCTATATTAGCTATTCTGGTATAAGCAAAGGTACAAGGTTTCTATAGCGTCACCAGGCTAATACGCCCAAAGTACACTCCCAACTAACTGTCCAATAGTTTCCAATGCGGTGGTATTACCAAAGCGTAGAATGGGAAACCATGGAAAAGATGAAAAAAGGCCGGGTGATCATGGATTGGAGACTGAGTGCCGACTACTGATATACGAAAGTTCCACATTATTGCTCATATGCGATGTCTTAACTTCGATTCTACATTGTAGAAACTTCAGATCGATTGAGGGTATATAACTGCATTTAAACTCAGTTTCAAAATTTTACCAGAACAAACGCAAACATACTTACCTAAATACATTGTCAGTTAATTAAAAGCTTCTGAAATAGGGTAACTTCAAACCTAATGCGCTAGCCTCTGTAATAGTTAAACATAAATCAGAAGACGAGGTGATAACAAAAAACCATTTGCTGGTAATTCTGAAGTTTCATAATTAAATCCCGGATTATTTTCCAGAACCTCCCCAACAGCCCCGATCGGTGATCCACTTCACGGAAGCCCCGACGATCCTGATGACCCTGTCTGCGATGGGCACCCACCGAGACTCCGCCCCCATCACTGGAGACAACTACCACACCAACACTGCGCAGTCGAGGAAATGGACCACTTCCAGTATGGTGCCGTTCAATGCGAATATTGCTGCTGTTTTGTACAAGTGAGTTGGACTTGAGATCTAACACTGTCCAGCGTCCAGGATGAAGTTTAGAGGTTAACAGGGTAACATGCCTCAAGTCCCTTTTTAAAGGGAGCCATTGGTTATAGGCCTCATTTTATAGCGCAAATTATCATGGTCCTGTGACAATTTCCTATCTGTGTCGGTTTGTGGCTTCGTAGCTCCTGAACGAATGTACTGCTTTTGCTGCAGTTTTTTTATTCGAAAGCTGACGTAATCCAGATGGTTCTTAGCTACATGTTTGTGAAAAATTGGTTTAGCCATTTAACCTTTTCACCGCCAAAGTCTGATATATCAGATTTTTTTTACTTTAATATCGTTCACCAAGCGTTCGCCAACGCCACGACATATATATATTTTTTTTTGTTGTCGTGGCGTTTGGTGGGCGTTTTTGATGAAAACTCTTGGCGCTAAAAAGGTTAAAAACAATCGAATGTCGAGGGTAATACAGCCTTTTTAATTTTAGAGTTATGATCCTGTCGATTTGATTTGACGATATAGTCTGAACATTGGATCGGTGTGGTAATGTGCCTACTGGCTTTGTCACTTCCCTTGGCCACACTGGACTGCCTGTCTGTATGAAAAATCGTGCGTGCGTTTTTTTATCTATGCGAAGGAACCTACATTGATCGGTCTCCCTTTTCATTTTATTTTATTTTAACAGAATGCGTTTCGCCCTTAGTTTTGACTTAAGTATGAATTGGAATTGATGGCCCTCATGCCCTGGGAAAGTGTTTCTGCCCGCTTATTTAACCAAGCACAAAGAAACTGGCGAGCAGCGTACCAAGTGTCATATTACACGAACCATTTAGAGCCACAATTGACTCCTTTTTTACTCTTAAGTTTAACATCACAACTGTTCCACAGATGCACACCAAACGGCAACTTCCAATACAACGATAGATACCAAGTGTTATTCCTCGAGAACGAAAAGACCATGTATTTGGAAGGATGCAAGGTGGGTCTCTGCGATTGGTCTTACATCAAGAACAAATTCGGCGAGGTAGCGGACAAATGCGACTTAGAAGCTTGCAACGGTGCCCCGAAGAATGGATATGTGCTGCTGACTTTGGTTATTGCGCTTGTTCTTAGCGCCTTTTTATAAGGAAACTTGATTTGCCGAGTTTCACCTAAAAAACTGCGTTTTAGAGTAACCAGTAGAGGCGCAAGATTCTCACAGCACCTTGATTTTGCATGTACACACAGTAGCATATCAGGCTGTTCATATTGATTTTGACGTCGCCCTTATCTCGCTAGTGATAGCGGAGGCTTTCGTAGTGTAAATGGGTGACCTGACGTGTTGCTGTCTGTACATTTAGAAGGCGGTGCGCGGTCACGCCACTAGTTCCATCTGTCTTTCTCGCAAGCAAGAGAGGAGACGTTACCTCAGCTATTAAGTAAGAATTTATTTTTAATTCATTTTTTTTCAATTCACCTCTGCTGGTTTATGCCTGCTCAGTGACTGTATCCCACGACGCTTCACCAACGGAATAGGTTTAGCAGCTTACATAGACTTATGAAAATTTTGTCGTACAAACCCGTACGAATTAACTTGAGATTCCGCTGTAATGCGACCCCCTTCCCGACCCCCGCGCCGCGTCCCGCGCTGGCCTTGCGCGCTCACTACAGATAGCATCTTTGATAAGCGTCTCGACTCTCGTTCGATATTTGTGACTGTGAAAATGAAAAGGTACAACTTTCGTGATAGTCGTTAAGGTTCACAATTAGTGTGATGAGCTATTGTGATGAGCTATTGTAAATAGTTCTTATTGACTACTCCAAAAGTTGTACCTTTTACTAAACACAGTCACATTTTATCATTTTGCACACGGCACATTGTAAATGACGTCATCGGCCCAGGTCTCAAGTGAATTCGTACGGGGTTGTATGTATCTCGTTGTGCCCTCTCGTTCTATCGCTAAGCGTCGGTGCGAAACAGAAACCGATATCGACATGAAAAACACTTGAAAACTTTTGTGATCAAAACAAAAAATATAGACAAAAGCTATGCCCGTGGCTCATAGTATGAAATTATTAGAGTGTCCACCAATACTGGAGCAATATTACATATGAACGTTTTCATGCATTTGTCGCAAGCATAAAATGTTGAACAAACAATTTAAGTACTTAAATGAAATAAAATTTAAACAAATGTACCTATTTTTTTTCCTTTTTTTTTTGGTTCAAGATCAAGCCAAGCTAAGATCAAAATGGATCAAAAAACATTCAATTCCTTTTTAAAAATATTGTGCATAAAACAATTCGAAGTGCAACAGTTTAAGATAGTACACACGTTTCAAAACTTAAGCACGGAAGTAGATAATTTAGTATTATTTAAACAAAATGAGTAGTGTATTAGAAATTCGAGAAAATCTTGTTGTAAAGATGTTGTTTGCCCAAATAAAAATGCATTTAACTTTCGATGTATAATTACCTTTTTTAAATTAGTAAGCTGCACTAAGTTTGAGAATTTCACTTTGCTACATATTGTATAAACTTATGACTTTAATGTATGGAACCAATTAAGTATTTTTATAGTTCTTTTTTTTAAATTAATAGCAAGTTTTTTTTTTTACTTAAACGCACTTGTGTGCCTTTTTTATTTTTGTACAGATAGTGTCATAAACTTAGTATCTATTTGTAAGTTAAAATCTCATTTAAAAGATACCTGTAAGTTTATGTTAAGTACCTATTACACCCGTTAACATTATTAACCCGTCGCGTGCGACACAAATCTTGTACACCATGTGTTCAAAAAGCTCGCGAAGGTTTAACTGTCAAACAGCAAACTGGGGTTGCGGTCCAGCAATCCGCATCGTACCAGAAAAAACAAGTAGGTTTTATAATCTTACGGATACGATTAAGAAGTTTATAATTGTAAGCCTTAATTGTATACAGTGCAAGTAGCTGGAGCAAGTATTTACGCAGGCGCAGGCGGCATGCGGCGTACGTCACAGGACCCGCGTCTCAAGGACTTCTTTACACCGGTGACGTCACACGATGCGTATAACATGCGCAAGTGCTTCAATATGCGCAAGCTACTTGCATCTATCAATCTATATGCTCCCTATGTATTTATACCAAATAAAGATTTATTCTTCTTCTGGTATAACAAAATTTCCATGAAGCAGATAATCTTAGTTTTTTTTGTAATATTTGACATCGTGGCTTAAGAGGAGCGTCTCAGTTTGGACTAGCGTCTCAGTTGTTTTTAATTGCAGCTTTCCGGCGAAATTATTTCCAAAATTATGAGTTTAGGCGTCGTGTAATATGACGTACGATTTCATTAATTTTTCTTACCCCAAAAACTTAATGAAATCGTACGTTTTTGGTCTCTATCGATTTGTAAGCGTATAAACGAGGTTCGTATGTTTTGGTTTTTCAAAATTGTTCTTAGTTTTTCAACAGTCACCCCTTGAATGTTAAGAATTTTTTTGGCGAAAAATACTGTCTTTTAGTCTCAAATATCTTTATGTCTACTAAAAATATCTCAAAAATCAAAACGTACGGACCTAGTTTTTGGTTTTCCTGATACTATACCAAAATTTCACAGGGATCCGTTGACGTTTAGGGATGGAATCCATTGACGCCGTTTGTATGGGAAAAAAAACACTGAGGCGATCCTCTTAAAGATTATAAATATAACTGGGGAATTGTTCGATTAACAGATATCCAACATTATTGTAATTAATATGGTGACTTTAAATAAGCGAAAATTAAAGATGTGGATCAGCCCACGCACTGAACTACTAATCTTAAGGAACACAGGTCAAAATATGGAAAAAAATTTCGCCACTCCATATAACTTGTGCGATCAGATGATTTCCCTTTCATATGAAGTCGAAAGTGTTTTTTTGAGAATTTCATATAGGTTCCCTGGGGAATCTTATTCAGTTTCATAGTTATTAAAGTCACCTCATTTAGCTTTGTAAGCAAACTAAGTTTTAAAAAAATTATGTAACTACTATTTATTCCTTCACAGATTAAATTATAATTAAACATTGTTGTGAGTGTTCATGTTACTAAATACTTACTAAATTAGCGTGTATTAGCGTTGAAGTTTTTCAATATTTTATTGTTGTTGTATTTTGCACCAAATAGATTATGAAGTGGTAGAATTATTAAATTGTTTAAATTTATTCACTAGTCTTTTTTTCCCTTTCAGGCCACTGAATATATAACCATGGGATCACGGACCTAGCCTTTAGAATCATAGTTAAGCATACCTTGAATGAGAAACTGAACAAAAACAGCTAGGAATATTTCTCCTTTCCAAAAAAACCTGCCCTACTAACTTCTTATCGTGTGTGAGGCGGACTTGGCTATAACCCCGCTGTCAGAGTTATCAAACCGCTCAATGGCCTCTGACTTGGTTTTAACGACTGTAGTCAATCAACAACAGCCGGGACCGATAGCTTAACGTGCCCTGCGAAGCACGGACACGCTCATGATAAATTGCCACTTTGGTCACCATCAGGCCCTACTAACTGAATGTACAGATTATCATGAACATAAGTACACTGTCTGCACTTCCGATAAGGATGGTTTTTCAACAAAAATGGGATAAGATTCCCAAGAGTGACATACTAAAAAGATTAAAAGCTCTCGAGTGTTCCATGGTTTTTTATTTTTAGTAAATTTAATTTGTACGGATGACCCGACTAGGTGTAGATTTAAGGAAACTGAACCTGTTTTTTTTCTTAACTGTATTCCGGCGAAGTGAGAATCCGGTCTTTTGCGAATCCGACCAAGTGATAACAAATGGTTTTCTCATTAGCCCCCCGACAAAAACAGGGGTGTAATGTTATAAGTTTGACGAGTGCATCTGTATAACTGTGTGCCTGTCTATGGCGTCGTAGCTCCTAAACGTATGGACCGTTGTGCTGCGGTTTTTTTTGTCTGAAAGCTGACGTCATCGAGATCTTTTTTTACTATATAAAATCAAAATTAGGTTCAGACGTTTAACAGTTATAATTATAACTTATAAGCGATAAATGTCGGGGGTCAATTTATTTTTATTTTAGAGTTATTTTAAAGGCTTCCATGCTGGATTGGGAGTGAAAGAAAAACTTTGAATGTGCCAGTTGCCTACTCTTCCCAGGTATACAGTAAAAGTCTGTAAGAGGGACGCGAGGGTTTTGCGTATAATGGGCGAAAATCTGACCACCTCTCACCATTATGCAACTTGTTCCATCTGTTAACCCTTACAATGTGTGTCAAACGTGGCTTCGTGGTTCTAGAACCACTGATGCTCTGCCTACCCCTTTAGGGATTATGGGCGTGAGCGTATGTATGTATGTATTTGAAAGGCCAGTTTAGATTTTTAGCAGAGAACTCAACAATGAGATAGAAATTAGTATATATGACATTTTAATTTCAGTATTTAATTCAAAAGCCTTCAGTACTGGATAAGTTTTTATTTTCTTTTTGAAAGAAATATTAACATTCGAATATACAATACCATCATTCACAATGGATATACTCAAAAGCTGATATATACAGTTAGATAGTGTTAACATTCACAGAAGAAATAACATTTTGGCCAGTTTTAGTTTAACATAAGCTCTGAACACAAATTCACTAATTCATTATACATTTAACATCATTACAGATTATAAAACATCCACATTGGTAAATATAGAATTCTTACTACCTTACTAATATTATAAATGTCAAAGTGTTTGTTTGCTTGTTCGTCCTTCCTTCACGAGAGGACCGGAATAACCGACCAACGAGATAATATGTTGCTGTCACCGCGAAATTGTAAAAACCGTAATATTATAATTTTACTAGTGAAATTAAATTCTAGAATAGAATAGAATAGAAAAAAAAACTTTATTTTATAGAACATTCAGGATGCCACTTAAAACAAGTCAAGATTACGAAATTGTAAAAACCTTAATATTATAATTTTACTAGTGAAATTAAATTCTAGAATAGAATAGAAAAAAAATCTTTATTTTATAGGACATTCAGGATGCCACCTAAAACAAGTCAAGATTACAATGAAATACATACAAACATACATTAAACGATTTTTTTTTAAATCTAGTTTTTGTTGAGGCTTCGACCATATCAGGATGGTCATGCCAGTCTCATAGTATTAGGCAATGTTTTAATTATCCTGTTTAATTTGAAGCGACGCCCTGCAAAATTGGTACAGCTTGATTGCAAGTGGACACAATCTCTCCGCCAAAATACAATTGATATCTCCACCATACAATCCCTGAGGGAACATTTTTCTTCTAAGAGTGCCGTTCAGGGAACACTCCAGCATCAAGTGAATTAAGTCGTCGTGGACTCCACAGTGATCACACAATGGATTGGTTCTCTTACGCATATTAAACGATTTTAATACATACATACGCATTCGTTCTTTTGACCCTACTGACTCTACGCCTATTCGCAAAGGTGCAGTCTTTCTCAGAGAAGAACAGGCAAGAAACTCGGAGGTTGCTCTTTTAGATTGCATTACAAATTTTCTTATTTACTAATTTTAACTAAATCTGAAATAACTCTAGAGCTGAGCAATTAACTCCCATGGCTGCCTGTCTGATAGATAATCAGAAATTTTGTAATAGCCCTCCCCCGCGATATAACAATTTGCCTAGAAAAATTATAAATTTAAGAAGCTTTAAGGGCTGCCGCCTGCATAAAATTAGGTTAGGTTAGGTTCACTTATGTTGCATTAATATCACTGACATAAAGTGTATGGACTGGCAGTCCTCTATAAATTACAGCATTTCTCTTTAGGACGCATTGAAAGTGACAAATTGAACGGAACTTGACGCAGTAAATTGTAAACAAATTGAAATATATGAAAATTTTGTTAAAATTTTAAAGACTAAGTGAATTTTTGTATAAAGTTTTATTAATATTCAATTTTGTGACCATAAGAATATGCTTGGTTTGTAAATATAAACAGAAAAAAGGAGATAATCGGTCAATGTACAAGTATGTTTTTTTACAAACTGTTTTATTGAAAAATGTTGTTTTAAAACGTCTTAATTCTACTTTAAATGATTATAAATTGTCGGGAAGACATTCCTCTTTTTCTAAGTATATATATAGTTATGTTAAAATGACTATAAAAGATAAAATTTTCGCATTTTCAATTTCGCTTGATTCGCCTGCTTTATTTCGCTAGTGCTTCCAAAGACAGTCGATAAAAACAATGTCGATAGAAACATGTTATAGGTATATTAGTGTAAAATATTACTTAATGTTACGTACAATGGCAAACAAAACCGTTTTTATTTTGTTGAGTACCCATGATTACTTTTTTAGGGTTATGTAGTAGACTACAAAGTTATAGTTTCGCCATATCCGTCTACTCGCAATTTTCTAAGAGACCCTTGATACTACAAAACTGTAATCACACCTTAGTACCTAAGCTTTTCAAGATAACAAGTAATGTTTGATTAATTTGCGCGTCGCTCGACACGCTCTTGAATGATTTTAGATAAATATTTAAGAGTTTACTAATCTTCATAAGAACAGTAAGACAGAATACCTAACCAACCAAATTTCTTACAACAGATTTCCAACCGACGAAGTTTAAAAAAAAAATGGCTTCAAAATATGAATGTTTCGAAGAATTGGACATCAAAGAAAAGCCACGAAATATGTTCGAAGCATTTTGACCCTAACTGTTTCATAGGAAGTAGGAAATTGTTAAAATTTGGTAGTGTTCCTACAATATTTGAAGAAAATGTTCAAGGTAAAGGTTATACATAAGGGTTACTAGAAACATGTCACGATCCCCGCTAAGGGATAGTAGTAGGCTTTATAAACTATTGAATAATATTTCAAAACTGAAAAAAAGAGTACCAGTTTTGAAAAATTACATACTTTAACTTTTTATAAAGTAACACAGCTTTAAATATTATTGTTTTTGAAACTAATGCAAAAGATAAAGCTTATTTCTTTAGTTTGAGTCATGCTAATGTAAGAAAATGGTTTTATTGTTTACGCAAAATTGATGCTCTGCTGTAAGAAAAACAGATCATCTCATACTTACATACTTTTGGGGAAAAAGAAAAAAATAAGCTCTACATTCCGCTAGAGAACATAAATAGTCGACTTATCGACTTTTGGTCCTCACTAGTTAAAAGTACAACTTGAGCTGATTGCCAAGGCAAAGTAGGTACTAAGCACTAAGGCAAAGTACAACTTGAGCTGATTGCCTGCCTACCCCGCTGGGAATACATCGACTAATCGACTTTTGGCCTCACTACGTCGAGTTCGGTTTTCTGCCGCTGCCGCCTACAGCGCCAAAATGGCGAAAATCAAGTGGTCTCGTTTTTGATTTGACAACAGCCAGTCTAGTGGTATTTAACTTATTTCTATGTCTATGATTAATATTCTTGAAAGAGTCCGTCAATGTGAAAAAAATGGGGCAGTTCACAAAGTACCAAGAATTTATAAACTTACTAAGTCATCTTTACTAATATTATAAATTCGAAAGTAACTCTGTCTGTCCGTCTGTTACGCCTAAACTACTGAACCGATTTTGATGAAATTAGGTACAGAGATAGATTAGAGCCTGGGAAAGGACATAGGCTACATTTTATCCCACAGTTGGGCACGATATAACCTGTAGTCCACGCGGGCGGAGCCGCGGGCAGAAAGCTAGTTTACAATATTACGGGTTTGACAATTTTACGGTGACATTGCTACACGAACGAAGTTGAGGGCAAAAAGCCAGTTAATAAATAATTTGATAACCTACCTATAGCAATCACAGTCATGTAGGATCCTGGGCACTACTCGAGCTCACATTTCTAGTCCGTTTCCCTGTACCTTTATTTTTTATTCTTTTTCTATCACTGTCTTCTTCACTCACACTATTACACCGTGGTTTAGGGCTAGTCATAGTATCCGAACTGACAGAATCCCGTTGAGATTTCTTCCGTTGCCTTTTGGGGACGTTCTCACCTATGAGCATATCGTTGAACATCCGTTGCCTTGCTTCCCAATAGAGGTTTTGTCGTTGGACTATTTCAGGATATTTGGACTCAAACGTTGTATCCGGTGGTATGATTAACTCCCATCCGTCTCTGGGGTTGTATTTTGCAACGGATCGAATAATTTCTAAGACATCTAGGGGTGGTAATCGGACAGCAGCAGCCACTTTTCTTCTATCCACATATGTGTGTTGAGTGAATAAATAAAGCTGGAAAAATACATTGTTAAATTAGTTTAATATTATGATTAGGACTATAACTCTAGAATTAAAAATGTTGTATCATCCCCCACATTCGATTGCTTATACTACATTAGATATTTTAAACGGCTGAACCAATTTTGATCAAATATACCAGAGAACCATCTCGATAAAGTCAGCTTTCAAACAAAAACCCATAGAAATCGGTCCATTCGTTTAGGAGCTAAGTACGATGCCACAGACAGACACAGATACACCCCTCTTTATTTGCCGGAGGTTAAAACACCGTTAATGTTTGTTAAATATATAGACCAGGTGCGGATCCACCGTTGTAGGCACGATGGGCATGACCACAACCTTAATTGACGTGTAACGTCACAATTCCATTTGGTAAAAGTCCGATTGCAGTTTTCTTACTGAACTAAAGTTTCTTGGGGAAAGTTGTTTAATTTCATCGGGAAAACCAAAATGCCACTTTGGTTATCCATCAGGTTCGTTGCTTGACCTCACTGATCGGTTGAAATCAGCGAACGCAGCTGGCCTACGAGGTTCCCTTAATAGTGCAGACAAGAAATAAGCCCTCCGATCGCGGTAAGTTTGAACGTGTTTACCAAAGCTAAATCGCCCACGTTTCTATTGTATTCAGCGTTTCTATTGGGCTGAGTAGAAAGGAAACGTGAGCGACTTAGCTTTGGTAAACACGTTCATACTTACCACAATCGGGGGAAGGAGAATTTTAAAAAATATTCACAGATTTCGTGCCTCACACGACTATCGAGCACATTGGAAATGAATCTACGGAATTCGAAAAAATATTGTCGCTGAGCATGTGAAAAATGTCGTTCTGACTTTTTTCAAAAAGGTTAGGCTACAGGGCAAACCCTTAACCCGTGCCCTCCAAAGAACGGAAACGCTCGTGATAAAATGCCCCTTTTGTCACCCGTCACGTTGGTTGCTTGACCTCACTGATCGGTTATGATCAGCGAGCCCCGCTGGGCTACGAGGTTCCCTTGACGGTTCACACTAGAAATAAGGATAATTTTACAAGATTCCCACGGGAGCACTCACCACATGGTCCCTAGCAGCACACATAAGCCGCGGCGGCACGGGCGAGGCGTGCGTGTACAGATCACTAGACCTCGCCGTCCACAGCCCGCGTACACAGCACGCTACCGAGCTTACTGTGGGCAGCAACGCTGACTCCGATATGATACCCTCGTCGTTTCGGATTAGGGCGCGGAGGTCGGTGAAGGTCATTATTTTTGCTGCAATAGAAATTAATTTTTGACACATTTACTCATAAAGTGGGTCTTATATCATTGGTTTAAGGTTCCTAATGATATGTTTTACCCAGCCCGTGAGTAATAAAAATAAAACACTAGTATGTAATGTTTTTTTTTTTCTAAATTTCAGCAAAGAGATCAGATCTTATTTTTTATTTAAAATTAAGTGTAAATATTAAACTATTTGTAAATAAAAATAAAATTCCACTAAATAATTTAAATTTAACAGAAAATTACCATTTATTTATGCTAAAACGTGAAAATATATAGTTAAGTATTTTTTTATTATTTGGCTGTATGGCATACTTGTCAATGTGAATCTCATTTTGCGAGCAAAAAAATTAAAAAATAATCGCGCCTCTTTTCAGATATTTTCACTTGGTTTTCATTTTTTTAGTCATCAGATTGTTAATATTGTCGGAAATACAGCACAAAAAATGTCTTCTTCAAGTGCCGAACAGGAAACCTACGTGGGTACACCGCCAGAAATACTTTCCGAGGCGCAACATGCAAGTGATAGCTTGTTGCCGTCAATATCAAAGGAAAGTTTTTATTTCTTTCTTTCCTCGCAAATGTGTTGAAAAACGTCGTATGACACGCGTGCGCATTGGATATTACATTCTCGGCTCCGTTGAGCCGAACCTCTAATGTAATATCCAACTTAGCACACTTGTAACACAATGTACATTCTAAGTTAATTAGCTCTAAAATTAAAAATATTAACCAACAGAAACATGTAGGGCATCAGAAATACTACCACCAATAGTCTGTCTTAAGGCGGTTGCTGAGGTGTCATTTTAATACAACACGTTTCACCAATACACGCCGGACTGAAAGTATATCAGATTCTCCAAACTACTTTAAAAAATTGTTTAAAAAATCTAGTTTTCGGCAACCGAATAAAATTATTAATAAATCAAACCATTTTTAAATTATAAGTATTCGAAATTATTAAAATTTTTGCCTAGCTTCTGTTTGTGTGCGTTACATTTACACAAATTGACAGATACATAGATACACAGGTAAAACAGATTTCTTAAAAATAAACAAATTGCCTTGTACTAAAGCAAATTTATTAGCTTTAAGAAAATGATCCTCTCCCTATAGACGTTAGAGAAGTTTTACTTCGTATCAGTAAAAAAATATCTTAAATTTGTTTCTTTGTAACAAGTCAAAAATGTTTAAGTCAATAATAAAATCAATTCACTCAAGAATAACAATTTTATTGATAATTAAGAGAAGTATTCTTTGATGAAAATTTTTTGTTACTTCTCTGAAAGATTCACAATACTTAAAGGTAAAAAAACAGTTTTCTTGTTTTAAGAAATTGTTTAATTAGAAAGAGCTATTTAAAATTTCAATAATGAAATTTGGTGTCTCAAGTTAAGAATTTTAGTGTTATTTAATTTAAAAAGGTTATTCTTCCAATAAGACTTATTTTTATTTGTTTATAAGACTGACATTACTTAAAGCAATAAAAAGGTTTACTTTGTTTAAGAAATTGTTTAATTCGAGGGAGCTATTTAACATGTCAATAATGAAATTTGGTGTCTCAAGTTAAGTATTTCAGTGTTTTTAATTTAAAAAGGTTATTTTTCCACTAAGACTTATTTTTATTTGTTTATAAGACTGACATTACTTAAAGTAATAAAAAGGTTTACTTGGTTTAAGAAATTGTATTAATACTAATTAGATTTTTTAAATTCTTGACTTAAGTATCACTTTTATTAAATATAATTAAATTTTAATGTTGGAGTGATTACTTTCTTATTTTCATATAAGATTAACAACTCTTAGAGTAAACCTTATTTTTTTAAATTTAAGTGACACTTTTATTGGTGGAAGAAAACGAGTTTCCACTTCTAGATACTGTTTCTTGAAATTAATTTACTTTTATGTTACTCTAAGATTTATCAATCTTCGGTTAAGGTATTAGGATAGTTTTAATTTAAGTCGTTGTTTTATTGTCAGAAGTAGGTGGACTGTGCCGCACATACACACACACACTCACACATACATACAATACACATACACACGCGGGCAGGTCGGTATTTAATAGGAACTTTCACGCCTACTTTTTGATATAATCCCATAGATGGCGCTGAAAGACTTCTTCAAGAAAATCATTAATAATTTGGTTTATAATATTCGTAGATAATGAATAATAAATTAGAAATTGAATTAGTGCCAATATAATTCAGTTTTCTCTTTTTATAGAAGAGATATTAAACTAAATTAAGATATTAAGCTAAGCGTTTGATTTTTCAAAAGTTTAATATCTCTTCTATAAAAAGAGAAAACTGAATTATATTGACACTAATTCAATTTCTAATTTATTATTCATTATCTACGAATATTATAAACCAAATTATTAATGATTTTCTTGAAGAAGTCTTTCAGCGCCATCTATGGGATTATATCAAAACGTAGGCGTGAAAGTTCCTTATTATTACTATTATATTAAATACCGACCTGCCCGCGTGTGTATGTGTATTGTATGTATTTGTGTGTGGCTGTGAGTGTGTGTGTGTATGTGCGGCACAGTCCACCTACTTCTGACAGCGGCTGTACAATGACTTAAATTAAATGCAAAAGTAACATTCTAAAGATAATTAAAATACGCATATACCTAATTAATAATATATTGTTTATTCAAATAATAACATAACGCTTCTTATTTCAAAGGATCCATAATTTACCCATATCTTTAATATACTCTTATCTATACGAAACAGAAATTAAAATTGCGTACAAATAAAATAAACATCAAAAATCAACTTTCACGTATGGTTTAGCGTTATTGCGATAGCGATAGTCCAGGGGTTCCCAACCTTTTTTTGTCTACTGCCCACTTTTAAGAATAAATTATTTTTTAACGCCCCCCTTTTTAAACATACTTAAAAACCGCTAAGTACTTATAACTGATTATTGAAACGCAACTTTATAGTATTCGGACAGAGTATCTTTTATTGAAAATAAAACAAACATAATCAATTCTTATATAAAAACTAATGTGAAGGTTGAATCTGATGCTGTTCAATAAGTTTGTTGATATCAGGTTCCAATTTACTCAAAAACAGCCGCAAGTCGCCACGTTCGGTAACACGCAAACGACTTCTCTTTTTAGTAAGCAGCGTTGCCACAGCACTAAATCCACGTTCACACAAATATGACGATGGGAATGCTATCAAGAATCGTTGAACAATTGACCACAATCAGGGTACAATTGCGGGATCGGTTTTTGTAGCCAAAATTCTTGATATCCATTTTTGAACTTGATTTTTATTTCTTCGTTTGTTGTCAATTCTATAAGTTCTTCTTCCAGCTGAGGTGACATTGCTGTGTTGACATTTGAAAACGGATCCAACACCCAGTCTGGTATTTCCAAGTTTAAAATGTCCTGGTATCGTTCGGTGAAGTCAATGTGGAGGTTTTCCAAATGTTGGCAGTAGGCAAACAAGTCGTCGTTACTGCAGGATACTGATAAATTCGGAAAATTGTGAAACTCACGTCTGCCCATATTCTTTTTGTGCAGAAGCAGTTTGGCTGCGAAAGCAGCAACGACATTTTTTGTTTTAATTAAATTTAGTTCATCGCCTTGCAGTTGGAGGTTCATGTCGTTGAACAATTTATACAGGTCTGTCATGTAAGCTATATCATTCTTTGATGTTATGAGCTTGTTGCGCAGTTCTGTATCTTTAGTTTCCAAGAACTCTATCACAGAGTCAAACAGGTTGTAAAATCGAATCAGACAATTGCCTCTTGACAGCCAACGAACTTCAGTATGAAGCAACAAACGGTTGAAATCTTCGTCATTAGTAACACAAAGCTGATGAAATAATCTATCATTCAAAGAGCTGCTACGGATTTTATTGACTGCTTTGATGACATATTGCAGTGATTGAAATAGTCGTTCACTTAAGTTTCTAGCAACCAAATGTTGTCTATGAATAAATGTATAGCAAGGACATCTAGAATTTTATTTTTTAAGTACGCTATGAAGCCTTTATGGCGCCCTGTCATAGCCGGAGCGCCATCCGTAGCAACTGATATAATATTTTTCAAAGGAATCTCTTTCTCTTCACAAAATTTTTCCAATGTATTGAATATGGTTTCGCCTTTTGTATCTGTCTCCAAATTTCTGGCAAACAATAGTTCTTCACGTATTTTCTCATCTTTAATAAACCTCACGTAAGATAGCAACAACGCTTCATTAGTTGGTAAAGTGGACTCATCGAGCTGAATTGAGAATTGACTAGTCCTCAGATGATTGCACAATGATTCTTCAATGTTTTCAGCCATTTCATCAATTCGTCTTTGCACAGAATTATTACTCAAAGGAATTTTTCGGATAATATCTGCGGCCGGTTTATGAAGCACAGTAGTTATTACTTCCTTTATTGCTGGCAAAATTAACTCTTCTCCGATGTTGTGTGGTTTGCCTTTTTGAGCAATTAACAAAGAGATATTGTACGAAGCTCGAAGTCCGTCGTCATCTTGCTTAGCAGCCGCCGAAAATAGTTTTGATACACTTGGCTGAGTATTATGCTTCTTCTCTAGGTCTTGAAAATATGCTACATTCTTGTCTTTCTTATCTGGATGCATTTTATTCAAATGATCTTGCAGTCTTGAAGGCTTCATTGCTTCGTTCGAAAATGTTTTTAGACATAGAAGACACAAAGGCGACGACGGGTTTGTGGGATTTTCAATAAATCCGAATTTAATATATTCCGCAGAGTATTGCCGTCTCTTCTTTTTTACTTCCGACATTGTTTTGTTTTGAGAAATACGTAAGTGTTATAATCAAGTACTGCTTCTCTATTATGCGCGAAACCGCAAATGAAAATAAAATAAATTTACGTCGTTTATATAGGATTGCATAAGCAGCACGCACCAACAGGAATAAGGGTGCTTTTCCACCAGAGATGTGCTATGCAGCTATGCTGCGAGGATGTGACAGCTAATCCGTTTCCACCAGTGCTATGCTATATGGAGGAATGAATATGATTGGTGGAATTCAAACGCATCCATAGCAACGCAGCATAGCACATCTCTGGTGGAAAAGCACCCTAAGGCAAACGTGCATAAACTCGTTTATCTCATTCGACGCCCAATCGTACTCGACAAGCAAGAACAAGTATTATAGAACCAGCCGATTGATACAGGAATGTACAAATCGGATTATTTAACAAAAACTTGTTAAAACATGATTGCCCGCGGTCTATTATATCGAACCGAGTTTGAGCTATATCTTAATTAATATTAGTTGATGTTCACAAGATGTAGTCGAGAGTCGAGAGCTCAGTCGGTGTCTAAGAGTCTTCCTAGCTAGGTAGATGAAATTATAAATCGACCCCAAAGCCCTACACAACGCCCCCTTTTTTTTCTGGGTCTCTTACCGCCCCCCTTTAGGCCTGCAGCGCCCACAAGGGGGCGTTATCGCCCACGTTGGGAAAGACTGCGATAGTCTATCGATAGTATCGTGATACTATCGTGACCTCGAAAATCAGTTACTTTTTCGATAGTGCTATCGATACTATCGAGAAACGATAGTATCGATAGTATCAGTCTAAAAACTATCGATAGTATCGATACTATTGATAGTATCGATACTATCGAAAGTTTTTAGACTATTGATAGTTTTTAGTCGTTTCTCGATAGTATTGATACTATCGAAACAGTTCAATAGTATCGCCTTAATTTCACTATCGATAGTAATGCAGAATTTCGATATTTTCGATAGTGCTATCGAGCTATCGCCCTGTTTATCAAGGTCAACTATCGATAGCGCAACTATCGATAGTTTAACAACTCTGGTATGGTTCTAAATTAACCTTATACAGTACTGATATTAAATTAGTGTACAAATCTCCATACAAAATGGTGCACTTACGTGAGTATCCATAATTTACCCTCGTCTTTAATATACTCGTATCTATACGAAACAGAAATTAAAATTGCGTACATAAAATAAACATCAAAAATTTACTTTCACATATGATTCTAAATTAACCTTATATAATACTGAAATTAAATTAGTGTACAAATCTCCATACAAAATGGTGCACTTACGTGAGCATCCATAATTTACCCTTGTCTTTAATATACTCGTATCTATACGAAACAGAAATTAAAATTGCGTACATAAAATAAACATCAAAAATTTACTTTCACATATGATTCTAAATTAACCTTATATAATACTGATATTAAATTAGTGTACAAATCTCCATACAAAATGGTGCACTTACGTGAGCATCCATAATTTACCCTTGTCTTTAATATACTCGTATCTATACGAAACAGAAATTAAAATTGCGTACATAAAATAAACATCAAAAATTAACTTTCACATATGATTCTAAATTAACCTTATATAATACTGAAATTAAATTAGTGTACAAATCTCCATACAAAATGGTGCACTTACGTGAGCATCCATAATTTACCCTTGTCTTTAATATACTCGTATCTATACGAAACAGAAATTAAAATTGCGTACATAAAATAAACATCAAAAATTAACTTTCACATATGATTCTAAATTAACCTTATATAATACTGAAATTAAATTAGTGTACAAATCTCCATACAAAATGGTGCACTTACGTCTTGATTGTACTACTTTATATGCTCTCAAATGAGCACTGTAAGTTACAATATCTAAAACGAAACATTCAAATAGTATATCATTATTATACTGATTCAAAACAATTTTGTTTATTATACAATATTTGGGAATATCATCATTAACATCTTGTAGCACAACATTATTTACATTGTACCTAATACCATTTAATTCACACCAATCAACATAAAAGCAATCTTTTCCGGGAAGATTATCGTTATCAAAATCAAATTTACCATATCGAAGATTCTCTGTCAAACCTTTGTCTGTTGCGTAACGTAAACTTTGCTTGAGTTGGCAACGTTTCATTACAGACAGTGGAAGATCTATACGCGATGTTATTGACTGACATACCTTTTTTAACTCTTTGTGTTTTGCTTCGTATTTGAAAGCACTAATAAGTATAGGTGGACCTATTTTTTTTATTATAGTAGGATAATGACTTAAAAAATGGTGTTTTGGTTTTAATCTACTTTGAAATAGATCAAGGTACAGTTTGTGATGTTCTTCAATAATACCCTTCAAGTAATCTATTAGATCTGAAGTAAACGCTTGTGACGTAAGAACATTTGTTATTTCAAGCAATAATAAATAATAATCCCAAACGGGATCATTTTCTTCGACTAAATCCCCGACTATAAAAACAAAATTTCTAGTAAGGCACAACATTTCAGAGGCAGACATAGTTAAGCTTTTATTTAATAAATGTTGACGATTTATTGGTGGCGGCAAATTTTTTTCGGAAGTGTTGAATTTGAAATATTTTATTCTGGAGTTCAAACGATCAAGCGAAAAGTATTGTTTATTTATAAGATTCTGGACCACAAGCGCCATTCCGTACCGTAGAACGCCTTCCATAAGGTCGTGCATCACATCACACGTTATGTTTATGTAAACATGAAATTTTTCTAAATTATTCCAAACGCATTGTTCTTTAATGCCAATACGATTTTCAAGATGAGTTTCATAATCAACAGGCTGCCGCAAATTATTAAGTTCACATGTTTGTGTTTCAGAATCTGTCTTAGTAGTCAAACAAAATCTACAAAAATTTGTAGCCATAAAACTTTCATAATATCCTAATATACCGTGGAGTCCTAAGTTATCGCCAGATAAAGTAACTAAGACAAATTTTACTGTTACGTTTTTTTTGGTCCAAACAACATTAATGCCTACTTCTTCCAAAAACTTTAGTTCTTCAATTATTTTGTTAAAAATAGCAGAGTTGCCAAATAAGAGTCTATCATTTGAGTAAAATAATTGAGCGACAAAAATATTTTCTAGCCTACTAGATTTTTCTGGTGGAATGGTTGCAATCGAAACATAAACTGCACCTAGCTTATATGCACCTGCATGACTCCCTAGGGCATTGCCACTTTCAAAATCATCGAAATACAAGATCAAAGGGATAACAATGCTATCTTTATCCATATTAGCTATAAGTTCTCTCCACAGGGATCCTTGAATCACATTCCTAATCACATCGCCATCACTTGCATTACTTTCATCAATAAGATTTTTTTGATAATTAAGAATGGTAGAAAGAACTCCAGGTAATTCCAAAAACGATTTTAAAGTTTGTCTTAGTGGGGACATATATAGTTTTCTTTCCTTTAGTTTCATAACTATATTATTATTTTCTTTTTGTTTTTCTTTGCTGTTACCAATCTTAACCTCTAGGGGGGCTACATAATATTTTTTGTCTACTAATTGTTTTAAACGTTTATACTCTGTGTCATAGTCTTTAAAAATGTCTTGTAATGCTAAAATCATTTCTCTTACAATAGTTAGTCTTTCAGTTAAATCTATACGCTCGTTTAAAATCCTTTTATGAATATCAGAAGCAATATCACAGATTAAGGTTTTAACTGATTCTATCAAAATTTGTATTAAAGACCTTGGTAAGCTCTCGTGACTATATAAATTGCACATAAATATATTTAAGTACGATTTCACAGATTCTATAAAAGCTACATTATCTTGGTTTCCATCTATGTCTTTGGTAGTGTCACAATTTATATTTACATCATTGCTACTTTGCAATACATCTACATGATTATCCATCACACTTTTACAAGCATTGATGTTATTGATGCACGAATTTGTCTCAATATTACTTGAATTGCATGTGGTTAAATGACTTTTAAAACGACTCTTTTTATCATATGTTCTTTTACAATTTTGATTAGGGCAAACAAAGTAGTTGACAATCTTGTGTGTCGTTTCCAAATGAAAAATGTATTTTTTAAAATCATTTAGTCTTACTTGGCAGTAATTACAATTCAATTCCATGTTGACAAGTATGTACCTATGGTTTCTTAGGTGAGAATATTATTTATTGAAAATTGTGACTGATGGTAATCCTATAAATTGTAGATGTAAGTTATAAATTTAATACATCCGTAATGTAGCAGACAACATTGTCATATTTTGTCTCTATTTTGTACACGCATCTTTGTATGATTAAATACAAATGCTCACCTGCCTTTGGGTACCTAGCGTTAAATGTATGATACAGTTTAAAAAGGGTATCGAAACTTTTCCGGATGCTTTGAAACTGATATTTAACATCATCAATTATCAGCAATGGTGACGCACACTCCGACAACGACCCTTGTAGTATAATGTATGGTTGGATTGAGAGCTTCTTTGCTGAGGCTTTTTCTTTCTGGCTAGTTATAATTTGCTCGATGTCACCAGCATTCTACAAAGTAAAATAATATAATAAATTAGTATAAAGATAAGCATGGCCAAGCTGAGTCTGCCTGAACAGCTTCGAGAAAAGGATGGTACGGCCGTGCCGCTTTTTTGCTTGACTTGGCGGGGGCACTCCCGTGCCCCCAGATATAATATAACGACACGTTTAGCCTAGTGGGTAAACGTGCCCTGCCTAAGAAAAAAAGTAAACATTTCCGAGTCTTGGTGGTTCCTATCTATTTAAGTATTTATATATACTATCTATACAAGTATTCATAACGTTGTCTAGTACCCATAACCAGTGCCCGGATTTCAATGATTCAGGTTGATAGGTTAATATTGAATTGACCAAAAAAGACTGAAATTTTGAAACTGAGTTTCAAAATTTTCAAAAACTGGAAATATGTTTTTTGTATTGTGTATGTCGTAGGAGGAATCGATATTTAGGATTTATCAATAAAAACTAGTAAGATTTAATAAGAAAGAGAAACATAAACGTAGTTTTTATTGATAAAACCTAAACTTTGACCAGTATGATTGAGGAATGTATTCATCATTATCAAATTATCCGCGTTTATCAATAATTACTAGTTTTTATTGATGATGTATAAAATGTTATCCAATATAGAGTTTCATTAAATATAACAAAAAAAAAACATCAACTTGGTATCGATTACCGCGGACTGACCCATTTAACTTACCGGAACGCAGATGAATAAAGATTCGATAGCTTCTTCAGTAGTGAATTTAACTTTCTTTGAAAGTCGTCCTTTCGGGGGTACCAGCTTTGCTAGTATCTTAAGCTGAGTAGGGAGTTTTACTGAAAAAAAAAACATGTTTATTAATTATTCAAGTTTTCCTCTAGTTTAAGCTTAGTGCAACTTATACCAAATACTATAAAAGTGTCAATCAATATATAGTATTTGCTTATACTAGAACAACATAGTGTAAGTAAAGTGTAAAGTTTTATTTTACTTACATTCATCTTCAATGTTCTTCAAGGAATCAATAAGGTTTATAATTCTTTCGTCTTGAGTTTGTTTCAGTCCAATAAGTTTTTCAAAAAATGTTTCCCAGTTTAAGTAAAAGTTTAAACCCTTTTCTGGATACAACAAATCGAAGTCAATATTTATCTGAAAATAAATAATCTAGTTGAGTTAGGTAATAATGGTGCTCGCTGACTAAAATCACTGAAAATACATGTTTCTTGTATAGGGACCTCATTAAATATTTAACTCTATTTTTTATAATTATTAAATTTGTTCTTATAGCAGTAATAGAAACAAGAATTTTGTGAAAATTACTTATGCACCGGCAACCTTAGATACAAACCGGGGTGCAGCGACAGAGGTAGCTACTTCTGACCTAGTAGTTGATGGCAACTGGTACTATAGATATATTATAAAATGAATCTTAATTTTAAATCCTTATATACCTAGGGATCAATCGATACCAGCTAGGTATTGATACTTTTACTCGGAGTGGTATCAGTCGTAAGGTATCGATACCTACTTAGTATCGACTAAAAAGTATCGAGTAGTTACTTGTATTTACTCGTATTGTTTTATCCTTATACATACCAATATTTCACTCCTGGGGTCTGCTAATATTTTCCAGCTACGTATAAATTCATAAATATTTTTCTGTTCTCCTTCCTTCCGTAAATTAAATGTGGCCTTCCATTTCACAAGCACTTCGTCCCAAGGTTCTGAGTTATTGTTTAACCATAATATGTCCCTTGAGTGTAATTCTGAAATAAATAAGAAACTTGATAAATAAGATACCTTTATAAAAGTTCAAACAAATATAAGAACTAGATCTACCTTAAAATGTATGCTTTTGAAGTTATTTTAGAAAACATTATATGCATGCCTAATAATATTTATAGTTCCATGTTGCACCCATGAATTAATTCTACCCAAATTATATGGGGCCTGCCTACCCTTGAACTTCTTGTACTTTCCAACAAAAAAAAATCATTGAAATCAGTCTACAGGATAAAATAATTTATTCTTAATACACTTCTTTAAAAAAAGCAGTCAAAAGGTTAAAAAATGTTTTGTGACTTACCCTGTAAGTCGTCATCATCACAATTTGTCTTCTTAGGTGGTGGAGTATTCTCAGACCCGTTGACTGAACCTCTCTTGCGATCCCCGTATTTGTATAAAAGGTTGCGAACCTTGTCAACTAATTTTCCTCGGGCTACTGTGGAACGTCCATTTATGGACTCAATTTTTCTTAAAGGTTTTGTAAAATATGTGCCGACTGACTCCTTAGGAAATAGTGTTATTATTTTGGCCGCTAGGACATTGTACTCTTCATAGGTTATACGGCTGAAAACAAAAGTTACAATATAGTTCCATACCTGTCAAAATATATGCTATGGTAAATGTTACGATGAGTCATTAGTTATTCTTACTTACCAATTAACTATGTATGTATATATATGTTTTATTATTAAGTCAGTTAACTGATTTCTTTTGCTGCTATCAAGACTGCCATATGTTTCATAATATTTAAGAATGCTAGTGCCACCTGGTGTAGTTTGCAATAGTGTCTCCAAATCAAATTGCGGGAAAGTTCTTCTTGTTTGGATGTTGAATGTCTTGGGAGACTCAAGAAGGCTGCTAACTTCTATGTCATCTAGGCTTATAAGCAAAGTATTATTGGATGGAGTGCAGCATGTGCTGTTCGAGTTTTTTTCCGTTGGTGCCTGCATGTAAAATCACCAAAATACTTAATGCAAATAAACAAGTGGAAATAAAAAGTGGTCTCTACCTATTCCACGTACCGAGCTACAAGTTTAATGTTTAGTACATTAACATTACGTACCTGTGCTGTTATTAATTCCGATATTCTTTCTTGCAGCACTAATCGAGTGCCTAAATGCGGGCACAATTCTTTTAGGTTTTCTGGTGTTAGATTTGGAAAGTGTTCGACACCTATGCCATTTGCTAAAAAATATAGAATAGAATAAAGTTATGTACTTCTACTGTTGAAGCACAAACGTTCTTCGTTCGCATTACATTATTACAGTTATAATGCTATAGAAAGTGTGAAAGCAAATCGAAATAAGATTTTCGTTCAATGTTAACTTGATAAGATATGATTGTAATTCTTACCTGTAAAGTTGTTAATAACTTCGAGGGGTATACCCCATGACACGAGCACTTCGGTCACAGCCATACCCACAGGCTCGACAACCTCCATAACAATATTTTGACAATATTCACAATTTTATTGGTAAGAATTATGAAAGTAGAAAGAAGCCTCTTCGCTAAGAACAACGATTTATTTTTAAACTTGTCACGACACGACCAGTGAGTGTTGCCGTTCAAGAAAATTAAAAAGTCCTAAGCACAGAGTCCCCAGGCAGTTAAAAAAAATCGCTAGATTTCAAGTTAAATGACATTAAAAAACTGCTAGAAGTCGCTAGACTTTTTTATAGATGAAAATTAAAAAGAAGGGCTTGTGGCGCAATGGAAAACCTATCTTTTGGACGCGAGCCGCGAGCCCACTGCTAAGCTCAATAGGCGGCCTGTTAATGTCCGCCTAAATGACGGCGTCTTGTAACATGAGTGTAAATCGTGTGATATTTGAAAACATTGAAACATTTAATCCAGTTCACAAAGGTTTATTTAAAAAAAATACAATGTAGTTACAAAAAAAAATTGTTGTAAGTACTACCTAAGCCTAACCCACTTACACCTTTTACATTTAATATTATGCTTTTGTTTTTTGACTCCAAATGATATATTTTTACCTACACAATAACGTGTTAAAAGGAAAGTGACTAATAAATTAGGACCTTATATAACAATATGAATCTCTGTTATCTGGAATGCGAAAAAGATTAACAAAACACAGATTTTCGGGATTCCCCTTAAAATTCAAGGGGATTCCTCGGGGGGCCGTTCATAAAATCGACTCCGAGTAGAGTTCTAACTCCGGGTAGCTACTCTGATCTGATCTCTTGTAATATATCTTTTTACAAATACAAATGTTACTAAAATTATACCTTTTAATAATTTTTTTAAGGCCAATGAGTAAAAAATTGCAATTTAATAAAGGTTTTTCTTAAATTAATGTTTTTCTTTGTTTTCGCTCTCCTGTAAAGTGGCGTATGGAACAAACGTATTCTCAGCCGACGATCTCCTGAATTGCATGCGGTACCATCTTAGGGCCTCAGGTAACCTATGCAAATAATTCCTAATGTGTGTGACCGAGAGTCCTCAAAAAAGTCACTAGAAGTAGCTAAGTTTTTTAACTCGCTAAAACGGCAACACTGGTCACGGCTTACCAACGCAAAAAATTCTTGATTGTAAAAAATATTCCACGGTGAAACTTGATATTAGAAAAAAATATTGTTATGAGAGAAATAAAATCTTAAAGCCAGTAAAAATATGCAACACAGTTTCACATTTTTTTGGATCAAGTAAAATATGAGATCACTTAAGAACATCAAGTACTTGATTCAAGAAAAGTCTTGTTTATTAATTTAACCAAAAACTTCTCGGATTTACTAAAAATTTATCTTCACAGTAAATATAAAAATATCTTGGTTTTAGAACAGTTACTACTTGAGAAAAGTTAATCTTGACCTAAGGTACTTTAGTTGCTTATAGATAATACGAAGTTTTTGATTTAAAACCCGCCTTTTTTATTGATTAAACCAAGAACTTTTTAGATTAAGTAAATATTTTTCTTCAGAACAAATTATAAATATCTTGAGCTTAGAATGATTATCACTTGAGAACACCACTTCTTGACTCAATATACTTTGTTTGCTTTAAGATAATTTAAAGTCGTTGACCTGAAAAATTCCTGTTTATTGATATAATAAAACAAATCTTGATATTTTGAGAAAAATTAATCTTGACCTAAGGTACTTTAGTTGCTTATAGAGAATACGAAGATTTTGATTTAAAACCCGCCTTGTTTATTGATTAAACCAAGAACTTCTTAGAATAAGTAATTATTTTTCTTCAGAACAAATTATAAATATCTTGGGCTTAGAATGATTATTACTTGAGAACACCACTTCTTAACTCAATATACTTTGTTTGCTTTAAGATAATTTAAAGCCGTTGATCTGAAAAAGTCCTGTTTATTGATATAATAAAACAAATCTTGATATTTTGAGAAAAATTAATCTTGACCTAAGGTACTTTAGTTGCTTATAGAGAATACCTACGAAGTTTTTGATTTAAAACCCGCCTTGTTTATTGATTAAACCAAGAACTTCTTAGAATAAGTAATTATTTTTCTTCAGAATAAATTATAAATATCTTGGGCTTAGAATGATTACCACTCCTTAGAATCATTACACACTAGAGAACACCACTTCTTGACTCAATATATTTTTTTTGCTTTAAGATAATTTAAAGTTTTTGACCTGAAAAAAGTCCTGTTTATTGATTTAATAAAACAAATTTTGATATCAGTCAATATTTTTATTCATACAAGAATTAAATATCTTAGTTTTAGAATAGTTATGACTCGAGAATACTTAATCTTAACTCAAGATATTTTTTTTGTTTCGAGACATTTCAAAGTTCTGAAATCAAAATACGTTCTTTTTGTTGATATGATTATAAATATATCTTAAAATAAGCATATTTATCTCAAAATTAGCAAAATATTGAGAATATAATAGTATTAGAACGACGAAATGGGTATTTTTCTATCAATAATATATTTTTAATCTGAATAAATATTTTTTTGTAATAACGAAACATTTTGAGAAAATGGTCGGTCTCATTTTAAGTAATCCTTTTTTTCTGTGTAGGAAATGTTTCCCGCCACACATAAACTGGCCGTTCTGAGACGTGATACTGTTTAACTTTGTTTCATAAAAATTAATGTAAAATGGAATAAATATCGCGTTATTTTAATTAAATTTAAATTTAAGGTAACATATATATAACAAAAACTACTTAGAAACGCTTATACTTATTTATTTTCATTTTTTTACAAGGCTTTATCCGAAATGTATAGTTTTCAAACGCATTTTGATTAATGTCACAGATTGTGAAATGTGTCAAGTTGTCATTGATTTGTTTGTTATGATTATAATTTTTGTAGATTTTGTATTTCCTCTAATTTGAGAATGGTACAAATGGTTGTTCATAAGAACGTAATTGAAATAAGCAAATCACCTAACAGCTTACGCGTGACCGAGGCTGAATCCCAAGCTGTCTCGAACTATATTTTTCCTAAAACATGAACCAAAAAATGCGTCGTAAGTATTTGTAAGCCGTAGGTAGGTATAATAATTGAAAATTCTAGTAACAGTAATCTACAACAAGTTTTCATTTTGTTTTATTGTAGCCGTAGAAAGGGTCCCGTTCTGTTTTCCCACTAAACTGAAAAGCTTTCCCCAGGGATCAGGTCAAAATGTGAAAACAATAGTTAGCCTCTCCATTCAACTCGAGTTATCAGCTGATTTACCTACTAAGTAGGTATGAAAATTTAAGAAGTCGAATTTATTTTGAGAATTTCAAATAGGTTTATTTCAGTTTTAAAGCAAATTAGTCTCTAAACTCTAAAGGTTCGTTTACTTATCAAAGTCGCCTTATAAAGAGAAACAAGCCCCCCGCTTTTGAGTGTTTTTAATATGCTAATTATTTTAAAAACTTCATTTTTGCAATCAATGAGCATTGGACAGGCTCATTCATTGCCTTTTTCTAGAGTAAGTACCTACCTAAGTAAGAAATAATTTCTTTACAGATACAGGGTCAACTCAGAACATCGGGAAGGGGGCATTGGGACAAGACTAATTTTTATAAAACATGCATGCTGCCAAAGGAATGCCTTCCAATATGTAATGCAGAGATCCACCGTCTTATAAAGGGCCCAACAAGTACAAAACGAGAAAAAAATTATATCAGCCTACCATAGTTTTGGAAAATAAAATGTTGATTTAAAAAACTTCTAAACGAGTCTCTCATTTTTTTTTGTACAACCTGGTATGATTAGTTATTTATTCAAATCCCTAGAAACACCAGCCAAGTTTGCCACACATTTGACTTTACCTTCACGATAAGAAGAAGAATTCAAATCCCTTTTCCCGACTAATATTACAAATGCGAAAGCAACTCTGTGTGTCTGTCTGTCTCTCAGTTATGCTTACACGCCTAAACTACTAAACCGATTACAGAGGTAGATTAGACCTTGGGAAAGGACATAAGCTACGATTTATACCATAGCTGGGCAACCTGTAGACCATGCGCGCGGAGCCGTGGGCGGAAAGCTAGTTATTTATAATTTAATACGATATATCCTCAAGTGTTCAGGCTCATTATGACATTTTTCTTAAAATGTCCTTTCTCAAAATGTTCTTTTCGCGTAATGTCCTTTTCGAAAAAAACTTACTTATGTACAAGCTTTGGCTTACTAGGTTATTTAAATTTTTGATTGTTTTTTCAAATTGGAATCCATGATATTTTTATTAATATGTTTTTTATAGACATACACTGTAGAGCTTATACAAAGTATAAGTGTAATATATGATCACAGATATGGGTATATTAAATAATATATGTACATAGCTGTTTTGTAAGCAAGTATCCGCAATTGTATTTCTCAGTAAGTGAACTATGCAATTTATTTTGAGAAATAAATTTCTTAAACCATAGATCATGATCGGCTCCAAATAACCATTTTTCCCGGAAACTTAAAGAAGGTATTGTTATCTACTTTAGCGCTACGCAATGTACAGAATGCGATATAGGTTTTTGGATGTTTATGATTTACGCTATTATTATAATTTTTTAATATAAAATAGACCACAATTCATTAAATAATTTAATTTTAAAGCAGGAAACCTTTAAAATAAGCATTTCAAAAGGAACGGAACGAGACAAAACTTGGGTCATTGACTTGGGTCGTGGGTAATTTTTATGTGAAACGCTGGCAAATTTTATGCCTTCCTGAAATCACACTGACTGAGACCTGCTTTAGCATTAAATATGTCTTCCAAAACGATTCATGAAAATGTATGGGACGGCTTCGCACAAACTGAAAACCTGAGTCAAGCTGTCATTCTGAACAATTTTATAGCGGAATTTTCAACGCGTTTCTCGTGGTTACACAGATTGTGACATCAGATTTCACTCGTTCCTTGTAGCAACACTGGTTTTTACACAAAGATAACTTTTCCCATAGGTAACACCACACTAGACATCGCATCGATTATCGATAAAACACATCAGAATGTTTTTTAAACAATTTTATTTAGCTTGCCTTGTTATCTAGTAATTGAAATTTGACCCCTTCCTTTTGACGGATTGATCTAAAATTTTGTAGGTACGCACCTTTAGTTTGGATGATTATATGGTTTAATACATTCGGTATCATTGTAAACCAATATGGCTGCCAACAATTTTTATTTTATTTTATTAATTCCATAGATTGATGAAGAGAGTGGTGTAATGATAGGTACCTAGCACATACCGAATTATTTTTTAGCTTTGAATACATTGTTTACATCATTTTAATATTTATTTTCACCAAAATCGTTTAACTTAACAAATTTTTTCACTCATTTTTTTTCGTCATGATAAGCTAAATATTCAAAGTCAAACTATTATGTAATTCCGTTTCCAGTAGTGAACTACTAGCAAAAAATTTCAAGAGGATTACGACATTAAGATCCGTGTTGTTAAGTTCTTCCGTTCTGATATTTGGCTGGTGCTTATATTTGCTATATTTTTTTTTTTGAATAATAAACCTTTGCGAAAAATATAATCTGTTGTAACATTAATTATTAAAGAAAACAAACTTCATTGTGATTTAAAAAAACACTTTTTCAAATTATTTCTGTGAAGAAAATCAATTTAAGGAGCTCGTTGTTCTATAAAACGAAATAACAGAGAAATAGTGTACTCCTTCCTTCCTTGTGTAGATGTTCGAAAGATACAAATGAAATATCAAAACGGTGTCTATACGTAACCTATTAAAAATACCCAATCAGAAAAAAAGGTTCTGAAGAATGTTCTAAGATAAGTTAACTGACACAATTTTTAAGTTCCTGGGCTAAATTTTATTTAAAAGCAATGTAATTAATTTTAATACTTTAAATTTAAGCGCAAGGCTGTCATGTTTACTAATGTCAAGTATATGAATCTATGACATTAATGGATGACTAACCGCGCAACTGATTCCTAGATTTGCGATCTTATCTTACTTTTGAATTTAATTTTGGATTTCTTTTTGTTGGGTTTATTTGAAACACTTGCCGACGTAACGTAGTATGTCGTTTTGATTGGTGTTCCACCAAATATGGTAAACAGGCTGTATGTTGTCTTTTTATTCTGATAAAAAATATTATCTGTCATTTATTCTGAAAAAAGTAACTACATTTCTTTGTCATTTTTTTTGACCTGACTAATAAAGTAAAACCACAAATTAAGAATTATTTGTAACTGTTATGATGTTTATTGTAGAGACGATATAACACGATGTATATCCATTGGCTGTAAAATTTCTGCCCTTAATTTCATCAAGTGGATTTTATGCGACTTTAACGAACTTATAGACTTCAAATTTAAGAGTGTTTAGTCGACAATTGTTAAAATACCCTGACTCATTCAAACCGAAAAATAGATACTCTAATTCGCTACCAGTTCAGATAATACCGTTATGAAATAGCATAGTCAGAAAAGCATAACTTTGAATATTTTACTTATTAATACGAAACCACATTCGAATGTGTTACCTCGATACTCGATCTCTTCTGCGTTGGTACTAACGGGAAAAGGGTCTTCGACGTGGTTACACTCGTGTAACAGCCAGGATAACCAAAAAACGAGTGAAATCTAGTGTAAAAATCAATATAACGTGAAATGAGTGGAAAATTCCACTGAAAAGTTCATTTTTTGCAGAGCCATCCCTTAACACGAAACGTTTTGAAAGAAATATTTTATGCTTAAGCTGGTCGTAGTTGGTATGCTTTCAGGGAGGCATAAACTTGACAGTATTTTCTTTTACAAAAATTATGTCCGTCATTTGGAATTGTAATTTACCTATAGCAACATTTATGTAAAAACGTATATCCGTCATCTTGGGTTTCAAAGTGGATGTCCCATATCAATATTTAAAAAAAAATCTTGAAAAAATTCGGCTACCATGCATTTTTGGGGCCCTGTGTAAAGCTCGACCTTTTGCCTCGCTTTATAGACAGCTTGACTTAGCCGGGGGAGGTGATCCCCGTGAGACGTAATTCCCGTGAGACCCCGCCTAGACGTAACTCAATTCAAAATAATATGTAAGTCATTTTTAACAAAAAGACATTTTACGAATAAGACATTTTACGAAATGTACAAAATGAGCTTGGACTTTTTAAAATTTTCAACACCATGACGCAATCCTGATTTCCTACCTAGATATATATAATAGGTGCCTACTAACAATCCGCTTCGGCTTCGAAAAGGTATTGCTGAGTGAAGCACAAAAACAGTCACCTATCATAGTCAACTTTTAGAATGGGGTACCTAACCTTAAATACTGCTTTCAAATATGATTGCATTTATTTTATAACCACAAAAACGGTCACCCATCACTCTTTAATTCTTCAGAAGGTTGCCTAACCTCATTGACGGCATTCAGATTGTAAATGAACTGAATTTTGTGTGCTCAAGAATCGAAAAGCGGCTTTTGAGAACTGAACGTAAAAACACGCTGAAAATGATAGTGATAAAGGACCACAATATGCTAGAGAAGTTACGAACTCAAAATTTTGATTTGTATTTAGATTCCTAATAATCTGACAGATAAAACGCCTCCTACCAGTAAATTGACAGATAAATACGCGAGAATTTATGAATGAAACTCTCAATTCGAACGCCTATGTGTGCGTAATAAACTTTTATTGCACGTTTTCGCAATACATGGGAAAATAAAACATTAAAATAAATTGATTCCTTACTATACCAGTCAAAGATAGATACAGGCTTTCGGCAATTTCAAAACATTATGCAAAACTTGTCTTAATTATGAAATAATCGACAAAATCATGACGAAATTACCAATTCTAAAAATAGCGCCATCTAGTGGGACTTTTTCAATTTTGGTTTCACAGCAACCGCCTTAACTAGTCATAAATATAGGCAAACGAAATGAATGAAAAACCGGCCAAGTGCGAGTCAGAATCGCGCACGAAGTGTTTCGTACCCTTATCTATAAAAACGAGCAAAAAAATCACGTTTGTTGTCTGAGAGCCCTCTCAAATATTTATTTTATTGTGTTTTTTACTATTTCTTGTCATAGCGGCAACAGAAATACATCATCTATAAAATATCAACTGTCTAGTCTAACTATCACAGTTCATGAGATACAGCCTGGTGGCAGACGGACAGACAGACGGACGGACAGCGAAGTCTTATTAATAGGATCCCGTTTTACCCTTTGGGTATGGAACCTTAAAAAACAACTTCAATAAATGATGATAGAGGCTGAAAGTCCTACTAAAGTCATAAACAATATTACTAGCTTAGTGTCTACGACTTCGAAGGCAAAAAAATGTAAGTACTATAAAATTAAAAAAAAAAAAAAATTTGGTTAATCTGTTGCTCCGTTATGACGCGAATGAAGGAAAACCAAAAGGTGGCACTTCACTTGGCGTTGCGTTGCGTGTTTGCTGTATTTGGTGAAATACTACCATGTGTGGAGGATTTATTTGTCTATATTTGCCATATTTGCACAAATATGACAAACACACAACTAGGCAAATACGCCGACCTGTTCGCTTGTCGGTCTTTGGTCACATATCAAAGGACGCAATATGATTATTAGACCATTTTAGACCTTATTTACCTGTGTTATTTGCTATTGTCATCCCAAGTGAGGACGTCGTGTTTGTGCTGTTTGGACTACGTACAAAAATTTGGACAAATAAGGCGAATACGCTACGCAAACACGCAACGCCAAGTGAAGTGCCACCTAAACACTTGTTAGTTAAGAGACCCAGACATACCATTAATAAGTATCTGTCGTATCTGGTCGGCTACTGACGGTAGCTTCTCAGGAGCTGTGTCTGCTTCATCAGCGGGCGGCGCAGGCACCAGGTCTCGAATGTACTCCCGCGCTCGAACCGTTAATGCAGACCCATCCGAAGTGTTCGCGCTAAACAGCTTGAGGCGCTCCAACTGAAAAGAGGATTAGTTAAGAAGCATACAAGCTTTCTGCCCGGGACTTCGTTCCCGTGGGAATTTGGGAAAATTATGTGGCCTATATGTTAATCCAGGGTGTTAGCTAACTCTATACCAAATTGAGCGTAAAAGAGTAACAAACATCCATACATACATCCATTGACGGCCGGTTTGGTCGAGTGGTAGTGACGCTGCCTCTTGATCAGCGGGTCCTGGGTTCGATCCCCAGTCGGGGCAAACATTTGTGTGAAAAGCAGATGTTTGTTCTCGGGTCATGGGTGTTTGTGTTTGTCTTTATGTGTTCCGAGGGACCCACGACACAAGGGAAAACCTTAGTGTGGGCCTTTGAGTGTGTAGCGTTTATATTTATATACAAACTTTCGCGTTTATAATATTAGTAAGGAAGTGGGTATCACAGAGATCTATGCCGCGCTTTATTGGCGACAGAAGAAACTCCAGCGCACACAACGTCAATTCTAGCCTTCAATACTATTTGAATGATATTGTTTAGAACATTTGACTTTCTCTCAGTGGTTCAAAGATTTTTGTTCAGAGCCTGATGTGATGATTCTGATGATAGTGCTGCAATTTTATTTTTTATTTTTTTCATAATAGTGGCGTATGATAAAACCTACATACAGTGCTTCTATTTTCAGTGTGGTTTAGCAAATTTCGTATTTCAAGCAAGCAAGTTGATTTTAACCTTTTTAGCGCCAAAAGTTCACCACACGCCACGACATTAATAATTAGAAAAAATACAGTTAAATGGATAATTTTATTTGTCTGATATATCAGACTTTGGCGGCGAGGGCACGAAACTTAAACGTCTGATATATCAGACTTTGGCGGTGAAAAGGTTAAAAGACAAAAATGAGACACACACTGTTTTCTGAGAGTCATTAGTAAAATAGAAGCACTGAATATCGATTGGAAACACTTTCCTCACTATAATCCTAAAGCATCACGTTACGTTACAGAGCTATTTGTAAAAAAGATTGCTGATGAAAATTAACTTGGAAAATCACTTCTCTGTAACATGATGCTTTAGGAAGATATTGGCCATACAATTTTTTGTTTTGTTTGAGTGTTCTGACCCGATATATTATGTGAGATTAATCGTGCACCGCCATTTTGAAAAATAAATTAACAAAATCTTCGAAACTCTTTACTTAGTTTAATTTATTCTATAAACTCTTTACAAACAGTGACACCAAAAATATTCTATTGTCATAAATTTTGTAGCTAACACTTTAAGTTACTTTATTTTTATTTAATAAAAACACAAAGAAACTTACATGATTTGCTTAAAACAATGTAGCATAAACTTGTATGTTTACCATTCATTGCTAACTAAAACATGTACTTTAACATCCTCGACCGCATCTTTGCCCTTGGGCTAGATTGTGGTCAAGAGCGAACCCTTCATTAATAAAAAAAAAAAAAAAAAAACATATTATGACAAACCTCAAAAAAATTAAGGTTATAATTATACTTACATCAGCATGATCCGTATCAGAATGTTTCCACAAGGCATCGTACCAGTGTTCCTCATTAATACGTTGAGATACTGCTTCGTATGACTTCTCCCTAGCTTTCTTAGCCAATTCTGTCTCTTGACGGGCAAACTTGACGGTGACCTGCTGAGCTTCCGGTTCCCTTTCCTCTTCATCAGAATTGTCATCTTTTTTCCGATCATTTTTTCTTTTCTCTTGTTTGTCGTAATAGGAATATGATGGTCGGAGTTGGATAATACCTGAAGAGTAAAGTAATTATAATTTAAAAAAGATATATATTTCATCCTACTCTTCACAAAAGTATCTTAATTATAACCCTCGGCATACAAAGCGAAAATTTGTAACATGCCATACAAGGTGGGGTGTCACATACCCTAACAAAATGGTCTCTATAATCAAATAGGGATATTGAATTATTATTGCATATTTTTAATTTTGAACATAATCTGAGTATCACTAAATGAAAAATAATTAAATAGATTAAATGGTTTACTGAAAAAAGGGTAGCGAAAATGTCATCTTCAGACTACTAATTTAGACGTAATATTACTCTAAGAATTAATAATTACCAATGTTTGTAATTAAACTGACTAAATTTAAGAAAATTGAACAACTATGATACATCTATGTAGAAGTTACTCTTGAGGTAGAAGTTCTTCAGTTCGCCAAAATTGCATTTTGTATAAGCTGAAATAAAAACAACTCTAAACAAAAATACATCTAGAGCCCTTTAGGGCGTGTTTTAACACGCGCGCACCACTAAGCTAATGATACTTGCCAGTGTAGCAACGTCGCAAATTCAGCTACTTAGAGCGTCAGAATCCTCGCAAGAATTTTTTTTTAAATATAACAATTTTTAACTCCTGGGGTTTATTATACCCCACCTTGTATGCGGAAGGAAGGGCGGTAAGGATATTATTATTGTACACTTACAGTTATGCACATCATACCTTTGTGAGAGTCTGGTGTCCATACTAGAATAAAATCCTGTATTATGGATCACAAGGCCTTCCATCCTTTATTTGATCATTCTACATATAAAGGATGGAAGGAAGGTAATAGGATCATTCTAGTAGTTTATCTAACTGACCCGTTGAGGAATCTATATAACTATGTCTTTCAACACATAAGGGATCGTTCAACAATCACGTGATCATTTTTGGCCGTTTTTTTAACCCCGACCCCTATGTGATCACAGCGTAATCTTTTATTTTTAACCCCCCCCCCCTCGCTTTGATTACGTAATCTTCGTCCGTGCTTGAAATGTTTGCTGTTTATTATGTGAAAGAATCACAAAAATAAAGCTTATCCAGTCATAGAGAAAGGAGCCATCTAAGGATGAAAAATTCAAATTTATATTGGCTTTACAATAATGTTCTCAGGTGGATGACTAAAGTAATTTTATTACTTTTCTAATTAAAAGTATTTCTAGCTTCTACAGCATCTTTTTAGTTTTTAGAAAAATTCTTTAGCTAACAAGTTATAAAATGATGATGTTATCATGGATTCTCTCCCCCCCCCCCAAATATATACAAGCACCCGACCCCCCCCCCCCTTCCGGTGATCACGTAATTGTTGAATGATCCCTAAAACTGATATTATGCAGTCTACAATCTACAATGTCACAAATAAATGACAATCAAACCTTGTATGGGTGTACAATGTAACTCCTTATCTTGTAAGATGGCCACTGCATAGTGTTCTTTCTCAGTACATGGATTACTACTCTCATACACTATTTTGTCCATATACCCGTATCTAAAGTATGGGCTTTTTTCTTTATCTTTATCCTTATGGTAGCGGGATGACGATTCCTGCAGAGAAAGATTTTGTTGTTTCAATACAATACAATATACTTTATTGCAAATTTGAAAAGATATACAATGATGAGACGCTTACAAATAACGTTACAAAAAGATACAATATAGGCGACCTTATCTCTTCAAGCGATTTCTTCTAGGTAACCTTAAAACGTAGTAAAACTTAAAACTTTAGCCACAGATGTAACATTTTCTATAGTTGCTTGGGTATTTTACGTTATACATATCTCTTAGAATTAATTTTTTTTTATCACCTATGACATGTGATTGCTTATAACAGCCGCTGAACCAATTAAAGAACCATCTCGATTATGTCAGCTTTGAAAGTAGTCGGGGGTTTTATAAACCTCTTTAAAAAAAATTTAAGCAGAAAAGGATTATAAATCCTGCTAACTTTTATTTTAATCTACACATGGAAATATAACATAGCTAAAATAATATCCAACTATATTAGTTTTAAACGGGCCACAATCGTTTAAAATCTACATATACAGCACTCACAAGATTTTCTAGACATAGTAAAGTAAATTAGTGTGTTTAGTCTGTAACTAACCGGATGAAAAATAAAGATATTTTGACAATTAATGTAGCAAAATTTCATATTTACCAGGTTACCGTCAGTGTTGAGAGCTATCTGCTCGCCTTTGGAAGGGCAATATTTATCGCTATCAGTGTCTAAGCCAACCTCAAGCCGTAAAAGCCGGTTTTTGGGCTTGATTGACGCATTTACAACCCTAACGTCTTTCCAGCTTCTGTTACCAGGTCTCACTGGATATTGATACACGTACAGGTTTTCAGCCAGAGCTTGAGATAAGTACACAGGTATCTAAAAAAGAAAATACCACATTTCAACTTAAAATTCAGGATAAATCACGTTTTCTTTTCATAACAACATAACCTTTTAAACACCACGTTGCTAAGCTATGTAGGATTTGTCATACCTCTGAGACTACAGGATCTTCTTCCTCCATTGTGGAAGTAGTTTTTCAATTGCGAAATGCTAGGACATTTTCCAGTTACATGGAAAAATAAGGAATATTCGATATGCCTTCTGGACAAGAGCACTCACGAATGAATGAATGATGTGCGTGCCAATCTGTGTGGCCAGCCCAACAACACAAAACCAGCACAAAATTAAACTAATAATAACAACATCTACACTTACGTTAAATTGCGTGTTGGCATGTTTGTTTGTTTGTGATCAATAGGTTCAAAAACTACTGGGCCGGTTTAAAATATTTTTCACCAATTAAAAGCTCTGTTAAATAGCAACGTGTAATGTTAGCCACAATTTTCCCAAATTCCCACGGGAACGAATATAGAATAAGTTTGATTTGATTAGCTAGTGGCTGATCAAATACGATGTGTCATTTTCAAAAAATTGTCCCGTCACGAAATCGTCAGTAAATTGTATCGTCAATAAATCTCAGGAAAATAAAGGGTTTAAATGCAAGCACGATCTATGAAATATTGTTATTTTTGTTTTTGTGTGTTTGAGTCTGATCACATTTTACCAGCCAAAAGGAGGTCTGGGATATAAGATTAAACAAATTAAACAACATTTTAATGTAAGATACTTATGTACCTATATTTATTATTTTCATAAAATATCTCCATACATTGAACTACAATGAACTTGAAATTTAAAAATGGTGTGATTTTTTTCATTTGGTTTATTTAACTTTTATATTTTTTACATCATCACATCACGCATAAGCCTATTCAAATTAAGGGTCACATTTTACTGACATCAAGAAATGTCATGAAATTTTGTCAAGAAAACATCAAGAAATGACTTGAAATTCAAAATTCTAAAAATATTATCGTAATTATTCATATACACTTCATCACAGATATGAAACTAATTGTAAGTAACAATATACAGGGCTTTAGGTATCTCTCTTTCAACCTCTTGGGTGGTTAATCAGTCCATGAAACTGAACAACTTTTCCAAGGAACATAGGTTAAAATACGAAAAAAAAATGTTGAATTCCCATACTTCCCACACAAACTTCATCAGCATATAGCGCATTTTTTATAGGAGATCAAAATTTTTTAGACGGACATTACAAATTTGTATGGATGAAAATATTGAAGTAAAACAAAAAATGTTTTACAAACATATAAAATGTAAATAGGCATACAGTTTTCAAATAGGTAATATATGTACTTATTAAAAGGATATGGAAGATTTAATAAAAATGCCTATAACTTAAAAGATTAATTTTTTAACATTATTTACCGCAGTTTTCACCCGCGGACACTCGACTGTCAGGAAAAGTGGACAACTTTTTGAAAATGAGTCAGCTACTTTTTTATATTGCCTGTCAAAGCATTCGTTTACTATGTTAAAACTAAAATGTAATTAATATTGTGGTGATTTAGTGCGCGGCGTTACTACATGTTATAATATGTAGTAACGCCGCGCGCCGCCGCCGGTGGATACAGGTTATATCGTGCCCAGCTGGGGGATAAAATGTAGCCTATGTCCTTTTCCAAGGACATAGGCTACATGTAGCCTATCTCTATACCATCAAAATCGGTTTAGCCATGAAAGCGTAACAGACAGAGTTACTTTCGCATTTATAATATTATTAGGGATAGAAATTGAGTATCTGTATATTTTGCATAGAATACTATCTATGATCAACTTCCGCAAGTAACTGATTTACTTTTTCGATTCTTTTGATATTTCACTTCTATTAAATATAGTTGATAAGACTTATTTGATTATGAGTAATGTGATTTAATTTTATTTATTTTTCAAACTCCATAGTATGGAGTTGTTATAATTTCTGTGTTCTACTCCTAATTTAGCTAAAAAGTAACTGTTTTGGCAACACCGGTTTGAAGTTGACGTATCGTTTTTTTGCTGTGATGACTGATACAAGTGTACCGCCAAAGCTAGAAGGACGATTTTTTTCTCAAAAATCTTTTATACTTTATAATAAAACGGCCTCAATAAGCCGTTAGGTAGATTTCAGAGATTCATACTCATACATTTTCTTAGTGAGATTCTTATTAAAAGCTGTGAAAATATGTGTTCGGCGGGTAAACTTTCAAGCTCTTGTGGTCAGGAAGTCATGGAAAAGCGTTAAAGATGAAGAAGTGGAGGGTAAGTAAACTGACAGGTAATATGTGGATTGGTTGAATGTACCTAGAGGGGTCTGATATGCAACTGCAGTGCTCCCCAACCGACCCAGGGCTCTAAAAATGCCCTAAAGACTCACTCTCATGATCTCTCAGTCATATCATGATCTCTCAAGGCACTCAAGGCACACTTGAGTAGGTACCTACTAACTTTACTATTCACATCTCAGATTAATGAAATCCATCGGACAGAATGGATTTCATTAATCTGAGATTCACATCGGGAAAATTGCTGTTTATTTTCATTCGCTTTTAAAATGTAGGTTCGTTAAACCTATTTACCTACCTACGTGGGTCATTGCAATGGTCATACATATACAATAGGTACTTAAACGTATTTTGCGTGTGACACAAAAACAGCCATTCACATCAGCCCAAGTAGGTATTGTGTCCCCGAGACCCATAACAACGCGACGATGCAAGGGCAACCTTGGAAACAGGTAGACTCATTGTGCAGAACCACTCAGTCGTTTGTTTTTTATTGACAGATTCCGATTGCTAATTATCGTTATTTATTAGTCAGGAGATCTATCTAATCCTGGGGTCGTGGGTTCAAGTCCCATTCCCGCCGAATATTTTTCTTTCCCTAAAAATTATTTGTGTATATCGTTATAGCCACTGGAAACGATCACTAAATACTTAGTCGTTATTATTAGCCACTCGACATCAGTCGTTATTAGCCATTGGACAGTTCAATCAATAAGTAGGTCGTTATAGCCACTGGGCATTTCGATCACTGAGTAAGTTATTACTTAGCTTCTCGACATCACAGGCCTGGACTGATTTGGGTAATCAAAAAAGCTCTCTCTGATTTAGCGGTTATTCATTCAGATGTTTGTTTTCGGGTCTGGGTATTCGTGTCCCAAGAGACCCACGATACAAAGGATAACCAGTGTTGGTCTTTGAGGCGAAATATTGCAGCGATTACATACCTACGGTGTTATAAAGCTGCTGCTGGGAGACACGCAGATTGGCGCAGAGCGTCATTTATCGGCCAAAGCATTTGTCGATGCTGGTCAAAGGGACGAAGGACAAAGTTTCTTCTTGATAAAAATTATATAAATGTAGGTATTGATCTCCCGGCACCTGAATAGGTATACTTACTCTATTCTTTGCTCAGCACTAGCTGAGAAGAAGTATCAGTATACGCGGTATTTCGAGAGACGAGTTTCCAGCAGAATCCCCCAAAAAAATCAGATTTTTGTTGAACAACTTTCCCGAGTCGGAGTCATAAAGAATCAAAAGACCTTCTTTCGACCGTATCCTTCGACTTAACTAGAATTCTGGCTACAGAAGGAAATTAAGAAAATAATGAGGCATGGCATATTGTGACGTCAGGTGTCAAGTTAACCGATCTAACTAATATTTACTTGTATAAAATTGGAATTATTTTACAGCTATTTATTAATTTTGGATGAATGGACGAAACCCACATGTTACGGAAAGGATTTTGTTTGATATAACTTATTTTGATATTCATTATTTACTTACGTACGATAACTAGTAATTCAAATAGATTTCAAGATGTCTGATATGATAATAAATGGTAAGTAAATAATTCTTATACATCGTAAACTTACAACTTTCCTTCTTTGCGTGATAAGAAAAGAGCGGTAGTCAATACAAAATCCAAAGTTTCAAACTGTGCTAAGTGTAGGGTTTGAAATGCCTTACAGTACCTATCCAGCCTAAGCACGGAATCACTGCCCTAAACAAATAGGGAAAAATAAAAAATAAAACGTGGATCTGTGTTTCATTTAACACAGTGCAAAACAGCTCCAGCAATGTTACGAATACTGGCACCATGCATAGCGCGTAGAATTGCAGTTAGGAAATTTCAGAGGGAGCGGCTAGCTACACGGCCTAGGGCGGAAAACACTGCAAATCCGCCTTTAAACTGAAAGCTAATAAGGTGTAGGTATGTAATTTTTGCTAATCTTCTAATTTAGATATAACGTTTAGCTCGCAGTAAGCCACAAGGGTTGCCTAGACGCAGTTCTTGCTTTCGTGTCGATGCAACACTTAAACCAGACGCCCAGTTAACGTTGCTTACCCTCAAGTAGACCGAGTCTTGAAATTATCACCTGACCATGATCATATTAGCCACAAGATGTACGCGGTTGCCACTCAAGAACTGTTCTATCCCAGCGACCATCAGTCGTACGAGCAATGCGCCCTGCCGCTGCGACTTAAGATATACATATAGAAATAGGTAGGTATTTTTAAATTCCATATCATAATCGAACTCTCAAATTGTTATAGATACTGTGCCTGTAGATAGAAAATGGAATGAACTGATTAGATACAACATATTCATTATGAAATTGGTGGAATTTGTAAGTATAATCCGCTTATAAATTCAATTATTAATAGTGTGTTAGGTAAAGCTAATGAAATAAATGTTGTAGGTGATATCGTTGATAATTTTAATACTGCCATCATTTATGACGAGACCAGAAGGGCACATGTATTGCATAGCGACGGGACCTACTGTAGTTATATCACTACTCTTCATAATCCTTTATTTGAGAAGAAGAGTCCCTTTATTTATGGAAAAAATGTACCTTTTCTTTCAAATTTTATTTACGTTTGGTGCTTTCATGCAATGTTTCTTGCTCAACCTCGTAAGGGTTTGGTTGTGGTTAATCTACGGGATTTTTTACTTTGCTTTATTAACAGTTTTGTCTTTAGACTTATTTTTAATCGCAAACGAAAGGGGTTGTACTTTTAGCTGTGCGTAATTTTTAATGTTAATGAAATTAATGTTACGTGAAATATGAAGTATCATGTGTTCTATGAGCGAATATGTGGCATTCAGCCAGAATTTTAATGGTGTAGATAGTAATATAGATGCAATATTCTGTGTAAAAATCAATATACAAAACTCCCATCATATTTTGTTTTGATTTCCTTGTATTACCTAATGATTTTAAAGATAACACAATGGCTACAATCGTACCTATTTGTAATATTAATAATATCTGAAATGTTATACCTAGTACGTAGTGAAGACATAAGATAAAGCTGATATAGCATATTTCAAAATCAATAGCTAGATACCCAAGCTGTTTATCAAAGTGCTATTAACATGCCTCCTGTATCAGTTTTAAGTGTGTCTCTCTTGGACTTTCAAATGTATTGCCATGAAAGCGATAAAACCGGTACAGTCGGTCGCATCTTGACAGCGGTGGCGTATGAGTCAGCCAATCAGTATCTGTATGCGGGCTAATCAGTCAAACCCCAATAGACTGTTGTTTATTTTGTTTTACTGATAGTGTCGGTGTTTAGTTTTCTATTGCAACTTTTTCTTTGTTCAGTGATATACTGTGTTTTATTTTTATTACCTCTTAAAGATCAAATGACCGTTATCACTAAGTAAATCGCGCGAGGCAGGCCTTAAGTACTTAAGAAAAACTTTTTAAAACTACTTACCTTTCTAGATATTTTAAACGTAATTCTAATAAACTACACCCCGCTAAGTTTATAGGCAAGTTTAGGGTTATCACAACTATCAGGCAGGTTTTTTATTTAGGGCCAGAATAAAAGTATTATCACGTGTTATTACTTACTTTTAGGTTATATCAGTGATTCTCATGCTAGTACCTTTCGGTGTGTACCTAGCCCCTGCGTTTCACTGTCTTGCATGCGCGCCGACCCTCGTATTGACAATGATATTCATCGTGCTATATTTAGTGGATCAAGCACACAATCTAGCAGAACAGCTTTTCCTACTAATGCAAATATTTTTTTCATGCTGTGCGTTCCTCTCAGCATTTTTCATGTTTACTCAGGAAGGATCGCTGTACGGATTTCTGTATCTACATCTTATTATAGTGCTCTTCGTAGACTTATATTTCGTTATCAGAGAACGCGGATTTACAGTTTTGCAATGACTATAAAGTTAGTTTTAAACAAATAAAATGCTTTATAAAGCATAGGGATTGTATTATTGATTCATTCCTTAAATCCTCACTCAGAAATTGTACATTTAAACTATTTTAAAAATTTATCTAAAAAAACTTTTTATTGTCAGTACCACCACAGTCTTATTAGGAGCAAATAGGTGCTTAGAATATTACTAGTAACTAGTGCTATCTTATTTTAGGTAGTGGCGCTTCTTCTCAATATAATTCCTCATGTCGTGACCGAGGTGGAGCCTGTATTCCACTGTCTCGTCGCTGCTCCCACCCTAATGCTGTCCTTTTATATCATGCTGTTATATCTTGTGGACCAGGTACAATACGAGGCTGAGCTCTACTACGTTGTTATCGAGCTGATTCTTTCCATCATAGCATTAATCCTTTTAATCAAAGAGGCCAAAGCTGCCGGAGCTTTATATGGCCTCATCTATGTAGATTTGATCGCAGCTTTTCTAATAGATCTCTACTTTATGAAGAAAGAAAGAGGATTCACTTTTTAATTCATTAAATATTCTCAATAAATACATGTTTCATTCTTTCCTAAACATTCACGAAACTTTTCTTAGGAGATCTTCTATTTCTTTCTGCAATGGATATCTGCTTAAGTGCCTGCTTCGACAATGAAAATATTGAAAAGTTATTTAAATAATCTAGATTCAATACTCTAGATTAAGTGCCAAAACAAATTAGGTGATCAAATGACTGTGCATAATGTATACCAGACAGTATTTACGAAAAGTTAGCTTAATTGTACTGAAAATGATTAAGAGGATAACTTTGTTAAAACTATTAGTGCTAATATTAGGTGCCGTATTTACATACGTATTTGTTATTCTTTGGACTGAAATAGAAGATATAGTTCCTATGGATCATGAAACGGAAGAGAACATAACGAGAGAATTAATACAAGAAACCAAAAACCCCCCAATAGTTTGGTGGAATCGGGGATACAGACTAATTGACGAAACTATCGAATGCGCGAATAACATAAAATGTGACGCTTTTGGAGTACATCATAAACTACCACCAGAAACTTATGGAGCTTACCTGTTCTACGCTAGCAGACTCAATTTCAAAGATCTTCCACTACCCAGACAAGCAGACAAAGTTATTTGGGCCTTATCGCATGAAGAATCGCCGAGAAATGTCGTGGAACTATTGCACGAACGTGGTCTCAACTTATTTAACTTTTCATCGACGTTCAGCAGATTCAGCGACGTTCCGTTTCCATTACAAAATATGGAATCAGTTGAAAGTGTAATGAGCAACAAATATTTCATACCAACTTCAAAGAAGAACAAATTATTAGACAAAATAGCGCCTGTTATCTTCATGAGCAGTAATTGCTACACGTTTACTGATAGAGATAACTACGTGAAAGAATTAATGAAGTATATTGATGTAGATTCTTATGGTGCATGTGTAAATAATAGACAATGGCCCAAAGATTTTCCAGAAGACCATCTTAACAATTTAGACAATGAATTAATACTCAGTTTTGTTTCGAGGTACAAGTTTGCAATAGCTATAGAAAATGGAGTTTGTGAAGATTATATTACAGAGAAATTTTGGCGACCCATAAGGCTAGGGGTTGTTCCAATTTACTATGGATCGCCTTCAATTAGAGATTGGTTTCCAAATAATAAATCTGCAGTCCTTATTGAAGACTTTCCCACTCCACAATTACTGAGTGAATATTTATATAAACTGTTGCGCAATGATACTTTGTACGAAGAATTTTTGGAGCATAAAACCAAAGGAACCATTTCGAACAAAATACTTTTGGATGAGATTAAAGCAAGACCATTTCAAACTGATGTTTCTAAAACCTCTTTGGAGTTTGAATGTTTTATTTGTAAAAAACTACACGATATGAAGAATAAGCCCAAAGAGCACGTTGTCACTAAAGTTCATTACAATTGTTCGAAACCTATATCAGCACTTAGTGGAAAACCCATAGAAAGTGAACTACCCTTTTGGGATTATTCTAAAATTAGTGCGGAGCGATTATACAAGAAGGTATTTCCTAATCCTACTCAATGATCGAGTATTAAAGACTGATGAATAAATAAATATATTTTTATAACGTATGCTTTGCTTTTCTTTTTAATGGATCCAAATAACCTAATTAACTTCTCATCCATAAAGCATCAAAACCCAATAATAACATATCGTCAAGATCACCACAGTAATCATGAACACGCAGTATTTATTGTCAAATAATGTTTATTTGGTAAAATGTATGATTAATAAACTCAATTCATATGGAACAAAGGACTAATTTTCATTGACACACTGCATCTAGAGGCGACACCGGATGGACTTGGTAATGGAGACCTCTCTTGATGACGTGCGGTATCTTCTTCGGAACCATTCTGGGAGCAAAAAATAAATTATGTAGTATTGTGTTTACAAAACTTTTAAGACTTGCATTTTATGGTTTTTGGTGGTTTCTCTGGAAACATTATCAAGTAAGCAATAAATTTTCGAAACTTTTGTAACTTTCGTACTCTTATTGCGCATTGTTTGATGTAGTCTTTTAGTTGATTGCTACTACACTGCAATTGGCACCAACTAATGTCAAAATCATAAGATATTAAATAAAAATATCAGAAACAAAGCCGGAAGTTCGTATCTGCTAGTATTGCATCCGCTGCAATATTATCGCTTGGATAAATAATGTAAAATGAGTTTTTAAAGTGGTGCTAGTAGCAAAAATAGAATAGATAATCTACCTATCTGTATTCATAAAATCTCACAAATCAATCGTCGCGGTAAGGAAATAAGTATCTAATAGATGAGATAAAACTTACGATATGCAGTCGATGATAGGACAAACAGACAGACAAAGCGTGCAACCCGTGCAATCATCAGTCACGTGAGGAATGTGGGTTTCAGGGTCGAATCTGAAATTAAGATATTATCCGTTTTAAATTCGTTAATGATATTTGATGGATGAGTAAACAATCAAAATAATTTGAAAAATAAAATGGAATAGGTACTTAATATTACGGGTAAACTAAAATAAGATTGTAAGGTAAATGTTTCGAGTAGATTGCACTATTAAGTAAGTTCGGGAAATCAATAATCAGAATGACATGTTCCAATGAAAGAATGTATACGGTTCACGAAATTACGCGTTTACTGTTTCCGTCACTAGATCGCTCGTGTGATGTCAAAGTACCTATGTAGAAAAATGGCACGCTTGGTTTCTATACAGAATATGAGACAAGCATAATCTTGTCGTCTATATGTCTGTGGTTAAGGATGTAAACTCAGTCACAATTTGGAAGTAAGTATTGTTTCCTTTAATACTTACTCAATAGCTTGGTACCCGGAGTCAGCGCAAGCCATATAGCACTTTCCACAGTTTATACACATATCCTGAAAAGTCACATAGTCATTAGAAAAGTTAGTAAAATAACGTAGAGAATATAAAATCTAACAGATAATCTTTAAAAGCTATTGAAATTGAAACACCAAAATTATGAACAAAGGAATATATTTACGTAGAATTTAAAGGAACTATTCTGGAACTAGATAGGACTTCGGATAGCTTATTAGTATCCGGGTAAGTTAAGAATAAATTCTACTTCTAAATAGCTCGTGAATACTTGCTTCTATTGTAAATTATGTCTAATGGGGTAAAGTACTTAAGTTTATTTTGAAACACTCACGTCATCTATTAACGCCACAACTTGCTTAGTGTTATCCAGATGTTTATACGTGCCGACTCTCTCCAGAGCTATTCCTAGGACATCCTGAATCTTAGGTACTTCCGAATGTCCGTTGGTGGTACTGGTACCATTTGATAGATAGTTTTCAACCTTATCATCTGCCTGTATGTCGGATTTTAATCGTTCTTTGTGGAGAATCTCTTCGCGTTTCTTGTTGTAAGGTCCGAAGTGTGCTAGCACCTGAAAATTCTTAGCTGGTAAAGTACTCGTAAGGTTATACGAAATGTAAACTGGTAAAATGCTGAATGAAGAATTCGCTGTTAGAAAAAAAAAGCTAAATAAATAAATATAAATACTTTATTTCATACTGTAAATAAAGCAAGCAGTGCGAGGAATCCCTTATACATATTGGGTTATTTTAAATTAGTTAGTGAAAATTGAGGATGTAACTCAGCCCACGAAACTAAACAACTTCCCCCAACGAACATTGGTCGTAATATAAAAAAATCGCTTCTCCATACAACATGTGTGATCAGCTGATATGCCTTTGTATAAGATAAGAAGTTTAAAAAAAGTTTTAAGAATTTCATGTAGCTCCCTTGGGGAAAGCTGTTCAGTTTTATGAGGAGAATCACCCCATGTATGAAGCACGTAGAGACGTATTCGTACATTTCTTCTTTTAAATGGCTATTTTCACGGTCTCCTGATTAGTCTCGTACAGTTTGATAAAATATAGACCTGTGTAAGTGTACATCACATGAGTTAGGTCAGGTTCTATTAGGCCTATACTTTGCCAAATATTTAGAATGGAGTAGATTACATTCCCGTCGTGATGTCATCAACATACCTTGCCATTTTCATCATATAGCGTCTGCACTGGCTTGCCCTTTTGATGTTTAAAGGTGGGCGGTGATTGACCCATCCAACCTTCAAGTCCTAAAGATCGGAGGTAGAGTAACGCTTTCAGACCAGTGATATAGTCTTCCACTACCGTAAAGTCCTGGTTTTGGACTGCACTGCATATCTGATAGAGAAATTGTGGAAGATTTATAGCCAGTTTAAATGAGAAAAAACTAATTATTTTCAATTTCAAAAACTAGTAACTAACATCCAAGATAAAGGTATGAAAAAAGTGGGAAAAAATAAAATCACAAATTTTTTAAATTAATACCGCCCGTATTGGTTTAAAATGTAATCCAAAATTTTCATGAAAATCGACTTGCAAGCAAACATTACTAATTATAAGACAAATGAGTATCGATAGAAGGTCTAGAATGCCTCTTAAAAAAAGCTGTAGCCACTTTAATGAGTTCTGCAACTGAGCATGATCAGATTGACCAGAAGAGTAAAGATCTCTCGAATTAAAAAAGGGTACGATATACATACATACGCCAGATAAGAAGGCGGTAAGTGGCTATTACGCGTTGAAAAAGTTGTGTATTTCACCGTTAGCAATAGGTTTCATTTGATTTGGCAGAGTAATACGAATCCTACCAAATTAGATGGGCATTGTGCTATAAAGAAATAGTAAACAAGAGGCGTGCCCACTGTTTTGTAGCGTAATAGCCAGTTTCCGCCGTTTTATCTTCTTCTTATCGTGTAGTTATAGTCAAGTGTGTGGCGAACTTGGCTAACCTTGGTGTCAGAGTTTATCTGACGCGGCGTATACGTATGTAGAACTGACCTGAACAACAGGCGCTCCGCACATAATAAACTGCAGCGCCGAGTCAGCGGAGTCTATTCCTCCTATACCCAGAATTGGGAATCCAGGCAGCTTGTTACCAATAGCGGAGACTGCGCGAAGACCAACGGGTCGAGTTGCATTGCCTGAGACACCGCCGTAGGTTGTGTGCTTTTCTATACCTGCGGGGAAGGTGAGCTTTAAATCCATATCCTATACGTAACTAAACTATAGCAACGGGAAAAAAAGGTCAAACGTGGCATTAAGTGGTTTTCTAGAACCACTGACGCTCTGCCTACCCCGTTAGGGATTACAGGCGTGAGCGTATGTATGTATGTAAAAAAAAGGTGTAGAGAAACTTGATAGAGTGATTTTACCCAACAATGAGAGCGGTATGATAGTCCAATTGTTTTCGAGACTCCATTTGAATTCCCTTGTATCGTAGGTACCTTGTAACATACACAAAGACAGACAAGCACTCATGATCCGAGAACAAATATTTGCTTGTTACACAAAGTATAGATCAGATCAGAGTATGACTCGCGTTCTGTAATACGGACCTTACATCTCTGTCATGTCTAACTAGTAACTTACCCACAGCAGGCCAAGGGGTAGCGTCAGATCGTATTGACATCAAACCAGAAATCGTATTGATAGCCGAGACTCCATCTGCTCCACCTTAAACAAAAAATAAAGTGTTTAAAGGTTTTATGGACTTATCAGTTTCTTTTCTCACAAAAAGATTTCAACGAAATTGCGATAAGATAACAATGTCGGCTTTTTCCCGGTACATATATATGAACTATGAAAGTTACCTTCATAAGCTGCCATAGCAATGCTGACGATGTCGGTGATGTTTGGAGTCAATTTTACAAAGAATGGAATCTTAACCGCTTTCCGGACCCATTGGGATATTCCTTTGACCAGTTTGGGGTCCTAAAAATATTTATTAAAATTATTCATTTTGACCGTATGTGCATTGATCCGAAGGTAGCGAGTGACGGGATCTGAGTATCCACAAAGAACAATTTTATAATCGAAGAACAGTTTTCATTACGAAAGCAATTTCGTGACTTGATAGAGAGTTACAGAAATTCTGGTACTAGTGTATTTATTCTAGATTTCAATGTATGGGCACAGCGGCAGTTGTGTATTATAACGTGCTCACAGTTGTCCTAATAATGACATTCAGGTGGTGACATATTCCATCTTTTTCAAATCGCATAAAAAATCTTATCCAAATATTTTATTATAATCCATGATGATACTGTTTTTACTAGGTATAACTTAGTCTTCAAACTTACCTGACCGCAAGCTAATCCCATGCCAGATTCGCCCATACCATGTGGACACGACAGATTCAACTCAAGAGCATCAGCTCCGGACTTCTCGGCTTTCTGGGCCAACTCCGTCCAATCAGATTCGCTGTACGTGCACATTATTGAGGCTATAATTATCTGTGGACGACATAACCTGATTAGAACTTGATACGTTGCTTTTAGGATTAGCATTCTTCTACGTACATGATATTAAAATACCTAAGTTTACTCTTAAGGTATACCAGGTTTTGCGCTTTTGGGGAATCGTAAAAGAAACTACGTGTCCGCGGTTTCAAGAAAACTATTCAACGCCACCTATCTATACCAATATTTTGAAAAAAGTTCATGTTCGCACTTAAATATGGATGTCATATTCGTGATAATCGCCAAAAAAACCAAAAAAAGCTAATTTTAGAAAAGTACCTACTATTAACAGATGATGAGACCTTGGATTTTCTACTGGTCCTAGTTTTCACTAATAGATTCAAGTAAAAGGTTGAACTAGCTCTTGAAGATTCTTTAATCGCAAAGTTTCCTTCGCCAAGAATACCCTTGGTAATACTCACTTTTGTAGGGAAGTCTTTTTTCAGCTCAGTGATGCTCTGGCACCAGTAATCAGCGCACTTCTCTGATATCAGCTCGATATTAAGGAAGGAGCCCTGTCCTGGACCGTAGTTCTCACCAGAAGTGACTCCTCGAACGATACGAGGAGACACGTTTGTTACTAGGTCCTGGAAGTGGTGGTATGATAGGTAAGATAAACCACAAAATTTTAACGAAACATGAAATTTTATAAAAATATGGTCTTGCATAAGCCAGATTGAAGTTGGCATACCTATCTTTATAATCACTTCTGCTTTCTTATGGATGGAAACATCCAATCTTTTGTCTGCATTGTCATCAGCAGATATAAGCATACTAGAGTACGTTTGGAGTATCAGGTTAAATTGGCACTGGCTTGTCAAATACCAAAAATCAGAGACGTTAGTGAAATCACACTTGACCAAACAAACAGTCATCGCTTCGGCCAAATCGAGTTAGGAATCGGTTTAAGTATTTCAATATGGCCATGCGAGGTCGTCCCACAAGACTAAAATAGCGAGATAAACGGCGTGGGCATTGACGTTATTATATTAATTACCTTATCAAGTCCAAAAGTCTTCGTGACTGCGAAGCCCCATCCCTGCTCGAAGGCCCTCCTAATCATAGCGGTGCTGGTGGTAGGAGGAGCGCTAGCCAGTCCGAATGGATTCTCGAATTTAATGCCACACACTTCCACTGATAGGTCCACGTCATCGATAGGGCAGTGGAACTTTGGAAGCTCGACGGGGGAATCGAATGGTATGCCCTGGAATTTGAGGACTAGATACATACACACTCACACCTCTAAACCTGTAATCCTTGAACCACTTGAAGCCACATTAAAGAAAAATATTTTGAGAGTTATTAGATGAAACATGAGTTTAGTGGTGATAGATTGTTAGCCTAGATTATTCATAGATTATTGCTCAAAATATTGTCCTATTTACAGCCTCCTCCTTTTTTGTCTAGTTAAGAAAGTTTCTTAAGAGTAGGAGAGGCACACCGCGAAAGCAGAATACCAGCTAAAGGTGATAGGTGAAGTCAAAATAGAATTTAACACAGTAAAAGAAAATGAAACACCTGAAAAAATTCAAATTTAATTGCAACATTGGTAGGTCTACCATTATCATTTGTTCTCACTTGGTCGGATTCGCAATTGGTCGGATTCTCATTTCGCCGGATTTTGTACAGTCAATAAGAAAAAATACTACCTACCCCAATGGGACAAAGGCGTGAGCTTATGTATGTATGCAATAAGAAAAACAAAATTTAATATGATATATTTATTAGGTAGGTATGTACTTGTACACACGGCAGCACATTAGGCTATACATGTTGACCTTAACGTCGCCCTTTCTCGCTCGTAAAGCGCCGCCGGCTTTCGTAGTGCAAATAGGTAACGTGACGTGCTGCTGTCTGTACATACTATACCTACACACCATCTGGATGGAATATAGGTACCATAATTTTATAGTCTATCTAGCCTTCCGCCCGGGACTTCGTTCCCGTGGGAATTCGGGAAAATCATGTAATAGGGTACTGTCGTTATCGGGCAAACAAGAATGAAAAGCTTTTTTTAGGGTTCCGTTCCCAGAGGGAAAAAACGGGACCCTATTACTAAGGCTCCGTTGTCCGTCCGTCTGTTACCAAGCTGTATCTCATGAACCGTGATAGTTAGACAGTTGAAATTTTCACAGATGAGGTATTTCTTGGTGCCCTATAACAGCAAATACTAAAAACCAGAATAAAATAAATATTTAAAGGGGCTCCCATCCAAAAAATGTGATTTTTTTTGCTCGTTTTTATAAAGTCTGTTCGAGGCTGTATCTCATGAACCAAGATAGTTAGACAGTTTAAACTTTCACAGATGATGTATTTCGGTTCCTGCTATAACAACAAATACTAAAAAGTAGAATAATTCAAATATTTAAGGGGGCTCCCATACAACAAACGTGATTTTTTCCGCTTTTATAGAGGTAATGGTTTTTATAGAGTCCGACTCGCACTTGGCCGGTTTTATAGGTAATGGTACGGAACGGAACCCTTCGTGCGCGAGTCTGACTTGTACTTGCCCGTTTTATACTATATTGTTTTTGGCATCCAATGTAATCGAAGAGTCAGTCTTTTCTGTTCGCACAACGCCAATTTGTTGAGCCCGATTTGTTAGCGACGGCGAAGTGGTACCTGTGTCCGGCATGGAGAAGCACTTTCTTGCCTTTATTACTTTCAATAAAACAAAGTTCAGTCGGACCACTTCTTGTTCCGGGTAAATTCATGTTGTAGAATAAAATTAAACAGCCATTACAATTTTCTAGCACACATATTATATGTCTCAAAGAAATTACAAGAACAAATGACAAAACAAAAGACTATCAATTGAACGATTTCCTCAACGAAGATCGAATATGTAGAGTCTGTATATCTAGGATTATGCGTTAATCTACCATCTATACTAATATTATAAAGAAGAAAAATGTGATTGTTTGTTTGCATTGAATAGGCTCCGAAACTACTGGACCGATTTGAAAAATTCTTTCACCATTAGAATCCTACATTATCTGTGATGAAAATACGGTACATGATTTTCCCAAATTCCCACGGGGAAGTAGTCCCGAGCGGAATGCTACTTTCTAAATAATTATCAAAAAGTGTATCTAACATTATGACCCGACTAGGTGTAAATTTAAGGAAACTAAACCTGTTTTTTTTCTAAACTGTATTCCGGCGAAGTGAGAATCCGGCCTTTTGCGAATCCGACCAAGTGATAACAAATGACCATTATTAATCTGTGACACCGACAAAAGCGAGGCTCTAAAAATTTGTTTGTAAATATACCTAGTTTGTGTTTATACAGAATAGTCAATCTTTCTAAATGATCTCTTCAAAGAACTTAAGAATGTCGTCGTTAGGTACCACTTATAATTTGTGGCCAATATCATACCTGCAAATAACAATGGATAAACCAAGCCGCAGTCTTCCCATCATTGACAGATTCAACCGTGGTCTCGGCCACTCCAGCCAAGTCTCCTCCGACGAAGACTTGAGGGTTGCTGCTCTGCATCGTGTTAGGGTTTACTTCTGGGAGTCCCCAGCGGTTTAATTTTAGTCCTTCCATTGCGTTTATTACTGAAATTTTTAAAGTAGGGTAGGTAGATTATTGTTGGTTGACGTCTTGGTTATATCGGTATACCTAGTGACTTAATCTTCCAGATGACATAGGCTCAAAACTGCAGAGATTGTTTTTAATTGTCTGATTGAGTGCTTTCTGTTTCCAAAAAATCCACAAAGCAAAATCTTGGTGAAAATAATTTCTGTACAAAATGTGACGTTCGTTCGATGTGTGTGTCGTGTGACGTTGTTTGTTTTCAGTAATAAGTCTGGAGTTTTCTGATGCATTAGAATTGAATTTGAATAAAGCCTGAAAGCGTCCTTTTAAACTTTACTTAATCGGTAGAATCTATACTGGATTCAAGTAATAATCATTGCAGAATGTCATGTTAAACTAACCGTCACTATCATACAATCCTGATCCAAATGCAGAAATGATAAAGTTTGCTTTCAGTTGTAAGACCTGATCTTGATCTTCAATCCATTCTCCGTTCTCCAATTGTTCAGTGTGACACATTTTAAGCGCCGCTATCTGTAACGAACAATGTTTTCAATACATTGCGCTTTTCAAATGGTCAAAGAATTCGTGAATTGAGCTTTACTTACCTTTCCGTTTTTCACGATCACTTCTTGAGGAGACATGAATGGAATAAACTCACATTTTTCTTCCTTCGCTAAGTCCACCTGAAAAATTAAGCCCAATTTGATATATGATTTCAACTAAGCTGTGTGCCTAGAACAGTGGCGTTCATTATTAAAAACCTATTAGTGAGGTTAAGCAACGTTCATGAGGCGATGCCTCTAAATGGGTGACCACAGAAGCAATTTATCAAAAGCGTTTCCCTGCTTCTGAAGGCGTGTTAAATATTTGGTTCTAACTGTTATCGATTGACCACAACTGTTAGGTTAGAGGCCATTTGGTCTATTTTTCATTAAACCTATCTATATGATAATGATAAAGAAACAGTCTGTCATAGGATAATGCCTAATGTATTGTTTCACTGTTCACACTAAAAAAACCGATTAAAACATCAATAATTTTAGAAATATTAAGACGAGGAATCGAAAAAGTCATACCTCCTCAGGAACAGCTCTGATGTTGGTGAATCCCTTCCTAAACACGACGTAAACCCGCTTGGCACCACACCGCAGGGCTGACGTGGCGCAGTCAAAGGCCGTGTCTCCGGCACCCAACACTATCACGTTTCCATTAAGCTCCGGCAGTGAGGACTCGCAAGCGCACATTCCTGAAATAATAAATAAATAAACGGTACACACTCAAAGGCCCACACTCAGCTTTGAACCTTTGGAACATACATAAAAACAAACACCCATAACCCGAGAACAAACATCTGCTTTTTATACACAAATATTTGCCCCGACTGGGAATCGATTAAGAGGCAGCGCCACTACCAATCGACCAAACCGGTCGTCAAAAAATATCACGTGATGAAGTTTCCTACAAGGTTTTTTTGGATGGTCACCTGAACCAAAATGATAATTAGCTATGATCCCAGATGTTAAGACTCATTAAAATAACAAAATTAAGACAGAACTACTTATAGGTACATGTTTTTTTTTTTAAACAAAATACCAAGTAGTGAAGAAGACAAGACAGAAGGTGCTTGATGATGATGACTGATGAGCCAAATGATTCATGTGTGGTGGCTAACAATGATAATTTTAATTTCTGCCTTTGGACAAGAAATAGAGGGCATTTATGTGGACGATATCTTGTCGACATACGCTTACGCTGTTATTGTCATATTTATTTGTAAATTGTGGAAGAAAATTATCATTAGCGAGACTAATGAAACAATGACGAAAACAGATCAACATAAGACTATTCCAAATCCTACAAACCTTTCTTGCTTCCTCTTGAAACGAGCGGCAAGAAATCCTTACTGGTGTAGAATCCCATGTCAGAAGTGAGGCCTTTAAACACTGGCACACTGTTTGGTTCTGGTAGGCCGATACCCAGGAACACGGCCGCATGACCCTCGTTCAGGGATCCCTAAAGCATAACTTTTTTAGGCTTTTTGATTCGCGATATATTCTAAATCCTCGACAACGTTACCGAATTTCGTTCAAGCCTAGGAGAATTTAAAAAAAGGATTTCTTGTGCATAAAATACTACAAGAGAAAAAGACAACAGTATCGCAAAGTTGGATTTGAGTCAAAAGTAACTGCTTACTTTGACAGTAATATCCTTGGTGGACAGCTTTCTTCCGGTGACAAACTTGACGCCCAAGTTCTGGACCAGCTCGATTTCGAATTGCACCACGTTGTAGGGCAAACGGTATTGTGGGATTTCAGACGAACTGCCGACAAATATTAATGATAAGTGTAAAACTCAACTAAAGGCAAACATTTGAACGTCATACAAGTGAAAGAACAACATACCTCAATCCACCAAGATAGTTTTCTTTCTCATAGACAGTAAGATTCTTGTAGCCAAGCCGAGCGAGGAAGCAAGCACAGCTGATGCTAGCCGGTCCACCGCCAATCAGAGCTATCTTCTGATCTCCACCTTTGGGCAACGGCTTGGTATTTGGATCCAATGTTTGAGGGATGCCCATCTTCATGAATGTCTCGACAGCAAAATGCTGCAGGCCTCCGATGTTAATGGCCCCTTCTTCACTTGCGTGTAGGTTGCAACCTCCAACACAAAGGTCACTGGTCGGGCAAACCATACCACAAGTCAGGCCCAAAGGGTTGTCCGATAGGATGGCCTTCGCTGCGCCGTAGTAGTTCTGAAGGCAATAAAGTAATACGATAAATTCTAACTCATAAATCTAGGGGCTTTTCGAATCGGTAAGATGACCGGGTGGTAAAGTAAATGAATCTATCAGTCAGACAATTTCGATCAATGGCTTTTTTAAATCATAACATAAATTATAAAAATCATAAGACGATGCTTCAAAACATCTTGCAATTTAATTTTGGTAAAAATTGTTTTGACCAAGTGCGTCCCAGCCTAAATGTTCGTTTACCGTGATTATGTGAACTCTCATATTCTGGTCTATATCACCTTTCAGTTTAGTCTTTGGTAACCATATACTTAATCGGGTTATTTAATTTTTTTCGAAGTTATTTTTATCCTTATCTTTCTCCTATCAGCCCATATACATCCCCACCGAGGGGCACGGGCCTCCCTTCGGAACACGAAGGGGATTTAGGCCATAGTCCACCACGCTGGCCCAATGCGGGTTGGTTGACCGCTCGTCTTTCGAAAATGAATTTTCTTGGACGGGCGGGTTTCATCACGATGTTTTCCTTCATCGTTGAGCAAGTGATAATTAGAAATCCGTACATAAATCCGAAAAGACGAATTTAGTGGTACAGGCCCGCACCAGGATCTGAATCCACGACCTTCGGATTACAAGTCTGGCTCATTACCAACTGGCTATCCTCATCTTGCATCGTCATTACTCATTATCATTACTTATCAAAGGATTCAAGTTTAAACGTAATATCATAATTCATAACAAAAAATCGAATCACGTCGTAGATAAAGCGATGAAACTTGACCCCGCTGATCTTAGTAAGTTATCGTACTGATTATAATACGAGTTGCAATTTATCAATTTGTTACAAAGACCCCGTTTTATCATGTGTGAGTAGCTTTTTCTGAAAATAAACGTTTCTCTATTTGTAGAATATGATATACATATTGTTATGAAGATATCACACATTAAGGCGACTACAGCACCCGATAAAGGCAGCACACATAGGAATAGTGCCATATCCGTCTCTCAACAGGCCTGGGCCGGCTGTGCGAACAGTGTCGATACACGAAGTTTACGGACTATGAAAGCGCGCGTGCGTAAAAACATGTTCGAAAGTTAGAAAAAATAGATTTATGGAAAGGTAACAGCTTAAATCGAAAAATGCGTTAACTACTTATCGAGAGTGTTCAATCACGAACATTTTGATAGCAAATTCAAGTTCCTGTGTGCATTTTACTATCGTTTTTACAGCTTAAAAGATATACAATATTGGGTATTTAGAGGTGACTTTGTGAGCTTTTTCTATCGAACCAAAAGTGCTGAATCATATTTTCAGCAAACTACTTACCTATCTAGTTTATGTCCTGAATATTACCGTAGTATTAATTTTCTTCGATGTAACGCAATGCGTTATGCTTATCTACGCATCATAAAATCGTAATTTAGGTGCTGTAGTCGCCTTAATAAATCATTTATCATTCCATTTTTTCCATTCCTTGTAAATCAAATGTGTTTTAGTTTAAAAAAAAATGGGGACGCCTTTTTTACGGTCTAAGGTCTGTAAGGTGTGTGCAAAGTGGCGGACCTTGGGGGAGGAAGGCCTATGTTCATCAGTGGACTGCAATAGGCTGATATGATGATGATGATGAAGGTCTGTATTACAGAAGGCGACTCAGACTGATATATACTTGAGTAGCTGGCGTCTTTGTCATTTTGATTGTGAGCGAAAGAGATAATCAATACTTAAGTATAGTTCAACACTCGAGTCTCCTTCTATAAGACAGGCCTTAGACGTTGCCGAGAATTTTCAAATTCACCCAAAAGCACAGCCTCGTGAAACACTAAAAAAAATACAGACCTTAGTAGCAATACTGCTGATGAAGCTTTTGACATCAATCTGCGTAGGACAGGACTTCTGACAGGGTGCGTCTGCGCACTTGAGGCAGCGGCCCGCTTCTTTCAGCGCGCCTCGTTCAGACAGGGTGGTATGTTTTATGTCATCGAAGTTTTTCGTTAAAGTTGGGCAGGTCTGTTGAAAAGTTAGTGGATGGTTATTCACTTTTTTTTTTTTGATTGGGTAGGTAAAATTCTCTGGTGTGGATGAGCAGTTTTACAGCAGTGGTGATGATTCTGAAAGTTCTTTAGAAGAGTCCTTCGTCCAGCTCTGGAACACTGAAGATCTAAAGTTTTAATAAAAAAACTGACTCATAAGATTGATGATATTTACTATCATGACCTTGAAGTGGCACACATCTACATTCTATTCACTTATCATTTTTGGAAATATTATTTGAGTCGATTATTTTTTATCTTGACAATTAGGTACTATAGATAGGCCGATGTTTACCTATCCGATTATCTTTTCTATTTATCTTTGTTGGAGAGAAAAAACTCTTTATCAACATAGAAACAAGATTTATAGATAAGTCATTCTACAATAACAGCTGCTATAATGACATCGTAGCTAACCACCTTACAGTGACAGATGAGCGCCTCGCGGGAGCGTTTAATTTTTTTTCTTTACAAGGAAGTAAGTAAAGTCTCTCCTGCGAGGCTCTTAACTGTCACTTAACTTTTAATTACGTTTATGAATAAGGAGATAATTAATTATTGTTTAAGCTAAGTAATTGACTTTCGCTAGAAGATAATGCGACTTTGTGAGTGTTTAGGAATACCATACAATCAACCTAATTACAGGTTACAGGGGCCGCATTAACAACAGGTCAGACAGTACGATTCACCCTTTTCTTCCTCCCTAAAATATTTTTCTCCCGCAGTCCCCATCATCATCACGCTATTTTAACTAAGTAGGTATAGAATAGTACAGAAAAGGTCCCCCGTATTTTTTTCTATGTTGTTCGATCTACAGTCTAACTAATCAATCCCTCTAAACTAAATAAATAAAATTAATATGATTAGTCATTAATTATGTCACTCACGGTACATTTTCTGTCAGTGTTTCTCTTCCAATGCTGTTTGTTCTTCTTAGTGGCCGCTGATGGCACCAGATTGGTGTAAGGCTTCACCGTAGGGTTTAGACGAAGCAGGTTCTAAAATGTAAATTCAATGTATGTTTGTATAATTCAAATAGAACATTTAATTGTAAATAAAAATATATTGTATAATTACTTACTAAGCACTTGGTGACTTAAAAATTACGTTATAAAATGAAATCTTTTTTGGAAATAAATAAATAGGTAGGTATTTGAATAAACTTCTTATCTAACATTTTGTAGTAGGTACAAAACTACAAACCTTCCTGAGAAACAGACTTTAAACATTCTTAATTAATTAAAGAAAGTAAAGGTTTTGCACCACTATACTTAGGTTCCATCTAATAACTCTCAGAATTAATATCGACTGTGGCGGCAAGTGGTTCCAGAACCACATAAGACCAGAATCACACGTCAAGGGGTTCTGCCTACCCCAATGAGGCGCGAATGTATGGAGGTTTTGCAACATTTACAGAGATCTTTATGCCAAAAGATGCTATTGATTTTAAACTTAAAATAAAATGGACAAAAATTTTGATCGAACGTCTGCGTAAATAATGACGTAGAAAACTAGTTTTCTTGGCCTTTCGATGCAAAGCTTGCCTATGTCTAATTAAAAAATGTTCTGTATCAAAACAATATGTAACACCTTTATTATGTTGAATTTGTTAGAGTTAACAAATATCGATGTCTATACGCATACTTTAACTAAAACCAGTAAGGTAAAAATTTTACCTTATACCGTAAAATCCTTAAATTATTTATTGTATATAGTAAATGCGGTGTGGTAGGCTTTGTAAAGGGCCGTCTGGTTCGCGACCACGCGTGTTCCGTCGGTGCGTAGGAGTACCAGTGCCTTATAGGCATTTTCTGGGTTAATTCGCTCCATCGTCGACCTCATCTATGACCTTGGTCAAGATTGAGATCAAGAGTTAACCCATCTCATATAAAAAAATATTAAAACATTCAATGAGGGATTTTCTTTTTATTTATTTTTTAATTTTTCCCTAGTCGCCGGATAGATGGCGCTAAACTATGTACGGTACTGCAAGGAACGGAACGACAAATTATTTTTGATTAATTCACTTGAACGTAATTTTGAGATCATAAAACGAAACGTTATTGTCATATCACATCAATAAATCACGTCTACCATACGTAGTTAGGCGATTTTACGAAAACAAAGAAAAAACAAAACTGAATTATAACAAGCGCGAGAAAACTAGGATGATTGGAAAGCCAAAACAAACTCAGAATATTTGATGCAATGTTTTTCTCCAAGCCTTTTGGCTTTGGCACCTAGTAAAGGAGTCAGTTCAGTGCCATCTAGAGAGCTCTGGGGAACTACTTTTTTTTTTAATACCCAAAAAGAAAACCTCCCATTGTACAATGTTTTTATCGTCCTTTTTCCGTTACGTTTAAAACTGAACCGTTATCCTTTACGTTCTCTTGACTGTATTGAGTAGTCAAACATGTCCATGGGTAGTCAAAGTTGTGCTACTAGTTCTTCTTGAAGTTCCAAATAAGTTTTATCAACAAGTTAAACACATGTGCTTAAAAGAAAATGCGTACTTAACGATTTATTGTAGTATTTGTGGTGAATGCAAACCTTCTTTTGTGAAAATTTACAACATTGTGAAACTAACGTTACGAAAACATCTTTGAGTAAATAAGTTGGTTAAGAAAATAGCGCGCGGAATTCGCTAGTTCAAGTATCTAATTTTCATTTTATTTTAGCCAAGTACAGATTTTCATTAATTAAGTAATCATTACATTTATGTATTGTAATGTAAGTGATTAAAACATTCCGTACTCCGTACTGCGTGCAGTGCACCGTGACAGTCAACAACAAGATAACTAAAATACAAGATTGTCAGTAAATAGGTATACGATAAAATAAATAGCATTCTACTGACCTCGATATCTGGTAATTCCTTACTTAAAAGAGTTTTTGCCATGTTGAAAATTCGACTAACTCAATGGCTCAAATGTCACTTTTAAAATGGAAGATTTTGACTGATTTTTAATTTGGAAAATCAAGATTTGCGCACGAGCAACCAGTGGACTACTCACTGGCAGCGCCACTGTAGACTGTCTAAAATGTTAAATGCGACATTGAGTATTGAGTTATCTGTTGTTTTATGTTGGCCAGATTTTCTAGACCTCTCACATAATGGCGTATCAAGGGTATTTTTTAGAGGGGAGCTGACGAAAATTAAATCTACCCTAGTTTAATACGTTGTGTATTCAAAAGTAACTAAATTGAATGAACATACTGTATTAAAGTGCAGTATAGGTACACATACATATACGCCCCCCTATACTATACCTACACGCCTTTGCACAGAATAGCCGTAAGTCACTGGAGTTATTCAAAAGAAAACTATGTAGTTGACTGATAAATGTTCTATTTTATTTTATTGGGTTTGATTTTATTTTAGTACTTATTTGAAATGAAAATGTAAGGAATAATTAATGAGACTTTGTAGTTACCTATATTAAAATATTAAAAAATACAGTTGCATATGTCTACTTTGTTTCGTTCTTTAAAAGTTAACGCGAAATAAGTTCAATTATTTTTTAATACACTACTTTTAATTTTTAATAAATAATTGCCAAAAAATAACTATTGTAGTTACACCAGTCTTTGGTAAGGTACGCCTTTGTCAGTGGTCATCATATACTGGTCATTTTATCAAAAGATTTGCTATGTGAAATCTTGTTAACATTTTGTTTAGAATAAATTATCACCGTTATTAGATAAGTTACTGTTGTGCTCGAATAAACATTGAGCTTTTGAATTTTTGCGACCCTGGAATACTTTTAAATAGTCGGTGGTGTTTCAACAATGCAAAGGGATGGGAAAAGGTTTCATTGAAAACAAAACAGTAATATGAACAGTTAATATAAATATATTTTGAATTATTCAGAGGCATTACAATATTTGGAAGAATTACTCCATGGCGAAGAATATACTTAAGTATACATCGAATTATACAACACACATCGGCCTTACAATTTTAAATATAAAAATAATATTTTATAAGCAGCCATTTACTAAACATGTAATATTATGTATGATATTTCTGCACAAATTCTGGCTCCGTATTCGATTAGACACAGACAGTCAAAAAGGCTCAGTGTATCTCTCTCTGTCGCTATACAAAGGACAGTGACAGATATAGTTTTGTCGAATACCGAAGCAGATTCGAATAAGCATTTAAGGTCGGTTTAGATAGGTTCTTTTTTTAGTTCTAACATAGCTACTCATGCCACAGAACATAATGTCACTTTTGTTACGTTTTCGTAACATTTTATATTTTTTTGTGAATTATTGCCGCATTAGGCTTACTTTAAAAGCTGACAGTTAATATACATGTAATTTAATATTATAATATAGCCCGATTTATGGTTGATTTGACATCTATGAGTTAGCTACATGTTACAAAAATGGCAACACCGAGTTTATTAGTTTCATGTTTTTTTAAGACATAATTGGTTGGTTGGATAAAATAACTTGTAAAATCATAAAACTTCCAATATATAAACTATATTTCCTCCCTAAGACGGTACATTGGCGAAATCTTAAATTCTTTAGGGCCGCCATAGAAAAAACAACATTTTTAAAACGGTTTCTTGCCGTTTTAGCGACATTTTCTAAATTAAACGACGTCAAATACCACAAATCGGGCTGCGGACAAGATATACAACGATAACAATGTTATTCTAACACCAATAAAATACACATACCTACAAAATGAATTTAAGCTAAAAGTAACATCAAAAATTTAATAAAGACCAAGCCTGACCTGGGTCACTTATTTTATAATTGCGACAAAAAATGGAACAATGTTACCATTATAGCAGGATTGGGTTGCCATATTAAAATATTAATGACGTTCTTTTATGGTCAGCCTTTAAAAGAATTTATAATTTATGGCGAAATTAATACATACATTAGTTTTTTGTTTCTAATTTGTTAGCACGCTCCGATAGTTTACAATATATAAAATATTTCGTATAAAAGAAATATTCGAATTACAAATGATTATACTTATTTTATTAAATATTAGGTCCATTTTAAACTAATGTACCTAATCGAAGCCCCCTTCTAAATGTACTAGATATATAAAAATGCGACACCAAATGAAATGGTGCGATCGAATTAAAATTAAAATTTTGGGAGACGAATTGCTTTCTGTATCTACCTGTACAAGTGTACAACGTTTTGAAAGATGTGTTACTATTTTTTTTATGTTGTTCGGCTTTATTCACTTACTTATTTGCGAGTTTTGTGATGGTACACAGTAAGCTGTCACTTGATTTTCCTCATGAAATTCGTACAGTACAGATACAACACGGCTAATTCGCCAGCCACAATCGACAGTAGGTACCTAATTCATCTTTATGTACATGCTGATTCTTCTAAATATTTGCATCTGAACAATACATACATTAAAATCTTACATCTAATGAATGTCCTGTGCAATTGTTGATGCTGTTTAGATAAAAATAAAAAGTTTTTTTTTTAGATTTCATGGCAGCGTTATTTTAGTGCGCGATTTAAAAAACAAGCAAAAACAATTGCACATACCTTATACGCGATCCTTACATGTACTATTTCATCTTACTGTTAACATTTTATAGTTTAGAATGCTTGGATTTAGGCAGTAATTAACTTTAGAGCCAGGAATATTTCAAGCGGTCTACGATGAAGAATTTTACAAAAAAGGTTAATTTTCTAACTTAGCTGTTAATTAAAGCCTAAACCCAATATCACATGTTGCAAAAATGCTTCCAAGTGACGCAAAATGTTGTTATACGGCCAAATTGGAGAGAACAGTGTGTTTTTATAGACATACCTAAACGCTGTCCGTCTCAATTCAGTCGTGTTACGCTAAATTGTGCGGTTCACAGTACCCCATTCAAAACTGTCTTGAATACTTTTAATATTTGAATGGCGACTAAAAAAAAATATCTTTTAAGTAGTAAGAATCGCTCAAATTGTTGAACAAATTTATTAAAATAGTTCTTAAAATGTGCGTACCAGTACGTAGTACGTACTTTTAAGAAACATTATGTATGTCTCCGAAAAATTTTTAAAACCGTAATATTAAAATTTCACTAGTGAAATTATAATCTCCAATTTTCCCAGTAAAATTAGTTTCACAAAACTATAAGGACCACCTGTATAAAATTAGGATAGTTTATTACATTAGGTTAGACTTTATAGGTTCCCTTAGGTTGCATTAATATTATAAAAAGTCCGTCAATTAGGTAAAAGAGGCAGTTCACAAAGTACCGAAATATTATAATCTAACTAACTGAAATAAAAAAAAATACGGGTTTAGCAATGTTACGGTGACATATATAAACTAGACAATGTACCAGGAGTTTTTTTTACAAAATCGCCTTACAATCCATGTAATCAATCCGACGATATGTATTCAACAGTATCTCAAAAACGCGGGTGCTTCAATTTAAAAATTCTTTCTACTAAAGCTAAGCCATCGTTGGGAAAAACGTAGATATTTACTTACGCAAAAATGAATCTTTTACAATTGATATTAGGTTCTCATTTTCAATTTTCCTCCGATTCAAAGCTTGTAAAAAAAGATATTGAAACACAAGCTTTAGTGGATAGTATTATGTTGTTAGAACGTTAAAAACCAAGAAGTGAATCAAAAAGATGTTAAAAAATATTAAATTCATTAATATTCACTTCCTTAACAATACTGTACTTATCTATTATACACTGAAATACAACAATTGTGAACAAAAATAAGCAATAAAGTCGAAAAATATAACTAATATCTGCCTAACAAAATTTCCAACAATTCCATTTTAAATCACTAATGAAGATGTTATATTGATTAAGAAATGAAAATAAAGGTCAACACATAAGAACTCCTTCAGGGAAACCCGGGGTGTTACACGACACGGCGCGATATCATCAAACATAAGGAATCCATTTTTGACTCTGAAATTGACACATTCTCAAATTCATGCGTACTTAATGGTACAATATAATATCCTACATTCCACTCCAACACAAATAAGGTACAGTCTCATTTCAATAAAAACATATTTCAGGGTACAAAAGGCGGCCCCGTTGCTTAGAAGCAATATCTTAGCGACACGATAAGAAAGGACCGAGTAAATAATTAGTTGATTGTTATATTATCTAAGATTTTTTAAATGTCTTCGGTAATAAAAACTCATGACGTGACAAAATCAGCATGGCAAGACTTGAGAGTTCCCACTTCTATTTTTTTTACCAGCCCATATACGTCCCCACCGAGGGGCACGGGCCTCCCTTCGAAACCAGAAGGGGATTTAGGCCAGATAGTCCACCACGCTGACCCAATGCGGGTTGGTGGACCGCGCTCGTCTTTCGACACGAATTTTCTTGGACGGGCGGGTCACGATGTTTTCCTTCACCGTTGAGCAAGTGATAATTAGAAATCCGTACATAAATCCGAAAAGACGAATTTAGTGGTACAAGCCCGCACCAGGATTTGAACCCGCGACCTTCGGATTACAAGTCTGGCTCATTACCAACTGGGCTATCGCGCACTTCTATTGTACTGGAAGAAACCCCGAGTTCAATGATGAATTCATGAGATATCAATGTTTTGAGTGTACGTTTGATTTCACGCTTGACGCGTCGCGGAACGTCCCGCGGCTTCTTCAAAAAATCATTAGCGAGGCTACAGAACGGTGAATTTATAATAACTTTTATTTAGACAATTAGATATAACGTTCTCATGAACTTGCACAGCTATGATCAATTTATTTTATAATTTATTAACCGTATAAGCAAAATACAATCAAATCAATTAATAATACAATTCATCTGCTGAATAATATGAAAACAATAGCTGGAATTTCAACAGCCCGCATTCTATGTGTTGAAACCTTAAAACAATTTGTACAGAAAACAAGTAGGAATGTAACTTTTTGTAATAGCAAAGATAAAGAGGAAAGCACCCAAATATGAGTTTTACTCGGTAATACATTACTTTCACTGATAATATGATAATTTCTTATAGCCCTGAAAATTAATTTTACAAGATTTTTTTTCAATTAATGTCTGTGACCACGGCTTTGGATTTTGATAAATATATAGGATGACTTTAAATTACTGAAACTTTAGGGGGTGATTCCCCCCACAATTATCCCCAAAGAAATCAGAAATTTTTTAAAAAAATATGACTTCTCATTCTAAGGCTGCAGCTCGAGCAAGATGGCGACAAACTCGCGCGGCGTTACTTTGGTGACGCTGAAACTTCACTTTGATTGCGCGAAGGCCCCCCGCAAAGGCTTGCCTCGCCCTCTGGCGTTGTCAATATTGACATTTTGACATAGGACCGCGGCGCATTACGCGCGGTATCACCATCGTACTCGTGCTGAGTGGTGATCACTGGAAAACAGAGTTCTAAGTAGTCAGCTAATTGCTAAAGTTGTGTGGAGAGGCGAAATTGTTTTTCTTATATTTCTATTTCCCTTGGGAAAAGTTGTTTAGTTTAGTCAGCTGATTAACATGCTAACAAATTTTCCCTAGCTAATTTAAATTCACCCAATATATTCTGGTTCTTATGCGTATATAATAGATAGGCAAAGGACGGAGCCATACAGCCAAATCTTTCCAATCAAAGTCCTCATAATGCAGGCAGACGAAAGCCAAATCTTTATAGTAGCCAAGACAAATAATAAGGAGGTTGCTGAGAAAACAAAATCGGAAATATAGTTTGATGAAACATGTTGTATGAAAATGAGACTTCTGCAACCACCTTAAAGGCGTTTTTTGGTTATTTGTTTCTATAGCCAACAGAAATATTTTTAATTTCTTTAGCATTTTCGATATTTTTGATTTACGGGTGCACAGATAATATTCGGCTAATCAAATTGTAACATATTCCAAAACTGTAAAGCCCGTATCACAGAAGGAGACTCAAGTCTTGATATATACTTAAGTATTTAGTAAGTAGTCTCTTTCTCTCACTATCAAAATGACAAAGACGACTGCTTATAAGACCAGAGTCTGAATGGCGTTCTGTAATACGGACCTAAGAAAACTTTTTCAGGGCTAAAAGACAGGACTGGTCGAGCCAGTATATTGTATAAAAGCTATACATCAACGCTGACGTCACGTTACATTATATGCGTTACTATAGATTTACTCTAGTATGCATTTGTTGCAGTCCGTTTAATATGTATTTTACAGCGCACTTAAGACGTTCTGTGCGATCGGGTAATGCACAATTGCAATGCACCTACACTATCTGTGGACAAAAAAATAATGTTGAGTTTCACATTTTTGTTATTGTTAGTCAAGGTATTTTTTTATGTTAGACTACGAGTGAAAGAAAAACTTAGAATTTGCCAGCTACCAACTCTTTCTAGGCATACTGTAAGAGTCAGTAATTGGGATTTGAGGGTAAAAGGCTTATCACTTTACTCAAGTTCCATATAAATAACCCTCACAATGCAAGTCAACTGTGGCCACTCCACCACTTATTCTTCTTATCGTGTAGGTATAGTCAAGTGTGTGGCGAACTTGGCTACCTTCACCACTATCTATCTGTAATCTAATTACCCACAAAAATATTTTTGTTCATCGTGACCTATAGTGGTTCTAGAGGCACATATTGCTCTGTCTAGCCCGTTTGGGGTTACAGGTGTGAGTATATGAATGATTAGCATTTTTAATTTGACTTATTTAAAGTATTAATCTGAATGTTTTATGAAGAAAGGTATTTTTGACTTTGACTATGATTAAGTACCTTATAAGTAATTTACAGGAGCGAGCAAGTCCGTTTCTTCTTAAGCGGCTGCACCGGAATGAGCACTGCGCGTATCGCTTCATCAAACACCGCCTTTAGGCCTTTCTGCGTCAGCGCAGAGCATTCGAGGTACTTCACTGCGTTTATCTCCTTCGCCATGCCGAGGCCCTGGAAAACAAACGACGAATACTAAACTGAGAGTTTGGACTTTTAAAGATAAGTATGCACCAAACACTTACTTTCGAAGGAGACTTCATTTATTTATTAAAGTACTAGTAAGAATTACTAACAAGTCTCTTTACCAATAAAATTGGTTTCTTCATACTAATGTTAATTACTTTTCTAAGGGAGTGAGAAATCCAAATTTAACAACATTTTGTGGGAAGGTTTGGACCGTAAAGTTAATTTTTATCATACTTAGTTTATGGAAAGTTGTAATTATAATTAAAGTAAAGCAAAAATAAGCAATGAAACGCAATAGATGAAACAGGCTATATTTGAGCTTCGTTTTCAGTAAATACCGAACCTACCGAAGTCCGACGCCAAACAGCTTGCTGTGTTCCGTCGGTGCGTGGGAGTACCAGTGCCTTTATAGGCATTTTCTGGGTTAACTCGCTCCATCGTCGACCTCATCTTTGACCTTATGGTCAAGATTGAGGTCAAGAGTTAACCCATCTTATAATAAAAAAATAAAATTAAAAAAAAACCAAAGTGAAAATGTACACATTTAATACTTAAAATCTCCTTTATATGGACAAGTTTCTATTAATGTAGTAGCTGTATAATCAAGTAAATTATGAACTTTCAGAAAAAAATCATTTCATAGATCAAGACCTATTATTAACATTTTATAACCATACAAATCTACAATATATCAGATCTAATTTGGAACCCCTTGAAATACATACACAGCTTAAGCATATCAACGGTTAGTGATGCAACTTAAGGCGACTACAGCACCTAAATTACGATTTTATGATGCGTAGATAAGCATGACGCACTGCATTAAATCGAAGAAAAAAATACTACGGTAATATTCAGGTCATAAACTAGATAAGTAGTTTGCTGAAAACATGATTCAGCATTTTTGGTTCGATAGAAAAAGCTCACAAAGTCACCTCTAAATACCCAATATTGTGTATCTTTTAAGCTGTAAAAACGATAGTAAATGCACACAGGAACTTGAATTTGCTATCAAAATGTTCGTGATTGAACACTCTCGATAAGTAGTTAACGCATTTTTCGATTTAAGCTGGTTACCTTTCCATAAATCTCATTTTTCTAACTTTCGAACATGTTTTTACGCACGCACGCTTTCATAGTCCGTAAACTTCGTGTATCGACACTGTTCGCACTGCCGGCCCAGGCCTGTTGAGAGACGGAGATGGCACTATTCCATGTGTGCTGCCTTTATCGGGTGCTGTAGTCGCCTTAATGTACACACAGCAGCAATAAACGTTATACATGTTGATTAATCTTGATGTCCGTCGCCTTATACCGTCGTCGGCTTTCGCAGTGAGTGAAGGCATTCTTTTGTTTTATGGATTATTTTCCTAACTAATTTAAAGCCACTCAATATAATGTGAGTACAAAGTAGTGTTACCTGTGGGTAGGTGATAGGGGTAAGTTTCTTCTCCTTCAGTTTCTCGATGGTGTCCTTGTCTTCGCGGAGGTCGAGCTTGGTGCCGACCAGGATGATGGGCGTCGAGGGGCAGTGATGCCGGACCTCAGGGAACCACTGGAATAACACAACAACGGTTGCATGTGTTAACACTTGTACAGAGTTGTTTAAGCCGCGTCGTGCGATACAAATCTCGTACACCATGTGTTCAAAAAGCACGCGAAGGTTTAATGGCATTTTCTGAGTTAATTCGCTGCATCGTCGACCTTATCTATGACCTTGATCAAGATTAAGATCAACCATCTCATAATATAAAAAAGAGCGTTTTGCGGATTGGGTCCCTTTTACATACATATATACATAAGCTCACGCCTTTGTCCTATTAGGTTAGGCAGAGACCACAGATAGCCACTTGCTTCGATCCAAAAACACCTCATAAGCTTCCTCTACATTATTTTTTTTAAACTTCAGAATACATGGGTCGTATTCCCCTGCTGTATCCTTTTACTTAAGATTAACTTATTTCGAAAACAGACTTCTTCAAGTCCTTCAGGACACAGTGGCAGGATGACTAAACCGTTGACTAGGATAAAACGTTCAAGATTCTAAACATTCTAGGTTTAGGTTAGATTTATTAAAACTCTTATATATTAACAATTTACCTTGGCTCGAACGTTCTCGAAGGAAGCGGGATTGACGAGAGAGAAGCATATAAGGAAGACGTCAGTCTGTGGGTAGGACAGCGGCCGCAGTCTGTCGTAGTCTTCCTGCCCTGCTGTATCCCATAGCCCCAGGTTGATGGGCTTTCCATCCACCATCACGTTCGCTGAGTAGTTGTCGAATCTGGAATTCGAGAATAGAATTGTTGGAGAATCTGAACGCAATGGCTAACCATGTCCATCAGCTCGGTCTATTGCTGACGGCCTGCTTTGCATTTTGTTACGACAATGCTACTGGTCGTACATGTTAGTTTTTGGTATGTTAAATATACCGTCTGTATTAATAATTCCGAGAGTCCTAGGTACTAAAATATTCTTACTAATAAACGAAGGCGAGCCGCGATCGCCAGCGCGTATCCTGCCTCACTCACTCATGAAGGGCCTTGTATAGGATCGAAACTGTCGGCCTAATGCCGATTTAAGTAACATGAGTAAAACAGTTTAAATTATTTCAAATATTCTTACCCAATATTGTTACTATTTCAAAGTTTTAATCACGTGCAATGTTTTCTTGACGTATTTGGTCTCACTCTGTTCTTTACTGTTCTTTATTTTTATTTTGTGTCATTTGTACAGTCAAAAAATAGAGCTGAGTATCATTCTTCTTCTTATCGTGTAGGTATAGTCAAGTGTGTCGTGAACTTAACTAACCCTGGTGTCAGAGTTTTCAAACCGCACAATGGCCTCCGACTTAAATTTAACGACTGACGTCAATTGACAACAGCCGGGACCGAAGCACGGTATCATTATAGATGATGGAAAGGTACAACTTTGGAGATAGCCGAAATTGCTGTGATGAGCTATTGTAAATCGCTTTTTTTAACTACCCCGAAAGTTGTTCCTTTTACTAAACACAGTGACATATGTGAGTGACAAAAGCTTAGACCTTTTAAAGTCCATCCATAATTAAAAGTCTTAAGTTGTAAACAAACCTGTTACCGGAAGAAAAATACACATTCCTGGTGTAATCACACGCAATAACAAGTAAGTAATTGTTGTAACATCTAGGTAATCACGTGCAACACCATTATTTCTATAATAATATGTCCATTTTATCGTAAAATACTTATTTTTTTGCAGAAAACCGAGATCGCTGTAATTTCAAACCTACAACTGACATTTTAAATACTCTGTATTGTCTTTGGTGGATAGGGATGGGATGTTCTTTCATATCGATAAAAACTTGAGGCTATTCCGGTGCGCCAAATTTAAAAAAAAAAACATTGTTTGCCGAAACATATTGTTGCATACATGTCAGAGGCAAATAAAGAACTTGTCATTAAATGGTAAAAATTATATTGTAAATGGTCATGTTTTCAATTCTGTCCGGTTATCTAGCAAAAAAGCTTTTTTTAATGAGATTACTAGAACACCGCACACAGAAAAAAACAACTACTCAACAGCTTTCAAATACTCCACAACTTGGCTTTCAACTCTAACGACACCTCGCACAAATGCTATTTGTAATAATAGTAGATTACCCAACAAGTGAAAAAAAGGTGAATTCTTTTCGAGGCATTGAGTTGTATCCCGAGAGGAGCGAAGGATTCTAAATTAGAATCCTGAGCGGGTCGAGGGATACAAGAGCCGAGATGATTTTTTTTTTCACGTGTTAGGTACTCTACTTTTTACCATTGACTACGAGAAAAAGAAAAGAATTACTCTGTGACAGTCAATTATCAACAATAGCTGCTGCTTTAACGCGAAATGACTCTGGAACGAGAGGTTCACTTTCATCGCTGGACGTCGAACTCATTTTATGATTTTGAGACAAAAACTTTTATCAGAAACTTTTAATTGCATGAAAATTGCACAGAAAATTGGCTGAATTCCTTATTCTAAATTTAAAATTTTTAACCGAGCCATATTCCATACAGCCATTTATTACATACAGCCAAGTTTTAGTACGTTTTTATAGCGAGAGTATGCAACCTCCTTGCACATTTTCTTTTGTTTTCTTACTAAAATCAGTATATTCGCGCATGTTCCAAATTCAAAATGTTTTATTCACTCAGTGAAATAAACAGCGTTTTATTCACTATTTTTGAAGAATAACGGACACTTTTTTGAGGGGCAATGGTAAAAATGTATTTTACTTCATCTGTGTTCTTCTTTACTTCTTCACCTATTCTATTGCCTTAAATAGCAATAGCAGAAATGCACTTAGTAATTTTGCCGACATCGACATTATTCGACATACACATCACTATAGTAGTCTATGGTTACACATTCCGCCATATTTGTTTACATTTTAAGACTTTTATTTATGGATGGACTGTATCTAATGGTTTCTTATCTAATAACTACTTCATACGTCTTTGACTAACAATGTGCGAAGAGTACTGCTGAGGAAAGAGTTGATTGAATGTTTAGACTGAATTGTTAATTTATTATGAACAGATTCAAACGTAAGTATGTTTAAACAACACGAGAGCTAGATGTAAACTATGATGTATTAATATTAACAGATGATCTATATTGCTTATATAATATAATAAACAAAGTTAAGAACTTATGATTGCGTAGGTTTCAGCACGTACACACATCAAAAAAAGTTTGCGATCACTTGGAAAAGTGCTAATATTTTTTATAGTAGAAGAATAAAACTTAATCACTTTTTATCTTTTGATTCCTTATTTAAAAATATGAAATTTAAATATAAAATAATTTCGTAATTCAAATGTTTTTTTCATTTAAAAAGACAATCAACCCTTGCTTGCTTTCATTCAGAAATCTGACATAGTCGCAACTTATCAATATTTTCAATTTATTCAAAAAAAATTAAGTTGGTAACGATGCCGAGAGGATTAACTGCAGTTTTACGAGCCAGAATTCTAACTTTAAGTGGAGAAGGCTATTCCACGAGGGAAATATCACGCAGAGTTCATGTATCCCAATCCTGCGTGGTGACCACGTTGGAGAGGTATCAGGGCATGGAAGATTTAGCTGATCGACCTCGCAGTGGTCGCCCAACTGTTCTTACTGCAATTCAGAAGCGATATATCAGATTACTGGCTGCCCGTGACCCAACAATGAACGCTACTAAAATGAAAGCAGAGCTGCGAGCTGCCACCGGCCGCGAAGTTAGCACCCAAACGATTAGAAATTGCTTACACCAAGCTGGATTACGAGCAAGGAGATCCTGGCGAGCACCTCTGAACTCACAGCAACGGAAGCGGCGCAGATTGCAATGGGCTAGGCTCCGTCAAAATGAAGAAATTAAGGACGAAAGCATCTGGCAGAACTGCTTCTTCGTTGACGAAACGCGGATCAGTACACATCCAGATAACCGACGTGTCCGTGTCTGGAGAAGATCTGGCGACTCTGAAAGGCAGAGAACTGCCACTGGAACCGTTCAGCAGGGCGGGAAATCAGTGTCCTTTTAGGCCGGGATAATGATTGGGGCTAGGACGCCCTTAATCCCGTATCAAGGCACCATGACCGGAGCCATGTACAAAACGATTGCAATCGATGGATACGTCAGACCATTCCGCATCGACCACGGGCGCCAATTCATAATGGTAGATGATAATGCGCCCGCACATGGAAACGGACGTGTTGATGCTGCTCTCCAGCAATACGACATCACCAGGTTAGACTGGCCTGCCGGCTCGCCTGACTTAAACCCGATCGAGCATGCGTGGGATGCTCTTAAGCGAGCTGTTTGGAACCGTCAGCCACCTCCGCGAACAGTGTCAGAAATCAGGGCAGCTGCTATTGAAGAGTGGGACAGGTTACCACAAGAAATGCTAGATAACTTAATTCTTAGCATGCCCAGAAGGGTTTCCGCATGTGTGCGAGCCAGGGGAGGAGTCATTTTATACTAACTATTAATTTTTTCGTAATAAATTTTGTTTGTTTTTTCATTAATTCAAATTTTTCATTACATTACATTTAAGCCAAAATTGCATTTCCTAGCTTTTGTTAATAAAAAGTAAATAATTAATAATGATTCTTTTATTTACTTAGTGCATTTTCATTATAAAATCATAAAACGTAAACAGTTTCTTTAAATAATTTATATTTTAAAGAATACACCTGATTTTGCTACTGATCGTAAACTTTTTTTGATGTGTGTATGTGTCGAACTTTACTAACATTAGTATCAGAATTTTCAAACCGCTAAATTGTAAAGAGAGCGTGGATTTTTTTATTTATTATAAGATGGGTTAACTCTTGACCTTAATCTTGACCAAGGTTATAGATGAGGTCGACGATGGAGCGAGTTAACCCAGAAAATGCCTATAAGGCACTGGTACTCCTACGCACCGACAGAACACAGCAGGATGTAACTTTTGTACGGCTAAAGGTAGTGTGAACATAAACTTAAGATTATCTGGCTTAGCTTAGATTATGTTAAGTTTATCCGGCTAATCTCAAATCTATGTTTGCACCTATTCTATTTTTAGCCTTAAAATGACATTGTAAATCGGATACTCATTTAAAACAAAAATCGTGGTAAGAACCCGTTATAATATGTTTAAATAGTATATTGTGCAACTCGGGGTCATGGTATTTCTTTTTTTTCGAGGTCATGGTATAAAATATAATGTGCAACTCTTGAATAAAACGGATTTTCATCGAGGGCTATGAATTACTCGCGTCATTCAGGATTCTAAAACTTGAATCACTCGTTAGAATCCTTCATTTGCTCGTGATCCAACTTTGGCCCTCGCTTAAAATCCGTATTATTCAAGAGTTGCACATTATATTTTATACCATGACCTCGAAGAAAAAGAATGATTTAATTTCGAATATTCTTTGCGATAGAGGTCGTATGTCTATACATTAGAGTGTTCGAAATTCAAACACCAAAATGCTCTTTTTTACGTGTTTTGCGGGAGCAAAAGAATGTTTTTGGGTTCTAAATTCAAATACCAAAACTGTGACTAAAAGAGCTCTTTATCCCCAATTTTCATTGAAAAAAAAGAAGCTTTTTAGAGGGGGAATGGTATAAACATAGTAAAACTATGAAAATACTTACACTGTAGGTATATATTCTCCGGGGAAGGCATTTGTCGTGTAACTGATGAGCAAGCATGTTTTACCGACGGCTCTGTGAACAAACAGAAAATGATTACTTAGTAGCTGCAGATTGGCATTTCGACATGGCAATAAAATGAGGACTGCCACAATTTTTTTGAAATACTGAAGATATCTCTTTGTATCATGATTAGATTTTAACGTAGGTGGTCCAGGGATCTACGGTCTGGTCAAAGCGAGGAGCGGCGGTTTCATTCCTCGCAGCGCGTGGTAGAATAAATTTCTATACCGCGTGAAGCGAGCAATGAAGACAGCCGCTCCTATTAGTTGAGACCAGGCCCTTAAAAGTTTGATGTTATAGCTGAAATATCTGTGAACGAGTTTATTCAATGCAGATATAAGAGTATTACGTGACGATAACATTTCAGGGTAACCTGACGTGCTGCTGTCTGTACACACTTTTCAGCTGGTGTTAAGAGTTTGTCCTTTGTGGACTTTAAACTGAACCGGTTTGTATGAAGCCACCCCTACTAAGCGAGATCAACTTATACTGGTCAAGGCTTCACTTCTAGGTGTTACAAGTGCACAATAGCCAACGTATAAGGACCTGCACTTAAGGCACGTCTGCTGGGATAAAAGATGCGATAAGTTGAACGACCAGTATGGTATCAGACTTTAAGTACTTTTACAAGAAAGATCCTTGTTGCTAAGTGCTCTCAAGACGTGTTTAAACCGTGCTGAATAGTGTTTTTTTTTTAATTTTCATATGTATCTTTTTTTCAGACTTTTGAAATCTGGAGGTCTATAATATCGTTGACACGAGTCTTTTTACCCCCAACGCGAAAAGAGGGGTGTTATAAGTTTGCAGTGCGTCTGTCGTCTGTCTGTGGCATATTAGTTCCTAGACGAATGGACCAATTTTGATGCGGTTTTTTAATATTTGAAAACTGACGTGTTTGAGCTGTATTTTATTAAAATTGGTTTATCCGTTTAAAAGTAATACAAAATGTTTGATTTTAAAGTTTTTTGTATTGAGTTTATACTGGAGAGTTCTAATCTACACTCATATCAGTTTTTTGTATCTGTGATTGATTACATGCTAGGAACTGCATTAAAATTTAGTAGCCATAAAGCAATATAAACTTCTACAACTTTATGATGGTGATACCCGACTAAATAATAAAAAGCAGTGCTGATCTGGGCTATGTCTGGAGGTCAGTATGCAATTTAAAACGTCTGTGTTAACGCCGTATAGTATTCAACCCTCGTATCGTTGAAGCTACATCCTGCCAGATACTCGTAGGGTTGGGTATTTGTGAATGAGATTTTTTAAATAATACCTGTAAAATTATTTTTTTTGTATAAGCCTCGACATTTATTTATTGCTTATTAATAGTTTTAAAACTGCTGAACCGATTTTGTTCAAATATAACTAAGAACCATCAAAATCGGTCCATTCGTTTAGAAGCTACGATGTGTGACAGACATACAGATAACACATCAAACTTATAACACCCCTCTTTTTTTGCCGGAGGTTAAAAATCTGATCTTGCTGTCTATCAGGTGGAAAGATCCAGCGTTTTCTTCAGGCTTCGAATCTATTCACAATCTAACCTATAAGGTTTGGTTTTGTGTTTTTATTAATAATTGCCTTTATTACATAACTAGCTTCCCGCGCGGGACTTCGTTCCCGTGGGAATTCGGGAAAACCATGTACCCTATGTCCATCCCGGATAATGTAGGATTCTAATGGTGAAAGAATTTTTCAAATCGGTCCAGTAGTTTCAGAGCCTATTCGATGCAAACAAACAAACAATCAAATCTTTCCTCTTTATAATATGTATAGATATCGTTCTTTACTCGTTCCAACATTTTACAACTCAAATAATTAAAATTTATTATTAATGAATGTGGAATAACGTTTATTTTTATTTTTCCAATACATAATACACAATATTATACAAAGAAATACTGAGTTGAATGCTCTAGCATTTATGTGTACAGGTAACGGTTTCCAATTTCGTGCCGAAGATGTTACGTCCTATCTCATCCTAACTGGTCACAGACTCCTTTTCTTACCCCCAAAACGATGACTATTTTGGGATAACTCTTTAAGTGTACCAAAGACATTAAATGGTTATGGTCAACTTGGTTAAAACCTTCAGAGATCCGCAAGTTTCAGCGTATATCTCGTACGAGTTAACTTGAGACCTGGGCCGACAACGTCACTTTTAATGTACGGTGTGCAAAATGATAAAATATCGAAAAATATATACAAAGATATAGCATCTTTGTCACGGATACGTGTCTCGACTCTCTTTCGATATTTTATCATTCCACACACCGTTCACAGAAGATTACGTCGTCGGCCCAGGTCTGAAGTTAACTCGTACCGGTTATAAGTGTAGAACGATCTTTGTCCATATCATCAACCCTAAATCCTTTAGTGCATCGCGGCCCGTCGTCTGTGCTCACATAACCCTCGACCTGCGTACGCGCACTCACACTTGCCGTGCCAATTTGTGCACATTCACCGCCGCAATAAAGAGACATCGATTGAGTTTAATGCATCGTAATATCTGCATGTCAAAGGTCAGTAACACAACGGAGTTTCTCACAAAGAGATTTGAGGCAGATATAATGTAAATAAAATCCTTTCTTTCTAAAAGTATGTTTGTTTGTATGTCAAAACGTACCGAACAGGAGGGCTATTCCACTAATCAATGGTGTCTTAGTGGCGGTTGAATGACAATGGAGGCCATTTTATTTGTTCATGTGGCGAAATTGAGAACTTTTTAATTATACCAAAAAACTCACAGAAACCCGAGACCACGTGTACGACGAAGTCGCAGGTTTTCACACAAAAAAAAACTCTTTCCAAACCTAACAAAACACTGAACCCTGAATACTGCAAAAATAATGTTTGACAAATTGTTTCCAAAAGCAAACTGTACACTCGTCTGCGTAAATTACGGACTTTGTGCGACACATTGCGAATGTCAAGGGAATGACAGACGGTAAACCGCTATCAATCATTAGCACCACATGTGTTGGTTTTTAAATACCTACATTAAACCCGTAACGGGCTCTGTCTTTGCTGCCACTGTATTTGTCTGATTCGTCTTCTGCGAAACTAATCTTCTTTCTTATAGTTTTATCTTTATTAAAGTCACGATCAGCAACTGTAAAGTTATCAATAGTTGGGAAATTTTATCCGCATCCTGCCTTAAAAGATACATTAAAGCAAATGTTTTTTTATATACTTATATGTACTGGTAATACTACTACTTACATACTACCAAGTACTTCTTTACCTTTCGTATCAACAATTGGAAATACAGCAAAATTTTGCTCGACCAAAATTTAATACTACCAATGAAAATATGGTTGGTCTTGCCAGAAATACAGAGAAGTTTAAACAGATGTTTATTCCACATTTCCTGATTTTTCTTAGTTCATTTGTAAAACAATTACTAACTCGCTGCGAAGCAAGTGCTTAAATTTTTTGCGGTGCAATATGTTAAGGGCGTTAAGTCGCGAAAATGATACGACAACCTGGGAGAGAACAAATTATTTATAACTTTCAATCGCGAGAAAAGACAAAATCATTCATTGTCATGCCATCATTAAGATACTAATTAATGATGTAGATTTTTTTAATCCTTTATAAGGAACTTAAAAAAGATAAAAGTTTAAATTCAGTTAAGAACCACGGTTAAGAAGGAGAAGTAGTATAAAGACTAGCGCTAAACAGTTCTACTATGCCATGACTTTTATTGACAGTAATAACTAATAGAGGTACGGTTAGAAACCTAATAAAATCTTAATTATGTTTATCTAATAAAACTTTAATATAGCAGCTGGGAACTAGTAAAATATTCATAGCTCTTGGCAATAATAATTATGATGTAACTGTTAGGTATAAGTCATTAGCTTTCCGACCACATTTCCGACTCCTGAGTACCTGTCGCGCAAAAAGTAGCTGCGTCTCTGCAAGGCAATAAATAATCTATCAAGAATAAATATAATACATTTTCACGATGCCTTTTACATTGCTTTTGATCTAGACTAGAGCTTCGAATTTTTTTTTTCTATTTTTTTTATTTAATTTAAATTGTTTTATTTGTCTCGACACACCAAAAAGTATCACATTAGATACAGGATTTTTTTTCAGCCCATATACGTCCCCACCGAGGGACACGAGCCTCCCTTCGAAAGACGAAGGGGATTTACAATTTATTTATTCGATCGTGCTCGTTTCGTCGTATTTATAACATACTTTACTTAACTGTATCCTTGTGATATGCTTCTCATTAATTTTCATACAAAAAGCAGGCAAAAAGTACAATTTCGTTTTCATTTCCGTCGCGTTTTCACAAACAAGTAAAACAAAATTTATTGACAAGAATTGAAAAATAGCACTTGCTCGTCTGAAAATTATAGCCCTCCATGTATCTCGAGCTTTTATAGCTTCTCAAACAGACCTATTTTGTATGAAAAATCGTGCAATATCCCTAGACAGTGTTGATGTGTGTATATCAAGGACTTACTGTATCTGAACCACAACTGATGTTTGCTAGACGTTAATTAGACAAACAAAGTGCTGTCTGCGGTTTCAGACTATCGGCTTATATTTGGACTTATTTGTAGACAATTGTGATTTGTAGACCTTTTAGAAAAGGTCTTTTCAGGTCGGGATTTTAAATATTATATATTCTATTTACATTCACACAAGGCTTACTCACTCTAAAACTAAATGAAGACCTCACTTAGCCAGCATGAATAAACGTCATATGATATCATTTTATTCAAATACGTCACATTGTGCTATTAAGAGGAAATTACATATTATTTTCCTAAATAACACGAGAATCTTTTAATTCTATTTTTGTGCTAATAAACAGGAATTTCCAGAACTATTAAGAGTTAACACATCAAACTGTGTTTGAGCGACGGTGGTCTGACGGTTAACGGATCGGACTCGTAAACGAGAGGAACCGAGTTCGATCCTCACTCATTGCCACTTTATACCAATGACTGGTTTTCTGAGTTACGTATGTACATTAAGCTGCACTCTAACCAATGCTCTTACGGTAAGGGAAAACATCGTAAAAAACATTCACGATAATCCATCCGGTCAAATTACTCTGTTAACGGGGGTCATGGAGGTCAGATGGCAGTCGCTCCACTGTTATGACTCGACCTGCCCAATTCTGGATCATGGTCAAGCATACCCCGAATGATAAACATTACCAAAAGCTAGTACAAAGAAAGTTTACAGGAATTCCCAGAATTATTAAGAGTTAACAATAGAACTGTGTTTTTACAGAAGCATGATATAAAAATTCGCCCACATCTTTCCCTGGTCAAGCCATATATTTATCTTTAACCAACGCATTTCCATATCTTTAGCTGGTCAAGCGCCAACGCGATTTAAAAAAAAAGTTTATTGCGTTATTCTTATTTTAATACTAGAGGATTCCCGGGACTTTGTTTCCGAGGTAATTTCTCAAAATCTTTTCTTATTCTTTGTTTACAGTTTACACCATCAAGGGAACATTTGTGCCAAATTTTAGCTTTTTCTAAGGGTTGGGGCTGTGCGTAGCGTTGATGAGTCAATGATTCAGGTCAGGACATTCATTTCTTTCCTTCCTTTTCCTGTAGGTATACAATGTGACTGTGAAAATGAAAAGGTACAACTTTGGGGATGGTCGTTAAGGTTCATAATTATTGTGATGAGCTATTGTAAATCCCACTTATTGACTACCCCGAAAGTTTTACCTTTTACTAAACGCAGTCACATTATCATGGTAAAAGATTACCCAACCTTTTTGTAAACAAAGCCACGCACGCGTGAGTAATTCAATGAATAGGTATTATTGTTTAAAAGGTTCAATTCAATGGGATTGGCAAACTGCATGTTATCAAATACAAAAACATAATTTTTAAACCGTTGTCGCTTGTATTTTTTTATGTTGAAGTTGAGAAAAGCTTGTATGACTAAGAGTTTACTCATTCAGTGGAGCTTGCTTTGAATAATAAAAAACATGTATAGCAAAAATATTTCATCAAAACCGATCAGCAAGTACTTAGTAATCCGTGAGCGATACGCTTAATACCATTAAGTTTGACAGGACAGATAATAAAAGTGGAGTGATTACCATCTGACCTCCATGACAGGGGATCCTGACCAGATCGGATTCTAATGTGCAGCTTTTTTACCGAGTAACACCTTTAATTAAGTATTTGTAAAACGCTTACCCTGTAAAAAATTGTAAAAAATTTTAGGGAAAGATCTCCTGGTGCTCTAACCAACAGCTATCGTTCACGGCCGGTTTGGTCGAGTGGTAGTGACGCTGCCTCTTGATGTTTGTTCTCGGGTCATGGGTGTTTGTGTTTGTCTTTGTGTGTTTTCCAGGGGACCCACGACACAAGGGAAAACCTTACTGTGGGCCTTTGAGTGTGTAGCGTTTTTTTTTTTTTTTTTTTATTTATTTATTAAGGCGACTACAGCACCTAAATTACGATTTTATGTGTGGCTCAGGCCAGCAGACCCACGGAATTTAGACAATGAATTTAGGTATTCTATGTATGCCAATACACAGTGCCTTCCTAGTGCCTATTGATGCCAAAAGAACCATATCTAGTGCCATCATAGTTTAAGAAATATAGGTCGTTGTTTGTGGGTCTGCTGGACGGATATCAGCCCAGCAGACCCACCTCTCGTACACGGAAACGGCTAAAGTTAGAGACATGGTTCTAGTTCTAAGCTTTAATGCTTTACTTGGTGCCATCGAGAAAAAAGTTTCAAACCTAGTGCTTCAAGCGTTTCGGAGCTATAAAACGATCTTGGTGTGCCTGCTGGGCGGAGGTTCAACGCAGCAGACCCAACACGATAGCTCCATAACTAGAAGGTAATTGGTATGAAATCTCATATCAACGTTTAGTGTGTAATTAGTGCCTTAGCTTAACATAAAAATATATGTTTAATTTGACTTCCAAACATAACAAATAGTATCTGAAAGTTCTGCATACATTTCAAAATGAATACAGTCGCGAACATAATCAATAGTTTTTACGTAATTGTTGATACAATATGGATTAAATGTCTTTTTTACAAGCTTGTATTTTATTTTCAATGTTCGTAAATGTGATTTTTGTCCACCAAATGACCTTATGTACCTACTAAGTCTTCCCCTTGCCTGCGTGCGGGGTTTATTAGTTATTAGCACAGTTTAAGCGCTAAGTACCTAAATCAAAAATTACGTAGTTTAATTTGATATATGATAAAAATATATCTTCAGGTTTTATTAGGTGTGCGTTATCGTCATAACTTATATTCATAATAAAAATATATCTCGGTTAATATATTAATAAAAAATTACTTGAGAGTACCATCTTGTCTATGGCTCACTTTTTTTGATTAGGCCAATGTAGAGTTAAAAAAAAGTGAAGTTTTCAAATTTAAGATTTCGGCCGCGAGCGCGTGTAACATTTGGGTTTATCCGTTTAGTGATCACTTAAAAACCAAATCCAAACAAAATGTAACTACATAAATGACATCAAACTATGCCTAGCAGCTGACTCAAGTGAACTTTGCCCTCAGTGAGTCTTTGAGCACACCTTCGAGATATTGTCATACAAATTGTTATAAGGCGATTCATCTTACGCACTTTTCTAATAAACGGAGGATTTTTTTACTTTTTGGCTAACACTTTAGGTATTAGAGCCAGGGGGCTCTACTCTGTACTATCTACGATCGACGGACGGCCGATAATTGTCACTAACTGTCTCTGAGAGATGTACGACATTCGACGCTTTGAAATTTCGGTCGCAGATTGTACAGAGTAGAGCCCCATTACTGTCTATTATCGACTGCTAACAGGGGAACCTGATGGAGTTGGATCGTTTAAGCTGGTTTCCTCACAATATAAACATAACATATCGAAGCTACCTAATGAAGGTCTGTTCATAGATTCAAAACTTCAGTATCGTAAGCAAAACAGTTTTAAAACTATAAAATGCATAACAGTATCAATAACTCAACGATGCACAACTCCCAGCATAAGGCAAGTCCATTTGAATGCATGAATCTTTCAACGCAACGTGTATGAGAAAAAGTGCATCACATGTGATTACTGATTAAACAACGGGAGCAATGGCCGCACATCCTTAATAACTTCACTGGAATCAGATATTATCTTACATTCAATGGGAAGTCGTTAGATGAGACAGTTTGGTTTTATAATTTTTTACATCCGAATTTATGAATCCCTTATGTCTATTTATTTACGACTAGCTTTTCGCCCGAGACTTCGTTACCGTGGGAATTCAGGAAAATTAATATAGACTGATAAAATAACTTTCTATTGGTAAAGGAATTTTTAAAATCGGTTCAGTAGTTACCTACAAACAAACTCACAATCTCACAAACTTAACCTCTTTATAAGTATAGATTTATTGTATATGTTATAGGCAATGTGTATAATGCAGGTATTCTATACAATACCTAGGAAATGTATAGAATGCCGGGGTCGTTCAGGCAATGTATGAAATGATGTTCAATGTTTGAACTATTTTACACTTTACCTAGGAAATGTATAGAATACCTAGTCATTGTACAGAATGCCGGTTGAAGCATAGGTAATGTATGTAATCGATTTTTCTTCTTTTTACCGCCTCCATGGCGTAGTGGTTAAGCCACTCGCTTTACACCAGGAGGTCGCGGGTCCGAATCCCGGCGGGGTCTAACTTTGTTAGACTCGGTTTGGTTGGCGGTAGGGTATTTTCTTAGCCCGCCTGGCTAGCGACCACCATCTTATCTAAGTCTTGCCGTCAAACATCAACGTTGACAGCATTGATGTGTTCTGTGTGAAGATAAGATAGCCAGCCCCCCCCTGCGTTGTTAAGTCTTGGTTAGTCCGCTTCCATCTTCGGCATCATCATCACTTACGATCAGGTGAGATGATGCCAAGGGCTAACCAATAGTGATTAAAAAAATGATTTAGTTAGATAGGTACTGATCTTTTGAGAGCTAATCCTAATTTCAACTTCCACCAGCAGACTGCGCTGATAAGACGTGTTCTATTGGTTGGTATGCCTAAGTACCTACGAGTATTTGCGTAGCGAGCGTTTCTCACATAGCAGTTCCCTTCGGATAAACATTTACATTTACAACGTACCAAAAACGTAGTACGCAATTCTAAGTAAAACCTTTCTTTCATTAGTAAGTACCGCTGATCTGTAGCGGAGCCATTTTCCATTAAATAATCAAATCATACACACAATCAATGATCACACTCAATAATTCAGTTTAGAACCAATGCGTAAACTAATAAAATACGTCTGCATAGAACAAAGGAGTGCTGCGTACTAACACAATGAACGTGTTTAGTCCCGCCCGCACGCCGCGCACCCGTCTCCTTCCCGTGGTCGTTCATTATACACATTGCCTGATGCGCTTCGGGCATTTTATACAATACCTAGGCAATGTATGAAATGAATCGTATTATACACATTGCCTGAACGTTTTAGGCAATGTATATAATGCCTAGGTATTCTATACAATGCCGGATTATACACATTGCCTATAACATATACATAACAAACATGAAGACGAAAACATAAAGAGAGACGACACACACAACATAATTACTTATTTCTGTACTAGGTTTAGGTATATCTTCAGCCAACGCCACTTCCTTAAGAAGCCAGCCATGTATTTAGAACGATTTGCGGTTAAAATTGACATCCTCCGAGGCAGCCTCCTAGTTCCTGTAAACTCTGAACTGGAGTCATGCTGGATTTGACAGTGGAGCCACAACACTTGACAGATACTTTATCAGTCTATACAGTATTTATTAAAAAAACTACTAAACGGATTTTCATACAGTCTCCACCAATGAACAGAATGATTCAAGTACAAGGTTTTATGTGTATAATTCATTTTTAAAACTCCCACGGGAACGTGATCCCGGGCGGGAAGTTAGTAGAGTATAATACATCAACCCTGGAGTAAACTACTTAATTGAATTCTGAGAAGTCCTAAGATGCTCTGCTTTTGAAGTTCTCAAACGGAGTTATGTAATATTTCTTAATCCTCTATCTCATCAAGACAGGCCATGTATGGGATTATTTTATTTATTTTTGAGTTATCATTATTTCTGTTTTTGTAATCATTTGACTGAGTAAGTATAAATAGTGTTTTAAGACGTACCACGTGTAAATAGGTTTGACAAATAGTAAAGCGGCGCGGCGAATTTTACCCTTTATGGATTAAGGCGACTACAGCACCTAAATTACGATTTTATGATGCGCAGATAAGCATGACGCACTGCATTAAATCGAAGAAAAAAATACTACGGTAATATTCAGGACATTAACTAGATAAGTAGTTTGCTGAAAACATGATTCAGCACTTTTGGTTCGATAGAAAAAGCTGACAAAGTCACCTCTAAATACCCAATATTTGTATCTTTTAAGCTGTAAAAACCATTGTAAAATGCATACACGAACTTGAATTTGCTATCAAAATGTTCGTGATTAAACACTCTCGATAAGTAGTTAGCGCATTTTTCGATTTAAGCTGTTACCTTTCCATAAATCTCATTTTTGTAACTTTCGAACATGTTTTTACGCACGCACGCTTTCATAGTCCGTAAACTTCGTGTATCGACACTGTTCGCACTGCCGGCCCAGGCCTGTTGAGAGACGGAGATGGCACTTTTCCTATGAGTGCTGCCTTTATCGGGTGCTGTAGTCGCCTTAACTGATAAGATAAGAAATTAAAGATAACATTTTACATTTTTTACACTGAGTACATAGTATTTCCAGTACTATGTGCGTAAGAGGCTCCAAATTAGGTGGTGTGGTATTTTTCAAAATTCCCTCGTGAATATAAATGTCGGGGGATATTTTTTTAATTATAGAGTTATTACGTAATGGAAAGAAAAATAGTGTTGCTATCCACTAGTTCCATACTAGGAAAAATAAAAATAAAAAAAGGAAAAGGAAAAGTTAAAATGTGCCAGCTACCTACTCTTCCCAGGTATACAGTAAAACTCTGTAAGTGGGATATGAGGATTATGCCACCGGCGCACGAGTGGATAGGCGAAAGGCTTTCCACCTCTAACCATTACACAACTTGTTCCATCTGATATCCTTCACAATTTGTGTCAAACGTGGCATCAAGTACCTCGCTAGAACCACTGATGCTCTACCTACCCCGTTAGGGATCACAGGCGTGAGCGTATGTATGTATGTATAACAGACTCAAAAGTCAACAGCTAGCCTTCCTGCATACTTATCATTCCTACTACCATAGTAACGTACACTTAGTAAATGAGTAACGCGCATGCGTCACAGTTACCTACGAACACGGTGTCGTGAGGTAGAAATGTATGCGTCACAGAAAACGAAACCAATACGATACGACGGTGGCTGTTGTTTTGTTGATGTCCGAACTGATTTGCTTGTTACAACTGATGACTCAGAATCTTAATGGTTTTGATTTGTGTTTTATGACTTCGTATGAGCTCTTCTAGGAGATTCTTTAGTTTTATGCATGACTCAAGAAAATAAGATAATTCCTTCTGCACGTCATCAAACTTCTCGCTTGCACTCACACATTATCCTATTTATGCCGTAGGATAAGTAGATGTTCCTCCTCTTTTATAGCAATCATTTCTTCAAAAAATCGTAAAAAGTCAAAATTTTGCCAATGTATGAGTATTTCTATCAAAATTAAAATATACAATGGTGAAATCGCCAATATCAAGTAAAAACCCTTAGGCGACTACAGCACCCGATAAAGGCAGCACACATAGGAATAGTGCCATCTCCGTCTCTCAACAGGCCTGGGCCGGCATCGGCAGTGCGAACAGTGTCGATACACGAAGTTTACGGACTATGAAAGCGTGCGTGCGTAAAAACATGTTCGAAATTTAGAAAAATGAGACATGGAAAGGTAACAGCTTAAATCGAAAAATGCGTTAACTACTTATCGAGAGTTTTCAATCACGAACATTTTGATAGCAAATGATAGTTTTAGAAAAAGCTCACAAAGTCACCTCTAAATACACAATATTGGTATATTTAGAGGTGACTTTGCGACCTTTTTTTATCGAACCAAAAGTGCTGCATCATGTTTTCAGCAAACTACTTATCTAGTTTATGTCCTGAATATTACCGTAGTATTTTTTCTTCGATTTAATGCAGTGCGTCATGCTTATCTACGCATCATAAAATCATAAATTAGGTGCTGTAGTCGCCTTAATAGTCTGAATACGCCAGAGCATCGTCCGTTGATCAGCAGGGTACACCGTTAGCAGGTGAGGATGACTATTTAGAGCACTATAATGTTATGATTATGACCCCACAAATCCCTCGTCTGAAGAAACTGACGTTTTCGACAGTTCGTTGAGACTATTTCTTTAAAGCAGCCGACGCTAGTTTGTCTAATATTTTTTCTCTTTTACACTCCATAGTATGACTGAGATAGATCGGTATACAAAATGGCGGCCGCTAGACTTATGCAATGAACTGTCAAATGCCAATGTGTCATTTTATTGGTACCATCATGGCTACTTTATCATCCAATATTTATTTTGGTAATTATATACAAATAGTTTTCCGCCAGAGACTTTGTTCCCGTGGGTATTAGGGAAAATTATGTAGCCCATGTGTTAATCCAGAGTGTCAGCTACCTCCATACTAAATTTAATGAAAATTGGTCCAGCCATTTCAGCGTGAAAGAGTAACAAACATCCATATATCTATAAAAACTTTTGCGTTTAATAAAATTAGTGAGGATGCCATCTGCTTGAAACAACTATTTGTTATCGGCAATTGCTTAGTAAAGACTTTGATTCTGTCTGTAATGTTGTATATACTCATAGTTATAGGCCTTTCTCCACAAAGTCTTGCAATATTCAATTTAAACCCTATCACCATTCCCTAATCTTTATTAGTCTGCACTTCGTGACTGTTCCCGGAATAATTCCCTCTCTTATGGTATGGCTGATTCAATGTAACCACTCGAGCTAGCTAATTCCATTTGGTAAGCACTTAGACAGGCAGTAATAGGAAACATAGCTGAGCAAGCAGTGGATATACTTAGCTGATAAACCAGATAACATACTGGAATTTGAAAGCTCTTTGCTTAACTTCAAGAAACGTTACAGAAAATAAACTAAATAATAAAACTAATACTGCTCAAACGAAAAATAATTTTATTAATTAATAAAATAATGCTCGCTTGAGCAATATTAAACGATAAGTAGGAATCTACTAGCAATTTCTCAATCTTTTGACAAAAATTTAGAGTTTTGATGATAAATTCCTCTTCGTTACAAATTCGTACTAGTCGCGAAGGGATAGTTTTGTTCAATAGTATAACTTTCTAAGAATAAGAAAAAGTTGTGACGTCGATTCCCGGTCGGGACAAACATCTGGTCGGGGGTCGGATTATGAGAGATTTATTTGTGTAATTTTTGTTTTATTTTATTTATAGTAATAATGGATCTTTGTTATCTCTGACATTAATAAAATTAAATTAAATTATAACAAGCACAAAAGATGTTAACATAATAATATTATCTCTTGATTAAAGACATTCTTCACTGAGTTTTTTTCGGTTTTCATGAAATATTTTTGGATATGATTGCGATCCTCTACTGCACAGTAAAACTGTATTTGTTAATAGGGATGAGCAGTAATGGACGCGGTGGCAGTTGATTAGGTTTAAAGATAGCTCTCCTGGGTAGACCCGATGGAAGCTTTTAAATTTTTGCAATTTATTGCGAAACTCTCTATGGAAATTTTAATTTGCAGTTCATTTTGTATTTAAAGGTACTGAACATAGTGCTATGTGATCATTGTGTGTCCTGGTTAAAAATGTGTTGTTTGGATGTAGTTTTCTTTTCGTGTGAGTTTTGGTATGAAAAAACCCTTGGTGTCAGAGTTTTAAGCTGTTGTAAAGCTTTTAGAACGGAACCCAAATAATCAAAATAATGTGCCCTAAAAAGTTCTGAAGTAAGGGATATTTTTCAGACAATCGGTGATAGTAGTTAGCTCGCAGTATCTGTGCAACTTAAAACTCCAAAAATCTAAACTTTCTTCCTCTGGATTCAACACCGGAATTTTTTGACCGTATAAAAAAAAGATAAACATAAAATCAATCTCTCTTGACCAAGTGAATCTCATAAATCTATATAAGGCCGGCCTCGGGAAATATTGTGGGTGACCAAATATTGACAGCGGCAGCGGTGTTCTGTTTGCCCACTACATCCATATTTGTCGACTATCCCACTCTTTGCGGATTGAATCCAAATACCTATTTCACTTTGCATAATAAATAGCCCAGACCTGACTAAGGCCCATATTACAGGAGACTCAAGTCTTGATCTTATACTTAAGGCGACTACAGCACCTAAATTACGATTTTATGATGCGTAGATAAGCATGACGCACTGCATTAAACCGAAGCATTAATCATTAAATCATTAAATCGAAGAAAAAAAAAAACTACGGTAATATTAAGGACATAAACTAGATAAGTAGTTTGCTGAAAACATGATTCAGCACTTTTGGTTCGATAGAAAAAGCTCACAAAGTCACCTCTAAATACCAATATTGTGTATCTTTTAAGCTGTAAATACGATAGTAAAATGCACACAGGAACTTGAATTTGCTATCAAAATGTTCGTGATTGAACACTCTCGATAAGTAGTTAACGCATTTTTCGATTTAAGCTGTTACCTTTCCATAAATCTCATTTTTCTAACTTTCGAACATATTTTTACGCACGCACGCTTTCATAGCCCGTAAACTTCGTGTATCGACACTGTTCGCACTGCCGGCCTAGGCCTGTTGAGAGACGGAGATGGCACTATTCCTATGTGTGCTGCCTTTATCGGGTGCTGTAGTCGCCTTAAGTATTCATTGTCTCTGTCTCTCACTATTAAAATGACAAAGACGACTACTACTTAAGTGTAGATCGGAGTCTGAGTCGTGTTCTGTAATAGGGACCTTGAATTGTCTTGTCTCAAAAGTTGTACAGAAAGCCCCCCTTTTCGTACAACGTTGTTATGTCTTGTCTCATATTGTGATGTATAGGGGTCTTTTGTGCAAATAAAGAATATTACAAATATGTAGTGATTGTTTGGTAATTGTTTGGTAAGTAATGAGAAATATCGGATTCTCATTTATAAATTAGTTGTTATGTGTAATTGTGTACGTTGCCAGTTTTAAAAATTTAAGTTTACTCACAAAAAAAAACAAAGACTGATGCATATTAGTTATTTTTGTCAAAAACCATTGGAAAGTTTATTCTGAATATTGGGTTTTCTATTTTTTGTTATCAGGCCATAAACGTCCCGAGGGGCACGGGTCTCCCTTCGACCCGTCGAAGGACGAACGAAAGAGATTTAGGCCATAGTCCACCACGCTGTTGGTGGGCCGCGGCCTTTCGAAAACGAATTTTCTTAGACGTGCGGGTTTCATCACGATGTTTTCCTTCACCGCTGAGCAAACGATAATTAATGAGAAATCCGTACATAAATTCGAAAAGACGAATTTAGTGGTATAGGCCCGCACCAGGATTGAACCCGGAACCTTCCGGTTACAAGTCTGGCTCATTACCAACTAGGCTATCACCGCTTTCTATCACCGTATTCTGTTATAAATCATTCAAATTCGAATTTCAAACTTTTCTTTACTTATTAAATCGTTGGGTCGTCATTTCGATTCCATCAAGTCAGGACAGGATCAACAATAACTCAAAACTAGGTCAGACTGATTGTTTTAATAAAACACTTGATAAGGGACGCATTCTTCGGCCTTATTGAGATGTCAACTTCAGTTGATGAATACACTTTTCCACCTAATGACATTTGGCTGACATACCCTATCCCTTTTCACCCTTGGAGTGACGTCATGCGCAGCGTGAACCGCAACACGCTTTTTACAAAATTTCATATCAAACCTAAAACCAAGAGACAAGGCAAACATTTGAGGGAAATAATGCAAACAAATGTAGAGGTACTTCCGGGAGTAAAATGAAATGTTTTTGAATGGAATAGAAGAACGTCGAAATGAAAGGCTCAGACTTAGCAAAAAACATGATAAAAGCCCAACTTTATTGGCTATTCGTAAAAAGGTACACTGAATAACCTTTATGTCACATATGTCGGAGATATTACCAGAGATAGGGTAAGAAAGTGCTAGAATGGAGACCTCGGACTGGGCGTAGAACCGTGGGCAGACAACCGATGAGATGGGCTGACGATCTTGCCAGAGGAAGAACTGATTGCGAAGGACTCAAAATCGAAGAGAATGGAGTACTATAGAAGAAACCTACACTCAGCATTGGGTAGCCATAGATTAAAGAAGAAGAAGTGAAAAGTAAAAATCGATAAAGTAATATCACAAATATCTTCAATCTATAAAGACAGCAAAATTGATTAAGCAAGAATTCATAAAAATATTGATTTTGATATCGAGCCCAACGTTATTCTTATTCAAACAACTGGGTTTTTGCGCGCGATTTCCTTCTAGAACGCTCTAGACCAGGGGCGATCCCGGGGGGGTTTAGGGGCCAGAACGGAAGACGTCAGGTGACAATCTAATTATTTGTGCGATCAAAAAAATACGTTTTTCTGTTGATATGATTGAACCTACCAAAATCTTGGGTTGCGACCGCCTCTGCTATTAGATAGTATTAGCCCATAAGCTACGTTGCTGTGCTAAAAGTCAGCTTTTTACCCCATGATAACGTGCAGGAAGAACAACTCAACAAACATACAAACATTTTAATAAAAAAATGGAACGCGCCTTCAATTTGATTAGGAATTCTTAGGAAAGCATTTTTTTTTATTAGGTTTAAGCAATAACAATGAATTAGGTAATTTTCAAAGTCGTTGGGAAAGTGATTGCCAAATGACAATTGATACTCCTACCAAAGATTATATTAAAGTTAATTGTCAGGTTAATGACCCTAAATTATTACGTGATCGGCTTCGGAAGCCTGTTTATGCTGATCTGGCACTGAAATTGTCATCTTGCACATTATACAGCGAAAAAGCAGTACACAATATTACATTTAATACAATATTTTATAAGAATTTTCTTCGAGAAGTAATTCAGTCGAAAGGGTGACTCACATACATAAGGTATCTTTGATATTAAGCACTAACATTATAACTTTTACACTGTCTACTAAAAATCAATTTGCTTCTGAGTAAATTCTACATATATGGGACAACATTAAATATTAGTAAGCGAAACTTGACGGGGTGTTTCTTTCTATGAAACTAAACCACTTTTCCATAAAAACCCACAAAAAAAATAGCTACTCTAGAAAATATACAACTAGGAAAAAGCCTTTCATAACCACATGACGTTCAGCCTACCCCGTAAGGGATTATAGGCGTGAGTGTATGGATGGATGGATGGAAGGGATATAATCTAGCAGTTTCCGATAGATTTCCACCAAATAACGCCCGATTCAATTAATAATTTAATGAATTTAATTATAATGATGCCATACCGGTTTAGCTGGTATTGCAGCTGTAACAAGTACCATTATCGCAAGACAATAAAATTTTATCACGATATTACGGATCTCACTCTTGGCCGATGACGACACCTAACTGTTATCGCCATCTTTTGCTAAATATTTTACGATTATTGTTTCCTTTTGTTGTTTTAAGAATATGGCAGTAAAATCTGAGAAAGTATACAATGTTGATTTAAGTACCTACCCAACTAGTAAGTTTTGTAAAAGCATTTGGCTATCTTCTGTGGTAGACATGGAGGAGCTTACTGCTGATAACCTTATAACGAGGCTGTATGCGTTTCGTTCCAGACCCTGATCTTAATTCCCAGTTTTACTCTTCGGAGATTTTGAACAGGAACTGCATGAGATCATTCCGCCTGCCCTTTCTTCTGTCGGACGTCCAGACGCACCACGGATTCGCACTGAGCGCTTTTCATCATCTTTTATATTGCGCACTGCCAAGGAATGGAATTCCCTGCCTGCGTCTGTATTTCCAAACTCATATAACCCAAACCTCTTTAAAGTTTGAGAGTATAGGCTTCTTCAGAGTGAGTTTGTTACATTCTCGACCGCGTCTTCATTGTGGTCAAGTGCGAACCTATTGTTAATATAAAAAAACTCTTACTGATCGAATTTTAACCCATCTACCATCTGCATTTACCCATCTTTACCCATCTTCTTGCATTTTACCCATCTTTCCAAAAGTGACGTATTCAGTTTGATTTTGCGTCTGAGCTTGCAGCTTTGGCTCAGCTTTTTAAACTGTTGCTATAAATTATGTTTTTAATATAATGTTTACTTTAAAAACGCATTAAATCCATCCATGTTATTTATCTGAATCAATAAACATGTTCCACCGTGATCAGTGTTTATTTGTAGAAGCTCTACGGATTGAGACAGTTGCGCTTCAAGCTGTTAAATTAGTGTACGTTACCAGAATCGACAATTTACTTGTACTATACTAGCTTCGACATCAGCCCATATACGTCCCCACCGAGGGGCACGGGCCTCCCTTCGAAACACGAAGGGGTTTTAGGCCATAGTCCACCACGCTGGCCCAATGCGGGTTGGTGGACCGCTCGTCTTTCGAAAATGAATTTTGTTGGACAGGCGGGTTTCATCACAATTCCTACACCGTTAAGTAAGTGATAATTAGATATCCGTACATAAATCCGAAAAGACGAATTTAGTGGTACAGGCCCGTTCCAGGATTTGAACCCGCGACCTTCCGATCACAAGTCTGGCTCATTACCAACTGGGCTATCACTGCTAGCTTGGCTTTGCTTAATTATACCGTAGAATATCTCTAAGAGATAGTCCTTTCTTCCTTTCTTATAATGATCAAGTAAGTGGCCTACTTGACTTACAGCCGTACTCAGAGACGTCAATTAAAGTTAAGTACTGTTAAACTCTGATGTTGTCTCTTTCAGTCTTGTTGATATAAACAAGGATAGCATGACATTTAATTACTTCTTAACTTTAGTTGACGTCTCTGAGTACGGCAGTAATAAACATAGAAAACAGAAGAACGACAAAAATTCACAGCTTTTATGCTGTTGGTGTAGAGAACGAACTAAGTACACTGGATACTCACACCCACGGGGAAAACTATATTTAAACTGTAAGAATAAATACCGAAATGGAGAACAATAGTAAATCTGCAAGGGGAATGCCAAGAAATATTACTATTTTGTCCTGTCGCAGGATTCTCTTATCTGACACAAGGTTTCCTACGCCAATCGAATAGTGCTAGAATTGTTTTGCCATCCATGCATTCTTTGAGAGGACAAGCTTATTTAAGCCGTTTGTTTTTTGTATGATTTAACTTAATTGTTTAAGGTACGATTATTTCAGTATTACAAGGATGAGGAAACTTAACATTTCTCTTGACTTTTCTTTATGCAATTTATTTTCTAACTGTTAACTTTAAGTAAATAGAAATAAAATTATTTGCAGTGCACAAGTGAAGTTAAGTATGTAAGAGAGAACTGTTTATATATCATCGTATACCCCTATACGCAATTTTATAAATACATATACAAATATCTATGTTCCCGTACATATACAAAGACCTACGAATGTAATAGATACAGGAAAATGTCCAAAAGTTACAAGGATTTGTTATTTGTTCAGCTTCACATTTTATTTTAGGGAAAAATTCATAATATTTGATTACGACGGAGCACAATACCACAAAAACCGCAACCCTTTTCACGGTTGAAAACCATAAGCGATCTCCAGGGAGTCCTTCTACAGTAGCGAGAAAATGCTTAACACATTTCACCATAGCAGACTAAAATATACTCTATGTGAGTGTAGTAACGGTTGTAATAGTAGAAAATGTAAGTTGGTTTGCGTTAATAGCACGCGGAAAGCGTGAGGAAGCCGGGTCCATGAGTTCTTGTATATGCGAGACACGGGGAAATATTGTGGGTCTAAAATTAAAACAATTCTATAAATAAAGTTTGCCGAAATACACACATCAGTCACGTGTTTCGACTTCCCATACAAAGGCAAATCAGCTTATTGCACAAGTTTTATGAAAATCGAAATTATTTTTTACATTTCGACCTATGTTCTAGAGAATGTTGTTCGATTTCACATCTTTGGGCTGATTCACATCTTTAATTTTCACTAACTATTTTAAAGCCACCTAATAAACAAAATAATCTGGTCACCCTAAAGCGTGGTGCTGCAAACTCGGCAGGTAAATGCGAGACTGGAAGCTGCAATCTAGACGGAGGGACTCGGAGACGCAGATTACTCTATAACAACTTAACTATCCCACAAGTACCTATTCTGAATTTGCCAGAAAATGTCTTATTTTATTCTAGTTTTTTGATAGTCATATCTCTTATTTATAGTACCTACTGGTAAGTAAGACCTCTTTCAATGTACTCATCATCATCACGTGCCGCAAAACGTCCACTGCTGGACATAGGCCTCTTTCAAGGAGTATGTTGAGTATGTAATGTGGAAATTACCCCTCGTCGTCAACAGGAGAGACCTACAACAGTTTTTCTTTTTTATAATTAAGGTACGCAAACGTTTGCACAAAAAGGTCCTCTCCTACTTGGCTCAATAGATTCCATTATCAGGTTTTTTAAATCTTTCAATTAAATTTCCTTCATAACTGAACTGAAATTGTTAGCTTCAAATATCTACTTCGTTTCGCAAAGACACAGCGATCTTTCGAGCTATCCAATAACTTCTCTGATGTCCGATGTCAGTCGCCAAAACAAAAGGAACCCGAAAATAGTTTTTCAGTAACGAGCTAACTTTTGGGTGAATTCTCTGTTCAGAAGTTTGATAGGTTTGTTGAAAGTAAGCTTTCTTGTCTTCGATCAACAATAATCTAACTAGATAAGATCAACAATATTCCAATCCAACTAGAGGAAGCGCTCGTAGATCTTAACCGATCAGGCGACCAAAGTGGCAATTTATCACGAGCGTTTCCGTGCTTCGGAGGGCACGATAAGCTGTCGGTCCCGGCTGTTGTCGATTGACTACAGTCGTTAAAACCAAGTCAGAAGCCATTGTGCGGTTTGAAAACTCTGACACCAGGGTTAGCCAAGTTCGCCACACACTTTCTACACCTACACGATAAGAAGAAGACGAGATAAGAGGTCACGTACAAAATCAAAGCTAAATGCTGTCAGCATGAATAGGTTTTAAAACAGTTTTTAGTTCAACTTAATTACAACTATGCAGGGTTCAAAAATATCCGATATTTATTTTAAATATCAAAATATCTGATATTTATGATACATATCCGATATATATCAAAAATTGGATATATATCGGATATTTTTTCGTGTATGACAACCATATTATTATTGTATTGCATTATTTATGTATACTGTTTGCATATTTAATGTGTTTTATAAACATAAAAAAATATTGAAAGAAAACTAAAATATTATTGATTTATTTATTTAAAATTTTAAAATATTAGAAAAATCAACAGAAAAACATTAAATATCACAAAAAATCAACTAAAAAAAACCCATAACATGTTCTTATACTTAAAACTAATGAAGCCATTGACTGATAGGAATTTATAAGAATATTTTATTGAGTAAATTGTTCCTGATGTATAAGATTTTTTTAAGTTGAATTTTTGTGATATTTATGTTTTTCAGTTGATTTTTCTTATTTTTTAATATAAATGATATAATAATATTTTACTTTTCTTTAAATAATTTACTATGTTTATTATATAACACATAAATATTATAGCACCTAGTAGGTAATAAAGTTACAAAAAAAAAAAAAAAAAGTAGGAACACATGTCTTATGTGAGCTGTTATTTACCGAATTGTTGATGAAAGTTGGGTGTGACTCAAAGTATATGAAAAGGAGAAAGAACACTACTTGAAATAGAAGAGTATGTACGTAGACATCTGAGACGACGTAAACTCAAATGATTAAATGTCAATTTTAGAAAAAATCTGTCGAGATGCAAGTACCAGCTAGCTAGATATAGGCGTCCTCTATAATACCTAGTTACAAAAGGAACTACCTATAAAATTAGATTCATCTAAGACTTTACGTGATTGTGTATTCCGTAAAGGACGCAGCGTCAACTATAAGTCAGCTTAAAGTCAAATCGTTCGTCAAATCGTAGTTTTGCCAAATCCTAGTTCCGCAAAATCCTTATTTCGTCAATTGAAAAAAAAGAAGAAAAAAAAGCATTCAGTTTTGGTATTTTTTGCAACTTTTTCAAAATGGCGGCGCTGTAGGGGTTGAAAACGTAAAAAATGTCATATTTAAAAAAAAATTGGGCACGAGAGGTCTATTTCACAGAGTCACTAGTAGTAATTATTTAAGAGGTACATCCCTAACTGCGGTTTTGCCACTAATCCGATCCGACCAACTGCGGACGCGGAAAATTGGAAGTGGAAACGGATAGACAGCAAAACACGAATAGATTATAATAACATGACCTCATTTCATTGCCTTATTTGTTTATAACTTAATTTTGTATATTTCCCTCAAGAGTAGTTGCGCTTTATATTACAAATGGTAATTATTTTATTTAAATGAGTTTTAGCCAGTTCCTGCCCGAAATATGAATATAGATGTCTTCCATTGTTACCGATCTTCACTGATAAACAACAGTTATCTTATGATTAACTAAAATATCAACTATGTCTTATTTCAGAAGAATGTAGTAGAATGATTTGTTTTTTACCAAGGATCTTCTACGAATCGTAAATGGTACCCCAAGGTACTATTCGATTTAACATCCCTTATAGTCAGTAAAATTGTATCTTCATGAGACTGCTTATTGGCAAATAAACATTTATGTAGAATCTACATCTACATTGTAGATAACCAATTAAAGACATTAATCCGCTCTCCGGTTTACAACTCGACCTGGCCTTTTTCGAACAGTCAAACAAAATGAAATGGGCACGAAACTTGAAGGCAAATCGAAAATGCGAGTTAAATATGATTCGCTCAGTTAGGTACTGCTAAAGCGTGCCAAAACAAAGTTCTATTGAACAATCAAACAATCAAAACTCCAGAATGTTCGGTTTGTTTTCGTTAAAGCCAACTCAAAATATTGTGTGGGTCGATGAAGTGTTCCCATTACGGAAATAGGCGATTTAAGAGAATCGCTAAAAATAAAGCAGTAACTTTGATATAGAACGACTTATCATCTTTTATTATTTACTAGCTTTCCACCCGGGACTTTGTTTCCCGTGGGAATTCGGAAAAGTATGTAGCTTTCGTCACTCACTTATAAGAGAGCTTTCTGATGGTGAATTTTTTTTTATCGGTCCAGTAGTTTTTGAGTTTATTCTTTACAAGCATACAATAAAATAACTCTAAAATAAAAATTATCACCCCGACATTCGATTGCTTATAACTTTTATCAAATATAGCTAAGAACCATCTCGATAAACAAAAAAACCGCATCGAAATCGTTCCATTCGTTTAAGGCCTCAGCACACCAAACGCAGGTCAGAAGCAGCGCTGTTTGAATGCGGGCCCGCACGAGTTGTAATACAAGAAATCGTTAGGAGCTACGATGCCACATACTGACATACAGAAAAAAAAATCCACACAGATACACAGACATACAGATACACACGTCAAACTTATAACACCTGTCTGTATCGACCTTAAAAGCCACACAAAGCGAATTTCAATCGTCCGCAGACCTCTGAACAAAGGCATTTTTATTTGCTTGCTATGTTTAGCGGCGTGGAGTACAATTTACACTGATTACTTCAAGTTAACACCCTGTGTTATGTACACTGAGCTGAGGCACCTAATACATACAAGTACCGACCCATTGTGTGCCCTTAATTAGTGAGAAGTGGTTTGGCGAATGTTGGTTAATTATATCCAGCCCTTCCTTCCGCTTTTAATTATACTTGTGAAGATATTTTGCAAATATGTATAAATTGGGTTTTTCATAAATAAATGGAAGTGGGTTCTTCGTTCATATTATCAATTTTATATATCAATTTGTCCGTAACCAGCTTTATTAGCATACGCACATGACATAATTATTAACTTCAAAAAAGGAGGAAGTTCTATGTTCAACTGTATGTTTATTTTTCTATCCTATCCCACTAATATTAATAATAAATGCGAAAGTTTGTGAGGATGTATGGATCTATGGATGTTTGTTACTCTTTTATCAATTTTGATAAAATCTGGACCAATTTTGATAAAATTTGGTATGGAGGTAGCTGACACCCTGGATAAACACATAGACTACATAATTTTTCCTAAGTCCCGGGCGGAAAGCTAGTATTATTGGTATCTTGATCCGTCTTCTTCTAACTCTAACGCATATGTTAACACGGAAAAGTTAAAACGACTTATCTTAGTACGGTCAGTAATAGAATATCAAATATTAGGATTTATGAACAAAATTATATCGTAAAAGAATCAAAGAAGACGAAATGTTTATTAACATTATTAACTAATTAACATTAACAATCGAAAATTACGCAAAAAGAATAACATTTTATTCCACACTTTAATTAGTAATTCCGCAGCTAACTCAATTACTTAACAATTTCCAATCCTGCTTTTTCCGGGAAAACGTGATTAAAGTTCAGATTAGATTTTTCCAGCATCTCGAGGTTGAATTCTTTTGATGTAGCGAAAATGAACTCATTTAAAAATAACTTCAAGAGTTATTTTGAAGTTGTTTCTAAATTAGTTCACATGAACTGTGATGATTAATAGACATAGTATTATAATAAGTAATGTAATGATACATTCTTTTAATTATTATCGTATACCAACATTACTAACTCAAAGAGAATATGATATGGTTGAAAAATCAGTGCAGTTCAGTGGACAAAGGACATTCTAAAGCTTTTCTTCCTACTTACACTAGCTTTCCGCCCAGGACTTCGTTCCCATGGGTGTTCGGGATATCTATGAAGCGTATGTTATTCAGGGATAATGTAGCATTCTAATGGTGAAATAATTTTCAAAAACGGTATGTTTTAAGTTTTTTATTTAGAAACATAAAAAATACAAATCTTTCCTCGTTTTAATGTTAGTGTAGATTAGTAGGTATTGTTTAACCCAAGTCAGGAAAAACTTTGTGGTTTGAAACCCATCGACAAGGTGCGTCAAGTGGTTTATTTGTTTAACGTTGACAGACGGATGAAAATACAATAAACCATGTTAAATCTACAGTAGTAGAGATTTAAGTTTAAGACGCCGTAGAAAATTTCCATGAAATGGCGTAAACAAACGAAAATGTACGAATAGGTTCCTGATAATCCGTTTTACCTTCAAAACTCTTCCAATTATGTGCCTAGGTATGGTCTGACCCATTTTCACGGCCTATACTGCGGCCTTGTTGTACATTCGTGTGAGCGTTTTGCTTTGCCAATCTATCTGAACTTCGGAATTACAATCTCCGGTACTGTTAGTGTGTCAATTTAGATTTGGAATTCATTCATATTTATACCTTGTGCTTTTGAGTCAAATCCTAAGTCTTCAGAGCGATTAACTAACTCTTCATACCTTGTGAATGACAGTCAAGTTGTAAATGAGGTTGACCTCAAAACTGATTGTATGAACTAAATGTCAAGCAATTATTACGAATTCAGACGTGACTCAGACCTAATTACACTAGACATAAATTAATGACCCTAAGGCCATCTCTTCACATCCAACTTATAGTTATAACATAATAAAAATATATTTAAGGTTAAAAATGAAACATCTTATGATGACTCGAGGCAGAAAATATGTAAGATATAAAATTGCCAGCATTGCAAAATATTTAGTAATTCGTAACAACTACTAAATATTTGAAAATCAGATGCTCCAATTAACAAACACGAAAGACTTAACTACAGAAACCGATTCTAAAACCTCAAAAACATCTGCCAAACTTCGTTAACAGCGAATCTATTTTCAGCAGTAAAATACAAAGGTATGTCCGTAGCCCATTTCCTTTGGTTCCGTGTGCCATGCTCAACAAGCCGTGACAGAGGACGGGTTGTTACACAAAGGTCTTTCAGCTAGGTCGCTCGGTCCCAGCCGTGTAAGTAATTACTATTCTGCCCCAATTCCTGCACTGTGTCCAGAGCTCTCGGCTTGCTCTTTGTGACCCGCGATTGTGTTTCTCTTATTAACAATGTCAACGAGAGAAAACTGCTTTTTAAAAGAGCTCTTTTCGGAAAACGTGCAAGTCATGCTTAATGCTTACTTACCTCCAGTAATTTAAAGAAAATAAAAAGTCATTTTTGTAAGACGACAAAAACCTAACAGTAAGCGATTAGTTTGCAGTAGGAAGCACTCACAATAATTATGACACTTTCTTAGAAAGTTAAGCTACTTTTTAGTCAACTCACATGTTTAGTAACGTCTGGTAAGCATTACGCGACCAGTTACTCAACTATTTGATTTGCGATAGTGTGCGAAGTGTGAGATGTAAATAAGTTCGTTGCCGATTTTGCCAGTCCAGCCTTGACGGAACCCACGCATAATTGTTTCGAATTTCTTAAAAAGAATGTGGTCTACATTTCATAAGTCATCGATTATCATATCGCACATATAGATTGAATTGATTGCAGTGTAAGTAATTGTAGTCTAGCGTTAAATTATGCAAGAATATTTAGATCCTTGTTTAGATATTCGTCTGGTGAACGTAGCTATATTTATCTCCACATGCATCGCAGAATCCGGGAGTTCATTCATACAACTGTAGCGACTCATAAACGCGTTCTTTAACGCGACCAGCCGACTTAAGCCGGCGGAGTTGTTTATTTGACATGCCTCCAAATGTAACTGGAGAGGGCTGTGGGATCTTAGTAGTCTGGACATGCTATTGTATCCGAGCAAAAATCCGGTGTGCACTGGATCGACCGGTTCCCTCAGGACGAGGGGAGAGCAAGGTTACAGGTTATTTAGCACGCACGTGCTCCACGGTGTAAGCTTCGACATCGAATGGGGATTCGCGGCGTCCGCGTTCCAATTTCCAATTACGCTTGGGGTCAATTTATTATTTTTATAAGTGGCACAGTTTATTTATCTATGGTTGGTATATAGTAGCGTAATGGTAGGTCTGCGGCAGTGTAGCGTGTCGTATCACGTCACTTAATATGAGTCGTGAGTGGTTGTGGAGGGTTCCCACGTTCGCCCGTCTCGTTCGTTGACTGCGAGTGATGCACGGAGGTTAATCTCCAGCCCGGTCTCATGGCTAAGCGCACTTAACTACACTATTATGTAAATGAGAATGACACATTTACCGACGACTATTAAACAGCGAATATGTTCTCTGTTTCTACTAAATTCACGTTTCTATAAATGAGTATTATCTCAAGTTCGTTTAAAAATACAGTTCCCGCAAATCATTGTGTAACCAATAATTCTCATACTAAAGGTTAGATTTAATGGCTGACGACAGAAATAAGCGTCAAAAATAAACACCGCGTAACAATGGCTTAATTCTCACAGTAAATCTTTAGCTAATCTTTATATAATCAACAAACTGTAGATCTGGTTAAAACTGTGAATGGATGGAAGATTCATAGAGGCCAATAAATGTTAGCATTATATTTTTACTTCTAATGAAATCCACATATCATGAACTTCATTTAAAAACAGGAACACAGAATTTCAAAGTCATAAGGGGTCAAATGAAATTGGCCTCCAATTACTGGCGGTCGAGTGACCGAAAAAGGGACTTGAGAAAAATGAGAATACCAAATAAAACGACCGTACTCCGGAGGAGTTAAGCCGAATGAAAATAAATAAAAGTTCAGAAATGCTGGAAACACAAAACGAGACGTGTGAATTATGAGGACGGTATGATAAAGTGTTGCCATCATGACACTTGGTGAAAAATTGAGCTTATAATGAAAAAGATTCATTAGCTTGGTTCCTGTTTTAATAAAGCTGTTGCATTTTGCAAATGGCGGCGGAATGAGTCGGTGAGCAGTTTCAGAGGCTGACTAATTGGCATTGTATGTACATGCACTTTACTATTGACAAAGGAGTTTGTTAAAACAATGGGTTAAAGTTTTAGATAATTCTGTGCCTTCTTTCATAAAAGTACAAGTGGCAATTTTATAGTTGGTTTAGTACTAAATGTACTAATAAGTAATCTCAACCAATTACGAGCTCTCTTTGGGGTTGCAGATTATAGTTCGTTTGCTTAATGAATCTCCAAGTTATGGCTTTGTTAGTTTATTGAAGATCTTTTCAACTTTGTACAAAAAACCCATATGAAATTGTCAAAAATTATTTAGAATTCTCACACTGACCGCTCAATTTGTATGGATAAGTAAAAAAACTTTATTATATTTGTTGTTTGTTGAAAGTTGTTTTATTTCGTGGTTCACATCTATTTTCGCTAGTTAATTCAATATCACCCAATATAAAAGATGATAAAGTAAGCAATATTGTCAACGATTTTGTGAACTGCTTCAATGTTTTTCTCATTGACGGACTTTCTTATAAGTAATATTAATGCAACTAAACCTACAAAAGTCTTACTTAACCTAACTTAACTTATCCTAATTCCATGGAGGCGCTTAAAGATTCTAGAAATTGTAATTTTACTAGGCAAATTGTAATATCGCGGGAGATTATAATTTCATAATTATAATCAATTATAATTTCAGTGAAATTGTAATATTACAATTTTAACAATTTTCCGGTGACATAAGCATAGAAAACCCTAGCAAAAAATAAAACTAGGTAGGTAAGTAGGTAATAATCTGCAACAATAAAAACCTAGTAACGATGCTAGACAAAACATCAAGTTTATGGAAGCACTACCTAACCTGGCAAGGTTATCTTTACGAGATAAGAAAATGAGGCGTCACGTCGTAACTTTTAACAAGGAAGATGTTTCCGTGTGATATTGCTCAGGAAATTCTATTTCTTTTGCAGACTACATTTCCTCAGTTTACTTACTTACGTATTCATAGCAAATTCTTGGCTATAATAGTTTTTGAATTCTACTTATCGTGTAGGTATAGCCAAGGGTGTGACGAATATCTTTGACTTACCCTGGTGTCAGAATTTCAAACCGCCAAATGACCTTTGACAGCTTATAACCCCCGAAGCACAGAAACGCTCGTGATAGTTTGGCACTTTGGTCACCTATCCTTTTCCCTGCCTCTGTATACATTGCTTGACCTCACTGATCGGTTCAGATCAGCGAGCGCTACTGAGCTACGACCGCTACACTTTTTGCCATGTGAATCGGCGGGAAATCGACAAGATAAGGGTGGAGTCTGGACGTCCGATATAAGAAAGGGGTAAGCGAAGTGAGCTCATTGCATGTTTCTGAGCATATTCTCCGAAAATTTTCCTTTTGCAGGCACAATATCGACGAAGCTGGTAACCCTAATAATAAACCATTAACCAATGAAATACGTAAGAACTAACTTTCAAGACTGATTTTAACATGCCGTAACGTTTTAACCATGATTTGTTCGAAGTTTTTGCCTCTTTTGTTTTATGTCACTGTACCTTGATTATGTAGCCTATTGAGATTATTGAGACCATTGTTACCAGTTCCGGTACCTTGTAATGCCGCCGATTGTTCGGCTTTCAGCAAGCTATTACAGAACAAACTTTTTGCAGATATGAGGCAATTTCCTTTCGAATTTGCCTCTCTTCGATTACTGGTAGGAAATTGTGATGTTCGTAAAGCTTATATAAGGGTAATTTTCGTACGTTGTCGAGCAATTTACTACGACAAAATCGTATTCAAGTATACATGCAATTTGCATGTTTAGGATTTCTCGTAGTAGACGCCTTTCATTAAAATTTTGATTCTTTTGGCAGAGTTCAATAAATCAATGTTAAGAAAACTTTTTTTTCTTTTCTCAGTGCGATTCTTTAGATTGTTATTGAGGTCAACCATAATTGACACTGACAGTTTGATCAAAATTGGTTCACAAATTACCTACTTTGTTCTAATTTTGTGACACTTGCTTTGAAAAAGAATTTGCAAAAATGGCTAGGTACCCCAGATTAATTTTGTCAAACCACGCTAACACAAAAGGTAAGCGTAACAAATTTAGTACATTTTAGCCAAACATACCCATTACCTTATTACATAGTAACACGTAACTGAAACCACATAAGTACATGCTAATTGAACTCGTGACATGGTATATATTGGGTTGAATTTCGCATAACTTATATGATGTTAGGTAAACTGAATTATGCGTGAAAACTCGCGCTCGAAAAAAATTAACCAGACGTTTGAGTGGCCCAATTTAGGGTACTTCGGGGTTTTCTAACCTGGATACAATTTTAAGCCTTAAAATAAGATCATAAGGTTCAAAATAGACTAGAACATCAGCAGTTTAAGTAAGAGTACGATGAATAGATTCCTTAATTAGATCAAAGGGAGTTATTTAGATTAGATTAAGAAATTAAAATTGGTTACGGTAGTTAGAGAAGATTAACTTTAGATCTGTTTACGAGTTTAGAATAAAAGGAAGTACCTACCTATTGACTGCGTACAGTTTCTATGATTGGGGTCGAGAATTCTGATCCATACTAATTTTGTTTTATAAATGTGTAAATGTTTACTTCCTGGACTGAGAGTGAAAGAAAAACTTAGAATGTGCCAGCTGCCGACTCTTCCCAGGCATACTGTAGAAACCAGTATGTGGGATGCGAGGGTTTTGCTGTATTGTGGGCGGAAGGCTGACCACCTATCACCACTACACTCATATTCCATCTGATAACCCTCACAATTTGTGTCAATCGTGGCATCAAGTGTTTCCCTAGAACCACTGATGCTCTGTCTACCCCGTTAGGGATTATAGGTGTGAGCGTATGGATGGAAATGTGTAAGTTTGTTGGATCTGTTGGTACTTTCTTTATGTAGCGTCTTAACGGAGCAATGAATCGACGTGACTTTTTGCATAGGGATAGCTGAAGGGCTGGAGAGTGACATAGGCTACTTTTTCACGCGAGCGGAAAGCTGGTTTTTAATAAAAATCTAGATTGACGTTTTATGCGGTGATAGTCCAATATCCCGCTTAATCAACTTGATATTTCCCTGTCGTCTATTCTTATGTATCCAACTGATTTTTATTTTTTTAAATATTGCCAACATGAGTAGGTCATCGAAGTTTAGTGAGTTGGACCCGTAAGCGAGAGGTACAGGGTTCGATCCCCAGTGCCGCCGCCGTGTACCACTGACTCGTTTTCTAAGTTAAACCATAATCCTATCCGGTCAGGATCCCCTGTTAACAGAGTCACGGAGTTCAGATGACAGTCCCTCCCTGTAATGACTTGACCTGATCATAGCCAAGTGTATGAGAAACGAGACTAAGAGCAAGGAAGAGGAATTGGTAACAAAGAATAGAATTCTCTGCCTGCGTTTGTATTTCCGGGCTCATATATTATAACCCGAGTCTCTTTAAGGTTCGAGGGAATAGACATCCTCTGGGTAAGCTTGCTACATCCCTTCATCCCCTTGGACTGGATTATGGTCAAGAGCGTACCCAGTCGTTATAAAAAAAAGTAAATAACAAAAGGAATATTTTTTAAAGTGTTCAATTTATAAATCAGTACTACCATTGAAAAGCCAATACCCGCATATACAATGAAAGGGATCGTTCAATACGAATGAGATTAATTCGATGATCGCGCGTTAATTCTGCGGCGCTTTGTACCGCTTTCGACCGACGAGCACAGCTTTATTGGCTGATTGATGCTGGTATTTTGACCATTTGTTTGTTTTCGAGTAGAAAAATGATTTCATTGTAACATTTTAACTTTATTTCTAAGAATCTGATTTTGGTTTATAATAATTCTAAAGTTTAAAGTTCTAAAGTTTTTTTCCGTGTGGTGACCGGTTGAGAATAACACCACCCCATCTCTTTCCGTGGGTGTCGTAAGAGGCGACTAAGGAAACACAAATGAGACCTGCCTCCTAGTAATCCATCCCAGGCAACGACACTTCATTTTTTTCTGAATCTGAGGTGTCGTCCTATGGTCTCATGCGGTGTGGTGTGGTAGGCTCTGTAAAGGGCCGTCTGGTTCGCGACCACCCTCCTACCGAAGTCCGACGCCAAACAGCTTGCTGTGTTCCGTCGGTGCGTGGGAGTACCAGTGCCTTTATAGGCATTTTCTGGGTTAACTCGCTCCATCGTCGACCTCATCTTTGACCTTATGGTCAAGATTGAGGTCAAGAGTTAACCCATCTTATAATAATACAAAAAAAGTAAAAATTTCGTATCAGCCCCGACATTTGATTGCTTATAACTTTTAAACGGCTGAACCAATTTTGATGAAATATAGCTAAGAGCCATCTTGATTACCTTAATTTTCAATAAAAAAAAACCGCATCGAAATCGTTTCGTTTGTTTAGGAGCTACGATCAACTACGATGCCACAGACAGAGACACAGATATACAGGTCAAACTTATAACACCCCTCTTTTTTGTCAGGGGTTAAAAATCAGGTAAAGAAAGGAATTCAGTTTGCATCGAGCAACAGCAAAAAATCATTTCGTACAGAAACACAATGTCCATCATGTTACCTTTTTTTTCTAAATGACTACACTGCACTGTTGGCCGTTGATGGCCTTGACAGCTCCACCGAGCAAGTGGCGAGCGCAGATGGCTCTCAGCCCAAAAATTTTAAGTAACAGGCCTAAGGGCGCCCCCTGTGGGGCTCGAACCTCGGCTTAGATCGTTACTGGGAGAGGGGAGTCGGACATACGTTTGTGGAGAAGCGGCCGGGTCCGTACCAGTACCGCGAATCGGGGCGGAGATGGTGGGGTATACGCGACGAAGGTCCTCGCCGGCGAGGACGGAAGCGCGGTCTGTGTGGTGTACGGGACTCTGCGCGTTGTTGGTCGACCTGAATTGCAAGGGTGATGGGATCGTCCGGGTCGATGATGTTCCTCGAACGGCGTTTGCCAGGATTGTTGAGGACGGGGTCATAAGTGGCCGCAGCCACCACTAGGTTATTGGGGTGGTGCGGGGCAGAATCAAAGAAACGGGTGGAGCATTGCTTAAGGTACTGCGAGATGGTCGGCAGTCCTAAGTCTATATGCAGGTTTTCATTGCGCATAAACCACGGGGCACCGGTAGCTTTGCGCATGAACTTGTTCTGGATGATTTGTAGGGTATAACATCATGTTACCAAAAAGAAGTGAACTATATAGGGTTACACTACAGATCCTCTCACAGGACATAGAATAATCACTAAATTACGTTCCCACTCAGAGCTACGGGCCTTCCTTAAAAAAAGGGTAGATCTTTGCCCAGCAATGGGACATTATAACTTAGTTAATCATCATCAGCCTGTATCAGTCCACTGCTGGACATAGGCCTCTCCTATGGCACGCCACTGAGCTCGGTCTGCAGCTCTCCTCCTCCAATCACTGCCCGCTACTTTACGAATATCGTCACCCCACCTAGTAACAGGGCGCCCTACGCTACGTTTGCCGATTCGTGGTCTCCATTCTAGAACTTTTCTGCCCCAACGGCCATCGGTTCTACGACAGATATGACCAGCCCACTGCCATTTAAGCTTGCTAATTCGCCGGGCTATGTCGGTAACTTTGGTTTTCTAACTTAGTTAATAACGATTAATATTTCATTTGTTTCATAAAAAAGCATGACGCGGTGCAATAGGCGTTTATCATATCAAGATATCAGCAATTCAGCACTGCTGACAATGTGCCTTATAAAATATGCATCGTTCGAGGTCAACAACTTTTAGTATCTGTCATTTTGCAATACACGTAATGCTTGAACTTTAAGTTATTCGATCAAGTACTTTCACTATGGTAGCTGAATATTAAACGCTAAGGATTGTGTTAGGTTGCGGTGGTCGTCGATTAAATGCTGAATAGAGAAAATATAACATTATGCACTACCCACAATTATGCTGCCTAGGTTTTGTTGTACTTTGGGCGAAAATCTGACAATATCTCACCATTACACAACATGATTTATCAAATAACCCTCAGAATTTAATTCAAACGTGGCATCAAGAGGTTCATGAACCACTGATGCTCTACCTACCCTGTTAGGGACCATGGGCGTGAGCGTATGTATGTAAATTATGTACTAGAATTTAAACGAGCTAATAAAAAAATAGAACCAACTTCAAAAAAGCGAAAAGTAAATACAGTAAGTACCTACCCAACTTAATTTTCTTGGCACCGACTTCAAACAGCTCAGTAGGTAGGTACACTACATGCCACATCAAATGATATTGTATTTATTTTTCGCTTTTTTGAAGTTGGTTCTATTTTTTTTTTAAGTTTCTATTATTCCATTTTTAGTGCAAATTATAATCTCTTCATTTTTTGAAGTTGGTTAATAAAAACAAATGTTAGCTTTGAAAAGTTTAAGCGAATTTTTATTTTTATTTTACATACATACAGTTTAATTAAACTGAGAACCCCCCTTTTTAAGAAGTCGGCTAAAATACTAAAACTTTCTCCTAAATGTAACAAATACTTTTCTAAAAACCGCATCAAAATCGGTTCAGCCAAACGCGAGATAATCGCGGACAAACATACATACATACATCCAAACATACATACATATATACATACAGGTCAAACTCCTTTTTTTTGAAGTGAATGTAAAAAATGGTTTACATTGCTGAATTCTGGTCTTGCTACCATCGGGAAAAAGAGTTAAACAGTGTGTTGGTTTCGCTAGATTAAATAAGTACTTAAGTGATTTGTATTTTAAGTGTTATCCAAATGTAGCGTACCTACATCTATTTTCAGCGCCCTATCAGGACGGCCTCCACACGTCCTGTTAGGGCGCACGCCTGACTGTTTAATATAGTTAAGAATTCTGTACACTTTCAGCAAATAAATCGCGGAAAGTCTGTATTTCCGGGTTCATACAACCCAAATATCTTTAAAGTACGAGTGAATAGGCTTCTTCTGGGTGAGCTCGCTACATCCTCGACCACATCTTTGCCCTGAGCTAGATTGTGGTCAAGAGCGAACCCATTTTTAATTTTTTTAAAAAGTTTACTATATAATACAATACTTTATTGCACACAAAGACATACAGCACAATCAACAGAACATAAAACATAGTGGACAACAAGGCGGCCTTATTGCTAGGTAGCAATTTCTTCCAGGCAACCTTAATTATTGCTAGACGAACACGATTGTCTGTGGGGAGAAACTACATTCGCAAGCTGGTTCCGAGCTGTAACTGACAATGCAAGTTTTCTTTGGAGAAGTCAATTTAAGTATTTGCTTGCATTTGGGGTCAATCTATCGAAATTTTTTTAACAGCCCATATACTTCCCCACCGAAGGGCGCGGGCCTCCTTTAGATATTCCACCATGTTGGCTAAATGCGGATTGGTTGACCGCTCGCCTTTCGAAACAGGCCCAGGATTTGAACCCGCAACCTACCGGTTACAAGTCTGGCTCATTTCCAACTGGGCTATCGCCGCTCATGGTTTATTTGTCAGCTCCATGGCTTGTCGCTCATGGCTGCATAACATGCCACGACCTGCCAGAACTCATCGTATCACGTACACGACTTTCTATGTCGTTAGACTGACGCCACTGCCGTATTTGGTAGGACAATGTACAGAGGCCAGCGCATCAGATTACTCCATTTTCATTGCAAAATCACTCTTATCACAACAGCACAGAGTGCACGCGAGTGATAACCTAAGTTGCGGCCATCCGTACGACGACTGTGAGGAAAGTAATCTCGATCGTGGGCAAGTATCGCGGAAAGTCGCTTTCGAAATTAGTCGAACGTAATGTTTGGTAGGTTGTTTTTCAAAGTAAGTACATATAGTAGGATATGTAAGGATAGATGATTATAATGTTAAAATAATAATTTACAGTCTACAACATCAAACACAATCGAAAAAATGTTATAAATACAAATAAATATTCTCCACATAACCTTATTCATTTGGTAAATCACTTTCAATCTCTCGGGTGGTAAATCAGTCCATGAAACTGAACAAATTTCCCAAGGAACAAAGGTTGAAATATGAAAAAAAAATTTTGACTTCCCATACAAAATGCGCTATCAGCTGACGCAGTTTGTATGAGAACTAAAAAAATTTTTTCGTATTCCGACCTCTGTTCCTTGGGAAAGTTGTTCAGTTTCATGGACATTACCACCCGAGAGGTTGAAAGTGATTTACCTAAAGCCCTGTATACAACATTATGTGATGAAATGTTACAACACACAGAAAACCTGTTTTTAAAGGAGTTTATTTGATTGCTAAGACATTTAGAAAACCGTTTCTATATAGGTAGGTATATAATATCAAAGCATGCCCTGGATAGTGACATAGATGCTGTACCCAGTTAATAGCAAACGGTTAACAAATCAGCCTTGCAGCCACGCCCAGTGCACTCCGAAAATATCTTGTTATTATTGTTTACTTCCAGTTGCCTAGACTCTACCCGAACAAGGTCAACGTAGCGAATTGACTGAATTGCCAACACTGTTATGTAATTTACATATTAATGTAATGGGCGATTTAGATATTACAGGATGTGTTTTTTACTGGAAATGTTTGCTGGCTTCAAAACAATGTTGTAACTTGTAAACTCTTTATTGGAAACTTTTACAACTAATTGACATCACAGATTAGATGATACACATCAACACGGTCTAGGGATATTGCACGATTTTTCATACAAAAGAGGCCCGTTTGAGAAGCTATAAAAGCATACTCGAGATACATGGAGGGCTATAATTTTCAGACGAGCAAGTGCTAACTTGAATTTTCAATTCTAGTTAATATATTTTGTTTTACTTGAAATTTGTGAAAACGTGACGGAAACGAAAACGAAAATGCAAATGCACTTTTTTCCTGCTTTTTGTATGAAAATGGTCGAATTTTCGCAATTCTTTTTTTCATTTTCGTCATGTGTTCACAAACAAGAAACAAAACTTATTAACTAGAATTGAAAATTCAGGACTCGTCTGAAATTACAGCCCTCCATGTATCTCGCATATGGTATTAAGCTTTTTTGTATGAAAAATCGTGCAATATCCCTAGACCGTGTTGATGTGTGTACAAAAGAAACATAGATGTGCAAAGGCGGACTTATCCCGGAACGGATCTCTTCCAGTCTACCTTAGAGATGGTAAGAGAGAAACAGATGTGGTGCGGACTAATAAATAAATTTAAAAGTAATAATAAGCATATGAACCTATTCTACTAATACAATAAATAATTTAATTATAAGATACTAGCATTCCGCCCGGGACTTCGTTCCCGTGGGAATTCGGAAAAATCATGTACCCTATGTTCATCACAGATAATGTAGGATTCCAATGGTGGAAGAATTTTTCAAATAGGTCCAGTAGTTTCGGAGCCTATTCAATGCAAACAAACAAACAATCAAATCTTTCCTCTTTATAATATGTATATAGATAGATGTTGTATATTATAAACAATGTTGGACGACAAAACTACAAGGTGAATAAATATCAATTTTCCAAAGGAAGTCTCTCCTATAGGAAAGCTTCGTGCACAGCACAGTGGGATTTTTAAATAAATCAATTGTGTAGTTTAGTAGAGTTTTTATACTTAGAAATAATACATATTCTTAGTAAAGTTAGTTGGTACCTACTATCTACCTAGCTTGGACCTACCTAGCGAATGTATAATTAATAACTAATTATACTAACTGCCCTAACATTTGTACCGTTTGTTACAACACTACAAGAAAAAATGTATAACACCAACAATCTAAGTTCTATGTACAATATGTTGCTAATAAGACACACTCTATGACAATGTAATAAAGACAGTTTTGCAACAATGAGGTAAACTGATAAATTTCATGGTAGAACCATCTGCAAATGGAGTAAATAACAACTTTACGGTTTATAAACCTATCAGATTCGCTTCAATAAGCCCAGAAACAGTAAACCAATGTAATTGTACACCGAGAAGCATTGGATATCTAGGCAATAGATTTGTATCTAGGAGCCTTAGGTCATTTGAATCATAAGCAGATGGTTTATGTTACTGAGCAATTACAGTGAGTAATTACTGTGGTTTGTTTTGTATTTAGCTGCAGGTGTGGATTCGAAATGTGGAGGAAGGTTTGAACACTAAAAGTAAAGGAACTGCATTGACATAATCTTACTGCAATAGGCGAATGGAAACTTTTTAAGATATATGAGTAGCAGCAAGTAACTTTGGGTACCCTAGAAATTGAAATTTACTTTTTAATCTATATAATATAATGGACCTTCATATGTATGGTATTATATCTTTATTAAAGCATAATTTCCTAGTATTTTGAGTCTTTAATCTTAACATTACAGTATGCCTGGGAAGATATTGCTTCTTAGCAATGGGGCCACATTTCTACCCTGACATAACTTTTGTATAAAATGTAACTGTACCTTATTTGTGTTGGAGTGCAATAAAGTATATTGTATTGTATTGTATTATATGTATAAAACATACATTACAACATTTCAGGATTTTTCTCTCTAATAATCTCAGTTTATTAAAAAAAAAATATATTGGAAAAAATGTTACATAAAAACTTAGCGAAGAACAGACCTAGAAATGGTATTGACCTTAAGAGACTCACCTTGAATAATAAGTTATTCTTTAGCTAGAAATAAAGTTTCTATGTTTGTCTAGGCATGGTAGTAGTACCTAAAAGCAATACATCAATTATGTTATGACAGACTTAAGACTCGAGTCTTCCTTGTAAATTATATTGCATTCTTACCATTGTTCAATGTTTAATGGCAAGAACCTGTTACAATATGTTACAAACTTATAAAAATAAGTACGACAATCTTAGAATCGTATTAGACACTCCAAAATAATAATTAGGTAATTGACTGATTCTATTTCTGAACATATTTACCTACACAATGTTTTGAATAGGACTTACCTAATCTGTCAGGTATCTTATTAAGGTGAAAGGAGAGTTTTAAATCCATCCTAGGTCTTAGTTGAATTTAAATACTTGAAAGAAGTAAAGAAATATTTATTTCACAAGAGTATAGAAATAAAACAAAAGAAAGAAATTTAGGTGGTACAATAACAACCTTTGTTTGTATGGTTAGAAACAAAGGGTCCTCAACTCAGCTGCTTGCTGTGTAGATTTTTGTAAAGGGCGATTTTACCTTTTTTTTTCAAAGGCTGTTAAACTGTAGTGGAATTGGGTTACACAAGTATCTAGGATTCAGGTTTATGGGCCAGCTTGTGTTGTTGCAGAGAGCCTCATACAAAATGACTAAACTTTATGATAAAAACTAAATACTTTTATCAATGTTATCAATTTTATCTTTACTAGTGTGTAAAAATAAATAAAAGTTTATCATTTTGTGTGTAGATAAGAATGGTAATAGTTTTGGAAAACTTTTCTTTCTACAGAAATTAGGTAAGTATTCAAATTGTTTATCATAAAACTAGAGCGACAGTAAAAAAAATTAAGATGACACATATTAATAATAAGATAAATTATTAGCTGTGCCTGAATTAGGTGATAGAGGTCTAATTGAAATTGTTTTAGAAGTAAATAAATATTGATATTTTAATCTTTTGTGGTTGTTGTAAATATCCTACAAACATATCTTAAAAGGTTTTATTTGGCTTCTGCAGTTAGCTAAACGGGTACATTAATAATTGAAAAATGAGATAAATAACGAATTTTTACTGCATTTGTGGTTTTTGACACATGTTATGATGAAAATAACCATGTAACAATGGTTGCATACAGAAAACATGCCCGACCTCCCTCAGAAACCAAGCTATTCAAGACCTCATGAGCAACTTGTGTGTAATCTAAGTGTGCTTGTATGAAGATTTTGAACACGACCCAGCAGCACACTGTGTTCGTTTGTAATGTACCTATAGCAACTGCATTACTTACAAATCAACTCAAGTGTTTCTAGATTTTAGCTCCTCCTAACCTGAGCCTCTGAATGCAAATACATTGTTGTTTCTATTCTATTTACGATCTTTGGGACTGATCTAGTTACAGTAGGTTATTTTTGATGGTTAAAGTTAATAAACCAAGACAAAGAGAATTCCTCCATGGTTTACTAACAATAGGACAATAACACCGATAAAATGAACGTGCGCTATCAGCAGCGGTTGACCAGCACGGGATTCAGCACAAACACCACTAATCAAACGTTTCAATTTAAAAAATGACGTCAGACTTACTGAGTTACTTCAGGAGATAAATCATTGAAAATCATAATAGTTTTATACAAAAACTCACCCGTCACCAACTACCACGCATTTGATCGCCTGCATATTTCCGTTTTATCCAATTTTTGCCACTACAAAAACACAATTTATCCAAAGTTCACTAGGAGGTCTCACACGAAATGCTTCTCCACTGCACTAAATACCACGTATAAATGCAATCAATACACATCGACAACACATTTAACACTTGTAGAAATGTACGGCACAGTTTTTAGATAACAATTTCATATCTCTATCCGAGAGATAAGAACAAGTCGCCTCATAAAAATTACTTTTTGGTGAAGACAGTTCACAGATTAGGTATATGTAATGTACAGACAGTTCGCCGAAAGTCGACACAAACGAGACGTTCGGCAACTAATGCTGTGTTGCTAGCATTTGAATGAAACTTCCCTAAAAGATTTTTTTACTATATAATGTCATCATTTTCAAATTAACAAGTTAACACTTATATTTGAAATTTATAAAAATGATCATCTGAATGCCTCCTACTGTATTTTCATTTAACAAACTCAGCCTAAATTCGATGACCAAATATGGTTAAGTCAGAAGCCATTTAATTTTTACGGTTTGAAAACTCCAAGGATTAAATTTCATCTTAAGGTGACAGGCTACCACCGGTGATAGTCGAGGAACGATGATAGTTGAAGAACATTGCTGTTTTTGATTTACATTTTCAATTGAAATCACATTGTGCTGAAGCAAGCAAATTATACCTGTCGATGTCAACGCGTCGAAATCGTAACGATACAATATCAAACAATGCTGCATTAGGTTTAAATCTTCAGTTAAAATCACATTGCGCTGAAACGGTGTACTTATGTATGAAATTAATAACGTCAATAAATAGTTTTTTTTTCTTTCTTGCTTTCTTTCAAATTGATATCGATTTAAACCTATCAACAAAAAAGGTAGTCATCAAAAAACCTTTACCCGTCGGCCTATAGTTCTTAATCACTATTATGTTAAGGCTTCTTATCATCATCAAAAACTGGCCAAGAGCGTATCGAGCCATGCGTAATGTAGGGTTCCGTAGTTGACAAAATACATTCTGTGAATACATTATATTACTTGATTGAAAAGTCAACCTAGTTAGTTGTGATAGTTTAGAAGCAACGCTGCAACAGTTTAGCCCGGTAGAGGGGACACTTAAACAAAAATCATTACTTTATTTATAAGATTGAAACCATTCTTCTCAATCCTATGTTTTAAAAAGTTATCCTAAGACATTCACACAACGGCATTTGCGAAACAAAAAATATCCTTCTTTTACATGAAATTTGTTTTACCTTTTTGTCGGCGTAATTAATATGTGTAACCGTACCAAATTCTGAACCAAGAAAACCCGTGGACGGACGGAAAGGCGGATATGAAGAAACTATAAGAGTTCGTAGTTTACTACAGAACCCTAAAAATAACACTTTTTTACTCCTTCTGATCTCCTTATTTATTCAGATAACTCATAATCCATTTTTGTTAGTATTACTTAAAACTAGGTGTGTTAGATCAGTTATTACATTAGATTATTGTCAATTCCATCCATATAGAAAGAGCGAAGTAGGTAATGGATAACGGGAATAATTGGATTTTGGCCTTTAAACCCTTTTCTTAGTGGTCTATCCCATTTTCCCCTAGAAATGGTTACTTTAATAATTAATGGCAACCCTAAAAGCATAAACAAGTAGCTGAAATAAAACTGGGTCTTTCATAAAATACGTTACCAAATGTCGGTTTAAAAATAAAGGCAATTCGTGTGAGGTTTCGTTGTTTAGTTCGGAATTATTTTCTAAAAAATAGCATTTTAAAACACTGATCTTACAAATTGGTATAAGTAAACCTAGTCAAAATATGTTCAAAATTGAAAAAAAAACCGGTAATTAAAACTAAGTTTTATCTAACGTCGAGAACAACACTACAGGGCGCGTTCCTGTCAAAACTCTATATTGTCTTTAGTTATTATGGCTGCCTCCGCATTGCGAGTATTGCGCGCTATTGCGTGATTCGTGTGTAGCATTTTGTTTGATAATGGCTAAAGGTGATAAAGAATTGGAAAAACCTATAGTTAATAACGAATTACCAAATACAGAGTGTCGAGATGTAGATAATGAAGACTCGGAGCACGCCCCGGAACAGCAGTTGGACATCGGAGAGCATTATTTAGTGCGGCGTTCAGATGAGTCATGGCACCCGGCTGAGATTATACAGACGCGTTACAATTCTGCGGAATCCAACTATGAGTACTATGTTCATTATGTGGGATACGATAGGAGGCTTGACGAATGGGTTTCCCGCCACCGGGTTATGTCTGATCGTTTTGACATGTGTGAACAGTCCAATAACAACATAAACTCGGATCATTTGCTCACCGACAAGTCCGGCCGCAAAATAACGCGGAACCAGAAGCGTAAACACGATGAAATCAATCATGTTCAGAAAACTTACGCCGAGATGGACCCGACGACTGCGGCGCTTGAAAAAGAACACGAAGCTATAACTAAAGTGAAATACATCGACAGGATACAAATTGGCAAATACGAGATCGATACTTGGTACTTCAGTCCCTACCCCGACGAATATGGAAAACAATCCAAACTTTGGATATGTGAATACTGTCTGAAGTACATGCGAATGGAAAAGACGTACCGGTATCATTTGAGTGAATGTACAGCGCGACAACCACAAGGAAATGAAATCTACAGAAAAGGCACAATTGCTATATTTGAAGCAGATGGCAAGGAACATAAAATCTACTGTCAAAATTTGTGTTTGTTGGCCAAGTTATTTTTAGATCACAAAACCCTGTACTTTGATATAGAACAATTTCTTTTTTACATTTTGTGTGAAGTGGACAAGCATGGAGCTCATCTTGTTGGATACTTTTCCAAAGAGAAAGACTCTCCTGAAGGCAACAATGTTGCTTGTATTTTGACATTACCTCCTTTTCAAAGACAAGGATATGGAAAGCTTCTTATTGCATTCAGTTATGAGTTGTCCAGACTTGAGCAAGTTGTGGGTAGCCCAGAGAAGCCGTTGTCTGACCTTGGGAAGCTGAGCTACAGGTCTTATTGGTCATACGTCTTGCTTGAAGTGTTGAGTGCTAGCAGGGGCACATTGAGCATTAAAGACCTGAGTCAGATGACAGGAATATCTCAGACAGATATAATATCCACATTGCAATCAATGAATATGGTAAAGTATTGGAAAGGGCAGCATGTTATCTGCGTCACACCAAAGATTGTGGCTGAGCAACTTGCAAGTTCTCACTTTAAGAAGCCTCGGCTCACCGTTGACCCCTCTGCTCTGCGATGGACCCCTCCCAGCAAGCATGGGAACTCTGCCAAAGCAAAGAAATAGTACAGGCATACAGGCACTGCCTAGAGATGGCTTATTTTAGAGGCCCTCGAAAGACATCTCTAGGTGGACAGGCCTGTATAAAAAAACATGGTGTTTTTTGAAACCAAGTGTATCAGAACTTGAGTATTAACTAAACAAATGGACAGCTGAAGTATTAATAAATAATGTGTAGCAAATCACTGCATTTCTTGAAAAAAATCTAAGTTATGATTATCAAAATAAACCAGTGAAATTAACATTGAAGTGGTAGTATTGTAGGTAGTATCTTAATCTAAGCATTTCTGGGAAGGATTAATATGTTAAGAGGGCAAATGTAAAACATAAATTAAAAACAATCACTTAAGTTAGATTGTAGTTAAAATCTCATACTATTCACATTCTTAAATCTTATAGTATAACATGATGTTGAACATCAGTTAACTCCAATAAATCATAAGAAGACATATTAAATATAATCAGAGAGTTAAGTGAGCAAACTATGGACTAGAAATAAACTATAAAATAGCTTATTGACTTTAAACTTAGTTTAATTCCCTGACTTGTAAAATAGTGTGATGACAAACCTAATCCCATGTTGTGTTACAATATGATCAATATTCAGCATACACCTATTTAGATCATATATGTAAATTAAATTTTATTGCATGTGGTTTGTATTTTAGAATAATAATATTATTCCAAGTAACTACATTTAAGTCTTAAGTCAATTTTTGTCAAAGGTAAGCCTGAAAAATGTTTTTAAACAGTAATCTGGAATTTTGTTTTTCCTTATTCTAGATCTGCAAAATGTTCAGTTCCTTTTTATACTGGTAATAGTGATATTAATTTAAGTTTTAAATTAAGTTAAATGTGAGGAAATTCAGTTTTTTTTTAACATTTTAAATTTGTGTAGAAATACTTTGATGTAGCTTTAGACTTAAGTGCAACCTAAACAGATAATAATTCAGTGCATTTTAAAATTAATTTTATTATTTTTTGTCAAACTGCATTGTAGATAGCACTTTTTACATACATACGCTTACACCTGTAATCCCATACGGGGCAGGCAGTGCATCAGTGGTTCAGAACCAGTGGTTTTATTTCTCTTTTTACTAACTTGTAAATTATTTTAAAATATATATTGTTCCCCCATTGTCAGTTCACCATCATCGCTAACAAACTGACAGAACAGGAGTGGACTGCTCTTCCCCCTATACAGCAATCAAACTATAAAAAAAACAAAGTTTTTAAAATAAGTTTTTAAATAATGATGACATGCAGTAAGACAAATGACATTTGAGTGTTGTTCTCAAACCAAATTACCTATTTACCACAAACATTGCATCATCCTATAAGGTGAATGCTCTTAAAGAAATAGCAAGTTATTTTTAAGAACTAGGAACTAACAAACCTTTGAATTGGAGTTTCCGAAAATAGCTCGGCAGATGTATACGTAGGTATTTGTTCTAGATTTTAGATTAAAATTAGTTGTAAGGTTGTAGTAGTGATTGCTGGCTAAAAGAAATATATCATGTGTGTATTTAAAATCACTCTTTACTTATTGGGATTACTGAATTTTGTTTTTATCATAATTAATTATAATTCATGTTAGCCTGCAAGATCTACTAAAAAGTTCTGAATTAGCAATGTGCATCTTTTTTTTAACAATTTGTCACCAAATATCCTGTGTCAAGTTGCTAATATGCAAAGATTTCCCCATTGCAGCTTTAATTTGATTCTATGAATCCTCAGTTTTCACTGTTTATTTGTGATAATAATTTTCTATTGTTAAGTGAAAGTGTCGACGACGTTCTGAAGTTGAAAATTTGCAAATAAAGCAAGATAAAAACTAGTATTTTTTATTTCTCCAGCGGAGTATCCCTTTAACAGCAACAACTCCAAACTAAAAAAACATAACATAACTGACTCACTCTGCCTCGTAGCCCAGTGGCGCTCTGATTCGAGCCGATCAGTGAGATTAAGCAACTTACACTGAGGCAGGGAACCTGATGGGTGACCGAAGTGGTGAGCGTCTCCGTGCTTCGGAGGTCCGTTAGGAGTAATTGTGTTCTTTGTTCGGAGGGCACGTTAACCTTTTTAGCGCCAAGAGTTTTCGTCAAAAACGTTCACCACATGACATGAATAATTAGAAAAAGTACAGTTAAATTGGTAATTTTATTTGTCTGTTATATCAGAACGACTGGCGGCGAGGGCACGAAACTTAAACGTCTGATATATCAGACTTTGGCGGTGAAAAGGTTAAGCAGTCTGTTCCAGCTAGTGTCGATTAACAACAGTCGTTAACTCTAAAATAAAAATATCTTAAACTGCTGAACCAATTTTGATTAAATATAGCTAAGACCCATCTTGATTACCTACGTCAGCTATTCAAAAACCGACAGAACAAACTTATAACACCCCTCTTTTTTGCCGGGTATTAAATTTAACAGAGAAAACCAAATTCAGAACGAAAATATTGACATTGTAGCACTATGTCAGCATATGCATTGAAGTCAACGTCCTTTCAGTGACACGAATATTATATTCAGGGGGACACTCGACGACCCCCTGCCACCCATTCGCCATTCGACGAGTGATATGGAGACGTATTTTTGAAACGATAGAATTCCAATTCGCATACGAATTGACAAGATTTGTATGAGATTCTCATGCGAATCTTGTCAATTCGTATGCGAATTGTAATTCTATCGTTTCAAAAATATGTCTCATGGAAGTAGGTGGTAGCGTAGACGGCAGAAACGCGTAGGTATTGTGGCAACGGTTTTCGTCATGCTCACCGCTCTCTGTTTTATAAATAGTGGAATCTACGTAGATCGGCTACAGGTTTATTATTGTTTCTCGGAAACGTCAAGTTTTTAAAGTTTTCCTAGTTATTTACCTAATTTGGCGCTAATACAGCTACATAATCGTTTCGTTATGGTAACTAAGTTAAAAAGGAAACCTAGGTAAGTATTTCAAACTAATTAAATACAGAATTCAGCAAGAAGGTAGCCACTTGCCCAAAACTATACTAATAATATAGGTACATAAATAAATAAAATAAAACAAAGATACACAATATCTATTTTTATTTATTTTCTTCATACCATAATCACATTTGCACATTTATCGCGAACCTACTTAACTTAAAGAGGTAAACAAATACATTATTACATTTGATGATACAGTTTGCAAACGTAAGTAATTTCGTGGGGGTAGAAATATTCATCAAGCATAAAAATATATATACGAATCAGTTTTATAATTACAGTCCGTAAATAGATAACGCTAATGAAAAAAAAACATAATTCAACGAATTTTTAAAACAAAAACATTGGTAGGAACTAACCACATGGGTATCTGTGTAACCACATTAAACACATTGTATATTGTTTAAGAATAAATTTAATTGAATCTACCCAAAAAACTATTAGAAATTAATCAACCAAAAATCCTCTACTAATATTTCAGATCTATAACGATTTAAGATTATATTACTTAAATTGCTAATTTTAACACTCACGCAAACGTAAATTTTAAACAAAACGAAACCAACGACTAGCTAACGATAACCTTATCTAGTTATCTTGATCTTGATGTTCTTATCAAGCATGATATCTTATAAAGTAGGTCACAGGTGTAACAATTTTCAAACACAATTTTTTCTTTCTTTTTTCTACTTATAGGTTTTCAGTGTATTTTAATAACGTGGCGAAATACGTTTACAAGCTGTACCAAGGTATGGACCTGCATGTTATGGCGAAATAAACCAATTTTGTCAAAAAGTAGGTATAGTGAAGGAGCCTCATTTCAATTGCGCTCGAGTCCACATTTTAAACAAAATTTTTATTGCGTTTCGTCAAAAAGTTGTTAAGCAACCGCGTTTCAATTCCAATTTGTAGCGCAATTCGCCTGCTGCTCAGTGTGTAGTACAGTCAAGAGCAGGTCACGCTTTACACCACCAGTTTAAGCTAAACTCTGATTTATAATGCTCGCCATACAATGCAGGGCCGGGCCAAAGTGTCAAGCTTGACGTGCTCTTGAGTGTACAATATTGTCTACTTTAAAAACAAATATAATGTTATTTAATGCATACGAATACACTTTTATTGAAACACAAAATGATTCTAAGGCTCACTTTTACATCCATCTTATCTTACCAACACTGACTGAACGATTTAGCAATTTAATATTCAACACTTATTACAACATTTTTTTGAGACATTTTATTGTTTACTTTTATATTATTATCATTTGAACAGACTTCTAACCAACAGACATTACATATCTACAACTAGTTACAATTTATTCGTAAAGTAAATAACATACTATGTTTGGTTACATTGAAGCACAACTTACACACGAAATTAATAAAAATTATCAGTGCTAAGACGACATCATGCGTGCATACATTCTTATTCGTAGATGTTTTCGTTAAATGCTACTTCTTCTGTATTAAAGTCACTCAGACAACCTTTATAGAACTAACAGTCGTAAATAGGAATCTATAAAACCGAAAAAAGTTCCTTTTAAACAATTGTTGCAAAGTTTCTTAAGATTCCACATAACCAAACCCAATATGTAGATAATTTACCTTATGTACTGACGCTAAATTACATAATAATAAATATAGTGTACAGAAAGATTGTTTACAATAATCTTTTAAAAGGTCCAACAATTTTATCAATCATGTATTTCTCGTCAAAAATATTATTTTGCTATCATTGATAATATTATTTTGCTCACCTTGAATTCTTTTCTTTGATAATTTTAACCGAGTTTTGCAATAATTATCTAATTTTATTCTTATATCAAATGAGTTACAACTGATAGCTATTACAAGAGTTCATAATAGGAAGTACGTAGATAGGTACTAAATATGTGGTCGCAGGTAAGTAGGTACAATAATTAATATTTACCTAGTAATAAGGAGTTCAATGCCCTTTGACACATGATTGAAATGATTTCCTATTTTCACTCTACAAGCTCTGATGTATTACATTCCATAACCTTCATGGCTCATGGAGAGGCTAGACTTGCTAGAGTATAATAATTAAAACTATTGCTCCTTTATAGAGTAAGTATAAAATAAGCTTACGCCTCTGTCTCTATAGGAAAGGTTATGGTTACTGCCCAAATAAACCTCTTTCGCTTTTTTCAAACAGGTGTTTTTTTCCTCTTTGTGGCCATTTACCAAGAAAAGTTCTTAATACGTCGTATTTTATTTCTTTAGATTGCACCATGTGACAGTGTGCGGTCTCTGCCTGACCCAATATGTAAAATGGCTTTAGCTGTAATGTTAAAGTGTAGCTTTTATGTAGTTTTTTTAATTTCTATAATGTAAAATGTATTGCTAAAAATACTTTACAAGTAACAGTGCAAGCTATGGAAGTGACAAAGACAACAACGGTATGTTACTATCATTTTCCAAGTAGTAAATTGTACAAACACGTTATATCATTATTAATGAAAGTATATAAGAAAAGCTAGAACTAAGCACTAAACAACGGAAATAATCTTATAATCTTGCACGATTCCTTTAATTAGCAAATAGGCAAGACAAAAAGCCCTGCAACATATTTTTAAAAGTGAAGGCAAGGCAAGGCAAGTACCTGGAATGAATGACAGTAGCATACCTGGTAAGCTAGCCACTAGAAAGTACGAGTGCATTAGTTATTTTTGTAAATTATATTTGTACTTTATTTTTAGACCGTATTTTTATTAGATGAAATATCTACACGAGGATGAAGGCAGGAAAGACAAAATTCCACCATTTTCTAAAATATAAATACTGAAACTTACTTAAAAAAAACAACTAATGCATATTCTCGTAACTAGAAACAGTTAAGATCTATACGATAAGATAGCATAGTTCTAAAATATTATCTTTTAAAAAAATACTATGATCTTGATTTAAGCATTACCATACATAGTTATGTATAATATAATTTATTAAGTTAATACTGATCGTTTCAGATCATGCTAAAAAAGCCACAAAAATAATATGTATTTTATTTTTATAAAAGCAAATTAAACACGAGATTATCTACGACTACATCTTATTATTATTAAGAAGAAAAAACAGCCAGCACATAATTATGTAACTACACAACAAGCAGCTTGGCAAGCTAATAGGGAGGCTTCCTAATACCAGCATAGAGTAGCTGAGTTAAAGTGACCGTCATTTTTAAAACAGTGACTTTTGACCATGGACCTATAATTAAAAAATGTAAGTTCATGATTTTGACTCTAGCACTCTATTCTAGCTTATTAAATTGTCCAATGTTTAAAAGTTTAACCCATTATATTTTGAACCGTACAGTTGACATTGATGCAATGCAAATGCAAGATTTCACAATGTTAGTATGGCAGCTGCCATTAGAATCCGTAATGCGTGTTCCAGATGATATGGAAATCTAAATGATATGTATTGGATTCCAGTGACAAATTGCCTGAACATTTGGAACGGCCAGATTAATATCGTCAATTTTATTATTAAAACAATATAGTTAATTTTTTTGAAATAATCTCTCTATTACCTCGTTAGCACCTTATATAGAGCTTTAGGTATCTCTCTTTCAAGCTCTCGGGTGGTTAATCAGTCCATGAAACTGAACAACTTTCCCAAGGAACATAGATCAAAAAACGAAAAAAATAAATTGAGTTCCCATACGACTTCATCAGCATATAGCGCATTTTGTATGGGGGATCAAATTTTTTTTTCGTATTTTGACCTATGTTCCTTGGGGAAGTTGTTCAGTTTCATGGACTGAATAACCACCCGAGTGGTTGAAAGAGAGATATCTAAAGCCCTGTATATCCTGCGCACTTGACCGATCCCGTTTAATGGGCTCATCATCATCAATGAACTAAACCACATTCAGACTTACAAAACTGCAACTTGAATAGTAGGTGATGTTTAATTAGTTACCGAAATTGATCAGCCCAGTAAATGGAACAACAATGTTGCATAAGTAGCATAGGTCGAAATGTGAACTTGATTAAATTTTGATAAGTAATCAAAAGTTAAATCTTAATAAAAAAAAAGTATATCGATATGCCGTCAAAATGTTACCTACCTATACATTATTTTAAAATTCCTAACATTAGGTAAGAGATTTCAATATTAAAGTTATAAATATGTATTTGAATAAGTAGCACAGTGTGATCAACAAAAATAAATGTCTACTAAGAACTTCACACTGAAAATTGAAAGAATACGTTTATCTAAATTGATTTATTTGTACAATTAAATAATTCATTTACTGACCAGGTGATTTTATGTTTGCCCTAACTATAGAGTTTTTATGCTTTTCATAAGAATTATGCTTTTTCAAATTACAGGAGGTCATTTCCACAAGAGGTTTTATAAAAATCATGGTTGAGATCTTTATTGAACTAAATAAGTTTGTTGGCAGCTTACTGCTATAGAGCTACTAAGTGACATCTCAGTGCGCTCTCTGAGTTCTTTAAATTCAAAATTCTGAACTTACCCTAAACAAATATGAACATTATTTTATAAACTTTTTTATTGATCATAATTTCTAATAGCTTTTATTGTTTAAATTATTGTTACACATAATACAATTCAATATAATTACATAAAACGATATTTAGGTATGATTCTTTGGAATTGGTGATTTAAAATGTAAAGCTTATGTGATGGCACGATGATATATTTAATCATGAATTATTAATGTAATGGTGTAAAGATAAATCTTACTACTTAATTTACCCATAGAACTAAGACATTTGTCTTGTCTAAGAAAAAAATCACACTCTAAACCATCGCAAGCAGATATTTTTTTTATAATATTGGTTATTTCTTATGTTTATTTACACATGAATGTTATATGTTACAATATATATTTTGGTTAATATTGTCACAAATATAAATATACCTACAAGCAGGTACTGTGAAGCGATACATGATTATGATTATAATATAGATACAAAGAGGATTAACATTTCTATAGTTCACCAGAGAACTTGGGGCCGTGTTATACGGTCAAAATTGACGAAAATTGTCCGATGTGCCCGTTAAATGTTATGGGTTCTGTACTAAGAGTACCTTTCTGTAGTTGTAGGTACATCATATTGAAATTTTAAAAAAAATCTACAACACATGAAATCACTTGGATGAAATTATAAAAATCGTTGAGCTTTCTAATGACGAGTTAAATATTTTTACTTGACTTTTTAAATTTGTAGTGGTATCAAAGGCGAAGTAATGGGTAGCAAATATCAATTAAAGTTGAAAACATACAATGCCCATGTACAAAAGTACAAGTATTTATTAGGAACATTTATGACCGATATGTATCGTCATTGGTAATTACATTTAGGCACCACCCTCTGGTGAACGACAAAATGTAACATTTATTAAATTTTTACAAGAAAGTAACATTTAAAATAATTTTCCCAATAAACAAAAAAATTGCATGTTTAGAAAATGATTAGGTACTTAGGGTTTATTAAATTATACATAGTCAATTTCATCAAACTTTTTCACGACTTTATGAAATTTTATAATAAATGCACAGAGTAGATCTTATAAGACTTCAAGTCATGGTCGATGGAATACGATGTATATCAACTCCGATGAATGAAATAACAACTTAACAAAAATGTCTTGTATTTGACTGCCATAGCCCTCAGCTAACTCGATTAATACGTTGTGGCTGTGTAATCGATGTTTCCTGAAAATGTAAATAATAACTAAGATTTAATAGAAAAGATACTAAAGTGTGCAAAAGGGAGATTTTTAGTCGTATTTATGTTGTATTGTAGAGTTATAAAAGTATCATTGGAGACTCTTAACCGACTACTAGCGTAAGTGTGTGTAACATTTTATATTTCTTCTCTATAACATATCTTATAAAAATAATCTCTGTACATTGGGTTACTTTATTATATTATGCCTTTATTAAATAAAATATTTGTACTTTATATCTCAACAGTGGCATAGCTAGGTAACCAAAGGCCCTGGGGCAAAAAATAAACTAGGGACTAAACTATTTAAAATCGTTTGTTCCGTATTCGTCATATACCGAATTCGACGTACTCCAGATTTGTCGTAATACAGTTGACTCTATAATATGCAATTTTCACAAGTTCAATTTATAGTTTGTAAGTCAGGGTCCGAGGGGCCCCCTGAGGGCCTGCACTGCCCCGTCCTGCCCTCCGGTAGCTACGCCACTGTCGCTAGTTGTGTGGTTACTAACCGGTATTAGGCTGCGAGAACGGTGGCTCGCTGTAGGTAGGCATGGGGTCGGGCGCGCCGGGGTAGGTAGGGAAAGAGCCGGGACTGCCGGCTGCGTTGTCTACTTCATACGCGGGAGCGAAAGCCGCGTCTGCGCCCACGCGGAACCGCTGGAATGCGAAGAATGCGCACGCCACCTGAAAGAATTGACAGTTCTGTTTTTATCTAATCATAGGAAACAGCGTCGTTCCTTGCTGATCTCGAGTTTATGCTGAGTGGAAGCCATTTTGGACATGTGACAATACCTAGAAATAATGATGCTATTGTACAAATGATTGTAAAATAACCGTGTGGTGATCGGTTGAGAATAACACCACCCCAAGGCGACTAAGGAAACACTAATGTGACCTGCCTCCTAGTAATCCATCCCAGGTAACGACACTTCATTTTTTTCTGAATCTGAAGTGTCGTCCTATGGTCTCATGCGGTGTGGTAGGCTCTGTAAAGGGCCATCTGGTTCGCGACCACACTCCTACCGAAGTCCGGCGCCAAACAGGTTGCTGTGTTCCGTCGGTGCGTGGGAGTACCAGTGCCTTTATAGGCATTTTCTGGGTTAACTCGCTCCATCGACGACCTCATCTTTGATCTTATGGTCAAGATTGAGGTCAAGAGTTAACCCATCTTATAATAATAATAAAAAAACTCCACACACATACATAATTGATTATTTTCACAACATTATAATTAACTTTTCTATTAGGTATTCTGTGTTAGAACATCAGAGGTCATTTCAATTACTACACAGTCATTATTTAGCAGTTCAAATTCACTCTGGCTCTTTAATTATAAATGTTAGTCTACTTCACTTTAATAGCCATCGTATTTAGAATTGATTTTAATATTACAAAAATAAACGTTTTCTAATTTTATTAATTGCTAAGGTGTAACTGAATAATTTCGTAATTCCATTATGATGTAATTGATTCTGTATGCTAGGTTCTTAGGACTTTTTAAAAATAGTTCACAACTGTCTGTAAAATATGAAACTGTCTGGTTTTAAATCGACTGCTAGATAAATAAAAGTTGGTCACCATTTATCCGTTCAGGTGGCGAAATTGAGAACTATCCAAATCTCATACATCTAATGTAATAACGACTGCTTTGAATGTGGCGCCACCGCCAACTAAATTTTCAGTTAGGTTGTTTGTAACTTTATGTTCGGTTGGCGGTGGCGCTGCTGGTCGGGGTGGTTGTCAGCAAGTATATTAAAATTAATTACCTAGTTCTCAATTTCGCCACCTGGACAGATAAAATGGCCTCCATTCCATCGACACACAACTGAAGTTACAGAATCGGGGCCCTGTTTTTATACAATGTGTTAATATTCTATATAATAATAGCACGATTATTTCTTCAAGACAGTACACACATACATTACAAACGATCTTGCAATAACGATTATACATAGACAAAACTTAATTGGCTCCCGATTCGTCAACGCCGTAACCTCCACCTTATTTTCAATCCTCATCCTCCTCTATAATATCTTAAACAATGTTTCTCCTGCTAACACAAGCGGGGCTTGTCCCATCACGTTAAGTAAAACTTCTGGACCATTACAAGATACAAGAAAGCAGCTATTACAAGACACAAATAAAACCAATGTACGGAGACAACATGCTGAAAGAATGATTTTAAAAAATGGGAAAAATGATTAACTTTCACTCGTAAGCAAAATTTCAATTCCAAACAAGTGTAATCAAAAATAAAATAAAACTCCACGAAGAAAAATAAAGTTGCCAGTAAACAAAGCGCCAAATAACAAAAAAAAAACTCATGCAGGAGTCCCCTTGTGAGATAAGTTCGCACTAAATACTTAAAATTTAGTTTTGAACGTTAGGTGTACGAAAAAATTTTTTTAGTGCCCTAACTGCGTTCGTTTTGGATAAGTACTATATTTTGTAAAACCTTGTACACCCACGAAGACAATAAAGGACTTTTTACACGCTGCGCGACGCAAAGGAGGGTAATGTTTTTATCAGCCTATGTATGTATGTATGTATGTATGTATGTAAGTATGTTTGTACCTTTGTGGCACTATTTAGACCAAACTCGTAGGCCAATTTTGATAAATGATACGTCGTTGGATTCGTCATGACGGCGCATATGTCATAGAAAGTATAAAAACTTGGAAAAATCCAAATGGCCGAATTTGGACGCCATAATGTAAAAAAGAAAAAAATGAAAATCGACGATCTTAACGACGATTAAGTCAGGAAAAAATCCAGCTTCCTAATAATGGGTCCCGATTGTTAAAATCGTTAAGTATGTTATCCAATAAATAATATTCAATAACAAAAGTCTCGACTACTGGACTTACTTTTTTTTTCTTTTCAGTTTTTATTTCGCAGTCGGGTTTTTTTAATTTTCAGAACTCACCCAGGCAAAGATGGAGAAGAAACAGAAGGCGATGGCGCCCTGCATGTTGTTAGCGGTTCCCGGGGGGGCCTTCTCGGTCTTACCCCAGGCGTTGGACAGGTAGCAGAAGCCCACGAAGTAAAGGAAGGCCCAGAATGCTGGAATAAAGCATAAAGACCATTATTATCTATTTACATGATAATATGCAATACATATTCTTCTATTTAATGTGATAGTTTATTTTAATAATTGGTTGAGGTCTGTAACGCCTGAGATACTGGTAATATTAATTAACCTAGTTCAGGCACATAGTGTTAAGTTTTTCCTTTTATTTTATTAGTTTTTTACTGTGAAATTCTTGGCTGAATAAAATACATTTTCTTATTATTATCTTTTTCCTTTTGTACGCCTACGTATCATGATTCCTCTCGCTCTCTCGTAGGTTGACTGGAAGGGATCCCCTTGTGGGATAAGTTCGCTGTAATGTAATATTCATAACCCTCTTGATTCCAACGTACTTTTTTAATGTGCAATAAAGGATTTTACAATACAATACAAAACAAGACTGGTTACATTATTTTTAAAAGACAATCAACAAATTGTTTCTGAAAAATTCACCACGGTATTAGCTCAAATTATTGGAGGTAATGTTTCTTCTTGGGTAAAATTGTCAGAATGATAATTATTATTTTAGTAAGTATCAACGATTTCTACGGACAGAGTTATTGAAGAAATAAGTTGAATTGTGTCCTATATTAACCACAAAGATGTCGCATTCTTTTTGGAGAATTCATAGTTTATTTATTAAGTAGTTTAAATACATTTTAGTAGTCATAAGTTTTGTAGAATTTAAGAATCATGTCAGGTGGTGGAATTCCGAACGCTTTTCTGATAAGATATTAAGATAAAGCTTCTTTTGTTATTGTTGATATGTGCTCTTCCCTTTTTTGTTTGAAGGTTCCTATGTACATTTATTGGCATTCAAGTTTATTAGCCATTCCTTCGACCAATTCGCTTTAATTTGTTTATTTATTTTGTGACTGACATGATGACATCAAATGCCCTCGACGAGAATAGATCGCTATCGGTTACGCGGAGCAGCAGCGAAACTTTCGGAGGTGATTTCACACATGAAACTGAAAAATTACCCTTAGGAAACCATTTCCAAAAAGATTTCAATCTTTTCATTCTAAGGCAGCTGCACAAGTTGTATGGAGTACCTAACATTTATTTTCTTCATATTTTATAGTCACCCCAGTAAAAACTAGGTAAGTGTCCGTCTTTTCATATCATACGCCCGCGTGGACCACAGGTTATATCGTGCCCAACTGTGGGATAAAATGTAGGATATGTCCTTTCCCAGGCTCTAATCTATCTCCGTACCAAATTTCTTTAAAATCGGTTTAGTAGTTTAGGCGTGAAAGGCGGACAGACAGACAGAGTTGCTTTCGCATTTATAATATTTGCATGGAAGTATGGATTATAAAACAAAGTCCACCACCGCGTCTCTGTCTGAACGCGATAAACTGAAAAACTACTGAACCGATTTCCATGCGGTTTTCACGAATGGACGGAGTGATTCAAGAGAAAGGTTTATGTGTATAATTCATTTCCGAAATTCCCTCGGGAACGAAGTCCCGGGCGGGAAGCTATTCTTCTATCTATACATATTATAAAGAGGAAAGATTTGATTGTTTGTTTGCATTGAATAGGCTCCGAAACTACTGGACCGATTTGAAAAATTCTTTCACCATTAGAAAGCTACATTATCCCCGATGGACATAGGCGACATAATTTTCCCGAATTCCCACCGGAACGAAGTCCCGGGCGGGAAGATATTTCATAATAAAATAACTACCTACTTACCAGTACTGATATAGTTATGGGAAGTAACAGAAACTCAATTTAGAACACTCTATTCATAGTAAAACTAATATGAATCATGCTTTGTAACAACAATGAATGAGTTCATTGTCTAGGTACACAAATATAACGATGTAACATTGTTAAAACACCGTTTGTTACATATTTCATTTTTATATTCTCATGTTTGGAATTTGTACCATACAAGCTGTGGCGACGAGACATTTTAATGTACTTAGATACATAATAATTACTCAAAAAGTGCAAATAGGTTGCTTTTCCCAGGTGTATTAAGTATACTCGAAAGTAGACTCACTGCCGTACTCAGAGACGTCAATTAAAGTTAAGTACTGTTAAACTCTGATGTTGTCTCTTTCACTCTTGTTGATATAAACAAGGATAGCATGACATTAATTACTTCTTAAATTTAATTGACGTCTCTGAGTACGGCAGTTAATCCTCCCAGGTGCATAAAGTATACTTATTGCCGTGTGGTGATCGGTTGAGAATAACACCACCCCATCTCTTTCCGTGGGTGTCGTAAGAGGCGACTTAGGAAACACAAATGAGACCTGCCCCCTAGTAATCCATCCCAGGCAACGACACTTCATTTTTTCCTGAATCTGAGGTGTCGTCCTATGGTCTCATGCGGTGTGGTAGGCTCTGTAAACGGCCGTCTGGTTCGCGACCTTTATGGTCAAGATTGAGGTCAAGAGTTAAACATCCATCTTACTCGTATAATAAAACTAGCATTCCGCCCGGGACTTCGTTCCCGTGGAAATTCGGGAAAACTATGTAGCCTATGTCCATCGGGGATAATGTAGTTTTCTAATGATGAAGGAATTTTTCAAATCGGTCCAGTAGTTTCAGAGCCTATTCAATGCAAACAAACAAACAAACAATCAAATCTTTCCTCTTTATAATATGTATAGATAAAATAAAAAAATACTACATTCACCCAGGTGATATAAATCAGGTGAATTAAGTCAACTACAGGTTTTAAAGAGCCAACGCTGCTGATGTCAATTATAAAAATGGTACACCTGTCTAATCTGTATAACATGAAAAAAGCTAAACCATGAGTTAACCTTGAATTTTTTTAAAAATAATATTGCGATTTTTAAGACTTGGTTTTAGTATCTACAATGCCTAACTAATAAGATAAATGCGAAAGTAACTCTGTTTGTATGCTTTCACAGCTAAACTACTGAACCGATTTTTATGAAATTTGGTACAGAGATAGATGAAACCTTAGGAAAGGACATAGGCTACATTTTATCCCACCTGGAGTTATAGCGTCAGGAAGGAAAACCCGACTTATTTTTATATAGTAGATGTTACCGGAAATGTATGAAATTTAAGAATTGTATAAGTACAATTCCTAGGAAATGTATACAATTCCGAGGCTGTCTAGGAAATGTATAAAATATTGTTTTAAAGATTTTTTAATACACACATATCCTAGGAAATGTGTACATTTCCTAGGAATTGTATAAAATTCCGAAATTGCTCTAGGAAATGTATAAAAATAATGTTTTCAGTGAATAAAATTAATAAAACAACCTAACCTAACCTGAATAAGCGACGTGAATTTGTTTTGGCCACATTGTAGATTTGCTCACTTCATGAAATTTTTCACTGTCTATTAACCACATGCGACAACCGCTTAACGCAAACATAGTCGTTTCTGGCATAGTCGTTTCGCTCGCTCGGCTCGTGCGTTGGGGGTCGCAGTTCTAACCTAACCTAACCCAACCAACCCTTAACGGGTTGGTTGGAATAGGCTACTAACAAACCTACTTGTCGCAGTTCCGTCTATCACAATCGAACAAAGAAGTCGAATGACTTATGAACAGAAAAAAATGAAATATTTTATACATTTCTGATTGTTATTTAGGAAATGTATCACATATATAATTCATTTCACATATTTCCGGGCGATTTTATGAATTGTATACATTTCCTAGGAATTGTATACAATGACGGATTTCACGCATTTCCGTTAACAGATATAATAGATACATCGAAAAACTAACAAAAATTGTTTAAGTTTCCGAAACAACCCTACGAACGCTACAACCTACCTTTTCCCGTAGAGATTTGAGTATCATCTCTACATTTCATATGGGATGATTTTTAATTAGTTGGATAAACTTCCATCCCTTTAATCACATCTCTACCTATACGATTTATTACTTTTTCTCCACACCCAAAGGTCTCCGATAAGATATTGCATCTTTAGCAATGGGGCCCTGACATATCTGTTCTGTATTAAAATGTAACTATGTTTGTTCTGTATTTGTGTTGGAGTGCAATAAAGTATATTGTATTGTATTGTAAACTGAACTACTTTCTGTAAGGAACCCATATTAAATTCAAAAAAAAAAATTGTCGACTCCCCGTGCAAAGACAAATATGCTAATCGCACAAGTTGTATGAAGAGGCTAAAATAATTACTTTTTCATATATATTTGTTATATTATTTTACAAACTTGACTTAACTAAATATAAGTATAAAAGGAGAAACTGACTGACTGACTGACATATCAACGCACAGCCTAAACGGCTAAACGTAGGCACTTGAAATTTGGAAGGGACGTAGCTTAGGTACCGTAGAGGTGCACTAAGAAAGGAATTCCCGAAATTCGGGAATTAGCGGGAAAATCCTTTTGTATGAAAAATCTAAACCGCTTAAGTTAGACGCTTGAAATTTGGCATGCAGGTACCTTAGTAAACTTAAAGCTTAGTTGCAACAGGATATTGCAAAATTCCCACGGGAACGGGATTTAGCGGGAAAAAACTTTTGTATGTAAAAATCTAAATCACGTAAGATAGATGTTTTCAATCTGTGTACTCTGTACAAAAAAAAAACACGCAAACGAAGTTGCGGGCATCAGCTAGTAGGCTTATATGGATTATAACTCGATAGAAACTTCTATGAAGTTTTTGGAAAACAGATAACGCCCAAACTTAGAATTTTGGCTTTCAAATTTAACGCTGCTTTTTGCCGAGAAGTTGCATATCTCATTTTCGCACAAGCCTGAGGCTGGGCAGACCAAGGTGAGACAGCAAGATAAATTATTGAAAAACCCAAATTGCGCGCTCTCGACACTTTTATGCAAATTGGTTCAATCATGAGAAAAGTCCGTGCCGAAGACGGGGCGGGTAGCTAGTTAAAATACTATATCTTAAATCTAAATACGCCATTCTTGCTTGAGAGGTGTTGATTCTTCACTTAACTAAAGTATACAATATAGCTTCAAATTTCACCCCTCTATTTGTAAGAATCTAGACGCCATTATTGTGAATCGTAGCGTGGGTAGGTACAATAAGATCGACAGGTTAAGATACTAAAATAAATTATGTATTTTGTAGCTATAGCAAAACACTGCTTTACTAATATTACATTTAATTTAAAGATACGTTAATATAATATATCTGTTTTATCAATTCACGGCCAGTACTAAAATTACTAAAAAGATTATATGGATGGAAATGGAGACCACAAGGTATTTAAATAGATTTATGACGACTTAGCTTTATTTGGCGGTTATTGATAATGGTCAAAAACGGGAGTTTAAGGTTAATAAGTTTACATTTAAATATTTATTTTAAGAACATTATGAAAAAATTAACTACGTTCGTGCTCTGACACAGATGCAGGCCTGACACTGAATGCGTCACTTTTGAAGTGACGATTAGAATGCAGAGATTTTTGAATTTGAAACAAGAATTCTAATAAAAAGAGCAAAATTGAAAATGCCGAAGGAGGTTGAGAATGAGACGCATGCAACCTCGTTACAGACTCATAAAAAGTTATCACGGGTCGTGCGCGATTCATTAGTAAGACTTGAGAAAGACAATAAAATAAATAAATGTGTGATCGAGCTAACACGTTAAAGAGGTCAAGGTTCTTGGGCTATAACAGATGAAGTCGATTTCAATTGAACGATATTTTGTTGTACACCTAATACCCTAAGTTAAAGGGTCAATTCATTGTAATTTGGACTTTATCACCGGCAAACAAGAAACATGGGTGGATACTTAATTGATGTAGTCTGCTACATCGCTTTGTTTGACTTACATCTTCACTAACCTTTGGTGAAAACTGAAAATCACTTTGGACTTCATCATCTGGGATAGAGCTCCAGTATTTCTAACACTCGCTGTACTCTACTCTAAGGAATGCCATGACGGTCGTAAGACGCGCCATATTGTAGAGTGACGATGCAAGGTTAAAGGCCAAGTAACCAATCAGAGACAATTCTGCCACAATTGATATTACTTACATTATACCTTTTTTAGGCACTTGTCCCACCGGCGACGGTGTTTTTTTGAGGGATCGGATTCGAAATTAAATAATCCGCTAGAAAACCAAAGTCACCGCGACATACCCCGGAAAATTAGCAGGCTTAAGTGGCAGCGGGCTGGTCATATCTGTTGTAGAACCGATGGCCGTTGAGGCAGGCGTAGGGCGCCCTGTAACTAGGCGGGGTGACAATATTCGTAAGGTAGCGGGCAGTGGTTGTAGAATGAGAACTGAAAACCGAGCTCAGTGGCGTGTACTAGAAGAGGCCTATAGTAAAACATGTAGCGTCAGCATCTGTCTACCCCAATAGGACATAAACGTGAATTTTTAAATGTATTGCGTAAGAGTGGGATTGTAAATTAAATAAAAATTGTTTCAAGTTCGTGAAAGGTTGACGTCCTATCACCACTATACTTGTGTTCCATCTAATAACCCTCAGAATGAATTACAAAAGTGGCCTCAAGTGGTTCTAGAACACTATTATGTTCTGTCTACCCCAACAAGTACTATAGGCGTGTGTGTATGTAAGTTTGTATGTATTCTTGTATAGGTTTGAAAAGAAAAACTTAGCGTAGTCTTACTGTTTACGTTGTTTTTTTTTTATTTTACGTGCCTACGCCGGACGAAAAATAAAATGTTGTGTCGATATTATAAATTACGTTCTGACAATATATTTTTTTAGTTTTGGGGGAAAAATTATAAATAAGGAAAACTATGAACAATAACAACTTACAAAAAAAATCCCTAGGTGGCGCACCGTGTTTTCTAAAACGCGGTATCGAAAGTGTCACGGAAAAACTATAAGTTTCCCGTACATTTCCCGATTTGTTAACTCGTTCTAAGTGAACGTCCACTGCTGGACAAAGGCCTCCCTAAGGTATTTTTCTAAGCAGGTTGTACTACGAAGTAGACTCCTGCTCTATAAAAAAATCGCATGCTTGCAACGCATTCCAATATGTTAGTGGATTACAAATTATCCAGAATATAATACAATATTATCATATGTCAATAGATAGCACCACCACGTCTGTTTCAAGGCTAGTCATGAGATTTATAGATAATTTCCGAGCATGGAAATGGAACTTCGTTACAGACATTGGACAGCAGAGGAAGATGGTTAGCAATAGCACCACTTCACATTTTTTTTAGTGGGTTAGCCTTGAAGAAGCGCGACGCGTCTTGATGGGTGACAATATTTGGCAATTGATCACGAAGGGTATATTACACTACTCAACAAAGTCTAGGGAACACGCACGATTTTTCATACAACAGAGGCCTCTTTGAGAAGCTGTGAAAAGTATTTAAGACACGTATTTTTAATAAAATCTTTAGTGTGAGCAAGTTCTATACCCGAATTTAAAATTCTCCTATAAATGAACTTTATCTAGCTTAAAGTTTGTGAAAAAGAGACGAAAATGAAAATTTAATTTCACCATTTCCATACTAAAAGCAAAGAAAAACTGCGTTTTCATTTTCATTTTTCCCTCTTTTCCACGGATTTCAAGCTAAATAAAGTTCATTTATAGGGATTGAAAATTCAGGTATAGAACTTGCTCACACTAAAGATTTTATTAAAAATACGTGTCTTAAATACTTTTCACAGCTTCTCAAAGAGGCCTCTGTTGTATGAAAAATCGTGCGTGTTCCCTAGACTTTGTTGAGTAGTGTATTATGGATCTTCTCTGCCATTCCTTCTTTCTTTATAAAATATGTAGTAAACTTGGCAAACCCTTTTGTCAGAGTTTTAAAACCACCAAATGGCCTCTAATTTGGTTCATGACCCCCGAAAAAAAAGGGGTTTTATATGATTGACATGTTATGTTTGTGGCATCGTAGCTCCTAAACGAATGGACCGATTTCAATGCGGTTTTTTTTATTTGAAAGCTGATGTAATTGAAATGTTCGTAAGCTATATTTGATAAAAAATTTGTTTAGCCGTTTAGGAGTTATAAGAGACTAGCTAGATTTTCATATTTCTTTTTAATAAAAAGTAGGTATAATATGTTACTTCTAGTACCTCCGAGAATATGTGTACATTTCATGATGATCGGTTGAGTAGTTTTTGCGTGAAAGCGTAACAAACATCCCTACTTTCACATTTATAATATTAGTAAGGATTAATGTCGGGGGAGATACAAATTTCTAATGTTATAGTTGCATCGACTATAGTCAATCAACACTAGGTGGAACTGATGGCTTAACGTGCCCTCCGAAGCACGGAAACACTGCCGTACTCAGAGACGTCAATTAAAGTGAAGAAGTAATTAAATGTCATGCTATCCTTGTTTATATCAACAAGAGTGAAAGAGACAACATTAGTGTTTAACAGTACTTAACTTTAATTGACGTCTCTGAGTACGGCAGTTAGACACTTTGGTCACCCATCCCAGGTTTCCTACAATACAATACAATACAATACTCTTTATTCCACACAAAAAACATAACATTATAATTAAATTGTTTGTTCATTGGTCGTATCTATAAGGTCTTTACCTATGAAATTGCCGTTTTTCATACAATATTTTTGGAAAACTGAATTTCCCATACGTTTTTGGATTTTTCTCGGGAATGCGTAATCCAAATTCAGCAAAATTTTGTGGGAAGGTTTGGACAACATTAAGTTAATTCTCATCATACTTACTTTATTGAAAGTTGTAACTGTAACAACGGCACAGCAAAAATAAGCAATGAAATGAGCAACGGATGAAACGAGCTATATTTGAGCTTCTTTTTCAGCAAAGAAATCTAAAGTAAATATGTATTAATTGGACTCAATATCTCCGATATATGGCCAAGGTTTTAAATAAAAAACGATTTTAGTAATAGCTGTTCAATCAAAAAAATTATGAATAAAATAAAGCTTGAGAAAAAATCGGCAATTTCATAGGTAAAGACCTATTTTCTCGTATCACCCCACCCAACAATTAATTATTACCTCACTCTCACTCAGACGTGGATCTCTACATCCAAATCTGGAAGTCTAACCATCTTGTTCGCTGTTCTTCTTCGTTGAGGATTTAATAGTTATTGGATCCATGCTCATGCTCTCTCACAGAAATTATTTGTCTACGAATAGCTATTGAATGTACAGAGGCCAGCACATCAGGTTACTCCATTTTCATTGCAAAACCGCTCTTATCACAACAGCACAGAGTGCACGCGTGTGGTAACCTGAGTTGACCTAGAGGTCAGTGGTGACATGATGATTGATTAAGGAGCCCGTGCTTCGAGGGCAGATTAATTATCAATATTTCCCGCCGTGTTGTGATCGGTTTAGAATAACACCACCCCATTTCTTTCCGTGGGTGTCGTAAGAGGCGACTAAGGAAACACAAATGTGACCTGCCTCCTATTAATCCACCCCAGGCAACAACATTTCAATTTGTTCTGAATCTGAGGTGTCGTCCTATGGTCTCATGCGGTGTGGTAGGCTCTGTGAAGGGCCGTCTGGTTCGCGACCACCCTCCTACCGAAGTCCGACGCTAAACAGTTTGCTGTGTTCCGTCGGTGCGTAAGAGTACCAGTGCCTAATAGGCATTTTCTGGGTTAACTCGCTCCATCGTCGACCTCATCTATGACCTTGGTCATAGATAAGGTCAAGAGTTAACCCATCTTATAATAAAAAATAATACAAATTATGATATTTTTTTTACTTGTAACCAATGCTGCCTAGCTACAGCCTGTGTAGTGAACAATGCGGCGGCCTCCGTGTACCTACCTCCGTGTACATTGCTTAACCTCACTGATCGGTTCATATCGTGAGTCAGTTGTTTATGTTAAAGCCATTTCAATTGATCAGTTAAGCATACTTTATTTTATGAGGCAGATAGGATTTTGTGAAGACAATGGACTTATTGTCGATCATAACTTGTATAGTGTGGCCTGCCGGGCTAGCACAGACACGTGACATAATTTTGTCATGTGAGGGTCGTTATGCCTGTTCCGTACTAACGAATGTGGTAAAACGAGAGGGCAGAACGACAAAATTATGTCACACGTCTATGTTAGATGTGCTGGATGTCCAAATTTTTTTATAAATGCGAAAGTTTTTGAGGATGGATGTTTGTTACTCCTTCACGCAAAAACTACTGGACAGATTTCGAAATCAAATTCCCACGGGAAAACAGACCCGAGCGGAAAGTTATCCGGATATAAAAATAATTAAGCACTCACCAGAAAATCCCATATCAGCCAGTACATAATGCTTCCTAGTCTTGACCGAGGACATTTGCTCGAAGAGGTACTCCCCAGCAATGAATCCGATGGAAGCAATAAATGCAATCACGGAGATACCCACGCCGTAGTTGCAGGCATTAGTGTCGTTGTTGTACACGCAGTACTCCTGCTTCGTCTCTTTATCGATATACCACCCCTTAGCCGATATGCAGCCCATTACTATCACGCTGAACAGCTGCAATGGTAAAAATAAAATGATGGTGAAGTGTTTTTAATAAGACTGGCCCAAAGGTCTTGTAACCAGGCCATAATAAAAAAAACAATGGGAATAAATAGGCACGCTTTACCTACATTCGAAATTCGAACTTTTAAAAATGAAAATGTAGAGCATTCGATTTTCGAACCAATTTGAACCTGTTTATTTATCGAGCTTTTTAAAATGAAATAGGTACTTAATTCCATTTTTAAATGTCTGTGACCAATAGTAAATCAAAATTTTTTTGAACTGCTCGTCTTTTTTCTTAACTTGCACTTTTTTTTTCAATATGCGACTAAATCGCACAACACATTAAAGTGAAACTCCGCGGATAGACATTGAATAATAGGCACAGTTTAGCACAAAAGCCTTATTGTTTTATCATGTAAATTTACATTGCTATACTCACTTACCTAGTTACCTATCTAACGCAGTTTCAGCGCATAGCAGCTATTGCGAAATCAACTTCAATGTCGATAGCTGGCAGGTAATAAAAGTGACGAAGATTGTTTTCGAAAGCGGAACGTTTCAATTTTAAAGGAGTTATTTAAAATTTAAATGTCGAATCCTTACCCAGCATACAGCTCTCACGATCACAGGCGGTCGCTGGATGAAAGCTTGAGGGTCGAAGGCACCCCCAGCTTTTCCACCACCGTAAGCACCAGAGGCATCCATCTTAGCACTTAAAAACTCGAGAAAATTCCACTAGTCTTCCTACGCCCATTAAAGGTCCAACACAATATGACCTCCTAAATACACCAAAACCCGTATTATCGATCGCGCTTCAACATTCGTGATCTGACAGATTACACGGAAAACTGACTGTTTTCTATGCATGCGACCCTGGCTATAATTGATCGGCAGCTCTACGCCGTGATTGGACAGAAACAACACATTCCGAGCGCTTAGCCAATGAAAGGCGAGTCTTCAAATTTTCCGGATGTGGCGTTTGGCGGGAGATTTTGAAAGTTTTGTTTTTCCGACTAGAGCTGCTCTTGACCGGAAAATTGAGATTTCATCTGGATTTCTACCGGTTTCCTTAACTTTTTTTTGTTATCTTTTAGTGAGCTGTTATAATTGCTGACTTAAGAGTACAAAATAGAGAAATCTTTTCATTGAAAAAAAAGATACTTAATAGAATAGATGAAAGTTTCACGCACAACCTACTGAACGGATTTTGGTAAAATTTTATAAGTAGTACGGCTAAACAACAGAATTAAGTAGTAGGTATAGCTAATTAGGTTGATCAAGAGGACAAAGTATAAAAGAGCGCAGGGTTGTGTTAATGAAAATTGTAACCTTTAATTGTTGTAACGTAATTAGGTATAGATTCTTGTTAATAAATTTAATTTTTTAATTAGGTAACTGAAACAAAGATAAAAAATAAAGTTAAGGAGCATATGCACTTATACGTTTTCCAAAACTAATTTATGTATTGTAAGTAAATAGCCTTTTAATGTCTAGAACGCAAAAGATTTTTAACGGAGATGTTAAAATTGAAAAGAAACAACACAATCGATATTACAAATATATTTATTCAAATAAGAACTAAACTATAAAATAAGTAAGGATGTTATGCTGCTTTTAAAAACACGTTTGAAGGACAATACACTTAAAAGAAAACATTTATTAACTTAATATTTCACATTTGTCATTTGCCGCCAATTTCAAAATAAATTTTGACTAGTCTGTAGTAAGAACTATCGCATTATCATAGCTAGAGTTTTAATGAAAGGTATAATATTGTTATTTCATAGTGTAGCACCTTCCTAACATCATTGAAAGACAAAAATAAAATGGCGGCTACATTATATAAAAAAATCGTTATTACAAGGTATACAAAAGTTTTAAATAGATATGAACTGTTATGAAGTATTTGATGTCTAAGTTATTTACAAAATAAGCTAATATAGCATGTGCTACGTTTTAGAATGATGATAATCATGATATTTTATCACTAAACATGTACACTGTATGGCGTTAGTAGTTATTGTACATTTCAGTGGACATAAAAGGTACATAAATGATTGAAAAAAGTCGAAGGGAGATGATTAATAATTTTGTTTGTGAAATATAACAATATGTTATTTATTATCCTACTCGAAATACGCATGGAATCCCAATTTTACAACGACACAAGTTCTACCGTATTTTAAAATGATATATTTAGGTAAACAATTGAGATTGCGTAGTATTTAGTAGACTAGTAAATAACCAAGTAAATAAAGTAGTCAGTAAAACTTTCGTACATATGTTTTATGGCCACTAACGATCACGTTTTATAAAACAATATAAGGAGATCTTTATATGTAGTGTTTAGGATTCAAAGCTTTTCTTGTGAAATGCATGCTTACTGTTTCGCCGATGAGTTGATGGTATCTTAGGGTAAAAAACGTTTAATAACATTTGAGATGTATTACATAGCATGTTTATGATACTTCTTCATTAAAAAGCATCTGGAAAACTGTTTTCTCGAGGCAAGCAATAGCGCCGCGTAAGCTGAATAGCTTTTCAATATGGTTAATTCATGATTTTAAAACTGCCAGTTAAACATTAAAAGGTCGGGATTTCATGTAATATAACATTAACATACAATATGATTTCTATCACTATTTATAATGAAACTCTATGATACACATTTACTCCCTAACTTGTCACACTATTTCTAAAACTATTTTTGTATAAATTCTACCTATTCATCTCTACGTCTCTACAATTTTATTGTACATGAAAAACTAGCTACCGGATTATATTTTTTATCTATGACATAATTTAAGTAAAACGATATTTACAAAAATAGCCATTTTCATCTGTTTTGGATGAGAAAAAATCTATTTTAAAAATTACCCCAAAGAAATAAAGATAATTGAAAACACAAAGGAACTAATAATAATGATTAATTAAATAATAATTATTACATAAAGTAAAGAAGTCAAATTCTTTAAATATTGAATAAATGAGAAATGTTCAGTATAAAATGCACCTTACTATTGAAATGTGTATAAAATGTACTACAGCGGTACAAAAAGCTATTTGTATTATTCTAACGAGGAAACTATTCATTCTTATTGTGTTACAGCTTGGTACAAAATAGTGTATTCCATCTGCTAAGTTTAACTTGGCTTTACTATCGAATCTGTCGGTGATAACAGGTCAGACAAATGAGTTTGTCTGTTATTTCAATTTGTTATTTATTTCGCGATTTTTTTTTTTCATTATAAACATGGTGCGAATGAAGTCGCGTGTTAAGGCGTCAAAAACGCTTTGTAAGACAAAACAAAATAATTTTTTTGTACTAACGAAAGGTCAATAGCCATAAAAAGGTAATTAAATAATGTAGTAATACATAAAATGTAAATAGTGCGCATATCTGTGCACCAAAGAAAGGTATTTTTATAATTTTTATTATAAAGGAGTTTATTCATTGTTGGATTTTTTTCTCGTACCCAACGAGAAGGTTGGGGGTTTGAGAGAGGAAACTTATGCTCAGTTGGTAAAACAATTCATCGTGGCTATAAACCGTAAGTATCTACAATTTTAGGAAACACACTTGGTTCGTTATGGCATAGTTTGACTTATTAATTAAAGGAGTTGGAAGATAACGTGATGTTAATATTTTATTGGACAGCTTGCTAATGAAACTTCATAGCCGATGAAAAAGACAACTTCATTCTTTGGAATTTTTCATCATACACCTTTCCGTATTCGAGGTACAGGTAAATGGAGGTTAGGATAAAATTTCACCGCGATGACTGCGAAAGTTTCAACAACAACTAGCTACAGTTTCAACAGCATATTTTATGTTTAGTAACCACCGTTTCCCTAGAATTTTTTTAAGATTCGGCCAAACCCTGACGTTTTTCTTCTTCCAACATGGCGTCTAGTTCATCTGTCAAATTGGCCAGCATGTTTCCTATGTCATTGAGGACGTCTACTGGTTCTGTGCTCTTTTCGTCTTTATGTTCAGGTAGAGAGTGTGGGGTGGTAGGTTTGATGTCGTTTCTCGGTGGGAGGCTAGCGAGACCAATGCCAGTTCTGCCGTAGTCTACGGTGTGAGGGCGGCCGCCGATCTGGCTTCTGTTTTGTTTGATTGTTCCGGCGTTTTCATTCGCAAATGGAATGCTATCGGATTCTGTGCTGGAACTCGACTGTAATAGAGAAAGAGGGAAGTTAGTTTTGTTTTTATACCAATGAATCCGAAAGATTGAAAATGGAACACAATGCAACGCAGTTAAACCAAATATAAATAAAGAAATATAAATTGCAGACGTGTGAAAACTATAAAGCTATACTCTACTTTGTTTTAGTTGCAGACTCTAGTGCACGACACTTCGTTCCCGTGGGAATGTTTAAAAATCCTTTGCCCACGTCATAAAAGGAACCTCTGTGCCAAATTGCAAACTGGATTGAGCGTTCATGAGTCAGTGAAGCAGAAACTCCAATTTACATATTAAAGAAGATTTCAACATTTCCTACTTTATTGAATTACCCAAATCTACGTGATTGCAAGTTTCCTTACCTTAAAACTAGCATCGGATCCAGTCCTGAGCTTGTCCTCGTCGTACCGCCGCGGGGGGGAGGAGGGCGCGGGCGGCGGCGGCAGCAGCCCCGTGCTGTCCAGCGACACGCTCAGCGAGTCCGAACTTGGGTACGCCGGCAAACTTAGCGGTAAGCTCTTTTCTGGGTGGATTTCTACAGTTGTTTGACCAAATCTGCTGAACGGAGCGTACTGTGAGCTCTGTCTCTTAGGAGGGTCTGGAGGTGGCTTTCTTGCCACGTGTGGACTCGCTCCATAAGCCACGCGTTGCAGCCTTGCACTATACGCTATCTCATCGTACGCATAGTCCGGTGACTTGTCTCTATACGCCGGCGTTGCTTGTATTTTAGCCACTGGCCGGGGACGCACTAGCCCTCTTGGACGGGGCAGCGTGCCGCCACCTTCATAAGAACTGTCGTTCGTAGGAGTGATGTCCCCATCGTCGTAAGATCGCCTCCATTGACCACCACCGTAGTAGAAACCAGCGTCAGGTGAAAATGTAGTGTGCGACGATCTTTCTGAAGGATCTTCTAGACTTTCTAGCGATTTTCCACGAGGATGACGTATCTGTCGACAGTTATTAATACATTTTAGAATAAGTTGCTTTTGGAAATGTAAATAAATGTTAATCTGTACATAAATAATTAATTACATAAATATAATCAAAAAGTACAATACGAACAAGTCAAATAGCAAATACTGTTTCAAGTTACTTTTTACATGTCTGTGTTTCTTACCATGCTTGAGTTAATTTTCAGTTAGTTTAATAAAATGGGTAGTAAAATATTTATTCCAGCATTAAAACTCATGCGTGGTTGTTAGCTTTAAATTATTAAAGATAATTTTAATCCTTATTTATATCTACCGTGCAGGCATATTCTTAAAATAGCTTATAATTATTAGAAGAAGTCTTAATATAAACATACAAAATACGACAAATAAAAACACACACATCAAATCAGCGTCAATCTAACACAAAAACGGGTGCACGGTAAAGCGTGGTGCTCGGTGCGTCGACAAGACTGTGCGAAAGGAGGTTTCAATTCATACCTGAATAGGGACCAAATGCGTGCCACATATGGGCGTAGACAGGGCATCAAAGTTTAGATCAGGGGGTTTATGGTAACTCGTCGCGTGCCTCTCCCAAGGCTGGTAATGGAGCTCCCTCGGATATAAATCCTTTAGCCGATTATGTCCAAGGTGCGGATTGTGTTTGGAAAAGAAAAGAAAACAAAACATTCACATGCTGCTCTGGGCTAGTGGTATGTGGATGCTGCGGATGGAGGTGTGGATACTGGCGGGAAACATCTCTGCTGTTTGCCATAAGTACTGAGAGCAATTCGTCTGTTTCAAGTTTGTGATCAAGTTCTAGTATTTGTCCGATTCAGAGAAAGGATGCTTTCGGTGTTTCTTACGGCAATCTCGAAACAGACGAGGTGTATGTAGGCAAAACATATTTAACGATTGTGATTTTAGAAGTGAGGTTTTGATTTTATCGCAGAAATGTTTCGAAACCAACCAGAAACAACTATGGCGATGGACGTAGACCTATAGTCTAAGCGAAATTAATGGTATTTTGGAAACATCGGGAAAATTTGAATTTTGTCTCTCATCGGGTAAAACAACGGCCAATAAGTCCTTTTTTGGACGATCATTCCCCATATGTCCATAGGCAAAGAAAAATCCAGCTTGTGCTAAATTTATATTTAATCTAGACAACAAAAGCCCTTGTGGCTCAGCAAAAATAAATTAGTCGAAATATATTGAAGCTAAAACGCTTTTGGTTAAAACAAGCGTATATTGTAGTTAGTAAAATATAAGGATAATATTAGCCTTTTTAATTATCACTGCTCTCTTGTTAGGATTTCAGTTAGCTATTTTACTGGCCAATTTGTATGAAGAAGTCCAATGAATGAAAGTGAGTGAAATGATAAATATTGAGATTAAAATATAAACAAAACATAAAAAATATGAAATTCATTGAGAAGTGATTTCTTTAAAATAATTTTGAAATTTCAGTAGGGATAGAAAACCTCTAGTCAGTTAAAACAGTGTAGTAAAATATGAATGCGGACGTTCAGTTACAAATTGCTTTTCAAAAATAAAAATTTTCATAAAGGACCTTTTACATTTGATTTTTTTAAAAGAAAATGGCGGTTTCAAATCATTTTAATTGTTGTCGTCCGCAATCACAGAATCTAGGATCTAGTCTAACATTGCTACGGAACACCGAATAAGTTATTTTTAATCTATGGTACGGACCTGCCCAGGTTGTATCCTTGTGAAGTCCAAAGAGCCCTGGTTGCTGATGCTTCTCTTGCCTGCTCTGATGTCCTTTACTCGTTTGATTGCCAGTAAGATTTTCTTTTGGTGACCGAGGCGTACTATACCCATGTCTTCTAAGTCCTGAAAATAAAAAGCCAATTTTTTAAGTTTTTGTTTGAGTAGATTTCAACGTTAAAATTCTTGGTCTTTTTATCCGTAGCGCTCGTAGCCTAGAGGCCCTCGCTATCCGGAACCGATCAGTGGCGTTAAGCAATTTACACACAGGCAGGAACCCTGACAAGTGACCGTATTGGCAATGTATTAATCGTTTTTATGCTTCGGAGGGCACGTTAACCAGTCGGTCCCGGCTGTTGTCGATTGACTACAGTCGTTAAACCAAGTCAGGGGCCATTTGACAGTTTGAAAACTCTTAACACCAGCTATCCTATTAAAAAAACCGTTCCTGCACTGCAGTGCGACGTGTGTCAAATCGAAATTGAGGAATTCGTTTCGGAATAACCTAGTTTTATAATGGCTAAACCACGTTATTCCGAGCCTTTAAAAAAAATCAGTGTCACATCGAAAATGAAGTCCGCAAGCGCATAGTTGCATTCCGTAATAGAATTGACCTTGGGTTAACTTGTTTTGTGCCCATTTTTACCAGTCGGGCATTTTCAACTCTTTAAGGACAGAACAGAATGGCGTACTTTAATGTCGGAGGCCAAGTGCCACTTTGGGTCAATAAGCCAGCAAAGTAAGTAAGTAAGTATGTACTTTAACTTGTTTTAAGTAACATCCTAAATGTGCTAACCTCCCAGGCTAGTTGCGTGACGTCATGCACGGTGCGGTACCCCTGCGCCACCAGCGCCGGCCCGTACTCCTCCAGCCGCAGCAGCCGCAGCCACTCCTCTAGAGAACCCTGGAATTAACAGATAATAACACGTTCATAATGCGAATAAATTGCTTAGCTCCAGAGTTATTTAAAGATTCAGTCAATTAAAATTAGAAATAAAGGAAAATATGGTTGAGTTAAAAAGAGCGATCCTCGGAGTTTCTTGCCTATTCTTCTCCTGAGGAAGACTGCACCTTTGCGAATAGGCGCAAACTTAAAAATGATAACGTAATTCACTATATTGACGTATTTTAAGAAACATTCTGTATGTTCTATGAAATAAAGCTTTTTTGACTTTAATTTTGTTAATAGTCGAATTGACGTCCACAGGAGGTAAAAAGGTTTTTTTTTCTTTTTTTTTATAAAGAATGGGTTCACAGCTATGGAGCGCAGTTTCATTCGCTTAGAGAAGTGACATAAAGGAGCTAAGTTTTAAAAGAGCCATTTGAATTATTTCGGTAGTTTAGGAAAGGATTTGACATAGACATAACATTTATTCACTTAAAAGGCACACATTACAAAACAAACAAAGTAAAAATAAAAGAAAAAGAAAATAGAAATATTGGTGGGTGATTTAATGTATGTGGTGAGTGTTGCCACTTAATGTGTTTTATTTTATTTTTTATTTATCTACAGCTATTTTACTTATCTAATTAACAGTAACAATTAACTAAACATAAGCCAATAACAGACCCCTACTATGAAGTCCAAACACTTGTATATTAGTAAGTTAACACGGCATGACAAAAAGAACAACAAAAAAAAAGAACAATTTTATCAAAAATCTGTTTCATTAAAAACCGTTCAGTAGTTTTTGGGTTTAGAAGTAACAAACAAACATCCAAGCATCCTTACGAACTTTCGCGTTTATAATATTACCAGGAATAGTATAGTATTACACTAAACCGAAAAAGAATCCTGATTTTAAAAAAAAAGTATCATACCGGTATATAGTCAGGCAAGTTATCCGGCACATTCAAATTAGCAAGCTCTGCCTTTAACCGCTTTCTGTGGTTGGGTTTCTTGATGCCGACGGCGGTGAGGTCCTCAGGGGTCATCCTGGTAAGGGTCGGAAGGTCATAGCCTGCTTCAATGAAGAGGCGCGCATATTCTTCCATCTGTAAGTCTGCTAGCCATGCATGGATTATGTCTGGGTCCTGAAACCAAAGCACATTGAAGGTTGAAGGAAGGTACTTAGTTGGAAAAAATTAAGGGGCATAGTGATCATAATCATACTACAACCAGTATTGTGCAATTGTCCATATCATTTGGGTTATATTTATTGCTGATATTTTACCGAACCTAGGTGTTGAGGACCTTTAGCTTGGCTCACGGAGCTATAAAAAACTCAGTATGATATTACGCATCTTTTATTCATGGACGATTTTATTACTAGTTTCATTTACAATAGTTGTATCGAAAACCCGAGCAGAATTGAGTGCATGTTTCGTCGGAGTCCCATAAAAATTAACTAAACCAACAACCACTTGAAAAGGGACTTTTTCAGATCAGTATTATGATGCTGTATCTGATCTATCAGCTTAGCATTCCAAATTATGGCCGCATAACATAACCCCAGAAGGATTCTGTAAGGCAGGCTTTTGAGGAATCGCTTAAAACCGAAAGTTTGTCAGATTCTGGGTGCCATTTTTATATTTCTGTTAGATGCTTGGATTCTTCCGTGATCATAGCAAAGACGTATCAATTTACCTGCGACGTTCGCCAGTACCATTTAAGAATTACTTATTAACAGCATAAAAAAGTATCAATCGTGTCATATGGAGTCATGGGAGGTGATTCCACCAAGACAAGCCGACTCGACAAGGCACCACTTACTTACTCGTATTTTTTACCAGTCGTAACTTCGGTCTGATTAACATTGAAGAGCACAAAATTTCAGTTTAAACTTTAAAGTATAACGATGAACTTACAGGTAATCCCTGAGCGATCATCGCTCGCACTCTATCCGCGGTATCCCCACAATGGCATGCAGCGTGATGATGATGAGGCATCCGGCCTGACGCTCTGCCGCTGTCCAATGAAGCCGATGAGTGCCTGGACCCCGAACCAGCCGAGCCTGAAGACGATCCTGGACTGTCGCGGCCGGGGCTCTGAAAGGCATGTGAGAAGGAGATTAGTTTATGGGGAACCTTGTTTGTTTAAAATTAATCCTTCCTTGCTTTATGGCCTCCAATTTAGTTTAATGAATTTAGTCAATCGACAACAGACGAGACCGCTGACTGAGGGGCCAAAGCACAAAAATACTCGTGATAAATTGCTACAGTCGTGGTCACCCATTAGGTTTCTATCTTTGTCCTAGTGTACGAAACTTTATGTCACCTATTACTTAATTCCGGATAGTAAGCGCTATTGGGAAACGGGCGCTTTAATTAAAATAAGGAACCTTAACATTTCATTAAAGTACATAGTGTTAAGAGAAAATCGATCGACGGTACAAGTAGAACAACACTACCAATCCACGCGGTGTGATGTGGCACAACACTAAACGGCCCCTTGACAGATCGGATTAAATGTAATTTGTTAAATATCGAATTAAAAGGACTGTATAATAGGTGTTTTCAGTTATCAATAGGTACCCTAAATAATCCCAATTAAATAATCAGAGACTACTGCCGTACTCAGAGACGTCAACTAAAGTTAAGTTCTATTAAACTCTTATGTTGTCTCTTTCACTCTTGTTGATATAAACAAGGATAGCATGACATTTAATTACTTCTTAACTTAACGTATTACAGAAGGAGACTTAAGTCTTAATCTATACTTTCTCTCACTACCAAAATGACAAAGACGACTGCTACTCAAATATAGATAAATCTGAGTCGCATTCTGTAATACGTTAAAGCCTTCAAAATCTTACCTGTGTCATGTCGATCCCCTGGTCATCACTAAGCGCGAGCTGATGGTGGTAATACACCGCCGCCTTGTGTGTGAGGGGTTGCGAGGGGGGAGGGAAGGTAAAGGTGCCTCCTCCCGCTGGGCTCTTGCCCAGACTCCCACTGGCCCCACTGACGCCAGACACCCCGGATACTGTGCTGCCATAGTCTGAGTGGTCATCTGGAATTTAACGGGAATTTGTTGAACAAGATGTTGTGGCATTGGATTGGCTTTAACAATATGCTGGTCCTTTTTGACGTCGCGTCGCGTTGTAGTTTGAAAAATTGAAGGTTCAACTGTAAACTACCTTTGTGACGTTGGCTTTAGCCATATGCTAAGATGGATCCTACTTGACCTAGGGCAGTAGAGAAAAGGTAATCACTGGCGTTTTATGGTAGTGCAGTGGCACAACCTAAAATAAAACCACTTCGTGTTCAGCGGCTACAGTATCAATACTCTATACAAAAAAGACATGGTATTGTGGCCAGGCCAAAAAAACTCAATTCCAATTTAGAACAATTTAGATCTACTTATATAGTTAAAATTATGAAATGTGACGTGAGCCAGAAAAAAATGAGTGACTAGTTGCTTCAATTCTTTGACTTTTAGTTAGCACCTTCAAAAGTAATGTTTATTCAATCTGAACGGTTAGCAACACTATAGCATTTATCACGCTAATATTGTCTAAACGGTGTGGGAAGCAAACGATTAGCTTTCTAAAATTGTCATGGGAGAATAAAAGCTTGCCGCAACGTTAATGCGAAAATTAGCGGTTAACGTTGCAAAATACATTGAGGTGTGAATTTGGCAGTAACAGGGGCACTTAGCAAACTGTGATAGACCGTCGGCATGAAATCATTGTGGGCGGGTTAGTATAGGTAGTCTGCTTACACAGTTGGAAGGAGTTAAATACCTCCACATAACAATTTTTTATGAATTGAAGTCGCAGGCAACTTGAACTTTTAATGAATTTGAATAATGAATTTTAACTATGTAGGTATTTGGATGTGTCATCCTTACGAAAAGAAATGATTAGATTAGAGACACACAAGGACTTGAAGTTAACTTACTACGAGTGGCTCGTGAACTGTAAATCTCGCGTTCTAATATTTTTCGAAACGGCTTTATTAAGATATTTTTTACGTTTTCATCCCGCGTGGCTCCGTCATTTTGAAAAATTTCCAAAAACAAAATCGACAACAAAATTATCAAACTTGCTCTCAAACTTTCGTGAGACCCGGACATACGAAAGCATTTTTGCCCACTGAAACGAAGACGCTTTGCCCTCGCTCGGTCAATAAGTGGAATAAAACCCAAGGCAGTCTTAGGACACCCTCCCTCTATCTGGTGGACCAGCATGTCCAAATTAATTAAAATTTGCCGCAAAATTAGGAGAACCGACCCCACCTGAGGTGGGAAAGTGCAAGGAAGAGAAGAATGAGTCTTACCTCTGGTATGAGAAGGCGTATCAGGCGGCTGCGGGTACGGCTGGTCCTCGCAAGACGCGTAGCCCTGACTCCCGAAGCTGGAGCCCGAGTGGCGGTGCTGGGGTGTACCAAAGGCGTCCCCGGGGACTGCGGGAGGCGGGACGCGCTTCGCGGTCGCCGTCTTCCCGGCACCGCTCCCCCCGCGAGACATCCCGCCCACTGAAAATAAAAATATTTTTCTTAATATATGTAATTATGTATAACAGTGAAAGTCCACCTCGACTTTTCAATAGGTACAGGGACAACGGCACATCATGCTATCCAAAACTGTCAAATTTCTTCAATCGATTTTCAATTTTATCTCAAAGCACTAGGCTTTACTATCTATTGGGGAAATTTGACAGTTTCTGGTAACCTGATGTCTCGTTGACTGTACATAGCTGTTTGTTGCAAGTAATCATAAAACACATACGGCACTCACTGAAAACTAATTTTCTGTTCATGCCAAAACCTGTAAGTATGTGCTGTTAGTTTACAAGTGTTGTTATAGGTATCTTTTATTCTGTTGTTATAGTGTTTCTTTTTAAAAATAATAATGTTTACAGGGAAGATAAAGAATAAGACTCGAAATCCTGGGCGCCTAATTTTAATAAATAATTATCTGAACGACCAAATCCTGGATCATGGTTAAACCTTCGCGCGATTCTTGCGCACCCGGGTGTGCAGGATTTGTATCGCACGCGCCGTAAACAAGAGCGTGACGGGTAGCATACCCCGAATGAAGAACGGGATAAAAAGCTTGAAAGAAGAAAACCAATATTTATTAAGAGACTCACAAGAACATCTTGTGCTGGATTAAAAGCAACAAAAATGTACCCTCATTCTTGAAACTAACCGTCACTTTAAGGAACCTAAACTCTCGATTACGAGAGCCCTCTATACACCAACTTTGATATGCCATTTCAGAGTAATGCTTATCGTCATCTGCAGTACATTCCCTCCAACGGTATTCCATAAAATCCACGAGAGTAGTTTCAAATGAAATACTCAAGCAATTATACAATTCCAACATAGTTCATTACCAAGGAATCTTCGTCTAAATAAGTTAACATTATAATTAGCTAGACAGCTTGCCGCATGCCGTTCACGGTCGGCTGTTCATATGTCTTTTATTTTGAGTCTAGGTAATAGCAAGGGGAATCTTAATTGCTTTAACCGCTTGTAATCTGCCATAGCAAATTGGTGTCTATGTCTGTTTCTATGTTTAAGCCTTAGATGAACTTAGCTTGAACAGTTTTCGAAATGACTGAATCTGGAATTTTACGCTGCTGCGGTATTTTTATGCGTGTTCTTTAGGTTTTCGCCAGAAATGACAAAAGAACTACACTCGTATTATGTGTGTCAATCGTTATTTAAACGTGGTGAATATGTGCAAATAGTATTTGAAATGGTCTAAGAAACAAATGCGCTAGACTAGATCAAACTAATACAGTGATTCAAACAAGCAAACATCTTCTTTCTTTGAGAAAGGGCTGCGATTTCTTTCGATAAATAAAAGAATACGACAGATGATTTCCCATTAGATATTTTTCGAAATATGTACCTACCCAAAATATACTGTACTAATGAAACAGGGAATCAAGGAAACCATAAAAACGGCGTAACTAATGAAATATGATCCATGCAACCCTTCCTACACATTATCTTTGATTGTCCGACCAATCTTGCAGAGTACCCTCACTTTCATCACGTTCGACTTCGTTTAGCGCCTGCGATAGGAGATAAGCCGCAGGCCGAGGTGGAGGGGAATAAATTCGGTAATAAAGTAAAAACGTCATCAATCATGTTTGAACCTTCGCAAAGATCGGACGCTCGGATCTCTCAGCTAATTGCCTGCGCAAAATCGATGCCGCTAACTAATGGACGAGAAAAATCGACATCAAATTAATTGCGATGCAAACTCGATAAAGAAGGCAAGGAAGCTTTATTAAAGAAGAATATTTTTACCAAATAAAGTTCTTTTGAGGGTAAACAATTGGGTCAATCGCGTAAAAGGTTGTTATGAAAGTAACTTTTTTTGGAAAAAAGTCAATATTTACTGTGGAATAACGAGTATTACTTTTGGTAACAAACTTTGCTTTGCAAAGGTTCAGTAAGCTAAAACGTCGCGGCAGCTTATGTAACTGCATTCTTATCTATTCTATTCTATTCTATTTTCGTGAGAGATTTAGGCGGCTTGAAAATTCTGACAATAGCCTCTAAAGAAAAAGAGAAGAAGGGATGCGCGATGCACCCTATACTTAGACAACAAGTATAGACAAAGGGGTACTTTGAACTACTTTATTAATTACATGAATTTACGTTATGTTAATTGCTTATACTAGTTAGAATACGAATGTGGTACAGACGCCTACTTTACAATGAAGTCTGTGAAAGCAGTGTTGGACAAAACTACCTATTCATTCTAGAATGTTTATTTTATCTTTGACTTAACCTAAGCTCACTTTGCGTAACCTCGAACCAAAACATAACGGTCTCTATCAGTGTACGCATCTAGATTGTGGTTTGTGAAATCGCGATCTTGACACCGAACGTTAATATAATAATGGCCGATAAGAAACTAAACAGTAGCGTGTCTCCTCTGTAATAAATATGAGCCTATCTGCTAATTATCGACGATTAGTAGGCTATTACTTGCGGTGTTACAAACATGTATTTACTGAGAAACGAGCCGCGTTTGTTTTGAAAGTAAACCATATAGACACTGTGTTAAGATTCGGTTTTGGAGGGCGTGGAAAGTTTGAGGTTATGTGAGAAGGCAGGGATCAACGCCATCTAGCGTCGCCAAGTAGAATCAATTAGGGTGTTCGACGCCGGCTAAGCGTGGGTAACAATTTAATGGCATTCTAAACGCAGTCCCTTATTAATTCAATTATGCGGCGCCAACGTTATAGTTCTTGTTTATTTTTAGTCGGAAAATTAATCTGAACTAGTGCAGGTTATTGTAATAGCGATAAAATAGAGCAAGTGTCTGACGATTGGAATACATAAAGTAGGTATGAAGGCGTGCCTCAATGTTTACAAGTTGACTAGTTTTAAATGTAAATAATTATATTGTTTCTGGGTTGTAGCTCAGTTGCAAGCACTGGTTGTAATCTTTGTTTTGTATCATTAGACCTAAGTCCATTTTATAACCTTTAATTATTATACGTTTATCGATAAAATAGATTTCCTACTTCAACAACTCCTCTAAAAAAATGAAAAGTAAAAATTTGACTATTTTATTCAGAATCTCTTGTTTTAAAAACAGCTGTTCAATAAAAGTTTTCTCCAAGATTAAATGTGTATTATTGAGACTGCTTCACTCTGTATTAATAAACAAGAACAATTACTGTCTTTGCTCTACAGGAGACAAAATGACTTTTCCTCTGTAATACAGTAGAGTTAATAAATGTTTTCTTGGTGAACAATAGAAACCCAGCTATGATTCACCGGGGCCCGCCGAACGTATTATCATTGCTTGTTCTGAATTATTACTTAATCTATGTAAGTTATGTGAAATAATAATGCACAGTTGGTTAATGTATCTTATATTCGAGGTTGAGCTTTATGACTCAAATAGAGATTCGTGATTTGATAAGTCTATAATTCATAAATACTCTAAGTACTTTTATGAATCGATAATCTATAATAACATTAATAACTCACTGAGCCTGTACTCACTACAGTTCTAAGAATAAACACAATTTTTAACAGACTTCAAAAACGGAGGAGGTTCTGTGTTCGACCGTATGTTCACCGATTACTTTTCTATTTGTGGACCGATTTTCTAAATCATTCTTTAGTTCGAAAGAGCATACAATATACTCCAGAAGTATATGCCACGTAAATCGAGAGAAACCCTCGAATTTAATAGGCACTTACAATGTTTCTCATGTACTTTCTATTATTTACACTAAAAATGGAAAAATACTTTTTATCGTGATAAAATGTTGTAGGTAATCTATGTATAAATAAAAATGAATTGTTGTTCGTTAGTCTCACCAAAACTCAAAAACGGCTCGATCAACCTGGATCATTCTTTTTTGTTGTGTTCATAATTGTCACGAACAGGATTAAGTATATTAAAAAAAAAAAAACATCAAAAAAATCCCACGGGAACGAAGTTGCGGGCGGGCAGCTAATTGAAAACAAAATTTTGGTGTATTTACTGTAACTCAATCAGTATATATGACAAAGTTAGTCAAGAGCAAATAACTATCCATTACTACTGCAAATATTTGGCAAAATAACATGAGCCATGAAAGAAACGAAAAAATAAGACAAGCTAGTTCCTTTGTTACTTTAGTGCAGTGTTTCCCAAAGTGGGCAATAACGCCCCCTTGTGGGCGCTGGAGGCCTAGAGGGGGGCGTTAAGGGGCCCAGAAAAAATTGGGGGGCGCTGATGTGATTTCAGGGGGCGATGGGAGATTTGTAACTTCAGCTACTTCATATTCTAAAATTCACTGTAATTAAAAGAGTTCCTCTTACTACGCAACACCAATTTATTAGTTCATATTTATATCTTGTTTTATTATATAAATATATAGGGCTTTAGGTAAATCAGTCCATGAAACTGAACAACTTTCCAAAGGAAAGATTTTTGACTTTTCAAAGAAGGCGAATTAAATTCGAATTTTGCTGGCTTAGCAGCATCAGTGTAGGAAATACGAATGTACCTATACAGTACCGTATGGTTACTTTTTGGTTAAGTCGCTAAATATTTCGTTTCAAACAATAAAATACTGTAAAAATAATACTAATACAAAACATTTTACTATTCTTTCGAGTCTTATGCAAAAAAGGTCGGAATACGCATTTTGTATGGGAAATCAAAATTTTTTTTTCATACTTCGACCTTTGTTCCTTGGGAAAGTTGTTCAGTTTCATGGACTGATTTACCACCCGAGAGGTTGAAAGTGATTTACCTGAAGCCCTGTATAGGTAAACTAAAAATAAATAAAATATTCGTGTCTTCAAGTGTCGAAGTTGAGGTCCCACCCCGAAGACACGTATTAAAACTATTGTTGTTAATATTGTAAAGTCTGGTAAGAAGAGTCTCGTTTAGAATATTCAGGGTGTGGCCGGTAGCATTTGGATTTCAAATTCAAATTTCTTTGAAAGCACGGGGCGGGGAGGCAGAAGAAATGAGCAATAAAGTAAAAAAATAGCTTTGTGATTCATGCGGATTTTTAATCACGATGTCGCATAGGATTGGTGAACAACGAGTGTTCCCAATCGAAGCGCATTCAAAAGCTAATGATTCACTTGCTACAGCACGTCGAAATTTTTTTTACGATATAATATTCCAGGATTACATGATGCTCCAAGTGAAGAACTAATTAGTTTGTGAGTGCGGAAGTTCCGAGCAGCAGGTTCAGTAACAAACAATCTCCGGTCGGGGCCTAGCCGGACGTCTAGAACCAATGAAAACATTGAACTCGTAGCGAACAGCTTGAAAAAATTCGCGTCAATCCGTGTACAGACAACGGCTGCCTAGGGCTCCCAAAGACTATTGTAAATGAAATAAAGATGAAGAATCTTAAATTTCGCCCTTTCGAAATTCAGATTTTCCAAACACTTAAGCCTTACAATTTGCGTAAAAGTTTTTGCGAGGCAATGTTACAGCGAATTCGTACGGTACTATCTTTTGGAGTAACGAAACCCACTTTCATCTGAATGAAACTGTAAATAAGCAGAATTGCCGTTATTGGTAAAGGACAGAACTCACGTCTAAAATATCAGCAGCCTTTGCACAGTCCCAATGTGACGATTTGGTTTGCATTATCAAGCAGTGGAATAATCAGACCATTTTTTTTCGAAACTCATCGGGGGCAAGCAATAAGTGTGGACGGTGTTTCTTATCAGGGCTTTCTGAACGATTATTTTCCGCCAATTATGAAGAGAACATCTCGCCTTTACTGTGCAAACATGGTTCCAACAAGTTGGCGTCACCCCTCACACTGCTAGAGAGACCATGGCACTTCATCGAGATTCCTTCCCTAGAAAACTGATAAGCCGTTTTGACGACATTCATTAGCCTCCCGGGTCACCAGATCTGACTCCCATTGACGTTTTTGTGTGGAGGTACCTCAAGAGTACAGTTTACGAAACCAGCCCAACGACCATCGCAGTGCTTAAAAAAATATCGTTCGCGAGATTAATGCCATCCTAGCACCTTAGCTTCAGCGAGGGGCACGGAATACTGAGGCCAGATTTGAAGAGCCTGTCCAAAGAGATGAACAACATCATTAAAATATTGTCTTTTTAAATATTATCAAAATATTTTTTTATATCTTTTATTTATTTTTATTTTAAATCAAATAAAATTAAAATTAATTAACCCTCGCGCGATGTCTGCACACCCGTGTGTGCAGGATTTATATCGCACGCGGCATAGACAAGCGCGCGACGGGTAAAACTCCAGGCGAGACTAATATGTTATTTAGGTTTTTAAGGTGAAAAAAAATGGGGGGCGCTACAAAATAACTGATTTTCAAAGTGGGCGTTAGACGAAATAAGTTTGGGAACCTCTGCTTTAGTGTCACGCTAAAACGTACCTTCTTGGGTTTGGCTAGTAAGTACTTTGGCGCTTTTTTCAAACGTCTTTAACCCCGGACAAAAAAGAGCGATGTTATAAGTTGGACGTGTGTGTAAACGAATAGACCGATTTCGATAAGTTTTTTTTTGTTTGAAATCTGACGTGATCGAGATGGGTCTTGGCTATATTTGATGAAAATTAGTTCAGCTCATTCGAGGCCCGTGGCACATTCATCGGATGGGGCCCTCCGTTAATCTTAGTGTAAAAAACTTGGCAAAATAATTATAATACTTAACTTAAATTGAACAAAATTATATTTATTTTACTAAGTTTTGTACTTAATCTTAGGTTCTATATATAGTTACCTACCCACTGAAAATAGTGAGAAGAGTTTTCTCCATTTCGATACAGAAACCTTAAAAGTCAACCAAAGCTATTTGTTTTAGCTACCATATAAGTAGACATATTATTATCTCACAGTCTCACGAGTCGGCTTTAAGTCTTCATTACTCCCCTCAGTCCAATTAAAAACGACTGCACGCTCATTAATGACAATGCACATATCGCACAACATGTTTATTAGTGGTCTTGACTTGCAATTTAGATAAATAACGTTTTGAATCTTACACTATAACTTATAAAGCGACATTCATTCTTTATAACTTTTGAACGGTGTTGAATCAAAATTGGACCACCCGTTTAAGAGCTACGATGCCACAGAAAGACACAGATATGCAGATACACAGGTCAAACTTAAGATAAGTTAATTTAAAAAAAAACAGCAAATCGAATAATTATCGATGACTTCAAAATTCTGGTGGTTAAGAACTCTTACTTATTTCCAAACAGAACTTTGTCTTGTATCTGCTATACTCTGTACTAGCGAAATTTCGAAGCCGTCCGTCGATCGAAGATAGTACAGATCAGAGCCCAAAATTCGAGATATGCTTGACCATAATAACTTAACCTCAATAACCTCAAAAAAGCAGCAACATTATTTCTAAAACAAAGCTCTATAAACCGTATAACAGTGTTGCGTTGCACAACTGTGTGTTAGTAATTATTGCCCTCCGACTGTTATCGTCTAATTGTTCCTTAATGACTGATACAACGCCCACACTGCTTTGTTTCCACTGTTTTCGATGGCAAAGTATTTATCATCTTGCTTTCACTACTTTAGTGGAACGTGCGATATGGTGTTGAATGATCTAGAAACAAAAGTAGGTATGGAAAAAGTTTCATATGTTAAATCAGCACCGATAGTATTGGGACCTATGAAATAGCCGTGTTTTCTTCATACTTTTTTTGATTCAGCAGCAATTCACAAATGTATTTTTGATTTTAATACTTGGTCATAAGTATTAATTTATAGTTTTCAACTGATGACCAGCAGGCCGAGTCCGATAGTGGCAGCGCCGCGACAACACCGCGGTCCTATATCAAAATGTCAACATTTACAACGCCAAGGGCGAGCAAGCCTTTGCGCGGGATCCTCGTGCAATCAAAGTGAAGTTTCAGCGTGAGCCGAGCGCGATTTTGTCGTTATCGTGCTAGAGCTGCAGGCTCAAATACAGCACATTTACTGTAAACTTAGCTACTAATACTATTTATATGCTTTCCGATACCTTATTTAAATTTTTAAAAAAATGTTCGGGCTACAACAGAAGAAGACGCCACGTTGGACAATGCCCACTTGTTGCTACCACCCATCACTATATCCCACTTTGCAAGGCATTGAACTATTTACAATTACAACGCCAGAATAACAATGGGAATAACAGAAAACAAACTAAAATTCTTGTGCGTCATGTCAGGATTCGAACCCGTAACCTCTTCGTTGGAGATAGCCGGCCTTATCCGTTGCGCCACCGCGCTGCTTGAAGTGAGACTCTAAAATTAGATAGTGTTTGCAATGTTACATCATAATTTAATACAGCGCCATCTACTGGCAGTTTTTGAGACTAAATCCTTCTTTTCTTCTTATTTATTTTTCATTCAGCTTAATGAGTACTGCAAACAAAGAATCGTGTTTATTGCAATACACATTTTATATGAATTTATCAAGAAATAAACATAAATTAAAAAAGATGGAATCGTGCTGTCATCAGTATGAGTTAATTTTATTTACTCTTGTATTTTTTAATCATAAAAAAGTTAATTTAAAAACTGACGAAACTCAAAACTAAAACTTCATATTACACTTGACTGAGCTTTTACATTCTAGTGATTCTAACAATATCCTAGATCAACAAAAAGTGTTATAGACCACAATATCCGACTGTGTCCAATGTCCATGTCCAAGACTCGCTTTCCCTGCTTGGACAGCTGACTCGCTTGCACCTCACTTCCTCCGGCTAACTCTCACGCTTATCTCTGTCTACACATCTACGGACATTGCGTGACATTATCTCGGAGGAAGGAGAGAGCTCCGAATATTCTAAACAGTAACCGGAATGTATGGGAAATGGGACGGAATGTCCTGTAAGTAAATACTTCCGGGAGGTGACAGTTTTGTGATTGTTGGTTAAGATTGAGTACTTAGTGTCTATTGTTGAAATATAAAACTTGAAAACATTATACAATTTTGATACAGCTCCCCCGAAAAAGTTTATAGCATTAAGTGCTCGTTGCCACGTAAAATTAGTTAGGCCCATGATAATTTGTGACAATAAGAATAAAAGAATAAAAAAAAGTAAATGTGACAGTAAATTATTTTATCATCATTTTGGGCAAGAAAATAAAACAATCGAACTTCACAAGTTATGTTAGTTTTTCACGTCTTAGACCCCTATTACAGAAGGAGACTCAAGTCTTGATCTATACTTGACTGTTGATTGTCTCTCTCTCACTATCAAAATAACAAAAACGACTGCTACTAAAGTATAGATCAGAGTCTGAGTCGCGTTCTGTAAGGACCATAGAATTTGATACCACTTCCTTGATACGTGCTCTGATAAACTGTAACAGGTTAGAATCTTCGATAAGAAGTTTATTTTCTCAATTTATTTTGCATTTTACTAAACCTCTACCTGTTATCTCTACAACTATTATGAAAAGGGAACAAAAGCAGGCTCTTTTTCAAATCAACCAGTCGCTTTTTCTATTAGATGTTTGAATCCACTCTTAGCGCTGTTTCAAACTCTAAACTATTAATAATCTTGTTTCACCATAAGATACGTGTTCATTACACGCATTTCCTTTCAACTTTGAAACACTGCCTGCCACCGTGCGTCTACGCAGCTATAAATAAGAGAACAACTCAGCGGTCCAGAACAGATTACTATAATTTCATTTAAAAAGGAAGTTACCGACTCCGCTGGTCATTTTGATTGCGCAAGAGTGGAGCTAAGGGCGACATCGCGTGAACCAACAACTGATTATTACAGACTAGGGTAGGATACCTAGGAATTAGAGCAGCTTACTTGATTGTGTAATAGGAATCTGTGTATCAGCCGTGGGAAACTGAGTTCTCATGTTTTTTGGCTAAGGATATGCGACGAAAATATTTTTTTTGCTTGGTTATTTATAACTCCGGCGGTCTGGTTCGCGACCACCCTCCTACCGAAGTGCGACGCCAAACAGCTTGCTGTGTTCCGTCGGTGCGTGGGAGTACCAGTGCCTTTATAGGCATTTTCTGGGTTAACTCGCTTCATCGTCGACCTCATCTTTGACCTTTATGGTCAAGATTGATGTCAAAAGCTAACCCATCTTACAGTAAAAAAAAAACTTTAAAATACGCAAACAAAATCTTAATTTTCGTAATTTTCCATTAAAAAATATTTGAACTACCTAAACAAAAATGATAAAACGTATTATATGAGTATGTTGTTAAATAAGTCAATTTAGTATGATAAATTGATTGTAGCTTTTGAAAATACTTTCATGGTTTCTTAGAAAGAAATTAATTTAATAAGATTACGTTTTCTTCGTCATTTCAACGAACCGGAGAAGCCACACGACGTACTGCTACTTAATTGATTTCCAGTGTTCGTTATAGTCTTTGAGGCAACCATTTTCCATTTAATGTTTTTTATAGGAAAATTCCGAAGAATTTCCCGAAGGTTTTGTTTTATTATATGCCCATTAAAAGCTATTTTAGTCCTGTTTGTTGGTTCAATATACCTTCGCTTTCACAACAAAAGGTGCCTCTGAAGATTAAAATCAATATTAATAAAATTAAACTGGCAGAAATTGGCTTCACGTACAAAAGCGGTATTTTTGCTTGAGAGATAAATTAATGTAACATTATCCAACAAAATTAAAAATATAATTAAAAGTGCCGGCGGCGCGGTAGGCAGCCGACCTCATTAAACGGTCAGGTAATTAGCAATTTTGTAAATGGCGTTATTCATTAATTTTTAGTGCGAGTTAAATGAATAGGAGCCTCTAGATACAATGAGAACAAAGATAATTTTATCCTGTAGGTTACAAATGTTGTTTCAATGGCCTGTAAAGGCTGCTGGTGAGGGCATACATTTTACTCGCATAATTTTTCCTTCCTAATTATTTTGGCATAATGAATGTTGCATAAGTTTTACTGTCATAATGATACTTTTGCATATACGTTTTTTGGCATAATTTTATTTTTAGGCATAACGTGCTGTGGTTCGGTTAGCTTATTCTAGTAAAAACTATGCGAAAACACAGTTATGCGTTTAGAAGTTATGGTTAAATATAATTAGTCGTATAAACGTTATTCTTAATTAAATTATTACAAAAGTTGTTATGCGACAAAATCACAGATTAATAAATAGACAAAATATAGATCCGCTGGTGAGTCATCTAAAACCAATTTATTTTCCTATACAGGGTGTTAAGTAATTCGATCTTATCCTCTCGGGTGGTGAATCAGCCCATGAAACTGAACAACTTTCCTTAAGAACAAATGCCGAAATACGAAAAAAATTTTTTTACTTCCCATACAAATTGCATCAGCTGATAAATCATTTTGTATGGGAAGTCAATTTTTTTTTAATAAACACCCTGTATACATAAACATGTTTAAATTTCGCTAACTTTAAGTCACCTAATAAAAAAGAACGCAAACAAAACACGAGAACAGCGTGATCAGCCTCGCAAATAGACACTCATAAACATAAACTTGTATTTACTTAACCTACATTCTAAAAAAAGCATTCTCATTTATCCAACTGTCACATAAAATTTCAATTAACAAAATTACATTCCGTGACTTGTAATCTAAAAACCTACTAATTATGCAAGTGTTTTGTTCAAAACTGACACGAATTCATGCCCCATGTCGCATTCTTTATTTTTTATTTTATTTAATAAAATGATAAGTAGTGGTTTTTTAGCCATTGCATGCTGTTTTATTTTTCATAAAGCTCTATCCAGTTAAAATCAAATATTTCGTACTACTTTAGTGGTAAATTGGGACAAATTAATTTTATTTTAGAACAAATTTTAGAATTTAGTATCGCGTCAGGTTATTTACCCCAACAATTTACTTACTTATTAACCTCATTAACCTCATGTAAACACATTAGATTATACTTGCTAAATAATAAAAATTAATTTCGAATGTGTAATTCCTGAATAAACGTTGATGAAAATCTGATTATCGGAAATGAATATTAAATAATATTAACTTTATTTAATATTAAATTATTTTTATAAAGCTTCAGGATAAACTGAAACTGCGAGCGCTGTAATCCTTAATCAATTTGTAATATTGGAATCGAAGTTTCTGCAATCAAATTAATAATTCCATTTCAATCCGCTGAAAAGCTTTTATATTCACAACTAATTATGTATTCGTTTAATTATTTACCTTGCACAGGTTATTGAATGAGTATTGGCAAGGCATTTCGTTGTAGGTAATGAAATTTTACAACCAAAGCATTCACAGAACGGTGGCTTAAGGAGAACGACCTGGCCAGGGAGCTGACCACCAGACGCTATCGTCGTATGACGTATGACGCTATCGTTAAATCGACGGGATCTCAATGGATGAAGTTGGCACAGGACCGTGACGATTAGCGCTACAGAGAAGAGGCCAAACCCAGCAGTGGGTTGATGTAGGCTAAGGATGATGACGATTAATGTAATTTTAGATAATACCTCTACGTAGACTGTGGCACATCTTCTGCCATGTCCAGCAAGTTCTTATTCCTACATTCGGGAAGACTTGTGCAATGCTACAGATAGGGCAGAGCGCGTGGCCATAGACTGGTCCACATAAATGTAGCCAAGCTACCTGGTCTACACTACAAGAAAAATAATCATAGACGGGTGACGAGATTACAAGTTACCAAATTTTGTAAATATTTTTTAAAGGTAACACTTTTAAGAATTCTCCTGAATTCTTCGTCAGTCCGTAGCATAGCACCATTTTTCATGACTCATAGTCAATAACTACTCACAAATCTGACGGTGATACCTCTTGATACCGCTTGTATAGAGTATCAGGAACTTACCTGTAAAAATAAAAATAAAATTATGATTTCAAAAATTATTTTATGGTTAATAAAATATGTAAATAAGACAAGACAGTTTAATTTAAAAGGCATATCAAGTTTTATGATTGGTGACTCATTATTCCTTTTGTTAAAGACAGATATTAGGAGCGTACAATTTTAATATGGCGCCATCTTTAACACAGCTTAAAATTCCGACATAATAAATTACAAAAAGGCGTATTAAAGTCATGTATATTTTACTCCATATGTCATTTATTATCTTTAACGATTAAAATATTTAAATCCCCGCACGCGTTTAGCGTCGCAATCGCACGTCAATTTCTCCTTTTACCAATAAATTACATTTAAAGCCCATACACTGACGATTAAGCTTTTAAGCTCGCTTATCCAGTTCATTTAAAAGCAGCCATGAATATGAAACTCTTCAATAAAACCGTAATATATATTCATAGTGATTAGATCTAAATACTTGTGACCGGACAGTGGGTCAAGACGATCTATTATATCTTAGATTTGCCGGTTGTTTGAATATACAAGTATGTGGTCTCAAAGTAAATATTCATGGTGTATGCTTTGACATAATAATTTTCTATAGCCTATTTTATATATAATAACTAACTAAAAAAGGTAACATAACACAAATCAATTAAATTCTTTAAAAATTGCGTCCACAATATTGTGATTTTGCCAATGCAATGTCTGCAGGTCGAGTACGATAGTGACAGCGCCGCGACAACACCGCGGTCCTATGTCAAAATGGCAACATTGACAACGCCATAGGGCGAGCAAGCCTTTGCGCAGGACCCTCGCGCCATCAAAGTGAAGTTTCAGCGTGAGCCGAGCGCGAATTTGTAGTTATCGTGCTGGAGCTCCTGAGTACTGTAAAAAATTACAACATAGAATGGCAAAGTCGCCAACACAGACATATATCGAGATCGACGAAAAGAGCGCTTCAAACTGTATGAGAACCTAGCGTGTCCAATTTTCCGTACTTAAGATGACGTCACGAGCGAGATTTAGTGATAGAAAATCAAGACCGCGCGGAAACGATTCAAAGGCGATTAATTAAGTAAAATAATAATGTAAATCCAGTTAAAATCGATTATCATTTACGGCATAGGTTTCAAGCGGACTGACTTAAGTCGGACAAAGCTGTGACCGTGGATCATACTTTTTACACGCAAACTTTTACCGTATATCTCGATATAGGTCTGTGGTCGCCAAAAAGTAACCCGTAAAGGGTTTCTCTACGTTAGTCTCGTGAGTTGATCAGCAGGGTGCACCTTATGGAGCTCTGAGATGTTATGACTTCACACATCTCAACATTCTCAACATAGCAAAGATATCGAAAAGAAAAGTGAATGACAGGTCGACGTTAAAAACAAAAACAAACGGCTAAACAAACTGTTTAAGTTAAATAAACACATTAACTAATCGCTTAATGACCAGAATTGCTTTAACACCTCTCAAAACACTTGCAACTTGTACTCTTGCAAGCTTACAAGTGTTCTTATCTTGAGAATCTAAACAAACCTAATGCGACTGTCAAAATCATAGGTTAGGAATTTTGGCGCCAACTGCTTCTAATGCAGAGAAAGCGTGTCGGATAATGGCCGCAGGCGATCGGTGTCAATGCACGTTTGGGACAAGAAAAAAAAAACAAATGTGTTTTTTTCGGCGTGGAAAGTGGGAATCTTGTTGGTAATGAAAGTTTTGTTTAAATTGCGGGCAATTCCGTTTGAGCTAGAAACATCTTACTTAGCTGGTTTGTTTATCACAAACTCGTATTTTATCGTTCTCGTATAGAGATAAAAATACAAAAATTGATTTATTCAAAGTCAAAAATAGCTTTATGTTATAGGACATTCAAGATGTTACTTAAAATAAGCCAAATAGGGTTACTAATATTGCCTGTAAGAATAAAATGTTCAACTTTGTGGTCACCCCTGTACATCAGCAATATGGATGTTCAGTTGCTAAATAAGATTAATTTGGAGCAACATGCATGTTTTAAAAACAGTAATGAATGAATAAATAACGCCACTCAAATGCCGACATTAAGGTTACCCAAGCTATCTATGTCAAAGAGGTGTAGAGAAAAAACAGCTGTTTCAGAGTACACACACAGAGTTCATTCACCCGCAATATCTTTCGATACGGCCGCACAATTTGTTACTGGACAATGTGGAATAAATTCTAAGCCAAAGATATGGTCTATGCGAGGCAGAGGTAAGCAACATTTTCTGAAAATTATGTTTATGCAACTTTGATAAGGACTATTTGTTGTGAAAGTTTAATAAAATTGCTGCAAAATGAAGTTTTACCACGCTTCTACATCAGCCTACACTAAAGCTATCTACTTATAGACATAGGGGGGGGGGGGGGACTATTGATATGTGATGGGTAAATTTAAATTGGGCCGTGCAAAGAAATTTCCTATTTACAACAACGAAATTTTATCCTAATCTGCCAGAAACCACAAAAAATGTGTCATGTAAAAGTTACGACGTAAGTTGTCTTAGAATAAATGAATGAACTATTTTATATAGGATTGCACACCACAAAAAGTATTTTTGAGTCTCTTTGACTAACGCGAGGCTAACAATCACGCATGACATAATTTATTCTACCTGTCTCTCATGAGAGGGTAGAACGAAAAAATTACGATAAAATTATGTCACTGTGCTGATGCTAGCATTGCAGGACGACTATTCTGAGAGGAAACAGACTCTACTTGGTTATAGAAAATGTTGTCGAGCTCTGGAATATATGGAGATAGATATGGAGCGCACACAAACATGATATGAAATAACCGTGGCGATTTGTCCAGAGCCGATTTTAATCTATTGTTAGTGTCTGTGTGCGAAAGTGTACACAATCTGTGGCAAATTGTGCCAATCCAGCCTGCGAAAGGTGCCATTTGTTTCTCGCATTAGAACATGAACTGAAGATATCGAAAGTTTTAAGACATTAATTTTAAGCATATAGACTACCACGTTTTATCTTTGGTATTGACTTAGGTTAGGTATTAAATTCTTTTACGAACAAATCAACATTTTTTTTTCACAAAATAGATTTTATGTTCAAGTCCTGGCCGTTCCTTTCCAAAAAGAATTTATCATTAAATAAAAAATTAAATTGGTTTCATTTTTTCGAACGTTCAAGGCGTTCTAGTCACAGTTTTAGCCAAAGTGGCCAGTAACAAGAACTTAATGAAAATGATGAAAACTTTTTGAATAGTGAAACTGTAAAAATAACTGAGAGGAGACGCTATTTAATATACAACAAATCTCAAATAGAATATCGTTTGCTTAAAATAATTTCGTGACCAATATTCAGACGTAAATCTCAAAAACATGGATCTACACTTACTCATAATACTTTAACAATAATTTCGTGACAAATACCAATTCAGATAAGCCTTAAAAGTAAAACCTAACGCTACCTGTTACTACAACTACCTATTAACCTGTGACACGGTAGCCCCGTATCTTGTATCAGATGGTAATAGGCCTTGTAACGGCTCTGATATCGGAAATCCCGGCATTTTACTAGGCTTTAAAGGTTTATTAACGTTACGTAAGGTTTCACGGCTAGAGATTTTTTTTCTTAGCCTATGAGATCCCACTGCCGGGCAATGGCATTCCCTACGTTCTTCAAATCTTTATAGTTTCGTGGTCGTTTTTAATAAAGAAATCCAGATCGTCACGCCCTCTTTTTCAAGATATACCTAGTCATCTATCTATATCTATATCTATCTATATCTATATCTATATCTATATCTATATCTATATCTATATCTATATCTATATCTATATCTATATCTATATCTATATCTATATCTATATCTATATCTATATCTATATCTATATCTATATCTATATCTATATCTATATCTATATCTATATCTATATCTATATCTATATCTATATCTATATCTATATCTATATCTATATCTATATCTATATCTATATCTATATCTATATCTATATATATATCTATATCTATATATATATAAAAGAAAGTCGTGTTTGTTACAACACTTATAACTCGAGAACGGCTGGACCGATTGCCATGGTTTTTGATTTGTTGTATTTCTCTCCGTCCCGAATAGCAGAATAACTATTAAAAACATTGGAAAATTGACGGGAAAATTCCCACGGGAACGAAGTCCCGGGCGAAAAGCTAGTATGTATATAAACATGAATCCCTATTTCCCTTGGTCACGGCATCACGCCTGAACGGCTGGACCGATTTCGCTAATTCTTTTTTTGTTCTGTTCGTTATTATCAGGAGAAGGATGTTATGAAAGAAAAAATTAAGAAAGTTGAAAAAAAAAAACCGTTTGCCTGTAAAGTCGGTATACGGGCGAAAGTTTTACGTGACAACGACTTTGCCGATCATAGTTGAGTGGGAGAGAGACGCAAGGCATTCGGCGGGCCTCTCTCTCGTTCGGTGACTCATCGTAACGTTACCGAGCGTTACACTTTTTCATAAGTGACTCCCAGCCGCAACCTAATTTAAGACGTTGTCACGTCAAAAAGAAAACAGGACAACGTCTGTCGGGTCAGCTAGTTTTTTATAAATCTTAACATAGAGGCCCTACATACGTCATCGTAATCGATTATCATCATCGATTATTGAAAATTTTAGACCCCTATCATCATAACCAAATGATCTGCGCCGCGCTCTAGTAAATAATGACGTATTTTCCATTAATAAAACATTTAATTTGTTTCTAGACATAGTAATAAAATAACATTTAAAAAAATACGTACTAACTAATTTTACCTACAAAATATGTCTATATTCTGGAAGCATTCGATAAATAAAGTGCAAAGTCGATCGGAATTGGTTTAGATGTTAATCCGCGATATTACGAGTGCGTATGAACTCCTTACTGACGGTAATCTGATAGCTGACATATTGTGCACAGATCAAATGTGTGTAGACTATATTTCAACTAGCTGTGCTAATCTCTTTCAGACACAGAAAATGTATAAACCTTTATGTTGGAAATGAGGCAAGCTCCTTTATTTCCAAGACTTTTATTTTATTTTTGGAGCCTCCTTTTTTTTTGAAGTTTGAGGCTGTCATGGGCATAATAAGAGGCCGCAATGCCTCGCTAAAATCAAGATATTAAAAAAAATTAAAACATGCAAAGATACCTACATTTATGCCCATAGCTGATGGGCCCATGGATGAGCCCCAGTAGCATTTTTTTTTGTTAAAGATCTCTCAGCGCACCTCATCAGCAATAATAACTTGAGAGCCGGAAGCTGTTTTAAAATATATACGAGTCTTTGTAAACAAATAAATACATTCTTACTTTAAAGATAGTTACATATGTTTTTGAGATATGAGCAAGATAGCTGCAAAGCCATCGAAAAACGATTGAAAGCTGAAGATTGAGACACATCAAGTAGGTAACTGAAAGAAGAGCCATCATTATAGACAGAGAGATTGTTTATTAATTTTTATTTCAGTGTGATCAAATCAATTAATTTAAAATAAATTTAATTTTCCTTCCACTGGGAGTCAGAAAAACTTAGAATGTGCCAGCTGCCTACTCTTCCCAGGCATACTGTAAAAATCAGTAAGAGGGACGTGAGGGTCTTGCTGTATCATGGGCGAAAGGCTGACCACCTCTCTCCATTACACAACATGTTCCATCACCATTTGTGTCGAACGAGGCATTAAGTGGTTTTCTAGAACCACTGATGCTCTGCCTACCCTGTTAGGGATTACAGGCGTGAGCATATGTATGTATGTATGTAAATTTAATTTTCTTAAGAATAGTTAGATTTTACTCGTAGATTTTCGTAACCATTTGGTTGCATACAAAACTGTAGGATACGAATCAATTCGTCTTTATACGATACGCATTACGTGGAAATAGTTTTTTCTTTACACGAAACTGGCTTTGTAACCGTCTCTATCATTTGATTTGTGTCCCTCAGACGACAGAATACGTGTGGTCTGCGCAAGCACAGCTTTTAATTTATTTTCTCATTTTATTATCCCTCGAGAGTGTTATCGATTAACTGCCAATAATTCTTTTTAGTACATTTTCAAGAACAGATCACGATGGAGAGTTGACGTGTTTTTGAATAAAAGAAAGAGAAAGGACCACTTCAAAAGAAACATAAGTAAGTCATCTACGTACGAAAGCATGTGTAGCACAAGTATTCGATAATCTATCGGAAGACAGATGGCTACCCAATCCACTCTGGCGCATAACTCGATCAATCTCTAGCGCGTGCGACTGTATTCGATGATTTACAGATAATCGCTGTTATAATGTATTTATGAGCTTAGTATGAAAGTATATTTAATATAACTCACTCGCTTAGGTTGGTAATAAATAATCCCAAAAACAAGGCGCAAGAAACATACACTCACTTAATTTTTACTATAATAAAAAAACATTACTTTTTGTGGTGGTTTATCAAAACACTATGCCAGTCTTGCTTTTTTAAATATCATTTAAGGTCACCATTCTATCACTATATAATAATTGTAAAATATTCAAGTTTGTTCGTATCTATTACCTAGTACAGCGGCGCTATTGATGGCAACAAGCTATCCGTCTCGGAAAGTATTTCTGGCGGTGTACCCACATAAGTTTCCTGTTCTGCACTTGAAGAAGACATTTTTTGTGTTGTATTTCTGACAACAATAACGATCTGATGAATACAAATGCCGTTCGTGAAATCCAAGTGAAAACATCTGAAAAGAGGCGCTATTATTTTTTTCTTTTTTCGCTCGTAAAATGAGTTTCACATTGACAAGTATGCCATACAGCCAAATAAAAAAAAAATTTGGGTGGTTGATATGATAACGGCGAAATTAAATGATGTCAAAATTCGGCACTATCGAGATTTCATGATGTCGAGACTCCATGTGTCACGTTTTGTCGATCTAACGTGCATCGAAGTAACGTTTTTCGAAATTCCATATTACACTCGCATTTGCAGTAGAAAATATGACTTTTTGAAAATATTTTCGTATTACTAAGACTTTTTGAAAATATTTTCGTATTACGGATTATTAAGAATTATTATTATTCCATTACTTCTTGCCACCAGCCAACTAGCTTACAAGACATTTTACCGTTGTAGTTTTATTATTTAACCTATGTTTTGTTCCCCAGATGGTATAGGGTCAAAAGCTATCTGATTGTAAACGGATCGCCTGCATTCAATACTATGCAGGTTTAAGATGCAGTTACTATTGCGAAAACTATATAGACTGCATGCGGTGACCAAAATGGCTGTAGGAGCGCCCAGTGATTTAGTAAGTGGGCAAAGGTTCGTTAACAATTGCCTATTTGGTAGGCTGTGCTTTTTGAACTTTGAATTGTACACTAGTGGGAAAAATTACTGCGACCAATTTGTTTAAGAAAATAATTTAATGTTGAATTTCAGCTACCTCTGAATTTTAACTCTTAACCGCTGATATACATACATAAAGTATCTACTGATTTTAATATTTAATACAGTGTAAAATCAAGTCATCAATACTGATTATAATTATGTCTAGTTATGCGAAACAATAATTAATTCTGTTTAATTGCTTGTTGCCACAATCCTAATTATTTTAAAAATTAAAAAGAATTTTGAATATTAACGCATTTACAAGTATTTTTTACAAAAAAACAAGTATACAGGGTGTTAAGTAATTCGATCTTATCCTCTCAGGTGGTGAATCAACCCATGAAACTGAACAACTTTCCCTAAGAACAAATGCCGAAATAAGAAAAAAAAATTTAACTTCCCATTTAAATTGCATCAGCTGATAAATCATTTTGTATGATGGGAAGTCATTTTTTTTTTTGTGTTTCGGCATTTGTTCTTATGGAAAGTTGTTCAGTTTCATGGGCTGATTCACCACCTGAGAGGATAAGATCGAATTACTTAACACCCTGTATTGGATGATTGAAAAATACGTAGTTAATTTTTCTGCGTTCCTACATCTTAAACTTAACACATATCTTTACTATAGATATGTGTTTTCGTAATACTATTTTTAAATTTATTTATTTGAAATAATATTCCAAATCCCTCCCAGTATTGTTTGTCGGTCGATGTTAACAAATGTTCTCGGGCAGTATGGCTCGCCTTCGACTTGTATTAGCTCTACTTTGGCTCGAACTGCACAAAGGAATGCATCGCGGAACATTGGAAATATTTCATAAATTCTGTTTGAAGAGCACTGGCTCGATCTATTACACGGTGCTATTTAAATAGACCGTATTTCCTTGGTATTATGTAAAGGAATAAAGAGGTCGCTCTTATTGTCTATCCTTAAAGTGGTCCCTCTTACTAGACAGTCACATTTATTAATCTAATAGGTTCGTATCTAGGACTTTGTTTCACAATAACTCTTGTGCTTTAAGCTTTAATCAATTGTTTAAATAAAAATTGCGACATTTTCACTAAAAGCTGTTTCAATCAAATTATTTATCTCAATCGGTAATGTTTGGGCGAGAACAGCGCAAGTGGATTTATTCATTTTAAATTCAATAACACATACATAATAGTATAGCAGGGTTGGCCAACCGGTCGATCGCGATCGACCGGTCGATCGCGACTGTTAGTCCAGTCGATCGTGGCAAGGCAAAAAATAAAAAACATTTCACATTTAAGTTTTTTCTCTTAATATAATTTAAAAAAATACTACATGATTGTGTACTGAACTATGCTGTTTCATTTAAGATTCATTTAAGATAAAGTATGTAATTGGTAGATCGCACGGGGTTTTGTTAGTAAACAGGAGATCTTGGGTATAATCAAGTTGGCCACCCCTGTAGTATAGTAACTCAAATCCATGCATTAATCCATAACTTATTCAATCAAGTTGTAAGTGACGTTAACGAAACCATTGCGTGTCCACACTTGAGGTGTTAATTCAGTTATTGTCGATTTATTTATTGAACGAGTATTGCAAATCGATTTGACCAAGTAAACATGATTAAAGCTTAAGGATTAAGTTATGCTAAACTAACCTCAAATTACGATACGGAAGGTAAATTACGTTGATAAAATTAGCACATCATTTATTAGTGCATTCTTCAAATTTAATTCAAAAAATTTCATAAAATAAAAAAATAATTCCTTTCTTTATAGTTTTATGATAGGAATTGAAAAGTAAGCCTCCTTAATTATGTCTTTTTCTTCTTATCGTGTAGGTATAGTCAAGTGTGTGGCGAACTGGGCTAACACTGATGTCAGAGTTTCAAACCGCACAATGGCCTCCGACTTGGTTTTAACGAATGTAGTCAATACGTTAATTACGTAGCTCTCCTCCGGATTCCTTCTCCTCCTTTCCTATTTTTTCATCTTTCCCATTTCTATCCCACATTTCCGCTTTGTTTACTCGTGTTCATAGCATCCTATGTCGTACACTTTCGTTAGGCATTAGCTAGTATATAGCTTCTTGCGTTTGTAAGTAGCAAATAAAGAATCACATTTTTCACCAAGATAGGTCTACAAACGCCAACTTACCAAGCTTCAATTTGCGATCCTGCTTTTTATTAGCTCCAAATCAACTGCTGGTACAAGATAAATCGGTTATTTTATTAAAACTAAATCATAACCACCCCGCCGTAACAAGCCATTAAACAGAATGAATTACTGCATATCTGCATTTAGCATACCTAGTTATAATTCATAACTTGGTTTTACACTAGGTTTTAGAACTGCAAAAGTTGCAAAATTGCTTGTGCATTGCTGTGGAATTGCATCAACAAAATTTGTTCCATATCGTTTTGAAAGATGCTCTCTGATACACGATATATAATGGGTTCGGTGGTGGGGGTAGTACAAAACGTGTGTGCAATGGTGATTTATCGTCAGTCTAGCGGTGAACGTGGGTGTCGTATCTACACTGATAAAGTGCTCCATGCACTATGTATCTGCGATTTTGCATCTTTGAGTTTAATGGGCTTTCATGTACGTGATTTATGATTTGTTTATTTTAGAATATCCAGTAGAAATAGGTTGCAAACTTTCTTGAAACGTAAAAACAACGGAGTAGACAAATAGCTTTGTTAAGTTGTTCACTAAATGCTAACAAGAAGAAGACAAATAATAAGAATTTTGGAGGCACATAAAATGAGATAAAAGATACCATGCAATCGTGAGGTACACGCAATGTAACGAGGTTCGATTGCCATTTAGAGTCAATTGAGTAGCTGCTAAATAATTCAGTGTGGGACCACTATACACCGTTGACATTTCCTTCTCAGTGAGCTAACTGGCCCCTTACAAATCGGTAGGCGCCACTGCTTCTAATTACAAGTCATTTACTATTCTCCTTTGGGTTCTCTCGCCTCTAAATGTTGGGACGATAACTGTTTCCTAATGTCGTTTGTTATCTTCACGCTTTTTGGGCTGGAAGCGACGCCGACGGGAGAAAGGGGGATCGTTTTGCTTCTTATTTGAGGAAAATTCTGTATTCTTTGTCTGTGAAGCAAATAATTTTACAAAATTGATTATTATTGGTATATAATTAAATGTTTGCAGGAAAGGTTCTTGCTGTGAGTGATTCCCAAAAAACCAAAAGATGGAATTAGAATGTAACAGTCTGAGGCTTGGAAGATGAGCATTACCTGTCTCATACTAGTTATTATTTGTACGCGAATAAAAACTAACGAATTGAATTATTTACCGATGAAAACATCGGTCTTCAGCCCAGCCCAAAAATTCCACGAGAATTAGTCCTATTTAAAGGGCAGTGGGCGTATATTTAGTGGCTTCAACTGATTTGCGCAAGACATGTAAAGCGCTCTAATTACTGCACGCGGCGAAGTACCCACTAGTTGCGACACCAAATCGACACCATACATCATAATATCGAAGCACTGAGCTACAGTTGTGCTCACTATTCGAAATAGATGACTGACACTCAGTAGCTTCTTTAATAAATGTAATGCTATATTTGTTTATGTCAACGAGACGAAAAACGACAGTACTATCTTTAAATTGACATTTCTATAACTGGTCGTGAGAATAGTAAAGTACACCGAGGTAGAGAACCTAATGAGGTGACGATAGTCCCAAATCAACACGAGCGTTTTCAGCTTCGGAGGGCACGCTTAATCGTCGGCTGTTGTTAAACCAAGTCAGAAACTATTTGTATCTGTGTTCAATAACAGGTACAACTGTCGGCAATTTACAAAGCTCTTCACAATAATTCTGCACCGCTCCCTACCCGTGGTCCAACTCATTCGATCACCTATCTCCAAAGTTGTACCTTTCCATTTTCACAGTCACCTTTGACGGTCCAAAAACTATAACTACAAGGCTTAGTTAAGTTCACCACATACTTGTTTAGACTCATAGGATAATAATATCACTATTTTCTACTACTTCCACGAATGGGATGGGAAGATATGAGTTTGGTTTCTTGGAAAGTAAGAGGCAAAGGATTGAAACGATGGGTGGTGTTTATTGTCTACAAATTAAAAAGGGAGTTTAGACAATTTAATTTGTAGTCCTCCTATATTATTAAGTTTGGAGCGGGCTGTGAACACTTAACATGATTACTTATATGCCTTCCTATTAAATAAACTCTTCTTTTGTAGATGCCGTGACGTGACGTGGTCGAAGAGATGATGACGCCTTACACATGGCGTAATATATAAGGCGTGACTTTGAATTAGTTAGAATACTTTAGTTTAGGGGGTCATTTTCGAAAATGAAAATGAACAACTTTCCCTTAGGAACCTATATGAAATTCTGATTAAAATGTTTCATCTTTCCATACAAAGTTAAATCAACTGATCGCACGAGGGGTCGAAAGGGGTAATTTTTTAATGTTTCGACCTATATGATGTTTCTACAGGGTGAAATTGAAAACATTCGACAAACTTTGAGGGATGAATCTACTTGATTACGAACAACTTTTTCCATGGGACCAACTTTCCTACTAAAAAATAAAAATCAGTTGTTCCATACATTTTAGTTGTGTAGGTATTGAACTTTGTATGGAACAGCAGACTTTAATTTTTTAGTAGGATATTTGGTTCATACAAAAAGTTATTCGTCATCCCTCAAAGTTTGTCGAATGTTTTCAATTTCACCCTGTAGTTGTTTAGTTTCGTAAGTTTACATCCATAATTTGTAAATCTGTAAAAGTTTGTAAAGCTGTGTAATTTGTAAAGCAAATTATGTAAAAATATATACGAAATAACTAAGCTACATTTTATCTTTAAATTAATTTTTTGTAACAAGCCAGCACTTGCCTTGAAACTGCGCCGTTACTAGTTATCGCAGAAAAACTTTAATATGTGGAACATTGAACCAAAAGATCTTGAACGACAGAAAAGGAATTATCTTATGTAACTTAATGCTTAAAGTAGCATTAATTCAGATTATTATCGTATTTTAAATCACTTTGCGCACACCATGTAATCATTATAGCAAGTGTGAATTAGCATAGGTAATTTACGAGAATTCATCTGGGTACAGTCAAGTATAAAAAAATGTATCTCCTAACCGTCACGTACATGTATGTACTTACTAAAGGAATCATGAAGTATATGTTGTTTTTTTTTCATTATAAAAATATCTACTACGTAAATATCTATAACTATCAATGATAGTAAACCTATCTAATTATTAAGTGAATAGATGTATCAATTTTTTTTGTCATTTTGTATACATATACATATGATTGACGAAAGTTTGCTGATATTTTTATGACTGTTTATATGTTTACATTTATAGAAACCGTTTATAGTACATACATACATATTTATGAAGATTATTTGGTTGCATATTTATGCACTTGGCTGTACATCATATGGAAGCCTCATAAGGTGTTGATTGCATACGAATATCAGCCTAAAGGTATTCATTAAAGTGCTGAGAGTTTGACATATTGCTGACATGGTTTTGATATGACAGAGTATATTTATATCCAAACAAAGTTAGAATAAAATACTGAGGTATACCTTTGATGAGTGCAGACTACGAAAGACCATAATTTTTGCGAGTTCTTAGTTATACGCATCAAGCTTTTCTACACTAGGTAATATTATAAAGAAGAAAGATTTGTATTTTTGTATGTAACGAATAAACTTAAAAACTACTGAACCGATCTCAAAAATTCTTCCACTATTAGGATGCTACATTTTCCCTGAGAGTGCTATATAGGGTGACTTTAAATTAGTTAGCTAAAGTTTAGGGGGTGATTCTCCCCCATGACACTGAAAAAGTTTCCCCAAGGAACCTGTAAGTATGAAATTCTCAACAATAAAAAATACTCCATACAAATTTGCCTTTCTAATACTAAAAATACTCCATACAGCTGATTGTACAAAAAAAATCATATTTCGACCTTTGTTCCTTGGGGAAAGTTGTTCAGGTTCGGAGTCCTTTATTTTCTATAATTCATTAAGGTCAATTTTCTCTATTTATAACGTCCACGATATTTCTAAATAATAAAATATTTTATATTTACCTCTTTGAAAATTCTTAATTTTCTTTAAACCGATCAATTTACTTATCCTTAACACGTTAGGTACTTACTGTGTAAAGTTCCAAGAATTTTCGAAACAAAATTAAATTTTATTGGGCCCACATAAACTCCCGACTTTTGTGGTCGAATGCGGGTAAACACATGGTGCCCTTAAATACCACGGCCGTGTTAACCCAACGCTAATGGTGCGGAACCATTCGGTCAGTTTGAAAGGACCAAGAGTGGTATAGGTGGACCCAACACGACGGTCTAAAAGAGAGACATTTCGAGACTGCGAATCGAAAAATCATTATGGAACTTCACTTCATATTAGTTCATTTACTTAATTTAAAAACAAAATTACAATGACATTCTAAAAAAAAAATTTTCGGCTTCCCTTACAAATCGCACAAGTTTTATTGAGGTGTTTTTTTTATATTTCGACCTACGATTCTTGGAGAATTTATGAGTAATTCAGTGGAGTGATTTATATCATTAATTTTCGCTAACTAATTAAAAGTCATTCAATATGCTTAGGCAGCGCTGGCTGTACAAATAAGTACCTAATTTAGCAAGTATTGCCGGATTGGAAGTAAAATAAAAATGTATTATGACATTAAATTATTCATTTCATTTTTTTATCATGACATTTGTAAAATTCTATTCAAATTAATTAATGTTTAATGTACCTATTGAATATATTATTACCTTCCATAATGTTACTTAGTTAGAATAACGTTATTCCGTTTTAATTGTTTCTTTCATTTTCTTATATTAAAATACTAGCTTTTTGCACGGGACTTCGTTCCCGTGGGAATTTCCCCGTCAATTTTCCAATGTTTTTAATAGTTATTCTGCTATTCGGGACGGAGAGAAATACAACAAATCAAAAACCATGGAAATCGGTCCAGCCGTTCTCGAGTTATAAGTGTTGTAACAAACACGACTTTCTTATATATATATATATATAAGAATATAGATATATAGATATAGATATAGATAGTAGATTGCATACTGGAATGGAAACCAGCTAGGCGTGCAGATCTAAGTAATTTTAATTGTTAATATTGTTATACCATCTTGTATCACCACTCTCCTGGCCATAAATTACTTGATTTAATTTGAAACTTAGAATGTCCCAGCTGCCAACTCTTCCCAGGCATACTGTAAAAGTCAGTAATAGGGACGCGAGGGTTTTGCTGTATTGTGGGCGAAAGGCTGACAACCTCTCACCATTATACATCATGTTTCATCTAATAACCCTCAGAATTTATGTCAAACTTGGCATCAAGTGGTTCTGATCCACTGATGCTCTGCCTACCCCGTATGGGATTACAGAGACCAGTACATCAGGGTTACTTCATTTTCATTCCAAGACCACTCTTATCACAACAGCACAGAGCGCACGCGTGTGGTAGCCTGAGTTGCGGCCGTCCGTACAATACGTATCAAAGTAGTTAAAGCTCCCTATACACGCCTGTCGTAAATAACGCTTACTTTCGCTCAGTTTTATTTGTGTAGTAAATTAAAAGAGACACTGTTGGGAGGCAATTGTAACAATTTTTACGTCTGGACTTTACGAGCTGGGCTACTCGCTCCATTATTCGCAATTAGCTTCGGGAAACGAGGAAATTCATTAAGAAAGTTAATACAAGAGTTTTTAAAACCTCTTGGTAAAGACAAGTACGACATTGCAAAGGCTTTCGCGCTCTTTCAGACTAGTCCAGAAAAAGCTTATTTTTGTTCTATTTTTTTTCGACTGAATTACTTGAAGGTCTTAAATATACTTATTAATAAGCTTTCCGCCCGGGAGTTCGTTCCCGTTGGAATTTTTGAAAATACCAAATTTTACCTCCATACCAAATTTTATAAAAATTGGTCCAGCCGTTCTTATGCAAAAGAGTAATAAAAATCCATATATACATCCATACTCCATCCAACTTTCGCGTTTATAATAATAGGTCTTTACGTATGAAATTGCCGATTTTTTCTCAAGCTTTATTTTATTCATAATTTATTTGATTGAACAGCTATTACTAAAATTATTTTTTATTTAAAACCTTGGCCATATAACGGAGATATTGAGTCAAATTAATACATATTTACTTTAGATTTATTTGCTGAAAAAGAAGCTCAAATATAGCTTGTTTCATCTGTTGCCCGTATCATTCCTTATTTTTGCTGTACAGTTGTTACAGTTACAACTTTCAATAAACTAAGTATGATGAAAATTTACTTAATATTGTCCAAACCTTCCCACAAAATTTTGCTAAATTTGGATTTCACATTCCCGAGAAAAATCCAAAAACGTTAGTATGGAAAATTCAGTTTTCAAAAAATATTTTATGAAAAACGGCAATTTCATAAGTAAAGACCTATTATTAGTAAGGAAAGATTTCGGAAATTATTTGTACTTATACTATTATTATAATAACTGATATTATAATAAAAATATGTATGTATGAAAATGTATGTATTTATTTTATTTTATTATTTATTTTTTCACCGTACTTTTCATACCTACGTTCTGATAGGCGTTACTGTATTGTATATAATATGTATATATTATCATATTAAGCACAATCATCACGAGTATATCATCAAAATGCATAAACATAAACGTTATCTGGCACAATCGGCGACATCTCCCATGTTGCGCATCACGTTCCGTCATTGTGCAAGGGATACAGCGCGCATGCGTCGGCGCAGAATCCTAATGAACGTGCCGTGAATAAGAACGCATGTCGAGGATTGGGTAAGGATTGTCAAGTAAGGATGCGTAAATAGAAGGACGATAAGTAATTTAGGCCCGTATTACAGAAGGAGACTCAAGTCTTGATCTATACTTAAGTATTGATTGCCTCTCTCACTATCAACATGACAAAGACGATTGCTACTAACCCGTCGCGTGCTTGTTTACGCGGCGTGCGATACAAATCTCCGTACACTATGTGTTCAAAAAGCACACGAAGGTTTAAGTATAGATCAGTCTGAGTCGTGTTCTGTAATACGGACCTTATACCTGGGCCCCGATTCTGTAACTTAAACTGTGTTTCGTTTTTGTTTTTTGTTTTTTCTAAATGACTATACTGTTGGTCGCTGATGGCCTTGACAGCTTCACCGAGCAAGTGGCGAGCGCAGATGGCTCTCAGCCCAAAATTTAAGTAACAGGCCTAAGGGTGCACCCTGTGGGGCTCGAACCTCGGCTTAGGGCGTTACTGTGAGGGAAACGTCGGACATACGTTTGTGGAGAGAAGCGGCCGGGTACGTACCGGTACCGCGAATCGGGGCGAAGGTGATGGGGTATACGCGACGAAGGTCCTCGCCGGCATGGAATGGGGGCCATTTTATCCGTTCAGGTGGCGAAGTTGAGAACTATCCAAATTTCATACACATAATGACGGCTGCTTTGACTGGAGGCGCCACCGCTAACTAAATTTTTAGTTGCTAGGTAGTTTAACCTTTACGTTCGGTTGGCGGTGGCACTGCTAGTCGGGGTGGTTGTCAGCAAGTATATGAAAATTAAATAGTTCTTAATTTCTTCACCTGAACAGATAAAATGGTCTCCATTCCATCGACACACAACTGAAGTTACAGAATCGGGTACCTGTGAGTGTGTTTTTGTTAATGAAACATAAATTAGCCAGCAAAACTTGAGGGGGTAACTCTCCCCATTAACTGAACAACTAAGTCGAAAACCAAATTTTACAAAAAATATACTTACACGATTGACTTTACGATTGATAGCATGATTTGTAACAAGACCCGTTATATTTCGGAGCATGTTTTGATTTGATTTGTTACACTTGTTGCGCGCTTTTATTGCTAACGAAGCGATTACAAGTCTTGTACCAACTTCGCCGAAATTATTAAAAGATATATTTATGAAGAGATTTATTGTTTTGCCAAAGATATTTTAACGGTTGTCAGTGATGTTCAAAATGTATACCAAAGTTTTATCTATTTTTGAAATTTAAAGTTAATGTTTTTCTTAAATATTTTTGCGTTTGCTAATTAAAAGATTTCTCGTACGGTTTCACGTATGGTCTTTTATCACCTACCTATGTAGTTAATTTAATTACTGTTATCATTAAAAATATCTATATTTTTCTTCTGCCTCACTTACTGTTAACGAAAAACGGGAACTTACCTGAAAAAAGAAAAAACTTGGTTATTCTTTTAAAGAAAAAAACATAAACTACAACGTTGTTATGTAAACCATATATGAACACTGTATGAACATTTGTGTAACGAACATACGAACATTTTCTCAAAAAGCTAATAAATTTCGCTTACTATGACTTAATACAATTGTAAAAATAAAAGAATATGGCTCGGTCGTAACCGTAACGTCCAATTGAAGAGTCTCAAGTGCAAGTTTCGATTGGTTTCGAAATGTCAAGCAAAAACTCACGTTTTGTCGTAAAATACAATTTTATTTTATTATGTCTTTACAAGACACGTGTAGTCATCAAAAATTACTTATGGTTCTCGATATTTTCTCGACCATATTGGGAAGAGTTAGTAGCTGGCACATTCTAAGTTATTATGTAACTCCCTGTCCAGAGTGGAAGGATGAATATATAAGAAATACAATTTCATAATCCACTATAACATTCTTGCAGTTTATTTATCATTTCTATTTTTTTTTAAAGCTGCAGAAGTTTTCGCGTTTGTACTTCACTCATATTATTTCAGTGAATTTAAATCGAGAATGCTTAGTAATTCGCTCGAATGTTGCTCAAATTATGTCAATGGTATGCAAAACATCTGTCGCAAATTTTGACCCCACAAGTAGTGCTCGAGGCACTCCAAAGCAATGCCTTCCGGGCATCGCAATAAAATCTCCTTTTGACTTTTATTGGACAGAAAAAAACGTGCAGAATGAATGAAATGTACATTTTAATGTTTCTTCTGTGAAAAAGGCAAATTTTTATCAAACAATGATGTCGTTATTATATCTTTCTGTGGTAAAATCCAGTGTTTGTGGCGATTTTTGTATTTGGTTGGACGCTTCTATGGAAGATTTTTTACAGAATTAGAGATTAAAAATATTGTATCACCCCCGACATTCGATTGCTTCCAACTTTTAAACGGCTGAACGAATTATGATCAAATATAGCTGAGAACCATCTCGATGACGTCAGCTTTCAAACACAATCAATTCGTTTTAAAAAAAGTTTGTTTATTTGTTTTTTTCGTTTAGGAGCTACGACGTCACAAACAGACACATACGCCCGTCAAACTTATAATACCCCTCTTTTTTGTCAGGGATTAAAAATACTTGGTTATAATTTTCCACGTCAAAAACGTAAGAGTCACCGACTTCAATCCCAAAAAGACATTTTTTTCGAGAGTTTCCCTCAATTTCTTCAGGATTCCACCATCAGATCCTGGTTTCCTTACCATGGGACCACCCTTGGGATACTCCCTTTCCAACAAAAAAATAATAATCAAAATTGGTTCATAAACGACGAAGTTATCCGCGGACATACATAAAAAAAATATATATATACGGTCGAATTGAGAAACCTCCTCCTTTTTTGAAGTCGGTTAAAAAGGTAAACACAAAGTCGTAAAAATACACTTAGCTACTCATCCGTGACTTCTTTTTGAAACAGACACGAGGCACGGAGCGCTAAGGAATATTAATAAGTAATAATACTAAAACATTTACGATAAATACAAATATTATGAATCCATTGATGCAATCGCTGTGGTCTGCTCGTCGCGTGACATCACACTTGGGACGTGTTTAGAATATTTTTATATTTACAACTGTTGTTTTAGTTTTGTATTTAGTATAATCATTACAGTGCTAAAAACACGTTGAAGAGTGTCATTTACTTAATTTAATCTTAAAAAAACTATCTAATCCAGTTCTAATTTAATTTGTCCGTCAATTTCTAACTGCAGGGTAGACGTTTTTATACTGCATTTATGCGGGGTGGAAATTTTAAATGTCATCTGGATTTTCTTGGTATTTAGAGAACTTTACCTCCAAATGGTATTAAATCACCCTCGTTAGGTAACACGTCAAGGTTGATTTTTCTTAACTGTTCTGTGATGGAGTACTCATAGGTATAGTGAATATCATCTTTTCATTACTTATACTCTGAAAGTAGGTCTGAAGTTGCCTACGGAGCGGCTTGAAAGTAATACTTTTCAAGCCTAGGGAGAATCACTTTCAAGTGACAGCTGTCAAATTAAGTATTAAAAAAACTGTTCCAACTTCCTATATACAGTCACTCTATTACAGCTCGATGTAAAATTGAAATAACAAACATTAAATATTTATTAAAGAATACTTTTTTAATGACTTTATAATCATTTACCTACTTTTAGCTATTTCTTTTAAATAACATAGATTTTGGCAAAATATTTTCCATTTTTTTCAATAATGAAACTGAAAAATAATGGCTGAATAGCTGGCCAGCCACAGAAAAAAATACATACTAGATTTTATTTTATTTTATAGGACATTCAGGATGTCACTTAAAACAAGTCAAGATTACAATGAAATACATACAAACATACATTAAACGATTTAAATACACACAAACGCAAAGCACAGTGTTTACCTCAGTTGAAATACTTATTTAGTCCCTCGAACTATTAGCTCCCCTCGCTACGCTCGGTCGCCAAATCCCGTCTCAGGACTTAAATAAGTTGCTTTCACCCCTAAAGTAACAATGTACTATTAAATCCTAGAGCTCTATATTAGAAAAAAAATTGCCTTTGTTAACCCCGACAAAAAAAGGAGTGTCAAAAGTTTGCCGTTTGCCGTGTGTATCTGGGTGTCTGTTTATCAGTATGTCTTTGTATCTGTCTATGTCTGTGGCATCGTAGCTCCTAAATTAATGGACCAATTTCGATGAGTTTTTTTTGTTTGAAAGCTGACGTAATCAAGACGGTTTTTAGCTATACATATTTGATAAAAAATAGTTCAGACGTTGAAGAGTTATTAGCAAGAACTGCTTTACCACAAAACATTAAAACACCACTTAGAGCAGGGTTTCCCACCCAGTGAGACGCCCTTGGGGCGCCCTTGGGGGCGTCGAGCGGTTCCAAGGGGGGCGCAGAGGTCCCTGATTTCTGCCTATAAAAAAAATTACTTTTTAGGGTTCCGTACCTCAAAAGGAAAAAACGGAACCCTTATAGGATCACTTTGTTGTCCGTCTGTCCGTCCGTCCGTCCGTCTGTCAAGACCCTTTTTCTCAGGAACGCGTGGAGGTAGGAAGCTGAAATTTATATCAATTACTCAGGTCTACTGTCCCTTGAAGCTGTGAAAAAATCAAACTTCTAAGTCAACGCAATCAAAAGATACAGCCGTTTATGCCGCAAATTTCCGCAAATTTTCGACACTCGCAAAGGAATCAAAACCTACAGGGTACTTCCCGTGAACACAGAATCTTGAAATTTGGTACGAAGCAACGTCTTATAGCACAGATAAAGGAAAAATTGCGAAAACCATAAATTTTTAATTACATCATATCATAAAAATATTTTTAATATTTTTAAACTTACTACCCCTTTCCTCATGAACGCGTTGAGGTATTAAATTGAAATTCATATCAAATACTCAGGTCTACAATACCTTTAAGCTAGGTTTGTACGGAACCCTCGGTGCGCGAGTCCGACTCGCACTTGGCCGGTTTTTTTTATAGTTGATTATCTATTGAATAGATTCTATTCTATTATCATATGAATAAAAATAAACACCCTCATTTTTATCACTTTATCATTGTTTGTTTAATTTTCTTATATACTCCCAATTTCAGCCCCTAGAGGGGGCGTAGGATTTTAGCTCGACGTCAGGTGAGGCGCATAGGTCAAAACGTTGGGAACCCCTGACTTAGAGGAAATGTCTCAAACTGACTTATGTCATTTGACATACGAAAAGTAAAGGCTCATACCAAACGTGTTCGTTACTATCGACAGCTATCATATTATTGTTACGAAATTCTGATTGCCTCTTAACATACAAATTAGGCATACAGAAGGGTAGACATAAATAATTCAGTGAACATCAACATTTCATAAGACACCGCTGGTTACAAATTATGAATTTTGATGGCAACATCCGAGACAATGGAACCTTAAGAAAACGTGATCAATGACTGCTTCCTCGTCGGAACTTTTACACATTTTAATATTAATATGAAAACAGACGATTAAGGATTTTTCTGCAAATTTTTAAAATAAATACTAGAAAATAACTTTTATTTTTAACTCCCGGCAAAAAAGAGGGGTGTTATGAGTCTGACATGTGTAATTGTGTATCTGTGTCTGTCTGTGGCATCGTAGCTCCTAAACGAATGGACCGATTTCAATGCAGTTTTCTTTGCTTGAAAAGCTGAAGTAATCAAGTTGGTTCTAAGCTATAATTGATCAAAATTGGTTAAACCATTTAAGAATTATAAGCAATAACTGCTTTACCACAAAACACCACTTATGTCTTTTTTTTTTCTAAATGACTACACTGTTGGCCGCTGATGGCCTTGACAGCTTCACCGAGCAAGTGGTTTTGTAGTCCTTCAATTTATCCCTTTAGCGAAAGGCAAATGAATATATGTCCATACAACTATTTCAAAACATTGCTAAGTTTTAGTTTTTTTTTTGGTATGGCCCTAAATGTGTCGGTGGTTATACAATTTTAGTTAATAGGTCTTTACCTATGAAATTGCCGTTCTGCAGTACTGGCCATTTCAAATCAAAATAATTTTTGTTTGGCTAAGAATTCTAATTTCAAATTAATTTTATTTTAAAAACATGGAATCCTTGTTCCAAAAGTAGTCATTTGTTTATTGATTAGTGTAACATTTTCATAGCATTCCAATATTTTTCGTCATCATGGATACGTTAAAAATTCGAGCAATTATGGAATATGAGTACCGTCGTGGCAGCAACGCGGCACAAGCGGCACGCAACATCAACAACGTTTACGGAGCTAACACTACAAACCAACGCACCACCTGTTATTGGTTTGCTCGCTTCCGTTCTGGAAATTTCGATCTGAAAAATGAACCTCGCGGTCAACCGAAGACTTTGGTCGACAATGACGAATTAAAGGCGACTGTGGAAGCTGAAGATACACAATCTACGGCTGAATTAGCAGCAGCTTTCGACGTTAGCGTCAAAACAATATTGGTCCATTTGCGTCAAATTGGCAAGGTAAAAAAGCTTGACAAATGGGTGCCCCACGAACTCAATGATCGCCAGCGCGAAGTACGCGTCGAGACGTGCCTTGCACTGCTCAACAGACACACAAATGAAGGAATTTTGAAGCGCATTGTTACTTGCGATGAAAAATGGATTCTGTTTGATAACCGCAAGCGCTCAGCAAGTTGGTTGGATTCTGGTTCAGCACCTAAACAATGCCCTAAACGAAAACTTACCCCTAGAAAAGTGATGGTCACTGTTTGGTGGTCTAGCGCCGGTGTGATTCATCACAGCTTCTTACCAAACGGGGAGAGCATTACTGCAGATGTGTACTGTGAAGAACTGAACACAATGATGGAGAAGCTGGCACATCTCCAACCAGCATTGGTCAATCGCTCGTCTCCGCTGCTCCTGCACGACAACGCGCGACCTCATACTTCACAGCAGACGGTCTCCATGTTACAAGAACTGGGGTTGGAAGCTCTCCGTCATCCGCCCTACTCATCAGACCTTGCGCCTACAGACTACTACTTTTTCCAGAATTTGGATAACTTCTTGGCGGGAAAAAAAATCAATACCCGAGAGGCAGTACAAAATGCCTTTGAAGAATTTGTTGCCTCCCGTCCAGCTGATTTCTTTAAGAAGGGCATCAATAAACTGCCACTGCGTTGGCAAAGATGCATTGATTGCATGGGTCATTACTTCGATTAATACAAATAAAAAATACATGAAAAAAATTAGTTTAAATTTTTCCATACAAAACGGCAATTTCATAGGTAAAGACCTAATATTTTAGAATTATACTAAAATCAAAACACAACTCTAAAACTAACAATAGTTGTCCAATAACACACCTAATTAAAAAAGTTCAGCCAGACAGCTGTATTCTATTTTCAAAAAAGTTTATGGCGTTCGAAAAATAAAAGCTACTAGTCACGGTCGGTAGACGACTTCCTCTAATCGTTAAAACGGTTATTATCTCTGGTTCATTAATAATGTTAATAGTAATAACATTCGTTAGCTAGATAATAGGTGTTAAGGCTTTTATTTCGAAACAGTCAGTCGTATTTTACTAGTCATATTCTGTGCTAAATGCATCTGTGGTGAATTTTCATGATAAGTAACTAATATTGTAAAGAGGAAAGATTTGTAACTTTAGATGTTTGTAACGAATAAACTCAAAAACTACTGGACCGATTTCAAAAATCTTTCACCATTAGAATACTACGTTATCCCTGAGTAACATAGGCTACATAATTGTCCCGAATTTCAACGAGACCGAAGTCCCGGGCGGGAAGTTAGTTATAAATAAAAGCCATACGTGTGCTATAGCTACTTTAAGAAAGATCCTCAAAGTCTCTACGAAATTAATGTTCGAATTAATGTGTCATTGTATATGTAATGTATATCCTACTATATGTGTGTATAGCTTTCCGCCCGCGTGGACTACAGGTTATATCATGCCCAACTGTGGGATAAAATGTAGCCTATGTCCTTTCCCAGGCTCTAATCTATCTCTGAACCAAATTTCATCAAAATCGGATCAGTAGTTTAGGCGTGAAAGACGGACAGACAGACAGAGTTACTTTCGCATTTATAATATTAGTATGGATATGATTGGGAGTTTCCTAATACCTCACTATTTGCAGATTAGAGATATCGTGATGCGAAACGTTGAACATTACCACGCAACATATTATACAGAAAACATAAAAAAAATATGTAATTCTACAAAGGATGCATAACAGTAAGTACAACAATAATAACATACTTTAACCTTCGCCATTTTTACTTAAACGCCCATAAACCCAGGTCTTTCTTAACGCCAAAATATTTTGCATACAAAATCTGTTGGAAATGGCGGGAATTAGCCAGACTCACGTTTGCAGGACAGACAATGGGTTATAAATTATAACGACACCACGCGACATGGGACGAGGTATAGGGGCGCACTAAATATAACATTTTGGACAACATAGCTGTTATTTTAGTTTCAAAACATTCATAAACTCAATTCTTTCTCTTATCAGCACATATACGTCCCCACCGAGGGGCACGGGCCTCCCTTCGAAACACGAAGGGGATTTAGGCCATAGTCCGCTGGCCCAATGCGGGTTGGTGGACCGCTCGTCTTTCGAAAATTTTCTTGGACGGGCTGGTTTCATCACGATGTTTTCCTTCACCGTTGAGCGAGTAATAATTAGAAATCCGTACATAAATCCGAAAAGACTTATTTAGTGGTACAGGCCCGCACCAGGATTTGAACCCACGACCTTCGGATTACAAGTCTGGCTCATTACCAACTGGGCTATCAATTAGGAACAGAAAATTACAACTGACTTAAGAGGAGCGTCTCAGTTGTTTTTCATGCTGTCTCGATGTTGACCACCCGCCTCAGACTTGTGCGAAAGGGACAATTGCAGCATTCCGGCGAAATGCCGAGTTTTATTTCCAAAATTATGAGTTTAGGCGGCAATGAATTGAGATTTTTTTGGCGGAAAATGCTAAATTTTAGTCTCAAATATATTTTTGTTTACTAAAAATATCACAAAAATCAAAACGTACGGACCTAGTTTTTGGTGTTCCTGATACTATACCAAAATTTCACAGGGATCCGTTGACGTTTAGGGGATGGAATCCATTGACGCCGTTTGTACGGGAAAAAAACACTGAGACGATCCTCTTAAGCTCTACTAGCTTTGAAGAATCTTTAACTGTTCCACAAAAAACATATTTCTTTAATGTTTTTAAGCGTGTAATCAATTAGCCGTCACGCTCTACTTTAGATCGAAGTTTCTATATATCATCCAGAGCTTTGAAAACCCCGCTTCAGACACAACAGATAAATTTTAATAAATTGCTACAAGAACGTCGCATTAAAAAAATGACAAATGAGAAACCCACTTTACAAACAAGACAACACTTATCGTAACACTAAATTCATAAAACTATTACTATAACGGTTACTTTTAACAGCTATTTAATACTAGTTCACCTCTTAGGGTCGAGGCGTGCTTGTATGATGCGCCATAGAATTTTATGCTTAGAAACCTTGGCAGGGAAAGCTTTTGCGTGTCCATGTTCTGTCGCTTATTGAAATTTAATACGGTGAACGTTGACATCACGAGACAGTATCGGTCAGGACACGGGCTCTTTGGAAAATTATTATTCTCGAGAAAATTTCCATTCAAGGAAGTAACAGGTTAACCAAGAACTTCGCAGAACAGAAATTGGAAGTTAATAAAAATAAAATAAAACACATTCGTTCGATTCGAATTTTAAGTTTTTGAATTTTTGTGCGGCACTTTTTTCTTTTTAATATTTGCTAAAATTTATTTCAACATTATTCTATAATTTAAATTCACGGTATACCTATTGCTACCTAGCTATCAGGATCTTTTTGCTACCTTCTTTTGTCCATTTTTGAATGCGCGCGCTTATTTCGGGAGGAAACAGCCATTAAAACAAAAGAAGCACGGAACGCAATATTCGTGAATACAAAGCATGGAGTAGGATGTGATTTATTGTTCGTAAATAGACGTAAATTATGTGCTGGAAAAGACTGCAACTGGACTAAATGGAAGCTGTAAATAACGGCAATACGCATTTCCTTCTCCGCTCCTAAGCTTGCCTTACAAGATGATTCTTTTCCGTTTTTCGTATCGTTTGATGGTAAATTCTTTTTTTTTTAATTGACGTAAGTATCATAGTTTGTTATGCATTTTAATAAGTACCTAAGTAGAGCGCCAATGTACTCTACTTTGAAGTTAACATGCTAATTATTTTGTAACTATATGTCATTAAAAAAATGACCAAGTAACATTAATTGATTAAGTTTAATATTTTGTAATCTTCTAAGAAAGAACAGCAAGTAATTGGTAGCCCGGATGATTATTTTTAGCTCTTGAAGTAAGAAGTCGGGAACGAAGGCAAACGAACTTTGGCTTGTTACATAAAATAAAAGTAAAACCACACAGTTTGTGGAACTCTAGAACATTATTTTTTATAGACTATTTGCCTTTAGTTGACCTGGAAATATGTGGGACAAAAAAATAAAATTGGTTGGCTATTTTACTACACCAGCCTTGAATTTTGTAAGAATTGGGTTAGTTCGCGGTTTTTTTGCACTGAAAATAAACAAGTTACTCGTAACATGTGTGGTGGTTTTGAGTATTTTTAAAACATTTACCCGCGTGAGGAATATTCTATGTAGTCCCATTCGCACCGAAAATTTTTCTTTCCTTATAAAATTATTTATAGGGCTTCATAAAGTGCAAGCAAATAATCTTTATGTAGCATGTTATACAGCTCAAACAATTGTTATATAAGAAATTGAGGATAGACAGTGGATCACAAAAGGGGATTTTCGCCAACGCGGACATTTTAGTAATACCTTTTTCTTTTTAAATCAATTTTTACAGGGTGACTTTTTAATCAGTACGCAAATTTTTCTTACAGTGTCAGTGACGTTGGAAGAACGTAAATAAGAAGGAAAGAATTTTTTTTCCATAATTTTCAGATACCCCTTTTTAACGAGGATGAATTTTGTAGAATGCAAAAACACGGGTGCCACAAATTGTGTTGAAGAGTACTATTAGCAAGTTTCAAGTCAATTGTTATTTATTTTCCAATCAAAAATTTTGATTTATTTTCATGCTTCAGACGATCTAGCTTGAAATTTTTATATGAAACGATATAAAACAAAAAAATTCGGGTCTGTTAAATTTTCATAAAGTTTACGTACCTACAAAAAATTTGCGAACTGATTAAAAAATAACGTGGTAAGTATATGGAATTTTCAATATTTTTGATCTTTTGGTTTCTACTTATGTTTTACGTCATAATACCTATATCTATACGTCGAACCACGCTTTCTCATTGTTTTTGTTGGCTCTACATTCAAGCTAATCGGTTTTATATGCCATATAGGTCTGTGTATATGCCTGTTTCTTACAAGCTCAAAAGACGCTAAAAGTCACATGCAAGAAGTTGCAAAAGTAAAGTACTTTCTTACAACTTCCTCCCGACTTATGTTATAAGTCAAACCCAAAAAAATCCTACTCATTTCCTCGTATTGTTCAAGTGGTTCAAAGATTTTCATCTACACAATATTGTAGCTTTTCATTCCTCCAAAGAGGCACCAAAAATGCAAATAATCCACGCCTTGAAAGCAAACCTCATTTTGAGAGTATTTACCCAAATAAAAAAAGACAAGGTTAAGACAAAAGTTCCAAGAAATTTAATCTCACATGTCGTTCAGAGGCAAGGGAGCGAAGAATATTCAGCGTCATATTACATTTTGAGGAAAATCTTTTTTGAAGACTAATGAAAGAAAAATTACTCGGTCGGGTCGCCGTCTCGCGACGCATTTCAACCAAATTAACTTTTTCAAATCTCTTTAGTATGTTCTGAATCCATAATACTGGCAACACGTATGATTAAGATTAAGGTATTCGAAAATAAAAAAATTTTTTATAAATCGAACGTTAAACTCAACCTTTTTTTAAAAAGTTTTTCGAACGCGCCGATATTTGAAAAGCAAGTTCTTTTAATAAAAGACTTTTATTCGAACTGCGACTGTTCGTAGGAAAACAAATGCGAAAATCTAATTATTTTCGCGTGAAACAGCATAATTCATTCATGAGAGGATAATTCTGGCAGTCGAGTATCTTCGTTAAATTCGGCGAAGGTGGCGTAATGAGAATCTGAATAGGTCTCTTTCCTTAGCAGGGCTTTAATAAGATTTTAAATGTGAAATTCTGTCTTAAATGAGTTGGGTACCTTGGCCCAAATGCCTCCGTTTTTTAGACAAATAAAGGCCCTATTTTACAAGCTATTACTTATTGCAATGTGTGTTTGTTCGGGTCAAATCTTAATTTTACTGCTATTTCTACATAAGAGGTCACTGGGATAAAGGATTCATACAGTTACAATAGAGACAAAATAAGTAATTATTCTTCTTCTTACCAACCCATATACGTCCCCACCGAGGGGCACGGGCCTCTCTTCGTAACACGAAGGGGATTTAGGCCATAGTCCACCTCGCTGGCCCAATGTGGGTTGGTGGACCGCTCGTCTTTCGAAAATGAATTTTCTTGGACGGGCGGGTTTCATCACGATGTTTTCCGTCACCGTTGAGCAAATGGTAATTAGAAATCCGTACATAAATCCGAAAAGACGAATTTAGTGATACAGGCCCGCACCAGGATTTGAACCAGCGACCTTCGGATTACAAGCCTGGCTCATTACCAACTGGGCTATCACCGCTATCAAGAAATTATTACTTTAAATTAATTCTAACGAAATATTAATTAATTAAATTACTTAGTGGCTATTTCAAATTCCTATAAATTGCTCGTTCACACTGAATACAATTTGTAAGCAGATAAACCAAAATTTTTCGCATAAATCAAACACGGCTTATCGTTCGAAGAATAGCAAACATTTTTTGCGGTTTTAGCACAGATTAAATAATGGTTTACCGATAACTTAGCCCGGTCAATGTAACTTAAGTCTGTATTTGGCAAAAAAACCGTTGGAAGGTCGATTTACCCTTTCCTGGCTGTGGGAATCTGAGTAGGTATAGTACAGAATCTGAGTAGGTATAATACAAAGTGATACACGCGACCCACGCTCTTAGGTATCACTGAGGGGGGAGAGGGGCGACTTCGGGAGGACTTATTTGAGTATGGTTTTTATTTAATATGTAGTATATGAAGGTTATACAAAGAAAGGTTTTGGCTTGACAAAGCATTTTTCTGATTACTATTTTTGTTCTTGGGTCAAGATGCTTAGGCAGTCAGTTTTCGTTAGGCAAAATTTTTTTTTTAGAAAAAATCATACTTCAAAACTTTTAATCTGAAGCGAATAAGAAGGGTAAGAAGTCAGCTGACTAAATCCGCGCCCAAATAGGCGGCGAGGGTTCCGCATAATTTATACACGACGAAGGAATCAACCCCTGTTTACTTACGCCCTTTCAGACATGCCTGCGTTACCATGGCGGGTCTATAAACGAAAAAGCTTTGAAGTATACTGATATTGATTATTATTCTATAAGTAACTATCTTTCCGCCCGGGACTTCGTTCCCGTGGCACTTTTTTAGTTTTTTCTTTCATAAGAACCTTCTCCTGACAATAAGGAACACAACAAAAAAAGAATCATCCAAATCGGTCCAGCCGTTCTCGAGTTTTGCGCTTACCAACAGATTTAGTGATTCATTTTTATATATAAGATAAAATGTAGTTTTATTTACAATACAATTTCTACCAAAATCTTCTCATCTACAAAAAAAAAGAAAAAAACATATCTTTCGCGGCATTGCTAAGTAGGTTTAATTATTTAAACCTCAGCGAGTTATATCTGACCAGGTTTTAAGATATACAAGACAAAAAGGAGACAAAAGAGTGCAGGAAGTTCATTTCTCACATTTACATAATCAGTAGTTTCAAAGGGCGAACGAACGATTTACTTAAAAATATATTGTTTTGTTGTTTTCATACACATTGGCTATTTCATTTTCAAAGGTAGAGTAGCTGGAGTATCTCACAATCTTAAGGGTGCTTTTATCAGCGAGTCTCAAGAGTTTTCTTTCTCTTTTTTGCTCTTTAGAAAAGAGTAAGAGGGTGAATTTTTAGTGCATAAAAGTGAGATTGAAAAGGATTTCAAATACATAATGAAGTTAAGCTAAATTATGGAGGATTTGAAGAGGAACGTTTCTTAGGATTTTCCGGCTACTATTGTGGTTTTTGAATAATAAAACAAACAAAAACAGATAAGTAACTACCTCAGCGTTCTTGTATTTGAAAAATTTTGTTTTCTCTTTTTCAAAAAGATTACTCAGCACCAAAAGTTTAATTTTATTTTATTTTTAATTGCTTTTATTGATACGCTTTTTAAATAATAAACAGTAATTTTCTATTGTTTCACATATTTTAATTATTTATTGAAGATTCGAACTGGGATACCGGAAAGCGAATTGATACTTTCTCGGTCTCCTCGCTGTCTAGTTCGTGGTCACTAGTCACTTCAAATTTCTTTATGAGGTATGTTATGCATTACCGATTTAGATTTTTTAAATTACCACCATACTTACCTTACGTAAAAACTTCGTAAAAGTCGAACAAGAAAATAACATAGGTAATCTGAACCGTAACCTTTTTCTTATCATTTTAGTCTATGCATTCTAAGCTTGACGAATTTATAGCAATTTGAGCAATTTATCTTAAGTAATTCGAAGGAGACCTTTGTCTAGACTAAAAGTAACCACAAAGCTCGTTTTAAAAGCTTCGTTGATTATTTCAACCTTATCATTCTGTTTTTTTTTATGTCTGGCTAAATTTTTCTAATCAGTTTTCTCTAAAATAAAATAAAAATATTTATATTTTTTATCTTGAATGTTGTTATTTTAATGTCTTATATCATTCAGGCTTATACCATTTAATACCTCAAGTGCCTTATTATTTCGTTCTTCCTCCAATATTTCAACTTGGGGCGGCAATTCTCAGAAGGTTGCAGCGTGGGTTGCCATATTAGATACGACGGATATTTTAGTAGTTTTATTTTTTATTTCTGTACCTAGTTAATTTTGCAACTTTGTGGCTCAGCCGTTATGGGCAGCGTTTGGATTTATGATGACTTTTTCAATGGGTGTTAATGAGAATCTTTATCTCCAATCAAATGGTTTACGGCAGGAAATCTTTCTTTATCTGTGTCATTTTTAGAGCGCGAATTTATCGAGGTGTGGTAATATTTTAAGAACGCCAACGATACGCCTACACGTTTGAATTTCGAATAATCTTTGAAAAAATATTCGCTACGCAGATTACCAATAATGTGGTTAGGTATGAGACATGTTATGAGATAACAAGAATATGGATTTCCTTTGAGATGTAATATTTGTTAAATCAGAGTTTGGTTGATGTTGACATTTGTCCTCAAGGAAATTTTATCAACGTGATAATATCTCGCAACACCAGCCACTACATTGGTTTGTTTATTGGGGCTGCAAACCATAGAAAGGTTACAGCTAAGATAGGATACCTAGGTAATCACTGAATAGGACATTATAAAACAGGGAGACACTAAATTCTATGAAGTCATAACAATATTAATTTATGTATGTATGTATTTATTCTTTATTGTACATGAGCATAAGTTACACAAAACACATTATAAGAGAAAAAAACAGTACAAAGGCGGACTTATCCCACAAGGGGATTTCTTCCAGTCAACCCAGACAATACCTAAATAACTTATACTTATTAGGTATTTATAGACAATACCTAAATAAGTATGTAACTAGCTTTCCGTCCGGGACTTTCTCTCCGTGGATATTTGGGAAAATTATAAAAATTATATAGTCTATGTGTTATTTTGATGTCTAAGCTATACAATATTTTACTGTAGGTTCATTAGAATCCGTCAATTAGTTTTTTCCGCCAAGAAGTAACAAATATCCGTCCATCCTCACAAAAATATTAGTCGCTTTTATCACATAAAAATATTAGTCGGATAATAAGTATGCATTTTACTTCACTATAAAAGTAATTTTCAGTTAAAATCGTCAGCCTTGAAAAGTTTCTTGTGAAGTAAAAACCTTGAAAAGTGTGCAAAAACCAGATTTCTGTTCATATAACACCTACACAAGCTTTTTACAATCACCTCAGAGAGAGGTCCTCTCAGAACAGTCTTTTTGTATCGTCTTTACCTCATTTCGCTTCGATTTTACGACTGAGGGCGACTTTTTCAACCGTTCCTAGAGCCTCGTCGGCACCGTTTGAATTATTTAGTGGAATTTTCTAGAACTCCCGTGAAAAATCCTCGTCTATTTGTCCTGTTTATTTATTTAAGTAATTTGGTTGGAGTGTCGGCTTGGAGGCTGTAAAACGTTTAGGTACCCATTTTTATTGCTCTTCCTGGAATAGTCTGTTTCCTGACTAACACCCAGTTGCAGAGACATCTTTTAAAGTTAATGTTTAACTCTAAAATTTTAAAAAATATATATCACCCCCGATATTAATCGCTGATCTCTGAACCGGCTGAACCAATTTTGATAAAATATTGCAAAGAACCATCTCGAACAAAAATCGCGTTTAGGAGCTACGATGCCACAGACTGACACTCAGAACACAGACGTAAAACTTATAACACCCCCTCTTTTATTGTCAGGAGTTAAACGGGGCCGCATAGTGTTGTTCCGCACCGTGTGGTATCAGTAGTAATACTAACTTACTGCCTTCTGAACTGGACTTTTGATATCTCGTACTTACCTGAAAAAAGAAAATAATATTTAACATATGTGATGATGATATTACTACTCTGAATCTTCTCTCAATAGTGATTCAATTGTTACCATTGACATAAGTTTGAGTCAAAAATCATGCAAAGTCCAATGGGTTCTGTCACAAACATTTAGAATCAGCAGGCAGAGTATGATAGTGACAGCACTGACAGCGCTGCGACAACACCGCGGTCCTATGTCAAAATGTCAATATTGATAACGCCATAAGGCGAGCAAGCCTTTGCGCGGGACCCTCACGCAATCAAAGTGAAGTTTCAGCGTGAGCCGAGCGCGAGTTTGTCGTTATAGTGCTAGAGCTGCAGTTTCCACCTTTTGCTCGACAATGATAAATACCTATTAATTGAGTTATTTGACGAGCCTATTCACGCTGATCGATTCCAGTTCCTAATAGTAGTGTTCGATGATAAATGAGTACGTAATTGGTCAATTTCATTCCATTGCTGCTACTCAAATATCTACCTACATACTTTGAGCAGACAGATAGTACGGGCACTTATATTGCGGAAGAGTAAGAGGATATAACTCTTTCTATGCGAAATATTTAATAGAAACAAAATCGAGTTTATTTGAGACATATTTTTCTATGTAGAACGACAACAGTGGCTAACCACTTTGATACCAGAAACCTGGTTTTTTTTCTAGAAACATGCTTGACTTTTTTTTTTTAAAGTGGCGACCACAAAATCATGATTTTGCAAATGTCTGAGTATTTTATTCAATATTATAATATACTAGCACTCCGCTCGGGACTTCGTTCCCGTGGGAATTTGGGAAAATCATGTACCCTATGTCCATCCCGGATAATGTAGGATTCTAATGGTGAAAGAATTTTTCAAATCGGTCCAGTAGTTTCTGAGCCTACGCAATACAAACAAACAAACAATCAAATCTTTCCTCTTTATAATATGTATAGATAGATAGATAATATAGAATGGCGATATTACGTTGTCACCCCACACACAACACCTTAGAGTTGTTATGTCGGTTATAGAAGCAACATTTTTGCAGATTATTTGTTTAGTTCACATTCTTCAAATATTAAAAGATACGAAAATCAAGGATTCTTACAGAATGTCTATAACTAAGTTTAAAAAGCTATGTCGCTAGAGGCTGCATAAGAGTAGTGTCCGAGCGGAATTACTCGTATAAAAGCGTATAAATCTCAGGAGGTATAATTAGCTGCCCACGCGCCGGAAAAAGCGCGCCAAATTTCATAATCACGCCCACCGCGTCTGCGCGGCCAGACAAGTGGAGTGTTTTACATGAATAAAGATTTTTGAAATTAAGAGCCCATGCTCTTAAAACCCTACTTCACGGACCAGATAAAGAACTTACCTAGTTCATTTTCAATTTTCTACAAGTTGTATATGTTACATAAATAAATTAATACCTAACTTAGATAGACGTTTCATCAGAAGCCCTGAGTAAGTCATTAAGTAATTGTTTTCACGCGTCACACGCAAACACCAATAAAATTTGATACAAAACCATTGGAACAACACCGTAGTATTAGGCGGCGCGGCGGGGCGCCTGAAAATACACCAAAAATTGGCGCTCAGAAGTTGCATTATAGTGATATTTAAGAAAGTGCGCTAAAAACTGTACAATCGTAACTCTATTACAGCTCTTTAAGTTACTTAAGAGCTTAATAAGTGGAACGGCTATTGATTGATTCCATACAACATCAATTATATCTAAAAATAATATTCAATCATATACAGATTTATTACATGAAAGGATTATACTAGATTAAATGTTGGATTTCGTTAGTCGTTTAAGACCCTTTTACAATATAAACGTACAATATTAAATATTGTTTCTTTGACGAAAGAGATGTTGACATTTTTATGGACGAAACATGGCAATGATGAGTAGTAAGCTTATGCTCCCTAATTAGTTACTTGTTCTTTATTTAGTAGAGATCGCTTTGATTTTTTTCTTCTATCTGCGTGCAGCCGTGTAAGTGGATTTCCCAAATTGTCAATTGCATAAATCCACCACTATAAGAGTCCCTAAGAAAATTAAAAACACTCTTTCGCGAAATAAATAGTTCTCCAAACGAAATAGGGCCTTAACAATATTTAATGAGAGTCGGTTGGCGCCAGTAGATCACGGTAGATGGCGCCAGAACGCCGCTTGCGCAAGTCTCAAGTAGATCGTAGATCTGCGGGTGCGCGGTTTTGCAAAAAGTTTGCATAACCTATCAGCTGTTCGCTGGTTTCAAGGTAGATCTGATTTTAGGTGAATTACACGGTTAATTGTTTAAAGCGGGCGCTATATTATGGTGTTATCGAGATACAATGAATCTGATGAATGGGACATACATAGTTGAGAAGAAAGAAATTGAAACTCAATTCATATTTGTGAAATTATTTCTTGAGCAAAAGGCACAATTAATCAGCAAATTACTGCATACAGCTTTAGTGAATAAACTATTCAATTATATCGCCGGCCTCCACATTTTTTAGACCATTGAAGCAGTGTTTGTTTGAGGGATATAAACACAAAATTTCTTAATCTAAATTGTATGCAAATGTTATACAAACGTCAATTAAAAATTTCAGAAATTTTGACATTTTTAACAAAATTTCTTAAGGCTTAAGTAAACCCATAGAGTATCATGATTCTGAAACGTCTCTCTCGCATCTAGCTTCGGCAATAAAACAGTAAAATCTACAGTTATAGATAAGCAGATAGTTAAATCAAACAATGCTAGCTCCAACATAGGCTTTATTGTCACCCGAAACATTGCAATAGAGACATAAATCCTCACTTTATCACGGGATCTTTCCCATAACATCTGAAAAGGAGCGGCTGCGATTGCAACTCACGATTTTATCGCTCAGAGTACTGGAGATGAGAAGAGGTATGCTGAATGCATCTGTTATTCTGCATATGTGTGTTTACCTATATGGAGGTGATATTAAAATAGCTAGCGAGATTTTAGAATGTGAGTCAGATAGATAGATAGATAGATAGAAATTATTTATTGCACACAGTCACAAAAAAAAGTTTCACATACTTAACTAAACAAAAGTGCGCAAAGGCGGCCTTATCGCTAAGAGCAATCTCTTCCAGGCAACCCTTGTTTTAGGGACAACTTTACGAAGTCGAGAGTAGTGCAGAGTAATACTTATAGAAAATAATAGACTAATGGAATAGAATAATTATGTATATAGGTTATAATATATAAATATACAATGTGTACATAAATAAATCATTAACTACATATACCACATGTGAGTCTCCCCATGAAAATGATTACCTTTTACCAAAAAACCCACAAAAAAAACTAGAAAAAAAAACTTTGCATTACTTAATAAGACCATCATCTGATGTTACAGGTTGTAGAGAAAGGCGTTAAGTTTTTTAGTACATTTTTTATTGGGAAAATTTTTTTAGTGAGCTGATGCACATCTTCAAGTTTCGCTAGATATTTTAAAGCTATAACTAAAAAATTGTGACGAGTCTTCTATGACGAGGTTTGGTAGACGTCAAATCTTCGCCTGCTGCATTAGCAGATGAGGATAAAGACACACTATGGTGTTATCATCATCATATCAGCCTATTGCAGTCCACTGCTGAACATAGGCCTCCCCCAAGGTGCGCCACTTTGCACGATCCTCCGCTGTTTTCATCCAGCCACTACCCGCTATCTTCTTTAGGTCATCTGACCATCTGGCTGGGGGGCGTCCTACACTACGTTTGCCAAGACGTGGTCTCCATTCGAGAACCTGTTTACTCCAACGCTCGTCGGTTCTGCGACATACATGGCCAGCCCACTGCCACTTCAGCTTGCTACACTTTTGGATAATATCCATCACTCCGGTTTTCTGTCGGATGACCTCGTTTCGGATTCTATCCCTTAGCGAGATCCCGAGCATGGAGCGCTCCATTGCTCGCTGAGCGACGTGCAATCGGTGGGCCAACCTCACTGTCATGTTCCACGTTTCGGCTCCGTAGGTCATGACTGGTAGGACGCATTGATTAAAGACCTTGGTCTTTAGACACTGCGGGAGTGGCGACGAAAAGATATGACGCAGCTTCCCAAACGTGTTATAGACTTCGATAATTGCTTAAAATCCTCCACTGTTTGATAAGTCGAAGCTGTAACATCTTCCACTTTAGGACTCTAAGCTGCATAATAGGTAATACCTATCACAATGCCACATTTCTACAAGCTGCATAAGGTAATGCGACCCTTTAGAGCCACAACTAAAGATGTCATAAAGTATAAGGTATCTTGATGAGATACGTTTCTAGAATGGATGAAGTATTGAACTCGTTGTAGGCTTTTGTAAGCAGTAAAGTGCTATTTATGTTATTTTATATGAAAGTTGGAGTTATAATAGCTTCAGTATTTCTTCATATCATTAATGGATAAATAACATAGATCTGCCATTTTAACGGTAAATCTCTTTTGCTTATAATAGAGACCCGTTGATTTCTATGACACTCGCGGTGGAAATAAATTGGGTAGTGATTTTTGTAACTGGTACCACAATATTCACAAAAGAAGAGGAGACAGGAGACAGATTGTTGGATCGAAAGTTGGACTTTTGTGTAAGTATAAAAACCTCTATTGAGGAGACTTTAAACTAGAAAGCCAAATAGGAAACAGAACAATTTGGTGGACGAACACTGCACAGCACCGTGACGCCTGGAGGAAACGAGGGGAGGCCTTTGCAGTGCAGTGGGACAGCACTGACTAATTAAAAAATATATATTGACGGCCGGTTTGGTCAAGTGGTAGTGACGCTGCCTCTCGATCGGCGGGTCCTGGGTTCGATTCCCAGTCGGGGCAAATATTTGTGTAAAAAGCAGATGTTTGTTCTCGGGTCATGGGTGTTTGTGTCCGTCTTTGTGTGTTCCAAGGGACACAAGGGAAAACCTTAATGTGGGCCTTTGAGTGTGAAGCGTTTTTTTTTACATAGTTTAAAATTTTTGTAAGTTTAAAATCACCCAATATAAAAATGAAAATTGGACTTTAATCCGGCCAACTTTTGTATGAGCCACTGAGGTACAGCATTAAATCCTAGCACTTTATGTACCCAAATGCATCACCACACCAACGAATTCCTAATAAAATAAATGTTTTTAAAAGTTAATAGCTTGTATTATTATTTTCTAAATAGTGTTCCAATAACAAATTTCGAATTACGATTCCAAATTGGAATTCGAAGTTTCGAATGCACGCGTCCGGTCGTGAGGTGCGTTGAGACATTCGGCGCCGCGGTGGGCGACGCGACTGTGGGCGACATCCATGACCTATGCGGTGACAGGACCGCCACCGAGCCCTAACCATAACCACGACCATATGCCACGGTTACGTCAACTCTGATAAGGTTTACGAGACGAGGACAAACATGTACAATGCTTGTAATTTGTTGTTATGTTTCGGCATTCATCGATTTTCCGGATGCACACAAAATATTTATGAATTATTAGATTTATCGCCTACAATAATTTGAAATAGGACAACGTAAGTACATTTTTGTTACAAACATTATTGTCGTATTATTGTCATTTCGGAAATACGAAGTTTGCTGAGAGAAAAACTCTAAAAAATAAGAAACAACTGGTTGTTTAAGGAATTTTATTGCGACCGCAATGAAAAACGTATAAACCTAGTTTTTTATCAGTAAAAAGTACTGAAATGGAACGTAAGGTTTCCTTTTTTTAGGGTTCCGTAGTAATCTACGAACCCTTATTTGTTATAGGTAAGTGAGCATTTATAATAAATGCTTTTAAATAGCTGCCAAACACAAATTACAAAATGACATTTGCGATTACAAAATTTTAAAAACAGATTTTTAATGTAACTTTACTTTTAAAACATGGATGCAAAATGTTTTGCCAAGCCCTTGGTGGTAATCATGCTATAATAAACGTTTGTTTCGAGTTTTTTTGTTTGAGTGAAACTCGGATTTAATATACCTACCTAAATAACTATGAAAAATAAAACATACCGATTTAAAATAATTTGAACGTCTTATGAGTCATGTTGTGACATCGGGAGTTAATAAATCATTACTAAAGATTGATTTCTATTATAATATTCATAATTCATTCAGATAAGTATTTTACAATCAAGTTATCTTATTAGCAATTCTATCGTCATTAATCTTTTTTAATGAATTTTAAACTTTACAATTTTACAATATGGTTTGGAAGAGTTTATATCTGGGAAATTCTAAGTTTTTGTTTCTCTCCCAGTCCAGAGTGGAAGGAACTGAATCAAATCTGAAATAACTCTAGAGCTGCGCAGTTTATTCCCTATTCGATTACTGATTTAAACAGCCTGACTGCCTCCCTGGGAAATATGCAAGCATTTGATTTACAGCAACAGGTATCACCAGTGTTATCGTTCGGTAGGACAGGTTGCACCAAATTGCAGCGGTGCCGGCATTCGGCTGTGTCCTAGGAATGCCACTGCCTCCCACGATAGCGCCAGCCGTGGGTGTAGTGAAGGGACCTTATTTATAGATGACGTGAAAAACTTGTGCCACTGGTCTTTGATTGACTGAATCGCTGAGGTATGGCAGGTTTCTTTTTTTTATATTATAAGATAGGTTAACTCTTGACCTCAATCTTGACCATAAGGTCAAAGATGAGGTCGACGGTGGAGCGAGTTAACCCAGAAAATGCTTATAAAGGCACTGGTACTCCTACGCACTGACGGAACACAGCAAGCTGTTTGGCGTCGGACTTCGGTAGGAGGGTGGTCGCGAACCAGACGGCCCTTTACAGAGCCTACCACACCGCATGAGACCATAGGACGATACCTCAGATCCAGAAAAAAAAAGTGTGAAGTGTCGTTGCCTGGGATGGATTACTAGGAGGCAGGTTTCATTTGTGTTTCCTTAGTCGCCTCTTACGACACCCACGGAAAGAGATGGGGTGGTGTTATTCTCAACCGATCACCACACGGTTTCTGAAACTGATTAGTAGTGGACGTACCTAATAAAGCACAGATTACTCGTAACAACATAGGGGGTTCCCATTTCCTCATTTAGGCTCTAAGATGGCCTATTATAGGTGTATGTCGATATTGTCGATGGCTGTTTCAGCCACCTCAGCTCCGACCAGAAGCTCAGAATCTTCCTGGGGATTTCGCAGGCTTCACTGAGCAACCTAATTCCTGCAGCTCGAGCACGATGGTGACAAGCTAGCGCGGCATGCCACTCGGCTGACGCTGAAACTTCACGCGCAAAGGCTTGCTCGCCCTCAAAAAAATTCGCCTCTCCATACAACTTGTCGATCAGCTGCCTTGCCTTTTTATGAGAAGTTATACAAAGGCAAGGTAGCTAAGGAGTTTCAGCCCCTAAAGTTTAGCAAACTAATTTTAAGTCGGGGTACACGCCATGGAACTCAAAACTATGATTGTTAGAATATTTGTCAGTTTGTCTGTGCGTTTGTGCGCGCTAATCCCAGAAACAGCTTAATTAATTTGAGTGCAGTTTTGACTTAGTATTGTTGTAAGCTTCACTTAAAAATTTTTTTTGTTTTATTTCAAGAAACTCATAAATAAAAAAGTTATATGAAATTAAATAATCACGTCTAACATTTTTAGAAGGCAACTCCAAAACCACTTAACAAAAACGGCATATTAGGAATCGCTCCAGTAGTTTTTGAGTTTATTCGTTACAAACATACACATCTTTCCTCTTTATAACATAGAGTAGATTATTAGTAAGATCGTTAAGGACACATTTCGAGATTTCGACAAGCAACTGCAATAACGTGAATAGAATAGTGCTTATAGCTTTGTACTCGAGATTGCAAAGTAATTAATTTATTGCCATTTACAAAGGTACAGTCCTAATGCTATTAATTGGTCGCAACAGATACCTAACTTGTAAGTATATTGTAAGTACAGGCTGTTGCAGTTGACTTGATACACGTATTCTACTATCTTTGAACGGTTTATGAAAAATTAACTTTTTAGAAAAAAATTAAACCGACTTCAAAAGATCCAGGCTAGGTGACAATAGGAACACCTATAGAGTACACTTTTTAGAACAAATAGTATTTTGAAAATTGGTCCACAAATGGTGGAGAAATCAGTGAACATCATACAGTCGAACATACAACCTAAGTCGGTTAAAAATATCCGCTTAACTTGACTTGAAGGCATAGCTCAGTTGGTAAGAGCACTAGAAGCACGGGGTCGTGGGTTCAAAATAAGTTTACTGAAAAATTGTAAGGAATACTTAATGAAGATTTAAGGACGCGAATCAATCCATTAAACTGAAGAAATTATTTCGCTTTCCAACATCTACATCAGCGACTTTAAACAGATCAGTAGATAAGTAGCACATTAAATGAAAAGTATTGAGTTTTATTTTTTATTTTTTGAAGTCGATTTAAGAATATTTTTTTAAAGTTTTATCATCTCAAAACGACTAAAATTAGAGTCTAGAACTTAACTAGATTTCTCAGATACGATAAAATTCACAGTCCTGACTTCAATAGTGGAATAAACTCTTCAGTCGCGTGGGCGCAGGGTTGACAGAGTCGTGAGAGCGACCTGTAGGCGCTAGGGAAGGCAAACATCTATCAAAACCTACTACCTCTTACAACACCTTAAATACTACAGACATAAAGACTGAATCACTCTGATCGAACCGCAACAGTAACATTGCTAGATATTACGTAAATATACTTTAGTTATCAGTTCCATATCTGTGAATGTTTATCTATTTGATGTTTATTAGATGTTGCATCCTTACTTAGAAAACCAATTTTGTACGACCTCTCTTTACGCCCACTTTCAATACTTTTAACCGTCAATCTGAAACAATACAATGGGTTTGTGCAGCTCTAGTTCTACTGGTCAATATTGATATCTGTGGTCGTAATATTTTATAAAAAATATGTATTTTTATGAGCTTAGTTAGTTTTCATTCTGTCGATAAATTTGTTTCGATTTGGAGATGAAATTGCTGCGTAGGAGTTCATACTACTGACCTATAGAAGTAGATCAGTTAAAATATTTTTGAAGCGGCGTTGAGCACTTTTAGTATGGGAAAAAAATGTTAAACTCGCGATGAACCTCGCGTCAGATGTCACGTGACCGTGATCGTCAGATGTGATCGAAAATGCGTAGGATAGGGTTCCCACCTTTTTTGAAGTGAAAACTTCTTTAGCAGCGTTGTGCACTTTGAAGCATGGGTGGAAACCCGTACGGATGACAGCCCTATGATAAAATAGCTTGATCTCATGACAGATGTCAACAAAACCAACGAAGTAACTTTGAACGAACGTTAGTTTTACAATTTTATTTATTATCAAATTAAAAGCCAATTTATTATAGAGTTTTTTGATTCAGAAAAACCTTTTTGAATCAAAAAACTCTATAATAAATTGGCTTTTAAAACTAGATTACAATGAAACTGAAAAACTCATACATCCTGTAATTTGATTCCGCAAAACACAAACACATACAACACGCAAACACCTCAAACACACACAACACGCACACAACCTCAAACACACAATACACCCACACCTTCACTCACACTCACCACACTCACAGTCAATACAAAATTTGTATTATTGTAATATTCTTTTTTGATAGCTCCACTTTTGTATCCTTCTCTACTGTTTGTTAATGGGAACACTGCCCATTAGGGTGGGTCACGAATGTATGGAGAAAAATAAAATGTCTTATATTAAAAGGTAATAGTGATAAAAAGGTGTATTAACGCGTTATTGTTAGATATGCAAAAAATAGTTACGATCAGATATCATCTTCAACCTCCGGATTGACCTTAAAATTAAGAAAAAGATACAAAAAAAGGTTTTTAAGAAATTCCTTTAAGAAGTATTAAAATTGGTTTTAATATGATATTTTGTGATAAAACATTAGCCTATAGAACATACTTGTTTAATTTTGAAAATTAAATACCGTACCTTATCTAATTATATCTAATTTATTGCCTTTAATTCACCAAAAAATCCTTCTTGCTGTCAAATTTTGGCATATTTTTGCAAGACGCTATCTGGTTCTTAATGTAGCTTTCTTTTGCAAATTTGCTGCAGAAAGCACTTGAAGCTTCTGTGACAGTCTTAACTGCCCTTTCTACTGCTTGGGTATGACAGGAAAGATGTAGCAGAGGCTATTCACCCTCACCTTTTTGATCAACTATCAAATGTAAATTTTCGCCACTATTTTCTTTTAGAATCGGTGGTTCGGTGATATTTTGATGCCAATCCATCAGATCTATGTAGGAAGATGCATCTAGGTTTATCTACAGAACTTCAAATAGACGGATTTTGTTCTATGTAATGGGGCGAGCTTTCAGTAATTATCGCGCAGCTAAGTCACGAATGTGTTTTAGCGGATCAGTCAGCATTACCAATAATAAATTCACGGGATGGGCGAAATAACCATTTCTTTGAATTACAGGATCGACTTTGGTTTTAAGTTCGGCTGTCAGGTACCTAAATGAAGAGATCAGCTTCCACAGGTGTCGTGCTCCATCCTTGTAAGTATGATGAGTCTTAATAGCGAACCAAGTCGGAGCGTGAACTTTAACAACATAGGTTGCTAATATTATTAAACTTTCAGATGGAGTTTTCGTTAAAAAACGTATGCACGAAGAACACGATTTGCTCGAGTCAGCCATCTAGTATGAGACATTTTACCTGGGGATTTGTTGGCTAAATCTTCAGGTAGCTTTCCTTTTGTAACAGCTCTTTTTCGTTCGTTCTCTGCGTAGCTTATTGGGATCAATTACTGGTACAGTCGAGTTAGTGGCTTGCAGAACTGCTGATGCGATAGCTGCCCCTGCTCTGTTTGATACTCCATATCTGTTACAAGTACAATAATCCATGGAAACCGTGGCAGTCCAGTCCCCGGAGCTGGATCAGTTTTTGCATGCAGTGCGAGCTCTCTGTTGCTGTGATTAGACTTACCGGAATAAAAAGAAGTAGAAAGTGCATCAAGTGGCACAGAAGATGCCTAGTTTTGCGTACTTCCTGATATTTGCGCAAAGATTCCTTGCAGTTGGAATTTCCTTTTCAAAGATTTCCTAGCTTGGCTTGTAGTGGCGATATGTAGTGGCATAAAACTTCATTATATCCTCATAAGGAGGTAATATATTTTCTTTCAAGTCACAAATTTCACCAAACAGGGGATATTTCGTCAAGTTTTGAGTGCGTTCCATAGTTACAACGAGCAAAAAACAACCTACGACTAAATTAGCTTCCGTGTTACTGACGCAAGAAATGTGTCGCGCTACGTGCAATCGGTGACCCCCCTCACGCCTCAAATAGCTAACGACAAGAAGTTTATTGACCTTATTTAGCAAAATGACAATATTTTCGGTCAAACGGCGTTATAAAATATTTAAAATCCTGAGTATAATTAATACCTAAAGCTCTAGAAGTTACCTCCTATAACCATAATTTCAAAAACTTTGAAGTAAATCCGGAGGCAGTTAATCATATGCGAAAGTTATAATATTTAAAACATGTCATTTCTAGTCTATTTTGCACCCTTCTGTCGCTATTAGAATATAGGAATCAAGAAAAAAATTTTTGACCCACCCTACTGCCCATCCTCACAGCACAGGAACCTTGAACCTCACGCTTATACGAAAGCGGTGATAGCCCAGTTGGTAATGAGCCAGACTGGTAATCCGAAGGTTGCGGGTTCATAGCCTTGTACGGGCCTGTACCACTAAATTCTTCTTTTCGGATGTATGTAATTATCACTTGCTCATTTTCGAAAGACGAGCGGTCCACCAACCCGCATTGGGCCAGCGTGGTGGACTATGGCCTAAATCCCCTTCGTGTTTTGAAAGGAGGCTTGGCCCGTGCCCCTCGGTGGGGACGTATATAGGCTGGTGAAAAAAAAAATACGAAGCTTAAAACAGGCACAAATTATACACTAGCGTTGTAATAATTTGGTAGAATTGATAGAATAAATTAACTTTGAGCAAAAATCTCTAAAAATCACAGGAAACAGTCTTACTGAAAATTACTTTTATAAATTATTTATGTATACTTTACTGATGAAAGATGAATGGCACCATAAGTTATATTGATGTGAAGTTTTCCATGTATGGAATTATTTTTGACATCGTCTGGTTTTCGTTTCAGGCCGTTGTGTTTACAAATGCCAAACGCATTTGGTTTTTGTACAAAATCAAAATAGCTTTATTTCACAGAACATTGGAGATATAACTTAAAATAATTCAAAGTAGTGGAGTACATTAAAGTATTTAAATACATATATTGTGTTTCTTTTGACTCTACGCCTATTCACAAAGATTTGGATTCTTGGATATACTTTCAGATAGGTACTATAAAGCATTAGAGTAGCTGAGAAGGAATTATTCACAATTTATAAGCATCTTGCACTTTTTGCAGTCTTTGAAAGAAGGTTATAAGGTATTAGGAAACCACAAGTAACCAATTTTTGTATTTTTTTATTCCTGAACGTCTCCAGTGGCAACTTTTTACGTACGTTATGTAACCCCATATCTTTTAGAAGAAAGTTGTTACGAGTACAGTAACTATATTTATTATAGTTCTTTTCATTTCGATGTAATCCTTTCGAGACACTCGTATCTATTTGTCAAAGAACATTGCATTATTTAAGACACATACATAACGTATTAAACATGGCTCTAAAGCGATCTTAATAATGTATTCGACGGCGTAATTATACAGGACTGTACCTCGCTTACTTGAGTCCTTTAATTTGATATCTTCTGTTACAGATATATGGTCGAAAATCGATTGTTTTAAAGGTTATGTTATGATAAGTGGAATAGTGTTTTGTTTCAATAGCTCTTGTTTGATTTTGAGTTTTAAATTTACAGGCACAGAGTTGAAATTAGAGTGTATAGCGACTCCAAGGTATAGCTGTCGAAGCTTCGTCTTTTGAATTATGGATGCGTGAGCGCCGGAGCAGTTTGACGTTCGAGTTTGATTTGATTTTCTATAAATGGTCAAGTAAAGTTTGCTTTATCTTATTGCCACCATAATTTACATTTGATTTTATGGTAGAAACTGTTATTGTTTATTGTTCGACAACCAATAAATCAAAAGTGAGACAAATAACTTATATAGCTGATTGGGCAAATGCATTAAGTTTGAGATATGAAAGTATACTAAAACTGTATTCATTTATGATTTATTTATTTATTCATGTGTAGGAGCAATATATTTTAAGTTTAAAAGTGTTTTGGACATTATATAAAGCGAAGAATTCAGTTTTTTCTTTTTTTTAAAACATGACCTGAAAAAATAAATAAAAAGGAGGCAACTGATGAACGGACGGCCGCAACTCAGGATACCACACGCGTGCACTGTACTGTTGTGACAAAAGCGGTTTTGCAATGAAAATGGAGTAACCTGATGCGCTGGCCTCTGTACTTCCACGATGGACTATTTTCATCTAATTACCCTCAGAATGTATGTCAAATTTGGCATCAAGTGGTTCTAGAACCACTGAACCATCAAGAGCTCTGCCTACCCCGATAGGAATTATAGGCATGAGCGTACGTAACGTGTATATAAGATAGTATATAAACTTTTGCACTATTTTGTTTGTATATTTAAGTATAATTGCCTGTTATGTCCTAAATTGTTTGCTTCCTGTTTTTAATCAGTACTAGTAAGTTTTATCTGATTTATTTCATTTTTCTTTTCTTTTATTGTCGTCTTGAAATATACGAATGTTGTGTACAATTTGTGTGGCGAACATATAACCAATGGTGTAGTAAAATATTTTTAAGTGAAATACAAAATATGTATCGGTGTTAGTGTACTAAATAGTATATTCCCAGGTTAATGCTAGATACAGCAGACATATCAAACACCCGTTTCAGGTCAGTGGCAATAAGCCTTTAAGGAGATTACAGTCTACAGCCTGCTAGAAGCCTGCTAGCTTATATGGCAAGATGGAAACACTGTCTCAGGGGTATTAGGTACGTTTAACTTGTATTTAAAATACATAATTTTGACTTGAACAACATTTTCTAAGCAGAAAAAGCACAGATAATTGCTTATTACTCCCAGTCGGGGCAAATATTTGTGTAAAAAGTAGATGTTTGTTCTCGGGTCATTGGGTGTTTGTGTCTGTCTTTATGTGTGTTCCGAGGGACCCACGACACAAAGGAAAACCTTAATGTGGGCCTTTGAGTGTATGGCGTTTTATTTATTTATTTATTATTATTTATTACTTTTAAACGGCTGAACCAATTTTGATCAAATATAGCTAAGAACCATCTCGATTACGTCAGCTTACAAACAAACAAAAACGCATCGAAATCGGTTCATTCATTTAGGAGCTATACAGAGATTCACACGTCAAACTAATAACACCCCTCTTTTTTCTTGGGGGTTAAAAACTAGCAACAAAAATAAGAAAATAGGAATGACAGAAAAACAGCGCAAGTTTAACATGTTATAATATCTTCGGGTCCGTTCAAAGATATCGGGGTGACATTTTTCCTTTTTTTTCATATTTTTAATTCTATCCGGAATTTTATAATTTGGATATTTACAATTTCCCTTAATTAAAATTAGAATTTTAGCTCGTAAACTATTTGTGACAACACAATTCAATTTAGCTCTCTGCCATTCGGCAGAAACTTTAAATATTTGTATTGCATGTAAGAAGAAAAATAGCCAACATACAATTGTAATGGCGATGCTTACCCATACATTGTAACAGCATAGCTCACATTACAATGTGTGGGAATCTCATGTAAGTCATTGAGGCGTATCATGTCATGTCTCCGCTCAAGATGAAGAGAAGCACGCGAAAGTGACACGGTTTAGATCGATGTTACCTACACTGCCACAGATATCAGTGGGTGGACTCTAAATTTGATTATTTGAACAAGCTATAAAATCATAAACGATTTTTAAAAATATTAAATGAACAGATGTTTGATGTTGATAAAACAGTGGCAGAAAAATATATAAAAAAAAGCTGATATAATATATTTAAAACTAGTGAAAATAACCGCGAGAATCTTATCTTAACATCTTAGACATTTTACAACTTAGAAAAGCCACTTTTAACCTTAACGAATTAGAAAAACATAATCGCCAAGCATGACTGGCATCTGTCGATCTCGACGAATTTGACGATCGCAGTACATTAGTAAAACTTACTCATATGAATGACGTTCTCTCTACAATCCTGATTCAAATCTCATGTAATGAAAGCGTCGAACTTTAAAGTCTTTTTCCCTAAAATTACGGTATGAGTATCAGAGAAAATGAAATGAGAAGAGGGTCTATGATTGATCATCTACTTAGGCATGATGATTTTTTAAAAGTCATTATGGAAGGCAAGGTATAAGGAAAGAGAGGAAGAGGGGACCGAGGAGACGATTCAGCGACCAGTTGAAAGAAAAAAATGGGAATGCCAATTTATGAAGGGAACTAAAAGATAAGCTACATTGTCAAGAGATTAAGAAGAATGAGAATCTTGTGTGGATTTTTTTTTGTGCAGTCAAAAATTCCTTATTAATTATAGCGTCCACAAACTGTGATCTGGGAACTAGGTCGCTGAACACACGCTTTTGTTTGGCAGAAAGACTTAGAAAGTCAAGCACTATCATTATGACTGTTCTGACTGTAAAAGAAATCGTTTCCTTGTAGTGATGCTAACATCCTTTTGTGGCGAGCATTTCGGAGAACACTTTGTTTTTTAAGACTCGCAAATAAGAAAAGTATTGTCTACATTTACAACTTGATCGCTAGAAATGTGATACTTTACAAACAAGCTTAAAAAGACACTGATTCTTTGCTTGCGTAATTCTAAAGGCTTTGCAGAATAGTTAAGTAGGCTCGGAAAACCTATTTAACTATTCTGCAAAGTAAAAATCAAAAAATTCAAAAAAAAACATCAAGCAATGTAGATGTTTAAATAAATAAACGCTACACTGTTAAAGGCCCACACTAAGGTTTTTCCTTGTGCCTGATAACGTGATAACCATAATAGAAAAAAATGATAGTAAAACTAAAATTAAAATTTAAAAAAATACATAATTTTGAAGCACAATATCATTCATTTTACTCGCCATTTATTATTAATTCCTAAAGTTTACATTTCGATACAGAGATACATTTCGCGGGTGCAATAATTTGACTCTGTTTTGTACAATTATTCTTGCAGGCCGAAGATACTTTTTGTGGGGTTTGCCGCAGTAATCCAGAAGCACTGCAGCTACCAGCGCAGATCCTATCGTATCAAAGAACACAAACAAAAACATATTTTGGCAGCTGCCGTATCTGCAACTGCTTTGCAAATTGGGACACTGCAAACACAGCTGTGGTCTCTACACAGATAGTATAGACTCAGACGCTGCAATATTACTTAACAGCTGGATTTGATAAACGCTGGCTTTGCGAAGATTTGCGGTTACTTGTTATGTTGTCATGTGCTGCCGGAACGTGGTTAGATTTAGAGACAACAGCAGAGAAAATTGGATAGTTAAGTCAATAGACTACTATGTACCTACCCTGAAATGTTAAATAGATTCTATAAAATATAATATTGCTGATCTAGGTTAGTACAATACAATACACACAAAAAACAAAATAAGAGTAAGACATACAAAAAAATACATGTACAAAAGGCGACCTTAGGCAACCTTAATCTAATCTTTCTTAAAAAATTTAAAGGTCAGCTAGGCATTGTAATGACTTGTCCAGCAACATCTTGGATCGTGATCAAGCGTACTCCGAATGAGAAACAGGACTAAACGCTGGGAAAAACAGCTAATAGCTGGCTATTAAATGTAGTTGTTTTTAAGAGATGGAGTATATAAAAGAACAGCTACAAAAGTAGAAGCAGATAGAAGAATTATCTGTTACCTTAAACACTGGGTTGGGAGTGAAAGAAAAACAGAAGGTGCCAGCTTCCAGGCATACTGTAAAAGCCAGTGAATGGGACGCGAGGGGTTTTCTGTATGGTGAGCGAAAGGCTGGTAACCTACCACCACCACACTCATATTCCATCTAAGGGACCATCCATAAACTGAGTCACACGTTAAGGGGAGGGGAGGGGGTCGACAAAGTGTGACATTGTGTGACAAGGGGGTGGGAGGGGTCATAAGTTTCGTGACGTCACATTTCAAAATAAGAGTATCAAAACGTGTTACTATTAAAGACAAACTTAACCTCCTCAGTCCCAAGAACTCTTTACGTTTTTACTTTGGTTGAGACAATGAGTTTTGAGTTAAAAAAAATAACAACTCTATTTTAAGTACTGCTTTTATTATAAAATTACAAAAAATGGAAAATATGCAAAATATGTGACGTCACGCTAAGGAGGGGGGAGTCTTAAAAATGTGACCAGCTGTGACAAGGAGGGGGAGGGGGTCAAAAAATCATGAAATTCGTGTGACGTAATTTTTGGATGGCCCCTAATTGGCAATTGACATTCTTTCCAAAGAACCCTTGGAAAGAATGTCAAATGTGGCGTCAACTGGTTTCATAGCCACATGACGTTGTGCCTACCCCGTAAGAGATTATAGGCATGAGTGTATCGCTGTATTGCTGTTATCTATATCCTGTGATCGCGAACTCTGGACTAGTACTGCCGGCGCTAAGCTCGATCGTAAATTGTTTACAGTTATTGCAGCCGAATAATAATTGGAATGATGGCTCCCTCTGTTTCTGTCCGATACGGTTTTAGTTTAGTTTGAATTATACATTAATTTGTCTTTATCAGTTAATTCTAAAGTCATTCTGTTTATTTATTGATACGGTTTTCTGTGACTATAATAAATAAGTTATTTCAAACTAAATAATGGTATTTATATGCCCGTTTGATATTTATTAGGTAGACTTAGTAAAAAAAATGTGCTCAAATCTAAGGAAAGCTGATAGATTATCCCGTGTTAGAAAGATGATCACATTTTTCTCGAATTAGGTAAACTATTCAGCTAATTCGAAATAAAAGCTTGTAAAAAAAATCACGCCATTATCTCAATTATTTACGTAGTTACAGCCAAAAATGTTGTGAGAGTCAAAATTCTCTAAAAAATTTGAAAATACATCGTAACTCGGAAACTAACACAAGTCGTACAACATACATGGGGGTGTTTCGGGTACCCCTAGAGGTGCTTTTCCTTCCATCAGCCTTCCGCTTATCACTACTTTTAGGGACAGCCTGTATACAAGTGCGCCTGAATATTACATTAATATTGAAGAACTAATAAAGTTTTCGAATTTGCCTGAAATTATGCGAACTTGTCATCGACAAGACAAAAGGGTGGCTTTACAATCTCCGTAGAATCTTATGTACAAGTACATTCAAGAACACAACACGCTTATTACGGACTTCGTATTATCCTTATTCCGTATGCGTTAAGAGGGAAATTGGAAATTGCACTGCATTTGCTCAACTGCTTCCACGCTGGACTGGGAATTTAAAAAAACTTAGAATGTGCCAAGTACCTACTCTTCCCAGGTATACAGTAAAAGTCTCTAAGATGGATGCGAGGGTTTTTCTGCATAATGGGCGAAAAGCTGACCACCTCTCACCATTATACGACTTGTTCCATCTGATAACCCACACAATTTGTGTCAAACGTGGCATCAAGTAGTTCGTCAGCACAATAGAAGATAAAACGAAGACACGTCGGTCGAAAGAAGAAACAATCCGTGATCATAGGTTACAAGCAGCTCTATTCCCGCCCATTTATATATCACACACCAAGTATAGAATCTATCCTCCTTACGTTGGCTCGATGCTGATGGTATTCTTGTCGACTCACCTTTCCATTCCACATCCTGCTGCAACAGCCCTATAGAGTCACAGACTCTATCTTATGGTACCCCGTCGATCATTGACCGCGGCGATATACAGATCGACTGTACTAGTTGGTACGAATGTCGGATCACTCAATCCATTACATTTTTGAAATGTAGCATGAATATTGGGATTTGTGCATTCGTGCCACAGTCAGACCGAGGTGAATAACGTAGTTGAGTCTCTGTGGCAGAACTGCTGGGCGGGGTGGCCATTGTAACGGTAACGGTAACGTGGCATCAAGTAGTTCGCTAGAACCACTAATGCTCTGCATACCCCGTTAGGGATTATAAGCTTGAGCGTATGCATTATTTGTCCAACTGCTCTTGATTGTACCCAGTCCAAAAACGATTTGAAAGGCCAATGTCACTTGAATAGCCCGGAGATATCAGCTGACCATCCTTAGACGTCCTCTTGCATTCAAACCGCATAGCTATCCCACTGTCCCAACTTGGAGGAGAATGGTCCACATTACCATATGTCTGGTCGTCCACTAAACATTGTGTAACATTTGTATGGGACATCTATTTTGGTTGGGATTGTACATTTGAACCTACTAATAGTCGTGCAATGCACGTCCCGCGTATTTTTGTGACAAGTTTTCATTTTGTCTCATGGAAATTGAATTGCCTAATCTTCAGATCACTCTAAAGTTCATATTACTGAACGCGACACTGATATATACTTAAGTAGCAGTCGTTTTTGTCATCTTGATAGTGAGAGAAAGAGACAATCAATACTTAAGTACAGATCAAGATTTGAGTCTCCTTCTGTAATACTGGCCTAAGTCTATCCAATAAAAAGTAATAAAATTAATATATATATATATATATGTATCAACCCCGACATCCCGATTACTTGTTACCTATAATTTTTAAATGACTAAACCAATTTTGAACAAATATAGCAAAGAACCGTGTCAATAAAGTCAGCTTTCAAACAAAAAACCGCATCGAAATAGGTCCATTCGTTTAAAATTCAAAATTCTTTATTGTATCGTGAGTTTTTTAAGGTGTTACATCATTAGAGCACATACACGAACCCCGTTGGGGCACTGCAACAATGTTTTTCTAATATTATATTATAACATTTATCTTATACTTACACATACTAAAAACTAAAATGAGATCAGTTTATATTAGGTACTAAAGTATGTATTCTTTTTAATTATTTATTTTTTAGGCTAATGAACATTATAGTTCGCAAAAATAAAAGTAAAAGTTTAGGAGCTACGATGCCACAGACAGACACACAGATACACACGTCAAACTTATAACCCCTCTTTTTTGTAGGGGGTTTTAAAATCTGTCTAATTTAATGCAAATGTATTTGATATTTCAATGCACAAAGCATCAGTAGAAAATATTTCCAGCAAAGCAAATAACGGAAGGCCGTGCTCTATGCTATGCTATGGTGTGTTATGGGGGTGATTCCACTATAGGACACAGGCTGTTAACGACCACCGTGCTACTATGACCGACCGTGCTACTATGACCGACCGTGCACAGATTATGCAAATGTGGGTGCATCCTGCACGGCGCAGGGTGGCTGTTTATTCAGAAATAAAGCGTAGAAACTTACCTACATGACTTTATTGCTAGGTTTTCCACTTTTTACATGGTTAAAAGTCTTTATTTTTGCTTTATTTTTTTTATAGATAATGGGTTTGCTATTTTATAGAACATTCAGGATGTAAGGTACTTAAAATAAGTCAAAGTAGTGAATTACATTGCATTTTTAACTTTGCGTTCTATTTTTAACCGACTTCGAGGATAGGTATAGATTTATTTGTTTTGGGATATGTTTTTTTTTAAATATAAGTTTGATGAGGGTGGCTTTTCAAACAACCCTTAATAAATAAAGTTCGATTAAAAACTTAGAATTTGTGAATTACATACGCATGAACGTGACATGAGTCAATTACATAATCCCACCGGGGTATTCATATATATTCATTTATTACTGAATTAAACACACAATGTCAAAAACTTGATTACAATAATGTAAATTCAAATAAAGTTATGTACGATTTGTTATTATAAATTAACAATACTAATAAAATTTAAAAAAAGGTAAGCAGAGCATCAGTTCACGTTCAAAATAATTCTGAGGTTTACTTCATGAGGTTGTCAGCCTCGCACCGCTATAGATAACTTTTTAACCGTGTGGTGATCGGTTAAGAATAACACCACCCCATCTCTTTCCGTGGGTGTCGTAAGAGGCGACTAAGGAAACACAAATGAGACCGCCTCCTAGTAATCCATCCCAGGCAACGACACTTCATTTTTTTCTGAATCTGAGGTGTCGTCTTATGGTTTCATGCGGTGTGGTAGGCGCTGTTAAGGGCCGTCTGGTTCGCGACCACCCTCCTACCGAAGTCCGACGCCAAACAGCTTGCTGTGTTCCGTCGGTGCGTGGGAGTACCAGTGCCTTTATAGGCATTTTCTGGGTTAACTCGCTCCATCGTCGACCTCATCTTTGACCTTATGGTTAAGATTGAGGTCAAGAGTTAAACCATCTTATAATAAATAAAAAAGCCTTTAATCCAGAAAACAGCACTCACTTTTACAGTATGCCCGGGAAGAGTTGGCAGCTGGTTGATTCTAAGATTTTCTTTCAGTCCCAGTCCAGCGCGGAAGGAGTAGGTCTTAGAGTATGTATACTCTAAGGATTAGGTACATATTTTCTTACGAAATACCTAGTTAAGTTCTGTACTTAACTGTGCCCATGCCCATCCCACATCAGATAGTAGCGTGAAGATAAAATGGATCATAAAGTATAACGGATCTTAAATAGGCCTCAAATGGGTATTATGTAAATGCAATTGAGCACTTAATTCGATCTGAGTAGTTATCAGAATTATTTTCACTTTTATTACACTCTCTTTTCATAAATATGTATCGGGAATTAGCGTCAATCTGCTTCAAGTATCTGGAAAAAGTGGACTATAGGAGCGCTCATAACAGGGATATGAAACCAATGGCTACGACTTAATAAAGAAGAAACACGTTTAAGCATTGAAAAGGAAAGAAGCTCTTGCTAAGAGAGTAATTTACTTACTTATTTCAAATGATAAGAATATACTACAAAAGCTGAGTTACATTTTAAGGCTCTTTAACATTTCACGTATATTCCTGGCAGCATTCTTTTTATGCTTTTTATGCAAAAAAAATAAAAAATTATGCAAGGCTGTACATTGGTAAACCTTCCAAAACTTACGTGCCGCATCCTCCAGACATCCTTATCACTTTTAACTACAATCTCGTACTTACCTGTAAAAAACAAAAAAAATATTACAAAAATGAAATTAAGTACCTACATACATACAAATTTTACGAGTCGCTTTTGTGGAAATTGGCCATCTCTGCCTTGTGGTGTTATTTTGCATTGAAAGTGGTCTTGGAATGCACGTACGTAGGTGCAGGCCGGATTAGGGCTTACAAACAGACTTGTTGTGACAATAACAATACCATTAGGCACACTTCACTCCGTGGTATGCCTTAATACGTATGCTAATTCCTTTATGGGTTATTGTTCTCTATTTTTGTTTCGTTTTGGAACCTTTCCTTAGGATGACTTTTTAATAATTTTGGAGTTCTGTCTTTTCATTACGTATCTGCGACGAAGCCCAAAAGAAACTTTTCGAGATTTCGGTCATCACAACATTAAAACAGGCAAGATGACACAGAAATACAATAACAATACAAAATAATGTAATTAATTGTATTATAATTGTATTGTAATAATTGACACATTGCAATGTTTTAAAAGAAAAAGCAGGTTTACGCATGAAACATATTATTTATACATAAACTAGCTTTCCGCACGGGACTTCGTTCCCGTGGCACTTTTTCAGTTTTTTCTTTCATAAGAACCTTCTCCTGACAATAAGGAACACAACAAAAAAGAATCATCCAAATCGGTCCAGCCGTTCTCGAGTTTTGCGCTTACCAACAGATTTAGTGATTCATTTTTATATATAAGATTAACCATACACTTGTTAAAAGTTATTTAAACTTAAGAGTTTTATATTTGGCCTAAGGGCCAAATATAAAATAGTAATCTAGGATTCCTTTTTCATGTAAATTATAAATTGACTACTTTTTATAATAATCACAGTTGCAAGGTTATCTTATCTCATTAATTTACCTATAAATAAAGTTTTACCTATTTACCTATAAATATTAAGCAACCCCTTGATTGCTATGTGTTGTGGGGTCCAACAGACAAATGTCCTCAACAGGAACAGTTTGAACAATTGTACCTCAGCATGAACATTTTGTTCTCTACTCCTTATCAATCCTGTCATATCAGCACAGAATAAATAATAGTACTAACGTAATATCAGGTCAAATTGTCTACTAATAATTTGATTGCCGGTTTAGTTGAGTGGTAGTGGCACTGCCTCTTGATCTACGGGACCTGGATTTGATTCCCAGTCGGGGAAAATGTGTGTTTGTTCTCGGGTCATGTGTGTTTGTGTCTGTCTTTGTATATGTTCCTAGGGACACAAGGTAAAATTTTAGTGTGAAGCGTTAATTTTATTATTTACTAGCTTTCCGCCCGCGGCTCCACTCGCGTGGACTCGGTTATATCGTGCCCAACTGTGGGATAAAATGTAGCTTATGTCCTTTCCCAGGCTCTAATCTATCTCTGTACCAAATTTCATCAAAATCGGTTCAGTAGTTTAGGTGTGAAAGACGGACAGACAGACAGGCAGACAGAGTTACTTTCGCATTTATAATATTAGTAAGGATTTGATCTCCCTTTCTCTCTAAATTTTAATCAATAATATAAACTTCTATGAGTGATCTAACTTCACTTCTTCAAAACAAAGATTCGGTTTATCATCAATAATTTGTGAATAAACCGTAAATTTATAAAGCCATGTACACATGTGTAATATATTACGCAGTTACTACGGCCGTAAGGAACTGGGGCTACCCACAAATGTGCACCAGCTGTTGTTTTAGCCTGTTCGTCGTTCGTTTATGAGTTTAGCAGATTTACATACAACATAATTGTTTAATATAGCATGTTATTTAATGCAGATTTTGCCTTAATTCTGTATTCTGTCTGTCGATGTCACTCTTTGAGTTTCCCTTGAAAAACTCATTCCCTTGGCAAAGGTATTTTTTTTTAAACCTCCTGCTAAAAACGAGGGGTGTTATAAGTTTGATAAGTGTATCTGTGTGTATGTCTGTGGCATCGTAGCTCCTGCGTCTATCTGTGGCAGGAGCTACCTAAACGAATGGACCGATAAAAACTGATGTAATCAAGATGGTTCTTGGCTATATTTTTCAAAATTGGTTTAGCCGTTTAAAACTTGTGAATTGCGGGGCTGACACATAATATTTCGTTTTTTAATGAGATTGGTGTACTTTTAACCCTTTTCATTGTTGGTGCGCTTTGAAAAGGTTTTTTAAATTATATGAGAAGGAGAGGATGTCCGAAACTTTGTTCCCATGGGAATTTCGTAAAATGCTGCCTATGTTGTAAAAAGAACCTTTGGGCCACTCAGCGTTGATGAATCAGTGATTCAGGATCCTGCGATTTTATGCTGAAAACATTGTCAAGTTTAGATAGATATTGATCTATTTGTAGAGATATTACTTAAACAAGTTAATATTTATTTCCTCATCAAGCCAAAACCACTCCAAATAGCATCCCAACCATTTCCTCACCACACATCACCTTCTTACTGACTGGCTATGCTAGGAACTGTGCAAGTTACCCGTTAGGTTGTCTATCGACATTCGACATTACCCACACATTTGCATAATGGCTTGATGGCTGGGACCGGCTGGGAACATGAACCAACTGCTTTTTATAGCCATTTGCGGTGCTTTGCGATGCAATGCTGTAGAGACATCGAGCTTGTAACCAATAGAGGTGCATTTAACGTAAATTTGTTAAAAATAATCTTTCACCAATAGCTGAAGTAAGGGGAGAGACCCGTGTGCGCCGCCTTACAAACAAACGATAGCCCTCGATTGACCCTCTACTAGTTAAGTGTTCTGTGTGTAGAGACAAAGCTATTTTTAACCCCGACGGGATGTTATAAGTTTGACGTGTGTATTTGTATGTCTGCGTGTCTGTCTGTGGCATCGTAGCTTCCAAACGAAAGAATCAATTTCGACGCAGTTTTTTTTTTTTGAAAAGTGACGTGATCGAGATGGTTCTTAGCTTTATGTGATCATAATCGGTTTAGCCGTTTAAAAGTTGTATTTTTTTTATAATTTTAGAATTATAATAAGTTAGAAAAGGAATATAAATTCACTTTACTACAGGAATTACTGTCCCATAGTTTGCAGCTTATTTTCAAATTTTTTTCTGCTTCCAGAGATTTTTACCAAAATAAAGCGTATGACAAACTTATCAAGCCGATTTTGTAGTGCTTTACAATATGTTGTTAGGCCTACCGGTAGGTAAAGTAGCAGACACATACTGGCCATGTGTACACATTGAAAACTACATAAAACAGCTCCTTATCCCCGGCAAAGTAGGCAATAAACAAGCAATAAGACATAGTCTGGTACAACCAGCTCCAGGCTGCGTGGGCGCGTGAACGGGTTTTATATTTAAAAAATAAAACAAAATATTTTCTCATCGATCGCTTTTGCTAATAATATGGCTGTTCGAATGTTCCTATAGCAGTTAGTACATATAGGCATTTGTTACTGCATTTTATTGATAAAAAAATATCATTCGATCGTCATTAAGTTCGTTTGTTACGTGGATAGGTCTCAAATGGCAGTAAATTTTATTTATTTTAATTTAGGTTACCAACAGAGCACAACATATATTAAAATATAAAAACTCAATGCCACTCCAATTATAGGTAACTTACGGCAAGCTTAAATTACGTTGTAAAACAATACAAATACCTATGCTTAATTTAAAGAAAAAAAATTCCATGAATGCCCTTGGTAATTGAGCGTGTTCTGTATTGTAATTGCGTACTAATATTAAAACATCTAAATATACACAACACATCAACACGGTCTAGGGATATTGCATAATTTTTCATACAAAATTTTTCATACAAAACAGACCTCGTTTGAGAAGCTACAAAAGCATACTCGAGATACACGGAGCGCCATAATTTTCAGACGAGCAAGCGCTAAACCTGAATTTTCAATTCTAGTCAATAAATTTTGTTTTACTTGAAATTTGTGAAAACGGTGACGAAAATGAAAACGAATATGCACTTTTTGCCTGCTTTTTGTATGAAAATGGTCGAATTTACGCAAATTTTATTTTAATTTTCGTCACGTTTCCACAAACAATAAAACAAAATTTATTGACTACAATAGAAAATTCAGGTTTAGCACTTGCTCGTCTGAAAATTATACCGTTCCGTGTACCTCGAGTATGCTTTTGTAGCTTCTCAAACAGACCTCTTTTGTATGAAAAATCGTGCAATATCCCTAGACCGAGTGGATGTGTGTATTTTACTGCAAGAGAGTTAAATATCATTAGCCATTCAATAAATTATCCTTAAATTATGCCAAGCGTTCAATTAGGTAAATTTTCCCAAAATCGATAAAGAATTTATGGACCTATTAAGTCTAGTCTTATATTATCAATTTACATGGTCTTTAATTTACCTTATTTCATTCTTATGCAACTTTATACTAGACTTTGTTAAGGTGCAATAAGGTTTAGATTTGTCTATCAAAAAGGACATTTAGACCGGATGAGTTATGGTGGTTTAGGATGCCATATCACAGCATGGGGTGATGAGTAGGTTACGCCTATGGTGTAAATATTCTTTATGGGAATACTTTGGTGATGTGTACCCTATTTCGGGTGATAATAATTATTAGATAGTAGAGAAAGTAATATAACTATTAATTAAATATCTATGAATTGATTATTAGGTTTGATGAAGCGAGAACACAACATTTTGAATATGCTATTTAAAGTATGGTTCACACCACAATTTCGGTCTCTTATACTTAAATTACAACCTCGCAGAAGTTGTATGAAGAGGCGAAGATTTTTTTTTATATTTCAATTTATGTTGCTTGGAGAAAGTGGTTCAGTTTCGTGGGTTAATTCACATTCTCGTAGCCCAGTGGCTCTCGCTGATCTCAACCGATCACTATCGTACTCGGCCCGCTGAACGGATAAAATGGTCACCATGACTGGAATATACAACCACATCAAACAATTTATCGATCAGACTAATTACCAACCGAGATACGCCATACATTGCTCGGTAAATACGCGCTCAATTCTATACATTGGTGTCAATGACATCGCATTTAATACTGCGGTCTATACCTTATAGGGAAGGCAGGTCTACATCGTTTCGCGAACTGGGTCATTATAGGTGTTATGTAAGTTAACAAATACTCTGCGAAGGCAAATATGTAAATTTGATGATGTTTATGTGCAGATAGGATGATAATTATAGGGTTTATATTTTATTTGGGACCAAGGTCGGCTAAGCAACATGTATTATGGTAATTTCTGTATGGTTTTATGTACAAGAAATTTGCAACGCATCGCATTAGAATACTAGATTTATTGATTCAGGTATTACTAAGCTTCGAAACTTTTTACCAATGGCGTAACTTCAAACTTTAGGGATTTATTCTTGCTATGAAATTGAACAACTTTCCCCAAAAATTCTATATGTAATCTCCTATATGTAATCTATATGTAATCTCTATATGTGCCTCTATGTGTGTGCGTCTTATCATTGTATTTCTTTTCAAATTGTGCAATAAAGTATATTGTATTGTATTGTAATTTTTAGAAAAATTTACCACTTTTCATACCAAGACACCAGTTATTACATATATGGAGACTGGCGAAAAAAGTTTTTTTTTTCTACATTTCGATCCATGTTCCTAGGGGAAAGTTGCACAGTTTCTTGGGCTAATTCACTTCACGTCCTTTATTTTCGCTAATTTAAAGCCCCCTAATACAGTTTTTTGCTTTCATTTTGAATTCCGTTTCTGTTTCTCTGCTTATTTCTTAACTACGAATTTTGATGTGATTTTCACTTGAATATGAAGTCAGGAGTGAGATTCCAGAGTTTTTTACAATGATTTCGATATACAAAAGGATAGACGGACATGTGATTATGACAATTGCCGAGATAAAACTAGAAATAAGAAGCATTGTAAATATATAAAACCTAGCGGCGTTTTAAAAAAAACCCAAATCAAACATTATTCAAGAGAGTAAATTTACTCTCAAGCTTGTGAAGCATATCATTAAGATAAGGAGAGTGTTAATTTCATGGAACTATTAAGAGGGATCAGAGATAATTAAAAAAACTGGTCTTAAAATCATGTGTGTGCACTAATAAAAACTAAAATTAGCTAACGACTAACGTATTAAAGCAAAAACTTTGATATTTTGTTAATTTTTTTTGGAAATACTTATCAAGATGTGATAAAAACATTTTGTAACGGTAACCGAATCGTGAAAACAAGCCTTATAGAAAAGGTTTCTACTAGAAACAACTTCAATTTTAAGATCGTTAACATGCGCTGAACGATTTTGAGCTCTATCTAATTGCGGTAGAAACGCAATAAAATCTCTCCTAATCGTACTAACTATTACTGTAGTTTGCGGTATAAAATTCTACCTATCGTGTAGAAAATGCTTTGAATTACGTTCCGTTTCACAATGTGAACTATTTTCACTATAAGTCGTGTAAGCTGACCACGCACGGGGCTCCCACCATAAACAGCCAGTATGTCATTCGGAATTTAAAAAAAAAATGTCGTGTTGTCACATATTGTGTGATGTTCGAAATTAAAAAATAGATTTTTTTGTATCTATTTTGTCTGAACAGAATTTTACCAGATAAACAATAAATAAAATCATGGACTAATTAAAGTTTATGTTAGCCATAGTGAAATATAAATAAGAATTTGCTAATGCAGTATTTTTTAAACCACATGTAATTGAATTAATTTGTTGAAAAGATGTAAGTACCTATGTAATTAACATTATTTAGACAAGATACTTAGCTATAGAGTAGGTACTAGGTATTGTAGGGTGCGCGCCATATTCTAATAGGTATCAACAAGTACGTTTACTAATTAGGTACGCAGGTTACAAGTAGCCTATTTAGGTAACCAAGCTACTATGTAGAAATCAATAATTTGTATCGTACAAGTATGACTACGCTTAACATATCCTGAGAACAAGTCATATTTGCAAGAGGTTATAAGGAATTTTAAAATATTGACAGTCAGAAACGTCAAATTTCAGTTCACGCCTCGTTCATTTAGTACTTTATTGCAGCTTTAAAATCATGCGCTACGGCTTCATAATCAAAGTATAACTTATTTCTGGGTAGAGTCATTTAAGGTCTGCCACGAAACTACTTAGTATTTTAAATAACTTGTAAGCAGTGTTAATAAACATTTGAGACAACTGAATTTATTTACATCAATGCTTTTATTTACCTGATTTCAAAGCATTAATGGATGGCAGTTCGCATTAAATGGACGACCATTACTTACTGCCACTATCACTTTTTTATGACAGCAAGTTACGCTTCGCTTTTAGCTATACTACGGGGTGTGTGGGTCATAATATCTTAGTCAGGGGCGTATCTTAGTCTGCCGTATCAATTATACGGAGCCCATCAGCTATAATGAAAAAAATCATCAGCTATAAATGATTTGATAAATGAGTTTGCCGAAAAGAAGGCAATGAAAAAATATATTTAATTTGAATTGTTTGTAAAAATTTTGGAAAAAGTGACAGATAGATAAATATGATGGATAAATATTTCTTTTAATTTTATGCAAAAAATTTTTTTCTTTTGTGAGAAATCTTTACCCTTCCCAAGGGCCCCCAAACAAATTTTTATACAGGGCCCTGCCAAGGCACGCTACGCCACTGATCTTAATGCTCCAAAATCATCATCTTCACCTGCTAGCGGTGTACCCTGCTGGTCAACGGACGAGTCTCTGACGTATTGCAAGCCGTAAAGGGTTTTTCTATTTGATATTGGTGACTTCGCCTTTATATATTTTAATTTTGATTAAAATACGAGTACTCAGACTTTGGAAAAATCACGATTGTGGACACAATTTTTCAAAGAATTTAAATAACCTGTACTTCGAGGTTATTTTTTCCTGTATTCTTCACCCTACAATCTTGACCAATGTCATAGATAAGGTCGGTGATGAAGCGAATTAACCCAGAAAATTACAATTCTAAATTGTAATCACTAGCTATCATTTTTATTTATTTCAAAAACTGCAATTTTTCGTAGAAAAACGGCTTGAAAGTAAACCACATAAAATATAAAAACTTAATTCGATGTACTCGTCCACAAATTACACGTTGACTAATCGACGGGTGGTGACCACAGGAGACTCTACAATTTAGTGTTCATAACTTGTTATTACCAAATTTCATGTCATTTATGTTATTATACCAATTTTGTACTGTTTTATTTCTTAATCTTTAGTGAAAACGATTTCGTTTCTGGGTCTTATCTTTTAGTTATTTTATAATAACAAAATCAGTTTTTTGAAGTGTTCCTTTTTAATTTATTCTGATTTTGAATTTGTTAGTACCTACGAAAACACTAACGTATTAACGTAATTATACATAATATATTATGCTAAAATTATGAATGTTTTCTAATATACAATAACCTATAAGTTATGTCGAATATTTTTCTGAAGTTAAATTAAAATGCTCTATCTAATGAGAAACTTGGTTTGGTTCGGTTGCCTGGCAGAGATCGCTGTTTAGCGATAGGGCTGACCTTGCACACTTTTGTTTATGAGTTTGTTTTCTTTATAAGTTTGAAATAAAGTATTTATCAATCTACCTCAACCTTTGTAATTACAAGGAGAAAACTATTCTTGGCACCCCGTAGAAAGTAGTTTTAATTAATCTATCAAGATATACAAAGAACGGAGCTATACTTACAGCCAAATCTTTTTAAACATGAAAAGAGCGCAGGACTTCATTTATCAAGTCACAATTGGTCTTATAAGTATTTTAACAGTTCATAATATTTCTTAGTACGAGTACCTACTCTACACTCTGCTAACGTATATAAATTCCGTGAAAATGATCATCGACATATTTATTGCGCAAGATTCGATGGCGGCTCGTATGTAGGGACCGAGTTCAACGGACACTGTAATGGAGCAAAAACAAAGTCTGATATAATAGTAAGTACCATCTAGAGCGGAGAAATGTACTATCGATAGTTTGTAACTATGTTTTAGAAATGAATTGCCCTTGCATTCTACAGATCTACAGATACACAAGCAAGTTAGTCAACTCCAAAAATTATTATCTTCTTAATTAATACTAGATGTTTAGAATAGAATATAATAGAAAAAATCTTTATTTTATAGGACATTCAGGATGCCACTTAAAACAAGTCAAGATTACATAAAATACATACAAACAAACATTAAACGATTTAAATATGTATACGTACGCATTCGTTCTATTGACCCTACTGACTCTACGCCTATTCGCAAAGGAGTAACTGAGTCTAAAATGTGGGTAATGGGGAAGAAGTTGTGAGAAAAAACTATGTGATAACATCTTAGGGCAAGATCTTATACTTTTAAATAAATATAGTTGAAGATCTTGCCCTAAAATTTTAGAAACGCAGAAATTTCGAACTTTTTGGGTCATTGAAGCCCACTTAATAATATCCTTACTGTCCTTATCCTTATTTTTACTAATATTATAAACGCGAAAGTTTGTATGTATGGATGTTTGTTACTCTTTCACGCTTAAACGGCTGAACCAATTTTGTCAAAATTTGGTACGGAGGTAACTGACACCCTGGATTAACACGAAGGCTACATAATTTTCCCAAATTCCAACGGGAACGGAATCCCGGGCGAAAAGCTAGTTACTAATAAAACCATAATACTCATCAACCCTATCGATAGACCTGATTTAAAACAACACTAGTTCCGCGAAGACAGATCAGGTTTAAGGCTCAAAGAACTAAGGACGTGAGAGGCAAGCCTTAGGACTCGTGTCCATTGCTTAGCGGGCTAAAAAATGTCATCTTCACTTTACTGACTCCTAATTAGGGACAACAGGAAATATGTTAGGTCTTTTTTTAATAGAGTACCTAACCTACTTAATATGAAGTGTTTCTAAAACCGGACGCATGAGAGGGATGTTATTAAGAGTTGCAGCTACAATGGGATGTCGGATGGACTGATTTCAGCGACTTTTTTTATTTTTTTATTATAAGATGGGTTAACTCTTGACCTCAATCTTGACCATAAGGTCAAAGATGAGGTCGACGATGGAGCGAGTTAACCCAGAAAATGCCTATAAAGGCACTGGTACTCCCACGCACCGACGGAACACAGCAAGCTGTTTGGCGTCGGACTTCGGTAGGAGGGTGGTCGCGAACCAGACGGCCCTTTACAGAGCCTACCACACCGCATGAGACCATAGGACGACTCCTCAGATTCAGAAAAAAATGAAGTGTCGTTGCCTGGGATGGATTACTAGGAGGCAGGTCTCATTTGTGTTTCCTTAGTCGCCTCTTACGACACCCACGGAAAGAGATGGGGTGGTGTTATTCTCAACCGATCACCACACGGCGAAAACTTAAACGGGGACTTTTTTTAACCCCCGTCAAAAAAAGGGTGTTTATAAGTTTGACGTGTGTATCTGTCTGTCTATCTCTCTGTGGCATCGTAGCTCCTAAACGAATAGACCGATTTCTATGGGGTTGCTTTGTTTGAAAGTTAACGTAATAGATGGTTCTTTTCTTAGCTATATTTGGTCAAATCGATTCAACCGTTTAAAACTTTAAATACTTAGTTGAAGTCAATAGATTCCGCTTTGTTTGATTCCGACAAAGATCGCCGCGGCAGCGGCAGTGCTTCTCGCTGTCAAAGTTCCCCGTAAAAAAACACTATCGGTTTACGAAGAACAGGAGGAGCTTAAGTTGAAGAAATACAATGAAGACATGGCTGTATGGAGTTACATTCCTTTGCCTTTCTTGAAAGGAATAAAATTAAAAACAAAAAAATTCAAGATTTAATGTGTAAGCGCCAAAAATGCGATAGAATAATAATTTGAGAGCACCGTATGAGGAAAATTGGTAAGGATGTCGTGTAAGTGTCAGAGTCACAATGACTCAGCCCTTGTTAGCATAACAGGGGAGGCAGAGAGTGCCGGAAATTCTGAGAATGTATGTCACCTCTTACAAATAAGGCAGGTGTGAAAGAGATGCAAAATGTTAAGGATTTTTTTTAAAGATGCGATGACGGCACGGATACGCTCGTGTCTCTTTAATTTAATTTAAGGATTATTTCTCTATTGATACTGGACCAAGGTTAGTTTTGTTTAGTCAGAGTGATATGTGATATTTTCTGAGTAATCCTTATTTTATGTATTTAATCCTTCGATCAACTATAAAGAACTAGATACACAATCCACAACAAAAAAGTTCCCTCACTAAATGATCACCCACTTGACGTTTTGGGTTGTCTTTTCGTTTAGTAGCATTCGTTCGTTCCGAAAGTAACCATGCCTCAGTGCGCAGTGAAAAATTGTAAAAATCACACCTCCAGAACATTAATGGAATATGGAATGACATTTTTTAAATAAGTAGTTTTGTAATTATTATATGTGAATTGAAATTATCTTGGTATTTGGCCAAGAAAAGGTTATAAAACATTTTTTTAGTTTAATTTAATAACATTCGGCGAGAGTATAACCCTTTAAATTGAATAGACACTAGCGGAACTTACAAATCCATACCGTTGTATTTCAACATCATTTGTTCGGGTTATGCAGTGACTCTGTTCTAAAACAAATAGAGACGCTTTTTTTTTCTATTGTTTTTTTTTTCATTTTCATCCGTGTTATAAAATTTAAGTGTAAAGAGTATATATATTAATTCTGTTTTCTATACTTACATTAAAGGTTAATACCAAAACCATTAATTAGTGTGGTTTAGCCCCTAAGTAACGTAAAAGTTCCGATTTGTACTTTCTGGATATACCTACGATTGGTATCGTTGGATTCCTTGTAACGTCCACAATACGAAACTGAAGGTCGTAGAGTGGCAAAGTTGTGGAGGGGGGAGGGGGGAGCAGACAAAGATGGCGGAACGGCATTTTTGTTTTCACGCCATAAGTCGACAAATACTTAACCGATTTAAAAAAATTAAACGACACATAAAAGTTAATAACTTATGCCATGTTTCGTCCATATATATCTAATATGTATTTACTGCAGTTGATGAGTTATCTCATGAAACAAGGATTTTTCGTAAATATTTGTACACTTTTCGAAAGATTGTTCAGTAACAATTTTATGTTTCTTATTTATTTGATGAAGCCTTTATAGAACAGAATTTCAGCTATTCAGAAACGTAAAAATCATTACGCTAGCCCTTCAAACCACTAAGATATACCCATTCGCGTGAACCTCTCAGTAAAATTTAATATTCAAAATATGCGCTTGATTTAGACAATATGGACATTATGCTGTTCATAATACGCTGTCTATATTTAATTGTTTATTTATAGTATATATATATATATATGTACGTAACATATAGATCTACATTTTACCCCAAACTTCATCAAAATCAGTTCAGTATTTCCGGAAACAGTTCAATTTAAAAAAAAAACTTTTCTCTTTTATTAATAAAAAGTAGTCAAAAATAATGAAATAAGGGGCGTTATTACTTACGTAAGTGTCTTTTTCTTTAACTTAAGAGCCACGCTCTTGTCGGTGCAGCATTTTCCAGTCATTTCTATTCTGTGCCAACATCTTGACCTCTTTATAAGACACGACGTTCACCTTCTCCTTTATTTGTTCAAAATATGTTCTTCCGGTCGTCCTCTTCCTCTCTTTCCCTCTATCTTCCCCTCTATGATGTTTTTTAGAAATTCATCGTGTCTTATCAAGAGGCCAATAATATTGATTATAACTGTAGATATAAATCTGGTTCTATAGACAAATGATGGGATGAAGAAAGAATCCAGTCATAGATTGTACTTGGTGGTATAAAAGTTTATTTTGATGGCATTACTGATATTGATTAAAAATTAATTTTCTATAGAATTAAATTGATTTAAGCATATTTCTGAACTAATATGTCTGTTGTTTCTTAACGCAACTACATTTGGCTGTTCGGCAACCTGTTGCACATTGGCAAGATATCAATTGTAAATCGTTCAGGGTCATTGGAGGCTGAACAGTAGTAATAGGTACTAATTTGTTGTTTTCTAAATACCACCCACACGTTTCTGGTGGTGGTAAGGCTTGTTCAGGTTTGTGTGCTGTTTTCCAAATAAAAGTTTGATAATTAGCCCTTTTAATATGCTGATTTAATGCACCTTTAGTGGGTGGTAATTGATCCAGGTTATTTATATTTTGAAACATGGCTGCTCTTAGATCGTCGATATCATTATGTTCTTTTAAATGAGGTTTCTTCTGGCAATAGACTTGAATAATGAATTTTTTGGTTTGTTTCATATTTTTTTTCTGTCAGAGTGGCATCAGAGCCGAAACTTGACAGAAGCTGGAAATTTTCAATAAAAACTAGCCAACTACTTTTTTTGGTGATTCCAGAAAAGGCGCTTGTTGTATCACAGCCAGTAATAGCGTGAAAAGCGAGTAAACTATTTTTCTCCTGTCCTAGTGCCCTGCTAATATCATGAACAGAAACGTATTTCGGTGATTTTGCTGTTCCTCTTTGAATCCAGACTTGTGGGGATAATTTCTCAATATCGTGGACGAGCAACAGCAAAACATCGGTGTCGCGACTATTTACAATAGTGGTCTCGTATCCTTGCTGAGCAACGTCTATAGCGTGTAGTACAAAGCGGGTATCACCCTCTTCTTGATTACTTTGCAACTCAGTGGTGCTTCTATGTTGCTCTAAAGGTGCATTAAATCAGCATATTAAAAGGGCTAATTATCAAACTTTTATTTGGAAAACAGCACACAAACCTGAACAAGCCTTACCACCACCAGAAACGTGTGGGTGGTATTTAGAAAACAAAAAATTAGTACCTATTACTACTGTTCAGCCTCCAATGACCCTGAACGATTTACAATTGATATCTTGCCAATGTGCAACAGGTTGCCGAACAGCCAAATGTAGTTGCGTTAAGAAACAACAGACCTGTATGAAAGTCGTTTGTCATATTAGTTCAGAAATATGCTTAAATCAATTTAATTCTATAGAAAATTAATTTTTAATCAATATCAGTAATGCCATCAAAATAAACTTTTATACCACCAAGTACAATCTATGACTGGATTCTTTCTTCATCCCATTATTTGTCTATAGAACCAGATTTATATCTATATCTTAAGTATTGGTATAATCAATATAATTGGCCTCTTGATAAGACACGATGAATTTCTAAAAAACATCATAGAGGGGAAGATAGAGGGAAAGAGAGGGAGAGGACGACCGGAAGAACATATTTTGAACAAATAAAGGAGAAGGTGAACGTCGTGTCTTATAAAGAGGTCAAGATGTTGGCACAGAATAGAAATGACTGGAAAATGCTGCACCGACAAGAGCGTGGCTCTTAAGTTAAAGAAAAAGACACTTACGTAAGTAATAACGCCCCTTATTTCATTATTTTTAACTACTTTTTATTAATAAAAGAGAAAGATTTTTTTTTTAATTGAACTGTTTCCGGAAATACTGAACTGATTTTGATGAAGTTTGGGGTGAAATGTAGATCTATATGTTACGTACACATATATATATACTATAAATAAACAATTAAATATAGACAGCGTATTATGAACAGCATAATGTCCATATTGTCTAAACCAAGCGCATTTTTTGAATATTACATTTTACTGAGAGGTTCACGCGAATGGGTATATCTTAGTGGTTTGAAGGGCTAGCGTAATGATTTTTACGTTTCTGAATAGCTGAAATTCTGTTCTATAAAGGCTTCATGAAATAAATAAGAAACATAAAATTGTTACTGAACAATCTTTCGAAAAGTGTACAAATATTTACGAAAAATCCTTGTTTCATGAGATAACTCATCAGCTGCAGTAAATACATATTAGATATATATGGATGAAACATGGCATAGGTTATTAACTTTTATGTGTCGTTTAATTTTTTTAAATCTGTTAAGTATTTGTCGACTTATGGCGTGAAAACAAAAATGCCGTTCCGCCATCTTTAACTGCCCCCCCTCCCCCCTCCACAACTTTGCCACTATACGACCTTCAGTTTCGTATTGTGGACGTTACAAGGAATCCAACGATACCACACATAGGTATATCCAGGAAGTACAAATCGGACTCTGTTTCTAGAGCACTTCTGCTCAAAAATGATCCAGTCTAAATCATATAAAATTGAATTTATAAAAAATTTAACGTGCGTGACGTTTACAAACATAAAGTTTTATTGGATTTTTAGTTTTCCTAGAGATCCTGTGCGATGTGGACAGTGGCCATACGTGGTCGCACGTCAAAGATGTGAAGATTTTTTCTAGCCGTCGCAAAGTAGTGTCTTTTGCTCCAAGCATTTTTTAGAAAGTGACTCGTATGTCATTACAAAAGGAGTCAAAAGGTTACACAAAACAGCTGCACCTCAAATAGTATGTACCTTTTTATCACTTTTGATTTGGAGTTTCTTGTATTGAATAAAATAAAAAAAATATGTTTCATCTTCAGGACAAAGATGATGACAGCGAAGAAGACAAATGTTTTTTTTGAGTTAGTTGCTTTTTTTTAAAATAAATTATTACTTGTACTTAAATATCTATTTAGTTTCATAGCTAATTTCCTCTCTTAAATCTCAATAGGTCATTTCTGTTCAAAAAATTATACTAAGTTTTAAATAAGCAAAACATAATATATGTGTAATCGGGAAAGACACAGTTCTTTTCTTTTTTTATAAGTTATTTCATATTTCATAAAAAAATAAGCATAGAATATTAGGTTTATAAGCAATAATTAAGAAGAATTGCGGCGGCTGTGATTATCAATTGTAATGTATATTAATCGTCGGTTAATTTGAAATGAATGTGATTTTTTTTAATAATAAAAAAACATAAAAACTAACATAAAAGTAAGCGGCTGAACCAATTTTGATAAATCATATATGAAATCCAGCGCAGGAAGAAGCTTTCGAATAAAATAAACTGCACCATTAACATCATCCGTTTAAGAGCTATGATGCTCCTATACATACACAACACAATCAGGGGTTAAAAAGAAAACCACACCATTTCGTAGCATTTTGAATTTGTTATAAAGTTTAGACGAAGATTTTTTTATGTGAAATCGACCCAACTAATATATTTTTAAAATTAACAAAGGCAATTCCACTCCTCCCATGTTCTACGTGACAGCCAGTGTCATCAAATTGTCTTACGTTATCCTTTGTTCAAAACCAAAAGTGGTATTTTACAAATTAAACACATTTTATTTTCGACCTTATAATATTACGTTAAGGTTTAAATTAGATTAAAATGTTTGACACTTTAGAACTCTTTCATAATACATGAAGTGGTATACAACTATCTAAGTACGTATTGTAGTTAGGACACTTTTAAATTTCATTTTGTATGGGACTGTGTATCTAGTTTTATATAGTTGATCGAAGATTTAATCAAATCGAATAGAAATAGCTACACCTATAAGAGAGCGGCTCTTAAAACTAAGAAAAATATTTTCGCATTGACTTAAATAAATTACTTTGAGACAATATGAATTTTCTTAATTGAAACAGTTTTTTTTCCAAGAAACCAAAAATCCCCCAAAAGCATATTCGTCCCCACTGGACTGGGAGTGTAAGAAAATCTGAAAAATGTGCGAGCTGCCAACTCTTTCCAGGCATACTGTAGAAACCAGTTAGTCAGACGCGATGGTTTTGTGGTATAGCGTACTCATTTTCTACTAATAACCCTCAGAATAAATGTCAAAAAAGTGGTTCTAGAACTATATGACGTTCAGCCTACCCTGAAAGGGGTTATATGGCGTGAATGTATGTTTGTATCTAAACAGCCTCAGATCACTAACACTCAAGGCAAGCACCAGCGCAAACCAGTTTCCCCATTCATAAATAAATCATACTGTTTTTATGCGCACACGTCTCTTGAACGCCATGTATAGCCGGTACAAATTGACAGAAGAACATTGACTTAGTCAGGGATGTGTTGATTACAATGGATTTACATTTTATTTACTATACAAAGAGCTGTCAAGTTCTTTATTACTACTTAGTTAACTCTATCATGCATGAATGATTGTATTTGGACAGAAATGTACAGTTGAATACTCATCAATCTTTACCTCTTATCGTATATCTCTCTTTTATTTTTATTAACCGTAACTACGACGTAAGAACGAAAATTATATATCATTGTTCATCCTGTGGGATCTGACGTAGTTATGAGGAAAAATTCATAGAGATCTTTAGTGTTACAACAAATATTTAAAAAAAAGTTTAGTATTTTTAAAATGCTTTAAAAGGGATACAACACACTACACACACACACATTTCCCTAAAATCTCTGTATTTATCGACGTCGTTATTTGCTACCTACTCTATCTAAATATACTTATAAAAGGAGAAACTGACTGACTGACTGACTGGCTGACTGACATATCAACGCACAGCCTAAAGGGCTAAGCGTAGGCACTTGAAATTTGGAAGGGACGTAGCTTAGGTACCGTAGAGGTGCACTAAGAAAGGAATTTCCGAAATTCCTACGGGAACGGGAATTAGCGGGAAAATCCTTTTGTATGAAAAATCTAAACCGCTTAAGTTAGACGCTTGAAATTTGGCATGCAGGTACCTTAGTAAACTTAAAGCTTAGTTGCAACAGGATATTGCAAAATTCCCACGGGAACGGGAGTTGGCGGGAAAAAACTTTTGTATATAAAAATCTAAATTAACAAACGAAGTTGCGGGCATCAGCTAGTCTAATCATATAAAATAAAATCCTAGAAAAGGCATTCTTGAGTATCCTAAGCCTCGTGAAGAAGAAGCATGTTTTTAATTCATTCTTTATTTGATATTCAAAAGACGTCTTCAAAAAAACCCTAAAAAACAATTTAATGTCTCTACAATGCCAATTTCAGCTTGCATTACCATAATGTATTGCAGATTCAACGAACTAAAAAAGGATTGTCATCGAAAAAGTGCCGTTTCTTGCAACCCGGATGCAGTTGTCGTGTGCGAAAGAGAGAGCAGATTGCAACAAATTGTGTATCATGATCGCTCCTTATAAACATCATAGGTGCCGTTACTCTACGATAAATAAAAGATACAGTAAGTAAAGAATGCGTGAATCTTTTCTATTTTACTGATTGCCATTCGTTTTGACTACCTAAATACATATATGGAAACATCCATAAATTACGTCACACGTTAAGGGGTGGGGAGGAGGAAAACAAAGTGTGACATTGTGTGACAAGGAGGTGGGAGGGGTCACAAGTTTCGTGACGTCACATTTTAAAATGTGTTGAGTATCAAAACGTGTTAACTATCAAAACGACAAACTTAACCTCCTCAGTCCCAAGCACTCTTTTTACGTTTTTACTTTGTTTGAGACAGTGAGTTTTGAGTTCCCCCAAAAAAAAGTTAACACTAAGTACTGCTTTTATTAGAAAATTGCAAAAAATGGAAAATATGCAAAATATGTGACGTCACGCTAGGGGAGTCTTAAAAATGTGACCAGCTGTGACAAGGAGTGTCAAAAAATCATGAAATTCGTGTGACGCTATTGGGTGCCTTAAGTTAGAGAAAATTAAGGATGTGAATCGGCCCAATAAATTAAACAACTTTCCCCAAGGAACATAAGTCGAAATTTGATGGAATAAAATCGCCTCTCCATACATTTACAGCGGTCAGTTTATTTAGAATAAGTCATTTTTTTTTAATTTTATAGGAAGAATTTATAGTCACTCTATATACCCAAGCGGTTCAAATTCCTTACTTAACTTTTAAAAATCTTATAATTTTTTTTATATGCTCTAGATATTCTTGTAGGAAACTTGTAAGTGGATCGAAATTCAAACTAGACCTTTATGCATTTTGAACTTTTCTGAGAGTTTTAAGTCGATTCTTTTGATGTTTAATATTAAAAAAACATACCCTTGAAAAATATTATTGAGCCATACATTATTTCTACCTAACACTTGTATTGTAAGTACATATACACACGTACATTAGTCACTCTAAGCTAACACTAATTTACAATTTCAAATTGACTGCTCGATTTGAAAATTTCTTAACTTTCTTACATACACCAAACTCAATTACAAAGAATTTCGCACCTAACAGCATTACAATAAGGTGCTAGGTGAAGATTTATAACGGTAAGTGTAAAGTGGTGTTATATGGCGACAAATTGGCTTATCGCATTGTCGCCTAAGTGCGCTTTAGTGCGAAGAATGCATTCAAACGGCTTTAACTACGACCGTACTTCGAATTCAGGTTATTGTTTTTACATTTTACTAAATAGGCAATTAGGTATAAAATAGAGTGCTATGTTAGTTTCATTAGTTTGCTTCAGGTAAACTAGAATTTCTAGGCTTAAAAATTTTTGAAAATCATTTCCACTGTGCTTTAACGTCGATCTCGTTTGTTACCTAAAAAAGAAAAAGAGAAAGAGAAAGAAATTTATTCACCATATAAAACAGAAGTCAAACAACATAGCTTTTAGCTCTGAGAATTATGTCAGTTAAACTCCTTAACATATGTCACGATAAGAAGATTATGGACGCATGAACATAATAAATCTATGTGAATTAGTAAATGAATTAACTATAGTTTGATTCGCAATCGTTTTTAGAAGTCTCCGAAACAATAACAACACTGTTTAAAAAATAAAAAATAAAAAGCAGAGGTTTTTTTGCCGAAATACGTGAATTCACGAAGAGAATTTCGGCCATTACTTTTTTGGTTTTTGACTTCCTCGAATAATTCTTTTTGCATCTTACAGCTCTCATGATTATGCGTCTTTTGAGCATCATATCTTCACAACTCTCCGAGATATAAGGGGATCGCACTTTATCGTGAAATCGGATCCTACAGGAGCGAACGAAAACACATTTCCAATGTCAAAACCTTTGCTCCATAGCTATTAAGATTCATTTTACGTTACTTTTATCGCCGTATCACCGCACCACGTCGTCACTTGTATAAAAACAGCGACATAAACCCGTAAAGAAAAATAATCTAAGACCTGCTAGGAATACTAAATGCCTTCTGATGCACAAGACTTCTAGTGGGAGTCTAGACTTTACAGCTGGCGCCTCACGTACGCCCCATGTATTAACTTACAACTCCATAGGAATCTTAACGTGTATGTAAAAATCACTATTTATTAGTTTAAAATTATGAAGCCTCAATTCACCATGTAGGTTAAAGGTAAGAAAAATTGGGAAAATCGCCCGCGCGGCTTCGGCCTAAAGGAGACTTCAAAAATAATTAATTAAAAAAAAGTCTTGTAAGTCTTGGCATTCCTTATTTCCAAGACTTTTTTTCTCAGAACACTTAAGAACAGACATCTATGAGGACTCGTTTTGCCTCAACAACGATCGTTCTTCGAGCAATATGCCATTTGAACACAATATACGAGCATCACTTTAATTCATCACGATATTTTGGGTAAATTAGTTTGCGATAATTAAGTATAGAATCTCCCCACTAAACTGAAGCGCTCGTAGCCCAGTGGTACTCGCTGATCTCAACCGATCATTGAGGTTAAGCAACGTGCACAGAGGCAGGGAACCTGATGGGTGACCAAAATGGCCATTTATCACGAGCGTTTCCGTGCTTCGGAGGGCACGTTAAGCTGTCGGTCCCGTCTGTTGTCGATTAACTACTGTCGTTAAAACCAAGTCAGAGGCCAGTGTGCGGTTTGAAAACTCTGACACCAGGCTTAGCCAAGTTCGCCACTCACTCGACCATACACGGTAAGAAAAAGACTGAACAACTTTCCCCGAGAAACAAAACATTTTTTTTTAAATTTCGCCTCACTGTAGATCTTGAGCAATAAGTTGATTTGCCTTTTTATGGCACTGGCAGATATTTTTTTCGAGTATTTCACATGGATTCCGTGGAGAAAGATATGAGAATCACCACTAAAGTTTCGTTAACTAATTTAAAGCCACCCCATATGATAACATAATTAACAACATCTACACGAATATTATAAAGAGGAAAGATTTGTATTTTTCAACCGACTTCAAAAAAGGAGGAGGTTCTCAATTCGACTGTATTTTTTTTTTGTATATTTGTTACGCGATTACTCCGGCAATTATAAACCGATTTGAATAATTCTTTATTTGTTCGAAAGAGTATACTCCTGAAGAGGTCCCATATAAATTTTATCAAAAATGATTCAGCGCTTTAAAAAAAAAACAACAAAAACAAAAAATACTACAAACTAGAACATCATCTAAATAAATGAATGACATTTCTGCTTGTAGTTATCTGCTAATAAGCATTGTAGTCCACAAAAAATACTAGATATCTACTTTGTGCGAACTGTTAGGATTGAAGTCGGTGACTCATACGTTTTTAACGTGGAAAATTATTGTACGTAACGAATAAACTTAAATCTACTGAACCGATTTCAAAAATTCTAATAAGGATGCCACATTATCCCTGAGTAACATAGGCTACATAATTTTCCCGAATTCCCACGGAAACGAAGTCCCGAGCAGAATGATAGTGTTTAATAAATAATTAATTCCAATGTGAAAACCACCAGGCTCAACATATCAGATGATGCGCCAGACAATCAACCTTGAAATCCACATACCTTGACATTACAGACGAGCTGTCGAAACTCGTTACACCAAATTAATGAGAGAAGCAGTTATACAAGACGAGACGTTAGCAAAACTAATACAAACACGACCTTGTGTGAAATATCGTTTATATAATTCATTACACGCTGCCTGTGTAATGAAGAATCGTGTTTAGCTGTCTGCGGTGTAAATCATTTGGTTATTTGTTTTGCAGTGTTACCTCTACACCGGATAAATAAATAGAAGTTTACAACAAACAAAATTTTAATCAATCAATGAATCTTTTTAGATGTTGGGTGTGCGTGCTCACACTCACTTATTTTTTATAATTTACGAGTTTATTACTTACATGTTATTAGAAACTTTGGTGTGATTCTAATAAAAATATACAGGGTGTCCCAGATATAGTGAATCAAACTGCTATGGGAGGTGACTTGACTAATGTCCTATACATAAAAAAAATATTTAAAAAAATAAAACTTGGTCATGGTCATGGGACCATATAAAAAAGAATATGTGAAAAACGGGAAAAAGTTTCCAGCTCTAATTATTGCGTTTTGGGTTTCTTTGTACATTTTTTACAAATAAATACAAAACGCAATAATTAGAGCTGGAAACTTAATAAAATTTGGTGATTTTCCCGTTTTTCGGATATTCTTTTTTTTATGGTCATGTGCATTTTTTTTTCTTTTTTTTCATGTATAGGATAATAGCAGTTTGATAAACTATTTCTGGGACACCTGTATAACTCTAAAATTTACAAAACTGTATCACTCCCGACATAATGATTGCTTAAAACTTTCAACCGCCTGAACCAATTTTGATCAAATATAGCTAAGAATCAGCTTTCAAACAAAAATCGCATCGAAATCGGTCCATTCGTTAAGGAGGTACGATGCCACGGACCGAAACACAAATACACAGACATACAGAAACACAGATACATAGGTACATCAAACTTATAACAACCCTCTTTTTTTGTCGAGGATTAAAAATAAGTATAGTTGATAGAGATTGTACTGTCGTATAATAATTTTAAAGATGGCGTCATGGAGCAGTCGGTCATTGTGATAATGTGCCCGCAATAACAGCAATTAGGCATGACGCGAGCGGGAGAAATAAAACACAATTTAAGTGTTAAGATGTGGTGGAATTACAATACTCATTGTCGTTTATAAATTAAAATTAGGTTTATCTTGTTTAAAACCCTTCCTTTTCTGGTCATTTAATTGTATCGTGGATTGCGAACTTAAATTGAAAAAAGTCTGTTGTTTTTATAATGAACCACTCAAAAATTTTAAAAGTAATAACAAATTCACTCTTGAATCCACAGTTGGAATACACAGAGGTACAGGTACACACGACAGCACATCAGGCAATACATTTTGATTTTGACGTCGCCCTCTCGTTTGTAATAGCGCCGGTTTTTGTAGTACCTACAAATGTATTTTCGATTAATCCGGTCGAAATTTTTAAATAGTCAATATTGCGAATTGTTTATAAAAAAACGCTGTTATTTCATCACTTAATTCGCATATATAACAGTAATTTAATAGAGGTTCACTTACAAAACAAAAGAAGATCGCAACCGGTTTCGTTTGTACAAAATTTCGCAAAATTCGCTCACCAACATTTTTTTTAACTGAGGTTAAAGCCGCCTTAGAACACATTACCTTAATAATAATTTAATTTAATAATTTAAAAGCCGCCTTAGAACACATTACCTTAATAATTAATGTATGTATCTATTTTATTAATTTCTTATCCATATATTTAGGTATCTCGTTATAGTTTTCCATTTTTGTCCATAATAGTATGTATGTTTATTTTATTTTTTTGTATATTTTTATTGTATTTGTATTTAAATGTTATTTTATTTTAGGTATAAGTATTTACTTATTGTCATGTAGTTTATTTAATACTGCTGCACCCGCTACTTTCTTTCTCTTCTTGATTTCTCTTCTCAGGTTGCCTTGAAAAAATTGCTGTTTAGCAATAAGGCCGCCTATTGTACATTTTTCCGTGTTTTTATGTTTCTGTGATGTCCTGTTTTATTGTGCAATAAAGTATATATAATAATAATAATAATAATAATAGTTAAGTCCCAAGGTCGACACTTACCTGAAAAGAGCAAAAAACATGATTATAGTACTGATATAATAGATAACATTAGTAATAATAGATTTCAATGTAACTATTGTATGTACTCGAATAGAATTTGAAATAGGTACCGAATAAAATTTATCTCAAGGTAAAAACGTCAGATGAGAAACGTGAAAAATCTAAGGCGCTGGTAATGCAACGGACGTGGCGCGGCGAACGCGGCGATCAATCAAAGTAAAGTAAAATGAATCTTACAGCTACGAAGCAAAGGTTTTTTTTTCAGAAAATAGAAGCACGAAGAGACATTCGCCGCCTGAAGACGGAGCGACGGACAACAAAAAACCTTTGTTCCTTAGCTATTAAGATTCATTTTACGTTGCTTTGACCGTCGCGTTTGCCACGCCCCGTGTCGTCGTCGATTGTGTATAAACAGCGCCTAAGTTAATGCATTTTTTATGTACCTAGTCGTAACGTTAAGGATATAGTAGTAATTTTAATTTTATAATTTGTAAGTAATTTTACTTTGGCCTTTGCCTAGCAGTAGGATACAGAGTTCTTGTAATTTAACTAACTACCAGAAAATCTCGAGTAAAAGCGTGAAAAGAAAAAGTCTATGTTAAGTTTATTTCAAAACAGACCCATTATCTAAATCCAGACTTAAACCCAGTGCATTAAGCGAAGTAATTAACCGGAAATATTTGCCCAAGCCGGGCCTCGAACGCGCTATCTCCCGACATCGCGGCGTCTGCGCATATCCCACCATCGAGTACGAACAAAGACATTTTTTTGTTTCACTTTTTGTATTGTAAAATTTAAGGAATTCGAGCGCAATAAAAGTAGACGGGAAAAGGTCAGAATTTCTGTTGTGAATTTTGCCTGAGAAAAAACATTGAGACGTAAAGCGGCGCCGAAGTAATATTAGGTCTTTACCTATGAAATTTCCGTTTTTCATATAATATTTTTGGAAAACTGCATTTTCCATACTAACGTTTTTGGATTTTTCTCGAAAAAGCAAAATCCAAATTTAATAAAATTTTGTGGGAAGGTTTGGACAACATTAAGTTAATTTTCATCATAGTTACTTTATTGAAAATTGTAACTGTAACAACGGTACAGCAAAAATAAGCAATGAAACGGGCAACGGATGAAATGAGCTATATTTGAGCTTCTTTTTCAGCAAATAAATCTAAAGTAAATATGTATTAATTTGACTCAATATCTCTGTTATATGGCCAAGGTTTTAAATAAAAAAACAATTTTAGTAATAGCTGTTCAATCAAATAAATTATGAATAAAATAAAGCTTGAGAAAAATCAGCAATTTCATAGGTAAAGACCTATTATAATAATTAATGACCTTAATGTAATGAGTTATATTTGCACTATTATTTATTTTGTGTCTTTATAGACACTGCCTCTAGGTCAACGAGTCCTTGATTTGATTCCCGGTCAGGGAAAATACTTGTGGAAAAAGCAGATGTTTGTTCTCGGGTCATGGTTATTCGTGTCTGTCTTTGAATGTATAGCGTTTATTTGTTATTTAAGTACGACTCATTTAATAGTACGATATTGGCATTACATCGGGGAAGTAATCGACACTACAATCGTAATAATCTATGAGACATTTAACAACCTTTTTATACACGTACTTTATTATTGTTTTACCGGATAGCCGTTAAATTGCCTGTCATTATCGACTGTGGCAAATTAAATCGATATCGATCAGCGTGTTGACACCGTAGTAATTGTCTTTGTTCTTATAAGGCGGGAAATACAGACTCGTTTTGTGTATTTTATGTAATGATATATGTATATTGAGTTATTGATCGATTCATAATCGATATTTACAAGCCTTAATTTGATAAATATGGTGAAATCTTCATCAGAAGTTCTGGTTTTGATAAACTCTTATTCGTGACCAAGATGCCGTGTGGTGATCGGGTGACAATAACACCACCCCATCCGTTTTTGTAGGTGTCGTAAAAGGCGACTAAACACAAAACTGCCTCCTATCAATCTGTCCAAGGTAACAATCCCTAAAGTTCTAAATCTGAGGTGGCGTTCTATGGTCTCATGCGGTGTGGTAGGATCTGTAAAGGGCCTTCTGGTTCTACATCAGGAACAAACAAAAAAATAAATATAGGTACATATAAATATCTGTAACTTATTAAGTTACTTTTGAAACGCTTTGAAAAGGAATATGAATTTGTTCTTTCAAATCAAAAATTAAAAAGTACGTCTTAACTCTACAAAAACATCACCCACTAGCGGCTGTTTTAGGTCAAACCCTAGTTAATAATCCTCAATCTAAAATGTAACGAACAAATTGTATAACCTGCTTTATCTTTAATGCTTGAAGATGTAACTATGATACAACTGTACTTTTAACCTATGCTATTGTTAACTTTCTTTATAAGTCAGTAATTTTGTAAGTAACTTAAGTTAAGCACAACTTCATTCTATGCTACCACAACACACACACACACACAGAAACACACAAACACACATACACACACACATACACACACACACCCATACACCCATACACACACACAAACACACATAAACACACACAACACTACACACAACATACACCTTTTTATTTTTTATTTCTAGATTTAGTTTTTAATTTTAGTTGGTTCTGACAGAATACCAGCGCGGCAGCCTAGCTGTGGCACAATGCTGAGTCAGCGCCATTTAAGTGTTCCGAATTAATTGTAATGCTTTACTTGTAATTAATTGTAATGTGGTTCACTTAATAAAGTTCTTTCTATTCTATTCTATTCTAATATTCTAACCTAACGCACGACATAATGTGCTTAGAGCACCAGCACCACGAGATCTAATCCTGGGGTCATGGTCGTGGGTTCAAGACCCGTATGTGCCGAACATTTTCCTAGGAAGGAAATTAGGTAAAATTATCCAAAATTTTATTTTTAGACAAGTCTAAGAACCAGAAGATATTTACTGGACCGACTGATGACTCTATCTTGGCATTATATAGCGACCAATAATAACTATGACGCATACCAGCATTCTGTAAATAACTTGTCCAAAAGATTTATATGAATTCTATGAATTCCTTTTATCAGGAAATGGGCCTCCAATAAACTGCGGCGACCTCCCTCTGGAATGTCTTGTGGGTGGATAAGATTCTACTATATGGGAAGATATATTTCTGCCAAGTCAAACGACTAGGAACAGAACTGTTTCTGATCAATAGTAAATAAAACATTGACAAAACTTCGACTGATAAAAAAGAAAAAAAATCAATTTGACCAAGAATTTCTGCATACATACAAGTCTATGATCCCTAAGGTGATAGGCAAAGCATCACTGGTTCTAGAACCACTAAAGAATTTCTACTTTTCAGGTAATTTGTGCTAAGCAGAAAGTTTGGGGGTAGATAAGGAAAACGGTACTTATCTATAATCATAAAGTGCAAAGCACAAAAAAATTCCTTCCCATCACGACGTAAATAAATGCCATGACATAATTTACAACAATATTAGAAAATTTAAAGATTTGTATGTTTGTAACGAATTAACTCAAAAACTACTGGACCAATTTCAAAAGTTCTTTCATCGTTACAATCCTACATTATTCCTGAGTAACATAGGCTACACAATTTTCCCGAAAGTTTAAAATATTAACCTTCAAATGCTACTTTTCTTTTATCTCTAGGTTCAATTGGCTTTTATCTCTAGCTTATCCTACAAAAGCCAATCCTGCCATTATCGAATATATTCAAAAACTAAAAGCCAGCTTAACCGCCTGACCCCTGCATTGTTTCGTAGAATAAACGAGAGATGTCACGCTGCCCACAATCGGAATGCAATGTACGTCCTACACAATTGTTGGCGATCAATCTCAGCTTGTCGGCACCCAATCGCCAGTCGGATTCGGAGAGACATTTCGATAACTCGGTGGGCAGAGGTATTTGCACAGGTTGGGGAAATCGCGATAAGTATTTGTTGTATTATTATTAGAATACTTTCCTGTGAAATGTACATATTTTTGTAAGCCGTGGCGTCAAGTGTTGCTTTACCTATCTCGTTTGGATTATAAATGATGTGTCGAGTGATCGATTTTAAGATCTGACGAAATAACTCTAAAGTTAAAAATTGTGTATCATCCCCAACATTCAATTTGCTTGCAACTATTAAACGGCTGAACCAATTTTGATCAAACATAGCCAAGAACCATCTCAATTACGATCAGGTTTTAAACAAAAAAACCGCATTGAAATTGTTTTATTCTTTTAGAAGCTACGATGCCACAGATCGACGCACAGATACACAGAGATATAGATACAAACGTCAAAGTTATAACACCCTCTTTCTTTGTCGGGGGTGTCAGATACAAAAAAAAGATGTATTTCCAAAGTAAAATTACTGGTTCTAACAAAATTCAAAGGTTTTTAGTAGCATAAGGGCATTTTTTTCACTCAATGAAAGAGAAATCTCGAATTCGGCTACTTGTATGTGAATTTGATTCCGGATTTTAAACATTGGAGTCACGTTTGCGTTTAGAAGTTAGTTCAGTTTTGAGAGCTGGTTAACGAAAGAGGTCGACAGGATTGTAATAGGATAGTATTCTCACAGTACTATTCTTGTACAGTACGAAATATACCTTCAAAATATTTACGTACGAAAGTTTTCATTAATAACTTTTCAATAAAGAACTCGGTACTGAAAAATAATGTCTGGTTTTGCTCTTGACCACAATCTACGAGTAGCTCAGGGGCGAAGATGTGGTCGAGGCTGGTAGCAAGCTCACCCAGAAGATGCTTATTTACTCGGACTTTATAGATATTTAGGTTATATGATAGTGATACTATGTAGTAGTGATGTTTAATGAAGTTGCTCTATTGTTTCTGTTTGCTCGGTAAATAAAGTAAGTATTGAATTTAGTTACGTGAGCCGATTCAAAAGCAATATAATCGCGAACTATCCACCCACATTCAACCGTAATTCCAAGAAAATTGCTTTGAAAACACGGATTTTACGTTCAGGTGTCGTAAAAAACACCAGACTATTTTATTGAAGGGGCCGAAATCTTTTAAAAGGACTCGTAAAATGGAAATGGTGTAAAATTCACGCGTTGTGCCGGCAGTCATGTTATATTTTATATCCCGCATGCGTCGAATTATCTATTTCGTTTGAAAGTTAAAATTCCTTTGCATGATATACACTGACTGCTTCCCTCACTTGCATCGTTTGCCCCTCAGGTCACGCACCATAATCTGCTTTGAACTCCACATTTATCAAAAACATTGGGTTCCTAAATTGCAGCATATATTGTCATAAAACCTCAAAGCACATTGACATATTACTTGTAATTTACGATTCGGGTCCATTTAAGTAGTAGGCTAGCAAATGGGGCAAGTCGGTAAGAAAATGAAGAAATGACGATAACTAGCGATTTTACTGCCTGGGAATGACTCGGTTGGCCTGAGGAATATAAAGGAGCGTAAAAGTTTATTTTTTAGCCTTCAGGCTTGAAAAAAATGCTGGTTGTATAATGTCAGCGCGCGTTCTTTAAGTCTCTCTGGTTTATGGTAATTTATAGCTATCCATCTCAGAAGAAAAAGGATAAAACAAGGATGAAATTGGAAAAGGTATTTTTTTATTGCTTTTCGAGTTACATAAAGGTTTGTTGTTGAGAGGTGTTCGTTATTCGGGCTCACTGGCTATTCGAGACTCGGCAGGTCGTTCTGCGAAGTTGTTAAATGTCTCCTGGTACATATGCACTATACCTATACAAATTATTGCATTATATATAAACACCACCTACTTAATTGAGCGAAATTGAATGATTTGCATATTTATTTTATTCTGAAATAAATTGAAGTTAAGTTTCTATGTTAAATTACTTCATAACTAAGAACGGTTTATGATACCCGATACACATAAGATGATAAATAAATTATGGTTGAACCTCACTGATCGGTTGAGATCAGCGAGAGCCACTGGGCTACGATCGATCAGTGAGGTTCAGCAACGTACAAAGAGGCAGGGAACCTGATGGGTGCCCAAAGTGGCCATTTATCACGAGCGTTTCCGTGCTTTGGAGGGCACGTTAAGCTGTCGGTCCCGGCTGTTGTCGATTGACTACAGTCGTTAAAACCAAGTCAGAGGCCAATGTGCGGTTTGAAAACTCTGGTTCGCCACACACTTGACTATACCTACACGATAAGAAGAAGAAGAATTATTATTGTTTGTAGTACTTGCTTTTTATTTTTGGTTGTATGAAAGGAGAAATGATTTAACTTTATCAAACCAGACTTCGGAATGACAACACATCAATAATGCGAACTTGTAAATAATTCACCCTTCACAAAAATAAATCTATGTATAGGTATACATATAAAATTTAGGGTCCTTTCTGTCTTAGTGGTTTATCAACGCCCAGCCGAACATTTGATGATTGAAAGCTGTTTGGCATAAAGGTTTCCTTTATAATTTATAACGTAGGCAAGGAATAAGGAATGATTTACACTAAAATTCCCAGAGGAACTAACTCTCGGGCGTTCTCTAGTTAGTAATAAAAACAAGGCGCTACCCATTGTCATATTTTTTTGACAATGATAACAATCATAATTTGTCAATTTTAAATAACGCTATGACTAAACGGTTTCCCAAACGGCCGGAACCCAATCACTAACAGAAGTATACGAGTATTTAACCAACAAATCACTGTTGACTTGTGTTATTAACAGGGTGCTATTAAATAAAAAGGCGCCAATTATAAGGCTCCGACGGCCATTATCGACGGTATCGACAACCTTGCGCAGGCGCAGCTAGGTGATTGATTTGGCGTCATGTCAAGTACTTACACAGCTTGAGTAGTGTTTGTCACGTGTGGTATGTGAAATGATTGTGGGTGCACGGGTCGCGGGGGATCGTTTAAAAGGCTAGATCGTTAAATAATTTATAAGAATTACCAGATAGCATAAGAGATTTATCATCAAAAAAATTCTAAACGGAGCTATATAAGTTTCTTTGTGACAAATGTTTTTATAGTGTAGACGAATTTATGGCATATAATATTTAATGGAATATGTATTTTTAATTCATTTTGACATTTTAAAATTATTATTGTAATCTTAATTTTTTTTTAATTATCTGACATTTTGACATTATGATTCTCTTCCTGCCTTGACATATGTAATTCAAATAGTATTTTAATTTTAACCCTATTGCATAACATTCAAATGGTTAAATGTGTGAATCTGCCTATCATATACCACCAATGTACTGTACCACATTTATTGCAAATAAAGAATATTTCATTTCATTTCATTTTCATTTATGAAAATACAATTTTGCACTATCTAAGTCAGGATCAAAGATTCACTCACTAAAAATTAAAATTTTACGTCGCTACCGATATTTCCTTTCATTGCTTAATGTAAAATGTATAATGCAGAACTGTTTCATGTCCGAAAATTGCCTTGTATTCATTGGACAGTTGTTTGAAATGTGTTTTTCATTTAGAATTTATTCTAAATTCTAAAATCACATTTTAGCATACCCTTGGATCTTAACAAATAGTACTGAGGAAAGCAGAGCAGGTCACAAGTTAGATCAATGTTTTTTAAATTCTTAATTAAGTCCAATTAGTTTGCGAAATTGGGCAGCAACGCAGCAACATCTATAAATTACGGCCGGTACTTATAATAAAATGCAAATAGTGTTTGAAGCCATCGATTTAAGTGATCATTTAGCGAGCGAGACTGCGCTGGCGCCGCATGGACGGCGTGTGGGCTGCACAGACACTCTTGCGCATGCCGCGACTGCATTACACGGATATTTAGGTACGGTCTCTGCAATTTCTGCATTTTGTTGCAGTAAATGTGAATATAGAGGCCTAGTGCTACATAAAGGTCAGAATTCCTATTTAAAACGTATGCTATGCATGCTTCTCATCAATATTGAGATAATAAATATGATTTTTGATGTTATTGATCTATTCCATTGTTAAATCCCGCCAAAAAAGAGTGGTGTTATAAAGACATGTGTATCTGTATGCCTGTGTATCTATGTGACTGTCTGTGCCATAGCAGCTCCTAAACGAAGGGACCGATTTCGATGCGGTTTTTTTTGTGTGAAACCTGACGTAATCGGAATGGTTTTTAACTATATTTTTTTAAACTTTATGGCTGCAACTAGTATCCGGTATATTAGTACCCATGTTTATGATGTTGACACGAAAGACGAAGTACCCATCTCATACTTTTGCTTGTAAATATTGTCAAAGACCAAAACCCTCCTGGTCTGTAGAAGTCCTGAAAACGCTTTATCCTTAGAATAGAATAGAATATTTTTTATTTGCATTAAATGTGGTAGTGCACACAGGCGAGGTGTTATTGAATACAAGGTCAACACATTTAACCAAATTTTGGCATGCAAAGTTACAACTTAATACAACATTTATGTCATAATTTTATACAACTAATCGAATAAGTCCGAAATTGAATAAAAATTATTAACAATGAGCCATTTTTTTAAAGTCATTTTTTTAAAGTCTTATAAAATATTGGCCAGATCAAAACGTCTAAAGAAAATACCTTAACATACATACATACGCTCACGCTTATAATCCCTAACCGGGTAGGCAGAGCATCAGTGGTTCATGAACCACTAGATGCCACGTTCGACACAAATTGTGAGGGTTGACAGACGGAACAAGTTGTTTAATGGTGAGAGAGGAACACCTTAACATACTGTGTACTAACAACATTGTAATGTACTCTGTAAGTCTTTAAGTCTTGGCTCTAGTACTTTACAGAGCAGTGTTTCTTAACCTACGCCTGACAGACAGGTGGTTTGAAAACAGTAGGTACATCTGGTCTGTCAGCAATAAGACTCAACGTCCCGTTTTCGGAGATTATTTATTATATTGTCGATTTTTATTTTATTTTATTAATAATGGGTTTGCTCTTAAATTAAAATTAAATTAAATTAAAAAAAAAAAAATTAGTAAAATGTTCATACATGGGTAAAAATAATGCTGTTAAGTTTCATTGCTATAGTGCTAACTATACTAATAGGTATGAAAAACCTGTATCTCGGGCTTCTTATGCGCTAAATAAAAACCACAATCTAGCACAGGGGCAAAGATGCGGTCGAGGATGAAGCAAGCTCACCCAGAAAATGATTGATTTGATCGAACTGTACTATATTGTATGATTTACTGTGATGTAACATTCAATTAAGAATATTGTATGGCATAATTAGGGTTCACTGGCAAAGACAGGCCTTCGCGAAACTTGGCAGATTAATTGTTGGATTATTTGTAGATTTTTGCAATTCTGCTTTTATCAACATTTTATCATTAATCTTATATCTATACTCTATACTATTTATAAAGAGGAAAGATTTGTTTGTTTGTTTGTTTGAATTGAATAGGCTCAGAAACTACTGGACCGATTTGAATAATTCTTTCACCATTAGAAAGCTACATATTATACCCGGAAAAGCTACATAATTTTCCCGAATTCCCACGGGAACGAAGTCCCGAGCGGAATACTAGTTTTATTATAAAAAGTCCTTAAGTCTTATAATAGTTTTAGTTCTAGTACCTAATCTACAATGCAGTGTTTCTTAACCTACGCCTGACAGACAGGTGGTTTGAAAACACTAGGTAGGTATATCTGGTCTGCCAGCAATAAAACTCAACATCCCATGTTCGTAGATTCTTTATTATACTGTCGATTGATTTGATCGAACGTACTTGGTTACTAGATTGTATGATTTGATATTTGCTGTGACATTTAGTTTAAAATATTGAATGCCGCATAGAGGCCTCCACATAACAGACTAATTGTTGGATTATTTGTAGATTCTTGTAGATTTTTGTAAGTTTTCTCATCTATGTGCTGTATGTATCTATCTCGCTCCGTCCTGGACGTTGCTTTACAACATTTTGACAAAAGTTATATGTCGATAACATTTTTGTTATAATTATTATTATTTTAAAATGAATCATAAAACGTAAGAAAAGGTAATTAATATACTCACAAAATTGTGACACAATATGATTTGACTAGCATGTCAGAAATATGGTGTTTCATCTAATGTCAATAAATGCAAATAAATCTTATTTTGGTTATTTCCTTGGCTACTCTACATTGTAAAACGTTGGACGACATTCATGCGTTAACTTACAGGGACACTGTGGCGCGGCGGCTACATAAAAAAAGTATATGAGTTGGTGTAACGTTACACATTACTTAACGCACTTATATCGTTAATAACAATAAACATATTTCAGTCTCTATCTTAACATAGAAGTGCGATTCGAAGTTACCAAGACAAAGAAGTTGAGCGATAACTGTTCCCATAAATTGACGAGAGTGTCTGTATTACCGTGAGGTAAGTCGTTAAAACATTTCTCGAATAAAATGCCAATAAAACGAGATTGGTGGAGTAGGCGGTCATTTATGGCATTGTTTCACATTGTTAGGTCACTCATGTCTTTTTGGGAGACAAAAAAGGGACATGATGTATTGAACTGCAGCTTAAACGGTTTGCCGATTCGAGAATGTCCACATTATGGTTTATTTTTTCCGATACCTTTCGATCCGAGATGTTTTGAATAAAAAAATATGATTTTATTGAAATTGGTAAGCTTTTTTTTAAAAAAACAAGTTAAATAACTTTTGTATTATTTTTATACATTGCATTGTATGAGATGTTTTGAATAAAAAAATATGATTTTATTGAAATTGGTAAGCTTATTTTATTTTAAAACAAGTTAAATAACTTTTGTATTGTTTCATACATTGCATTGTATGTAGGATATATTTTCATCAGGTCATATCATTCTTGAAGGTAATATATTTTAAATCGGTATGACGTGTCATCTAGTCTAGAAAATGAACGAAAGAAAGATCTAGATACCTACTGCAATAATATTAAGAAAAAAATGAAACTTGCATTAAGGCCAGTGTATATTGGGTCCATGTATTATTGGTATCTTAGCGTGGTATAATTCCTCTTGTCCGATTTCTCTGATACCACCCTTAGATAGTCATTAATCAAAATTAAATGGAAACTAGAGATCCCTAAGTAAAGGCCCTGGTTCCGCCCTTCCATTGAAATTTCCTCTAAAGGGTTTAGCGCTTAGCAGCGCAGGCACGCAACATTTTTAGGTCCTGTCCAATTATTGCCAGCGAAAATAATACAGCTCTACTCCATCGACGTTCAGAATTTGGGGCACGTCTCCCGTTTACACCAGCCTGTTTATTTTAAATAAGGTTTCGTTAAGTAAAAGTAAACCCGGGGGATTTCGGTGGCACACTGAGCTGAATGAAAAATTAAGGAAAATATCCTATTATTCCCTCCAGGGATTTTGAAATGTTTTCGACGCCTGCCATTGTGGAACGAAATTTTGATGAAACTGCTTAGTGTTACATTTTAAGTTTTCTTGATTAGCTTAGTTAGGTATTTGTTTTGTTTATTACGCCAAATAATATTTATTTATAAAAAAATATAAATTATACCTACTGTCTATAACTAGGTATTTCTGTATGACATTTTGCAATAGGAAGGTTATTGTTTAGGAAACTGTACTATCGTTTTAACTTTGTACGTACTACGATGGCACAATTATTCTATTGAACTTGAAATAAAAAATAAAATCAGGCAAAGTCTGAATTTGATTCGCGCGCTATAGAATTCCGTACATGAAAAACATAGAAACACAACAAGATATTCAACGCACCATTCGTGTTAGTTTTATTGAGTTAGTTTCCAAACATTTTATTAGAAAGACATTAAGGTAATATTACTATGTGGAGAGCTGAAAAAATTTAGTTCTTCGTCAAACAAATAGTCGGAATGAATCTTCAGTTAGCGTCAGTGTATAAAATAAGAATATAGAAGATCTTGATGCTAACATGAATTCATTCAATTCCACAAACACTAAATCATTAGCAAGAAATAATTGAGTATCATCTGGCAAACCAACGAAACCAAAAGCTTTCGAGTTCGAGTTTCAGTACTAATTAAAATGGTTTCCGAAATCAGATCCGTCATTATTGCGAAACAAAACGCGGTTGTCAGGTACGGTTGATTGAATAAGAGATTACAAGACTGTCTTGTTTGAATGTACAAGTTTAATTAATCAGTGGTAGACAATACTTTACACACGAATCTACGCGCTAAACTTAATCGAAAAATAGTGTTTGATGATGCTTTGTTTAAAACATATTCTACTACTACGTTTTTACGACGATTTTCGTTTTAAATAAGTATCCGATGAAAGCACCATGACCACGGATGACCTTACTTATTTTTCATATGTGCCTCTAAAGATTTACAATAAATAGTAACAATGATAGGTATGCGAACAATGATAGGTGCGCTGGATGCGGGTGGCGCAGGACCGATCGAGGTGGAGATCCCTGGGGGAGGTCTTGCGGCTGACATGATGATGAATGATAGGTATTAGAACCCCGAGAAATCAAGATGATTATTAATGCAAATTATTAGTAAGTATTTAAATAGACAGCAAAAAAAGGTCCTATGATTGGTCATCTACTTGGGCTTGATTTTTTAAAAGTTATTATGGAAGGCAAGGTGAAAGGTAAGAGAGGAAGAGGGCGACCGAGAAAACGATTCAGCGACCAGTTGAAAGAAAAAATGGGAGTGTCAACTTATAGGAAATTAAAACATATGTCTCAAAACTGAATGGAATGGAAATTGCTACATCGACAAGAACGCGGCTCTTAAGATTAAGAAGATTCAATATGAACTCTGTCCTAGGGTACTGCAATTAAGAGGGGTATACTAATACTACCACTGAACCCTAAAATTTAATTCGTTATTTCAATGCATTTCACACGGCTATTATAAATTAGATATTATATTGTTAGTCCATCTCTGTATTGTATTCTCAGAAAATAGATTCCTCGACAACCACGATCAGTCAGCCGCATTTACAAACGGTTTCCCTAAACGCATTAATTATTCATCGTCGGCTCCTTGCGAATCATCGCGCTAGGGGTGAGGCCGTGTTTAATACGAATATTTAAGATGTTCCTGCATTTAGAGGAAAACCTTTAGAGTTAATACTTATAATAAAACAAATAGATTTTTTCTTGTTATTTTTTTATTTTTTTATTATAAGATGGGTTAACTCTTGACCTCAATCTTGACCATAAGGTCTAAGATGAGGTCGACGATGGAGCGAGTTAACCCAGAAAATGCCTATAAAGACACTGGTACTCCCACGCACCGACGGAACACAGCAAGCTGTTTGGCGTCGGACTTCGGTAGGAGGGTGGTCGCGAACCAGACGGCCCTTTACAGAGCCTACCACACCGCATGAGACCATAAGACGACACCTCAGATTCAGAAAAAAAATGAAGTATCGTTGCCTGGGATGGATTATTAGGAGGCAGGTCTCATTTGCGTTCCTTAGTCGCCTCTTACGACACCCACGGAAAGAGATGGGGTGGTGTTATTCCAAACCGATCACCACACGAATTATTTTTGTATTTCATGAAAATCGCTTTTACCTTTTGAGAAACAGCCATTTAATGCTACACTACCACAGGTAAAAGTTGACGATCTTAGGACCGTATTACAGAACGCGGCTCAGACTCTGATTTATACTTAAGTAGCAGGGGCGGTCTTTGCCCAGCAGTGGGATCTGACAGGCAAGTAAAAAAAAGCAGTCGTCTTTGTCATTTGGATAGTGAGAGAATGAGACAATCAATTCTTAAGTATAGATCAAGACTTGATTCTCATTCTGTAACAAGAGCCTTGGAGTAGCCAACGATAATAACTAATAAGAACATGTATCGTAAATATGAATTTGAAGAAACAAGTAGAGATTGAAAGAAAGCGTTTGGGAAAAAGCCAAATAGGTGTAAATTTGAAAGCACAATAAAATCAGAGAAGCTATTTACTACAAAAGGATTCTGTTTGCAGTGCTCTAGCACAGTGTGTATAGTACTACTATACTACTATCATACATATAAATATTTTATGTTAAGATTAAGATTACTGTGCATTTCAGCAAAATAAATATTTATATTTATTTTGCTGAAATGCACGGCCGGTTTGGTCGAGTGGTAGTGACGCTGCCTCTCGATCGGCGGGTCCTGGGTTCGATTCCCAGTCGGGGCAAATATTTGTGTAAAAAGCAGATGTTTGTTCTCGGGTCATGGGTGTTTGTGTCCGTCTTTGTGTGTTCCAAGGGACCCACGACACAAGGGAAAACCTTAATGTGGGCCTTTGAGTGTGAAACGTTAAAAAAAAAATATTACCTACTAACAGACATCATCAGTTAACAAATCATTTGAGATCGAAAGTTGCAGATACGCCATAAACGTATTTGGATTATGCGACCGGTGAACTAAATCTCAAGCTGATCCAATCCAATTTACTTTTAGAGTTTAAGCCCGGGTTTTGAGTAACAACTGTAGAATAGTGGGCGGACCATGGTGTAATAGTTAATCTGTGGCAACTATTAAATATGCCTAGGTATTTAAAGTCTTTTTGGTGATGTAAGTCGCTTAAAATTGAACTTCATAGTAGCCTTTGCGAAGGTAGGTACTTTTCTAGAGGAAACAAATGATCAAATTAAAAAAAACTTGACTTTGGGAGAAAGGCGACAAGAGAAATAGTACAGTCACACATTTATTGTGACACTACAAGGTTAGTTAGTCGTACTCGAATTATAAAGTTATACCCGTAGTAAAAGTAAAAATATTGGAGAAATGTAGTAATGATTAACTTAAGGATTAAGTATCAAAAGTACTAGTAGAAAAGTAACAGATAATAAACCTGCTACTTACAGAAACCTAAACACACAACTCTAGTCAGTTCGTAAATTTGAATTATGATGGGGTAGGAAACAATGTGGTTGCGTGCGGAAACGTGATGATTCCAAACGAATTCATTAACTACCTTTTACATTGTATTCCGATATTTGCAGTGACTGCGTTAAAACCACAGCCGAGTGCCGATTTCCCTCAGGCACAAAGGAATCAATATCTATTGTGATTCCCCCTTTGGCATTAAATTATACAAGAGGGTGAGTTTTCTCTACGACATCTGCCAAGTCGATCGGCTTTGCCTTTTATCAATATTTGCTTATTTGATTTTAAAGTAATGCAAGTGAAGGGAAAATTGTGTTTGTTGTTAAGTCATGAGTATCAAAAATACAGAGGAAATCTTTCAGAGAATATAATTGAGCAGAATTTATTTTCTTATCTATTTGTTTATGATTATGATGTACTTCGTTATTTGCAACAACAATCTGGGTTATTTTATAGTGCCATAAAAATGTAATCAATGACGGACGCATATTTATAGATATTGTATGATGTCACCTCTCGTAGTACATCTAACAAGTGATTACTTGCTACTCCAAAGATATCGTGTACTGTAGATTATTTTAATTAAAGATACCATATCAAACTCAGACTTTGTATGTTTATATCTCAAGGTCATAATTTAAATGTTTCTTGTCTATCAATACATACATTTGGGTAAGAATTGAGGTCAATGATCGTCAGCAGCACGCTTCAATCAAATGACGGTTCGATTGATCAATTTAACTGCCAAACTTAAAAGCGTGGATTCACGATTTGTACTATTCTTTTGTATAACAGTAGGTTGATGAAATTGCCGCAGCTAAAGGTTTCGAGAAATCAATCATTTTGCAATGTCATGCACGTTTAAGTAAATTACAATTAGGACCATAATCAATCTAGTTTCCTTCAAGCGATGATTTCTACGAAATATTAATTTTATGAATGATTGATAATGATAACCTTTGATACCTTTGAAATAAAAAGTTTATCAGTTAGTTGACCTGAATAATAAAATGTAAACCTCATTTTTAATTAAATTATCAGACAACACGACAGAAATTTCAACGGGCAATAAAGTTATTGATGCATGGCAGGAAACAAGCTCAAACCACATTTCATTTGATTAAAAAAGAGAAAAAAAAAGATGTTGATTTCAAATTAGAATACTGTTAGTACGATTTTGTTGCTTGAGGGCGTAATCAGAGGTAATACAGGGTGAGATTAAAACATCCATCAAAGTACGAGAAAGATAATTGAAGCTTTCTTTTTTGGATAGACTGGTTCCACTGTGCGAAAATGTTAAAATCTAGTATGGTAACAGCACTAACCTTGTAGATTATCAATCATAAACATTCAATTATACTTGATTTCGCCAAGACACTGTTTTACAGCCTATTTTTGATAGCCTCCTCATAAAAATATGTCCCAACTACTTGTAGACGTACAAGAGATCAAATATTAACTCTATCGGTAATGTTATAGCTATCCTCAATACAGAAAATAAGAAAAGGAATAAAAATAATGTATACAGTTTATGATTTTGCATTACCATATGTCGTTCTATAAAGTTTATTGTTGTCTTTTTATTTGATATTGATAATTCTTCGTGATAACTAAGTGTTCAATGTAATACGAACACTTACAGGATACAAAGCTAAAGTAGACGCATTTCTTATCGCAAAACGTTAATCACGGCTGGTAAAAGCTATTTTTTGCTCAGTCCGGGTAATATCCACGCACATAATACTCAGGACTCCATTTGTGGGTCTTTTCATACGTCCAGCGGTAGATTACGAATATACGACGGGAAGTAACATTTCTTTTAATAAGAGATTGGCTTGGATTACTGGCATTAAGAGCTTGTTGCAAACAAAGGGACTGTAATAGACATTTTATATGTCGGGAGGTAAGCCTGTAAGCGGAGAAATTAGTCTTATGTTTTGCTTTCAATTTATTCTTTCTTGTTTGGGAGTTTATTTGTATACAAGGGTTTCCTACAAATAAATTGATATGAATACTATATAAACGAAAAGCACTTCATCGTTTTTTTTTTGGATTAAAATTTTGGATTAAACATTTTGGATTAAAAAGTCATTGAAAAATGACAATTGTTTTTCTAGCAACTTTATTCGGTATGTTGATGATATTATGATTGTTTCTAAGGAACTAAATTGATACTAATGGCTATAATTTACTATAGAAACAAATCTTTAGCCCTATATGGGGTAATCTATCATCGGCTGCTCAGCACATCCTAGTTTCGTATACGGTTGGCTGTGGCTATAGATAATCGCCCCTCACCCTACATGAAGTAAACAGACAGTTGACGATGCACATTACAAAAGCATGTAGTACGAAACTTTTGAAAATGTGATTGTATTTTTTTACTAATAATGGGGAAAAAATCTTAGTTTACCTACTCTAAACCTTTACGTCATCAACAAGATCAGAGTTTTTTTGTTTCTTGAAACCCGGTTTTGGAGCATGTTAGTACTTTGTATCATAGGCTAGGCAGCATGGTAAAAACTTGACACTTACATTGACCGTTTCAATGAGCTTTTGCTTTTAAACAATGGCATTAACAAAACTACATAAACAAAAAATTTCGATCTTTCTATCAATATTTAATTACGGATCGAAGGATATGACATATAAAATATTGTTTGGATTGCTCGTCTTTGCTTACCCGTCAAAATTGATGCTTAGGTAATGATTGCTCACTGTACGGCGTATGAGTTTTATAGAAAACAGTCAGACGAGCTTATCACAGACAATATCTCCTCTTCATGGGAGGAAAGTGGGATGTTGAGGCTGACTGGTGCAATTTATAGGCGATAGGGATAGTCACCGTAATTGAAAAAAGTTATTTTATGGACTTGGTAGTTTCCTACGGGATTTGTGATATTTTAAAAGTTCATGTCAATGTTTATGATGTTTGGAAAGAAATGCTATTGTTTTGTCGTCTGTAATTTAAAAAATGTAAACAAAATTTAATTCCTGTAATTTTTTACCGTTTCACGTGAAAACTTTTAACAACGTTTTATCTCAGAATACATTAAATAAAATCATTGCTTTTATACGTGGAAATATCTTACCGGTTCCTATTGTCATTAAAATCATCCCACTGTCATCTTACAAAGTATTTAACAGAAAAACTTAAGTTAGACAATATTTATACATCAAATATGGAGTGACTTTAAATTAGTAAAACTCTAGGAGGCAATAATTCCCATAAAACAACAATTTTCCACAAGGAACCTATATGAAATTCTCTGAACAAAATTTCGTTTTCCCATACAAAGGCAAATCAGCTAATTGCATAAGTTGTGTGTGGAGAGGCGAAAATTTTTCATATTTCGACCTATTTTCTGAGGGAAACTAGTTCAGTATTTTGGCCTAATTCACATCCTCAATTTTCTGAAACTAATTTGAAGTCACCCAATACAGGGCTTTAGGTATCTCTCTTTCAACCTCTCGGGTGGTTAATCAGTCCATGAAACTGAACTACTTCCTAAAGGAACATAGGTCAAAATACGAAAAAAAAATGTTGAGTTCCCATACAAATTTCATCAGCATATACTTAGCGCATTCTGTATGGGAGATCAAAATTTTTTTTTCGTAATCTGACCTATGTTCCTTGGGGAAGTTGTTCAGCTTCATGGACTGATTAACCACGCGAGAGGTTGAAAGAGATTTACCTAAAGCCCTGTACAAAGGAAGGTATTATTTTTTAGATTCACTTCAGTTAAAATTGAGGCCAACGTAATATAACTTTCCGAACATCACAGCTAACAAGCCCTCCAGCGCCTTCATCTCTCATAAACACAAGATGAAGCGATAAGGTGGTTGTACAATATGTATTTACAATAATTACACAGATTAGATCGGGTCAGGTGCGCCTGACGACCGATGACGGCTGATAGATAAGTCTGTACGAGGACAGTGGAAAGGAATCCATGGGAAAGACAGTAAGGGCAAAAGCTTCATCGAAAGATACCTAATTTAAAATTTGATTTAAAAAAAGGGATCGCACATGACTACAATTTAACATCGCGCCGCCTCTAAGGCAAAAATGTGTTCAAGGAGGTAGCAAGCTCACCCAGAAGCCTCTCTAGGAGTTTAAAGAGATTAGGGTTTATAAAAGCCTCTATAAATCCAGAAATACAGACGCATTTAGATTTACTAATCGCGCATTTCTTAAAATGCTGTTTCATTACCAGAAATGTTAACTAGGTCTTTGTTAAATATATCTTTAACATATTTGACGTTATGTTAAGCAATATTAGCTGTATTAAAACCACGACTGCAACGGTGAAGTTTCAGCACATGTAGCTTTTTGTGTAGCATATTATATGTGTATCAGCAAGTGTGTATGTATGTATGTTCATACTGTTTATTTCATGTATTGCGACGGGTTCTATAATGACAGACAATAGCCTACGCACATGAATAGCAGTTTGATTATTACGAGGTAGATATTATTGCTGACGAAATTACTAATCTGAGTGTGTTTTCAAGGACAATTGTTATAAATAACCTTACTATTGATGAAATAACATAAGCAACATTTGATTAAAACTTACTGGATCTGTTTCGTTTCTTTCGAAAAGATGTTACGGAGCAGTTTACTTACCTGAAACAAAACAACGAAAAGAATAAGTAAAGGCATAAACAAAACATTCAAAGGGAATCACGAAAGTTTGCCTTTTATGTGGTAGCGTTCATTCTCAATGGCTTGCAAATTTTCTATAGAAACTTGAAGTCCTTAATCCATTGTGTGCCCAAACACGTGTGTCGAGAAACTTAAGCTAATTCTACTTAATAACTCGGATATAAATGACAACTTTGAACCTTATTCCATTGACCTAGAAGTTTAAAATGATATGGTGTTTGAAGATAAAGCACCCCAGATGCGAGGGGGACGGGCAAAAACAGAGGAAGAAAAAAATGGGATAAATCGAGTAGACGTTTTGTGTACTGTATTTGTTATTGATTTAACTCAACATCTGTGTGTTTTGGGATAGGAAATAAAAGTAACGAATAAAGGATATTCGTAAGGCTTTCTTGAATTTTTGAAACAGATCTGAGGTTAAGTTTACACTGTCCTTGGCTTTTGTGTCATAACGAATCAAGGACATTGATTTCTTTTGAGAGAACACGTACTGACTCGTGAAGAGTGTAGTTCTTGAAAGAAATTTCTAGAACACTCAAGACCTTTTCAAGCTTGGTCTACACCAGAGGGTAGACACAAAGGGCTTGGGTTTCTTCGAACAATGCCCGGCATTCACCGTGTTCGCTAAAAGGGCATGGCCATGCGTGCTTTCAAATAATAGCCAGAGAATTCCAGCCGAGGATTTGTAGGTTTTTTGTGCCATTTGTCGCACAGCCGTGAAACAAATGGCCCGCCGATGCTTGGTCGGTGATAAAATGCGTCGACGATAAACGCTTGAAGTATGGTGCACTGCGAATTTGACCCAGTAAGGAAATTCTTCGGCAAACATTAAATAAGCCACGTTAATCCTCTGAGATGTCTCATAAATACAGGAAAGGAAATATTATGAATAGGATTGAATATGACATAATAATCGTAGCAGAAAATTTAATGCGAATCGTGGATTCTCTTTTGAGAGGCCGTAAGAAACGTAATGCTAACTTTTTATAAAGGTTTTCACAAACCATTGTGCGCGATATCTAAATAATAAAAGAGGGGAGCGTTTTGTTGCCTCAACAAAGGACATTCACAGCGTTTATTAAAATGTTGTCAACTTTTTGCAATGCAACAATTTTAGTGAAACGGGAAGCACAAATTATAAAAGAAGCTGTTTTTTAAAAGGACAATAAAATACGAGCCCTTTCGCGGTGAATGATTAAATCTTTACGTTTTGGGGCAACTTTTACATAAACACTTAAATTCTTATGTTGAAAATGATAATAAATTGTATGTCAACGAAATGTTGAGATTATCGAAGTCGGTAATAAAAGCGAGATAAATCATATCAAAACACGATTTCGTGTTATTATCCCTGACTTTCGCACATAAGTGTCAATTAAGAAAAGTTATTGTATGAAAGCAAACAATGCAACAGTTACCGATTTCACTTGACCACTAATGTATGAAACTGTTTAAAAGTAGGATACTCGTACTCGATAAACATCTATGAAAACAATGGAGGAAATGACAGTACCAAATAAAATGACACTGTTTGTGGTAACCAAACCGAGAGGAACAATAATAAAGATGAAATTGAAGATAATAAAACCGGGACCATGTAACTACATGTGTACTTTCAATTTTTTTTTAATAATGTGATTTTAAATTTGTGAAACTAACTGTAGGGGGCGATTCCGCCAATGAAACTGGACAACTTTCCCCAAGGAACTAACATGAAATTCAACTTTCCATAATAAGATTAATAACGCAAAGGCAATCATCCAACCGCCCAAGTTGTATGGCGGTGACATTTTTTTACATATTTCGACCTATTCCTTCGGGAATGTTGTTCAGTTTAGTGACCTGTTTCACATCCTTAATTTTCCATTAATAATTTTAAGTCATCCAATTTATAAACTTACATTAAAGTTGACAGAAAAGAAAGTGCATACATTTTTTTACGCGATTATTAGGCATACATGATAATTATCTTTGAACAATACTGTCCAGAAGCAACTAATTGTGTCTTGGAAGAAGACGAATGCAACACTACAGCTGCAAATGCAGTAACTTGATATGCATAAGCGTTTCGTAGTAAAATCATTAAGACGTTTGCAACAACTGCATAGGATAATCGCAGCCATAGAGACATTCCTTTGTGTTGCATCAAGTCACGACAAAAACATTGTATAACCGTTAAGTAAATATAACTTATGATTTACTTAGTCCACTAGGGTTGAGCTTGAGACACACATGTGAATGGCACATGTTCGTGTCAGGAGTTGCGTGACTAAAAAAGCTTGCTACCTGCGTTTTAGTAGTTTATTTTTGACTTTTGGTTTTTGTGATTACAGAACTTTATTTGAATGACAAAGATTTTTGTTTGCTTATTTTATTGCAATAGGTATAGTACCTATAGGTATCATATATTTAACTTTCTCTTGGTCTTAATTATTCAAACTTTAAGGTACAATTGTACTTTTTAGAATCTTCTTTTTTATAGTGTAGATATATTCAAGAGTGTGGCGAATTTGACTTATCCTTGACTTACCTTTCTCTACCAAGATACTATATTTGTACTGTCACTTACTTAGTCGTATTAGCGTGGTATCTAGTTTGTAACGATAACGCTTAGTATTACACCTAACTGGGCTTTAAGCCTTTGAGACACTAAAATCCTAGGTGAACATTAAACGTCAAATCTGGAGTAGATAAGTTTTACGCTAGCCCTATAGAATCCTACGTCCTAGAATCCTAGAAAATCTTTTATTTTTTTTTAAATAAGAGAGGAAATAAAATTTTAATGTATGTACTACTATGCATTAACAAGAGAGTTTATTTTATTCATAAAGGGTAAATACAGCCTCCCTTCACTATGGCTCGCGGTAGTGTACACACTTGCTTCTAAAGAGCTTTTTGTATCCCAACCTTTGTACTAACGACTGAGTGATTTACTGTTATTACACACGGTTTATACTAAATTGCTTTGTAATTGACATTTTCGGAGTTTATAATGTAATTGTTATATCTATCACTACTTATACTGCTCGGGAGTTTGTCAAGACGTGTTTGATAATACTGTGTTTTGATCACATGGTTGGTAATTAACTGATTACGATTAAGTACTATGCTGATGTTGGTTTTCGACACAAATCTGTTTAATGATTTATCTTTTCTTTTACTTTTTATCAAATCATCTATCTCATTTGTATCAATAATTTGTAAATCTATATCTTTAATTATACATTCACACTAATATTATTAATAGGAAAGATTTGTACGTTTCTAACGAATAAACTCAAAAAGCACTAGACCGATTTCAAAAATTATTCTACTAATAGAAAGCTCATATCTGCGGGTGACATAGGATACATAATTTTCCCGAATTTCCACGGAGGAAATGCTATTTCATAAAATCTTTTCAATTTTTCTTGTTTTAGATTACTAAGTCTTTGGGTTTATTGTCAACTTGAAAAAAATGAACTTAATATTTGAAACTATTTTATGGATTTATTTGTAACTACTTATGAATTTCAATTATAGAGGTATACATGTTGCCAAGGCACATGTAGTTATCTTTTATAGCGTCTTGGCAGGATTTACGATAGTTGGGACTTGCTAAGCCTATTGCTACCCAAATTAATTCCAATGACTATAGACCTAAACAATTCTGGGTACGTGTATTTAGATGTAAGGAGAAGATTTACATGTGTAGGATGCTTTGAGTAAAACGGACTGATGTTAAACATACTTGTTTATATTAGACAAGTATTAAAATTTGCTATATTTACATATATACAAACAACATTTCGCACGAAGTACATAACTTGTATTTTTTGCAGACTACAATGCCTATTAGCAGATAACCACAAACGAAAATGTCACTCATTTATTTAGATGATGTTCTGGTTTGTAGTAATTTTTTTTTGTTGATTTTTTTAAAAGCGATCATTTCCGGTAAAATTTACATGGTACCACCTCTGGAGTATACTCTTTCGAAAAAAAAAAGAATTTTGGAAATCGGTCCATAATTGGCGGAGAAATGGTGAACATACATTAAAAAAATACATTCGAACATAGAATCTCCTCCTTTTTTGAAGTCGGTAAAAATTGAAGCACAGCTCTTGTTGCATGTGTTTTATGTCATTTATATGTGGTGACTTTAAATTAGTTAGTGAAACTTTATGGGGTGATTCTCCCCATAAAACTGAACAACTTTCCCCAAGGAACCTATATGAAATTATTTCCATACAAAGGCAAATCAGCTGATCGCACAAGTTGTACGCAGAGGCCAACATTTTTTTTCAGATTTGGACCTACCTATGTTCCTTGGGGAAAGTTGTTCAGTTTCGTGGGCTGATTCATATCCTTTATTTTCTCTGGGTAATTTATACTTAGACGCCTAAAACAGAAATACATATATTAGCTTTAATCAAAATTGAAATTGATTTTTTAAGATATTCTTTTATTACTAACAGCATTAGGTATAGTTTAAAGTTTTGTTCGACCCTCATCAGGCTCTCCAGCAGGTTTACAACTGCCATTATTCCCCCGAGTCCTCCTTATGAGTTATCGATAGGAACCCGAAGGGCCACCGTCTAATAGAAACCTATTATTTTGAATTTGTGAGTGTGCTTTTGGTAATCCGTTTGGTAGTCCAATTTTCGGAGATATTTGTCTTCAGCAGTTGGCAAAGCTTGGAATTTATTTATTTTATCACCGTTCGATGCCCACTCAATTTTCTTCTTTGTATTTTTCTTCTTTGAGAGACACCAACATTCGAATCTCTTATTCAGAAGAGTACTTACAAATTAATAAATAAAATAATAGCCACACACTCAAAGGCACCCTAAGGTGTTCCCTTGTGTCGTGGATCCCTTGGAACATACAGGACAAACACGTATACCCATGTCCCGAGAACAGACATCTTTTACACTAGCATTTGCCCTAACTGGGTATCGAACCCAGGACCCGTCGATCAAGAGGACCTACCGACCAAACTAGCCGTTGATATGACTCATGACTTTGCAAATAAAGTTTTGATGGACAAAGGTCCTGAGGATTGGTAGTTTCACTTTGACGATGCAAATCTAATGTTAGGCGATTTTTCTCCAACTTAAAAATTGCCTATTTAAATAAGTCTGTCCAACTCTAATCTGAAATCTTATTTACTATACACACAAACCGTTTAACAAATAAATTGTCTGGCTCGCAAGTGATGATCTCACAAAATTAAATTAACCATGCCGCTGCCATAACTTCATATACCCGTTCTGTTCTGTATGGCAACAGCCATGGTGTATTTGTTTATTTATCGCCACCATTTGGAGCAGGCCAGCGTTTTGGCTGCCAAGTTATACTGAAGCTTGTGAACTAGTACATTCTTGAGAGGATAGGGATCGTTATTGTTTTTTTTTCACATAGACTCAAAGGCCCACATTAAGGTTTTCCCTTGTGCCGTGGGTCCCTCGGAACACACATAAAGACAGAAACAAACACCCATGACCCGAGAACAAACATCTGCTTTTTACACAAATATTTGCCCCGACTGGGTTTCGAACCCAGGACCCGTCGATTGAGAGGCAGGGCCACTACCACTCGACCAATACGGCCGTCAATGTAACTACCTGAAGAGTATAGGTATACTTTTTCAAATAAAAACAGATTTTGTTGAAAATCGACGTTGGCAGAGTTATCGCGTAACAAACATACAAAAAAAAACAATGGGTTGCACTCCGGGAGTGCCGGCAGAAGTAAAATAGTCTATCGGTATTTGCACACTATGTGCGAATCATGGACTTAGTATGGTGCGAATAATCGTTGACATCTGTCACTGAGATAATTTTACCATAGGGCTGCCATCCGTACGGGTTTTCACTTCAAAAAAGGTGGCAATCCTATCCTACGCATTTTCGATCACATTTGACGATCACGGTCACGTGACATCTGACGTGAGTTCATCGCGAGTTTAACATTTTTTCCCCTTACTAAAAGTGCTCAACGCCGCTAAAGAAGTTTTCACTTCAAAAAGTTAATTAAAAAAAAGATACAGTCGAATTCAGAACTTCCTACAAGTTTAATTATTTACAACTGTGAGAATGATACAATTTGACGAAATTGTGGTAACTGATTACATTTAATTACGGAAGTGTACATAAGGCACCACTTTTCTTCTGTACGAATACATGATAGCAATCCGGCAATTTTAAATCACCATCTGAACTGCAAACCTCAACATTGCAAAACAGGGTAATTTTTGACTCAATATTCATAAATCACTTAGAACTGTCTGTAAGGTAAACATTAGGTGTCATTATAGCAATCATTAATTTATTGATCAGTGTAATTTCGTTGCTTGTCTGGGTCAATAGTGCTAATAATACGCTGCGTTTTAAATTGATTTACGCGATTGTTGCAACTATCTATTACTTCACTGCTCTTAAATTACGAGTTTTAATGTGCTAAGAAAGCCATGCGACAGATAAATGCGACAAATCATATAATTACAAATAATTTTTAGGAAAAGAAAAAGCATTAGCATGAATGGAACCACGACCCCAGGATTAAACCTCCTGGTTCTCTAACCAACTGAGCTATCGTGCCTTCAAATCAAGCGGCGAAATTTCTCATTCCCTTACTAAGCACAATAATTTGTCATGCGTCCCGGGGTTGTGGGTTCAAGTCCCGTTCGCACCGATCGTTTCTCTTACCCTAAAAATTTAGGAAAACTATGTAGTCTATATATAATTCTGATACCTAAGCTATATCACTGCAAAATTTCATGAAAATCCATCGAGTAATTATTGCGTAAAGGGGACAAACATCCATCTATCTTTCCTTACAAACTTACGCATTAATTAATATTAGTAGGACAATAGGATTTGTAAGTTCATGCATTTGCTCTATCCCTTCTTCTTTTTATCGTGTAGGTATAGTCAAGTGTGTGACGAACTTGGCTAACCCTTGTGTCAGAGTTTTCAAACCGCACAATGACCTCTGACTTGTTTTTTTTTAACGACTGTAGTTAATTGACAACAGCTGGGACCACCGGTTAACGTGCCCTCCGAATCACGGATATATTGCCATTCTAATCCCTTATTCCATTCGGACAAGATGGGCTACTATCCACGAGTGTTACTTACACCGTCTAATGAGTAGATTTGTGGCATCGACATATCACTATACGTCAACATAACACGGTTTGTGGTCTGATAATGGCTTGCTGTAGCTTATTACGGGCTAATTCGAGGCGTGCAGAGAAACTGACGGTGCCAATTCTGAGCTGACCCAATAATATGTCCATGATCTCTGTAATGCGAAGGTAAGTCGTGCTGCAAGTTGTAGGCTTCTAGCGAGTTAAGGTCCGTATTATAGAACGCGACTGACTCTGATCTATAGTTAACCAGCAGTCGTTTGTGTAATTTTGAATGTGAGAAAAAGATACAATCAATACTTAAGTATAGATCAAGACTTGAGTCTCCTTCTATATTAGAGCCATTTATTTACGCCTAGCTTTCGTTGAAAATACGACCCTTTAAATAAAATAATAAGAAACTTTGGAAATTAGTGTTTGCTTCGGATCATTTCTACAAAATGTTGTTTTTTTTTTCACTTTGAAAAAATAATTAATTATATCTATGTCCATAAAAAAATTAGCTAACGCCTTTGTCCCCTAGGAGCAGGTAGAAACCACAATCCAGACAAATCTCTACATAACTCTAAAATGAAATATTAATGTATTACCCACGAAATTAATCGCTTATTTTTAAACGGCTGATTTTTTTTAAATTAAGCAAAGCTTAAGAACTATCTCGATTACGTCAGCTTTCAAACAAAAAAACCACATCAAAATCGGTCCATTCGTTCAGAAGCTACGATGCCGCAGACAGACACACAGATACACACGTCAAACTTATAACACCCCTTTTTTTGTCGGGGGTTAAAACACACAAATTCACACACATCAATACCTTCTACTTCAAGTTGGTACATACATACCCACTATTTCATTGCTAAAACTCTACAAACGCTCTAAACTAGCTGATTCATCTGACTTGTAACACCGCCTCTCAAATATCATGTCCGACTGTGTACGTGAGCGGGGATAACAGTTTACTACAGACGACCACTGATCAAGGGTAACATTTCTAAGGTTTTCCCTAGTTTACACCTTTTCTGCAGCTCTTTTTGCCGTGTAGTGATCGGTTGAAAATAACACCACCCCATCTCTTTCCGTGGGTGTCGTAAGAGGCGACTAAGGAAACACAAATGAGACCTGCCTCCTAGTAATCCATCCCAGGCAACGACACTTCATTTTTTTTCTGAATCAGAGGTGTCGTCCTATAGTCTCATGCGGTGTGGTAGGCTCTGTAAAGGGCCGTCTGGTTCGCGACCACCCACCTTGCTGTGTTCCGTCGGTGCGTGGCAGTACCAGTGCCTGTATAGGCATTTTCTGGGTTAACTCGCTCCATCGTCGACCTCATCTTTGATATTTATGGTCAAGATTGAGGTCAATAGTTAACCCATCTTATAATAAAATAAAATAAGCACGATGGCGACAACTCGCGCGGCATGCCACTCGGCTGAGGCTGAAACTTCACTTTCGAGGGCCCCGCGCGAAGGCTTGCTCGCCCTCTGGCGTTGTCAATGTTAACATTTTGACATAGAACCGTGACGTATTACGCGCGCTATATAGCACCATCGTACTAGAGCTGCTGTACTCGTGTGTGTAACTAACAACACAACATTTTAGTATGTCAGACGTGAAAAGATTAGCAGTTTTATCTCTATACCAAATAGATATTTTGTCTACTATCTGCATCATCAGTGAACAAAATGGACCAAAATTGTTCTTTTCTTCTCTTGATCTAAAAAGCGGCTTAAGTTATTAAATTATTCTTGTGTTAAGGTTATCCAACGATTAATACAGAGAAGATACTAACGTATTACTTGGGTCTTTGCCAAGCGGATATAGATCATGTAGATTAGAGGTTCCCAAACTTTTTTTTCTCATAGACCACTTCCAAAATTTTGCTGGTTTCGGTGGACCCCCTCCCTGCAGCTACATTTCTATCATATTCCCAAAACTCGACAAAAAGTGAAGATTAGATCTAATTAAGAAAATTTGCGTTGCGGCTGAGTTTCAACCACGAATTAACAGTTTTCGAAAAAAAAGAAAGAATTGATTGGGTTATTAATTAATCGATTGTGCTGTGAGTGGATGTCAAAAAAGTAAAGGTGGCCAATCAAAAAAGTTATTCCGTCTAACTTTACATTTTTGACATCTCACTGACAGCACAAGGAGCATTTTAGTTTTTCACTATTGAAAACAGATAATTTTTTGTGGACCCCCGCTTATAAGAATTGTGAACCCCCATTTTTTTGTCACACCAACGTAGACCCCCTTCGAGTCTCCCGTGGACCCCTGGGGGTCCACCTGGACCACTTTGGGAATCAATGATGTAGATGGTCATATAAATCAGGTTCAAAATTAATTTTGACGGCTTATATTACCGGCCTACTTATTAGACTGTGCCAAGGGTATTGAATTCAAAGATTGAAGGCCGTTTACATAGTAGCATCTTTTAATAGTCTTTGGATTTTCAAAGGAATAAGCACAGATTTCACTAGACAAGGTATATTTTAATCACAAATCCATCTTCTCTACCTTACATAATCTAGAAATAAGATAGCTTATTCGTTTACATCCTCCATTAACTAAATACTCTGATTTTATGTGCAACGTAAAGAATAATATACTGTTATATAAAACTTATTATGTAGGTCACGGAGCAAGAGGAAATATAGACAAGAAAAATATAACATTCCAATAAATATACCAGCATGAATAGAAAAAAAATAACTAACTCGTAGATAGCTAAAAAAGCCAAGAAACCTTCATTGCTTAGCGACAACAATTCTATATTCTAGTAAATTGGCAAAAGTAATTTCGCTAAGAGACTCGTCGAGTTGTTTGAGATGAATGGCATAATCGTTGACAAGCCACAACTCCCCTTGGACATAAAATGTATTGTTTCCATCACTGGCAACTGGATACCGGGGTCCACAATTGGGTTAGGCTTATACTGATGCGGCTGTCAATTGTTTGAGAATTGAGAGAATGACGGGCGGTTGATTCGCTTATGTTTAAGTTATGGGGGGCTTATCTGACGAATGTGTTGTTCTGTCACTTACTGTCTCACTTATTTTGGGTTACTATATTTTATTATTAATATATTATATTTTTATTATATAATTTTTATATTTTATTTAAAAAACTCTTTAAGATCTTCCTACGTTTTAGATTATCACAAGCTATAACTATCACTCTATAACACTTATACCATTCATTGAGTTGAATCAAAGAGCAATTAATGAAAAGTCTGAAAACTTTAAAACTTAATCATAAATTTCCAAAAGGGTTATAATGCGCTAATAAGTTTTAAAGCGGCTTAAAATAAGACTCTTATATAACTTTGCAGTCTGTTCAATCAAACAATTTTAATCAATTGAAGAAGTTAGTTTCTCAGAAATGATGAAAACTGATAATGATAACCACTTTGTCGAAAGTAATATTTCTTACTTAAAGACAATCGATTTATGGACATTTCGTTAATTTATATGATTCTTATAAAAGGATTGAAAAATCAAAATAATGCAAACGAAAGTCGCTTCGAAAACGTAGTAGGAATTGTATTTGCTGAAATTATTATTTAACGAACTGTTTCGTGTCTGAAACTTTTTTGAAGATAAATCTGGTTTCATGTTTTTACCTATAAAATTTTGTAGTTTCGCTCATTGTTAACAATGGCCATTAATTATTTTTTACGCTTTACTATTAGTGTTTGTCTAGACTTTTGCGAGAACAAAATTTTGTTGCAAATATTTGAAGTTTAAAATAGTAACTTAGATAAGTACATTTGATGAATTTATAGTTAGTTATTAATTCTCTTCGACACTAAAATATACTAAGTGGGTATGACAATATATCATCAGCAGCACATCAGGTTACACATGAATACTATGAAAGTCTTCGCTATTACAAACGAGATAAGGGCGACATCTGTAAGTCAACATGTGCTGCCGTGTACACTTCATGAAAAAGAATCAAGAAAAAAAATCAATTTTTAATAATTAAACTTTTCATACCCACTTACAAGACTTCCACATTGCAATTTCCAGCACGTTTATACGACCAATAGCGTTATAACGGTAACAGCTGGTATTGAAGTTCTTTGTACAGCGAGCTTGGTGCAGTGTGACGGAAAATTAAAAGGGCAATTTTCCTGATGAGCCACGCCGAGGAGGGGTTAACGGCGAATAGCGTACGTGGTGTACTCATGTGCAGGTTGGATTTGTTAGGGGTTAGGTTTTAAAGACAAAGGCTGCCTTTTATACAGGATGTTTTGTGAACAAAACACAAAGAGACGCTATCGTCTAAATTGGTACTATGCTGTAGTTGCAGTGACTATACTGCGGGTATTTATATTAGTACCATATAAACAATGGGACATGCTTTTGAGTACCGTAGCTTTGTGCCCGGCTAACATAGACGCGTGAAATATTTTTTCATGTCGATGTCGTTCTGCCTGTTCCGTACTGACGCTATGCGATAAAACGAGAGGGTGGAGCCAGATACATATGACAAAATTATGCTACTTATGCGTCTTTGTTACCTGTGGTTATGATATTACTGTAATATCATAATATGTATTAGTACGGTTTTACCAGCCAGTTTAACTTTCAAAGTTATTTATTATTTTTGTTTTGGAATTTATTTCTATACACCCACGCATGTAATCCCTTTCAGGGTAGGCAAAATGTCATGTGGTTCTGGAACACTTGACGCTACATTTAACATATGTATATGTATTCCGGGAGTTATTAAATGCTATATAAGTAAAGCCGTGAGACACAATCACTATCAGCCTTTTACCCACAACACAGCAAATCTAAACCCTTGCGTCCCACTTACTGGCTTTTACAGTATGCCTGGGAAGAGTTGGCAACTGGCGTTTCACTCCCACCCAGTCCAGCATAGAATTTTCTCCTAGAATACCGAATTTAAGTTTTTTAAATGAATATAGTCATTTATATAATTAGAAAACATTCTTTTTAAACACAAATTCTAGTTTTAAACTAAAACACAGTCTTCTATTCATCATCAATCAAAATGTTATCTCCACACTATTCAAATAAACCATTATGTTACGTATGATGACCATATGTTGCGGTCACTATTTGGTTTAACACCATAAGCTGATAAACATGCAAATGCTTGTCTATGGCATGTTATTATTACACACATATATGCCTCCGTTGTTCTTCCTACACTATTATGTAGGAGTATTTGCCTTGAAACAGTTCTTTGGGTTAGATTTAAAGAATGTACATTCTATCCATCAAAGTATTTAATGTATTCAACTCAACTTACGTAGACGATGTGCTATACGGTTCCATTTCAATAGGCAGACGAAGGTTTTAAAATCAGAAGTCTTTAATGTACAGTTTCACCGAGTTTTCACACTTATGCGAAATTCTTGCGTATAAAACATAGTCTATATTTGTATAATGTGTCTCTTGCCTGGTAAGGGCTTTGTAGGTACACATACCTACAAACAAACACCCATCGTGATATACATACGGGAACATAAATAGGTAATCCTATTGTGTAGGTATATTAATTAAGAATGTGTCGAACTTGATAGGTAATTATTTACCTTTTTAGGAACTTATAGAAATCTTTGGCCTAATTTATAGATAAATTTATAATGAATGACCTATAAAAATGCAATAATTAGAACATGTTTTCATTTCACTGCTACTTTAACCAAGGTAAGTGAAATAATTATTACGAATTACGACATAATTACCAGCGAATGGTTTTAACGTTTTATTGTTAACTATATTTTTGCCTACGCAGCTGCCCACGGGCTTTTAAGGTTGTTTAAATATTTAAACAAAATGAATAGTCCAATATTTTATATTTCATTTCGGTTTGTAAATAGGCCAATATTCTGTATAAGCCTTCGATTTTATTAGCGGAAGCATCCCACATGAATCCGTCTTCACTACTAAATCAAATAATTAATACGTATCGAATTATTAACCAGATTGCTCGTAGGACTGACGGTCGTGGCGGTTGGTTCAGAAAAACCCTCGAATGGTGACCACATAACGGAAGGCGCAGTGTAGGAAGACCCAGATAAAGTGGAAAGACGATCTGGCAAAGATGCCTCTGGATGCAGGTGGTGCAGCACCAATGAATCCTGTTCAGGAGTGAATATCTTATGGAAATTTGTTCAGTGCCAGGACTCATAGCTTTTTGTTCAGTACCTCTTTTGCAAAGTCTCCTGAATAGCTTATGTGATTCCCGTGCTAGGCCTCTTACGAAAACATCTTATAAGACGCACCGAAACGACTTTTGCAAAATGAGTTCATTTGCCTCGACTTCTAAATAAGCTTAGTTTTTTCCTTAAGAATTATAAATTAGATATTAGTCTAAAATTTTAATTAGTCTGATACGGTTTCCTGATTGTTTCCTTACAAATAACCCGACTAATCTCCATTTAACTACCCTCGAACAAACAATCAGTATTTACATAAAAAAGAAAGCGTTTAATTCGGTTAAGCTGTGGTTTAAACTAAGCTCGGGTCATTTGTACCCGTCTCGCTGATAATTAAGTCAGACAGCGGTAAACGGTTAACTACATCTTAAATAACGTAATGGACTGAGTTAACTGTTTACGTGTCGGTTACGGATTTAGAATTTACTAGAAAACATTAGTTTGTATTAAAACCTTAGACTTTTAAATCTTCATTAAACTAGTTACTTATTATTTTAAAATAAACGCACGAACTTATTTCGCATTCTACAGCAACTACATATTTCTTAAAAGATAAGTTATTTTTCAGCTACAAAACTCGTTACGTTTTTAGTTTAGCCACTGTTATGTTTTACTGTACATTTTGTTAATAATAAATGATGAATTCTTGTAAATACTGTAATATTGTATTAGGAACTGAGAATGTCATGATGACACGCTGTTATTAGTAAGTGACGATTACGAAATTAAATCCGCAGAGACTCACATAGCAAAAGATTTTTCCAGCTCCCTCCGAGTGCTCGCAGACACCGATGCAAGCGAGGGGCAGGGGCTGAAGGCGGGGGCCGAGGGGGTATCATCCTCACGTCGCCTTCTGAAGAGCTCCTGCCTAGGAGAGATGATCCTCTGTCTCTCGACAAAGACCGGCGTCTCCCAAACGGCGCGCCTCGAACTGTCGCGTAGTTATCCCCATTGATACTAAATGTCTCTAGGGGTATCCCTTCAGGTTCCTCCCTTCTACTCCTGACAGAAAACGTTCTTCGGAATCCGTTCGCTAGACCTTCAATAGTTTTTCTCTTCGGCTTCTGAATCTCTTCGGAACTAATGACGGTTATATCGTCCAAGTTCTGCGGCTCGTATGTTCGATAGATTCGAGAATGTTCCAAAGGAACTGATAAATCTTCGACGCCACCATGTCGGTAGCGTAAAGGCTTCGCTCTATCGATGAAGCCAAGTTCGTCGTAGCTCCTGTAGGTGGACGATGCTCGTCTCGGAGCCGGTGGAAGACCAGCTCTGTCTATCGTCATTTTAAGGTGTTTATTTACCAGGTACCTGATGAAGAAATTGGGATGTTATCGTTTGGGTCTTGACGGATCAACTGATGATCTTGGTTTGCAAGACTATTCTTTTAAATTCGGACGACCAAATTTTTTTGTGGTAATCTTGGAATAAATCTGATTATACATACAACACAGTATGAATGGGTTGAAACGGTGTTATACAACACGATGAAGCTGATTTTTTACCGTCAAATCTAGTTGAACACGAAGTCTTTTGTGTTTCAAAGACATTTGTGAAGCCTAAATTATAGCCGTGGATAAGTACCTATTCAGCGTTTGAAAAATGTTTAAGAGAATGTTGTTCTCTTACTGTTGTAACGCCCTAGGCTCTCCAGCAGCTGTTTTCAAGTCAAGTAAGTTCTGGAGACATGAATAATTATTGGCAACAGGATTAGTTGCGCACTCTATTACCCCCCTAGAGCCTACATATCCGCTCTTATTGAGCACAGAAAAATGCACAACATATCTACACTAAAACAAAAAAAAATACAATCTGCGTTTCGTATTCTTCCATAAAACAGCGACTGTTCGTTTCGCGTGTATCCGAACCGTTTAGCATTCTCGTGACTTGTCGAACTACTGATACTGAGGTACACTCGCGATACAATTTGTTCGGCGTCTTCTATCGATGTGTTCACGAAACTCACATTGTTTTGACGTTTATTTTATTTGTTGAGAGATGTGAGTCGAGCAACAGCTGTTTTTGGAGGTTATGTTTAGTGGTTTTGGCACGCGAAGGTGATATATGGCTTAAGCAGGATTTAGGAAAAAACTGATAGTTTTTTTGTGTTTTGCTACATTTCTGTTTCAAGCGTCAAGCCAATTTTTGTAGTTTTTCGGTCTGTTTTTAATCCGTTCGGATAAAATAAACTTTCCCAGTATTATTAATCTACTGATGTTTTTCCATTGTTTTCGGTGAAACAGTATTATTTAGAATTACGTAATTGACGTAATGTTTGAATTACAACAGTCCACTTAACCCAACCTTCCAAAATATATGAAAACAAAAACATACATCTGGTTTAATCACATAACAAGACAAAAAATGCAGTTATCTATTTGAAAAGAGACCGATTAGCCACAGTCAGCCAATTATCGAATTACGGTCAGTTTCCAGTTTCCTGCTTTGACCGTTTGTGAGACTGTGATGGCTGCATCCTCTTTCATAGCAATGTTTTGTAGGTTGATTGGCAGAATTATATTGAGGTGAATTTAAATTACTAAATGAAACTCTAGGTCAGTGGCTCTTAACCGGTGGCCCGCGGACCACTGGTGGTCCTTGGAAGCACTTGAAGTGGTCAGCGAAGCCATCCCAAAAATATGAAACGGACAAGTCGACACAATCACTGAAATCGACTGGATGCCAGAGCCTACAAGTGTTTGGCTGTGTTAGTAATTAAAGAGAAATAAAAAAAAACGCAAGTGATAGCCCGTTGGTAATGAGCCAGATTTGTAATCCGAAGGTCGCGGGTTCAAATCCTGGCGCGGGCCTGTACCACTAAATTCGTCTTTTCGGATTTATGTACGGATTTCTAATTATCACTTGCTCAACGGTGAAGGAAAACATCGTGATGAAACCCGCCCATTCAAAAGACGAGCGGTCCACCAACCCGCATTGGGCCAGCGTGGTGGACTATGTCCTAAATCCCCTTCGTGTTTCGAAGGGAGGCCCGTGCCCCTCGGTGGGGACGTAGGTATATGTGGGCTGCTAAGAAGAAAAAAAAACGAAACTAATTTAAAACACTGTTGAATATGAACAACAGTGCATGTAGATATAACTGTAGAACAACAGCCAGTTAGTGGTCCGAAGCAAAACAGATAAGTATTTTGGAAAATGGTCCCCCATTACAAAAAGGTTAAGAACCACTGGTGGTTATTCGCCATGTGACACAGAACAACTTTTCCAAAAAAATCGCTTTGAAATATTTAAAAAAAAATCGCTTCTCCATAGTCCATACGAATTGTGGGGTCAGCTAATTGTTATTGTAGGTAATAATAATAATAATAATACGTGTATTTCTTCAGAACAGCACACACATACATTTAAAAAAAAGTTCAAAATATTCTTATCCTATTATACAAGTTTAAGCTTGCATATGTCTGCCGCAGTGAGGAAAAAAGGCCTGGGCTCAGCGACTAATGCCAGACTGATTATCAGGCTGGCAACACTGATTTCCAGCCCTCGCCCAAGTGAGATGTGAGGGACAGAGTTAATACTATATAATGTTAAGACTACAAATCTAGGGTGGGTATGGGAAGTCTTTTTTTTTGAGAAGTTTATATAGGTTCCTTGAGGAAAGTGGTTCAGTTTCATGGCGACAATTGTCCCCTAAACTTTCACTGACTCATTTAAAGTTTATCCTAAGTCAATGAAGTTACCCCATGGTTGTAATTCAAAAAGCTTTAACAAAACATGAATGGAATCTCAGGTGTGGCCAACTTACACCTTTATTTAACGATGGCAAGGCGGCGCCAGACGACCGTTAACAAGTAACGCGGGTACAGACTATAAACACGAGTGACTATGATTGTCCACTATGACCGGTCACACCTTCGATTCAAATTCAATTGAGAAAGTTACTGCAGAGGTTTTAGAAAACAGTTTTTAGATAAATGTGATACTTACAGGGACTTGCGGCAAATTTAGAAAAATCGAGATTTTACTGAACCTTGGTTTATCTTTAGTTTAAACCTAATTTATAAAATGCTGGAAGTCGCCTTAGTCGTTTTAATTATTAAACCCAGTTGGAGAAACGTCCATTAAAGTTAATGCCACTTTAATATCATAATATGCCACTTTTTGTCTTATTGACGTAAACAAAGAATGTGTCAGGCAAAATAATTCAGTACTATTTTGTCGTGTAGTGTAAATACTTAACCGTCAGTCTTCAGCACAATTATAATTATAATATCTGATAAAAGTAAGAATGTTTTTTTTACAACTGTGCAAACAGTAGTTGAATACAAACAAAAGCGAAATGAAACCTAAGTATCCCCATAAATAGTCAACAGTCAATCAATCACTTCACTGGCTACCGAGACCAAGGACGTTCCGCGCAACTTTTAAATAAAGAACAGGCAAAACAAAAGCCGATCACAGAAGCCTCGCTGTAAAAACAAAGAGCTATTTTTTTTAAATCTCCGGCGACTGGCCAATGCGTGAATTCGGTAGAGTATCGGCAAAAGCACAATGGATATTATGCCACTTCATTTGCGGTTATGTAAACAAGTGCGAGTGTGCGCGCATAAAAAAGGATTTATGTAGGTTAATGTTTATTTAAAACCAATGTTATACTGTCGGTTTAAAAGATCTGTTGAATTCAATACGTCTGATATGAATAGAATGAACCGGTAGCGGTTTCAAAGTGTTTTTTACGGATTTTATTTTACATACTGTGTTGGATATTGTTCTGAGATTTGTATGAGGTTTTCATGAACAAAGTTTTATAGCATATTTTATAATAACAGTTACCTTCTTATGATATTATTATGTTTTACAATCTGATACACTCAAGTTCAACATAAAGTCAGCAGAATTTATTTTTATTAAAACAAATATGGCAACGGGAATGGTTGATCATAATCTTATACCAGTAACACTCATAGCACGTAATAAAGATAACATTTAAATAATTAACGTTATAAAAGTAAACTGCTAGATTATTTTTAACTGATGTACGCTGTAAAACTTACAAGAAGAGATTTTACAAACATGTTTTTTTGTGCTCCTTAAAATTAAGATGCAGATGAAATAAAAACATAAAAATACCCTGATCAAATCATACCCCGACTTTAACAACATTGTTAAATTTAAAAAAAAAATGAAACGGCTGAGCAAATGTTGATTAAATGTAGCTAAGAACCATATCTATTACGTTAGCTCCCAAACAAAAAAAAACGTATCAAAATGTGTCCATCCGTTTAGTAGCTACGATACCACATTCTTACTCGTAAGTAAAATAACTAACAATTCATAGTTGAGACTAAATATCGACCATATTTTCTAAAAGGTAGAGTCGAATTCTGTTTAATCCAATGGAAGCTCTGTTTGCTCCAAACATTTCAAATGTACAGGAAGTGTTCGTCAAACAGTCTTGATTGTTTTTAATAATTGGATTTTGAAAAGGCATTACAAGTGATTGTTTTAAGCTCTTTGAAGATACAAATCCTCTACATCCATCATGATTGATTGTTATAAGGAATTTTATAGCTTTGTGGCTGAAATAGGGTAGGCAGTGTCAGTTGACAATTTCCTTTATTTGGGCACAAAAAAATGAGATTAGATTGCATTAATATTATAGGTCTAAAAAAATCCGACAATGTGAAAAAAATGAGGCAGTTCACAAAGTACCGAGAGTTTATAATCTCACTAAGTCAAATTACTAGCTTGCTGTGTTCCGTCGGTGCGTGGGAGTACCAGTTCCTTTATATGCATTTTCTGGGTTAACTAGCTCCATCGTCCACCTCATCTTTGAACTTATGGTCAAGATTGAGGTTAAGAGTTAACCCATCTTATAATAAATAAATAAAAAATAAAATATTATATGTTACGATGTCATACGATGTTACGATGTCATACACATTTTCTGTTGATATGAATGATCCCCAAATCTGGTAGCCAGAATCGTAAACATTTTTAAATCACAAGATTAATTTATTGTGATAAAAAAATTTATACTTTAAGATATCTAATTTTTCGGCAAGACAAATGATAAGGCTGTTTTTCGTATTAAATAACCATCCTTACTTGCTACTGTATGTAAAAATACCGAAACGGTAATCGAACAACTGACATTCAGAAAATCTGAGTAAAAAATCTGTTTTAAGACCAAAATTGGGGTTTCGGTAAAGCTTCGATAATGCCTTCAGGTGCTCCTTTATAAATACAATCATCGAGTATAAACTTAAATGGTAAATAAAGACATTATCGAAGGTAAATATCAATGAAAATTACATAGAGAGCACCGAAATCATGCAAAATAAAGTTATAAACCAAGTACAGTAATTAGTAAAGGCGCACCCTTGTTTCAACTGACCGCTTTACTTAACCGAACCGATAAATTACATTTGATTTACACCAAGTCATCAATATCAAGGAAAATTGTTAAATTACATACTTCATGGGAATAAAAGTGGCCTGCATTATTAATGCGCGCAAAAAGTTTGCATACGTCGGCAAAAAAGCCGAGAAAGACACAACTTCATTAAGGTCTTACGTAAGAAACTGTAAAATCGAGATGCATAAGAGGAGATTGGGTAACGTGGCCAAATAAGGAAGGGGAGTAAAGGAGAGGGCACTCATTAAGTATTCAGCTGTATATGGCGCAAATTATTCTTTTATCCGCGTCGAAAGTGTATATTGTCACGCTGGAAGGGTTATTGGAAAACGTGACGAGAGCAAGGTAGTGTTTGGGGAATACGTACCGTCAGTTTTGATAAAATTTCGTATTACCTTATATACGGGGTCTGTTGTTATTACTACAAGTACCAGTTGTAAGGACAAGATTATTTGGATAACATTTGGATGTTTAAAAATAAAATACTGATGAGTATGGCTGGTAAAAGAATAGTGGAGATATTTTATTAGCTCTGAGCCAATCTCTTTAGATATCTTTAAGTTTAAAAAATCTTGAAATTTACTACATTCAAAGTCTACTTCGCGGCTGACATAATAAGCCTTGTCAAAATTCTGATTTAAAATAATCTTTAAAAGGATATATATCATATTAAGTACAAAAATGTTATATGTTTGTAAACCGGAAAATATATCTCGTGTGCTTATTATATCAAAAAGGGTATATCAAACGATGAACAACATCGACATTTAAAAACTTAAGTCTTGTCACTAAATATTCAGAACATCACTACTACGCTGGATCACTGCACATCACTAGCAAAGAGAATCTGGGCTAATCCTTTTAATAGCTCATAGCTGGATTTCACGAGGCTGTAGAGATGAGGCCAGTGCGAACTTCAGCACCAATTACAGCAGGATTATAAATATATAGCCTTCATTCGCCTCAAAAGAAGTTTTTATTGATGTGCTTGCATAATTGGCACTGAATTGTTTAATATGGAAAGTCATAATCCTTCCTTTTTAGGTTTTCAAGCGGTAAGACAATGTAGATGAGGTAGGTATAAAATAAATAATGTCCCTAACCAAGAAAGAAAGGGATAAGTAGTAGATCTGTTAGACTTATCATTATGCGTGATGCCAGGTTAGTTATTTAAAAAACCTTCGAAGCCAGTGCGGAGACCATGTTCCACTTAAGGCGACTACAGCACCTAAATTACGATTTTATGATGCGTAGATAAGCATGACGCACTGCATTAAATCGAAGAAAAAAAATACTACGGTAATATTCAGGATATAAACTAGATAAGTAGTTTGCTGAAAACATGATTCAGCACTTTTGGTTCGATAGAAAAAGCTCACAAAGTCACCTCTAAATACCCAATATTGTGTATCTTTCAAGCTGTAAAAACGATAGTAAAATGTACACAGGAACTTGAATTTGCTATCAAAATGTTCGTGATTGAACACTCTCAATAAGTAGTTAACGCATTTTTCGATTTAAGCTGTAACGTTTCCATAAATCTCATTTTTCTAACTGTCGAACATGTTTTTACGCACGCACGCTTTCATAGTCCGTAAACTTCGTGTGTCGACACTGTTCGCACTGCCGGCCCAGGCCTGTTGAGAGACGGAGATGGCACTATTCCTATGTGTGCTGCCTTTATCGGGTGCTGTAGTCGCCTTAATTTTACGTCATTATTAAAAATAAACGGTTTTACTCACGTTACTAAAAATTGGCACTGGGGCTACAGTTTCGATCCTATACCAGGATCTAATATCATAAAAATAGTTTAAAAAATCTAGTGTATTCGTAATTTTTGTGGTCTTCCACAGACTAATTCCCTGTTGTCTTGAAGAAATTGCTCTATAGCAAAAAGACCGCCGCAAATGTATTTTTGTTTTTATGGTTATTTTTTTGTGTGCAATAAAGAGTACGCTGGACTGGAAGTGAAAGAAAAACATAGAATGCGCCAGTTGCCAACTCTTCTCAGGCATACCTACTGCACAAACCAGTAAGTGGGACACGAGAGTATTGCTGTATTGTGGGCCAACCTGTCTCCGCTATATTCTCCATTATAATAATCCTCAGAAAGAAAGTCAAATGTGACATCAAGTGGTTTCAAAACTACATGACGTTTTGCTTACCCCGAAAAGGATTATAGGCGAGAGTGAAGATAGCACAGAACACTTACTTACTTACTAATATTATACAATACAATACAATATACTTTATTTGCACACAAAGACATACAATACAATTAACAGAACATAAAACATAGTGTACAACAAGGCGGCCTTATTGCTAGGTAGCAATTTCTTCCAGGCAACCTTAGGGTAGGACAGCAGTAAGGTAAGAAGTAGTAAATGCGAGTTATAAATGCGAAAGTAACTCTTACTGTCTGTCTGTCCGTCTTTCACGCCTAAACTACTGAACCGATTTTTATGAAATGTGATACAGAGATAGATTAGAGCCTGGGAAAGGACATAGGCTACATTTTATCTCACAGTTGGGCACGATATAACCTGTAGTCCACGCGGGCGGAGCCGCGGGCAGAAAGCTAGTACTAACTTCCCAAAGTTGTAACAGGAAGATTGTAAGAAGCCGGTATGGGTCACTAGTATGTTTATTTATGAAATACAAAATATGCACACCTTTTACAAGCAGCCAACTATTCCAAAACAAAAAGCATAGGCCATAAAGTCATAACTGTTTTATACTCGTTTTCCGTTTGTGTCTAAACAAACAGTTAACTGTACTTTAAGAGTTAAGTCTTGTATGTTGTATGTAATAAAACTCTTACGGAAATCCACACTTCGATGCCAAGTTTTGTATTACAGGTTAACTCGTCTTGTCTATCTGGCGATATTTTCAGAAAAATACGAAATAGTTAACTCATTCAGAACTGTTTATATTAGCAATATTGACAATGATTATGAGTTCGTTACCTGAAACAGTTGTTATTATGTTCTATTCTTCGAGAAATGGTATCCACAATCGAGATTTTTCCAATGTCAGAGTATTTTATAGAAAAAGCAAAGAATGGCCAAGTCGCCAATATCAGGTAGAGAAACCCTTCGTCCGTTGATCAGCAGGATGCACCGCTAGCAGGTGTGGTTGTCGATTTTCGAGCACTAAGAGGATATGACCTCACCATACAACAGGGAAAAAAATAGTTTCTATATTTCTATAGACCCAAAAAGTTGTTGAAATACGCAATGTGTCTCTGTACTCGGTTTCAATTTGAATTTGGAAATCCTTTACAAATGTAACGAATATGAAACAAATGAATTCAGAAATGACGTGCATTTGTAAAACCCAAACCAATTTAAATTGCCGAACGTTCCAAATCCTGCAATTTCAGCGCAGCTCAACTGAACTTAGGCGGTTAATATCAAGCCCAGGGACTGAGTCGGCGTATGTTGGAATTGCTAATTAACCTGAACTACTTACACGTAATTATTGCATGAGATACGCCCGACGACAGACTACTCTATAGCTATGCGGAAACCCAGACGCTAGGTGCTAATATGTTTAACATAACATTACGCTACTACTTACGCCCTTATTGCTAATTTAAACTTGAGCGTTAAAAGTTATGCAAATGCTAAAACCACGCCGTTTGTTGACAGCAGCGTGACTCAAAAGTTTTGTAGTCATTTTATCAGAGGCACTCATCATACTAGTCCAACAAATTTTGCTGATTCATTTTTATTTTTGAAGACTTGAGATAAGTCCTCAAAACAGGATATATTTTGCCTCCATTTTAACTTTCACATCAAACAGTCCTCCTTGATTTATGTGAGAGCCGCATACATAAAAGCAAAACTACCTCAAACTTCAAAATTAGCTTCAGTAATAAACCGTAATAAAATTTACATCTGAGTAATAGTCTGGAAAACTTTAATTATAGAGCCAACTGGTTTCAAGGGCGACGGCGACGTCTAGACACAGACCAATTGGGCCCTGGGGTCCAGTTTCGTCTAGGTTAAAAAACAATGTCCGCAACTTTATATGACGCAATTTCTGAACCGCGTTGTTTAGTCCAACTGAAAGTCATTCATATTTTTACGTAACTATTTGTATTCAACAGTCCCACTGTTCTTCGAAACGGAGGAGGTTTTGTATTGAGAAATTGGCAAATGAGCTAGCAAAAAATGTAAGTACCTTTATGTAAGAACAGAGGCGTAAAGCGCATTAGCATGATCGCATATCATATAGGTACGTAGTGTATGTGTATGGCGGATCTAAATCTTTCTTTTACCAAGTGTTGATTGCCAACAGAATAAGATAATTAAAGATCACATTCACAATGAATGCAATTAAATACGAAATGCTATGTTTCATATAAGTATATCAGAAAACAGTCCAGTATACTTTAATACACATGGGCCCATAAGGCAGATTTTAAAACCGAAATGAAACCACGGTATAGTTCAGAGCTTTATACATTGTGACAGTTTACAGTTTTAACCCACTTATTGGTCAGATTAAATACGTTTAATATCAGTTAATATCAAGTGTTGAAATGTTGAATGAAATTGCGATTGTTTATGAGAAGCGAGTTGTAAGTTTTTTGAGAATAATTTTACTGTTCGAGCAAAAAACAAGCAGAAATAAGAGAAGCTTTCTTCTTGTAGATCATGAGGAGTTTATACAAAAATCCAGATTTGAATTGAAGATTTTACAAAAGCTACGTCTTAATTTTTACCAAGTAATGGTTGACTGAAGCTGCTTGAAATAATTGGACGCTTTTCTTTTGGATTTTAAAAGCAAACTGATCAACTTATTGATATTGAAAGAGATAGTACACAAAACAAACATAGTCTTGAGTTTATTTCAGAAATATCTAGTAGATAGTTCATTAAAAAATTCCCAGTGATTTGACGATACCGATGACACAAGAGAAAATAAGAAACTACACGTCCCAAGATAAAATCAACAAGAAAAGCTTTTAGCAAGAAAAAGTCCATTATTCGGACATTAAAAGCACTTTATCGAAATCTTCGTGAGTTTATTAAATAAAGCGACCTTTTGCAAGAAATATTATACTGACGACCTTTACTGTATGAACCCATTTTGTGGAAGTTGATACTTTATTCATAGACAGCAATTTCAGCGCTGACTCGGCGTTTCAAGACGTCTTTGTAATAGACGAAGGTCTCTCCTATTCTTGTTCTATCCATTCCTAAGTCTAAAATTCTAAATTTTTGTGTCAGATCCGCATGACTGAGTAGTTTTTATAACATCGACATAAGTTTCTCAAATACCTAAAGCCAAATTAGTCACACTTTTGTGGGAAATTATCTGCTAAGTTGTTCATACCTTAGACTTGGAAAGCCTTTGAAATTTTTTTTGTAACTGTTTTTCGTTTCGTAAGCTAGAATTTAAGCTAGTAAAACGGCTTGTTTAACATGTAAGAGTTTACTAATTACAGCACAAAAATGTTTAGGAAACAGAGAAAAAACGGTAGAATACGTAGATTTTACTAAGGATGCGTAACGGAATAAAATAAATGAAGAGGAAGTAATTATAAGTCAAGCTCGTTTTATAACACCATAACGCACTTGAATTATTAAATTTAACTGTAATACATGGAACGGTATAAACGTATACCTCTATTTATACACCTCGTATCTCCATAAATATTCCGCACTGCTTCAAGGAATCTCCACATAAATCTGACCATAGTTGGTCTGTCGATTCCCTTCCGAAAACGAGTTTCACGCGTCCACATATGTCTTCTATGCAATTAATGTACTGAATATAACACGTCGTGCGTTTAACTTGAACATGAACAATACTAAGAGAAAGCCGAAAGCCACCACATAAATTGATTAATAACTCTCTCAACGTACCCTCAGGGGGTTTAATAAGAGACTGGTAATAACAGATGATATTGAAAGTTATAATTGTTATATTGGTAATACCAAATGGCGCTGTCAATGTTGCCAACTTTGATTTGTGAAACTAAAATTTTCTAAATCTCCGAAGAATTAATGAAGTAATGTTATGAAGTAAGGAGAAATTGTGATTAATTTCAAATGAACTTTAACAATATTTTCAGCTCCAACAGTTTGCGCAAACTTTCAAACTATCGCTGTAATGGGGGAATCTTTGTAAGTCTTTAAATATACAGAAAGTTCTTATACAAACTACCCATTCTGATTTATAGCCTTCGAAGACAGACAACTTAGAAATATGAATGAAATTAAACAAAATTTTAAAATGTAACATCGTTGATGCTTGTATTTTAAGTTCTTGGCCAAATTTAGTATGACGACTTGACAAGAAAAACATTTTTTCGCATTGTTTCAATTTACTTGAATGTTTGTATTTTGACGATACCTACATCTGCTGAAAATAAACGATAACACTATATAGGAATACTTATGATAACAATTACTGTGGACGGATGACATATACTTGTACAAGTATGAACAAAGCCTCATTACCTAATAAAGTTCCAAAAAAATGCTATGTACCATAAATCCATCGTTGAACTTACCAAAGCTGGTAACACGTAAGTACTTACCTACACATAATTTAACAAAAATCAGGTTTTTAATTGTAACCAAATGATAGGTTGCGGAATCACAATTGAATTTACCGAGAATCGTGAATCCTCCAATTTTCGTCAGATGATTGGCGTCCATTTTGACACTTTAACGAGTGGGCTGGTGTTTAAACAAGGAGATGAAAGGGAAACTGACTTACCCAGGCCATAATGGGAAAAGAATTTCTTCAAAGGAGCATCAAAGGGTTAATATTAACCCGGAAGCTGTCCAATTACAATGAAGAAGTTAAGATCAATTTCGTGACCAAATTACATTTGTAAATTAAACCCAATGAATGGACTTTTATGTAAAGGAGTGATGCTTATAAGTTTCGTGAAATATCTGAAGATATTTCAGAATTCATTCAACAAAAACAAAAATTCAGTTGAGTTCCACACAAAAAAACTACAAAAAAAAACTTTGATATAACACTGCTTCTCTGTTTTACTAAAGGCATTGTAATAAGTTGAAAAGAGAAACAAAGATAAATCAAAGTTATTGTCTTCGGACAGCTATACATTCCTTATCTACACCGACCGCCTGAGTCATAGGACAAGGTTATCCATAACATGGAAGTGAAAGCGAACCTAAATTACCCTTGTCGTGTCTAGATTCTCGACAAAGAGGCTGCGAAATTGCAAATCATCCGTCAATAGATAGTTGCAAACGGCCTCACCTGCCTACCACGACATTCGCACGGTAAAGAAACGGACAGTATGAGCTACAGCTCGAGCACGATGTATTCGCGCGCGTAATGCGCCGCGGTCCTATGTCAAAATGTCAACATTGACAACGCCAGGGGGCGAGCAAGCCTTTGCGCGGAGCCCTCGCGCAATCAAAGTGAAGTTTCACCGTCAGGCTCAGTTTTGCTAACGGAATAATGAAAATAAAAATAGTATACATTTTTATTTTTTACCAGCCCATATACGTCCCCACTGAGGGGCACGGGCGTCTTTTCGAATCACGAAGGGGATTTAGGCGTTAGTCCACCACGCTGGCCCAATACGGGTTGGTGGACCTCTTGTCTTTTGAAAACGAATTTTCTTGGACAGGCGGGTTTCATCACGATGTTTTCCTTCACCGTTGAGCAAGTGATAATTAGAAATCTGTACATAAATCCGAAAAGACGAATTTAGTGGTACAGGCTCGCATCAGGATTTGAACCCGCAACCTTCCGATTAGTCTGGCTCATTACCAACTGGCCTATCACCGCTTATTAGAAGATTTAAAAGTTTCAAATTGCTACCGAAGGACTACCCAATATCTAACAAAATAATCTGTATTGTAAAAACATTTCCATGGAGTTCTTACTTATCTCTACGTATCGAAAATCTCATACTTAACAGTTTTTTATTTTCAATAATTAATATATATCTTTGACCGTTTCGGTGAACCTACTCGTTTATAATGTTCTGACTTAAATGTTTGTAGAGTATACATTTTAAGAATCAATACAGTGCTTTTAATTTCTTTACGTGTCTCAGCAAACAGTGTCTGTTTCGTTCTTGTGTGTCTCAGCAAACTTATCCGAAATACGTTTGCTAAACCACATAATAAAATAGAAGCACTGTACTGTGTTTCGTTTATACTTCATAACATTGACACACATGGTAAGGCCAGTGGAATGATTGATGCCGAACATTAGGGATCATTGTGGTGTGGATTTCTCTATTACTGGAGACACCTTAAACATCAGTTATATTTAGTCCTTGCGCTTTGCTAAAGAAGGTTTTGTTAAAGATTGTCGTACCTTGGAAAGATCATAATCTTTACATTCTTCTTCCTAGCAAATCGTTTAAGATTTGGGGTCGACCCCATAATCTTTCTTGAAAATTTTTCTAATCACCTATTTCAAAGGACGTTCTCGGAAAAAAATCAACTTCAGTTATTTTTATTCAGATTCCTTATATATTTGTTAGGTCTTATAAATTCTTACACAAGTACCTATGTGGGTATGTACTTTTCTTATTTCAACATTCCACAAAATTGAGGATTCCAAAAGAAGTGTGCGTTAATCAAAACTAGAATGAAAAGGTCATGTGATCCATAAAGCGCATTCGAGAATGTTGCATGATGCATTCCTTATATTGTTTCGTCCTTCATGCCAATTTGTATCCACTATTGGGTATCATAGTTTAAATGTTTTGACTTCTTTATTACAAAGAGATCATTAGGTCATGCGTGACGTAACCTGAGTTTATTTTGTACATACAACAGCACATCAATCTACATTTACCTTGACGTCACCATTATCTTGTTTGTAATAGATACCCTTTTCGTACGGCAAATGCATAAACTGACTCTTTCCTTCCTTATCGTGCAGGTATAATCAAGTATGTGGTGAATTTGACTAACCTTGGTGTCAGATTGAACTAAACTGACTGAACTGAACCAAATACATGAGGACCAATTTGGATAATTAAACATGATATCTATAAAGTCAAAAGTGTTATTATTAACAACTGGTTTGACGTAACGTAGATTTGAGTTTGAAGACAGTGAAAAGATTTTAATAACTCTGACTCCAGGCTTAGTTAAGTTCGCCACACCTTGACTACACTTATACGATAAGAAAAAGAAGAAGAATAGTATTGTTATGGAATGCGGTTAAAAAGGATCATAAAATCATGATTACAGATAGAATAAGTTAAAAACTATATCTTGGGGACTTCTAAAAGGTTCTGTATAAAAATGAGAACGGAAAAGCGATTTGAGTACGATAAGCAACCTGCTCCACTTAATACGGCATCTTTCGACAAGCTTGTCGGAAACTTTTTGGCCTAAATCTCCTTATTTGCATGTAAAAGAGCATTGAATATCTTTATACGGATTGTTGCTTAAATAAACGCAAAACTCCAAAGAAGAGGCTCTTATTTGAAAGCATATGGCTACGCTTATGGTAATAAACGACCTTGAAAGAACATATACAATACAAACATTCACGCTTGTATAATGGTGTAGGTAGAGCACAAGATGGCAGAACATTTAACACAATGAAAATTATTTGATCATAGATATACGTTTTTATCCCTACGCGAAAAACAAACGAGCTTTTTGAAATCTTAAGATATAAATATATTAATAGATAACGCCACACACTTAAAGGCATCATAGATAGTTTGGGACATATACAAAGTACAGGCAATTCTTGGCATGAGTCATAATACATTTGTTGCGAGTTTGACAGGTGTGTAAATATCCGTGTTTCGAGGGGACCTTTGTCAGCAGCATTTAGCAAAACTATGTAAATTTTACGTGTATACTTGTAACTTGAATTTTATAACGGAAGATATGAAACTTGGTCATATTGTAAAAGCTTCGATACATACTGCAAAAAAAGCTATTATGACTTCATGTTCTCTAGTTAACAATTTTCAATAACTTCCTCAATTTACTTTATTACTACCTCATTCAATCAGTGAAAATAAAACGATTTTTTTTATTGGAGGCAAAAAGTGCTCAAGATAGGGTCAAGGATAACTCTCCATTTTCAAATACATTAACGTCATTAGTTGATGACTTGCAGATTTGTTGTAAAACACCGGTAACAAAAAATAAAGGTATGCAGGTATATTAATATCCACATATTGATTTCGTTGCCAAACGTCAATAATAATTAGGTCATTGCCTAAGACTAAAAGAAAGTCAAAGCTCAACCATAATGTCATCCATATGTTTCCAATTCTTGACTCCTTTTTCATTAATCTGCAGAAGAATGCCCCAAATGGACTAAAACATTAGAAAGCCGAATTCCGTTCAAAGTTAGAACGGTTTTAAACACACGCTTTAAAAATCGAACTTCAACATCGTTAACCGTAATTGCATATCATGCAAAAACTGCGCCAAAAACAATTTGGGATTTCTCTTCAGTGAATCTATTGTAGGTGTGTTCACTCAGTGATTAATATAATTTTTATTTGCTTTGATTGTATGCCCCAGTGTATTCACTCAACGTTGTTGGGCCGTTGACACGGATAAAAAGCCTGATTGGATCGAGTATACTTGCAGTATAGGAATAGATAGTAAATATACATGTAGGTATGTTGTTGAAATGATTTCAAAAAACAATTTTGATGCCAGTTTTTTTAATATTACCTCTCAAAAATTGTATCTTTCTGTTTTTGGCAACTGTCTTTCACCAGAGTAACTCCTAACTTGTCAGCACCGTGCTTTTTTCTTGTTAGTTTAAAAAAAAAGTGTCCCAACCGGACACCGGTGACAATATTTCTAGAGATTTAGTTCTAACTCGTCATCGGTATGTTATTAGCAGTGGAGTACAGTAAACAAAATATTACCCTATCTGCAATTCAAACACGACGTTAAAATTAGTATTTATACCATTCCCCCTTTGAAAAGTTTCTTTTTTGTACTGAAAATTGGAGATAAAGAGCTCTTTTAGTCACAGTTTTGATATTTGAATTTAGAACCCTAAAAAGATTCTTTTGCTCCCGCAAAACATGTAAAAAAGAGCAATTTTGGTGTTTAAATCTCGAACACTCCAATGTATAGACATACGACCTCCATCGCAAAGAATATTCGAAATTCAAACTCCTTGCGCAGATAACTCTTCAATATTTGATTGGTCATGGGTTCAAGTCCCATTCACGCCGAACATTTTTCTTATCTAAAATTAGTTATCTCCTGACGTTATAATGTTTTTCGAAAATGAAATTGTTTCACTCTTTTGAGGATGTGGCCAGTAACAACACTGTATCACGATTGTAATGCTGTTTAACAGTACCCGTAGTAAGTAAGATTTGATGGATTGGCCTGTCAGGCTGTACCGCTCTATTGTACACTCATCCAATTTCGAAAAGTTAATATTTATTACGGAACCAAATTAATAATCATCCTGTTTGTACAGGCTAACGACCACGATCTTTTTGAAGATCATGTTTAGGATACAATTATGGGTTCAGCTCGTTAAGTAGCTTCATTCTTGAATAAATCGAAAACTTTCACGGGCGTTTCATTTTTGATTTAAATTTTTATACTTGACGACGACGTGCATCATTGCTTTTTGAACAAAAAAAAATTTTAAAATTGTAAAAAAAGAAAAATAAATGGCAAGGGTTCAATTTAAACTATCAAAACTAAACTTTTATGAAACTATATTCAGTAACAGCAGAATAAGACGGATAATTTTAAAACAATAAAATCGCTTGAAAAGAAATATATCGATAGTAGGTTAGGTTAGTTAGGTGAAAGAATGGAGCAAAACAGGCTTCATAATAATAGTAACTATAAAAATGCATCGTAAAACTGTGTTTATGTGAGGTTGAGTTTCGTTACTATAAAGATTCTATTAATTTAAATTTATGGGTTAGAAACTGCATTTATGTTGAATAGGCATGGTACGTTATAATTATAATTAACTGCGTGCGTAAAAACTATTTTTAACAAAACTTTTTATGCTTATTTATTTATACGCATTTACCTTTGCAAGCTGGCTTCTCTATAAACACCTGTGTTTCCACAAACTTATCATTATAACTTTATCAGTTCTAAGAAGAAAACAAATAGGTGAGTGTCAACAGTTGGTAGCTGGTAATTTATTCATTCCACTTGCTGACAGATCGGCCGATGGTATCGAGTTACGGCTGAGATGTTGTGAGAAGAGGCGGGAAAATAAGTAAAAGACGGTGAATAAGTAGGTACTTGATGCATCAATTACTTGGAGGTTTGATTTTCAGATTAGAATTACAAAAACGGTACGATCTACTTTCGAGTAATTTTAATTTTTTAAAATGTGGAGACTTTCGAACGTTTTTGAAATTGAGAATAGCTTCCTATTCGAAGAATTTTCACAGCTAGTTATTATGAATCACGATAAACCCAGACGAACACAGAACCATTCTTCTATTCAGTTCATACAAATGCGTTACAGTTCAAATGTGTTATAGTTCAAATGAATTTAAAAATATCTTACGAAGAATTAAATTGCCTGTCCAAATACAAAATACGGCAACGAAAAAGGTCAGGCAAATCAGGTCAATAGATCAAAAATACTAGAACAGTAAACTAAAACGGTTAGAATCTAGATTAATCTCAGACGTCTAAAGGTTAGCTTGAAAACCTTGTCATAGAAATGCACCTGAATAACCTGACCACAAAAACTTGTCTATTTTGTCTAAAACTTGACAGTCGTTAAAAAAATTATTCCAATTTGCAAGTCGTCACGGTCGATATGGCTGACAGCGTCACGCTGACAGCTTTGTGTAAATATTGTGTTGCGTTTATTTATTGGTAATTTTATTATTTAGACGCTTTTTTTTTATTTATTCCTTTCGGGAAAGGCAAGGGAAACTATGTCCATACGTCCATGCAGCCACGTCTTAAGTGAAAACCTAAGTTCTCCTCATGTTCTGCATAAAACCGGATAGCGTCAGTTTTACGAAAACTGGCGGCGAGAAGCACAACCGCGAGGATCTTCATCAGTACCAAACGGAGCAAAAACACTGTTATCACTTGAATATTTTATCTCTATGCGAATTTTACTCAATTTACTGCATAATACACGATCACTATTATACAATAAACAACTTTTTCACGCAGAAAACGAAAATTCAATTGACAAAGCAACTGCCCACGCCGAGTTACCGCCAAAGATCTTGGAGGACGTTTCCTTGATGGTTGATGTTTAAGTACAGCAGTTAGCGCAACTGTTAAAAATAGCAAGGATTTGTATCAAGTATTTTGTACTTCAATAAATTACTTTAATAAACAGTAATATAAAACAGGTGCAACCTACTGACATCATAAGAATTAATACATAAATATTGACGAAATGTTTAATATTCACGTGAGATTCTTGAGATTTGTTCCTAAAGGTATCTGTTGCACCTCAAGATAGTACAAGTAGTTCTATAAATCTGTAACCACTTAGAAGCAATGAGATATAATTAATTCTGTATACTGTATCCATACCATAGCCTCTATATAAGATGGTAATCATTGGGTCCAGTTGACACTATCACGGATACAAATGGACTGCCTGGGCCCTCTGTGAGAAACATTAATCTGCTAGATGTTTGTATACGATGATTATACAAACATCTTATCATTTGTGAGAGAACAGTGGCCTAGCCATAGTAATCATAGGATCACAATTACGGCCGCACTAATAACGAATTATATACAGCGTAAAACATGACTTTTTCACTGCTTTTCATAGGTTTTTGGTCGTTATAAATTGTACTACGCAATGTGTAAGTATAATGTGGCTAAGCCGTTAATGTTTAATTGTTTCTATTGTTATTTAATTTCCCTCATCTATTGGCATTTTGGTCTATTGTAATGGCATTCTTTTTATTGTCATTCTGTTTTTTCTTTTGTAATGTTTGTATGAAGTGTGTTGTGTTTGTCTGGAAATAAATATGATCCTATTTTTATTAAGAGAACTATATTTATGAAAAAAATATATTTATGAAGCCCAGCATAATCGTATAGTTAAAATTCTATAACCTTAGACCAAACAAAGCCAAAGGGCTTTATTACCCTATAAGCTGTAAATTACAATATATACATTATGTTTTCTGAATTTTATAACGTACATAATTGTAAATCTGACATTAAATGCCTCACCGACAAAAGGGTTAAGCCTAGCTTATTAACATTAAGAAAACATACATAGTAAATAATACACTAAAAGTTCTCTTAAGTTAGTCTTCTCATGATAAAAGTCATCCACAAGTCTTAAATTATGTTATTAAAATTCCTTAGAAACCGGAATCGTATTTTTGCTGTGGCTCAAAAATTCTCAAGTTTGAAACAAAAATGGTGCTTTGGACTTACACAATTATTGTAACTTTTTTCTAATTTATTTGGAATTGGATGTTTTATTTTAATTTTTCGGGATTTTTGCATCTTTTCTCTGTAAACTTTTACTTACTTTTGTGCGTAAGTACAAATAGTATGCACATCTAACTAAAAGAATGAAGAAACTTCGAAATAATTGCTCAATTCAGGACAATATTATGTTATAAATGTATTAACACAATATTCTTTCAACCCGCTATAGGATAGGTATAATTCCTTTACAAAAAGTGTACCTAAGATAAAACACAAAGGAGGTTAGGTCAGGGAAGTTCATTCTACGTACCTTTGTGTTCCTTGTCTTGTAACAGTTATTTATAGCTGTTACTCAAGATACAAGAGTTATGAGTTCACCGATCGACAAGGCATATTGACTTTGGTCACAATTAATAAAGGAACCTTCAGATAAGAACAACTTACAACATGTTTTTGTCCTTTTTTATTATAGATACCTAGGTACTTAATACATATAGGTACTTCACAGCATTTCTTTGAAATATAATTGCTTACTTCTTCCTTGACTACTGGCTTCTGACACTAAAGAGCTGTAGGTACCAAAGAAATAGACCTGTTTTATATTTTACTAGCTTTTCACCTGGGAACTTATTCCTGTGGGAATTTTGGAAAATAGCTTACGTGTAAATCCAGGTAAAAAGCCATCTAAGTGCCAATCGGTTCAAGTTTTTATATGAGTAGAAAAAATATGGTACTAGCTTCAGATTTCTACAAACCGCACAAGGTTAAGTTTTCGCTTGTATTTTTATGCAATAAATCAGTTGCTCAACTTTCTGCCGCAGCACGTAATTCTCCAAAAACTAATTTTATAATCGTAAATTTTTAACGCGACTGTAGTTGACAGCACATCTTGGTTGAGGCGTTTTCGCAAGTTATTAAATGTTAGTGAAGGCGCAATTACTTTCCAGATGTATCGGGTAAAGCGTACATTTTTGAATAAAAATTACTCGAAGAATATTGTAATGAATTTTTCAGGTAAACTGTATTTCGTTGTCAATGTAAGTAGACCCCCATAATTTTATTTATTTCTAGGAATTGTGAAAATTTGCGTTAACACCTTTTTAACAAAGACTCTAAAAGTCCTCGGAAAAAAGGATTTTATTGTATTTTTTGCAATTTCATAAACTGACAGCAAGTACACGTCGAGGTCACCAAAATCTTTTACGCACACATTTAACATCGTATTAAGCAGAAGCTAATTAAAACTGTAAAACCAAGAGAAGTAGAACAGAGACGTGACGTTTGGACCTCGATTATCAGAGTTGGAGTGCGAAGTATGCGCCTTAAGAACACACTAAATTACGCGCCTCTTTTCGCCGCACAACTTATTACTTCCACAGTTTATCTCCTTCAGATATGAAGCGCTTCTGTACCACATTTAAATGTAATGGCTACTTACGATTGATTTATCGAAGTAATGCTGACAAATCTGTGTAAATTATTGTGGGACCATTCTGGTATCATTTACACACATTCATTTCCGAAAACATGGCTAACAGCTGATGATCTTGATGACCTTACATACACACACACACACACACACACACACACACACACACACACACACACACACACACACAATGATAGCACGATGCATGGACATAACAAATTAACATAATGAACATGAATTCTTTTTTTGAAAGTTGAAGCCGAAAACCAATGTTTTTTTTAAATTTTTTTTTAAAGAACAATTCAAAAACATTATTTAGTACATGGTTATCAAAATATTTTTTATGGAATATTTAAAAGCAATTTGTATTTACTATAGGTATAGAACAATGTTATCGAATGTCAATGCTTGATTTGGTCTAAACTAAAAATCGTTTAAGTGAAAAATGCAATGTGAAAGTTATCAAGTAACATTTAAATGAAAAACAAAATGAAAAGACACATTGTTTTCGGCCAACCCTCTCGAAGAAAAACCACAGATAACACAAACATTTATGATGCTAAAGACACTCGACAACATGACGATATGGTTATTAAAGTATGACACATACACATGATAACTAAACACAACATGCAGGTAGGTGTAAGATGTGACACAGAAAAAGATAAAATTAAGATAATGATTTTATGTTAAAGTTGGGTTAAGAAATACATTGAAGACGTATTGCCGGTACAAATTTAATTGTAGATGAAGAATTTTTTCATTTCTGTTAGGTTACGATTATTCTTTTATATTGTTCCAGCCCCCGACGCAAAAAAAAAGAAGTTACTAGTTTGACGTAGTATCAGTAGGTCTTTAAAAATGATAAAGCTATAAATATCAAGGTGATACTTTTTAAAAATATGTTTGGGGTTATCTCTTATAAATTAGCATTGCTCGTCCTTCTATACATTTAAAGATTCCAAAAAATATTGTCTCTTGCAACGTATAACAGACCAAATAAGAATTTCATTTATGTATTACTGTAACAAACACAAAATTAAAAGAAAATTATTATTTACTTTCTATTATAAACAACCACGCCCAAATCTTGACAAGAAATCAGCTATTCCAAAGTATCATTCGTCAACACTTAGGCTTCATACAAAGGAACAATCCCTTTGTTGTCCAAGTGAGTTGAATATGGAGTCAAGATTATACAGTCGCCATATGGGAGTGTATCATCTTGTCCCGAAATGGAGACCTTGACTAATCGAGACACGAACGGACGAAATGGGTCGAGCGAAGACTGACGCGCAAGGTTTCTATACAAAACATATCATTATCACACATGGTCGATAATGAATACGTTTACGCATTAATTGAAGGTGTCTGAGCTTTGTTTTAAGAGAACCTCTAAAAACAAAAGAGCTACAACTAAAAACTGATTTTGGTGAAATAAAAAATGATAGTCTGTATTTCATTGTATTTTTATTCACACTATTCTGTTGCTACGATGCTCTAGATTTTATTAAATTAGGTAGAAAAATACCAACTTATTTTAAAATATCGTAATTAAACTGGACCTAATAGAAGTATTTAGGTAAAACACATTGAAGTAGGCAGCTAGGCACCAAAGGTTTTTTCTCTCATACTTCTTTTCAGGGCAAAACAGCTCGTTACAGAGTTTCTCGCAGAAAAAGTTTAATCAAAACGGATGGACACAAAAACATCGTTAAAAATAACGTTACTACGTGAATAAGTTAGCAATGAATTAAAAAGTTCACTGAGTAAATAACAAGCAGCATGAATATAAACGCCCAGTGATGTAGAAATATGAACTTAACAATTTGAAAACAGGGCCCCGATTCTGTAACTTAAGTTGTGTGTCGATGGAATGGAGGCCATTTTATCTGTTCAGATGGCGAAATTGAGAAGTACTTAATTTTCATATACTTGCTGACAACCAACCCGACCAGCAGCGCCACCACCAACCGAACGTAAAGTTGCAAACTACCTAGCAACTGAAAATTCAGTTGACAGTGGCACCACCAGTCAAAGCAGCCGTCATCAGTTGGATAGTTCTCAATTTCGCCACCTGAACGGATAAAATGACGACCATTCTATCGACACACAACTGAAGATACAGAATCGGAGCCCAGATGTAAATGGGAAAATATAAAACGCTTAATTGTAACTCCATATTCTTAATTGTAAATAGCATGAAATATTGCAGTATACGGTATTAACCTATTTATTTTATAATAAAGAATATCAATTTAAATTGAAGGACTCAAACCATGAAATTCTAGGATTTTATCAACATTGTAAAAAAGACCAGTTTGTTTGTAAGACTGTAATAAAAACTGGAATATCAAATGGAACTGAAACGAGTCTAACTTCATCTAAATGGCCAAGACGTGACTTGAATTTACAACTCCCAGCTCGTTATAAAGAAAACACCAACAGCTAACAATAAGAATGCTAATAAATTGAAAAACAAATTGATCATTCCTGTAAAGAAAACAAGTCATATTTAAAAAACAACTGCAAGAGCACACTCAATGAACTTAAATTCTGTGACAGAGATTTTTTCATATAACAGATTTTATTAAACTTTCCACCTGCGTCTTTACGTTGATCACCGTGTGATTCGAACATCAAGCCGTTGGTCTCGGTTTTTGTCGATTGACTACAGTTGTTAAACCAAGTCAGAGGCCATTTGGCGGTTTGAAAACTCTGGCACCAGGGTTAGTCAAGTTTGCCACTCACTTGACTATACCTACACGATAAGAAGAAGACTGAACAACTTTCCCCGAGAAACAAAACTTTTTTTGTTTCTCCTTCTTATCGTGTAGGTATTACACGATAAGAAGGACCGTGTGATGTTACTGTTAATTATTTTAAGATTACCGAAATGACTTATCATATTTACAAACACTCTTAAGTCGTCATCAGCCTATACCGTCCCCACCAAAAGGCACGGGCTTCCCTTTTAACACTTAGGCCTATGGGCCTACAGAAGGAGATTTAAGTATTGATTCAATCAATACTTAAATCTCCACTTGATCAATACAATCAATACTTGAATCAATTTGATTGTCTCTTTCTTTCACTATTAAAATGACAAAGACGACTGCTACTCAAGTATAGATCAGAGACTGAGTCGCGTTCTGTAATACGGACCTAAAAGTGCTAAATAGAAATCTTTAATAAAATCTACAACACATCTGTAATCATAACATCTGCTTCCAATCTCTGCAGCCGATGTCATCCTGACACTTCTATAGATCCAGAGATTGCAACTGCCGCTCTATTGGCAACTGTCCAAGACGTTAATCGGAGACCACCTGCAATTTACTACACTAGAGCAGTTTTAGTGTCGCTTAGTGTCGAGTGTCCATTGACACAGTTGTAATTCCGCCACACAATGTTACAGATGGGATTGGGTATCTGTTAGGAACAAATTGATTTGTGTACCGATTTCAAGACCAGAGAGAACCAAGTGAAAACTTTAAGTTTTGATAAATCATCGGAATTAATCATTGAAAGGTACAGAACTATACTGCTGCAATATTTTACGTCTCTTAATTTCGGTTCCTCTCCTATCGGAGCTTGGACAACATCGTAGACATTCTCAATTTTTAGACCTACTCTTAAAAATAAAGAGGTTACCTGGCAACCCCATCGTGTTTTGACTTCTAAGTTTAGGCTTCGCGCTCTTCCAAATGTTATTACAAAGTCTTTAGTCATGATTTTATTATTTACAAAGTCTTTAGTCATGATTTTATTCTATAATGAGTCTATTGCTGTTCTAACGATGCAGTACTTACGTTATTGCGGAACAAACTCCTCACTAAAATGATGTCACTTTATGACATCCAGATTCAAACACCACGTATTACCCAACAGCGGTTAGCTCTTGCTATGTGTTCATTTTGAACTTTACGAATAAGAAATAAGGTTGACGAAACTGATTAGCCATAATGTGGTGTGAAATATGTGAAAACACAAAGAGATTAACGAAATCGTATTTCACGGACCAATAGCCAATATAACAGAAAATAAAAACGGTTTAGTGCCAGCACAAGTTTTAAACGAAAATGATCTCATCGAATTTTGAACAAATGATGTGGTGACATATTTATTTGATAAAGCTGACGATACATATACTACTATAGTATTCGAAGATAGCGACAATCTAGTTCTGAACGTCAAAACACGAGATATAGCTTAACAGATTAATTTTATCAAAATGATAAACCCTTTCGATGGAGGAATAAAAACGGTGGGTTTAAAAATAAAAATAGAAGATTCAAACATGACAGACGTAATGTAAATAACGCAGTAACAAATGTTACGGTGTAGAGTTTCTGGACAAAAACTCACTCTCGTTTCATGTGCAGGGGTTCCGTACAAAAGCTGAAACCATCAATCAACGTAACTCATTTGTTTTCTTTTTACATCTGAACCAATTAAAAGTAATTATGGGTTTTTTTATCCAGAAGACAAAAACAATAACGAGTAAAGTAAAGATTAATGAACGATAGTAATGAAATTATAATTACCGACAATGAAAATGAAAAAGTATAAAAGTAATTGTTTTTTTTTGTTGAAAAATAACGAATAAAGAAAATGCAAACACAGATGCGAGCGAGCCTTCTGTAAGGATGAGCAACAAAAACACAGCAAACGAATAAACAGGGCTGTTTAAAAACACTTTTTACAAGGCGTGGTAAACAAAAAAATTTGTCGAAAATACTCAAACGAGAGGAAATTAAAAAAGCGACATCTGTTTGGATCTCTCAATCTCTGAAACAAATTTATTCCGTACAAACACAAAAAGCGGGACTGTGAGAAAGTTGGGGGATTTTTAAAATGTTAAAAAATGATCCGCATCCGGCCGTCCGGATATCGTATGCATACGTCACCAGGTTATTACATCCGGCTTCGGTCAAAGAGTTGGTAAATGAAATGTCAGAAATATGATGCTTTGGTTGTATGATTGAATAGAATACTCCGTAAAGGAATTTAATCTTACTGCTATCAGATTCATTCAGTATTAATTTATTGCCATATCAGTATGGTGTGTTTGGATCGTCCAGGTGGAAATGTGGTCTATGCCTACTCCAATGGGAGAAGGGTGAACTTTTAATTTGCTGAAATACAACTTTATTCCAAATATGGTACATATATCTGTAAATAACATAAAACACATTGGACGATGTTTATTGTTTACCACCTACCATCCTAAGAAACTTCTAGATTATGAATCATCAAAAATATTTCTCGAGTTTGTCAGTTCTTTGTGTTATTGTTATTGAAGCTATAGTGTTCCCTCCCTATTTCACATTACGACTATACGTACCTACGTTGTCCGTGCATTTAATGTCATTCCCAAATCCAATTGCAGCCATAGTTGCTCCAAACAATAACATGCCTTCGTAAACTTTTCATTCAAATTAACCGTCATTTATCAAGGGCATCGCTCTTTCAATTTCAAAATCAGAATTTTCTTCGCGAGGAAAGGCGTGATTAATGACATTGTGTCACCGTCGGCCACAATATACAAGTCATGGGTTATAATAGCAATATAGCTTTACCGGGTAAATTACCTTCTGAAGTAATTAACTATTATTAAGCAATACTGTAACTAATACATCATTATTTGGTTACGCCTGCCCCGTTAATCACTGTAATAAAACTTTGTCTAATTAGCATATATTTTTTCTAGTGTTACTTTTACATTTCACGAACTCAAGGTAAAGTACGGATTAAAATAGCAGAAAAATCGAAATGACACATCCTAAAGACATTGAAAACCTCTAACGAGAAGGAAACCAATAAATTAAGAGCAAAAATACTCCATCTCATTATAGAGGGAAAGTAATAAACTACAATAATGCAGGAACCAAATCTATCGACAATGCAATAAAGAGTCTGAACGGTGTGACTGCGGCGCGGGCACTTCAGCTAACAGATTGGATTTGAGCACAGGATATGGTAATAGTGGAGTGGAAATGGAAGGCGTAGCTCTGGAACTAAATTAGATGGTTCAGAAAGCCGACTGTATTCACATACGCTCACGCATACATTGAAGATCACTTTACTCAACTTAGAAACCATCTGATTCGTCAATGTGTGCGTTATAGCTTCTAGCGTACTCGGATTGAACCTTCTCTACGTTAGTATTTCTTTCTCTGCCGACTATTTCAGTAGTTCCTAGTAAGGGCGATTTATTTTCAGCCTTATTTCCTCTCAGACGCCCGAGCCGTTATATTACTGCACGTATGTTGATCAAACACATTATGTTGAAAACATTATTTAGTTAGTGTATGGTGCACAAACCGCTTTTTCAATGTTTATGGCTCCAAAAGTCGTTAGGAGATCAAATTATAAACGTTTACTGTATGAAAGGTAAACTATTTTCTCCGGGCATAACATAACCATGGCTTGTAATTGTAAAGGAAATGTTTATTGTTAATGTGAAAGTTTATTTTAAGCTAGAATGAACAGGTGGCAATCACGTTAAGTTATAATTATTATAAACTATTAAACAAAATTGTTCTGTAAAGTAATACTTGTTGCATTAACGTCATCTAATAAAATAAAATATTAAATTAAAATATTATCTTTTTTTGATTCAATAAACATGAAGCGTATAGTTACGTAAGTAGTTAGTAAGTAGACTTTTGCTAATTCGTTAATTAAAATTAATCTTATAATATATTTGGCTATGAATGGTTCATTTTGAAATGCGTTCATATTCAAGTCTATTTCAATTACTTCAAGAGGAAAATTGGAGATTAAAGGTGAGGAGATGAGATTAATTATATTAACAGAGGCCTCGCCTTCAACTTCCGCTAAAAGGTCCCTTCGTACTCGAGGAATTAATTTAGACATAATAAATGAATTCGTCAAGATTCCTGGAGGAAATTAAGTTGGAACGTTTCTGTAATGTATTGTAATGGAGACTGAATTAAAAGGGATAAAATATTTAAATTTATAAAATAGGAAATAAAAAGAAAAGGTAGCTTAACCCCGTGGATAAAATTTGATTCAAGCATTTTAAAATGACTGCAAACCAATTTTATAATTTTTGTTCCGTCTGCGGTGGAAACGACGGGTTGTTGGGGATATGAAGCGATTGATACCCGAAATTAGGGGCGCTCCAGGTACCTGGAGCGGGAAGGACACCCCTAATTGCACCATGCTCCTGGTGCAAAGGCAAGGCTTCCATATCCATTCAATGAGGTAATGATGCAAGTGTAATGGGCACCTTTGCACCGGGGTGAAAGGGGCGAACTTTTTATTCGAGTTCTTTATTATGTTTAAAGACGATATTAGGTGAACATTAAATATAATTTTAGAATTTAAAAACTAACGATTACGGATGGGATAAAACGGCAGGCGTCGCGACGACATAAGCAAACTATCAAGATAGTTTCGCGAAGCCGATACGAAATTACCTCCTCCTTCAACATTATGACTCTTTGTTTGATTACGGTGAAACTGTAAATGATCCTTTAGATTGCAGGGCTTTAATCTACCATCTGCTCAGAGGGGTGACTTAGGGGTTTATTTCCACCAGTTGTTAATTCGACCAGCTGCCTGGCAGGTGGCAGGAACGTGCCAGCTTCAAGCATTAGTGGCCTCATAATTATGACTTGTGGTGTCCAGAATTATGCGATATTATCAGTGTGATTAGTTTGCCCATTATACGAAAAGTATGTATGTTTCTTTACGAATAACGTGCATATCAAATTTCAAAATTTCCGCTTGAACGCACACATCGATAACATTCCAGAGTTCAATAATAAAAATTCTCGAGGCTCAATAAGTTCACGCACGAATTCTGCATTAATTTTGCGTCTACGACAACACGCATTCGCCTTAATATGCATATAGCGTACTACACGATTACTCAAAACTTAGTACGCTTGTTTTACCTAAGAACAGTTCGCAGTTTACAATGTGTTTACCACGGTAAGTTACAGCTGCTACGAGTTTACAAATCGCAGTATTGTGTTACACAGTTCCACTTAAGAACAAACTTGATGCTTGTTACTATGTTTTACTAGTGCATTACTTTAAAACGGTTTATTGCAACTTTCGTCTTAGTTAAACCCGTTTCCACGAGTTATAATAAAGTAATTGAAGTAGCACGTAGAATTACTGTTGCCTTATCCGTGGTTCTGATTACATTCAGTTTTCCCATGCGTGCACGATTGGTATGCTCTCAATTGCCGGAACTCGAATAAGGATGGAGAAATTATGAAAACACCTAGAGAGTGGATAGTTATCTGAGAGAGTTCCACGCTGATATCGAGTATCCCACAGTTGTCAATACTAAGTCGCTTGGGCGCAGGTTGCCGTAAATGGCAGCGGCCGACTGCGAGATACCGCCGATCATAATCGGTGGAAAAACGCGCTCCTTCGAGCCGGACTTGACCTCTTTCTAACTCAGACTCCCATTTGTGCAAGATAAGAATTTAAATACCGCGCCATAACGTAGAGCCTGTATTTTGGAATTTATTCTACCAACAGTTGTGTGACCGTGATTTTAACACACAATGACAATATTTTCAAAGATGTTATCGAACTTTTTGTGATATCAAGTTCCCTTTTAAGCCAGGAAGCGTGACGCAATATACATCTTTTAACAAAGATCGTATCGAGTCCTTTTAAAAGTTTCGAAAATCTTTTACTGCAGAATAATGGAGCTTAAAGCTGAGCTGCACGCAGTGTTAGTGCGATGGCGAGATAAAGGATGGTGGTTTGGATTGGAGATGGCGGCGGCTGTTGCGCACGCGCATCTGTCGGCCCACGTGCCGCGTCCGCCCGCGCAGGTTTCTCTTTATAAAATTATTTTTTATTTCCCCGACGAGCGCATTCATCATTTACAACAGATGCGTCCCGTAATAACAGGGTTACCTTAGGTAATTCATTCTTTAATTAAATTTCATTCTCCCCTTCGGATTTGATTTCTTAGCGTAGGCGACTATTCATTTTGTTTACCATTTAGTTCCCTTTGTTCTTTTGATTGCGTCAATGTTTTCATGTTTAGGTGTTATGTTTCAAACAAATGGGTCGTGAGAGTAGTTTTGGCCTGGTTCAGGCGCCACACATGTGCGGGAGTGCTGTTTTTTGTCAGTTAACATCTGAGGCCGAAGCCTGTTCCGCGACATGTGCCAATTTGGCATTAGCTGAGAACAGGATGTTGGAGATTTTAAGGCTTCAAGTAGCACCTCACTTGTTAATTGAAACTTCAAACACGGAGCGTTTATTCACAGACATTCGTTAGTACATCTACAAATTCTCAAGTTAGTATAGTAGTTATCTACCTTTAAAGCGAATATCTAATATCTACGTCTATCTAATATCAATATACTTTGATCTTACAAGCGATATGTTAGTGATCAGTTTTGAAAATGTTATTTGGATTGCTTCTTTGACAGAATGCATGCTTGTGGCTTTGTTGAGTAACCTTTACGGCAGGCGGTGATTAAATCTCACCATTATTATTAACAGGCTCTATTCAAACACCCACTGTCGTTCTCTAGTAGAGGCAGTTCTGAGCTATGCCGTCCACCCACAGCCGCTGGTCCCGTAGGCGCAACAGGGTCACACATAAAGCTTCAATTCATATCGACTTCTAAACTCCATCTCCGATTGTTCATACCAACTCAAATTTACATTCAGAGATTCAATGTCGTCTCAGACTCAAGGTCTGCTATTGTTTTGGCCGTTTTGGTGGTCCGACTGGAATATCGTCGCGCTCATTTAAATATTTAAATAAAAAACCAAACTTCGTTTTGTTACCATCTCCCGAGAAATGATAATTTCTTTCACCGTGTGTTTATAACTTGTGTAGAAACAATGAATCGTGCAAGCCAAGATCATCAGATCATCCACATAAACATCAGCACATTAACAAATCCATATCATGCAAATAACAGATAGAGGGACTTTACCATTTATTTTCATGTTAGTATTCAAAAGGACCATCTGCACGAAGTTCCAGACCGTTTTAAAGAAACATCAACACTTCACAAGTAACATGTTATGTCACTGAACACTGCAAATATTCCTGGATAAATCCGATTCACGTAAGTGCACTAAGTTTAGTCACAAGTTAACTCACGCTGTCAGATAAACGCAAACGCACGTGTGGTTCGGCACGGGTTCGGTCGCGGACTGAGCGCGGGTCTTCCGATCCGTCCGCCGACGCGGGCTACATCGGCGTCGCCGCTTGCCGCGCGGTAGCTCCCGCGTCCCCCGCACCCCGCTCTTTCCCCGGCCCTAGCATTGCACCCGACAAATCCGGAGACGCGGTTCGACGGAACTGCCGTGACTTGAGGATAGATTAAACCCACCTTTGTATGAAATTTCTTCTCGTTTTTACGCGGGCTTTCGTTTGAGTCGTGATTTGACGGGCGCAAAGACACGCTCTTGTGTGGGCGCAAGCCTTACGATACCCGTTCGATAATGTAATAAACTGGGATTGTAAAATGAATATACAGTGCGATGCGAGACCGTTATCTGGCGTGTGGCACTTGGGCGCATCGAGTGCATCGATAACGATGTGACACAGGCATTCTCGAAATAACATGTTGCTACATCAAGAGTTATCTGTACAACAGGTACTTCTTCCGACGACAATCGATTCGGACGAATAGAGACCAATAGAGAAAGCGATGATTGATGAACTTCAATCACGTACTTAAACTTTAATAAAGACGCAATCGATAAATCATCACGGTATATCGAGCATGTGGTATTAAATCCGTCAGGAGATGAGGAATGAACAAGAAAATCGTTAATACATGCCAATCAGATAATCGTGATCATTATGCTACCTTATCAGACGCTGCAGTCCAGCCCTGCGATTACTCCTCCGCGATCGACGTGCTAATTCCTCTTGATGAAGAGTTATCGCGCTTCACGCCTCTAGCCCATATTTCAATTGGATCCTTTATTTTCCACCAGAAATCCCTCGCTTTTGAACAGACCGTTATTATAATCTTTGCCGGCCATCTATCAAATCAAAGGCTTTCTTTTGAAATCGCATACTCTGATGCAGTCTTTGAAGAGGTACTAAATTATATTTAAATTTAAAGCGGGTTCCAACTAAACTGTGATTTGGATGCTGGATATTTTAGAGGTACCATTTTAAAAGTAACCTTCGCGGATGGGAATTGGGATCTAAATTGTATGTTCATTATGTAGATCGTGTAGAAGCGATAATGTGGTAAACTAGCCGGGTTGAGATGGGTCCCGGAGCTCGTTCATCAAGTTCAGGTTCCGTGTTTTGTTTTGTTTTGTTTTGTGGTGAGTTTTTTGGAAGGTCGGCTGCAAGGTCGCCCACTAGCCAGTGGGCCGCATTCTTTAATGTTGTTATGATTATCCGAATTATCCAACCTTCTTTGTTAGTTTTAAGTTAGTCTCAATTGGTATTTAACTAGCTTCGTTTTCGGTTACAGTAAACCGGTTATCAACGGGATAAAAGATACCGGTTATTATTTACTCAGTTACGAGAAATTCGCTGGTGAATGATAATAATGTGAATTCAAAACGGCGCTGCAATTTTAAGTGTTGAATCTCGTAATTAGGGTTCATGGAGTAAGTCAATAATTAGGCAATAAAACCTGTGCTTTTGAGGGTCAATGCCCTTCTTGCAATGGAATAACCGTTTCGCGATTGAGGACGATGCATACCTTATCTCAGCGTAAATTGAAATGCATGAGTTGATTTGTAAATTTTTGTTTCGGGTTTTGGATGGGCAGGCGGTTCCTTTGGATCTCGTATGTATGTATGCTTTAGTGTACAATGATACGATAAAGCATAATGTTTATTGTCTCGTTTGTCGACGCTGTAGTACGATTTAAATATAATTGTGAAAAGTAAAAACCATAGCACTAGCAGTGCCATGGGTTGTTTATTATAGTTTCATAACTATAAACAACTACAAACGACAAAAATTGATATAGTACAAAGCAGCACATAAGGTTAAACTACTGAAAGGGCTAACCTGAACAGACTGATTTGCTATCGTGTGTACATTTTTACGCTAAAAGGATCAAGACTATAAGTTCTGTAAAAGTATAAGTAGATAAAAAGATTTTTATCTAAGTTTCGAAAATACTGAAAAGAAAAGCACCACTGAAAAGATTTATAGACCCCGTACGATCTTTTTAAGCAATATTGAAACAAAATTTAATAAGAAAATTGTAAGAAAATTAAAGTATGGTTATTACATTCACCCTCTTACACATGAGTATATCCAATGTTAAGCTTTTTCATATCAGTGAACAGTTGCATGTTGGGAATGATATTTCATCGGCTTTGGGTCTTAATGGCCCGTGGGCCCGCCCACTGGCTTTGGCCTCACTTGTCATGGCCCACGCTGACTTGTGACTTCCTATTCCCTCAATCAGACTCATTTCTTGGCTTTCGCCGCCAAATTTTGCTTTCGTAATATCCAAGTTTGTTACACAACGCTCTCAATCACTTTTTGTTGCAAGTAATGTGACTTTTTTAGCTTTTTTTCTGTTTGCAGTGGTCGTCCAAAATTTGGACATTTTTAGGTTATGAAGACTACTTTTTTTGTGGTTGCCTTTTTCTAGCAAAGTACCTGTTCAAAGTAGATAAGATACTAAACTCTATTGAATACATCATTCTAAGAATTTCTTGGATGGAAGAAATTCGTACAGTGTAGTTCGAAATTTTTAAAATTTTTTTTATAAATTAGCGATGATAAAGATTAGTACCTAAATGTTTAATTATTGCGGTATTCATATTCACAAAAATGTATACCCAATAAGTTTTCTAAAAACGGTTTTATTATTAAAACCTTTTTTTCAAGTCCAAATCAGGCATAAAAACTTCTTTGAATCTCGAGGATTTAAAAATAAAGGAGTAATAAGTGGTAGAGATAACGACGAGTTTGCTGGAAGGGACGGCTAAAAGAGTACCGATTTGTGGCTTAACGGCAAATACTTCATGAAAAGGAACAGTGAAATGAAAAGCAGGTACCACTACTAACCGGTAAAGACAGATAAAGAAAAAAAAACCTACTTTGTGATCGATAGAGTTAAATTCTGCTTAATGAAAGTAGGCACTAAACAAATGCGGAAAAATTATCAGTATAGCAACCCCAAAATCAACAATACCTAGAATTAACCATTTTAATCTTAGTATTTTTAAAACGCTTACCCGGGATATTTACAAATAATTCGGGCTAATATTTATCTTTACCTAAAATTATTAATTTCGATTTTTTTGAATATTTTTAAGGGCCTGAACTGAACACTGATGCAAATTATGTCTCATTTAGCATCTTTACATTGGTTATCAAGGCGCTCGCAGTTCACAGGGACACGGCCTGACATAAATTAAATAATAATTAAAATGTCAACCCCGACGTCCGCAATGCACCGAGGTACTTTAATTAACAATATTTTGTACAAATTTCGGCAAATAACTCACGTGATCGCGCCATATTTGTTCTTTTTTCAATTCGAAATTTAAATTCAAACTGCCATTTAAACGGTATTTCATTAAGCAATGCTGTTACCGATTAATGTTGGATGTTTATGGCGGGTTCGGAAAAGCAGATTTTTCCAAAAAAGACAATGTAATAAGTTAGTGGTATTTGGGCCATACAGCTGTAGTTACATTGCATAGATTTATGTGTAAACTAGCTTTTCTTCTTAGAAACTTCGTTCCCGTGGGAAATGGGAAAATTATGTAGCCTATGTGTTAATCCAGGGTGTCAGCTACCTCCGTACCCAAATTTTATCAAAATTGGTCCAGCTGTTTGAGCGTGAAACAGTGTTACATCCATACATCCTCACAAACTTTCGCATTTTAGAATATTAGTAGAATAAATTAATCATCGGGTAGGTACAATTTATTTGTGACACTTTGTACAGCATTTATAAACGATCAACAATACTTTTAATATTCTAAGAAAGATAGTAAGACAGTAAAGGAACCTTGAATATTCCTAAAATTCTCTTCCATTCTTGTCCAAAGATTTCCGTTTGACCATAGATTGACAAAATGTTTTGCCTTGACTTTCAATTATTTATTGTCTGCTCATCTTAAGCAAATGAATACCTACATAAGCGTCATACAAATCGGGCATTAGCACTTATAATCCATTATAATCCTGCCTAAGCAAGAAAAGTCGAGTACCTTCTTAAACCAGATCCCATATTATGTCACACTTTTACAACCTTCGTAACCACACAGATTATAAAATAAGGAATGCACGTCCATTGAAATTTTCTCACCGTCCGAGAGATAACAGGTCCCTTAGCTTTATCTTATCTTATCAGGAAGTGAGGCCTATTGTGGACCTTTCCGAGTCCAAAAATACTGATTTCTTGTACACATTTGTCATTGGGATAAGAATTGTGGCTTTAGTTTTAGGGTTAATTTTTAACCTCATCATGTCTTGAATGTTAGGTAGGCTATAAAAAGCCCTTTTCAACACATTTGCTCATAAATTTGGTCTTATGTCTTTGTTTTAAGGTTCATAATTATATGTATTACCCAGCCGGGAGTAATAAAAATAAAGCACTAGTACGTAATGGTTTTTTTTCTAAATTTCAGCAAAGAGATCTTATTTTATATTTAAAATTTAGTGTCAATATTAAACTAATAGTAAATAAAAATATAATTCCACTAAATCATTTAAATTTAACAGAAAATTATCATTTATTTATTCTGAAACGTGAAAATATATAATTAAGTATTTTTTTATTATTTGGCTGTATGGCATACCTACTTGTCAATGTGAATCTCATTTTGCGAGCGAAACAAGAAAATAATAATCGCGCCTCTTTTCATAATTTTTAGATGTTTTCACTTGGTTTTCACAAATGGCATTTGTTTTCATCAGATTGTTATTATTGTCAGGAATACAACACAAAAAATGTCTTCTTCAAGTGCAGAACAGGAAACATACGTGGGTACACCGCCAAAAATACTTTCCGAGGCGCAACATGCAAGTGATACCTAGCTTGTTGCCGTCAATATCAAAGGAAAGTTTTTATTTCTTTTTTTCCTCGCAAATGTGTTGAAAAACGTCGTATAACACGCGTGCCCATTGGATATTACATTCTCGGCTCCATTGAGCCCGAGCCGAAGTCTCTAATGTAACATTTAACTTAGCACACTTGTAGCATAATGTACTATTTTAATGCTGCGATCTTGTGTAGTTTTACTTACTTATTCTCTTTTTTTTCCTTGTTTTGTGCAGGTTATTCATTTTTATAACTAAGAATATCGGATCAACAAAGTAATATACTGTTATCTTAGTAAGTACTAGGTATTACTTTTAATACTCAATTGCATATTATCCCATTTTATTACATTCCCATTAAACTCCGATGAAGTATTAGAGCAATTCACAGATTAATAAAGTAAGTACCTACCACACTTTCAGTTGCTTAGAATTTTTTTCTATCGACAATGGGTTCGCTTTTGAGTATTCTTGACAACAATGTAGCCTGGGGGCCGAGCTTCCTTAAATGTGATGCCGTCCTTATTTACATCAACAACTGACATCTGAGGTGTCGTCCTATGGTCTCATGCGGTGTGGTAGGCTCTGTAAAGGGCCGTCTAGTTCGCGACTACCCTCCTAACGAAGTTCGATGCCATCAAGCAGCTTGCTGTGCCTTTATAGGCATTTTCTGGGTTAACTCGCTCCATCATTGACCTCATCTTTGACCTTTATGGTCAAGATTGAGGTCAAGAGTTAACCCATCTTATAATAATATAATAATAAAACAAGCCGGAAAGTGACAGAATTATGTTTAAAAAAGTAGCATTACAATAAACTTTTATAGACGTTTTTGCAACTCAGTGTCAAAGTTTGTAACTTCCGACTCCTGTTTCTGTACATTACTATTTTTAATTATGAGATAACATTATATTAAAAAGTATATATTTTCTATAACATAAAAAAAACTATATGATACTCTATTGGAGCCATACTGTCTGGTATTATTATTTTTCTAATATTTCTCAACATTTGCGTAGTAAACAATCACTATCAGGCTGTGATCGATCATCGCTCTATCTGGCTGATAAACTGATTGTAATACAACCCGTTTGACAAATGACCTACATATCACAGACAGTTTTTCATCTTTATTGATAACTTGATCGAGTTGAGGTTCTTCCTTGCTTGGATGTTAATGATGTAAATCAGGGCACGAAACTGAACAACTTTGCCCAAGGAAGGAATACAGGCTGAAAAAAAAAACTCCTAGCTATATTCAAAATCCTGAACCAGTATCACTTATAGAACACTTTTTTTTTCTTTTTTTTAAATTTTCTTTTTTGTTGCGAATTTTTTTTTCTAAACGTAGACACCACTCGGGTGCACCCCCAAGCGCTACCCGCACCCCTCGCGTGCCTGGTGTAGGAGGAACATTTTTTCATAAATGGTTTTTTGAGTGATACTGGTTCAGGATTTTGAATATAGCTAGGAGGTTTTTTTATCACCTTGTATGGGTCGAAATATGAAAAAAGCTAAATCAGCAAACAGCTAATTTGCTTTTGTATGGGAAGTTTTTTTTCTTTAGCGGCGTTGTGCACTTTTTGGATGGGTAAAAAATTTGACGTGACTCTGATCGAAAATTCGTAAGACTGAGGGTGAAGTGAAAACTTCTTAGACCGCAAGGAAGTAATATATGTTCAAGTTTTAACTTCTGCCGGCACTCCAGGAGTGCGAAACGTTGTTTTTTTTTGAAAATTTTCCTTGGGTAAAGTCTTTCAGTTTCATGGGGAAAATCACCCTCTAAAGTTTCACTAGCTAATTTAAAGTCATCAACTAATTCTCTTTTGCCCGAAAAGGCACTGAAATATATTTGATACTGTGTAATTGAACTGACTATAATATAATATCGAGACAAAAAGTTTATGCATTGTAAAAATAAAGTAACTTAACAAAAAAAAACGGGTTACACTCCGGGAGTGCCGGCAGAAGTGAAAACTTGAACATAATATATTACTTCCTACCCTCCCTCCGTCTTACGAATTTTCGAACAGGTCACGTGTCCTAAAGCGAGTTTAACATTTTTTACCCATCCCAAAAAGTGTACAACGCAGCTAAAGAAGTTTTCACTTCAAAAAAACTATGAATAGCATTTTCAATTCGTCCAAAAATTCTTAAAACACAAACCTTTTAATTAAAAGCTCGTGTTGCCGGCTCGATACAAGTTATTCGACACAATTTAGTTCCGTACAAAAAGTGTAACTCGATCCCAGGTTTCCCGCGTCGGCTAATTGGCCATCATTTCCAGGGTAGGGTTACTACGATATGGTGACCACGGTTTACTTTATTATAAGAAGGATATTTGAAGCATTAAGATATAAGTACTTTATTACCTCAATGATTTGAAGCAAGTAAATCAAGCCATATTTTTCGAGCTGATTGCTAGGAATGCAATAAATCGGTGTAGGTATGTTCCATTGAAAGAAAAACGATAGTTCAAAATTATGATACAATCAGTTAAAATAAATGCTTCTTTAATAAATGTCATACTGTCTTGTTGACGTAAATAAGGACGGCATTACATTTTAAAAATTTCACAGATTTCGTGAATCTACGGAATTTGAAAAAATATTATTGTGAAAAATGTCGATCCAACTTTTTGACTTTTTTCAAAAAGGTATAGGACAAGTTCTTAACCCTATCGACTTTGTTTTAGGCTCAAATTGTAGTTGACTAAATTGTCCAGAGGAATTTTTCTCCAACTTTTGATACCTATCATGCTTAGTTTCCAAAATATCGAGCGCCAAAATCAAAAATTCGGAAAAAAAGTTTTTTTTCACTATATCGGCCATAACATTTTTAGTTTTTGGCTTCCTCGAATAATTCTGCACTTAACAGATCTCGTGAATACGCGTCTTTTGAGCTTTTTTTTAATATCATATCTTCACAACTCTCTGAGATATAAGGGGATCGCACTTTTTCGTGAAATTAGAGCCTACACTGGAGCGAACGAAAATACATTCCAACGTCAAAAGTTTCGACAGTAATGAACGTTTCTGCAACTGAGCGATATTTATTACACGAGAATTTGTTAAGACCTAGATCTACACGAAATACGAGTATGTAAACTTATATTTTTTTAAATATACCTATTATAACATTAAGTACTATATTTTAAATTTTTGACGAAAAATCATGGTCGCTGTGCAGTGCGACATGCCAAAAGCGTGGCTAAGGCTATTTTCGTCAATTTTATTTACATATTTAACGCTCAATTGATAGGGGTTGATCAATTTAGGGGCCGACCCTTAATCATCAAGATCACTTTGACGCGTTATACCAATTTATTTAGAGATATAAATAACGTGCCTTGCTTATGAGAAAATCGAATGTTAAACTCATTGATGCTAAACGCAAAAAATATATTAATATGTAAAAAAAATTATAAAAGTCTTTTACCTAACTGACTAAATGATGGATCAATGCACAACCTAAATCGCTGGTCGTGAAGACGTGAAATTTGGAGGGGGTATTCCTTACATGATGATAAGAAAGAAAGGATAAGAAAGGATTTACCAAATTTCCCGCAGCAAACGGAGGAAATCGGCGGAAAACAAATACGTGTAATTTTCGTCGATTTAGACCAGCCAGCTGTCAAATAGAACACGTAGCCAAGCGGGCTATACGCTCAACTATGATACGGGTTCAAATTCTGGTCGAGGACTTGATTTTTTCTATTTATTTTTTCCTGTTCCACGTGAATGAAGTCGCGGGCGAAAAAAACAAAAATGCAGGATCCTGACTCCTGAGTGTCCAGGACATAAGTCTAATAAAGCATAATAGATGAAAAGTTACTAAGAAAATACAATTTACGGTGAATTATTTAATCGAACTCTGATATTTGTAGAGGAGTTCAAAAAGGTAAAGCCACCAAGTTTCAATAGGTTACCTGTATATAATATATCTAGAAAGACTTGATATAAAATATGCTTTACTAAAACACCAATACCATCGTTACGAAATTAATTGTAAGACGGTGGATAGTAAATAAAACCTTAAACTGAACTCACGGTTGTAAGAAGAAACTTGTTTTCATAATGCTAAACCACTTGAAATCATCCCTTGAAGAAATATTTGGCTAAGTGTATTAAAGTTTAAAACTTATTTCAGTCTGGCAGACGAAATAAGATTATGTGAAGAAGCTAAGACCTAAGTGCTTCTATCTCACTGTGAGAAACTACAGATGTTTGCCTCTCCACTTAACCACGGACCACTTAAAATATTACTAATACTTTGTTTGAGTAGCTTTCATTTTTTAATTTAGTAGAAAATTTGAAGGAAACTTTACTGACTTGTTTTAAAGGTTCTGGAGTGATTTCGATGCGTTTTTTTTAATTTAAAAGCTGACGTAATCTATATATTTATTTAATAAAAAATTGTTCAGTCGTTTCAAAGTTATAGGTAATCGCATATCGGGGATAAAACGAAATGTTTACTTTTAGAGTTACAGAGATATCTCTACATGTAAGAAATAAGAACTATATTAATTCCAAAGTGTCAACCTTGTTGTACTCTTGCCTCCTTGTAAAACTTCTTCCAAGTTTAAACATTGTAAAGGAACTTGATCACAAGTTAAGCTTTTCTTCGAAGTCTTTAAGTGGGTCTAATAGCTGTTTAATTATTAAATTGAATTAGACCGTCATTATCGTTCTTCTAAAAAGCCTGCGCCACAGTTTCGGCGGTGATAATTAAGTACTTTAAGGTTCTAAGGTATGTGAGACCTTTTCTTTTTGAAATAAATGCGACAAATAGCATGCAAGTAAGTTCATAGTTGTTTTTGACCATTAAATAGTTGTTGTTTGCTAAGAATTAAATATACAAGAAATACTAGCTAAGAAGAAGATACAATTGTAAAAAATTAAAGATCGAGGCCGTATTTTGTAGAAGAAAGGAAAACTTATAACAAAAATCATAAATATTGCAAAAAATAATCAAATAGAGGTTCTAAAAAAGTATCTTAAATTAAAAAAAAATGCCACCGGGACTTAATTGCATGCTTCTACACCAAAAAATAATCGTTTCCCTTAGGAATTCGACATAAATTACTAAAAAAGTAAAGGCAAGTTGAGAACTAGCAGTCACAAATTGTTTAGTAGCTGTATCGCTGTGGCCGTGCAAATAAAATTGAATTCTGATGATGAGCCATCGACTTGAGTAGTGAAAAGTAGAAATATTTAGCATTTTTAAAACGCTTAACCACGTGATATTCACAAATAATGTTAGGGAAAGAAAAATGTTACGCCGCTTGACTTGAAAGCATGATAGCTCAGTTGGTTAGAGCACTAGGAGTCTAATCCTAGAGTCGTGGGCTCAAGTCCCATTCGCGCCGATAATTTTTCCTTCCCTAAAATATATTGTATTACAATTTAATATGTAATTTCTCAACTAATAATTCATGAACAGTTGTCTTCTGACTTTTGATCATCAATTCATTACGTATATTTCAGTCAAAACGACTAATATGTCGAGAATCCGGAAAGACCATTAAATCTATTTCCACTGGCCGCCATGACACGTGTGGTGTCCTAATTATAATAATGGATATTATTTTTACGGCCGCCGACATTCCGCTTCCTACCGGAGGAAATAGAGGAAACTGATGAGAAACACTGGGAGGAAGCGTGTGCTATAACTACATACCTATTTACTGTGAAATGTTAAGACAACAGCGAATGTCAGGTATCAGAATTTACAGTTGCTCTACAAAATCGCCTAATAAGAGATAACGATCGACAAGGTCAACAATTATGTCGCCTTATAATATGTACTGCCGTGTTTATTTGGTGATTTAAAATTTTAGCGATTCTACTCATGAAACTGAACCATTTTCCCCAAAAGACCAACACCGAATTCTAAAAAAAATTTGACTTCCCATACAACTTGCAAATCAGCTGATCGCACAAGCTTTATAGAAGTGGAAATTTGTTAACAACATTAGGCTATAAAACAATTAAACAAAAACATATATGTTAAATTGAAAGACAAATTAAACAGATTTTTTGCAGTCGTAAGTTACAAAGAAGTTGTGGGTATGTTTCAGTTTTGTAACGACATTGCACTGGAAATATCACAATGGCACTAAGAGAAAGACTTTCTCTCTAAATGCGGAGAACAATATTCTAACAAAAATATTTCACCTGTTGAACTGTGACTATGAAGCAACTATAGCTGGCTGAACTCTACAATAAAACAAAGGAAGCTGTCCAGGAAATAGAAACAAAAGACGAGCGGAAACGTGGAAGAAATTGTAACAAAATGTGTTTGAATTGTTCAGAGAAAAGATTGAAGATCCAGTGATAGATTAAAGGTTTTCGTAACTTTTCTTGAAATTCCTGTAGTAAAAAAACATTTAACAAGATTTTTTTAAATACATATTGTACTATTATGTGATGTGTAATTATTTTAAATATAAATTTTTATCTTTAATGAGAAGTTTCCAATCAGTATAAATGTAGAAAAAACGAAGATTTTTGCCAACATTTCATGACTTCAAATTAGGTAGCGATGAGATGGGGCCTATTTGCTATTGTAGGTCATTTCTCTATGTTAGTCTACCAAACTGATCAAGCGTCCCCTGGAAACATAGATCAAAATATCTTTCCATTATAACATGGTCAGCTGATTGCCTTGTTATGGATAGTTAGGAAAACGAATATCATATGGGTTACTTGAGTTTCGTTTGTAGTGGTTCAGTTTCATTATCAGGAGATTCAAGTCGCTAGTAATATGTGTTCATGTTCATGTTTCAGATCTCCTTCACAAAGCAACGCACATTTTTTTTTATGAATTCCTAATTCATCTTCGCCAAAGGAACAACATTGCGTTGCCAGATGCCATACCCACAAATTACAATTAATTGCATTACAAACAGGCAAGTTTAATTGTTCCCTTTTTGTATACTCAAGGCCGTGGCAGTAATAAGTCAAAATCTAAATGTGTCCTTACTTTTTGGGTACCTAACCTGTCACCATGAATTTATTCTGCGTGTGAATTTTGGGTACTTTTTACATTTAATTCTGTGTCTATGTTTTTTTTTTAAAGTGGTTACTTTTCTACGTCTACGTTACTTTTCGATATATTATAGTTAGATGAAACAAGAATCCTACAAAAATACTTTTGCAGCTGATTCTACGATGTAACTTAAGTATAGATAGATATTCTGAAATCGGTTTCTTAGACGGCATTAATTTAACATCAACTTTAAAAAATTATAAACATTTTAATAATGACTTAACCAGGCTTGAAGTGACAAGTGCAGCTCAGCCTTGTACTATGCAACGTCATTCGTGCAGCTTGACAAAATTTGTGACGACCTTAAATCTTACTCAATAGGGACCAAAATGCTTCAACTCGGAGTAATTTGACATGCATGTCACTAGAAGGAATGTAGCCAGGGCATAATCTCTCTAAAGTGATTAACTTTCAACTGGTCGCTACTACATTAGAGATAAGTAGGTGCGAGTAAGTGTGTTGTCAAGTTCCGTCGGTGAGCCTCGTTAATAATAATGAAGTTAAGCTGTAAGCTATAAAATAAGAGCGTGGTCATAAATCATTAAAAACCAAGCAGTAGAGGTACTGTGAAAAAGATGCCAATATGAAAAGGAAATCGAGTGTAGACCAATGATCAAAATACACTAAAGAGGTATAGATTGATTTCTTGATGAGGAGTCAGAAGTCACAAAGTTCATTAGAGACAGGACAAGATTATCGAACTCTGGGAAAAACCAAACTTACTTATAGATTTTTCCCCAAAATATAAATAGATTAATGAAGCATTCTAAAGAAAATATTGACATTTAAACATTAGTGAAGTAACTTATTAGTGTAAATACAACGACAACAACATATATTAAATTGGAGGTCCTAACTCACTGACTCATTAACGCCCAGCCCAAACCTTTGGACCTAGAGAGCAGTTTGGCACGAAGGTTACTCTTACAACGTAGACAAGGAAGGATTTTACCAAATACCCACGGGAACGAATTCCCGGGCAGCCTCTAGTAGGTAAATGAATTCGGAGGCCAACACCAACTTCACGAGGCGTCCCTGAGTTAGCAACGTTAGGTTTTAACTTTGGCGGCTAAGGGAAAAGTAAAAATAGTATCTCTATAGCAGCAAATTCAGTATTGTACCAAAATCGTACAAAACATTCCTAAGAACAATTACCAACGATGACAGATTAATTACTCCTAGCTAGTTTTTGCACCACATTATCGTTGTGTGAACAGCAATCAGTGTAGGAACAGATGTGGATTCCGACCTTGATTTATCACATGTGAGAGTTACAACTAAGCGGTGTTATGAGTGTTATGACTTGACTCATATTGTGACTGTACTCTGTACTACACTTAATGCCTCCTATTGAAGGCATTTCATTGTTATTTGAACCTTATTACCAGACGATAAGAATCTTATGTAATTTAATAGAGTCGAGTCTACTATCGTCTGCCTTTGTTTCATTCATATTTTACTTCGTTCATATTACAAAACAATGGCATCGTGATCCTCTTCTTATAAGTATGTTTTTAAACAGATGCTTCAAGTTCTATCACATTGTTGTTACTACATTGAATGACGAGTATTGAATGTAGTTCTTCTAGGTTTAAGAAAATAATTTCATTCAGTTTTTTTTCTTATCCAGATGTACTGTAGTGTATTGCAATGGGATCTATTATGTCTAGATACTTGTTAGTTGTCAGTTTTATCGTATTGTACTATTTTATATGTATGTATTTCTAAATTATCAGTCGACATATTTGCTGGGTTCTTTTTTTTTCACCAACTTGAAAAAAGGAGGTTCTATGTTCGAATGTATGTTCACTGATTTCTTCCTAAATATGGACAGATTTTCAAAATTCTTTTTTTTTCGAAAGAGTATACTCCAGAGGTGGTCCCATAAGTTTTATCGAATATGATTCAGCGCTTTTAAAAAAATCAACAAAAACAAAATAAATATACTACAAACCAGAACATCATCTAAATAAATGAGTGTCATTTTCGTGTGTGGTTATCTGCTAATTGGCATTGTAGTCTGCAAAAAATTCTAGTTATATACTTTGTGTGAACTGTTGTTGGGATTGAAGTCGGTGACTCATACGTTTTTAACGTGGAAAATTATGTTAATTGTTTCTGTAAAGTACCTATCTTAATTTAAGTGTTCGATAGTAAAGACTGTCTTTACTTTAATAGGTACTGAAGGTTGGTATACGAGCGACGTTGCATTACTTTCACATTAGTGTAACCTAAATAAGTAGGTAGATGATAAAGAGCTTTTACAACACGAGTAAATTATCTTCCTGTGACTCATAATTGAACTTAAATTAAAAAAATGTGTGTCCCTTTATAACTCTTTAAAGGCTATTAAACCAATTTTGATAAAATATTTCTAAGAACTACCTCGATTACCGCAGTTTTGAAACAAAAAAACCGCATTGAATTCGGTCCGTTCGTTTAGATTAGAAGCTACGATGCCACAAACAGATGCACAGATACACCGCTCAAACTTATAACACCTCCCTTTTTTGTCGGGAGTTAAAAAGACGAAGAAAAGCGCCCAAAAGGTAATCCTTAAATTGCGTCCAAACTAAAATTAAAAATTGAGAAGAATTCTAAATACGACTTGAATTTATTACTGTGGAATGTATGTAGAGCAACACATCTACTCTGAAAAAGCATACTGTTCCATTTTTCGTGACAAACTCCTTTCATAGCCCGTACAAGTATAAATGACGATGAGACGTGACTTAGAACAAAAACTGTTTTACACAATGTACAGTATACACTGCAGGCAGCGCTCGAGTTACTATTAAGATTTTTTTTGTTTGAAAACTGATGAGATGGTTTTTAGCCATATCGATCAAAGTTGGTTCAGCCGTTTAAAAGTTATAAGCAAAATGGGGTGATAATTTTTTTTTGAGTTAATAAAAATATTTCTTTACAATTAACTTATTCGGTACACAAGTAGAACAATCACTGGAAATACTACACTCGTACATAATAGGTCTTTACCTATAAAATTGCCGTTTTTCATACAACATTTTTGGAAAACTGAATTTTTCATACCAACTTTTTTGGATTTTTCTCGGGAATACGAAATCCAAATTTAACAAAATGTTGTGGGAAGGTTTGGACAACATTAAGTTAATTTTCATCATACTTAGTTTATTGAAAATGGTAATTGTAACAAAGGTACAACAAAAATAAGCAATGAAACGGGTAACAGAAGAAACGAGTTATATTTGAGCTTCGTGTTCAGTAAATAAATCAAAAATAAATATGTATTTATTTCACTCAAAATCTCCGTTATATGGCCAAGATTTAAAATAAAAAACATTTTATTAACAGCTGTTCAATTAAATAAACTATGAACAAAATAAAGGTTGAGAAAAAATCGGCAATTTCATAGGGAAAGACCTATTATCACAGTCATGACTTCCATCCACGTCTTCAGATTCAGGTGGGTTGATAGTAAATTCGTATGCAAGTTACATAATGAATTGCATTCGTTCACCGCAAGTCCACACGCACCACTATTCCCCGAATTCTACTGCGTTCGCTGATGATGTCGACTGTCTTTTCGAATGTTCGTTTTGCATACTAAATACACAAAGCGTGAGAGAAACACTTTCTTTTTTTCGTTATCGAGCTCTTATTGAAACTTGAAATGCATGTAATGCAGCTAATTTAGGCTAATTAATTTGTTGGGTGTAGCTTTTGTCCATTTTAAAAGCCCTAAGTTACAGCCAAGTTGTCTTTTTTACCGACTTCAAAAAAGGATGAGGTTCTATGTTCGACTGTATGCATTTAAAAAAAATGTATTTTCACCGATTTCACCGCCAATTATGAACCGATTTTCAAAATTAGTTTTTTGTTCGAAAGAGAGAGAAGAGTATATAAATTTTATCGAAAATGATTTAGCGGTTTTTAAAAAATCAACAAAAACAAAAAAATACTACAAACCATAATGTCATCTAAAATGAGAGACATTTTTGTTTGTGGTTATCTGCTAATAGGCATTGTAGTCTACAAAAATTATAGTTATCTATCTTCTTTATGCGAACTGTTGTTGGGATCGAAGTCGGTGACTCAAACGTTTTTAACGTGGAAAATTATTATGATTTAGTTTATGATGGTCGCGAAGTAAACGAATATACACCGGATATATGGAACTTACGCCAAGTCAGTCGAAGGCCATTTTTCGGTTTGAAAACTCTGACACCAGGGTTAGTCAAGTTCGCCACACACTGGACTATACCTATACGATAAGAAAAATATTCTTTCAGCTTCTTAAAAAAGAATCCACTCAATCCCAAAGTACCTTTGTTGTGTTAAAACCTCAACAGATTTTTTCTCTTAGAGAAAATCAGGGGCTCTACTCTGTACTATCTACGACCGAAATTTTGGAGTGTCGAATGTCAGTACATCTCTGTCTAGCGCTATACAGATGACCATGACAAATAATGACAATTATCGGCCGTCCGTCAATCGTAGATAGTACAGAGTAGAGCCCCAGGAACCAATAAGACCTCACATAACCTTAAATTTACAGCAATAAAGATATACGTACGGAATATATTAATTACGTATGTTAAGAATTGATGACACGCATAACCTAGTTTTAGCAGTAGTGCAATAAAGACGCTTAAAGACAGCGGTCGGGTTTTATTCTACTATATAAAAATAAGTCGGGTTTTCCTTTCTGACGCTATAACTCCAGAACGCACGAACCGATTTTCACGGTTTTGCATTCGTTGGAATGGTCTCGGGCTCCGTGAGGTTTATAGCAAAGAAAATGTTGGGCACGATATAACCTGTAGTCCACGCGGGCGGAGCCGCGGGCGGAAAGCTAGTTTCTAATATAATTTCGGGCTATGTATTGATCCTGACACACCGTAAGCACCAGCACTTACAATATATGTATGTACTTCTGCCTACAGCTCCTCAGACAAAAACTCTAAAGCACGCATCTCATGGAAATTTGAAGTCTCTCGTCGTCGCAAGGCACCCGTAGAGGTAGAATTGATAGTTAACAGCCACTCTCACATTCAAGAATTCCCATACTAAACGCACAGTCCCTTTTAGTACGCACTCAGGCTCAGACGTCTACAGTACCATACATGGGAATAAACGTAAGGAAACTGAATGAGATCAGTCGTGTTTTATCATAAAAAACATATTTTTTTGTAATTTTCAAAAATAACGGAGTGTTAGCTCATGTATCTACATCTACACTAATATTATAAAGAGGAAAGATTTGTACCTATTTTTGTATGTTTGTATGTTTGTAATGAATAGGCTCCGAAACTACTGGACCGATTTCAAAAATTCTTTCACCATTAGGATGCTACATTATTCCTGAGTAACATAGGCTACATAATTTTCCCGAAGTCCCACGGGAAGAAGTCCCGAGCGGGATGCTAGTGTTAGATATGATGGTAGTTATTGTACTTTTCAATGATGAACCTACCCAAGAAGAAGAACGATCATTTATGTACAGAGGGCTGCACATCAGGTTACTGTACACATGCACCCTATACCGTTGCGATAAGGACGGTTTTGCAATCAAATGGGGTAACCTGATGCGCTGGCTTCTGTACATATCGTTTCTTCAGTATCATATCTATGTATTCTCCTGTAAAATCTTTCTATCTGCATATAAAATACTAGCACAGCTCTCCTAACGTCTAATAGGCTCTAATATAATTTCGGTTAATAATATAGGAAGACGTTGGTTGGGCAATGGGAGTCAGTCCCATAGTTGTAAAAGCTACTTATACCTCTACATAATACTAAAGTGTTAATATCTTGATCTATCTAGAAAATCTCAAAAATGTATCTCTCCGTTTCTCTAAAACTATTCCTTTACTGACGCAAACATTTCGTGCATCTACCCTGAATAATATGCGTAGTTACTAGTTCCTACTGTGCAACACATGCAATGCCAGTGCAGTATACCCTCATTCATTTGAAATTCATATCCCTCGCGATCGCGTCAGGATCAACACTCATCCAGCCAACTGCCGTGAAACAAAGCCACTCGGAGCCAAATTGAAATTCATCCACTCGAAAATATGCGAAGAAAGCATAAAATAAAATCTTAGCACTCCATACAAAATGAAATCTCCCGACATCTTTCTCTCACGAACTCGAATGATGGAATAAATTGTTTAATCAAAAACAAATGTTTTTTTTTGACAATGGAAAGTTTAAAAGAAAAATGTTTTGGATTTTTAATTGTTTTGCCTGACTAGGACTGTTAATTGAATTTCAAATTAACTTCTTTGTTTGATTTAATTTAAATACTTATTTACCCATTCAGTTAAATCATCGGGCGTTCCATCGTATTTTTTAAAAATTAAGACGTTCACTCAGTACCTGAAAAAAGAAAAGAAAATAATTAAACTTTTTTAATATTTTTTATTAATTAAGATGAAAAAAAGACTGATCAAATAGATCAATGAAAAAGCAAAAGAAAATAATTAAAAAAATTACAAAAGATATGACAGCGGTGGGATTCGAACCCACGCCCTTTCGGACTGGTGCCTAAAACCAGCGCCTTAGACCACTCGGCCACGCTGCCGTCTGCCAATTGCGGCCAAATTGCAATGTAGTATCAGGCGTAACTATGTCGGAGTCATACAAAGCGATTTTTTCAATGATACTGTTTAACAACAAAGGTAGAGCTTAAATCAGATAATATGTACTTAAAATAAATGTACAATTATTTTATTTTACTGTAATGCATGATGCATCAATGGTGAATGATGGTGTTAGATCAGTTTCGATACTATGCATGTGTTAAAATAAAGAATTAATCAACTATTTTCGGATTGTTCCACTGTTATTTGTAATAGATTACTTCGCTGAAACGTACTGCGAGTTATTATTACAGATGTAACACGATTTGTTTGCCAATCATTAGTGACCATTTTATTATGTAGCACAGCACAATACATTTAATATAGCATTATTCAGTGTCCAATTACTTAAAAGCGTGTTATTTATAAAACAATACATGTAGTTTAAAATAAATATTAAACCTTTCTACTTATTACTCCAAAAATTACTGAAGTTACTGATATTACAAAGCGCAGACTCAATTTGTGTAACTTTTATAAAAAAAATAAAGCCATCTGTTTCTGAATCAAATTTTCTGACACTCGTTATTATGATTATTATTTATATCCATCTTATTATCGCAGTATTCCTTCAGCTACTAAAATCATCTTCCAAGGGCATATCAGAGCTATTCCTAGGAAGAACCAGTTACGACGGAGTGCGCAGGAGTGATTATCGCACATAAATCTGCAATGATCGGACCGGTCGGTGTCAGGCGGGAAATTAGCGGTCGGTCCCGCTAATACGACCGACGTAATGAAAGGGATGAACACATAGCAAAGACAAATGATCTACTAGAAGATTTAATGACGGAATAAGACGCTTCACAGACTTACGTTTACCAAGTATACGGTCAAGGAGTTTTTATCATACAGATTTTAATTTTAATAATTTATAATTTTACTTTTTGACATTCTATTCTAATAATGTATTTTGTTTTGCAAGGTGTTTGTGACATGACCATTTTATTAATGACGTTTTTTCTTCCTTTTGTAAGTCGACATGCTTAGTTTTGTTCTGAATTTGATTTCTGTTTTAATGTAAGGCATATTAATTCATTTTTCTTTCTCATTTATTTATTTATATAAGGACTTAGATATTGTTGACATAAAACTATTTTTGACATTTTTAAATTACCTTCTATTTTAAAATATCTTCTATTTGCATTGCATGCCAATTCCGGCGCAACACGCTTGTACATTTGCTTTTAATTGTCACCATAATTGGTTACCGTGTTTGCCCGCAATAAAGATATTTCATTTCATTTCCAAGTTATAGAATAGAAAGAACTTTAACCCTCGCGCGATGTCTGCACACCCGTGTGTGCAGGATTTGTATCGCACGCGGCGTAAACACGCGCGACGGGTTAACTAAACTATAAGATAACTGTACCTACATTTACACGTTAAAACATTAATACACTTAACTGGCGCTGACGCAGCATTGTGCCACAGCTAGGCTGCCGCGCTGGTATTCTGTCTGAACATACTAAAATGAAAAACTAAATTAAGAACTAAAAGACAAGGTGTCTGCTGTGTGTGTGTACTTTTGTGTTTGTTCAGAAACAAGCGGCGCTTGTAGTCCTGTGGTGGTTATTGTAAGAAGCCGATCAGTACTAAATTACCATAGACCGAGTGTTGCGTGCTTTTGGTGTCAGACCACGTTAGAGATGGCCTAGCGATATCGTTGCATACAATACTGTGATATGATTTGAGAATGCTAGAAGAACTCCAGTATTAGCTAAGTAAAAGCTAAGAAATGTATAAGTATTCACATGTGCGCTGAAGTGTTAATCGGATAAGAAAGGACCAAAATATGGGGAGGAGAGTGTCTTTATTTCACCAATACTAACATTTGTTAGTAGGCCACTTTGCAATGTTTTTTTTTTACATTTTGTTCGATACATTAGAACGTCCCAACTTTGTGCACATAAGAATTTAAATCATCCCAATAAAAAAATATCTTCGTCTTTAGAGTTTCCTATCAATATAACTGTCGAATTTAGTAATAACTATAAGCATTGACTCACTTAAAAGCAATTTAACAAAACGTGAAATGCTCTTCCTACACTACGATTACGAGGTACGTAAACTTAGCCGTGTATGAATTGAAGACCCGTTCAACCAACTGGATAGATAGGCCAGTGGGAGGAAAATTACGCTAAATTTAGCTTAGCCATTGATGATTTACTGCAATTTTGTCTTCGATCAACTATAAGTTTTTTATACTTGATCAAAGGGTTTTGTTTTTCCTTAGTCGACATTAAGGTATATACAGGACTTAAAGAAAATTTCAGCTATTCTGAAGAAAAACTGTCACTGACTTTGTTTTTCACAACTACCTAAATGATAACATTGATAACCCATTTTTACTCAGCCTAAAGACGCCTGCGGGTTATTAGCGACCAATGGCATGAGAGGTAGAATGCCAATACGCCAATACTAATATAGCCAACTTATACCTCAACAAAAAATTATAATTGCAAACGGCATTATGTACATACAGGTAAGTTTCCGCACGGGACTTCAACTTATTCCAGGGTGTCAGCTACTTACATAATTATCAAATGTTATCAAAATTGGTCCAGCGTTTTGAGTGTGAACAAGTAACAAACGTACTATAAACACACATAGAAACTTACGTCTTTATAATATTAGTTTGAAGTGTGATAATGCCGTTAAAATCTACCATTTTTTTCCTATGACGTCATAGTTTTTTAGTGAGAGTAGGTATGTCGAACATAATTTGTGGCCCAGCAGTCCTATAACAATAAATCTGTAAAGATTTACGCCACTATAAACAAGCAATATACTCAAACTGATTTAAGTGGCCTGCCGATGGCGTCAAGAATAGCTTTTTAGAGCCACTGAGAGTTTTCAATCATATTTCTTTAGTGTAAGAGTCTGTGGTTTTTGTTGTTATGAAATTTCCAATCTTCTGTTGCCTTGACTTCGCATTTCTTTATTTCTTTATTAAATACTAGCATCCCGTTCGGGACTTCGGGAAAATTATGTAACCTAAGTTACTCAGGGATAATGTAGCATCCTAATGGTGAAAGAATTTTTCAAATCGGTCCATTGCTTTCGGAGCCTATTCGTTACATACAAAAATACAAATCTTTCCTCTTTATAATATTAGTATAGAAGTATAGATAAGTAGAATAATATGTACATATACATACGTAAGTAATTTTCAGTTAAAATCCTCAGCCTTGAAAAGTCTCTTGAAGATAAAAAACCTTGAAAAGTGTGCAAAAACCAGATTTCTGGTCGTATAACACCTACACAGGCTTTTTACATTCACCTCACAGAGGGGTTCTCTCAGAATGTATTTTTGTATCGTCATTCCACTTTTTTAACTGTCCATACATCCTTACAATCTTCCACATTTATTTAGTACGTTAGTAGGGTAAAATATTTATAATTAATACTAGCTTTCCGCCCGCGTGGGCTACAGGTTATATCGTGCCCAACTGTGGGATAAAATGTAGCCTATGTCTTTTCCCAGGCTCTAATCTATCTCTGTACCAATTTTCATCAAAATCGGTTCACTAGTGTAGGCGTGAAAGTCGGACAGACAGACAGACAGACAGAGTTACTTTCGCATTTATGATAATAGAATGGGTTATTATTATTACTGTAACGCTGTTTATATGTTAGATAGGAAACATGATGTTATAAGTTTTTGTTATAAGTTATGGATCAAATAAACCGTAAACAAATTAAAACCGAAATATTTCACAATCCTTAATAATTGTGTTTTGATTTCATTGGTTAAAATTGAATATTGTGTTAGTAGTCACTCAATGAGAATACGATCGTTTTGGTTTCTGTAGCCAAAATATGTCTTTACAGTAGCAAAATATTATGAACATCTCTAAGGTCTTACAATCGCTTTCACTTGTGATAATTGATAACATCTTGACAAAACTTCTTTAATTTTTAAAATATATTCTTCATTGCACAAACAAAGTTCTTACACACAATTAGATAAGTATAATACGATGGCGAGCTCATAGATATATTGTTAAAACTTTGCATTAATATGGCTTAGACATCTCTATGCTAAATTACTGCAAAAATTTATATGTTTTACGTGTGTATCTGTGTGTCTCTGTAATTCTGTGTCTCTTTGTGACATCGCAGCTCCTAAACGAATGGACCAATTTCTATGCGTTTATTTTTTTTGTCAGCTGGAGGTTGTTCTTAGCAATATTTGAACATTTTTTTTTCTGGCGTTTAAGAGTTATCTTTCCGCCCGCGGCTCCGCCCGCGTGGACTACAGGTTATATCGTGCCCAACTGTGGGATAAAATGTAGCATATGTCCTTTCCCACGCTCAATTCTATCTCTGTACCAAATTTCATTAAAATCGGTTCAGTAGTTTAGGCGTGAAAGACGGACAGGCTGACATACAGACAGAGTTACTTTCGCATTTATAATATTATATAAGTAAGGAGTAAGGATGTCGGGGTCGAAACTAACTTTTTAATCTTTGGGTTATTACGTGAAGGAGTAATTAATATCTGTCATTCATCCTCACAAACTGATAATATTAGTAGGAAATACTAGCATATTCCCATCTTAACTATCTTTTATCATACATTTTTTATACTGGCAATATTCCCCGCTGCACCTAAAATTAATCGATGTTACATGGCACTATTCCTTATCTTACTTTTTCCACCAAGTCGGTAAACCAGAGCGTTTTTTGCGCGGTTGAGATACCGGAATTAGTGCTGGAAGCTTTGGGGAATTTTTGTGGGTAGTTTCACAGAGCCGGTCGTAAAAAAAGCGAGCCACCCGTCGGGAACATTAGTCTGCTTAATGCAAGCTGCCCAAGTGGGAATTGAAATACGCAGCCCTAAGGAGGGGGCGTTCTTAATCATTGGCGGTTGAATGACAGTGGTGACCATTTTATACATTCAGGTGGCAAAATTCAAAATTATCGAAACCTCATACACTCGATGACAACCTCCTTGATCAGCAGCGCCATCGGCAACTGTACGTTCAGTTACTAGTTTTAAACACATGTAGAGTGTCTCTTCAGATTAAGAGGAGCGTCTCAGTTTGGACTAGCGGCTCAGTTGTTTTTCATGCTGTCTCGATGTCGACCACCCGCCTCAGACTTGTGCGAAAGGGACAATTGCCGAGTTTTATTTCCAAAATTATGTGTTTAAGCGTCAATGAATTCCTACCCCAAAAACTTAAAGGAATCGTACGTTTGTCGATTTGTAAGCGTATAAACGAGGTTCGTACGTTTTATTTTTTCCAAAATTGTTCTTAATTTTTAACAGTCACCTCTTAAATGTTGAGAATTTTTTTGGCGAAAAATGCTGACTTTTAGTTTAAAATATCTTTTTGTCTACTAAAAATATCACAAAAATCAAAACGTACGGACCCAGTTTTTGGTGTTCTTGATATAATACCAAAATTTAACAGGGATCCGTTGACTTTTAGGGGATGGAATCCATTGACGCCGTTTGTATGGGAAAAAACACTGAGACGATTCTCTTAACATATTTATTTTTTGACATAAATCTCTAATACTGATTTTTTTAAATACAGGGCTCTCTATTCGATTTTTTTAAATACAGGTATCACTATTTTGACCTCTCGGGTGGTTAATCAGTCCTTGAAACTGAACAACTTTCCCAAGGAACATAGGTCAAAATGCGAAAAAAAAAATGATCTACCATACAAAATGCGCTATACATATGCTGATGAAGTTTGTATGGGAAGTTGTTCAGTTTCATTGACTGATTAACCACCCGAGCGGCCGAAAGAGAGATACCTAAAGCCCTATATAACATACAATCACACAATAAACGACTACATCTTTATGTCAACAAGATCTGAAAATCCCACACCTCGGTATATTCAAATCTGCGTAACCAAAATCATATTCCCGAGACTCATTTCTCAAACGCAATACGCATTTGGGCGACGCAAAAACCACCCGAAGAAAAGGTCTGAAAGTCGTTTACAAAAGTCGAGAAGAATCGCCCATCAACAACACGCATGATAAAGCCAGCGGGATACAAGTGTGATTAAAATAAGTACGGATTTGGGTGCGGCCCCTAATGGGGGAAAGCAGGGTGAAAAAAGGGGGAAAGGGCGAAGACCTACCACGCCTCGCCACGCTTATGTCCTGCGGCAAATATTCTTTGTAGTTTTGAGCGATGTGTTTTCGAGAATTATTCCCTGTTGCATTAATCAAAAATTGTCTAAAACAGTCGGCACGTTGTTGATTAAAAAACTTCAAAGCTTGTTATAACATAATAGGCTTTTTGACATAAAATTATGTAAGAAAAGGTTTTTCGCAGACTTCGTAAGCTCTAAAGGAAATCACCTATTTACCTAAGATAATTTTATTAAAAAATTGCTGCACTACAGCTTTCCAGCCACCCGACATTACCATCAAACTCATTTACCATTAGCAAACAAAGTAAACGTTCATAAAAGTGAATGCTACTGACTGACACTTTCCGCCTGTTTGGCGTAAATAAGGCTTTTGTTATATTTAAAGAAACTTTAACTTTAATTAACGTTTCTGCAACTGAGCGTCAATCTAATCACATATACAGATTTATGTCTAACTCATACATAAATCTATGAATTCCAAAATGGAATAATTCATCCTAAACGCTATCCATTGCTGGGACAGGCCTTCCTCTCAATCATAGCAGCTTAGCGTTTGCGTCAAGCTATAACTCAAAGCGGTTTGCATCGTTTCGGGTCGATCAGTTGCGACCCTGAATAATGTCAGGAGGTTAGAACGGTGACCCACACAAGGATATCGCTCCCTACGACCTCAAGGACCGTCTGAGTGGACGAGACATTGTGTGGTTTACTTTTATTTGTATTGAAGCATGTATGTACAGCAAGAACTTTTTTCCGCGCGTAACTTCGTTCCCGTGAGAATTTTCCCGGGAGATTTTCCAATAATAATAATTCATACAGACCATGTCCTTACAAAATTATATTAATGTTATTTTATGTCACGCTTGACAATTATTGTTTTATTGTTTTTTAAATTTTTTCATTCAACTCTTGACATGTTTTGATTTTTATTTTTGTGTATGACATTGAGAATGGTTGTAAAATTTAATTATTTTATTGGGACATGATAATTATTTTTTAATAGATATAATTATTATTGTATTAAATATTTGCACGCCATAGTAAATAAAGGACAGAGCATGACGGATAACTATTATATTAGCAGTTGTACTACCATGTTTCTTGCAAATAAACGACTTTGATTTGATTTGATTTGGAAACCTTTAAAAAATACAAATCGCTAAAGCCATTTCAGAGATTTTACGTGACTTACGCATGTCACTTGATTTTCATAAAGCTAAAATATTTATACTTACAAATTAAGATATAACCGTAGACAGGTATGTACGTACATATTGTGTGAACAATGTTTGAATTTTTAAATGTCGTTCAATACCGTAGTACTCGTAGTAGAGTATCTACCTAGAATAATTTTTAACTCTTTTCTAAAGTTACTATTTTAATGCTGACTGTACCAATACCATTTTGGAGTCGAGTGGAATCAATGTATGGACGGCGCGGCGGCAGCGGTAGTTTCGAGAATAATAGTTTTGGGGTTTAATGAAACAAGCTGCTAAAACAAGGTAAAGATCCCTTAAAATAAAACCAAGTGATTTAAAAGACAAAATAGTTTTTTTTTTTAGTATACATATAAGCCGCTAAAACGAGGTATGATCCTTTAAAATAAAACCAAGTGCTTTAAAAGACAATTACTTTCGAACTAAAGATGAGAGACAAAATTCACACCACCCTGCAGGCAGTAAAGGCCGATGTCACAGAATATCATGTTCCAAAATAAAACAAGAACACAAATTTTAATTAGAAGACCCTTTTCAATCAAGGTATGTTTGCTTTTAATTGGGATCGGTGGATTGAAAGAACAGGGCAAATGAACAATTTAAGTGCATTTTCAACACATAATAGGCAAAAGAAGGTCGATTCATATTTCACCCAATCATTTATATACTTTCTGCCATTTTCTAAAAAAATATCTAAGGCGATAAAGAAAATAAGCATCGTTGCTTTATTAAATGTCTTTAAGATGATGAATTCCTATTTCTCAGATGCAAAGGATTTCTCAACTTATCTCAATTAAGTGTTACCAGTGGCGGCTTTAACCCTGCTTTTCAGGGAGGTAGTTTTGTCACCACGATATGAACAGTTGACTTAGAAACTTCTTGGACAATATCACTCAAATTACAAAAAAACTTTGTAACAATAGCTACATTCCAAAGTTCAACAAAGTTTAACAATAATGATTTAACACTGTTGCAGAAACGGTTATTAAAGTTAAAGCTACTTTAAATATCATACTGTCACTTTCCGTCTTGTTGACGTAAACAAGGACGGCATTAGAAAAGAAGCTTCAATGAGAACATCAGGATCCGGAATTATGGAATTATTCGGCAAATTTCCTTCGTTGGACAAAGATTTTCCTTCCCGGGCAATGCTCATTTTATTTGATACTGAGTTGATATTCAGTCCATTTTTAATTTTATGTTTGGTGCAAGATGTGCGAGAATCAAATGATGTTAATTTACAAAGGCCCACGCGCACTGGAGCTTGATTTGACTCTAATAGGAAAAATTGGTCAAAACCCAGATACGGTCTGTTAAATGTATAAAAAATCGAAATAATTTGAATGCAACTTCCTTGGTGCACAATTCGTCTTTAGGCGACTACAGCACCCGATAAAGGCAGCAGCAGCACACATAGGAATAGTGCCATCTCCGTCTCTCAACAGGTCTGGGCCGGCAGTGCGATCAGTGTCGATACACGAAGTTTACGGACTATGAAAGCGTGCGTGCGTAAAAACATGTTCGAAAGTTAGAAAAATGAGATTTATGGAAAGGTAACAGCTTAAATCGAAAAATGCGTTAACTACTTATCGAGAGTGTTCAATCACGAACATTTTGATAGCAAATTCAAGTTCCTGTGTGCATTTTACTATCGTTTTTACAGCAAAGATACACAATATTGGAATTTAGAGGTGACTTTGTGAGCTTTTTCTATCGAACCAAAAGTGCTGAATCATGTTTTCAGCAAACTACTTATCTAGTTTATGTCCTGAATATTACCGTAGTATTTTTTTTTCTTCGATTTAATGCAGTGCGTCATGCTTATCTACGCATCATAAAATCGTAATTTAGGTGCTGTAGTCACCTTAACACCTTAGCTTGTGTGTCAATCCTATAAGACTGCTCTAGAAACTGTAGGTGGAATCAGGATCTGCAGCTCACTTGTATAAATATTTATCTTCTTCTAAGGTGTGTCTTGTAGGACGAACAAAAAGCCTTTGGTTTTCTCTTGTTCACACATTTTTGGTGAAAAGATTCAACATCTACACTAATATTATAAAGAGTAAAGATTTGATTGTTTGTTTGCAATCAAATCTTTCCTCTTTATAATAAAAATTATAATAATAACAAAATTTTTCTAAATTTGAATTTCGCATTCCCGAGAAAAACCCAAAAACGTTAGTATGGAAAATTCAGTTTTCCAAAAATATTGTATGAAAAACGGCAATTTCATAGGTAAAGACCTATTATTTATGGGTCAAGAAGTACCTAATAACCGAACAGATTAAAGATACCTACTTACTTCTAAAAATATTTAAAATTCTCAAGGAAACAGTAAAAAACAGAAACAAAAGACTTATGAAAAAGGCTCGAAAACAAATCAATATGTCAAGGGTACACAGATCTTTTATCTGCAGACACGATCTACCTTTTTTCGGGGTTCGACAACTCTCGATAAGCCATCTACGCGGCATAAATCATTTTTACAGCGTGCCTCTTGTCTATAGGCGGCTTTCATAGCCGTGAATGGGTGCTCTTTATGCTGTACTCTATGACACGACAGCGACACAAATCCTTTTCATCTTCCTTCACCCTTATTTCCAAGAATCAAGAACCATTTTGAACAGCACAACCGCAAAACTGGTGTCTTTAAAGCGGCCGCTCTGGCTCCAAAAAGCCTTAGCATGTCCTATAAAATATGGTATGTGCATGCATGTAAGGTAAGTACTTATTTATGTCGATAGGGTCTGTTGTTCGTAAGAATTATGATTATAATGTCATGTTTTGTCATTCATAGGCACAATACTCTATTAGTTATTATGCTTTTAGAATAAATAGCTTTCTATCTGTAAGAGCTATTTGAATAAAGTACACATAGGGTTCGACTTTTGAATTTGAGGTGAAAATATACTAAGGTAACTATAAAATAAATGTAATAAAATTACATGTAATTTATTAGCCTTTTTCAATTCCTAGAAAACACATTCTTTTTAAACAAACATAAATTTAAAAAGCCGTGTTTACAAAATCAAAACCTTCATTCATGACCACTTTACAGAGACCCTTGCTGATAGCCCAGCCTTGTATTACTTTCCAAAGTACATAAAAAACAGACGGTTCTATCAAAAATGGTGGGTTGTTGTAGCTTCCGCGACACCCTATGTATTTGTTTAGGATAGTCCCTTAGTATTTACATAAGCTTCGGCACAGACGAAATGGAATTCTAATTACGTAGTCACTGGTTTGAATTTCAATTGCTCTTTGTCTGCATGGTGCACGTGCGCCCAGGAGCTGGGATGTGGATTTTATGGGCTATTCTCATCTGCCAGTTTACACTATCTTTTGTTTTACTGTTGATTTAATTGCTGAGACTCTACTGTCTCACTTTACGGTTGCTGTAAAAAGAATGGAGGTGTAAAATGTGCACGAAAACTTACTATAAGATTGGAATTCTTACTCACTTTTGATAAAGTTTTATCGCGTAGTTCACATTTTCAAGCTTTCGAAACACGCGACCTAACTATTAACTCTTCACTACAATTTCTTGCTGTTACCAATTGCATCTGCAGTGTAAAACTAGGAAAAGCTTTGTTTTTGAATTGTTTTACAGACAAACAGCTGATTAAATCCACACACCTAACAACGGGAAACTTTTTACTAACAATTATTTCATTTTTTGTCCCTTTTAAACCCCCCGTCAAAAAAGAGGGCTGTTATAAGTTTGACGTGTGTATCCGTGTGTCTATTCTATAGCTCCTAAACGAATGGACCGATTATATGATCTTTGGTTCAGCCGTTTAATTTTGTTTAATTTTAGAGTTTAAAGGTATGATTTGCACGGCAACTTTAAGAACATGCTAGGTATTGATTTGCTATCTGAATATTCTAGGGGTACTTACGAATGAACTTTATTGGGAACATTCCTCATGCCAATAGCTAGAGGTTATTGACCTTGGCTTTGCGCCAAATGCTGCTGAATTAGGTGCTTATTGGGATAATGCGGTGTACGACTATACCTCTCTTAGCTATACGGAAAACCTTTATGTAGATTTTAAGCAATATCTGATGTAGGCAGGTTTGTGATGTAGCACGAAAACCTTTGGATGCATCTGGATAGAATGCTTAAAACTTTTTTGTTACTAACATAAGCAAAATAATGAATCGTAAGAGACGAAAAATTTAGCCCCAAAACTTTACTCTCTTCAACGTCAACATTTCAATATCTCAAAGAAACAATCTTCAAAAAAATACTTCAAAAAAAGCGTTAAAGCAATCTTTTTAAAATTATCACGTCATTGCAAACTCCACAATAATTTAGCCGTCAAAATTCACAAAGTAAATTTGTTTACACGAAAACAGAGTAAGTCTTGTGGTGTTACGTAAATTGCAATTTAAAATTCATGCCTATAAAAACACCTTTCATCTGTAAAGGGGATGTTTCACTTTAAACGTTGTAAACGCAAAGGAGGAACCGTCGACTTATTAAAAAAATATTGTGTTACGATTTTTGATACATTGGAATTAAATAACTTTTTCAAACTGCAAATATAAAAAAAAAATGAAGAAATAGAGATAACTTTTAGGATTTCATGATAAAAGAAATGTACAAACACAACTATACATTTTATGGGAATGCAGTGAGTAATGCCATTCTATTTTTATTTGTAATCGACTTCAAAAAAGGAGGTGGTTCTTAATACGACATTTTATTGAAATTTTAATTTTTGTTTGTTTGTTTGTCCTAGTCTTCCCAGGTTTACAGTAAAGGTATGTAAGTGGGATGCAAGGGTTTTGCTGTATGATGAGCGAAAGGCTGACCACCTCTCACCATTATGCAACTTGTTCCATCTGATAACCCTCACAATTTGTGTCAAACGTGGTATCTAGTGGTTCTAGAATCACTGATGCTCTGCCTACCCCGTTAGGGATTACATGAGTGAGCGTATCTATTGTATGTATGTTGTTTGTGACGCGATTACTCCACCAATTATCAGCCGATTTTCAGAATTCTTTTTTTGATTGAAAGAATATTCTTATGATGTGGTTCCATAGAAATTTTATCAAAATTGATTCGGCGGTTTACGAAAAACAGTATATTTAAGTAGATTAAATTTTGATTTGTGGATATCTACTGATGTTGTTATTGAAGTCGGTTGACTCATGGACAATCTTTGAATAAGATTTCAACCAAATAAACCAAACTCTTTTATCAGTCGATCGTAAAGCGAGAGGACAATAACTATTGCGTCAAAGAAAGCTTTTTATACCGATACATCACCCAAACAGTATTACCTGCCTGAAATAAACCGTTTGTGTGTAATACAGTTGTATAAACACCTATAAACACAACACGTCGATGCTTGTTAATTTTCTCCAGGCGCTTTGTGATGCAAATAGGCCCGTCCCGCCCTCGTAAGCCAGTCAAACGACAACGACACGACACACGACATTCAACATATTGAGCTGCAATAACGAAATCGCACTGCTTTTATTTTACCGTCAAATAAACATGGAAGGTTTGAAACGGAGAATGTGACAATTGAAAAGGAATATCTAAAATTGCGTACTAATGATGCGTACTTTGTACAAATAATGATGCGTACTTTGATAAAGGGGACGATGTACAAACGCCGGAAAAAATTGTCGTGTATAAACCGTACCTCAGTTCATTAGTACAAGTCAAACAAATTTTTCCATAACGATAAATTGCCTAAAAACCTATGATGAGCCATGCAGTAAGCAAAGTGAGTTTCGGAACGAATTTTAAATACGTTACATTATTTTAAAATTAGAAAAAGGATTAAAATTCTACATAAAGGATTAAAAACATTTTACTAGCCACTTATTTATTCTCAAAGTACTAAGACATATCTATAGATAAGTAGTCATATAACTTTCGAATCAGTACATAAAATGTATCAAATCTCTTTTATTCGTGTTAAAGTAGACAGTCCAATTAAGGATAAAGCATACCAGGACGAGAGCTTATTACATTTTGTCACGAACTACTTTAAACACAACATTAGAGGTAGTAATTAAAGGACGAGCTATATTCCGTACAATATGGTTACGAATTTAATTTGATTAATTTGTTTAAAGTTAATATGATAATGACTATACAAACCACTTATACGGCATTACGCTATGACGATTCCATCTATTTTTGCATATTTTATTTTAAGTACGTTTTCTTGTTATAACTGCAACCATTTTAATAGTACTTACTTTTTTTATTATTCGACTTTGCTCGAGGATGCCTGGGACTTCGTTCTCGTGGTATTTTTTAAAATACTTCTTCCTTTTGCGTTGATGAACCAGTGAGTCAGAAACTTTAATTTTACACATACATTAAGAATTTCTATTTTTAATTTAATAATTAGTTTACATTAGGTCCCTCAGGTTAATTTTATAATAAAGTTATCCCGTGACATACATAACGTATGCGTACTATAACACAGTCAGTGATGGTGGTCGAAATTCAACATTTGGTTTAAATTTTTTGTTCTTTGCAGATTCTGGCAATCTGATCGGAAGCTGAGCAAGCCAAATCGTCTTTGGTTTGATAGATTTATACCCCTCCGAATCCGAACGCCGTCAGACTTCTTGTGACCTATTGTAGTCTCATACAATTCATTGTTGTTTTCTATTCTTTTTAGTGTTTTTATAGACTTGAATCTGTATTTTCATACTTCATTAAGTATTTATCTCGAATTTATACCTGATAGTCCGATGTCACAGTATTACAATCGTTCAAATTTGCTGACAAAATTTACATTGTACATTTTATAGTAACATTGATACATACATGGAAAAACCTCGCAGCAGGCAGAGATCAATGGCGCAAGAGTGTTGTGGATAGGCGTAAATTGCAAGACTTTACGCCTATCCACAATCTTAGTTCCAAACACGCAGAAATAAAAGCATTAAAAGGCATCAAAACCAAACCATACCAATAACCGGTGACTTCCCTGGTACAAATTGCTGGAGACTTTGTCGTTCCCGCATAGGACTTTTTGGTCACCAAAAAAGGTGTCTTCAAGCAAATGCTTAAATAGTATGTTAAAAACTTCCAAGGCCAATGATGATGAGTGTACATTAGTGTCTATTATCGACTGAAATCGAGGACCTAATCTCAGTTCTTCCACACCTGACAATCCCGGACAATTAGCACGGTCCAAGCAACCGGCGCCGACGCGTCCGGTCCGTACGGTCGTTCCGGACGGTTACTGCTCGCTCTCGCCGGAAACTCGAGAGCGGGCGAGGCTGAGATTAAAACGCAACGCCAAAGTCTGCACATGCAACGTTGTTGCATTTTTAGTTATAAACCGCTTGGGTACCAGCAAAGAAAATTCTTTGGAAACTACTGATTTTAAAGGAATATTTACGGTTCTGTCTTTGGACAGTAAATTTTATAGTTGTGTACATATTTTTTGATAGATTAAAAGTTGCTGGTTAATTTCACATTTCTGGGTTAGGTCCTTTTTTGGAGCGGACTTTATGGGACCACTGTTTGTTGGAGCTAACAGAATTGTCAAACCTTTTGCGTAAAAATAAGTGCCTTGTTTCGTTTGCTAGTTAACACTGCCCAAACCACAGTGCTATAGGGTATCAACAACAAATTATGTAAAAGAAGAATAATAAATACAATAATATTTTTATTTTAACGAAGATAATGTGGATACGAGAAGATGGAAGTAAAAGAAGATGGGAGGAAGAAAAAATACCAAGCAAAAACCTGGAACAACAACAAATATTTCATTTACATATAAGAAGTAAACAACAATAGTAGATTGTTAACCGAGGGTGGAAAGAATCAATTCCCGAGGTATTTAGAGTCCGAGTAGGAATTGATTCTTTTACCCGTGTTAAACACTATACTTTTCATTTCGAATATGAGAAAAATAAAACTAGTTGTTTATCTAAACTATTGATAATATATAATAATATTAGTAGTAGCTATTTAAAATTAATTGTCAAATTAGGACAATTCGTGAAATTAAAAGTTACAATTTAAATATGGAACTCACCGCGTAATTGTTGCGGGTTATTCCACTCAAAGAAGTTTGCGCTAAGTTCACACTGGCTGTTTAGAAACTCACATGGCCGCAGCGTTTTTTTTTTAATTAGTTTTCTTTTACATAAAACTCTTCACAGCTGACAGCAGTTCTATTTTTAAAGTTCATTCCGGCCCTTAGGTGGGAAGTAATTTGTATGAGTTCTTCCCTTCCTATGGAGGGAAGTAGCATTTTCAACCCAATAATCAGATCAAAATAACACTACTTTCCGAGTATGAGAAATGAAAAAGTATTATGTGCTCTTTCAGAGCAAAAGCAGGATAAAGATAGCTTCACTTCGCTTAGCTTCCGTCAGTACCTATTTCTACGAAGCTCCTGGCAACTCAAAAAACTTATACAAAACACGTCACATGTTCAGAATAGTGCTGACAAAACGTTTGCTACAAACATAGTTTGACTAATTTCCCAAACAACATCTAGTTTAGCTACATTTGCTTCGAATTTCCGTAGTTTGCTGCCAGTTTTGTTCATTAGTACTTACTAACAAAGTATGTGTTTAACAGGATTTAAGCAACTCGTGACCAAGAATTATCTTGGCAGGTAATTATTTTCCCTTGGTACATATTGGTAACCAGTTACGAAAAAAGAATTTTCTTTCACTGTTTCGTAACTAGTTGCCAAAGATTTTTCCACTTTGTTAACTTGTCGTAACCCCGATTACGAAACAAGATTATTTTTTTACTTTTTTCGTAACTGCTCTTTTGTGGACAAAGGGTTAACTAGTTTTATTAGTACGAGAGGTATGGGGATGGAAGAAAAAAAAGACATAGACATAACATAACATATAATTACTATTCACGTCGGCTGGTGAACTTGCACAAGTCATGTGCACCTTAGTCACCTTATCAAAAATTCGGTAAGAATAAGTTCCATTTTATTGTTCTGGCCACCACACAGATACATTTTACGACCTAGTATTATTCATACACTCATATCTACTTACAAATTAATGATCTTATAGCCATTTTCATACACAAGAGCGTTAGTTTGCCCTACAAAAGATAATCTCCTACCTCATTTACGCTTCCATAACACAGAATAACATGATTTGCATAACCTTATACTTATCCTGACCTCAATACGGGTTCATTACTATAGTAATGTCCCGTTTCCATGCTCTGCGCTTGCTATTTTCATTTGCGCTATTCAGTCGTGTGTTGGCAAAATTAAATGGAGGTATATCTAGCTTCTTGGTAGGAAATATCAACCAAGCGCAGATTTTTGTTCTTCAGACAATTCTTTGTGATTGAAGGCTGTGTATTTTCGAAGTCTTCTATGAGGCTGACAGGAGCGAATTTCATTTAAAAATGTTTTATGACTTCCGACACTTACTGCCTATAAAACTAAATTCGACGTGTGTATCTGTGTGTCTGTCTGTGGCATGGTAGCTCGTAAACAAATGGACCAATTTCGATGCGGTGTTTTTGTCTGAAAGCTGATGTAACCGAGATGGCTTTTAGCTATATTTGTTAAAAAGCTCTTAAGCCGTTTAAAAGTTATAAGCTATCGTATGTCGGAGGTGATACACAATTTTTAATTTTAGAGTTACCCATAGAAAGAAGACGGTATGCATGTTTTCTCAACAACTTTGTTAGTTTGTAATTGTAGGACAATTGGTTTGGAATGGACTATACTTTTTGTTTTTACTAAAGTAAAGCTTGTTATTTTAAGACAGTGGTTCCTAACCTTTTTCAATATTTTTAATATTGTTACCCCTGTAACCTATGAGGAAAACTGATTTTACCCCCCTTGAAACTGTTATCAAATCAAACAATACAAACAATGTTTTATCTTTTATTTTAGGGAAAAACTCTTTTTCTTTTTGTGTTCTCTGTTTGGTACCTCTGTGTGGTATAAAAGAGAATTAAATTTTGCACCAATTTCATCGCATATAGAACTTTGAAGATTCTCGAGTTTGTAGCACTGCCACGAATATGGTTTACAATTATTATTTTTACGATTCTAATATTTAGGTTCTTCGTTACCCCCGTAAAATTGCGTATTTACCCCCGCAAGGGTAATTACCCCCAGGTTAGGAACCCAGGTTTTAAGATCACTGAGTTTTAATATCCGTTCTCATTTCTTAGACTTCGAACAATTGATATACTTTTAACGTTAATATACAATACAGTTTGTATTGAAATGGTTAAGCCATTTGCAGTATAAACTGCATCATTCATAACATTATTTTTGAATGAAAACTCATTTCAATGAATGGGTGGGTCTTCCTGTGCAGAATGAATCATTGTTGCACTTGCTATGTGCAGTCAGCTGATTGCATTCTACTGTATATTATGTAGAGCTGTGTATATTATGTAGGTATTATCTACCTACTGGCTACTGGATGAATGTCTGCGACTTTGAATAGATATTGATTGATAAGGTCAGTGAACCCGCCTGAATAATCTCAAAAGTATAAACATTTACTGCCTGGATGAATACCTCTCTTAATTTTCATCAAATAATCAGTGAATACTTCAATTTATACTGAAAGGGGTGATTTCTGGAATAAAGTCTTAGTAGGAACTTAGAAATGGGGTGAGAAACTTAATTTTCGTATTTGATTTTTCTATTTATCTTTTTCTTTCTAGAGCTTGGTCCCATTTCTCATTCGGGGTAGGTACGCTGATCCAGGACTCGGCAGGTCAAGACATTACAGTGGAGCTACTACTATCTGATTTGAATAGGACTAATAGGCATTAACTTTACCTTCCTAAATGTTCTTCTTCTTCTAATCAGCCCATATACGTCCCCACCGAGGGGTACGGCCTCCCTTCGAAACACGAAGGGGGATTTAGGCCATAGTCTTACCACGCTGGCCCAATGCGGGTTGGTGGACCGCTCGTCTTTCGAAAAGAATATTCTTGGACGGCGTGTTTCATCACGATGTTTTCCTTCACCGTTGAGCAAGTGATAATTAGAAATCCGTACATAAAACAGAAAAGACAAATTTAGTGGTTCAGGCCTGCACCAGGATTTGAACCCGCGAGCTTCGGATTACAAGTCTGGCTCATTACCAACTGGGCTATCACCGCTCTAAATGTCCTAAATGTTGATGACGCAGATTTCACTTGGTTTTCATTTCTGACCAAAAAAAAACACCCCTTTACACTACACTTCACTGCTCTCAATTTATGTTTAAATTAGCCGATGAACGAAGCACTCCTTTTGAATGGGATTCAACAGCTATCAATAATAATCATAAAGCATCAAACATGGCCGCCCGTATTCTGAGGCGTCGATATCCTGAGTCAGGATCCTGACGCGTACCACCCGACACAATTACAATAATTGAATCAGGAAGCGGTCCCCCTGCGTCGTGAGAGCTAACTATAAATAAATCTAAAGGCCTCTCATCTCACCGTTGACCGGACGACGCACCTTCTATTTATTTAGAGTCCGTGCTCGATAACAAAACTCAAAGGAAACTTGCTCTGATATGTAAACTAACAAGATCAGAGAAAGCACCTAACGACAAACTGGAATATACAAGTACAAAAACACATGGGCTGCGTGGAGGCGACAAAACCCTTACTCGTCCCCACAAAGTGCTATCCGAACACAAAAAAAACGTTCCAAACCTGTATCCGAACAAACAAATCCAGTCGAGCGGAAAAATCTGCGGCAAAAGCGCGCGAATCAAGGAAACGGCGGGAAAGTTGCAGCGGGAATGGCGCGCTGTCGATTTTCTCTAACAACTCGAGTGTTAATATTTTCACCTCATTAAATTGTTTGTCCGATAATAATTCAACCGTAAACTTGTGAATTCGATAATAAAGGCTAACAATTGCAAAAATACTTAATTATAGAATTTTTTAGGTCAAAGAGAGTAAAGAAAATACCGATTAGTGTCCGGTTCGCAATGAAGATGTGATCGGCGCGTTTGCACGGCCATTCGAAACAAGCAATTTCTTAATAAGCATGAAATTACAGAAATACAAGTGTACGGTGCAATAATTTCTCTGTAACGGCTCGCCGCTTATCAACGGGAACATGTTTTATACTCACTTTGCGTCGATATTATGTTTACGATATGACAAGACTCTCAATACAAATATAGCGAAATTTTGCATCGCTCCGAAAGTCAACTTTCCCTAACGAATATGGTCGCGGCGGGTTTCATTTCGACATAACATCGTCTTATATCTTTTCGTTTCTCAAGAGTGCAGCTTAATTGAATACCGGCTAATTATGAGAGGTGCATGTCAATATTTTCATACATACTCAAGATTAACTCGAGGAGACGACTACTTACACTTAGTCATTGCTACCTGATCACGTTCGAATAAAATCGAGGGCGGGGCGTGGCGAATATTAACGAAAAATATATTTCAGAAGTTAATAAGTCCTATAAGTATAATCGTCTTAAAAAGCCATTAATTAAACTTTTCGGTAATAATTGGCAGGCAAAAACTTATTTAAGTACAAAATAAACAAAAAGGACTCGAGACATGTTGAGATTAATGATGTTTATAATAAGAAAACATGTTGAGAGCATGTTAACTCACCCAATATAGCCAAATTAATATGTCAATAATATTAATTACTGGAATTCCAGAACGGCATAGCTTACCTGCAAAAATGAGAAAAATATATTTACTTTTTAATTTCAGTAACATTAAAAACACAATAAATTAAAATAGCCCATTAGAATTAATCGGATCAGTTTGTGGAGATGAAAAGATAAGTGTTTTTTCGCGAAGAAAATAAAACAGTAACCAAAATTTTAGTTTTATATTAGGTACGTACAAGCAGATCTACACCCGTACCATTCGACTCGAATCCGACATTCGACAGGACTATGTTCATCACTGTCATCTAGATATCGCAAGAGAGGGATGCACTGAAGTGTTTCCGTGCGTCGGTTTCGAATGAATGGTGTAGAATACGGGTGCAGGTGACATTACTAAGAGTACTTACTTGCGCATTCTGAGGCACTTTCATGCATCGTGTATACAGTTTTAAGAAGTATGGGTCCAGTGACGAAGTTTCTAATATTCAAAAAACATTTTTTATCTATTTACTAGCATTCCGCCCGGGACTTCGTTCCCGTGGGAATTTGGGGAAAATTATGTAGCCTATGTCTTGAACCAGTGTGTCTTATAGTAACAAATAATTTTAAATTTCTCGCCATTTCTACACATGCTGCAATTGCTCGCAGCAACGCCTTTCGAAATGCAATCCAAATAATGGTTGTTCTGAATGAAGTTCAAATACTCGACAACAGATGGCGCCACTACACTTAATTTCCAAGTCGAAGGGTTGGAAAAGCCCTTATATCTTTAAAAACACGCCCTTTAGGTTAAAACGGGAACTTTCTTGTTCGAGGTGGGATAAAGGGCTATCGCACTATATAAGTCCCTTTATCGTGCTGGGACTTCTTTTTAAGTTTTATCGGCACGCACATTTTATTAACTTAGTTTTATTATATATTATGATTATAAGATGGGTTTAACCCCAATCCCGACCAAGGTCATAGATGAGGTCGACGATGGAACGAGTTAACCCAGAAAATGCCTATATCATACTGTATTATAAAATAAATAAAGCCCCCCACCAAGTCTGTCTGTCTGTCTGAACGCGACAAACTCAAAAACACGGGTTTTTGATACGGTTTTGACCAATGGTCGAGAGAAGGATTCATGTGTATAATTCTTTCCTTGAAATCCCCACGGGAACGAAGTCTCTCTAGTATCCTTTTAAGACGTTAGTGGGCCTTACCATACAAGTATCGAAGTAGATACAGTACCATACCTCAATATTGGCCTTAATAATAAATTCGTCCATAAACCGCGCACTGCTCATAAAGATTTACGAGTGCGTTGTATATTTTAACGGTCACTTTCTATACGCCTCTCCTTGCCTGACAGAAATATAACGTTAACTTTTGTGCCATGGAGCTGTAGGGAGAGATGTAGCGTCGCAATGCAGTAAATAACTCTTTAATTAAAAAAAAATTAACACACCCAAAATTCGATTGCTTATAATTTTTAAACGACTGAACCAATCTTGATCAAATGTGGCCACTAACCATCTCGATTACGTCTTAGGAGCTACAATGCCATAGATTTCCTTTGACCCTTCGGTGCGAAATGAAACAAAAATGTTCTTTCTAAGAGTTACTATAGTTTTCTTGTCCTCATTTGATTGGTGAGCTCTATAACTATTCGTAAAATGTCTAGCGATTCATGCCCGCGACTATTGACGAATTGATTATAATCTGGTAGTGTTAATAAGTAAGTAATTTCTGGGAAAGAAAAATATTCAGCACGAATAATTTGACCCTAGGATTAGAACTCCTGGCGTTCTAAACATTTTTTTCATTTCCTTACGAAGCACATTACATCGTGTGTGTAGGTATTCGCGCCAAAGATTTTACTTTCCCAAAACATATTTGTGAATATCCCTCACGCGAGTTTTAAAAATACAAGTATTAATTAGTGTTTGGTACCCCGACTCCTCTTCCCCTTTAATGCTCTGTAACCGTCTCGATTACAGTCATATCCGATGCCCACGCGCCTCAGTAAGATAATATAAAGATTTATACCCGCGAAATTTAATAGTGTAGGAAACTGTAAAGTCAAACGGTAAGTTTTAAGGACATTCGATAAATCTGGACTAACTTATATCGCTCTTCCTTGTAAGTAAATAAACTATGCTTCTTGTAGCCTAGTTGCTTCGGGTATAACAAGAACAATCAAACATGCTTTTTATACAGAAGAAGTTTTCCCAAAGAAAAGAAACCTAAGAATTATAGAATAATGTCAAAAAGGGTCACTATACTAAATAAGCCACCATTGTCTGTCATTTTCATTTACTATACTGACTTCCATTAAAGTTAATGTTAGTTTAAATGTCCTACTGTCACTTTTCTTCATGTTGACTTTTAATAATAATGCCGTCATTACATTTAAAGAAGCTTTAACTATAATGAACATTTCTGCAACTGAGAGTAATCAACCGCGAATTAAGCTTTTACACTTTGAATTTAGTATACGAAAAATAAGTTGTTTACCTTTCTATACGTTACTTGTGCGATCAACTGATTTGATTTTGTATTAGAAGCCGAATTTTATTTTAAGTTGTTTATAATCACCTAAAGTTTCACTAAAAAAATTTAAGTCCCTATAGAGGAGCCGGTAAAAATTGTTCCAAATATGTCCAAATGTTTTCAGTGTACCTACATTTGGTCCAATGAAATTCTTAATACTTTTGTGTCTCGTAATCCAAAGGGAAATCAAAAGAGACGGCAGCAGACGAGGGTACGAAGCATCATGTTATTAAACCATACACCAAACACACATTTACAGATTTAACACTAAATGGTTTGGAAAAAATAAAATACACATTCCTGAAAGAAAAAGAAATTCGACTGCGAGATTTACAAGCCACTTTGAGTTAACCCTCAACAAAAAAAAAATATATTTGTGTATATCGTAGCTCCTAAACGAAAGGACCGATTTCGATACGGCTTTTTTTTTAAAGCTGACGTAATCGAGATGGTTCTTTGCATATTTGATCAAAATTGGTTCAGCAATGAATGGCGGGGATCACACCCACTTCAAAAACATTTGAAATTTTAGAGTTATTACCATACATACCTAATAGTTTCGTAGATAATTTTCCACGTCAAAAACGTAAAGAGTCACCGACTTCAATCCCAAAAGACAATTTTTTCGAGAGTTTCCCTCAATTTCTTCAGGATTCCATTATCAGATCCTGGTTTCCTTACCATGGAACCACCCTTGGGATACTCCTTTTCCAACAAAAAAAGAATAATCAAAATAGGTTCATAATCGACAAAATTATCCGCGGACATACATTAAAAAAAATATACGGTCGAATTGAGAAACCTCCTCCTTTTTTGAAGTCGGTTAAAAAAAATAAAAAATATTATACGACAAATATTATGACGAAAGAGGTCAAGATGCAATCAAGTTAAGTTTAAATGGTCAAGGGTTATCTAATTTATAGTTACCTACTGTTAAACATACGTAAATCACGTTATTTGCTTTGGACTTTTTAATTTTAATTGGAAAGGCCGCCAAATTGTTTATTATTATTATTATTGTTGTTTTTGAAATGATATTTCAGCTCGGCGTAGTAACACCGGTAAATGATGATGTCCACGGGCCTAAGCCAAGTGGGCATCATTTGGGTTGGTTAAGTGGGTGTTGTGTCCAACTGTAGAAACTTGCGTACAATTCTGCATGTATTTAATATCACTGCTTTCTGTAGGGTAATGTAAGTGTGTTTACGTAGGTCTATTGTTTTTAATGAATTGTGGAGTTGTTTCGGTATAATGCCTGTGGTAGATAGAACTATAGGCACTATTGTCACCTTTTGGAGGCTCCACATGCGGGCAATCTCGTCTTTGAGCTCGATATACTTGGTAAGTTTTTCAGCTATTGCAGTTTGGAGATTATGGGTATTAGGTATGGTTATGTCTATTAGATATGCTGTTTTGTTATTCTTGTCAATAAGTGTGATGTCGGGGCGGTTATAATGTACAGTCCTGTCCGTCAGTATGGCTCTGTCGAAATATAATGTATAATTTATTATTATGCTGTTTATCAGGCAGGCAGTTGACTACAACTGGTAATTGCCTGTATCCCACTGATCATTGTTGAGTTTTCTTTTTGGTTGTTAAAATGTGCTTGTCCAGTCTATTCTTAAATTGGTTTACAATCTCAGCTGATATAACATTCTCTAGCAGTTTATTCCACGCTCTGACCACGCTGTTGCTTAAGAAGTGCTTGTGCGGGTTGTTGTGTGAGAAGCTAGACTTTATCAAAATCTGGGAAGTCGTAGTGTCCATTCAAGATCTAAGTTTCGATCATATATCCGCGGTCTCTACGTTCCTTTAAAGTTGTGAGTTTCAGCATTACAACTTATTATTTCCTATAAATTACGTGAAGTCTTATAATATAACAAGAGGATGCCCAGGACTTCGTTTCTATAGGAATTTTGTAAAATCCGTCCTCATTCCTTGCTTTGGGGCATTTGCAGCTTTCTAGGTCCAAGGATTTGGGTTGGGCATTTATGAGTCAGTGCAGCACCCCAAATTTTCTATACATTGTAGATGTCAGAATGTCTATTAGAATTGTTTTAACCTCCGACAAAAAAGAGGGGTGTTATAAGTTTGACGTACGTATGTACGTATGACGTACGAGTACGTAAAAGAGAGGTGTTGAAGCATCGTAGCTCCTAAACGAATGGATTAATTTCGTCGTGATAGCAATTGTTTTTAGCTGTGTATTTGATCAGAGCGGTGATAGCCCAGTTGGTAATGAGCCAGACTTGTAATCCAAAGGTCGCGGGTTCAGATCCTGGTGCAGGCCTGTACCACTAAATTCGTTTTTTCGGATTTATGTACGGATTTCTAATTATCTCTTGCTCAACGGTGAAGGAAAACATCGTGATGAAACCCGCCCGTCCAAGAAAATTCATTTTCGAAAGACGAGCGGTCCACCAACCCGCATTGGGCCACTGGACTATGGCCTAATCCCCTTCGTGTTTCGAAGGGAGGCCCGTGCCCCTTGGTGGGGACGTATATGGGCTGGTAGAGATTTGATCAAAATTGGTTCAGACGTTTAAGAGTTATGAATAAGCTATGAATGTCGGAGGAGACATAAAATGTATAATTGTAGAGTTATTCAAAAGTATGCATTTACTCCACTTATATACCAATAAACATAATTTATAAATCATATTTTTCTGCCATTATCGTGCCGGTAGTGCAGTGAAAATATGAAACAGTAACATTACTACTGACCTTTACTACAAAGTCGGTAAGTCATTTAAATGAAAAATATTCCGATTATAAACACGACAGTTTACAAGAACAAATTATTGCGTATCGTTACAAGTATTTATACTATAGTATAAGAAAGTAAACAATGTATGCATGTGTGTACTTTTTGTAAACCAAGTGCATCCTTCATTTTAAGGGATTCCGTACCCAAAAGGTATAACGGGACCCTATTACTAAGACTCCGCTGTCCGTCCGTCTGTCCGTCCGTCTGCCACCAGACTGTATCTCATGAACTGTGATAGTTAGACAGTTGTGATAGTTAGACAGTTTTCACAAATGATGTATTTCTGTTGCTGCTATAACAAGACATACTAAAAAACAGAATAAAATAAATATTTAAGGGGGCTCCCATACAACAAACGTGATTTTTTTCGCCGTTTTTATAGATAATGGTACGGAACACTTCGTGCGCAAGTCCGACTCGCACTTGGCCGGTTTTTAGAACACTAGACTAGGAAGTGATAAGACAGATTCCAGTTCAGTTCAACAAGGCTTCATTTTACAGAACATAGATGTTACTTCAAATATGTCGATAGGTCGAGAATATGTTACAATTCTTTTTTTTTAATCTAAGGCCCGTATTACAGAAGGAGACTCAAGTCTTGATCTATACTTAAGTATTGATTGTCTCTTTATCTCACTATCAAAATGACAAAGACGACTGCTACTTAAGTAAATATGAGAGTCTGAGTCGCGTTCTGTAATACGGACCTTAGTCTATTCGCAAAGGTCTGCATGTGAACGAGATAATCACCTAGATCACTGGAGATCGTCAAACGGTGGAACTAGATAGGGTCGGCTTTTGGCTTAAGAACAGATTGGCTAAATATAAATAAAAAACGTGGATCTGGCAAGTCAATAGGAATGTTGACAGTGTTTGATTTTATGAATGATAGTGCATGAAACAAAAAATAATGCTATAAATATATTAATATCCGAAAACAGCATTAAAATTGTCTCATAAATGAACAAGTTATTGGAATTTATATTATCGTAAGGACTAGCTATCTCGTTTTGTGGGGAGAGCTAGCTATCTCGTTTTTACCTACGCAAACAAATGGCGGTGACGAGTGCATCTCTTTTTCGTTGTTTGACAGTTTCCCCCTCTATTGAAATTTAATAACTTGTAACTTTTTTATTTCTCAATAGTTTTCAAAAATTATTTCGGTTTTGGATTTTGGATTCAAGTCCTTTTTAAGATAAACAATAAAAAAAAATTAGTCAACATCCCTATCCAGTAAGCACAACGTCGCTGCAATGTCTCTATTTGTGACTTTGAAGATGGAAAAGTACAACTTTGGAGATAGTGGTTAAGGTTCACAATTATTGTGATGAGCTCATACATTGTTTCAGATTCTCGCTGCTATTTTTACAGCGCCGAAATATCGGATACTCATTAATATGTGTAAAACAAATGTGATGAGTTATTTTATAATCATACGAATTTTCACCCATTCTTAGATTTCTAAGCCATCCTACTAACTTTTAATGATTATGGATTTATAGATGTTTGTAAACTCTTTCACGCTCAAATGGCTGGACCAATTTTATGAAACACATAGGCTACATTATTTTCCCTAATTCCCACGGGAACGAAGTCCCAGGCAAAAAGCTAGTCCCTCATAAAGCGTTCGCCCAGTGTGGTTTTAGTTGAAGCCCTGGCGACTGCAAACAGTGGAGTACCTAGTAAATAAGGCACCAGAAAGAAAGGAGGTTGAATTTGAATCGCCATTTTATACACCTGTTTAGGCCAACTTGTTGGTAATGGTCTCGCTGTTTAGCGTTAATGGTCAATACAGACCAAAGAAAGAGACTGAGCACCTACGGTGAAACGAAACGAATAAGAACTGGCTTTGATCGAAGGAATAAATTCTAAGGACTTTAGTTTGAGTGGCAAACTTTGAGTAGCAAAGCCTCAGTGTCTACCTATACTTGTAAAAAAAACCATTAATACTACGCAGTAGTCTGTGGAGGTGTGTTTTGATAATAGCAAGTGGAAATCTGTGGTCTCTGCCTACCCCAATGGGACAAAGGTATGAGTTTATGTATGTGTACTTTTACTATAGCGACTTACCGAAAGAGGAAATAGTACATTATGCTACAAGTGTGCTAAGTTGGATATTACATTAGAGGCGAGTTTAGAGCCCGAGCCGAAGGCGAGGGCTCAATGGAGCCGAGAATGTAATATCCAATGCGCACGCGTGTCATACGACGTTTTTCAACACATTTGCGAGGAAAGAAAGAAATAAAAACTTTCCTTTGATATTGACGGCAACAAGCTATCACTTGCATGATGCGCCTCGGAAAGTATTTCTGGCGGTTTACCCACGTAGCCACGTTCTGCACTTGAAGAAGACTTTTTTGTGTTGTATTTCTGACAATAATAACAATCTGATAAATACAAATTGCCGTTTGTGAAAACCATGTCAAAGAAAACATCTGAAAAGAGGCGCGATTATTTTTTCTTTTTTCGCTCGCAAAATGATATTCACATTGACAAGTATGCCATACAGCCAAATAATAAAAAAAATATTTAACTATATATTTTCACGTTTTAGCATAAATAAATGATAATTTTCAGTTAAATTTAAATGATTTAGTGGAATTATATTTTTATTTACAAATAGTTTAATATTTACACTTAATTTTAAATATAAAATAAGATCTGATCTCTTTGCTGAAATTTAGAAAATAAAAACCATTACGTACTAGTGCTTTATTTTTATTACTCACGGGCTGGGCATTACATATCATTATGAACCTTAAAACAATGAAATAAGACCCACTTTATGAGCAAATGTGTTGAAAAATAAATTTATCTGTACCAACTCTCTACTTTAGAGACTTCTTCTTAAACAGAGTTTGTAACTATTCATAACAAAACACATACAAAATAAGTCAACGACATTTAATTTGCTGAAAACATAAAATAATTACAAAACACTAGTCGATGAAACAAGTCGATAGTCAGTAGTAGGTAGTAATTATTCTTAGTTGCAGATAGTCACAAGTTTGTCGCCGTGCAAAGATACAATTTATACGACTAAATTGCCGGTTGACAGCTTTATCTCAATTAATCCAGTCGAGAACCACTATGTTGATTTGTCTATGTTTGCATTGCTATATCTTTTAATTGCTCTGTTTCATGGGTGAGTAATAGAGATTTTTAATTTATTTGCAGAAAGACAACAGACAGAAAACAAACATTGGAAATGGCTCATTTAATTACTCCGGATCTCGTCTCGTAATTTTGCACATCTCCGTAACTATTGTCAAAAAAATGATAGCTTCAATGTGCGAAAAAAATAATGTACAATTTACAACCACATTTCATTGATTTGAAACTGTTGAAGGATGAAGGAACAGTAGGTAGTGGACTTGACTGGTAATTATACACTTTGACATATTTGATTTTACACTTATTTGTGTATTTATAACGGTTTCTATGGCTGAACAGTAAGGACCGATAATCATTTGTTTTTTAGTTTATAAAGTGTTTACTTTCTAAATGCTAAGATTAACGCCCGTATTACAGAACGCGACTCAGACTCTGCAGGCCGAGTACGATAGTGACAGGGCCGCGACAACACCGCGGTCCTATGTCAAAATGTCAACATTGACAACGCCATAGGGCGAGCAAGCCTTTGCGCGGGACCCTCGCGCAATCAAAGTGAAGTTTCAGCGTGAGCCGAGAGCGAGTTTGTCGTTATCGTGCTAGAGCTGCTGGTCTATACTTAAGTAGCAGTCGTCTTTGTCATATTGACAGTGAGAGAAAGATACAATCAACACTTATGTATAGATCGAGACTTGAGTCTCCTTTTGTAATACGGGCCTAGGTGGTTTATAAGGTATTATAAGGAGAATTTACAAAGACAACGTGGCTAAAAGAATTATAATTAAGAACTAATACTTCAGTTTCTCACAAAATAGTTATGACCAGTTGCCACCACCTCTCGTAACACCGAAGTGGAACATGAACGTAAAACAGCACTCTACAGCCCGCCCGTCAAAATTTAATTTCAAGGGTAGAACACCGAACAGCTTTCAGGGGCAAAATATTTTTTAATTAAAATTTCCTCTCCTCAGGGAGCAGTGCTATCGAGTGCGAATTATCAATTCGGCGCGGGCACAGATGCGATCGGCTGCTGTTAATTGTTTGTAATTTATAGCCCCCAGACTATTACTACCGCGCCTATACGCCACGGACGCCATTTTGCGGGTAATTTATCAAATCATATCAAAATATTGCCTTTGCGGATACAACACTCAACAAAATATATATTCTCTTGAAAAGGTCCAACGAAATTTAGCGGAATGCTAGAAAAATTAAACCTAGTTTTGCTGTAACAAATTCTGCGCAACTGAAAGTAACGATTCGTAAATAAGCTGCTGAAACACAATCCGATCCGATTAATATACGACTTTCTACGCTAAACGAATCGCCTTAATTTTTCTAACAACAGGTTTTTACAAGTAAATTTGCGAATAGACCTTAGCTCTTTTCTTAAATGAATCGATTAAAGTATCCAAGAAGGAGTAACTTACAACATCTCTTTAGCGCGAATTTAACAAAATAGCGACATAAAAGGTGTTTACGGCGCTGTAATGTCCGCAAATAGCCTACCAAATTTAGCATTTAATTACCAATATTCAGAGCGTGAAACCAAAATTTCTAAAAGGAAACCAAATAGGGAAACTGGTAATTAACTTAGCTACGGGACAACTATCGCTTTTACTTGTACACTTTCTCAAGGCGGACAGTGCACAAAATAAGTGTAGCGAACAGCGCTGCGCCCAGTGCCGCGATGTGAAAATGATTTACGTAGTCGAAGAAGGAAAACCAACCGATTTCCCCCGCGCATAAATCCAGAGCGACCCGGCCTAAAAGAGTTATAAGCGAATCACATTTTTCCATTCGCCTACCGAGTATTTCATCCAGTTGGATAGAAGGATTTTATATTTCGCCGACTGGCTTATATCTCGACCTAATGTGTATTTTAAGCGAATTGATTTAATCGAAGCGAAGTCTTCTTATTTGGATCGTGACTTATGTATGTAAAAGGCACTGTTAGGGCGTGTTGTTGATGCTTAGTTCCCGATATTGGAATTTCAAATTACATTGGAATAGTTTGGTTGGTAAAACAACCGCGTGGCAACCTAATGGGATGTATTGGGGCTACCAACAATAAAACGCGCGCGCACAAACAAAACTCGTGTTTTCTTTGAAAATAGCCGCCACAGAACGTAAACGTGTAATTGAGGACACTCGACGGAATATATTGTCTGTAATTCGGTTTTCAATAACACAGCAATAAAAATATCGGTTAATGCTTTAAAAACCTCGAACCTCGGTTTTCTATTCAAAATTGATTTCAAATTCGTCGTTTTTATTCGGATCATCTTTATTTTCTATTAACTTAACATAGGATTACGATTTAAAGCAACTTAATCCGAAAATCTAGTATGTTACAAACTTCATGTTACTGTTAATAGCATCAGTTAATGTCTGCTTTTGATTAAAATTAACAGACATTACGCTTTCTCCACTAAAATTTACTGTCTATTAAAAGCTCAAATTAATTAAATATACCCACGCAGCTACTGGTTTAAGAACTTGAGGACGGGACGGCAGACATATACGCTACATACAGGGAGACCTAAAAATAATTGGGTACCTGTGTAGCCACTGCAGTGAGAAGAGCTAAACGTGTAGATCTATGTTGCAAATTTTAATTTTTTTGAAGTTTATTTCTTTTTGTTTTTTTTATTTTATTTTATTTCTGTTACTGGCAGAACATCACACGCTAAAGCCTTGCCGCTGTAGCGAATGCTGAGCTAGCCTTTTTTTATGTTAATTTATATTAAGAAAAATTACTGTCTCCTAAATAAAGCTTAATTCATTGAATTCAATAAATTGCTCTTAAACATACCTTGGAAGACTCAAAAGTTTCCTTACAACAACATGTAATTATCCCTAACAATTTTTTTTATTATTGTGTTCTTTTGTTCAATTTTGCCAGAATTTAGTTAAATTGATTAAAATAGACCTTGGTCCTCAAACACAAGAACCCCTTGATCTTTAACTCTGTGTTTCTGTTAAGTAAATTTAGTCGAAAACTTTCTCTAGTTCCGATTCTAAGATACGACATTAACGAGAATTAAGCATGAAATTGATTGAATCCTAATGTGTATACTGACGGCTTATGTTTATACCCTATTAAAGGCCTAACTACTGATAGATACTTTGGAAACCCTATTAAAATGGCTATTTTACTGTCTAATCTAGACACTTTTAGAGAAAGCAGACAAAAGACAAGAATCTTAACTTAGGTAAAGACAAAAATAAAAAAGTAGCTAAAAAAACAAAAATAACTATCATTAATGTATGCGTAGAACAAGTAAAAAAAAGATCTAGAATAAAACCTACCAAGCAGGGTTACTCTTAATTAAATAATTATAATAATTCACAATTTATGGTCAGGTGATAAAGTAATATCGCTTCTACTACAAATCAAGACACCAGCCTATCATCACAAGTTTCTGAAACAACATAATATTGAAAAACTCGTATGACGGTGCTCGTTTACACATGTGTCAAGTTGCCTCAGTCACTTGCCTGCAAGGGAGCAAGTGAGCAAGTAAACTCGGCAGGCGCGCCGCGTAAAACGGTAGCTAATATTACTAGATAATTACCTCCCTCCAATTACACGTACGATAAATAAAGTGGACTTCAAGTAATTGATATCGAGGGAAAGTGGACAAGCGAGTGGAGTAATAAAGGCATTTTCAATATAGCCCGGGACGTATCCGACCACTTGGAAATTAATTTAATTAAATGATTAAGCCTCTGATTGCGACCGTATGATCTAAATATGTTTAAAATTATGATGGATTACGCGAATTTTATCCATTTCACGGGAAACCTTACATAGAAATAGATTTCCTAGAAAATAAATCGTCCGTTTTCAAGAAAACTACCTACATTTGATATAAGAATGGATAAAAGGATAACAAACATTTAAAATGAGTTAAAACAACTGATAATACCGATAAGGTTGAACATCTAGAATACATTAAGGCGACTACAGCACCCGATAAAGGCAGCACACATAGGAATAGTGCCATCTCCGTCTCTCAACAGGCCTGGGCCGGCAGTGCGAACAGTGTCGATACACGAAGTTTACGGACTATGAAAGCATGCGTGCGTAAAAACATGTTCGAAAGTTAGAAAAATGATATTTATGGAAAGGTAACAGTTTAAATCGAAAAATGCGTTAACTACTTATCGAGAGTGTTCAATCACGAACATTTTGATAGCAAATTCAAGTTCCTGTGTGCATTTTACTATCGTTTTTACACCTTAAAAGATACACAATATTGGTATTTAGAGGTGACTTTGTGAGCTTTTTCTATCGAACCAAAAGTGCTGAATCATGTTTTCAGCAAACTACTTATCTAGTTTATGTCCTGAATATTACTGTAGTATTTTTTCTTCGATTTAATGCAGTGCGTCATGCTTATCTACGCATCATAAAATCGTAATTTAGGTGCTGTAGTCGCCTTAAGATTGATTTTGATAAAGATAATACATGTTTAGAATATTTACCTCGCAGTCCCCCCCTCCTTTCTCATCGAGTAGGTGTTATTTGGCTAACTGAACTTGACCAAACCGAATAAGAATACTTTAACTGATGTTCTTTCACAAAGTACAGAATGTACAGACGGCCGCAACTCAGGTTGCCATACGAGTGCACTCTGTGCTCTTGTGATAAGAGCGGTTTTGCAATGAAATTGGAGTAACTTGATGCGCTGGCCTCTGTACGTAGATAAATACAACAAAAATACAATGGAAAATAAAATAATAAAGCACCAACAAGATAATAGTGCCTCGGAAGAATAAAACCTTTTAAACAGCCCAAGTCAAGTATGCAAATGAGGCAATAAAAACAAAAACACAGTTAAGACAGGGAAATAAAAATTTATTGCAAATATCAAGCGGAGTTTCCTGAGAAAACTCAATAACCAAATGAAACGGGAGAAATTATGCCCTTAAAGAGGATTATTACGAGCGAACCCGAAGAAAACGACAACAATCAGCTGATTTCAAATAGATAGGTGTTCGAAGAAGTTTGAATTAAATCACATTATCCCTATCCCTACTAATATTATAAATGCGAAAGTAACTCTGTCTGTCTGTCTGTGACGCTTTCACGCCTAAACTACTGAACCTATTTTGATGAAATTTGGTACAGAGATAGATTAGACCTTAAGAAAGGACACAGGTCATTTTATTCCACAGCTGGGCACGATATAACCTGTAGTACACGTGGGCGGACAGATAGTAAAGAAGTTGTGCTAGACTCCAATGAGAATCTTCGTGATAAATTATATTTATGTTAATTGGTTGAAAAAAACTTGCAGGTTGTTTAAAACAATAATTGTGTAAAAATTATGAACCATTCTCTCCAAAAAAAAGGTATAGTCAATTTGTTCACTTCCTTGACACTAAAAAGACAAATATTTTGTAAGTAAATAAAAGATTTCATAATACACGATTTACTTTTGAAATAACTATAATTAAAATACCGTTCACATATCAGTGTTACCGATTATCATTACAGTAATTCGAAACTGCAACAGTGTTAATAAATATGTTAATTAATGTAGTGAAGATATGTAAGCATAAAATTTTATTTACGTTTTGCGTATACTTCGTAATCATTTCATCATTTTGACATCAACTATTATTAGGTACGTATTACAGAATGCGACTCAAACTCAGCGGCTCTAGCACGATAACGAGAATCTCGCGCTCGGCTCACGCTGAAACTTCACATTGATTGCGCGAGGGTCCCGCGCAATGTTGACATTTTGTCAATGTTGGCATTTAAGCAAAGGACCGCAGTGTTGTCGCGGCTCTGTCACTAATAAAGCAGTAGTCGTCTTTGTTATATTGATAGTGTGAGAAAGAGACAATCAATACATAAGTATAAATCAAGATTTGAGTCTTTTTTAAGGGCCTAAGAGTCCCTCGGACAAACAGTCAAATAGTGCTTTAAAAAAAAATTCATAAATAAGATGTTCATCGATTATTTATTAACAGGCTACCGTGGATCGTGAAGCCGATTTCGACGCGTAAAAATCGATTCCAATTTCATACATTGCTTCTGTACAATGTGATTGTAACTGATGGTGTAAACCAAATTCAGCAATCAACTTTATTGTTCAGTCGAAATCGTTCATGGTCTATCATCGGTGGTAGTGGTAAGTACCACTAGTCTTGATCTCGACACAGGCAGATTGCATCAAGGACCGTGTATTGGTGTAATACTGAAGACTAGCTGTCCGCCCAGGACTTCGTTCCCATGGGTATTTGGGGGAAAATATGTAGCCTATGTATATGTATTAATCCAGGGTGTCAGCCAAATTAACAACATCCATACAAGCTTTCGCGTTTATAATTTTAGTAAATATAATATTAAAATTTGGTACTCTAAAGAACTTAATAAAATTACCGTGTGGTGATCGGTTGAGAATAACACCACCCCATCTCTTTCCGTGGGTGTCGTAAGAGGCGACTAAGGAAACACAAATGAGACCTGCAAAGACACTTCATTTTTTTCTGAATCTGAGGTGTCGTCCTATGGTCTTATGCGGTGTGGTAGGCTCTGTAAAGGGCCGTCTGGTTCGCGACCACCCTCCTACCGAAGTCTGACGCCAAATAGTTTGCTGTGTTCCGTCGGTGGGTGGGAGTACCAGTGCCTTTATAGGCATTTTCTGGGTTAACTCGCTCCATCGTCGACGTCATCTTTCACCTTATGATCAAGATTGAGGTCAAGAGTTAACCCATGTTATAATAAAAAAAAAAAAATCTTCCTTAATAAAGTTTTATTTTCACACGGTTACAATGTTGCAATACCTGCAAAGGCAAAACAAGTTGTTCTGTTGTCAGCTGTTATCTCGACACTACTGTCGGAATTAACTTCATTAACACTCTTAATTAAACTATGCTTCATGTTTAAAGAGAAATTAAATACAGCTATTCCGTCGTTGAAAGAATTCTGAAATAATTTACTGTAAGCAATGAAATCCCAAAATATTTTTTTACTTATCCTTTAACAAACGCCTCGTTTAGTACTACTAAGATAATTAGGTATTTCAGACTGGTACATCTGTCTGAATCCAACTTTCATCTACTAGTCTAGTTATAATAAACGCAGAAACAAAACTCGATACATTCGAAAAATATGGATGAAAAATAAATCAAACTCATTTAATTCATTCAAAGTCGTGTACAAACTTTTTGCATTTTCTCGACACTTTGATCTGTTTTATCCCCTAGCATGTATCTTATTCAAAGCTTCCAAACAAAATTCAGATCAGAAGATAATTGAAAAAAAGAAGATAATCAAACTATTAGAAAGGAGATGGGGCCCAGAGTTCCCCTTGCAGTACTCCATCTCATCAAGTGCGAGGCTACCCTAAACACATGAGGGTAGATATTTGTACTTGTAGTGTTTGTTTTGTTGTTTATAGGTTACACCTGTCACTGGGTAATTTGGATAATTGCCTAGAGCTCTCGTGGTGATTCCGAGCATATTTATACAGAACTAGCTTTCCGCCCGCGTGGAATACAGGTTATATCATGCCCAACTGTAGGATAAAGTGTAGCCTATGTCCTTTCCCAGGCTCTAATCTATCACTGTACCAAATTTCATCAAAATCGCTTTAGTAGTTTAGGCGTGAAAGACGGACAGACAGACAGACAGACAGAAAGACAGAGTTACTTTCGCATTTATAATATAAGTAAGGAAGTAAGGATAATAGGTGTATTAGATGTTTTTCATAAGTTGATAAAGACAGATTACTTGCTAAATCGTATTCATAGCAGTTCGCAGCAAAGAAATAATAAACCAAAATGATTGTCAAACCAACTTGTCTAGTTCAATTCAAAAATATATCATTCTTATATTAAAATGTTGCTTAAAATACTTGAAAAATATTTTTTTTAACTCTAAGTGGTTTCCGTAGCAAATCGTCATTATGATCATCTTTCCGATTCTGTTTTGTTTTAAATAGGCGCTATAGGTGTATTATCTCAATTCTGAATAAAACTATTATGTTTAAATCAATACTTAGAAATGGCCTCCCTATAATTAATGATAATTTCGGCTTTGGATATACCATTAGAGGTGGGAAACTTCCACAGAACTTGCAACCCCAAATCCTCGACACATGTCCTTAATGACACGACGCGACTTTGGCGTAGACGCGTAAAATGAGCGCACTTCAAACGACACACCCTGTTAGTGATGCATTAGGTTAGGTAGCTAATGTCGATAAATTCTATTTTAACAAAATGCAATAAAATTATAATCGGTACAGTTCATAAGTATTTTTATTCAAACTTTTGCTCAAATAAAATATTACAATAGATATACGCTATAATACACCTTCAATGACTAACATTTTTCCAATGCAATAATAAATCTACTAAAACTGCATTTTCATTTTCTTGATTGCATTTTTATAAGTACGCTACAATAGTATTAATTGCAGATTTTGATACAACATCTGATAGATAGATTAGCATAGCATGATATGCGTTGACCCCAAATAAAATGGGAACGAAAGGGGTAGGGCAATAATGATTGATTATAATGCATGATTGATGCATGGAACTTATCAAATTGCCAAATAATGAGTTCAGTTCATGCAAGTAAACCTCATTTGATACGATTTATATAAGGCGTGAAGATAGAGCTTCAGTCACGAGCATAATATATATTATGTATACATTGTCACATTTTCTAAAATCCTAACCCTTACCATTAAAAAATATGTTAATTACAATTTGTTTTAAACTATTACCTTATCTAATTACAAGACACAGCTTATCATACTTATTTATGCGATTAAGTTGCTACGTCAATTTAAATTTTAAGGGCGTTTTTATGTTATTGCTCGTGGCTGTACGGATTTTAAATCGTGGATGGCTGTTGGCATCTGGTGCTACAGAATCTGAGGATATTTTTAGACCAATTAAGCCACTAGTGTTTTACCTGTGATTGTGGAAGAGGCTCGAAGAAATCGTCTGACACTTGTCAGAAAGACAAATGTACTCTCACGTATTTGTATGTGACCCGAAACTTAAGTTTCAATCAATGTATTTTGATCAATGAAAGTGGAACCATCAAGGGCTCTATTTGTAAAAGCGATTTCTTTTATGTGTTTAACTTGAGCACCACTTCCTAAAACGTCAAAATTTAACTTACAACCAATAGAACGTCAAAAATAGAGTTCTAGAAAAATCGACATCTCAACCACTCTATTTCGCTCCACACGACATCGTAGGGTGACGTCGAACATCCCCTCGAATGCATTTAGTTGCAGGTGCCTACTATTTTTCTTCCCCGACAAATTCGAATAGAGTGTCTCCTATATAAACATCTCCATGTGTGTAGAGGCACATGTCTTTGTCGCAGTTGAAGCACAATTTTCTTTTGAAACATTTTGAAATATTTGAAGGGGAGATGTCTGTACTTAATGTTAAGAGTAGCAATGATTGGCAGTTTTTATGAAAGTGAGTCGTTTATTTTGTGAGTATTGCATTGCATACCTACGATATTTCTGTAACGTGGGGTTCTTTTAGAACCTCGATTTACTGCGTTTGGTTTTTCAGTTTTTAATTGAAACTATACTATTATTATATATTCTGTGGTCGGGGCATATAGTATTTGTGTAAAATGCAGATGTTTGTTCTCGGACCATGGACCCATCTGACTTTGTGTATGTTTCAAGGGATCCGCGACACTCGGGAAAACCTTAGTGTGGGCCTTTGAGTGTTTAGCATCTTTTTTTTGAGTGCTCATAAAAATCGATTAGATTGACGAATCTACAGGTTTGATTAATACTGTAGAGTCAGTTCTTTTGTTTTTTGATAACAACACTGAATTCATAATCATAATGAACATTTTGAGAGGGATGTTCGCTAACTTATAAGTCACAGAAACAAGTTAAGTTAAGCCCTTAAGAATAATAAGAGTGAAATGCGTATTTAGATTTTCAAGGTCTTTTGGTACAAGTACTCTTTTGCATAATGTTCTCAAACTTTCACAGCTAGTCAAATAAACATTCAACGAACTGAGAGCAATAAATTGTAATTAAAAAGAAAACTTGAGCGAGTCGCCTGGAAAGTCATGTCTTAGGCGCTGTTTATATTATACACAAGCGACGTGGCGGGGCGATCAAAGTAACGTAAAATGAATCTTAACCTTTTCACTGCCAAAGTCGTTTAAGTTTCGTGCCCTCGCAGCCAAAGTCTGCCATAAGCCACGACAATAATTTTTTAAAAAATATTTTTTGATGTCGTGGCTTGTGGTGGGCGTTTTTAACGAAAACTCTTGGCGCTAAAAGGGTTAATAGCTACGGAGCAAAGGGTTTTTTTTGCAGAAAATAGAAGCACGAAGAGACATCCGCAATCTGAAGACGAAGCGACGGACGAAAAAAACCTTTGCTCCGTAGGTATTAAGACTAATTTTCCTTTGCTGGTATTAAGGTATTAAGACTAATCAAGTATTAAGACCGTAGGTATTAAGACTAATCAAGTATTAAGACTAATTTTCCTTTTCCTTTGCCACGTCTCTTGTGTATTAACAGCGCCTTACGTCAAGGTCCTCCAGACATTCATTAGCATTATAAACACGAGGGCCAAGCTGTCTAGAGAGCCGCTCTGGAACTACACCGTCTCTAGAGAACAGTTGTTCTTAAACTAAGTACTAATGGAATAGGATCCAACTGATATTGTTATAATGTTAAGCTACACATTGACTCTGCCAATTCCTTTTTCCAGTGGTTCCTAACCTTTTTAATATTGTTACCCGTGTAAGAGGTCATCACATATAACGTCACAGCGTATGGGGGGGGGGGGGGTCATACCAAACTTGACAATACATGTTAAAGGTATACCAAAAAAGCGTGACATAGGGGGGGAAGGGGTTCAAAAAGTCGAAATTTTGCGTGACGTAAATGTGGACGGCCCCTAACCTATGAGTAAAATTGATTTTACCCCCCTTTCAAATGTCATCAAATCAAATAATACAAGCAAATATCAAATCAATCAATACATGCAATGTTATATCGTCTATTTTCGAGAAAAACTTTTTCTTTTTGTGTTCTCTGTTTGGTACAGACAGCAGCACGTCAGGTTACCCATTTGCACTAAGAAAGCCAACGCTATTATAAGTGGCATAAGGGCGACGTCAAGGTCAACATGTATAGCCTAATGTGCTGTTTTGTGTGTACGTCTGTGGTACAAAAGAGAATTAAATGCACCAACTTCATCGCAAGTTTGAAGATTCTCGAGTTTGTAGCACACTGCCACGAATATGGTTCACAATTGTAATTTTTTACGATTCTAATAATTCGGTTCTTTGTTACCCCCGTGAAATAGCTGATTTACCCCCGCAGGGATAATTACCCCCAGGTTAGGAACCCAGGTCCTAAACGAATGGACCGATTTCGATGGGGTTTTATGTTTGAAAGTTGACGTAATCGAGATGGTTCTTAACTTTATTTGAACAAAATTGGTTGAGCCATTCAAGAGTTATAAGCAATAACTGCTTTCCCACAAAACATCAGAACAATGCCTTAAACTGACTTAACTCATATTGTAGTCTTTTAATTTAGCCATTTTTTAACATGGTCTAAGTTTTTTTTTCTGGCAAGGCGCTAAATGTTGGGGGTTACACAAAATTTGGAATTTTGGGTTATTTTCAATCTAATCACAGAAGGTTCAGACTTTTTGTGCTTCAGAAAGACGATCCAAGTTTAATGTCCAAAAATATGTAGTTAAATAGTTCTGTTGTTACATTTATTATTTTAAGGTCACTCAATAGGTATTCACTTCTATAACTTCTACCTTAAGAAAAGCTTGTAACTTTGAGAAACTCAGAGATAGACAATTCAAACTTCATGCCTATTTTCATTTCGCAAATATGCCTTTACCTTCGGCTATGTTTCGAATTTAAATAAATTGAGATGTTCGTTGAAAGCTCTCGTCTACAGTCAACAGCACATCAGGGCCTCGATTCTGTAACTTAAGTTGTGTGTCGATGAAATGGTTGCCGTTTCATCTGTTCAGGTGGCGAAATTGAGAACTATCCAAATTTCATACATCTAATGACGGCTGCTTTGATAGGTGGCGCCACCGCCAACTGAATTTTTAGTTGCTAGGTAGTTTGCAACTTTACGTTCGGTTGGAGGTGGCGCTGCTGGTCGGGGTGGCTGTTTGTTGAAAATTAAATAGTTCTCAATTTCGCTACCTGAACAAATTGGCCGCCATTCCATCGACACACAACTTAAGTTACAGAATCGGGACCCTGGGTGGCTATTCCTCTAATCAATGGCGTCTCAATGGCGGTTGAATGGCAATAGTGACAAAAAAGAGGGTGTTATAAGTTTGACGTGTCTGTGTCTGTGTACCTGTGTGTCTGTCTGTGACATCGTTTTTTTTTTTGGAAGCTGATGTTAATCAAGAGGTTCTCAGCTATATTTGATCGAAATTGGTTCAGCCGTTTAAAAGTTATAAGCAATCGAATTTCGGGGGTAGAACAACATTTTTTAATTTTTGAGTTATTATACCTATCCGTTCAGTTGGCGAAATTCAGAACTATCGAAAATTCGAAACCTTATTGCTTGATGACAAAAGCCCCGACCAGCAGCGCCAACGCCAAATGTACAGTCAACGGCACATCAGGTTACCACAAACTGTCAAATTTCCCCAATGGATAGTAAACTCTAATGCTTGGAGATAAAATTGAAAATCTATTGAAGATATTTGACAGTTTTGGATAGCATGATGTGCTGTTGTCCCTGTACGTTAGGGACCATCCATAAATTACGTCACACGAATTTCAAGAATTTGTGACCCCTCCCCCTCCTTGTCACAGCTGGTCACGTTTGTAAGACTCCCCCCTCCCTAGCCGTGATGTCACATATTTTCCATTTTTTGTAATTTTTTAATAAAAGCAGTACTTAATAGTGTTGTTATTTTTTTTTTGGGAACTCAAAACTCATTGTCTCCCAAAGTAAAAACGTAAAAAGATGCTTGGGACTGAGGAAGTTTGTCGTTAATAGTTAACGCGTTTTGATACTCACTCATAACACATTTTGAAATGTGACGTCACGAAACTTATGACCCCTCCCACCCCCTTGTCACACAATGTCACACTTTGTCGACCCCCTTCCCTCCCCTTTACGTGTGACGTAATTTATGGATGGTCCCTTAAGTTGCTAACTACCTAGCAACTTAACATTCAGTTAGCAGTGGTACCAAGGCAGCTGTCATCAAGGTTTAGGTAGTTCTAATTACAATTTAAAAACGACATTACCATACCATTGCCTTTTATGTAATAGTAATACTAGAAGCTGAGAACATAGGGGGCAATGGTAATTCAAATTTTGAAGTGCCGTGCCGTGCCGATCGAATTATAAAAAGGCCCTGGTCACCATTATCATTTCACCGCCATTGTAGAATAGCCGCCCAATTTTAAAGTTTCATTGCGAAAATCATCGCTATTACTATACAGGTAACAAGACAACAAGATCAATACGGCTTGTGTACAAACAGCAGCATGTCAGGCTACTAGGGTTGCCAGGTGAGTCGCAAAAAATACCGGACAACCCCAAACGGGGGTGGGGGGGGTATGCTAGGTCGCAAAAAAAATAAATCCCGCCGCGACCCGTGCACCCACTGGCTTCACCCACACACTGCGATATGGTTGTAATTAATTATCGATGAAAAAATAATAATAATACGATAAGTCAATTTGTTTATTAAAACAAACAAACTAAAGGAGACTGGATTACATTTAACAGGAACAAACTAATATATAATAATTAACGTAATTTGTCTAAAAAATGACCAACGCTTATCTCATTTGTTAATAGTTGCATTTGTGCATTAATTATCTGATTATCTCGAATCAACTTAATTAGTATTAGTAACACAATTTATTGCAGTCATAAAGTTGTGGTCGCCAAGACTATGCTAACTTTGAGAAAGTCTTTATTGAACAATGGTATGAATATTACAATGTTTTTGAATGCCGTAAGTATTTCGAATAAAATTTCGGCAGGTACGTTTAAAAATTAGGAGAAGTGAGACACTGATATGTTTTTTTTTTAATTTGTGACCAGTACCGACTTTCCTAAAAATACCGGACATTGTTCTGTCCGGTATGACCATTTATTTTATACCGGACAGGCCTCGAAAATACCGGACTGTGCGCTTAAATACCGGACATCTGGCAACCCTACAGGCTACCCATTTACTCTACCGGCGCTATTACGAGCGAGATAAGGACGACGTCAAGGTCAATATGAATAGCCTCATTTGCTGCCGTCTGTACAAAAGGTAGCTCTTTATTTGCTGCTATTAAGTTTTGGACTGTCTTTGAACGTCTTTCATTTTACGAACTCGATCAAGACTAATGAAATTTCTGTGTAAATTCTATAGTTGTTTAGCTTAACAACGATTCTCGAAATGAAGAGAAATGTGAAATAAGTAAAAGCGAAGTACTTACTGAAATTACTTTTAATAAATATATTACTCTATATCTTACTTCGTTTGCGTTATTTTGTAGAATTTTGATCGAACAAATGTTCGACGTGATTCTTTAAATTGATATAACTTTTTGAAGTGAAAATTTCTTTAGCGGCGTTGTGCACTTTGAAGTATAGGTAAAAAATGTTAAACTCGCGTTGGGGTCACGTGTCTGTCACGTGACCCTGATTGAAAATCCGTAAGGTGGAGGGGTGTTTAGTAAATATAGGAAATTAAAACTGCAAATTCAAGATGTCATCTGGTGTCAGCATAGAAAAAATTAAATTAAATATTATTGCACAACGTTAATGTTCAAGTTTTCACTTCTGAACCCGTTGTTTTTTTTGTTTCTGAGCTGAGTGAAATTAAACAAACACTAAATCTTAAGTAAATCTTTCCACCACACCCAAATTGGTTAAACCGTTCCTGAAATTAGCGCGCACAAACGCACAAAAAAACAGACAAAAATTCTAACTATCATTGTTTTGGGTTCTATTGCGTTGATAATAGTTTTTCTTAACATTTTCCATACAGACAGCGCGATCAGTTACATTTTTGCAATTAGTATTTATTATATGATGGATCAGTCATTGGGTATAGTGGCATACCTACATAATTGCACAGACCGATTTCATAATTGATTTTGATATTGAAGGGAAACATCATTTGACAAGCAACGTCGTCGGTCTATAACTCCAAAATAATATAAAAAAAATCGATAGAAAACAACAACCTGGCTATAACACTAAAACGCCAGACATGGAAATCGTCAATAAACTATGGTGTGTGCGAAATAGGAGTGTGGTAGACAGGGCGGACAGATTTTCGTGATTTACTCATATCACTGCAGCGGTATAAACTTTTGACTTTTTATTTATTTATTTACTAGCTGCCTGCGCCGCAGCTCCGCCCGCGTGGACTTCAGGTTATATCGTGCCCAGTGGGATAAAATGTAGCCTATATCCCTTCCCAACGTCCTTTCCCAAAAATTTCATCAAAATCGGTTCATAGTTAACAGACAGACAGAGTTACTTTCGCATTTATAATAATGGGATTTTTTTAAATTTGTTAAACAGTTATTGTGCATCCACAGGTTTGAAGTCCCTTTTGACCCTTTAACCGTATTGATGGTTTGGTAAAAATCTTAGTCTTTGAAGTTCTTGTTTTTCTCTTGAGAAATATGTTTTCTTGACTCTTTTAGGATTGTTTTCTTTATCAGCTTTAAAATCTTTATCTATTCAAAATAAAAAAGTTCATTTTGTCGAACATCTCCCAGAATTTATAGCAAATCAACTTTAGAAAACTCGACTGAATATAAATTACATAGAACGTAAACAATAATGAATTCTAAACCTAATACTGTTTAATAGTTCTATTACACTATCAGATAGCGGCTCAGTGAAAATATAGCTGGAAGTTCTACACTCTGACGTTTACCGGTAAACACCGACATCAACCGGTAAATTGTGGCGACCGCTAATTGCTATGATATCGGTTATTACACAATAGCTATCGCTCACTAATCATCGGTGAAATAAGCAGGACTTTAGGGACTTATGAGAGGAACTTTAGGTTCCATATTGCCTTCTGGGAAGGGTAGGACTTTAAAGTAGATAGCGAAACTTTAGGAGCTGATTGTACCCATTTAACTAAACAACTTTCTCCACGGGACTTAGGGGCCGTCCATTAATCACGTAAGGCTCGAAAGGGGGGGAGGGGGTTTAGCAAAAATCACGAAACATCATAAGGGGGGAGGGGGGGTGTAGTAAGATATCACGTGTATTTATTTTTTCGTCAAACGCGCGATTTCTAAACCGAAAAACGGGCATGTAGTGTTATTCCAGTCAAAAACAACCTGCAACATTTCTGTCTAGACATTTTTTAAATTACATTTTACTTTGTATCTGTATTTAAAGACTATATTTTAAAAAATTTAAGATTCTTCGTAGGTACTTAATAATACACGTGATTTTGGGTGGGGGAGGGGGGTCAGGGTTGAAAAATGCTAAAAAAAACATCACGTGATTAATGGACGGCCCCTTATATGAAATTCTTAAAAAAAATATACCAAGGCCGCCTTTTTTTTGACAATTGATCGCTTTAGATGTATGGATAGACAAAATGTTGGTCACATTTTAACCTAGTTGGGAAAAGTTGTTCAATTTAGTGGGTTGTAAATCGTGAATGGGCCTTTTTATAATTCGAACGGCGCGGCACGGCAATTTAAAATTTGAAGGTGGAAACCCGGACGGATGGCAGCCCTATGGTAAAATTATCTCTGTGACAGATGTCAACGATTATTCGCACATAGTGCGCAAATACCGATAGACTATTTTACTGAACTGAAAGTAGACAGTTTGGTCGATTGGAAAAGTTGCCAGATTGTGAGCAAACAGGTCGAGGGTTCGAATCCTGAGAGAATAACAGACTCTTTTTGTGTATTTTGTTTTATTTCCATATTAAAGCACAACATTAATGTTCAAGTTTTCACTTCTGCCGGCACTCCCGGAGTGCAACCCGTTGTTTTTTTAAATTGTTTATTTCGAACATACCAATTGTGTTACATGGTAAAATCGTCAACTGGCTCATTAATAATGATCATAATAACTCCAACTAATTTCGGACCCCCTTTGTCCAGCAGTGAAATTGCGCAAAGCACTAAGAACTGAAACATTAAAAACATGAAATTAATAAATGAGAAATAAATGATTTTTTTACCTCTTTATCTTTATAAGTCCTTAAGAGCAGCACGACTGAAACTTTCTCCCATATCTAAAGCGAGTAGAGTCGGGTGAGATAGTATGTGACACTTGTCGGGAGATAAGACAAGTGCTTAGACCGCTCTCAGCACAGGTGATAAGGGGACAGTGACCTTTGATCGGTACTTCGTGAGTATAGCGGTCATCCATGTATTACGTCATCGGTTATTGCAAGTTTTCGACCCCCCTTTAATAAAAAATTACGTTATTCCCATTAATAAAACATAAAATAAAATTAAAACCAAACATTGTAAAAATGTTATGAAATGACAAACTTTTGTGGATGCGCATGTCGTTTAATTCTTATTTACTTAACTTATTTATTTATGTATTAATCGGTACTTTTCGTACTTCCCAAGATGACGTCAACTTTAGGTTCAACCCTTGCTCCCGTACGTCATACACACACCATCCGTCCGTAGATCCCCCTCCCCCACTTATTTCAAATGACGTAATAAGTGGACAGCCCCATGTTCTAATTGAGGTTGAGATAGTTTGCTCTGATATCGTCACCTGGAGGTAAGCTAAGCTACTTTATGAGCTAGACACGTTATTAAAAGGTTATACCTACCAACCTTATGTGAAATCATGTTTATTACGCTGTGTCCCTTGCCACTGACAGAAATACTTAAAAGCCTTAAACATCTAATAGGTGTATTAGTTTCTCTGCATATCAATAGATTTTCATTCATGTTTTAAGATTCTTGCGGTGATTTTCAGCAAAATTACCGGTTATTTTCAGTGGTGGCAATATGTTAAATGTCCATCAGTTTAGAAGCTAAGATGTCATAGACAGACACACAGATACATATTACACAGACGACAAACCCCTCTTTTTGTTGAAAAATCTTTTTGTGGTTGAATAAAATCTTTCACAGAAAGCAAAGAAAATCATTTACCAACAACATTTACAAAACCAACAAACGCTTAAACGATCAAATTACAGCTTACAGTAATACTTTAATGACTTTATAATAGGACCACCGAAGAAACATGATAAATGGTGTTCACGCAAAACAAACTTTAATTATTTCGATTATTTAAACTTCGATAAACTTTGGTCGGTAATCCGTAATCATTAATTTTAATTTGCGTTGTTTTTACTCTCAAGATATTTTTTTAAGCTGAAACAAATAACTGATGTTTATTTCAAAGCCATGCCAAAATCGAAAAACAATATAAAACAGATTTTTTCCACGTTGATAGAATTTTTTGCCAATTGTATCCCGAATAATGTGAAATTGAACGAAGCACTAGACTTGTAATCGGAAGGTTTCAGTTCAAATCCTGGTGCGGGCCTATACCACTAAATTCGTCTTTTCGGATTTTTGTACGGATTTCTAATTATCACTTGCTCAACGATGAAGGAAAACATCATGATGAAACCCGCCCGTCCAAGAAAATTCGATTTCAAGACGAGCGGTCTACCAACCTGCATTGGGCCAGCGTGGTGGACTATGGCCTGAATCCCCTTCGTGTGTCGAAGGAAGGCCCGTGCCCCTCGGTGGGGACGTATATGGGCTGGTAAAAAAAACTAGGATAAAAGGCAATTGAATTTTTGAGGACTGATTGTCAGATAGTAACGCCTACCTCTACATTTCTTTGAAAAAGCAGAGGTTTATTTAGGGATGCTTCGCGAGTTTTAGCCCAAGGAAAATAAGATAAACCTAAGTTTGATCACCTGTGACCTAGTTCAAGCCGGTATAATGAAGGCTAAACCAAGTTCTGGCCGAAGATAAGAAGGACAAACCTAAGTTTAACCACCTATGACCGAACTAGGTGTAATCGCACTTCGGATTTTAGTCCTAAACAAGAACAACCTTAACCATAGTGTGTGCTCATGACATGACTGAGCCGGGGTCGTAAGTTAGCTGACACGGGGTTTTCAGGGGGATTTCTAATTACTACATAGCATTTGTAATTGCTATTCCCAACTACCACAAAATTGTACTAAACAAATAAACACTCCCATAGAAAATATTGACCAACTTGTAAAACGTGTCAATAAACGTGTACACTGTACAAGCTCGGTTTGTGGGGAAAAAGGCGACCGCTGCGATCGCCTATCGAGTGAGCCAGACAGCTGACACGCGTCAACGTCAGTTACCGAGCTACGCAAACAAGCGCAATCTATTTACGCAAAGACATTTCTTTTCATATAGGTACATTTACTTATATTTTTTTATCTGCTGGCTCAATGCAGCAGATAAACGAATTTTCTTAGACGTGTAGGTTTCATTTTTTTATTTTTTTATTTTAAGATGGATTAACTCTTGACTTCAATCTTGACCATAAAGGACAAAGATGAGGTGGACGATGGAGCGAGTTAACCCAGAAAGTGCCTATAAAGGCACTGGTACTCCCACTTCGGTAGGAGGGTGGTCGCGAACCTGACATCCCTTTACAGAGCCTACCATACCGCATGAGGCCATAGGACGACACCTCAGATTCAGAAAAAAATGAAGTGTCGTTGCCTGGGATGGATAACTAGAAGGCAGGTCTCATTTGTGTTTCCTTAGTCGCCTCTTACGACACCCACGGAAAGAGATTGGGTGGTGTTTTTCTCAACCGATCACCACACGGCGCATCACGATGATGTTTGCCTTCACCGCTGAGCAAATGATAATTAATGAAAAATCCATACGTAAACACGAAAAGACGAAATCGTTAGTACATACAGGACTGCACCAGTATTTGAACCCGCAATCTTCCGGTTACAAGCTTAGCTCATTACTAACTGAATATTTATATCAAGAAAAAAAAATATGACTTGTGGTTTGTTTCTTCTTCATCATCATAATTTTGACGGATTGGAAGGACCAGCAAAGAATGTATGTCTGCATTTGCGTTTTCTGCCTCTTCGGGCTTCTTTCAAATAATAATAATAAAATATTAATCAGATAACATTATTTTTTCAGTTTTAAAATAACATGTATTAGGGTCGACGCCTTAAGAGGATGACATCACCAAATGATTGTTTGCTATTTTGTGGAAAACTAAAATTATTGATTTAAAAATAAAATCTCTTCAACACCAAACCAACTTTTAAAATAAAACACGAATAGATAACATTGTTCCATATTTCAAAATTGCTCGTAAATGTTTTCTGTCCAGCCGGGCTATGATGATCGCAACGACATATTATCTCACGCGTTATCTCGTGGTCACGTGACTGTTTCGACCAATGAGATTACGAGAAAGCGTCACGTGACCACGAGATAACGCGTGAGATAATATGTCGTTACGATCATCATAGCCCGGCTGTTCGTTCGGAACGAAAATGGAAGTCCTTATGTACAGCTTATTGACAAGAGGCGCTACCTCTACACCAACGGAGCATTTAAAGTTAGATAGAGCAAAGAAAATCAAGGATTACTATCCTTCATCCTGATCAGAGTTTATGGCGGAAACCCAATATTATTATATTAAAGATATTATATTAAATCTAGACACGATGTCTCTTTGATTTCAATTTATTGTCTTTGAATTGTCGGAAGATTATAAATTGCAATTTTATTCGAATGAGGACATTGTAGAGTTTATTGTCGGGATAATAAAATATGATTGATAAGTATTTATATACAGAAACCAGTCTAGGAATCTGTAAATTATAATATTAAACAGGTCGGGAAGATTGTTACTAAATATTAGCACTTTTTTTTAAGAATTTTATAATTTATTCACGTTAGAACTTCGTGAAAACGAGTTCTCTTATATATGCTTATGATGCATTGACAATTATCACTCTTTAATTAGAGTATGTATGTATGTATGTATGTATGTAAATCCTTTATTGTACAATAAATATTATTACAGGAGCAAAGTTAGAATACATTTAAGGTACAAAGGCGGACTTATCCCACTAGGGGATCTCTTCCAGTCAACCTAACAAACATTCAGAAGAAATCTTGATGAGTAGGCGTAAAGTACAAAAAGGATTAGAAAAGAGTACTATTTTGATCTCCCATACAAAATGCGCTATATGCTGATGAAGTTTGTATGGGAACTCAATTTTTTTTTTCGTATTTCGACCTATGTTCCTTGGGGAAGTTGTTCAGTTTGTTGTAACCACCCGAGAGGTTGAAAGAGATTTACCTAAGGCCTCCTTGGGGAAGTTGTTCAGTTTCATGGACTGATAGTGGTTTTCATTTTACCTTAGGCCCTGTATAGTGGTTTTCATCTCAGTAATCGCACAATACAACACATACTCGCACAGTTGTCTTGGATGTGGAGCAGGACTGAACTCTTCTCTTTAACGAGTACTATCGGTACTATAGACCAATAAATACATTGGTAAAAAATTTGATTAGTTTAGGCCATATTACAAAAAACACCGGCAACCTTCGAAAATGTTGACTTCAAAAATAACACAGAAATTAGAAATCGAATTTAGAAACGGGGATAATATTAAGAATTTTTCAAATCGGTCCAGTAGCTTCGGAGCCTATTCAATGCAAACAAACGAACAATCAAATCTTTCCTCTTTATAATATCAGTATATATTTTCATCTAAATAAAAATACTTGCTCTAACGCAGGGTTTCCCAACCAGTGAGGTGCGCCCCCCTTGGGGGCGTCGAGCGGTTCCAAGAGGAGCACAGAGGTCCCTAATTTCTGCCTATTAAAAAAATTACTAAACTCAATTGGTTAATTTTTGTTGTATCCGTTCTCCACGCTACGAGACATAAAATAATAGAGAAGAAACGGTTCAGGTTAACTGCATATACTCGTAAAAACAAAAGGTACATTTATTAAAATTCTATTGTCATATGAATAAAAATAAACACCCTCATTTTTATCACTTTATCATTGTTTGTTTAATTTTCTTATATAAACTCCCAATTTCAGCCCCTAGAGGGGGCGTAGGATTTTAGCTCAACGTTAGGTGAGGCGCATAGGTTAAAACGTTGGGAACCCCTGCTCTAACGTCTTGTTGTCTAGAATGGTCAACAAACGGTGCTAATGGTAATTGCATAGCTCCAAACTCAGAAGTCCACAGATTAAATTAGTTTTCTTGTTAGTTTTGTAGTATGGTACGTCTGGTCAACGTATTCTTTAAACTTTGAGGATTATTATTTAGATACTCGTAATAAGATATTTGCATATTTGTCCCATTAGGGTAGGTAGTTTGCAACTTAACGTTCAGCAGGCCGAGTACAATGGTGACAGCGCCGCGACAACACCGCGGTCCTATGTCAAAATGTCAACATTGACAACGCCATAGGGCGAGCAAGCCTTTGCGCGCGACCCTCGCGCAATCAAATTGAAGTTTCAGCGTGAGCCTAGCGCGAGTTTGTCGTTATCGTGCTAGAGCTGCAGTTGCCGGTAGGTAGCGCTCGCTGCTAGTCAAAACAGGTGTCAGAGGGATGATATAAGTTTGACGTGTGTATCTTCTGTGTATCTGTTTGTATGTGTGTCTGTCTGTAGCATCGTAGGTAGCTCCTAAACGAATTGGACCGATTTCGATGTGTTTTTTTGTTTGAAAGCTAACGTAATCAAGATGGCTTTTAGCTATAAAAAAAAAAAAAACACTACACACTCAAAGGCCCACACTAAGGTTTTCCCTTGTGTCGTGGGTCCCTTGGAACACACAAAGACAGACACATACACCCATGACCCGAGAACAAACATCTGCTTTTTACACAAATGTTTGCCCCGACTGGGGATCCAACCCAGGACCCGCCGATCAAGAGGCAGCGTCACTACCACTCGACCAAACCGGCCGGCTTTATTTGATCAAACTTGTTTTTAATTGCCATTTAAAATAAGCCAATCAAATGTCGGGGGTGACAATTTTTTTTTAATTTTAGAGTTATTTATTATTATTATTATTAGCTTCTCTACTGACAAGCTTTAATATAAACAGGTCTGTGCATTATGTAGACTCCAATGACAATAGACCCCAGCTTCCTATTGAACTGACCCCTTGGCCAGTGGCTCTCAATCTGACTGGCCTCGTAGCCTACTTACTTGTTACCTCATTTCACCTATAAAACGTAACTCAGGACCAAGGGTATGACCGGGCCACGTTTACTCGAGTGACTATAGTATCGAGTGCTCCAGTAAATTAACCAGCTGGGCAACTGTCCTCAAACTTTAAGAAATTTAAAGCCGCTTTACATTGGGTGACTATAAATTAGTTAGCGAAAGTTAAGGATGTCAATCATCTCACTGAACTAAACAATTTTCTCCAAGGAACATAGGTCGAAATACGAAAAAACAAATTGAACGATCTGATATGTGTGAGGTGTGGAGGACGTTTGAAAACTCTTAGAAAATGTGTTTAGGATTCAGTGAATACTCTAAAAGCTGATTGCCTTAGTATAAGAGGTCGACACATTTTTTGAGAATTTCATAGGGATTCCTTGGGAAACCCCGTTTGTTTTGGGGGGTTAAAAAGTGTCATGTCAATGAGGGAAGCCAGTATCTGTCAATCCACCAAGTAAGAAGCCAATAGTTTGAGAGTCGCTGACCGGTTCTGGGGCAAGGTCTGCAACCACTCGGGGTTCAATTAAGCGCAGTGATTTGTGGACGGATGCGCGTGACAGCAGCTGCATTCTGCACCGAGCGCAGTATCGATGTTCTGCATAGCAAGCCACTTTCTATAAACACTGGCTGTAATCCAGTTAGGTGCAGTAATATACTTTAGGACTTACAATGAATATAAAGACAACTATAGGCAATAAAATAATGTCAGCTACTTGTTCAAATCACATCTCCGTCTTTATGTATATAAAATATATACATACTTATTTTATTATTTTGCATCGTAAGTACCATTATCTATATAGTATATCCTTAGTATATTGTATACATTACATAATATGTACATATGTACAAATCATAACCCTGGACTAGTCTGCTCGGTATATAATTTATAATTTTTTTTACTTAGAATTAGTGGATAACTATAATGTGTAAATTTCGAATTTAAGATAATGTGTAATCCCAAATAAAATTTAAAAACCCGATCCTATAATATGTCATACCTACCTAGTTAAGCTGACCCAGTCTGCTGGCTAGGTACAGATTGTCATGAAATTACATTATCGATTTTCACCATAGATGCACTTTCCATAAGCCCCGGTGCATAACAGAGTTAGTGCTCTTTTCAGAACTGCACTACGGCAAGCACTTTAGATTTTAAACTAGTTAGATTTAACGATGTTTTTATGATCGGTTTTACGTTGACAGCGAAGAAATATGGAAATGTAAAGCTTTGGGGATCTATTTTATTTTGCATGCATTAAGAGTGTTATTAAAATAAATTTTAAAGTGCCTGTTCCTTTGGTGCAACTACTATCCAACTGATATTAATTATCATGATCATCACGGCTTTAAACAGATAATAAATGACATAAAAACGTAACTCGGATTAACAGTGAGGAATTTTATGTGCGGTCGTGACCATATGCACCTAAGGTCATAGTGACATGGGGCCATCTCACTTTAAAACTTCAATTATTTATATTTTGATGGTTGCTGCTTCAAGTTTTTATATTCCAAAGCTTTGTCTTGGGAACTTCAAACCGTAAAAATGAAGACTTTTTTTATTATGAGAAGGGTCATAGATGAGGTCGACGATGGAGCGAGATAAAATACCTAATAAGGTCGTACTCCAACGCACCGACGGAATACAGCGAGCTGTTTGACGTCTGACTTCGGTAGGGGCGTGTTCGCGAACCAGACGGCCCTTTACAGAGCCTACCACACCGCATGAGACCATAGGACGACACCTCAGATTCAGAACAAATTGAGATGTCGTTGCCTCGGATGGATTGATTAGGAGGGAGGTCTCATTAATTTGTGGTTCCTTGGTTGCCTCTTACGACACCTACGGAAAGAGATGGGTGGTATTATTCTCAACCGTTCACCACACGACACAAAAAGACTATTTACAAACATAACAATGACTTACACAGTAAAGTATCATGGGCATGAATTGTTGATAGTTCTGCCTACCCCATTTCTACTTTCACGTCACATCAATACAAATGTACGCGAGCCAGTAGTTAATTAGAGAATTGCAATCAAAGCTTTCTTTGACCATAGATTACGAGAGCGGATGCAGTATGAACCAGTTACCTGGTAATTAATCCCAGGGTGTGACCGGGTGAATTGATTACTGGACGTGGCTTCGAACATGAAGGGACTTTGAAACCGTGAAATAACTTTATCACTTTGAATGGTGTTTGGATTAATTAGCAAAAACGTGTTTTAGATCTGACCGCGTCATCTTTTTTCTTTATTTCTATGGACCGCGTTACACTATTTTTACATTATACGACGCTGAAAAGCATATAGCGTCGCTTAGCGCGATTTAGTTCATACAATTTCATGTGATAAATATTTTTCCGCATCAATTAAATGCGATTGGCCTTAACGCACAAAAAATATTCCAAAGATCAAATAATTACTTTCAGGGATATTCAGTGAGCCATTTAGCAAAAGAATGTGTTCACAAATTAAATCGCTTGCGCATTCTATTACGCAAATAAATACAAATACTCAGTAACAAAATGCTAAATTACTACGAGGTTTCTGCGGAATACGTCTGCCAATTGTTTAGAGCATATATCCCACCAACCACACTATAATATCGCTATACTACGCTTTTTGTGGTCGCAAAGCGAGCGCCTGCACATGCTTCTCTGAAGAACGAATGCGGAAGGCATCTCCCTACCGTTTACGGAGCCGAATTGCCATGTTTTATTGCAGTCAACTGGCAGACTGGCACATGAATTGCTGCTTCCAAATGCACTTATTGAGACTTATGGCTGCGTCAAAGGACATGCCGAAATAGGCAAAAAGTTGTATGGTTTGAATAATATTTGCCCATTCTAAGTCAGGATTATGGATTGCCGTATTCTATTGTACAGCAGCCGTAAAGAGCATTCACATTTTACTGATCTAACTGCAGAAGAAATAGCAAACATGCTATTTCTTCTAGCAAACGCTAACAAGCGACACCACAGCTACGCTACAACTGACATTTCAAAATAAAGGGAATTACATATTTACCAAAATTACATTTTTTTTTACATGTATAAAAGCCCATAACAACTGATCTCAATCGACATAAAAGTCGTTATAGGTACATTGCTTCTGATTAAAGTGGTTTTATGAAGGTGTAAGCCAAATGGAGCAATGAACGACATCATTTAGTCGAAATCGTGTGATAAATCGGTCATAATCCCCCTAACATGATCAACAATTTAATGTTAAGGTAAAGTGCTGATATAAAAAAGATTGTGTAAATGAAGTACAAACCCATTTTGCACATAAAGCACTTAACGTCTGTATTTTCTCCACGGGATACTTAAGTCGCAATTTTGTTTGACACGTGTAAAAGTCTACATTAGCTTCTAAGTTACACCTGTATCATAAAAATTACGACAGAAAGTACTTTTAAAAACAGGCAGTTTCCCGAATCCTAGCGAAGTTGAGAGGCTCGTTAGAGTTTGTTTACAGCTTACAGCTCAGTACATCGAAAACTGAAGCTGTAAAGAATCTAAAAATCTTTTGGATGCGTTCTTATGATGAGCGCAATACAGATTAATGGGGCTCTTCACAGTTTCTCCTTCATTGTGAGTCTTCTAATGAGGCTGACATAGATACTTACGGTGATGTAAAGCCCATTAAAAAAAAATGCACCTAATCGTGACGAAAGATTCCTTAATAGCTTTTTGCTTTGACACGAACTTTATGTCTCCGGAAAAATGCAAAATCAGCGAGTTTAATCGTCATTCAGGATTCAATTATTGTATTAGTGTCATAGTCAAAGGTCGATATGCAGTCTCTTCCTGGAATTACTGGTTTATCCTAGGTTAGATTAAGTTAGGTTAGCCTGAGGATTTACTAGTCAAAACTTGGAGTGCCGGCGGAGCTTCTTCGTTTGACTGTAACATCAGTACTATTGCACACAGACTCCTCTTTATAAAAACCACATCATCTGATCTTCAACCCGATCTGATGGCTACCTAAGTTGTTGTTTTAATAAGTTAATTGTAACATACTTTACATATTACATTCATGCTGATGGGCACTTATTGGGTCGGGTCAGATTCAGGGCAGGTTAATTGATTGACGAAACTTGTGTGGATTTTTAATTGTTATATTTTGATGTTTTGTAAGTTTTAATTTTGAAAAAAAATAAACGTTGATTGTTTAAAAATTACATACCTACTGCTTGCCTAAAACATGAACTGCAACTTAGTTGTTAAAACTGCCGTGGGAATCACCGTAAAAGTTACAAAAGTTAGAAGGTTAGAAGGTAAAAAACAGCATTAACAGTCTCCGGCCTATTCTCTATACACAGCCCTTACTTGTACATTTGATGATAGTACTCGAGTAACTTGATGTTACTTCATATGCCTTTCAGCATTAAAATGTGTGTTAACGTACTTTGAGAAGATTGCTTATTTGTCATTTTAGGTACTAGAAGAGTTATAATTATAATTATAAGCTATTATGGGTGTTACTGCTATACCTTGAGTTATATTTCATATTTCATTGGTTAATTACATGTAGCGGAAGTGGCATGGAGGAGCCAGGTTTTGAAATAGACACTTGCATGATTTCTGTAGTTTAGGAACGGCATCAGCTGTCATAAAACGTTTGTTTGCAATTTCGCCATTTGAAAAAAATTTTTAACGGATAAAATGGTCACCATCGTCATTGCTATTGATGGTAACCCGACGGTTAGCGGAAAAGTATAAATGTATAAAGTAAAAATACTGTCCCTGGCTTAAAATGGAATAAATTGCTAATCCGTACTAATATTGTTAATGCGAAAGTAAGTCTGTCTGTCACGCTTTCACGGCTTAACTACTCAACCGATTTGGATGAAATTTGGTACAGAGATAGATTAGACCTTGAGAAAGGACATAGGCTACATTTTATACCTCAGCTGGGCACGATTAACCTAAAGACCACGCGGGAGGAGCTGCGGGTGGAAAGCTAAAAATAATGCCCCTGGTTTTAAATGAAAATCTCGGCTAAATCTCGTTACTGCAAGCCTTTAAAAAAATATCACTTCAAAAAAGACAGCTGCAAACACGTAGCTGCAGTTTTGTAATGGAATTGGCCTGCAGAACGTTACAATTAGTAGTAGAAAGCCTGAGCTGTGTAGAACATATTTAATGAAGCTGTCTAGTTAGCCGAGCCGCTTGCATACAATAAACTTGAATGAATTAGCCAGAAGTCATCTCGGAAACGCTTTACTAGTGCGGATTAAGACTTTATTTGTATGACGGGGAAAATTTATGGACCTAACTCTATTAAATGATATTAGCACTTGATACTGCTTAGCTGAAAACCAGCGTTGAGGCCTCGGTTTTAACACATGCTGAGCTGGTCCTGTTTGACATTGCAAATGTTTGTATGAAAAAAACAGTTTTTCACAAAAATTTACACTACACATTACATACGCTTACGCCTGTAATCCCATATGGGGTAGGCAGAGCATCAGTGGATCAGAACCACTTGGTGCCAAGTTTGATATAAATTCTGAGGGTTATTAGATGAAACATGATGTATAGTGGTTAGAGGTTGTCAGCCTTTCGCCCACAATACAGCAAAACCCTCGCGTCCTTATAAATGACTTTTACAGTGTGCCTGTGAAGAGTTAACAGCTGGTACAATCTAAGTTTCTCTTTCACTTCCAGTCCAGCGAAAATTTGGGTCCGAAAAAAAAAGGAAGAAAATAATTTCAAAGGTGGGGGACCTAACATAATATATATAGGACTCAAGCTACCTCCATACCAAATTTTATCAAAATTTATCCAGCCATTTGAGCGTGAAAGAGTACATACATCCATACAAACTTTCGCGTTCATAATATTATTAAGGATGGCTACCGTAGCGGAGTGGCTACTGGAGTGCTTAAGATAAGTAGGTTTTGCAATCTCTCGTAAAGCTAGAAACCAACAAGCAATCTAATCTGCATATTGATTTCTGTCGTAAAATACTAAACATCTTTATCTGGGTATCTTAGGGCTAGCGACGTATCATTAAACTAATTAATGGCTGTTTTTAATCGCTTTTAGCAATCTTATACATTTAATGTTAATTTCATCAAATTATGAGTCGATGACCATGTTTAATTGTTACTGCGGTATTCTAATTTAATATTACGAAAGTTTGTATGGATGAATGGATGTTTGTTACTCTTTCAGGCTCAAATGGCTGGACCAATTTTGATAATATTTGGCATGGAGGTAGCTGACACCCTGAATTAACACATAGGCTACATAATTTTCCCAAATTCCCACGGTAACGAAGTCACAGGCGGAAAGCTAATAGATATATACATGCGAGAGTTTGTAAGTATGGATGGATGGACGTTTTTACTCCTTTACGCAAAAACTACTGCACGGATTTTGATGAAAAATTGCAGTTAAATAGCTTAGACATCAGAATAACACATACGCTACATAATTTTTCCAAGTTCCCGAGGGAACGAAGTCCCGGGCAGAAAAATAGTCAAATTACACGACATAACAAAGTGAATAGGTATACAAAACGAAGCAAGTAGTAGATCCAAATTAATTTTATGGTGTCTCGTAAAAAAAAAACAAATCCACTGTAAAAAAAAACAATTCATCTGTCAAGATCCTTACTTACACGTTTTCGAAGAAGATTGCATGGAATGACATTAATGTGTACATTACCTGTAAAAGAAAGAAATATTTTGAGTATTAATATTTTAAAATTTACAGTGTCCGAATAAAACCACATCCAAATAAAATCAAAAGAAAAACCAAATCACAGAGGAACTTTCACTTATCATATTTAGAATAGAAACTATGCAGAAAAAACAAGCAGCCAGTGTTATCAATTTTTTTTAACTTTTCTTTGTTTAAAAAAATACAACTTTTCATGTATGGTCAATAAGTATGTAAAGGAATTTCAAAGAAACACTCAAATGCCAGTAAAAACTAATTTTCTGTTCCATTTTTGCGTAAGTATGAACGTGATTTCCGAGTAAGTGTAGTATAAAGTATTTATCTATCTATCTTCTTTAATTAGCTGTCTTAACATTGGCTTGAAGCTGTGTAAAACAGAAGCCGTGGTACGGCGACCGCGTTGCATGCTAGTCTTGCTACAGTTACCAACCAATGCATTCATTTCACGGTGTGCACCGCACTGATTTATGCAGGCATCTGCCGGGGATGCAGGAGGATCATTCAGACGGCTAATTAGAACAGGAGATAGATAATTTGAAATTGTCTTCTTTAATCTTCTTCTATACATTCATAGAAGGACTCTGTGACTCTGTTCTGTACTTGAGTAGCAGTCATCCTTGTCATTTTGATAGTGAGAGAAAGATACAATCAATACATAAGTATAAATTAATACTTGAGTCTCCTTCTGTTATACGGGCCTTCGTAAAAATGTAACCGATCGCTGTCTGTACATGAAAGATTTATGAGAAAATCTATTATTGGAGGCCTTTATCACCCCAATAGAACTCCTAACAATTATTGTTGGAATTTTTGTCTGTTTGTCTGTGCATTTGTGCGCGCGGTTTTCTCTAATGTGTTGTGGTAAGCTTATTACTTAAAATTTAGTGTTTGTTTTATTTGACTCAGTTCATAAATAAGTTATAACAATTTAAAAAATCACGTTAAACAAATGTTTGCTCAAAATGCTATAAAATAACGCAAACGAAGTTGCGGGCGTCATCATGAATATATTGCATTTGTTATCGCTTTTATTTGTTTTTGTTTTATTTGCATTTGTTAGTCAGGCTGTGATAGAAAATAATAACAGTTTATTTTAAACTTCCGCATCAACAAAGTCGTCATCCGGGTCCTCATCATAACATTTCTACGCACCGAATAGCTTGCGATTCATAGTTAGTCAGTTACGAGTAGTTCATAGTTGTTAGTTAGTTGTATTTTATTTTGTTTCATTATAATTCATATGCATGTTAGTCTGTAAGGTATTTATCTATGGGTCTTAGATGATTGATAATAAACGATTTTATTATTATTATTATAGTGGGTAATTAAGGAATTTTTTGCAAAAGCTTTATCATAATACGTGATTTCACTTTGTAGGTACAGCCGGTTCCCAGAAAAATCCACAAGAGTTTCCTGTCTGCTTCTGATAAGGTTCAAAATAAAATGAACTTGGCTATCTAATTTAAGGCACTCTACTCTACTATTAGTAAAGGGGGCTCTACTCTGTAGTGTCTTCGATCGACGGACGGCCGATAGTTGTCACAACCTGTCACTGTCATTTGTACGGCGCAAGACAGATATATACTGACATTTGACACTTCGAAATTTCGGTCGTAGATAGTACAGAGAGCCCCAGGACCGGTACTTTTGTGATCGGCTCCAATACAAAAGCCCAACCGAACGACAACAAAAATAAACCCCGGAACCCAAAGTCCTTTACAGATTAATAGCAAAATGATACGGTAAAACTTTTACCCGCTCTGTCACCGGGAAAACAGTCCCGGGATACGAAAGGAAAGTTCCCGAACTATCCCACGGGAGCCATGATTTGACCGCCCTTCCTCTCACCCTCTTTGTTAGGTGGTTTCATGTTCCATCACACAGATTGGCAGGTTTTATTAGGACACGTTTGATACATACGAGTTGAGATAATCAGTAGTATAAACTACTTGCATCCCTGTCCTTACTGGGCCCTGTCATCTCATAATAAAAAAAAACCTTACAATAAAGTACAATTAATTTACATTGCGTAGTCATTCATTATCAGTTAAAATAATTTAATGCTAGTAGTTAGAGTAGTAACTTTGAATTGTGTTTCCAATTGTTGATTTAGATTCCATTAATAATTAATTGACCTTCCATCATTTCAAATAAAATGGCTTTTGAATTTTATATCACATCTTTTCTTTTCTGTGGTTATCGCCCATCCATCTTCGTTTTTTACAACGTGCAAACTGCAAAATTCTTGACTGGAGGAGGATAAATGAGAACATGTGCGTCAAAAGTTTACTCTAGGCTGAAAGGAAGAATCAAGACACGCGGAAGCGTGTCAAAGCCAAGTTCAATTCAAGAACTGGCGTGCCATACCGTGTGTATATTTACATAAACCATTTGGAGACACTTTTGACCCCCTCATAACTCAAAAATATATGTGTATGTGTTCCAAATTTCATAAATATACCTCAAACGCTAATTTAGATATTATAACGTCCAAGAATCGTCATTTTTATCACTGACCTATAGATAAAAACTATAATCCAGTTCCTGATGACCCAGAAAGTTCAAATTTGGTATTCAGGTAGGTGGTAGTTGGATGAATACAAAGGAATAAATCAGAAACTAGTAAATTTGTATCATTTTATTATAATTTTTCAATTAAATGATTCTACTAGGAACACTAACTTAAAGTGCTTTTAATATAAGAATCAGCAATCAACATTGATGACAGCCGGTCCTACTAATAATTTATGTACAAAAAGTAATTATATTAATTTATGTTTTTGATAGGATCTGTCCTAAACAGAACGCTTAAACAGAATTTAACTTAAATCGAATAAAGGATCTAAAAGATTTTTGGTGCCGAAATCGGTCAGATACATAATATCATTACCAGCATCTCGAGCACGATGTGCTCGCGTGCGGAATGTGCCGCGGTTCTATGTCAAAATGTCAACATTGGCAACGCCAAACGCCAGAGAACAAGCAAGCCTTTGCGCGGGGCCCTCGCGCAATAAAAGTGAAGTTTCACCGTCAGCCGGGTGGCGTGCCGCGTGGGTTTGTCGCGTATCATGCTCGAGCTGCTGAGAGTAATATTATAAAACACGATAAAGCGATAGTTGTAAGATTTATTTAATTTTCTCCAAAAACATGTCTAGGTACCTTTCTAGCTAGAATATATCAGAATTTCTCATCGAATAGCGTCTAAGGATATCGTTCAGTGAACTGTAACAATATTTCATAGTTGAGTCTGAGACAGATTTCTTTCTGTAATAACAAGTAAACACTCGGTTACTAGTGGTGCTGACGTATTGGGGACGATCAGTAGTGAAGTGCGGATGAGATATCGATAGTTGTTAAATTGAAATGTCGACTAAATTGTACAACGAGCAAATCTAGATTCAAAAAAAGCATCTAAAGAAATAATTAAAAGTTTTTTGTTAATTATCCATTTAAACGGAAGCGTATATTAAAAGTAAAAGAATACTTAGGTAGAATTCAAGCGCTAAATACATCCACAAGCTCACGCCTTTGACACATTGGGAGACCACAGATTACCACCTGGTGCGATCCAAACACACCTCTTTTTCTTCCTCTACATTCATATTCGCTTCACACAAGTCGGATACATTGTATTTAAAAACTTCAACAATGTATCAATGTTTAAACCTTAATTGGATTGAATACTAAATATTTTCCTTCAAATATTTGCGACAGTTTTTGACCGATATTTGGACGTCTCGTTGCAAGCACCATGAAAATAATAAACAATGTTATTTTTTACTGTAGCAGATTTTATACATTAACTAAATTCACCATAAATTCAAAATGATAAATAGTACAATCGACAAACTCTAAAAGCCAACAAACTCAGAAAAAAAGAATTTCATTCGCAAATAAATTAGGCAAAGGAAAGAATTGGAAAGAAGCCAGTGGTGGTGGAAATGGATGGCAGCGTAACGCAGGACCGGCCGAAGCCGACACACTATTTCAAGCCGAGAAGAAATTACACGGTGGCCTAGTTCCTTTAGAAAATTTATTGAAATTGAACTTTTGAGGCTGCAGTGTTTTAGAGAAACTGTGAACTTTTACGCATCATCTGCAGAACATTTTGTATGTTTAAATTTTCAAAAGATTTATTTTTTTAAGAATGATGTAATGATGAGTTGATGTAGTTATGAATTTCATGCAGGACTTTACTTCGACGAAGAGCTTTTTTTTTTAGATATTTTCATGAATACAAATAAGAAGGAGAATTTTCATTCACACAGATTAGGCAAACCAAGCCTAAGCTAGCCACTGGAAGGCCTTGCCAAAGTGTTCGTGGTTGTAAGTTCTCGACGAGTGCCCATTCCTCTATTCCGTCCTCCCTTATCGTGTAGGTATAATCAATCCTTGGTGTCAGAGTTTTGTAACCGCCAATGACTTCACTGTTGACAATCGTCAACAGACAGGACCAACGGCTTAACGTGCTCTCCGAAGCATTCCTCTCTGACTGCTGTTGTTCTAGTACAGGAGGTATGGGATGATTTATGGCAGCATTTACTTAGTCCGTCCCATCATGAGGACTTTCAGTTCGCTCTAATATCCTCAACTTGACCCAGCCTCGATGCATCTACGCTACCAAAAATTACACTTCTTCACTCTATTAGTGTTGTGCGTCACGCCAAAAAGCGTGAAATTAATTTTGGATTTCTTTTTTCAACCCATTTTGTATTTCATCATTCGATTCATTACCACAGATAAGGATTCTTTCAAAGGTTTTTCTATTAAAAAGTTTTACTACAGCATCATTGTAGAACAAATATTACATTGCTTTACAACCTTTGGATCATAAAAGGCAATCTTATAGAAATCACGGCCCGAAAAATACATGAAGATAACTCGCTACAAAGTTAACAACTACTATAAAGTAAAATGTTGAACAGACTAGATAAATAAGACATAAATAAGATAATATTTCCAGTATCTTTAAGAGCTTCGTAAAAGGATTACAACATGAAATGAGACATTTATGGCTTAGTATCTAGAAAAGATCTAATCTGGACAGGATTTTGTGTAACTATCAGCAGCTACCATGAGCCCGGTAGCTGACAGTTTAGGAAAACTGTGAGCAATAAAAATCTAACATTTACATAGTCCAATGATGGTCCAATGATATTGTATTGCAAAAATCTGTCAGAGCATTCAAATTTCGTCAATTATCACTTTTGGGAGATCGGTTGGTATAATTGTAGCCTAGAAGATACGTATTCTATCTACTATATCATCAGTTTTGTTTTATCAGCCCATATACGTCCCACCGAGGAGCACGGGCCTCCCCTCGAGACACGAAGGTTTTTCATGCCATAGTCCTCCACCCTGGTCAATGCGGTTTGGTGGACTGCGCGCCTTTCGAAAACCCGGATTTGAACCGCATCCGTCCGGATACAAGTCAGGCTTCTTACCAACTGGGCAATCACCGCTCTGTCATAATTACACAAACAGATTTCGTGCACATATTCTATTGATGCAATTTAAACCCGTAATATGACAAATGGAGCGCCAGCGCGCCAACGCTACCTGTGCACATGCATCTTAGCTTAGTGCAGCTATGTAATATTATACGAGTAGAGTTGATGTATGAGCTTGATAATTGTTGTAAGTAAGCAATATCGTCATAGATCTGCATTTCCCAAATACCTTTGTACAGTAGACAACGATAGGGTTTTGTTTGAGAGTTGATTTCTCTCGTTTGGTTTTAAATTAAACTTCAATTTGCAAACTCGGAATACAATGGTTTATTCCATATAAAACCAGGTTATTCCGAACCATAAAAAATAACAATGTCCATAAGTTGCTCAATTTGACGAACGTCGTGCTGCAGTGCAGAATTAGTTTTTAATAGAATTGGCCTGCTAACAGACGTTTGCTATCTATCCGTGACCATGATGGCTGAAATTTTCGAAACCTCGAATACATGAACAAAATTATTAGAAAGCTGTTTTAAATTCTGTCTTTCTCAACTTTGATAATTAAGTACCTGCCTTTACTTGTAAAGAATCATGATCAGCTAATTGGGGCCTAATAAAACAATACTCTTAATCCGGTCCGTAAATCTCAACAAACCATCCACCGAGCGGCACTTTACCCTATTTCATGTCAACGCTGTTATACCTGGACGTTTCAATCACGTTTACCCTAACACCTTAAATCCAATCAGCGCACCTCGGTATTAGGGGCTTAATTACTACAGATAATGGCGAGTGTGACCCGTGACAAGTAAGGGAGACAGGGGTTCTCAAATCTCGGTGTTTATTACAGATTCCGTATCGCCTTATCTCTATTTTTATGAAAATGTGAACTCAGTTTTCTGCCACTTTTGTAGATCGATTTGTAGGAATTAGTTATGTTCTGGATCTCTTCAGTTTCTGATATTTCTGAAAGTTTATCTTCCGGTTCGTTTTTGGTTTTTAATTGAAATTTTTTTGTCATAGTAGACAGGAACATCTATCAAAGAGTTGAAAATTCGATTAATCAGAGTTATCAAACTGTCCCTTTCTCTCTTCTAGATTGATTGGATCAATTATTTCCAACTTAATAGTGAAAAAAATAATAGTACTTGTCCAAAGATAAGTCCAGTCTGACAACCACTGTCAAAACTAAGCCCAAGTGTGGCCCGGGACATCACAAATAAGCGAAGACAATGCCACCTCAGAACACAATGAGGATGAATTTTAATTGTGACGGTGCCAGGCCCGGTCTGATATGGGTCTATCTTCACCGCCTCACCCGCGCTACCGGGTGTACGTTTTACCATCACACTCTATTTGTAAACAGGGACATCTAAACCTGCCCATGACAGTTCTATGCTCCAAGATTCCGCTCTTATTGTATGCTAATGGATTTATTTCTATAAAACCTGAAAGGGCCCTTTCAAACAAAACCTACGTAATCTCAAACAACTCGCTCTCAACTCCCATTAGCTTTGTGATTTTTGGCGTCGACCCAGCATCGTGGATCGTGGACCCGATAGAACGACCAACTTTTATTAAAGATTATAGAGATCGTATCAAAGGCGGCGGTGACTTGCAAAGTATTGCAGAGTATCTGTGAAAAAAGTGCTATCCCAGTCTATGCGAAAGAAATGCAAATATTTAAAAGGCAAGGGATGTCTCAGCTGCCGGCATGCATACAAAAACTTTCTCTCGCTGCAGAAAAATGCGAGGTGCCTTTTAAGGAAACTTGCCGTATCGGATGAGACGCTGAACTCATATAGACTTTACTAAATATTTTAAGAAAGTAATTATACCATATTTGACGACAAATATGTAACGGGACGAGACAACAGCAACTCATCCAAAGGCGAGCTATAACTCAACCAGAAATTCCTTACGATTATTACGAAATTATGTACGTGCGTAAACTAATAAATCTAACTACGTAACACCAATACTATTATAGTGGAGATAAGGACTCCAATAACAATTACAATAATCGTTGTCTAGAATTTACGGACACGGCCTATTACCTACATTTTAGTACCTCTGACATCGATTAAACTGAATCAATTCTAGTATTTACTAATTAGATCATGCAGAGTAGTTGATAACAGGAGCATAGTAGTAAAATATTGACTTGTGGGAATAACTTGTCGAGAATGCAAGTGGCTGTCAACGAGTCGGTGGGACGCGAACAAAGTAGCCAGCAATGTCGGCCATTTGTCGACAATTCAACAGCAAGAGTGTTTTGCATTTCTCCAAGTGACACATGCACAAGTGTACGAGGTACCTCCCTCGACACCAGGACAATTTATCAAAACACTGAATGGGAAAGTTTCGACCGGCTTGACAAATATATGGAATTTCTTCACAAGTTGAAAAGGTTTTAAATCATAGAAATATGTACACGACAAGTCTTGGGGTTTGGGAAAACGGGAAACGATAATACGTGTATTTCTATTATTTTTCTTTTCCCACCTTTTAAAGTGTCACTTAAGGATATGCGGCTCCGTTCACCCGATACGCTTCGCCAGATTTCTCCACAAACTTTATTTTTCGATAGTTTCTACGCGCCAATAGGTTACTGAATGGGTTCAATAGCTTGCCGGCGCCGACAAATCCAATAAAGAAGCGTGTCTCGACGAAATTTATGTTATTGACCGGATTATACCTAACGTGCGAGAGTGGAGAACTACATGCCAGAATTCATAGACCGCCAACACCTCACACATTGCAAGAGAATCTTTTTGGATTCTAAAAGGAAGGAGAGGTCAACGGATTTGGTCGTATTATTGATTGTTCCTTCAAACACCTTTTTCGATGCGTCAGCGAGCGTTCCCTCCGAGGGTCTGTTCTACATATTACGTGCTAAACGGTTTCGGATGTGTGCCATCATCTTTTGTGATTTATTGCCATCCAGAGCAATATGTTGCGGAAACATTTTTTATTTCGAGCTTTCACATTTTTCCCTTTCAAATGTTATTGATGATTCTTTGGGAAGTCCTCGTTGTTGAATAGGAAGGAAGGCTAACTTTGCAAGCGTATATAAATCACAGGGAACATCCCAATTTTCCGTGAATTCATAAACACCTTTAAGTTTACGGGAAGCCTCTTTGTTCTTGGGAGAATTCATCTATTAAACCCCAATTTTCCTCCGCTCAAGTGTTGGGCCATTTTAATTTTCAGTTGGATTCCATACGGATTGGGTCGATAAGGCCCTTGAGGGGTAAAAAATGGAGATTGCTCCGTAATAAAGATGGCTGCTATGGGTTAACCTGCACTCAGAGTAAATTGTAAACCCTACTATACATGCAGATGAATATTCATGTATTTTAATCTAAAATCTACGCTCTGCTTGAGAATCAAATTATGTTTATCTAGAGTCCGGACATTTCCGAGGAACATGAAAGCACTGTTCACTCTTGTGAAGCTTACAGTGTCTTTGCGTGCACTTATTATGAGCACAGTTTATTTTATGTGTAGCCAGTTTTCCTCAGATATTCTACAATTTACAGCTCTTCATTCTCAAAGGCAGGTTTTACTCGGAACACCCGGGTAGTATTTTTTTTTTATAACTCTACTATTACTTAAAAAAATTGAGGCTTTATCATTTGATATTGTGACTGGTTTCTAACATACCTAATGGTCAGAATTTATTTTGATTTTACGAACAGACTTTAAGGTCATCTATTGATTTACTTGTAGCATTTATTCAACTATGTCCCTAGGCTACATTGCTAACTTTATCTTATTAACTTTGATTGATTCAAAGTAACCTTTGAAATATTCCCATATAAGAAGAAATACGCACATCAGTAAATGTCGAAGGGTTACGTCGATAGGCCCTTCAAATAAAACTCAATTGAAAATATAATAAGGCCACATTTCAGCCCGAGTGGCGAAATATCGAGGAAACCCAGCATAAGTTTCTCGGAAGGGTTTTGTTCTAAGCCCCTTTTCATCGACTCCACTCCCAGCTAATGGATAATAATAATATGTGAAAGGTTCCAGGAAAAATCGGTGAGATTTAAGTGAAATCCTGGATAAACCTTTAAGATAAGTTTGTATGTTACGATTAGTTTCAAGTGTATGTTAGCTTTTTCGTCAGCAGATTATTTTGGGCTAAACCAGCTGCAATATTAGCTCAGATCCTTTTCTAATTTATTTTATTGTAGCGGTCTTAACTTATATTAATGAATTATTAATTGACTTCATCGTCTTTACCTATTTTGAATTTTGTCTGCGTTTAGCTCTAGACGTGAGTCAATAATAAAATAAAACTCTCACCCCAAACCAATTCCTAACTACACTAGTGCCATAATCTTATTATTTACAATATTTTCTTTAACCTTTCAAAGGATTTTTACGACTAAGACGTTTATGGTCAAACTTTTACTTTTCCGTGTTTTACGATTAATTACCTACTTAAAAACTCTTGATTAGATACTTGCCTTTAATCAAACTTTCAGTTGCTTAATCCCGTTCTTTTGAAACATTATTATTATTACCGACGATGAAAATTGGGTTTAAGGCTTACAGTATTATAACCGATGGTTAATTATAATAGCTTATTAGTAGTTATCTTTGCTGCCTGTGGTAATAAGTATAACCATTTCTGCCGACGGTTTTGTCAGTGTTGATGAAGAAGCTTATAATATAGCTCTTTGTGTTGATTATTAACCAACACAAAGAGCTACAATATATCTAGGTACCATATATCTATACCATTCCTAAAAGCAAAGATTTTAGGAATTTTAGTAATTAATTACTATCTAAACTTAAAGATTTTAGATCTATAGCATTCAAAGATTTTGATAGTGTCTTAAGAAAATATTTGTTTTTAGGAATGCTATTGGTATTATAATTGACATAAAATAATACCTATTAACAATTTGATTCACCTATCACCTATTAACAATATGATGACAACTGTCAATAAACCTGCCAAATACATTTCACACTAATGTTTACTGCTATTTACTTCATAAAGAATGTCTTTACAATGTCATTGACAGTCGTCAATAACGCCACTAGCATATTCCAAAAGATATTTATATCCAAATGATCAATGAACTATTTCTATCCATCTATCATCAACCCAAGAAACTCAATCAGCCAGGCGATCCACAAATTACCTACATTATAATTGAATCGCTAAGTTTCCTTTCATCGTATAGGCGTTTGGTTCACGATGCGGACCGTAAATCGAAGCCCTTTGATCAGCCCTGCGACTATGCGTCCCTTGGGAGCCCCTCTGTCGTCTGCATTTGAACTTTCCTGATGCACGGTGTTTAGCCGGACTTTTGGGTTGTTGTTTTGGGTCGTGATTATTTCGGATGAAACTTTGTTCAGTGTGAATTTTTGTTGAGGTAAGGGAGTAAACTACAAGATTTAAGAATTACTTTTCGTTCACATTGAATTGTAAAACATAAATTAAAGATTTTACATCGACTTAATTATTTCGCCAACAGTCAAAGACTAGTGCCCGCGCGAGAAATACAAATAAATTGCCTGTGCATCCTGTTACTATGTAGTTTGCGAAGTGTACTGCCCAACTATTTAGACAGAGACGATTTCGTGTTTGGGAAGGAAGGTTTTAAGCCTCGCTTACCCACAATCCCATTCGAAAAAGCTTTCAGTTAGTTTAAGTATTTTGACATTCATGGCACCACGTGGGCTCCACCAATCCGTAAAGAGCGCGTGTTGTCGAAAAAAACTACTAATAAAACAAAATGCCAATCTATTGAGCGATTCAAGAGCAAAATCAAAGTTTGTAGACAAATCCATGCTTCAAGACAATCCTTCACACGAAACATCAAACCCATAAACATGGATCTCAACATTTCAAACCGAGCAAAATGGATGAAATGGATGGCAAATAAACGTAATGACGAGGAATTAGTTCCAATCTAGCGTTTACAACCGCCGATTACATGGATCGGACCGATCGATCGGTTGCAGGATCCAAGTGCGCTGACGCAATGCGATCTATCACGACGGGCCATTATACGCTGCAGGGGGAGAATATTGTAGGGATTTTATGGTAACGATTGTTTTTGAAAAGTCTATTTTTAGCACTTTACCCCGATTCCAGGGTACCTACCACGATCGTTTAAAAGCATTTCTGTTTAGGATCCAACTTTGAACTGCTTCGCAATTGGAAAGTTTTTTTAAATGGTACCATGATGGCGCTGCTATTGAACTGCTCGGTTGTCCATTTTAAATGTCTACCGAAATTGTCGCTGGTCTGCCTTTGAATCGCAACAGCGCCAAAATTGAATCGCTTATAAGCCATCATGGTACGAATAAGCGTTGCAGACTTGTTTAGGTCCTAAATTGGATCGCGCTAAGCGATCATGGTAAACCTCCTGTTCTATCTTCTGCATAATGTAAAATTTGGCGTCTTATCAAAGCCTAGGACCTAGCCCTTGGACCGAGAAAGCTGTTTGGCACGAAGATTCCTTTTATACCGTAGGCAAAGAATATGAAGGATTTTACAAAATTTCCACTGGGACGAAGTCCCTGGTATCGTCTAGTTAGTTTATTGTGCCGCATTTCCTTGTGTGCAAATAAAGTATATTGTATTGTATATATTAGGAGTGTTTATAAGGCAGTTGGGTTTTGTCAGGTGTTTAAAGAGCTTTGTCGGAAAAGATAAGGAGGATTGTTCAAGGGTATGCTTGACCATGATCCTAAACATGGCAGAATAAAAAATGTAATGAAGCATATTTGATAGATATATATTGAAAGCAAATATATGAAATTTAAAGACATAACTAACTCATGCTATAATTTTAATAACTCTAGTGTTAAACATTTCGTATCATCCCCGATATTTATCGCTTATAGTATAATATAACTGTTAAACGGTTAAACCAATTTTGATTAAATATAGCTTAGAACCATCTCGATTACGTCAGCTTACAAACAAAACAACCCGCATCAAAATTGGTCCATTCGTTTAGGATTAGGAGCTAAGATGTCACAGACAGACACGTAGATACACATACATACAGATACACACGTCAAACTTATAACAACACTTTTTTTTGTCGGGGGTTACAAATGTTTTGTTTTTTTTTCTTATAGTTTATAACCTTTGTTCTTACTGTCTCTTCCGTGTATTATAATGACTCTAATAGACGTAGGAGTTTTATGAGGTTGGCTGATGTTGAATAGAACGATTGTTTTCGTAAGCTACGAGAAGATATCGTTTTTTCTTTTAGTACTTAATTCTAAACAACGTGTCTTTGATAAGAAAGAACTCATTAATCATGATATCACGTTGACTTTTTCGCTGTCAGAACGCACATTTGGTGACTTTAAATCAGTTAACGAAAATTAAGGATGTGAAACTGAACTTTATCAAATAAACATAGATCGAAATATGAAAAAAAGTGTTGCCTCTCCGTACAACTCAGCTGATTTACCTTTGTGTAAGATAGGAAGTCGGTATTTTTTTTTATACTTTCCTATAGTTTCCTTGCAGAAAGTTGTTTAGTTTCATGGTGAGAATCACCCCCCAAAGTTTCGCTGAGTAATCTAAGGTCACCCCGTATACTGGACTAGTTTATCTATTAATTAAAAGTTAAACCTATTAAACTATTTATTTTTCACGTAAAATCGTGTCACCCATCAAGACTGCATCACTGTGCAAATAGGCACAGAGTTAAAAAAAAATATGAACTTGACGATTTCAAGTGACTTTTAACCCGTTGCGTGCTTGCTTACGCCGCGTGCGATACAAATCTCGTACACCTTGTGTTCAAAAAGCACGAGAAGGTTTGATCCTATGAAACCTTTGACATTCGGCTTCTGGGTTTCTGTCCAGGTTCCGATTTATTTGACTTAAACTAAATATTCTGAAGAACGCTAAAATGGGCCATCCATCATCAACATCATGGAGAGAATCACTATGGAAAATTTAAACAATGAAAACATCTCGTCCAGGATTATTGATCTTAAAATTTTTCTTATAACTTCGGCTACAAAAGCAAGTATCACCGCAAATTTATTTCTCAACAAATCGGTGAGTTTAAAACGACACACTACAACCTTTCTTAACCCCATCGCTGCAGGGGAGACGTCGATTGCCCGTTGCTAAACTCATTGCGAAATGGCAGCAAGACTGTCGTTAGCTCATTGATTTAACTAAGTAGCATCTCTTGAGGCTAAAGAGAAATGCGAAGTTCACTACCTGTTATCTAATATGGCACTAAAGCTTATCTTTCTGGTCGCAAAGTTCCAACAGAAAAGTAGCCTATATATCACTCTCAAACTCTAGTATATGAAATAAGTTTCGCCGCTTTACTTGAAAGCACGATAGCTTGGTTGGTTAGAGCACTAGATCTAATCTTGGAGTCGTGGGTTCAAGTTCCTATCGTGCCGAATATTTTTCATCCCTAAAAATTCTTGATCTCAATGTCTTTCAGCAATGCTACAGCAAAATCATGTTGATCTATTGCTCCGTAAGCAAATGAAGTCTTATTTTTTTTTTGTCCGCTTATGCTGTTCGTATTTTCCATCTTGGCAGTAAGAGTTTAAAGAGTCTCTTTCAGAATATAACCAGCGCTGTCCACTGGGACTACTAACAGCCAATTTCTTACAATATTTTATTCACTATAGTTTCGTATATTCGTATCGATAATCATTTACTCTCTGTTCTTACTTCTACGCTGGACTGAGGGTGAAAAAGAAACTTTAAATGTGCCAGCTGCCAACTCATCCCAGGCATACTGTTTTAGCCAGTAAGTGGGGTATGAGGGTTTTCTGGTTCTGTGTGCGATAGTCTCACAACCTATCACCATTATGCTCATGTTTCATCAAATAACCTTCAGAATGTATGATAAACGTGGCGTTACTGAACCATATGAATGCTCTGCCTATATCGTCAGATTATTTTCAATTCAAATTCTTTATTTAATAAAAATTCAAAACATCATCTACAGATAAGTCTAGGTCAGTAGTACAATCAATGGTACAAATCGATAGTACTTCTGACCCGGCGGGAGATATACACCCAAGTGAACAATGTGAAATTCATTACATAATAAAAAAGCAACAAAAATCAAAATCATGAAACTGAATCATGAATGTGAATTCATTCATATTATATTATTTTACTGAAAACATTTGAAATGAAACAAAGTTAAACACTAACCTTGGTTTTTCAGCAGCTAAGGGGTATTTACTCAGTGTGTCAAGACAATGCGTACTGTAGCGGTGTATGTTGACGACATTTTACTACTGAATTTGAGACATAGGTGTTGTCGTGTGACATGATCGAATTGCGGCCTACGTGAGGAATCGTGCATCTTCATTCAGAATGAAGAATCTGTCTGTAACACTTCCTGACAATTGCCGACAAATCCTTTATAACCCGACACACACACAAATACGCTCACGCCTATAAACTCTAACGGGTTAGACAGAGCATCGGTGGTTCTAGAACCACTAGATGCCACGTTTGACACGAATTGTGAGGGTTGTCAGATGGAACGAGTTGTATAATGGTGAGAGGTGGTCAGCCTTTCGCCCATTATAATAGCAAAACCCTCGCATCCCTCTTACAGACTTTTACTATATTATACCTAGGAAGAGTAGGTAGCTGGCACATTCTAAGTTTTTCTTTCACTACCAGTCCAGCATGGAGGAAACCCGACCAGCTAGACTTAAAAAATGCCGGTAGCGGTTTTGCATGGAGCACATGGTGACGTGCTCGATGGCGGTTTGATGACTCTGGCACCTGTCAAGTTTGCAACATATGTGATTATAACTAAACCAAAATGAATAAATTATCTACTTTGTAATGAAAGTGCAAGTAAAGAACTGATTTGGAGGCTTATACCGCCACAGGAGTACCTATTTCGACTGATAGGATAAGAAAGGAAAGAAAGAAAAGAAAGAAAAGAAAGAAAAGAAAGAAAAAAAAACGTTTATTGTTCCTATTCTGTAGGACAGTACATAATATAGAGCTAAGCTAAAGAACACAATTAACATACAAAAATAATAATAATTAAATACTATACTACAGCACAGGAAGCACAGGGATGCGACTCAGCATGATGCTTACACTAAATGTGCAGGCGCTGATATTCTGCCGCTCCCTTTCATTTCGCCAGCCTGATCTCAAGAACAGAACACGACAATACTTAGATATATTAAAATAACACACGTAATAGTTTTATATAAGGCGATGGAAAATAGTAAAAATAACATAAGTTTATACATATAAATACGTTTAATAAACAAAAAACTTATCCTTGTGTATATATTTATATATGTACATATATTCATTATAATAAATATTTATGTGTTAATAATTAAATGATTATGTAGAATTTTATAAATAAAGAGTTGAGAGATTTGAGAACTGAAGCCTCCGCTATCATATCAACTGTTGCTTCTCCAGTAAAATTAGTTTTAGGTGCTTTTTAAAAGTGGCATTGGAAATAGGAAGTTTAAGTGGAGGAGGTAGGTTATTCCAGCATTTGGTTGCTTGATAGCGGAAGTTTCCCTCAAATGCTCTTGTCTTGTGAAACGGTGTGACCAAAATCATCGAGTTGGCCCGCCTGGAGTTATAACTGTAAGTACCTAGTCCAGGTTAACTTTTTGTAGAGGTATTCAGGTCGCTTATATTTAATTATATTATGAACTAACCCAGCAAAGTGAAAACTTCTTCTAGATTCCATATTCAAAAGTCCTTCTTTATTCAGTTTAGGTGTAATATGTGTTCTAGGTGGAGAGTGGAGAAACAGAATCTTGTGCAGGCATTTAAATAAGAGAGTTATTGGCAGATATCACTCGGGTCTGAACTGAATTTTTTAAAAGAAAAAGCAAGTATTAACAAGAAAACTTAATCTAGACAAGGGCACGGACATCAAGTCTGTGAATGCTAATAATATATTTAAAAAAAAACAGAAATTATTACCTAATGCTAGCCATTAGGCTAGCTAATGCTAACGTTATCTCTGAATCGACTTTTCTTGGTGTTCGATTCCCGGTTAGGGAAAACAATTGTGTACAAACAGTAGATTATTGTTCTCGAGTCTGTGTGTTCCTGTCTGTCTTTGTACCAAACGGACGTAAGAAGTTATTAGAAATTACTCATATTTTTTGTACTTAATGCATACGTGAGAGCAGTAATGTAAGCACCTGCTACTGCCTCTCATGCTGAAGAGGATGACGTCATATTTTCACTTCAGCGAAGATTGTGCCACTCCTTACAAACTGATAAGATATTGGTATCTTGATATCCGCGAATTCCGTATTTTTGTAAACATGTTCAATTTCACAATATGTGTTGCAGAATGACCGTACTAAGAAAAATCACTGCAAAGAGCGTTTAGCGGAAGGAGAACTCGATGAAAAAAGAACAAGTCAAGTATTGAAATTATAGCTAATTAAAAATTAATCATAATTATAAACGCTTCACACTCAAAGGCCCTCACTAAGGTTTTCGCTTGTATCGTAGGTCCGTTGGAACATATACAAAGGTACACACGAAGACCTATGATTCGGGAACAAATAACTGCTTTTTACACAAATATTTCTGGGGAATCAAGCCCAGGACCTGTCGATTAAGAGGCAGCGTTACTAACACCCGACCAAACCGGTCGCGTTCGTCCTAAAAGTGATTTCGAATGGTTTTGTTGAATTTTTTTTCCTAGTTTCCCTTTAGGGTTTATACACTGCTACCATAACTTTATTAAAGTTGAACTAACTCTATTTTTATTTACATTAAGAATGAAAGCTTAATCATTTTATACATTAATTTTTTTCAAAGAAAGTTAATCGAGATGGTGTTATAAAAAGTTAAAAGTCCCAATTAATTTCGCGTCAGTCTACTTGTTATATTTTTATGGCGGTATTATAAGTCATAAGTTGATAGGTATTCATCAACATATAACTTTCTTTAAGTAAATTCTTGGCTGTAAAATTTATTAGTACCATAATAACTTAATAACTCATAGTATACCCGTCTCGTATTTGCTATTCGAAAATTAATAGCTCTATGATTGAAAATTGGTTCTAAACTTGCATCTTCATCCGCTCGATCAAATTTTTCTATGATACGAAGTTTATCACTTATCGGTAAACCATGACAAAGGAATCAAAATTAGTTTTTCTTGGGGTTGATACTTCACTATAGTAACTGAGACAATATACCAATAATTTAGGGAAGATCTCTTTCTTTTAATGATAATTGGGATCCCCTCGATATAGGCTACTGACTTATGAGTCTTATAACACTATAAACTTTCGGGATTCGAACACAACAAACGAACAACAAGGTAAATACACAATATATACGCGAATTTAGACCTGTTTTATTTAGTATTAAATTACATCCTTATGTTTGGAAGAAGACTGTTTTGTACCCAGATCACTTTCTATCTGACATCGTCATCAACAGCCCATATACATCTTCACCAAGAGGCACTGGCATTTCTTTCTATCGGTTTTATTTAGAACAAGCTCGTGAGTCAACATTTTTTTTAAATTATTGAAATGTAATATTTTTACGTTTTCAACCCTCATCACATCATGGTTCCGCAATTTTTCAAAACTTCTAAATAATTTATTATCGAACCTGCTTACAAATTTTACCGGAAATTGTTTGAGAAATGCGACTTGTAGAGGAGAACTCTGGACAGACATACGAAAACTTTTTTCCCAAGCTGAAACGGAGACGTTTGGCGCTCGCTCAGTCGAACATAGTAATACGATTCATAGTAAACAGAGTAATATAAGTATTACGAATCAGTATATTATGAGCTGAAATATGATGTATTGACCAATCATGTAAAAACGGGCGCATAAATAGTTTAAACGAAGATTCTACATATAACTCGGAAAACAAAATAAAAAATAGATCTAAGTTCTCATCAACTACTAAATCGAAATATATTTCTAATTCTAACTTCGGTAACCACATTTCTAATAGTCATAATGATTTGACTGGAAAGTACAATAAAATGGACAATAAGTCATTAAGGGTCATTGGAGAAATCAGTGGGTGGCAAAGGGCACTCATTAATAACTTAATTACATGCTCTTAACACCATGACCTTTGCTTAGACCACCGGGGATAAAGTAATGTGTTGGTCCTAAGTGCTGGTAGAGTTGGAACTACAGAGAAAACTTATTTATGTGATCTTTTTGCTAGTTTTCCTCTAATTAGAAATATTTACATAAAGTATTGGAACCTTACCACATTTTGTCTGCTTTTATCTTCATTGATATTACAACTTTGGTGATTCATTCAAATGAGAATGCGTAAAAGGTATAACTAGTATTTTCAAAACTTCGAAACCCTGCCCTATCAAACTACACGGTACTTACTTCAGCCACAAACTCACGGAAAATAATTTAATATTGATTTTTGTCTGATTCCACTTAATAAAAAGTCTCCCCTCACGGACGATGGGAGAAGTGCCATGATCATCACACTCACGGTGATAAAAGACTCAGAGAAACGTTACTTACTTGCTCATGCCAAATTAGAATCTCCAATAAATCTTAACGACACTATGACCATGTAATATTACCATTTAGGCCTAGGTCTAAAATTGCACGAATAATACCAATAACTAGAACTAGTAATGAATTAGTACTTAAACGGAAGAGTAATGGACCAGACGCTAACAGGTTGCTTTTGTTATAGTTTACAGCTAAGCACTCAAGAGTTCACGACTCATAAACCTGTGAAATATCGTCTGAGTTTCCAAGCTTTCCTCAACCGTATACAAACAGATTTTCTCAACTACTACAGCAGCTATTCACTTAAGACTAAAGACTCACAAAACTCTTGAGTATTTCTTTACGAATTCATTTTATGTTGCTTTAAGAAACAGTTGATTGAAATCAATGCAGTAGGTATACTGAAAAACACTTTTAATTCTTTGATACTAACGTATCCGCGCCCCAGGACCACAAAAATTACTTACGTAGTAATTTATTTAAAAAAGTTAGATGCATTATTATAAACTAGATAGGTAAATGTATTTAAAGTTGTCTAAAGCTTTAGCACAATAAATCCACAAGGTTAAAGAATAAAGAGATATTAATTAAATCAGTAGAAGATTTAGTGAAACCTTTATCTTATATCAAGGGTACTCTTAAACGTGTGTATGATAATCAATAACTAATCAAAACATCCTTCATTTTAAAGTAAACATTGACTCTAAATACGAGCCCAGCACTCGTGCTAGTGTTTGCATTGCGAAGACTAATGTTTATTGAATACATTAGAAACAGAGATTTATACCGTCTGCCCTCGTGCTCAAGTAATTATCGTAATCGATCAAGGTCAAACCGAGGTCGGATTAAAATCCATATAATGGGCATACCCATTTCAATTATTACCAAGAATGTCTTTGAGATTAAACTTCTCTAAAGAGACAAGAATTTCTAGTAAATATGAAAGGAATTTGCTGGATTAAATTTTGAAACTACGAGTAGAAGGATTAGAGGCAGACGATTTTATCTTTCTCAAAGATATACTGTGGATTCTAACAAATTGAATGAAGATTATGTACCTTGTACAGAAAATTACTTAAAATAATTGAATTTTAGAAATGTAAATTCTTCAGACCGATTTCTAAAAGTGAAAAGATCATATCACAAGGTAAAAATTGAATGGAGATCTAGCAAGAAATTATAAAGTAACTGCTACTAATTTTCATACTCTAAATCAGTGAACTCAGGCTGTCGCAATTTATTGTGGACTTAGTTAAATCACCGAGGCAGTTCGCTGCAGTTTACGGACAAGGAAAGCTGCTCCAGGAGCAATGCGAATCGACCGGACACGCCAATTTCTAGCGAAAGTTACCTACGTCGCTACCAGTTAGGCAAATGTCGCCTATAATGTCACTCCATTTTCTTGCTTTATTCGGCCATCAAGACTAAGCTTACAATGTCCAGGCTAAATCGATCCAACTAGGCCTAATGGCATTGATAAACCGTTGACATGAGGAACAAATTTCCTGCATCTAACGAGAAACGTCTAGATTACCGCAAGGAACAACACTTGGTCCGCTACTATTGAAAGTGTATTTATTTATGAGCTATGAAATGTAATTCTATCGATAAACGAGCAATAAATCAAATATTTATCGGAAATTCAGGGTCCAGTGGCAAATTGATCGTGTCTGTTTACTAAAAGGGATTTTGGTTCCCAGCGCAGTTATTACAAGTCAAATTATCATTGCTCGAACGAAACAAGTTTAACAAGGTGTCATAACTACAAATTGATTAATAAAAGTGATAAAATTTAAATTGTAATTGCCTGACTACACAAAATCTAGCAATATTTATTTACACCAGCTATTTATGAAGTACACTTTCTAATATTACAAAAGTGGAAAAACGAAGGTTTGTTGAACAAGGAACAGATTTTTTTTATTTTGCGTTTTTATTTTGTAGGTGACCTTTGCTAACAACATTAATGGTCTTGATACTTGGAAATGTTATTATTACAGCAGATTACGCCTACACGTTTAATATAAAGCGTGACAAACGTAATCTGCGGTGGTGTAGTATATGAGGTAAACTCGATTATGTTTGGTATAATAATGCTAATAACCTTCCAGTTGTGGTCGCATACAAAAGGAATTATACAAATCCTTCGTGTAGCAATTATTATACATATGTAGAGCGGACAGAGAATGTTTTCTAGAGTCATCACTTGCTGTGTCAAACATTTACGTTTATCATTTATGTAAAACAAGATAAGCATAAAAAATATATATGAACGACAAATTTTGTTCCACCACTTTTATAATTCGTTGGATTTTACTTTCATACAAAAAATAATAATTTTTAACCCCCGACAAAAAAGAGGGGTGTTTTAATTTTAGAGTTATAATTTACCGCCCTAAAGGATACGTGCAGCAAAAACTGGAAAAAATATTTACGACAAAAGCATTAAGTAATGTTAAAAGTCGTAGAAATAAAGTTTATGATGTAGGTACCTACTGAGGTTAATAGTGTTTTACAAATAACTCCATAAAACCAATTTATACCAACTGATATGTTATGCCATACCCAACTTATTTAAGTCGTAACATTCCCAAGATAATAACAATTTTCCCTCGTGTGTAATTTCATCACATGGTAGCTATGGGCCGGTGCAGTGTTACGTCTATCAGACGTCGATTCGCATACGGTGTGCTGTTTCTGCTTCCCGGTGAAAGTACACTGCTGCTGCGCTACAAATCGCAAATTATCCTTGCTTCTCTAAGTCAGCATTACCTGTGGTGCAAGCGACAGACTCATGACTAATCGTTGTATTAAACCCCGAAAACAACTCTTAAATTCTAATAATTATATCACCTCCGACATTCGATTGCTTATAACTTTTAAACGGCTGAACCAATTTTAATCAAATATAGCTGAGAACCAGCTCGATAACGTCAAAAAATCCGCATCGAAATCTGTGGGTCTGTCTGTAGCATCATAGCCATAGCTCCTAAACGAAAGGAACGAATTCGATGCGTTTTTTTTTGTTTGAAAATTAACGTAATCGAGGTGATTCTTAGCTAAGTACAATTGATCAAAGCTGGTTCAGCCATTGAAGAGTTACAAGCAATAACTAACTGCTTTGCCACACACGACTTAGACAATGTCTACTGACTTATGTCATTTTCTTCATACAAAAACTGACATAAGCCGGAGTTGTGTCGTTGATGTTTAATTTATCCCTTTCGGAAAAGGCAAAGTAATTTACTCTTAATCAATTTAAGACTACATAACAAGGCTTTAAGTTCATAGCTTCGACAAACAGCAAAGTTGTAGAAAAAACATAACTATCAGTGGGTTATCGCTATAAGGCTGCGAATGGGTGCCACATTAAGGTTAAGATGTCCGCGGTTTCATTTTACGGTGTTTCTCCACGTAGTTGTCATGAAATAAGGTTTTAACGACGTTAGAAACTTAACGAGTTTGAATTCAGTTTGCCGTTACACATAGTATAGTTTTAAATTTGATTATCTGTTGGCAGTGAAAGCAAAACCTAACAAGTGGGGCTAGCATACTCGTATAAGGTAAAATGTCATATTGAGGTTATGCTAACTGTTCCGTACTAAACTAATATTCATAAGAAAGAGAGGTCGGATCGAGATATATATGACAAATCTAGTCAAGTACGTATAAATAAAAATAATTAGCATAGCAGGTGACATCTTAATTCTTAACGAACCTATAACAGAAGATAATGAGTACCTAGTTGTCTTTATGTAAGTACTGTATTTTAATTTATATTAAAATATAATTTATATTTACTATTTCTATTATAATATAATTTCTATTTACCATTTCTACTATAATATAATTTCTATATACTTACCATTTTTATTTTAACGCTATTTATAATTTGCCACCAAACCCCCGACATTCATCGATTATAACTCTTATGCGGCTAAACCAATTTTGACCAAATATAGCATCTCGATTACGTCAGCTTTAAAAAAAAACGCATCGAAATCCATTCCAATCCATCCATTTGTTAAAGAGCTACGATGCCGCAGGCAGACACACAGATATACACGTCAAACTTATAACACCTCCCTTTTCTGTTTGGGGTTCAATTCGAGATACTAACATGAATTTGAGCAATATATACACTTTTTTATTAGATTTAGTCGAGAACATTGAATCATCAAAATTGCATATGTCATATGTATGCAGAAATATTATACACGTGTTAACAAAACTCTGCAGTTTTCAACCAGCTGACTCAGACCGATGCAATAAAATTATGATAATTATGAATACTTGCAAATAGTGGTGGGAACCACTTATAGGTAAATAGGTAATAGCTACGCACGATAAATATACAAAACAGGTAGACAGCGCACCTTTTATGTAAGTATTGTTTATTACTTTAACAGTAGCCGGTATATGGTGGAAACTGAGAATACTACCTACTTACAGGCTGTTTACATTTGTTCACATATTTACATACGGAAAATTGAGTCTTTGGAGAATTTAGATCCTATTTAAGCCAAAATTAAGAATACTTATAGCGAGAAATAGGAAGATTTCGCTTCAAAACGACATTAATCTGAGGAAAACCATCGAAGGTTGCAAGAATCATGACAAATAATTATATTTTTTACCCAAGATGCTCATATAAAACTAAAACCAAAAAATGAATCCGTCGACAAAAAGTTACCATAGACAGACTGTCACGCTAATGTCATAGACCTATTGCAAAAGAACCCAATTGTGTGTTTTGATGGTTCACAAAGTACGCGCTTATAGATGACATATACAAAGTACACGCGTATAGATGACATATGTATCTGCATCCCTATATTTACAATAGCCAATTTTCTCAATTTATCTGAAAAACATGCTGTTAGGCATAATTCTGCAGGAAACCGTTTTGTAATTAGATGATGGAAAAACTTTTATAAAGTGACGGCGATCGAACATAAATCGCTGTCAAGGTGAATATCACCGCCATCTGAGTGGCGCGACTCTGGTGTTGTGCTTGGGATAAGTGTAGACAGATGTCGTTATAGGGTTGGATCATAGCTCGTGACAGCTGCGTAGCCGATCATACACAAACCAAGCAGTTATAAGTGAGACCGGCAATGCCAATAAACGAATAATCTGTCAAATGGTAGACGCCGATGATGAGGCCTTACGGATATATGATCTAATAATCAAGCGACGAAATTATCGTTAAATATAGTATAAGACACCCTGTATCAAGGGTACAGTAAGACAAGAAGGCACATGATTTGCTAGCCACGACGGCATGAGGCATAATGGCCGATATTAGCACATAATTGTCCATAAGATATGCGATTGCATTGACAGCGAGTTGTTTTCTGCTTTGCGTTACTATATCCTGATGTTTAATGTACCATTAATATAAAAGTAAAGAAACGAGCTGACAAAGAAATTTTCTTTCAGATACTTACTGTAAAAAGGTTATATCTTTGAAATGCTAATTCATTATTTTATGAGAATCAAGAACAAATAATTTCAAGGAAAAATCGTTCATTATATTTTTTTACTCAGCAGTAAGGGACCATCCATAAATTACGTCACACGTTAAGGGGAGGGGAAGGAGTCGACAAAGTGTGACAAGGGGGTGGGAGTGGTCACATTTCACATTTCAAAACGTCACATATCAAAATGTGTTATTATGAGTATCAAAACGCGTTAACTATTAACGACAAACTTAACTTCCTCAGTCCCAAGCACTCTTTTAACGTTTTTACTTTGGTTGAGACAATGAGTTTTGAGTTCCCAAAAAAAAAATAACAACACTATTAAGTACTGCTTTTAATAAAAAATTACAAAAAATGGAAAATATGCACAATATGTGACGTTACGCTAGGGAGGGGGGAGTCTTACAAATGTGACCAGGTGGGACAAGGAGGGGGGAGGGGTCAAACAATCATGAAATTTGTGTGACGTAATTTATGGATGGTCCCTAAGACACATTAGACGAATTAAGATAAAATTATACCTAAAATCACCCCTTTGTTAAACAAGTCGAACTCGGCAAGCTCTAATAACCAAGTTTTTAAGCATATGTATAATATTGTCGGACGTTTATACTTAAAATTGCAAAAACTGCATGCTGTTGTGAAAGTACACAAACGTGACAAGGGCAACAAAGTCAAGGTTAACATTATATTATGCAGTATAGTTGAGCCGTCATGTATAAGTAAATCAAAGCAAAACGATTATAAAGTCTGGTATCACCAAATAACGACCGGAAAGTTCGTTGTTTTAAACTTGTAAAACAGAAATGGAAGTGCGCTTAAAAAGATCAATTACGTACCACACTATACCACTTAGCTGTTGAGTGATCCGGCTATTTCTGTCCAAGCCATGCAGTAAAATGGTGGACGTATAGTGCTGCCAATAACACGACTAAATACGGGACAACTGACGAGATTACTCGGGACAGTGATTGAATGCGTCGAGACTACCGTTGGACAAGATGGTTGAGCGCCTTTTGCCTCTGGGCAAAGCTCTAAGATGGTTTATTGGAATATTTATGTGAATCAAATTAATAGTATTTGTTTCGTTTATTGCATCCTTACTAATATATAAACGCTAAAGTTTGTATGTATGGATATTTGTTCCTCTTTTACGCTTAAACGGCTGGACCAATTTTGATACAATTTGGTATGAAGGTAGCTGACACCCTGGATTAAACATAGGTTACATATTTTTTTAAAATTCCCACGGGAACGAGGTCCCGAGCGGAAAGCTGGTATTTTATAAAAAATAAATAAAACGGCTTTTAGGTTTTATTTTTCTCTTTTTTTATTGTCATTGACATTATTTTTAAATTTTATCGAATAGTATTTAATTTTTTAGATTTTATTATTTACTATTAAAGTTTTAGGAAATAGAAAATAATATGTACTTGCTAACTTTAATATTTTTCCAACTATGTTTAAAATAAAATCTAACTTTTATTGTAACCCACAATCCCGCATATCCCGACAACACTATTACCTATTACTCTCAGTACGCACTTGTCTATAGGAACATTAACGTGTAAGTAATGTAATGTTATAATGTAGGCAGTAAAACAACCCCGACCTTTAGTTACAGCTGGTTACTACAGTCAAGACTTTCGTAGTTTATCGAAATATAGGCCTCAATTACCTAAATTACTTCAACCTGTGTGGTAGGTTGTACTGTTTTATTATTTTTAGTTTATCTCCGTACTTTTAAGTATTCTGTGGTTTAACGCCTAATTTTTTTAAGTATATAAATTATAAAACACTACGTAGTGTATAAAAAAATTATACAGTTAGCTTACCTCTAATAATGATTTTAGGCTTGTATTAAATCTCGCATTATTTGGTTAAACATCCTGCAGCTCTAGCACGATAACGACAAACTCGCGCTCGGCTCACGCTGAAACTGCACTTTGATTGCGCAAGGGGCCCGCGCAAAGGCTTGCTCGCCCTCTGGCGTTGTCAATGTTGATATTTTGACATAGGATCGCGGTGTTGTCGCGGCGCTGTCACTGTCGTACTCAGCCTGCTGGTATAAATGGTTTGCCAAGTACTCGATAATTTCAAAATTTCTGAACTAGCTTCTTGTTCGTATCGTGTAGGCAATAGTCAAGTGTGTGGCGAACTTGGCTAACCCTGGTGTCTGAGTTTTTTAAACCGCACAATGACCTCAAGTAGCGACACTTTGGTTAAGAGAGAATAACCACGAAATCGAAATATACATATTAAAAATATTATTTTAATTACTGCCGAATATCACTCCTGAGATGGTTGAACTAAAATGGGTCTACAAAGATAATTTCAATTGATATGCAAAACCATCTACCTCGGCTGCGGTTGGTTGTTATTTTTCTTTTCAGATACGGAATCCTAAAATATATCACTTTAAAACATTGATTGGAACTTGGTTGAAACAGAATTTAAAATGAGATTTTTTGTTGTAAGTTTAGATGCCTTGAAAATTGGAAGTCAAAAAAGAGTAGGTGATATTTAATATCTTGCGGTTTAACAACAAAAAAAAAGCGAAAAACCGATCCAGCTAGTTGTAGTAAACCTATTATATCTACTTAAATGAATATATTTTTTTATTAGAATAGAAAACCATAATTCGTGTCATATAAACAAATATATTTTGTGAAAATTGGGAAAAATAATTAAGATTTTAAAACCATCCTCGAATTAATTAGGGGTCATCCATTAATTACGTCACACGTTAAGGGTGAAGGAGGGGGTCGACGAAGTGTGACATTGTGTGACAAGGGGGTGGGAGGGGTCCTTCGTTTCGTGACGTCACATTTTAAAATCTATTATTATCTAAGTGTTAAGACACGAACTTTGAACTATTAACGAAAAACTCAAATATATTTGCAACTCTACATGTATAAACATTAGGTTCAAATTGTAAATTTCTTGAAAAGTAACATTGATGTAAATTTTATTAAAAAATAATCTAAATGGAAACATAACATATTTCGGAATTGCTTTTTTTATTCGACAATTACCTACTAGATGTAAAATTGCAAAATGTGTGACGTCACGCTAGGGAGGGAGAAGTCTCGCAAATGTTACCAGCTGTGACAAGGACGGGGGGGTCAAAAAATTATTAAATTCGTGTGACGTAATTGCCATTACCATGCCATGGCCATTACCATTGAATGATGGGAATTGGTCGTACATTGCTGCATTTTTTACACTTCTAAGGAAAACCGTTTTGTGTAAGAGTCATATATGACTAATTTGATTTCGATTACGATAAATCATGGTCGCCTTCACCATTCATAGTACTTAGCACCTCAGCAGAGCTAACCTTTACATAATTTTTTTCATGTCGATGTCGTTCTACCTATTCCGTCCATTTTAGCTGTGCAGGAGAGGATAAAATGTAAAAATTCACCCCTTCAATAGGATACAAAGGAAATGAACGAACGCCCATCATATAGTCACTATAAATCAACAGAACCATATTATATTTCCACTGAAACCATTTTCCTGAATCCCACCCCACTTCATGACATAACAGAATTCTATTTCCGTAACTCTAGGTCGAACCGGTCATTTAGACCCAGTTCCAGGGACTACATGGTCGTTTCGTTAACCTACGGATGTGTGAAATGGTCCAAATGGGAAATGTTCGCTCGAATATGGTCTAATATTTGCATCTCCAGGTTCTTTCATGTACTACTTTTCTTTTTCGACGTATTCAGACTCTGAAAAATGAACAATTGTTCAAGAAAAATTGTGATAGGCACCATGTAAAGACTCTAGTGTTTAGCGAAGCAAACATAACTTGGATTTACTAGACAGTCGTCTCCACAAAGTAACAAACTATTTTATGGGTCAATAAGATTCTACAATAAGATTCCCATGTTTATTCAAAACCTACCTTTAGAAAAATGTAAGATAATAATTAAACAAAAACTTTGTAAAAAGGGCTATTATGGGAATAAATTGCTCAGCTCCAGAATTATTCATATATTAAGTCAGTTAAAATTAGTTGTAAGAAAATTACTCGGAGTTTCTTGTCTATTCTTCTCCTGAGGAAGTCTGCATCTTTACATCTTTATTGCAAAGTCAAAAATGCTAATGTAATTCACTATTTTGCTCAATAATTTATATCGATTTTGCTAATGTATTTTTATGACGTTTTCAAGCAGCACTTTGTATGTTGTATGAAATATATATTTTTGACTTTTCTGGTTCATTGATGCATAATGGGGTGACTTTAAATTAGATACCGGTATTTTAGGAGGTAATTCTCCCCATGAAACTGAACAACTTTCCCCGAGGATTTTCCATACAAAGGCAAATCAGCTGATCGCTCAAGTTGTGAGGAGAGACAACATTGTTTGTTTTCGTATTTCGACCTATTTTTACTAAGGAAACTGAACTGAGAGTGAAAGAAAAACTTAGAAGATGCGAGCTGACAACTCCTTCCGGGCATACTGTAAGAGATATGATTTTATTATTGAATTATAGACGAAAGGCTGACAATCTTTCACCACTATATAACCCTTTAAGAGTCACGTGAAGCTCTGCCTGCTCCGATAAGGATATGAGGCATAAGTGTGTGTTTTTAAATCTCAACTCATATAAATCCCCACTTCTGGGCATGGACTTTCCTAAAAGGAGGATTTCCTCACAAAGCTGCGTTTCTTTTTTTTTTATTACTGAGGTCCGTATTACAGAACACGACTCAGACTCTGATCTATACTTAAGTAGCAGTCATCTTTGTCATTTTGATAGTGAGAGAAATAGACAGTTAATACTTAAGTATAGATCAAGATTTGAGTCTCCTTCTGTAACGCGAGCCTTAGTTTGTCAAAAACCCAACTAAGCGAGTCATTTAGATAATGTGCCGGAACGATGACCGGAGTTACAACTTACAACTTACAATTATGTTACAACAGACTTGTTGCAACACAAAGAAAGTGAATTAGGCGTCGAACTAACTAGCATAACGACGAAACGATTTTTAAGATTCTTTGTTCATTTTACTATGGTAAAATTGAAACATTTTTCGAGTTGTAGAGGTGATGTTGAAGGAAACACAAATGAGACCTGCCTCCTAGTAACACTTCATTTTTTTTCTGAATTTGAGGTGTCGTCCTATGGTCCCGTTCGGTGTGGTAGGCTCTGTAAATGGCCGTCTGGTTCGCGACCACCCTCCTACCGAAGTCCGACGCCAAACAGCCCGCTGTGTTCCGTCGGTGCGTGGGAGTACCAATACCTTTATAGGCATTTTCTGGGTTAACTTGCTCCATCGTAGACCTCATCTTTGACCTTATGGTCAAGATTGAGGACAAGAGTTAACCCGTCTTATAATAAAGTAAAAAAATAAAATAAATACGAAGTTTAAGGTCCGTTTTACGGAACGCGACTCAGACTCTGATTCATACTTGGGTAGCTGTCGTCTTTGTCATTTTGATAGTGAGAGAAAGAGACAACCAATACTTAAGTATAGATCAAGACTTGAGCCTCCTTCTGTAATTCGGGCCCTAGACTAGCTTTCTGATAAATTTCTTGGTTTCAAGTTTTTGAAACTCTTTATTTTATTTATTTATTTATTTTAACAAATTGGGAAACATACAGCATTAGGTAAATCTACTGGACATAAAACAACTTAATTAACACAGAAGCCAACAAAATTTCCACTAAAATCTATTACATTACCGTCTAAGTTACGCATTGTTAAGTTCTACATGATTATTATAATTTCGAAACCAGACTCAGTCATAGTTTTAAGTTTTAAATAGTATACATATTTTTGATAAAAATATAAAAAGAAACATACATATCTTATAACTCGCTATACACATATCGAGGGGTTTTAAATTTATGGACTAAATAGCATGCAAACATCACGGATACGAGATTTTTTCATAAACGCGAGCAGCCGTTTGTACAGAGGCCAGCGCATTAGGTTACTCCATTTTCGTTGCAAAACCGCTCTTATCGCAACAGCACAGAGTGCACGCGTGTGGTAACCTGATATGCGGCCCTCCGTACAAACAAACAAGATAGTGCTCGTATAATTGTATTAATTAAAATGAAATAAAATAACCTAGTCTGTGCACGGACATACAGGTCTGGATGCTAATAACAACACAACAAAAAAAAAGATATACGAGTAACTTCCAAAGTCACCCAAATGCTTCACAAGTAAAAAAAAATATTTAATATTAACCACAACGATGCCTATCTAGTTTCAAACTTCCAACTTGGTTTCTAACTTTCAAATTACTTGTTCTTTATGTTCTTTTTATAAAAAATACAAGTTTAATAAAAACTTAAAATTCATATAGATAGATCATGCAATGCAAATGTCTAAGAGATGCATTGAAAACAATACTCAGACTGTCTCAGACTAAGGTCCGACAGAACGCGATTCAGACTCTAATATATATTTAAGTAGCAGTCGTTTTGTCATTTTAATAGTTAAGTGATAAGATAAAGATCACTATCAAAATGACAAAACGACATGACAAAAGTGAGAGGAAGAGACTATCAATACTTAAGTATAGATCAAGACTTGAATCTCCTTTTGCAACACAGGCCTAACAAAATTAAACAAGTCCTTATCTAAATAATACGATATGCATTAGAGCTTTAACGAGTCTTAAAAATACAAAATCTTTCCTCTTTATAATATTAGTGTAGATCAATATATCTTATTGTAAATACTTGCAGTGGAATTCCATTTCGGTGCCTGAAGGAATATACTGACCTGAAACAACAATACAACTGTTTAAATATAACGTATGTGTGTGTATATTGTATACGTACAGTTATTTATTTCTTGTGCTCATTGTGTTTGTAAGAATAGGACGCCTATTCGTTTTAATGTTAAAAGTAGTTAGGTATTATCTCCCCGCATTAAAATTTACCACGGAGATAAATTAATACAGAAAAAAAATGCCTTGCTACACTATGACAAGCGTTAAAAGGTACCTCATTAAATTCTCATAAATACAACACCATAAAATTATTCACATAATATTCGTAGACACCTTATTAGAAATCGGGTAAAATTTTCACACCATAAAAACACTATACCATCGTTAATAGAGCCTCATTCCCCATAACTTATCTGGTTATGGTGACCATAAAAACCTCATAACCAGACTTGGTATCACTTTTCAATGGTATTATAAATACCTAATCAGTGGAAAATGATACACGATGGACCGCTGTGGTTATATGTATGTGATTCTAGCAAGTCCATGAGGAAATTGGAGAAGCTTTGTTTTCTTAGCTTTAAGATCCCACTCGGCAAGTCTACCCTGTATTCCTACATTCCTTCCAGTGTAAGCATCAGCAAATCCTTTTTAAAGCAATTCAGATCGTCCCACAACTTTTTTGGGGTCTTGACGTTGACTTGAAGGCCGATATTCCAACTGGTAGGACAGAATAGTTGGACCAAGGTACCGCACTGGATATTCATCACTCATTCCACTAACCAGAACATTTCTGCGAAAATGTATGCCGGTAAATTTTTAAAAAATGCAGTTCTTCATAGTGTTACATAGAGTATTACTCTAAATGCAGTTCTTCATAGTGTTACATAGAGTATTACTCTATGTAACACTATGAAGAACTGCATTTTTTTAAAATTTACCGGCATACATTTTCGCAGAAATGTTCTGGTTAGTGGAATGAGTGATGAATATCCAGTGCGGTACCTTGGTCCAACTATTCTGTCCTACCAGTTGGAATATCGGCCTTCAAGTCAACGTCAAGACCCCAAAAAAGTTGTGGGACGATCTGAATTGCTTTAAAAAGAATTTGCTGATGCTTACACTGGAAGGAATGTAGGAATACAGGGTAGACTTGCCGAGTGGGATCTTAAAGCTAAGAAAACAAAGCTTCTCCAATTTCCTATGAAGAACTGCATTTTTCTCGCGTGTCGCGTGTTTCGCGTGCGTGCGTGGACGCGCGAATTTTTTTTTGTAAGGAGTTGTACTTCTATGTAGTTTAGTATTCTGCAGTTTTGGTATTTTGTAGTTGTTTTTTAGTGTAGGTCGCCCTTGGTACGAAGACATAAGTGTGGTGAGCCACCTATAGCCACACACCGCAGTAACTTGAGAAAGGAATCCAATGTGTCAACGGAATGTATTTAATGTGTGAAAAGTTATTTTATTAATATTGTGCTGGGAATGACACATTTTATAAACTGTTTTGTAATAGTATAAGTTGCGTGAGTTGCGTCATCTACTTACTGCCTAATCAGTGTAATATTGAAGTGTATAAATATTTAATTGAACGGTTTATCAGTGTGTCGCATAGGGAAAATAAATGATTACACAAACAACTTCTTTGTATCGTATTACTAGATTTGTGATAGTACACATAGAAAATAGTTACCGTTGTGCCCAAAGTCTACGACAGTCTTTATCTTAAGATCTCAGTGTGAAATTTTCCAGTAAATGGGAATTGGCTGGAAGTGCAAATGCAAGATTTAATGTTTAATTATAAATTATTTACCTACATTAACTCCACCCTATCCAGTCAATGATTCAACGTTCAAATAATAAAAATGCACAACAGGGTGATTCTCTGTAAGGATGTTTTTCGCTGTCCCAGGCTTTTTTTTTAAGAAAAATTATTATTTTATAATTAAATAAAATTTATTATGAAAGTAAAAAAATATTTATATTTGGAGGATTGATTACGAAAATGAAATAAATTTTAGTTTTTTTGTTATAAAGCCCTAAACTACCGAAATAACAGTCCCCTGGGCTGTCCCTTTCTCAGAATTGAAACTTTAAAATTAAATTTCAAGTTATTCGTCGATGTTATACAATTTGGTGTGTAATATTTATAAACTTAATTAGTTAATTAACTATCTTATCAAATAAATAAAAAAGAAAATTTATTTATTTCATTAAATATATTAAATCAAAGTTTGTCCCTGGCATTTTGAAGACAGTCCCCTGGCAAAAGTTTAAAGCCCAAAATAAAAAAATTCAGCGCGCTATTTTATGTTCTGTAGGGTTTATAAGGACTTAATTATCCTTAAGTTAATAACCGTAGTGGTGTTAGCGCTTTATCGCCATTTTATTTAGTGTCAAAACACCGTTTGTGTTGGAAAAATGTGTCTGGGCCACTTCGAAACTCAGTCCCCTGGTAATGATTTTTATTAAGAATTTATTTATAAAATTTGATTTATAAGTCTTGAGATTATACTAATTAATGTAATTATTCACTGAGAACTCAAAAAGTTGAATGCATTAAAATAGTTTGCTTGATTTTTCTCAATTTGATCAAAATAAACAGTCCCCTGGCAACAGTCCCCTGTCATTTTATGTAATGTCATCCTATGTTATTTTATATTTTTCAAAAATTCAATCGGCTTTGTATTAATTATCATTAACCTGATAATTCTGTGTAGCCTTTGGTAATTTTTTTTAAAATAAAAACAAAAATAATTTGGTTGGACAATTTTGTACAGGTTTTGAACATCCTTACAGAGAATCACCCAACAACATAATTCAATCTGCAATAATTTATCATTCTAGAAGCGTATAATCCACGTTGATGTTGAGAGAGCGAACGTCTACGTGATAAGCGTCAAATGCCAATGTTACGGTCTTCAGTCTACTGTCTGGCTGTCCGTTCAGAGACAGGAGCATCAAGGGCATCTAGACCTTAGCGTCCAGGGCCGTAGGTAGAAGGGATTAAGGCAATAGATCGCCCCTCCAAACCTTGCAGACACTTTGCGATCTGTCACAACACAAATGTTTCATTTCTTAGCGCGTGCAGCGTCAAAATTGTTCTGTTTATTTGATGCTCTATAAGAGAAAAAGAAATAAATGTATGTATGCAAGAGAAAGGTACCACGAGGCCGGTAGAGTCAATGTTTTCGACAGTGCATCGTAATAAGTTTAGTAGGTAAGTCTCATGCAAACCTTTCATTTATTAAAATATCTAGATAACCTACATTAAAAATTTACATTTAAAAAAAAATATCTTACTGAAAAAGGAACTTAAAGTCAAAATTACACTTTTTTTACAAAACGAGTATTACCATTGCAACTTTTTTGTTTATCCTTACTGATAATTTTAAATTAGCTAGCGAAAGTTATGAACGTGAATCAGCCAACTACGCTTAAAAATTAGGAAAAAAAATCGATAATATTAAAAAAAAAACGATAAGTGCTAATGATAGCAGGAAAATTCGAAATTTGTGTGATAATATTGGTGTCTTGTGAATAGTTGTTCAATAGAATCACCCCCTAAAGTTTCGCTAATTTAAAGTCACTCCTACAGAGTCCATATAAAGACACTATCTTAATATAATGTAATGAGAAAACTTCATCGCCCCCCAAATTCAGTAGCTGGCTACAGCCAAGACCTTTACTTTCTATTCTACTGGATTAACCTTACCTGCAAGACATAAAGGCCAAGAATAATGGATATAATAAGTCGTTGTCTCATTAGGGTTGGAAAGGAATAGCTACAATTTGATTTAACAAACTTGAAGGAGTTCTATGATATCTAATGTAGGATATTTTGCAAGCGTTTTCGGAGATAGTTAAAAGGTTTTTGTTTGAACTTTGTCTAAGAACCCAGTTTGTATAAAGTCTTAGCTACTAACAACAAGAGGCGCAATTTCAGTTAATTTATGTTTCGATTCAAGTATTTTTATAGGCAAATGAAATGCTTCTAACTTTGAGCTTGTTATTTAAAAAAATGTTAGCTATCATGAACTAGCTTTTCGCCCGGGACTTCGTTCCCGTGGGAATTTTCCCGTCAATTTTCCAATGTATTTAATAGTTATTCTGCTATTCGGGACAAAGAGAAATTCAACAAATAAAAACCATGGAAATCGGTCTAGCCGATCTTGAGTTATAAGTGGTGTAACTAACACTTTTTTAAAATATTAGATGTGGTAAAAGAGAAAGAGGTTTGTTTAGATGGTATCTGTTGCCAATATGTGGTCTCTATACCTACCCCAATGGGACAAGGGCGTGAGCTTATGTATGAATTTATGTTCCATGTAAGGATGACGCGATATTATTAGCTGTATTTATGTAGAATTCCTTTTAAAATATACCTAGAAGCTCCCTGGAAGTAGGTAGTGAATTTCTAATGAATTAAGAATGAATTTCGTCAAAATTGTTTTTGGTACGATTCAAATCGTCTATGAATTGTAAACATTTCGTCCAACTCCAATAACTTCGCGTAACTTTAGGCAAGGGATAACACCCACATAGATTACGTAGGTGTTCCCGAAGAAGCTAATATTAGCTTCGAATTGAATAGTTAGAATCGAGGTAGGTAAATAAATAAATAAATAGTACGTTACAAAGTTACAATCAAATACAGATTTAAGCGATTTTTAGATCGTAGCATAATTTCATAATTCATTAGTTTAAACAAATTATAGTTTGTTTCATACACTGACGGCTGGTTTGGTCGAGTGGTCGTGGCGCTGCCTTTTGATCGACGGGTCCTGGGTTCGAATCCCAGTCGGGGCAAATTTGTTCTCGGGTTATGGGTGTTTGTGTCTGTCTTTATGTGTGTTTGGAGGGACCCATGACACAAGGGAAAACCTTAGTGTGGGCCTTTGAGTGTATGGCGTTTTATTATTATTTTATTAAGTATACACTCATTTGCATAACGTCCAATAAATATACAATGCTGCTTTTAATATCATACTGTCACTTTTCGTTTTGTTGACGTAAAAAAGGAGAAGTCTTAACTTTAATGAACGTTCTGCAACTCAGCGTTATTTTACTTAAAAAGTAAAACAAGTTGATTATTGTCAGACAAATACCAGTTTCAGAGATTACAGATTATCGCCAAAATAAAAATGGACATTTATTTTTACTGAATACTCGGCAGCTTCAGATTTTCAGAGTAATGATTTAAAACTCCAAACCTGAATTTTTGATATTTTACTCGCGACAATCGACAGACGTGACTTCACCGCACACTACATTTTACAATCCCCGGCCATTTTGTATTTGAGCACATTTTTTTGTTGAAATTGAATCTGCCATCACGGCTACACGCCAGATTTTTTGTCAGCCAAACTTTTCCGAGTTCGGAACGAGCTGTGTTGTAATTGGACTGTTTTGAATTCTACTTTTTTATATCCAACTCGGTACAAATTTAGTGACTTCTTTTTTCCAAGTTTATCATACGAAAAATAATTATTAGAAACGATGTACTCAGAATTTGATCAATAACTTGGAATAGGCACTTCAATCAAAACACGGAATTAAAGTCATGATTCATTGAGGCAGTAGAAATAGAAGACTAACAGTAAAATTAATACAATCACACACAAAGGGCTAGTAGAGTAACATTATGTGTCGTTACTAGTAAGCAACCTAGAAACATTTCCAATTTTACATCTAGCAACACAACCACAAGAGGAAATTGAAGTTGACCAACTTATGGGAACTCTTGTGGTTAATATGGGACTAGAAGCTGTTGGAAACAGAGCCGTAGCTGGGGTAACAAGTAGAAAGGAATTTTCATCAAACCACAATTCATAATCATAACACATTTTGAGGGACTTGGTAGGTTATCAACGAAATTAAAGAATATATTCTGAAATGGACCGAAAATCTGTAACTTCAGTCTATTAGCTCGAAAAGATAATCAGTGTGCCAAAAAGTCTTCAGTATGATTTTTTTATCTAAGTACAAAAACTTACACCGAATAGTATAATATAAAGCAAGGATGTTTAGGTGGATCGTAAAAGGTAGCTGCAGTCTTTAACTACGGAACTACATAGTATCTAACAGGCATTTAAGGAGTAATCAGCCTCCGTCCCTTCGTTATCTAAAATGTTCAGTCACCACTGATACTAATGACATTCACATATTAGCTTCCATAAAGTTTCCTAGAAGCAAACACACCTGAATAAACAGAATCCGTTAATGTTTCCAATAATTAACAAAATACATGCCTGCTCTACCATTCGCTGAAACGTGCGGGCTACGATAAGCGCGTGTGATAATTGTTGTCATGTCGAGGTCATTCTAACTGTTCCTTACTGATGCTATGTGTTAGAACGAGAGGCCGGATCGAGATACGTTTTTTAGCCTATATTGTGTCCCACTAATGGGGATATGCCTCTCTCGTATCCTGACAATTGGTTCTGTTTGGAGCCGCAACCTTCCAGGAGCTGCGGCGATGACTTCCATCGTTTAGTATCCAGGTTGTAGCCAAATAGCATATTGGTCGTGTTGCAAATGGCAAGACATGTCCTGCCCAGTTCCACTTAAGCTGCAGTTTTTTTTGAACGTCTATTACATGTATTTTAGAGCGCAGGTCCTTGTTTTTTTTAATCGGTTTGACACCTGGTATGCATAATGCTGCGTTCTATCGCGCGTTAACAAAAATTGAGCTTCGACTTTTGAGCTTCTGTTAAAGACTTTTGGTGTATAGTAGTTTAAGATGGGCAGGATACACATGTTAAGGAGCTTTTTTTAAGAGACAGTTTTCCCTTCACTAGCTCCTTCTTGGAGTAGTAGATTTTCTAGGCGTTTTGGATACGTCTTTCGACTTCTTTGGCAGGACTGTTGTCAAAGTATGCTGCATATTTCATATTATGACAAAATTATGTGACGTGTTTTTGCTATCGTACCAGTTGACGTACACGCGGCACTGTATCAAAATTCAATGAGATACAGTCCTGAGGCATCATCATCCTTAAACTTTTCAAAACTCGGTCCCTCGTCGCTGTCCTTAATACACACGATGGAAACTTCCAGAATGCCCTTTGACCGAACTCCGAGAATAGTTTCTTGCCAACTAACCCCATTTAGCGGGCGTGAGGATATAAATCGAATTGCGTGAATTAAACCGAAACCTGTCTGTTGGGACGTAACGGAATAGTTCCACTGTTACTTTTATGGAGCAGATGTGCAAGACGAATAAAGAAACGACATAATATATTACATAGGTGCGAGACAATAGAGTTGCCATTGAGAGGTGCGTATATTTAAAGCACAATCCAAAACACTACCTTATATATTGTGAATAAAGTAGTAAAAAAAACAAACAGACGGACAACGAAATGATCCCTTAAGTATAGGTTCCTATCTTACCTTTTGAGGTGTATAGCTCCAAAAATAGGTATTCATGATGTTCATGATAATAAAAGTTTCGCTATTAGAAGTCGAGAACACTAAGCGAGATGCAAAGTCCTAATTGAACAATCATTTTGTTACGTTTTATTAGTCATTTTGTTACGTTTAAATTTACTATCCAACAGACCATAATTCATAACTAAGTATTCACCTATTTATCTAATTTATGAAGACTTTACTGCAAATTAGTTTGTTACAATCGTGTAACAAACTAATTTTCACTACAATTATACTCGTTATAAACAGATATTTATTTCTTAGGCGCTATATATACACAAGCGACGTGGCGCGGCTAAGATAACCTAATAACCTAACCACTATTATTGAAAAAAAAAGGAAAATGATTGTAATATCGTGAAAACCGTAAGCTTTCATATCGCCGTCGTGTCGTCGCTTGTTTGCCATGTTTGCAAGGGGCGAATAATTCAAATCGTGTGTGTTTTGTTTTGCGAACACCTTAATGTCAGTACATACACAAACGAGATATTCTAGACACAATTTTGTGTATTGGAGGCAGAATCTTTACTAAACAAGGCATGATCGATTTTGCATTTCATGAAGGAAGGGATGTGTGGAGTCCTAACATCTTAATCTTAGTGCTCCAAGATCGTCATCCTCACCTACCGGTACATCAACGGATCAACGGTCGATGCTCTGACGTAATACACGTTAAAGAGTTTCTTTGCTTGATATTGGCGATTTTAATATCCATTACCTAAAAAACACTAGGTAACATTGGCAAAATCACGATTGGGAACGCCATTTTTCCAAGAATTGTATTGTGCAATAACAAATTCATGCGAAGTACGTACGCAATTTTGGTGTTTATCAGTTTATTACACAAAGGCACCCACACAATCTCAACTATAATGCCAACTGTCAAAGATACAGTGAATTCAGTAAACAATTAAATGATCTAACAAATTAAAACAATTAAGTGGTAAGATGAGGTGAGTAAAAAGAAAAGAGTAAGTATATATTTTACAAATAAACTTTAAGACTTTGGTGCAACCAACGAAGATGAGAGACTTAGGACTTTTATTAAGACGCAAGAGATAATTTTTACACACCATGATACTTAAAGCACAACAAGCAAAAGACTGTACATTCGATAGCTTTTATTCCGTATTCCAAAGAAGATTCACACTGTAACAATGCAGCGTGACCAATTCTTGAGCGTACATCTACACTTCCAAATCTATGCCCTGTACTACAGTCGTTGGCAGGGGTGTCACGCAATGTTTTGCCGCCAAAAATAACAGGGTTGTCGCTTGTGATGATACCTTGTCATGCGGCCGCCGCGTAGGCGCGCGTATAAAAATTTACGAGCAGTTTACGTCCCATGCTAATACAGGGCGAGAGTCATTTTGCTGATGTTCACATACTGTACCTATATTGTGTGTAAATATTTGTATGCAGCGACTGATTAGGGCTTATGGGGTGAACTCGGGCTCTTCATAAAGTTGTTTGCGAAAAACCATCAAAAGAAGGTTTAGACTGAGATGACGTCTTACAAATACAAGGAAAATCTGTTCTAAAATAAGTACATTTCATTTCAAAAGAACATGCAAAATATAGGCAGAAACAATGCAAAAGTACCATAACATGTAACAATGGCTACCCCTATGTTTTGATCTTAATCTTTAAAAAAAATATCTATACATTTTAAGAATTTTTGGCATGCTATTTTAATGCTGATTGGTAAAACGGAAGTGTAAGAGTTTATCAATCTCTGAATCATACCACTATTCCCAAATTACATAACAGGAAACTCATGTAAGCGACCAGAAACAAGTGCTGTACTAATGAAGCTTAGAAAGTTGTACAGAAGCTCGATGTGGATGAATCGACTTTATTGATCAAGTGTGCGAGTCGCTTCTGAATCAAGATTGATTAAAACTAGGTTATTCCTCGCTACAGAGCGTGTCCTGAATTTTTTAAGTTTGAATATAACAAAAAGTACTCTTCACAACTACTTTGGAAAGTACCGAATTTAGATTTAATCTCACCATCGTCATTAAGCCATCGTGTCACAATGCCTGATGGCATTGTGACACTGACTCCAATATTTGGCTAGGTTGGCGTCCAAAACTCTTAAAACCGTTGGAGATTTTGAAATTCACATTTTTATTTCTCTGTCTTCATGCTCTATCTATGTCCACTTCTTCAAAGAACAAACTTCTCAACACATTTTACAAACAGTGCCACCCGTAAGAAACTTCAAAGTAAATTATTGGTCGATTGATTGATAGATTTATCATTTCATAACATCGTTATTGGCCTCATGTTAATGTGGGTAGTTTGTTAATATCACGAGCTTTTTGTTTATCTTGCAACGACATAATTAATGAAGACAGATTTGCCTTATTGGCAATCACAATAATTATCTTTAATGTTTAACTACCTATTACGTTACCATCATAATATATTAATGAAAGATGTGCCCATTTGAATCAAAGGAGGTTTTGTAGTCTACATATGACTGAATGAGATAACTCTGTGTTTCTCTAATGTTAGTACTGGGAGTCTATTCTAACCCAAGTTCAATATTGTTGGGTTCACTATTCCATCGCCCCGTCCGATTTTCCAAAAAATGTAGTCTTCCAAAAATGTTTATTTTCTCCAAGTGAATTAGTTCATTAAAAACTGGGCAAATAATGATAAGCTTTTAAGTTCCGTAAACAAGACGTTGCACTTCTTGTAAAACATCTCCTGTTCGAAATTAATCGATGCGTTTTCATTTCGTACTTACAATGTTATCTATATATGCTGTTCAATGTACTGCATTCTAAAGCATCAACTATGCGTACAAAACCTCCAGTAAGGCCGCGAACAAGACTGGATGAGATCACCATTTTAGGCAACTGGTCCTAGTGCCAATATTCCTCGAAACCCAGGGACAAGTCTCTCAAGGAATGACAGGTATTTATCTTGATTTTACACGCTTTTTATCAAGGACTTCTATTCCCGTTATGTGCGGAACCAACGGTTTACAAATTCTTTGGATGATTTTTAAGAATCTGAGATCGATAATTATGTGCTTGGTAAACTGACTTTTTTCTACATTATTATTTTACAAACTTCATGGATAAGCCATTCAGATGATTAGTAGTCTAAATAAAAAACAAAATTTCTCCAGCTTAGAAGAAATCGCGGGAAGAAACCAAGCTGTGCTAGTTAAACTTAATGAGAATGTGTTTTGCCCTATTAGCATGTACGCACTTATCGATATAAATCTATCTATCACAGCGAACCTGCTTTTGACATATAGAGACGTTTGCAAACGAGCTAATTTTCACCTCGTATGCACCTAACTGACACTGGTTATCTGCGGACTGATCTGACGACAACTCCACTTCATCTGAGGTGTGGACGAGATACATATCAAGTGGACGAGCCATGAGAACATGAAAACAGCAATTGGACCTGCATAAAATCGTAAATATTTAAGGTTCCTATTAATAAATTAATGATGATATGGCCATAACGGTTTTAGGGCCCGCGAAGTCACAGGGATACTAGTGTTCCACTATTGACAACTAATGCCATGAGGAATAATTTTGATTTTAGCATGAGATTGAGATAAGTGTGATTAGTATGAAAATATCAACAAAATTATCATTAAGATTAAACCACAAAATTATCTTACGTCAAATGATAAAACCTGACCTTTACTTACAAAATTTATCTTACTTTAATAAGACTTTGACCTTATTTTTAATCAACATTCGCAAAATGAAGTGATAAGCTTTAAGACAAAACAACAATGTTTTGCAAAATTTGCTATCAAAGTACAAAAAATATACACTGTTGTATTGCCAACTTATAATATGTAGTTTATAATTTAACTGAGATAGTTAAAAATAAAACACATAATTGTATTGTTTTGGCGTAAGAGAAAAGTGGCAAAATTACTATAAGGAAATGCCAGTCATGCTGACTTTGATTCACCAAATAAAGGCAAACAACAAAAATACACCCAAACAGAAAAGGATTAAAGAGGGATATTTACGCACATACATTTGTCAACATGAGCACCCTTGCTAGATAGTCGTCATTAATTTTTGTTCACAGTACAAAACACAAAGGATTACAATACGGTTTAACCCGTATTTAACCGGAGTCAAATTCATTCTGTCAGATTACCATCAAGTCAGTTCCACCCCTCATCGTAATGCAGCTAGTCTTAAACCGGATTTAGTCTGTGTTCACTGGATCACATGAGAAACACAAACACACTAATGCCTAAAGCAAACATCGGCCAACGGCTATTGTTTAAAAGACTTGCTTTTTCTATTTTTAATTGTTTTTATTCACCGAACCGTTCTCAGATAAACTCAGTCTGCAAATTTGCTAACTTTACATTAGCTTTGCTTTTAAAAACTTCGGACTCAGACGTTTCAACAAAACTGTTTTAAGAATTCATTTGGCTATACATAAAGCTTCCAAGTTTACGTCTTTAGTGAAACTTAGCAACTTCTGAACCGAATTCATTTTCCCACAACTTTTCTTTGCTGTTAGTGCGGGCCGAAACTTCTCAAGTGTAATCTTCCCTGAAACATGTTTCTCGACGTAATCCTACCTCATGATCATCTCTCAGGCCCTGATTCATAATTCAGAGTAAAAACTCGGCTTTTGTGAGGGTAGTCTTTACTTTGGGAACACCTGTCGCAATTTTGGGTGGATGGGTAAAATAGATAGCAACGTTTTTGATGATGTATTCTTGAATGGGGAATGTCCGTTCTTTGGTTGACGCAACACATTATTTAAGAAGAGGATAAGTGTTTTGACACATTTTCGGAAAGTTTTATTTTTATGTAACTTTTAGGGAGTGTTAAGTGTGCTTTTAAAGTAAATCGGTGTAGAGAAACGCTACTATTAATATTTAAAATACTTTTGTTTGATCTTTACCAAAAATGAAGATCCAAAACAAAGAAACTAACGATTTGTCGTTACATCCATCTTATTCATAGTCAATATCAATATCGGATACTCGCCTCGCAAAGTTCCCATAAACTGAAAAATACAACAGCAAATAAAAGCACATTTCTTTCGCCTGTGGATGGATTATTTGCTAAACAAATACTAAATAAGTCTGCTCAGCGGAATGTTTGCAGAGCTGGTTTTATTAGTGTTTCCAGTTAACAACTGTTTCTTTATAAACATTGATATTTTCCGCAGAAAAGCTCCGTACCGCCTCGAGTTATAAGTACACCGTCCATTTATTTGTTGCTTTTGTCTATGTAGTTTGCAACTTATCTTTATATTTTTCTTGGAATCAATTATTTGAAACTTTGAGATGATGACCAACATACCGATATAGCGTGGTTGGTATATTTTATTTAATACTCTCTTTTGAGGTGCTAAATTCGGTTTCGCTGTAACAAAGAACATCAGTGTTATCCGTATTTTATTTACTTTCATTTTAAATCCAAATTTTAGATTGTAAGCATCACGGACATCAATTAGATTCCAATATATTTATTAATCTGCCCACATTTCAATTCAAATAATACTGAACATTAAATGATGTTAGTTTAATTGAGAAATATGATGTATTATCTTTTACCAAAAAAGATGCATTAAATAGAAAAATACGAACTTACGTAAAAATGATCCGCAACAACAGAGTAAAAGAATTTTTCAATTTCCCAAAAAGAGGGAATAAAAAGCCACTGAGTACTCGTGTAAGTCATAAAAGGCGTTGCGAGACTTGCGAGTGAGAGAAATATTCAATAAATAAAAGGAAAGCCAGTCAGAACGGATTGGAGGAAATGGACTGCGACAGTCCACCTCCAAGTATTGAAGCTAGGGACAGCAGTCTAGCTAGGGCTATGCCATGAATAGTTAGTGATTTCTTAATACTACTGATATCTACGAGTAAACTTCGTCGAGGTTCTATTGAGTAACAAGTAAAAATATAGCAAAATAATGCCGTTTTGTGAACCTTTACGGAATCAAACAAAAGTACAAAACACTGCTTGAATTCACCCACATTGCAAACGTTTTAGGTAATCAAAAACCCGGATAATCAAATCACTTTTAATTAAAATTTCAGGTGGAATGCCCAACGAGTCCGTAAACAAGGTTGCGTGTGCAGCGACAATAGGGTTGCTTTATTTAAATTCACACGGGGACTCCCGAAAATCGATAGCGGGTGCGGTCAGCCCTAGACAGCATGGCGCTGGTAATTCAATCCGGTCAAGAAGGGAGAGCGCTTATTGCCTCGCCCTTACATACATTACACCTCTCACTCGCTTCAGCCGGGTTGTGCCGGCCATGACTTTCGCCTGACGACCGCCCCTGCCGTCATAAATTCTCTTTCGCTACAAAAGTACCCGCCCTAATTAAGTTGGGATACTTCTGAATATTTCAAACGTGTTCGGGACTCCCATCCGGAACGATCGCCCCTCGGCTGCTTATTATCAACTATAATTAAGGCGTAATATTTCAAAAGGGCCGATATCGCGCGGAAAGCTAGAATTTATCCCTCGAGCGCCGTGCAATACATCATCTTGAGACGCGCGACATCAAAGCGGACGTATTCCACTTTTGAGAGTATCGCTCGTGCATGCAGGCATGATGTCGCGTCTGGCACAATGTGGAGGCACTCTACAGCTACACTCTACAAGGTGAACGAACGGCCCCCAATCGCAAACGGCTCTTTGAACTTTTCTCGTGATATTTCCGCTTCCTGTGCGCAATCGATAACAATATTTTCACTGGGGGTGACAGAAAGTGAGATGGTGCAGGGAAGGTGCCAACTACAGCTCCCGAACGGACATTTTTCATTACGATAACGTTTGAATTTGCACAAATTTTATAGCTCCGGTGGACTTGGTCATATTTAATTCGACTACATTTTGTTTGATCGCAATCTTTTCGTAACACTTATTTCTTGTAGTTTTTTTTGACGTCTTTATCATAGTTTAACGAATGTTGAAGCTTTCACGATGCACAAGTATTATTTATTATCATACCGTTCGAAACCTACGCAATCTAAAACCATGTTCCACTTCACAATAAACATTGTTATGTACCTACTCATATAGTTACTGTTTGCACACGTGCCACCAATCGGGCGAATCGTACAATGTCTTCTGGACACAAAGTAATTAAGCAGCCTTTCAAGAATTTCGTACTAAACATAATCGTGCGATAAATCAGAAATACGGCCGTCGTTTTAACCGTTTACCGTGTAGGGAACGAGGAGAGTCCTCGTTCCCTAGTCCTCTCTAGTCCCGAGGAGAGTCCTCTCTTAGAGGAGTCCTTCCATGCGTCGGGAGCGCATTAGGCCTCCCCCGTGATATGTGAGCGCCTCCGAATAGGTAAAAGGTTCTGAACATCTGCTCCCCCGTGCAATATTAAAAGATCTACCGAGTGGGAGTTTATAAAAAGCGTCGATGCGCGGAATATGTCGCTAATAATGCCCCCTGGAATGTAGTGAATGTGTACGCGCTCGGCTTACAAGAGTTGCATTCCGCTGGAAGGTGCTACGACGCGAAATATGAGATGCAGACGATCAATAAGCAGAGTAGAATTGCCAAGGGGCGGATAAGAGCATTGATTAAGCGCATTTTCTCATCGAGTCGTAAGCAAATGTTGCGGTTAAGCCGCTGAAAATTTTTCCCCCGAACACGGACGGCGGCGGGCGGCAGCCAACTTCCACCAATCCAATTACTGGCGCGGAACTCTGGAAATTCTAAACCGATTATACAGAATTGAAAACATTAAGTACTTTACCGATTCCGACTGTCCCGCCACTCCACTTCGGACCTTATTCCCTCTGTCTTAAACCCCCCTTTCCCAAACTAGAAAATATGATTACGAAGTCAAAGATGGAATTTGGATGGAAATTATTTACGGAAAACTCTTATTTTGCACGCTTCGCAAAGGAGGTAGTGATTAGGAAAGTTTGATAACTTGGCGTTTAAACACAAATATCGTTTCGACAAAAACGTGATCGAAATTTCGTCATATTTAATTTGTCGGATGTTAATAAATCATCAAGATACGTAGGCTTTCTCTCAAAGATGTCTGTGTGAAACTTAGCAGTGTCCATGTGCATACTCTGTTGCATAAATATCGCATGTAACTACCCGCGGAATGATGCTGAAGGCAGTATTTTTAATTAATCAGATAAAGCACTTAATTATAGCTAATAATACTTAAGATAGAATGCATCTAAACTATCGATATATTATAATGAACTTGCATAATCTACCAAATGACAGATCGAAAGTCAATTGCCAAGGATTAGCGAGGTAGCTGTCAGAAGTTGTCAAGGCAAATGAGACCTTAATGACTGGTGTTAAGACGGTAAGTGGTGATGATACTGCAATTCTGACAGCAATGCGACCCTGCATGGCTAAGTTAGTCGTGAGTCACGCGCAAGAGTTGAAAGTGACAAGAAAGTACTGTCGAGCACAGAACTGTTTTTAAATAATTAGTGATAAAAGATATTAAAAATCAAAAACATGTCAATATGAAACGTTGTTGTGATTAGATCGTCTCGTTCTGTTTATTTTTTGATCAATCGAATTAACAGTGGAGGTAAGACTCTTTAATGTCAGTATTGTTTTCCCAAATGGGACAAAGGCGCGAAATTAAGTATTCATGTCAAAAAATATTGTATTTATCAAACCAGAAACTCTGTGAAAAAAAACATTTGGCGTGGAAAACATAAAAGTAAATTGGTTGTAACTGTCGTGTCATAACTAAACAACTACTGTTTATGAAATAAACAACAGTTCACGAGTACTATGAAACAAACGAGTGTTATTATGTGCAGCAACACCATTATTCAAATAACTCGAAAGAAGACACCTGCAGCTCAAGCACAACGTGCACGCGGTGAAATGCGCCGCATCAAATGCCGAATCGAAATGACAGCGTCAGATGGCGAGCAAGCCTTTGCGCGGTCGAAGTGAAGTTTTACCAGAGTGGCGTGATGGACAAGTTTGTCGCGGACCGTGCTAGCTATGGTCATAAGCAGGGTTCGAAATTATCAAGATAATTACGCTTCTTGATAATTATCTGATAATTATCGGATAATTATCTGATAATTATTGGATAATTATCACCAAGGTAAGAAATTAATTTGTTATATTGGTTCGTAACAAATTGTAACAAAACATTATTAAAGTGAGTGTGGCTGTGTGGATATTTGTTGCTCTTTGACACAAAAACTACTGAATGGATTTTAATTAAACTTAACAATAATATAGCTTATGCATCAGAATAACACATAGGTAACACAATTTTCGGAAAGAGCGAAGTCCCGGGCAGAAAGCTAGTCGTAAATAAATAAACTTAGATTGACCAAAGAAGCCAATCATCATCATCTTCATCCGATGATGATTGTATTTCCATTGGCTTTGTTGCTTGTTATTATCAATCGATAATTATCCATATGTTATTATAACGATAATTATCATGATAATTATCAGTGATAATTATCCTTTCGAACCCTGGTGATAAGTATGTATTATCCTGACACTATTGCAGTGTCAGGAACAACTAATTCAAAAGGGAAGAAATAGTGGCAATTTTGCTATAATTACCGTAATCAAGTTTACTTTCTTCTCTTAACTTTGTCTCTTCCAAAGAGAAAATAGAGATGGACTTTTAACCACATCCAACTTGCATAATAGAAAAATTGCCACAATACTTTACCTTTTGACTGTACAGACATAAACTACATAATCGCATGCTATTACGGGTGGAAATACAATATTGATTTCACTCCGACACTTCTAGGAGCTAGTTATCCTGATGACGTAACTCGGGGTTATCACCTCATCTGACAGAATAGCATTGTCATGCACAATTCACAATATTTATCTTATGCAACAGTCATAAGGTTCATTTTGTCACTGATTTTATCATCTTCGGTAAAAGTGGAGCCGATGCAAATTGTTTTGGTCTAATTTGCTGAACCGATTGTTTCATTTCAATTAACAATTCGTTTGATAGCATCGAAATATGTTTAATAGTTCTTGGTAATATTATTACATCATGCTAGTGATAATAACAATTTTCGTCTGTGAGGTAAGCGTGCTGTTAAATTGTTTGATTCTAAAACCTAAGCGGCCCCTGAGTTCGCCTTGTATCTTTTTTGTTTGTGGTGATAATTTGTTTTTTTTTCTTCGTAACATTTACAATAATATTTCTCGTAGGTACAGACGACAGCGCATTAGGCTACACATGTTGACCTTGACGTTGCCCTTATCTCGCTCGTAATAATGCTGGCTTTCGAAGTGGAAATGTGTAACCTGACGTGCTGCTGTTGCTGTCTGTACAAATAACGTGGCTCTGTGTTTCATAATTAAAAGTTAATAATTGTTAAGCTACTGATAAAAGAAACTAAAAATACAAGGTTAGGTTAGGTGAGACTCCACTTAATATTTGTTCTGTTTACTGTGCTGTATTTCCTTGTGTGCAAATAAAGTATATTGTATTGTAATGTATTGTAATATTACACCTAAATTAATCTACAATACGTTCAATAAAAAACGACGGTACCCTGATCATGAAGAAGGTTTAAAATCTGGAGAATATTGTATAACGAGTATAGACTACACTTTTTTGGATTAGGGTTAAGCTATTCATAAAAAAAATCTAAAAGATGATGATGTGAGCCACGAACAAAGTATAGACGATCTTTTGAAACTCCTTTCAAATAGGAAGAGATTTAACTGACTTTGGTCTTATTTTTATAGCAGGTTTAGATCTCCCCTGAAAGGGAGATCTGAACGCCTAAATCGACTGACACTGGTAGGTGTCAGTGTTCAAACTGGCAAGGGCCTCTGTCTTGGCTTAAAGATATTTACAGTCACCGGCAACCGCGGTGACCGACGGTTTAACCCTTCCGGTCTACCCTTCGAGGCTTGGAATAGTTCGAAATTTTCCTATAACACTATGTTAATCATTAAGGCAGAGTGGCAATAGGTAAGTATACAAAGTGAAATATGAATTTATGAAAAATTCTCACGGTATGTTTTGCATAAAGCAGCTGACCCCAGATATAGAGCCCTCGAAGTTGACCTCAAGGTCGCCCTATTGTTCTGAACTGCATTGTGTGGGAGTTTTACACGAAGAAACCTTGCTCTATGGATATTGTCAAGGTACAAAACTGCAGAAATTGGTAACTTGGTAAGGACTTCAAGGAATACATATAAAGAATTGACCCAAAACTAATACTGGTTTTGATGACAAAGTTAGTTTTTATAACCAATATTCTAGCAAAACCTCTGCAAAAATTCATTCATTACGTAATTTAACGCAGGCGACGTTTATACTGGAACTAATAAAAACCGATATGGTCAAACCGTGTAATTATTGTGCAATTTAGTACGTAGAATTTTCACAATCAAATTTTCAGTGTCTGAAAACCATGGTCATAGCTCAGGCTTTTTATTATTTATTATAAGATGGGTTAACTCTTGACCTCAATCTTGACCATAAAGATCAGAGATGAGGTCGACGATGGAGCGAGTTACCCAGAAAATGCCTATAAAGGCACTGGTACTCCCACGCACCGACGGAACACAGCAAGCTGTTTGGCGTCGGACTTCGATAGGAGGGAGGAACCTACCACACCGCATGAGACCATAGGACGCCACCTCATATTGAAAACAAACTGAGGTTTCGTTGCATAAGATGGATTACTAGGTGGCAGGTCTCATTTGTGTTTCCTTAGTCGCCTCTTACAACACCCACGGAGAGAGATGGGGTGGTGTTATTCTCAACCGATCACCACACGGCAGACGTGTCAATCTTGCCCTTTAGTGGTTTTAAATGGTATAATGTTGTCCATTATTCATTTTATCAATGTCCTAAGAAACCCACAAAGACAGTCTAGTAACTAAGCAACTAGTTACACTTCTCAAACCTAACTAGCTCTGATCATAACTTCCCGGAGCTATTCAGTATTGTAAGAGCCAGCGTTAATTGAATTTGTAGCTTAAGTAACTGACAAAACTAATACGTTTCCTGTACAAACTGGTACCGCTGTTTCTAAGTCCATTGTCTGCGGACCTAGACCTTATAAGCTTAGTCAAGCGGAAAGTGTCGGAAAACGGACTACCGTAGCGAGAAATGCAACGTATATTTTAGCGCTTGAAGCGCTTGAAGAGCTCGTGGCCCATAGGAACTCGCTGATCTTAACCAATCAATGAGTTTAAGCAACGCACACAGAGGCAGGGAACCTGATGGGTGGTCAAAGTGGCAATTTATCACGAGCGTTTCCGTGCTTCGGAAGTCAATCGACTACAGCCGTTAAAATCAAGTCAGAGGCCATTGTACGGTTTAAAAACTGACAACAGGGTAAGCCGAATTCGATACACACTTGACTAAACCTAGACGATAAGAAGAAGACAGTGTTAAAATAACGCATTTTGAATTACATACAGCGTCATCGGTTGATAATTATATGAACTACATACAATAATATGTCGTATCAAATGATTATTGAAGCTCATAAGACGGTAAAAAAACAGATGGCAAAATCTATTCGCTCATGACTAAACAGACTGCTATGTAAGATGTTGTGGATTTGGAGAAGTCAGTTTGCAAATTCCTTATACATTGCATCCTGAAGAAAGTTATTTAAGTTGTACAGAAACTTTAAACCGATCAGTGGCGCTCTCAAAATCAATTATTTTATTATATCAAGATTTAAGCCCGCTAAGGTGCGAAAAAACGAGAAAAAATAATAAATTTACTTATGAATACCTTCACGCGAAGAAAAAATAATTTCCTTTCATTTAGCAGAGCTGACAAGGATGCAAATGACCGGGTGTGGAGATTCCCACAGACTACGTGGGCCGTGAAATACACTCGACAGGGGACAGGACCGCTCTCTCTCATTATCATTCAAATCAGCCAGGTAAGACAATGTCTTGACTAACTGTGATATATTTTATCTGGGAGATGGATTTACGGAAGACTGAATGACAAAAGATTTAATGATGAAAAGTTTTTGACACAGGTCGAATAAGCAAAGGCTTTATTCTGCTTTAATTTTGCTTCTAGACCCAACAATCGCTTTGTGTTTCGTTTATTCAAGCACAAGTTAAATATTCATAAGTTTCGTAGTACTCTGTGCTAAGAATGGTTTTTCAACGAATTGGGATAACCTGATGTGCTGGCCTCTGTACATATTTATTACACAAATTTGTATAAAAACACACTATACGTGGATGTTGTCGCCTTGTTATTGAGGTAGGTATTTAATTAATGACATAAGATACAGTTTTTATTGACGCAATTACTAATATAAGTGCAGTTTTAACTCTTCAGCAGCTCTAGCACGATAACGATAAACTCGCGCTCGGCTCACGCTGAAACTTCACTTTGATTGCGCGAGGGTCCCGCGCAAAGGCTTGCTCGCCCTATGGCGTTGTCATTGTTGACATAGGACCGCGGTGTTGTCGCGGCGCTGTCATTATCCTACTCGGCCTGCTGTTCTATTGTACATATTTCGCCATTAGAAAATTCGCTTCTTATCTTAAACTTATTTAAAAAACTAATCATAATGTCATCACATCATATAAAACATCACTTCAAAATTTCCAATTAACAAAACATGGAGTAATTCAAAGTTACTGTAAATGTCATTAAGCTTTATGCTACCGAGACATACCTACGTATAATTGAGAGAACACATAATCTAACAGTAATCTTTACTTACCCAGCGAAAACAATTTTAATTGCTTCTATTTCTTAGTTTGAGTACCTATATTGTCATTAAATTGCGTAGGTACCTATATAATCGAATAAATATGCCTATGTTAGTAGGTACACATACGTACATTCGTTTGTGTTTATGTACACATATGGTTGAGCGAACTCATTTCAATAGCTTTCAGTCTACATAAATTAACTCTGTATAGGTAGAGCTCTGTGAAAACAATGGTAACTATAAGAACATATCATCTACGTAGGTATTGTTCACCGCATTGAAAGAAAGTACTTTTCAATCATGACATGATTAATTAAACACCAATGACGTGTCCTATAAATCTTTAATTAAATATAATTACTAACTGAACACGGAAACTTTAATAAACAAAAAATTTGTTGGAAGGAAGGGTAAAACTAATCTGTCTTTACTCAGAATTTAAGATTATTTCAGGCTTGGGAATTGGCCTTTTTTTATTTTTTTTTATTTTTTTTATTTACAGTTCTTTGCACACATGACAAATATATATAAAATTACAAAAAGAAATACGACACAAAGGTTTATTGTCCTTTTAATTTTGGAATTAACCAAAAGATAAATTGTTTTGCCATTTTTTTTATCAGCTCATAGTACGTCCCCACCGAGGGGCACGGGCCTAAAATAAAGTTTTAATTTTTTTATAATTTGTCATGTTTGCATGCTGAAGGTTTATCGGCTACACATGTTGGACTCAGTATAAATTGTAACATCTTCGTGTATGTACCATGTTTATTGCAAATATAAACCTTTTATGAAACTACAATTTCCTATTCTACAATAATTCGTTTTCATAACACAGCTCTCCATTGAGGTTTCAAGTTGCTAAATCTGACAGGATGTCGTCCGAAACTCCAATCCAAACACACATTGTTAAGGGAGCAAAACACCGCATTGTGAGCACGGTAGCGATCGCTTTCGACAACCTCGTGAGTCACGAGGACTCATACAAAATGCTTATTTATTTGCCCAACATGACCTTAAGGCCAGCGGGTGCATCAAGCCCTTTGTTCCGTGTGACAATGATTTTTGAGATATTGGCAGTGAATGGTGAAGCTTCGCCTTTTTAATTGGATGGCAATTAGTTTTAACAAAGAGCTTTCACCATATAGTACATGCAACTTGACTTTCGTACATCGGGAAAAGGCATTTAATAATTGAAATTTACCTTTAGTCCAAATTATGTTTTTTTTAAATATAAATATTTAGACGTCTCGGATGAGGCCATCGCTATGTACCGGTCCTACCTTTTCGCATTGGCAAAGCGAACTCGATAGGTACGGATTCGTTCCTCGTTAGGGTCATATACTGTTGTCCATCGTATTAAATTAATATTAAGCTAATGTCTGGTTAAATTAGTAATTATGTTTTATGGAGCGACATCTTCAATTCTGAAGAAGCTCCTTAATAAAGATTAAAAAATATATATATTTAGACGAGGCTTGGGGCGTTAATTTACGCTCATGTCAGCCTCATAGGAAACTACGCAAATAATATTTTTTTTTAAGTCAAAAAGCACTAATTAGGGTAAACAAACATTCCAAAGCATCCACACCTTTTTACTCTACACATTACCCAAAATTCCAAAATTATTTAAAAAACAGACGAATGCAAAGGAGGCTTTGAGGTGAAGGTCGAGAAGACAGGAAGCATGTGTGAGGCCATATGACGTCACTTCCTGGGCCGATGAACGACTTACATTATGCTAAGCTATTCTAAGTGTTAACTTGTACAGCAAACGGGTTTAGTCCGGCTAACCCTCGATAAGTGCTTCTAATTTTTAACGCCATTACAACTTCAAATATTACTTTTTGAGATTCCTGACTAATATACACAATAAATAAGCTTTGTTCTTTATTACAGAATCCCTTGTAATCTTAAACTATTCTGTAAATTTTCGAAAAAGTCTTGTTTATACTAAATTTACAAGAACAATTTTATAGGAAAAAATTTTTTATAGCATTGTGGTTTTATTAACTACTTACGCATCAGTTCTTAAGAATGTTCTCATACAAAATGTTAGATATTAAGTAATAATACTGAAATCAGGTTTCTTCATATCAGCAAAAACTGTAGGAATAATAGCTTATTATTATTCCTAGAGGCCTAGGCTTTTGAAGACAACATATTATTAGGTTAAAAAGCGTAAGAATATTTTATGATACGAGTAAGTATTAGAACAAAACTTACACATTTAGTTATTTCCTTAGTATTTTTTAAACGCTTACCCGCGTGAGTGATATTTACAAATAATTTTTAGGGAAAGAAAAATATTCGGCGCGAATGGGACTTGAACCCACGACCCCAGGATCAGTTATTTCCTTTTTATAATAATGCATTTCGTGTAAGACGCTATACACAGGATTGTCTTCTTCTTCATTTCATTTCATTATTTTGCAAACAAAGTCGTTTGCTATGAGCAAGCTATAAGAAAGTTTTCCATTGATGTTTAAATGATCTTTAAACATCGTTCATTCCATAATGAACGTTACCAAGGCATCCGAAAAAAAAACGGCGTAAGAAGTCAACTGTAGCCTATTTTCATAGAAAACATCCGTATGTTTCTTTTTTTTACCTATTTGAAAGTTATGCTATAAAGATCAGTTCATAATAAATTTAGACGTCATTATTTGGGAACACTAAAATAAAGAATGAAGCTGTACACTGTCACTTAGTTTCCGTTACAAGTAGCTTTAATAGACGGAAAACTATATCTATCAAGTAGGTTGGTGCGTGCAATCTGGATCGGTTCAACGCGCCGTATTTATTGTCTCGTAAACCCTAAATAGATCGAATGCAGTAAACCAACACAGCAGTGCACCGCGGCTTCTTTCCCATTTGCTGCAATGCGATCGATACTATTACCATTCACAACGACGACCGCTAGAAAACATTCTTATAAACTACTGCTCTGTATTTTGCGTGTGAAAATTGAATTCTGCTGAATTAATTTGTCCTACGTCAAGAGGATAGGCAGAGAGTATCGGATATTTAGGTTAACTGGATAGATCTGTAGCCCGGGGAACATTTATATTACCTACTAAAAAGGTTACCGTTTGTCTTTGTGAACTTATTATAGACATCGCTATTTTATATACTAAAAGTGAAGTCTTAATGACCGTCACCCGCCGTAACCATATGTAGTGATAAGTTAAAAAATCTCTTAAGTCAAAAAGTAATTTAAATTTTTGAGTTACTGTTTCTGATAGCCCAGTTGGTAATGAGCCGGAATTGTAATCCGAAGGTCGCGAGTTCAAATCCTGGTGCGGGCCTGTACCACTAAATTCGTCTTTTCGGATTTGTGTACAGATTTCTAATTATCACTTGCTCAACGGTGAAGGAAAACATCGTGATGAAACCCGCCCGTCCAAGAAAATTCATTTTCGAAAGTCAAGCGGTCCACCAACCCGCATTACGCCAGCGTGGTGGACTATGGCCTAAATCCCCTTGTTTCGAAGGGAATCCCGTGCCCCTCGGTGGGGACGTTCTGGGCTGGTAAAAAAAAATGTCCCCGGGCTACAGATCTAGGACGTCTGTAGAATTTAGAGATGTCAAAAAATATCATATAGTTATCTAAAGAGAAATATAAAATCTAAATACTGGTTACAGAATGGTTTATAAGTACCTATAGATGAGATGTATAAAATAAACGGCGTACTTATGTCTTCGAAAAAAATCGTGCATGCCCTTGGTGTATTATAATAGGTTGCGGAAATAAAACACTATTGCAATTGCAGGAACATAAAATAAAATATAGATATCGTTGCCATTAGTCTCGGATGAGTGTCCGGCTATTACTAACAATATGATAACGTTTATCAGAACTTCAGTAATAATACGATTAATATAAAACATTCCATCTACCTATAAGCACGCACATTTTGTCAGAAAACAAACAATCCCGAGGAGCCTTAAAGTCCCTTATTATTGGGATAAGTGGTAATCCCAAATAGATCAACATCTTAATAGAAACCAAAATCCGTTTAGTCTCTAATACAGCTACCGTTCTCGTTCAATCCCGACCCCCAAATGAGCCTACAATATTCCAAAGTTCAGCGACACCATATCAAGAGTGCTCCAGATAAATGGATCACGTTACTTGATTAACCGGAGCGCATCCCTTCCCCTTATCACCCCTGGGAATATTTAAATGGGCCCTGAATATATCACACCACCCTCAGGAGGTAAACGAGCGAGCCTACCATTCGTTTACCTGCGCTTTAGATTGAGAATATAAATGATGGCATCTTCATTAACCCAGCACACGGCTGTGACGGTAAACAAAAACAATCGGGTGCGTGTTATATCGTATCCTCCGAGGGAAATTAAATCTCGTAACCCGTAGAGCCGAGCTTTCTACAAACGGAGAGAAATGTATTCCTGTCACATGCGAATTGGAGCGACAATTTGTGACAGACGTGCGATCTCAATCAGAATGGCAATCACGCGCGTTACCGCCCCGCAACTACTGCTAATGTGACTGTATTGAAAATCAGCATTCACAGCGGCAAGAGTGCACCGACACGGCCAGTTACACTTATTGATTCCATTCATAGTAATTTATGATATAAAGTTGCCAGTGACAGGTAGCTTGCTTGCTTTGTCGTCTCCGTCAATTCGTCACGCCATGTCTTCTGAAGCTTCTGTTTGATTACTGAGGACATTAAGCTGATATTACCATCAATGGCCATGGCAACAACCTGCGGATGTCATTAGGCATAACACACATTTATTGCGTTAACAGCCTGCTTCATTATACGCAAATTAAGAAGCGAGCGCCTTAAGTGTTTTTGCAGCTATAAATCCTTAGATCCTTGTCTGCCTATTTCGTTTCCAAGGTCTGCAAACTCATTCACAAGATCAAGTGGCAAAAAACTGGAGCAATGAACTGGGAGTCACGTAGGTTGCTCATCAACTCCCAAAGCACGTAGTGGCGTCTAAACTACCGCTCATTGTCAATATTGGAGTGCTGTTCCGAACCACTGGTAAAATCAATAGAGACTTAAGCGGCTATTGGACGTATGATTAGTGTTTAATTGTTTTACAGTGTAATTAATGCTGAACATAAATAAAAACATACTTCCAAAACTGGAAATAATATCGTCTACGCAAACCGTTTGCATAAAGTAACTGTCAACAAAATTGCTTTTAACATCTCAATTACCTACCGGGCGACACGACACGACGACGCTCGAAGGCAATTCAGTTAATTAATCGTGAATTTAAAACTTTGCAGCGTTATCAATTCTCGAAAGTATAATCCGAAATGCAAATTTAATCGTTCGAAATGAATTGTTATCGAGTCAACAACCTCTAAGTGAGTAATGGCCACGGCGAACAGTCGAGCATACACGGCAAAGTGCAAGGCTACGAAGTGCATCGTCGATAAACCGGAGATGAAAGCGACTGTTTATTTGATTTTCTGCCGTACGTGCAAGCATATTAACTAAGCCTGGCCGTTGAACTCTGCAGCCTGTTCCATCACCTTCTCAGCTCGTAAAACAGCCGCAAACTCCGTTCTACTGGCTTACGTTTACACCAGAGAAATATAATGAACTTCAGTGATTTCATGTAGGTATTCATGATATAAAAAAAAAACCATTTCTTTGACATAATTTGGCCGATTGTATCCGATCGCAGTTCAATCGAAACCATGATTGATATCTTTAACATCGCAGGCAACGTCTGACCCAATTCGTTGAACGCAAATGTCATTCAAAATCACCAATCTTATTTATCATCTATCAAACACGGAAACACATGGTCGCCTTCCGAGCGTATCTTCATTCGAGCGTGTTATTAAAACAAATAGATGTGCTGTCTGTCGCAATCGGTAAACAATAAATCTTTGTGATGCGACCATGTAGGCCTCCCAACGTGTAACACGGACAATAACTTCAAAAGTAAATAAAATACTTCTGATTGTAACCCGCGACTAAATTGTACAGCGTTTAATCGCTTATCAAAGCTAACATACCTACCTAGTTATAGAATTACGAACTGCTTGTCAACAGTTCAGCGTGGCTTTTGATACGGTGATAAGAGTATCTGTAACCTGAAAATCTAAGGAATTGAATCGAGGAACAAAGGTAGATTCCTAAACTAGGTATGTCAGTCGTCTATTTCGTAAGAGCGCAGTGGCGGCGACCGACCCATCAAGCATTGTCGGATTACGTTTATGGACCGTTTGTATGGGATCTGCTACGGTTAATGATTTCGACCGACTTGAGTGAGTTTATTCTGAGACTTAATGCCATCTCACCCAGCGTGTTTGGTTAGTATAGATTCTTAGCAAGGCAGCGAAGTGGCTCCAATATTATGCTGGTTATAACCAGCATAAAGTACCTAATAATGTTTGTTAAGAAGACTATCATAATGAATTTCATTAGGTATTACGTGTAGGTACGTCAGTAATTGATTGACGGGTACAGGGTTCGATTCCCAGTCATGGCAAATGTTTGTATAATAAGCAAATGTTTGTTCGTGTCTGTCTTCGTAGGTACATGTTCAAAGAGACCCACGACACAAGGGAAAACCTTAGTGTGGGCCTTTCAGTGTGTAGTGTGGTTTAATTAATTGCGATCATAATATAATGCCATAAAAATTGTTAATAAAGACCCAAAGAGATACGTCTTAATTGGATGCTAATACGTCCGGCAAGGCAAGCATGCAAATGAAGGATCAAAGGATAGGATGGGAAGGAAAGGATACACAAGTACACAGGCATTAAAATTGTATTTAAACGTTAATAATACGGGTAGATACTCGATGTTCACCGCAAACGGAGCATAAACTCACATTTTGCTTTTATTATTACCGGAGGTAAAGTCCCCTATTATTATAAACCGCCCCATGTCTGACACATCAACATTTAAGCGAGTTTCATAAAGGTTATCCACTTAGAACACATGCAGTTCCAACATTTTTGTCTCTATTTCAAACTTATTGTATGTAGGTACAATCTTCGTTTTTTTCCAACTAGAACCTTATCAAATGTCCACAACTCGGTCATTTCTTACAACTCTTATCTTTACGTAGGTATGTGAGGTAATAAATGTAAATCTTGACATGCAAGCAGATTTGTAGGTTACAAACTTCTAGAACCACTTCCTCACCGTTTATTTTCCTCATGCCGGTTCTAGACCTTCACTGCACCGCCAGAATCCTGCCCTCTGTTTCGGCGACAACAAATTACACACAGACGCACTCTCATTTATTTCACAAAGCACACAGTTAAATACATTCCTCTGGTCGCGATGGATTGTCGGGAGTCGATGGCAAGTATAGCCAAAACTTACTTGTTTTATAATAATTGAGAAAACACTACAAATGTTTATCACGGAGCGATCTACACCCACGCAAACATGTTGCGACGCGCGTCAACGCCGCGTGACTGCGGCGTGTATTTGGATGACAGTTGAGCGCTGATGGCGGCGACGGCGCGCGCCATAACTACCAAGTAGTTCTGTAGTTCACCGTTAGATGGCGCCTTTTAAAAAGTTTTGTTTTTCAGCAACATAGTAATTCTGAATGCATTGAAATGTAAACAAATCACTTCCATGACTGAATTTTAGAGAGGGCTTTTTTCATTCACTAGAAATTGTTAAAATAAGTACTAAAAGTTAACAAAAAACATTTATATTTATAAAAAAAAATACAGGGTAACTACAAACTATAACACTTACCTTAATTTATATAACTTCCAAGAAATTGGTGCTGTAAAGTGACCTCGAGTAAAATGAAATGTTTTTTTAAACACGGCAGCAGTAACTAAATATTTTTTAATTATAGAAAATTCAAGAACATCACCACACAATAGAGAATCAGCGCTTACTGAAATTTATTTTGAATTTCTAATCATTTAATTTTTAAAAAGCCACATTGACGGAAAAACCGGCTGACACGACCTAAATTCACCGAAAAAACACCTGCTTGTGTACACTAGTAAGACTGCTGGATTTTCCATAAAACACTCATGCAATGATCACGATTTGAACACAGTTCACCATGAATAGCGACCGATAACACTATCCATCACCCCATTATCCGCCGCGGTCTGAAGTTAGCAGCGGGCGGGCACGTCAAAATATACCATAAATAACACCTTGCGTATCCGGGGTGCGCCCGTGGGTCCACCCGGCCCCCACTCCGATCCGGCCGGCGGCGCAACGTGGCCAAACGTGTCGAATTCGATTTTTAAAGAATTAAAAAAGTTAAAATCGATGCCGGCCGGCGACAGCGTGCGTGGTCGGGAGAGTATTACGACTGAGACTCGTCTGGAGCGAGGGGGAGGCGGTTGTCGCGCGATATATCACAATGCGTTATAGGCTCGCGGTCCTCGCGACCCAGCGCACTCGCTAACTGTACGGTGTACGCTCCACATACAACCCAATTACCTCACTTTAATTGCGCTTTCCCATTAAAACAACTTCGTGGCTTTCAGTTTTACTACGCCACGTGCCGGCAAAAGGGTTCGTTGCACCCACAAAATTAGCTATTAAAAATTACGATCCTACAGATGACCTATAACTATTTCCATAAAAACATGTTTTACTGTTTCAATAAAACGGAATTTAGTTTCATTCATGTCGAAAATGCAAAAAAGAAGCATCCATACGAATAAAACTTCGTGTTGCATGTTATAAGATCCATTTGTTACGTGGTCGAAATGCGTTGAAAGGAAAACCGACAAAGGAAGACTTTTTAGGGACGCGGATAAGACGCGGCGGGAAGAAAAAGGAGGGCGACAATTTTTCCGGTTCATATCTTTCTGTACATTTCATTACTTCCGCTATGTATGGACGCCCAGTCGGGGACGTTCGGGAAAGATCGGTCGTCTTCGGGCCTTTCCGGAGGACTAATCGATACCCGTCAAGCGTGCTACGCTACGACACGTAGTAGCTACTACGCGAGTCTACACGTTGTAGCTTACGCTACGGCTACGTAGCACTGTAACTATACAATTTTAGCCTATGATGTAGTTTGAACTGCATGGCACATTGCAATACTTAGTAGGGGCATTTTTTTTAATTTTTTTAGTAATTTTAGTAATTTTTATGTTTGTAAATCGTGGTCAAGCAAACATTAATATTATAAAGATGAAAGATTTTTATGTTTGTATTTGTAATAAACTCAAAAACTACGAGACCGATTAAAAAAAATCTTTCACTATTAGAAGGCTACACTAGATCCCCACTATATCATTTTCCAGAATAGGGATAACGACTACATAAAAAAAAAAAACATTCGGCTTAGTCCGTCCGTTAGACCGTCCAAAAATACGGGACACATATTTTTCGCTTGATCAAATTAATAAAAAAATACAAAGATAAAGAGCATCAAAGTTTCGGAGTGGGGGCTCGTGACGTCACTTCTAAGTAAAAATTGTACCTAGGCGTGACGTCACGCGAAACTTTAACACACTGTATCGTCGTCATTTTTCGTTTATGAGAAAAAAGAAAAAATACGTGTCCAAAATTTTTTGATAATCTAACTGACGCGACGGACTAAACAGGTTTTTTTAGTTGTCTAGCCTATTCTCGCGGGAACGAAGTCCTTGGCAGAATGCTAGTCTATGCTAATATTATAAAGAGGAAAAATTTGTATTTTTGTATGTAACGAATAAACTAAAAAACTACGGGACCGATTTCAAAAATTCATTCTCCATAGGATGCTACATTATCCCTGAGTAACATAGGCTATACAATTTTCCCGAATTCCCACGGGAACGAAGTCCCGAGCGAAATGCTAGTACATTTTCCGCTAGATGGCGCTGCTAGTATTCTAGAACGCGGTATTATCGTTTGGTTCACGCCGCCGATTATTATAGATTTAGAGTGTGTGCGAGTTGCAAGTGTTTAATGCGTATGGTTGTACTTTTGTAACTGTATTTTTGATTTTCACCCACCAAGCTGCATTTATGTGTGCGTTGTTATTTTTTTCAATTTATTTTAGTAAACATTACTATCATGACTATTACTATCAACTTCCTCAATTCAATCGTCTTCAGGGTCTTACCCATCTGCAAGTCACTTTCTTTCATTCGAATTTTAGTTTATATTAATGTTGTTGTATTTTCATTCTTTCATTTGTTGCAATAGTATTTTGTAAACAACTGAGAGCACATCAGGCCTGATACTTTGGACAAATGTGTTACTTACATTATTCATTCGTACTTGTGATAAATAATATTCATCTCATTTCATTTCTACTGCCCAGCTTGATCTGCTCTTAAGTGTACCTACAATTTAGTTAAAATAAAACATTGTCTATTTTTTCACGTCAACGCTCATTAGCTAATCCAGGGTAATCTATAATTGGCTATGTATATTATCTAAGACGTTACATTCTGTACTTTTAACGTTATGCTGTTGATTAACTTTTGTATAAATAAATAAATAAATAGAGTGTCTCGGAAATGCTAAGTTCTAATATTTTTGAAAGAGTATTGTTTCAAACTAAGGTCATCTGTCGATCGGTACGCAGTGTGCTCATAGGAATTTATAATGAAATGACTTCATAATAATTCACAACGCATGAATTACGAGGAGTGATCAAAAAGTAGTGATAATGACCCACTTGTACAATTCATAATTTACTCATTCATACCAATAATTAAAGATCATTTAATTACGAGGTTAGATACAAAAAAATTAAGTCTTAATTTTAAGAAACATAGAAACCGTGTCTAGTTGTTTGACGAATTCCGACGTAAAATATCATTATGGAGAAAAACGAAGTGCGAGCCGTTATTAAATACCTCAGTTTTAAAAGTTAACGACGCAAGAGATCCATCGTGATTTATTGGAGACTTTAGGTGAGTCTGCTCCACTATATTCTACTGTGACAAGATGGTCACCTCAATTCAAGACTGGAAGAACATCAACAGAAGATGAGCACCGCTCGGGCCGGCCATCGACGTCAGTTGCGCAGGAAAAAATTGAAAAAGTCGAAAAGATTGTTCTAGACGATCGTCGTGTTACAGTGCGTTATTTAGTCCAGGAAACTGTCATTTTATATGGCAGTGTTCAATCAAAATTAAAAGATTATCTGAGTATGAGAAAAGCCTCGGCGCGTTGGGTACCCAGAATGTTAACAGAAGATCGGAAGAAAACCAGACTCAATTTTTCAAGGTGCTGGTTGGACAGATTTCATGTGGATCCTAACAATTTTTTGGCTCGATTTGTCACTATGGATGAAACATGGGTTCACCATTTTGATCCAGAAACAAAACAACAATCTTTACAGTGGAAAAGACCGTCGTCACCAACTCCAAGGAAATTTCGAACCACAGCATCGGCAGACTAAGTCATGGCCTCAATTTTTTGGGATCCCGAAGGATTATTATTAATTAATTATCTTGAGAAGGGACACACAATAACAGGCGTTTGCTATGCATCTTCAATAGCTAAATTGAGAGAGGCTATAAAAGAGAAAAACACATGTCAAACTCAGAAAAGGCATTTTGTTTCATCAGGACAACGCGCCGGTTCACACTTCTGCTGTTGCACTGGATGCCATTCAACAAGCTGGGTTCGAATTAGTGGACCACCCACCTTATTCGCTGGACCTGGCCTCCAGTGATTTTTATCTCTTTCCAAAACTAATAGAATACTTGCGTGGTAATATATATGCCGATGATAATGAAGTGATAGAGGCCGTGGATGGGTTTTTGGAAGGCCAAGAGAAATCATTTTTTTTAAAGGGTTAAAAATGTTGGAGAAACGTTGGACTCGGTGTGTAGATAGAGAAGGAGACTATGTTGAATAACAAATTTTTGTTATTTAAAAAATATATTATTTTCTGTTTCATTATCACTACTTTTTGATCACTCCTCGTAGGAGTCACTTTACGGGCTGACCAGCGGGCTTATTACAATCCTACTGACAGATAGCTGTGATAGACCAGTTGGTAATGAGCCAGACTTGTAATCCGAAGGTCGCGAGTTCAAACCCTGGTGCGGGCCTGTACCACTAAATTCGTCTTTTCGGATTTATGTACAGATTTCTAATTGTCACTTGCTCAACGGTGAAGGAAAATATCGTGATGAAACCCGCCCGCTAAGAAAATTCATTTTCGAAAGACGAGCGGTCCACCAACCCGCATTGGGCCAGCGTGGTGGACTATGGCCAATAAAACTGAACAACTTTCCCCAAAGAACCTAATTGAAATTTTAAAAAAAAATTCGGCCTTTCATACTAAACCTATCAGCCGATCGCACAAGTTGTATGGAGAGGCGAAATTTCTTTTTGAGATTTTAAATAGGTTCCTTGGGGAAAGTTGTTCAGTTTTATTGGCTGGTCATCATCCTTAAATATGACTACACCTTTCTGTTACACCCTGTACAGTTTGTTCGCTCAATTAGTGTGCATGGGTAGCTGTCAGCTGTCATCTCGAAATGTATGGCGGTACAGGGAGCAAGAAAACTTGAATGGTAATTCATATCTTCTATCTCTTTCTACTAGTTATAATACGAAAATAATAATATTTTGTGGTCTCTGTAAATATTTACATGGATTAGTATAGCTATTTTTTGAAAGAAAAATATTCGTAATTATTTGAAAATAAAATTACTTAACTGTAAATAAATTATTGTATGTGTTCATTGACACTATCGTTAACATTTACAAAATAATAATAACGTATATTTCCAAAAAGAAGTACTTAAGGAAGTTAGTTCTGCTAACTTATAAATTACAAAGGAGGGTTCAGATAATTCGTCCTGTAGGTATTACTTGCATTACAAATACCCAGTTGCAGTAACGGTCATTAGAATAAAAGCTTTTCGGTCATTATGTGATATTCATAGATTAATTTATTTATAGATAGATATGAGTTTCGACATTTATTATTTGAATTTCTTTCAAATACTGACATTGGCAAAATCACTATGCGGAGGCCATATTTAAAAGAATAATAAGTTCAATAATCAATTTTGCTATTTTATTTATTGGAGTTGAGAAAGGGCATTATTAATTATAGTTGAGAATGTTGGAGGAGACTGGCAATGACACTGCGAATAATGACAACAGCGGTGGTACGTCTCCAGACGATAACGCTCCAATTAAAAAAAGGAAGACGCTTTGTAAAAACTGCAAAGAAATAATTTTGAATGTTCATCAATACTGCGTCAACACAATGCCGCCTGATAATGATAAAGAGATGGAATTTAAAAATTATCCAATTATTGGGACAGTTTCGAAAATGGTTAATGTGCATCGAAACACTGTCGCCAAAATTATAAAATCAGGACCAGTTTCTCCCTTAAAGAGAGGAAGTCAGACGAAAAAATTCTCAAAGATAGATGATTTTGAATGCGATTTAGTTCGACGCACAGTATATAGATTCTATACAGATAAGAAACTTCCAACACTCGATATGATATTGCAAGATTTAAAGACAAATACGGACTTCCCATATCAACGTACTACGTTGTATGAGCTTTTACGTAAACTTGGATTCAACTATAAAAAAGTGAATAAACGCAGTGTGTTGCTTGAGACGCCGCGATTCCAAGTCTGGCGTTATAAATATATAACAAAGCTCAGAGAAGCACGTCAAGAGGGGCGAAATATAATCTACCTGGACGAAACGTGGTATGACACACATGATACCGTCAAAAAAAGTTGGACTGATTGTAGTTGTCACTGCATTTCAGATTTGCCTTCCACTCGTGGGAAACGCATTATCATATTGCATGCTGGATCCAAAGACGGTTGGGTCGAAAATGGACTGCTTCTATCTGCGAAACAGATTAGCGATGCGAGCGCTGATTACCACTGCGACATGAACTCAGTGCTCTTTGAAAAGTGGTTTCAGGAGCAATTATTGCCAAACATAACACCAAATAGCCTAATAGTAATGGATAACGCTCCTTACCACTCGCGACTATCCGTCGGAATTCCAAACACCACAACCAGAAAAGGGGAGATCCTTGATTTTATGAGACATTACAAAATTTCCATTCCAGAGCCAACCCCAACCATTCCAGTGCTGCTGGATATTGTGAAAAAGGCGGGCATAGAAAAAAGATATGTCATTGATGAAATAGCAAAAATGAATGGTTGTGAGGTGGTGCGTCTTCCACCATACCACTGCATTTTTAATCCGATAGAACAAGTGTGGTCTAAAATTAAACATGACCTTAGAGCCAACAATTGCGACCCCAAAAACAGCAGTGCCGTATGTCAATTGATCAGGCAGGTCATGTTGAACGTAACATCTGACTTGTGGGGTAAATATATTGCCCACGCAATCAAAGAAGAGAATAAGTACTTTAATGTAGACCAGCATGTTGATGTTAACGGAGACACTTTCATAATAAACACACAAAGTGATACAGATGACTCTGATTCGGAATAGCTAGATTGATTTTTTATACTTATGCTACAAAAATAGCATATATGTTTAAGTTGTAAGATGGCTATTTAATTTTAATTAAAAAATTTGCATTTGTGGACGAGTCACATTTAAGTTAAAGAATGGTCCCAATATACCGTGCGCCTGTACTGCACACTAATTGCCCGAACGAACTGTATAGTATTAAATAAATAAAAAAACAATACCGGTCGCGATGAATTTTCTATCTTCACTTTTCTAGCGGTTCACGTCTGATCACGAACACCCACAGGGGGCATCCATTAATTACGCGAGGTGTTTTTGGCGATTTTTGTGAGACTCATTGAATAGGCTCCGACCGAAACTACTGGACCGATTAAAAAAATTCTTTCACCATTAGAATCCTACATTATCTGTGATGAACATAGGATACATGGTTTTCCCGGGACCCATATGAAATTCTCGAAAAAAAATTGACTTTTCATACTAAGGCAAATCGCAGAAGTTGTTTGAAGGGCGAAATATTGTTTTCATATTTCGACTTATGTTCCTTGGGGAAAGTTGTTTAGTTTATTAAGGTGATTCAGATCTTTAATTTTCGCCATCAATAGGTACAAAAAAAACCATTCTGCCCGGGACTTCGTTCCCGTGGGAATTTGGGAAAATTATGTAGCCTATGTGTTAATTCAGGGTGTCAGCTACCTTCATACCAAATTCTATCAAAATCGATCCAGCCGTTCTCGATTCATAAGTATTCGAACAAACCCGACTTTGTTTTATAATTTAGGATTATTTTATAGAAAACTATCTTAGAAACTAAAATATAGCCCCACAAAACTACAAGAAAGCTTTCCGCTGAGACTTCGTTCCTGTGGGAATTTAGGAATTGTAGCCTGTATGTTTTATTATGATGTCTTAAATGCAGGAAGCCTAAAGAGGCATATAGCTAGATCTAATTATGCCTAAGAATAAAAAAACCTAAGACACAAAAACAAACCTAACCTAACCTAACCTTTAAAAAGACTAAGTAAGTAGTAGGTAGATCACCTAAAGGGGTTTAAGACTAACTCAGGAGGTGCATATTGCCCAAAATAACTATTGTCACTATCAAAATAGATTTAAAGAATAAGCAGGGTTGGAATCAGACAGTCAGAAAATTATACTAAGTACCTACTTAGATATCAAAATTATACTACTTACTTGACAAAAAATAATACCACATTTCGATTTTCACCGACTTTAAAGTAAATTTTATTTTATTGCATAAAAAACAATTTAAATAATAAAAAATAATCACAAAAATATCCTTTGTTTCAATTTATAGCTATTTTATTGAGTTAAGGTAAGATAGAAACGGTGATATATAAAAAAAAACTGTTTGTTTTACCTTATTTTAGCATATTATTCAAGAAAATTGTAAGAGCATACACAAGAAAGTGCATATAAGTAATCGTGATCTCACTCACACTTATAGATAAAATACATAACAACTCCTATTCTGTCAAAAAGACAGTAAATAGTAAAAAAATACATAAATATATAAATAAATAAAATCTTTATTTTCACCAAAAAACAGTTTACATTATTGATACGGGGGCTGGAGTCTCCTTTTAAGTTTTTTTAAAACTTGTGTTTGGAGGCACCGCTCTTCCTTTAGGTGTCACATACCTACATCAGGTGAGTAAACTAAAGTAGGAAGTGTAGAACTACTTAGATTAATGATATTTTTTATATACAGCTTTTACTTAATTTAAGAATGTTCATGAGTTCAGGCAGTAAAGTACTTAATGATAATTTAAATTAAAAAAAAACATAATTAGGGTGTGACTGAGAATAGCTATGAGTGAAGTGTGTGTGTATGTGTGTGTGTCTGTGTAAGTGTGTATGTGTGTGGGTGTATATGTGTATGTGTGTAAGTGTGTATCGTGGGTTTGTGTGTATCCCCTTTTAATCCTATGTTATGTTAGGCTAGGTTAGGTTAGGTAGCCCTACGACTGTGTCTTGGGATCGGAAGCTGTTCATAACAGCTTCCACTACTACTCCAACATATCTTCAAGTTCATCGTATGTCAGAGGTTCTAGCCAAGTGTGAAGTAATTTTTTACATTCCATATATGTATGTATGTATGTATGTATGTATGTATGTATTTATTCTTTATTGTACATGAGTATAAGTTACACAAGACACAATATAAGAAAAACAGTACAAAGGCGGACTTATCCCACAAGGGGATTTCTTCCAGTCAACCCATTGAGTGTTTGAGAGGAAGGAGTAGTCGGCAGGTAGCATTAAATGTACAAAAATAGTACAATATAATATATTAATATACAAATAATATAGTAAATTATATGTTTTAGGATATATGCTAAATTTCTTGTTAATAGCATTATACAGTTTACAGGAACGCTTGCTGTACTGTCTACTAGCAAAAGTCGTATTAGTTTGCGGCACCATCATCGCTATATCTTTTCGACGTCTAGAAACTAAGTTAGGGTCGTACTGGGATTTCCTGTGTTTCTTCAGGACAGTGTGGAAAACATATAATTTTCTCACAGAGAATAATTGCGTTATTTCGTAAATTTTGTTGGTTGGAAACCTTCGTTTCTTAAATTTCATTAATTTAAGTAGACCGCGCTGAGCTCTTTCGATTTCAATAAATCTAGTTTTCGCAGCAACTTAGCACACTTGTAGCATAATGTTACGGAGAACGGGAGGAGCATAAACAGAAAAAATGCATTTAAGACGTGGCTGTATGAACATAGTTACCTTTGCCGAATTTTTTTTGGATTAATTTATCCCTTTCGGGAAAGGCAAAGAAAACTATGTCCATGCAGTCTTGTCTTCAGTGAAAAATCTTCATTCTTCAACTTAACCTAAGCTCTAAGCTCCTCATGTTCTGCGTAAAACCGGATAGCGTATGTTTTACGAAACCTGGCGGCGAGAAGTACAATCGCGAGGATCTTTGTCGGTACGAAACGGAGCAGAAACACTGTTATCACTTGAATTTTTTATCACTTCACGAATTTTAGTCAATTTACTGCATAATACACTATCACTATTACACATTATAAAACTTTTTCACGCAGAAAACGAAAATTCAATGAGGGATTTTCTTTTTATTTTTTTTAAATTTTTCCCCAGTCGCCGGATAGATGGCGCTAAACTATGTACGTTACTGCAAGGAACGGAACGTTAAATTATTTTTGATTAATTCACTTGAACGTAATTTTGAGATCATAAAACGAAACGTTATAGTCATATCACATCAATATCACGTCTACCATACGTAGTTAGGCGATTTTACGAAAACAACGAAAAAACGAAACTGAATTATAACAAAGCGCGAGAAAACTAAGATGATTGGAAAGCCAAAACAAACTCAGAATATTTGATGCAATGTTTTTCTCCAAGCCTTTTGGCGTTGGCACCTAGTAACGGAGTCAGTTCAGCGCCATCTAGAGAGCTCTGGGGAAGTACTTTTTTTTTTTAATACCCAAAAAGAAAACCTCCCATTGAGGGATTTTCTTTTTATTTTTTTAAATTTTTCCCCAGTCGCCGGATAGATGGCGCTAAACTATGTACGTTACTGCAAGGAACGGAACGTTAAATTATTTTTGATTAATTCACTTGAACGTAATTTTGAGATCATAAAACGAAACGTTATAGTCATATCACATCAATATCACGTCTACCATATGTAGTTAGGCGATTTTACGAAAACAACGAAAAAACGAAACTGAATTATAACAAAGCGCGAGAAAACTAAGATGATTGGAAAGCCAAAACAAACTCAGAATATTTGATGCAATATTTTTCTCCAAGCCTTTTGGCGTTGGCACCTAGTAACGGAGTCAGTTCAGCGCCATCTAGAGAGCTCTGGGGAAGTACTTTTTTTTTTAATACCCAAAAAGAAAACCTCCCATTGATAAAGCAACCGCTCACGTCAAGTTCTCGCCAAAGATCCCTTTGCCGAAAGGTAAAAACAACCAAAAAATTTAATTTAGAAGTATTACTGTCAGGTCTTTGGCGGGAACTCGGCGTGAGCAACAAAAAAAAAAAAAGTATTACTGTCAATGTCAATAGTGTCAATTTGTCAAATGTCAATGTCTTTGTCAGATTGATGGAAACGGCTTGCAAATTCATTGCGATATTTTCCATTAATTTTAGTGATTTTGCAGGTTTTTAAAGGAAAATGACTATTAATAATTCATCATAGTTGTTCCAAATAATAAAATTACAATATGGATAAGCCAAGATATTTATCGTGAGTATTTTCGTTGCTTTTAGGTGCAAGACATATGCGCATCGCATTGATCATGTTTTCTTAATTGTTTTTGTCAATTCAAGTTATCTTAGGTATTATTGTTGTTTTAATTTACAGGGGCGATGAACTGGTCGCTTGTGGCATTACCAAAATCGACGGATCTTTACCAGAAATCGGTTACAAAGACGTAGCTCCAAGTGGGTCTTGGTTGGAACAAAAACAAGTCCAATCGGCTTTGGAAGCACGGAAAGACATGATCGGTGTTGAAAGGATTGAGAAAAGGTAGGAAATTTGTTAAAATATGTAACAAATTTTGGTCGGCGTGTCGGAAAAGGGGCAGTCCACGGGACTTCGGCCGGGACACTTATTTGTCTTAATCGAAACCTAGTCTATGGATTTCTTAAAAGTTTGTTTATTAATAGTTGTAGTTTGATGGAGCCAAATAGTTAATTCTGGCACATATCAGTCATATGAGGATAGGTATCTATCTAACACACAGAGTTTATAAATTCATGATTATGGTGGCATGACATTTTCACGAACGAAGCCACTGCATATACTCATAACAATGACATTAAAGGACTGAATAAAAGGCTGATCTATCTATCTATCTATCTAAGGAGGAGACGCCCGTCAGGCACAGGCGGGTGATCAGTCCACTCATTTGGGACCATTTCACCCAGTTCCCCACAACAGCGCATGAGTTTTACCTCTGCACTGACAGTTAAAGGCTGATGGAAAGTTCATTATATATTTCAATTTACCTTGATGCCTGTGAATTGTCGTATAATGGAAATTATCTTTCATTCTATTTTTAATATTATAAATGCAAAAGTTTGTGAGGATGTACGAAGGTTTGTTACTCTTTCACGCTCAAATAGCTAGACCAATTTTGATAAAATTTGGTATGGAGGTAGCTGACACCTTGGACTAACACATAGGCTACATAATTTTCTCAAATTCACACAGGAACGAAGTCCTGGGCGGAAAGCTAGTCTTACAAAAAAGTAAAATACACCAGGAAATTTTAATAAAATTCTTTTCCTATGCAGGCTTAGCATTTTAAAATTTATGATCGGCATGTTTCCATCGTTTCAGTGGAGTACTCAGCCATGCTGAATGGTGCGAAGAGCTGATGCTAGCTAAAGTCACACAGAAGACTGGTGGCCACTGGCAATACCTTGGCCATAACATCGGCAAAGACATCTACCTATACCCTGAAGAAGCTTTGTATTTAATGGAAGTTGTAAGTATTTGCTTTTCGCGCAGTTGCAGAAACATCCGATAAAGATAATACTATGTTATATCACACTGTCACTTTCCGTCTTGTTGACGTAAACAAGCACGGCAATACATTTAACGCAACTTTCACACTAAGGAATGTTTCTGCGACTGAGTATTAGTCTGCTTTATCTGATTTTTTTTTTGCCCAGCAGTGGCACACATTAGGCTAAATAGATAAGACAAGGAAAATTATGAAAACAAAAAAAATGGTAAAAACAATAAAAATAAAACACTACACACTCAAAGGCCCACACTAAGGTTTTCCCTTGTGTTGTGGGTCCCTTGGAAAAATCATAAAGACAAACACAAATACCCATGACCCGAGAACAAACATCTGCTTTTTACACAAATATTTGACCCGACTGGGATCGAACTCAGGACTCGTCGATCAAGAGGCAGTGCTGCTACCACTGGACCAAACCGGCCATCTAAATGATACCTACCTAATTTCTTTAAAATTACATCAAAAACATAAATGTGAGCCAAGTTTATTATAAAAGATATATTTGAGTTTGCTGTTAAAAGAACTGAGATCTTAGTGGGTCCCATGGGTGAAATGGTCCCAAATAAGTGGACTGATCTTGCGCCTGTGCCTGACAGGCGTCCCCTCCATAGAGGTCCCATGTTCTTAGTTATTCCTTAAATTTATTTTTAATAATATGTAACATTCTAATTCTAAAGTAAATTCCAAACACCATTCCTTGTCTTTTCTGCCACAACAATGTTTGCTATTGTAAAATAAAATATAACTTTTTATCATTGTACGGGATTAAGTATATTATCTGTGACTAAATCCAAAATATTCTGTTTATAATTTTGAATTAGTCATCAATTTCAAGTTTAAAAAAATCAAGAAAAGACTAAGAGCAAACGAAAAATAACTTGTTTTAGCTTCTTAAAGATGCTAACCTAACCAATTCGCATTGCAGAATTGTCTACTATTGAAATATAATGAAGTAACTATATCACTTCAACAAGCATACTCCCTATTACTGAGGAGTAAAGTCAAACTTTTACAGTATAAAGTATATGCTTCTCTAAGTAAACTAGGCTACAAAGTGTACAGGTTTGAAGAGAGTAAATATACTCCTTATGAGATCAAAATAAACCTAATCGCTAAACCTGCTGAAGAAACGAAAATAAATGATAAAGAACTAATAATAAATGAAAGTGATCAGAATCCTGTAACAGAAACTGTTGAAATGACTGATGAAAATACAGATAATATAGTAATATCTCAAGCTGTTACTGCAGTAGATGACAATAGCATTGATGAAAATATGAAAGATGAAAGTACTAAAATGCAAGCAGATGAATATGTTGATAAAAATATGAAAACTGAAAGTACTGAAATAAAAGCAGATAAATATGTCGATGAAAATACGAAAACTGAAAGTACTAAAATGGAAATAGAACATGTAGACACAAGTAATGTTTTGGGTAAGTAAAAGATAATGGTTGAATAAATAAAAAAATAATATTTAAAATAATTCAGTGTTTTATTTTTGAAAGTGTTAAACTGAATGAAAATCTTTATCTTTAGTTTCAGATAACCGTGATCATCAAGATATATCCCAAGAATGTGAAAACTCGCAAGAAATTTGTACGATTATTGAAACCGAAGACAAAAATGAATGTGATACTTCAAAAAATCAGGAAACAAAAGGTGAGATCAAATTCTGTGGCCTGAATAACAACCAAATTGTTTAAACTTATGTAACTAAACATAGTTCTTTTCTTTTAGATTTAGTTACCAGCACAGATGATACTTCAGTGGAAAACTTGGAAAAAGATAGTACTGATACTGTCAATGTTGAAGAAAAAAGTTGTGACAATGCTAGAAACATAAGTCTTCCAAGTACTAGTAATATAGACAACGACACTAAAGAATTCATAAATAATAATGAACAGATTAAAGATGCAGAGTCATCATTTTATTTGACCAAATTACAAAGATTGGAAAATAGAAAAATTAAACCACACAAAGCAAAATTAACTGCTGAAAGTTTCAAAAACATCCCCGAATTGTTGGAAAAACAGGTTGTTAGTGTGAACGCACCGGAAGAACAATTGATTCCCCGAAATGTATTTCTAAATCACATTACTTACGTACTAAAATTACAAAACATTAAGGAGACATCAAAAAACACTAGACCAGAATCAGCCGAATCTAGACCCTTCAGTGCCAATGAAGAAGTTAACGGAGATCATATTAAACGAATCAGAGAAGCTAATGTTGTAACAAACAATAACTGGACTAGGTTCCCATCACAACAAAGCCAATTTTTTGGACAAAGACAACCTTTTTGGAGGCCAAACTATTTTGCATTTAATATGTCATTTCAAAGATCATTCATGCCAAATACAAATTATCTGCCCAGACTTAGATTCTATTCAAGACCTCCCTTACTTAGTCCACTTCCAAGGCCGCCCTCTCAATCGACCTTTGAACAAAGACAAAGGCAGAACTTTTCAAACTACAGAAAAAGAAAGAGATTTTCTAAAAAATCTCATTTTGAAGCAATCAAGAATTTGGCTGTAAGACTAAAGCAGCTTATTCAATCTGGAAGCGCACAGATTGAAAATATGCAAGCCTTGCACTCATTGATACAATCTTTTAATGATAGATATCAAATGCGACTGAGATTAACAGACAACTTTGAAGTTATTAATGATGAAAGAATAGTAGAAACAATAACTTTGGATGATGATGAAGAATCAAACAGCAAACGAGTAAAAAAAAGTCACCAAGATACCTACCAAGAGAATTTTAACAAACTGCAACAAATAACTTTAAAATTACAGGAATTACAAGAGGAAGGTAAAGCGAACAATCGACACAAAAGAGCTTTATCAAAACTTGTGCACAAATTTAATAAATCATATGGTGCTGATGTTTATATTAGTAACACTTTTAAAGTTATAGACAAAAGATTTATAACGCTAGATTCATCATCGGATTCAGACTGCGCTGTTGAAGAAACCTCGAAAATAGTACTAGTGGGTACAGGAAAAAAGGTAAAAAATCCTTTGAACATTTTAAAAAGACTCTCTGAAAAGCCGACGCCTAGCACAACGGTGACAAATTCCAACAAAGAAAGTACAAATAGTGACGAACCTAAAGACTTTAAATACAATGAAGTTGTTTTATCTACGTTTTCTGAGAACTGGTTACCCAGTGAAGAAGATTTTGGAAGAGTGGAAGTTGTCCCTAGACATTTCATGAAAAACCGACTAATTGATAGCAAAAGACACGAATACCTTTTACAATTCTGTAATTGTCAGCCATATGATTTTGAGAGTTGGCTAGATCTTAAAATATCTTTTTTGAGAAACATTAAAGACACTGAAAGTGATGTTACAGAATCCGAAATCATTGAAGAAAATGCCATAAATTCCTTGATCGACCCGAAAGACTCGTCAGACATCGCTTCTGTTTTAAAAAAGCTGAGCATTATAAAACGCAACAAAGAAGTGGACAGTGAATGTCATTTTACTATAGATTTTGACGTTTACAAAAGGGATGTCCAGAACTTCAAGAAGTCAAATCGGCCGAAACCAAACTTTCGGATTTTTTGTGTTAGGTGAGATTAGTTTGAGTTAACATTATAGCATATACATTTTAATATTATAAAGAGGAAAGATTTGTATGTTTGTAACGAATTACTCAAAAACTTACTGGACCTATTTAAAAAAAATTCATCATTAGAATGCTACATTATCCCTGAGTAATATAGGTTACATAATTTTCCCGGATTACCGAAGAAACGAAGTCCCGGGTGGACACTCGTTAATATTATGTTAGCTAAAATTCGTTTTAGGGATCTGTTTATCGATATTTAGAAATTTTATGAACCACGACGACCACGACTCTATTTTTTATTGTTGTAATGATCACATTACTGCAGAGGTCCGTATTACAAAACGCGACATTAGTAGTACAGTCGTATTTGTCATTTTGATAGTGAGAGAAAGAGACAGTCAATACTTAAGTATAGATCAAGACGAGTCTGTAATACGGACCTTAAATATTATGAAAAACATTTATCAAATCTCTACAGTTTCAATTAGTTTGAAATTATAAAATATTAGCATCCTGCTCGGGACTTCGTTCCCGTGGGAATTCGGGAAAATTATGTAGCCTATGTTTACGCAGGGATAATGTAGCATCCTAATCGTGAAAGGAGCATCCTAATTAAGCATCCTAAATTAGCATCCTAATCGTGAAAGAATTTTGGAAATCGGTCCAGTAGTTTCGGGGCCTATTCGTTACATATAATATAAATCTTTCCTCTTGATAATATTAGTATAGACATCAATTCTAATCCCGTCGTAGTAGATAGTAGAGTAAATTGATAGGTACGAGTTATGGTTATCTATACCTATATTTTTTTACATTATGTTTTATTTTTTATATATTTTGTTTTCCAGTGAATCTTCAAGGCCATTTACAGGAAAAGACGTGGCAACTCTCTATTCAAAATACGACGACAAAATCCCTATCTTATTCGCCATCGTTGGAGGAGGATCCGTCTCTTATGCCCAGATTTGTCCCTTCGATTTACCTGTATATATTTCAAGTAATGATCTTGAATAGTTTTAGTAAGTAATACGATCTTAAGTTCTCAATTTCGCCACCTGAATAGATAAAATGCCCTCCATTCCGTCGACACACAAATGAAGTTACAGAATCAAGTGTTGACAAACAACCATCGCGCCGGGATTCAACTTTTCAAGTATCTATGCTAACGGAATGTATGTAATCCGTCATTGTATAAAATTCCTAGGAAATGTATACAGGGCTTTAGGTAAATCACTTTCAACCTCTCGGGTTGTAAATCAGTCCATGAAACTGAACAACTTTCCTAAGGAAAATCTTTCGTATTCCGACCTTTGTTCCTTGGGAAAGTTGTTTAGTTTCATGGACTGATTTACCATCCGAGACTTCGATCAACGTACAGTCACGTCGAAAAGTTTTAGTTATTTAAGTCAAATATTTTTCATTATTAAATGTTTTTTAATACTTACATCTGAAAGAATATTAGTTTAAAATATGACTAAAGTCAATAATTCTGAGGATATTGATTTAATTTTTTAAACTACATATTTTTCCCGTTAGTTGTGTGTTATGTTATGTTATGATCTATCAGAAAAACAACATCTCATTTGTGTCAGTTATCAGGTCCAATTTGTCGCATTGTCCTTTCATACATTTCCGGTAATATCTATAATACAGGCTGTAAGGGACACATTAGCAAATACTTAAATAGTGAAATCTACCAATAACTAGGATTTTATCGCATTGTTTTTACATTGTGTTTGAGCTGCTGATACACACATTTTACGAAAAGTCCGAGCGCGTTTGTTTACTTCGATTACTGTCAATTGATTTTGAAATTAATGTGAATTCATATCGACGTATTTCAAAAAAAGTAGCGCCGCATTAGAAAAAAATCTACCGCAAAGTTGTGAGATTATAAAGAATGCCCCATGGGGCATTCTGTAAATACGTGATAGTATGTAATGTTTAGTTGAAGAATTTTACCTTTTTTTTCGAATTTTTGTATAACATAACATTTGGAATAAATACCCACACATAAATACCCACACATAATTTAAGAAGTGATAGATGTCGTTTATTCTTTATTAAATATCTTTTCTCGTACATACTGTTCTCTATGGTTATGTTGTGTAAAGATAAAGACATTATTTAATTGAAATGTCAAATCTAGTCTGCGACTTTTAAGTTTCAACCTTAGCAATAGCTGTAGGTAGATGATAAGTGTACGCTTTTCGGTTCAAATAAGTTTTCTATCATGTTTAGTTAGGTGTACATGAAACAAGTTTTCATAAGGGTATATTATATTCTGCTTTTGATTGGTTTCATATCCAAGACTTGTGTTTTATTTTCAAATATCCATTCATACACTCATGCCTAATATCCCTGTTGGGGTAGGCAGAACGACATGTGGTTCTGGAACCACTTGACCCCACATTTAACATTTATTCTGAGGGTTATCCAATGGAACATGAGTATTAATGGTGATAGGTTTTCAGCATTTCGTCCACGATACAGCTAAACCCTTGCATCCCACTTACTGGCTTCTAAAGTTGGCCTGGAAAGAGTTGGTAGCTGTCACGTTCTAAGTTTTTATTTCACTCCCAGTTCAGCGTGGAAAAAGTGTTTTAATTATTAAAAAAAAATACTGCAAAGCCTAACTCACTTACGCAAAGTAGTTTGTGTATGTGTTTACTAATCTAAAAGTATGTACTTACTATTTCTTACTAGTTAGGTTGGCTGGAAGAGATCTCTTTTACAGATAAGCTTTGCACACTTATTGTCTGATTGTTAATAATAATAACTTTGTGCAATAATGAATACAGGGTTACAGGAAAAATCCACCTAGACCCGTTAAGGGTGTGTAGTTTGCATCGTTTCTGACTGATTCGACTATGAAATACTCTACCCCAAACTTAACCGTTCTCAAGTTATTGGACTTTGAAGTTTTTTTACAAAAAATGCTGATTTTGTGTCTATTGACCCCTTTTTTGTGTTGTGTGCCTCTATTTTGTTTTTGCTACACTGGGCGTCAAAAATAAGTAGTACACTTTTCAAATTGCAATTACTCCTAAACTATAGTAGTTACACTTATGAAATAAAAAGCAGTTTATAGTAAACTTAACGAAGTTTATTAAAGTTATATTTTATTTGGCATGAATAAAGTTTCAAACTTAAAATTAAGATAAATACTAAAAAGTATCAATTTTTAACGATATGTCAACCACTTAATTTTCACGTTTTGGAACTTTTTCACAATTTAATAACTTGTGTTGCCGCCTCGGGCTCTAATTACAGCTTGGATCCGGTTTGGCATGCTGAACACTAAGTTTCGGAGGCGGTGTTGGGGAATATTTTCCCATTCTTCTATCAGCGCATGTTTTAGAGCCCTGAGTGTGGCAGGAGGTGGACTGCGCCTTCTGACTAGCCTCCCAAGCTCATCCCAGGCGTGTTCAATCGGGTTGAGATCTGGGCTTCTCGATGGCCAAGCCATCAAGTTGATGCCAACCTCCTGAATGTACTCTTATACGTGGTGAGCAGTGTGTGGCCGGGCGTTATCATGCATTAGGATGGCTCCATCACCCATATTTATTAAATATGGCCCTGCATACTCGTTGAGGATCTCCGAGGCATATCTTTCACCAGTCAAAGTCCCATTTTCTATTACCACAAGCTCTGTGCGACTCTCTGAAGAGATACCAGCCCATACGTGTACAGAGCCCCCGCCATATTGGACTCTTTCCGAGATACAAGCTTGAATGTATCGCTCACCGGGTCGTCTGTAGACTCTCCGCCGTCCATCTGAAGTGTATAAAGAGAATCGAGACTCATCTGTGAATAAAACTCTAGCCCATTCTTCTTCGCCCCATTGTACGTGTTGACGGGCGTAGCGTAGTCTTGCTACGCGATGCTCTGTCTCAAGTTTGGGGCCATTTGCTGGTCTTAGAGGCTTCAGGTTAGCTTCAGCAAGTCTTCTTCTCACTGTACTCTCACTGATGTAGTCTGTTCGGGTCCGAAGAAGCTGTTGCTGAACCTCAACTGCATTAAGGTGTCGATTTCTTAACACAGTGGAAACAATAAAGCGATCTTCTCGGGTACTTGTGCACCTGGGTCTGCCATTACCTCGTCTCCTTAGATGGTTTCCAGTCTCTTCGTACCTTTGCTTTACTCGCTGAACCGTTCTTAAAGTTACACCCACCCTCCTTGCAGTACGACGCATACTGATGCCCACTTCGAGAAAAGCTAAGATTCTTGCACATTCTTCTGGTGAAAGAGGCATGATTAGTCAAATTTACTCTCTGAAGATACCTATGCTTTTCAATTACAATTGCTTTATCAGCAGCGAATGTGTCAAACACAAAAATCCTAAGTAAGACAACACCTTTCAACAGTTTAAAAAAAGTGTTTTTATTTATTCGTTTTTTTTAAAGTCAAGCATTATAAGTTCTTATAATGCATGAAGTTTTTATTGAATAAGATTAAATTTTCTTTTTAACCTTTTTTGTTTCAAAGGTCTAAGTTTTATAGTTTGGGAGAAGTCGCAATTTTAAAACTGTACTACTTATTTTTGACGCCCAGTGTATTTTCGTATAGTGGATTGGTTGCTTTATTATCCCAAACACTAAAATTGCAAGTAATTGTACCGACTGAGTCGTAGAAGACGATTGATAGTTTAAAAAATTATAAATCGTCAAAATGTTTTTTTTTTCTTTCTTAGTTATTAAAGAAAAATTCTATGACAGATGTGCTGCAGATGTGACTAAAATATCTACGGTTCTTTAGCTTTCCGAAAAGGTGCAACAAGCTAGGGTACTATTACAATTCCTAGACAAAACCTTTGATGAAAGACTACCAGGTAGCGAGTTCGAGGCTTAGAGGTAAACTTGAGTTTTACGGAAGTGGTGAACGTAAGGGTTTTTTTGGCCTGAAATGAAATAAACGATTGTTATTGTTTGTCTATTCCTTCTGAATCACGGGCAATAATGTCCCGGACCTTTCGAAGGCATGCGTGGAGTCTTTAACTTATTTCTATGTCTATGGTGGAGTCGAAGTTATGATTATTATTTGATTACGTGTTCTTTTGTTATCAATGAACGGTAAATATCATGGAATACCATACCAACAGCAGCACTATCAAATACAAAAGGCGATTTCGAATGCTTACGAGTAATCGCGTTTTGAATTTGATATCTAATCCAAAACCAATTTAAGCGTCAAAGTATTCTAGGTGATAAGTACGATAACGATTCCAATGAATCTCCATACTTATGTGTAAATCTCTGCAGGCCGAGTACGATAGCGACAGCGCCGCGACAACACCGCGGTCCTATGTCAATATGTCAACATTGACAACGCCATAGGGCGAGCAAGCCTTTGCGCGGGACCCTCGCGCAATCAAAGTGAAGTTTCAGCGTGAGCCGAGCGCGAGTTTGTCGTTATCGTGCTAGAGCTGCTGTTGTGCCTGGGGTAACAAAGGGAAATTTCAGATACAATCACTGCAATAATTCATCTTGGTACACACGGCAGCTCATCAGGCTATACATGTTGACCTTAACGTCGTACTAATCTCGTTCCTAATGGTGCTGGCTTTCGAAGTGCAAATCGGTAACCTGTGTCTGTGCCTCCTATTTTTTTCAAAATTAAAGTTAATAAAACAAAGTTTTTAGATGGTACGTTTTATTATGAACAACTTACTCTATGATTTAAAGCTTCCTTCTTAATTTAAAGCACTACAAGGCTCGTGAGTTACGGAGGGCATGTGCGAATGTTTTCTCTTAACACTAAGGCCCGTATTACAGAGGGAGACTAGTCTTGATCTATACTGAAGTATTGATTGTCTCTTTCTCTCACTATCAAAATAAAAAAAAGAAGACTGCTACTTAAGGCGACTACAGCACCTAAATTACGATTTTATTATGCGTAGATAAGCATGACGCACTGCATTGAATCGAAGAAAAAAAAATACTACGGTAATATTTAGGACATAAACTAGATAAGTAGTTTGCTGAAAACATGATTCAGCACTTTTGGTTCGATCGAAAAAGCTCACAAAGTCACCTCTAAATACCCAATATTTGTATCTTTTAAGATGTAAAGGCCATAGTAAAATGCATACAGGAACTTGAATTTGCTATCAAAATGTTCGTGATTGAACACTCTCGATAAGTAGTTAACGCATTTTTCGATTTAAGCTGTCACCTTTCCATAAATCTCATTTTTCTAACTTTCGAACATGTTTTTACGCACGCGCGCTTTCATAGTCCGTAAACTTCGTGTATCGACACTGTTCGCACTGCCGGCCCAGCCTGTTGAGAGACAGAGATGGCACTATTCCTATGTGTGCTGCCTTTATCGGGTGCTGTAGTTGCCTAGATCAGAGTCTCAGTCGTATTCTGTAATACTGACTTAATAGAACTAAGTAATTATTAAAATACAAAGTAGGTATCGTGTATCGTAGTTTAAAAACTGTTTGTATTTAAAATCATTAGTATTTACATATAAATTTAAATAGGAACTCAAATCAGTGGCGAATTAATCCTAGAGGCACATAAAGCACGTTCAAGGGCCTAGACCTCCAGGCGCAAGATTCAGTTTAGGTATTTGGCCTCTACAACAAGATTTCCACAGAAATCTGTCTAGTCATCATTAGATAGATAGATAGAAACACTTTGGGGCCATTCATTTATTACGTAAGACTATTTCCGCTAGTTTTTGAAACCCTCCCCCCCTATTATAAGAAAAAAAATAAGAATAGGCCGATCCCCTCCCCCCTGTTTAATATTTATTACGTAAGAATCTAAAGGAAAAAATTAATTCGCTTTTGGTTTGTTTTAATGTTTATTTTTCAAAGTAAAAATTTTTAGAAATGTTTATTGTATTTGTACTTATGTACTTACAGAGATACTAGGTATAATAATTTTTATTTTTTGGTAGTAATAAAATTTGGTTTTAATCACTTTGCCCGCGCTTTTTTAAAGTATAATTTTAACTGCGCATTTTTGTGATCGTCTATCGAGACTAAATCCCACCCACCCCCTTGTAAGAAAAAATAAGACATGGTCGACCCCCCTCCACCCCTAAATCGTCTTACGTAATAAATGGATAGCCCCTTTGCTGGAACACTTCGAAACACGAAGATTGTAGCGTTTCCTGCGCTCGTGCAACCTAAATGTGAGTTTGTTTGGGCCCTATAACGAAGATGGCTGGTTCTACATTTTAAATTAAGCTCCTTAAAAAGTTTTAAAAACTTACTTAATCAAAAAGTTTAATAGCAACACTCTGCTTAGGATCCTCGAAACTCTTTAATCCACCGTTACAAATCATAGTTATTTTTTGAAATAATTATTAAAATTTTATTTAATACTCGAACTGGGTATTCTCAGGTTCTCCACATAAAAACTTACCGTGTTATATATATATTTTTTTAATTTAATTCTAACTTCATTCGTTTCTTTAACACAACCGTTTGTTGGTGTCTACCTAAATTCGTAGGTATAACTTTAATATCCAAAAAAGCAGTGTGAATTTCCTATTTAAACTGTATTGTATGTCAAATGTTTACTATACTCCACGTTAGAGAGGAAAGCGGAAAGTGGCTGGTACGCATCGAATTACGGATGTACTAAATTATAGTATTTCACTTTCGCATAGGTTTTATTTGATTTGGCAAGGTAATACGAACAGTATAATCCTACTAATTATATGGGCATTGTGGTATATTAAAATAATAAACAAGAGTGGTGCCCACTATTTTGCAGCATAATAACCACTATCCGAGTTTCTATCTGACGCGCAGTGTAATGTGATTGTGAATTTACTCATAATAATGAATCATCTATCTAACAGCTCCTCATAATCGTATAAATTATGGAGCAGAATAATAATTTACAACTATTGGCTCAATTTCTAGGAACTGTAAAGCGATTCTAGTAACTTTAAAATCTACGCTATTGAGCATCCACCGTTTATGGTGTGAACTATCCTTAAATTGGAAGTCCTTCAAATGATTATCGCATTAGCTTTTAGTGCTCGAATTTAAAAAAAAAAATGATCTAAAAATTACAATTCTGATTGATTTACTCATAAACTTACTAGCATGAATGTCGTATTTTTTCTTCGATTTGTTTGGTTAAAGCATTCTTTATTGAAAAATCAAAATCTCTGTTAACTAGTCACGTCATGGCCACTCAAAATTAATACCAGACAATTCATAAAACTTTTCATTGAATGGCCTGTAATACTCCCTCAACCTCTCGATAGCAATTGGATCAATATGTGGATGATTTCTACCCTTATTCTTGCCTAAACAATGGGGTGTTGATCGACTTTCTGACTTTAAAAGGCAAGGAAATCCTTTAGTAGAATTAAAGTAGAAGTGCTTCTCGGTTATAACGCGTTTGAGGCCGAGGAACTCCTGGAATGAGAAACATAAGAACTTGAGATAAGTAAGACTTAATTCTAACTGCATTCGTTCTAAAGCGCTTTTAGTGCAAAACTAAAAGCGCTATTAAGTCGCACGAGCGCCATTTTATCTATCAGTTTCACTGACACAATTTGACAGTTCATTTAGACCGTTATCATGAGTCTCATTTTGTCTATTACCTCAGTCATCTTGCATGCAGAGTGTAAAAAAATAGTAGAAGTAGACATAAAATACACAAACAGACATAAACTTGTTATCCTCTGTATTATCATTGTACAATAAAGAATAAATACATGACATACATAAAATGTTAGCCGCTAGATTAATGGTCTCAAATAACTGTCGAATATGGAAGTTACAAAAAGATAAAAAATTGATAGACAAAATGGCGCCCGCTTGACATTACGTCTGCTGTTTCATCTCATTAGAAATTACCTGAACTTTAGCCATTTCGGCCGCGGGGTCAGCCACAAGTCTTTCGCCGCTGATAAGCAACAAACTTGACCGCGGGAACCTCCTTAGCCAGCGCTTAAACGGCCTCGCATAGACCCCAAGCCTTACTGGAGGCCATGATGCGTCTACCACGGAATAAGGTACGCCACCCCAACTCACGGTGCTGTTTATTAACGCTAGGTCTTCGAAGCGAGGGAGGGAGGGTCTTTTGCTGTAATAAGTACAGATCAAAATTTTTGTTGTTAATGTTACAGTAGTTAGTAAATTAAATGTATTCTTAGTTGTAAAATTTATACAGGTACATGGGGATTGCGTTTACTTTTCGTCTTCCACGAGGTCCTAGCGACGTCTTTCCACAAGCAATTAATGTGGAAATCATTAAAGGAGCCTATTAACAAACAATGTAGTACGGTTGCCGATGTCGGCTGACTGTAATTATGTTATTATTATGAAACTTAAACAAAAGTAGGCGTTCTGTGTTAACTGTGATCTACAATTTTAATTATTAAGTTATTTTCAAGGCCACAAAAGTGTTTGGAAGCAAAAAGGATTTATTCTTACTAATATTATAAACGCGAAAGTTTGTATGTATGGTTGTTTGTTACTCTTCCACGCTCTAACGGCTGGACCAATTTTGATAAAATTTGGTATGGCGGTAGCTGACACTCTGAATTAACACATAGGCTACATAATTTTTCCAAATTCCCCGAGGTCCCGGGCGGAAAGCTAGTTATCTAAGTATATCTGTAAACTATTTTAGGTAAGGTTCTTCAGCTCCAGCACGATGGCGACAAACTCGCGCGGCGCCCCACTCGGCTGATGTTGAAACTTCACTTTGATTGCGCGACGGCCCCGCGCAAATAGGCTTGCTCGCCCTCTAGCGTTGTCAATGTTGACATTTTGACATAATACCGCGGTGCGTTTCGCGCGCTATCACCATCGTACTCGAGCTGCTAATGACAACTTGATAACCTACCTAGCGGACTGCGTGTAGTCGCTGATAGCTCTAGTGACGGGGTCTCTGACGACGGCCAGTAACTTGACGGCTGGGTTCATGGCGGCCACGCGGCGCGGCGCCGAGCGCGTCACCCAGTACGATGGCGTCTTCTCCATCGTGAGCTGCCCTTCCAACGTTGGCGGCATTTTGTCCCTACCAATATGAACCTTGTGAAGTTGTAGATAAGGTCGAATCTCGGTGATGGAGAATAGGTCTCATGAAGTACCGTATATGGAGTGACTTTAAATTTAGGTAGCAAAACTTTAGGGGATGATTCTTCTAATGAAACTGAACAACTTTTTCCAAGGAACCTGTATGTTTTAAAATAAATTAATGGGTCGCATTGTTCAATACACAAATAATTTATTTTTCAATACAGTTGCTCGAAAAATTAACATTGTATGGCTATAAACATAAAACAGAAAGTAGCTCATTGTAGCACTAGTGCTGTTTTTACTTTGTAGTTTTTTCTTAATTTTCACTAGTCAAATTAAGAAGTTTACGAGCAAGGAGGTTTGCATGCTGAGAATAAAATCATGTCGACTTCATGTGTAATACAATAATCAAATAAATAAAAATAAGCAAATAATTTTCACATTTGAAAATATTATTTTGCGTAAGTATATTTAATTAATTACATTTAATTTGAAATATTTCCATATTTTATTTACCGAGAAAAACAAGAAGGCTGAATATTTGAATTCTTTGCCCGATAATTTTGATACACAAAAAGTTAATCTACGCAAGCGTACAAATTCCAATAAAAACTTACAAAAAGGCGCCATTTTCGTTTTTGCATTATTTATATTGTGAAACAAATTGATATGACTTCGTCTAGTGAGGACAGTGATATTACGGACTTGACACCACCCGAAATTTTAAACACGACGAAAACCGCGCAAGATTGTCTTCTTCCTGCAAATTCCCGTGAAAAATAGGTATTTGGTTTCTTACATTTGTTTTTTATTTATGACTTTTCTCACAAATGTATTGAAAAACGTCATGTGACACACGGGTGTAAAGGTTATTGTAAACTCGTGACAATGGTGAGCCCTCGCCTGCGGCTCTTGCTCACATACGTCAACTCGTTTACAATAACCTCCTTCACACCCTCGTATCATAATGTACTAAAAAACTTTAAGTTTGTTAAGATCGCTGGTGGCGCATTTGATGTTAAGCTCGGCCACTGCGTCGTGAGCGAGCTGACTAAGCCATCAGCACACCCCCGTTGGTTCTAATGGTATTCGTTGTATTTATATTCGATCCGTGATAACGTCTCTCCAGAAGAATTATTTTTAATACAAGACATGTACCTACTTCGGCCCGAAAATTACTCATTATAAATAAAAAACCGGCCAAGTGCGAGTCGGACTCGCGCACGAAGGTTTCTGTACCATTATTTATAAAATCGGCAAAAAAATCACGTTTGTTGTATGGGAGTCCCCTTAAATATTTATTTTATTTTATTTTTTAGTATTTGTTGTTATAGCAGAAATAGAAATACATCATCTGTGAAAATTTCAACTGACTAGCCATCACGGTTCATGAGATACAGCCCGGTGACAAACAGACGGACGGACAGCGGAGCCTTAGTAATAGGGTACGGGTATGGAATCCTAAAAAGCGCTGGATTATCCCGTACCTACTAGAATATGATATCGTTCATTTATGACTACCACAGTATGTTGGCCAGTAGGCACTAGGGTTTACGATTATGAGTAGCCGTAAAAAAACAGTCAGTATTATAGCGTTGAATATTTTAAGGTAAACAACATCGAGTTAGGGAACAGTATTGTTCGACGAAAGGATCTTTTTTTCATTGTGGTTTTGTAGCTTGATATGACTCGACTCAAGGAAAAGCAACAAGTTGTGAGATTTGCGCAGACAACAAACATAAAAACTTCAGTTTGATTAACCATAAGTGTGGGTGACCTCTTTTAGCCTTTTGAAGATGTCTAATCTTTTAGCCGTTCCCATCGGTCACATCTTGTTTCACCCCTAGTCACACAATGTACTATTAAGTTTCACCTCGGGTTCTTATCCTATTCAAATCACAAAAGGCAAATCGGCCGATCGCACAAGCAAGTTGTAGGGGGCGCGATTTTTTTATTATATTCGACCTACATTCATTGGAAAAAGTTGTTCAGTGTAGTGGTAAGTATTTTGCATAAGTACCCATATATTGGGTTAGTGGGTTAGTTACCAGCTAAAGATTTTCTTTAGATTGCAAAATTTTTAAAAAGAAGTTTATTGGAAGTATAGGCAGTTACTGAAGTGCAACATAATAAGAATATTAATTAACTTTACTCAACACAACGGTTGATAAATTATTAATTGATGAATAAAATGTTTTCATTGCGATAAGTACTTAGTGTTCAATTCTATCCATGGGGTCTAAACCTACCTGTACCACTCAAATCCTTTATGATAAACTTTATCAAAGAAATGTACTTCTGATCCCGCGGCTCGTACATCTGGATGCAGTCTGGAAGGAAAGTGGATGATAATAAAAAAAAGGAAATTTGTGAAATTTAGAACCTGCTCAATGAGACTCACCGGTAGGAAATAGTACTAAAATATTTTTTCAGCAATCCGGCTCGAAGGACCAAAAATTTATAATATGAGTTTTCCTAATCATCTCTTAATTTTAGCATTTTATGCCCCACGCGTAATCTACCTACTTGTATATTACAGGGTAACAAAACGTTACAAGGCTTCTTACCTTAGAAACTCTAATAGTGCTCTCGTCCCACACTTCTTGACTCCTATAATCAAGGCATCGGGCAGTCTTTTCACAGGCACAGAGTTTTTCTTTAACCTTCTGTATTTATCTGTACTCTCCTTAACGCTAAATTGAAATATCGATGCAAAGTTTCTATAATTTGTGATATGACGTTTCAGGAATACGTACTCTAGTGTATACTGAAAACAGAAGATATTATATACCTATTCCAGCTAAGTTTATTATTTATTTTTTCTTCATGTTTTATGTTTTTATAAAACCTAGCTTCTCCTTTGATCTCCCCCCACTATATTGTCTTTATACTAATAATGAAAAGTATTATAAAGAGGTAAAGTTTGTAGGAAGTAATCTCTGGAACTACTGAACCGATTTTAAAAATTCTTACACTTTAGAAATCTCTCTTAGCAGCGCTGCGGGTGACATAGGCTACATAATTTTCCCGAATTTCTACTGGAAAGAAGTCCTTGGCGGAAAGCTAGTACCTATGCTTTATATTCTAAGTGCCTATGTAATAAAAGGCCTCCTTAAGTAACTCTTTGGTTATAATGGGAAGATATCGGGTGGTTTCTTTTTTCTACTGAAAAGTTGCCAATTTGGCCATGATATGTGTTCTCAAGTCATGAATTAACGTCCTCTCAACTACAGTACTATTAAATCCAGGACGTTTAGGTCGGGACAGACGAGAAGTTTAAAGTTTTAAGACGAGACATTTAATGGAAAATGACCGGGCTTAAATGATTCATTATATACATAAGAGAAATTCGAACGCAGTTTTGAGTTTCTTTGTATGTACTTAGTAACTTTAAAGATTACGTGCAGTGTTTATTCAATAATGCGTCCAAGAGAAATATGGGTAAGGAGGTGAGATTCGCAATCACAGGTGCACGACGTAGGTACGTATAGTACTTAGAAATATTAAGTAGGTAAGGTAAATCATCATATCTAAAACTTATGTTGGTGCCGGGAGTAGGTAGAATATTGTATTACTTGCGGTCTTAACTAATTTTACCTAATCAAATAGGATAGTTAAGTCATACATATTCAGTCAAGGAAGGTTAGCCTAAGTCCTTTTCACAGGAGCCATGGTTATTTTTGTAAGTAAATATTGCACCGCACTGAATAAGAAAAAGTAGGTAAGTAAGTACCTACTTACCTTTCTTTCGTAATTATAAAAATTCAGCGAATATAGCAAGTATAACAGCAATACAACTATAAAACCAATAATTATAGTTCGCTTTGAAAAAGTTGGTAAGATCCATTTCATCTATTTCTATTGAAATGTATCAAAGATCAAAACTCTTTCGTTGAGAGTTCGATATTACGAAACAACACCACGATGTTTATTTTTATTTCAGTGAATACTTTGGTTAGTTCGTTTCTCTCGAGTAAAGACTTGGAAACTCACTGCAGTATTTTGGTGGAATATGAACGAACAGCGATCAATGCCGAGATGCACCATATATCCAAACATTGGCGCGCGCAGCCGTTCTCAATTTTTTCAATATTCACCCGCCAACCCGCCATTCATCTGCCGCCATTTTTGTTTTTTAAAACTAGAGTAACTAGAGAGTTACCGGTTTTTATAAAATGGATTTTGTAATTTTTGACAGCCTTTTGCGAATTAATAATTTTGTTTATAATATAAGTGATAATGTATAGTACCTAAAATTGAAATATTTCGTTCATAAACTACTGCTCTATTTGATTCCGATTGGGATCACAGTGGCAGTGTTTTTTGTTTGCTTTTAACCTGATGACCTCTTTGAGTATTTAACCAGAGGATGACCTCGTTGCCAATGCTTTAACAATAAAAATTGACAACCTTTGGCGGGAACTCGGCGTGAGCAGTTGTTTTGTCAATTGAATTTTCATTTTCTGCGTGAAAAAGTTGTTTTATGTGTAATAGTGATAGTGTATTATGCAGTAAATTGACTAAAATTCGTGTAGTGATGAAAAATTCAAGTGATAACAGTGTTTCTGCTCCGTTTGGTACCGACAAAGATCCTCGCGGTTGTGCTTCTCGCCGCCAGTTTTCGTAAAAAAGACGCTATCCGGTCAGGCCCCTCTTACCCACTGGGCACTGTGGGCAAGTGCCCAGGGCCCCGCGATCAATTGGGGCCCCCTTGTTCTCAGTAGATAATTGCAATTACTGACCAAAGTACTTATTACTTAGGGTTCATCCATAAATTACGTCACACGAATTTCATGTTTTTTTGACCCCCTCCTCCTCCTTGTCACAGTTAGTCACATTTGTAAGACTCCCCCCTCCCTAGTGTGACGTCACATATTTTCAATTTTTGTAATTTTCTAATAAAAACAGTACTTACTTAATAGAGTTTTTTTTTTTGGGAACTCAAAACTCATTATTTCAACCAAAGTAAAAACGTAAAAAGAGTGCTTGGGACTGAGGAGGTTAAGTTTGTCGTTAACAGTTAACACGTTTTGATACTCATATTTTGAAATGTGACGTCACGAAACTTAGGACCCCTCCCACCCCCTTGTCACACAATGTCAAACTTTGTCGACCCCCTCCCCTCCCCTTAACGCGTGACGTAATTTATGGATGGTCCCTTATTAGCTTTTGCAAGCATTAAGCGCGAAATCAGCGCAATAAGGACAATGCTGAGGGTATGCCTGAAAACCAGGCTTTTTATACGTTTTAATTGTACTTCACTGATTTAAAAATTAATATTCAGTGTACTATTGCAATTTTCTGTCAGCCACAGGGGCCCCATTATCGTATTATGCCCATGGCCTCCTATAGCTTAAAGACGGCCCTGTATCCGGTTTTACGCAGAATATGAGGAGCTTAGGGCTTAGGTTAAGTTGAAGAAAGAAGATTTTTCACTGAAGACATGGCTGTATGGATATAGTTTCCTTTGACGTTCCCGAAAGGGATAAAAACCATAATTAAAAAAAAAAAATTAACAAAAAAAAAATTGGTAGTGACAGATCCGGTTTTACGCAGAACATGAGGAGCTTAGGGCTTAGGTTAAGTTGAAGAAAGAAGATTTTTCACTGAAGACATGGCTGTATGGACATAGTTTCCTTTGCCTTTCCCGAAAGGGATAAATTTAACAAAAAAAAGGTCTTTGGCGGGAACTCGGCGTGAGCGGTTGCTTTGTCAATTGAATTTTCGTTTTCTGCGTGAAAAAGTTGTTTGATGTGTAATAGTGATAGTGTATTATGCAGTAAATTGACTAAAATTCGTGTAGTGATGAAAAATTCAAGTGATAACAGTGTTTCTGCTCCGTTTGGTACCGACAAAGATCCTCGCGGTTGTGCTTCTCGCCGCCAGTTTTCGTAAAACAGACGCTATCCGGTTTTACGCAGAACATGAGGAGCTTAGGGCTTAGGTTAAGTTGAAGAAAGAAGATTTTTCACTGAAGACATGGCTGTATGGACATAGTTTCCTTTGCCTTTCCCGAAAGGGATAAATTTAACAAAAAAAAAAAATTAACAAAAAAAATAAAAAATGACAGCTTGGTGACAACTAAATAAAAGCTTTTGGCGGGAACTCGGCGTGAGCGGTTGCTTTGTCAATTGAATTTTCGTTTTCGGCATGAAAAAGTTGTTTAATGTGTAATAGTGATAGTGTATTATGCAGTAAATTGACTAAAATTCGTGTAGTGATGAAAAATTCAAGTGATAACAGTGTTTCTGCTCCGTTTGGTACCGACAAAGATCCTCGCGGTTGTGCTTCTCGCCGCCAGTTTTCGTAAAACAGACGCTATCCGGTTTTACGCAGAACATGAGGAGCTTAGGGCTTAGGTTAAGTTGAAGAAAGAAGATTTTTCACTGAAGACATGGCTGTATGGACATAGTTTCCTTTGCCTTTCCCGAAAGGGATAAATTAACAAAAAAAAAAAACTAAATGAAATAAAAAGTGTTGAATTTCGTTTGCGTTGAATTTTGCCGTAAAATAAATACAATGACAGTCCAACAGTTCAAGTCCAATATTTCTGACGACTCCGATGATATGGTAAGCCTGTCGCCAGAAGAAGACCTTTACAGGCGAAAATACCAGTTGTTATTGGAACGATGTGTGGTGTTGCAACAAGATAATGAAAGGATTGTTGATAGGTTTGTATTTATTTCAGTATTACTCGTGTTTTACTCAGTCATTTATCTAACAAATTGCCTATTTGAAATTGAGTATCTTTCTAGAATTCACCAGGCGAAAAAAGTGACTCGGCGGTACCAAAAAGACATCAAACTGCTAGTAGAAAGGCTTGACAAACATGGAGATCAATTTAGAACAGCGACCGTGGAAGTGGAGATAAAAACTGAGGTTGCTCCCCCACGAGGGCGCACGGGGGGTAAAACACAGGCTGCTTCTAAACAGACTGATAAACAAAACACTCCAATACCTAAAAAACCAGGAGCTAAAAGAAAAGCCAAAGGTGAAAAGGTAAGTTCTATATTATTTACCGAATTCTTTTCCAAATGTTTCTAAAAATTCTCAATTATATTTTACATTACAGCCAGAAAAAGATCCTAATGCTCCAAAGAAGCCATGCAATGCATTTTTCCAATTCTGTCAAGAACAGAGGCCAGTAGTTGTTGCAGAGACCAGCTCAGAAATGGGTGCAGAGCCCACTAAACAGGAAGTCACTAGACAGCTTGCTTCCAGATGGAGAGCACTCACCATTGAGGAAAAAAGGGTATAGTATAAAAAAAAATCTCAATTTTACGAAGCTATTTTAGCAGAATATTAGTTAATAATTTATTTTCTTGTTAAGTTACTGTTTATCAAATTCTAAACAAAATTATTACTATAATTATGTAACTTCTACGCTCTACAGATTATGTGATAATAGGTACTGATAATTCTTAAGATTTTGGTTAAGTTGGTTAAGAGAACATGTTGCATGGTTTCTATTACTCCTCAATGAATTAGAGTTGGGAGACAGTACTTTTATCATTAAAACAGCAAAGTTCATTTGTATGTGCTCCTAATGTAACCTCATAGCTCTAAGACACATATGGCTCAAGTTGTATGGTCTTATCTATACTAATATTATAAAGAGGAAAGATTTGATTGTTTGTTTGTTTGCATTGAATAGGCTCCAAAACTACTGGACCAATTTGAAAAATTCTTTCACCATTAGAATTCTACATTATATGTGATGAACATAGGATATATGATTTTCCTGAATTCCCATAGGAACGAAGTCCCGGGCGGAAAGCTAGTCCCATATAAAAAGAAAGTTTTTATCTGAAGAAGTTGAATTAACTGTATAAACAAAGCATTTTTTATTATTTCAGGTATATGTGGCAATGTTTGAGAGATCTAAAGAGAAGTATGCTGAAGAGATGTCTGCATATATAAAAAAAGAACAATAACTGAAAAAGTCAGAATATCTCCTAAAACCAGAGTGATGTAGTCAGCTTTAAGTTAGAGTAATTAAAGTATTTAATTTAATACAGTATTCTGTATGGTTTAAAGAATACAAAACAAATGTTTTTTATAAAACAAGTTTATTATTCCATTTACCAAAATATACAAACAAATGCCGCAAAAAGTATTGTGCCAAATTTTTTTTTTTGCTTTTAAGTGACAATCAGTTATAGAGAACCCTTGAAGTGTGATAGATAATTAACCTTTGAAGTTATCCTTTTCAAGGCGCACCATCTTCATGGCTTCAACTGGATTACTGACCCCAACATGTTGCATTATAGCTGGCACCCTCACACGCATAAAGGGATTGTAAGTTTTCTCCTCTGCTATTGTGGAGGGAACCTATAATAGAAATATAAATAATTACTGATTAATGTCTGATATTTTGTATAATAGGTCTTTACCTATGAAATTGCCATTTTTCATAGAATATTTTTGGAAAACTGAATTTTCCATACTAACGTTTTTGGATTTTTCTCGGAAATGCGAAATCCAAATTTAGCAAAATTTTGTGGAAAGGTTTGGTCAACATTAAGTTAATTTTCATCATACTTAGTTTATTGAAAGTTGTAACTGTTACAATGGTACAGCAAAAATAAGCAATGAAACGGGCAACGGATGAAACGAGCTATATTTGAACTTCTTTTTCAGCAAATAAATCTAAAGTAAATATGTATTAATGTGACTCAATATCTCTGTTATATGGCCAAGGTTTTACATAAAAAACAATTTTAGTAGTAATGTTCAATCAAATAAATTATGAATAAAATAAAGCTATAGAAAAAGTCTGCAATTTCATAGGTAAAGACCTATTATTTAAAAAAATATATTTCAAAAACATACCGTCGGAAGTCCCTGTTGACGACGTGAGGTTGACCAGTTCAACTTTTTAATGATCTCTTCATTTGACGGCTCTACAAATGCAGCAAACTTAAGGTTTTGCAAAGTATATTCATGTCCACAATAAACCTTTGTTTCTTCTGGCAAATTGCTAAGAACATCAATCAAAGCTCTGTACATTTGATCTGGTGTCCCTTCAAAGAATCTGCCACAGCCAGCCAAGAAAAGGGTGTCTCCTGTAATATACAGTTTATATAAAAACAGGTAGGTATTTCTAACTTACTTCTGTTGTATAAAGACTAATAAAATTCTGGGAATTTCACATGGCGAGCTTAGGAGGCTACATGACTGACCAAATTTTCCCTATACTACTGTAATAAACTTTTTTGTATATATGAAGACATATCAAAAACATACCTGTAAAAACAACTTTGTCACCAGTATCTCCAGGCCCTTGCACGAAATAACAAATATGTCCACTAGTATGGCAAGGAGTAAACAAGCATGTCACATGCAAGTTACCAATGTTCAAGGTATCTCTATCCTTCACCATTGTAGTTAAGGCACCAATACGTGAGTCACCACCATATACCTTGAGGTGGGGCAGTACATTTTTAAGATTTTCATTACCTCCAGCATGATCCCTGAAAGTGAACAAGCTACAAAGCTTTCCATAACAATAAAAATCTTAAATAAATACTTAAAATTAAATGGATACTAGAAAAATTGTCACAGTAGTTTGAGTTCAAAGTTTGACCGGCTTCAAATATTAGTAAGGCCCATCATCTGCTGTCCAAAATGATACCATTCATCAAATAAGTAGTCAGTCAGAGATTGACTCTTGATTATTTTATTAATAAACATTTTTTTTTAAATAAGATACCGACCAGTGATGATGCGTAGTAAGTATGGTTGTCAGATTAACATTATCATCTTTAACTGCTTGGAGTACAGTGTTCGGGTCAACAGGGTCCACAATAGCAGCTTCTTTTGTAGCTTTATCCACAATCAGGTACATGTAATTATCCGATAAAGCTGGCAAAATTTTGACATCCATGCTTTTGTAACTTTGCTGTTCACAAAAGCTGTGGTTACGTTGATTTCTTTGAAGCACTACAGGAGAAACAGAAATAGTTACAATAAATAATATCACAGTGAAATTATAAAATGTTAGGAACCAAAACAGATCCATAATTTGGCATTAATAGACTGGGCTTCTTAGCTGAGTATGATGAAATAAATTGAGAAAAACAATTGTAATGGCAATTCGATTCTTGATTTAAAGTAGGTAGGTAATAGAGGTTAGATTTCTAAATGTTTAAATTCTCTTCGAAATTCTATAGCTGAGAAAATATTCGGGAAATTATATTTTTTTTGTAGACTGATTCTTTTTGGTCAATTTATACAGTACCAACAACAGTCAGATTACCTACCTCGGAAATATAACTTAGTTAATTGTTGGGACACTGCATTTGGCAAGGAGTTAACGAATCTTGCAAGCATTTTCACCACACTTTTTTAAAACACTGGAGTGAAAAAACATAACAAAAAATAACAAGAATTTCCCGTAATTCAATTTCTTTTTTAAATGAGAATTTTCTATTGATAAGAAAAATGATAAACTTACAAAATTATTCTTCTGCTTCTCTGCTGTCAGCTGTCACCTAATCAGCCAGCTGTTCTGTTAAGTTAAAAAAGGTGATAGAAAAAATAAGTTAAAAAAGGTGAAAAAATTGTTAAAAAAAAGCAGTGGAAAATAGTGGATATTGAGTGGAAACTTATTTTGTGGGGTTAATGTTATTGTTATTAAAATGGATAGAAGACAGAAAAACTTGGCGGAGTTAAAAGGTTAAAAGGCGGCAGGCGTTGGCAGTCTGGCGGCATCGGCCTGTGTCTTGAGGTGGCACTTCACTTGGCGTTGCGTGTATTTGCTGTATTTGTCCAAATATTTGTACGCAGTCCAAACAGCACAAACACGACGTCTTCACTTGGAATGTCAACAGCAAATAACGCAGGCAAATAAGGTCTAAAATGGTCTAATAATCATATTGCGTCCTTTGATGTGTGACAAAAGACCGACAAGCGAACGGATCGGCGTATTTGCCTATTTGTGTGTTTGTCATATTTGTGCAAATATGGCAAATACAGACAAATAAATCCTCCACACATGGTAGTATTTGGCCAAATACGGCAAATACGCAAATACGCAACGCCAAGTGAAGTGCCACCTTTAGACTTGGAACATAATCCCAGTTTTAGAACGAAAAAAAAAACTGTCAATGTCAAATCACATGTCAAATGCACGTGTCGGGTGTTGATCGGGCGTGTGTTTTGTTATGTTATTTGTTTGTGAATTTTTACCAATTTAAAAAAAGATACGGCAATAACGAGCGTGAAATAATGTTTATTTTATAATAGACATTATTACTGAATAGAAAAATGAAAAGCAAACCCGTAAAACATAAATCTACCAACACATTTAGGGTAAGTAATATTACTTTTAGGTTACAAATTTTAAAGGTTTTTATTTTATAGTTACTTGTTATATAATTACAAGAATTTTATCAGAATTTGGCAGAAATTAACTCAATAATGATTGATTTGATTCTAATAAATTGTCAGTTCTTATAAATAAGTTTTTCTATTATTGATCACAGATGTTCTACTTGTCCAAAATGCTGGGTTCATTGACGTATTACCTGACTTTTAGGGGCCTAAACAGTAGAAAACTAAGAGTTTCTATGATATAAATGTAAAATACCGAATAATTTTTTGATAGTTTAATGTTTTTATGAATACCTACTTAACTTTTTTAGTTTATCCCTTTTGCTGAGCGCATCAATGCTATAGATGTACGTCGCGCAGCGTTATATCACATCGAACATGCGTACACGCAACAGCCAGATGAAAATCAGACTCACTTTTACCTAGCCCTACAAAAATGGTATGGGCTCAATTTGACAGACAACTTTAAAAAGTTCAGAAAAGAAGTATTTGGTATAATAACTGTGCCGCAGTTGGTCCACAAGAAAGTCGAAGTTCTGGACATTTTAGAGAGATATTTGAATTTAGAAGATCAGCTATGCTTGCAGCCATTGCTGGAGTGAGTATTAATATTTTGATGTTCAAAATATTTTTAAGTAACACATCTAAATCTTAATACTAGAAATGAGAAACATAATTCAAGCAGATACTACCTATAAAATAAAGAAACTTTTATGTCAAATCAGAATGAACATTTGTTATTTTTATTGTATTTAAATAATCTAAGTACTTGTGTACCATTATAATTTTATGAGTAAAGAAGAAAAAAGTTTCAATGTATCATATAATCAGTCTCTTTTTATGCTATCAAATGCATATTTCAAAATATTTTTGCCAAGTATGTTACTATAATAAATTCTTTGTTTTCTTCAGAATTCTAGTCTCCATAGCAAAAGATCTAAGGGATGAGTTCTACCCATACTTTCCCAGATTTCTAGATATCCTTATAAAACTATTAAACACCAAAGATGCAGAAAGGCTAGAATGGACTTTAATCTGCTTAGCATTTTTGTTCAAAATATTGAAACCGTATTTAAAGAAGGATGTGGCAATTATATTGAAAAGGATTATTCCCTTATTGAGTGAGGCTCATCCACAGTACATCAACAATTTCGCAGCTGAGAGCTTTGCTTTCGTTGCCAGAGATATAAGAGACAAGAAAAAGTTTATTGAGTTGATATTAAACTATTTGCAGGCCAATGATGACGTAAGTATTTAAAAATATTATTTTACACAATTTTGAGTTAATACATTTATATTCAATGCATAGATATTAGTAAACCAAAGAGTTGGTATTCCACCCGTGGGCTATCTGTGCAATCTCTGTTCTTCATTTTGTAGGTATTGAATTTCCTCAGAAATTATACGATTTGCATTTACATTACAGGCAATATCTGGCTGTGGGCATCTCATCTTCGAAATATTAAGAGGAGTTAGTGGAAAGTTCCATTTCTGCATAGAAACATTCCTTCCCCTTCTACTACAACATTTGAAAGACAATAAAAATCACCAAGAACTGCTTTTTAAAGTCCTAACACAGGCATTAGAAGACAGTTTACAGAATATTTCACCAAAGGAATATGCAGTGTTTTGGAATGGTGTGTCTAAATTCACAGAAGAGATTTTAAAAGAAGACAATGAGATGAACAAAGGCTTGGAATATATTTTGAGGCTTGCAGGTCAAGTTATTGAACATCAGAATGGGAAATATTTGACTTGTCCTCCACAATTTGTTCTCTTGTTGGTCAAAGTCATTTGTGAACAGTCTTCTGAAAGAGTCCTGGAAGTTTGCTCCCAAATCGGAGCTCTATTACTCCTGTCTCCTAACATTTCTTTATCACAAGAACATGCTGGAATTATAGTCAAAGCTATTATACCACTACCTTTCCCAAACATTCTAGTAAATTTTGTGCAAAATGTCATTAACTATTCTCAATTTGATATGCACATTTTGCCTCCTTTTATTAATTACGTTGCGCAGTCCAGTTTTGACAATGAAGCGATGAAGACATTGACCAAAGTTTGCTTGACAAAGTCGCCGTTATGTCAAAATGGTATAAAGCTTTTTGATTGGGTGAAATACCCTATAGATTTTGGGAAGAACCTGCAGTTATTCATGGACTATTTTGCGAAATTACTTAATGAAGATATAGAAACTATTATTAAAGATCCTACGAAATTAATGAATGTTCTATTCTGTCTTCCTCACGTGGAAAAAATCGAGGTGGACACTTCTATAAAAAGTCTGAATGAGTTGATATCAAAACTCCTGAAAGTACTAGCTAGCTATGACTTAGAAAATCAGTTGGAAGATAACAAGATCCACTGTGACAATACAGAACTATCAAGATCAGCCAGACAAGTCTTGTTTATTCTTGCAAATGCCTTTGAAAGTGCTATTCATATATCAAGCTGCAAAAAGCTTAAGGAAATATGTGAAATTGATGTACTTCTTCCTACATTGTTACCGTATGCTGCAGATCCAAATTACTTAGCTGCATTACATATTGTCGACCTATACTTAGCAGCTTATGAGCACGAGAATGGACTGACATATCCTTTCTTGTCGCTAGTAGATTCGTATTTGAGAAATAATGTTTCATCACCTTTCCACATTGTAAGTAGTGCACTTTTAGTTTGGCTTAATTTAGAATAGAACTTTTAATGTTAATTTTAAAATGTCACTTGTGATAACTATATGCAGGTTGTCAAATTTTACATCCTATTTTAAAAAGCAGTCATAAAGACTCATTAAAATATGCCAAGTTATCAGAGACTATTGTTGAAATTCATGCTAAAAATAAGTTATTTTTTTCAGGTTCGGCTTCTTACGACACATATCTATAAACTATTTGAAAATATAGAAGAACTAAATAAGACAGCCCAAGTAGGAGGAACAGTAGAAAGATTTTCCATTTTCAGCAGATGTTTTGAAGTGGAATCTATCTCTCCATCCATCCAAGAATATAGGGCGCAATTAAACACTCTACAGAAAATGGCGTTCAACACTGTTCAGTACACTCTTGCAAAGGAAACGGAGTTCCATTTGTTTGCTCTTAACTATATGTTAGGAGTTCTGTATGTTAATTTCAAATTGCTTTGGGAGCCTGTGACAGAATTTGTAGCTAGTTATGGCAATGCTTTAACGATTGACGAGTTCTGGCCTACTTTCCATAAGGCACTAGAATCGTCTTTTGCCAATGCAAAGAAAAACCTGAAGCAGTTTCATTTCGATAAAGAACTAGATACAAACTATGAACTACTGAATAATTTGTATTCAGACTACAATAGTATATCAGAAAGGCCAGATCTGTATAACTATAGAAATTTGATCTTAAAAGTGATGAGTAATTGCATTCAAGTTTGTGAAGCAAGAAATCGCGATGTTGTCGTATTATTCCTTAACTTTATTGATGAAGAATATAGAAGAAATGAAAATACCAATGCTTTAAAAATTGATGTCGAAATTCGCAATGGTAATAAAATGGAAGTGGATGATAGCAAACCAGAAGAAACAAATGATGACGATGAGGAACCGTTAGAAGATTTGGACGGAGAAAAAGAAACAGTATCCGGAAAAATTGTCTTTAAAACTTTGATCAATGTAATGCAAGTACTCGCACAGTTCAAAAATCCTAGAGCATTGCACAAAGAGGCAGTGTTTTGGGAGCTATTCATGGAGTTTCTAATGCATAAAAATCCTGGTTTACAGAAATACGCCTTGGACTGTGTTCTAAACTACAAGAATCGTAGTGTGACTGCTTATAAAAATAACTTGTACAATTTAGTTGATGACAAAAAGTTCAAAGACGAACTTACTCTTTTTAAAATTACTGAAGACGCTCAAAATATACAGCCTGAAGATCGAGAACATGTTATTCCAATAATATTGAGAATTTTGTATGGAAAGATGACATCTAAATTAGGAGCCGATAAGAAGGGAGGTGGTCAAACAAGGAGGGCTCTTGTGATGAGATATTTGGCTGGATGTAATGAAAATGAATTGAAAATGTTCATCGAAATGGCTTTCTCCCATTTCAAACAGTACATGGGCATGGATGCAAAGGAAATACTTAAAAATATTACTACGAATTTAGATTTAAAATCAATTACCAGCCCAGGAAAGCTACACAGTGTTTTGAATTTATTTGAAGTGGTAAGAGAATACTTTGGTGGTTACATGAAGAGTGAATTGTTATCTGAACTCTTTAAAAATTTTTATGCTGTCTGTTCTACTGTTGGAGCAGTCTTAGCTCAAGGGGAAAAAGTTCATATTGGCTTTACAAAAGTGATGAAAAATCTCAGAGTCCTTGCCTTAGCAACCCTTAGAAAGCTGTTCGATCAATTTGATAAATATCCGTGGTCTAAAGAAGAGTTGCAACTTATATTTGAAACACTGTTATGGCCTATGATTCCAAAGCTACATATTGAAGGCATTCATAGTCCAACAGCTCTATTGAAGTTGTTGAACACATGGTGTCAGAACCCTCGCTATTATGTGTTACTTATAACAAGTCCTGAGCACGATAGTTTAATTAGTCCTTTGCCTGCTATATTCAAATTACTTTTGGCCCCTAAAACAACACCAGTAGTAGTTAATATGATTCTGGACATGATTGAAAAACTACTAACACTATCAGAAGATGAGGAAGATAAAGAAATACCGCCAATAGAATCATTCAATACTTTGAGCGTTGAAAAAGAAACTTCTGTCGATTCAAACATTAATTTTGGCAGTAAAATTCTGATCCCTCATATAGCTAGTATTTTAGAAGTAATGAAACGTCGTATTGCAAATACGGCAAAATCAAACACCGTTAATAAAAGAGATCTGTTAATTCTTTCAAGAGTGACAGAGTTAGTAGCATCGCCTGAAATGTGTGATGAACTTTTGAATTTACTATTACCAATACTCGTTAAAAAAGTGTGTATGAATATGGCTGAAGAAAATATGGAGCATGCTGTGACCACGATTATTAATTTACTCAGCCATAGCAACAATCCACAGGACTATATTAAAAACATTGCTATTTTATTTAATAAAGTATCACCTGTTGAAGTCAGAAAATTGCTAATAAAATTGCTGTCATCAATAGCAGAAAATGCAAAGGTAAATAAAGATATTTTAACGAGAATGGCAACAATAGTCACTGAAATGAATGCATTTAACAAAAGATGGATTGAGCAGCCTGATTTCGATAGAAGATTAGAGGCATATAAACAGATTTACAATCTCTCACAAAGTAATGAAATCGATGTTGATTTAGCAATTTTGATAGTTAATAATTGCTTCTATTACATTCGTACGGAAAAAGATATAGGTTTGCGGGATAGTGCAGGACTATGCTTAAAAAGAATAGTTCCTAAATTACTTTCAAAGTATTGGTCGACAAGCGAAGGTCAATTTTTAGTCAAAGATACTGTTTTGTCTTTATTATCAACTGGTATTAGAGATACTAAAAACGAAGTTCATAGAAACGAAGCGATTGCTTTACTGGGAGAATTGACAAGAGAATGTCCAGAGACTGATGTGGTACTGTCAGATTTGACTGTTCTAACTAATAAAGAAGATAGAGAGGTAGATTTCTTTGAAAACATGTGCCATTTACAAATGCACAGACGAGTTCGTGCTTTGCTAAAATTCAGTAAAATTGTAAAAAAGGTTAACAAGTGTCCATCACCTAGAACGTTAACCAACTTTATACTGCCTCTAGCTACAACCTATCTTTGTGATGACAAATACAGTGATAAAAATTCGTTGATAGATGCGTGCATAGAAGTAATTTCTACATGTTGTCGACTTTTACCATGGTATCATTACGAAGTTATACTTAAACTTTACCTTAACAAAATGCGGCACACATCTGACCACCAAAAACAGTTAACAAGAATTCTAGTTGGGATACTAGACGCTTTTCATTTCGACTTTTCTAAAGCTAAAAACATCGAGCTGCCAAAAGCATTGACCAACAATATGAACGTCAATGTTAAACTTGGAAAAAAGAAAAAAGTTGTGATTGACAATAAAGAAGAAAAGGCAGAAGATAAAGAGAACGTAGAAGTTGCTAATGATGAAACAGAATACGGAAAAGAACAAGTAAACGAAAATCAAGATACTGAGATGACAGAAGAAAGTGTTCTAAGAGATGATCCAGATATAGATACTGAGCTAAAAAAAGCTGATGAAGAAGAAGCTTTTGAAGAGCACACTATGAAAGAAGTACCAAATGTTCCAGCGTTTGAAAGAATAACAAGTGTGTCACCTTCCGTTGCAAAAAGAATAATAAAATCGTTGTCTTCTGGATTGCTACCACAGCTAAATAGGTGAGATTTCTCTTTTCTTTCTCGTCAAGTTATTCAAAAGCAAATGACTTTAAATGCGTTCAAGTTTAATCTTCAGGAGAAAGATAGAATATATAAGTTATTTTTGATCTTTATCAGACATAATACAGCATCATGCGTGATTCCATGTTATATCTATTTAACCTAATTATCTTCTTGCATGAATATAGTTACGATTTTAGACAATGTTAATTTTATTATGTTAGGATTTCATTATCTTAATTTAGAGGTTATTGGCCAACCTCTCACTTCCTAGTGGAAGTTCTTAGTTCATTTAGTAATGAATTTGGAATTATTTTAGAGCAATCGGTAAAATGACGGAACATGAGGAATCCCACAAAGTAAATCGTCGACATACGAGCATAGAGCGCCAGGAAGAAGATATGTTAAGAGTGCCCATTGCTCTTGCTCTAGTGAAGCTGTTGCAGAGACTACCTGGAGATCTATTAAGGCATCAGCTACCGGGGTAAGGAACTTTACATGTATTATAGATATATTTTTTTAGATTTCTACAGACTTACGGACTTAAAAAACAAAGTCTTAATTCTTTCAAGTCTTAATTTCTTTCAAAGAATGTTGTTTACAAACAATATTCAGATAATTTATTGTATAAAACAGGGGTTCCCAAACTGTGCGCTGCGGCGCCCTGGTGCACCGTAGACAGTACAGAGGGGCGCCGTGAGGCGATCCTCTGTACCATACTCCGATCCGAAACCTTAACTTAAGGATTGGCTGGTACAAAATAAACACTCCAATGATTTGAAAAACGTGTGGAGATCACAAAAATCAACCTATCACATTGACTAGGTAGCTGTTTTTGTTTTAGTTGAGTATTCTAATGAATACTTAGATAAAAAACTCAACTACATATTGTGGATGTTTAAATTTTTGTGCCTATCTACGTAACAGGCCTCATTGTACCTACCTATTTCTTTCGACTGCATCTATCTATTTTGACTGTCTAGCTGGGTTAGGGCGCCGAGACCAAATTCTGATGTTATAAGTGCGCCGCGGACTGAAAAAGATTAGGAACCCCTGGTGTAAAATAATAAATAAATAACGTTTATTCAGGTAAAAAGAAGTCCTTAGTACACAGAAAACTTAATTACTTAAACATTTTTACATATTGTATTGCTTCATAAAAAGGACTATCAGCCCACTCACGCGCACTAGGAATAAACCTGTGTTGCGGCGGCGAACGAGACCTCTAGTCAGCTCGTGAGAGGCAGGGCTACATAATGTAATTGACAAATCAATTCATGGTAAAAGCGACTGTACACTATTGCGTTAATGGCTTAACTAATTCCCAAAACTAGTGTAGTACTGTTACTCAGGGAATTAGGGAGTGAAGATGGTTTCAGCTAAACTAGATTAGAATAAAATTAAAAATTTAAACTATTAATATAACCACCTGAATGAAGAGAGTGCTGTGTGCATGGTTAGTGTGTGATTATGTGTTAAATATGTGTGTATTTATTTAATGTTGAGAGGTGAAAGTGCGGAAGTGGCTGCCTTGTATGTGTTTGTGTGCAGTTGTCTACTCTGCAGTTGCCAGTCCAATGTTTTATTTTTTACTTCGTAGGCAGTAAGTGGGTAGAGATTTAATATTTTATTCATTCTATTATACACAATTCCACTTATTATCCGGAAATGTCGTCTAGCCAAAATCGTCCTGTGCGCAATCGAGGGCAGACCAAGTCTGAACGTCTTCTATTTAAAAATATAAAACACAAATTAATGATAGTTGCTGTAGGTATTATAATTGGTTCCGAAAATATATTTTTGTCGTTATTTTTTCAGAATAATAATAAAACTATGTTCCTTCCTAAAATCCCCATTAAAACAAGTGCGTATGATGGCAAGAGATATTGTCAAGAAGGTGATGATTACTGTGGGTACGCCATACATAGGCATTTTACTTGAACATCTTACTATGTTACTGACCAGAGGGTTCCAAGTGCATGTTCTAGTCGCCACTATACACACCGTGCTCGATGCTTTGAAAGGAGACTTTAAACCTGGAGAGATTAATGACAGTCTACATTATATTCTTGATGTCTGCACGAACGATCTTTTTGGAGCACTCTCAGAAGAAAAAGAAGTCCAAAAATTGCATTACAAGACGCCTGAAGCTAAACCTAGCAAGAAGAGTTATGTAACACTTATGATCGTTTCGCAAAGTATAACAGAAAAGTGCCTTATTAATTTACTTCTACCCTTCAAAGAGGTCCTACAGAAACATCATTCCAAAAAGATAGTTATGAAAGTTCAAGAAGCTCTAATGCATATCACTAGTGGTTTAGTCACAAATAAATTTATAGACATAGAATCTCTTTTCGTATTTCTTCACGGTGTGGCTTCAGAGAGTATCCCAGAGTTAGTTTTAAGTGCTCCGAAGAGAGAGCTTACTGAAACGCAAAGGGAGATAATGTTGCGAGCAAAACCAGACTGTTATATAATTCCTGAGATTCCAAAAAGAAATAAAGAGGCTCAAGCTAGACATGTTAAAACTTCTGGCAAAGCAAACGCCCATGTTTTAGTGGAATTCAGTTTAAACATCCTATACGTAATCCTGAAGAGAGAAAAGGTGCCAAGAATGGATTGTCGAGCGTTTGTAGACCCATTAATACCATTACTGGTAGATGCATTAAAAAGCGACCATATAAAAGTGACAACAGTAGCTATGAAGTGTATATCAACGTTATGGACTATCAGAGTTAGCACTCCAACACTTGAAGAAATGGTTCAGGATATTGTGAAGGCGATATTTACGATACTGCACAAATATGCAACATTTGAGATTAGCAAACAAAATGATAACTACCACTTAGTTAGAAATGCTTTTAAGGTAAGGATTAAGATATTTTTTAAATTAATTTCTGATGCTTGTTATGTATTTTTTCGTTAGTGTGGGTCAAATTTTACAAACAATTTTTCAACCACCTACTGTTGTATGATTTACGTGAAATTCGGCATGAGTACTCATGTAAGTTCGACGACAATAACTGAAATGTTGTTATGATACCATTGAGATGGTCTGATGCCATTAACAGACGGAATGTGACTATAAGCTCTTGCCGTATCAGATCGATATACTTAAGGAGAATTTTCACCAATTGGAATGGCGTTCCGGTGCATTTCGAATACTGTTGAAGCATGAAATGCTACATTTTGCTTTATTTTTCAGGCCGTCACAGTTCTAATTCGCAACGTGAAGTACTACACTCTAGAAGAAGGGCAATTAAAAACTCTTCTTCTGTACGCAGAAGAAGACTGTCAAAACGATGATAAGCAAGCTAATTCATTCTCTTTACTGAAAGCTATATTAGAAGCCAAGCTTGTGTCCACGGAGCTTCATGAAGTTATGGAGAAAGTTTCTAAGATTTGTATACTGAGTGAATCGGCGAGATTAAGGTAAGCTAAATTATTTTGGACTAGCTTTTCGCCCGGGGCCTTGTTCCCGTGGGAATTTGGAAAAAATAATGTAGCCTAGTATACATATATTCAGGGTGTCAGCTACCTCCATACCAAAGTTTATCAAAATTGGTCCAGCCGTTTGAGCGTGAAAGAGGAACAAACGTCCATACATTCACACTTTCGCGTTTACAATATCAGTAAGGATTTTCTTTGGGATAGACCGTTGCGTTATACGAGTACGTCGACACATTACTAACCAGTAGATATGTAATGCAGGGCTTTCGGTTCCTCACAACACTTCAGTGCATTTTTACTGATATTTGTGAGGCGGTGCGCGGTCACGCCACTAGTTCCTTCTCTCTCTCTCGCAAGCTAGATAAGACACGTGTTCTATCTTGCTCCCCCTTACCTCAGCTATTGATGAGAATTTATTTCTAACTAATTTAGTTCAATGCACCTTTACGTTACGTGCTCGATGTACGTCGATTGCATGAAGAGACCTCTTGTCAGCTTTATGATAATTTACATAACTTGGGACCTGTGATATAAAGGATATTTTCGTTTGAGTTTTTAAGTATGAAGTGATATTTACTCACTAAAGTAGATTAATTAAGAAGTTTTTAGTAAACCTTCTCTGTTACCTTGTCATAAATATTTCAGAGACGAAGCCCGCTCGATATTCGTGAACTACCTCACAAACTACTCGCCTGGCAAGAGAATGGATAAGTTCATTCAGTTCTTCGTGTCACAACTGAACTACGAACTGCAACACGGAAGGGAATCTTCGCTGAAGTTTTTGGAGATGATCATCAATAAGTTGTTAGTGGTAAGTAAAAATTGTGTATTTGTATTTATTTGTGTAAGTGGTTCGTTTTCTTACCAAAAGATTCGATATTTTTTTACTCTAGTCCTATCTTTTGACGCTCACATACAGAAGCCGTTAAAGGGAGATGTACATATGGACTTATATGACTAGGATAGGGTTTAGTTTTGTATCTTCTTAGGACATTGATCGCGACTGAAGAAGCTGTTGCTGATTACTTTTGCCTTAGTTTTTTATTAACCGACTTCAAAATAGGAGGAGGTTTCTCAATTCGACCGTATATATATATTTTTTAATTATGTCCGCGGATATTTTCGTCGTTTATGAACCGATTTTGATTATTCTTTTTTTGTTGGAAAGGGAGTATCCCGAGGGTGGTCCCATGGTAAGGAAACCAGGATATGATGGTGGAATCCTGAAGAAATTGAGGGAAACTCTCGAAAAAATTGTCTTTTTGGGATTGAAGTCGGTGACTCTTACGTTTTTGATTTGACGTGGAAAATTATAGTTATGACGAAGCCTTTTGCGGATGCGTTTTTGTACTTTATCTTTTTTAATACATCCATACGCTCACACCTATTATCCCTATCGGGGTAGGCAGAGCATCAGTAGTTCTGAGATTACTTGATGCCACATTTGACATAAATTCTGAGGGTTATTAAGTTATTACAGGAAACATGATGTATAATGGTGAGAGGTTGTCAGCCTTTCTCCTATAATACAGCAGAAACCTGGCGTCCCATAACTGACTTTTTTAATACTGCAATAAATTTAAACCTTTGTTTTCTTCTAGCAACAACTGTCTAAACAGAGCGATTTTCTCCTACTGTCCCTCGGCACTTGTATGCTAAACGACAGCGCCCCGGAGTGTAGGGCCGCGGCCGCAGGTTGTATAGAGGCCATGCTGCGGCGCCTGCCAAATATCGACCGGAATAAACTCTTCGAACTTGTGTTGACTTTCTTACAAGATACTCAGGTGAGGTTTCAGTTTTGAAGACTTATCTGTACTGATATTATAAAGAGGAAAGATTTAATTGTTTGTTTGTTTGCCTTGAATAAGCTCCGAAACTACTGGATTGATTTGAAAAATTCTTTCACTGACTGATAAGATAACTCATAATCATAATTCTTTTGATAACTGATCATTAATACTGCTTACAACTTGATCATTACCAACCCGCATTGGGCCAGCGTGGTGGACTATGGCCTAAATCCCCTTCGTGTTTCGAAGGAGGCCCCTCGGTGGGGACGTATATGGACTGGTAAAAAAAACTACTTAAAAACGTTTTAAAACTAATATATTTTTTTTAACGCTATACACAAAGGCCCACACTAAGGTTTTCCCTTGTGTCGTGGGTCCCTTGGAACACACATAAAGACAAACACAAACACCCATGACCCGAGAACAAACATCTGCTTTTTACACAAATGTTTTCCCCGACTGGGGATCGAACCCAGGAACTGCCGATCAAGAGGCAGCGTCAACTCGACCAATCCGGCCGTCGACCAAACTACTTAACTATTTATATACTACTTAAAAACGTTTTAATTAAAATATGTCTTTCTAGTATGAGAAAGTTAAAAAAAAACAGATAACGACTATACTTTCGTAGGGCCTTGTTGAAGCCATGTGAGATAAAAATCGGATTAAGGCGCGAAGAGAAAAACTACAAAATATTTGTAATTGTAATTTTTTATTCACAGCCTGTGCATTTCGAACTAGCAGCGCAACTGAGCATACGCTTCGTCAACGTCGAGCAATCCGACTTCAAAAACCGCCTGGATACCATACTATCCCTCATAAATAGCAAAATATTACTACTAAGCAACGACGCTACAGAAGGGAGGTTCGTAAAGATCAAACTCGATCAAACAGATGAAATGACAGACGAAGAAAAGCAAAAGGAAAAAGACCACAGTCTAATACAGATTTTGAACCTTATAAACAAGATTACTGAGCATTGTGGACCGAGTTTGAAAAGCAAGAAGCATGAGAGTGATTTTGATGAAATAGCACAACAATGTCAAGTTTTATTAGGGTACCCTCATTCTTGGGTAAGGCTTCGAGCGGCTAAGATTCTTGGAGCGATATTATCTACAGTAGATGTACCAGAACTAGATACTATTGTAAAGGAAAAGAAAGAGATAGATAGAGGATTTATTTACTACGATACTGAAAATGCGCTGAGAAGTTTATTGTTGGATCTTTGTGCGCAGTATACTCCTAATGTCACTAAGGAAATGGCGGACCAAGTAAGTTCCATTATTAATACTTTTATTAGAAAGAAAAAAACTATTTACTAACTTTTCAACGTTCCAGTCAATTCAACTCTGTCCACAATCGTCATTTTACCGAAGTCTGAGTATTTTAATCAAAATTTAAATATATAGGGCTTTAGGTATCTCTCTTTCAACCTCTCGGGTGTTTAATCAGTCCATGAAACTGAACAACTTTCCCAAGAAACATAGGTCAAAATACGAAAAAAAATTTTTGAGTTCCCTACACACTTCATCCGCATATAGCGGATTTTGTATGGGAGATCAAAATTCCTTTTTCGTATTTTGACCTTTGTTCCTTTGGGAGGTTGTTCAGTGTCATGGACCGATTAACCACCCGAGAGGTTGAAAGAGTAATACCTAAATCCTAATGGCGAAATCGTCAATATCGAGTAAAGAAACCCTTCGAGGGTTGTAATACGTTAGAGCCTTGTCTGTTGGTCTGTAGGGTGCACCGCTAGCAGGCGAAGATGACGACTTTGGAGCACTAAGATATGACCTTTTCCAACGTTAATTAATTTTTATCCAAAAGTTGATCTGTTCCATTCCTCACAATCATTGCCGCTTGTAGCAGAAGTAATCAAAGCAATGTTCAAAACAGGACATTGCAAATTGCAACACAAGTAATATGATCAGTTTCTAACAATTAGTTCCAGGCATGCTAATATGCGCGCGTGAGATAACTGTCTTACGTTTACTTGTTAGTTTATTATTTTTCTCTACAAAAGTTGGTGATGATACAAACATAGAACAAAAATATTGAATTAACTTTTGTGAGAGCTGGTGCCGTACTAGCAGAACCTGTGTAAAGAGTCACCAGGTCCCACCCTCTGTCTCGTGCTGGCTGAACGTAAAAATATTACGCGATGGCACGCTTATTAGAATTGCCGATCAGGATTTAATAATTCATTTTGACGAATTTCAGGTAACAGCAGTAATATTCCAAATACTGTCAATAGTGAACTCGATATCGAGTTTCAAATTAACCAGTAAAGAAAAAGTTGATGAACTTTCTGAAGAAAAAGCCAAGGTCAACATAAGATGGATACTGTTTAAATTACGAAAGGCTGTGAACGTTGAAGTTGCGAGAGCACCGAATTCAGTTAATATTGTAAGTATTGTAAACTGCTTTAGACCGATTTTATTTTTAGTATTTTTAAAACGCGCGATAGTATGTTAGCTCAGTTGTTTAGAGCACCATGAGATCTAATCCTGGGGCCGTGGGTTCAAGTCCTGATTCATTCATATTTGAATATATCACTGGAAAATTTTAAAAACCGTAATACTACAATTTCACTAGTGAAATTATAATCTCCCGCGATATTAAAATTTGCCTATTAAAATTATAAATTTACGAAACTTTAAGGGCCGCCTGAATCATAGTGACAGACTGGAGAGAACTCAAACTAAATTTATAAAATCTTTGATTACCGAATTTGACATTATCATAAAGATTACTTAACATCGTTGCAATACTTTAAGCTGTACCCATTGTATAATCGTCGTGAATTTTCTGATATAATTTATCTCTATAAATTAATTAATGGACATATTGATGCTCCTGATTTGTTACATCAAATCTCCTTCCATGTTCCCGAAGGCACGAACGTGCTGTCGCCAGAAATTTTTCAATCGCTAAGAGTAAAATCTGTTACGTGGCTAATAGCTTTATTAGACGTAGTTGTAAAATTTATAACGACAAGTTTTTGGATGTTGACTTTTTTAGCATTAATCTTAAATCTTTTATTAAACATTTGTTAGATTATAATAAATCACTTTCATTTGTTGTTATATTTTGTAAGTTAGTTTTTCAATTGTGAAAAATAATTTAGGAAACTGTAAGTTTATGTAACTTTCATATTTGTTTCTTCTTTATGTTATGTAAAAAACTGTTAGGTTAGTCAGGTTAGGTTAGGCTTTTTTAGGTTCGGTTAGGTTGCATAAATATTTAAAAAAAGTCAGTTAATGTGAAAAAAACGGAGCAGTTTATAATCTTACTAAGTTAATTTACAATATTACGGGTTTGACAATAGTACGGTGACAAATACAATTTTCAGAGAACATCAATCTTCACAATGTGGCTACATGTCATCAGTTCCTTAAGCGCTGAAGATCTGAACGCAATTCTCGATGTCATACTACCCCCGATTGTTCGAGAAATTTCGACGATCCCTACAGGCGATGCTTCGGCGCAAATCACCGCGGTCAGACAACTTGCGGGTAGATTGGGAAAGAAGTTGAGAAGGAAGATTGGAGATATAGAGTATAGTAAGCTAGTAGCTGAGGCGCAGACTCGACTTAATGTGAAGAGGGCTGAGAGGAAAAAGGTTGGTATTTAAACTTTAGTAGATATTTGTATACAATCTCAAGCGATCAGTGAGGTTAAGCAACGCACACAGAGGCAGGGAATCTGATGGGTGACCGAAGTGGAAATTTATCATGAGCGTTTCCGTGCTTCTGAGGGCACGTTAAGCTGTCGGTCCCGGCTGTTGTCGATTAGCTACATCCGTTAAACCAAATAAGAGGCCATTTTGAGGTTTGAAAACTCTGACACCAGGATTAGCCAAGTTCGCCACACACTCGACTATACCTACACGATAAGAAGAAAACGCTGACGCTTATAATCGCAGAGCACCAGTGGTTTTAAAACCAGTTGATGCCACGTTTGACATAAATTCAGTGTATGATATAAGTGGTATATCAGCCTTTCGCCCACAATACAGCAAAACCCTCGCGTCCTACTTACTGACTTTTACAGTATGCCTGGGAAGAGTAGGCATCTGCCACATTCTATGTTTTACTTTTACTCCCGGTCCAGAAAGGAAGAGCTGAGAATATATTTTCGAAATTCCCACAGGAACAAAGATCAGGCGTCTCTATTGTTTCACTAAGGCCCGTGTTCACCAAAATATAAACAACGGTTAGCAGCTAACCAGAGATTTGACAATGTCATTTTCATACATTTTTTTTTGACATTTTGTCTGATTAGCTTCTAACCGCGGTTTAACCGTTGGTTATATTTTTGGTGAACACGGGCCTAAATCTGTACGCTAATCACATGTCTTTTTCCCCAGATTCTTTTACAAGAAAAGGTACTCAACCCCGAAAAGGCAGCTAAAAGAAAACTACAACTCAAAGAAAAGAAAAAACAAGCCAAAAAGATTAAGCTGGAAATGCTTCACGGCAAACGACCAAGACCTAAGAAAAGAAAAGCAGAAGATATCGATATAGAAGATCAGTTATTACTAGACGAAGAGTAAATTAAAGACTTGAGTTAAACAAGTAAGGATTTGTTTTTTGTAAATAGTAAAATAAATTAAATGTTTTTATATGTATTAAGCCAATTTTAATTACCATCACATTGGGATGGTCCGTAAGCCAGCAAACAGATTTTCATGACCAAGTTCATCTCGGGAGATAACTCGTAAAATGCTTCAGAGAGTTGTATGACGGAATTCAAGAAGCCTTGTGAACGTTAGTTGTGGTTCCGTGGGTGGGTTTAGCAGATAAAAATAATAATAACTGAAATAAATCGCTGTACTAAATTGGATCAAAAATAGCTAAGAACCATCTCGATTACGTCGGCGAAAAAAAACAGCATCGAAATTGGTCCATTCGTTTTAGGAGCTGCGATGCCACAGAAAACAAACAGATACACACGTCAAACTGAATCTCGATTAATTCCTCCCGATTTAGAATTAATCCAATAGCTAACCGAATCTCTTACAAAAAAAACTCGATGGAAAACTTATTTAAGAAAACTATTTTTAGAACTCGGATATTTTACATCGTTTTAGATGTGTTTTATAGTATAGTAAATAAAACAAGTTACTAAACAAAATAATATTGCTTTATGCTTCAAAGTATAAAAGAACCTTAACAGAATAGATACTTAAGTTTGAACAACAACAATCACAGAAAAAAAGTACATCACAAATTACTTTAGTACCCTCACAAAAGTGCTAAAATTAAAAGCTTTTACACATTTCAAAAGTAAAATGTGCAAAAGCTTTTAATTTTAGCACTTTAAGTATTAAGTATATTTTAATAAATTTATATGAAGCGACTTTAAATTTGAGACAAAACTAAAGAAACCCCATATGAAAGAATAGTGATGGTTCCATTTAGTGGGCTAATTTACATCCTTAACATTTGCTAAATAAAAGTCAACCAATAAGTACACTCGACAGCAAATGGGTAACCCGATGTGCTGCTGTCTGTACATTTTTTCAATAATTGTTGCGATTTTTTTTCGTGAGATCAACACATTGAACACTTAATTAAGAAATAATGTCTTGTTAAGTAGGTATATTTAACTTTATTTTCTTCAATTTTAGGTTTTTGGACAACACAATCTTCTATTCTATTTTTTAGAACGGCTAACTCGTATCTATGATATTTCTAGTTACTTCTTGTTAATGTAATTAATTAAACATGAATTATTTAATAATATCTAACTAAAATAATTATTCGCAGCACCATATCTTTCAAAACACACGCTCAGATTATCTGTTTTTATTATTTCTTTGTAATTTCTGTCAGTACCTAAATAAGCAAGTAGTTATAGGGAAGTATTGGTATGTGTGCACTACAAAATAATACAGAAATAGGTACAGTCACCTACTTAAGCCGGAATCAATTGTATGGGACTGCTTAGCAAATACTTAAATGGTAGAATCTACCCATAGCTAAAATCACCTATAAATAGTATTTTTTCCCGGAAACGTCCAATTAAAGGGTTTTCGTTATTTTAAGTATTTTAGCGTTACGCAATGTATTAATCACAAATCCTGCCCCGCGAGGCGTCGCTACCAGAATGCAATGTACATTATTGGTTTTTGTATTTTTTGCTGTCATTAATGAAAAAACATGCTGAGGAAAATTTCACGGAAAATTTGTGCAGTCCTTTCGTTTTTTGTTTGCATTCCTGTTACAAGATCAGTTTTTAACTTTTATTTTATCCCTATTGCTTATACTAAACAAAATTCAAAGCTGGGACACTTTATAAAACGTTTATAAAAAGCAGTTACATATACAACAGGTATCATATCAACTACATCAAACAATGATTATTGTAAATCGCATATTTTAGTTACAACATTTGTCTTAGAATTTTCAACAAGTATTTTATGAAAAGTATAATTTTACAAACAATAACATTAACATGAATATTGAATTGCATGGACGGCTGCAAGCTCGGCGATTACCTACGCTTATTTCAAAAGCATAATTTTCTTTTTTATTACACTATCAGAGTTGAATCTGGTAAAGCTTATTTTTTATGGAGATACGTGAAACCATGGAAAAACTCTTCTACTTTGTAAAGGTAGTAATTGACAGATTTAACTTTCTTAAGCAGCATCGACAATAATTGTCTGCAAAGAAAAAAGAAAGCACTGAATTATAACCGAATATGAATATACCAGTCACACCAATGACGAATAAGCTGATTTTCTTTTACCAATGATAAAGCGGACTCAGAACATGACGCGTACGCATCAACCAATAGCGGACGGGCATGTACAATTGTACGTCATCTTCGGTGTACGTCAGAGTCGAGACACGTATCCGTAACAAAGATGCTATATCTTTGTAGAGGTATATCTTTTTCGATATTTTATCATTTTGCACGCCGTACATTAACCGTGACGTGTCGTCGGCCCAGGTCTCAAGTTAACTCGTACGGGTTATAGCGCGCTGTGATTGCCAGAGATATTTTCGCACCATTCAAAAATGATGCTTCTGCGCAGGTATTTCGGCGTATCTTAAAAACGTGCGTGTATATCAAATTCTCCGTTTTAACAAATAAAATGCTATAAATACCTAAAATAATTTCTGTTTGGTAGTTAAGAAAATTATTCTCTAATTTAAAATTAGTGACGTTTTCAAATATCCTTTTAAATATACTACTTTGTGCACCAAACAATTATTGTAAGAGTTTCCTTAAATTAGTCACCAAAACTAGAGTCCGGGGATGATTAGACACTTTGCCTAATTGCATCAGTAAATGAAACTGAACAATTTACACCAAGAAATACAGTATTTTTTCCTAAGTAAGTCGTATGGAGATATAAAGATTGTGTGTTCTAAGTTCTAACATTCCTTAGGAAAAGTTCTTCAGTTTGGTGGGCTGGCTTCAAGGGCGTCGCCAAGGGGGGCAGTGAGGGACAGCTGCCCCCCCTCCTAGAGATAAAAAAAATGTATCTAGTCAACTGCAAAGCAACCAAAGATTGAACCGTTCTTATTACAATCGCCAATTCGCCATAGAGGCAAAGTCTCACGCACAAGTGCAAAACTTAATGCTCTTGAAAATCATATTTTTTTCATTCATCGTAATATTAACTTTCCCCCACCTGGGCTAAGGGCTGGCGATGCTCTTGGCTGGCTTATACAATAATTTTGCTCGACTAATAAAGTATAGAGGGCCGCACATCAGATTACCACATATGTGCAGTGCACTCTCTGCTGTTACGATTGAAACGATTTTACAAATATAATGGGGTAACCTGATGCGCTTGTTTCTGTACATCAATGTCACTTATAAATAGTCATCCAACATAATGATTGTCTGATCAATCGCAATACAAAGTAATTGACGGATTTTATTTAAAGCAGCATAGCAGACAAGGGATTATATCTCATAATTTTTGATAGTAGTATCCATAGTAGAGAGGTAGTAGAAGCAAGAACCACACCACCCCAGCCAAGTTCCAAAGACCAAGATGTGGAGAACTCCCTAGCTGACAGAAGGGGGATGGCAGGGTCTCGTGGGCCGATGATGCCGTCGCCTGTGTCATCCCCGTGAGAGCTGACGCGTGAAGAAACGCGCTGGATCCGCTTGAAGTGGATTATCATGAGCGTGAACATTGCGAAGAGTCCTGTAAATTTTAGGAAGTTTAATATTAAATTACCATAATATTATTACCTTTGAAATGTATGATATTATTATTATACTCCCAATAAATTTATCAAAAATGATTCAGCGCTTTTAAAAAAAATCATCAAAAACAAAAAATACTACAAAGCAGAACATCATCTAGATAAATGAATGACATTTTCGTTGTTGTTTATCTGCTAATAATCATTGTAGTTCGCAAAAAATACTGGATATCTACTTTGTACGAACTGTTGTTGGGATTGAAATCGGTGACTCGTACGTTTTTAACGTGGAAAATTATTGTTATTTTAGTTTTTACTCGTGACCTGGTGACGTGATATGGAGTGACTTTAAATTAGTTATCCAAACTTTAGAGCGGAATTTAACAACTTTGCCCCCGAGGAACCTATATGTAATTCTCAAAAAAAATGTCGACTTCCCATATACAGGCCAATCAGTCGATCGTATAAATTGCATAGAGAGGCGATTTTCACATATTTCGACTTATATTCCTTAGGGAAAGCTGTTCAGGAATCACATCCTTTATTTTTGATAACTCATTTAAAATCATCCAATATAAGCGATTATATATTCTTTATTGCACAAACACAGTAGAAAATTTTAACATAAAAAATAGTGTACAAAAGCGAGCTTATCTCTAGAAGAGATCTCTTCCAGCCAACCTAATTGGTGAGAAATAGTGTACGAGACCTCAAGAAAGAATTGCGCACAACGTAAGAAAATACCAAATAAGAGAAGAGCTTATATTATTAATACTTAGATATAATGAAATAAAAATAATATATATACTAACATATATAATACATATAAACGAATATAATAAATCATACATACATAATATGTAATTTGCTCATTACAGTTGGGACAGGTAGTATTCTTTGACTCTATTTTTGAAGAATGTATAGATGGACTCTCTTGTATAGCTGTCGGGAGTTTGTTCCACATCCGTGCTCCACAGACAGTAAAAGAATTAAAACGAAAATTTGTGCTAGCTGAGGGGCATTGCAACACGTTGGTATTACAGGAGCGGCGTGGACGAGAATCAGGAGGTAACAGTTGGAAACGGGAGCGAAGGTAATCAGGAGAGGAGGGATTCTTGAGGACGTTGTACAGGAAGGACAGAAGGTGCACATCGCGGCGGAATCGAATGGGAAGCCATTTCAGTTGTGCCCGATATTCCGACACATGGTCAAATTTATCTCTCCAACCATCAAACTCTATTCGAAAATTTCAGATGAAAACCCTTGGTTATTTTCTGTCTAATATAATAACTTAATAACTAATAACATCATATAGAACCTACTTTTTATACACAGACGTCAGAAGTACAAACAGTCTACATATGGCGATCAACAGAGTAACAGCTGTTACAAAACTAAAACAACATACTTAAACTTCTTAAAACTCCGATTAAGTAAAAGTTCTTCAACTTTTCTTGAATCTAGAAAAGTAGCAAGAGAGTAGCAATTTATTTGTGAACTTTTGAGACAGCTGCTAAAGGTAACATACATTGACTCGCTGTGAAACACTTCAGTGAAATGCTCGTGAAATGTAATTTTGTAAATCGGTTTCCGATAGCGTTTAAATTGAAATTTTCTGAGAAAAGTAAATTGAATGCATTTTGATAGTTCACGTATCTTTGGATCATCGCTTGTAAATTAGTTTAACTTTGATAGAAAACATTTAACTTGGAGATTCTTCAGTAGTGTAGTAGCATGGTCTACTAATCGGAACTTGTTTATTGTTTAACAAGTATATTTTATCACTTGCTCAACGGTGAAGGAAAACATCGTGATGAAACCCGCCCGTCCAAGAAAATTTATTTTCGTAAGACGAGCGGTCCACCAACCCGCATTGGGCCAGCGTGGTGGACTATGGCCTAAATCCCCTTAGTGTTTCGAAGGAAGGCCCGTGCCCCTCGGTGGGGACGTATATGGACTGATAAGAAGATATTTTATTCTATAGACCTAGAATATTGGCTTTACGCTTACTACATACACTCACACAGTACCTTCTTGATTAGGTACTGGTAATAGTCAGAAAGTGGTGAATCAATGTGACATGTCCTTTAGATCGTCTTTGTTGTGGCTGAAATGATTTCAACAGATATCAAGTGACTCGGTTCACTTTGCTAATCCAGTAGCGGATCTATGAGAACTTGTGCTCTGCCTACTCCGAAACACAAATAGGGGTAATCGTAAAGAATGATTCGGCTCAATTTTATCTTACACAGATGCGGATGCAGGTGTTGCGTATTTTATCCACAGGCGGATAGGCATCAGAAAGCACCCTGCATACGGTAGTTCTCTTTACAAAAAAAATTACTCACACAACAAAAAAAACGGTCAAGAGCGTGTTAGCCTACATGCAGTTCAAAGTGTATGGCAATGTACTATTCCAGCCTTATGGCCTTGCCATTTTGCAGCGATTATTTGTTTCTATGTCTCGTAGCGTGCGTACAAAAAATACCCTACCACCCTTGGCGAGCGATAGAATCGCTTGCCACCACTACCACCGCTAGAAGCTGTGGTCAGGCCCTTGCGTACATGACACTAACCAGCCAAAAGGTACATGACTCCTGTGATGAGCACGGCGCTGATTTGATGCTTGCACACTCCGAAAGCGCCGACCAACGCCGCGCTCCCCAGCACTATCAGGCACACCAGCGCGCATGATATTGATAGGTTCTGCATCCCTAGGGAAAGAAATACAAAAGAACCATGAGAAACATTATTCTTAGGGTCTGGAAACGATTTTTCTTAACCACGAATAAATGAAACGCACGTTCGCGCGGCGCAGCCGCAAGTCAGGGTAATCCATAAGATGGTTGATCACACCATATTATATTCATTACGAAAAAAGATTGACTAACCCTGGTGTCAGAGTGTGCTAAAGTACAGTTAGTTACCCTACATTATTATCCAGGCATTTTCGTGGTTTTGAACGCGCACAAATATGACTCTGTCACTAAAATAATTAGTCGCATATTCTATTTCGCTTTGTATCATAATCTTGTGCTTGGCCTAGTGGATCAATGGCCTACTTAATATCAATAGGAAGGAGGCAGGTTCGAATCCTCTGTGGTTATTTTTGCATTTTTTATTATTATATCATTTGTTTCTATAGTTACTGTCTATTAATCATTTCTATTTAAAAAATGTAAATAAGTAGGTAAATAATACACGAGTTTGTTATTTTAATCCAACGAATGTGACGGATACTTAAGTAGGGTAATTAACTGTACCTAGCTGTGGTACTAAATACCTACACCTATTGGCTACCATTCTTCCTTCTTAAAATTAAGAGCTGCCCTTTTGTCGGTGTGTAAACGTCACACACCTTTATACTCCGCTAGTGATTTGACTTATCGATACGACCTTCTCTTTTATTTGCTCGAAATAGCTCCGCTAGGTTTACCCCTACCTCTCTTTCCTTCAATCAATCCCTCTAGGATGTTTTTTATATGTATAGTGGTCGTGTCGTATCAAATGCCCAATCATCTTCCCTCTTCTGTTCTCTGTTAGAAATCAACGGTCATATTTCCCGTATATCCTGTCTCTTATACAATTATTGTCCAGATATATCCGCAGTGACTTCTCATCTAACAATAAAATATCTACGTTGGCAGCTCATTATCATTATGGATAGCGACAGGGGCGGGCTGAAAAACATTCATTACCTATTCTATGAACGTTAGGCTTTCAGCGTCAAGAAAATAACTCGTTCAGTGAAAGGGCTGTCTCGATTGCCTTTTTATTCACGTAGTAAATTGAGGTCTCTTTAATTTTCCGACTCGTTTACTGTTCTGTATTATTTTTGTTGGAATTAGAGGTAAGGCGGCCTCTCACTGCAGTGTAACACAACGGAAAATTGAAAGAACTAGACATAGAACTAGAACTAGCCCGCATCTTTGTTCTAGAAGAGAAGTCTGCTTTCCAGATTTTTTTCTTTCTGATGTGAAAAACACTGGTTCAATCGGTCAGTTTCGTCTATGTTACCCTCATATCCCAACTGAGTTGAGTATCCTAATCAGTTGGGTTATATAGATTTTTTCACTCTTCCCAACTTAGCTAAAAGTACAGTTTTTCAATTAGGAAAGTAAAGTTGGGAAGAGTGGAAAAACAATTCCATGTATCCAAACTGATTGGGATAGCCAGTTGAGATAAACGGAACTGACCGTTCGAGCTCGCATGAGGGCGTTAAAATGTTCTGTTTTTTTTGTTCCTCGTGAACAAGTCGGGTTTATAAAGCTAGAATAAATAAAATAAACGCTACACACTCAAATAATCACTTTAAGGTTTTCCCTTGTGTCGTGTAGAGTTGATAAAAGATAAGCTCTTGATTCTTTTTACGTTTGTGTGGGAGTACACAGTTCAATACGCAAATGTGTATGTGCGGAGGCAAGCGTATCAGGTTACCCCATTTTCATTGCAAAACCATTCTTATCGTAAAGGCACAGAGTGCACGCATGTGGTAACCTTATGTGCAGCCCTCTGTACGTCATAGACTTATACTTACTTTGTGTACATGTGTTACATTAAATGACTCGTGGGTAATAAAAATGACTTGCCGTTCCATTTCGACGCGGGTATCGCTTTTAAAATTGATTTTCCATCAGCACCGTAGCATTAGTAGCGTGATAAATGAACACGAGGAAATCTCTGGGTTCGTATTGAAACACAAGTTGAAAAATGAACAAGTATGTGCCGTTAAGCTATCGTCTCGACATCATTTTTAACATTTTTGCTTACTTATTATTTACGTTTTCATTTGTTTTGACCGGTTCGTTCCAGCAGTTTAACGCCTGCCGCTGGTTGACTGGTTCTTGGTTCGAAAACATAAAGCATATGTTTGTTCTCGGGTCTGGAAATTCGTGTCCGTCTTTGTATGTATTCTAAGGGCCTTGGAATACATATGAAACATTAGTGTGGGATTTTTAAGTGTGAACCATTTTATTTTTTGTTTTACAACAATGCCGATGTACAAAATTAGCCGATCTTGATACCTATTTAACTTTAAGAGTTACAATTGTCAAAATTAATCAGTCCTTTTTACATTATAATTGTAAACCACACTTTTTATTGCTTGCCTCCATTTCAGTGAGATTTACACCGTGTATTTTAAATCCAAGATTACTTATAGCTAACCCAGAGATGGCATAAAATGTTATTACTACTGTAGGGTAGCTACATAAAATCGCCGCGGCCAAACTATAAATACGGCCGGCGTATCTAACGGCGTATCGGCGTATCGGCGTATCGGCGTACTTTCATTCAGGGTGATAAAATAAAGCACAAGGAACTTGGTGTTGGTGGACCAATTATCTAATATTATGGAAGAAAAATCTATTGTTCACTAGTGCAAATGCGATGCCCACCCTGATGCTTAAGATTTAATTTTTGGGCCACTATGGTCTTCATACTACTATAATAAAATAACACCCTGCAAAGTTTCAGTAAACTGTAAATTATCGAGCACTAGGGGCGCGGCGGGAACTTATCAGGAGAAACCGAAAAAATAATAGTCCTGCCTGGTCTGGCCATTCTTGCGCCCCCCAGAGTCTACACACCGGTGGCACCGCCCTATTTACGGCACTGCACAAAAAGACACATTCATACACAGATGCACACGTCAAATACTCCTTTTTTGACGGGGGTTAAAAAGTAGGTATATTTACTGCTAGTTCAAAAAATCGAGAGCCTTCTAAAAATTTCTTATAAAATCTATCAACTTTATTTTACAAAGCAAATGCAAATTCCACGTCACTTACGCAGAGGAACGTGCTTATTTTGGCTTTAAATATTCAAAAAGAAACTCGTCACATTATGATTACAAAAAGACACGCAAGCGAAGAATAACCTGAAATTATGGGATAAAATATGCAGCTGCATATGCCAAGTGCAGCTTTTACGCAAGGATGACGTAGTTCGTAGCTACGTAGCTCGTAGCTCATAGTTACGTTCTTCGTAGTTGCTTTGCTACGATAGTTTTGGTTCGTTACTTTAGTTTTAGAACGGAAGGTCGTGCCAAGTTTAACGAAGCTTTCAGCTTTTGAACTGGATGGGAACCAAAATATGTACCTACCCGTTCTTTTCATAGAATATTAGATCGTTTTGTATTGCACTTAAATATTATTTTAATAAAGATATGGTGGTTGTTTAGGCCAAAATGTAAACCAAAACCAATATGTGAAATAAAATTTACAAAAGAATATAATTTCAGAACGAATTATGTGACAATGGTCTTCCATCTCCCAATACAGTGATAAAAAATACGGTTTTTCGTAATTAGCAGGGAACACTCTTAAATTACAAAAAGTTAGGGAAATGCGACCATATTTAAATTTAGTTTCTGAAGCCAGCACAGCTAGTTATCTCAAAGAGTTGGAAGAATTCCAAGCATGTCCAGAACAGTTATGCAACAAGAATACAATCCTTTGTTCCTTTTTTAACGTGTGTAGGGATTTCGACTAACCTTTGTGTCAGTTTACTTCCACGCTGGACTGGGAGTGAACGAAAAACTTAGTATGTGCCAGCTGCCAACTCCAAGCATATACAACACAAATCAACACGGTCTAGGGATATTGCATGATTTTTCATTCAAAAGAGGTCTGTTTGAGAAGCTATAATAGCATATTCGAGATACATGGAGGGCTATAATTTTCAGATGAGCAAGTGCTAAGTCAAAATTTTCAACTCTAGTCAATAAATTTTGTTTTACTAGAAATTTGTGAAAATTTCGTAAATTCGACCATTTTCATACAAAAAGCAGACAAAAAGTGCATTTTCGCTTTCGTTTCCGTCACGTTTTCACAAATTTCAAGTAAAACAAAATTTATTGACTAGAATTGAAAATTCAGGCTTTGCACTTGCTCGTCTGAAAATTATAGCCCTCCATGTATATTGACTAGAATTGAAAATATTGAGATGTCACAATTACTACAATAGTTTTATGAGAATCAAGGTATCGTTATCGAATATTGTTCACATTATAATAACACTATACCTCTGTTTTGAAACTTTGAGAACAGCTGAATATTTTGTCGCCCAGCTGGCGTTCTTTTGTATGCAACATCATGACTCATCGCTCAGTACTGAGTTGACTTTTGTATTCTGTTATCGTTCACATTCACTCAAACCAATCTCTGCGCCACTTATGATTGATGTTTTTGTTGTTATTGCTGTTGAAAACTACCTTCTTACATTTTTAATATTGGTATCGGGTGGAATCCGGAAAATAATAATTCTAAGCCTCCTTTGTCTTACTATTTTATCTAGTTTTAGAAAACCTAGTTATAAATGGCTAATATGAGTACTATATATTACCAGAATTGTAGGGGTCTTCGTACCAAGACTTCAAATTTTATAAGGAATGTAAGTATGAATAACTTTAATATTATTTTGTTGACTGAGACTTGGTTACTAGACAGCATATCCGACAACGAATTATTTGATGACCGTTATTTAGTTTTCCGTCGGGATAGAAATTACAAACGCACTAAGCAGTCTAAGGGTGGTGGAGTAGCCGTCGCCGTTCGCAAAGATATACCTACTTGTCTTAATACGACTTGGCAATCGAGTGCTGAGGACCTTTGGGTGACTTTGACTATTTTTGATAAGTATCGTAAGCTAAATTTGACGTTACATATATGTGTTCTATACTTATGCGAACAAAATAAAGGTAATTCGTTTTCTACCCAATTGCGTAACTTCTTGAGTAACCTGAGTAATATTTGTGAAGGTAGAATTGATGATAAATTTCTTATTGTTGGTGACTTTAATATGAGTGATATAATTTGGTTACCTTCTAATATTGGCCTTCAACCATCCAATATCTGTAATCAAAACTCTATTCATCTTACAGATATTTTGTATGATCTAAATCTCGCACAATTTAATTATCATAAAAATAGCCACGGTGGGATTTTAGACCTGGTTCTCTGCAATGATATTGTTGAGGTATTCACTTGTAAAGATCCACTTATTCCTGAGGACCCTTACCATAAGTCACTGGATATAAGACCTACCTTTTTGAATTTAAAAACACTAGACATTCCTAAACGTACTATATTTTCATATTCTAGGGCCGACTTTGACAAAATATGTAGTCATCTCTCTGATGAGAACTGGTCTTCTATTTTATATCAGGGCTCTGTTGAACAAGCTGTTGGCAAGTTTTACAACATTATTTATGACTTGCGTGATAAATTTGTACCTAAAAAACAGGTTAAAATTCATAAATATCCACCTTGGTATAATGGTGCTCTCATTAAAATATTAAAAGAAAAATTCAAGTTTCTCAAAAAGTTTAAGGTATATGGAAATAAGTCTGACGAGAGAATTTTTCATTTGCTTCGAGTCAGAGCCAAGAAGGTCGAGGAGGAGTGTTTCGCTAACTACCTCAATACTATTGAAAATTCGATTGAAAAAAACCCGAAATTATTTTGGTCTTATAATAAAAGCAAGCGCGGCAGCAGTTCATATCCAGCTACCATGACCTATCTTAATAAGACCTGCAATAGTGGTTCAGGAATCGCAGAGCTATTCTCCTCGTACTTTCGCTCTACCTTCTTAGACTCGTCCGTGGATCTGACCAATGTTGATGCGATTAATACCAACTCTTGTCTGTCCAATTCTCCTTGTTATCTATCTAGCATAGAGGTTACTGTCGACAATGTCCAAACACTCATGAAGCGGCTTGATCTCAACAAAACCGCTGGTCCTGATACCTTACCGGCTTTACTTTTGGTGAATTGTGCTAGGGAGCTATCCGTACCAGTGTCAATTTTGTTTAAGCGTTCTCTATCTGAAGGTGAGATGCCAAAAATCTGGAAGTCAGCATTCATTACACCCATACATAAAAAAGGTTCAAAAAGCCAAGTGGATAACTACAGACCTATTTCTAAGTTATGTCTTCTTGCTAAGGTACTGGAACGATTGGTTTTTAACCAAATGTATGTAAGCTTAATACCCATTTTCAGTCCACAGCAGCACGGATTTCTTAGAGGTAGGTCCACAGTTTCTAATCTTATTGTTTTTAATGAGTTCCTGACTGAAAGGATGGAAGATGGGATTCAGGTGGACGTAGTCTATACGGACTACAGCAAAGCCTTTGATAGAATAGACCATTTAGTATTGCTCTCAAAGTTATCTAACCTAGGCATTCATGGGGATCTATACAGATGGTTCACATCCTACGTCCTGAATAGAAGTCAGGCAGTGGTTTTGAATGGCTTTTCATCTTCCTGGGTAAATATTCCGTCAGGTGTTCCGCAGGGTTCGCTGCTAGGGCCTCTTCTATTTGTTATCTTTGTCAACGATATTGGCTCATGTTTCAAACACTCTGAATTTCTTCTCTTTGCAGATGATATGAAGATATTTAAGGCCATTAATAACACTTCCGATGCTCTTCTTTTGCAGGAAGATTTATCACGGTTAGACAATTACTGTTTGTTAAGCAAACTAGACCTGAATGTGTCTAAATGCTTCTATGTTAATTATACTCGTAAAAGACATATTATTGAATTTAACTATAACTTGAAAAATGAACCATTGGCAAAATTTGACATTAGCAAAGATCTAGGTGTTTTGCACGATAGTAAATTAATGTTTGATCAACATATTGACCATATCGTTGACAAAGCTTACAAGGCGCTTGGTTTTATTATTCGCTCCTCGACCCACTTCAGGAGGATGAAAACCCTGAAGATTCTCTACTGTGCCTATGTCCGTAGCCACTTGGAATATGCCTCGGAGGTATGGAATCCATCTTATGCCGTTCACGCTGATAAAATAGAAAAAATACAGAGAAGGTTTACTAGATTCTTATGCTTTAAATTTAAAATTCCACACATTGACTATCAGCAACGCTGTTCTAAGTTTCACCTGCTACCTCTCTACCAGAGAAGGAATATTTCCGATATTTGCCTTTTGATGAAAATTGCACAGGGTATTCTGGACTGCCCTGAGCTCACTGCGAAAATTCACCTCAGGGTCCCAACACGGAGGCTCCGAAATAATAATGATTTGCTCTGGATTCCTCATTTCCGTACCAATTACAGACGCTCGAGTTTCTTTCCGAGAAGTTTTAAATTATTCAATAGTATCAACAGCAATAGTAATATAGATTTGTTTTGTAGCAGCGTGGGTAGTGTAAAAAGAATTCTTTCTAAATAGCTTTATATACATTTCTTATGATATATTACTCCAGCTTAGTTATATTTTGATTTCTCGTACTTAGTTTAAGACTCATGCTAAAGTTGTGCTTTAGTTATAATTTTTTCTGTCCATATGTGGAAGCTTGTAATTGGCTGTTAGGTGTATTTTCTATGTACCTAAAATTATTGTATGTAGCTGTAAGCTCCCCAAATAAAATAAAATAAAATAAAATAAAATAAAGTATCTCGAGTGTGCTTGTATAGCTTCTCAAACAGACCTCTTTTGTATTAAAAATTGTGGCACGTTCTTACCCTAAAAATGATTTGTGTGTATCCCTCATGCGGGTAAGCTTATAGAAAAACTTACGATGCTGCCAGTCAGCTCTGGGTTCCTCCTCATCGTTTTCAGCTAAGTAGTTTGTGCACAGCGGCTCAGTGGGGAATCCAGCTCGCGATAATATTGACACTTCCTCCGCTGGAACAAAAAAAGTTTAATGAAAATACTTAATAGAACAATGAACTAAGTTACGCAATACCAAACCATCATAACATTTTGGTTTAAGTTAGTTTACCAGCTTATCAGAGTTTTTCACAGTGGTTCGATCTTGCACTTGTTTGTTTTTTATTTAAAAAAATAATGCTAGTGGTCATGTCACCGGAATTAAAAAAAACCGTGTTATTAAAATTTCACTAGTGAAATATACTGGGCTTTAGGTATCTCTCTTTCAACCTCTCGGGTGGTTAATCAGTCCATGAAACTAAACAACTTTCCCAAGGAACATAGGTCAAAATACGAAAAAAAATGTTGATCTCCCATACAAAATGCGCATGAAGTTTGTATGGGAACTCTATTTTTTTTTTCGTATTTTGACCTATGTTCCTTGGGAAAGTTGTTTAGTTTCATGAACTGATTAACCACCCGAGAGGTTGAAAGAGAGATACCTAAAGCCCTGTATAATCACCCGCGACATTATGATTTGCCCAGTAAAATTACAACTTCATGAAACTTTAAGGGCCGCATGAAATTAAGTTAAGTTAGGTTATCTTAGGTTAGGTTAGGCTTTTTTATGTTCGATTAGGTTAATTTTAAAATTTGTCAAACGTGGCTTCTAGTATTCACTGATGCTCTGCTTACCCCATTAGGGATTATAGGCGTGAGGGTATGTATGAATGCATGTTCTGTTTCAAAAAAAATTAAGGCAATTCACAAAGTACCGAGAGATTACAATATGACTAAGTACAATTACAACATTATGGGTTTGACGATGTAATGTTACGATTTACGATGACAGTATAGCGAGGGCAAATATTTAAAATGTTGTTATGTTTGCAGATGTTTTTGTGGTACAAGGTTTTTCAGAGTTTCTTATCGGATGAATTCCGCCATTTTAGTTTTCCGATCGGCACGTTTTAGTCGGGTCTTTCGCATCCATATCTCAGCATATTATAGGAAATTTCTTTTTATCGCTGAATAAGGTGACTCACTTTTTTGTAAAAGAAAAACTAGGAATTTTCAGCAATTTATGTTATAAACTCCTAATGTTATAAGGGCGGAAAATCAGTATTGGCAGCCTGTTTATCAGTCTGACAAAAGTTGCTGAGTTTAGGCCTTTTTTCCTCACTCTAACAGACATTCAAGCATATAGCATAATATAAGCATAATGGGCGGTTTGCTAAGTCAATAGCAGAACGTTTGTAATGCATGAGCTGTATGCTGTCTTGAAGAAATAAACGTATTATTATGCAATGTTTCCATAAAAGACATTTACAACCCTCTACGTCACAGTGTTACAATGGTCAACACAAGCGATCCATCTTTTACTTAGGATCAGGGCTATTTACACTCAACCACTTGTATAATTAATGATAGTTGAAAAGCGCCCATATACACGAGAACGTCGTGTCATCGTGCGCCCGTCGTCATACACTCGTTGGTAATCAATTACTGACCATTAAATGACCTTGCAAAACCTTACACGAGACAAAAAACATCCACCCATCTGTACACTTAAGCCTATAACTATTAACCCTTCCGTGGGTGTCGTAAGAGGCGACTTAGGAAACACAAATGAGACCTGCCTCCTATCATTAATCCATCTCAGGCAACAACACCTCATTTTTTTATGAATCTGAGGTGTTGTCCTATGGTCTCATGCGGTGTGGTAGGCTCTGTAAAGGGCCGTCTGGTTCGCGACCACCCTCCTACCGAAGTCCGACGCCAAACAGCTTGCTGTGTTCCGTCGGTGCGTGGGAGTACCAGTGCCTTATAGGCGTTTTCTGGGTTAACTCCTCCATCGTCGACCTCATCTATGACCTTGGTCAAGATTGAGGTCAAGAGTTAACCCATCTTATAATTAAAAAAAACCCTTGTTGGGGTAGGTAGAATACAATAAGGTTCTCAATACTCAATACTCAATCATTTATTGCTTTCCATGGTTTTTACATAGGTGACAAACAAATAACATTTCTGAGAGCTCATGGACCCAGGCTGGGCACGCAATTTTATTTGAGAGAGGAGGACTCATGTCAAACATTTGCGGCTAAAACGAATAAAAAATATTGTCATAAAAAAGGGTTATAATTATTACTTATTTTATGTCATGCGGTTAATATTCATCTCGTAAATGTTAATTAATGTTATAAATAAAAAGAAAGCAGTATTAGTAGGCAATAATTAAATGTCCCAGGTATAAAAATTAAATTTAATGTCAGTTTTAATGCGTAGTCAATGGTAATTAAATAAATGTAGATTATTGTAAATTAAACGATGTCATTAAAATAAAAATAATAGGTTCATGTCAATTATTATAAGAAAAAAAGAAAAAAGAAAAATATAAATTAAAATGCCTAATGTCAAAATTTATCCTGTAAATACTCGTCAATAGTATAATAACATTTATCGTATAAAAATTCTTTAAGATTTAAAATAAATTGTTTTTCTTTCAATTCAGTTTTAAGGAAAGTCGGCAGTTTATTATATATTTTCACCGACATGCTTAGTGGGCCTGTTGAGTGTAGTTTTAATCTAGAATTAGGCAGTAATAATCTGTCCCCGTCGCGCAGTGTATATGTTGTAGGTATGTCTTTTCGTGTTCGGTAAAAATCAGGGTGTTTTCTTGTGAATTTGCATATTTCCAGTATGTAAATTGATGGTAGGGTAAGTATTTTGTACTTCATAAAGTACGGTCTACAACTATCGATGTCTTTAATATTTGCCAAGATTCGAATCAATTTCTTCTGAGATGTGAAAAGGTCCGGCGCGTCGGTGCTGTTTCCCCATAAAATAATACCGTAGCTGAGCCAAGCATAGGCATACGCATAATAGGTAGATATTGCAGTTGTCAAATCAGTCGTCCTTTTAATCTCTCGAAGTGCATACGTAAATTGCGCTAACTTAGTCTTCAACTTTTGTACGTGGCATTTCCAGTTCATGTGTGTGTCTATACCCATACCTAAGAGTGTAAACTTTTGCACGCGTTCTATTTGTGTCCCGTTGTATGTGAAGTGTATATGTAGTGGTGGTTTTTGATACGGTTGAAAGGTAATGATTTTTGTTTTTGTATAGTTAACTTTAAGGTTATGATCACTTAACCATGAAACAGTTTCATCCATGAGTTGTTGCAACTTTTGGTTGAGGTTTGTATTGGTATGACATGAAGTTAACAACGATATGTCGTCCGCGAATAAAATGCATGGTTCGTGAATGTTTTTAGGCAGGTCATTTAGATATATTAAAAATAGTAAACAACCGATTACACTACCTTGTGGTATGGAGGCGTTTATACAAACAGGGTCGGATCTAATATTTTTAATTTCTCCAGTCGCGTAATTGTAATGTTCTATTTCGACATACTGCGTTCGGTTTCGTAGGTATGACGTTAACCATTTATGTGCCATCCCGCGTATTCCAATACCGTGCAATTTATGAAGAAGTATATTGTATTGTACTTTATCGTAGGCTTTTGTGAGATCGAGGAGTATACCCACAGCGTATTTTTTGCCATCCAGGATGCCTAAGATTTTTTGTACATATTTATATACTGCCAGGGTCGTTGACCTTTTTTTACGAAAACCATTTTGTGAGTCGTCAAAAATGTTATATTTTTCGCAAAATGAGTAGATACGAGTGCACATTGCTTTCTCGAATATCTTAGAAGCGGTTGATAACAAGGCAATGGGGCGGTAATTGTTAGGATCCGTTTTATTAAGTTTTTTAAATATCGGTTTTATTATAGATGTTTTTAAAGTTTCAGGAAAATCCCCTTCGTCAAAAGATTGGTTTATGAGCAGAGTAAAAGGCAAAGCTAATTCGTCAGCACATTTTTTTATTAACATAGGTGGTAACTCGTCGATGCCGAGGCTAAATTTCGGTTTAAGTGTTTTTAAAAAGTTTAAGGTTTCGCTTACAGTAACTGGGTGTAGAAACATGGTGTTAAGAGGTGGATTTATGACGGGGCGACCCCGGGGCGGCGGCGGCGCGGCGCCTCCACTGTCCCTGTCCGACGTCGTTTGTCCGATTGACGCGAAGTAATTGTTAAAAGCATTTGAGACGTATTCTGGTTTTGAAATTATCTCGTTACCTACTTGTAATTGTATATTTGTCTTTTCTTTTTTACCTATTTTGTTAGTCCTCTCATTTATAATTTGCCACATCGTTTTTATTTTATTGTTAGACTTATTCATTTTTTTGATGTACTCGAGGCGTTTTGCCGTAATTACAGTTTTTTTCAATATTTTTTCATATTTTTTACATAGTTTTTTTAGTATATCGTTTTGTGATTTTAATGTTAATAGTTTAAGGAGTCTTTTATTTTTACAGGATACTTTAATTCCTACCGTCAGCCAGTATTTTTTATGTTTGGTTTTTAATTTAATTTTCCTTTTCGGAAAACACTGGTTAAGGGTACAAATTAATAATTTCTCAAACTCATTGTAATTTTCTTGTATAGATTTAGTAGGTTTAATAATGCGTTGCCAATCGGTAAGTGCTATATCGTTTTTAAAACGTTCTATATTACAATCGTGAAATAGACGTTTTTCGATGTGCCACACTGTGGGTTTTTTCTGTTTAGGTGTGTGTAAAAAGTGTAAAATAGTAGCTCTGTGTCGTGTAAATCCGAAGTCTTCTACAGTAGTGTATGTCTTTATATGTGAGAAGTTTGTGAAAATTAGGTCTATGCAAGTTGATGATGTGCTAGTTATGTATGTAGGTTCTTTTATGTGTTGCGTGTATTTGTGTTCTGACATAAAGGTTAGTAATAGATTAGTTTTAGTGTTGTTCGTTAGGATATCCGTGTTAAAATCTCCACCTATAATTATGTTATGTTTGTGATATTTTTTATTCAGATGTTCTAATAATTTATTCATTTGTCTATAAAATACGTCTTCCTCCCTCCGGTTCCAATAAATAGTGATTAGTAACATATTATGTTCTAGTAATTCTGGTTGCGCAGACTTCAATTACATACTCGACGGACATATCGGCTATGTCTGTTTTTTCTTCATTTTTGATATCGTCTTGTAGCAAAATACATACGCCGCCTCCCATGTGGTGTTGCCGACAGTAAGATGCTGCGATTTTATAACCGTTAAACTGAACCATATTTATCTTTTCTTTGGTCAACCAGCTTTCCGAGATACAAATTGCTTGATATTTTTTCGAATCGTATAAAAAAGCTTCTATGTCATGTAATTTATTATATATACTTTGGAAATTTTGGTAAATGATTTGAAAGATTGGTTGTTCAGTTTCGAAAAGTCAGAGATTCATTTTGACTGTCATTTTTTGAATTCGAGTCACTTTCTGTCTCGCGTCCCTTTGCAGTAGATTGGTTATGTTGAGCTTGGGTCCTTATGCTATTTACTACTTTACCTTCTATTATCAGTCTATTGTCACGGATCATTGCATGCAAACCATTTCTTCTAGCGTCAATCATCTGTTCTCGCATTTTTTCCCTGTTTTTCCTTTCAGCTTCGTCTAGAAATTCTGAGACAGAAATACCGGTTCCTTTGAAGTAGTGACTATTTTTTACTAGATATTTCGTCATTCTCTTACTAACTAACTCTATCATAATCGGTCTTTTGTTTCCTCTTTTACCTATTCTATACATATCTTCTATATATCCGGTTAGGTCTACGTTCATTATGTCTTGAAAAATGTATCGTATCCTATCTTCCAAAGATTGTAGCGATTCGTTGTATTGTTCTTCTAGGCCATATAAAACGATTTTTTTTGCTTTTTCTAAATTGGTGTAATCCGGTTTCATTGTAGGTAGGGGCTGTTTATTTTTTAGTTCTTGAATTTCTTTTACCAGTCTTTTATTTTCCTCTTTGATAGTATTTAATTCTTTTGCGAGCCTATCTATATTTTTTGTTGTTCTTGACTTCTAGTAAACAGTTCTGTAGTTTCATGTTTTATTTCACTTTTTAGTTTTGTAACTGCACTTTGTATTTCTGATTTAAGTATAATTGTAATTTCTTCAATAATTGATTTGTTATTTTCCTTCAGCTTTGCACTTATAATATTACTAAGGTTATCTACCGTCAATACGTTATTATTTGAAATTGTTTGTTCGGTTTCATTGTGTATTGGGCTATGACTGTGGTCAGAGTTATCTGAGTCTTCAGTTTCATTCTGAACTGGGTTTCTCCTAACTGGGGTATTATCATCTCTTTTCTGGCGCGTAGTTATGTTGGTACATGAGTGGCATGCCCAATTTGTGTCCAATTTACGTTTATTTGCCATGTAGTAAGCTGTAGTAATGTTTAAGCATGCATAATGAAATATACTTTTGCATTTTTGGCATTTAATTGTTTGATTTAAATCTTTTGTGCCGTTGCAAGCAAGACACTTCATTGTGGAATGTAGTTCTTATTTCTAGGTAGTTACGGTTGGATGTTGATCGCTCTCGCTTCGATGCCGCTCAGCTGTGCGGCAGTCAGCTGACCGTTGTGGCGGGGGTGTTCTGGGGTCAAAGATCGCTCGGGCGTAGAATCCAGTAACCGTCAATATTTTTTCACTTTTAATGCTGTTTTCACATCGAATTTCTAGTTTTTTTATTCACTTTTCACTGTATAGTTGTTTTTCACTTCTAGTCTATTGTTCTAGCAGCACTTGACGCCACAATAGACATACATTCTGAGAGTAGGTAGTTATAACATGAGTATAGTGGTGATAGGTTGTCATACTTTCGATAATGACACTTCTATGTTCTTTGCTTCTAAACTCTACACTAAAGTATCTGTTTTAAAAAGAAAAATATGTATAAGATCGTCTTGTTTAACATTTTGTGGCAATTTCTGATGACAAAGGTGGCCATATTTAAAATCTGGCTATCAAAAGTATTCTTCTTCTTCATCAGCCCATATACGCCCCCACTGCTGGGGTACGGGCGTTGGGCTTCCCTCAATAGCATGAGGGGTAAATGCCATACTCACCACGTTTGGCAGACGTGTTGGCGAGGGTTTCCTTCTCTGTGTGCAGATGAACTTGCTTGCATATTTACCTTAGTCGCCTTGTACGACAACTCGGTAAGAAAGAGAGTGGTCCTATTCTACTCTGCCGGGGACTCACACGGCTTCAAAAGTATTAACTTTAATTATTATTAACTTTAGTATTAAGTATTAACTTTAGTATTAAGTTTAATTATAAACTCAATTTTTGTTACAGTATAATGAAACCAGTTTTCACATTTTTTTCTCTTAATCCACAGTGATCGTTAGTAAAACAAAATAAAAGCTTTTGAAAAACCGAGCTCCGAGCTCTCTGCTTTTTATTACGCACAGTATAAAAACTGTTTTTAATTTGCAACGAGTTTGCAGGACGGTTCCGGGTGCAATTGGCGTCTTTAAAAATAAATTGCTTTTAACTGTAACAGCCAATGAGAGTTCTTTTTAATTAACTGTGCAGAGTAACACAAAATCTGGAAAAACTTCCATGTTCCGTGTAACTTAGGAATCTTAGGATGCAGAAGTTAAATCTACGAATTTTGGTGCTTGTACTTTTTGGTGCCTAATTGTGGTGCAGAATGTGTCCGAAGCGACATTAATGATACTTTTCGTAATATACACATCAACACGGTCTAGGGATATTGCACGATTTTTCAAAAGCATACTCGAGATACACGGAGCGCTATAATTTCCAGGTGAGCAAGTGCTAAACCTGGATATCCAATTCTAATCAATAAATTTTGTTTTACTTGAAATTTGTGAAAACGTGACGAAAATGAAAAAAAAAAATGCGTAAATTCGACTATTTTGATAGAAAAGGCAGGCAAGATTTTCATAGAAAGTGCATTTTCGTTTTCGTTTCCGTCACGTTTTTACAAATTTCAAGTAAAACTAAATTTATTGACTAGAATTGAAAATTCAAGTTTAGCACTTGCTTGTCTGAAAATTATAGCCCTCCATGTATCTCGAGTATGCTTTTATAGCTTCTCAAACAGACCTCTTATATGAAAAATCGTGCAATATCCCTAGACCGTGTTGATGTGTTTAGGTACCTATGTTCGTTTTTCTTTGTGTGTTATTATATCCATTCCAAACCAAGAGTCCAATGAAAACAAGGATATTTTGCGGACACTAAACTAGTTCTGGATACATTTTAGGTTTTGCAAACTTTTTATTGCTGTTAATTATGAATGGTTTTCAATTGAAAGAAGATGATAAGTAAAGTTTTTCAACAACATTGTTGTTTGTAATCGTAGTTTGGAATGGATATCATATTTGTTCTAGCTTTCCGCCTGCGGCTCTGCTCACGTGGATTACAGGTTATATCGTGCCCAGCTGTGAAATAAAATGTAGCCAATGTCCTTTCACAAGGTCTAATCTATCTCTCAGACAGACAAACATAGTTATTTTCGCATTTATAATATGACTAGGGAGTAGGGATTTGATAATAGATATGCGTTGATGGTAGAGTATGAGTAAGTCTAGCTAGCATAGATTACATGAGTGTGAAATACCTTCGAGTGAAACGCACATGGTCCAAATACCCCCATTCATGGGAACAAGGAACGTCCCCCCTCCGCTCCTCCTTCCATGCCCGTGCTCCTCGATCTAAAAACAAAATTTAATATTTAAACGAGTATTAGGCAATTCCACCAATAACAACACACCATACACTGACACCCACCCGATTCTGTTTCAGAAATATAAATAGAAATATTTATTTGCATAAGACACGGTATATAGAGCAGAATTGATTGATAAATAGCGTAAGTACATGCATGTCTTGCCAATGTAACATTAGCGTGCAAAAATTGTTTACAAATAATAATTAACTAATAGACAGAACAGGGTAGACAGAACCTGTTCTGTCTATTAGTTAATAATAATTTGTAAACAATTGTTTACAAATAATAATTAACTAATAGACAGAACAGGGTAGACAAAACATCAAGTAGTTAGGATTGCTTGCCGCCACAGAAAATATGTTGTGCCTAAACTAGAGTCCCATAGTTAGAGTTTAAGTCTTTTTCTTATCGTGTAGGTATAATCAAGAGTGTGGCAAACTTGACTAACCCTGGTGTCAGAATTTTCAAACCGCCAAATGACCTCTGACTTGGTTTAACAACTGTAGTCAATCGACAATAGCCGGGATCGACTGCTTAACGTGCCCTCCGAAGCACGGAAACGCTCGTGGTAAATTGCCACTTTTGTCATCCATCAGGATCCTTGATTGTATACGTTGCTTAACCTCACTGATCGGTTCAAATCGGTGAGCGGCACTGAGTAACGAGCGCTACGGGCTACGAGTTCAAGTGAATTGACATCTTCTGGGTGAGCTTGCTACAACCTCGACCACAGCTTTGCCCTAGCAAATTCTGCAAGGAGCTTGAAAAAAACCTGTGAGTTGGAAAATTACAATACAATACAATATACTTTATTGCACAATTTGAAAAGAAATACAATGATGAGACAATTACAAGTAACTTTACAAAAGGTACAATATAGGCGACCTTATCGCTTCAAGCGATTTCTTCCAGGTAACCTTTGGGTATGAAAAGTCGCATAGTGAAACCAAGAGACAGAACAGGTATCTTCGATTCATAGTGAATCAAAATTCTGAGTTTTTCTTTCACTTCTAGTCCAAAGTGCCATTCTTACAATATTACTCACATACCGGTCATGATTACCTCTGTTTTCGAAATCTTGCTTGTAACTCTGAAACGGCTGAACTAATTTTGATCAAATATAGTTAAGAACCATCTCGATTACATCAGTTTTCAAACAAGTAAAAACCGTATCTGAATCAGTCTATTCGTTTACGAGCTAATGCCATAAACAGAGACACAGAAACACACGTCAAACTTATAACACCCGTCTTTCTGTGTCGGTGGTTAAAAATGATTTTATCGGAATCAAATCTTCTTTCAGACAATGTTTTTCTGCAAAGACCGTTGTACTCCCAAACAATTAAAAGTACTTACGAGACTTCTATGGCTTCTTTCTACACGCGATTCCTTCATCAATTTACTCACCAAATCACATTGGTAGGATTACACGTGTCTTTGCTTACTTTGCAAGTTATTTCCAGAGTCCATTGTCGATTTACCACAAGAACTCTATGCTGTTACAATAAGCTCAACATGGGGTAATCTCATGCACCAGATTTTCCCATGTTTATTGCAATCACGAATGGTATAAAATAGGATTTTCTTTGAAACTGCTGGTGAAGGAAGAGTTGTAGACCTCATTTTCAGAAAAAAAATCAGACAAAATATTTTCATAAAGACAATTACCTAACGACATAAAAATAAACTAGTTGCTTTGTTTCAAAGATTATAATTGGTCAGCTCTAGTACATATCCTTACTACTATTATAAACGCGAAAAATTGTATGTATGGATGGATGTTTATTACTCTTTCACACTCAAACGGCTTTACAATTTTTTTGATAAAATTTGGTATGGAGGTAGCTGATACTCTGGATTGACGGCCGGTTTGGTCGAGTGGTAGTGACGCTGCCTCTTGATCGGCGGGTCCTGGGTTCGATCCCCAGTCGGGGCAAACATTTGTGTAAAAAGCAGATGTTTGTTCTCGGGTCATGGGTGTTTGTGTTTGTCTTTATGTGTGTTCCAAGGGACCCACGACACAAGGGAAAACCTTAGTGTAGGCCTTTGAGTGTATAGTGTTTATTTATTTATTTATTTATTTTATAGGCTACATAATTTCCCCAATTTCCCACGGGAACGAAGTCCCGGGCAGAAAGCTAGTACTACATGTCAATTAAAATGCGTAGAGGGCTGCAAAAAGAGAACTATCCGAGGCTAATAAAAAAAGTTTTATGACCTAATGTGCTGTTTTTCTGTACGTAATTACACGCAGCTAAGAGACATCTCAATTTTGTGGTGTCATTAAAAAATAAGAGTAAACACAATAAAAGATAATGTAATAACCACTAAGCCCCTACTAGGCATGTTTCGGTCTTGTAACTACCCACGCCAGCAACTTTACTCTCTCATATCGGTCTTGTTGAGTGGGCGGTTTGCTCAGTCAACAGACAAACTTCTGCTTTTCTGAGTAACACAATTATTAAGCAGCCTGTGAAAGTTTCTGTCTTGGATAAAATAAGACTTAAGTATACGTTAAGACCTCTCAGGCTTATAGAGTTTCATAATTTGTTCCTTTGTGATGTTTCTTGTGAATAAGCTTAGGCATTGTTTAATATGATTTATGTTTCTTTGTACTAAAAGATGGAATAAGTAAAATAAATAGGTTTCAATCTTTAGGACTTCAATCGAGAGTATTTTGGCTTTGTAAACTTCAGAGGTATAATTATAAACAATCTTTCAATAAATTAACTAAATTGTTTTCGTTTCGTCATTAATGTTCTATCATTTGCTGAAAACTAAAACGATCTCGTTTACATTTCTAACCCGTGGATAATCACTTAGCTACAAAAAAATTCAGGGAAATTCCCCCATGAAACACCATATAGAAATATGTAAATATATCATCATCATCACCAATAAACTTATTATAAAACAAAGTCCACCGTTGCCTCTGTCTGTCTAAACGCGGTAAACTCAAAAACTTCTGGATGGATTTTCATATGGTTTTCATCAATATTTGGAGCGATTTAACAGGAAGTTTTAAGTGTATTATTCATTCCCGAAAACCCCACGGGAACGAAATACCGGGCGGGAAGCGAGTAAATAAATACAATAATCTAATTTTTATCGCTAAAATGGCTTATTAGCTTAGCTATCATGCAAAATTAAATAAATACATAATTCTAGATAAACAGTTAAACAGTAATAAATCACCAAGTAAGCCTGTGAAACAAACGGACAGCCGCAGGAAACGGCACTCCGGGGAAATATAGTTTGATGTATTTAGTGGCGACTTTAGTTTAGCCTCTACCTACATAAACTCGTGTCTATTCAAGGACGGTCACCCTAATTTACGCAGTTCTACAAAGGTTAATGAAGGAAAGTTTGGAACGTGGAAAAGCAATTATAAGTAAACTGTTTTCTTTCCGCGAGTTCGTTCGTGTGGCGGGAACTATATATGAATATAACTGCACGAGCTACATTAGACTCATAAATGCTTGTCAAGTTCGCCATATATTTGATTGTACCTACACGATCAAGGAAGTATAAATACTGTTAAGTTAAAATCACCTTTTACGAGTCGGAGAGGCTGGTAATTCGTCATACAGGTTTTCCTAGTACGAATACCAGTCTCTCGCATAGATATCTTAGTTAAAAATGTACACTTACATTGAGTTACCTCTAGTTCCCGTGTGAAATTTTGGGAATTAATTATACACATTAACCTTCTTCTTGAATCATTCCGTCTATTGGTAAAAACTGTATAAAAATCCGTTTCGTAGTTTTTGAGCTTATCGCCTTCAGACAGACAGACAGACGCGGCGGGAAACTTTGTGTTAAGGTATGTAGTAATGATGATAATATAATATTAAGTTTGCACATCACAGGAAATGATTTTCGTGAAAGATATCTATAACGTCAGAAAAATTTAAGGAATTTCAGAAAAAATATCTATCAAATAACTAAAGTGTTTCTGTGAGAACTCTATTAACAAGGAAATTTAGTCATTTACAAAACAACATCATAATTTGCTCATTTCAGCCGCCTCAGGGTACAGGTATCAAGGCTGTTCATGTTGAACCCCAAGGCCAAAAAAACTGCGTCAGTTTACCCTACTATAGCGGAAGCGCGGTGCACCGTGAAGGTTGGATGTCCAATTACCCTACTGCCTCATTCGTTTGTTTCGACGACGACGCAAATATAGCCCTTGACCTGAAATCAGGGCTGGTACGGTAAAAAAACCACAGATTTTTGAAAACGAATACAAAATGTACAAAATAATACACAGTTTATTAATTTTTTGTATAGTATCCATATTTGATCAATCAAACGTTATGTTATTTTTAAACATTTTATGCTAAAAATTATTCGGTAACAAACGAGAAACCATAACATTCTATTTTCTTTTTTTTTTAAAAGTCACAAAAAAGGTAAAAGTCAATTCTTTAGAGATTCCGTTCAATCAAACTTTTGTTTTGTTCGTAAAATATTCTATTACGATAAAGTTTCTCCCCTCGAGAATTAAACAATCATTCGAAATTTTTAAAGTGTACACGTATTTGAATTTCTCTCTATTTTGAGTTGCTGACAACCTAAATTAAATAAATGAAGGGGCATGTGGAAAATAAATAGAATTATATGTACAATAATTTTATTATTTATTGTGAGTCACCTGATAATTCTCATCGGAAAACGATGCTTAGTATTTATGAAAGCAATAATGTTAACAATAGCTGAATTCCAAATTTATTTAAATTTATTTATTGATAATTAAAACTGGGGTTTGCTGAAAGACATTTCTAAATAGAAATAAGCTACACCTATTGTGTCGTCTCTCTTCTTCTTGTACCTGGTTAAACAATATTCATGTGTGCAATTAATTGTCAAAGAAAAAAAACATACAGTCGAATTGAGAATCTCCTCCTTTTTTAAGTCGGTTGATAAATAAATTAAACTAGCCGTTTCTCGTGATTTTACCATCGTAAGTCCCATACCCATGGGAAAATTATGGGCCATTGGGGAAATAATTATTTAAAATATTCAAGTAATTTCGAGGCTTTTATGACAAACAAATGAAACTTTACACTACTTTACGGTGTAGATAACACATTTTTTTCTATTGAAAGTAAGCACTTACTTTACAAAAAAATACCAGGTATTAAGTACTAATTTGCAAAACGATTTCTAGAAAAACTTCAATTATTCGTGGTAGCTAAGGAAAACTAATTACCAGGCCTTGTTCCTCGTAAGAACATGAACCAATTTCCATGATTTCAACATATGACGTCAGTGCTGCTTGCTCATGTGTTGTTCATACCGTATGTGTTCATAACATTAGTATTAACTTAGGTAAGTTGATAAGATTATAATAACTTAGTATCTAATGACTTGACGGATTAAGCTTTTGAATTTGAAGTTAAGACAGTGATTGTATTATAGTTATGCAAATTAAACAAACTTTAATTAAAATTAAAGTCGCTATGCTGTTTACTTCTTAACTGCTATCATTTACTTATGAAGCGCTCATAGCCCTTAGCTAACCCTGGTGTCAAAATTTTCAAACCGCACAATGGCTTCTGTCTTGGTTATAACGATAAAGTCAATCGACAACAGCCCGGGACCAACAGCTTAACGTGCCCTCCGAAGCATGGAAACGCTTGTGATAAATTGCCACTTTGGGAACCTGATTTTTCCTGCCTCTGTGTATGTTGCTTAACCTCACTGATCGGTTGAGATCAGGGAACGCCACTAGGCTACGAGTGCTATATAGGGTGATTTTAAATTAGCGAAATTTAAAGGGGTAATTCTCCCCATGAAACTCAACAATGAGAGATGAGTAAAGCTCTAGGCCAGAGGTTACCAAACTTTTTTTCTCATAGACCACTTTCAAAATTTTGCTGGTTCCGGTGGACCCCCTGCAGATATATTTCTAACATATTCTCAAAACTCGACTAAAATGTGAATACTAGATCTGACTATAGAAATTTGCGTTGCGGCTGAGTTCCATCAACGAATTTACAATTTTCGAAAAAAAAGCGAGAATTGACTGATTGATTAATTAATTATATTAATAATAATAAACGCTACACACTCAAAGGCCCACACTAAGGTTTTCCCTTGTGTCGTGGGTCCCTTGGAACATCTGCTTTTTACACAAATGTGGCAAACATGGGGATCGAACCCAGGACCCGCCGATCAAGAGGCAGCGTCACTACCACTCGACCAAACCGGCCGTCAACTCTGCTGTGAGTGGGATGTCTAAAAAGTAAAGTTGGCCAATCAAAAAAGTGATTCCATCCTTACTTTACTTTTTTGACATTTACTCACAGCACAAGGAACCAATCAATTTTCACTTATTTTATTTAGAAGTTAAGCCATCATTTTGGTTCTTCACTATCGAAACCAGATAAATTTTCGTGGACCCTTACGAATTGTGAACCCCTATTTATTGTCACGCCAACGTAGACCCCCGTCGAGTCTCCCGTGGACCCCTGGGGGTCCATCTGGACCACTTTGGGAATCAATGCTCTAGGCGGATATAGGTACTAAAGTCATGGTTATAGTACCATTACCGCATGCATTCCGGTTTATCGTGCTGCCCCGCCTTGACCTTCAATACTGCATGCTATGGCGGTTAACCAACTGGTGACTCACACTATATCGTTATTACTCTTGTTAAAAGCCAGTAGGAATTTTATTGCTCATTTTAACGTAGTGGAATTTGTAGTTCTTTTTTTTTCTTATCAAGTATACCTACTTATAGTCAAGTGTGTGGCGAACTCATATACTTATCTGTTGCGTATATTTATAGTTATTTGCACACATGACATATGGACATAAAGTTACAGAAATACAACACAAAAGGTTACCTTATATCTAAAAAGGAATCTCTTCCAGCAAATCCGAGCCACGAAAAGTTGTGCATAGTACATTAGTTGCAGAATAAAGAAGTACTGTAAAAATGTTGTGTTACTCTATGATGAAATACTTTCGTGAAATAAAATGATCCGTCCGGTGGGTATATTGTGAATTTCTGATATTGTATGACTTTAAATTAGCAAGGGAAAAGCGAGGATGTGAAGTAGCTCACGAAATTGAACAAATTTCTCCAAGGAACATAGATCGAATCGAAATATGAAAAAAATAAAAATTCCGCCTCTCTATACAACTTGTGCGATCAGTTGATTTGCTTTTGTATGGGAAGTCATAATTATTTTTTTAAGAATTTTAATACAGAGTGTAAAAGACAGCTTAGAAAAAACTTAAACCCTGGACTCAGACAATCATTCTGGATGATTTTCCAGTGGAATTTTTCTCCGGAAAATTTTCAATTTTTTAATGTTTTTTAATATTCTCTCCTTACATTTTTTATTATTTAATCGAATACACTCCATTTTGCAATAAAAAACAATCATAAAAACGTAAAACACGAAAACCAGCAATGTACATCGCACTCCGCGCGATACGTTGCGTAGCGCCAAAGTAGGTAAATAATGAAAACTCCTTAACGTGACATTTCCGGGAAAAAATAATTACTTATAGCTGATGATAGTTACGGGTACATTCCACCATTTAAGATTTGCAAAGATGTCTTTTACACCCTGTATAGGTTCCCGGGGAAAGTTGTTCAGTTTCACAGGGAGAATCACCGTCTATAAACACGCAACACCTGAGATAGTTGAAAAAGATGGTCACCTCCTAAAGTTTCACTAACGTCATCTCACATGAGCTACTCTACAGGATAAACTAAGTAATAGTACTGTTGTTTTTACAGTTTCGTGAAATAAAGCAATCCTGTGGGTGTGGTGTACTGTGAACTTTACTATATTAAATCCTAAAAACGGTGATGAAAATAAAATCTATGCAGGCAACAGACCAATCAAGCTGTATTGTATTTGCGCTTATTTATAGAACCAAGTGAAATGTATTATTTTAATTCCGAACCTTCATAATCCCTTTCCACATTTTTCTAATCGCTTGCGGTGATACTTTCATTAAGGCCAGTTATCTTATTACACAAATGAAACCTCTGAGCCTCCAAGGAAATGTGTGTTAAATGAGAAAAAAATATTCAACGTTAGCGAAATTAGATTTGCTAAAATAGGTCGAAGTTCAAGGTGAGACCCGTGCCTTGTCACGACCACCCGTCTCCAATCGACCATATTTTAAATTTAAAGTCAGTTCGAAATTACTATTAAAATGGAGATACTGTGTAGACGTGCTATCTGTCTAGACGAATTCAGACTAAACTCTGTTGTGTACTATTTTAATAGTTCATTCCATAGGCAGTGACTTCGCCTGTACGGAGTTTTTCCAGGGATGTAAAGTATCTAAATCTTAAGTGCATAATGAAAGGATTGCTATATATTGAAAAATGAATGAAACCATTTCTAATAATTAAAAGCTTTTATATTATCCCAAGGTTTTAAAAGATAAAATCGAATAATTGGGTAAGCCGGGAAAACGCGAGGTAGAAAAAATGTTCTGTCTATCCCAGAAATGGCAAATAGGCGCAAACTTCTCGCTCCAATGGGCCACTAGATTTAGCAGTTAGTTAGATGTTATCTGAACTAAACGTTAATGCCGATGTCGGTTGTTACTGTAGCAGAATTAAATGGACAGGCAATGGACGGGCGAATTAGTTTGCATAGCCTTATTCTAAGCTGAGTATGGTTAATGGATTCGTTTTATAGCATAAATGTTGCACAGTTTGAATCATTAGTAATGGTACTTGAAACATGCTTATGATACAGTGCTAGTAAAAATATAATTTTGAGTGTTTAAGATTCTCGCGGTTATTTTCAATAGTGGCAAGATAATATGTTTAAAACTAAGAAATATTTGTGTTTTTGTATCTATATCTATACATATTATAAAGAGGAAAGATTTGATTGTTTGTTTGTTTGCATCGAATAGGCTCCGAAACTACTGGACCGATTTGAAAAATTCTTTCACCATTAGAATCCTACATTATCCGGGATGGACATAAGGTACATGATTTTCTAGAATTCCCGCGGGAACAAAGTCCCGCGCGGGAAGCTAGTAACAAATAAACTCAAAACTACTGGACCGATTTCAAAAAATCTTTCACCATTTAAATAAAACACCGTTAGGAGCGGGTGACAAAGGCTACACAATTTTCCCGAATTCCCAAAGGAACAAAGTCCATCATTTGTCATTTCATCATTTGTCGACAAACGAAAATCACTGAAACCCTTCGATCAATAGTTGATCGAAGCTGAAACCGGACTAACAACTGCTACAAGCGGGTGATATTAGTTACTGAATCGCTCGCAAGAACGAAAACTTTGCACAAAGAAAATTTGCCTAACAAAGAATCCACGCCAACACTTAATGCTCCAAGCAGGTGTGCTCAAGATTGAAGTCCTCTTAATAACTGCCGAGGCAATTTTACTTCTACTGCATTGCGATAAAGTTTAAAATAGATGATACGCAGACTATGAGGTGCAGCAATTAAGCTCGAATTGTTGAAAATCGTGCTGAAAGATGAATTTTGAGTTGATTCATTTTAAAACTTCGATGAAATTAAGTTCAAATTATCTCTGCTTTAAATATTCAGTTTGTAATTTTACTTACATTCACTTTTACAAAACTCCAAAGTTTAACTCAGCGTTTGTAAATTCAAAAAGCACTAATCGCTAAACGAATTCTTTGTTCCGTCGTTTTGGTGATTTTGTTATTAATTTTTTTTAAAAAATTTTTTCAATCACAATACATGTCATGTCAATTACTTAACTCCGTTTTTAATGTAAACGTGATCCACTTAATAATTCACTTTACATTGAATCATACAATTTACAGTTTTTAAAACACGTTTACTTAAGTGTTTTTAATTTAAAATGCCGTCTAATGGAATATAAAACACCTCCTTACTCAGTCAAAGTCAGTTTGTAATTTGAATTTAAATTAGTTTTATTTTTCTTATTTCCAAAGGGCATCGAATGAACTTTTACTGCATTTTCTTTTTTCTTTATACAACACTAAGCCAATTACGCAGCAAATCATAGCGTCGTGGCGATTGCTAACTAATAAAATTCCTATAATTGCTAGATACATTGAAAATATAAAATAAAGATACTACATGAACTTAACAATAAAATTTCGACCTTTCTGTAAAAAGTAAAGTTTTTTTCTTGTCTGCTTTCTTGTTTTTATTTTCTTTACAGTTAAAGAAACAGGTTCACCATTATGGCATTATCTTACTCTACTATAAAATGTCTATAAATCCTTACTTAATTACTTAATACTTAATCCTTACTATCCTTACTAATATTATAAATGCGAAAGTAACTCTGTCTGTCTGTCTGTCCGTCTTTCACGCCTAAACTACTGAAACGATTTTGATAAAATTTGGTACAGAGATAGATTAGAGCCTGGGAAAGGACACAGGATACATTTTATCCCACAGTTGGCACGATATAACCTGTAGTGCACGCGGGCGGAGCCGCGGGCGGAAAGCTAGTATTTACTTAATTTACTTATACTTAATGTACTTAATTACTTAATATTACTTACTTTACTTAATATACTTAATTATATAATATATCCCCTTCATGTTTCGAAGGGAGGCCCGTGCCCCTTGGTGGGGACATATACATCCCCACCGAGGGGCAAAAAAAAATTTGTTATATTATAAATGCGAAAGTAACTCTGTCTGTCTGTCTGTCCGTCTTTCATGCCCAAACTACTTTATGAAATTTGGTACAGAGATAGATTGAAGCCTGGAAAAGGACATAGGGTACATTTTATCCCACAATTGGACACGATATAACCTGTAGTTCACGCGGGCGGAGCCGCGGGTGGAAAGCTAGTACTTATTTTACATACTATTATAAATGCAAAAATGTAGAACCTACTTTTCGCTTCCTTATTAAAACTACAGTAAGTAAGTACCAAGTAGGTAAAGCAGGCGTGTTCTCAAGTAAATAAAAAAATATTTGTGGAAAATTTGACGTGTCGAATGGAAAGCTCGCGTGCCACAAAAATACGATACACCAAGGTGACTCGCCTGCACTTCACACATTAATTTTATGTAAAACATTCTGGAATATTATTAATGTATTTACCGTCGCTTCTAATATTTTATTTGATGGGTTATTTTACCATGTCAGATGTTAGGTCTAAATAACTTTTCGATAGAAAACCGTGAGTCACTATTTATTACGAATAAGAACAAGAGAAGTTTAAATTTAGTCGGTTTAAGTCTTAGGTTTAAGTGATTTTTTTCCATAGAAAAAATTCAAAACTATCGTTTAACTTTTTTGTACTAAGGTGAACATGGTCACCAAAAATATAAACAACCGGTAAACCGCGGTTAGAAGCTAATCAGACAAAATGTCAAAAAAAATGTATGAAAATGACATTGTCAAATCTCTGGTTAGCTGCTAATCGTTGGTTAAATATTTGGTGAACACTGGCCTAAAGCGGTCATTTTTTAAAAGAATTAAATAATTTTTTGAACTTTAAAAGACTCTTACACAAACATTGTTATTCAATATCGCAATTATACCTATCGATTATAACTGCACTACACCGGTAAGAAAGGAAGGTATTTTCTTAGGATAAATGATGTTTTTCTAATATATTGAACGTAAAAGCGAGCTTCAACGTAAACGGATCCAATGACTAACGATTTTGTAAATTAAAAACAATTGTAACACAAAACTTCCTTCATTCAAGAATCGAGTTTAGAAGTAAGTTACATACAATGAATGTTAAATGGCCAAACTTTGTTAGAAAACTGAAACTACTGAAATATGCATTGCGCACAAAAAGTAACGAACTTTTGTATATTATATACGGACAACTTTTCAGAGTCACAGACTGGAACACTTCCTTTTACACGTCTCGCAAAGTTTCTTTCTAGACTCAACTTGGGACTTGGAATGTACATGTTATAACGAATGGCTGAACTTATTCTCATAGTTTGCAGCAATCTAGATATGACGTACACTGCTCAGAAAATTTCGCATTATTGGTACACAATATTGTAAGTTTTTCCTTATCGTTACTGTAGGTACCCTGTTGTTTTTTTCTTCCATTCCTAATTAAATTTTATACGGTTGGTTCCCAGATTCTTGGTGACTTGTGATACAGGTTGTTAACCTAACTCAGGCGTCAGTCCCTTACCAACTTTAATTAAATGAATAATTATTTTTTATATTTCTACAAAAAATATATTTTGTTAGAGAAATAAATGAATAATTGACGTTTATCGTGTAATTCTTAAAGAAATAGAATATTGTAGTGTTTAAGTAGGTTTTGATCCTTGCTACTTAAATATAGTTTTATAGTCGGGCAGAATTAGACGATCACAGTGCTAAAATCTGGGAAATTGTAACCAGCAATTAAAAATGTTTTTTCTATAGATCTTTGTGATAGTATAAACATATTAATTTTGTACAACTTTAGAGTTGCAGCGCGGCTGTCAAAAAAATGTCCAAAACTGTCAAAACAGGTTTTTTGCGATTTACCGGTAAACTTCTCGTCTGGCGGTAAAAAGTGTTGTGTAACAAAAAACCGCAATAAAAAGACGAACAAAATGAGTTTTGCTGAGTCCTGATCGGTTTGGCAGTTTTTGCGCAATCCGCAAAAAAACCGTGTTTTTTGGCCATTTTTTCGAAATTCAATAACAATACTTCTATAACTTAAAAACATGATCAATGTTCTATTGAAAATTTCTTGATAAAAGGAAATACTACAATAAATAACTTTAGGAAAAAATTGCTCGGCGCGAACGCGACTTAACCCCACCTCGGCGCTGAACATTTTTCTTCCCTTAAAATAATTTATGAATATCACTCACGCGGTAAGCGTTTTAAAAATACTAGAAGAAATACATAATCATACTGTATTATAATATCATATCATACACACTCACAAACTTTCGTCTTTATGATATTAGTGTGATTAACGGATGGATAGTGGTGAGAGGTCGTCAGACTTTTGTCCACAACAAACAAAACAAAACCCTGAACTCCCATAACCATAAAAAACAACACCGGCACATTCCATGTTTCATTCCAAATTCATCTGTACTCTACACAGCAGTGATAAGGTCCATTTTGGAACAAATTCGTGTTACTTGATACGCTATATGACCTTTGGCATGTCAGACTATTAATCGCATAGATATTTCATGGGATATTGAACCCACGCCCCTTCGGTTCAGCAATCATCAATTACAATCTATCTGCAATTCCAGTAAAGTTTGCTTCGCGTGTTTACAAACTACTGAATAATGATAATATCGATTGTAACTGAGTTGGTGACAGGAGATATATATTATTCATGGAAGTTTTTAATTTGTTTTTATCATCGCTTTTAATCATTGTGTCAATTAAGTATTTTATAACTCTACAATTAAAAATGTTGTATCAAATGGCGGCGCGGCGGCGGGACAATTTTGATGAAATGTAGCTAGAAACCATTTCGATTACTTCAACTTTCAAACAATAAAAACCGCATCACAATCGGTTTATTCGTTAAGGAGCTACGGTGCCTCAGACAGAAACACAGGTACACAGACATACAGATACACAGACACACAAATACACACGTCAATATTCATAAATATCACTCACGCGATTGCTTCGACGAGGTATTGCTTGGTAAGGGAATGAAAAATTTCACCACTTGACTTGAAGGCACAATAGCAGTTAGTTAGAGCATCAAGATATCTAATCCTGGGGTCGTGGGTTCAAGCCCCATTCGCACCGAACATTTTTCTTTCATTAAAATAATTTGATAATTGTTCCGTTGGGGTCGGTTTTCCGTACATCGTACTAAGTTAAAACACATCTGAGGACATTTGGTGGTTGGTAAACTTTATCACTAGTCACCACCTACTTGATGATGCCTAGGATAGAAGATGATTCAAATAAAGTCGGTTAAACAGATGAACTTTCATTTGGAATACGGTCAGACGGAAAAAGGTTCGGATTTTGTAGCTTTTCTTTTCATATAAATAAATCAAACCAATATTGACAACAAGATAAAGAAGCTCTCCACTCTTTTGAAAGGAGTTTGTTTTACGATTGCTCTAAAAATACAGACCGCACTATAATCCAGCGGGATTTTATAACCGGGATAAATATTGATTAGGAGGTTAAAACCAGTGCTACCCCACTCCCACTCCTTTTAGAGAAGATTTCTGATTTTACGGCGGATTCATGATCTAAGAAAGATCTGTCTAAAACAAGATTGTACCGCTATCATAAAATAATAATGGTCTTAAAAAATGAAATATCTCGGAAAAAAAGCCATGGTGTCAATACGTTATAAACTAGGTACAGTAGGTACTTTATAATATTTTATAATAGGAACTTTAATAAAGCTGAAAATTAGGGGAGACCGGGGTGAGTTTTGAAAGAGTCATCCCTAGCGAGCTCACAACAGCGCGCGTTTCTTAATTCGAGACTAAACGTGCGTTGTTATGAGCTCGCTAGCAGTTAACGGTTTCGAAAAATCAACTATGTCTCAATTCTCCTCTATCACCACTTTATAGTTCTCCCTAGACGTTATTAAGTAGCTATATGGATAAATTGGAAATCAGTTGATGTCAACGCAGCCAGTCCATCCATCTTGACATTTAACATTTAGACTGACAGTTCTTTGATAAAAAGGTTATCAGAGCAACCCTTGGCCGCCAGCATAATCAAAGTTTTTCTTCCACTTCCAGTCCAACGTGGAAGAAGCCAATCTGGGATTGAACGGCATTAGATCACAGTGTACTAGACTCGATTGAAGTTGAACTATTCTCGTAGCTAATTATTAATTCGTAGCTCATTGCTACGGCGTAGTTAAAATAGTTTCTGGAACATCGTCTAAAAAGGCGTTACGGGTCAGCTAGCATCTCTGATAGAATTTCTTGTTAAAATCGATTTGGCAACACTCAATGCCTTGATTGAAACAGTGTTTTAATTTAGTTTTATGTCAAGAGATATACTGGCAATCTTGTCGAATACGGATTAAATATGCCACAAGTCATGATTTTACCTCAGAATACAGAAGATTTAACATTATTTTATTATGTTATGTAACGTGTACGTTCATTTTTAGTTTAAAATTGACTGGATTAAGCCCCTAAAAGACATTGGTTGATTCAGGCCACAGGACGAGTAGCCGATTGATGGGTCAAATCAACCACAAAGAACACCAAAAGTGGCCAACTGACGCGGCGGGTTCAACGGTCTGTAGACGCACACATACACACACACAATTATTTGTTTTTGTATAATACAGATTGTAATTTTTTGTTTCTGAATAAGCAGATTGTTATTTTTTCCCCAAAGGAATTAAGACATACCTTAGCCACCTTCTCATCAAGTAGCCAGGATACGGCGGTGTTAGAAGCATTGGCGAGCGCGCTCAAAGCCGCATGATCCCACATCACGTGCTCCCAATGATCTGTCATGATGGCAGCGCACAGCATCGCCGTTGAACAGCTGGAAACAAAAGGATATTGAGTCTTTTTTATGGTTACTGGTTAATTGGTAATTACGGTGGAGATGGGCAAGGCACTTGGTTAAAAGGGAGCATAAACAGTGAACCAAAGCAGTCACACATTGGTGGCCGCAAAGACCGATAAGGCCACTGGGCAGAACACTAGCCTCTGTTATATCTTCCTTCGAAAAACAATGTAAATAATGTGTGTGTATGATGTTTAGCGATTACGCCGCTTCTACACACTTTTAGTTCTGTGTACTATATATAATTGTAATTTTATTAATCTATCCATCTTTAGTTGGAATTATGCGTTCAAAACACATCTTAGGTTGTCCAATGTCCTTGTCAAATGCCCTTTTGTCAAATGCTCTTTTGTCAAAGCCCTCAAATCTATAAAATACACAGATTTATACAATCTTAGTCGTGTGTTTCAAAATATCAATCTTTGGATACATTACTTTTTAATATTGCTTCTAATGTCACAACTAATACCTAAGCGTCGAAGCACTATAATTATTAACTGAAAAACAGTATACTGCCTCATTTTCAGCTCCTCTACTAGTCTATCAATCCATGTTTATGAATTTTATCCCTTCCATTAACATGCTGATATTTTATTCACGAGGTTTTATGGTAATACAAGGTAACTTTTCATGTTTCAGGTCATTAGTTCGATAAAAGACACTGTTCGGAATTTTTAAATAAGGTAAAATTACTGAGTCGTAAAACACACGATTTAAAATCCATTAAGCGTAATATTTCCACAATATGCATGGGACAATTTATAGATAGACTAGTTGTTCGCCCGTGACTTTATTCCCGTGGGGATTTTCCTGGTGGATTTCCAATAGTAGTGCCAGTTATGAACACAACAAAGAAAGAATCATTCAAATCAAGCAGTTTTGAGTTTTAGTGACACTAACGAAACGCAATGTATTTTTTAAATAAGAAAATCAGATGTTTCGCTAAGATGGTTGGCTTTACACGTGGAAAACTTGCATATCTATGTCAATGTTGAGATGAATACTTTTTTTATTTATTTATTAATATTGATAATACAGCGGAAGTGGATTGTTGTTTTGCAATGTTGGAAAGTCCTATTCCGTTTATAGTTAGTGTCAAAATTAAATAGAAACTTAATGGTCATTTAACATCAATCTAAAGCAGTATGGTATAGTTTGTCAGTAAACCTTATGAATGGTATAACAGTTAAGTAAAGGATATTAATTTGTCGTACATTTATTTCTTTAGCTATAGCAATTTTATTTTAAGCACTCTCAATTTCCCCCGAAACAAATCCACATCAAATGACGTCATTATTCAATTACTTTTACCATTTATTAGACAGTAATTCGGGTGAACAACAGGGTGCTATTATTTTAAATTGCTCTTGAAGTTTGGCCTTGCATGATATTTAAAGTAATAAACTAGAATACATTTGAGTTTAAAGTTGTTTCGACCGACCACGAGAGGGGGGCATAAATGGAGATAAAAGTTGTTAAAAACTGTTGTGTTATAAAATGAGGGGTGTGGAATCCTACTAACTTAGTAAGTGCGAAAGTTTGTAAGGATGGATTAATGGATTTTTAGTACACACGGCAGAACGTCAGGCTATACATGTTGACCTTGACGTCGCCCTTATCTCGCTCGCAATAGTTCATTGTGCAAATGGATAACCTGACCTGCTGCTTTATGTACCATAGAAAAGAGATTTTGTTTCCTGTTTGTTACGCCTTCACGCAAACATTACTGGACGGATTTTGATGAAACTTAGCATTAATATAACAGCAGGCTTAGTCGACTGAAGTGGCGCTGCCTCTTGATTGACGGGTCCTGGGTTCAATTCCCAGTCGGGGAAAATATTTGTGTCAAAAGCAGATGTTTGTTCTCAGGTCATTGATATTCCATGTTTCAAAGGAAACATACCTACACAAAGAGAGACACGAACACAAGAGAAAAACGTAGTGTGGGCCTTTGAGTGTGTAGCGTTTATTTATTTTATTTATAGGTATTTATTTTATAGGGATGATTTTGTTTTCTTTTCTCTCTTATTCTTTTTGACTTTTGCGCTACTCTCGGTTTTTCTTGTGTTTTTCCTTTCGCTTTGGGTTGTCTGGAAGAGATCGCTGACTAGCCGCGATCGCGATAAGATCGCTATAAGGCTGCTCTTGAATACTTTTGATTGTAAGATTATATTGTAAATATTCGTTTTTCCCTGTGAAGTATGCAATAACGTATTTATCTATCTATCTATTTATTTTAATACAGCATAGACATCAGAATAATACATAGGATAGATTTTCCCAAAATTTACTAGCGAGGTCCCGGCTGGAAAGTTAGTAAAATATAAATGTAAGTCAATTCAGAGGCATTTTGGCGGTTTGGAAACTGTGACACCAGGGCTAGTTAAGTTTGCCACCGACTTGGAGGCCATGTATGTACCAAGACGATAAAATAAGAGTTAGAATAATGAAAAACTGTAACATTTATTAACATAATTGTAAAACGATACAAAACAACGTTGCTCCATGGAAAGTGTATCCACCTTATTAACATTGAAGTGGTACTTTAGTCAACTTGCCTGAGTGGCTGTTTATGACAAGTCTGGGCTTATTAACATGTGAAGTGATTTATACAATACAATACAATACTCTTTATTGCACACAAAAAAAAACATAAAACATAACATTAAACAAAAAACAAATGTTCATGATGTAGTGTGCAATCCGGCGGCCTTATTGCTATAGAGCAATTTCTTCCAGGCAACCGGGGGGTGAAGGAACCGATACAGAAGGTGAAGCGGTAGACGTGCAAAGAGTAATTAATATATCTTATACATATCTATACCTATATATATAACATATACATACACACAAATAAATAATGAAAAACATTAAATATTACATATATATATATACATATCTACTATACATACATATCTAGACACGTGAAAAAAGAAAAAAAAAGAAAAAAAAAAACGTAAGAAAGGTGCCAGTAAATGACAACTTGCAACTTGCATTTATGTATAATACAAACTATTAAAACTAGTGGGTTTTAAGCCACGCCCGTGTGACATCGCTTCAGTATGACGAAGCTCATTTACAAGCACATGATAACGTCATGTGTAGATAAACTTGATTAATGAGTGACATGACGAGTTTATCGATTTCGAATTTTGTTTAGGAATTATCTAGTTAGGTGTCAGGTATCAATTTAACACAAGCTGCTGTCGAGAAAAGTAAAAAAAATATTTTGCCATTGTTTATTAGTGAAGTTTAATATATTGTAGTAAGTATTTGTGTAAAAGAGTTCTAGAACTACACGACGTTCTGCTTATCCCTTCGGGGTTTGCAGGCAAGTGTATGGGTAAAGATACAGATGGATGGAATAACAAACATCATCCAATCATCCTCGTAAACTTAGCTTTAATAATGTTTGTAAGGTAGATAACGAAAGCGGGTTTTTAGTTTGTCTTTCATTTACGTCGTATATTTAGATTTATCAAAGTAGCTCTCAAATTTTCCCTATTCTAGGATAGTTGAAGAGCTGAAAAATAACGTTGATACTTTTCTACGCAAAATTCCCCATAGAAAAGACCTCAATGAGATTTTTTAAATTCCTGAATTGATGAACATGTTTGTTACGAATTAATTCAGCTATAATTAGTAAAAAATTAGGCGCATAAAATGCTTTAATGAAAAACATGTTTTGCCCTCGAAATAAAATTGTGTCGTAAAGCGGAAATTCTTGCAAATATACAAGGAATGCCAGAAAGCTAAGCTCATAAAACCTTGCGCGCAGAAACCACAGGAAAACATAATGTTATGTTATGAACACAATAAACTCGGTTACAACAGGCACAGGGTATAAAAGGGACAATAGGTAGAGTACTATGTTCAATGGTGATTGAATTCATGTAACCCCACAGCACAAGGAGCTTCTCTTCAAATAATTTGAAGAACTTTCGTTTGACTAAACCTGGTAACTGGTGTAATTTAATTGCACCGTAGTCAATTCACAATAAGGTCAATTAAAAAGCATTTATTCAACTCATCACCAACGGTTATCTTATAATTATTTTTACCTATACTAAATAGGTGTCGCCTCGAGGGCGTAGTAGGCCTCCCCCATTCTCATCCACTCTTCTGTATCCCTTACTTTTTTTTCCAGTCGTTTCCACATCTCTATTTCAATACATCGTGTCATCTTCTTTTTCGAACTTTAATCAGTTGACATAGAAGTAATGGATTTAATTAATGTCTTCTGACCGATAGAAACTCGACTACAGCCACAACACTGTATGGTCGAGCATAGAAAAGGTTTGCTTTATTTCTGCTGCTGAGAGACATTAGTAACAGAAGCATGTACTACTCTATGCTCAGTTAACTGTGCCACTAACAACAACATCAATTACATTTACTGCCCTCTTAAGATGAAGCGTAAATCTGGGTGATTTTAGCTTATTCCCACTTAAGTACTGAGTGGTGGCGTGTAAAGCGTGAATTGCGAACAGGGTAGGCGTTTGTAAGAGATATAGAGATAAAACAAATGGTATAAAATGCTAGGCTTATTAACTGTACATTGCCAACATGTATTCCCGAAAAAAAGTTGATACATCTATCCTGTCGGCCGATTAACAACGATGACTTGTTGTAAGAAATTGTAACTGTTTCTAGGAATTATTAGGGAATGTAATCAACAACTGTGTTTTTAGTAATTCAATTTAATTATTGTCCACGAGTTTCCGGATTTTACCAATGTCAAAGTATTTTAATGAGTATTAGAACAGATATCGCGAAGTCGCGAATATCAAGTAATAGTACATTATGCTACAAGTGTGCTAAGTTGGATATTACATTAGAGGCGAGTTTAGAGCCCGAGCCAAAGGCGAGGGCTCAATGGAGCCGAGAATGTAATATCCAATGCGCACGCGTGTCATACGACGTTTTTCAACACATTTTCGAGGAAAGAAAGAAATAAAAACTTTTCTTTGATATTGACGGCAACAAGCTATCACTTGCATGTTGCGCCTCGGAAAGTATTTCTGGCGGTGTACCCACGTAGGTTTCCTGTTCTGCACTTGAAGAAGACATTTTTTGTGTTGTATTTCTGACAATAAATAACAATCTAAAGAATACAGATGCCGTTTGTGAAAACCAAGAGAAAACATATCTGAAAAGAGGCGCGATTACTTTTTTCTTTTTTCACTCGCAAAATGAGATTCACATTGACAAGTATGCCATACAGCCAAATAATAAAAATATGCTTAACTATATATTTTCACGTTTAAGCATAAATTAATGATAATTTTCTGTTAAATTTTAATGATTTAGTAAATATTAAACTATTTTATTTACAAATAGTTTGATATTTACACTTAAATTTAAATATAAAATAAGGTCGGATCTCTTTGCTGAAATTTAGAAAAAAAAACCATTACGTACTTGTGCTTTATTTTTATTACTCACGGGCTGGGTAATACATATCATTATAAACCTTAAAACAATGACATAAGACCCACTTTATGAGCAAATGTGTTGAAAAGTAATTTAAGGGTTGTCAAATGCCAGACCATCGTCCGTTGATCATCAGGCATGAGAAGATGCCAAATTTGGAGCATTAAGATGACCCCACACATGTTCTTCGTAAGCATTATAAAAGAATACATTTAAGACTTTTAATTTACAATACATTAAGACAGAGTTTTCGGGCAATTTTTCTGCTGGTAATTAAGCTTCCCAAAGCGTTGCACGTTTTTCCTAACCACATAGGTCTTAATTACGTAGTTATTTTTTTTGACCCGCAAATTCCCAAAGGAATATTCTCGAATGAATTCCGCAAGAAATCCTTCCAAATAAATGTTGGGATTACAACTTCACTCTCTCATTCACGCCTCCGTCTGTGAGCTTTTACCCAAAAACTGGCGCCGAACGAAAAAGTTATTCATTTACCTACGACCTCGAAAATCACTTTCACGATGGAAATCATTCACCAACTAATAAGTAATCCTGCCAAAGACTTCCTAACTAAAATTGTGGCTAAGATAACTTTCGTTAATAGATAACTAGTAGTAATTTTGCAAAATCTTTCCTTATTATTTGACAAATTACAAAAGGAACGATTGCGCCTAAATTTCAACTTTAGAGGTAGAGGCCCAGAGGTGAGTCCGTACCTCACTAATTCAAACATTAAAACACAATCGCTAGCTCACTTTAATTTAAAGTTTATTAAAACTTATTTTATCTATTAATATTTTGAAAATCAACATTGCACGATTCCTCAAAGTCAGAAGTGGAAATTCAAACACTAAAACACAATCGCTTGCTCACTTTCACTTAAAGTTTACTAAAACACATTTTATCTATTTATGTTTTCAAAATCAACATAGCCCAGAGGTTTGGGTAAGCCGTTGATGAGTCAATGAGTCAGGATCTCCAATGTCATATGTATACAAGCTCTTCGCCCAGGACTTCGTTACCACAGGAAATCGGGAAAAATTATTTAGCCTATGTTACTCAAGGATAATGTAGCATTCTTATGGTGAAAGAATTTTTGAAATTTGTCCAGTAGTACAAATCTTTGCTCTTTATGATATTAGTGTACTTAGATATATGTTTATCAGTAAAATAACTTGTGGTCTAACGATTTTATAAATTGCCTGCGGCGTTATTAGAAAACTTTAGGCTTAGAAAATACACTGGGCGTCAAAAATAAGTAGTACAGTTTTAAAATTGCGATTTCTCCCAAACTATAAAACTTAGACCTTTGAAACAAAAAAGGTTAAAAAGAAAATTTAATCTTATTCAATAAAAACTTCATGCATTATAAGAACTTATAATGCTTGACTTTAAAAAAAACGAATAAATAAAAACACTTTTTTTAAACTGTTGAAAGGTGTTGTCTTACTTAGGATTTTTGTGTTTGACACATTCGCTGCTGATAAAGCAATTGTAATTGAAAAGCATAGGTATCTTCAGAGAGTAAATTTGACTAATCATGCCTCTTTCACCAGAAGAATGTGCAAGAATCTTAGCTTTTCTCGAAGTGGGCATCAGTATGCGTCGTACTGCAAGGAGGGTGGGTGTAACTTTAAGAACGGTTCAGCGAGTAAAGCAAAGGTACGAAGAGACTGGAAACCATCTAAGGAGACGAGGTAATGGCAGACCCAGGTGCACAAGTACCCGAGAAGATCGCTTTATTGTTTCCACTGTGTTAAGAAATCGACACCTTAATGCAGTTGAGGTTCAGCAACAGCTTCTTCGGACCCGAACAGACTACATCAGTGAGAGTACAGTGAGAAGAAGACTTGCTGAAGCTAACCTGAAGCCTCTAAGACCAGCAAATGGCCCCAAACTTGAGACAGAGCATCGCGTAGCAAGACTACGCTACGCCCGTCAACACGTACAATGGGGCGAAGAAGAATGGGCTAGAGTTTTATTCACAGATGAGTCTCGATTCTCTTTATACACTTCAGATGGACGGCGGAGAGTCTACAGACGACCCGGTGAGCGATACATTCAAGCTTGTATCTCGGAAAGAGTCCAATATGGCGGGGGCTCTGTACACGTATGGGCTGGTATCTCTTCAGAGAGTCGCACAGAGCTTGTGGTAATAGAAAATGGGACTTTGACTGGTGAAAGATATGCCTCGGAGATCCTCAACGAGTATGCAGGGCCATATTTAATAAATATGGGTGATGGAGCCATCCTAATGCATGATAACGCCCGGCCACACACTGCTCACCACGTACAAGAGTACATTCAGGAGGTTGGCATCAACTTGATGGCTTGGCCATCGAGAAGCCCAGATCTCAACCCGATTGAACACGCCTGGGATGAGCTTGGGAGGCTAGTCAGAAGGCGCAGTCCACCTCCTGCCACACTCAGGGCTCTAAAACATGCGCTGATAGAAGAATGGGAAAATATTCCCCAACACCGCCTCCGAAACTTAGTGTTCAGCATGCCAAACCGGATCCAAGCTGTAATTAGAGCCCGAGGCGGCAACACAAGTTATTAAATTGTGAAAAAGTTCCAAAACGTGAAAATTAAGTGGTTGACATATCGTTAAAAATTGATACTTTTTAGTATTTATCTTAATTTTAAGTTTGAAACTTTATTCATGCCAAATAAAATATAACTTTAATAAACTTCGTTAAGTTTACTATAAACTGCTTTTTATTTCATAAGTGTAACTACTATAGTTTAGGAGTAATTGCAATTTGAAAAGTGTACTACTTATTTTTGACGCCCAGTGTAGTTCAGTAAATTCTAGAAAATTAAAACTTTTGTATCATTCAATTGCTAAAATGGGATAAACTCTTTGAACGGCTGAACCTTCGATCAAATATAGCTCAGAACCATTTCGATTACGTCAACTTTAAAATAAAATAAATTGCCGCCACAGATGGACACACAGACTACAGAAACACACTTCAATCTTATAACACCCCTCTTTTTCGTCGGGGGTTAAAAGGGGATATTCTTTTCTACAGAAACAGTACAATTTGTAAAATAATTTGCCCTTTCGCTCTGTACTAGCTTACTCTTGCAAGTTTATGGAAGCATGTATTGCTTGCCTCAGTTTCTGCACCTTCGCATAAAATGCCCCAGATTTACAATACACTCAACCAGAGCCGCATCCAGGCATTTGGTTCGCAAAACCTTTTTTTAGGGAGTCTCCTCAAATTATGCCAACAAAAAACTTTGATCTTAATACCTATTAAGGAACCTGTTATAGCTCAGAGGGAACAACCAGGGATCTAGCTAATGGAGTCGAGGCAAAGTCGCACAATCATTTTGAAACAGGCATTTATTTGAGAGAAAGCCAACTCATGCGGCTGAAGCCACGGGAGTAGGTATGTCATTATAGAGGGTTACTGGAAAGACGTCACGATCCCTTTAAGGGGTGATAGTGTAGAGATCGTTAGCTATCAAATCACCCTAAGGTAGTTGGGGAAAAGTTTTACCAATTTCGAAAAAAAAAACTCTATTTTTTAAGAAACAATATTTAATGGTTGTTTTAGGATGTTAGAGGTTTGTACCGTATCTCTACAGTAACTTGCTATCACTAGCCTATCCTTGGCACATGTTTTTTGTTTTCACGCGCGATCTTTATTGCTTTCCTAAAAAAGCTAATTCACGCATAAATTTTCTTGACTCTAAAAAATCTGGCGATACCTCGCTGATCTCATATCCCGTCTGTTGTAGGCTTCCTTTCAAAGCTCGTATGTTCAAAAATCGAGTTTATGAAATAAAATTAAGGTGTACTATAAGCATATACTATACTATGGGTATAGTACAGCACTAAATATTTAGATGCGGTTAAAAATCTGGATCCGCTACTGCACTTGATTGTTATAAACCTAAGTAAACGTCTTCCAATTCACACCCAAAGCCATCAATTTACTTTCAGACGACACAAATCTTCGGAGATACTTTTCGAGAGGAATTCTAGCTCAGGGTAAAATAAATTTTGTGTACGTAAAATATGCAAAGGTTTGGTTGAGAAATGAGTTGGGTGCTGAACTAATTTGATTTTTGATAGCAAGGGGAGGGATCAGGGAAGGAATAATTTCATATTGCTACAGGGTTTTGAGAATCTTTGTCTTTATTAAATCATAGAAATGCTTAGTTTTTTTATAATAATTGCTTAGTTGTGTTATTGTGACAGGAAATGTGTGTTATTTACACTTGCCATATTTCCTTTGAATTGTTAAAAAAAAAATGACCGGAATTAAAGGCTCACATTAACGTTTTCCCTTGTATTACTTGTATCCGGGAATCGAACCTTAAATAGCCTTTGGACCGCAGGTCTTCTGTGTACATTTATGTATTTAGTACTCAAACGGAAAATTAATAAAGCAATTTCCCAAATTAATTTCTCTAATTTCTCAGCTGCCTAGTAGCAGACAACCCATTACGAAGATTGAGTTTTAGTCGATCGTGTTTACTTCTTTGTATCGTATGAGTAGTAGCATTACTTTTGTTTGTTCTTTTACGATTTCCGTTTGCTGATTTATAGAACGGTATAAATTGATTACTAATTCTGCTTTATGCTGTTCCGTGTTCATATGTAAAGAAGCACATGTACTTTCTGCTTATTCCACAACACCAATATTATTAATTATATTGAAATAACCCACTAAACTAAACAATTTTTCCCAAGGAACAAGGTCGAAATAAAAAAAAAAATTACGTCTTTCCATCATACTACTGCTGGTGAAATCAGCTGATTAGCATGGAATATCGAAAACTTTTTTTGGAAATTTCATATGGGTTGTTTTTAAAGTTTAGTTTCATTGGGAAAATCTTTCTAATTTACAAAATATAAACCCACAAAACTATAATAGAAGCACACTTCACAAGAGGGTACCCTCCCTCATCCTTGTACCTCTCAGCTAATGTGTCAAGAATTCGCAAAGGATTGGAAAACTTCTCCACTTACTGAAGTGACGGTATTTACCTTTGTAGAGACATTCTCACACCAGGTTCAGAGGTTTCTTTGCAAAACAAGTCTTATTTCAACTACATAGGTTACTCTATTACGAAGCTCGAAGAGATTTTTACTGTACAGTCGACAAAGATTTGTTTGTCACAGTGACTGAGCACGACACTCGTTCGGATTTGTTGAGGACTTTGGTATTATGTTACGGGTACATTTACTATGTGATGTGTTTTAAGACGATATTCTTAAGCAATGAGAATATCGTCTTAAAACACATCACATAGTAATGTACTGTAATTTTAAAGGACCCACGATACAAGGGAAAACCTTAGTGTGGGCCTTTGAGTGTGTAGCGATAAACGCATTCGATGTTAAAATAATAGTTAATGATGTATTCAATGTAGTACTGTTTTCATGAATTAGAAGATAAATTAAATGGGACAAAAAGGTAGTACCTACTTGCTTTGTGATTTATATAGCAAAGTATCGTAATAAACATTGAGTAGGTAAAGGAATAATGAATACAAATAAAAATGATTTAAATTTTGGGTGGCATAATTCACTCTTCATCATAAATCACGTTGAAACAGCGTAACAGCAGACAGTGTTACCCTACACCAAATAATTTATCTAGGTCCAGTTGCCACTGTCAAGTGAAATTAATGGAGTTAAGCCGCAACACCATTTCAATTTTAGTGAAATGCTTTTTTAGCAATCGTCTTCTAAAAACGAAGTGTCTAAGTAAGTTTGGTTTGGAGCATCAAAGTGGTTTCAGCAAGGAGAGGCGTTAAGTTGACATGAAAATCTTTAATATTTAAAATTGCAGGTCATGACTCACTGCCTCATCAATGACCAGCCCAAACTATTGGACCTAGAAAGCCGAAATTTGGCCCAAAAGTTCCTATGAAGTCCCGGAGATTCTCTTGTGTAGTTGTTATGACATGTAATTAATAGTGGCTCCCATTTCTACATTTACACTCTAAGATGGCTTATGAAGTCATGCGAGGTGCGAGTTGATGGACGATGGCTGTTCTTGTCACCTCAGCTCCAACCAGAAGCTCAAAATCCTGGGGGTTTGGCAGGCTTCACGGATCAACCTAATACCTGGTAGGATTTTATCCCGTTGGTCTGCTACTCCTATGCAATCCAAAATCACACGGGTGATTGTCTCATCAGCCTCTAGGAGCCCCTATTGAGGGGTTTATCGGCAGCAAAACGAATAAGTGTTTGTTTGAAAGTGGCCTATGTTTCCACCGTTATTCGTATGTTGTATCTGGCTATGTAAATTTTACAATATTTTGGGGAGAAGTGACATGAAGGAGCCAGGTTGGAAGAGTCATTTGCATTGTTTCGGTAGCTTAGGAATGGATTTGTTTGATGATTTTATGTTCGTGGGTGACGGAAAATCAGCTGTTGCCACTTAAATATAAAATCACCAACCAAATCCGTTCCTATACAACCGAAATAATGCAAGTGGCTCTTTCAAAACCTGGCTCCTTCAATCCACTTCTCGCATACCTACTTCGCGGAGTATACTTCTTGAGAATGTTAAGAAACGCTTGCGATTTCCAGCGAAAGTAGGGTTGACATCTAATTCTATTTTAGATTTACGTATTTCTGATTTTTCAAATTTTTAGTCTTACTTGTAAAAATTTCATAAAATATCTCATACTAGCTTTCCGCCCGGGACTTCGTTTCCATGGAAATTTGGGAAAATTATGTGGCATATGTGTTAATCCAGAGTATCAGCTACGTCCATACAAAATGTTATCAAAATTTCCATATATCCATTCATACAAACGTTCGCGTTTATAGTATTAGTAAGGATAAGGATTATTGTGTAAATATTCAGTTATATAGAATGCGGTACCAAAGGACCATCGATTTGTGAAGGCGCCAACTTGTCTGCTGAGGGGAAACATCATTCTTTAGAATTACTGTGCCGTATCCCAAAAGATACATTTTGTGACTTCTATATCAACGGGATAAGACCTGTTTTGCAAATAGTTTTCTGTCTGTTACTTTGTTCGCGTATTAAAGTCTATGTCACTCTTTGTTTTTTAAACGATCCTTGTGCAAAAATTCACGTCGATTTTTTTGCAATTTTTGGTAAGAAACATAATTTCACAATCATAATGTTAGTTTTTCGCCAAGTACCGCGTTCCCGTAAGAATTCGGAAATATTAGGTAGCTTATATTCTGAGGTCTAAGCTATTTTACTGCAACGTTTCATCGAAATCCACCCAGTAGTTTTTGCGTGAAAAGTAACAAACATCCACCAATCCATCTTCACAAACTTTTACATTTAATTTTTGATAATACCTATTGATAAATGTAGGATGACAGAATAGTATAAGAAAAAGGGATTCTCTCCTTTTAGCTGCTGTTTTTTAGAAACTGATATAAATATGCTGTTTCTCTCAAATTACTCCGGCAAATAAAACTGTAAATTGTACAACCTACAACAAAAAAAATGCCTCTAATCGAGGATTATCTCAAACTATCTCAAAGATTTTTGAAGTGGTAAAATATAAAAACATATTGACGAAGTCGTCGCATGAAAAATAAATATAGAAATGTTACATAACAAAATTGTAAGAGCTCAGCAATTTATTGCATTTCAACCTCTAAGGCAAGAAATTAGTATTCCGAACATTTTCCAGGTACAAGACGAATAGGTCCAATAACGGAAGGCTTTTAGAGATTGATAAGGCTTTCAGAGAAGGATTTTCTTCAATGAAACTTTTTAAAATGATTTTATAGCTAAAACCATGGATTTCAGGCTGTTATGGGACTCTATTCTAGTAGATAATATTAAACATTTTCGACTGAGAAGTTCTTTATTATATGGACACAATAAGTTAGGAAGTTATAATAGCTGAAAATATTCCTACAAAGTTAATAGTTAAATAATTTGCTACGACGAAGCGTAGTAACCTTGTAGCTTAGTCTGAGAAAATTAAATAATCAGAACAAATAATTTGTGTAGGATTAAATTCCTTGAGGATTCCAGGTGAATATGCCAAAAGTTCCCGAGGGTGGGACGAACCGGCAGTGGGGGAGAGGGGAAATGTCCCTTTTATCAGTTTTTTGATTGTATCTCGAAAACTATTAATAATATCTCTATAATTACGTATTTAATCTGATTAACGATTTTTAAGCTTCTTCTTATCGTGTAGGTATATTGGCTAACTCTGATGTCAGAGTTTTCGAACCGCACAATGGCCTCTGACTTGGTTTTAACGACTGTAGTCAATCGACAACACCCGGGACTGACAGCTTAACGTGCCCTCCGAAGCACAATTTTCTTAGATTAGCTGTTGGTAGATAATTTTTTATATTATTATAAATCTCTGCTCAAGTAAAGACTTTTTCCCTTCCGCAAAAAAACATAAATAAAAAGTTTCTTGTACTCATGAAAATAAATGCGCAAAACTTTTTCAAATTATGGATTCTTTCGGATTCCTGCGGTCGTTCGTAGCTATTTCTTTAAAGGTAATGCATTGAAATGAGGTTGTGGGTTTAAATATATATTTTTATTACAATATTTGAGTTATGTTATCGAAACATTTTACTAGCTTTCCGTCCTGGGCTTCGTTTTCGTGCGAATTTGGGAAAATGATGTAGCCTATGTGTTAATCCAGGGTGTCAGCTACCTCCATACAAAATCTAATCAAAATTGGTCCAGCCGTTTGAGTGATAAAGAGTAACAAACATTCATACATACATAAATCCATACAAATACAACTTTCGCATTGATAATATTAGCAGGATGAGCTCACATTTTATTATGTAGATGAAAAGCCGCACCACTTTGTAATATAAAAATTACAAAAGCTATAAGTGTCTTTCAAAACTCTAAAGTAAAACTAAAATTATGACCCTCGACATTCCATCGCTTGTTAAACCAATTTTAATCAAATATAGCTAAGAACTATCTAGATTACGTCAGCTTTCAAACAAAAAAACCGCATCAAAATCGGTCCATTTGTTCAGGAGCTACGATGGCATAGAGTGATACACAGATTCACAAATACACACGTCAAACTTATAACGCCCCTCTTTTTTGTTGGGGGCTAAAAAAATCTAAAACTGCATCTGCACTTTAAGAAGAACATAAGCTGAGCATCGTAAAAATGCTTCGGCACTACCATGTAAAATCTTTAACGTTCCTACGTGACGTGGCTACCTGAAACGGGCTGAAACGTAGCGCCTAGACTACGAAACTACGTACGAGTAGCTTAATACCAGCCTGAAACACGCCATATTTCAGACAGGCTTTAGCTCTGTTTATACCAGAGATTTCAGGAGCTTAGGTTATGTAAAAGCTTTGAAATTTGACTTAAATAAAGGCACAGAGGCCAGCGCATCTGGTTACTCCTTTTTCGTTGCAAAACCGCTCTTATTGCAACAACACAAAGTGCACGCGTGTGGTAACCTGATGGGAGGCCTACTTAAATTAGTGCCTATTTAAAACTTACCTTTAGAAAAATTTAAGACAACAATTAAACAAATACTTTGTAAAATAGGGTTATAGAGTTTCTGATTATCTATTAGACAAGCAACCATGGGGATAAATTGCTCAGCTCCAGAGTTATTCAGGTATTAAGTAAATTAAAATTATAAAAAGAAAATTTATATGATTGACTTAAAAAGAGCGACCCTCGGAGTTTCTTGCCTTTTATTCTCCTGAGGAAGATTGCACCTTTGCGAATAGGCGTAAAGTCAAAAGAGCTAATATAATTCACTATATTGACGTGTTCAAGCAACATTTTATATCTTCAATGAAATAAACATTTTTGAGTTTGAGTGAAATAAAAAAAAAATAACTATCCTTACGTGGTTTTTGTTTTGTTTTATTTATTTTAGAAATGAAATCGCAAGATTTCCTACATTTATTAATGTTTATTTTAAATGGTTGACGGAAAAATCTCTGTATTTAAAATGCATTTCGTATGTTTCTTGTTTCTTTAAAGTTCGAGCTAACAGGCATTTTCTGGGGGAGCTTGCTTCATCCTCGATCACATCTTCGCCCTTGTGCTAGATTGTGGTCAAGAGCAAACCCATTATTAAAAATTTAAAAAAATACACTCATACCTAGAATTCCTTTCGGGGAAGGCAGAACGTCATGCGTAGTTCTAGAACCACTTGACGACACATTTGAAATTTGTGAGGAACATGAGTAAAGATTGATAGTTCCTCACAGCCTTTCGCCCACAATACAGATAAACTCTTTCCTATGAGTTAAACTCTCGCGTCCACTTACTGGTTTCTACAGTATGTCTGGAAAAATTTGGCAGCTGGCACATTCTAAGTTTTTATTTTACTCTCAGTCCAGCGTAGAAGTTGTTGAGATATTACTTCAAGACAAGTACCAAAAGCATATTATAAAAAGGGCAAAGTATGTTATCTTCATACAAACGCTTCGCGCGCGGCTTGTATGTGTGCGCCATAGTATCTATGCTTCGCCGCACGCAAACTCAAACGAAATCTCGACCCGTTTCTCAGTGCGCCAGTCGGGGCTTACACCGCACAAGGTTCGAGTGTGAGTGTGATACTATGGCGCGCACACATACAAGCCGGGCGCGGTGCGTTTGTATGAAGATAACATACTTTGCCCTTTATGTACTATGCTAGAAGTAAGAAAATACGATTCGTAGATACTTGCTACGACAGCACGTAGACTTTGTTACGAACTGCAATAATACTACGCGACTACAGTGTATTGCCCTCACAGGGTGGCCAAACACAAGATTTACATTATCCGGACATCCATTCACAGTACATACTACATATATAGAATGTGACACGGAAATCCACTACGCGACTATACAGGGTGTAAAATACAGCTCAGCAAATACTTAAACGTTGGAAACTACTTGTAACTTACTATGGTCAGCTATAAGAATTTTTTTTTTCGAAAGCGTCAAGTTAAGGAGTTTTCGTTATTTACCTACTTTGGCGCTACGTAATGTACAGCAAAACCGTTGTCAGAATACGATGTACAGAGGCTAGCGCATCAGGTTATTCCATTTTCATTGCAAAGCCGCTCTTATCGCAAGAGCACAGAGTGCACGCGTGCGGTAACTCAATGTGCGGCCCTCCATACATTGCTGGTTTTCATGTTTTACGTTTTGATGATTAGTTTTTTTGCAAAATGTAGTGTATTCGAATAAATAATTACATAATGATAAAGCAGCAAATACAAAAAAAAACATAAAATTTTCGGGATTGGAAAACAATAATGATGATCTGAATTCAGGGTTTCAAGTTTTTGCAACGCTGTCCCCTACACCCTGTATACATTATATGTATAATTGAGGTTGCTAAAGTTATACGAGTAGGCGCCATACAAAGTTCAAAGATCCAGTTTTACTATTGTATCTGTTATGTGTACCAAGTACATGTGACTGCTGTTATGAGCACAGGGCCTGATTTAGTGAGCACTGGAGGCAATTCTTGACAACAGGAAAATACTAGGGAGTGAGTAAAGTCGCGGAGAATCTTTACTAGTATTTTTTTTTTTGCTACACACTCAAAGGCCCACATTAAGGTTTTCCCTTGTGTCGTTTTCTGGCCTCTGCATATCGCATTCTGACTATGGCCTAAATCCCCTTCGTGTTTCGAAGGGAGGTCCGTGCCCCTCGGTAGGGATATATATGGGCTGGTAAAATGAAACGTCTTTCAGTATATTAATACAAGCTTTTGTAAAAAGGGGCTTTCAAACGTTTTATTAGATTACTAGCTTTATGACCTTACCTTTTAATTGACGGGTAATTATGTGTAATAAGTAATGTTTGTTCTCGGGTTATGGGTGTTTGTGTCTATCTTTGTTTATGTTCCAAGGGACACACGACACAAGGGAAAACCTTAGCGTGTACCTTTGAGTGAGTAACGTTTATTTATTTATTGTTTTTATTTAATTTCTTGTTGTGTCTCGGCCATCATCTCTCTGTCTATCTGTCTGTTACGCTTTCACGTCTTAACCGCTAAACCGATTTTGATGAAATTTGGTACATTTAGATAGATTAGAACTTGGGAAAGGAAAGGCTCCATTTAACTTTTTTGGAATATTTTGGGAATGGCTACATTTTATCCCACAGTTGGGCACGAAATAACTTACAAGTTATTTCCACGTAGGAGGAGCCGCGGGCGGAAATAATGTGAAATAAAGAAGTAGAACTAGTGTAAAAAGTAATGTCTGTCATTAGTAATAACATGAATTTCCATCAAGAAGCAACAACACAAAGTATAAAAAGAATCTTTCTACTGTATTGAGTTTTTTTTTAGTTCGCCCCTGTTTGATCGGGTCCCGGGCAGGCACGTAGCCAAGAATACCGAGACCCGAAGATTTTGCTTCACTGTGTCACGTCTCATTCGATGTTTGGGCAAAGACGATACACATCTAAGTAGACATCTTAAGTAGTCTTAAGTAATGAAAGGAGATGTAACGAACTACTGAAGCGCTCGCAGCCCATTGGCGCTCGCTGATCTCAACCGATCAGTGAGGTTAAGCAGCGTACACATAGGCAGGGAACCTGATGGGTGACCATAGTGGCAATTTATTACAAGCGTTTCTGTGCTTCGGAAGGCATTGACTACATTCGTTAAAACCAAGTCAGAGGTCATTGTGCGGTTCGAAAATTCTGACACCAGGGTTAATTAAGTTTGCCACACATTTGACTATACCAGTCTTTCCCAACGTGGGCGATAACGCCCCCTTGTGGGCGCTGCAGGCCTAAAGGGGGGCGGTAAGAGACCCAGAAAAAAAAAGGGGGCGTTGTGTAGGGCTTTGGGGTCGATTTATAATTTCATCTACCTAGCTAGGAAGACTCTTAGATACCGACTGAGCTCTCGACTCTCGACTACATCTTGTGAACATCAACTAATATTAATTAAGATATAGCTCAAACTCGGTTCGATATAATAGACCGTGGGCAATCATGTTTTAACAAGTTTTTGTTAAATAATCCGATTTGTACATTCCTGTATCAATCGGCTGGTTCTATAATACTTGTTCTTGCTTGTCGAGTACGATTGGGCGTCGAATGAGATAAACGAGTTTATGCACGTTTGTCTTATTCCTGTTGGTGCGTGCTGCTTATGCAATCCTATATAAACGACGTAAATTTATTTTATTTTCATTTGCGGTTTCGCGCATAATAGATAAGCAGTACTTCATTATACCACTTACGTATTTCTCAAAACAAAACAATGTCGGAAGTAAAAAGAAGAGACGGCAATACTCTGCGGAATATATTAAATTCGGATTTATTGAAAATCCCACAAACCCGTCGTCGCCTTTGTGTCTTCTATGTCTAAAAACATTTTCGAACGAAGCAATGAAGCCTTCAAGACTGCAAGGTCATTTGAATAAAATGCATCCAGATAAGAAAGACAAGAATGTAGCATATTTTCAAGACCTAGAGAAGAAGCATAATACTCAGCCAAGTGTATCAAAACTATTTTCGGCGGCTGCTAAGCAAGATGACGACGGACTTCGAGCTTCGTACAATATCCCTTTGTTAATTGCTCAAAAAGGCAAACCACACAACATCGGAGAAGAGTTAATTTTGCCAGCAATAAAGGAAGTAATAACTACTGTGCTTCATAAACCGGCCGCAGATATTATCCAAAAAATTCCTTTGAGTAATAATTCTGTGCAAAGACGAATTGATGAAATGGCTGAAAACATTGAAGAATCATTGTGCAATCATCTGAGGACTAGTCAATTCTCAATTCAGCTCGATGAGTCCACTTTACCAACTAATGAAGCGTTGTTGCTATCTTACGTGAGGTTTATTAAAGATGAGAAAATACGTGAAGAACTATTGTTTGCCAGAAATTTGGAGACAGATACAAAAGGCGAAACCATATTCAATACATTGGAAAAGTTTTGTGAAGAGAAAGAGATTCCTTTGAAAAATATTATACAAGTTGCTACGGATGGCGCTCCGGCTATGACAGGGCGCCATAAAGGCTTCATAGCGTACCTAAAAAATAAAATTCCAGATGTCCTTGCTATACATTGCGTTATTCATAGACAACATTTGGTTGCTAGAAACTTAAGTGAACGACTATTTCAATCACTGCAATATGTCATCAAAGCATTCAATAAAATCCGTAGCAGCTCTTTGAATGATAGATTATTTCATCAGCTTTGTGTTACTAATGACGAAGATTTCAACCGTTTGTTGCTTCATACTGAAGTTCGTTGGCTGTCAAGAGGCAATTGTCTGATTCGATTTTATAACCTGTTTGACTCTGTGATAGAGTTCTTGGAAACTAAAGATACAGAACTGCGCAACAAGCTCATAACATCAAAGAATGATATAGCTTACATGACAGACCTGTATAAATTGTTCAACGACGTGAACCTCCAACTGCAAGGCGATGAACTTAATTTAATTAAAACAAAAAATGTCGTTGCTGCTTTCGCAGCCAAACTGCTTCTGCACAAAAAAAATATGGGCAGACGTGAGTTTCACAATTTTCCGAATTTATCAGTATCCTGCAGTAACGACGACTTGTTTGCCTACTGCCAACATTTGGAAAACCTCCACATTGACTTCACCGAACGATACCAGGACATTTTAAACTTGGAAATACCAGACTGGGTGTTGGATCCATTTTCAAATGTCAACATAGCAATGTCACCTCAGCTGGAAGAAGAACTTATAGAATTGACAACAAACGAAGAAATAAAAATCAAGTTCAAAAATGGATATCAAGAATTTTGGCTACAAAAACCGATCCTGCAATTGTACCCTGGATTGTGGTCAATTGTTCAACGATTCTTGATAGCATTCCCATCGTCATATTTGTGTGAACGTGGATTTAGTGCTGTGGCAACGCTGCTTACTAAAAAGAGAAATCGTTTGCGTGTTACCGAACGTGGCGACTTGCGGCTGTTTTTGAGTAAATTGGAACCTGATATCAACAAACTTATTGAACAGCATCAGATTCAACCTTCACATTAGTTTTTATATAAGAATTGATTATGTTTGTTTTATTTTCAATAAAAGATACTCTGTCCGAATACTATAAAGTTGCGTTTCAATAATCAGTTATAAGTACTTAGCGGTTTTTAAGTATGTTTAAAAAGGGGGGCGTTAAAAAATAATTTATTCTTAAAGTGGGCAGTAGACAAAAAAAGGTTGGGAACCCCTGGACTATACCTACACGATAAGAAGAATATTACGCAATCGTAATTCTACTGTGTGATTCTGTTTTCTGTGAAAATTCTGTAATTTTAGACAATATTGTATTGTCTTATTTTTAAATATTTTCACAGTTATTTCAAGAGACCTTATGAAAAATAAAATTTATCTTAAGCATAATAAACCAAACGAAGCCATCAATGATACAAATCGATGGTATTTCTAACCCGGCGGGGATTTCTCAAAGATTACGACGCTAGTTAAAGATGAACGTATGTTACAGAAAAAATACATACGACGGGTGGAAATACGAAAGCAGTTTCTATTATAAGCGACATAGTGGTGAAATTAAAATTAATATGTGTAGTCTATTCCTGTGACATGTCTAGACGCAACTGTAGGACGTGCATCAATCCAAAGGAAACACCAGTCCTCTTTTAAACGTATATTTCCACTTCATGGTAATGTACAATTTAATTATATTTTAGATCTCACTATTTTAACGGACACTTCCGTAAACTACACTTTCTAAGGACACGACTACTCTCCTCAACTGCCAGGCAACGAATGTCCCCGTCAGCCAAACTTCCCTTCCCTTTTTGAATTTCGCATGAAGTTAGCCACTAAACTTTGCTACTGTTTTGTCTGTCAGTAGTTGTACCGGAAAAAGTCATTCATCGAACTATTTAATTTAAGTTAAACATTTAAAAATATTTTAAAAAGTGCAAAAATTGCTAAAATATGTAACGAAACCTTACACAACAAACATTAGATATTATTAATCCCCGACATAAAAAGTGGGGTGTAATAAGTTTGATTACACCCCTCTGTCTCTGTGTATCTATATGTTTGTGTATCTGTCTGGTCTGTGGCGTCTTAGCTCCTAAACGAATGGATCGATTTCGATGCGGTTTGTTTTTGTTTGAACGCTGATGTAATTGAGATGGTTCTAAGCTATATTTTCATCAAAATTAGTTCAGCTGTTTAAATATTATAAGCGATAAATCGGGGGTTCAAATTTTTAATTTTTTGAGTTATTAAACTATGTTAAGGAAATTTTTAAGCGTATTTATTGCCAAAGTACAAAATCACATATCATGTTCAAAATTACATATTTCATGTAATTGTAAGTTATAGAAAACGTTTCTCACTTGCTTTCCAGAACAGCTGCAAATATCTGTAAGCTGCTTTTGAACAAATTTACTTTAAATGCTCGTAAAACAACTCGTGTTTGACAAATGGGAGTTTTGAGTTGGGAACTGGTAAAAATTGTAACCATCCATCTTCTTTAAGCTGATTTGAAACATAAGAGGAGCTATAACTATTACACATGTACAGTATGAAGTTCTGCAGTTTTAAAGTAGGCAGAGTCCTGGAGCAATGGAAATAAATATTAAGTACTTAATTACCATATTGCGGTGATAGCCCAGTTGGTAATGAGCCAGACTTGTAATCCGAAGGTCGCGGGTTCAAATCCTGGTGCGGGCCTGTACCACTAAATTCGTCTTTTCGGATTTCTGTACGGATTTCTAATAATCACTTGCTCAACGGTGAAGGAAAACATCGTGATGAAACCCGCCCGTCCAAGAAAATTAATTTTCGAAAGACGAGCGGTCCACCAACCCGCATTGGGCCAGCGTGGTGGACTATGGCCTAAATCCCCTTCGTGTTTCGAAGGGAGGCCGTGTCCCTCGGTGGGGACGTATATGGACTGGTAAGAATTATTATGGCTTTAAATTAGTTAGCAAAACTTTAGGGGGTGATTCTCAGAAGAACCACATAATGCTCTGACTACCCCGAAAGGGAAATAAGGCGAGAGTGTATTGTATGCACGTATTTGCAATGAAGACTCACTAGCAGCCCACGCCGAACATTTGAAATGTGATTTTCCTTCTTACGCGTACAGAGTAAGGGCGCTAAAAATTTCATAGTGTGAAGTTTGATTTGCTCTTGTGTGTACAGAGTACACTTTACCAATCCTACTAATATTATAAATGTGAAAGTTTGTGAGGATGTATAGATATATTGTTACTTTTTCACGCTCAAACCTGGTCCAATTTTGATAAAATTTGGTGTGGTGGTACCTGACACCCTGGATTAAGACATAGGCTACACAATTTTCCCAAATTCCCACGGGAACGAAGTCCCGGGCGGAAAGCTAGTCTTACCATATATCAATCTATGAATTTAGAGTCAGATCGGTATACACACATCAAAAAAAGTTTGCGATCACTTGGAAAAGTGCTAGTATTTTTTATTGTAGAAGAATAAAACTTAATCACTTTTTATCTTTTGATTCCTTATTTAAAAATATGAAATTTAAATATAAAATAATTTCGTAATTCAAATGTTTTTTCATTTAAAAAGACAATCAACCCTTGCTTGCTTTCATTCAGAAATCTGACATAGTCGCAACTTATCAATATTTTCAATTTATTCAAAAAAAATTAAGTTGGTAACGATGCTGAGAGGATTAACTGCAGTTTTACGAGCCAGAATTCTAACTTTAAGTGGAGAAGGCTATTCCACGAGGGAAATATCACGCAGAGTTCATGTATCCCAATCCTGCGTGGTGACCACGTTGGAGAGGTATCAGGGCATGGAAGATTTAGCTGATCGACCTCGCAGTGGTCGCCCAACTGTTCTTACTGCAATTCAGAAGCGATATATCAGATTACTGGCTGCCCGTGACCCAACAATGAACGCTACTAAAATGAAAGCAGAGCTGCGAGCTGCCACCGGCCGCGAAGTTAGCACCCAAACGATTAGAAATTGCTTACACCAAGCTGGATTACGAGCAAGGAGATCCTGGCGAGCACCTCTGAACTCACAGCAACGGAAGCGGCGCAGATTGCAATGGGCTAGGCTCCGTCAAAATGAAGAAATTGAGGACGAAAGCATCTGGCAGAACTGCTTCTTCGTTGACGAAACGCGGATCAGTACACATCCAGATAACCGACGTGTCCGTGTCTGGAGAAGACCTGGCGACTCTGAAAGGCAGAGAACTGCCACTGGAACCGTTCAGCAGGGCGGGAAATCAGTGTCCTTTTGGGCCGGGATAATGATTGGGGCTAGGACGCCCTTAATCCCGTATCAAGGCACCATGACCGGAGCCATGTACAAAACGATTGCAATCGATGGATACGTCAGACCATTCCGCATCAACCACGGGCGCCAATTCATAATGGTAGATGATAATGCGCCCGCACATCGAAACGGACGTGTTGATGCTGCTCTCCAGCAATACGACATCACCAGGTTAGACGGGCCTGCCGGCTCGCCTGACTTAAACCCGATCGAGCATGCGTGGGATGCTCTTAAGCGAGCTGTTTGGAACCGTCAGCCACCTCCGCGAACAGTGTCAGAAATCAGGGCAGCTGCTATTGAAGAGTGGGACAGGTTACCACAAGAAATGCTAGATAACTTAATTCTTAGCATGCCCAGAAGGGTTTCCGCATGTGTGCGAGCCAGGGGAGGAGTAATTTTATACTAACTATTAATTTTTTCGTAATAAATTTTGTTTGTTTTTTCATTAATTCAAATTTTTCATTACATTACATTTAAGCCAAAATTGCATTTCCTAGCTTTTGTTAATAAAAAGTAAATAATTAATAATGATTCTTTTATTTACTTAGTGCATTTTCATTATAAAATCATAAAACGTAAACAGTTTCTTTAAATAATTTATATTTTAAAGAATACACCTGATTTTGCTACTGATCGTAAACTTTTTTTGATGTGTGTACTCTACGTTCGGGTACTGCAGTAAATTGGATCTGCTTCGTCGTCTGTTAACTATTGTTTAGTTCGTGCACTAAATTGAGTTCAGTTATGTTCTGAGTGTCTATTAGAAGTTGTTTTCGAGTAAATTTCGAGATATGTCACCACAGCAGCTGAAATGGTCGGAGATTGCGAAGTTTCATCTTACCGACTTATAAAAATGCGAAAGTTACTCCTTCACGCAACAATTACCGAAAAGATTTTGATGAAACTTTGCAGTATATAAACTTAGGCATCCGAAACACTAAAAAGAAAATTACTTTCCCTAATTTTACAGAAATCTGTTATCCTTACTAATATTATAAAATGCAAAAGTAACTCTGTCTGTCTGTCCGTCTTGTACGCCTAAACTACTGAACCGATTTTGATGAAATTTGGTAAAGAGATAAATTAGAGCCTGGGAAAGGACATAGGCTACATTTGATCCCACAGTTGGGCACGATATAACCTGTAGTCCATGCGGGCGGAGCCGCGGGCGGAAAGCTAGTAGTTCATAAATAAAAAAGTACTGACTGGAAAAGTAAAATTTATTATTGACTGGTTCAAGAGTATTATTGTCCTTAATATGTAAGCGTACTTAAGCGGTAAAACTTCAACTGTCAATTATAATTATTGTATTTTTGATATTGGATTTGAAAAAGATTATCTCCATACTGTCTATTGAACTATAAAATAAAATTACAAAGGGGTCACGTACAATATTAATTCGACATGATGGACAGTTTGATACCCATGTCTCCTGCTTTTTATTCTGACTGACAAGGGTAAGGGTGTCCACTGTCCAGAAAGGCTTTTATCAATTTAACTGACAGTCCTTTCTGTCAAAGAGAATTTAATCAATTTGAAAAGAAATAGACTAGGAGAAAATATCCAAAACTGTGTTTGAGCCCATGACTTCGTTCGCGTGGAAAAAGGTATATGTCACTCTCGGACCGTCTACTTAACTACATATCACTGGAGGCTTACCGTGATCTGTTATTGCGTTTCAATTAGGACATAATAAGCCAGACCTTACTTATTTTCTCATAAACCAAATGTGTGGGAAGTAGTAGTGCTAATACGTACTAGTAATGTATGAATACCAGCTAACCTGGGCCGACGGCCAATTTTCAGCTACCAGGTTCTGAAGATACTTCCAAAAATTGCTCACTTGTCTTTAAGTCTGGATGCTATAAAAAATATTGTTATAGTTCTCTGAACATCATATACAAAAATCACGGCTTAGATTGTAGGTATAATCGCATAATTTACTTGCGAAATGTAAAGCGTCTGGCAGAAATTACAGCCGAGTGCCTGGCGGTGTTGAACATTAATTTTTATATTTAATTAAATATATTCTATAAGACATCAGCAGCCACAATTCAAGACAAGTGAGTAATTTTTGGAAGTACCTTCAGAACCTGATAGCTGAAAATTGGCCGTCGGCCCAGGTTAGCTGGTATTCATACATTACCAGTACGAACTAGCACTACTATTTCCCACACATTTGGTTTATGAGAAAATAAGTAAGGTCTGGCGGCCCTGGGATCTACGTCTATAAACTGAACTGTTTTGCAAATCATACTATGATGTCATTTTAGCTATTCAGTTTAGGTGCAACTTTATGACAGCTCTTATGATCCAGTGTAGAATCTTGTTTGAATTTAATTCGTTCATTGGTCCATATTCTCTTATATACTCTGTTTTGTCTTGCAATGTTCCGTTTTTGTAAGAAGGAAAGGTAAACAACGCCACTTCTACATTTACCATAGGTATTAAGTTAGTATTCTGAATATATACTACTGAAGCGCTTGTAGCCCAATGATCTTAACCGATCAGTGAGGTTAAGCAACGTACGTAAACAGGGGAAGTGAACCCGACGGGTGACCAAAGTGGCAATTTATCACCGGCGTTTCCGTGCTTCGCAGGGCACGTTAAGTCGGCGGTCCCGGCTTTGGTCGATTGACTATAGACGTTGAACCAGCAGCTCGAGTACGATGGTGATAGCGCGCGTAATGCGCCGCGATCCTTTGTCAAAATGTCAACATTGACAACGCTAGAGGACGAGCAAGCCTTTGCGCAGGGCCCTCGCGCAATCAAAGTGAAGTTTCACCGTCAGCCGAGTGGCGTGGCGAGCGAGTTTGTCGCCATCGTGCTCGAGCTGCAGGTCAGAGGCCATTTGGCCGTTTTAAAAACAACTTTGACACCAGGGTTAACCAAGTTTTCCACACACTTTATTCTATCTACACGATAAAGAAGAAATTACTCAGTGATATTATTCAGTATATTCGATTTTGAAAACGAGAGCGCGTTTGAATAATAAATGTAACAGCTTTAGCTATTAGTTATGATAGTGAGAAATTATACCCAACTTAGTAATAACTTTGATGACTACATCTATTTTTTTCTTTTTTTTTACTTTAACGAAAAACACTCAAACTAAAGTTTTCTCTTGTGTCATGTATCCCTTGAAATAATGACAGACACGAACACAGATGACCCGAAAACAAAACTCTGTTTTTTTTAAGCAAATATTTGCCCCGACTGGGAATCGAACCCAGGACCCGTCGATCAAAAGGCAGTGCCACTAACTCTCGACCAAACCGGCCGTTCAATTTTGGGTTCAGTGATCACCCCTCTCAAAAAAACCAAAAGGTGTTTTAACGCATTGTATAGAACCAAGAATTTATTGTTTGGTATTGTTAATTCATTTGGAAATTGTTTAATCATGGCAAATGCCTATTTTTTTTAGTAAAAATTACCATAATGGCCAAGGCAGCTATAGTTTAACCCTGTGGAATACATTTTTTTGCTATGTCAACGATTAGCGGAGCGACGGTATTGGTTTTATGTTTCCATCGCTCATTATAAGCGTGAAAAAGTTTCAGTATCGCACGCGGCAAGCGATGAAAACGTAAAAGTAGCCGCCGCTGTCGCCTCGCTACGGGAACGCGGCCTTAGAACAAATTGCCGCGCTCAAGCACTCTTGGCAATATGCTTCAAGTGTCATTTACTTCATCTTAATGGAGGAGAAAGCCCAGCCCGCAGCTATCTATTTTCATTATAACTTGAGACGTTCATTAAACGTAGCAGAAATTTATAGTAAGTTGCTGGTAGTAAGTACCTACATTTGTTTTAAAAAGGGTCGGTCAGTCTTTCCTTAGAATTTATTAGAAACTTCTAGACGATTTTACGATTGCCATATTTTAGCCAATGTAATCTTTACAGCTAAGAAGCGTTCATAGCCCAGTTGTACTCGCTGCTTTCAACCGACCAGTGAAGTTATGCAACGTACACAGAGGCAGGGATCTTGATGGGTGACCAAAGTGGAAATTTATCACGAGTATTTCCGTGCTTCCGAGGGCACGTTAAGCTGTCGGTCCCGGTTGCTGTCGTTTGACTACAGTCGTTAAAACCAAGAGGCCATTGGGCTGTTTGAAAACTCTGACCAAGTACGCTACAAACTTGACTCTACCTACACGATAAGAAAAAAAAGCCAAGAATACGATAATTCTGATCAATGTTACCTTTCTTTCGGCTTAAGGTGAAACCGTTAGCAAAGAATACCGAATACTTATTACTACTTATTACTAATAGGATTCGCAATTTGGCGCTACGCAAACCGATCACATCATAATTTAATAACAATTCCTTAATTTTGAAGCCACCAAAGAGGAGAGAAAAGAAAACCTTATTTCTAGTATGGACTAGAAACTAGGCGCCACTGTGAATCGATAATTTAATAAAATTCTTCTAATCTTTGTTTGATCTAATGTTTTTGTAATTTTATTTTTTAATAAATACAATTACAAGTCTCACTGACTCTTACTGACTTACCAACGGCAACCCCCAGCCCAAACCTAAAAACAAAAGTGGCACAAAGGTATCTCCTATAACGTAGGCAAGGAATAAGGAACGATTTTAAGAAAATCCCATAGAAACGAAGTTCCGCGCTTCCTCAAGTTACAACTAAAAGAAATCACAATTGAATTTTTTTGAAATTTATGTAGTACCTAATTAAAGTCCCTAGATTTTCTGATAGCAGACTCCACCCGCGCCCTTGTGGTCTGGTTCATTGTACGAATAATTGTTTGGGTCGACGCGACGACGTTGACGAAAACCACAATACGATGCTTATTAAGACGGAGGTTTTTGCAGACTGAAAAAGTTTAGTAAGAAACGAAAGATCTTAATGTCTTCGCGCAAATACAAGTACTTAAGAAGAATGAAATAGTCTACAACGTACTCTACATTTAAAATTACAGAAAGAAATGGCCACCCTATATTAAAGACCAGTTAGTTTGAGAAGTGACCACTAACACAGCTGGTTTGGTCAAGTGGTAGTGGCTGCCTCTTGATCGACGGGTCCAGGGGTTCGATCCCCAGTCGGGGCGAACATTTGTGAAAAAAGCAGATGTTTGTTCTCGGGTCATGGGTGTTCGTCTCTCTTTGTTTATGTTCCGTTCTAAGGAACTCACGACACAAGGGAAAACCTTAGTGTGGGTCTTTGAGTGTGTAACGTTTATTATTGTTATTTATAACATAGGCCACTACTAAATAATCTTAACTTTCGCCAAATATTTTCTTTTCAATGTTTAATATTTTCTTTTCAAAGACATTTGAAATTGCGTTAGCCCCAAGTCGGGCGCCAATTTTACATATTGGCAATATACATATATTTAACTGTCAGCGAATAATATGGATCGTGCGCAGAATACTTATTGCACATAATGAGCTGACATTTCGTGGTTAGGATCAAAATGCTGAATAATTCGAAACCTTTGAAAAAAGAATGTTGAATGAATACCAATAAATTGAGCGAGCAATAATTTTAATAGTATTTTCTATTGGCCAATGAATACAAGTAATTCTTTTCATAAAATACATAGTTTTGAGCTCTAGTTGACTCATCCGTGTTGTTTTATGTTTATTGTAATGGGATTGCAGGATTTGTCTTTCTAAAGCCTACTTTCAAAGCCTATCGTGACGATAACGTCGTCGCTAAATCCAAGCGTCTGGTAGTTTGAAAACTTTACACTCGGGTTAATCTTCACCATTTTAATCAATAAAAATGCTACACAATCATAGACTACATTGAGGTTTTCCCTTGTATTCGTGGGTCCCAATAAATGGATACTAACATCGTGAACAAAAAAAAGAAGATATGAATATGATATCCTACTAGGTACTTAATATTAAAAATGCGAAAGTTTGTGAGGATGTATGGAAGTTTCTTACTCTTTCACGCTCAGACGGCTACAGAAATTTTGATAAAATTTGGTATGGAGGTAGCTGACATCCTGGATTAACACACTGGCTTTATAATTTTCCCGAATTCCCACGAGAACAAAGCCTCGGGCGGAAAGCGAATACCACATACATTAGGCGGTTTTTTCTTAATACTTTTTACTAACCTGGTAAGCAACAGAGTTGCAAGTAGATAGAAGACGGAGGGATGGACGCCGCATTCGCAGTCCTGCGCCGGCGTCTCAGTTTGCCCCTCCATGCCCACTGCGCCTGCGCCGAGCTTGTGGTAGGCGATGTAAGCGCGAGCCGGGCTGCCGTGGGGCGCAATTTTCGTGGCCGTGTTCCGCTCCCGATCACAGTGAAACTGATCATCTGGTCGCCGAGGAGACGGACTCCTCACCTGTGAGTAAGAAAAGTTTGCTGCAAATATCGGCTGAATGATTTGTCATCGGGCGCATGAGAGTGATACCTACTACCTGACCTGCCAAATCCTGGTCAACCGTAGCCCCCATGCTGGGAAGACCTTTTATCCTTGCTAAGTAATATTGTAAATGTGAAAAATTTTTCGTGACGGAATAGTAACAGAGAGACAGATGGACGTAGATTTTTGAAGGCTCAAGAGAGATTTTTCCACGCAACAAAATTTCACACGGAAAGCTAGTAACAAATGAATCTATACTAAGTAATATTATAAAGAAGAAATTTTGTAGGTATGTTTTTAAAGAATAAACTCAAAAACTACTGGACCGATTTTAAACATTTTTTCATTTATAGAAAGCTCTCTTATCGCGAGTGACGTAAGCTACATACTCTTTCAGAATTCCCATGGAAACGAAGTTCCAGGCGAAAAGCTAGTAACAAATACATTTTATTTTAAATTCTTCAAAACAAAAGTTACTTATTTGAAAAACTTGAAAAGAATATATTAAAATGTACACTAGCTAAATTAAGCAAACTCAATTACAAAATGCTAATTATTATAAAAGAAAGACATCTCATTCTACAAAACTAATTTAGAACTCAGACTTATATAAACAAAGTTCTAATAAATTAAATGAATCCCTAATCAAGCTATTATCATCTCTAACTCTGACAAAATAAGGGATACTTTTTGATTATACGTCTGCTTCAGCCCAAATAATCTTTGTTGTGACTTCAAAAACCAATTCAAGCAAACATTTAGGCTATATTAATCGCTATCGTGACCGCAAACGATAAACAATTGTAAAAACAAATACTACTTCTAAAAACTTACTTTTTCACAAAAATTCCCTTTGGAGGGATCAAGGAGCAAATATTTCGTGTCACATTTTTGTTTAAATCTTTATTGTTAGTTATGACGTATCGTGTTTAGCTGAAGGAATCACGAACACGGCACACTAGCACCTAAAGCCAGCGCTGCGGGCGAACTAGCTGGCGAAGCGCCGAAGGAAAATGTGAAAATGAAGCTATTACTAGAGTTGGGCGTTGTCGATATCCAACTACCCCTATCTTTCACTTAATCGATAGGCGATTTAACGATCTGGAGCAAAATATAAATCAGTGTGATAGAGAACTCTCATTTAAAGTACCTATTCGCAGTTTTCGCGTTTAGCTACCGACGTAGAACAATAGATCGTAGGTTTATGGGATCTGCCAATGACAAGGACCCACGTTACATATCTAAGGCTTGTGAGGCATTAGCTTATACAAAAATGAGACAAGACAGGATAAGACGATGACTCAAAAACTTAAGTACTTAGAATCTGACGACCAGTTTGGTCTAGTGGTAGTGGCGCTGCCTCTTGATCGACGGGTCCTGGGTTCGATTCCCAGTCGGGGCACATATTTGTGTAAAAAGCAAATGTTTGTTCTCGGGTCATGGGTATTTGTGTTTGTCTTTATAGATAGATAGATAACAGCTTTATTCACTCCAATAACACACATCAAAAGACATAAACAAAGCAATAAGAAAAAGTTAAAAAATAAAAACAAAATTAAAAATAGTAAGAATCAGTCGACACTGAGTGTCACAGGAGTGAAAAGGCGCTGACTCAGCATTATGCTGCAGACAAAGACTACAGCGCTGATCTTCCGTCAGGACCTAGATGTAGTTTTAGCAAGACTGGCAGTGAAGGTGAAAATTTGAAATAGAAGAGAGGTGTCCGAGGGGTTTATGTGTGTTCCGAGGGACCCACGACACAAGGGAAAACCTTAATGTGGGCCTTTGATTGAGTGTGAGTGTGTAACGTTTAAATTAGACGATTTTGTTTAGAAGAAAAACTAAAAGCTTACAGCTATACTTAATCCGTGGCAAAATAGATCTTAGCACAACATTTCTTTACAAGTCACATTTCTCAAACAAACTACACATTAGCTACCTATAGAATAATTACGTCCGATTTACTCAAAAAATAGACAACGGCGTGAGCTTACGAGTATATGTATTCGATAAACGGACATCACTACACTACCGAAGAAAATTGGGCGGGTAGGGCGTGGGGTCGGGGAAAGTCGATACCTACACAGACTACCCTACGGTGTCATTACGCGATGCACACTGCACCATAATTAATTAGCTACACACGTGGCCCGAGTAGCTATGGACTTTGAAGTTAGTTCCTATAGTTTTAGTCTGACTTATAGGAGTTAGGTTTTGCGTCATGGAAATTGTAACCAGCAATTAAATTATTTTTTTCTATAGATCTTCATTTTGTAAAATTTTAGAGGCTGTCAAAAAAAATGTCCAAAACTGTCAAAACGGGTTTTTTGCGATTTACCGGTAAACTACGCGTCTGGCGGTAAAAAGTGTTTATAACAAAAAACCGCAATAAAAAGATAAACAAAATGAGTTTTGTTGAGTCCCGATCGGTTTGGTAGTTTTTGCGCAATCCGCAAAAAACCGCGTTTTTTGGCAATTTTTTCGCAATTCAATAACTCTCGTTGTATATAATATAAAGAGCTGAAAATTGGACTGAAGTTAGAAATTATAGCTTCTAACATCTGTACCATAGCTCGATCGCATTTAAATTGCAAACTGAAAAATGGTCCTCTCGTAAAATGGCCCTAAAAAAGTTTGTAGACTACGAAGAGACTTTTGAAACCCTATCATTCTCTTTCCCTATCCCTCTCTACAATATGTCAAAGTTTCATAAAGTTTAAGTGAGTGCAAGTCCCTAAAACGTTGATCACAAAGAGGACCTTTTTTCAGTTTTTGCTGCGGCTTGCAAAAAGTTTAAATGCGATCGAGCTAAAATTTGGTACAGATGTTAGAGGCTGTAATATCTACTTTCAGTCCAAATTTCAGCTCTTCATATAATATACAACGAGAGTTATTGAATTTCTAAAAAAACCGCAGCAAAAACTGAAAAATGGTCCTCTTTGTGATCAACGTTTTAGGGACCTGCACTCATTTAAACTTTATGAAACTTTGACATATTGTAGAGAAGGATTAGGGGAAGAGAATGAAAGGTTTTAAAAGTCTCTACGTAGTCTACAAACTTTTTTAGGGCCATTTTACGAGAGGACCATTTTTCAGTTTTTGCTGCAGTTTGCAAAAAGTTTAAATATGATCGAGCTTTTGGTACAGATGTTAGAAGCTACCTTCAGCCAGAATTTCAGCTCTTTATATAATATACAACGAGAGTTATTGAATTTCGAAAAAATAGCCAAAAACACGGTTTTTTGTGGATTGCGCCAAAACTACTAAACCGATCGGGACTCAACAAAACTCATTTTGTTTGTCTTTTTATTGCGGTTTTTTGTTATATAACTTTTTTTACTGCTAGACGCGTAGTTTACCGGTAAATCGCAAAAAAACCTGTTTTGACAGTTTTTGACAAAAAAAAATGTCCAAAACTGTCAAAACAGGTTTTTTTCAGGTTTTTTTGACAGCCGCACTGCAACTCTAAAGTTGTACAAAATGAATAAGTATGTTTATACTAACGCAAAGATCTATAGAAAAAACATTTTTAATTGCTGGTTACAATTTCCCAGATTTTAGCACTGTGATCGGCTAATTCTGCCCGACTATTACTTCGCTGCGTTGGTGTTAGTGTAAGTATTAATTTCTGGTAATACTTACTTTGTTTGATTTTGACTGGCCAATAGATTTTAATAGATTTTTAATTTTTGCCTTTTTTGACTGGCCCCAATCTTAACTCTGTTAGGGTTTTTAGGGTTCAGTACCCAAAGGGAAAAAACGGGACCCTATTACTAAGGCTCCGCTGCCCGTCCGTCCGTCCGTCTGTCCGTCTCTCACCAGGCTGTATCTCTCTTGAACCGTGATAGTTAGACAGTTGAAATTTTCACAGATGATTTATTTCTATTAAAACTATAACAACAAATACTAAAAACCAGAATAAAATAAATATTGAAGGGGGCTCCCATACAAAAAACATGATTTTTTGCTCGTTTTTATAGATAAGTCTGTCCGAGGCTGTATCTCATGAACCGTGATAGTTAGACAGTTGAAATTTTCACAAGTGATGTATTACGGTTGCTGCTATAACAACAAATACTAAAAAGTAGAATAAATTTAGTAAGGGCATACATCAAACGTGATTTTTTTTGCCGTTTTTTATAGAGATAATGGTACGGAACCCTTCGTGCGCGAGTCCGACTCGCACTTGCCCGTTTTATTTACATGTACTTATTTTTTTCGGTTTACCTATTCCACTTCATTTTATGATTAGGTAATGCATTCTTGTAGATACAGTTAAAGTTAACACAGCAAGTTATAGTTAAATTTGTGACCGTACTTTGTGCTGTACACTCAAGAGCACGTCAAGCTTGACACTTTGGACTTTGGACCGGCCCTGCATTGTATGGCGCGCAGTATAAATCAGAGCTCAGCTTAAACTGGTAGTGTAAAGCGTGACCTGCTCTTGACTGTACACTCGAGAACAGCAGTGGCTTGATGAGATACTATTGAGTGTAAATATTTAACTTATTTTTTCTATGTCTATGGTGTAAATGTATCTAAAAATCTCTTTGATTGAGTTTGGCCGCGAAAAATTATACAATTTCACAATAGCAACATCGAGTAAAATTAAATATTTTTTAGCAACACTGGCCGCTAGAGGCGTGCTGGACTCCCAGCAGTACCCGGAGTCATAAGTTAATCGATCGACTAATTGCAAGTGCGATCAAAGTGCGATTTATAAAAAAGTTTCTTTAAATAGATATTAAGCCCGCCTTTGCTATTAAATTACCTATAAAATGTTTTGTATAACACTGTTTTTGAGCAATAAAGAATTTACATACATACATAAAGGATGTTTTCTATCTACCTATGTAGATTAAGTTAATTGGTAGTTCATAAAATGTTAATGTCCATAATTAAGTGAGATAAATATTATATTTATAAAAATATATGAATTAGAGACAAACTCTTATCTTGGATTGCAGGTTTCCTTCAACAAAGAACCCTGCGAGTTAGAGTGGGAGAGGTACTCTCAGAAGAACGTGAGATACACAGTGGTGTCCCCCAGGGCTCTGTCCTGGGCCCAGTGTTGTACATAATTTACACCTTTGACCTACCACACTGTCTACAGTGCAATGTCAGTATATTTGCTGACGATACAAAAATATTTGCAAATCCACTGATTGATTATGACAGACTACAGGCAGATCTGAACAAAATAGCGCACTGGTCTAAGGAGTGGTTAATAAATCTAAATGTTTCAAAATGCTCGGTGCTGCACATTGGTAATCGTAATCCACATATGACTTACAATCTTGGAGATGCACAACTGTCGGAAGATATGCGTTCCAGGTGTGGAACCCATACTTTGTTATTGTTAAGGACATTGATATCTTAGAGAAAGTGCAACGTAGTTTTACCAAAGTTCCTAGACAAGTAAAAAGACACTCATATGAGAAAAGTCTGGAAATGCTGAAACTTACAACTTTAAAGGAACGTAGAGACCGCGGAGATATGAATGAAACTTTTAAGATCTTGAATGGACACTACGACTTCCCAGATTTCGATAAAATGTTTGAATATGACAAAAACAAGCGTCTAAGAGGTCATCATTTAAAACTGCGGACTAGCTTCTCACACAACAACCCGCACAAGCACTTCTTAAGCAACAGAGTGGTCAGAGCGTGGAACAAACTGCCAGAGAATGTTAGGTATATCAGCTGAGAATGTAAACCAATTTAAGAATAGACTGGACAAGCACATTTTAACAACCAAAAAGAAAACTCAACAATGATCAGTGGGATACAGGCAATTACCGCCTGTAGTCAACTGCCTACCTGATAAACAGCATAATAATAATAATAATAATTGTGACTTGACTCATCAAGGTAACACGAAGCAACTCCACCAGTTCCACACACTATCGTTTTTTTTTTCTTAAATTTTATAGCGGGCAAACGGGCTGTCATTGACGTTTTCTTGTCGCTTTGATTGTGGAATTTTGCATAGTTTCGTGATAACTACATTATTATTTCACAAGAAATTCAGAAAATAAGAAAAAGTAAGTGAAATTTATAAAGTACAAGTTACAAACCTGTAAAATAACTGCATTCTTCGATGATTTGACCGGCAAGGTGGATGCTGGGTGCTCTCATTTTGTGACTGCTTACCGGACCAGTATAATTTTAATGGATTTATCTAAGTTTATCGTTATTAACCTTGCATTATTGTTTTTTTAAAATCATGTATCACTAAATATATTGTATTGTTTTCAGTAGATATTGCCTTTTTAACGTCTTATTTGTGACACGTGGTGACTAGGTACATGAATAGTTATTGTAGGGTAAACAATTGAAGCTGATTTAATAGTTTTCTGTTTGAACATGTTTCAAACCTTAGTTTATTTGTATGACTGCTTTAAAAATAATTTTGGAGAGGTTTAACGATAATATTGGTCGGCGTGTCGCAAATGACCCTCTGACCCAAAAGGGAGTCTTGGGTTAGAGTGTCGCAAAAGGGGCAGCCATACAAAAAATAGTCCCGTGGGCTGCCCCTTTTCCGACACGCCGACCGAGTCTTGAGATGAAATCTATTTAGCTTTTTTCTGATACAAAATAGAAAAATTTCAAAAATGTTCTGAGTCTTCCCCGAAAAAGCCCCAGTGACCCCTGTTGCGAGTCGCAACTCACAACTTGCGGCTCACCTATCAGAACAATATTTCAAATTTTTTTCAGATGGCAAATGTGGAAGTGGCTTGCTCAACGAGCCCAACAGAGCTGCTAGCAGCAGGGCGGCGACAACTCGCCGTGAAAGATTTCGCCGGAGCCGTTGAAGCATTGGGCACAGCCTGCGAATTGCTGGCTAAAGAACACGGAGACTTGGCTGACCAGTGTGCTGAGCCTTATTTGTGGTAAGGAGAGATTTTAATATAAACTGATGTCTCTGGCTGGTTATGTTACTGATCAATTTGGCTGTCATGTTTGGCCAACGACAAGAAATAACTCAAATAACATCTTAAATAAAGAATCACATCAAACATATTGTACTTCGTTTTTACAATGAGTTTTATTTTAAACTAGTATCCAGCAGGACTTTGCTCATAGGAATTTCGGGAATGAATTATACCAGGGGTTAATTTATTAACATCTAGGTACGGCAAGTCTCTGCTAGGCCTGTCCAGAGAAGAGAGCAGTGTCCTAGGAGGGGGAGTTCTAGGAGCCAATACAGAAGAAAGAGACGAGGATGATGATGATGAGGGTATGTTGCACACTTCAGTTTGATGAGGTTACACACTATAAATGAAAAGAAATCTGCTTTATTCACTAGCTTTTGTTTTATAAAGCTATTTATTAACACATGATTTGACAGGACAAGTTTGAAATAATAAGCAGGCACTAGATTCTTATTAAACTTTGTATCCTGTTGAATCCTTCCATATTTTTTTATTTTTAACAGCTATTACAGTCTTTACTATTTAACAATTCATGTCACACATAAATTGAACATTTAAAAAACATAAGACAATTTTCTAAATTTTTACTATTTATATTTAAAAAAAAAATGTTTAGTATCTACTGACAATCAACATCCTGTCTTGTGCTATACAAATCTCGTACACCATGTGTTCAAAAAGCACGCGAAGGTTTAATAATACAGAAATCCGTGTTTCTGTTTTATCAAATTTTAAAATTTTTCTTTGTATATTTTAACTAGCTGATTAGCTTCTATAAGGTTCGATACCTGATTGCAGTTTATAATCTAGAAGAAACACAAATGTTTTTAAGAAAATAGTAGTAAGAAAAAAAGAAAGATGTAATCTAAGTTTTCAATAATTTAAACATTAACTACAGAGGAAAATGGAGAAGAAGATCAGAACGGCGAAGCAGAAAGTGCAGAGAATGGTAATGCTGAAGCAAAAGAGACTGAGGCAAAGGAGAATAAAGCAGCTGACACAAATGAAGCAGAATCCACAACTAAAGATGAAGAGCCTGGTAGCAGTAAATCAGAAGATACTGATCAGCCAGTAAGCATTGATATTACATTTACATACAATCTAATCGCCCATCTAAAGATCAATGTCAATCGTGGAAAAACATTCGGGAGATGTGTTAAGTCTGTGTGTCCATGGGCGTACCCAGCTGCCCCCCCCAGGATCATTTGCGGCTGTTTGCCCTACACACTGTAGGTGTCTTTGTGTAGTGTGTATGACAAAACAGTCGCGGACGATCTGACCTAAAAAATTTGACTTGCCCCCCCCTAGGCCAGAAGCTAGGTATGCCCATGTATGTGTCTATCTCTGGTAATGTAGCTCCTAAACGAATGGGCCGGTTTTGTTGCAGTTTTTTTGTTTGAAAGCTGACATAATCCGTAATCGAGATGGTTCTTAACTATATTTCATCAAAATTAGTTGTTGTAGTTCTAAGCTGTTATGTATACAACTGATGGGTAGTTACTTGTTTACCCTATTTATGTATTAACCGGCTGTACTCGCTACGTATTTACAAACATGAATACTCGCTACCGGGTAAAAAATACCACAGACTTTAATTGGCAATATCTAGAGATTAAGAATTCTACCTAGAGATTATTTCTACCTAGAAATAAGCAGTGCCTGTTGGTTGTGTCGTCTCTCTCTTATATGTTTATTTTTGTATGTTTATTGTGTACAATAAACAGTAAATAATTAAATAAAGTTTGTTTTTCAGTGTTTGACAAAGCATTCGTATTATTAGCTTTATTTTCCATAAATAAAATGACAAATGCAAGTTGTAATGTTAATTTTATTATAATCAAAGCTTATCCTAAAAAAATCAACAAAAATGTCCTTTTCTTCAGTAATCTTAGAAAAATCAACAATTTTATTTTTATTTTTCTTACAAGCTATGCAAAATTGATATCAATATCAAAAATATACTTGGTACATGCAAAAAATAATGATACATACTATATAGGATCATTGAGACGATCAACATTGAGATAATCGACCGGGTATATTTTACCCATTTTCACTTAACACGTCCGTCATCAACAAGCGCCGCGCGCGAACTGGCTTCTTCGCGGGGTACGGGTTTGTTAACTCCCGACTTGAAGGTACCTAAAATCTTGGGTTGCCAGAGCGCTCAGAAAGAAAAATACAGTAAAATTAAAGAACTCTGTGGTATTTTTTACCTAGTAGCGAGTACTTCCGGGTTAAGGGGTTACATAGAGATTTAATGTTTTATTGTCACTCTGAGCTCAAATAAACGTAAATAAGTATTTGGTGGTTTTCTCCAAATATCTGGACTAGGGGGTGATACATATTTTATTATTATACTTAATAATTTTATGTACCATTCTATACTTATTTAAGTTAGTGAAATTGTAACAGGGCACATCAAACGGCGACGCTAATGATGAATCAGTCGCCAATTTGGAGAATGAAGATGACGTGGATAATCTGCAGATAGCTTGGGAAATGCTGGGTGAGTGTTGTATGGTGGGCCGCACATCAGGTTACCACAAGCGTGCACTCTGTGCTGTTGCGATAAGAGTGGTTTTGCAACGAAAATGGAACAACCTGATGCACTGGCCTCTGTGCCTCCATTTCGAATTTTTATAGATGACTAACTTTGTAAAAATTGATCGCTCGAAGCGCTCGTAGCCCAGTGGCATTCGCTGATCTGAACTGATCAGTGAGGTTAAGCTGTATACGTTGCTTAACTTTGGGGGCAGGGAACCTGATGGGTTACCAAAATTGTCTATTTATCACGAGCGTTTCTGTTCTTCGGAGGGCACGTTAAGATGTCGGTCTTAACTAGCCCTGCGATCCACGGAACGACTTTCCCCAAGGAACATATAGTTAAGGATCCAAATTAGAAGAGATCTTCACCCATCTGTTTATCGGATGAAAAGTAATTTATATCAAATTTAGTATGTAAAAAAATGTATTGGCAGTGGGTTGCCTAAAAAATTCCTGGCCAGACTATGATTACTTAAAAATTTAAAACTGACTTTTTTATTGATATAATTGCACTCATTCGTTTATCGAATAAATTTAATACTAACCGAAAGAAAGCCTATAGAATATAAAAACGTTGAGTTGTTTATTTTATTCCTGGCCTAAATACTGGGTTGGCAGGTTTTAAAAAGTTTCAAACCATAACATCATCTAAATAAATAATGACATTTTCGTTTTTAGTTATCTGATAATAGGTATTGTACATTTCAGTTGTATGAGTCAAATAGTTTTTTTGGTATAGGCACCACTTGCCTTCAATCTGTACAGACGACCTACTTGCCTTCAATCTTTATTAGTCAATAGCCCAATTGGCTTAGAATTCAAATCGGATTTAATTCCTACAAAAGGTTTTATTGTTTTAATAGCTTCATTTGTTGCCAAATAAGAGTATCCTAAGTTTTCCCCCTCGGCGGAGTTGTGCGTGCGTGGTGGGGGGTAAAAATGTACCCCAAAAGGGATATTTTTGCAATTTTTCGGTTATATCTCGTAAAGGACTTACAATATCGAAAACTGTCCTTCATAAAAGTTAGAGGCCATTTAATCCTGCGTAGGATAAGACCAGATTCATATTTTTTGGACTACCCGTTCTCATGCTTTAGCTCATCAAAGTTGGATAAAGGGTCAAGCAGGCTAAGCGAACAAGAGTGGCCCCCTAACGACGGATTTGGTCATTCTTTCAGGTGGTATACTGGCAGGCCCTAAGAACACTATGCTTAATATCAGTCCAAGATATTCTTTAATTTTCGAGTTATTTAAGATAATGTCGAAAAATCAGGGTATCACTGAAAGTGTCATATTTTGTAAATTGTTCAAGTTAGATTAACCAAACAAAATTATGTTTAATAATAATAAAATAGACTACAAAATGCATACTTTTTTATTATTCTAACTTGAAAAATTTACAAAATATGAAAATTCAAGTGATACTCTTGATTATTTTTTAAGATAAAGAAAAAATCGTTTTTATAATGAAGTTTATGGATAGGATGCTGATTAAAAATAAGCATTTTATAATTTATTTTATTACTATTAAATATGATTTTATTTGGTTAATCTAACTCGAACAGTTTACAACATATGACACTTAAAGTGATACTCTGATTATTTTTTAGAAAAAGAAAAATCGATTTTTTATAATGAAGTTTAAGGATAGGATGCAAGTTAAAAATATGCATTTTGTAGTCTATTTTATTATTATTAAACATGATTTGTTCGGTTAATCTAACTTGAACAGTTTAGAAAATATGACACTTTCACTGATACCCTAATTTTTCGACATTATCTTAAATAACTCGAAAACAAAAGAAGATCGAGGACTGATATTAAGCATAGAGTGTTCATAGGGCTTGCCAGTATACCACCTGAAAGAATGACCATATCCGTCGTTAGGGGGCCACTCTTGTTCGCTTAGCCTGCTTGACCCTTTATCCAACTTTGATGAGCTAAAGCATGAGAACGGGTAGTCCAAAAATATGAATCTGGTCTTATCCTACGCAGGATTAAATGGCCTCTAACTTTTATGAAGGACAGTTTTCGATATTGTAAGTCCTTTACGAGATATAACCGAAAAATTGCAAAAATATCCCTTTTGGGGTACATTTTTACCCCCCACCACGCACGCACACCTCCGCCGAGGGGAAAAACTTAGGATAGTCTTATTTGGCAACAAATGAAGCTATTAAAACTTAAAACAACAAAATGTCTTGTAGGATTTAAATCCGATTTGAATTTTTTGTTGGTTTTATTCTATTGACCTACAAGTAGATTTTGACATTTCATAATAAACTTTCGTTTTTATGTAGCATACACATGACACAAATGAGAATGGGCAAAATTGTATGACCACCGTCCCCAGGATGTATAAAGATGTGCCCTATGTCATTTTGAAGGGTATAACAATACCATTGCATTGTTGTGCCATAACAACGAAACTTGAAGGGAGTAAACTAAGAACAATTTTGTGATATATTTATTCGATTTTGAATCTTACATTTTGTTCCGTCCCTAGTGGTATATGAGGTTGTGACGTGTTATTTTAAAGGTCGTACTCATAGCTAGATTTCATTATATGACACCAATAACGTGACTTCTCCAGGGAATGAACTATGAAACATCTCATCGTAAACATCTCACTTTCTCCACAGACTTATCCCGCAGAATACTAGAGAAGCGCGTCCAAGATGGCGGCTCCGGCGCTATGGCGGCGCGCGGCCTGCTCGCTAATGTACACTTAGCGCTCGGGGAGGTGGCCCTAGAGAGCGAGACTTACGACAAGGCGGTTATTGATATGCGTGAGTATTGATTTACTTATTTAGGGTTCCGTTCCCAAAGGGAAAAAACTGGACCCTATTACTAAGGCTCCGCTGTCCGTCCATCCGTCTGTCCGTCTGTCACCAGGCTGGATCTCATGAACCGTGATAGTTAGTTGAAATTTTCTCAGATGCTTTATTTCTATTGGTACTATAACAACAAATACTAAAAACAAGAATAAAATAAATATTTAAGGGGGCTCCCATACAAAAAACGTAATTTTTGGTTGTTTTTACAGATAAGTCTGTCTGAGGCTGTATCTCATGAACCGTGATAATACACAGTTGAATTTTCACAGAATAATTGATGTATTTCGGTTGCTGCTATGACAACAAATACTAAAAAGTTGAATAAATTAAATTTTTACAATGCAGTTGCTCGAAAATGGCCCCGTAACATGTTATGTAATTTTGAAATGAAAAGAAGATTTTGAAAAGATAAAAAATATTTGAACTAATGGGCAAATAACCCATTTTTCATATGCCAAAATTCAACTTCAGTGACTATTCTATGATCCAGTAAAGTTATTTTTCTTATCAAATGATGCATAAAAAGTACGCAAAAAGTGAATAAAATACTGACAAAAATATATGACGCAATAAATAGTAGCTGATTTGATAGTTCAGTGACCCTTTTGATAAGTGAGAGTATTACTTTTTTCATAAAGCTTTCATACTGGCTGTATAGAATGACAGCAAAGAGTTTTTTTATGCCTGACAAAATAATTATTTCTGACGAAAATCTAGATTTTCTGTGAAATAAAATATAAAAGTAAATTATTTATTTTACTTTTTCAATAAAACAAATATGATTTTTAACAAATAATTGAACTACATATTTAATCATTTCTGTAGGCGCAATTGGCATTTTATTTACTTAGCCTTTGACTCATAATTGTGGAAAAAATATTTTTCTCGCCATTGTTTTGCCCGCCATTTGAATTATTTTTTCAACAAAATCATTTTTGTGTTATAATAATGTTAATTCCTTAACGTTTTGTGTATAATTGTAAAATATTAGTCACATTGTTCAATCGTAACACGTTTTCAGTAAAGGTTGATTGGAAATACCATCTTTTAAGAACTTTGGATGTACCTATACAATGTAGTTTTGACCACACTTTTTTTAGTTTCGTTTCCTCGGCTACTGTATTGTAAAACATTGAACAATATACGTGCCTTTGAACAATATACGCGAATAGGCGTCGAGTCAGTAGGGTCAAAAGAACGAAATTGTATGTATGTATTTAAATCCTTTAATGTATGTTTGTATGTATTTCATGTAATCGTGACTTTTTTTAAGTAGCATCCTGAATGTCCTATAAAATAAATATTTTTTCTATTCTATTCTTACGACAAGGCGGTTATTGACATGCGTGAGTATTTACTTACGACAAGTTCTTTATTGACATGCGTGAGTATTGACTTACGGCTGTATCAATATGCGTGAATGTTTAATAACAGCGAGGCTTTTATCGATATGCATGATTATTGACTTACGAAAAGGTTTGACATGGGCGAGTACTGACTTTCGATGGCAAGGCCGTTAAAAATGCGTTAATATTATTGACTTTTGACAAGGCCGTTTTAATAACATACATGAGTATTGACTTACGACAAGGTCGTTATTGACATGCGTGAGTATTGACTTAATAAGTTTATTGACTTGCGAGTATTGACATGCGTGAGTATTACGACAAGGTTGCTGTACATCAGATTAGAAGGCGAAAAGTGGCTATTATGCTACAAAATAGTGGACACGACTCTTGTGTACTAATTTAATATGGGACAATGCCCGTCTCATTTGGTAGGATTATACTGTTCTTATGTATTACCCTGCCAAATGAAATGAAACCGATGCAATAGTGAATGCTATACAAGCATTATGCGCACTTATTTCGAAGCGTAATAGCAACTTTCCGTTTTGATATCTGACGCGGAGTATATCTCAATCTCAATCACATTTGACTATGAAATCTTAGCACTTTAATCTTCTTCTTATCGTGTGGGTATATTCAAGTGTGTGGCGAAACTTGGCTAACCCTGTTGTCAGAGTTTTCAAACCACACAATTTAACGACTATAGTCAATCGACAACAGCCGGGACCGACAGCTTAACGTGCCCTCCGAAGCACTTTAATATTTATTGACGACGCTTTATGTGACACTCTTCAACTCGAAATCTCTATTTGTTCCAGAGAGCTGCTTGGAGCTGCAAAAAGAACTGTACAGCAGTGACGACAGACGTATTGCAGAAACCCACTATCAAATAGGTATTTTTTTTAATCCTTCAAAATTCCACTGAGTAATTAAGATTAAAGTCCGTATTGCAGAGCGCGACTCAAACTCTGATCTGTACTAAGTAGCAGTCGTCTTTGTAATTTTGATAGTGAGAGAAAGGACCATTAGTACTCAAGTATAGATCAAACTTGAGTCTCCTTATGTAATACGGACCTAAGTGATTTTTAATTTCCCAGTCATTTTCTTTCGGTATTATTCATACGTACCTATTTTTCGAAATAAAAAAATTTAAAAAATTTCCTCTTCCATTAACAAATAAACATAATTTATTTTAAGACTACTATAGTCACAGACTGAAAATTCTAAAAGCAAAATGTAAACCCAACTTTTTAATTTTCAGGTCTAGCAAACTCCTTAGCAGCAAACTTCGAAGATGCCATTACACATTTCAAAAACGCTGCCAATATATTGGAGACCCGCATGAAAATTCTAGGAGACCCTTCGAAGGCCGCTGAGGATGCTACCGTCAAGAAATACTCCTCTTCTGATCCAGGTTACACCATTGAAGGGGAAATCAAAGAACTTAAAGAACTATTGCCTGAGATTCAAGAGAAAATCCAGGATATGATGGACTATAAAGCTGAGGTAAGACCTTGTGATTGTATTGAAGAGACCAGAAAGATGCTTTTAAATATGTTGCTTCAGGAGAAAAATCGCTCAATTGTCAACTGTCAATGTTAAGGCTGATTTATTTACTTACTAATTCCAATTTACATTCCTTTTTTAGTACTTAAGTGAAATTGAGAATCTCAAGTTGTTCGTTACTAAGAATTGGTTGTTCCTGTTGCCATAAGATGCTAAAATAGTATTTATTAAAGGATTTTCTTTACTTCAAGATCCAAGAAACTTTATTGGTAAAGATCATTAAATCAATGCAATGCGATTATGGTGGGTTCTCCCAATGTCACAGTAAAAAAATTGCTTTATTCCATAGAACATTCACGATGTTACTTAATAAGTCAAAGTAGTGAATTTTTTAACTTGTACATACCTTAAAATGCAGTTATCTTAAAAGTATGTCAAAAAGCGTTAAAGTAGTTGTCTTAAATTGATATCAAAGTACAATAGTTCGCGAAACGAAGGAAAAATAGGAGAAATAATTCGTGTAAAAGCGTATTTTAGCATAGTTGTAGGGAATAGTGTCTGAAACAACATACTGGAAAAAACCGGCCAAGTGCGAGTCGGACTCGCGCACGTAAAAGGCAAAATGCCAAAAAAAAATTACCATACCAAAATTTTTGACGATTTAAGGCTCGTTCCAGCAAAATTCCAGGTACCCTGGAGTCCAAGAACTGAAGATATTTAACGTGAACGTATTCAGAATAATAGAAAGTGCCAAAAACCGTCGTTTACTATTAAAAATGGCGTCGTGCCATCACTCTGTGCCCATCCTAGCTTTTTCAGAGAAAATTCCAGTTTTTCCAGGTTTTTTGACACTGGAAAGTAAATCTGAAGTTTTAGATGTCTTTTCCGTAACAAATACGATTGAAAGAAAAAAAAAATGTTTATTTGTAATGAATTCAGGCCCGCTCCTGGAAATGCCAGTTTTTACAGGATATCTCGGCAATCCCACCTGGGAGGTGTAGGCACTTACCCAAGTGTCATTCTGGAAGGTGTCTGAACACATTCCAAAATGGCTCGCTCAGTAATAATTATCAACTTCTAGGGCAAAAATTAAATTTACCGTACTATTCTTCTTTCCTTCATATCTCATTAAATATTATTATTATTATTATTGATCCGAGCGAAAAAGTGTCAAGAACCTTTTTGTAGAGAATTTTATGTAGATTACTTGAGTAAAAGAAATTATTTTGCTATGAGCCACCGTTTACGAGTTATTTAAGAAAAACTTTAAAAAGGGACCTTTCCCCCCCCCCCCCTTCCCGTTAGCTCCACTCCCATCCATCAGGACATTCAGTATGTTGTTTCAGACACTATTCCCTACAACTATGCCAAAATACGCTTTTTCACGAATTATTTCTCCTATATGGCAGTAGTTTGTTTTCGTTGATTGGGATATAAAGGATAAGCCTGAACAGTATTAAAAGCTACTTGTAAATTTTAAATTCTTAAACAACACTAGCCAACCTTTTATTAAAACGATAGTTGGGAAGCTAGAGAGATCCGAGAATTTATGTATTTTTAAAATCACTGTTTTGCAATTAAAGGAAGTAGTGGAGTATTCTATGTTTTATTAAATATAAAGAAAATGCATATTCTAAAACATAATGACCGTGATCATAAAAAAAAAATATTTTTATTGATCAATTATTTTCCATGTTTTTTATTGATCAATTATTATTCTTAAAGCCAAGATTCATGAACATCGCATTGATCTGACTTTGCCAGTAAAGAGTATCAATTCTTTTTTTAATCATCAAACAATTCAAAAATGTCCAATTTTGAATTGTTTGATGAAAAAAAAAGAATTAGAAAAGTCATGATTCCTTTCAATACCAAAAGTACTTTTGCCATTGTAATTTTTTGTTTTTATTGATATTAGATTAGACTGTTTTAACCAGTATTATTTTGATTAAAAATAAAAAATGTTGTGCCTAATCGTAAATCAGTGCCTTTAGCGTCTAAATACTCGTAGCTTTAAGATTTTTAACATTGTATTCTTAAATTAGATTAAGCTAAAAACCACAAGGCCATTTTTGTATTGTGTTTGTATTATTTTTCGAAATAAAATTTATTAGAATTAAAAGGTTTTTTTTTGTTATTTCAGACCCAACCCAATTCATTAATGGTCATGTGGTTTTTGTATTTTTTTTTTAATATCATGGCCATTGATGTCATTTGAAAGAAACAAACCTTAAAGAGAAGTTTTCATTTCTTTTTTGTTTGAATTTGGACACGCATCCTTTTAACAGTTCAATATTATTTGTAAGTCAATGAAATCTATACTTCTATACTGATATTATAAAGAGAAAAGATTTGTATGTATGTTTGTAACGAATAAAGTCCAAAACTACTGGACCGATTTCATAAATTCTTTTATCATAAGAATGCTACATTATCCCTGAGTAACATGGGTTACATAATTTTACCGTATTCCCACGGGAACGAAGCTAGTGCAAAATAAATGCAAACTTCTAATGTAACATTTTAAGGTTTTGTTTTCCTTGGAAATCAACTCTTAAGAGTGAAATCAGCTCATGCTAAGGTAGCTAGTTACCACATAAATGCATTTTATGTTGTTACTATAAGAACGATTTTGCAACAAAAATGGCCTAAGGGGTCATCCACATATTGCGTCACAGCGTATGGGGGAGGGGGGGGGTAATACCAAATGTGACAGTACATGTTAAAGGGATACCGAAAAAGCGTGACATAGGGGGGGAAGGGGTTCAAAAAGTCGATATTTTGTGTGACGTAATACACACATCAAAAAAGTCTAAGCAACACGCACGATTTTTCATACAACAGAGGCCTCTTTGAGAAGCTGTGAAAAGTATTTAAGACACGTATTTTTAATAAAATCTTTAGTGTGAGCAAGTTCTATACCCGAATTCAAAATTCCTATAAATGAACTTTATCTAGCTTGAAGTTTTGTGAAAAAGAGACGAAAATGAAAATTTAATTTCACCATTTCCATACTAAAAGCAAAGAAAAACTGCGTTTTCATTTTCATTTTTCCCTCTTTTCCACAAATTTCAAGCTTAATAAAGTTCATTTATAGGGATTGAAAATTCAGGTATAGAACTTGGTTACACTAAAGATTTTATTAAAAATACGTGTCTTAAATACTTTTCACAGCTTCTCAAAGAGGCCTCTGTTGTATGAAAAATCGTGCGTGTTGCTTAGACTTTTTTGACGTGTGTATGTGGACGGCCCCTAACCTGGCCCCATAATCTACATCTACACCATTCGATACGATAGGCGTCGAGTGAAAAGAAGTAATGTAATTTATAACTTTGAGCGAAATTTAAGTAACATCCTAAATGTTCTATAAATTAAAGCTATTGACTTTGGCACAGGTAGTTGTAGAGGCTCAGTGTATCCCTTTCTTGCGTTATACGAATGACAGGGATAGGTACACTCAAGAGCCTGCTCTTGACTGTACAGTCTTGTCGAGTAATAAAGTCGGGTCGAATGAATAATATGGGGTCTAACGCACGGCTTCTGAAATACGTATCATCATTATTGCACTGGCAGAAGTTTCTACAATTATCACTTAAAGAAAGCTAAGGTTGTGGGTTCGATTCCCGACCAACGCAAATATTAAAAAATAATATTTTGAAGTAGAGGAGTCTGGGTGTTTATCCTTACTAATATTATAAACGCGAAAGTTCGTATGTATGGGTGTTTGTTCCTCTTTCACGCTCAAACGGCTAAACCAATTTTGATTAAATTTGGTGTGGAGGTAGCTGACACCCTGATTAACACATAAGCTACATAATTTTTCCAAATTCCCTCAGGAACGAAGTCCCGGGGGAAAAGCTAGTGTATAATATTTACAAAAAAAATGCGTACAAGTAGTAAGTATATCGATTATCTAGTCTAGCACCTAAAGTACAAGCGTTGCTTAGTTTAGAGTTAGATGGCGCTGTCTGAGTTGTCCAATATTTACTAATTTGAGAAAATTATGTAGCTTAGGTGTATGAACCCTGGATTAGGGTGTCAGCTACCTCCATACCAAATTTTATCAAAATTGGTCCAGCCGTTTCAGCGTAAAAGAGTAACAAACATCCATAACTTTCGTGTTTATAATATTAGTAAGATCATTTGTCCATGGTAAGATTATTTACCTTTCCAGACCCTGAAACGACTTCGTGAGCAACTATTTCCAAGCAATGGCGCTGGCTCATCGAGTGGCGCCAGTTCATCAAATGGCGCCGGCTCAAGTGGCGCCGACTCAAGTGGCGCCGGCTCAAGTGGCGCCAGTGCGCAGAAACCCGCTTCCAACATATCACACCTTATCAAGAGAAAACGCAAGCCTAGTGATAGCGAAGACGCGTTACCTGCGAAGAAAGCTAATACGTGAATATTACTTTTATTACTTTGTTTAAAAGGAGCGGTCAATTATAAGGAAAGTTTTAAGACTCGTAATCCAATCGAAATCGTTAATCTCGTTTCTATGGTCCGTATCACAGAACGCGACTCAGACTCTGATCTATACTTAAGTAGCAGTCGTCTTCATCATTTTTATAGTGAGAGAAAGAGACAATCTAAACTTAAGTATATATCAAGACTTGAGTCTCCTTCTGTAATACGATTGGTCATAACAAGATGAGTGTGAGTAGCAAAATTAAATCTTGACCGCTCCTTCCATAACTTTTGATTATTTTTGTTATTGTAAAACGTAGCGTGAAACCCAGTGAAGCTAGGCTACGTTTTAATGATGTGGAATTTATAAAAAAATGTCACACAAACAAATCAGTAAGTTATAATTATAAGTTAGAGGGCATTTCAAATCTATTGATGCCTAACATAAAGAACTGACTATTAACGTAATTGTTATCTTTAAAAAAAAATCACTTATAGAACATTTTAGTATCTCTTCAAGCATGTAAGGTCTTCGTTTTTTTATAAATCAATTCATTTATATTCTTCTTTAATATATGTTTTTTTTGATTGTAGATTAACGTCCAAAAGACTTGTTTCGACAACTCCAGCACGCTATTAAATAATTTATTAGTTTTGTATTGTGAAGGTCTAAGGTCGCTAAAAATCTGATTGATCCGATCTTTGTAAAATCAGTTTAAAAAGGACCTAATGACACTAAGACTTCCAGTACGTGTTTTCGGCATTTGGTTTTAAAAAGCTATGTATGGTATTGCTGTAAATTAAAAACAAGGTTGAAATATGTAGTTCTGGAACCAGATGATGCCTACTCCATTAGGGACTATTTAATTTTAATGGAAGACCAACAGTTAAACAGAGTTAAGTCTAAATAAATGAAAGGTATAGTTAAAAAAGTAAGTATTGATAAGAAAAAATAATCCAAACAAGGGCACGAACATAAAGCCTGCGGATGCTACTAATAACAAAAAAAAGGCCAAATAACAAATAAAATAAGATCCAATTGTATGGACTGTGTACGAATAAGGGTGTGAGTGTATGAAATATTAATGGATGAGAGGAAATCCCCGTTAAAAAGACCCTGTATTCGCCTTAAGGTCCTTTTTTGATTTGATTTGTTACGGTAGCTCATCTGATTTTAATAATCCTTTATAGAATAGATTTTAGTTATAGTTTCTTTACTAATATTTTACAAAAACAACAATTAGCATAATTATTCATTAGCGTTACTTGAAAAACATTTCTGTTGTTCTTTAAATATAGTTATTATTTTTGTCACCTTTTTTGTAAATTGTTACTTACAAAATAATATCAAAAAACCGTAATATTAGTGTAATTTAAGAATAATTTGTAATAAACTATCAAAATTTGTCATACAAACATTTTTTTTAGTATCACAATAGCAATACTTAACTGAGGTATAATTCTGTGTTAACTTTGCCTTGCCTCAACTTTAAGCACTTACCGTGTTTTTTTTTATAGTCTAAAGTTCATCCAAAGTTGTCAAGTCTAATCATTTCAAATCTTGACAAAACAGAAAATATTCTCAAATGCCAAATCAATAAGTGTCAAAGTCATTTGAAATTATTTTCTTTGTAAAATATTCAATTTAACTTGGTTATTATTTTTTTTAACTTGGTTATTTATTTTCAAACATGGCTCAGGGGGATCAACCGATGCGGTATTTGACCTATTCGAAATGCCGATTCCCTGTAATAGGGGCATTTATTGATTACATCGATACAAGTTTGGCTTACATTCGCCGTAAGACTTTTACTCAGGCCGAAAGGCTTCACGCAAAGACTACTAAAGCTACACTGTCTGCTAGTTTTATGGGCTTTGTGTGCCTTTTGTTGGGGCTCGTGAGTAACGTGAAGTTTGAAGTGGTAACCTTCGATAGGGAGCCGCTGCCTCATGACCTGCACTTCATGCTGCTAAGTGCTGAAGATAATTTGTACGTAGACGACATTGATTCTTCAAGTAAGTACATACATACGCTTATAATCCTTTTCGGGGTAGGCAGATCACCATGTGATTCTACAGCCGCATGACACCACATTTGACATACATTCCGAGGGTTATAAGATAGAACATGAGTATAGTAGTGACAGGTTGTTAGTCTTTCTAATACAGCTAAACCCTTACTGGTTTCTACAATATGCCGTGGAATAGTTGGCAGCTTGCATATTCTAGTTTTTCTTTCTTTCCAGCTTGGAAACATGAATTTGTTTAAGTAACTATGTTTTTATTTAATTTAATTTCATACGAAGTATTCAGTTCTATGGTATTTTGCCCGTAGAGTACACCCAGTACTTTGTTCTAGTAAGAATTTCGAAAAATCTAGCCTTACTCCTTATCTACATCATGTCATCATTAAGGGAATCTATGTAAAATTGCACCATTATAAGTCCAAGGGTTTGACCTGGGCGTAGATAAATATGTGAGTCAGTCTCAGGACTTTCGGTTTTATACATATTTTTATATAAATTAGTTGCTGAAACTTTAGGGGGTGATTCTTCCCAAGAAATTAAACAAAAAACTTTTCCAAAGGATTGTTATATGCAACTAGCTTGCCGCCCGCGGCTTCGCCCGCGTATACTACAGGTTATATCGTGCCCAACTGTGGATAAAATGTAGCCTATGTCCTTTCCCAGGCTCTAATCTATCTCTGTACCAAATTTCATCAAAATCGGTTCAGTAGTTCAGGCGTGGTAGACGGACAGACAGACAGACAGAGTTACTTTCGCATTTATAATATTAATTAGTAAGGATTCTCAAAAAAAGGCAAATCAGCTGATTGCTAAAGTTATGGAGAAGCGAATATTTTTTTTCTGTTTCTACCTATGTTCCTTGGGAAAAGGTGTTCATTTTCGTGGGCTGATTGGCATCCTTACCCCATTAATCTTTCAAAGTTAAAGTATTCAATATCCTTACTAATATTATAAATGCGAAAGTAACTCTGTCTGTCTGTCTGTCCGTCTTTCACGCCTAAACTACTGAACCGATTTTGATGAAATTTGGTACAGAGATAGATTAGAACCTGAGAAAGGACATAGGCTACATTTTATCCCACAGTTGGGCACGACATATCCTGTAGTCCACGCGGGCGGAAAGCTACCTAGTTCTTAATAAAAAGATTCTCAAGTTGTCACGAGGATATATCTTAACCGCGGCACTTGGCACATATACACAGCTTGGTTTTTCAGAGAACATCTCACCCCATTTTTATTGCACAACTGTTCTTAGGTTCGTATCACAGAACGCGACTCAGACTCTGATCTATACTTAAGTAACAGTCGCATTTGTCATTTTGATAGTGAAAGAAAGAGAAAGTCAATATTTAAGTATAGATCTAGGCTCTTTCTGTAATACGGAACTTATTGAAAGGGGTCATCCATGAATTACGTCACACGAATTTCATGATTTTTTGACCCCCTCCCCCGCCTTGTCACAGCTGGTCACATCTGTCAGACTCCCTCCTCCCTAGCGTGACGTCACATATTTTGAATTTTTTGTAATTTTCTTATAAAAGACTTAATAAGAGTTGTTATTTTATTTTTTTGGGAACTTAAAACTCTCAACCAAAGTAAAAACGTAAAAAGAGTGCTTGGGACTGAGGACGTTAAGTTTGTCGTTAATAGTTTATAGGTACTCATATAACACATTTTGAAATGTGACGTCACGAAACTTACGACCCCTCCCACCCCCTTGTCACACAATGTCACACTTTGTCGACCCCCTCCCCACCCCTTAACGTGTGACGTAATTTATGGATGGTCCCTAAGAGCAAAAAGTACAACACCTATATATGTAGTAACTTGACGTTGCCTTTACTTTCACAGCGTTTGGGTATTTTTATCAAAATCTTGGTACCTACCTAATGGGTCTCATATATATTTATGTATTCGCTACCTACATTTATTTTTATTGCCAATTTTCATTTTCAGAGGTGATGTGGTGCCTTGAGATGTCGGATTTTGTTGTAGTCGTCTTAAGTTGCTTACTTGTGTACTATAACGACCACGCAGTAAGTACTGATGATTTTATAATTGATTTCTTGGAAAAATAAAACGTGTACACATGTGGTACACATAGACTTTGAGCAAACATCTTAAAAGTTTCATGATGTAGGGCTAATGAGAGCTCTATAAAACCTGTGAAAGCACTTTTCCAATTTCCATATTTTACCAAAGATCATATTTAGGTACCTATCTTAAAGAAAGAAATTAAAAACTGGACATCCAAAACTTTTTAATTCTTTTCAAACTTTTACAATAGCTTTTCCAACATTCTCTCCAGCCAGCATCCCAACGAAAGCGTCAACAACGTTTTCAAATCCTTCAGTTACATGTTCTCTCACTTTAATCTGTCCACTCTTGATCCACTTCACTAGGTCAGCAAACGCTTCTGGCCATTGACTTCTCCATCGAGGAACTAAAAACCCTTCAATCCTCAGTTGCTTAAAAACCATAGCTGCTTGTAGAAGAGAAGCTTTCGGCATTTTCGTGGCGTCTTCGTTGTATGAACTAATGCTTCCACAAACAGCTACACGCCCATATACGTTCATTTGATACATAATAGCACTGCTGATCTCCCCACCCACATTGTCGAAGTAACAATCAACTCCATTAGGCGCTGCTTCCTTCAGAGCTGAAGCTACATCTACAGTCTTGTAATTAAATACTTTGTCGAATCCGAGATCGTTTTCGAGCCATTGGACTTTGTCATCTGAGCCTGCAAAGCCGATGACTTTGCAACCTTTGATCTTAGCGATCTGCCCGACGAGAGATCCTACGGCCCCAGCCGCACCAGTTACTACTACTGTTTCACCAGATTTAGGCGCACATATTTCGAGAAGACCAAAGTATGCTGTTGCTCCAGGCATACCGACTGCTCCAGCGCCTAGTGAAGGCGACATGCCTTTCAAATCTGGTAGTTTGTAGACAGCATCACTTGCATTACTTGCACTAAGCACGCAATAGTCGCACCAGCCTCGGTGGGAAACGACTCGTGTACCGACTGGGTAGCGAGGGTCTTTGGAATCTTCAACCACTCCTACAAGATACCCGAACTGATCATACGGAGGCTTAAATCTTGCTTGGTAAGCACGCTGGTACGGGTCCACGCTTATCCACTCCGTTTTGACGAGAATCTCGCCATTTTTGATAGCTGGTAGCTCTTCTTCCACAATTTCGAAGTCTTCTCTTTTCGGAGCTCCTTGAAACACTTTCTTTACAACATATCTTCTTGCCTTCACCATTTTTATTAAAATTCGTTCGTTACCTATAGTATTACAACTGTTACTAAATCAATCAGATATTTTGTTCCGATATTTCATATCTACCTAAAGTTATCAATTCATTTGATAGTATTACGATACACCTGCGATATGAGTTTATCATACGTTCTTTCTTGTTCAGCGTCATCAATTTTATTTGATTAAAGTACAGTTCGGCACTATCTTAAAGGTTTAGGATCATGATTGAAGGACGTGATTTATAGAATGTGCAAGTAACAGATGCCAATTGCATTGAGCCAGTGTGGTGGACTATATGGCCTAAAAAAACCCCTTCGTGTTTCGAAGGGAGGCCCGTGCCCCTCGGTGGGGACGTATATGGGCTGATGAGGACGATGCCAATTGCTCCGATGCCTAATGAATGCAACATGTATTGCAATTCAGGCAGTTTTACTAACATTATTTACATTACTCGAGTCTTTAGAATCTTTAAAGAATCTCACAAGATACCTGATGATATTCTTCCATGAGCTGTCCTATGATAAAGGTCTATAGAGTTATCAAGTTCGTTTTGTCGAGGACCTCGTATCGGTAGCTTTTTTACGACAATTTCAAAGCCTGCTCGTTTCGGGGCTCCTTGTTACATTATTATATTAATCACACAGTGATTAATACAATACCGTGTTGCCTTTAACTTTGGGTGCCACTTATCGCAAAAAGTACAGAAATATCTAGTTAGTTTAGCTAGTATCTTCTTGCGATATCTCATAATCTGACTAATGTTAAGTATATCAGTGATTCGGTACTCTTAGATAGTATTACGATGTATAAGATAGGTATTACCATTATCTGTTCTGTGGTTTATACAAGGTGTAAGGTACAGCTTAGCAAATACTTAAATGGTGGAATCCTCCCATTACTACAATCGACTACAAGTAATTATTTTTTTCTGTGAAATTTAACGGATATTTTTATGTTATTCTAAGGCACTAATGACACACTAAACATTGATATGAGATTTCATACCAATTACCTATTAGTTATGGAGCTATTGTGCTGGGTCTGCTGCGTTGAACCCTCCGCCCAGCAGGCACACCAAGATCGTTTAATAGCTCCGAAACGCTTGAAGTACTAGGTTTGAAACTTTTTCTCGATGGCACCAATGAAAGCATTAAAGCTTAGAACTAGAACCATGTCTCTAACTTTAGCCGTTTCCGTGTACGAGAGGTGGGTCTGTTGGGCTGATATCCGTCCAGCAGACCCACAAACAACACGTCGTGTGCACGTCGTACTCGCCTCACTTCGTCCAATCTCTCTTGTTAGGTCTGCTGTAAGAAATTTCTTCCTAGAAATAAGCAGTGCCTGTTGTGTCGTATTTCTTTTTGTATGTTTCTTTTTATATGTCTATTGTGTACAATAAACAGTAAATAAATAAATAATAAACAACGACCTATATTTCTTAAACTATGATGGCACTAGATATGGTTCTTTTGGCATCAATAGGCACTAGGAAGGCACTATGTATTATCATACATAGAATACCTAAATTAATTGTTTATGTTCCGTGGGTCTGCTGGCCTGAGCCACACGGAAACGTCGACGAGTTAAGGAGTTTTCTTTATTTACCTTCTTTGGCGCTACGCAATGTACCTCGTAACTGCGCCGCACGCTCGGTCCTCCCGTGCTGCGCCACTATCAGAATGCGATGTAAATTGCTGGTTTCGTTTTTTCGCTGTTATAATTGTGTTTTGTTAGAAAATGGAGTGTATTAGAATAAATATATTGAATAACAGCAGAATCTATTGTAAAACCTGAGGAAAATTCAACTGGAAAATCATTCAGAATGACGGTCTGAATTCAGGGTTTCTATTTTTGCTTAACTGTCCCTTACACCCTGTAAACTCACCAATGAGTTAGGGGTCATCCACATATTACGTATGGGGGGGGGGGGTCATACTAAATGTGACAGTACATGTTAAAGGAAAACCAAAAAAGCGTGATATAGGGGGGGAGGGGTTCAAAAAGTCGACATTTTGTGTGACGTAATATGTAGACGGCCCCTTATCATTAAATTTTACTCTTCATTTGTATCGTTAATTCCACCAGCGTCCCCCACTAAGTGAATACATGTTCCTGCCCTGGCTGGGGGCCACAATGCGAGGGTTGTTCATGCGGCAGGCGCCCACTGCGGCGGCCCTGCTCTACACCATGGCCGTCGTCAATGGAAACGTCAATCCTCTCTTCTTGACGTCGTTTTCCTTTTTATTTTGTGAGTTATTTGGCATTTACTTTTTGATTGCAGTTATTATAAGATTTATTTGTCAGAATTCACAGAAGTAATAATCACAGAAATACAATCTTAGTCTTAAATCTAATCTAATCTAACTTGGTCAAATAAGCCGACCCGTTTCATTCCCGGGGCAAAGGTTCCCATAACGCTGGCCGCGTTGCCGCGCTGAATAGAAAGGGACAAGCTTTGCACCATAAATGCTCCGGAGTGGGAATCAGCTTTTTGATTTGCATACAAATGCAATTTGATGTTAAGATTCTCTGCCTTTCCTGATAAGGATTATTAAAAGCATGATTGTATGAATGGGTGGAGGGTTGCCTTTATAGCCATAGTTAAGGGACAATCTCGATTAGAATGAAGAGCGGAGCCTCCTGACACGGGCGATTTTTCGTTTACTAGGGGACTCCAACACTTAGTTTTAAACAAACAATTTGTAAAGCAAATAAAGAATTTTGTATTTGTATTTGTAATGATAAGTTAGCAAATAGCCCAGCTGGTAATGAGCCAGACTCGTTATCGGAAGGTCGCGGGTTCAAATCCTGGTGCGGGCCTGTACCACTAAATTCGTCTTTTCGGGTTTATGTACGGAATTCTAATTATCACTTGCTTAGCGGTGAAGGAAAACATCGTGATGAAACCTGTCCGGCCAAGAAAATTCATTTTAGAAAGACGAGCGGTTCACCAACCCGCATTGGGCCAGCGTGGTGGACTATGGCCTAAATCCTCTTCTTGTTTCGAAGGGAGACCCGTGCCCCTCGGTCGGGACGTATATGGGCTGGTAAAAAAAGTTAGCAAATGCGAGATACTTACGTAAGTCAATCCCTGTTAGGGGATATTATACTGGGTGAAAAAGAACCTCCTAGCTATATTCAAAATTCTGAACCAGTATCACTCAAAGAACACATTTATGAAAAAAAGAACAATTTAAAAAAATATTTTTTTTTCAATGGGAATAGTTCATTTTTTGCTTAAACGTAGACATTACTCCTACACCAGGCACGCCAGGGGTGCGGGTAGCACTCGGGGGGTGCGCCCGAGTGGTGTCTACGTTTAGGAAAAAAAAATCCTCCCCCCCAAAAAAAAAAGTGTTCAGTAAGTGATACCGGTTCAGGATTTTCAATAAAGCTAGGAGGTTCTTTTTCAACCTGTATTTTAGGTGACTTTAAATTAGCTGGTGATTCTCCCCATGAAACACTAACTTTCCCCAAGGAACCTATACGAAATTCTGCCGTACAAAGGCAAATCAGCTGGTCGCATAAGTTGTGTGGAGAGTCTAGAATTTGTATTCATATTCTTCTTCTTATCGTGTAGGTAAAGTCAAGTTTGTGGCGAACTTGGCTAACCCTGGTGTCAGAGTTTTCAAACCGCACAATGGCCTCTGACTTGGTTTTAACGACTGTAGTCAATCGACAACAGCCGGAACCGACAGCTTAACGTGCCCTCCGAAGCACAGAATTCATATTCGGAATGTATTCATATTTCGGCCTATGTTCCTTGGGGAAAGTTGTTAAGTTTCTGATGCTGATTCACATTCTTAATTTTCTCTAATTAATTTATAGTCACCCAATATTACGTCAGTCACAGGGATAGGTAGGTAGAGGTAATGTATAATGTGACAATACACTTCAAGATATAGGAAAAAGAGTGACGAAAGGGGGGCCCAAATAGTCGAAATTTTGTGTGACGTTACTACTTCAGAAATCTCTTGCTTATCATGTAAATTGATTATAAACCAACTCGACCAACTCTGGTATTGTGACACCACTAAATGGTTTTCAAACCACTAAAAGTCATTTGACTTTCTGTCTATCGATTTAATTTTATCGACAGTGCTAGAGGCGCGCTTATGGCTGGAAGTGGCCCGCCTAGTGCGCCGGCGCTGGGAGCGTCGCGACCACGCGTCCACCGGAGACGCCGCTGTCGAAATCGAAACCTTGTGGAGCAATGACGATGTTTCTAGAAGCGTCGAAGTTCGCAACTACATTTACTAGTTTTGGTGTCTTTGTAAAAGTTGTTATTAGAAAATTGTTGTCTTGAGACGACTTTAAATTGTAAATATATGAACTATGGAACTACAGACAGGTGGAAAAAGAAAAAAAAATGAATGATGACCTGTTATTGTACCTTTAGCCCGCAGATTACCCCCCTAGAGGATATCGTATAAAAGCAACCAATGATTTTTTAATGATATCAAGCTGAGCTTCGGTGAATCCTTTCAGTATCGACTAAATATTAAATCCACGTGCACGGTCTTTGGAAAATGTGAGATGGGTATCAGAAAGAAAAACCGTGTACGCGTATCATTAGATTTGGTCGGTACTGAAGAGATGCATCGGACCTCGGTGCCTCTGATCTAATATCAAGATCAGTACGAAACCATATACGCGTGGCGCGCGTTGGTTGCCTTATATGTGGTATTTTGTGGGGGGCTTCTACGTGGTTGCAGCTTCAATAAAAGGGAATAAGGACGGATAAATTTAAAAAACTGGATAAGTTTTAAATTTTAAGAAATTTTTATTGTGACAGAGCAAAATCTGCTTATATGACAAAAATCGTGAGGTTTTTTCAACTTTAATGTGAATGATTAATTTCATTCACATTAATGTTGAAAAAAAAAACAAAAAAACACTTGTAAGTAATGAAATTATGGGGTGATTTCAAATAAGTTAGCGAAACTTCACAGGGTGATTCTCCCCAAAAATCTGAGCAACTTTCCCTAAGGAACCAATGTGAAATTCTTAAAAAACGTTCAACTTCCCATACAAAAGCATATCAGCTGATCACTCAAAATGCATGTTTGGTGAGGCGACTTTTTTATTCATATTTCACCCATGTTCCTTCGGGAAAGTTTTCTAGTTTCGTGGGCTGATTCATTTCCTTAATTTTCGCTCACTTATTTAAAGTCACTTAATAGACATCCCCTTCGTGTTTCGAAGGGGAGGCCCATGCCCCTCGGTGGGGACGTATATGGGCAGGTAAAAAAAATAGACATCGCGTTTGAAGTTCCTTTTAGCATCCTTTAAGTTTTTATGACAAACATATTAGCTTAATTATTAAGTATCTGGCTGCTACAAGTTTGTACTGAGGATTGATTATAAAACGGTAACAAACCAACCAACCCTGGACCTACTATTAACCATTTAAAATCATGTGTAGTAAATGTGTCGTAAATCATATGCCTGAAGTGCATCTAAATCTGTGAGTTGTGAATAATTGTTGACAAATAAATGGTTACATAAGTTGATGCCTAGTTTTATTTAACTGGGTATATATATATAACATGAGGTTAATCTAACAATGAACCGCTTCGACCAAAATTCAGAAAGAAAATAAACGGCATTTATTTGTCCATAAAAAAACACCAGAACATTTAAATAACTATACTTACATTGTCAAAAAATACAGAAGACAAAAAAGTACGTGGCTACAGAATTTTTTTTTTCGTTGGTAAATTTTTCAAACAGTGCTCTATATTTCCGAAACAATACATAGAAAGTTTTTGCTCCTCTCATTTTATTCAATGTTTTGTGATACAATGAAGTTGAAAAAAATAATACAGTGCGGTCCGCACTGTCTTATAAATCTTATAATATATAATAAAGTCAAGTATGATAGGAAAAATACAAATCAACACTCTCTGCGAACATTGCATGCCTTTTTTTTTGCTTTTTCACCTATTTCAAGCGAAATAGGTGAAAAAGCAAAAAAAAGGCGTGCAATTGTCAACAATGACGGCCGGTTTGGTCGAGTGGTAGTGACGCTGCCTCTTGATCGGCGGTCCTGGGTTCGATTCCCAGTCGGGGCAAATATTTGTGTAAAAGGCAGATGTTTGTTCTCGGGGCATGGGTGTTCGTGTTTTTTTTTTCAAGATTGGTTAACTCTTAACCTCAATCTTGACCAAGGTCATAGATGAGATCGACGATGGAGCGAGTTAACCCAGAAAATGCCTATTAAGGCACTGGTACTCCTACGCACCGACGACGACTGTTTGGCGTCGGACTTCGGTAGGAGGGTCCTGGGGTGGATTAATAGGAGGCAGGTCTCATTACTGTGTCCTTAGTCGCCTCTTACGACACCCACGGAAAAAAAATGGGGTGGTGTTATTCTCAACCTATCACCACACGACAAAAAGTGTGACGGCCTTTGAGTGTGTAGCGTGGCGCAGGATAGGAAGTCATGGAAGAAAGCGAGGGAGGCCTTTGTTCAGCAGTGGGATTTAATTCAGGCTAGATGAGATAATAAGAAAGGCAGCGCAAAATACTATTATTACTAAAGTCATAGGTACCTACCTATAAAATGTGAAGTCTTTATGTTATGTATTAGGTATTTTCGTATTCTGCAAATGAGTTTTGAACGATGTGAATTTAAAGATAACACTATAAAAATAAAAGTGCCTAGTCATGATTACAGATATAATAAAAATAAAAGATATGGTGAAATATTACGATAATCTCATAGGTAGAAACCAATTTATTTATGAAATCATACTTATCTTTACTAAGTACAGACGGCAGCACGTCAGGTTACCCATTAGTACTACGAAAGCCGGCGTTATTGCAAGCGATGTTTGCCGTGTCTACCTGCCTATCTGATAGGTATAATTAAGACTGAACCCCTAGATGATGGACTTTGGGTTTGGTTGTTTTTGTGGTTCTGAGTCACTTCGAGTGTGCGTGATTGATAAGTACTTCCTAAACTTCCATATATTATTTTTGTTGTACAGATAGCAGCACGTCAGGTCTGTGTGAGAAGCTATAACAAACATACTCCAACAAACAAACAAACAAACAAACAAACGGGGGGGACATAATTTTCAATTTGTGAAAAAGCAAAAAAAAAGGCATGCAATGTCCGTAGAGAGTGTTGATTTGTATTTTTCCTATCATACTCGACTTTTAATATATTATAAGATTTATAAAACAGTTCTCCGCCGCGTCTGTTTGTCTGAGCGCGATAAACGCAATAATTTTCCACGTTAAAAACGTATGAGTCACCGACTTCAATCCCAAAATCAGTTCGCACAAAGTAGATAACTAGTATTTTTCGCGGACTACAATGCCTATTAGCAGATAACCACAAACGAAAATGTCATTCATTATTTACATGATGTTCTAGTTTGTACTATTTTTTTGTTTTTGTTGATTATTTGTAAAAGCGCTGAATCATTTCCGATAAAATTTATATGGGACCATTTCAGGAGTATACTCTTTCGAACAAAAAATAATTTTGAAAATCGGCCAACAGTTGGCGGAGTAATCGCGTAACAAACATACAAAAAAAAACATACAGTCGAATTGACAACCTCCTTTTTTGAAGTCGGTTGAAAAATACTAATTTGGATTGTCATAAGGTTGTCACCAATGAATGAAGTGACTCAAATAAGGTTTATGTGTTTAATTGATTCCCGAAATAAACTGAAAAACAATAATAATTTGCAGATAAGTGTTTATTGGATGGAATGTTATAGTTATAACATTTTAAAACTGACCAGTTATTTCAATGGATTTGTGAAATAGTTTTTTTTTTAAGTTTAAAAAATAATATACATTCTAAATTTAAAATCATATAAAATTAAACTTTGACGGCAGCCTTTCCGAAGTTCTCACCAGCCAGCATGCCCACAAATGCATCATAAACTTTATCAAATCCTTCAGTAACGTGTTCTCTTGCCTTAATCTGTCCGCCCTTAATCCATGTAATAAGCTGAGTTAGAGCCTCCATCCAGCGATCTCCCCATCTCCACACCATAAAACCTTCTACCTTTAGTTGCTTGAATACCAAAGATGGCTGGATAATAGTTGCTTTTGGCATTTTCGTTGGATCCTCATTATAAGCGCTGATAGCTCCGCAGACGGCAACCCTACCAAAATCGTTCATTTGACTGAGTATAATGCTGCTGATTTCACCGCCTACGTTGTCGAAGTAACAGTCTACGCCTTTAGGAGCCGCTTCCTTCAGCGCTTTCACAATGTCTACAGTCTTGTAGTTGAACACCTTATCGAAGCCAAGTTCCTTCTCCAACCATTTCACTTTATCGTCAGAGCCAGCGAAGCCGATCACCTTGCAGCCTTTGATCTTCGCGATCTGTCCCACTAAGGAGCCGACGGCCCCAGCGGCGCCGGTTACTACCACTGTCTCGCCTGCTTTAGGCTTGCAAAGCTCCAAAAATCCGAAGTAAGCCGTTACGCCTGGCATACCAACAGCACCAATTCCCAAGGAGGTGGGCAATCCTTGCATATCTGGCAGCAGATAAATTCTCTGGCTGGGATCAGATGTAGGCGCTGTATTTAGGATGGTGTGAGTGCACCAACCCTTGTGGGAAACGACCCTAGCTCCGACTGGGTATTGAGGGCTCTTGGATTCTAGTATAACGGCCACTTGGTAACCGAACTGGTCGTATGGAGGAGCCTGGCGTGCATTGTACGCCCTCTGGTAAGGATCTACACTTATCCACTCCGCTTTGACCAGAATCTGTCCATCTTTTAGTGGCGGCAGTTCTTCTTCAACGATTTCAAAGTCATCTCGTTTCGGAACCCCCTGGAATATTCTCTTCACCACATATTTGCGTGCCTTCACCATTTTGGTTCTGATGGCGTCTCTCGTGAACTGAAAACAAAGGGAGACATTGTTTGATTCCACTGAATTTTATTGTTGATGTAACTAAAACTACACAGGTCTTAAAACACTGGATACGTATGTGTAGTGCGTCAATCTACTATTGATTTGGTATAGCGTGTTTCAAAAATACCAAATAAAATAAAGACCAAAGTTAGTCAAAATTTTTATTAATGCGCAGCTCTATTTCAAACATGTCAAGATTGTCAAGCATGCTTTCATTTTTAAAGGTACCAAAATTGCAACTGATTAGGGTTCATTTCACTTTTGAATTTAATTTAGGATTTTCTTTTTATTGCGTAACTATTATGAAACACGTAAAATACTTGTGAAATCGGCTGTGAGCAACGTAGCACTATCTAAGAAGCAAACCTACAACAGCTATAATTAAAAAATATTATAATTAACTAAGTTTCTACTTATCTACGAAGATATACATTGTTTTGTTTTTATAGATAGGTAGTAGTACAGATAGTGGCACGTCAGGTTATCCATTTGCACTACGAAAGCGCTATTACGAGCAGGATAAGGGCGACGTAAAGGTCAACATGTGCACCCTGATATGCCGCCGTGTGTACAAAAACCGAAGGAAATATCTGTGCACCTCGCGGCTATCACATATTATTTAAAAAACCTTGTTTTATTTTATAAGTACTTACCACGTTATCTTTTAATCAGTACCTACGCATTTTTTTGTATGGAAAAACTTGAAACTTGGTAATAGTACTCTTCGACACAATATGTGACACCCTTGTTTCTGCGTTTTACATAATTCGTCCTCTAAGACGTTAAAAAGGGTCAAAATCTGAAAATTTTGCAAGAAATAAATCTCCTTATTTACGTTCTATCAACGTTACTGACACCATAAAAAAATTGCGTACTGATTAAAAAGTCACCCATAACGACTCAATAACGATTGGTAAAAACTCACCCGGACCTTACAACTATCCTTGATATTTTTGACATCTTTAATGCTCAATATATTTATTGCAATTCTATAATGATAAATTAAGAACTATGTCATTCAGGTGAACAGATAATTTCCGATGGGCTATAATTATAAATGCAAAAACTGCTCTTGACCTTCGCTTCATTAAATAATAGCCAAGCGCGCGGCACCAGGATGTAAACATGTAAATTGTTTTGATTTTAAATTATTTTAGTACAAAGCTTTTACTTTAAAACTGCAAAATCAAATTGAAATTAAGAACTAAAGACCAGCAGTAAAAAAAAAATACACTTACATTTTAATACCGGCCGGTATTTGTCACAACAGAAACGGTCGTCCTTCCAACTAAGACTATCAACACGGTGTGATGTGTAATTTGTGTGTGCGCTCTTTTTAACACGTGTTTCATAATCTGCATGCGTCTCGCTCACTCATGATAATAAAAGATAGACGACCGGCCAACCATTCCATATATACTACATTGTGAGTCTTGTGATGAATAAGTAAATTGAATAAACGGTATCCGTAACGTAACAAACACTGATTATCTCTCAGTGATATTGATAATTCCACAGCACTACGACAATCATTTGTTGATTATTATCTACAAAGGCCACAAATACACTAGGTAGTTATTTTACAAAAAACATTTACGTGTGTTTCCTATTAAATTCCAGTCCTCCATGTATTAGTAGGGACAGACTTAACAACTACGAAACAGGGCTGACTATTATTAGAATAATGCAAAAACTAGTTTGTTTTAGAAATGCCCTTGTACCCGGTTTATAATTACGAGCAATAGGTAATGTTTTTCAATCCTATTTTTGCTTTTAATTCTGTAATTAAATATATCATTTCATTGAAATTCTAAAATTAATCAAAAGAAAAACTAATCAATAAAATAGTATTCCTCTTGATTGAAACAATTTTTAACAGACTTCAAAAATGGATGAGGATCTCAATTTGACTGTGTTTTTTTAGGTTCGAAAGATTAACTCCTGAGGTGGTCCCATATAAATTTTATCGATATTGATTCAGCGCTTAAAAAAAAACAAAAAATACTCATTTTGTATAGGTAGATAGATGACATTTTGGTTTGTGGTTGTCACATTTTTATAGCATTAAAGTCGGTTGATTCTTATGTTTTTGACGTGGACTAAATTATAAAATGTTCAGTGCGTCCACAAACAAAACACAATCGAGTATCACCTAATCAACCAACAAATGAATTAAAATAAGGAACAACTATAGCCACTATTTGTTTATTATGTCAAACATCTTACTACAATGGGTACACTTTTATCTAAACTAAATGTCTAAAATAAATTACATTATGAACTTAAATACTATAAATACGAAGTAAAAATATCACAATTGACTTTGGTTTTAGGAACGATTGAGAAAATAGAAGTACACTCTCAAGAGCAGTTTACGCGTTTTAACCCCTACGGCAACGGAATAGGAACGGTACAAAATGCAACGTTTCAAGCTTGACCTGCTTTTGAGTGTACCGACTTCTATACTTAATGGGAAACCGATCAATGGAGCATTCAAATTTTTAAGAATATTTTTCAATACAGTGCTCACAAATTATAACACGAATAATTTTTAAGAATTTGTAGGTCGATTCACAAGATTTTTCTATAAATATTGTTTTATGTTAGAAACGTTTGTGTTCTGCTCTCTCGATTTTAGGCTCCTGACTTGTTCGTTCTTCCCTCATTATAAAAAATAAACATATTTGAATTGTATAAAATTAAGAAAAAAATAATGTCAAATTATGGGACACCTGGTGATCAAAGTATACGAAGGGCTGGTTTGTCGCAACCTCGTTATAGAACGCGTCTAAGATAAGATTAGCTCAACGTGGATAATGGTTAAACGTCTTTGTACAGTCAAGTACTCGCTTAACTTGGCGAGTCAAGTTGTAAAAATTGCCTTTGTTGATCAGGAAAATAAGATATTTTATGGTAGACTCAACGTGCGACTGTCTTTCTAGAAAGGGGGGTGCCCTTTCTTCATTCTCCGTTCTACATTTTTCTTTCTTCATATTCGTTTCATCACATTTGTTTCTTCACATTTAGTTCTTCATATTCTCTGGCTGTGTCTACCAGACGGTGCACTTATGCCTCGGGTTCATGGGCGTTCCTGGTGAACAACGAAACTCCCTGGCGAAGTCGTGGGAGTTTGATAAGGTGCCTATTACTCGAAACCGGCCTGGGGAGTGCACGGCCGTTTTCAGCTTGTTCCTCATCGCTTCGGGGCGCATTGCACCGCACCATACCTGGAGAATTACAAATTTGGTGTAGTCATTTGGAATATTATTGATGCTTTTATGATAGCGACGGTGCCAGTGAGTGAACACATCGCAAAGAAACTTGCACACTCAGTTGATAGATAAAACTAAAGTGATTCATCTAGAACGAGCACAGAGAGCTGTACTCAAAACCAAGAAAACCTTTTCGACATCCTACTGTAAAATTGTTTGAAGAATGTAAACTGCTGACAGTGAGACAGCTTTTTTGTGCTCAAATCTATCCTAAGAACTCACTTAAGGTTCCTCCACCAAACCCTGTAAAACGAAGAAACAACCCGAAATCGGTTCCGCATCGTACAGGATTTGCCAGACGCCAACACTATGTACTCGGTACTTTCATATACACCAAAATTAACAATAAATTAAACATATCACAACTGAACAAACACACAATTAAAAATACACTAACTACGTGGCTACTAACATTAGATTACGTGAATACTAAGCAGCTTCTTGAATTAACTGTAAAATCTTCATAATACATAATATATACATGGAAAAAGAGGAGCTGCTGGATGCATAGTGGAACTTTGTAAGTTACCGATCCCAAGACGCTGTCGTAGGGTTATGCGACCAGTGGTTCCTCTTTCTTTCTTTCTTCTCGCGCAAGCACATACATACACCCATACACTCACACACACACATACACACACACACTCATTCTCACACACACACACACACACACACACTACACCTTGTAAATAATAATATGTAATAACTTGATCTTAAGTAAGCTATTAATTTTTTCTTTTTCTCTTTCTGTATAACAGTTAAACTCACGGTCGGACACTGTCTACCAAGATACAGGTTTCTACCTAGTTTGGACAGACAGGGTTCCATATTAATGTAATCACTTTTCTTGAATCAATAAACTTTTTATTATTGTTATTATTATTATAAGGAATTTATTTCAAGTATAGATGACTGAATATGTGAAGCTCAGTGAGGTGGGATGGCAGTAATGGATGCAAAATAATGGATCGTGTCGTGGTAAGATTTCTTTGATAGACCGAATCCATACCGAGTTCATTAATTTGTTCATTTACATTATAATGGGATAATCACCACTTTCGTCACCAAAGGAAATAAATGTATTTTTTTCAATTTTATAAGAAAAGTCTTTGCTATCTGCTGTTTGCCAACTTTTCTACTAGGTAAGCTCGCCATATCATCAATTTTCGGCTCAGAGTTTTCGTCAGAATCTATTTGTAAGTATAAAATTATTTGTATTATTTATTATATATAGTATTTTGGTTATAATATATTTTATAGTATCGTAGGTACTTGTTTTGCTTGTTATACTTGCACCCACTTACTTATATTTAAGCATACATTTTCTACACCCAAAGGTTACCGATAAGATATTACTCTTTAGAAATGGGGTCATCTTTTGTTCGCTAACTTTTTTGTATACTGTATTGTATATCGCTTTGTAATAAACCTTCCCGCGATTCTTGCACACCCGTGTGTGCAGGATTTGTATCGCACGCGCCGTAAACAAGCGCGCAACTTAGCTTCCGAAATTATGTACCTGTGCAAAGTTGAGGAAGAACAGTTGCGTATGTGTATGATTGAGTCCAGGTAAGGTCTCGTCATCGGCACTGTGATGACGCAGCCAGTGCACGTATGCGTGGAAAGCCTGCTTCACCCCTCCGTTGTCAGCGATGTTTTCACCCTGAAAAATCAAACTGTTTACACTCTACTTATTCAATGGCATTGTGGAATGTGGATTTCGAAGCCGTTTGTACCAAACCGGTTAGATAATTCATTCATTCATACACTCACGTCTATAATACCTTTCGGGGTAGGCAGAACATCTGAGTTATGATATCATTATAAAGGGGTATTATGATAAGAGTTGGGTTTATCTTAGAGGTATATAAGGAAGACGAAATACTTTCGGTAAAGTCCAGTTTCGTCGAGAAGAAGTCTATCGACAATAAGTCAAGACGCCTATTGCTAACTTGTTTCTATAGTCCTCATAAATAAAAATGAATGACCTGACTCTGACTTCTTACTCGTAGCACCCAGCATAATTGACGTAAAAGTTAAGCGCTGGGTTTCCTTTAGTGAGAATGATTCTCTGTCTGTGACTGTATTTTGGGGCTCATATAACCCGAATCTCGTTGAAGTTCGAGTAAATAGGCATCATCTGGGTGAGCTTGCTACATCCTCAACCATATCTTCGCCCCTGGCTAGATTGTGGTCAAGAGTAAACTCATAAAACTTGTACAGAATCGAAGTCCTGCCCGGATAACAGGGCAGCGTGATATAATTTTGTCATATCAATGTCGTTCTGCCTACTCCGTACTAATTACCCTCTGTATTCCGTACTAAGGCCGTACTCCGTACTCCGAATTCTGTACTTAGTACGTATTCCGTACTAAGGTTATGCGATAGAACGAGAGAGCGGAACTAGATACAAAACAAAACAAAATATCACGCGTCTGTCTTACCCATACAGGTTGTCCCCTATTCCTTACTTCCTTACTAATATTATAAATGCGAAAGTAACTCTGTCTGTCTGTCCGTCTTTCACGCCTAAACTACTGAACCGGTTTTGATGAAATTTGGTGCACAGATAGATTAGAGCCTGGGAAAGGACATAGGCTACATTTTACTCCACAGTTGGGCATGATATAACCTGTAGTCCACGCGGGCCGAGCCATGGGCGGAAAGCTAGTTTCTAATATTTCTAACCTGAGTATTGACTCCATCCAGCTTCATGTTGACTTCGGGCACTACATATTGCCCGTATTGGTCGATCAGGCACTGAGCTCGACGGTGAAATGCTTCTATGGCCGAGTCAGACCACCACCGATGGAGGTTACCATCGCAGTCGAACAAGCGGCCCTTGTCGTCAAAACCGTGAGTTATTTCGTGACCTGGAGAACAAACAAGATCAGACAGAAAGAATCGACAGATATCAGATGTAGCTTGACAGTGGTGCGAGTTTTAGAAAATTTATTGGAGAATTAAAAAAAAATGGTTAGGTTAGCAGAGTCACCTAGATGGTCAGATGGCAATCACAACGCTGCGCTGCGATAACCCAATATGCCAAATTCAAGCGTAAGAGGAAAAAGTATTTTTAAAAATAAAATGTAGTAAGGAACATAATTAACAACAAACATAAAAAAATACTATATTAAAGCGCAGGAAAAACGGGGATGCGACTCAGCATAATGCTTACACTAAATGTGCAGGCGCTGATATTCTGCCGCACCCTTTCATTTCGCCAGCCTGATCTGGCTAATCTCAGGTTGGCTGCAGATATCTTATTTACCACGGTTTTGTGAAACAGTTTTATAATGAAACAGAATAATTATCTGCTTACCAATGACAACGCCAATGCCGCCATAGTTAAGGCTTCGAGGGAAATGGCGATGATAGAATGGGGGTTGAAGGATTCCAGCTGGGAACATAATCTGGTTCTTATTGCGGCTATAGTATGCATTCACTACGGCAGGCGCTGTGTTCCATAGGGTCTTGTTTACTGGCTGTCCTAGCCTGAGGAAAGGCTTCGTTGTTTAAAGTTTATGAATTCTAAGCGTCGACTTGGGGATCAAACTTAATATGCAATTATTAAGTATAATCATCAAGTCTAAGTACAAAACATGCCATGTCCTTTTGTCTGTGGAAAGACAACATGGCATGATTCCTCAACTAAATCAGGCTAAATTATCAGTCTGCTACTGTCATAGGATAAAATGTATTTATGTATTCATGTCAAACTAGAATAGGTAATTAAAAAAAGTAAGAGATAAAACTTACCGTGATTGTTCCATCTTTGTCAAATGCTGAAGGATGTTCAAAATATTCTCAAAGTACTTATCAGGGTGAATTCTTACTTCCTTATATCTATCGTCCAGCTCCTTCTTATTCAGAATGAAGTCAGGATAGCCTATTCTAAGCATCATAGCGTCAACTTTATGCGCGGCTAGTTTTTTAGTGTTATCGTCTATCCAGTCCGTCATATGTAGAAGATCTCTGAAAGACTGTTGGATTTCTCTGGTCATGGTAAGGGTATCATTCTTGCTCGTTTCATCGAAATACTTCTTCACAAACATGGAGCCTAAAGCCATACCCATATTGGAGTTCACTTGCGATATACAGTTCTTCCATCTTGGAGGGGCTTGCTCTCGGCCAAAAAGAGTGAAGTAAAATCTGGCATAAAACAACTTAAATAAGCCTTAATTTTGTATGTAACAGTATTAGGAAAATTGCTAATCACTTACTGTTGCTTTGCCTGTTGAAAACGATCATCAAGATTGTTGACCCTGTGTCTTACAAATCTCCAAAGTAAATAATTGGACAAGACACTCGGATCTGTTTCATCGATAAGTTTAACTAAATGCTGTAAAAAATAATTATAAAAAGTTTACATCAAAATCAGTGAAGCTACTGACGCTAAACCAATCAGGGTCAGTGTGCTGTCTCTAACTTGAATGTCCTTGGGTCCGATGCCCGTTCGCGATAAACACATTTTTTGTGAAAATATACCTTCTCGTGTCTTTTTGTGTAATCGATGTAGTAACAGTAAGGTCCGTATTACAGAACGCGACTTAAACTTAAGTTTAAGTAGCAGTCGTCTTTGTCATTTTGATGGTGAGAGAAACCGACAACCAATACTTAAGACAATCAATAATCCAGACTTGAGTCTGTTTCTGTAATACGAGCTTAAGTCTTTTATTTCTAACTTCTGTGATAGGAGAAAAATGTCATCGTACCCTGACATAATTGAGCGCAAACAGTACAACAGTCTCGGAAGGCTGCACAGTTCTGTTCATGACGATACACAGGTATGTTTTCCATTTGATCTCTGGCACCAAGATCTCCAGCCGGTGCAGCGGCATCCGTCGGTATAGCTCTGACACATTGCGTCGATCTTCAGGAGCTGATGTTATTTTTGCAAGCCTAAAAATTAATAAGGTATTTACTGTCGGTATTGTATTCTGCTTTTAACTTAGCACTTACAACCGAAAGTTAATTAATCTGTATATGAATTCAGTTTATTATTTAAAATGAATTAGAAGTACACAACCATGGTAATGATAAAGTAAGTGACAAAATGAATATTAATATTATTTAATGTTACTATTTATATACATACATACGCTCTACGCCCATAATCCCTAACGAGGTAGGCAGAGCATCAGTGGTTCTAGCGAACTACTTAATGCCACGTTTGACACATATTGTGTGGGTTTTTAGATAAAATAAGTGCTACTATGGTGAGAGTCGGCAGCTTTTGGCCCATTACTATTTATTTTATACTTAAATTAAAATGTATTGATGTCGGAATTATTATCACTTATTGACGGGCCAAAGTTATCGAAAGCATTTTAAACAGAGATCTAATTTTATCAGTCTAAGGTCCGCATTACAGAATGCGACTCACACTCTGATCTATACGTAAGTAGTAGTCGTCTTTGTCTTTTTGAAAGTGAGAGAAAGAAACAATCAATACTTAAGTATATATCAAGACTTGAGCCTCCTTCTGTAATACGGGCCTTAAACTAAAGCAAGCTTACTTGGTTTCGAACTGAATCATTTCATTAGCACAACCCCTCACGTAGCGTGGGCTACCTCCAAGTAATAACGCAATTTTCACAAGGTACTCTTTATATGCATTTAAGTAACTCCTGTTAGAATCTTGCAAGAAGTAATCTCGAGTTGGTAAACCTGCAAGAAATTAGAACTGTAACGTTTTAGGTGGTGATAGTTAGACTATTTTTACCAAAACGGAAATAAAAGAATTTACCTAAACTGGTCTGGTCGAATTGGATAACAAACTCGTCAGAGTTTTTGATATCTGGTCCAACCCATTCCGATATCAGTATATCGTTATTGTAAAGTCTTAATTTAGCCACAAGTTCCAGCCAATCGAAGGAGTCACCCTTCCAATTGGGATCCAGTATTGGCCAACCACCTAAGAGATTTAATAAATCCAACAAGGGTTGATGTCCACGTTTCTCCAGAATTGCATAATTCATGCAAGACTTAAAAAGGTATCTTGCTTTCAGAGTAGCATCGTTGTTAAAAGGATCGTAAGTTATATTTACTTCAGGCTTCATATTTACTTTTACACCAGTATCATTTTGATTGAACACCTTGGGCTTAGAACCAAAGTGGTGAGGATTCGCATTTGCGTCGTCCTCGTCATAATTTTCATCATCGTTGTCTTTCGTCTTTCCAATTTTTTCTTGTTTACTTACAACATGTATTCTAGCTTGTAGAGTATCCTTGTTTGCTTCTACAAACCTTTCTTTTCTCTTTAAATGTTTTACAGTATTCGTAACTCCTAGTTCAGATCTTTTTATTCTTTCAGTCTGGTAAGTAAAGTTTCTATGTAAATACTTGTGAATTTTTGTTTTAATGCTTGTGATTGGCTTCTTTATTTCCCTTGTTTTTTTGTCCAAGTATCGCCTTATACGGTTGATGATTTCAGATTTATCGTTTCTGTCTAAATCCGGAATATATTCTTCGGACGTAACGTTACTGACTATATCTTCTATACTTATTACAGTAGTGTAAGTCGAGATCAAAGATTTTTCAAATTGATATTTGGCTGGATTTTCTTCATTAAAATGACTGTTTCTTTGAGAATTAATGTTTTTTAGGAAGTTGTCATCTAAAACTAAGTTTTTTCCAGGATATACGCTAGGGACGTGTTCATAGCATTTGAATTCAAGAAGGTCCTTTAAAACAGTGTCTAAATTTTCTCTTAACATCTCAAATGTATCGTAACTGAAAAATAATGAAATAATTACTACTTATTTTGCATTTTGTCTCAGAAAATTTGTATCGATATAATTGCTAACAGGTCTAAAACAAGTGTTAACACTTTGACCCTAAAAAAGAGTTGTCAAAGTCATTTACCCAGCCTTATCTGCGGGAATAGGATTGAGAGCTGCCCAGTTTCCACAAGCATACTGGTAGAAATCTTGGCAAGGGTCTGCTTCCTCATCCATGTATTTCTTCATTATCTTCGCTTGAGTTTCTCTAATGGTTTTTCTGTCACCTTGACCTTTCCAAAACGCATGTATGCCTGTAGTTCCAATGAATAAACATTAGTAGGTAATTTATAGTTTTTTATGATTTCACAATCTTTTATATGAGTGTTGATTGATAGATATGAAAGGCTGCAGATAACAACATAGGCAAATTTTTCAAGCGAACTAACTGCAGCCGGAAAAGCGATTTTCTTAACTTCTTTTACAGAACAATTCAGCTTTACAACTCCTTGTAAGTAAGTAGAAATAAATGTAAACAGGTAGGTGACCAACCTAACCTTAACTTATTTTCGGTCAGTGTTAAATTGGATAATAGGCGTCGCTTGTCGCATTAACCAATAAAGATCCTGAATGAATGACTGTTAACCTTAACCCTTGGATCAAAATATTATTCAAGGGACTAGGTTATAATATGATTGACTAAAATTGTAGGCAAACCGAAAAAAAAAGTAGAAAAAGAACGACAGAAGAGTCAATTAGTCAATTAAACCCAGTCTTTATCTAGATGAAGATTATGGATAAATCCTCTGGATTTAGATCCTCTACAGCGAAAACGTTTTGCGCGTCGAAGCTGATTAGGAAAAGGTATCTACTGTGATAATCGTCTAATAAGTCGTCTGTGAATGATTTGCCCCGAAGAGCCTCCTTGTACAAGGATACTGCAAGTTTGCACAAGTGTACAAAATGCATAAAGCGGTCTTGCTGTACAATCCTAAAATTTATCGCAGATTCTTTTCTCAACCGCTCTAAAGCCCTGGCGAAAGCATTAAAATCTTTACTTGCCTCGTCGGGGTTTGCTCTACCTGCTAAACGAACTCTTAAAGAAGTTGTGAGAAACTGTTGTATTCTAGTTTAACTACCTGCTTAGTTACAAACATTACCTGTTACATAAAGTTTCACAGGTGTACCTGCGTAAGACTTGCCCGGCTTATATAAATAGGGCGCAGATCCAGTCTCACCCTCTTCCAGCTCAGGTTGCCCTCTAATCTGTTCCACCACATCATCCAGAGGTCCTCTGTCTACATGCGGCTCTGGGTGGATGGCTCTGTGATGGAAAAAGACAACGTGTAACATGTAAAAGAAAGCAAGAACCTGTATGGTGTTCTTTTAATTAGTTCTACCCATGGGTAAACATGAATTTACCAATGAAATCCGATTTAGTCTCTCAAGGAATTTTATTTTGTGACTTTAAAATAGTTTTTGAAAGTTAAGGATGTGAATCAGTCCAGAAAACTGAACAACTTTGTAGAACATAGACCAAAAATGTAAATTTTCGCGTCTCCGTACACCACTTCAGTTAGTCAAAAAAACAAGGTTACTTAGAAAAAGTTGTTTGGTTTCATGGGTAGAGGCCCCTATAGTTCCGCTAACTAATGTAAAGCTACCCCATATACTCAACTCAATGACTTGTACGCTCATTACATATCCTTGTCGGAGTATGCAGAGCATCTATGTGGTTCTTAGTCCAATTAACGCCACGTTAAACATAAATTTTCAGAGTTATTAAATGGTACATGAGTAGATATAGTGCTGATAGGATGTCAGACTGTGTTACAGAAAAACTATATCCCAATTTTTTTATGTACTCGTACGTGTCTTGCAATAATTTGAAATTATATTTCACAAATAACAATAAAACTGAGAAATGCAAAATCCCAATTATTGACTCCTATACAGTAGCCTGGTAAGAGTTGAAGCTGGCAAAAGATTTCATTTCAAGGTACTTTAAAAAATTCTCATAAAAAAGTTTTCTTTTCTTAGCTGATAACGTTTGAAACTTGAATCTGAAAATTAGTTTACCTTCGGTTTGAGCTCATTAAATAACAACTTATTTTGCATAAAAAGAAATCCTATCAAATACGTACCGCTGCAAATCTTCATCTTCCTCATAATCAGTTTCATATTCTTCAGACTCTGACTCAATATCTTCATCTTCTTCTTCATCTACAGCTTCATTCTTATTACTACCATCCCTGGAAAAAGGTAACTCAAATCTAGGAATTTCAGGGCTATATCTATCTTTACATCTATATCAATCAACAGCTATCATTTATGAATGTGATGCGTAGAAAGTATTCAACACTTTTTGAATATTCATGTGGCTCTTTCATGCAAAAACTGCTGAAGGGATTTTTATGGAAAATAATTCATTAAGTTTTATTGATGTATGTTAATACTTTTAAACTAATTAAACGATTGCTTTAGTTACACCAAAACATTTTAATTTAACAGAATGACGCAAAACAATTATTAATTCATGTTAATAGATTTTCGGAGACTTAGAAAATATGAGGTGCAATATTTGTTTAAACACGATAGCAGAGCGCAAACTTACTCATAATCCTCAGCAGTGAATCTGAAATGGCTCCTTCGTTTCACTCTGGTAGGAGAGCCCCCGTCCTGTTGTCCATTAAAAATGAGGATATCACTAGTCACATTTCCCACGTACAGTCCCTTTTTTCCCTTCGTATCCCTGCGAGCTAACACTATCTCCTCTGGAGGCAGGAAAGACGTTCGGAACCCTTCGAAAACATCCCTCTCTTCAGGGTCCACACTCTCCATCCTCGAATACATCCTCGGAACATTTTTGATAACGCACTGATCGGACGGATCCTCTAGAAAATCCACTGGTCTCCTAACAACGAAATATGTAACAGATAAAAAGGCTGTTAATCCTAAAAAAGTTAAAGGGAGCCGAAAGCAAGACACGGGTTTTGAATTTACATGGACGGCAAGGTGAGGATTTCGCGTGATTACTCGCGTCATGGCAGCTCCCGACTGTCTAATGCTGTGTGTTACTGACATTGTCAGCCGTTTGTAACTAGAACGTATACGGGCTATTTGCTACTCCATTGTAAGGTTGACCCTGCATTTGTGTCCGTAATGGCCCAGGTAATTCTAAAGAGCGCTAAATCAACTTTGCGAATAGATAGATGACCTTAATTTGATTAAAGATGCTAGATTATCAGCGCATTGTTCTAAGAATCTAGAATCTCTGTCTAACAAAGTATGCACCATACTGTATAAAAAACTCTGTAGAGAACTACAAAACATGCCTTTCCTGAAAGGGATACATTAAAAAAACAACAAGTGCTTTGACATTGACAATATAATAAACGTATTGTCAAATATTTGCGAAACTTTCAAAAAGTGTGTAAAATAATTGAATTTTAATTTTTATCAATTTACCAACTCTTCATTACTCTGTGTGTTGTATTTTAACAAAATCAAAATGACGATAAATTCCTTCGCTGAACTTACTAAGAAAGTACATCTCCTAAATGATTTAATACTGTCAGATATGATTTGTGGTACGTAAAAACTGTCTCCATATAAGCGACGGTTTTGAAATGGTTTTGAACCACTGTAATTATGTTTGAAACTAAATCCTTCTAATATTACAAACGCGAAAATTTGTGAGGATGGATGGAAAGAAGTTTTGTACTCCTTCATGCAAAAATTACTAGACGTATTTTGATAAAACTTTGTAGAAATGTAGCTTAGTTATCAGAATAAGACATAGACTACGTCATTTTCCAAAATTCCCACGGAAACGAAGCCAGGTAATAATCAACAGTGATCAGGAAAATTCTCTTTGATTTCGCCCACACAAATTCATACGTATTCTTTGGACTGTCCTGTAGAAAAATGTATTTTATTTATCTAAGAAAAACAAACGCATCGCTTCGTCACCCAATGAGAACTGTATTATATCTAAGTAATTAATTTTCACCTATTGGTAATTATAATTTTGAGGAATGAAGGTGACCATCATCCAATTAGCCTAATTGTATTAATATAAATAACAGATCCGATTACCTTGAGCGTACTGATGACAAACGTACTAAATAACACATACTTATGTGGTACCGCATATAAGCAATTTACCGAGTTATGTATTTAGTTGCACACTAACTGTAGCTCTTAATTACTATGAGGGAAAACATCGTGAGGAAACTGCACATTCCGGCAACTGAATGTTTTCGGGTACGCTTGACCATGATCCAGGCTTTGACAGATCAAGTAATTTTTGGACCTCCGTGACCCGACTAACAATCTGACTAGATTGGAAGATGGTTACACATTCAGTTGCCTGAATGTGCAGGCTTCCTTACGATGTTTTCTTAACAGTCATCAGTTAGTGTGTTAACAATGTACATAACTCAGAAAACGAGTCAGTACAAAGGGCAGCGTATCAGGTTACTGAATTTCCATTGCAAAAAAAAATATCACAACAGTATCGAGTGCACGCGTGTGGTAACCTAAGTTGCGTACATGGCTACACTAGGGGTTGAACTCGGTACCTCTCGCTTACGAGTCCGACCTTTAGACCAATGACGCTTTTCACAATAACTGCATCAATAAGCGTTGCTTTCCGTTGCCATTCATTTTTATCAACATATCATCTTCATCCATTCATACATCAATAATCCATGCGTAAAATGTAATCTATATATATAAAAGAAAGTCGTGTTTGTTACAACACTTATAACTCGAGAACGGCTGGACCGATTTCCATGGTTTTTGATTTGTTGTATTTCTCTCCGTCCCGAATAGCAGAATAACTATTAAAAACATTGGAAAATTGACGGGGAAATTCCCACGGGAACGAAGTCCCGGGCGAAAAGCTAGTTAATAATATAATAGAGGAATGTATACAAAAACCCACTTTTATATTAAAACGACGTGGTCGACAGCCCCTAAAATCAACCGTAGTTCCTGATGAACATACTATTATCGAGATTTTTTTTTCGTAGTAAATTAGTGATTATAAATATTAAAATAAAGCCTTTATAAATACAGGGTTCTTTAGAGACTATTTTATATTATTTTATCAGTAGTTTTAGTCTTTCCTTTATTTATCCAATATTTCGGCGCTGTTACAAGCAGCACCATGGTCATGGATGAACAGTTCGCGTTAGTTCATTTCATGGTGCTTACATAACAACCTGTTAGAATATGCTTAGAACATCTTGCCCTTTGCCATGTTTCATCTAATTTGTTAATTGTGAAGTTTATCTAGTCTCTGATCACTCGGATAGCGAACAAAATATTTTATTTCTTCATTTTACCTTACCACGTCCCTCTCAATCCATCTCAGATGAGAAGCACTACAAAGGAGAACGTGTATCCTTCAACAAGAATTTGTATACGACTAAATATTGGTTTCTACGCATCTCCTGGGCCAATAAGAGGAGGTATATCCTGACCCTCCTCTCAGATATAAGGAGTGCGTGGGCTTTATCATTGTTACTGAAGTCTATTTGGAACTGCCGACCTAAAGATGCTGTCCTTTCTGGAAATCAGTGAGTATATTGTCAGTTGAAAGTTAATACGCGAAACTGGCATATTGCCTATAAATCCTTAGTATAAGGGGCACCATGACATTAAATTTGTGTATACTTTTTCTACTTTGAGCAAAAAACAATGGGATTTTTAACTAAGGGTGGTTGGATAGCTGGAGCGGCTAACATTCCAAGCAAACGACAACATGCAGTAACTATTAAGTTTTTATTCACGTTTAAAAATAAATATAATAAATAAACGCTACTAATGCACTCAAAGGGGTTTTCCCTTGTGTCGTGGGTCCCTTGGAACATATACAATGACAGACACCAACATCCACAAACACAAACATTTGTCCCGACTGGGAATCGAACCCAGGGCCCGTTGATCAAGAGGCAGCGCCACTAATATTCTACCACTCGACCAAATCGATCTTACTTATCCTATTGCAAGAAAAATCGAAAAAAAATGTAATCTCTTCATAAAACTTTAGCGATCAGATTATTGATTTTAGAATGAGAAGTCGAATTTTCTTGAGATTTTTAAATCAAATCAAATCAAATCAAAGTCGTTTATTTGCAAGAAACATGGTAATACAGCTGCTAATATAATAGTTATCCGTCATGCGTTTCTTAAGGAAAGTTGTTAAGTTTTAAGGGTAGAATCATCACTGTTTCTCTAACTAAAATGAAACCAATATACTGTATGTAAAGACTAGATCAAAGCAATTTTGTTCTAGCTTTTTCAAAAAAATATGATTACGGAGTGATAGAACTAATACATTTATGATAATTCTATTCTACATATTATAAAATGTCTCCCATAGGTATCCAGCTTGGATCCCCTATGATCAAGTGCCTATGGACCATAACAGGACAGCATTGCCGCTGAAAACCCTCAGCACCGTCATGATTAACGGACGTAAATGGTTCTTCTTACTCGAACCTGTTAGTAAACAGACACTTTTGTTTCTGAAATAACACCTGTAACACAGTTTATATGGCTTAGGAGTTCTAGGCTATTAGGACCTAGACTCAAAAGTTCATCTAGACTATATCTAGACTATTATGTTCTCGTAGCTGTAGCTGTAAACGTAGCATAAAGCTACAATTTTCACTGACTTAAAAAAAAAAACACAGGACTTATGTATGACGTTCCGCCTAGGAATTCGTCCTACACATCTGTCCTCATGTCATGTCTATAATAATACCTATAGGTAGGACAAAGCATTATGGTTAGATACTTAGTAGCTTGGACTCGATCCCGAGTACCGTAAAGAATCACTAATATTTTTGAATATATGTTTAGAGGTCCGGAAATCAGGCTAGCATATGCGTGTACCCTGTGCGGTGTTACTATAATTAATCTTAAATAAAAATAAAAAAATGGTGGCACTCTTGATATTCATAGCTAACTTAGAAACGACTGAACCAATTTAAAAAAAAAACCCAAACTAACCCGAGAGACGTCCTGTTTTCTTCAATTTTCTATTGATCCGCTCAACAATCAAATTTTTTTCTTACAAAAGAACCTTCTCCTGGCAATAAATAAACACAACAAAAAAAAATTTGCGTTCCATCCGTTCACGGGTGATGCGATGACCAAGGGAAGTAGAGATTCATTTTTATATACTTAGCTAAGAACCGTCTCGATTACATATATATCAGCTTTCAAAAAAACTGTATCAAAATCAGTCCATTTTTTTACGATACCAGTAGACCACAGATGCACACGTCAAACTTATATAAAACCCCCTTGAGAACACCCGACGAAAAATAGGGGTATTATAAGCGTGAACGAAGTCACCGTGACGAAGTCGCGGACGCAAAGCCAGTCAGCTGAGAAAACTGCAACTACTACTACAAGCGCTCGCTCAAAGATCTCAACCAAACAGTGAGGTTAAGCAACGTACACAGAATCCGATGGGTGACCAAAGTGGCAATTTATCACGAGCGTTTCCATGCTTCGGGCACGTTAAGCTGTCGGTCCCGGCTGTTGTCGATTGACTACAGTAGTCGTTAAAACCAAGTCAGAGGCCATTGTGCGGTTTGAAAACTGTGACATCAGGGTTAGTCAAGTTGGCTACATACTTGACATCAGGGTTAGTCAAGTTCGCTACACGATAAGAAAAAGACTAACTAATTTGAAAAAATTTCACTTTTAAACTTTTGAGCATTGTACCCAGGAATTCCAAGCTAAAGTGATTGCAGAGCTGCTATCCCTAGCTGGTGGACCGATCATGTGGGAGGTGCTGCGACGGGCCCAGTTCATCTTCCAGCGCCACAGGGACAACCAGCTCCACGCCTTGCTCGAGTGCATCGTCATCAACGACGATAAGACTAAGGCTGGAGATGTAATCATTTAAAAACTTCAATTAGGCCAGTCATATCGTACAAATAAAAATTCTGAAATAGACATAATTGCGGTAAACTTGCTCTTTTGGTTTGTTGTTTGGGTCCACCTTTTGGTAGATGGTATTAATCCAGATTTGCAGCAGTCTGAAATTCTCGCGCGCTGAGTAGTTGCTGAAAAACCATTTTTTTTTTTCTTTTTTTAGTTTTGTGCCAAAAAAATGTTATTAGAAGCTGACAAAGGTTACTCTACTTTTTTAAAAAGTGTACAAAATTCCTGACAGTTTGAGCCCTGATTCAATTATGTAGGTCTAACAGGTCACACGATACAGAGTTCCCAATGTTCACTATTTTCTCAAAGTTGGAGGTCCTGATTCACTGACTCATCAACGCCCAGCCCAAACCCTTAGACCTAGAAAGTTGAAAAGTCTTTTATGACGTAGGCAAATTAAGGAAGAATTTTTTCAAAGTTCATCCCCTAAGGGGGTGAAATGGGGGTTTAAACTTTGTATGGATAGAACAATTTTTTTGGACCTTTTGACCCGAAACTTTGTTAATTATATACCTTGAAGCAAATAAACCGACACATGTTTCGCGATTTTTCGAAAATCATCCACTAAGGGGTCAAGAATGAAATGGGAGATTGAAAGAGTTCTTTGCGCGAGCGAAGCCGCGGGAAAAAGCTAGTCTTTAATAAAGATAATTAAATATGCTTTAGCTTCACTTCCCTTTAATTTCCCCTAAGATACCTCAATAACCTGATAAAATAGTGAACATTGGGAACCCTGTATCGTGTAACCTATTAGACCTACACAATTGAATTAGGGCTCAAACTGTCAGTAATTTTGTACACTTTAAAAAAGTAGTAAAAAAAATAATTAAAAAAAATTAAAAATAGTTTATTACCGTAACTTAGACTAATTTTACATTAGGTACATGTTACAGGAGCACTCCCTTTGAGTAATAAAAATACTTGTGTTGGGAGGCTCCGCTCTTTCATAACTAGGTAGATATTTAAAGTCTTTGTAAAAGGTACAATTTTTACAATAAAATAAAATAATATTAAAATAAAAATAAAAACAGATTTAAAAATTAGAGTGAAGCAAACAAAAGTCATTGAACAATGAACAACATTATATGTATTAATTATTTGTGTGTACAAGCCAGTGTATGCGTGTGTGTGTGTGTGTGTGTGTGGTGTGTGTGTGTGTGTGTGTGTTTGTGTGTGGTATGTGTGTGTGTGTGTGTGTGACCTAGTAGTAACCTTTGTCGTCAGAGCTTTCCAATATCGTTTTTTTGGCACAAAACTAAAAAAAGATTTAAAAAATGGTGGTATTTCAGCAACTACTCAGTGCGCGAGAATTTCAGACTGCAGCAAATCTGGATTCATACTATCTAGGTGGACCCAAAAAACATACCAAAAGAGCAAGTTTACCGCAATCATGTCTATTTAGAATGTAACATATGGCTGGCCTACATTAATTGATTCGCTTTTTACGCAAAGATGTTACAAACTTTCCTTACTAATATTACTTAAAAGGTACAGCTTAACAAAAACTGAAACCCTGAATTCATAGCATAATTTTGATTGAGATATTCCAGTAGACAGATTTCAACCAGATTTTCATGACTATTTACTATTTGTTTTGGATTTAATGTATACATTCGTTATGATAATGCTACTTAAAATAAATTGTTTGAAATGAAAAGCTCATCTTATTGTACTGCATTATAAAGTATTCTGACACTAGGGTTATCCAAGTTTGCTACACACATAACTATATCTACACGATGAGAAGAAGATAGAATATTTGTATTTTTACCCGTGAATTAATATATTTTTTCAGCATCGCAAAGAGGACTCCAGCACTGCAATTACTTCGTCTAGCCAAGCATCGGGTAAAGCACAAAGAGAAGTGAGTGATAGAGACCCATACAGTCAAAAAGTCTACTCTCAGGTCCCTTCAGACACAAACACAAAATCCAATAGGTACAACCGGGACACATGTTAACCTTGACGTAGCCTTAATTTCACTATGATAGGCTTTGTTAGTGCAAATGGGTAATCTGACGTGCCGGTGTCTGTACTTAGAAGTTTTCCTGCTATTATGGCCGAAACACATGGAACAAGACCAATGTTAGTTGTCTTACAAAAAGTTCAATAGAAAGACTTCCTCACCTCAGCGCTTTACCCGAATAATCTAGCTCCATTCGGATCTATCTATTTTATTCCGTTATTGATTTCTAGGTTTGTCACGTAGTAGATTATGTTGTTTATATTCATGAAGAGGAGGAGATCTGAAAATGAAAAGATAAAAATTACATAAATCTGTTTACGGCGCGTGCGATACAAATCTTGAACACACGGGTGTTCAAGAAGCGCGCAAAGGTTTACATAATGAAATAATTAGATATTTAACTTCAGTTTTTTTCAAACTGCGTCTCTACTACATCTATAAAGGTAATGCGTGAAGTGCGTGTGTAGTCGGTAGTTGCTACCTAGCAATAAGGTCGCCTTGTTGTACACTATGTTTTATGTTCTGTTTATTTTGCTGTATTTCCTTGTGTACAAATAAAGTATATTGTATTGTATTGTAGTCATAATTAAGTAAGTAGCCAAGACAACTTGACTAAGGCTTTCTCATCATGAAACTAAACAACTTCTTTCAAGAAACTTAAATCCTATGATTTTTTTCATACTTATTTCAGCTGGAAGCCAACCTGGCTACTTGGAACAGTATTATAAAGAATTTACGCGAAAGCCAGAAGCTGGAAGAAGTGGAGATGACGTTTGTAGACGGGACTAAGCAGAAGCTGTGGAAAGTTAACCGTCCCAAGCCAGAAATCGTCGAAACAGTTGATTTTGTTAGTGCTTTTTTATAATGAGATGGGTTAACTCTTGACCTCAATCTTGACCAAGGTCATGGATTAAGATACGACGACGGAGCGAACATCCTTTAGAATTCTAACAACCTTTAGAATATTACAAAAATAAATATGGGCAGCGATGATAGTCCAACTGGTAATGAGCCAGACTTGTAATTGGAAGGTTGCGCGTTTAAATCCTGGTGCCACTGAATACGTCTTTTTGGATTTATGTACGGATTTATAATTATCACTTGCTCAACGGTGAAAGAAAACATCGTGATGAAACCCGCCCGTCAAAGAAAATTCATTTTCGGAAGACGAGTGGTCCACCAACCCGCATTGGGCTAGCGTGGTGGATTATGGTCTAAATTCCCTTCGTGTTTCGAAGGGAGGCCCGTCCCCCTCAATGGGGACGTATATGGGCTGGTAAAAAAAATAATCATAAAAATTTATAAAGTTTTGAAAGGTTTCTTCAGTAGTTGTAGGTAGGTTTACTTCTTGCAGCAGTAAATATATTGTACAGAGCTAAAATGAAGGCGAAACGAGATATATACGAAAAAATACAAAATACGTTGCGCCTTCATTCTATCGCATGGTATCAGTACGTAAAAGTCATACCGACAGCGACATGACAAAATTATGTCACACTTTCATGTTAGCCCAGCTAGTTTACGTAGCGCATTTAATCTGTATGTGCTGTTTTCTTTCCCCAGCTCCAACTATTGCCGTCGTCGATCGGGATGCGTATCCTATCTTATCTTCCTCGTCATTCCCTCTCGGAGTATGCCCGCGTGAACCGATATTGGGCCTTCTTGGTTGAAGAACTCCTCGGCCAGATGCAAGTCCGACAAAAAATGGACAATGATTTGGCCAGGTTACAGGTAATTGTTTAGTCACTATTGAAGGTAGATGTGGTCTTTATGATCACGATATAGTCACCTAAAGCTCCTTTTTCACTGTCCATCTTGCTGGACCATCAGAGAGAGAGACAGAGCTATACTAGGAAAACGAGAGATTGACAGTTTGTCGAGTTTCTTAGTATAGCTCCGTTCTACTGACGGATGGAATAGCATGATGGATAGCGTATAAAGCGCACACAAGCGACGCCGTAGCGCGGCGATGCTGCCATTAAAGCAACGTAAAATGAATCTTAAAAGCTACGGAGCAAACACTTTTTTGGCAAAAATGAAAGCACAAAGAGACATCCGTCGCCTGAAGATGGAGCGACGGACGAAATCAAACCTTTACTCCGTAGCTTAAGATTCCGTAGTCCGTAGTATTAAGATTCATTTTACGTTGCTGTGTATAAATAGCGCCTAAAGCGGCTTACAAATAAGCGTCGTAGGTAACTATTATTTCAATATTTTAGTATTTTCATGTATCAATTGTAAACTAATTTTGAGAATATGAAAGTTAATAATGATAAATCTATATATATATGTATCTATATCTATATATCTATATCTATATATATATATAAAAGAAAGTCGTGTTTGTTACAACACTTATAACTCGACAACGGCTGGACCGATTGCCATGGTTTTTGATTTGTTGTATTTCTCTCCGTCCCGAATAGCAGAATAACTATTAAAAACATTGGAAAATTGACGGGAAAATTCCCACGGGAACGAAGTCCCGGGCGAAAAGCTAGTATGTAATAAAATAACAATATTTAAAGTAATAAGACAAGGGCACGGACATCTGTTGATGCACAATTAACGGTATAATAAAAAATATGTGTAATAAAATAACAATATTTAAAGTAATAAGACAAGGGCACGGACATCTGTTGATGCACAATTAACGGTATAATAAAAAATATATACAACGAGTTAATGAAAAAGCGCAAACCTGAAATTAGGTAGTTGGTTCAGAATCGAGAGTAGAATCGATTCCACTGATAAAAAATAGGGGGCAAATTTTAACCAAAAAAATATTTTAATTAACTACGCCGTGTTTCATGTGTTAATCATTACTTAACTATCAGAGGCGAATGAACTATCTAGCTACGCTAGCTACTAATCAGCATACATGCATTGGATTCTTGCAATCAGCGTGTGAAAGCATAGACTTTTTAATTTGCAACAAACACAAGAAAACAAAAAAAAGCTAATATCTTCGTAAATAATCCGCGAAAATTAAATTTAATAATTTACATAATTCTTTCATACTAAAAATAAGTTGGGGTGTCTGAAGTTTTGCGCTTTTTCATTAACACGTATTTTTTCAGGAACTGATGGTTAAACATGACTCGAGTTTGGAGATGGTGCAGATAGCCGACGCCGGGACCGTGAGCATGGCTAGCTTCACTCCGTCTACTCGGCAGGCCACGAGCCTCCGTCACAGCGAGAAGTCAGCTGGAGGGTTCTCCACTGCTGCTCTACACTTTGAGAAGCTCAAACCTCCTGTTAAGTCTGTAAGATTATCCAATTATTCGTAGTTGAAATCCTATATAGGACAGGTTAGCAAAAACTGAAACTGAACTCAGACCATCATTCTGAATAATGTTTTATTTATAACACTTTAAACTTTCGGGATTTGAAAACATAAAAACATATAACGTTTATATGTTTGAAACATATAAACGTCGGGAATAGGTAAATAAATATATATATGCGCGAATTTAGACCCGTTTCAGAAGTTAATTAAATGTTTTATTTATATTTATAGCTTTTCGACCGCGCTTCCACCCGCGTGGACTACTGGTTTTATCGTGCAGCTGTGAGATAAAGTCTAGCCTATGTCCTTTCCCAAGGTATAACACAAAATCGGTTCTGTAGTTTAGCCGTGAATTTCGCATTTATAATATTAGAAGGGATTTATTTTGATGCACGGGCCTCGAATAGCATTTGTTGTTTGACCCAGTGCCTCAAAACAGGTTCATCTACCCTGTCAGCTCTATTGTCTGTAGGATACTATTGACCTTGTCACGCACCCGAGTCATCAGGGAAACAAGGCCTGCTCAATATTGGATCATTGATTGAGAAACTGAACAATGCGCTAGGCGGGAGAAGTACATATACGCGTTTACGCTAATAACCTTTTTTAAACCTCCGAAAAAAAAGAGGGGTGTTATATGTTTGACGCGTGTATCCTGTGTGCCTGAGTGTCTGTCTGTCGCATCGTAGCTCCTAAACCAAGGACCGATTTTGATGTGGTTTTTTTGGTTGAAAGCTGACGTATTTGAGGCGGTTCTTAGCTATATGTATTCGATCAAAATTGGTATAGCCGTTTAAAAATAATGAGCGATTGAATGTCAGGGGTGATATAATTATTTTAATTTTAGAGTTATTATCCAAGTTAGGCATTGTCAAAAAGCCAGAAGGATATTGTCTCATAATAATAACCTTAGTGTGGGTGTTTGGATGTGTAGCGTCCTATTTGACTATGTAGTGTAGCCTATTTATTTTTCTATTTTTATTATTTGTTTTTGTTACTTTTCTTATCTTTGCCAGAAACAAAAGCCGATCAGACGACTTGCGGACCTAAATGACAGGCTGGAGATGCGTGGTGCTTGCGACCAAAATATTTGGCAATGGTGCCACAATGTGCTCAAGTATTCAGACCCAAATCAAGTGAGTCCACAATTTACTACCTCTCTTCTACCTTGATTTAAGTCACTTTCGTCTATTGGTGCTTGGGGTACTCGGTGTGTGGGATCCATTTGTATCTCGCAGTTATCTATAAATAGATAAACACTTGCAAACTACAAGAAAGAAAACACCTACAAAGAAAATGTATAAGACAAACATAAACACAGACATAGTATTAGATTACATAGATAAAACACAGATTGAAGACACACATACACTTACGAGTACATAGATAAACGGATTACTTAAGATAAATAAATTCGTATTAAAAAGATATGGACATGATTTGGCGACTCGAAAATACTGTTTTTCGTTTTCGTAGTAAACAGCTACGGCTTATGATTTTTTTTAAATCGGCCCATATAATTCCCACTTGATTCATGAAGGAGATCTTAGTCCATAGTCCACCACGCAACCCAATGGGGATTGGTGGACCGGGAAAACGAATTTTCTCCGATGTGCCGGTTTCATCACTATGCTTGGGTGGGCATTAGAAATTCGGATCCTGAATTTGGGGTTAAAAAGTGGTTGGGGGGCAGGGGGGAGGAGGGGGGAATGAATTTTTAAAAATTGAGGTTGGCATTATGAATTCGGATGTATTTGAAATTCGGATCCCGAATTAGGGCTTGGGGGAGGGGGAGGGGGGGAACACCCCCTGCCACTCCCCCCCCCCTGCGGAGATTATATCGGGGCAGAAACTGTAGGTTAGGTTTGTTAGTAGCCTAGCCTAACCAACCCGTTAAGGGTTGGTTAGGTTAGGTTAGGTTAGAACTGCGACCCCCAACGCACGAGCTGAGCGAGCGAAGCGAGCGTGCCGCGGCAGCGGCCGGCGAAGTGCCAGAAAAGACTTTGGTTGCGTTAAATGGTAAGCACAAAAACAACATAACCTCAATTTTTAAAAATTCATAAAAAAAAAATAAGAATCTCCGCGGGGGGGGAGTGGCAGGGGGGGGTTCCCTCCCCCTCCCTCCTGCCCCCCAACCACTTTTTAACCCCAAATTCAGGATCCGAATTTCTAATGCAACCCCCTATGTTTTTCCCTGAGCAAGTGATAAATTAAAGCAAAATCCATTTTAAATCCGGAAAAATGAATTGAGTGTTACAGGGGCGCCCCCCAGGATTCTAATCCACAACTTTCTGGTTATAAGTCTGGCTCAAAGTCTAGCTTTCCCAACTGGGCATCACTGCTTTTTTTTTTCATTTGTGTCCTGAAAAAAACAGACGTATTAGTGTTATAATTTTTAGATTTATACAAATCTTTGAGAAAAGTAGTTAAATTTTCTTTACAATGCACATTTTACAGTTTGTGAAAAGTATGTATACTTTACAAGTATGGTATACTCTATATAAAAAAATATCACAAAACGAAGAACCGACGTCATATTTATAGACGTGTACAGTAGGTCGTGTCGTATGAGTCAGACTTGAATGAAGCTACTCGTATCTCCACACGTCACTCGAAAAACCTTAAACGGATATAGGAACTAGTAATGTGTAGTGGGTGTCACATTAGAAGCCTTACCTCCTCTTTAAACACCTAAGCCTACCCGACTTAACCTATGTTTAAATCTTGATTAATTTTCACACTTCACATACACAGTAGGTAGGTACCTGGGTTATGAAAACACAGAGAAAACGAATTTCGCTAAAGATATTGAGGCCTTAAATCGGTATTTCACCCCCTAAAGCCAAAAAATGGGATTATTAACCAGTCTTAATATCTTGCTTGACCTCAGCATTTCTTCCTTTTTTTATGCCAGACAAGTCGGGTGCGCTTTCTAGTCCGACTCTAAACAGCTAGCCGTGTTCCATTAGTGCGTGGGAGCACCAGTGCCTCTCAATAGGTATTTTCTGAGTTAACTCGCTCCATCGTCGAGCTCATCTATGAGCTTGGTCAAAATCGAGTTAACCTATCTCATAATAATAATAAAAAACTTGATTTGAACTATGTGCAGATACCAAAAGAAAACGAAGGTGTGTTCCGTACTCCTGAGATGCACTTCCCTTGCCCACTGATGAAGTATAGTTTGCCGATGCCTCTGACCAAGTGCCTTAACAAGGATCCTGCTTACTAGTAAGTGTTTTTTTAGCGTAGAGATTTCATAACTCTTGCACATTACGAGTAATGCCATGCGTGATAGGGCGAGCGTCATGTAAGTGGTTTTATCAGAAACTCATTTCGCTACAGTCACATCAAACATAAAATCTTGATTTTATCTGGATGAAACGTAATGGTGAGACCTAGTGTATTGTGGTTATAAGTTGTGAGCCTTTCACCCACGTCTCGCGTCCTATTATAATATGCGCCTATTATAATAATAAGAATTGGCAGCTGGTACATTCTGTTTTTCTATCCCTTCCAGTCCAGTACTGAAGCGCCGTTTAACTTAGGAAATACAGTAAGCACTCTCTTTTAACAGCGGTACATAAAAAGAAAGTAGGTACCTACTTGTTACCTAAGCATAGAACTGATAAACTTACTCTTTTTTTTTTCAGTCGTCCTGCGAAGGCGCGTAAGCTGAATGTGCCAAACTTCGATTATCATATTAAAGAACCATCGGCCTTAAACCGCCGGTACAACTTGTGGAGCCGAGATTTCTCAGGACTGTACAAAGTGTACAAGGTTCCTTCCTACGAATCGCCTGTTTAGTTTGTTTATTATACTTGTATTCGAAATAAAATTCTTGAGTGTGCGAAGTAATTTTTTTTCTTTTGTATAATATGTACTAAGTAAGTAGGTGAGTTTTTACGACTGTTTGGTTCAGTGGTAGTAAACGTTGCCTCTGAAATAACGGTTCTGATGTTGGACTATTGGTATTCTGGTCAATGTTCAAAACCCGTTGGACCAGAAGTACAATTGAGAAGTCCAATTAATGGTACAACTGGCACTAGGTTGTCCCAGTAGTACTATAAGGGGTTGTGGTATTGTCCTCAGTAAAATAGTTTCTATATTTTGATGCATCGATCGTCAGGAACGTGAAACGCGTGCGCGTCTGTCCCGCTCAGAAAATGGTACCCACGCGTGCGAGCGTCCGAAGATTTTTGCAAACGACTGCCTGAAGTTCTCATTGCGTTTGTAAATAGGCAATTTATATTATAGTGTGTAACCAGTCAGTGTAACCATGGGTCAGACGTCGTAATTTCGATTAAACAATTTGATATACTTACACTAAACAAGGCTGAATAAACATTAAACTTTTGCCTGCAAAAAAAGTGAATGTGATTATGTCAGGCTAATGTCATTAACGTCAAACAAAATTCCAGAAGAAAAGAAAATATTTTTGCTGGTGTTTTCTATTCTGTTTACGCTACAATATAGCTGCGTAAATTGCGTAAAATACAGCTTTCTAAGTAAATAATGATATGTGTGAACGTTTTTAAAAGGGTACAGTAAGATACGTTTACAATAAAGATGAGTAAGCACATGTATTCAACTGCAAATTTGACTGACAAAGAGCTGAAGGAGCAAGGGAACAGATTGTTCAGTTTGCGTCGGTTTGAGGATGCTATGAACTGCTATACGAAGGCAATAGTAAGTTTTTTATTACAATATTCTTAACACTATTTACAAACGCATTTTTTATAAGAACGTAACAAATAATTTTTGGTGGTTTTGCCACAAAGCTCTAATTCTCTATTCACCATGGTCTTATCTAAAGGCAGCTTCCGACTTTGTCTTATTTCTATTTAATTGTAGGTAAGCCTTATTTCCTGCAGGAATGTTCCTATTAGATTTACTGAGTTGGTAGGTGACATTGTTGTGGCCTTGATTTGAAATTGAAAATGTAAACGTATTTAATTAACTCATAAAACAAAGTTAATGTAGTACAAAGCTACTCTTGGCACAGCTAGGACTTTTTTACATTATATGTTGCTAACCTTAAAAAAGAATATTATTTTGGCTGTTTTGTGATCGCTAGCATTATCATTGGTTGCTATATTCTATGACAGGGTTTCCGAAGCTCTTTGAAGTGTAAACCACTAGTGACACGCCCCTAACATGACCCTCTGACCCTATATGCTTCTTAGAACTCCTTTATTTTGTATAATCCTAGATTTCCTTTTTTTTATAAAGTAAGTAATACTCGGGGCGAAGATGTGGATCTAGTAAGTTAACCTAAAAGATGCCTATCACTCGAATTATTATTATTATTATTTTATTATATGTCTTTTTACTACAAACTGTATTTTCTAGTTATGGAAGAGTGGAGTCTCCCTACACAAATTAATGTTACATATTACTCATATTAATGTAATGCTACTCTTAAGTTATGGAAATAATTTTTTTTTCAACATAATGGGTTTTATCATGTTTATTTACTTTACTTTGCCTGAGTGTGAAAATTATTACATACTAAAAAAGCATTCTCTGCCTGCATCTATATTGCCGGGTTCATACAAGCAAATCTCTTAAAATTTGAGTGAATCTCCTGGGTGAGCTTGCTACATCTTCGCCTCTGGGCTAGATTGTGGTCAAGAGCAAACCCAATCTATAAAAAAAAAACATGACCATTTTAAATTGTGAATGTGAAAATTATATTTTTGCTTTTAGATGAAATAATTCTATGTATCTATGAATCTATCAAAACAGCAATTTTTTTTTTATCTGAAAGGTCAATAATATTTTTTTATATTGTAATATTATTGTTTGAGATTTTAAATGTACAAAAATACACAAGCCTTATCCTGTATATTCCAGATAAAGAACCCCTCTGTGGCAACATATTTCACAAACCGAGCTCTTTGCCACCTGAAGATGAAGCATTGGGAGGCTACCTGTCAAGACTGCCGACGTGCCCTCGATATTGACACCAACCAGGTCAAAGGACACTTCTTCCTTGGACAGGCTCTTGTTGAACTTGAGTGCTATGACGAGGCTATCAAACATCTGCATAGAGGTAATTTATAATATATTTAGTATCTCCCAGGTGTTTCTGAAGTCTTTTTACCATGTTCATTTATACACTTTTTATATTGTTAGTCTTTTGCAATAAGTGGTTGTTATTTCAGTGAACACTTTTGTAATGTAAATGTAATGCTTTTGTGAATGTGTGTTTGTTCCTACTTCCTTTACACCCTCATTATTCTATTAATAACAGTTGCAGATCTATTTTCTACTAGTTTCGATTATTTTTCTATTTTTTTACCAGTTAGATTGTATTTAATCCAAGTTTTATTAGGTTTTATCACATTCCATAACTTGCTGATGTTTCGCCATTTTAATAAACTTTATTTTTCCCGCTAGCAAGTGACTTGGCACGTGAACAGAAGTTGAATTTCGGGGATGACATAGCCGCCCAAATCCGACTCGCGCGTAAAAAGCGCTGGAACATGCAGGAAGAGAAGCGAATAGCGCAGGAAATCGAGCTACAGACTTACTTGAATAGGTATTTAAAACATAGGCTATACTAGATACGTGTGTTGCACAGCACAATGTTGCATTTTGTTGATTGTCACCTATTAATACGTACTCTATACTATACCTCATTTCGGAAATAAGTGATACATTGCAATGCTTCGCAATGCTGTGCTCAGCACATGCATCTAGTGTGGCCTATACTTTATTATTTTCCTTCTACACATATTTTACTATTGTTTTACATAAAATGTATATCATTTTATTGTGAGAATCCCACCGTGAATCTAAACTATTTTTCCCAACTAAATTAATTCTCACAAAACTTTCGGCTTGTCGTAGTACTTAGACTTACAATACAGCTGATCTCAGAAGTTAGAGAGCCATATTTGGCTAATTTTTTGACGATATGCATTGGAAAAGTTATTTAATTTTAATGGATTGATTTTTAGAATAATGTAACATTATTATATCAGGATTTTATTATTTTTCAAAATGTTGGTTTCTACTTGTACTAAACTATGACTAAACTATGATTATATTATGTTATGATTATAACTAATATACTAAAACTATGATTATGTTTCTTGCAGGTTAATAAATGATGACATGCAGCGTAGAATAAAAGCTCTCAAACTAGAAAATAATAATGAAGAAGAGGTTAACTCGAAAGTTTCTAAAGTTGAAGAGGAATGTGTAAGTATCTGTGAAATTCTTGGTTTAAAATGTTTATCTAGATAATTATTAAAATGTACAGACAACAGCACGTCCGGTTACTCATTTGCACTACGAAAACCGGTACTATTACGAGCGAGATAAGAGCGACGTCAAGGTCAACCTGTATAGCCTGATGTGATGTGTATACTTTAAATTTGCAAATAAGGGGAACTGCTTTTGTAATTTAAAAAAAAGTTGACTTTCCATTCATAGACCTTTCAAGTGATTTATTTTTGGGCCTAACTCCACCAGTCTAGAAGCATAATTTTCTGTTGTTAATTTGTAAATGATAAATTATAATACGTATTTAAATTAATACATAAATAAAGTGAAGTTTGTAAAGCTACTGATTATTTTTGTGGTTTAGTAACTATTATGTTTTTGTCTTTCAGAATAACTACTCTAGTGAATTAAATAATTTATTTGCAAAGATAGACGACAGGAGAAGGGTGAGTTGCAAATAATTTTCCTATCCTATTCCTGTTTTTCTCTGTTTAATTTTTTTGTTGCCGCTAGCCCCTAATTCGTTTGGTAACTACTTGGTACATTAAGGGCAGCTTTTTCTATGCTCGAGCACTCTCGGGACTTCTCCTGTAGGAATTTTGAAAAGTTAAGCCTTATTCCTTGGTTACATCATAAAGCAAACTTATGTGCAAAATGTCAAATGTCTAGGTCTAATGGTCAAGGATTTGGCAAGGGCGTTGATGTGTCAATGAGTCATGTTTTTTATAATCATAAAGAAGATCACCGTTACTTTTATAAGCTCGTACATAAAATGCGCACTATATTCTCCGGTATGTGATTACATCGCAATTAAAGAAACTCCACTGCAACATAAGTAACCAAACTAAAAACTAAAACCGAACGTCAATACCGATGAAATGTAGATAGTCCATTGAAATGTTACATTTTTTAGGCCTTACCTTGCGTTTTTTAGAGGACGCAATTTTATTTTTTTGATGTGTAGGGGGGGTCAGTGTAAAGCTAAAACCAAGTTTGTGGGGTCGCCACCCTTGTCCCACGGCCGCCATCTTGAAAATAGGGGTTGAAATGGTTTTTACGGTATATCTCTTAAACTATTTATTTTATAAAAAAAAATTGTTAACATGTTTTGTTGCAAATTAAATTCTCTACAACTTTGGTCCAGTAACTTTTTGTCGTAGAACTATAAATAAAAAAGTTATAAGCGAAAATCTTCAGAAATTCGAGAAAAAAATTTATATTTTTCGATGTAACTTTTTTTTTATCATTTTACGAAAAAATGATATCAGACCATTTTTGTAGATCGTTTTTTGAGGAACAACTTTTATTTGCATCATTTTTTCATTAAGTCAATAGCTAAGGTTTTACAGCGCTCCGAAGTGAGTACTATTTTTCAGTACTCTTAACTATACCTATATTATACATGTGTACTAATAATATGTCATCAGTTATTGTTTTTTTTTAATTTTTTTGTATTTTTTTTACTTTATTATAATTTTTTTAATTAAAAATTTTGCAATTTTATTAAAAATTAATTATTGACTCTTTTTCACTCCATAACAGAATTTAACAATTATTGATTTTTAAAATAATTTAAAACCTGGCTGGGCTGGCTTAAAACGTGGCTTGGTAATTATAATGATCCTGAAGACTGGGGCTGGAAAAAATGTGGAAAATTATTGATGCCAGTGCAGAACTCAAAACCTCCAGCACCCCCTGAGCTTCTAAAATTGATTTTTTGCAAATGCAAAGGAAACTGTGGAGCGATGTGTGGATGTCGAAAAGCAGGACTGAAATGTTCTGCAGTGTGCTTCCATTGTTCTGGAGAGACTTGCAGCAACGTGTGACAAAGTCGACGATATGTGTGCTTCTTTCTCGTTATCGAACTACAGTGTAAATTCGTATACTAATGAAACTGGTGAATCTAAGAGTTTACAGCTAAACCGTCACGGGAACACGACTATTGTAAATGTACCCGATTCAAAACTAGGATGTAAATTTAGTAATAAGAAAAATACGAATAAACAGACAGTGGAGGCACCAACGCCCATGCAGTCTGACCCCAGTACTGCATGCGTTGCTGTGACCGTGACACAGGGTGATGGCCGCTCCGCCAGGCGTCGCCGCCGCCGCAAGCGCTTATCGATGGCGGCGTGCGAGGCGGCCGCTGCCACCGGGGCGCGCGCGCCCTCCCCCCCGCCCCCCCCGACTCCACCCCGTATACAGTGCACTACACCCGCCGATGCAAGGGCACAAGCGCCCACCTCACGACCCCGCACGGTACGCACTAGCTATGCGGAGGCATGTCGGAGAGGGGGGGCCGGGGGCATGACTGCTGAAGCGGAGCGGGTATCACCGAAGACTGTGGTTTATTCGGATGACATAGGGAGCGGTTTCGGAGTGGTATTAAGCACTTATTTAAACCAAAACATAATTAATAATAGCTATCCAGGCATAACTTTTAATTCGATGATTTCAAAGATAGCAAATGATAATTTTGATTGTAAAACTACTGTATTAATTATGTTTGGAAACTCTCGAATTATCTCCCGTGCAGACTTAAGTAAGGGCTTGTGCACTTTGCTAGACATTAAAAATAAAACTAATTGTAAGTTCGTTTTTTGTGCCTTCCCTTATTTCAGTAACTGGACGCAAGCACATAACAAATTAATTTTTAAAATCAACACATATGTGCATAGTATTCTATGTAGTCATATTGACGCTGACGCTATTATGTATTTCGATACAAATAAATTTATTAATAATATTATTCTGACGAAAAGTACTATGTACTTAAGAAAAAAATGTAAACGACATTTAGCTACAACTGTAGCCTATTGCATACATAATTTTAAGACAAATGCTATTAATAATAGCAATATTTATATACAACAACATTCTTTAAACTAAGTAGTGAGACAATAGGAAATCCCTCTCCAAAAAAAGGACAAGGATTTCCTAGCAACTCCAATATGACTAAGGATGTTCCGTCTGTGAAAAATAATAATTGTGTAAACTTGGTGCATCAAAATTTAGAAGGAATGGAACACAAAGAATTATTGGTTGAGCTATTTATTAACTGTTATAAAGTTGATATTTTATGTATTACCGAGCACTGGTTGCGTAGTCATCAGTAAATATTTGGCTTCAATAATCACCAAGTTGCTAGTGCATTCAGCAGAAGTAAAGCCATACGAGGAGGTTCCGCTATATTTGCTCGTAACAATTTAAAGTTTAAAGAACGTAATGACATAGTAAGCTTGTCTGTTGAGCGCACTACTGAATTAGCCTGTATAGAGCTTGAGCAGCTTATTGTATTATGCGTATACAGACCGCCCAAATCATCATATGAATCCTTTGAAAAAATCATGGAGGAAGCACTATTCAAAATTAGTAATAATAATAAAAACATTGTAGTTTGTGGAGACTTTAACGTCGACTTATTGGAAAATAGTTCTCTTAGTAAAAGAATCATATCCTTGTTTAAGTGTTATAATTTGCGCAATCTATTTCTAGAGCCTACACGAATTACCGCAACTTCCAAAACGTGTCTTGATAACATATATACAAATTTTGATCCCTCGGAAAAATCTGTTATCCACAAGTTACCATCGGATCACTCGGGCCAACTAGTTTCCTTTGATGCGCTTCGTGGAAAGGCTGTAGAAAGAGGTATCAAATATGTGCCTATTAGTGACATAAGGCTTGAGAATTACAGAAGTAATATGATCACCAAACTACCAGATCTAAGATTTGAGAGTGATGATCCTAACAAACTTTATAACTCTGTACTCAGTTTATCTAAGCAAGAATATGACATTGTGTTTAAATCCAAGACGCTAAAAATTAATGACTCCTTGAAGTTTAGTGATTGGGCGACAGTGGGAATTCACAAAAGCAGGGAAAGGCTATATGATCTCTATGGTGAGAAAGCATATAACCATTCTGAAACTTTTGTTGCGTATGTTAGAGCTTATTCCAAAACATTTAAACGTGTATGTAAAGCGGCGAAGGCTATGTTTGTTAGAAACAAAATTAAAAATAGTAGTAATATCGTTAAGACTTCTTGGAAAATTATTAATAGTGAGACGGGAAGGGTTAAGGCTCGCAAGTTTGATTTTAAGCTCAATATTAATGACAAAATCCTAACTTCCGATGTAGCTATTGCTACAGAGTTTGAAAGGTTTTTCACTGACATTCCAGTCTCCACTACTCAATCACTTGGCTCATCTCCCGCTCTCGCTGAATCGCTACTCAAGCAAAATGTAGACGAAAGTAAGGTTCATTTCAGTTTTTCACACATAAGAATTGTTGACATTCTTAAAACTTTTAAAATGTTAAACATGAAAAAGACTGCGGACCTTGATGGTCTTTCAGTAAAAGTAATAAATTGTATAATAGATTGTATTGCTCCACATTTAGTGTTTATTTTCAATAGTTGTGTCGATGGTGGTGTGTTTCCTGATTTGATGAAACATAGTAAAGTAATTCCTCTGTTTAAAGCTGGTAGTACATCTGACCCCACCAACTTTAGACCTATTTCAATACTACCAGTACTTAGCAAAATTTTTGAAAAAATTATCCTTAGTCAAATAACTACTCACTTCTATGCTAATAAACTTATGAATATTAATCAATTTGGATCCACACGGGGTCGTTCAACAACCGATGCCGGTGTTGAACTTATTCGTCACATTTTTGAGGCCTGGGAGGATTCACATGATGCTCTTGGAGTCTTCTGTGATTTGTCCAAGGCTTTTGACTGTGTTCACTATGAGACTCTAATCAGAAAATTACATCACTATGGCATAAGAGGAAATGCACTTAGGCTTCTGGAATCTTATTTGTGTAATAGGATCCAGAAGGTTGAGGTTAACGGCACTAGATCACCTGGGTCCACAGTCTGTATGGGCGTCCCGCAGGGTTCAATTTTAGGACCATTCTTGTTTCTCCTGTACATTAATGATTTGCCTTTTCTTGTTAAAGAGGCCCATGAGATCGTATTATTTGCAGATGACACATCACTTTTATTTAAAGTGAAAAGATATGACACTAATTATGACGACGTGAATATTGCGATCTCAAAGGTAGTTGAATGGTTCACTGCAAATAACCTACTCTTGAACGAGAAAAAAACCAAATGTGTTAAATTTACTTTGCCTAACGTTAAACAGTTTAATACCAATGTACAGGTTAAAAATGAAAAACTGGAAGTTGTAGAATCTACTGTATTCTTAGGTATCACTATTGACGCAAAGCTTCAATGGGGTCCTCATATTGATAAGTTAGCGAATAGACTCAGTTCAGCAGCTTACGCGGTTAAAAAAATCCGTCAATTATCGGACGTAGAAACCGCGAGAACCGTATATTTCAGTTACTTCCACAGCCTAATGTCATATGGCATTTTGCTGTGGGGTAATGCTGCCGACATTAATAAGATATTTGTTCTGCAGAAAAGGGCTGTTCGCGCGATTTATCAATTGAGACCTAGAATGTCTCTTAGAAATAGATTTAAGGAAATAGATATTTTGACATTTGCGTCCCAGTATATATTTAATAATCTTTTGTATGTAAAGAAAAATGAACAATTGTTTAAGAAAAATTGTGATTGGCACAATGTAAACACTAGAAGCAAACATAACTTGGATATACTAGACAGCCGTCTCTACAAAGTAACAAACTCTTTTATGGGTCAATGTATACGCTTCTACAATAAGATTCCCATGTGTATTCAAAACCTACCTTTAGAAAAATTTAAGACGATAATTAAACAAAAACTTTGTAAAAAGGGCTATTATAGAATTTCGGATTATCTGTTAGACAAGCAACCATGGGAATAAATTGCTCAGCTCCAGAGTTATTCAGATATTAAGTCAATTAAAACTAAAAGTAAGAAAATTTATATGATTGACTTGAAAAGAGCGACCCTCGGAGTTTCTTGCCTATTCTTCTCCTGAGGAAGACTGCACCTTTGCGAATAGGCGCAAAGCCAAAAGTGCTAATGTAATTCATAATATTGACGTGTTCAAGTATCATTTTATATGTTCAATGAAATAAACACTTTTGACTTTGACTTTGACGTAATAGAACTCTCAGAATTAATTGATGAAAATGACTTTGATGATGAACCGCCAACATTAACACCCCTTCCTTCGCCAGTTCTCCCACTGGTATTTAATTTAGAAAGCCGATCAGATGCTGAGCCGCAGCCTGGTCCATCAAAACGACTGAGGACGGAGTAGTTGTAATTTAGAAAATCACCGTGGATTAGGCCTATCGGGGATACCACGTAAAAAAACGCGCCTCTAGACTCTACCTCGTGGGTGGTGGGGAAAAGAGTCAATAATTAATTTTTAATAAAATTGCAAAATTTTTAATTAAAAAATTATAATAAAGTAAAAAAAATAAAAAAAAAATAAAAAAAAAACAATAACTGATGACATATTATTAGTACACATGTATAATATAGGTATAGTTAAGAGTACTGAAAAATAGTACTCACTTCGGAGCGCTGTAAAACCTTAGCTATTGACTTAATGAAAAAATGATGCAAATAAAAGTTGTTCCTCAAAAAACGATCTACAAAAATGGTCTGATATCATTTTTTCGTAAAATGATAAAAAAAAGTTACATCGAAAAATATAAATTTTTTTCTCGAATTTCTGAAGATTTTCGCTTATAACTTTTTTATTTATAGTTCTACGACAAAAAGTTACTGGACCAAAGTTGTAGAGAATTTAATTTGCAACAAAAAATGTTAACAAATTTTTTTTATAAAATAAATAGTTTAAGAGATATACCGTAAAAACCATTTCAACCCCTATTTTCAAGATGGCGGCCGTGGGACAAGGGTGGCGACCCCACAAACTTGGTTTTAGCTTTACACTGACCCCCCCTACACATCAAAAAAATAAAATTGCGTCCTCTAAAAAACGCAACCCCAAATGTAACTTTTCAATGGACTAAGAAGACGTTGCTTTACGTTCCGATTTTAAAACAGGAATTGCTTATTTGCTTATTTTTTCCACAATTAGCTGCCCCTAAAATTTTGCCGCCCTAAGCCAGGGCCTTACGGTACATCCACCACTGCCAATTGCCGAGATATTTTAGCGCCATTAAAAATAAGACTTTAGCGAAGGTACATCAGCGTAAATCATGAAAGTGTTAACTTAACCTTTATAAATACAACGTACTAATAGCTCAAAAGTGCTATACTTTTAGCCACATCAAAATACGTTCCAAAAAAGTTTCGTTCAGAATTTCGTACTTAAGTTCCAACTCGCCTCAAACCGGCGATGAAAAGACCCTTATTGTTGAACAGAAACGCGACGTCCCCGACTACTTGTGCGGTAAAATAAGCTTCGAGATCCTGAACGAACCCGTCATCACTCCAAGCGGGATCACCTACGAGAAGAAGGACATAGAGGAGCATTTAGAGGTAATACTGTCATGTTGTTATAGAGCCGAGACGTGCCTGACTACTTATGCTGTAGAATCAGCTTTGAGATCCTCAATGAGCCCGTCATCACGCCGAGTGGGATCACGTACGGCCGCAAGGACATTGAGGAGCATCTTGAGGTATATATCGTCTATCGGGTTACTTATACTGTGGGGTAGATAAGGGTATATTAATAAATAAACATAAATAGTCTTGGATTGACGTAGCGCCGTCTTATCCCAAATGAAATAAGGCTTGTATTGTGTATTGTGGTCTGCTTTTTATTGTGTAGGTATAGTCAAGTGTATGGCAAACTGGATCATGGGTGTTATTTATATCATTACTGACATATTTATTTTGTAAATACACAAATACTTGAAAGTACGATTTTAAAATATTTGTGTTGGTAGGGCATCGAACCAGTGACCATCAGATAATTACCGACTGATGTATCAGGCTAGTCAAGGTTAGCTAAAACACTTTGAAAAAGCCCTTATTCCTCATATGGAGAGTTTAAAAATGATTAATAATAATGATAACTACTTAATTAAATTAAATTAAATAATCATTTATTTTGGATTATATATCCATAGTTGTTAGTAAATCACAAAAAACTTATACCTAATGATAGTAACAAAAAATACACACAACACAACACACGTATAAACAAAATAAAATTTCGCGCGCGGCCCTAGATGCGACTACCGACTACTACTGGTGTGCAGTCGCATCCAGTGCCGAAGCAGCAGGAAATCCCACCTGTCTGACAGTACAGACAAAATGCTATCGGGGCTAGCACGAACACGATAATAACGATTAAAAACAATATATAAATATAATTATATTTTCTAGGATTCGTATGGGCTACTTGGGGAAAGTCGTTCAATTTCATGCCCAAAATTTACATTTTAAAATTTCCATAACGAAGTTCAATCTCAACATTATCAAACAACGTTTTATCTATACCAATATACAAACTATATGTACGTTGTGACATAACCTGACAATGTGCGTGTTTAAAGGATATTGAGGTCGTATTAGTTGGATTTCTCGGGATAAATGACTGATGAGATAGGTATACAGGGTTACTGGTAATACCTAATGATCCCTTTAAGGGGTGATAGTAGATATCATTAGCTATCAAATAACCCTTGGGTAGATGGGGAAAAAAATCACCTAATTTGTTTCTGAAAGTACGCTTTTTCGAGCAACTGCTTTGACAATTACTATTTTTCCAGCGGGTGGGCCACTTCGACCCCGTGACGCGCGTGAAGCTGACATCCGATCAGCTGATCCCTAACTTCACAATGAAGGAAGTGGTCGACGCATTCCTTCAGGACAACGAGTGGGCTCTGGACTACTGAAACTTCCCACTTTTCTCCTGCGCTGAAGAATGTGACGCCCACTCGCCACTTTCGAGCGTCAATCAGGACTGCGAACCGAATGAGATCTTAATGCCAAGTCAGTGCTCAGAACAATATCAGGGCTCCGAAAAACCGAAGCGTAAATATTCGTGTTGGTATTTCACTAGCGTCTAGTTATTGTTAGTTTATAATCATCATGGAGTTGCAGAAGATGTTATTTATTATTCTAGCAAATTCTACTAACGTAATTTTCATGCTTGTGAAAATTGCTTGCCTTGCTATCTCATTGAGCATGAATTTCCCCAAAGTGACGCGCTATTCATTAATTGGATGTTAATTAAGTTACATTTTAAAATAAAATTACTATGCCAACTAGTAATGTGTATTTCTTGTAGAATACTGCGGTCTCAAGTAGAATAACGTGTGTGGAAGAGAGAGACTGAGGCCTGTTTCATAAAGCTTTAATTGCTTTGGAGAACATTAGCAACTCGAAGGAACTCGCTGAGATTACAAAATTACATTAGTGAAAAAGTAACTGCAAATATAATCCTGCTGCAAGCGAAATGCAGACCATTATCAGTGGCGTAGCTAGGTAACCAAAAAATAAACTATGGCCCCAACTAAACAATTTAAAATCGTTTGTTCCGTATTCGTCGTGTTCCGAATTCGACGTACTCCAGATTTGTCGTAACCTAGTCGACTCCAGAATAAAATTAAAAACCAAATACAAATTATAACTTATTTTAATAAACAAATTAAAGATGTTCGAGACTTGTTGGGAATTCCCCGTATATTTTCAAATAAGTTGCCATTATAAGAATCGTGTTCCTAGAATCTGGTTTATTTACTTATATTCCGAACGTGGAAAACATTTTCACTATACCAATTTATAGTCTGTAAGTCAGAGTTCAAGGGGCCCGTCTAACCCTCTGGTAGCCACGCCACTGATTATTATTCTCTGCAGCTTATTGTAAACTCTAGTGGTTACCTACTCGATAGCTTTACGAAACAGGACCCTGAAAGAAAGCGTAGGTAGTTGAATAGGTCTAAAAACAAGCGGCAAGTTCTCACCGCCCGCCGCTTTTGGTGTCGTCATCTATTGCCTTTAATGTTACCAAATCATGATTGTAACGTCTCGTCCTTATTACTCCGTGAGGACTCATGTATGTGTAATGTTGTCGTTTCTTGAAAGGCTTATACCGTTATGTAATCTATTCGATATAAGAAGGAATGTTGCTATTTATGTGGTAATCGATAAGAAAGTGCTCTTACGAGTAAATAAGCATGCTTATATGCAAAGTCACGCGCTAGGTAACTCATAAAACCATTTTGAATTCGCATTAATTTATTGCGTGTTGACTTTAAAGCCCTTTGAAACGGATCTGCAAATGACAAATTGACTGCAAAATATTAATTTTAACAAATGAAGAACAAGAACGTGGAAAAATCTACTAAATTAATGTTTTTTTAGTACACTGCAATATTTGAGAGAGAATATTATGCTACACGTTCGTGTTGGTTTGCCTTGCAAGTTTTTATGCTATCGGGATCTTTTTGGATCTTCGGTCTGCTGACAACTCTTCTCCATTCGATTTTGCCCATGATTATTGTTCCATTAAGCTTTTTATATGTTTCGGTATGCCCTGATAAGAAAAAAACGGCATATACCTATCTCGTATTAATATTGAATTAATGTGTCATTTCATTACTCCGAGCGAGGTGCCAGGAAGCATTTAAACCTCCCCACACGACCATAGTAACTCTGAGGCTCAAGAGGTTCAAAGACTCAAACTGGGTATTTTGTACTATCCCCTAAAACGCTTCCTGGATGTCCTTCTGGAGGTTTTGATATGATATTTATGAAAAATAACTAAAAATGCAACCCTGATTGTATAAAGATGGCTCATTCGCGTAGTTACTATTAAATGTAGTTAAGTCACGTCACGATTTCATTTTGAATCTATAATTCATTTTCAACTGTCTAAAACGCCAAAGATGAGAGAAATCATTTAATTTATTTCTATTTTTTATGTCTTCATGTTGTCATTTATCTTGCCCAAACAATGACTAAGTATGAGTAGTGAAAAAAAAACACTAATAACCAATGTCAAATTAGCAGTCACATAGCATGAATTTGCATAAAAATATTTAAGGTATAACAAACTGGAAATGGATGGTTCAATTAGGAAACACTCGCGTGTTAATCGTCTGGCAAAGGACAGAAAATCAAGATATACATTTGTTGTATTATAAAACTCGCAGGATTATTCCAGCTCCTGTAATTTGGATCATTCAGTTTTGCCTTCGCCGTTCAAGAAGACTGAACCTATCACTGTCATCTGTATAGTGCAAGAAAGAGATGATCTGAGCCGTTCCGATTGTCAAGATGGTATAGAATGGCGTAGAATACGGGCAGACGAGCTACGGATCAATTTTTCACTTTCCATATAGTGAAAGATAGGGATATCAGTTTCGTGGCTGCCACACGGGTTTTTTCAAGTTGAGCAATCCATACTATATCCATTCATGTAGTATGTATAACAGTCAAAAAATAATGTATAACAATTTTTAACTGCGAAATTAAGGTGACACATATAGTAGAAATGTTGTAAGTTAGTTTAAGATCCAAATTTAATTTTAAACTATATATTTATTACCTATTGGTACGCATGTATGCGAAACCCTAGTAATTTGTAAACATTACCTTTACTTAACATTACTATTTACGTAAAATTTATTCAATTTTTACAAACATATTGTATATCCGTCATAAGATAATATCTGCAATTTAAGGGGAAAAAAAACATATAGATACTATTATTTGTATCTCTTCTACGGTAAATCATTATGCATAAATAAATTATTATCATTATGCGGAAACTAACACTGTTATTATTATTTTATTAGTAAGTATATAATAACTACACATAATTTAAGAACTTAATTGGATGTTGTGAATGTTTAAACATATTTGTATAAATATGAAACTTAGTTTTGTAGTATCGGATAGTTAGACACTTAAAAAGAAAATGTTATAATAATAATAGTGGTACAATACTTTTAATAATTTAGTACTTTGATTATTAATATTTCAGTCCCTATCAACCAACAAAAAATGCTTGTTACTTTTGGCTTTTATAAATAAAACCTACCAAGTACCTATCGTACACATTTTCAACATTATTTGTCAAATACTTAGTTCCTGAATTCGTTAGACAAATTGATATCTGGTCGTGATTATATAATACACTACATTTAAGTAAATGTTATTTTGTAAAGAACCATCTTTTATTTCTAGTTTTTAGTTAACCTTTACATTGGAGAATATACGGGGATGACTTTAAATTAGCGATACTTTAAGGGGTAATAACTGAATAACTTTTCCCGAGGAATCTATACGAAATTCTTTAAGACATTTTTTTTTAAATCATCTATATTATAACATTGGAAAATTGACTATTAAAAACATTGGAAAATTGACGGGAAAATTCCCACGGGAACGAAGTCCCGGGCGAAAAGCTAGTATATAATAAAACTAAGTTAATAAAATGTGCCTGCCGATAAAACTTAAAAAGGAGTCCCAGCACGATAAAGGGACTTATATAGTGATATAGCCCTTTATCCCACCTCGAACAAGAAAGTTCCCGTTTTAACCTAAAGGGCGTGTTTTTAAAGATATAAGGGCTTTTCCAACCCTTCGACTTGGAAACTAAGTGTAGTGGCGCCTTCTGTTGTGGAGTATTTGAACTTCATTCAGAACAACGATTATTTGGGTTGCATTTCGAAAGGCGCTGCTGCGAGCAATTGCAGCATGTGTAGAAATGGCGCGAAATTTAAAATTATTTGTTACTATAAGACACACTGGTTTAACACATAGGCTACATTATTTTCCCTAAATTCCCACGGGAACGAAGTCCCGGGCGGAATGCTAGTAAAAAATAGTTCCCCTACAAAGGCGAATCAGCTGATCGCACAAGTTGTATAGAGCGACGAATTTTTTTAAAATGTTTTTATGTTCCTTGGGGTAAGTTGTTCAGTTTCGTGGGCTGATTCACACGCTTCATTTTCGCTAACTAATTCAAAGTCGACCAATACAAGTATTTCAAAAATACCCAGTAAGAAACAATTTTCTGAAGTACTTGTCTTATTTGTCTGCTAATTTTCATTAAATCAAAGAAAAACTTCAGTTTAATTATGAACTTCAGCTCAAATTGCAACGAACAAGACGGCCGGTTTGGTCAAGTGGGTAGTGATGCTCTTGACCGACGGGTCCTGGGTTCGATTCTCGGTCGGGGCAGACATTTGTGTAAAAAACAGATGTTTGTTCTCGAGTCATGGGTCGTCTCTCTTTGTTTATGTTCCAAGGAACTCACGACACAAGGGACAACCTTAGTATGGGCCTTTGAGTGTGTATCATTTTTTATTTTTGTTTATTGAGTATCCGATATTTCGTCGTTTGCAACAGTGCCGAGATATCGGATACTTTTTATTTTATTTATTTTTTATTATAAGATGGGTTAACTCTTGACCTCAATCTTGACCATAAGGTCAAAGATGAGGTCGACGATGGAGCGAGTTAACCCAGAAAATGCCTATAAAAGCACTGATACTCCCACGCACCGACGGAACACAGCAAGCTGTTTGGCGTCGGACTTCGGTAGGAGGGTGGTCGCGAACCAGACGGCCCTTTACAGAGCCTACCACACCGCATGAGACCATAGGACGACACCTCAGATTCAGAAAAAAAAATGAAGTGTCGTTGCCTGGGATGGATTACTAGGAGGCAGGTCTCATTTATGTTTCCTTAGTCGCCTCCTACGACACCCACGGAAAGAGATGGGGTGGTGTTATTCTCAACCGATCACCACACGGGTAAAAAATACTCAAACAAATCACTCCAAAATTTAAAAAAAATTAGGTATCACCCCCGATATTTACCGCTTATAACTGTTTAACGGCTGCACCAATTTTGATTAAATACTTTAAGCCAAGAAACGTATCGATTACGTCAGATTTCAAACAAGTAACATAGGCTATATCATTTTCCCGAAGTTCCGGGCGGAAAGCTAATATTTTGTAAAGGTAACTAGCATTCCGCCTAGGACTTTGTTCCCGTGGGAATTTGGGAAAATTATGTAGCCTACGTTACTTAGGGATAATGTGGCATTTTAATGGTGAAAGAATTTTTCAAATCGGTCCAGTAGTTTCGGAGCCTATTCAAAGCAAACAAACAATCAAATCTTTCCTCTATAATATTAGTGTGGATATAAGCAAACTGGGTGAACCTTCCACGGAAATGTAAGTGTAAAATAATTCTATGTTTTTATTTTTAAGAGCAATAAAATTGTTAGGCAACATCGATAGCCAGCAGTATGCATTTATTTTTGTTTGTAATGCTAGGATCCTGCGTCGAATTGGTAAGTAAAAAAAAATATTAGCTGTTATTAAGTAAATGTATGTATGTAAGTATGTATCACTTTATTGCACATAAACAATGATAGAAACAATAGGTGGGTAAAAACCCAAATCAAAATGTACAAAGGCGAACTTATCCCATTAGAGAGATTTCTTTCAGCTAACCCTTGAGAGAAACGAAATGCAGGATGGGTGAAGCTTACAGTTGTCAGATTTTACAATTCAGTGGTTTGTCATTAAACTAAATACCTATGTTGTGTGGTAATTCTGCATTATATGACTAATGTCAATAGAAAAAGGTATGAATTAATTGTGATTTTGGTAACTGGTGGTTTATAAATAACATGAATCGAATTTCTAATCCTATGAAACTTCTGGTTTTTTCTCAGTTATAATCTTCATACTTTCTTTGATTCAGCAACTATAACTTTAATGAATTTTAATATCCGGTTATATTATTGAGATTTTAAGTAAAATTCATACATTTTTACTTTGGGTTTTTAAACCGGACTGCCCCAGACAAAGGCACTGGATGATGGTTGCCCTTGGCTTAAATAAAAAGATAATAATAATAATTTTGTGACATGATTGATTTTATGAACTAACACTAGTAACATACTTCTAAGCCACCATTGTTACTAACACACTAACACTCTATGGACATTGTAATATTCTATTTTATTATGGCCGTAATAAATAAATTATTATTATTATTAAATAATGGCCGTGTTCAAATACAGCTCATTGGACTTGATATCCGTTTCAATGCTTGTTTTTGCTCTAACTTTTTACGTTTTAAGTAATTCGTAATTATTCGCTGAATGTTGTCCCAAATTTGTTACATTTGGATTTCACATCTCCAAAAGATATTTAAAAATGTTTGTTTAAAAAAAAATATACATAGGTAGGTACTTGATTGCAATAGTCTTCTTATAACTAGTATTTTCCCGGCCTAGTGTCAGGGTACGTACCAGTATGTTAATTATTTGTAATAATGTTGTCACTAGATACTCTCAGAGGATAAGGAACCAGACCGCACCGCTAGCCTGATCGTTCTCCCGCCTATTGTACTGGGCTATGAAGAACTATACGTAGACACAGTTACTGATAAAGATAACAAAACGCACATTGAAACTAATGAACGCGCAAACAGAGCCGACGACTCTGTGCAAGGTAATATTGAGGATGAAAATGCAGTAGATGAGAGCGTTAAAACAATGCGTGAAGCACAGGAAGGATATTTGACCGATTACATCCATCAGATGGATTATGACATTTTTCCCGAGGTAATAGATCTCAGAAGAAGATACTTTTACAAAGATCCAACCAGAAATCGACAAGAACAGAATTCGTATGGTTCGTATGGGAGGTCACGGAAAAAACCGCGATTCGTTATTCCTGACAACAGATTATTTTATAAAAATGTTCCTAAATACGTGCCGAAAATTCCTAAATACGTGCCAAAAAATCTTCCTAAACACAGGCCCAGCTCTCGAAATACACGATTCAAAAGTAAATTTTTGCGAAATTCCATTGAAGGTAAACAACATTCCAGTCGTGGTGGTTTAAAAAATGTCATTGGTGGTAAACAACATTCCAGTAATGGTGGTTTAAAAGATTTAGTCGGCGGTAAACAACATTCCAGTCATGGTGTTTTAAAAGAAATCAAATACGAAATATGTCCGTATTGTGGTAAACTGCTCCCACGATAATCTCCCAGAATTAGTGATATTAACTCGGATAGTGAGTGAAACTCTTAAGGGCGACTCACCTCGTAAAACTTATAAACTTTCCCTAAGAAACCGATATGAATTTTTTTTTTCAGGCCCTATTAAATTACCAAAAAAAGTTGACTTTTTAGACTACTAAATCCCCTTTAAATCACATGAGAAGCGAAAAAAAAACATATTTCTTCGAGGAAAGTTTATAGTGTATATGGCCTGATTTACATACTTAATTTTTGCTAATTTTAAAGACGTCCAATGAAGTAATGTACAATTGTAGATACAGAGGCCAGCGCATTAGGTTACTCCATTTTTGCGAATCCGTCCTTACAGAGTGCACGCATGTGGTAGCCTGATATTCGGCTCTCTATACATTCAACGAAATACTTTTTATACTTAATAATAAATATTATTTGTTCCTTCCTTATCCTGTAGGTATAAAGAAGCATGAGAACTTGACGACTAGGCCAGTGCCAATAGTTTTCAAACCGCCAATTGATCTTCGACTTGGTTTAACGACTGCAGTCAACAACAACAGCCGGGATCGACCGACGGTTTAACGTTCCCTCCGAAGCACGGGAATGCTCGTGATTACTTGAATATAAATAAATCCTTACTAATATTATAAATGCGAAAGTAACTCTGTCTGTTTGTCTGTCGGTCCGTCTTTCACGCCTAAACTACTGAACCGATTTTGATGAAATTTGGTACAGAGATAGAGTAGAGCCTGAGAAAGGCTACATTTTATCCCACAGTTGGGCACGATATAACCTGTAGTAAAGTTTCGTAAATTTATAATTTTACTAGACAAATAGTCATATCGCGGGAGATTATATTTCACCTGTGAAATTGTAATGTTACGGTTTTTTCAATTTTCCGGTGACATATTCAAGGTTCTCTACCCCAAAGAGAATTTAAATTACTGCGTTTAACTCTACTCTGTATGTATACGCTGCTTAACATAATTCTGAAATCAAAAGTCTTACATCACCTCCGACATTTTTTTTTTTTTTTTAAACGGCTGAACTAATTATGAAAAAAATCTGGTAACTTCAGCTTTCAAATAAACCAACCGCATTAAAATCGGTCCATGCGTTTAGGAGCTACGACGCCACAGACAGACATAAAGATACACAGGCACATAGATACGTCAAACTTATAACGCCCCTGTTTTTCCGTCGGGAGTTGCAGACAAGTTTGAACTAGTGATAATGTGCAGCTGAAAAGCACTAGTGAATTTCACTAAAGAATGTATAACGCGGCAATTTCCCAAAGGAAATTATTAATTTTAGCTCAAAAATATCGGATAAGTATTCAGAATCACATTCTATTAAGAGGATCGACTACCGCGCCCATGTCCATACAAAAAGGGAAAACGTTTTGCTACCCCTAAATCTTCTCCGATTTTGATAATTTTTCACTATGTTGTTGTCCCTATCAAAAACTATGCCTCTATGTTTTCCTTTTTTGAAAATTTTGTTTAGATAAAAAGTTATAAGGATCTGTAATCTTGCTTTATTGGGTTTGAAAAACATTCATTTTAAATTCATTGTATTTCAGAAATAAAGTAAATTTTCGGAAAAAACAAAAAATAGAGGCATAGATTATATTCTGCTGAAAAGATTGATACCAAAAAGTAGTATATTTAGTACAGTTTAGGGGTTGGGAAACGTTTTCCCCCCAAACGCGATTTTCGACAAAAAAATACCTAGAAACACAGCCGAGCTGCAACTGTCTCTATCGCACGCTATGCGCGGGGGCCGAGCGCGGTCGCGACAGAGAATGATTCTCCAAATACCTATTTTCCTACGCTCGCGGCGCTATAGAATAGTCTTAAATCATGATGTAATTATCACCGTTTGTTCCTAAATAAGTGTAAAAAAATATTTATTAATTCATTCATTCTTGACCATTTTACAATTTTTAACAATTGTAATAAGATTTTTTATAAAATCAAATGAGGTTTTTTTCAACTTTTCATAATTAATGTTCAGACAAAGTGCCAACAACAAAATTTCTGTAGTGAAACTCTAAGTCAAAGGTTTACAAATACGTAAAAAACTTAACTAATGTTCCTCTTGTGTATGTGTGTGTGTGTGGTTTTCGGATAGACATTTTAGACACTACATATTTGAAAGTACACACACACACGTAAGAGGTGTTCTAGTTAAGTTTTTTTACCCATACAGGATTACCTAGTTAGTTTATCTATTCTGCTACATGCACAACCATATCTTGTTACATAAAAATTCACTTCCTATAAGCGAAAATTAAAGACAACATCATTTAATGTGCTACGTAGTACTCACTAATTTGTTTGAAGTCGGTGCTAAGCCAAATAAGTTTGATAGGCCGCCTTCGTACGGACTTCAAACAGATCAGTAGGTACTACCTGTTTTAATATTAATTGTAGTTTTGATTTTTATTCTTGAAAAGTTATTTATTTTCCATTTTTAGGGTTTTTGAAATTAGCCACTGTCTTAAAATTCTAGTAATTACACTAGTGGGACTACTAGTAGACTACACAACACTAGCACCTACTTACCTACGTTCTGGCAGTAGTCTGGCACTGTCGCGGGACAATTACGCGTCGGAGTGAGCTGCATTGTTTCTGACACAAAGCGATGTGGCTGGAAAACGGCCAGCTGAGGCGCAACAGTTTCCCGGCTTGGCTTACTTTACGTACCCACTTACCTTATTTCTTTTTCTAATTTCTTGTGTTTCGGCAATCATCGATTTCCGAATGCACACGGATTTTCTCTTTAAAGTTCGAGTGAATAGGCATCTTCTGGGTGAGCTTGCTATATCTGTGACCACATCTTCGCCCCTAGGTTAGATTTTGGCCAAAAGCAAACCCATAACCGCTCTATAAAAAAAAACTTATTAGATTTTTCGTGTACAATAATTTTAATTCAAAACTAATAAGTAATAGATATAAAAATGAAATGAAATAATTGGAATCATTTTTATTGCTTTAGTTAAATCTAAGATACAATGACTATATTTTGTTTTAAGTGACATCCTGATGTCCTATAAAATAAAGATTTTTCTATTCTATTCTATTCTATATTAACGGTAAAAAGTAAGAACCAGATTAACTTAACAAAAGGGGCCAAGCTCAGCATTGTGCTGTACAAAAAAATGTACAGCTCTGGTTTTCAGCTAGGCCCTGATAAAGATAAAGTTATCTGTAAAAAAAAGTAAATTTTTAAAGTTTTGATTAAGTGAATGTTGCAAAAAATTAACTTTATTTACAGCGGACATTTTGGGAAGTGGTCATAATGTAAACTAAAGGAGGCCAGCGCATCAGGTTACTCCATTTTCTTTGCAAACCCGATCTTATCATAACGACACAGAGTGCACGCCTGTGGTAACCTAATGTGCGGCCCTCCGTACATCATAAAAAACCTCTGGGCAAAAGTTCAGCTTTCTAGGTTCGAAGATTCGGGCTCGGTGTTAATATGGATCAGTAAGTACATTTCTTTACACAACATATATTTATTTTACTGAATGATTAATCTTTTCCGTAGCTACAGATACTAAAACTTTAATCTATCTAATTGAACATTTCATGATTACAAAAAAAAACAGAGTGCGATGGCATTAGAATGGATGTTTTAAAGCCGCACCCTAGAGAGCTCACCTACTGACCGATGCTAACACCACAATGGTATTGCGAAGTGAAAGTTACGCGCCTGCCATGCATGCTCTTAACGAATTAGGTACTTAAAGTTGACTGGTACGGACGGCCGCAACTCGGGCAACGATTACGACACACGTGCACTCTGTGTTGTTGTGATAAGAGCGGTTTTGCAATGTAAATGGAGTAACCCGATGCGCAGGTCTCTTTAAATGTGTGCACTTTTTGTAATTACTTCATCCACCCATACCCTCACGCCTACGATCCCCGTCGGGGTAGGCAGAGCATCATGTAATTCTAGAACCAGTCGAGTTTGGGGTTATTAGATAGAATATGAGTTCAGTGGTGATAAGTTTTTTTTTTGTTTTTTTTTTTGTTTATTTGGAATAGAAAACAGCTGTGTACAGAAGTTGATATAAGACAGTCTTACAATTAAAGGCTATATTATACACAACCAACAACACTATTCACAGGTCAGCCTTTCGCTCACAATAGAATAGAATAGAAAAAAATATTTTATAGGACATTCAGGATGCCACCTAAAACAAGTCAAGATTACATGAAATACATACAAACATACATTAAAGGATTTAAATACATACATACGCATTCGTTCTATTGACCCTACTGACTCTACGCCTATTCGCAAAGGTACAGTATTCCCCAGACATCAAAACCCTCGCTTCGCACTTACTGTATTATATAGTATGCCTGGGGAGAGTTGGTAGCAAGCACATTCTAAGCCCAACGTGGAAGGAATGCCTTATAAATAAAATAATGTATAATTGCCTACTAGGGAATGAACTAAAACATGTTTAACTAGAAATCAGTTGTTCAATAAAATAAAATTAAAAATGTTGTATAGGCCCCGACATTGAACGTTTCAAATTCTTAAAAACAGCTAAGAAAATCGGTACATTCATTTAGGAGCTACGATGCCACAAACAGACACAGAAACACATGTTATACTTATAACACCCCTATTTTTTGTCGGGGGCTAAAATATAAGACAACTTAAAAATTAAATGTTTTTTAAAGAAAATTGCACCGAAAAATCATTTCGGATCAGGGTTAGAGTTGATAAGTTATATCTCACATCATGTTAAATAATCACAGGTTAAATAATCACAATCTAAAACTCGGATAATTTGCGTAGAAAAATTTGGTTGAGTGTTTAGTTTTGTACCCAATGTTCGTAATAATTGTATCAAATGTTGGGGAAAATAACATTTTTTTAAACCAATAGGCTCAAAAAGACCTTGTTATATTTTACAACTCCTCTTTTAACCTGGTCTTGCGTGTGTAGAGGTTGTTGGCGTAACAATTCTTTTTTTAAATTTAATGAAGGCACGCATGTCGACTCGGTGGTGGGATAACGGCTACTTACGGCCCTGACTTCCGGCCTAACACGGCATTTGACGGGTTAACTCGCTAACTGACTTGTAATTTAGGTGGGAATTGTTTTGAGATTCGCAAGTTATCTTTTAATTTTCAAATAAAAGACAGCTTTTATATTATTTTAATTTTATTAAAAGATAACTGTAAGCTCTCGGTACTTTATAAACTGCCCCATTTTTTTTCACATTGAAGAACTTTTTTATAATATTAATGCAACCTAATGTATTAATGGTGTCCTGTTATAACACTGTAATAGTACATTATGCTACAAGTGTGCTAAGTTGGATATTACATTAGAGGCGAGTTTAGAGCCCGAGCCGAAGGCGAGGGCTCAATGGAGCCGAGAATGTAATATCCAATGCGCACGCGTGTCATACGACGTTTTTTAACACATTTGCGAAGAAAGAAAGAAATAAAAACTTTCCTTTGATATTGACGGCAACAAGCTATTACTTGCATGTTGCGCCTTGGAAAGTAATTCTGGCGGTGTACCCACGTAGGTTTCCTGTTCTGCACTTGAAGAAGACATTTTTTGTGTTGTGTTTCTGACAATAATAATAATCTGATGAATACAAATGCCGTTTGTGAAAACCAAGTGAAAACACTGAAAAGAGGCGCGATTATTTTTTTCGTTTTTCGCTCGAAAAATGAGATTCACATTGACAAGTATGCCATACAGCCAAATAATAAAAAAATACTTAACAATATATTTTCACGTTTTAGGATAAATAAATGATAATTTTCTGTTAAATTTAAATGATTTTGTGGAATTATGTTTTGATTTACAAATAGTTTAATATTTACATTTAATTTTAAATATAAAATAAGATCTGATCTCTGTGCTGAAATTTAGAAAAAAATAACCATTACGTACTTGTGCTTTATTTTTATTACTCACGGGCTGGGTAATACATATCATTATGAACCTTAAAACAATGATATAAGACCCACTTTATGAGCAAATGTGTTGAAAAATACATTATAGATTAAACATCGACATTCCGTGTAGCTAAATGCTACGACACTTTGTAGCCAATTGCTACGACATTATTTTTCGAAAACGAAAAACCGAATAAAAAGTTGAAAAACAGCAATTTAATTTTGATTTCCAAATGATATATCTAAATATTAATTAAATACTCGTACATCATTGCGCAAAAAGTCTTGGCATAACATTTGATATTAATAAGTTTGTATTTGTATTTGCATTTATACTTATTCTGAGATTTTAATTCTATCTAACATTGACATTTACACACAACAATGAATAATATAAAGCTTATATTACTAATATTGACATCTTATATTATTTAGACCCAATTTCACCAAACTCTGTTATATAACAGACGATTAGCAACTAACACGAGACATGACAATGTCACATTCATAATTTTTTTTGACGTTTTGTCTGATTAATTTCTTAATCGTGGATTAACTTAATCTCATATTTATTATAATGACTTAATAACTAGAAATGCATGACTTTTTTTTTCACAATAGAGTTTCAAATACACATCAATAAATTAATAGATTTTACAAATAAATAAACAAAAATTCCAGTCTGCCTGCCGTTCCATTTTTGCAATTCCCGACAGGGTTCATATGTATATAGAAGCACATATTTTAGATTAAGACTTTTTAAACTCTGTACATATGAATAGCAATAAATAATTGAATTGAATTGACTTAGTGAAGAAAAATGTCAAGCAAAAAATATCAAAAAAACAAACGCAGCAAAATAAAGAATGTTATGAATTCAAACCGCATAAAATCCATCTTAACTTAAAATCAAATAAAAGTGATACAATTTGAGATAACAACCCAATTTGCAAATAAAATAGTGGAACATTCCAGAGCTCAGGTTTATGCGTTTTATCAATTTCATTTCCATTAGAGAGCGGGTTTTTGGCTGGCTGCCCACGCTAGTACGAGTAGGTACCTTCACTCATGCAATACACTATACGAGATTGTGGTGGATGCCGTTTTCCTGGATGCCTGGACCGGCCGAAAATTTTCACTGGCAAATTTCGTGTGGAAATTTTAAAATTAGAAGTACTGTTTTTGTTTGATAAATATCACTTTATGTGACCAGTTCTTTGCCTTGGATCTTTGTGTTGTGTTTTTTTTTCTTTAAAAAAAATAGGGTCAAGATTTAGTGACTGAAAACTATTTAAAGATTGCCCATCAAAAACATTACACTAGTATTTGGTATGGAGGAAGCTGACACCCTGTATTAACACAAAATAGCTACGTAATTATTCCAAATTCCCACGGGAACGAAGTCACGGGTGGAAGGCTAGCTTAATAAATACAAGCCAACCACGGAAGTGAATTCATGATGAGGAAGCAATCAAGTGCGCAGGATATGTTTAAGGTACGCTAATTTTTAACAAGTGAATCGTCCAAATACATAGTCTTAATTTTTTTCAAGACTTTAAAAATTAATCTTGAGTTCTATTGTTTATCGTGGTGTCAAATGGTTCTAGAAGTACGCGATGCTCTGCCTACCCCGTTAGGGATAATAGGCGTGAGTGTGTGTATTAAAGAATCTTGAGGTTAGGCTGCAGTAAGTGAGAGTTAGAAAAATTTTTTACTAAGTATGTGATGGCTCACGTTACAATTTTGTTATTCAGTTTTATTCTGTTTATAAGATGCATAATTCAACGTAATAATTTGATATCGAAAAGAGTTATAGTAAATTATTCCAATCTGTAACTGAATTGTCATAAAAACACGTTAAAATCAACGAAAACATCGACGAATTCACAAATGAGTTTTACATCGCGAATTATCGTCGAGCTCTTCAATAATCGTTCGAATCGGATTACATGTTTGTTCTGCCGACGGTACCGAGTCGAGAGTGGTGACAGGAGCAGGTTGGGACCCTTCACGCACGCGCTCTATCCGCTAAGGAGAGGCTACGCCCCGCGACAACCCCTAGCAATTAAACTGTGATGTTTTTACTTTTAAGTATCTATTATCTAAACTGCAAAAAAATATTGCCGGAGATTTTTTTTAGAGAAGGGGATACTTTTCTAAAAAATAAAGTCACAATGACATAATTAAGATGACGTAAAGATTGCACAGTGCTTAAGGGACGTTTATAAGTGTCGATTGCGCTATAGGTACACAGCCGGTCTGCGCAGAGTAGGTCAGGAGCGGGGGAGGGGGTCGATTCATGTTTACGGGGCTCGGCCGTCAGCTGTTCGCGCGCCATGAATGTGCCGCGCGGGCGCCGAGCGCGCATCGATTGACTGATACCTGAGTGGAGAGGCCACGTGCGTCGCGAGCCGCCGCCAGTGCCGCCGCGCCCGCCGTGCGCGCTCCCGTCATACGCCCGCGCCCGCGGAACACTCGCGACTCCACACGAACCCATCAATGGATTGCCTGAGGTGACCTGTGCCTGCGGAACTCCATCGCCACTCCTTCAATCCCGGTAAGTTTTGTTAGCTAACTCCATATATGGAACGCCGAAAACATGAGGTGATGACACCTCTGTTTACGCCTCACCATAAGCGACGACGCGCCCGAATCCGTTAGTAAATAATGGTTTTTCCGATAACATTAATAGCTCCGAGACAATTTATGCGACTGCGCCGTGTGATGTTTACTGTGACCGGTTCCTAACACCGTCTCATCACATTAGCCGCGGAAATTTTCTAAGGGAAAACGCTTTTCTTATCGATCGTCGCTAACTCCAACTTTCTCTCGTTTCTGATTCTGACAGATTATTTAAAAATACATTGTAGGTCGGTTTACGTAATCGAAGGACAATCGCATCATTTGTTATAGGAACCGATTGCTTATCTCTTGTTGGGCTCGAGGGTCGCCCAAAAGTTCGGACACGAAACGACCCTTATTGTGTCTTAAATAAAACACACGAGATTCCATCATGTAGTTGCCACAATTTGTCCTTAACTCCTTCATCAGTTGACCCACATGACAATGACCTAATAGAGAATGCGAGGCATGTAATTATGCAAATGAGGACATGTCATTGCCTTGAGATGAGGCCGAGATGCACTGCTCTCTGATTTGATTACACTAGCCTCCCCGAGACCTTGAGTTCGACCTTGCCCTTCCCATATTTCTTGCAATGCAACCAGCTGATATAACATCGGTAAGGTTGGGCCATTATAGATAGCTTTACTAAAAGGCTTGGGTGGAACTAATTCGCTATCATATTACTATATGAAATGGTTTCGGCTTTTGTGCTGCTTATTTTCTGTTTTGATAATAATACGTAAGTTTTATGATATAAAAAATGTATATTTAGTAATTAATCACGATGAAATTTGTCTTCATAATTCCTTTTTTTTAAATTAAAATATGAAAAAGAACTTGTTCAAAAATTTCTTCCTAGCACAATAGTTTGCCGAAAGTTTCCTTTCTAGATATTAAATTTAAAAAAATAGATATGAAGAAGAATTAAATATATTGATTCCCATTATTGATATCATGGTGCTGTAACGATGATAGAGATAAAGAGCGTGGACATTATCTATATAGTAGACATTCTATAAAGTGATTTATTAAAACTACACTGGGCGTCAAAAATAAGTAGTACAGTTTTAAAATTGCGATTTCTCCCAAACTATAAAACTTAGACCTTTGAAACAAAAAAGGTTAAAAAGAAAATTTAATCTTATTCAATAAAAACTTCATGCATTATAAGAACTTATAATGCTTGACTTTAAAAAAAACGAATAAATAAAAACACTTTTTTTAAACTGTTGAAAGGTGTTGTCTTACTTAGGATTTTTGTGTTTGACACATTCGCTGCTGATAAAGCAATTGTAATTGAAAAGCATAGGTATCTTCAGAGAGTAAATTTGACTAATCATGCCTCTTTCACCAGAAGAATGTGCAAGAATCTTAGCTTTTCTCGAAGTGGGCATCAGTATGCGTCGTACTGCAAGGAGGGTGGGTGTAACTTTAAGAACGGTTCAGCGAGTAAAGCAAAGGTACGAAGAGACTGGAAACCATCTAAGGAGACGAGGTAATGGCAGACCCAGGTGCACAAGTACCCGAGAAGATCGCTTTATTGTTTCCACTGTGTTAAGAAATCGACACCTTAATGCAGTTGAGGTTCAGCAACAGCTTCTTCGGACCCGAACAGACTACATCAGTGAGAGTACAGTGAGAAGAAGACTTGCTGAAGCTAACCTGAAGCCTCTAAGACCAGCAAATGGCCCCAAACTTGAGACAGAGCATCGCGTAGCAAGACTACGCTACGCCCGTCAACACGTACAATGGGGCGAAGAAGAATGGGCTAGAGTTTTATTCACAGATGAGTCTCGATTCTCTTTATACACTTCAGATGGACGGCGGAGAGTCTACAGACGACCCGGTGAGCGATACATTCAAGCTTGTATCTCGGAAAGAGTCCAATATGGCGGGGGCTCTGTACACGTATGGGCTGGTATCTCTTCAGAGAGTCGCACAGAGCTTGTGGTAATAGAAAATGGGACTTTGACTGGTGAAAGATATGCCTCGGAGATCCTCAACGAGTATGCAGGGCCATATTTAATAAATATGGGTGATGGAGCCATCCTAATGCATGATAACGCCCGGCCACACACTGCTCACCACGTACAAGAGTACATTCAGGAGGTTGGCATCAACTTGATGGCTTGGCCATCGAGAAGCCCAGATCTCAACCCGATTGAACACGCCTGGGATGAGCTTGGGAGGCTAGTCAGAAGGCGCAGTCCACCTCCTGCCACACTCAGGGCTCTAAAACATGCGCTGATAGAAGAATGGGAAAATATTCCCCAACACCGCCTCCGAAACTTAGTGTTCAGCATGCCAAACCGGATCCAAGCTGTAATTAGAGCCCGAGGCGGCAACACAAGTTATTAAATTGTGAAAAAGTTCCAAAACGTGAAAATTAAGTGGTTGACATATCGTTAAAAATTGATACTTTTTAGTATTTATCTTAATTTTAAGTTTGAAACTTTATTCATGCCAAATAAAATATAACTTTAATAAACTTCGTTAAGTTTACTATAAACTGCTTTTTATTTCATAAGTGTAACTACTATAGTTTAGGAGTAATTGCAATTTGAAAAGTGTACTACTTATTTTTGACGCCCAGTGTAATTTGAGTGTTTTTATCAAAGCTTTCCAATCGAAGCGTAGAAATTTTTCATAACCTTTTCTCTACCACATTCTATCTAGAACGTTCTGATCATAGAAAGTAAAAAAAAACTCTAAAATCTCTAACACTTTACACCGAAACATTGAGATTTAAAGGACTAAAAATATTAACCAAAAAATCCTATTTTATTGGAAATAATTTGAAGACAGAGGATTTGTCGTAAATACTCCATCCATCAACAGATTGTGAAATAAAAAGAGAAGAAGCATCTGGTTGATTCGTTTTGTCGTTCGCAATCATTCGTTTGATTAATTGCAGCTGTAAAATTAATGGTTCTTCGTCGACGCTCGCGTTTTTGGTAGCTTATTTCATACTTCTGAAAACATGCTTTATAACTCTAAAATTAAAAATTTTGTATGACATTTAATTGCCTATAAATCTTAAACGGCTGAGCCAATTTTGATTAAATATACGTAAGAACCATCTCGATCAAGTAAGCTTTGGAACAAAAAAAAACGCATCGATATCGGTCTTTTCGTTAAGGAGCTACGATCCCACAGACAGACACACAGACACACAATTCAAACTTATACCACCCCCCTTTTTTGTCGGGGGTTAAAACTGACTTTAACATAAAGTAGTGGGAGATTCTTTAAAGATTTTAAAAATTGATTCTTTAGTACTTGCTTTAGAATATCATATTAAAACTGATCTATGTAAGGTTTACCATCACGTTAACATTAAATTTCATAGTTACGTCTAATAGAGGAAACTAAGACCACGCTAGGTGATAAATCAGAAACTGAATCACAAAATGGATTCTATATTTAAACAAGAATCGACGCTTCATTCAGCAAAGGTTAATTAAGTTTTTCTATACCTGCGGTGAAATGTATTCAGGAGAAAATAGTATGAAACTGTTACAATTTCAGAAAATCTTTGAAATACGAGAATAAAACATTGAAAAACAGAATAATAACTCTGGTATTTACACCATATTGTATAAAACTATGGTTTGTTTTTTTTTTTGTTGTTTTTCGTTTGTTTTGTTTTGAAGTATACAATTTTAACATAACACGTGTTTGTAACATTATTAATGCATTGCGATAACAACAAATAAAGGAAGTGTATAATTGGAGACATAGAATGTAATATATCAATGTCCATTACACCTGCGTCAAACTAGTATAATGTGGCCGATTCAATCATCATTACAGTGCTTCTAACTTCTTGTTGTGTTTCGGAAATCATCAATTTCCTGAATGCACACAAATCTATTATTTGAATTCAGAACTACGTACTTTAGTGTTTTTTCGTTTTTTTTTTCATTTTATCGTCCCAAAAAAAACCAAAAAAAAATTACAAACTGTATTGTTGTTTATAATTTTGAAAACAAGAAGTAGGCCGATGATACTATAAAATAACTATAAAATTAAAATTCATAGCTTTACAGCTTAAAACTGTATAACAGCTAAACCAATTTAATATAGTTAAGAACCGTCTCGATCACTCAAAAATATTATCAAAATTGGTCCATTCGTTTAGGAGCTGCGATGCCAAGGATAGCAAATACACAAAACACATATATACACACGTCAAACTCATAACACCCCACGTTAAAATGGGAACACTGTAAACATTGTTTAAAAACCTTTTTATGCCCGTGCCGGTGACGTATGTTCTTTCTATAAATCAATGGTATTTACTGTATGTAAATCCTTAATTGTACAATAAACATTTCAAATACAGAACAAACAATGGTACTGGCAACAATGGTAATGGTTTATCTTTTGGAAAAAGGCTCGAAAGGCTTGGATGGGCAATCGTCGTAATTGGTACACTATGTTGGCGATTGATTGATGTGGGGTGGTACTCCTTTATTTGAATTTACTGCATCCACGGGATAAGTCAATAAATTAAAAATGTTGTATCACCCTCGACATTTATGTCTTATAACTTTTAAACGGTTGAACTTATTTTGATCAAATATATTTAAATATATTTATATTTAATATATATTATATATTATCAAATATATAAAATATATTAAATTAAATATATGGTTCTTAAGAACCATCTGGATTATCTCAGCTTTCAAACAAAAAAAATCTCATATTCGGTCTTTTCGTTTGGGAACTACAATGCCACAGGCATACACACAGATAAAAACATACATAGACACACAGATACACATGTCAAACTTATAAAACCCCTTTTTGTCGTGGGATAACAAAACTGGGATGGTGTGGTGCTACTAAACTAATTAAATCCCAATACATAAGTATACACATGAACACGGTCTAGGGATATTGCACAATTTTTCATACAAAAGAGGTCTGTTTGAGAAGCTACTAAAGCATACTCGAGATACATGGAGCGCTATAATTTTCAGACGAGCTTGAAATTTGTGGAAATAATAAAAAACATGCATTTTGTAGTCTATTTTATTATTATTTAATATGATTTTTTTGGTTAATCTAACTTGAACAGTTGACAAAATATGACACTTTAAGTGATACCCTGATTATTTGACATTATCCTAAATAACTCGAAAACAAAAGAAGATCGAGGACTGATACTAAGCTATTAGGGCCTGCCAGTACACCACCTGAAAGAATCATCAAATCTGTCGTCGGGGGACCACTCTTGTTCGCTTAGCCTGCTAGACTCTTTATCCAACTTTGATAAGCTGAAGCATGAGAACGAGTAGTCCAAAAAAATGAATCTGGTCTTATTTTATGCAGGATTAAATGCCCTCCAATTTTTATGAAGAACAGTTCTCGATATTGTAAGTCCATTACGAGATATAACAGAAAAATTGCAAAAATATCCCTTTTGATTTATATTTTTACCTCCCACCACCTAAGCACACCTCCGCCGAGGGGAAAACCTAGGATAGTCATATTTGGCAACAAATGAAGCTATTATAACAATAAAATCCCTTGTAGGATTTAAATCCGATTTTAATTGTTTGTTGGTTTTATTCTATTGACCTAGATATGAGAAACCTAAAAATGATTTTTTTATTTCTATTCAACGATACTCCATTTGACATAGTTCAACGATTTTAATTTTTTTCTTTTTCACATTATGGCGTCCAAAATCGGCCATTTTCATTTTTCCGAATTTTATACTTTTTATGACATTCGCGCCGCCATGATGAATCCAACGACGTATCATTTAACAAAATCAGCCCATGCATTTGGTCTAAATAGTGCCTAGTGCCACAAAGGTACATACATACACACATATACATATACATACGTAGGCTGATAAACACATTACCCTCCTTTCCGTCGCGCAGTCGGGTAAAAACGTCTTACTTTTTGATACTAAACCGTCTTCAAAGAGTAACGTTGTCTGAAGCCACTTTAAGCCTTTTTAAATTAGGTTGCTTCAGCGGCGTACGCTTTATAGGGCATCAGAAAAAAAGAGGAACTGTGCAGCTTGTTATCTAAAGAAATATTTAGAACTAGCTTTCCGCCCGCGGCTCCACCCGCGTGTACTACAGGTTATATCGTGCCCAACTGTAGGGTAAAATGTAGCTTATGTTCTTCACCAGACTCTAATCTATCTCTGTAACAAATTTGAAATACGGACAGACAGACAGAGTTGATTTCGCATTTATAATATTAGTAAGGATTTATTTAAATAAAAAACACTATTTAACACTACTATTTAATCTTTAAGAATAATATAATATTAAATATTTATATCCTAACAATGATTTTTTTTGATGTTTTACTGAGATCATAAACGACATTTTTCTATTTTTAACCAACTCGAATAAACGAGAAGGATCTCGATTCGACTGTTTTTTTTCCTTTGTATAGGTATTTATTACAAGATGAATACATTTTGATGATTCCTTTTTTCGAATGATAGGTGATCCCATATAAATGTAATCAAAATTGATTCATTGGTTTTTGGAAAAAAATACACAATAACGAAAATAAATATATACAAATAATAAATATTTAGACGACGTATTGTTTTGTGTTTATCTGCTGGTAGGTATTGTATAACTGTCCACCTTCTGTCCACCTAAAAAAACGTTAGGTGGATATGATTGGTTTCGAATATATGATAGTTTTATTTATACTTATCCGGCACCAGGCACCATTCCATCTGAAAAAATATAATTAACTAGATTTTTCCCGCAGCTTCGCTCACGCAAAGAACTCTTTTAGTCACCCATTTCATTCTAGACCCCTTAGGGGATAATTTTGTGTCCGTTTATTTGCTTCAAGGATATCATGACGACGTTTCGAGTCAAAATGTCCAAAAAAATAGTTTCATCCCCTTCGGGGTTGAATTTCGAAAAATCATTTTTTAGTGCTTGCCTAAATCATAAAAGATACCTTTTTACCTTTTTAGCTTTCTAGTTCTAGAGTTTGAGCTGGGCGTTGATGAGTCAGTGGATCAAGATCTCCAATTTTATATATAAGATCACTGTAAATATTACGAATCTTTAAGTTTTCAGTTCAACACTGGATAATAAGGTACCAAAACAAATGATTCAAGCTATGCAAAAAGCTTCAAAAAGACATAACATTTCTTGATATAGACAAAATAGACTTGGCAGCCGTTTTAACATCAAGCTTGAAATATTCCGTTTCGACGTAAATTTTCCCGTGTAAGACTATTTTATGCGGCACAACGTGAAGAATAAAGCTTTTTTTATAGTTCCCTTTTGTGAGAGGAGGTCAGCAGACGGAAAACGGATGCAAGCGTTTCAATCTCTCTTCACTCAAAGAGGCTTTTATATTAAAACTAGCTGAATAGTTGAACCGTAGATATTTACTATTGAAAACCAACTGGCCTACGAAGCCTTTTTTGCCCTTGTGAGACTGGGTTTAAATACAAACTAAAGGGCCTTTTTATAATTCGAACGGCACGGCACGGCACTTCAAAATTTGAATTACCATTGCTCCCTATGTTTTCATCTTCTATTATTACTATTACATAGGAGGCAATGTAAATACAATTTTGCCGTGCCGTTTTCGAATTATAAAAAGGCCGAAAGGAAACTGGCCGCAAAACTATGCAGTCCTTAAAACTTTGTTTCATACCTCACATTTTTTTAAAACAGTTAACTTCATCTATCGCCGTGTTGAAAAACGTTGGAAAACGTCAACTTATTATCGTAATTTATTTTTTCTTTTCAGAAAATCTTACAGCATTACATAAATACTAACTATAAAACAATATTCTTTTATGCAATCTTAATATACAAAAATTTAAGGTCCTGACATTTGGCATAAAGATTCCTTTCACAAGATTACAAGGAAGGATCTTTCAGGCATCCTCTAATTTGACTACATATCCTAGAGCGGTCTTTAACCTTTTGAAGAGGTACTTACCTAATCTTATATATAAAAATGAATCCCTATTTCCCTAGGTCACGGCATCACGCGTGAACAGCTGGACCGATTTTGCTGATTCTTTTTTTGTTGTGTTTGTTACTGTCAAGAGAAGAATCTTATGAAAGAAAAAATTAAGAAAGTTGAAAAAGAAACAGAACAACGTCTGTCGGGTCAGCTAGTAAGTAAATAGAAGGAAATAAACTTAATCAAAATTTAAATTCTGCTCTTGAAATAATATGTTCAAATATAAATGAGGTCCAATTCTCTCTTCCGTCAATATAATGCTCTGTCACTGCTCATTCGGTCGGCTTATCTGCCATCTTTCAACTTCTGTCGATACTCCGCTCCACTCCGAGGCTCTAGCGGTGACCTATTTACTACACCAATTCCATATTTTAAAAATTTCTTACGAAAGAATGTTTATTGCATGAGGGATGTACTAGCTCAATCTAATAAAGCCAAAAGGAACAGACCAAAAAGGACATACTTATTTACACTCCGGAAGGTTGCGGGTTGAAATCCTGGTGTGCCACTGAATTCGTCTTTTCGGATTTATTTACGGATTTCTCATTAGTTTATTACTTTCTGAGCGGTGAAAGAAAACATCGTTATGACACCCACACGTCTAAGAATGTTTCATGTGGTTCTAGAACCAATTGATACTGTGTCATTCATAAATTCTGAGGGTTATTGATTGATACATGACATATAGTGGTCATGTATCAACCCTCGAGTCCCACTTATTGTCCTCTAAGTATGCAGAGTTGGTAGCTTGCTCATTCTAAGTTTAATTAGGTACATCATAATCACATAATCATAGCTTAAACATTTAAGCTAAAAACCCTAGAGCAACGTTTCCGCATTTATTTAATTCCTTTGATAGTGGGATGTAGAAAGCAAGCAGCGCTTTTTTAAATTCTTTTCGGTGGAAATTCTGAGCTAAACCGAGAGCACGTCTTTGGTGAAATGACTCCACAAGCCGGCTTAAAATTCAAGCTCTATGTGCTGGGTAGCTGGACATGGATAATCTGCAGTTATATAGCTGCTTGTATAAACGCTTGTTATAAAATCTGTCTATGTGTAATGGTTGAAGGACTAATGTAATAAACGATAAACTCAGAAATAAAATAAATATGAGATTGTAGTTATGATTTATTAAAGCAGGTACCAACTTTTAAGTACTAAGTACCAAAGCTTAAACCAAAACTTCTTAAGTGATGTGTGCATATGTTTTATTTTTATTTTTTCAAGACTTGCTAGATCAATTGCAATAAAATTTGTATAGAACCACACCTGCATTAAAAAAAAAACATAAAAAAAACATTACCTACCATTACAAAAAAACATCAAAATCAATTAATACATAATTGGCGGAGTAATTACGTAACACACTTACAAAAAAATTTACATGTATTAAATGAATTGAGAACCTCCTCCTTTTATTGAAGTCGGTTATTGGACTATTTTTCCAGGCGAAAAAGTTGCGGACGCCAAGTTAGTAAATAAAATTCAATAACTTCGCTTGAAATAGACTGAAACTTACAAAGAATATGCTACGCCGTAGCCCCATGCTACGTACGTAGCATGCCCTAGCGTTTTTACGCACACAATACCCAACACAAAATTGCATACATCATAAGTAAGTTATGTTATGTGAGATCTAGCTGATATGAGACTCGCAAAGAAATCACGTTCAGTCCTCGCTCCAGTTAAACCCTCGATTTATGGAGGGCAAACGAGTGGAAAACTTCAAAAAGAACCAACTTGATTATAAATGGCCTTGAATAGAAAACACAGGGAGTGTTTGTGGTTTGACTTAAAAAGTTTATGAGTCATTGAGTCAATCTGAACGTTTGTATATTAGACTAGCATCCCGCTCGGGACTTCGTTCCCGTGAGAATTCGGAAAAATTATGTAGCCTATGTTACTTAGGGATAATGTAGCATCCTAATAGTGAAAGAATTTTTTAAAATCGGCCTAGTACTTTTTGAGCCTATTCACTACAAACATACAAACATACAAAAATAGGTACAAATCTTTCCTCTTTATAATATTAGGGTAGATTTATAATATTAGTGTAGATAACAAGATTTATTTAAAGAATATGATTCCTTGAAAATAGATTTGAACTTCGGATTTTCGATTATAGCGTTTTCGTCTTTTGACGGCCGGTTTGGTCGAGTGGTAGTGACGCTGCCTCTTGATCGGCGGTCCTGGGTTCGATCCCCAGTCGGGGCAAACCTTTGTGTAAAAAGCAGATGTTTGTTCTTGGGTCATGGGTGTTTGTGTTTGTCTTTATGTGTTTTCCAAGGGACCCACGACACAAGGGACTGTGGGCCTTTGAGTGTGTAGCGTTTATTCATATCCTTCCACGCTGGACCGGAAGTGAAAGAAATACTTAGAATGTCTCAACTGCTAACTCTTTCTAGTCACAACGTAGAAGCCAGTAAGCAGGACGCGAGGATTTTGCTGTGGGCGAAAATCTGAGAACCTGTCACCACTATACTGAGTTCCATCTAATAACCCGCAGAATGAAATCAAATGTGATGTCAAGCGGTGCTAGAACCACATGAGGTTCTATAAAAGTTTAAAGTTTCGCGATTTGAACATATAATTTAATAAATTATGTGTTTAAAATTATTGGTGTAATTTACGTCTGGAACAAAGATAAAACATAAATAAATAAATACTTCCGCGAATTTAGACCCATTTTTGTATTAAATTTCATGACGTTCTGCCTACTCCAACAGGGATTATATGCGTGAGTGTAAGAATTAATAAATAATCTTCATTGATCGTTTAGGTTTCATTTTTAGGGTTCCGTACCTCGAAAGGAAAAAATGGAACCCTTATAGGATCACTTTGTTGTCCGTCCGTCCGTCCGTCCGTCTGTCTGTCAAGATCCTTTATCTCAGGAACGCGTGGAGGTAGCAAGTTGGAATTTTTTATCAGATACTCAGATCTACTGTCCCTTGGAGCTGTGAAAAAAACAAACTTCTAAGCCAACGCAATCAAAAGATACAGCCGTTTATGCCGTAAATTTCCGCATATTTTCGACACTCGCAAGGGAATCAAACCTACAGGGTACCTCCCGTGAACTCAGAATCTTGAAATTTGGTACGAAGCAACGTCTTATAGTACAGATAAAGGAATAATTGCGAAAACCGTAAATTTGTAGTCACATCATATAATAAAAATATTTTTAATAATTTTAAACCTATAGGTTTGTACGTAACCCTCGGTGCGCGAGTCTGACTCGCACTTCGCCGGTTTTTAGTAGTCGCTTAAAAGTTTGTATTTTTGGCAAAGTTTTTGGCAATGTTTTTCGATACATGTGAATGCAGTCACTTGTCTATTTAATCCCCTGACCTCACCTGTTCAGCCAAGTTTTGGCATCGCCACGAATTACGTCACCACTCGTCACGATCGCGATGCTAGGGTTGCCACACTCAAACGTTACTTTGCAAACTACCTAACAACTTAAGTGTGTGTATTTTTAGGTACTGGCTTTCGATTCATCGGAGCCCGAACCGGAAATTATTTGTAAAAATCATTTTTCTTTGTTCAAAAACTTTGTTTTTTTTTTAAGTAGCAAGACCCAGGAATAAAGAAAGAAAAAAGAGGTTCAGGAATAAAGAAATTTATTTATTAATTATGTAATAGTTTTCAAATTTGCCACCTGAACTGTTAAAATGATCACCATCGTCATTTCACTGGAATTGGAATGCCGTTGATTAGCGAAAGAGCTGCCCCGAAATATATATTAAAAAACCTTATTTCTAAAATCAAAGTTAACCAAGTCTCACTTGAGGCCCACCCAGTACTTGTGTAGGGAAAAATAGAAAAATATAGACGCTAAAATGTTGATACAATATGAATACAGGAGCCTAGTTAAGTTCAGATATGTGGCAACCCTAACGCAAGCTTCCCATGACAACAGATAAGTCGCGAATTTATTCGCCACGTCAATTTTGTGAAAGTTGTTGATGGACTTTAGCCTCAGCCTTTGAGGCCGCACCGCTTTCAATGTTTCAGCTAATCTTGATTGAGTGTCGCTGTAAGCTTTAAATAAGTTTCAGAGACAAATCATTAATTGTATCGTGAGTTTTACAAGAAATTAGATAATGAGCTACACGAATTTGTTTAGTAACTTTTTTTTATTTAGATGGAATTCCAATCCTAACATTGGCTGGGTAATTTATAGATACACCATGTTTTGCAGCAGAAGAGGGGGGGCGAGCGTTCTAGACACTAGACTCTACTCCCTAAGGGGACCGGAGTGATAGATAGGTACGTTATTTGGACATTTGGCAGACGTAGAAACTTTTATCTAAGTCAAACCGTAATTTACAGTTTCAAGTGGTATACTTTTAAAAACAAAGATGTCACAATATCTTTTTCAAGGGTTAACTAGCAGAAATTTCTGGTGATTGTGATGTGTCACGATGTGATGTCTAAAAAATAAAACCAATATAATTATATTAAACTCATATTATAATCTTTGACTCAAAGGTCTGTTATGTCGATGCTATCCCAAGGCTTTACTACATCAAACTTGGGTATTAACTAATTGGGGGAATTGACTATTATTATTGGATTTTTTTAGGTTTTTGTTAGTCATTCAAGTAAATATTTTTGGAGACTTTTATGAACTAAATTACAATAAACAATTCCACGCGTACAATAAAAACATACCTTCTAGTAATCATATTTCAAAGTCAAATATTTTGAAAAACAACACCAAATTCTGTTAACTTTGAAATGTTGAACTTGACACTGCATTGCAAGTTAACTAATTCAGATAATTCAAACTTTGATGGTCATTTTTTTTTTTTTTTACTTAGTTGTAGAATTGATTATAAGTTATTTTTATGTATTTTTGTAAGAACATATTTTGAAGTTATTTATTTAGTCAATAACTAGTTCAAACGTATATATTCTCCGACTCACTCCTACTAGTAATCTTATTTGAGAGACTACAAACACCAAATTGTGTTTACTTGGAAATGTTGAACTCAACAATGCAGTGCAGTCCCATCTGTGTCACATTCTCAGCAGAAGTTAGCAAACTGCCTTAATTGTTCTCGTGTCTTGACTCTCTTGCCAACTTAGAACATAAAAACTAGATGTGGCACGGTCTCTTAGCTAATTATAGTTTGAACAGAAATATGAAGGATTCAGCGTCTCTTTTGATTTTAAATAACGACGACTTAAAAGTAGGTGTCGTTCTGGGTACCTACCACGATCGTTTAAAAGCATTTCTGTTTAGGATCCAACTTTGAACTGCTTCGCAATTGGAATGTTTTTTAAAATGGTTCCATGATGGCGCTGCTTTTGAATTGCCCGGTTGTCTATGTTCCATTTTAAATGTCTACATAAATTGTCGCTGGTCTGCCTTTGAATCGCAATAGCGCCAAAATTGAATCGCTTATAAGCCATCATGGTACGAATAAGCGTTGCAGACTTGTTTAGGTCCTAAATTGGATCGCGCTAAGCGATCATGGTAAGCCTCCTGGTCTGGGTTTCATTAACTTTGCCTCAAATTGTTAGCAAATGATAGAATAGATTTTAACCGACTTCAAGAAAAGGAGAAGGATCTCAATTTGACTGTTTTTTTAGTATGTTTGTTACGCGATAACTACAACAATTGAAACCCGATTTTTTTAAATTCTTGTTCAAAAGAGTATCTCCTGAGGCGGTCAATTTTACCAAAATTTATTCAACGTTTTTAAAAAAAAAACAACAAAAACACGTACATATATTTAGATGAAGTTCTGGTTTGTGGTTATCTGCTGATAGGCATTGTTGGGACTGGATTCGGTTGATTCCTTCGTTTTTGACTTGAAAATTATGTGTTTTATGTTCAAATTAATTTGACCCCTACGGGGTAGTGTTCTGACTCTAGTACCACTTGTAGATCATTTGGTTTACCGAGTTAATTAGACAATCACATGTACTTTTAGTTTTTTGCGGGCGTGCAAGAGTCTCTCAGTTTAATGCCTAGGTTGCAGAACGTTATCTCTTTTCTTTTAAGAGCTCTGTCGCGTTACATTAATGTCATGTCAAGATATAATACTTACTCAGCTTTTATTGTTAGCACAAGGTCTCCTCCCATGTCGTCTTGATATACAACTTTGAGGTTATTGATAGAGCAAGGATGTGATATACTCCTTTTGTCTCATCCCGACACACAGCTCTGAGGTAACTACTGTTTTGGCAGTGCGAGTAACCCTGCCATTTGTTACTACAACTTTATCTGGGACAAGTCAAACTGAAATAAGAACATTGAACAGTGGACGCTATAGAGTAAGAAAATATTTAAAGCTTTAAAGGGTACAATTTCGGAATTTAAAAGTGGTTCTCCAAGATTTTATTTTATGTGTGAAGAATATTCTAAAATAAAAATAATTGTATCACCCCTGACATTAGATTACTTATAACTGAAACGGCTGAACCAATTTAGATCAAATATACTAAGACCATTTCGATTATGTCAGCTTTAAAACAAAAAAAACCGCATCGAAGTCGATCCTTTCGTTTAGGAGCTGCGATGCCACCCACAGATACGCAGACATACAGTTACACACGTCAAACTTATAATACCCCTCTCTTTCGTCGGGGGTTAAAAATGAAACAAAATCCTTTTTATTGGTCGTTTTTAGAGCACTTAATTCTACTAAGGCCAGTGTTCACCAAAAATTTAACCAACGATTAGCAGCTAACCAGAGATTTGACAATGTCATTTTCATACATTTTTTTTTGACATTTTGTCTGATTAGCTTCTAACCGCGGTTTAACCGTTGGTTATATTTTTGGTGAACACGGGCCTAAGTCAAGTGAAAGTTAAATATTACATATTACAAAATCATTAAGTGACCATTTTTGTGAGAGATTTTCCTTGGAAGTTTCGCTCGTATCAGTGTGTTTTGAGATTAATAACAAAGTCTTTGACACAAATCTTAGGCAAAAATAGATTTTACTAATTTTTCTTCTTATTTTTATCATGTAGGTATAGTCAAGTGTGTGGCGAACTTGGCTAACCCTGGTGTTTTCAAACCGCACATCGCAATCGACAACAGCCGGGACCGACGGCTTAACGTCCCCTTATAGATCTGTAGCCCGAGGATATTTATATTACGAAAAAGTTTACCGTTTGTCTTTGTGAAATTATTATAGACTTCGCCATTTTATACAGGGTTACCTGAAATTAGATACATTCCCTTTAAGGGGTTAAAGTAGAGCTCATTTGCGATTTTTTTTTAATTCCTTCCCTAGCCGATAGTTATTAGTTTTTTAGATAATCACGTTTTTGTGTTTTTTTTTGCTAAATGCCGATTTTTGATAATAAAAGCTGTGTAACTTAAAGAATTTCCTATTATACTCTTTTTTTATGCATAATCTGAAAGCTAACATCTCAACGGTTCTTTGCAATTATAATAAGCTGAAGTAATTCCAATAACCTTTATGTTGTGGACTTGAAATCGCGATAGATTTAAAGGTAAAATCTTTGTAGTGCCACTTTGTCGTGAATTTGTGAAAAAAAATGTACGGAATGTGCTGTGCAGATTACTAAAATAAATGCCTTATTTCATTAGCTTTCGAAAGTGGTATGAAACTTTGTAAAAAACTTTACAAAAAAAGTTATAACTTGAAAAGGAATTTTTAGAACAGCAGTGGATTTTTGTGCATGTTGACTTTTCTAATTAGAGAGAAATGAAACGGCGGGTTACAGTCATTCAGACTTCACTTTTAGTATATAAAATGGCGAAATCTACAATAATTTCACAAAGACAAACAGTAACCTTTTTAGAAATATAAATGTTCCCCGGGCTACAGATCTATTATTATATCAATGGTTCAGTCAAAGTTGAAACAAGTTTAAGATTTAAAGTGCCGCAAGGTATATTTTCGCTTAAATCAACCAAATACGTATTGCCGACATTATTCGAATTTCAAACGGCAACGAAGCCTGGAATTCTGTTCAGGTTGAAAGGTAATCTGCTCTAGACATTTTACAAAATGTGGTTTTGAAATGGGAAAAAGATGATGTATTATGTAGGAGGATTGGATGTCCAACATTTAAAAAAAATTGTATCATAACCAAATGAAAGTATAATGTTTTAAGTCAATTTAAGAAAAGAGTTACTTGTAACAATGGGCGTGTTAAGTTTTTGTACTCGGGAAACTTTTTGTGCAGTACACCTTTACAGGTTCCAAAAGTTGGAAGTCCCTAACACTAGAAAGAAAATTTTGGAAGAAGAAAGGTGTTTTCTTAGCAGTGGGACACAAAACAGGTTAGGTACATAAAAAAATAAGGTAACATATCTGGCACGGTTCATTAGTTCAACGGTAGAATGTCCAGATTAAATTACGAATTGTTCGGCTGTACGGAATAGTTTTGTTTACCTCTTTTGTTTTGTGTTTCTCATCACATCATACATACACAGGATAGGACTTAGGGGACACTGAATTTATTTTGTTAATGAGGGCTTTTCAATAAGGGGTTGTCACGGTCCTTCTCGAAGTGCCGATAGACGACGCTTACCCATGAACTCAGTAATTTTTTTAATAATCTGATTCCACAGACATAGAAATTTGATTTTAATGAGTATTTATAGCTATATGGGTCATTCCAATGCCGCCTCTCCTTTTACTCAAGTGAAATGGCGAAAATAGCACTAGCATTAATAAAATGGAATTGTTGTTATGTAGTTGACAATCGGTTGACAATATTACTTTCAAGTGCTTCACAGTATTTCATGTGTTTTATAGTTAGGTATAAGTCTCAATTTTAAACGTTTTTTTTTTAAATAAAAACAAAGGATAATTCGCTAAAACCCTGCAAACAGATTGTTTGTAGTTTGTTTAGGTTATTTATGGAAGCTGTGCATAGACATTCAAATTTCTATGTCCATGGAATCACCAGATTAATAAAAAATATACTTTGTTCATGGGTAAGCGCCATCTATCGGCACTTCGAGAAGTATCGTGAAAACCCCTCATTCCAATCTTCGATCAACTACAATGTTATGTTAGACATTGGTAGGGTTTTACGGCGATTAAGAAAAAAATATTCTACTTTAAGAGGATACGCCTATGTGAGGAATTTCACTATTAATAGTAAGAAGGCTTTTAACACTACCCAACGTATGAATATCATTTTCACTTCATTAAAACTACAATGTTTTAAACTATCGGAAAATCACTATATAAATTAACGTAATACGTTAACTTATTACCAACTTTGGTTGATTAAAAAGACTAATAATCCAAGTCAAGTCAAAAGTAGCTTCATTTCATAGAACACAGAATATTAAAATAAATATAAATTCATGAAAAACCCGTATATCTTCAAAGTTCTGCCATATAATATGTGGGCGAAAGGCTGAAAGCCTAAGATAATTAATTCGTTCTACATGTTTCGTTAAAGCCTCAGAAAATACCTTCTTTATTAGCATTTTGACGAGGCTTAGAGTGTTAATTAACGCTCATGTCAGCCATTTTGAAAACAGTAAATTTAAACCATGGAAATTAAGAAACATTCTTTGTTTCCAAGACTTTTTGACATATTATAACTGTGCTATGTCTGAAAGAGGTTGGCTCCGAGCTACTAAAACAACTCCACTATTTTTCAAGCACCTCAAGTATCTTCGCCTTAAGGCTGCTCCCTGCTCATACCCTAAGAGAAGGTAGAGTAAGTCGTCAAGTTTACCATAGTAACTGCAAAGTGCAGATTCTTTTTCACCCTTAAGACAATAGAAGGCATTTAATGGAATTCAATGTGGTAGCTCAGTAGGTAATCAGCCAGACTTGATGGTAGCGAGCTCCAATCCTGGCGCGGCGCAGGCCTGATTTATGTACGGATTCTTCATTAATCATCACATCGTGATGAAATCCGCACGTCTAAGAGAAGTCGTTTTCGAAAGGCGCGCAGTCTACCAATGGACCTTAATACTCTTCATGTTTAGAAGGGAGGCCCGTGTTTCTAGCTGGGAACGTAATATGTGCTGATAAAAAAAAGGAATATCATCAGAGCGCAGTTTTAATGCGATGACAAGTGATTGTCTAGATGTTAGTCCCATCATACCATTTTGTTGGCTGTGGTGTCAAAAAGCTATATGACTTGATGCTATAAGTACCTTCCCCAAAAGTGTGAGCGTTAAACGAAAGAAAATATGAACATAAAAATTTTCCTCTCTGCAATTTATCAACTTAATCGCCGAGTTCATTTGCAAACGCTTTCAAAGCCTAGCCACGCTGAAATTGGACAAAATCCACGCTCCTGCTCTAACTTATTGTAATTTATGCAAGTGGGACCGGAATAATAATAGAGTTATAGAGTATTTTGTCTGAGATTTTGATATACAGCGAGTGTTTAAGAGAACTGAGAGTAAAATTAAAATTTATTCATACAGCTTGTAAACGTCACAAAGAGAAGAGCTTCGTTAATCTAAAATTAGTCAAGTAAAGCAATGATGACAATTACATCTACATCGATTTGCTCTGTGCTATTATAAAAGTTAATTTTAGTTATAAAATAGTAAAAATAGTAAAATTTCCAAAAATACGGTAAAAAATACATTTGTTTGACTTTACTTGATGTCACAAACTACTTTTAATAATATTTTTAAAATTAGTAACAAGCTGTCAAATGTAGTAAATACTAGGATTCCGCTCGAGACTTCGTTCCCGTGGGAATTCCGGAAAATTATGTAGCCTATGTTACTCAGGGATAATGTAGCAAGCTAATGGTGAAAGCATTTTTGAAATCAGTACTTTTTAAGTTTATTCGTTACATACAAAAATACAAATCTTTTCTCTTTATAATATTAGTGTAAATAATAGCAAAAAATTGGTATTCAACAGAGAAAGGTTGTCATCAAACTAAAGTTTTAGAAAGGTTTTCCATGAAGGTTTTACGCTCTCTTTGCTACATGCTAAATACAAGCCGATAAAGCCCTATAAATTCTCGTAGGCAGCTCGCCTCTATCATGTTTACTGTCGTAGTAAACTCTAAAATGTACGGAGTACCGCACATCAGGTTACCACGCGCGTGCACTCTGTGCTGTTGCGATCAGAACGGTTTTGCAACGAAAATGGAGTAACTTTATGGGCTGGCCTCTGTAAATCAAAGTTTGGACAACTGCCCTTATATGTTGTTACATGGTAATAAAGTCCATCCCGTACATGTCACAAAGGGAGGACAGCTTAAAACGACAGGTAGGAATTAAGTTACTGGAAAATTATTTAAAATTATCAAGTGCAGCATCGTCGGTGGTCTAATTTATTTATTTATTTATTATAAGTTGGGTTAACTCTTGACCTCAATCTTGACCATAAAGGTCAAAGATGAGGTCGACGATGGAGCGAGTTAACCCAGAAATTGCCTATAAAGGCACTGGTACTCCCACGCACCGACGGAACACAGCAAGTTGTTTGGCGTCGGACTTCGGTAAGAGGGTGGTTGCGAACCAGACGGCCCTTTACAGAGCCTACCACACCGCATGAGACCATAGGACGATAATAGTTAGCGAGAGGTACCGAGTTCGATCTCTAGTGCTGCTATGTACCGATAACATTTTTTCTGAGTTATGTACAGTATTTGCGAACTAACCGACGATGCTCTTACTGTTTGGGGAAAAATCGTGAGGAAATTTGCACATTTTGGAGACTGAATGTGGAATATGGCAGTCGCTACACTGTCATCTGCCAAATCCTGGATCATAATCAAGGTTTCTCCAAATGAGAAACGGGACTCTTTAAAAATTAACTCTTGATTTATCAACGCTCAGTCCAACCTTTCGACATAGAAAGTTAAGGTTTATGAAAGTTGAGAAATCGAAAAATTTGCTACAAAAACATTTTTTTTAAAAATCCTGCTTTCAATCTATACATAAATCCGAATAGTCGAATATAGTAGTACAGGCCCGCACCATTATTTGAACTCGCCACCTTTCGGTTACAAGTCTGGCTCGTTACCAATTTGGCTATCATTGCTCTCAACGTACGGGACCCCATAATTCATAATAACTTTACTAAAAGTCTTAATATTTGTAATTGACTTATCCTACCCGAAATTCGTCCCTGTTATATTTGGTAGCAGCTAATGAAAGGGGTGATCTATGGGCGGGATTGCTTCCACGAAGTAATAAGGCAAAGGTACCTTTGCTTTAGCCGTGTGAGTCCCCGGCAGAGTAGAATAGGACCACCCTCTTTCTTACCGAGGTGTCGTACAAGGCGACTAAGGTAAATATGCAAGCAAGTTCATCTGCACACAGAGAAGGAAAACTCTGCAATTATATCAAAACCCTCGCCAACCCGTCTGCCAAGCGTGGTGAGTATGGCATTTACCCCTCATATTATTGAGGGAGGCCCGTTCCCTAGCAGTGGGGACGTATATGGGCTGATGAAGACCTTTGCTTATTGTTTCTGAATCATTTGATACAACATTTTTTCCAATATCGTTATCAATGAGACTAATATTATTATCGAATACTACCAATGATGAAACAAACGTATATTATAACCCACACAATGAGTACCTTGCTTTATTCTTAACGTATTTATATAAAAATCAATGAGACTAATATTATTATCGAATACTACCAATGATGAAACAAACGTATATTATAACCCACACAATGAGTACCTTGCTTTATTCTTAACGTATTTATATAAAAATCTCAAGAACATATTATAAACACGTTTGGCCAGGCCATATCTTCTTCCCTTTATTACTCTTTGGATCGCTCTATGATTGAAGGGATTGCGTCTACAGATAAGGTAGTTTCTATGATGGATGTTTACTAGCCATTGTAAGCCTGGCCTGATCTCTCATCTCTATATTACGGGTTCTCAACATTTTATGGACGGTTTTTTAAACCGTCGCGTGCTGGTTTACGCCGCGTGCGATACAAATCTCGTACACCATGTGTTCAAAAAACACGCGGAGGTTTAATAAGAAAAAAAATGTCTTACCGTCACACAGAACAATTTCCCCGATAAACCCCATAGAAAATTCCCAAAAAAATCACTTTTCCATACCAAGGCAGTCACCAGATTACACAGCTTGTATCGAGGTTCGAATGTTGAAGTTTGTTTTTTAAAATGTGATTTACATCTTAAATTCACGCTGATTAAAAGTTACCCAACCAAGCTATTTATTAACTTACAAATTTATAGTCAGTGGAGCCAGTATTATTTTAATAGCAGTGGAGACAACGGTGTTCACCTATTCTCGTAGCTCCACCCGTGTCTGTTTGTGGAGACATTCGTATTTAAAAAACGCCAGTTTCGATCATAACAACTGCTTATAGTGACAATACTGATTGCAGTTAGCTCCACAATATTAAAAAAAACCTGATAGACTGGTAGAACCACGCAGTGGGACCACCTCCGTGAGGAATTTTTTTAGTTTAATTTGAGCAGAACTAGTTAATTAATACATCGATTACAAAGTTCAGGAACCAGATACTTAGTGTTTTAGGAGTGAACAAAAAAAAATATAGGTAGTATAAATTATACCTATATTTTTTGTAATTTTTGTTTATTATAAAAAGTAAACAAAAAATATAGGTAGTATACATAATACGCTCCTAGTCCAGTGACACTCGTTGATCTGAAATGATCAGCCTCGGAAGGCACGTTAAGCCGCCGGTCCCAGCGGCCATTTCGCGGTTTGAAAACTCTGTGCAGTAAAGTTCGCCAATTTCACCATGAACTTGATTATATGGTGATAGCCCAGTTGGTAATGAGCCAAAGTTGAGATCGGAAGGTCGCGGGTTTAAATCCTGGGGCGGGCCTGTACCACTAAATTCGTCTTTTCGGATTGATGTAAGTACCGATTTCTTATTCACTTGCTATTAATGGTGAAGGAAAACATCGTGATGAAACCCGCCTGTCCAAGAAAATTCATTTTCGAAAGACAAGCGGTCCACCAACCCGCATTGGGCCAGCGTGGTGGACTATGGCCTAAAACCCCTTCATGTTTCAAAAGGAGGCCCGTGCCCCTCGGTAGGGATGTATATGGGCTGATGACGACTTGATTATACTTACACGATAAGGAAGGAAAGAGCTAATAGCTAATAGCTCGTGTCACATTCACAAGCGTTTAACATGTTACAAGATGTGTTACAACTCTCCAACAGTTAAGAGATGCCCCGTTATAATACAACTTAAAGTCAAAGTTTAGCCGCTAAATGACCCTTAAAACTTTACTATCAATTTTAACCCTTTGGGGCTAGTCTTCCCAGTTTCGGAACCGCTGCCCTACCACTTGCCTTATCGGAGGCACCTAAGTGAGTGCTGACTCAGCAATTTTCGAGTTTCATTAGTTTTGCGAGGCTCCCGAGATCGAACGGCGAGATCGCTGACAAATGTTTAATATGTTGTTTACGATATCTTTTTTTTTATCTTTTTTGTTGTTTTTCGTGGGCTTTGTTGTTGAGCGAAAGTTTTTGGAGGTTTGCAGATCTTTCTATAGTGAAGTTTTTGACAGCGATCACGTAAAAAGTATCAAAATCTAAGTTTACGGCAAAATCATGTTATTTTATAACGAACAACTTGAAAAGTTGAACCGTTTTGGTAAGAACCATCGCTGAAAAATCTACTTTCAAATTAAAAACATACATAGCGGTCAAACTTGTAACATCCCTCTTAGAAGGAACTTCTCTGTAGCAATACTTTGAACTGAAACATGTAAAATTTAAAAAATTGTTTATGTCTTAAAATATTTCTATAATATTATGGAATGTACTAGCTACCTTATAATATAAAAAAAAAATAGATAGCAATTATGCCTTTCGGTTTTTGTACAGTCTCTCTGCCTACCCTATTATACAGATTTTCAAAAAAAATTAAAGTTAAAAGTTCAGCACACACACTATATCTACACTATAAGAAGAAGAAGGCAGTTAAAATTATATTTATCATTTTCCTAAGATTATACAATACCTGATTTACAGGTTATTTATAAATATATAGGTAACCTGACCTTGTTGAGTTAAGAGGATAGAGTTACGAGTGGTAAACCACTTATTAGGCAGTGACGTCATCGCATTATTCAAAATACATGCCAACGCTGTGATGCGGCCAATTATATCCTAGCGGAAAGGTGAGGTTACACCCACTTGTATTTACAACGTGAAATATTTCAAACATTTAGTCTATTACTATTATTATTTTGAGCCAATGTGGTGTCTCACTAAAGGGCAAGGCCTCCCTTCCCTTTTTTTCTTTATTTAGGCCATTATCTAGTAAGTAATGTCTATGGGGTGACTTTTAAGCGAAACTTTGGAGGGTTTCGCTTAAGAGTCACCACAGGTAATGATGATCGTATGGATATATTTCAGACCAAAATCCAAAGAGAATACACAGCATTGGCTAAATATCGTTCATATTTTATTAGTCTTTTACAATAATTTAAATTCAGAACTACTCGTACGTTATTATTGTTTTAATTGTCTTCTATTCAGTATTAGATTTAATTTCATCGTCGAAAATAATTTAAAATTACATACTTTTATTGTTGTTTTGTTATTAAGAAAATAGGAGAACTGTAATTAAATAAATTTCCAAGATAAATATACCATTCACCAAGTGACATCTAAAATTCCAAATCCTATTAAATTCAAATTCAATTCTTTTCAATGCGCTTTTGAAATGCCTCCAAAGCACCAATGGCGAAGCGGAGATTAGTCCGAGAGACGTAAAAAGAAAATGTCTTTAATTGAAAACGACTCGAGATATAAAACAGGTTTATTAGCATATTGCTTCTGGCTGATCTAGTTACCGCGTCCCCAGCGATCGTTAACCAATTAGGTATTTTAATATATGTAAAACGCTATGCAAATTCAGTTATAATGGAATAGGCACAAATGAATAGGTTTTGAATTAAGACTTTAGTTGCGAAATAGATATCATTAATACCTTAAGAAATTAATGTAACATAACGGTTCAGTTTATAAGTACCTACTGCTTATTTGTAGATTGTTTCTTGAATTTAAAATCATTTAAGTAATACTTAAGTAATTTTCTTCACTAAAAAACGATTTTCAGTGTTGCAAAACTAAAACGAAGTAAAATGACGTGACAAATGTTATCAAATAGTGCACCAAAATAAAAGTAAAAAATAGCTTGATTTCATAGAACATTCAGGATTTTACTTAAAATACCTAAGTTAAAGTAGTGATTACATTAGCATTTTTAACTTTACGCATATTCGCAAAGGTGTAGTCTTCTCTTTAGAAGAATAGGCAAGAAACTCCGAGGGGTGCTCTTTTTAACTTAATCATGTAAATTTCGTTATTTTCTAATTTTAATATCTGAATCACTCTGGAGCTGAGTAATTTATTCCCATGGTTCCTCGTCCAATAGATAATCAGAAATTCTATAATAGCCTCTTTTACAAGTTTTTTGTTTAATTGTTGTCTTAATTTTTTCTAAAGGGAAGTTTTGAATGCACATAGGAATCTTATTATGGAAGCGTATACATTGACTCATAAAAGAGTTTGTTTCTTTATGGATATAAATGTTTAGTAAATCCAATTTATATTTGGTTCTAGTATTTATTTATATTGTGCCTATTACAATTTAAATACCATCGCTACCTACCATTTCTAACAGCAACAAGTACAATTATATAGCTCAACCAAATTGAATAGGTATAAGTGCTTTTACTGGTATATTACCGACACTGTTTTATCACTGTTAACGCTTTTGTATCTCACTACGCGCTGCCTGCCTGACATTACTTATTCAGTTTCCAATGGCACGGCTATTAGGGGAGGTGATATTAAGATAATAGCCTATTTGTTCAATGTTTTTTTTTGCAGGCGCCTGTACTATGGAACTGGGAAATGTGTTTTTATTAAGTAATTTTTTTTGTTACGAGATTTCAGATGGCGTTTAAAGAAAATTACGAAAATGTTTGGATTTCTATTTTGCTGATGAATAAAATTATTTATACAGTTAATTTTGTAAATGTAGGTAGTTATTTTAAGATTTTATCGATCTAAGTATTGACCCAGAATAAGAAAATTTTAAAGAAGCAAAGAAATAATCTAAAGCGTCCCAGTTATTTGACCACAGGTTGACTTCTTGTGTGTCTCAACATCAGATTTCAGGATTTGAAATTCAGATTTTTTTTCAATGTTCAATAATATACCATAGATTTTATTATTAGAAAGCTTCAATAAACGATAATTTCACAATGCTATTATAAAAACATAATCTTACTTGGATAATATCAGAAGCCAATATTCGTTTTCAAAATCCACATTAGTTTTAATTTTTTCACTGAGTTTCATATATCGTTATCAACATTATCCCAGTACTTTTTTATAGTAAATAAGGCTTATTGTCAGGATTTTTAAATTTTTCATCTGGCAACCCTTTTCTCGTGTTATTTTTGTGTGTTTATGAGGTGCCTGGGCAAACAATCGCTTGAATGAATACATTATAGGTATCGCCAACCATATGCACTTAGGATGTGTTGAAAGATACTTTTGTGTATACCGTACCCAGTGTTGTCCGGTACAGGTTTATACAAAAGTGTTATTAATAGTAGGTACATTGTTACTTTAGGGGTGAAAGCAACTTATTTAAGTCCCGAGACGGGGTTTGGCGACCGAGCGTAGCGTGGGAGCTAATAGTTCGAGGGACTAAATAAGTCTTTCCCCCGAGGTAAACACTGTGCTTTTTATTACGAATACAAAGAAATTAAAAATAAAAACATGAATAAGCTGAACTCATTGCTCCTATGCGAAAATTATAAAACTCTACAACTCGAAAAAACAAATAAAGATCGGAATGCTATTACGCCTATTATATTTTTTTTCTGTGTCTGGCCAGCTATTCAGCCATTATTTTTCTTTTTAATCATTGAAAAAAAAGGTAAATATTTTGCCAAAATCTATGTTATTTTTAAAATAGCTTTAAAAAAGTAAATTAATATAAAATCATTAAAAAATATTATTTAATGAATAGTTAACTTTTATTATTTCAATTTTATATCGCAATGTAATAGAGTGGCTGTATTGACCACAATTTGAAGCTTTGTTAAAGACATGGTCGAGAATGTAACAAGCGGGAAAAATCTTGAACTTTAATTTTTAAATTACCTAAATGAATTCATAATTATGCTTACATATGTATATATTTATGCTTACTATAATTATTTATGCACAAAAAGTATCACATCTAAGTATTGTATTTTGTCTGTATTTATTTTTATAACGTACTCATTACCTATCTGCGCACTACCCTTCAGTGTCTTTTAATATTGTTCCTTTCGCAAGCAAAAAGATCATCGCAACATCCCTTTTTTGCCCTTAGCTGTGGCAATAAGTAGATTATGGAGAGCGAGGCAGTACAGGATCTAAGAAACAGTTTAGGAAAAACTTAAACTCTAAAAGACCATCTTTCTGAATAATTTCCTAGTGAAATTTTTCTCTGGAATTTTCTTTAATTTAAAATGTTTCAAGAAAGTATTTGGTATTGTGTGCTTTAAACTATTTTATTGGAATACATTCCATTTTGCAATAAAAACAGTCATAACAGCATAAAACATGAAGACCAGCAATGTACAACGCATTTTAATAGCGGTACGGCGTGGGAGCTCTACGCGCAAGGCGTGGTTTCGCGGTACATTACGTATAGCGCCAGAGTAGTTAAATAGAGGGAACTTTTCCGCAAAAAAAAATAGACGGTCATAGCAAGGGGAAAATTCCATCATTTCAGAATTCTGAGATCTACCTTACACTCTGTATATTGAAAAACCTATATACAAACCCATTCGAACGCGTATAAAAGTATACCTTTACTCAGAAGGGAGAATTTCCGCCAAAGATCTCCTAATATTATATTGAAACATTCATATAGGAAAATTGTTTAAGATAGGTTACGATACCACACATCGATACACGCTGTATAATCGACCGCTTTGGGCTTTGTTCGCCCTAAATGAAACCAGGAATAATTCAGCGATTTCCAGTGAAATGAAATTTGCAAATCGACCTTATTAAATATGAAAACACGTTTAGTACAGGGTGGAAGCGGTTGTTTGTTTGCGCTGTTCCTGTTTTATTGTATTATAGCAACTTTTAAAATATGAAACTTAAAATAATATTGTCTAATCTAAATGGTGTTTTGATATTTTGTACTAAATCTGTACTTCTATCTATACATTTATAAAGAGGAAAGATTTGATTGTTTGTTTGTTTGCATTGAATAGGCTCCGAAACTACTGGACAAATTTGAAAAATGCTTTCACCATTAGAAAGCTATATTATTACCGATGGACAAAGGCTACATAATTTTCCTGAATTCCCACGGGAACGAAGTCCCCGGCGGAATGCTAGTACATATTATAAACAAGAAAGATTTGATTGTTTGTTTGCATTGAATAGGTTCCGACACTACTGGACCGATTTGAAAATTTCTTTTACCATTAGAATCCTACATTATCCGTGATGAAGATAGGGTACATGATTTTCCCGAATTCCCCCGGTAACGAAGTTCCGGGCGGAAAGCTAGTTGCTAATAACTTTTAATCGGTTGAACCAATGTCGACCAAATGTAGAACCATCTCGATGACGTCAGCTTTCAAAAAAAAAACCGCATCGAAATCGGTACGATGCCACAGACAGACACACATATACACAGTCATATACAGACAAAAATGTACAGATAGACACGTCAAACCTATAACACCTCTCTTTTTTGTCGGGGGTTAAAGAAAACCATTTCATTTTTCTGCCCGTGACTTCGTTCATGTGAAAAAGTAACTTATATCGCTCCCCAGCCATCCAACTAGCCTAGTGGACAGAGGTCATCAGGTAACTCAATTTTCAGGAAATATTACAATATTGGTAGCGATAAGTTTTTCTTTTTCGAAAACTCTGGTATCGTTTTCAGTGTATAGTGAAGTGTGTTTTTGACTGTACAGGTACGTTCCTCCTGTTCAATCCTATTCTACAATCGTTATCTCACTAATGTCAGAATAGAGGAGTCGTCAGTATCAAGTAAAGAAATCCTTTAAGGGTTGTAATATGTCAGAGTCTCATCCATTGATCAGCAGGGCGCACTGCTAGCAAGTAAGGATGACAATTTTTAAGCACTAAGATGTCACCAATAACCCCGCATACCCCAAAAAAATCTATTTCATAGGACACAAAGTCTTCAAAAACATTTGCTTTTTTTAACTCTGTTGACATTGTCATTGTCAGCTGCGTTTCAGTAAAAGTTTACAAAAGAAACGTCACAACACGGAAGTAGAAGTACGAACGACCGGGTGGGGCAAAGTTAGGCGCTTCTGTGCTGTCCTAAACTATAACAGACGTAAATGTTTGATGGCAGCCTTCCGCACGTATTTGCTCATTCTTAATTCAGTATTTATTTTTCCTGTGTTTTTTACTAGAGCACAAGAGCGTCACCAGGCCTTTAACGAGGTGGGGGCAAGTCAAGATAATATTATGGAGGATGAAAAAAATATGAATTGTAGGTACAGTCAAGAGCATGAAGTATATTACACTTGTAGCGCGATTGTTTTCCTCTATGGCGAATTGGCGATTGTAATAAGAACGGTTCCATATCTGGTTGCTTTGCAGTTGGTTATATTTTTTTATCTGTAGTGGGGGGGGGGCAGCTTCCCCTCCCTGCCCCTCCTTGGCGACGCCCTTGCTAGAGCACTTGAAACTGAAAAACGTGAAAAAGAAAAGTAAATTTGTTTCAGAAATTCTTGTAGCTGAGTGTACTGTACAGTGTACACCATGCATTTTAATTCAAACTTCAGGACGTGAAGCCACCAAACTTAACTGCTTTCTACAGGAAACTCATATGAAATTCGTGAAAGGTTCCTCAACTTTTCATGTAAAATTCTAATAAATTAAGAAAAAAAAGTGATTGTGTTAACTTCTTTTTTAAATTGTGATTGAGAAATTATATTTTTTTTATTATTGACAAGTCTTACAATTTGCATCACTGTAGAAGCGGATTTTTTTTCGTTTAATTGTACCTTGGGGAAGGTTGTACTGTTTATAGTCAATTGATGAATGTTATAAAGTACCAAAAAAGTAGGTAATTTTTTTTCACATTGTAGAAAGGGGAAGAATGATTAGCATACTAATTCATAACGTAACCCAAATCAAAAAATTGTTTGTTTGGCCTACTGACCGCACCGCCACTTACTCGGTCAAAAATGTTCCAACGAACAACAAAGTACTTAAATGGGTATCTACTTGCTTTTAAGTCAATATTTGCTTTTATTTGCAGTGTACAATCTACATATAAGCTGTTTAGACTGACTTCGTAATAATAAACTTTTTAGTTTTATGAGTTCTGTGGTGAAGTGGTCATTTTTTGGTGCGCAATGATATTACAGTAAAATATTATTGTTAATGCATTACTTTTGAATGCATTTACTCAAATCAATTTTGACTTACTATTTTTTCTGCACAGCTAAAGGCAATACTTATTCCATAGAAAACTTCTCCTATTTTCATACTTTTGGAGTTAAAGAGTATTACTTTTCTGTCCATCAAGCATTTACTCATTTCTCATAAAGACATCAGGGCAATGTCACTACGAGTAAAAAGGCTCGTGCACTTCATTGTTAATTGTACCGAAATATCATTGTTTAATAAGGAATTAATGGCTAAAACACATTATTCCTAGCCTTAAAACAAAAACCAAGGTCATGTTACAAAATGTTAAAGAAGAATTGGTCTGCAGGTCATTATTATTATAGTTTCGCATGCACAAACAAAGAACAAAAGACAAGACACAATCAAAGGAAAATACAGTGCAAAGGAAAACTTACCCCACAACGGAATATTCCAATAGTTTTCCACCATTATCAGTGAAACATTGGTAAAAACAATATTAAATTGTGTTAAAGCTAAAAGCGATACAAAATGAACAATTTTAGCCTTTACTCTCTACTAACGAAGTATTCACTCACACACACGGCGCCAAACAACTGAAAATGCTCTCTCTAACTTTATAACAATGCTGTTACGAGCTTTTTCCCTGTTACGTTTGAACAATAGTTTACGTGTGTATATTCACGTATACATTGTTTTTTTTTCAGCCCATATACGTCCCGCATAAAGGGATTTTAAATTAATTACCGAAAATTTAGGATAAAAATCAGCACACTAATCCGAATAACTTTTCCCAAAGAACATAAGTGAAAATCTAAAAAAAAATTTGCCTCTCCATAAAACTCGAGTGGTCACTGATGGCCTTAGTATGAGAATTCAACAAGTTTTTTTAGAATTTTGTAACGATTCCTTACAGAAAGTTGTTCAGTTCTAATGGGGAGAATAAAATAAAATAAAAAATAAATAAATAAGTTTATTTGACACTACGAAGATAGCCAGCACATTAAAATATTTTACAAGGTTTGTCCACTGAGCTATATTATTAGGGACAGCAGCCACTTAAAATAGGTTTAATAAAAACCTGTGTGTAGCAAATTGCATGTGTTTATAAATATATTTATTTATTTTTTATTTGTATATTATTTACTTAATATAACACACCCTAATAAATTTAATTTTTCACATTTTCTCTTGGTACACCTTCAACTTCAACTGTCTCTCCCTCTCACATAGGTTAGCTGGAAGAAAACTCATTTCTTGAGTTAAGCTCGCCGTTGTATATGTCCTTTCTCTTTTGTAATCTGTATGTATATGTGTGTACAATAAAGAATAAAGAAGAATAAAGAAGTGTCTGAATTACAACTTGAGTCACAATTTCGACACAGTACAGACATTTCTTGGCTTAAGGCTACAAGCATTGAATTTAAGTCCAAAAACGGAATCACTTCTTAAAGTCTCGTTAACTTATTTAAAGATTTTTACGCAGTTTGAATTGAAAGCACAACAGTTTGTAGTATTCTTCTCTTCCTGTATTTTAGTTAGTTTCTATTTCTTGTTTTATTTGTTTACATTGTATTTTGCATTGTCACAGCGGTCATGTCATTAGTCTGTCATATAGCCGTTGACATTGAATTCTATGTCTTTGGTTACTCTCTGCCTTTGGTTGATGGCATCATTCCTTGTCGTTGGCGTCTAAACCATTGACATAGAATGATGGTTCAACCGTGATTCATATTGTCTTTGGTATTTGCCACCTATTCTTGTCAATCTTGACTTCTATTTGAATTTGAAATCAAAATTGGAAATCGTGAGTTTCGCGAACGATTTTCTGCTTACCTTTTGACGGCTGAATTTTAAAAGGTCAGTCTTCCTTCATCTCTCACGTGGGATAGAAGGACAGGACAGCTACGAGCTTTTCCCTGGGCCGTGCTGCGGCCCAGGGACTTTGCCCAGGCGCGAACCCTACGCTACAACAAATCTCGTATTTTTCCCTAAAGTGGTAGGAACGTGTGACCTACGCTACAATAGTACTCAACACCTAGTATTTTCTCTAAAGTGGTAGGCGCGTGTGAATTCACTCCACGGTTCCCTCTTTTGCCACTGTACCTCGCGTGGGGCTCTCAAATACTCCAGCCTCCTCGTACCTCCGGCTGGAAACCGTGAGGGCAGTCCTATCCTGCCTCCGGCGAGGAGCCGCGAGGGCAGCCTTCTCTTGCTTCCGGCGTGGGCCGTGAGATCTGCTGCAGACACCACCTCGAGCGCCGAGTAAGCTCCTGGCTTCAGCTACGTCGTCCTACTTAAGTCGAACTCTTGTTTTCCCTCAGCTACCTATAACTTGCCAGTGACGTTAGGGAGGCAGGACCCAAAACTTGTAATATTCGGCTTTACATACAATACATCTGTTCTCTTGTATCTACTCTCTTTCTCTACTACCTCTAACCTTTCACTCGACCTTTCCCTATCTACGTCTAGGGTCTTATATCTATAGGACCCTCGACGTAGCCTACCTCGACTACTGTTCACTAGGTCCTTACGGCTCTGCTGTAAGGCTTAGTGCAACATTACAAGTTCAGCTGTGAGATCTAATTCTAGGGTTGTGAGTTCCAGTCTCGTTTGCTCCAAACGTTTTTCTCCTTTCCATAAAAATTCTTTGTAACTTTTACTGTAAGTTTGATATTTATCAAGTGCAACGACTTAGTAGTTTAAGTTCTTTTGCAGACGCCTTTTTGTTCAGCAGAAGGATTGAAGCGGGCTCTAATAGAAAATAATTCCCTTTTTAAATTTCTACGTTAGGGATTCATTATTTCTGCAGCTGACTCTACAAAAAAGTACTACATTTCTTTGTCGCGGATCTTGTAAAAGAAATGAGGAATCTCTGGTCGCAACTGCAAGACACAATGAGATTACAAGAAAACGCAGTAAGAAGTTGCAGAGACAAGCTTCGAATGAGATTAGGGATGACCGTGGTAGGATGCAGCTAACTAGAGAAGTTTAAGAAGTTTGTAGTAACTTGTTAAGTTTTTTGAGTTCTGTGCTAAAGAGGTGAAGTACTTTTATTTATTACGGCATTGTTTTTTTAAATCCCGACGCAAAAATTTGATGTGAAAGAAATTATTTATGTGTTATGTGTCTGTCTATGTCTGTTAGTGGCAGTGTAGCTCTTAAACAGATGAACCGATTTAGATACAAGTTTTTTTAGTTTAAAAGCAGGTTTTTTAGCGGTGGTTCTTAGCTAAGTTTCATACACAAGTCTTACTTATAACACCCCTCTTTTTTGTTGGGGGTAAAAATCAAGCCGAGAAGTAGAATAAAAATGCGAAAAACTTACTGTCAGTTAAAACATGACAGCGAGCGCCGCTCTGAGATAACGCGAAGGAAGGAAACGGAAAAAAGGATAAGTGTGAGGAAAACTCAAGTTTAGAGAGTTCCTTACATTTACGGTTCAAAGACATAATTTCAAAATGCTAACTCATTCAAGGACATGTTTCAATTAACTAATTAAATCAAATGTATTTTATTGTACACACAACGTTAGTAAAAGTATTGCTTCAACATTTTAAGTAACCTGTATCTAATATAATATACCTTCCCTATATTAAGATAATCGGTACAAAAAAACACAATTATACATTAAAATGTATAGAGTTTTAAACTCTTAAAAATCTTTTACCATTTCTCTTTACAGTACCCTAAAAACAGTACGCAGGTAAACGTGAAATGAAGCATAAAGTACTTTTAAAAGGTATGAGAGAGCGATAATTGGAGAGCTTAGTCCTCACAGGTATTTGAGAGACAAAAGAGATTGGAGGCGCATTACATCTATACTTCTATTATAAAGAGGAGATTTGTATTTTATATGTGTGTATGAATTTTTGTTACGATTAAACTCAAAAACTACTGGGCCGATTTCAAAAATTCTTTCACCGTTAGAATGCTAAACATAGGCTACATAATTTTACTGAATGGAAATTCAGGAACGGGAACGAAGTCCCGGGCAGAAACCTAAGTAGTGAAATATAAATGGATTTAATAAAATTCGGTTTTCCGAATATCGTGCATTATAAGTCCTTAAAAAAAATAAAAAAAAAGCTTTTTTATTTTCACTTTCTGTTTACTCTGCCGTGATTGTTTGAGTGAATAATGTGTTAGTTGTATTAGATTTAAATTTAAAGTAAGTGTTGGTATGGTTAGTTAAGGTTAGGTTAGGTTAGGTTAGGGTCTCTGTTTGGGTATAGGCCTCATCTAGCTTCCTCCACCTTTCTCTATCCTCGACCAGGTGCAACCATGTTTTTTTCTACAGTTTTCTGTACGATACTGAGTCCTTAGTAAATTTTTAATAGCGAAGTGTATTTTTGCATCTTTTATGATGTACGTACGTTCAATGAGTTTTCTGTCCGCGACTTTGTACTCACACCAGAAAATCAGGCTTCACATGTTAACCATGACGTCGCCCTTATCTCGCTCGTAATAGCGATGGTTTTCGTGGTGCAAATGGGTAACCTGACGTGCTGCTGTCTGTACTCATAACATTTGTTATTAGTATTCTAGTGACTACTCATCTAAATATATAAAAGGAGAAACTGACTGACTGACATATCAACGCACAGCCTAAACCACTAAACGTAGGCACTTGAAATTTAGAAGAAATGTAGCTTAGATTCCGTAGAGGTGTACTAAGAAAGGAATTCCCGAAATTCCTACGGGAACGGGAATTAGCGGGAAAATCCTTTTGTATGAAAAATCTAAACCGCTTAAGTTAGAGGCTTGAAATTTGGCATGCAGGTACCTTAATAAACTTAAAGCTTAGTTGCAGCAGGATATTGAAAATTCCCACGGGAACGGGAGTTAGCGGGAAAAAACTTCACGCAGTTCCCGAAGTTCACGCGGGCGAAGCCGCGGGCCGAAAGCTAGTACAAACATAAGCCGTGATAAAAGTATCCGAATTCGACGAGCATGCATGACACGAATTATGAATGTAGAGGAAGCGAAAGAGGTGTGCGTGTATCTTACCAGGTAGCAATCTGTGGTCTCTACTTATCCAAAGGGGACAAAGGAGTGAGCTTTTGTTATATTCTAGTAGGTAACGCTACAATAATTAGTTCTCCGTATTGATTGTTTTAAACTAGCAAAACTTTGGTTAGTAAGGTAATTTTTGTCATCTCTTTGGACCAAAAAAAACGTATAGGCTTGATTTTTTTAACACAGGAATTTACCTATGGACGGACTTTTTTTCCATATCGAATAAAAAAGCTTAAAAATAATAACAACGACACACACACAATTTTCACTTTCAAACTAATTTTCCGCCAACGTTTCATTATGAACTCGATTTCCATTCTTCTCCACAGAATCGAGTCTCAATTCTTATTCTTCTTGACGTCATTATTCGCGGGAGGTGCAAATGAACCGGGGACACATGGCAGTTCGTTAAGGAACGGGGCCCGCTGAGGAAGTGAGGGGAAAAAGTTCACCGTAGAATGTAAATATTGGAGGCCTTTTGAACAGGGAGACAACTTTAAAATTAAAAATTATGTACAACCCCCGACATTTGATTATTTATAACTTTTAAACGGCTGAACCGATTTTAAATTAATAAAACTAAAACTTAGCCACACCGAAATCGGTCTATTCGCTTAAGAGCTACAATGTCACAGATACAGATACATACAGATACACGATACACTCGTCAAACTTATAACACCCCTCTTTTTTGTCGGGGGTTAAAAACAACTTTAGATATAACGTACGAAAAAAAACTCAACACCTGATTAGTTCAATTTTTAGGGTTCCGTAGTAATCTACGAACCCTTATAGTTTCGCCATGTCCGTCTGTCCGTCTGTCCGTCTGTCCGCGGGTTTCCTAAGAAACCCTTGGTACTACAGAGCTGAAACTTGGCATGATTATACATATAAATCACGCCGACAGAACTGTTGAGTAAAATATTAGAAAAAAAATTTTTTTCGGGTGTCTCCCATAGACGTGAAAGGGCGATGAATTTTTTTTTTCTCGCCAATATTTTTAAATGGGGTGTCATAGGATAGCATATTAAAAGATAAAAGGGGTTTACTAAGAACGTTTTTCGATTCAGCACTCCGTTTGCGAAATATAAATTTTTAAAGTGAAAATTTTTGTCAAACACAAGTGTCCCCCCCCTGTACCTGCTAAACGGTTGTTTCTAAAAATGTGGAAAAATTCACGTTGGTAGAATATATAACGAAATTAAAAGGAAAACTATCACACATAACTTGGTCCTTCAAGTTTGCGAGTAATAGTCGACCAAGTGCCAAACACTGTTGGGATTAATAAGAATATGTTTACTAATATAAGATCCTTGGTACTATAGAGCTGAAATTTGGCATGGTCATAGATATTGATTGCGCCGACAGATTTAAAATATAAAATTTTGGAAAAAACATTTTTTCGGGTGTTTCCCATGCACGTGAAAGTGCGATGGATTTTTTTTCTCGCCGATACAATCGAATTGAATGTCATAGGATAGATTTTTAAAATATAGAAGGGGTTTACTAAGAACGTTTTTCGATTCAGCACTCCGTTTGAGAAAATTTTTTTTTTAAAGTGAAATTTTTTGTTAAAAACAAGTTTCCGGGGAGGACACTACCAGCTAAACGGTTGTTTCTAAAAATGTGAAAAAATTCACGGTTATAGAATATACAACAAAATTAAAAGAAAAACTATCACACATAAGTTGGCCCTTCAAGTTTGCGAGTATAGTCGACCAAAGGTTTTTGGGATTAATAAGAATATGTTTACAAGGTTCCACGCTAAAAGTGAGGGGAGGTCGAAAGCCAAACTGTAACATATTGACATTTTAGGTGTCGTTAAATAATTTTTTGGGGGTGTTAATTACGAAAATGACATCAAAATTATTTTAACAGCAGGTCGATATTATTTCTAACAGTAATATTGCCGTAAAAAAAAAAATTCGCGCTCGCTTCGCTCGCGAATTTTATACTTACATTCGGTTGTATTTAGATCAAAACAAAAATTATTTCCGAAATTACAAAAAGAAAAACTATCACACATAAGATGGCCCTTCAAGTTTGCGAGTAATAGTCGACCAAGTGCCAAACTTAGTTGGGATTAATAAGAATATATTTACTAATATTAGATCCTTAATAGTACAGAGCTAGAATTTGGCATGGTCATACATACCTATTGATTGTGGTGACAAATCTAAAAAATAAAATGGTGGAAAAAAAAATTTCGTGTGTTTCCCATTAACGTGAATGGGCGATGGTTTTTTTTCTAGCCGATATCATCGAGTGCGTTATCATAGGATAGCTTTTTAAAAGATAGAAGGGGTTTACTACAAACGTTTTTCGATTCAGCAATCCGTTTAGGACACATTAATTTTTATAACGAAAAAAAAAGTGAAATAATTCACGAGGGTAGCATTTACGATGAAGTGTACCCTAATCCAAAATGGTTGACATACAAGATTCTACGCTAAAAGTGAGGCGAGCCGAAAGCCAAGCTGTAACATATTGACATTTCAGGTGTCGTTTAATAGGTTTTTGTGGGTGCTAATTACGAAAACGACATTAAAAATATACACCTATATTTGATATTATTATATTATTCCTTACAATAAAATTGTTGCAAAAAAAAAAAAAAAATTCGCGCTCGCTTCGCTCGCGCATTAAACACTTCCATTCAGTTATATTTAGGCTAAACTTTTTAATACATTTGTTTATGATACTAAGTATAGTATTTGGGGATTTTAACATCAACTATGGCAATATGCTTGTAGAATTAAGAAGCCAGCTGCATATTTGAACCATGCTGCTACGGAACCCTACAATGCGCGTGGCCCGACACGCTCTTGGCCGGTTTTTTTAAATGGCTTCTTTCCGCCAATATGTTGAAAAATAACTTATTCTGCACATTTAATATAGACACGTGTGCATAGCTAATATAGGGGTGTACGGGATAGTAACATTAGTAACATCTTAGTGCTTCAAAATTGACACCACACCCACTAGTACAGTAACACGTAGTACCACTACGTGTTACTGTACTGTTGGCTGTTCCGTTCCTGCGCTGGCTTTAGGCAGTAGCTGAAAATCAGCGATTTGCTTTTTAGCAATACAAACGCTGAGCTATGGCCTGTTTGCGCTGCTACAGCACACACATTTAACTTTTATTTTTATTTTTTCCTCTCTAATGTATAATAACTAATGTATAATATATAATAACCGGAGTGATGGATATTATCCAAAAGTGTAGCAAGCTGAAGTGGCAGTGGGCTGGCCATGTCTGTCGCAGAACCGACGAGCGTTGGAGTAGACAGGTTCTCGAATGGAGACCACGTCTTGGCAAACGTAGTGTAGGACGCCCCCCAGCCAGATGGTCAGATGACCTAAAGAAGATAGCGGGTAGTGGCTGGATGAAAACAACGGAGGATCGTGCAAAGTGGCGCACCTTGGGGGAGGCCTATGTTCAGCAGTGGACTGCAATAGGCTGATATGATGAATGTATAATAACTTGCATTAAGTTTATATACACTTCTGTTAATTTGCACTTGGAATAATTGTGCATGTGTGTGACTGTGCAGACAAATAAACTTTTTATCTATCTATCTAGCTATCTGGCATATTATAAACCCTTAAAGGATTTATTTACTTGACATTGGTGACTTTGCCATTCTCTATTTTAATACTCATTAAAATACTCTGGCAAAATCACGAAAATCGTGGACGCGTTTTGATAAAGAATTGAATTGAACCACAGATTTAAAAGCAGCATTAACTATCCACTGGTCCTTCTGTCCATTTTTATTCTACCCTCGTCAGATAGTGAATGAGAGAAGGTGAGAGGTGAAGCGGCTTGAAATGAAGGGCTTTTGTTTAGCGCCCATTGTTCAGCAGTTTTAATCCACTCGCGTTTGCGCCACTGACTGCTTCATGTTATTAACAAAGACTGTGTTGTTTCGGAAAATTAGGAGATTTTGTTCGTGTTCAGTTTTAATTGTTTGTTTATATTTTTCTATTTTGTTATTGTGGCTCGGAAAACTTCGTGTTTGGGCTGTCGTCGTCGGGTTGAATAGTAAGAAAGCTATTAGGCAATTTCGGGTAGATATTTGAGGTACGCTTTCTTGGGGAAAGTTGTTACCTACGTTTCATGGGGAACACCCTTTTAAGTTTCGCTAATACAAATACAAATACAAATATACTTTATTGCACACCAACATTACAGAACATGAGACAGAGTAAAAGTTACATTATGAACAGTAATAAAGTTAGGGTACAAAAGGCGGCCCCATTGCTAAGAAGCAATATCTTACCGGCAACCTTTGGGTATGAAGAAGAATTAAATAATTAAGGAATAATTTAAGGTCACTCCATATAAGTTTGAAAATAACACCACCCCGTCTCTTTCGGTGGGTGTCGTAAGAGGCGACTAAGGAAACACAAACGAGACCTGCCTCCTAGTAATCCATCCCAGGCAACGACACTTCATTTTTTTCTGAATCTGAGGTGTCGTCCTATGGTCTCATGCGGTGTGGTAGGCTCTGTAAAGGGCCGAAGTCCTACCGAAGTCCGACGCCAAATAGCTTGCTGTGTTCCGTCGGTGCGTGGGAGTACCAGTGCCTTTATAGGCATTTTCTGGGTTTATTCGCTCCATCGTCGACCTCATCTTTGACCTTTATGGTCAAGATTGAGGTCAAGAGTTAACCCATCTTACAATAATAATAAAACAGTTTCGAATAAAAATGTAAAAAGGTTCAAGCCACAGATTTGGCCTATTCTTGCCCCAGACTATGTGCTGTTACACGGATGAGATTTATGTTAAAAATCTTTTGATAATTAATGATTATTAGCACGATTAGTTAAATCACTGTTAAAGCAGCGGAAACAAAGTGAACAAAAAAAAGGATATTGTATTCATTATCGACAGGAAACTACTTGAAAATGGTGAGAACTAGTGACAACTATACGTTTTTTCTATTATTCACCATGGAGTTCGCACTGTCATAAAATGTCCGTGGTGCGAGTGTTTACCTGGTCCATGAAGGTTGGATTGGTATATTTATAGGTCATCTCTTTAGATGGCTATACTTTATACCGATTCTATGTCATTTGTATGTCTGTCATTTTGACTTTTTTATTTTTATTATAAGATGGGTTAACTCTTGACCTCAATCTTGACCATAAAGTCAAAGATGAGGTCGACGATGGAGCGAGTTAACCCAGAAAATGCCTATAAAGGCACGCACCGACGGAACACAGCAAGCTGTTTGGCGTCGGACTTCGGTAGGAGGATGGTCGCGAATCAGACGGCCTTTTACAGAGCCTACCACACCGCATGAGACCATAGGACGTAATCTCAGATTCAGAAAAAATGAAGTGTTGTTGCCTTGGACAGGTCTCATTTTTGTTTCCTTAGTAGCCCACGGAAAGAGATGGGGTGGTGTCATTCTCAACCGATCACCACACGGCAGAAACTTACTCGTATGCAGTCATTGTTATTCTATTTCGTTGGGCGTTCCAAACTTACAAGAATATAATATAATACCTATTGAGAAGGTTAACAGTAGCGTTGCGTTCCCGTTTAGCGAGCCCTCTAGTACCTTGCATGAAATGGAACCGGCTCCAGGATTTATGTCGACTCATGTACGCATGAAAACTTGTAAAGATTGCAGATTTTGTGGTGATGTAAAAATTGCAAATTACTTTCAAACCTCTGCTTTATAAATTTTTAAACATGTTTAAAATACATACTTTTCCCTTTCGTATGTTGCATAAATTATTGCTGTAATACGTATGTTGGGGCACAGAACTATGGCAAAATTGGCCATCTTATTTAGCCGCGAATATTTTAAAACTATAGGTTGTATACACCCCAAAATATAGCATGAGGTTACTCTATTTTCTTAAAAACAGTTCTATCGAAACACTATAGATAGAGTACACACATGTGATAACCATATGCTGGCATCGGTACATAAAATAAAATTGATTTAGAGCGCCTATACACTGAGGATGTTGTAATCGGTACTAATATTTTGAGAGGGCAATATGTTTGATGTTCGGTTCATGCGGTCGCGCGTTGTCGGCACGCGACTGGAACCGCCGCTCGCTTGCTCCCGGCTAAGGCTGCAACCATTGCATAAGCTAGAGGGTAGAGTAGCGATTTTAATTTCTTTTGCTGTATGGTTTATGGTTTAAGAAATTTATTTCTCAAAAGAATTTATATAATTCGTATACTGAAATACAATACAGTTCCATTCCATAGAGGTATATATTAAAACTATTTACAAATATTTAACTTAATTTGACTTAATTTCACAATAATTAGGCTCGAAGCCGATTTTATATAAATACAGGGCTTTAAGTAAATCTCTTTCAATCTCTCGGGTGGTTAATCAGTCCATGAAACTGAACAACTTTCCCCCAATAATGGGTCAAAATACGAAAAAAATAATTTTGAGTTCCTATACAAACTTCATCAGCATACTGGGTGAAAAAGAACCTCCTAGCTATATTAAAAATCCTGAACCAGTATCACTCAAAGAACACATTTATGAAAAAAAATTCTTTTTTCAATATTTTTTCAAAGGGAAAAGTTGATTTTTTGCCTTAACTGGTGTAGGAGACCAGGCACGCGATGAGTGCGAGTAGCGCTCGGGGGGTGCGCCCGAGTGGTGTCTACGTTTAGGGAAAAAAATATCCCCCCCCAAAAAAAAAAAAAACAGGGTTCAGTAAGTGATACTGGTTCAGGATTTTCAATAAAGCTAGGAGGTTCTTTTTCAACTTGTATAGCGCATTTTGTATGGGAGATCAAAATTTTTTTTTCGTATATTTACCTGTTATTGGGGGAAAGTAGTTCAGTTTCATGGACGGATTAACCACCAGAGAGGTTGAAAGAGATTTACCTAAAGCCCTGTATATATAACTCAATTTATGATTGTAGAATTAATTCACATCGTAATATTCTTAGTGGGTACAATTAATTACATGTCAAAACTTAAAACTACTTAATAAAATTAAATTTGAAACAAAAAGTTCAAGTCAAAATCCGGCCCGAGTCTCACCCGGAGCAAAGGTCCCCATCACGCTCGCAGCGTTACCACGTTGAATCGCGATGGAGAGTCTTTGGACCAGGAAAGACCCGGCGCGCGGATCACCCCCTCTGTCCATTAACCTTTTGCCGATATCCCTAATAAGCGCTTTGGCCTCACTGCCCCAAGACCCTGCGGTCTCAAAAGCGACGGGTACAAAGGTATACGCGGCTTTGAGAGCCGCGTACTTAACGTGTTTAAGCCTGCTCGCCGCTTCCGCCGCTGCACCCGCCGCACGTGAAGTGATGTGGAGGTGCGAAGGGGCAAATGTGCTGACGCACGTGGCATCCCATATAAGGCTCCGCCCCTTAGTGGGTAATTATCTGAATGTGTATTTGGGATCGAAGACTTGCGAGAATTTGACCGAAGATAGAAAAGACTGCCGATGGAATACAGCATAATAATATAGAGCAGGCTAACTAACAAAAGTACTTTTAATAAAACTATCTAGGTTTTGCTTATTCAGACATTCTCATAAACTTTTCATTTTTTGACTTAGGTTTGGTTTTTGGTTTTCATTTTTTGACCTAGAATTTCAAATTCATTCCTTAAAATAAAACAACGATTTTTAAATATCTAATTATGTTGGCAGTTAATTTCATCAAAACTTTTCTGAACAGTGAAAAATATACATTTTTCTTTCTTCTTTTTGGCTTGGAATAGAATGTTGTACCGATACGCTCAATAATTATTGTTAATTTTAGATCCTATCGCCACTTTACTCATGTTCCATATAATAACCCTCAACGTGAATGTCAAATATAGCATCACCGAAAGGGATTTTAGGTGTCAGTGTATGTATAGATAGAACTTTTGATCTATGTTCTCATTAAGTAAAAATTTGTAATTTTATTTTGAGAAATAAATATTTTTAAATTTTTAGAAAAGGAAGTAATTAATTGCTCCCATATATCTCTCACTGTATTTTTAAAGCGATTATTATACACTTACAGCTTATAACTTTGAAATAATTGTTTTGTTGTTGTTATAAGTTACACTGGTCCCCATTCAAAAATATCTCAGATAACCAACAAAAAAGAAATATTCCCATATAATATGTATAGTAAATTATACCGAAAACCAGATGCGTTTTTAATGCATCTATTCAGGAAACTAAGCAACTTTTTTAATATTCAGAATTATGATGATGATGAGATCAGTTTCTATCTACGTAACCATACATCATGTTATGCTCAGTTCAATAGACTTGTTTTGATTCTGATTTCTCTCCGCTAATCGCTCCGCTCCACTCCTATGTGGATGAGGTTGACTCGGTTGGCAGGGGTGCCAACGTAGCGGCCGTGTAATTGGCTATGAGCAGGCCCGAGAACGGACGCGTTCATCGCCGCTGGCTTATTGTTATTTATGATGTCCTTATTATATGAAATTTGAAAGAGAAACAGCAATGATGATTATGTTTAGAGTAAAAAAAGCAATGTATTAACTTTATGATTTTCTTCTAAAGCATTAATTTAATTTTTTCATGAACGAAACTTTACGACGTGAATGAAACTGAATATTTTTTTCCATGAAAACCCATAGGAAATTCTCAATAACAATTTTCAATACATTCTTATTAAAGACTAGTTGTCCGCCCGCGGCTCCGCCCGCGTGGACTACAGGTTATATCGTGCCCAACTGTGGGATAAAATGTAGCCTATGTCTTTCCCCAGGCTCTAATCTATCTCTCCTACCTCGAAAGACCAGTGCTAACTTCGTGGTTCTCGAAAATCCTCAGAATTTTCCGCCTTTTTTCAGTTTTTCGCTTACAACTTATAAAATATGCATTTTGCAGCAAAGTCAGCTATGAAACTTCTAAAGAAGATACAATTAACAATAATTTGAGTGCAACGACAGCTCTCTATGTTTAACAAATCTCGAGAAATAACAGTTCAAAAATATGCAATTTTTTCCAAAAAGTTACAAAGTTCGCTAGACTTTCGAACAAAACACTGTCTAAAATACTCATTCTACGGGAAAGTTGTCACAAATTAAGTTATACATAGAGCAGTTATTTTGCTTTAATTTAAGTGTAAAAGAAACTCTTTAGGACCACTAATTCTCATATTATCATTATCACGTTAAAATACGAATATTAATAAGGAAATCAAATGTTTAAACAATGAAAATGATATTGAAAACAATTAAAAATATGTTAAATTTCCCATTTACGAACTGTTATTTCTAGAGATCTGTTAAACGTACAGAGATGAGCGATTTATATGTCTACGGTGACTGGCGTAATTGTCAAAACTCGAGTTAACTTCTAATCTTTGGGTTAAACATCGATGAACATCTCTATCTACGCCCATTATTCAATTAACTCATTAAATAGCTCACTTTGCTCTTCACATAAAATTATCTTCGAGAAAATGACAAGATGGTTCTTGCCACATTAGTATTGCAAATAAGACCGGCGACCCTAAGGCAGCGGTTCCCGAATTCTTTTGGCTACGGAACCCTTTTTGGTTCACCATTTTTGGGCGGAACCCTAGCTCGAGTAAACAATCTGTAAGATTGTTTTTTTACGTGAAATGACACCATGCAGAGGCTTTGTGGCTTGGTAATCGCATCTTGTAAGTACCTATATAGTTTGACATTAAACGAAGGACTTTTTCAGATATAAATACCTAAATGTATCAAAGGTGAAGCGATTTACAATATCTAGCTATTTGACTTGTAACATCGAAAACTTGAATTTTTGCGGAACTCCTGGAAGCTTCTTACGGAACCCCAGGGTTCCGCGGAACACCATTCGGGAACCGCTGCCCTAAGGTAACAGTGCATGTTAGTGACACCGTTTGTCGCGTGTACCTCTAATTGTTCGCTTCCCCTAAAAGGGTAAATCACGCTTTTAGCGTCCCCTATTTTCTTCAAGAATGAAAATTGTAATTTATTTCCTTAAGCTGTGTCCGGTGACACATTAGATTGTGTTTCGTTTCCATTTTTAACCCCCAACGCAAAAAGGGGTGTGTATCTGTAAATCCGTCTAGATCGATTTTGTGTGTATTTTTGTTTGAAAGCTGACGTGATCGAGATGGTTTGCATCTATATTTCACCAAAATTGGTTGAGCCTTTTAGAAGTTATAAGCCAGGGGTCACCAATTAATTTCGCTCGGGGTCCGTTTGAAGAAATGAAATGACCATCGCGGTTCGCACAACATTTTATAGATTGTTTTTTTTATAAAACAAATGTAATTATGGAAATAACAAAGGTATTTCGCAATCCGCGAACTCTTTCTCGCTTGTTAGCTCGTTACTTCGCCCGGCCATTTACGAATTGATATCAACAAAGATAATGCGGGGGATGCATTTTTATTAAATTAAAGAGTACGTACTCTGTAGTGCAAGTTGCTGTGTGTTCTCGCGGTCCGCACAAAATGGGTCGGCGGCGGTCCACCATTTGGTGACCCTGTTCTAAGCTATGAATGTCAGGGGTGTTACAACATTTTTTAAGTTTAAATGTTATTTGTACCTCGAAATCATTGTACAGGGACAACAGTACATCATGCTATCCAAAACTATCAAACTTCAGTCGATTTTCAATTTTATCTCCAAGCATTAGAGTTTACTATCCATTGGGGAAATTTGTCAGTTTGTGGTAACCTGATGTGCTTTCGACTGTACATACAGCAGCATTCCAGGTTATCCATTTGCACTACGAAAGTCGCCGCTATTACAAGCGAGATAAGGGCGACGTCAAGGTCAACATGTAAAGCCTGATGTGCTGACGTGTGTACAATGCCTTGGTAGGTCTCAAAAACTACACAGAAAAACAAATTACGGGTCATAAATGGGAGATTTCAAAATGTTATAACTAACGTTACACAGTTTGAAAGATCCACCCATTCACTCACGCCTATAATCTGTGTCGGGGTAGGCAGGGCATTGTTTGATTCTTGAATTATTTAATGTAACATTTGACATACATAGAGTTACTGGCTAGATGAAACACAAATTAAATGAAATGAAATGAAATCCCATTTATTTACCAATCCAGAACACAACAAATTAACTAGTTACATATAATTTCCTTACTTCTAAGTGCACAATTATTTATAATTTGAAATGTACCGTGTTGGCAAAAAGGTATATAGTGGTGATATAGGTTGTCAGCTTTTCGCCCACGGCACATCAAAACCGTGGCGTCTCATTTACTGGCTTTTAATTTAATGTATGCCTGGGGAGAGTTGGCAGCTGGCACAATCTGAATATTTCTTTTACTCCCAGTCCGAAGTAGAATTATAATCACTATTACATGGCACCAAGTCTAAGAGAACCGTAACTATAAATCAATTTCGCCCGCCCTATATACCGTATATAGGTAATATACATTATATTGATTGTAGTTAATTCATATCTAATGAGCGGTGGTGTGGTCCGTTTGTCCGTCTGTTTACAAGCTGTCGGATCGTGATTGATGAGTGGCTGACGGTACATGTACAGTCAACTGTTGATTGTGTTTTGATGTGGAATCTTTGAGGCTAATTGGGTGAGGAGAGTTGGATGTGTTGTTTGAGTCAGAGACTAACTTTCCGCCCGCGCTTTGGTACGCATAAAACGTAATTTTATATATTTTGTTTGTTTGCTGTATTAGGGTAAACAAAAAAAAATCGTATCGGTCACGCAGTTTTAGCAAGGATAGCGAACGTTAGTTGATTTTTATTAGTTAGTGAAACTTTATAAACTTTACATTAAAAATTATCCTCATAAAACTGAACAATTTACCCCAAAAAACCAATGTCGAATTTTAAATCAACTTAGGTGATCACACAAGTTGTATGGAGAGGCGAAAATTTTTTTTCATGTGTCGACCACCTATGTTCCTTGGAAAAAGTTATTTAGTTTCGTGAGTAGTTACATATCCTTAATTTTCGCGAAATAATTTAAAATCAGACAACATATACAGATAAAGAGACATTTAAGGTAAATAAATTGTGTTATATTATAATGTTTTAGGTTGCATTGCTTTGTCTCATAAATTTTCTAGATTTTATAGATTTGTTCAAAACTTATAAACTAAACTAGTTAGCAAGCTAAAATCAATAACTTACGGGCAAGTTCTGTGGGTCGAACTTGTACTGTACGTACAGTGTAAACTTATTTGTACATTCATGAGTGTTTACCATTGCCACAGAACGTAACGCTATTGGAAGGAAATTCCAATCTCATTTATTCATTCATTGAGTCTATTCTTTTCAGGTAAATAAAACGTTTTCCTATTTTCTTATTGTCACCCGGTAAAGCTCCTGTTTCCGAAATTAAAACAAAACAACGGTAAAGAATGTTATTCGAAATCATTGTAGACGATAAATCTAAATTTTAATAGCCTAATAAATTCAAACAAAACAGCAAGAAAGTACGTAGTTCTGTATTGAAATTAGTTTAGGCAAAAAATCTAATAATTCACAGACAATCGTGTATATTCAGAAAATTGGCAGAACACAACAATTAGAAGCATTGCACATATTAAACAGTTTACCATGGTCCTAATATTACTATCAGTTTTACTGTAAATGACGCTCATCGCAACCATGAATTTACGAATAGATTTATTTACTTACGTTATCGGCCCATACTCATAACTAATGAATTAATGATGCACTAGACTAGGCAATGGCTAGAACTTTGTTCCTATAGGGATTTCGAAAAGGTTTGTCTTATTCCTTGTCTACATCATAAAAATCTGCGTTGAAAATAGAACTTTTGTTTTAAGATTTGTAACGCCATGTTTCGATATACCCTTAGGAGACCCCGATATAACAGTTGGTTATACACACAGTTGGTTATACACACAGTCTGTGTATACGGAAACCCATGTAAATCATTTTCACAGCTTTCAAAAGTTCGTTTATAATATTTATTGATTTCAGGGCATCTTTTATTTTAATGTTTTAAGGCGACCAATCGAATTTAAACTTTAAAGCGCGTTTGCGGGGCTTGCTGCGACGACAAGGTGCATAGAAGCGATCGCTAGTGCCTTAATTGTATTTGAATCTTTTATTGCTTCTTGTAGGACGTAAGTGTGACGTAGATATCTAATAATAGGCTAACAGAAAAACTTGCTAGAATTTTGTAGCAAATAACGTAAAGTCCACCTTTTTTCGTAAATCTTACAACTTTAATTCCAGTTTCTTCATATTCTTGCTTGAAAGAAATAACTAAATTTCAAATCAATTTCAATTTTACACTCAAGTTTTTTCAATAAGTGCTAGTCAATTTTATTTGTATAGCTTTCTGGTCTGACTTCGCTTGCGCAGAAAAGTTAATTATTTAAACTTCCGAAAAATGCACATACCTAACAAAATACTCATAGCACTTACTACATGTTTTCGTATGGATAAAAAGTAAGTCTGAACATTGAAATAAAGCGAAATAATAATTCTAAGCAAGCCCTAGAATTTACATTTAGGTCACTTAACAGCAATTCAGCTCCGTATGTCACAGGTCAGAATACAGAATGTCACAGTTAGGATAGCATTATGAAACTTAATTAAAACAACTTCACCTTCTTTATATATTAACCAGTAATTACGTACAACCTGTTGTTGACCCTCCCGCGCCTCACTTCACCTACCCAAGAGACCTCCCCGAGACATCTGAAATTTTTAAATTATAAATGATGACTCTTGATTGGCTCTCCATTACGACCTCGGGTGTAGGCAGGTATATTGTCTTAATTTCAGGATTTTTCTGATTTGCGTTGCTTGCGTTTCACATTTTGTAAAACTATTATTTTCATGTTGGAGTTGAAGTGAAAGTAAAAATTAAAATGTGTTAGATGCCAACTCTTCCCAGACATACTATAGAAGCCTGTTAGTGGGACACAAGGGTTCTGCTACTATATCGTGGGTGAAAGGCTGACAACCTGTCACCTTTACATTCACGTTTTTATCTTTTGACCCTTAGAATGTATCTCAAATGTGGCTCAATTAGTGCTTGAACCGTTATTATTCTGTTTCTACCCCGACAGGGACTAAAAGCGTGAGTTAAAGGCGTGAAATCTATTATTTCAATTTGTTATCATGGGAAGTAATTTTAGGTACTTCATATTGGTTTTAGATGAATATTACACTAAAACCGTCGCGGTACTTTTAGATTAAATATTGTAATTACCTTATTGAACAAATAACAAATCCAGCCTTGCAATTTAATAAAGTTATATAAAAATGAAAATAAAATGCACGAGTAAGTAGAGCGAGTGAAGCCTGTATTTTTAACGACATTTCGCTACGCTCAGCGAATGCTGCCATTAAAATGCAATTGAGTTATTTACGCCGTGTCGGATCTCAGATACAGTTTCAGATCATAATGACACATATCAGGGCTCCATGGCTTTTCTAATACATACATACCTACATACGCTTACGCCCGTAATCTCTAACTGGATAGGCAGAGCATACGATATGTTTTCAATGTAAAGAAAACTAGCTTCCCGCGCGGTACTTCTTTCCCGTGGAAATTTGGGAAAATATGTAGCTTACTATATTAACAAGGAATTGAGAAGCTTCATGTTCCTTTGTGTTCTCCAAGCAGCATTAGACCGTATAAAGGGTAGGCAGAGCATAATTATGGTTCTAGAACTACATTTGCAACCACATTTGAGATACATTATAAGGGTCATAAGATGGAACATGAATATAATGGTGATAGGTTGTCCCTCGTGTCCCATTGGCTTCAGAGTATGCCTGGGAAGAGCAGGTATAGCTGGTACACTCTAAGTTTTTCTTTTACTCCCATCCAGCTTTAGTTTTTTAATACAAATTATCTGAATATTGGCCTGGGATAGTTGTGAAATTCTTTAATAAAATGAGTTCGCTTTTAATCACAACCTAGTGAAGGTTCATAAATGTGTTCAAGAACGTAGCAAACTCATTCAGACGAAATCTATCCGCTAAAATGTAGTGAACTAGGTACAAACGAATAAGTACAGACGTAGGGAGATGTTTCCATATTTAATCCATTGCTCCTACTGCTAGTTGCACCACACCACATATTAATTTTAAATACGCCAAATGTCACACATATTCGAAGAGATCTAAAATTTCGCTTCACGTAGGTATTAAATACATAGATTTTTCTGCACGCAAGATACCAAACAACAAAGAAATAGTAAAATAGTTCTGGTAACCCGGGATGCTGTAATTTAAGTGCAAAATTTAATGTCGGTACAAACTTCACATTGTATTCGAGAGCAGCAAACACGTAAACAGCTCGTTAGCGTAGGTTACCAGAAAACGTGGCAAACAAAGAGTTCAGAACTCATATGTAAGAGTTTCGTGCCACTTTGATGCAGTTTCAGTTTTCTTTACCAGCAAGATTCTGCAGTAATGGGTAAAGGAAAAAAATAATTTTTGAATCAAATGGTAATATTATAAATACTAATATTATAAACGCGAAAGTTTGAAGTATGGATGTATGATTGTTTGTTACTCTTTCACGCTCAAACAGCTGGACTAGTTTTGATAAAATTTGATATGGAGGTAGCTGACACCCTGGATTATCACAAAGGCTATATTATTTTCCCAAATTCCCACGGTAACGAAGTCCCGGGTGGAAAGATAGTTGTAAATGTCTACCAATCAATTACTTTTTCTATCATGAGCCATGTGATTCAATAAATGACATTACGAGTGACGCCCAGTAGCTACTATCATTATATCACTTCCCGACTTGTTGACATGAACAAAGATGGCGTTATATTTAAAAGAGCTTTAACTTTAAGAGGATCGTCTCAGTGTTTTTTTCCCATACAAACGGCGTTAATGGATTCCATCCCCTAAACGTCAATGGATCCCTGTGAAATTTTGGTAAAGTATCAGGAACACCAAAAACTAGGTCCGTACGTTTTGATTTTTGTGATATTTTTAATAGACAAAAAGATATTATTTGAGACTAAAAAATTCTCAACATTTAAGAGGTGCCTGTTGAAAAACTAAGAACAATTTTGGAAAAAACAAAACTGAAAGAACCTCGTTTATCTATACATATTATAAAGATTTGATTGTTTGTTTGTATTGAATAGGCTCCGAAACTACTGGACCGATTTAAAAAATTCTTTCACCATTAGAATCCTACATTATCCGGGATGGACATAGGGTAGATGATTTTCCTGAATTCCCACGGAAACGAAGTCCCGAGCGGAATGCTAGTACGCTTATAAATCGATAAAGATCAAAAACGTACGATTTCATTAAGTTTTTGGGGTAGGAATTCATTGACGCCTAAACTCATAATTTTGGAAATAAAACTCGGCATTTCGCTGGAAAGCTGCAATTGTCCCTTTCGCACAAGTCTGAAGCAGGTGGTCGACATTGAGACAGCATGAAAAACAACTGAGACGCTAGTCCAAACTGAGACGCTCCTCTTAATGATACAGAAACGTTCACTAAAGTTAAAGCTCCTAAGCGTAAGTCACGTAGGCAAACACACTATTGGTTCAGATACTATTTGTAGTTTAGTGTATTATGACCATTCAACTTTTGCAAAACTTTGGTAACTGGTTACGAAACAGTGAAAGAAAATTCTTCTTTCGTTGTTGGTTACCAAAGTCTGATTACGAATATGGACGAAGAGTATTATTTTTCCAATACGCACGCAATACTTGATTCACAATAATTAGTGTTCAATTCAAATACTTAGTTTGTATAAACTGACACTATTATGCAAAAAAGTTACTAACAGGAGTTTACTTAAAATTTTTTTGCTTGAAAATCTATTGGCTTCCATGTTTTCTTGACTATATTTTAAGGAGTATACCAAGTAACAAACTGATATTGTGTTCTTTTAGAGATTTGTTTTATAATACTCCTTGGAGAGCACAAAGGAGCAAGCATATCAATTTTCTATTTATTGAAAGCATATCAGGTACCAATCGATCTTACTGATATTATTTACGATCCATCTCTGTATCGCTTTCTACTACTGTGCTGTTAATCCTAACTTAATATTATAAATGCGAAAGCAAATCTGTCTGACTGTCTGTCCGTCTTTCACGCCTACACTACTGAACCGATTTTGATGAAATTTGGTAAAGAGATAGATTAGAGCCTAGGAAAGGAGATAGGCTACATTTTATCCCACAGTTGGGCACGACATAACCTGTAGTCCACGCGGGCGGAGCCGCAGGCGAAAAGCTATAACTAATACTTTTCTTATAAATTTCATGTTTCATCGAGACAAAATACAGTCATATCATACAAATTGCTACCGCCTTAGTACCTTAAATTTATGTTTATTTTAACTAAACGCCTGTGATCCTCAACTAGCTTTTGGATCTCCACATCAGAGTCATTGAACCAGTCTTGGTTATTCCTTTGCGGTTTGCCAATGACTTGAGAGGCACAGGTGTAAAGATTTTCGGCGTAAGCACGCCAGCTTTTATCAATGGACTCCATTGTAGCAGTTTTTGTCATCTCTACATCGAAGGCTTGATCCAGCTCTTTGCAGAGGTCATCACTACGGGCGAATCTTGCGCAATCTAGCTTCTCTGTGATCGTTTGCTGGGTCCGACGTGGTATCTTGTAATAATGTGTGATACAACATTGTAATAATGTGTGATACAACAGCATAAAAACTCTTTTTTATTCGGCACAGAAACTAGGTAAATAGTTTCAGTATTTTCATTAGTCCTTTTCAAGGGACTACCGATACAAAAAAGCATCAATACTTACTTCAAAGGAACTACATAACGAACTACTGAGGACAAACGATATAATGTAATATTTCTGACTCCATTTGCCCTAAAATCTGGATCCTAGCATAGAATTTCGTCGTGATCGAATAATAGAAAAAAACTAATAATACTAGGTACAATAGGACTGCAGTATAATGAAGAATTGAATATTCAAACGTGAGGGTCGCTTCCGGGGCATACTTTGAATCGTTCCTAGCATTCAGTTAGAGGGGCTGGAACATTGCTTTTTTTTTGTTAAATTTATCCCCTTCGGGAAAGGCAAAGGAAACTATGTCCATACAGCCATGTCTTCAGTGAAAAATCTTCTTTCTTCAACTTAACCTAAGCCCTAAGCTTCTCATGTTCTGCGTAAAACCGGATAGCGTCTGTTTTACGAAAACTGGCGGCGAGAAGCACAACCGCGAGGATCTTTGTCGGTACCAAACGGAGCAGAAACACTATTATCACTTGAATTACACTATCACTATTACACATTAAACAACATTTTCACGCAGAAAACGAAAATTCAATTGACAAAGCAACCGCTCACGCCGAGTTCCCGCCAAAACCCCCTGGAACATTGCACATTTGACAAGGCGGCATGCGCCTCGTCTTCATCCTCCTTCTTCATTCTCTTTTTGTGACATTTTTACTCATCAGTTTTGGCATTCTAAATCCAAATTCAAAATTGAACACTTCTAGTTGTCATTCGCTGGGATGACACAGACCCAACTGAGTTTCCGTTGCAGGCGCACGCCCGCTCATAATATACTGGTTTATATATTTCGTAATAAACAAACGTCAAAAGTTTGAGTGTTTTGTGTAATAAATGTAATCCAGCTTAATTATTTTCGTATTACTTCATCGTGCTCCGACTCATCCTACTCCTGCAGCCAGCCGGCGCACACGCCACACATACTATTATAAATCAGAAAATTGTACCATTTTACTTCTGTTTTTAACCCCCAAGAAAGAAGAAGGGTGTTATAAGTTTGACTTGTGTATATCTGTGTATCTGTCTGTGGCATCGTAACTCCTAAACGGATGGACCGATTTCGATGCGGTTTTTTTGTTTGAAAGCTGACGCGATCGACATTGTTCTTAGCTGTATTTGATCATCTTTGGTTTAGCCGTTTAAAAGTTGTATGCAATCGAATATTACGGGTAATACAAATTTTTTTGTGTTACATATTTTATTGATTACAAAGCTTAAATACACTGTTTAAGAACCAAGTGTTGAGCGATACGAAAAACGGAATAAAAAGCTTGTTTTATAGTACTTGCAGATTTTAATACTTGTTATTGCTCTACATTGTTACTACTGCTACTTTTGACACTAAGTCCATCCAATCAGGCCATAAAAATAAGTAAGGCCAAAATATTATAAAAATAATGGTGTCCAATCCGTCCCACAAAATTTTGTTACCTAAGTACATTAAGGTTTCTAGAAAACATCCAAAAGCGATATGGAGAACTAAGTATGGAGAAAGTAAATATGGATAATTTAATATTTAAACACCTAGTATTAATAAAATTCCTCTGCTGAATCTCAATGCCGGACTTGCTAAGTTTTAACTAAATCCCAAGTTTTATTAATTACCAGTCTAAGTGAACTCGCTCGGTAATCACGGAATTGCTTAATAAATTAACGAAGTAATTTTACGATAAATTTATGACTTAATGGTTTGTTCTAGATGTGATTTATTTACTCGTTTAAAAATAGCTTGGAATTCGGCTTACTAAGCTGAAAACTTTGAGCGTTTTATTGCTTAATGAGTTCCTAAGTAATTGAGCGTAAAATTAGATTCATTAGTATTTTATTAACCAACTTCTTATGCTTAAGTTAGGATTGCTTTTGAATATTTTAGCAAGCTAGTTTTCCGCTCGCGACTTTGTTCATAAATGAAATAGACTATTGAATTAAAGCCCGATGGGACAAAGCATTTAGCTTATGTATGTACTTTTATGTATGAATCCTATAGTTTCTGTAGGAAGTTATTAGTTTGACTACAATGCCACTAAATACTTGACTATTATAATTTTGGCAATCATTTACCATAATCAGTGCATCTTTGCACCAGGAATGAATAGGACTTACTTATTTATTTACTTAGGTACGGTTTTTTATTGATTAGTGTCATTAATTAATTTTGACGGCAAAATATAGGATAACTATGACGCGTGAAGATTTGTAATCCATATATATATATAACAAGCTTTCCGCCCGCGGCTCCGTCCGCGTGGACTACAGGTTATATAGTGCCCAACTGTGGGATAAAATGTAGCCTATGTCCTTTCCCAAGGTCGAATCTATCTTTGTACCAAGTTTCATCAAAATCGGTTCAGTAGTTTAGGCGTGAAAGACGAACAGATAGAGAGACAGACAGTGTTACTTTCGCATTTATAATACGAGTATTAATAAGGATAATATTGAAGGTCTAGGCTCACGGATTCATCAACGCTCTTGGACCTAGAAAGCACAAAGGCGTGAAGGTTCCTTTTGTAAGGAAGGCAAAGAATAAGAAAAGATTTACAAGGGAACGAAGTACCAGGAATTCTATAGTTTAACTATATTTGTAAATTGTGTACAACTAGTTTACTTTACAACTTTAATTACATTTCGTCAAAGCAAAGTTTACCTAAGCTCGATACAAACAAGATTGAGAATTACTCAGCAGTTTGTGGTGTACTCTCTTGAGCACAGTGTAAACTCGACAGCGGATTGACTAGTGGGTGGCACTCTACACAGATTAAATAACTAGGACAGTACTTAGAGAGATAGATAGATTAAAAAGAGAAAATACTAAGTCCATGAGATAGATAGAAACTCTTTATAGCACACAGTCCCAAAAAAAGTTTTACATAACTAAATACAGAAGTGCGCAAAGGCAGCCTTATCGCTAAGAGCAATCTCTTTCAGATATTGTAAAGATATTTCGTTATACTTGTCATGATAAGACCATTTCTTTGCGCTTTCTTGGCGTAATATTTTATAGATTGCAGGAACAGTAACAGTTGTATTCATAAACGTGATTTAAAGTTAAGTGATAGATAAAAGCCTTGCGGGAGTGTGTAAAAACAGGAAAAACTTGCGGGAGGTCTTAATTATAAAGAAATATTTTTAACGCTCTCGCGAGGTTTTTAGCTATCACTTAAGTCTAGGTCACGTTTGCGAAATAAGTTCCTGTTCATGCAATAAAATATGTTTTTGTGAAATCAAGACATTTGGAAAAGATGTTAACCTAAGATCGTAAATAGTACAACACAAAAATTTATTGTGTTTACTGAGAACGCACTACTCAATTAGTCGTTACTCTGATCTCTGCCAGCCTCAAGACTAAGGTTAGGTATAATAAAAAGTCAAAAAAAAAAGAGTCAACCCATCTTTCATTAAAAAAACTCTGTAAGCAATACCCAGCATAGTTCCTTAGGGGAGCCCTAGGTCAGTTGTGACAGAGGAGAGTTGTGACATGTCGATTTTTCGAAACCTATAACTTCTTCTTCTTATCTAGTATAGTATAGTCAAGAGTGTGTTGAAACCTATAATTGCTAGCGAGCTCACAACAGCGCGCGTTTGTGAGTTTTTTTTTTACCAGCCCATATACGTCCCGACCGAGGGGCACGGGCCTCCCTTCGAAACACGAAGGGGATGCTGTATAGTCCACCACGCTGGCCCAACGCGGGTTGGTGGACCGCTCGTCTTTCGAAAATGAATTTTCTTGGACGGGCGGGTTTCATCACGATGTTTTCCTTCACCGTTGAGCTAGTGATTATTATAAATCTGTACATAAATCCGAAAAGACGAATTTAGTGGTACAGGCCCGCACCAGAATTTGAACCCGCGACCTTCGGATTACTGGGCTATCACTGCGTTTGAGAGTTAAAGTCTCGAATTAAGAAACGCGCGCGGTTGTGAGCTCGCTCGTAGTTATGGGTTTAGAAAAATCGACTATGTCGCAACTGTCCTCGGCCGCGACTTACCTAGGTAGTGACAGAGGAAACTTATTCTTAGTAAGGGAATTTCTTATTTCCTCTCTAAGCACAATACGTCGTGCGTGTAGGTTATCGCCATCTGTGTCTAGTATGGAGAACTACAGACTCATATCACTTATCTATTGTATTTGATTTATGTATTTTACTACTAGTATATCTATGTATACTACCAGTGTACTCTCCGAACTGGTTTGATATAGAAACTGGAGCGGTCCGAAGTAATAGGGTAACGTGCTTGGCACACATGGGACCTGACAGCGACATATTGGGAATTGTTGAACTTCTTTGCATAGTATAAATAATATCAAGAAATTCCTTAAAGTAGGTAAATAAGTTGGTAATGTCATTTGAATCGCCTGAATTTTATAACAACATAGGGTGCGAAACGATTGATTTTTACCGGTTACCTATCACACATGTTTTTAATCGTGTAAATGTGGTTTAAACCTTCGCGCGATTCCTGCACACCCGTGTGTGCAGGACTTGTATCTCTGGCGCCGTAAACAAGCGCGCGACAGACGGGTTAACATTAAAAATATTATCTATATTTTCTTCTGAGGACAGGATTTTATAATTCAGAGTTCTTAAGTTTTTGGTGCTTGTGAAAAGAATTTCGATATTTCGATGTTTAATAGATGATCAATCGTAAATATAAATAAAAAAATAAAAAAAGCCATACACTCAAAGGCCCACATTAAGGTTTTCCCTTGTGTCGTGGGTCCCCTGGAATACACATAAAGACAAACACAAACACCCATTACCCGAGAACAAACATCTGATTTTTACACAAATATTTGCCCCAACTAGGATTCGAACCCAGGACCCGTCGATCAAGAGGCAGCACCACTACCACTCGACCAAACCGGCCGTCAAATATAGATATGCTACAAAATTAAAATAAAACTAACGTAGAGTAGAAACAATAAATAAAAATAAAGGTTGTTCTGCCAGAAACCAAATTGTCGCTTTCACTAGTGCTAGTACATTTTTATAACATGTTATTCAGAAAAGATAGTTGCGATTTTTGTTTTTTTTTTTCGAAGTTAATAGGGCTGCCAACAACTAGAAAATTGAAGTTAGATATGAGACTGAATATCATTATTATTATCAGCTCGTGGATACTACTTTTTCTTCTAATTAAAGTATCCAAAAAGTAGTAAATCTTTCAAACTTTTTAAGCTAATTTTACTAACACGTATGTGGCCATCTTAGGTAATTTTGAAACGATTTCTCCCAAAATGACTAAATAGAAAAAAAACTGTAGGAGAACATAGATAAAATCATATTTTGTGAGCAATTACTAAGATAGATAGTTCTAAATGAATGGACTGAACTCGTTACTTTTCATGGATGTCTGTCATTCCCTTAGGTGCAAAAAGAGGGGTGTTACAAGTTTGAACGCACGTAGCTATTAAACAGGTGAACCGATTTAGATGCAGTGTTTTACATGTTTTTAGCAGTGGTTTTTAGCTAAGTTTCATCGTAGTCGGCATAGCCGTTTAAGAGATTTTCTTTTATTTTTGAAAAGTCATGCACACGGATCTAATATCTAGAGCTCCACTTGATATCAGTACAAAATCTTGATTATATGCGTGACGAAAGTTGGTTGCTTATATACATTACTAGCATTCCGCTCAGGACTTCGTTTCCGTGGGAATTCGGGAAAATTATGCAGTCTATGTTTTTCTGGGATAGTGTAACATCCTAATGGTGAAACAATTTTTGAAATCGGTTCGTAGTTTTCAAGTTTATTCGTTACATACAAAAATACAAATCTTTCCTCTTTATAATATTAGTTTATATGTAGATGTCCCAGTTACTGGCTTCTACAGTACGCTTAGAAAGAGTTAACAGATAGCATATTTTAATTTTCTAAAATTATTTTAAATGTCATCCTCTATTCTATTTTTCCATTGTCAGCCCTAAGCTCAAAACAAAATGGAACAAAAAATCCCTTCGTGAGTGTTTCAATTCGATTTGAAACAAAATGCTTTGCTTTCGTATCGACGATTGCATTTGTCAGTTGGGATTTTCTAAGGGGATTCACTAAAAGGTTTTATATTTGACTGTACGTCAAGTCAGACACTATTGTATCTTCTTACAGACAGGAAAGTATCAAAATATACTACATAAAGTCTGCCTTAGTAATCTTGAAATACCCGTTTTTATATAATAAAAACTAATTTAATTACGAGTATGTTTAAATAGTTATTAGTAATAACTTCATGTCACTGTGCAGGACTATTACAATACCATATTTGTAGTTCAAAATATAATGTAGTTCTAGAACTAACAGTGGCAGGTTGTCAGCCTTTAGCCAAAGAAACACCGTCCCACTTAGGCCAGTGTTCACCAAATATTTAACCAACGATTAGCAGCTAACCGGAGATTTGACAATGTCATTTTCATACATATTTTTTGACGTTTTGTCTGATTAACTTCTAACCGCTGTTTAACCGTTGGTTATATTATTGGTGAACACGAGCCTTAGTTCTATAGTCTGCCTGGGAGGAGTTGGAAGCTGGTACATTCCAAAATTTTTTCCAAATCAAATCAATAAAACGCGCAACATATATTCAACTCTTTTTTTAAAAGTTGCTACATTTTTTCTTTGTTTAAAAATTGATAAGACGAATTCTCGTAGCGCTTTGCTACGCCCGTAGCAAACTCGTATTATCTAGCCCGTAGCATTCAATTAACAAGCTTGTTTATTATTTACGTCGCAGTAATTGTGTTTAGTTAAGCTCTGTAATTGACAAACAGAATGCAGTTCATAATAAACCCACAAAGATGTTCATTTACAAAAGGAGCATTTTGAAATAAATGCTGTAAACTACTTCTCCAGTTTTCGCTCCAGTGCTTTTTATTTCTCCCATTTTTCACAGCAAATTACACGGAAAAAACAGCCTTATTAACCAAGCATAAGCTTTAAAAAGTCGTTGCAATAAATATTTTGGCTTTAAATCTGATTTTTTTAGTGGAAACTCTTCCTGCAATTACGTAGAACATAACCGTCGGTTAAAAAAAAAGAGAATAAAGAAAAAAATCGAGACTCAACGTAATGGTTGTAGTACACGGCTGGAAATCCGCCAATTCAACAGCTAAGTAGCTAAGTTCATGATGTTCATAGACTAGGAGGTAGCTCCTGGTTTCCTGCCTTATCTTCTAGGTATAATCGAGTACAATGCTTTAAATTTCTTGTTGTTTTAGCAATCATCGATTTTCCGACGTATACAAATTCCTCCTATATCTAAAAATTTATCACTAGCCCGCAAATGACCAGCGTGGTGAATTTTGACCTTAATCTTTTTGGTGTTTCGAAGGGAGCCTGGCCCGGGGCTGATAAAAAAAATTATAGCCTAAAATAATTTAAATTCCGAACTACGGACTTTAATGAATTTTGCTTTAATTTTCATGTGTATTATTACTTATTAGATTTATCGCTAAGAATAATTTAAATTTAGAATAAAGTACGTTCTTATAATTATTTTTATAATTTTGGAAATACAATAAGAAAATAAGAGCACTTAAAACTTAGTGTCAAAAACTAACTTAGCAAAATTTGGCTTGCGACAACTCATGCAGTGCGATCTAACCTCAAAATAAGCGAAGCTAGTACCACAGGTGCTAAATTGCTGATATGCTACTGAAATTATACATATGATACTTAATCACCAATCTAGGTGCACAGATCCATGGTTGTTATGAAACAAATTCTTCTTTGGTGGCAAAAACAAACGCAAATTAATTTTTTGAGGTTATTTATCCCATACTTTTTAGGGTTCCGTAGTAATCTACGAAACCTTATAGTTTCGCCATGTCCGTCTGTCTGCGGGTTTCCTAAGAAACCCTTAGTACTACAGAGCTGAAATTTGGCATGGTCATACATATAAACTACGCCGTCAGAACTGTAGAGTAAAATTTTAGAAAAAAATTTTTTTTCGGGTGTCTCCCATAGACGTGAAAGGGAGATGATTTTTTTTTCTCGTCTATATCATCAAATGGGGTATCATTGGACAGCTTTTTAAAAGACAAAAGGGGTTTACTAAGCACGTTTTTCGATTCAGCACTCCGTTTGCGAAAAATTTATTTTAAAATTGAAAATTTTTGTTAAACACAAGTGTCCCCCCCCCTCTACCAGCTAAATGGTTGTTTTTAAAAATGTGAAAAAATTTCATGGTATTGGTTGTAGTTAGTCAAAATTAATAAAAATCTGAATTAAGGCGTTTCTTTACACTTTCAGACAGACTGCAAACTCTTGCACTACGTTGTGATCGCGCCTTTCAGCGTAATATACCTGTAAAAAGCAAAATAAATTTGTATGAAAGCTTTCATTACAATTTAATTCGCTGTTCCATTCTTAAGGCATAATTTTTTCAGCTACTGAATAGAGTTTTGCATGCACAAGCATAAAACAAAAACCACACAAAAACTGAACATAATTTTAAAAATTTAAGTACCAAATTAAACGGTTCTATGGTAGAAAATTAGCCTGATATTTGGCATAATTTGTAGGTATGTACGTTGAGTAGTACCTTGCATGTACTTCTATTTTAAGTATTTATGTTTGCATAATAACCTATTTTACGGTCGTTTAAAAACATTTGAGTTAAAAAAGCATGTTTTGCATATTTGTCATCTATATGATTTTAAAAGCCTCCGAAAACGTGTACTGATAAACTGGAAAAGTTTTTAAGTTTTTTAATAAATATGGCGAAACTGAACAACTTTTCCGAAGGGATCCATACGAGGCGCCTTGTCCCTCAGCTTCTGTTGTCCAAGATGTCCACAACGTAACTTGGCGTTAGTACACGGACTAAGCATACAGTGTTCCACTGTCCATCTAAAAGCTATTTGCACATTTTCGTTGACTATTCCGTAGTTTTTATATATCTACAGAAATCAGCTGATCGCACAGGTTGTGCGGAGAAACTAAGATTTCTTTTTTCATGTTTTGGACCTAAAGTTATTCAGTTTAGTGGGCTGATTCACATTCTATACATAATTGATTAAACCTTAAGAACGAAGGCAACGTAAACTGATGAACTGGAGAAAACAATAATTTTTTTAACGATAACAAGAACAAGAAACTTGTTGGTAACCGACGAAATAAGCTCGCATTTTGAAAGAAGTTACCCCTGACACTAAAAAAGTTTTCCCAAGTAACGCACATTAAATTCTCAAAAAAAAACGTTTCATTTCCCATACTCGGTTTTTTCTTCTTGATCTGGCAAAAAATAATAATTTCTTAAACCAATGTAAAGAAAAATATTTTTAAAATAAACGTGTTGGTAACTGGCAAAATAATCTCGCATTTGGAAACCATTTACCCCAAGTTGAAGCATGATTTTTGTGTACATTTGTGGTTTATCTGATTCGGAGTCGTAGTTAGTTAGACTTGCAAATTTCTAGGAAACGCTACCGAGAGCGATGCCTGAAATTTAATAGGCCTACACATGAAACTGTGGCTGTTCTGCTAAAAAGTGGTGCTCATAGGGCAGCTAGTGGTATGATGGTAGTGACCACAATCATCCGTTCAGGTAGCGAAATTGAGAACTATCGAAATTTCTGTATTCAGACATTTCAAGTAAGTAGCACATTCGCCAACTAAATGTTAAGTTGCCAGGTAGTTTAAGAGTTTGGTAGTTTGCTGTTCATCTGAATGGGTAAAATTATCATCGTCATTCTACTGCCATTGAAACGCCACGAATTAGCACAATAGCTGCCCAGACTGTGAAAGATAGATGGGACTAAGTTCTGTGAATAGTGGGCAATAAATGTCATTTCTGTAGGCTTCAGCAGTGCATGTAATTCAGTTACTGTCATGGGAATGTCTTCTATTAGTGTTTCCTTTGTATCGTTCATCTGCTCTCTTGGATTAAAAGTGTAATTGTTTGTTTTCTACAGCCAACCAATGCAAACGTTAGTCAAACTAAGTCATTTAATAAAATAATCGTGATAGTTTCATACATAGTTATTTTTGAAAAATTCTAATGTAAAAATTTCGTTAATGAATTTTTTGCAGACTTTATTCAGACTTTTCTTCATTTTCAAAAAAGTAAACATTAAAATTTGCAATAAATAATAAAGCCTATGACTTTGTCATTAATTTATTATTACGATTTTTTTAATAAAAGTTTATTCCTGATCAGATAAATTTATTAACGCAATGTTTACTAAATCTACGTAGATGAAACTTATGAAATTTTTCATGTTTATTTGTATGATTTTATTTCATGTTTTAAACAATCTAAAATACCTGCTTTAGGTAATGATATACTAAATATTCTACAAGAAAGAAATCTTAAGCAATCTTTAACCAAGCTAAGGTTGAAACTATATGCTTATCCTGATGTTAGCCCGTGCCAAACACATTTGCGGTTGGCACCACACATTATCGTCATATTTGGCGTCGGCTCCACCTTCCACTACATTTTAACACCCTGTGTACAGATTGGAAAGTCTGCCAAATGTCGCAGTTAGAGTTAACTAGAGATATATTAGGTGGAGTCAACTTTGGAACTATATACATATTGGACGATGAAACCTAAACTCGTATGTGTTTGTGTTGAAAGATGTACTTGTAAAATAAGGGTATAAATCTCCTTATGCGAATAAAGGATAAATTTCATAATTAAATAAGAAAAATTATCTAAATGAAAAGTTATATGCTTGTATACCTACACATTAACGCTGTCTAAGGATATTGCACGATTTTTCATGCATAAGAGGTCGAGAAGATATGAAAGCATACTTGAGATACATGGAGACTTACAATTTTTAGATGAGCAAGTGCTAAATCTGAATTTTTAATTCTGAAAGTTTGGTTTGCTGGAAATTTGGGAAAACTTGACGAAAAAGTAATTGTAGGTATGTACATTGCAGGTTAATCCTTACTTTACTAATTACTAATATTATAAATGCGAAAGTACCTCTGTCTGTCTGTGTGTCCGTATTTCACGCCTAAACTGCTGAACCGATTTTGATGAAATTTGGTACAGAGATAGATCAGAGCCTGGGAAAGGACATAGGTTACATTTTATCCCCTAGTTGGGCACGACATAACCTGTAGTCCAAGCGGGCGGAGCCGCAAGCGGAAAGCTAGTTATTTATAAATTGAATTGTAAAACACAAAGCTACCAAAAGAAATTTTACAAATATTTTATAAAATCGATGTGAACAACTTGGTTTACTGCTAGACTAATCTATATATAATTTAAATAATACTGTTGCCAATTTTTGTGCCTTTCGTGTAGTGGATTGTTCGAAATTTCCGGAATATCGGCCTAATGACCACCGCAACCTTTTCATTAACAACTCTCCCCGAGGAATTACACTTTCATAAAAAAATGCCTCTTTATTACGTAAGCCCAACCAAGAGCTTATGTTTCCATATTAGATTTTAGCGATAACGAAAATTGGGTATTAAAAATAGCCGCATGTTTTCCTTATTAAACTTTGTAGATGGTGTGAGGTCAGCAACCCTATGTCTACAAACAATTAGATACCTAAGTAGGCCAGTTAGCTAGTCTGTCGTCATCACTCAGTCCACAAAATGACATGCCATGGGTATTGGGGACGCACTATAACATTACTTTGTCCGCCTTTCTACAGCCAAATATCAAAAGACAGGTAAAAATATCAAGGCCAAATCAAATGGCCTTAACACAAACCGGATCGAAATTCGCGTGTTTAGAGGGCAGACATTCCTTCTGTCTACTTTTACCAAAAGTGGCATAAATAATATAAAATGATTAGGGACGTGCAAAATCAGGGGGCGTTCAGGTGGCGTGCAGTTCAATGTGGTTCGATCGTGGCGAAGCAAGGCGCGGAGGAAATGTCAGAAAAATCGAATTTCCATGCCGGCAGTCGACAGTCGTGGCTGAGGCGGCGTGCCGCGAGCACAGCACTCGCCGCTACCAGCCGCCCGCGCCGCACGCGCCAGCCGCCACCACGAGACACCGCGCGCGACAAACTTCGCAAACTAGTGCTCAAAGTGCCGTGTACAAAAAAACCCTGGTCAACTAACATGGTGGGCTAGTTAACGCATCATGCGCGCAGCGGTCACTGTCCCAAGCATGGGTTTTGTCCTCTTATCACATAAATTCGTGCTCGTTCCTTTCTTTATTAAAAGGTGACGTCACTACCGCGGTCGATTTCGGGTTTTGCGATCGTGTTTATGAGTGAAAACTAATTGAATAACTCACTGAATGTATTATGAAGAAGTTGCATTGTCTCTCGCGGTACATGATTGGTTATAAATATTGTATCTGCGGACTGTATCGTTATGTTTCGCAGAATTATGGCCTTCAGGTTTTATTGATTGTCGTCTGCACAATAATGCATTGCCAGCCTGGAAGTGGGTAAATCAAATCACAGTATTAAGCTGTGGTCTGTTGGAGTTCATCTGAAATAAGCTGCATTTCGTGCAGAAAGAAGGCTTGGCCTCAAATCACTGAGCGACAGGACATGTGAACGAATGACTCACGCTATCTTCTAATGGGTATACAAGTTTTATACATATTTTAACCTTTCAAATATCTTTCGACGAAAAATGTCTTTGCAGACAATAGCACTTTAAGTTGAAAATCTATACCGTTAAACAGCTCTTTTAACGACTGTGATGTGACAACGAAAGCACAATTTGATGTATTATCAACATCAACCAGACAAAACTTTAAGGGTGTTGTCCAAAGTACCCCTGTTCTTAACTCATTTAACCAATTTGTTCAGTTTTTCAGGTTATGTTTTGGTCCGCAGCCCAAAGTAACTCGCAAATTATGCCATAGAATAATACAGTACCAACTAGGTCACAGAATAATATATTTGGCTATATATTTTTGCTGACAACACTGTCTTTAGACATTTGTATTGGAGATAATTTATATTCTCTTATTTCATTTTTAGACTCAAATTTTGATATTTTCTTGATACATATCTGAAAGGAAGAATGTTGTATTGTTTGCTTAGATTGTAGCCTACTCAAAAAAGATAAAATGAAGTAAAATTATTTTTATTGATTCGTCAAACATATGATTCAATGACTAAATTAGTAGTAAAAGTAAAACTAGATTAACCTAAACAAAAAGAGCCAAGCTCAGCATGGTGCTGTACATAAAAACAGCGTTGGTTTTAGCTTGGCCGGGGTCGGCCGCTGCAATTAATTAACAACAAAAATTTTACAGCACAAACATTCAAAACTAAATAAGATAAAAAACAACAACAGAAATAACACTTTGTCAGACTGAACCCTCGCAGTACGTTTTCAAGTCCTCAAAGTTTTCAAAACTTTAAGTTAAAAGAACAAAAATGAACCTCCATCCTTTCCCAACCCCAACTATTCAGGTCATGTCCATATTGGCCCCACATTCAAATAAATCATTAGGTACATCCCTCGTAAGTGGAGTGGCCAGTCATAAAAACAATAAGTGCACTGAAAATTACAGGTTTGGCTAATGTACTCATACTCATTTATTATAATTTCATGAAATTACCAGCCATGATTTTACAAAAAAATAATTATGTACATTTTATTTCATATATTAACATTTTTCTTCACATTTTATTAATAAAAAACATTTTACCTATTAAGAGTTTTGACAAACGTTTGTTAATACAGATGTTTCCATCTATTTGAAGTGTATCTGTTACTTGTGTTTTAAAAACTCGACTATTTTATAAAATACCTCGTCTTTAAGCTATTTTTATTTTTTTAGTTTAGTCACAAAGTATGTGGAGACCTTGATTTCATTGGGAATTTTGTAGTACATTTTTGGACCCAGGTTACAACAACCTGCATTGGGTCAGCGTGGTGGACTGTCCCCTTTGTGTTTCAAAGGTAGGCTAGTAAAAAAAAAGTAAATAATTTAAAGATGAATATGTATATGTATAATCAATGTAATTAAACTAATAAATGTTAGATTTACTTTGCAAAAAAGCCCTTAAAGTATCGCAAAAACTAATTCTGTCATCGCCTCAAGATTCAGTTTACTTCATAAAATCAAAGTTCAGCAATAAATATTTGCAAAATGACTATTGAATTAACTAAACCGTCGTGATTTAATTGTGAAATGTTTTGCTTAATGTTGAACACTGGCTTGGATAATTTTTAAGCTATAATACACAAATTGATCAAGCAGTAAGAAAATCTACTAAAACAGCAAATTATTTACTTGTCCGCCCATATTTTCATCTTTAAATAATTCATTTCCGGGATAACATTTGTCTTTTTCAATCAAAACCCATTTCGTGCAAAAAGTTTGTTTTTTGATTACTAGCGTTCAGCTCCTTATAGACTGAGATCCCAGGGCCGCCAGACCATACTTATTTTCTCAGTAACCAAAAGTTTGGGAAAGAGTAGTGCTAATATGTACTATTAACATATGAATATCAGCTACCAGGTTCTGAAGGTACATCCAAAAATTACTCACTTGTCTTGAAGTCTGGGTGCTGATGTTTTATAGAATATAATTAATTAAATATAAAAATTAATGATCAACACCGCCAGACACTCTCCGTCGGCTGTAATTCCTGCTTTACAGTTCGGAAGTAAATTATGCGATGGTACCTACAATCTGAGCCGTCATTTTTTTATATGATGTTCAGGGAACTTTAACAATACTCTTTATAGCACCCAGACTTCAGGATAAGTGAGTATTTTTTGGAAGTACCTAGTAACTGAAAATTGGCCGTTGGCCAGGCTAGCAAGTGTTCATATGTTAATACTACATATTAGCACTACTCTTTCCCACACTTTTGGTTACTGAGAAAATAAGTAAGGTCGGGCGGCCTTGGGATCTTTGTCTAATAATTTTTAATGACATCAAAAAATAACAACAAAGACCATTTTAACCAAAAAGTAATCCAATCCAATCCTTAATTGGTCCTTAATTCCAATCTTTGTCTTTACTTGCGTATGTTAGAGTCAAGCTCTCTAATTTTCTCGTGACGTGAAAGAAAGACAAATAAACAAACACACCTTTTCATGTCAATCAATCAAAGAAATGTATCTGATTTTGATTGAAACATTGCATTTTTAAACTATTTGTTATGTGAATCCAGACCATCTACCACGTGTTTACTGAAAGAGGTTTTTAACAAAACCAATGTTAAATATAGCGGTGATAGCCTAGTTGGGTAGCGGTGATAGCCCAGTTGGTAATGAGCCAGACTTGTAATCGGAAGGTCACGGGTTCAAACCACTAAATTCGTCTTTTCGGATTTATATACGGATTTCTAATTATCACTTGCTCAACGGTGAAGGAAAACATCGTGATGAAACCCGTATCAAGAAAATTGATTTTCAAAAGACGAGCGGTCCACCAACCCGCATTGGGCCAGCGTGGTGGACTATGGCCTAAATCCCCTTTGTGTTTCGAAGGGAGGCCCGTGCCCCTCGGTGGGGTCGTATATGGGCTGCTAAGAAGAATGTTAAAAATGGTGCTATAGAATTTTGACAAAAAAGACAAATCAGCAAATGCGAAAGAAATGCGAACCAAAATGAGTAACACGTCAAATTCTTGGTTACTAAAGTTACACTACTACTTGACATTACGATGTAACTATGTATGATAATGCCGTGACTTCGCCCGTGTCACTCTCACGCGACGGACACCGCTCCAGTCTCATTTGCATGAAATTATTATTATTTTAATTACTAGCTAGATCCTCCTGGCGAGCTAAACTAACAAGTTTTAACGAGATAGATATGTACTGTATAGCACGCCTAGATTATGCAGCAGCTTAAGTGGAAGGCTAAATTTCGCAAAAAATGTTGTTACAATTTTGAGGACTTTATAAAGAGTTGTCGTTTTTGTCATAATTTTTTTTCTCTTTTGGGAAATTTAAAAAAATCTATGTCCGTACAGCCATGATTTATCTATTCCTAAGGAAGATGATTAGTTATAACCGTCGTTTATGGCTGTATTCGTATTTTTCTTCTTTTTTTCCGTTAAGATAGAGCCGAATTTTCAATATACAACCCGGTATTCGATACACCAAAGAGATAACTTACCCCGGATTAGATAAGCATGTTTGGTATTTATTGTGATTTGTGTATTGCTGCCATATTCACAAATATAAGAAACAGTAAAAATGAGAACTCGATAACCACGGAAAGAATAAAGTCGTTGCCGTAAAAAATAACTCCTTTTTCGTGTTTACTTACAAATTAATATCTATTTTTATTGGGAATCTTCAACAGTGGGAAGCGCCTTATGTCGATCGTTACTGTTGCAAAGTAAACCTTATCAGAATGATATAGAGTTCATTTAACTTAATGCGTAGTGTAACTTTGTAGGTGGTAACGCAGGCTGTTATTAAAGTCCCATTTACGCTATCGGCTGAGTGACATACACAATCAGGAGCTTTTACTGTTGTGATAAGTTGAGGTTTTTCTTTTAATACGGAAGTGTACTTTCTTGTTAGATACTAGTTTTTGCCTTTGGCTTTAGTCGGATGAATCAATGTGAAATTTTGCATAAGGTTAGTTGGAGGACTGAAAAGTAAAATAGGCTTCTTTTGTCACGCGAATGAAGCTGTGAGCAAAAAGCTTACGACACATACACTCACGCGTATAATCCCTTTTGGGGTGGTAACATCATGTCGTTCTAAAACCACTTACGCTACTTTTGACATTGACTCTGAAGGTTATTATGCAGCCTGAGTTAAGTGAAGATAAGTTGGCCTTACGCCCACGAAACAGAAAACCCCTCGCGTCTTACTTACTGGCTTTTATAGTATGCCCGGGAAGAGTAAGCAACTGGCGCATTCTAATTTGTTGTTTCACTGCAAAGGACCGAAGAGTAACATAGGCTTCTTTTCCACGCGAACGAAGTCGCGGACGGGAAGTTAGTTTCATAAATACATACATTTATTTGTCTTAAAAACTGTGCATGGTGTTTTTTTATGTTATCTCTTGACCTCAATCTTGACCATAAGGTTAAAGATGAGGTCGACGATGGAGCGAGTTAACCCAGAAAAAGCCTATAAAGGCACTGGTACTCCCACGCACCGACGGAACACAGCAAGTTGTTTGGCGTCGGACTTCGGTAGGAGGGTGATCGCGAACCAGACGGCCCTTTACAGAGCCTACCACACCGCATAAGACCATAGGACGACACCTCAGATTCAGAAAGAAATAAAGAGTCGTTGCCTGGGATGGATTACTAGGAGGCAGGTCTCATTTGTTGTTCCTTAGTCGCCTATTACGACACCCACGGAAAGAGATGGGGTGGTGTTATTCTCATCCGATCACCACACGGTTTAAAAAGGAGGTCCCATTAATTCAGGGCAGTAAATAATACCCTTATGTCACACTTCAGGCAAACATCGAAATATTATCCAAACCAATCATTCAAATCGACTCGACTCCCATATTCGGCTGACAAATCTGGGCGATCAGTCAGAGCTATCAGCTGTATTAATCAAGATCACACCACTAATCCGAACAAAGCCTTGGAAATGGAGTTATTTTTTTAAATGCGTTGCAAATTCACTGCTCGCTCGTTGCGATGCAGTCACTGTTCGGTATCAATGAATATGGTTAATCAAGTTTTAGTGTAGTTATAGAGCTATGAATGTTCTGACGATGGGATTATGACGATGATGATATACATAGGACTCTCAGAAAAGAAAATATTAATAATAGTAAACGGCATTTATTTCTATAAATAAACAAACACATTTAAAGAATTACAAAATGTGGTATAATACTTAGGCCAAAACGGTATGTGGCTTCAGACTGACCGCAGCCTTTAGAAAGCCAAAGCCGATTATATTCTGCAACATCCTTAACATGAAACGAAACGATAACATATAGCCATGCTTAAATAAAGCAAATAAGTAAATATTTAGACAACTCACAACTCAAACTAAGTAAGGCTTGTAAATGGGTGATAGATAACTGATATACCATTTACATACTTACATTTTTTCTTCTTATCGTGTAGGTATAGTCAAGTATGTGACGAACTTGGCTAACCCTGGTGTCAGAGTTTTCAAACCGCACAATGGCCTCTGACTTGGTTTTAACTACTGTAGTCAATCGACAACAGCCGGGACCGATAACTTAACGTGCCTTCGAAGCACGGAAACGCTCGTGATAAATTGCCACTTTGGTCACCCATCAGATTCTCTGCCTCTGTGTACGATGCTTAACCTCAGTGATCGGTTGAGATCAGCAAGAGCTACTGGGCTACGTGCGCTTCTACATACATTTTTTTGGAAATATATACTAGTACATAAAAAAAGGTAGTGACCCTCCTGGATCGTTCCCGCTGCCGAGCTTGTCCATTGCTATTTAACGTGGCAACGGGAGTGAGTGTGATGGGCACCCTTTGCACAAGGAATGACTTGGAGTGGTGTCCTAGACTAGTATTTTATTAACAAAAACAGTTGAAATTCATTGCATAAACATCGTCATAAATTACTTACTGCACCTACATTACTTAATGCACATTAGTAATATTACACAAACAAGCAAAACTCCCACACGCTTTTGGTTCCAAGAAATTGTCGCCTACGCATTTGGCTAAATAACTTGTAGTCGAAGCTACAAATAAAAATAAAAGACATAATAAAGAAACAAGCGTGTTATGTTATGTGAAGTAACATGTCCTGAGTCACAGGGTGTTACGAACGGTCGGTTTAAAAAGAAATGGGTTTTATATTGATCTTAATAACAATTTATTCTTATTGTAATAGTGTTGATTTAGGTTAAATTAATATTTATTTACTAGCTTTTTCCCGCGGCTTCGCTCGCGCAAAGATCTCTTTCAGTTACCCTATTCTTGACTGTTTAAGGGATTATTTTCAAAAAATTGCGAAACACTTGGCCGTTTGTTTACTTTAAGGTATATCTTGACGAAGGTTCGCGTCAAAATACACGAAGTCGGAGGAACTAGTGGAGGTTTGTAAGCAACCGAGACGAATGAGACCAATAGGGGGTCTTTGCCCAGCAGTGGGACAAAATAGGCTAAACAAAAAATAGGGACGTAGAGTCACTGTACAGTTTATTGTTAAAATAAATGTGTATTTTCATAATATAAACTTAAAGTGCATCCTTTTTCATTTTCCGTAATATGTTGCCGTATAGTTCCGAAAATTAACTTCTGGAAAATAAATTTGAATAAGATTTCGCAGAAAACTAAAACTTTGTTTTCGTAAATTGTTACAAAAAAGAAAAACACTATTTCATTTAGCTCTACCTGTAGAAGTTATCCCCGTAACTGGAGTAATACCTATATAGAACCATACATGTACGTACAGTGCTTCTACTCGTATTTTCTTATTGTAGTTCGGTAATTTCGAATAAGTTGATTTTCAAATGACAAGAACGAACAGACATTGTTTGCCGAGAAGCGTTAAGAAAATAAAAGAAATGTAACATCCTGTACATTATTTTACCGTTACTATAGTTCAACATGGCGTCTGCCAATCTATCTGCACGTTGACAACGTTGTTAGGCGGAGGAAAACACTCGAGGGAGGAGGAAGTTTCGTGATATTACGTAATTGATTTGTTTGTCTGATTGAATAGGCGACTTTGTCGGTAGTCTTTGCTGTATAGAGAGCTGGGCATCTATTCTGTTGGGTGACCTTAAAATAGTTAGCGAAAATTAAGGAGGTGGATCAGCTTACTAAACTGAACGAATTTTCCCAAGGATTATAGCCCGAAATATGAAAAAAATTCTCCTGTCTATACAACTACCTACCATACCTCATACCTTAGTATGAGAAGTTGAAATTTCCACCATACCTCAACATATCTACCACACCTCATACCTTAGTATGAGAAGTCGACATTTCTTATAAATTTACAAATGGTTTCCTTAAGGAATATGGTTTATTTATGTGAACAAAATCACTAACAAATGTAATTTTCCTTTAAAGACAAGTTCTTCTGAAGTGTTTAGAGATAGGAGGTGAGAGAAACACGTCTTTAGCTAACACTCTTATTTGTTAGAAAATGAGATGGCTTTATATAATGAGTTTTGAAAACACCTTCATACAACATTTGACAATATTAAATTACCTGTTATGAAACCTGATATTTGAACTAAAAACAATGGATAATTTGTCTGGGGCCTTTCTTTTAATTGAATTTAAAGGTCAAATACGTCACAGCTAAGGCTGCTTGTAGTCTTTCTTATACAAGGATGTGTTCACACTACACTACACTTATTGTCTCAATATCACTTTGCTTTTGTAATTCAATACTAATTCTCTTACGGTATCCCAGAATAGCTTTACATACCTCTATCTTCATCTATGTAACTAGTACGATCTCATGAGCATATATTAGAATTGATTACCCTTCCAATGAGCGAATCGTATAGGGGCCAAATAGAAAGGGATGGATTTAAAATCTAGAAGTTGTTACAAAAAGAAAAAAGAAAGTGTTATTAAATATTAGTTATAATGATTCGTTTTTCCTTTATTTTTATCTTGGGTTTATAGTTTTCTTTGTTATTTCTTGTTTTAAGTCAACTTATAAATACCAAAAAAGCTTTTTTATTGACTCAGAAGCAATTATTTAATGCTTTATAACAGCCTTCGTGCCGAGCGTTCCCACAAGAGAGATACAAATAATACTAAAAATAAATAATAACAAAATGCCTTTACTTGAAAGTGTTTTTGTAAAGGTAAAATCACTTAAAAATATAAAAGTTATAGTTTTTTTCAAATTCTTTATTCATGAACAATTAACACTCCCTACTTAATACTCGAAATACGAAATAATTTGAATATACCTACTACACATTACATAATTAGTTAGTTTTTAAGTTATATCCGGCTTCAGACGTTTAATAATTTTAATTTGGTGTTTTTATATTATTTTAGTGTCCATGATTAAATTCTTCGTAAGTATCCATAATTTTGTTTTTACAGTTATCTAATTATTTACATTTTAAAAATGTCGTAATTTACGTCGATTAGTATAATTTATTTATCGGCGTGATAAGTATTTTTATTTATAGTAACAATACTTTATGCAACATTACAGTTTAAGCCAAGGCATTACATAAATCGGTTTCACAAAACCTCTTCCATTAAAAGTCGGTTAAAGCAGAGCCTACCAACCTCCTTAACATAAATTACATAACATTGACGAGTTCTGCATTAGTACGCTCATAAGCATAGATTAGAATATGAGATTAGCGAGGGAGTGGGACCAGCCAGAAGTAGGTTAAAGGCTGAGGACTCGCAGGTGACGTCATCAATACCTCACCCTTGAAGGGGGGTACTTCAATGTGATTATTTTAGGTTAGATAAATTGGTAAAAAAATACCACAATTAGTTCATCTTGATTTACGCTTAATTTATTTTGTTTATCAAATTCTATATTTAAATACTACAGTAAAAAAATATAAAAATAGAAGTGTTGATTTAATTTAGACGTTAAATTTATATATCTAGTTTTTATCAAATAAGTCTTAAAGGGTCTTAAATCCCCAATGATAGCGTGCCACATGTCAAAATCTTATTACTTATAAATAAATGTATAGATTACTATTATATCAGTTTACCAACACTTAAAATAATTCTATGAATATGAAATAAAATCTGAAACGTTCCCAGTCCAGTTGCAGTGTATTGAAATCTTAATTGTAGGCACCCTTGATGATGAGTTGATGATGATGAGTTCCGACCGATTTCGGCCAAGGCGACTACTTCGACTCCTAATTTGATTGTCGCTCGTGCACCTAGAATGTAGAAATGTGGCACAAACGTTTCTTTTATAGGATAGATAGTAAAACGTATTTTCAACATACATTGGCACATACTTAAAATATTGAGTACTAGCTTTTTCCCGCGGTTTCACCCACGCAAATAACTCTTTTAGTCACCCATTTCATTCTTGACCCCTTGGGGGACGATTTTCGAAAAAACTGATAACGTGTCCGTTTATTTGATTCAAAGTATATTCTGACGAAGCTTCGAGTCAAAATGTCCAAAGAAATTGTTTTCTCCATACGAACTTTGAACCCCCATTTCACCTCCTTAGGGGTGGAACTTCAAAAAATTATTTCTTAGTGCTTGCCTACGTCATAAAAGACACCATTTTACCAAATTTTAGCTTTCTAGGTTTAAGGGTTTGGGCTGGGCGTTGATCCGTCAGTCATTCAGGACAAAGGATTTTATATACATCTAAATATATAAAAGGAGAAACAGACTGACATATCAACGCACAGCCTAAACGGCTAAACGTAGGCACTTGAAATTTGGAAGGGACGTAGCTTAGGTACCGTAGAGGTGCACTAAGAAAGGAATTCCCGAAATTCCCACGGGAACGGGACTTAGCGGGAAAATCCTTCTGTATGAAAAATCTAAACCGCTTAAGTTAGACGCTTGAAATTTAGCATGCAGGTACCTTAGTAAACTTAAATCTTAGTTGCAACAGGATATTGCCAAATTCCCACAAAAACTTTTGTTTGTAAAAATCTAAATAACGTAAGATAGATGTTTTCAATCTGTGTACTCTGTACAAAAAAAATTAACTCGCAAACGAAGTTGCGGGCATCAGCTAGTAAAATATATGGATAGATAAGAAGACCTTGTGTAGTAAATAGTGGGTATTAAGTATTTTTTTTCATCAGTAAATTATCGCAACTATTTCGTAGCAAACTATAACTACGCTGCTGTAGCATCGTACTACGGCATTCAAAGTCTTGATTGGCTAACTTTTGAACCAATGTAAAATGGTATTTTAATTACAACCGAGGAACTATATGTAGGTAGGAAGTTTCCTATAGGAGAGGTATGGTTCGTTCGTTGGGTTGGCACAGCACGATATTCAGTTATCGGGCAATCTAAACGTTCTTTGAACCGAGTTTGATTCTACTATTGTAATTTAACTAGAGAATAAAACATGTTTCAATTAACACAAAACTCGACTTTATTTTTGATTTCCTAACTAACTTTTAATCAAAAAACCTCGGAAGTTATATATTTCGGTGGTTTTGTTTTTTATGTTTAGTTTATTTAAGTGGTAGTTTTGGTTTATTTATGCAGTGAAAATTTTCATTTTTTTTGGGAAATAAGGGAGTAGAATTTTTTCTCTTAACAATTTTTATTTCATGTCGATCTTTTTTGGTTATCCTTGAAAAAACCAGTGATAATGTGACACTACAAGATGAATAATCATTTCAATTTATTTTAAAAAAATCACATGACCACTGCATCTTTTCCGTGTCATCGCTTTCGTTAGTAGAATCCGCCTTTGCCGGCCGCAAAGTAAAGCAAAGCTAACTAAACTGGATTTCAATCGCCTCCACTACCAGCTTCGACTACAAGTACTTTGGAACTACCCTTTGAGGGGTCGGCAAACTCAGTTTTTTTTCTGTTTTGTTATAGTTTTCTAATTAAAGCTTTTCCAGAAACCAAATAATAATTTAACCGTGTGGTGATCGGTTGAGAATAACACCACCCCATCTTTTTCCGTGGGTGTCGTAAGAGGCGACTAAGGAAACACAAATGAGACCTGCCTCCTAGTAATCCATCCCAGGCAACGACACTTAATTTTTTTCTGAATCTGAGGTGTCGTCCTATGGTCTCATGCGGTGTGGTAGGCTCTGTAAAGGGCCGTCTGGTTCGCGACCACCCTCCTTCCGAAGTCCGACGCCAAACAGCTTGCTGTGTTCCGTCGGTGCGTGGGAGTACCAGTGCCTTTATAGGCATTTTCTGGGTTAACTCGCTCCATCGTCGACCTTATCTTTGACCTTATGGTCAAGATTGAGGTCAAGAGTTAACCCATCTTATAATAAAAAAAAATTATTAAAAAAAAATTTGAAATTCCGGCAAATACTAATTTTAAATTAAATATTACTTTTTAGATTGAATTTAAACTAGCTTTCTATCTGCTACTTTGTTCGCGTATATAGAAGTAGTCCATATACTACGAGTATACAGGGTGACTTCAAATTAGTTTGCGAAACTTTAAGGGTGATTTTTCTCATGGAACTGAACCACTTTTCCCGCGGAACTGATATGAAACTCTCGAAGTTGCGGTACGTTGCGTAGCGCCAAAGTAGGTAAATAGCAAAAAATTTTTAACTTGTCGTTTAGCTTGACGTTAACGGGAAAAAATAATAACTTTAAATTGATCATAGTTATGAGTAGATTCCATGCTGTGGTTTCCATATCGCGCCATACCGCCAGCTGTAAATATTATGCGGATGATGGTAACGATGCGATAGGCAGATTCATCAAAGAAGCAGAGGCGGCTGGCAGGGAAAAAGTGGTCAATTACAACCTCAGAATGGCGATCAAAAGTCGAGACAGAGCCGTCATGGATGCTTTGAGGTCTGAATGCAACAGCGGGGAACCGTCACTGGTTTAGAAAAATACATTATGTAATATATAAATATATATCTTTATTATAGCTATTTATCTACTGTAAACTACTATGAAAAGTATAGTAAAATATTTTTAAAAGAAAAATCAAGTATTAACAATAAAATACTTAATCTAGACAAGGGCACGGACATCATGTCTGTGGATGCTAATATCTATATTATAAAAAAAAAGAGTAGATTCCACCATTAAAGGATTTGCTAAGCTGTTTAACGCTACGCAAAGGCCCACAATAAGGTTTTCCTTTTTTGTCGCGGGTCCCTTTACTTGGAACATAAATAAAGACAGACACAAACATCTATGACCCGAAAACAAACATTTGCACATTTGCGCCTACTGGGATTCGAACCCAGGACCCGTCGATCAAGAGGCAGCGCCACTACCACTTGACCAAACCGGCCATTTGGTAGTGGCGCTATATTGTCCTGTATATAGATGACATCCCGTGATTTCACGAAGTATCCACAAAATGACTATGTGCCTAACAATGTTGCTGAGTGTATGGTAAACTATATCTGAATTATCTAGTTATTGCCGGTCTGGGTCCGCATTAATTTAGATTGGCGGAGGCTGCCGCAGGTTTGATTGCTTATTCCATCAAACTTGTAACGTAACGAGTACATTACTATGATACTTGTAGCCTGAAAGCTATTTGATTTGATTAAACCTTAATACACCTTTACTAGTAAATTAGAATCCATCTAATAATCTGTTAAATATACAAGCTCCGTCGCCTGGAAGAAATTGATCTATTTCAAAGACCGCCGCATTGCACACTATTAGATATGTGGTGTTTTTATTAAAAGTATAATGTTTTTTTACATGCAGAAAAGAGCTTTTAAAAATAAAGTTTCAGAAAATTTACATGTCATAGATGCGGTGATGAGTGATAGATCAGGGTTCAATCCTGGGGCTCTACTCTGTACTCTCCACGGATGGCCGATAATTGTCACTACCTGTCACTGTCATCTGTATAGCACAAGACAGAGATGTACTGACATTTGACGCTTCGAAACTTTGTTCGTAGAAAGTACAGAGTAGAGCCCCTGGTGCGGGCCTGTACCACTAAATTCGTATTTTCGGATTTATGTACAGATTTATAATTATCACTTGCTCAACGGTGAAGGAAAACATCGTAATGAAACCCGCCCGTCTAAGAAAATTCATTTCGAAAGACGAGCGGTCCACCAACCCGCATTGGGCCAGCGTGGTGGATTATCGCCTCAATCCCCTTCGTGTTTCGAAGCCCCTCGGTGGGGACGTATATGGGCTAATAAAACATGACATACATCCTTAAAATAGAAATAAAGCTGCGCATTAATCCAATCCAAATTATTATTTAAAAAATATAATTTTCTTTTTTCTTTTATTCATTATTTTTGAAACACATTAATATATATCTCATACTAGCTGATGCCCGCAACTTCGTCTGCGTGTTGTATGTATTTTTATAGACCGAGTTTGTACTTTGACACAACTACAGGTACATGAATTGCCGTTTTTTATTGAACGAATAGCAACTACTTCGTTCATATAAGGAAAATCAATTTCTAAAAATATTTTTTATTAGAAAACTTGGCTAACTATGTCATATAAGGTTGATACTTAATACATTACTTTGGATCTGAAAACAAAGTCAAACATAGTTGTTTCCTCTATCGCTTATATTTTCTATACCATTGTTACTGCTTTTGATAGATTAAGGTCCGTATTATAGAACGCGACTCAGACTCTGATCTATACTTCAGTAGCTGTCATTTTTGTTTTTTGATACTGAGAGATAGACAATCAACACTTAACATGAGTCAGTGGTGCCTCGTTTTAAATCTTGTTGTCTTAACAATCCCACAAAAAGTGGTTAATTAATATTGTATTTCGCGTTTCTATGAAAAACGTAAGGATTTTGTACTTATAAAAAATCAATTTTGATAAAATAAAAATATGTGGAGTATAAAATTTACGAAAATTATATGTTGAAAGACCTATTACTTAGGTAAGTACAATAAATGGCACACGAATTCCTTAGTGCTAATTACGGACTTATTTTTGATTTTCAGTGGAATAGAAGTTTCTGAAACAGGTCACCTATGTCAGTATCTAAGACAAACCCCGTGCATTTGAGATTTCAGCTAGCACGCTGCTTTTATTGTGCTTTGCGATAATTGTGTAAAAATGATTCAATAAAAAATTAAATTTAAGATAGAAATGACTAAGCTTTTCCCTTCAATGGACATTTGTAGAAATAAGCAAAGGTGTCAGTGTTTGATCCAAACTAAGAAACTTATTAGAATAGTAATATTATAATATTTATCCATGGCTTATTTAAGCAATGCTACGCTTGATGTAAACTAAAATCAAAAAATCAATAAATAGCCCTTATTTAATGTCAGAACATCAAAGCCATAGATCAAACCTATAATTTAACTTATTTTTTCTATGTCTATGTATATAGACCATATTCATAGTGGTTTCAATAAAACAAATGTCAATTGTCAGTTTCTATTGAGTTTCCCGCCTTTAAAAATAAGTAATGCATTGAAAAGTCCGGCTGTACGGCCATAGATTCCTTTGCTTAAAAATAAAAATAAGCCGTTTTATTGTTTTCAAAAAGTGATATCCTGAAGATTGAATAATGTCATTTAGTTAGGGCCGAATTAAGATTTGAAGACTAAATACTTAATCAACTTCGTTCTTATTAACACTGTATTAAGTATTTAGTTTTGGTTCGTTAAAAAAGTGCAGAATAGCCGAACTATTAATGGGGAAGCTGACAAAAGTTTCGATATTTTAGATATTATACGCCTATAATCCTCGTTGGGGTAACATAAGTCACATAACTTTACATGTCATGAGAATTTAAAAAATGGCATATTGTTTATGAGTATATAATACGTTGTCTAAATTTTGCAATGCACGGACGGCCCCAACTCAGGTTACCACACGCGTGCACTCTGTGCTGTTGTGATAAGAGCGGTTTTGCAATGAAAATGGAGTAACCTGATGCGCTGGCCTCTGAACCAACAATGCAATGTATTTGGTTGGCAGCTGGCACATTCCAAATTTTTTGTTCAGTGCCAGTTCAGCACAGAAGTTTTTGTTTTATTTTTGGATATTTGTGGGTCAGTTACAATAATTTTAATTTCTTCCGACTCACTTATATTCGACGATAGCTCTTAAAAATAACATCTATCTAATTATAGAGCAGTACCCTCAGATTTTCTTTATAAAGTACTTTTTGAAAGGTGAATTTATGAAGTTAGAAAAAGGTTATTATTACCTACAAAGAAAACTCAATAAGTAGCATCATGGCAGAATACCAGCGCTGCAGTCTGGTACTGCAGCAATATGCTGAGTCAGCGCCAATTTGATTGGCATGATACAGATAACACGGTGTAAAATAGTTTTATAAAATTATTTGTTTCTGTTTCTTACTCTGTTTACTTCATTGTTTGCTTGCTGATTCATGTTTACTTGTAAGTTTGTTATTTGTCTATAACTGTGTTGTGCTGTTTTATGTCAGTTGAATAAAGTGTCAATCTATCTATCTATCTATCTATCATAAAATCAATTAATTAGCACTTCACACTGTAACTTTCTGCACTAAAGTTTCCCTCGTATGGTTTGTTTGCCCAAACCGGAAATCGAACCCAGAAACCGTCGATTCACAGCCTGTGTAACTGTACTACTCAACCAAACTTCCGACAAAAAATTAAGAAAGGATCTATTATACAAAATATCTCATAAATCTCAATCCGGTCCTTTTATCAAATGCTACGTACTCATAGACATAGAAAAAATAAGTTAAATATCAACACTATCTAGGGATATTGCTTAATTTTTCATACAAAAAGGTGTGTTTGAGAAGCTATAAAAGCATACTCGAGACACATGGAGGGATATAATTTTAAGATGAGCAAGTGTTAAACCTGAATTTTCAATTCTCGTCAATGAATTTTGTTTAAATTGTTTTTTTTTAAACGTGACGTAAAAGAAAACAAAAATGCACTTTTTTCTGCTTTTTGTATGAAAATGGTGGAATTAGCGCAATTTTTTTTTCATTTTAGTCACGTTTTCACAAATTTCAAGAAAAATTAAATTCATTGATAAAAATTGAAAATTCATGTTTAGCACTTGTTCATCTGAAAATTATATCACTCCGTGTATCTCGAGTATGGTATTATCGCTTCTCAAACAGACCTCTTTTGTATGAAAAATCATGCAATATCCCTAGACAGTGTTGATGTGTATATTTTTCTATGTTTGGCGTAAATAATAGAAAGAACTTGAGAAACATTGTAAGTGCCTATTCCATTCAAGGGTTGCCCTTGATTTTGATGGGATTCCATCAGATCCTGACTTGGTGACAATAAGACCACTTCTGAAGTATACTCTTTCGAACAAAAAAAAAAGAATTTTGAAAATCGGTCCAAATGGCGGAGAAATCGGTGAACATACATAAAATAAAGATATACAATGGTTTAAGATTTCGTAGTTTTCCTTTCATTTAATTTACCAAGTTTGTTAGAAAGATTTTATCCTTATAATTGTCCCTAACGATCGACGCAATAAAAGTACAGGGTATTCTAACAGATTTTAGTCGGTTCGATTCCTGGTTGTGGCAAGCGAATTATCGAAAATTCTTGAATGCAGTTTTCTTTCTTTTCAAAAATAAAGGAATGTTTTCTTTGAGTACAATTTTCTATCTACAGTATTAAGAGTACTTTTCCTTCAGGTGGCATTACAAAATTCCACCCTGTATACAGTCGAACATAAAACCTCCTCCTTTTTGGAAGTCGGTTAAAAAGTAATTCAAGTGATACAGTGTATCCGCTCCGATCCAGCGGCAGTGCTTCTCGCCGCCATAGTTCTTCGTAAACAAAACACTATCGGCTTACGGAGAATGAAAGAAGTAAAGAAATAGAAATTGAAGACATAACTAAGAAATACATATATTGAAGACCTGGCTGTATGGATGCAGATTCCTTTGCCTTTCTCGAAAGAGATAAATTTAAAAAACAACATGTCCTTGCTTTCAGCCCATGTATATGTCAAAAATACGTTGATCTCTATGGTATGAGTAAAATGTTCTGAAAAACACCTAGCTTTGAATTTTTTCAGGGGTTTTTGTTGTTGGTTTTATATTTACTGGCTAAATTTCGAGATTTTATGTAGCCTAAATGTTGACCGGGGATATAAGGTACCCCTATGCAAAATTTCATTTAAATCGGTCCAACAGTTACGGAGATTAGCCCGTGCAAACAGACAAACAGACAAACAGACAAACAGACAAACAGAGAAACAAAAAAATCTAAAAAAATCGGGATTTGTTTTATTCCTCTTCTTACATCCCCCTGACTCGGTTTTTAGCATTTTTTTTCTATGTACAGAAATTCGACCTCTACAGTTTTATTATATGTATAGAGTATAGATATGTAAATGGCATTATGATGATGGTGACATAGAAATTAGTATTTTTTTAAGACAGTCAACAGCACATCAGGTTACCACAAGTCAAATTTCACCAATGAATATTAAACTCTAATGCTTGGAGATAAAATTGAAAATCGATTGAAGAAATTTGACAGTTTTGGATAGCATGATGTGCCGTTGTCCCTGTACATTGTAATGATCAGAAAATGGTTTTGAAACTATACACAAAGAAATATTAATTTTGAACTTTCGATCGCTTAACTGTAACTATAATTTTTACCGCTATAATTTTTAATTTTTTTCTCTATGCATGCTTACAAGTAATTTTCACTAGTACGAATCGGAGACTGAAAACGACAACAAAATAATATTACATACATTTGGCAAGGTAGAACCTTTCGTGTGTATTTCCCATACGGCTTCCTTATTGGATGTGCCCGGATTTTACGACCGGCTGAATGATCCAACACCGGCGGGACCAGACATTTTGGCCCGGTTAAGAATATACCTTAACTTCATTTATGTCTGGAGTAATATTACGCCAGTCATATCGAATATTAAAATAACAAAATAACGGCTAGTTCTGATTTTTTTATATGTTGTTAGTATTAGATTTAGGTCAGAGGGGGATGGATTTTGGCTATAATAAACTTCTTCTATCTTTACTAAATCTTTTATTTTAGTTTTTAATTGAAACATTACACAAGCACTTTTTCTTAGCCATTTTTCCACAGACTACATAACAAGGTAAGGGTACGTTCGTTTAATTAATCAAAAAGGTTACTTCGTTTCATAACATAAAATAATTCTAACACCCTTCCTCAATTTAAAGTTTAAGAAACTTGAAATTGCAATTACATTTTAAACTCACTACTTATAAAGTTTAGCAAACTTAAAAAAAAATAAAAAAAATAAAAAATTAACAAATATTAAGCTTAGCACGTAAATAATCAAAGTTTTCTGATGGCAAACTCTTTGTGAAAATATCAGCTATATTATTCTTTGAATCGACATACAAAATTTTTAATTTACCACTGATAACTAATTCTTTTATAAAATGATAGCGAGTGTCAATATGCTTAGTGCGCTTACTATTTTCATAAGAGTTTGTCATATCAATTGCACCTTTATTGTCCACATATAAAACACTTTTCACTTTGTTTATTTTAAAATCTTTGCACAGTCCTTCACTATTTATCAAATCACACACACTGGTTGCTGCCGCTATGTATTCCGCCTCAGCAGATGATAAGGCCACACAGCCTTGACGTCTGGAAAACCATGAGATTGGGTTTCCACAATAAAATGTGACTGATCCGCTTGTACTTCTTCTGTCCATCTGGTTTGTAGCCCAATCGGCATCTGAATAAGTTTCTATTTCATTTTCTGTCTCATTCTTCATGTATGTAATTCCTTGATATTTAGTCCGTTGTAGGTATCTTAGTACTCTTTTTCCTTCTGTCCATACACTTTTGTTAGGTTTATCGAGGAATCTACTCAAGTAGGATGTAGCATAGGTGATATCTGGTCTTGACACTGTGCTAATGAACATTAGGCTGCCAATTAATTCTCTGTAAGGTACATTTAGTATTTCTTCATCAATTGACCCTTGAAAACCTTTTGTCATTGGAGTAGAGGTGCCTTTACATTCTTCCATATTGAATTTTCTTAATGTCTTCTCTATTTGCTTAGTTTGTTTTATCTTTAGCTTTTGCTCATCTCTTTCTATTTCCATTCCCAAGAAGTTTTTTATTTTTCCTAAATCTTTAGCTTCAAATTCGTGTTTCAGCCTTTTAGTCATTCTGTCAATTTCTTTGTCATTTCCAGTAAGTAATATGTCATCAACAAAAACAACCATATATATATCTGTGTCACTACCAGTATACATACAAAAATCATTCTTTGATCTGTACATTCCATTAGTTTCTGCGAAGTCATTAAATCTTTTGTTCCAACATTTTGGACTGTCTTTTAAACCATATAGTCCTCTCTGTAATTTTAATACTTTTCCTTCTTGTTTTGGTAACCCTTCTGGTATATTTATGTACATCTCTCTTTCTAATTTTCCATTGAGGAAAGCTGATGGAATATCCAACTGTTTTATATTCCAATTATTCTGTACTGCTTGAGCCATTAACATTCTAACAGTTGAAATTCGGGCAACAGGTGCATAATTATTCTCATATCCATCGCCCCTCACCTGGAAGCCCTTCGCTACTAGTCTAGCTTTCTTTGTATTGTCTGCTTTTTCTCGGAATATCCATTTCACATCTATGGCTTTTTTATTAGCTGGTAACTCTTCTAATGTCCATGTTTTCATTTTCTCTAATGATGTCAATTCTTTCTGGATAGCTACTTTCCATTCTGGGTCTTGTACAGCTTCTTCAAATGTTAATTCTTCAATCTGGGTAAGTAAACAAAATGATATATTAGTTTCATAGTCTTTAAGATATTCTGGTTGTTTTCTAATTCTTCCTGATCTTGTTCTTAATTCTTCAGATCTATCTTCTTCTCTTTCATATCTGTTGTATGTATTTTCATTTTCTTCTCTTTTTATTCTTTCTTCCTCTTCTTTTCCTTTTTCTTCTTCTTTTCTTCTTTCTTCTCTTTCTTCTTCTCTGTAGTAGCTTTTTGGTTTTTCTATTTGTATAAGTCTTCTTTTGTCATTTTCTTGTAGTTTTTGTTCTTCTTCATATTTATAATTCTTTTCATCAAATATAGCATCTCTTGTAGTATGTATTGTATTAGTTTGTGAATCCCACAGCTTGTAGCCTCCTGGACAATATCCAATAAAAGTCATTTGTTGTGCTCTTGGACTCAGTTTGTTTCCTTTAGGTATTAATACTTTCCAGGCTCTGCAACCAAATACTTTGAGTTTCTTTATGTCTGTATATCCATGAAATAGTCTAGCCGGTATGTCTCCATCCAGAGCTACAGTAGGGCATCTGTTCAATTCAAAAGCTGATGTTTGAATGGCATGTCCCCATAGATGTTTAGGTAGTTTCGTTTCTGCAAATTTTGTTCTTGTTTTATTCATTAACGTCCGGTTCATTCTCTCTGCTTTGCCATTTTGCTGGGGAGTGTATGGTTTTGTATATTCTAAAATAATTCCTTTTTGTTTACACCAGTTCTTGAATAAGTTTGAAGTAAATTCTCCTCCGTTATCTAATCTTATTCTTTTTGTTTTGTAATCTTTTTGTGTATTTAATTCTTTTATGTAGTTTATTAGATTATTTTCTGCTTCATTTTTATTAATTAACAACTTTACGACTGTGAAGTGTGAAAAATCATCTATTATTACTTGAAAGTACCTGTATCCTTCCGTAGTAGGTGGTTCAATTGGTCCGCTTAAATCCGAATGAATAAGCTCACCTATTTTTGTTGTTTTCTTTTCGTTTCTATAGAATCTTGGTCTTGTTGCTTTACTCTGTATGCATTCTGAACATGGTGTGTTGTCAGTAGGTAAGTTTAAAATTTTCATTCCTCCTGTGTTAAGATGACCCAATCTTTTATGCCATAGTCCGGCCTCAGTTATATTATTTTCTGTAATATGTGCTTGCTCACTTCCCTGTATTTGCATGTATAAAATGTATAATTTATTGTTATATTCTTGTGCGTAGAGAATCATTGCATCTTTTTGTATTTTAAATCCTGTTTTATCAATATTAATTGTGTAGCCTTTATCTGCAAGTTTTTTAACCGATAATAAGTTGTGGCTGATGTCTTGTACTATGTACGCTTCTATATTTATTTTATGCCCTTGACAAATTGTGTGTAATATTCCTTTTTTCTCTGCGACCATTGTTTCATTGTTGGCTTTTTCAATTGTGATTTTCTTGTCTAATTCTACAACATTCCTCATATACTCTTCCAACTCACCCTTCACATAATGATCCGAAGCTCCCGAGTCGAGTATGAACAAGTTTCTATTGTTGTAATGGTCATTTACTGTGTTGAGAACGACGAAGTTGAATGATGAGTCTTGGTTTTCTATTGCCTCATAAGAGTGTCCTCGTCCTCTGTGAGATCCTCTTTGCCCTCTATAGACGCCTCTCTGTCCTCTGTTTCCTCTTCCTCTGTAGTGGCTTTGGTTGCTTTTGTGGCCTGGCTTTTTACGTTTATAACATATTATCTTAAATGATGATGAACGGAATGCTGTAGTATCGTTTGGTGTGACAGTAGTAGTGGTCCTCAATTCCTCATCCAGCAATTTTGATTTAACAAATTCCACAGTGAGATTTTCATTAAGTGTTTCCAGTGCTGTTGTAGTTGAGTTGTATCTTTCTGTAAGACCTTGTAATAAATATGTTACCTTTTCTTCTTCTTCCAATTTTCTTTCTGCAGTTTCTAATTCCCTAGTTAAATTGTCAAACCGAATGAAATACTCCTCCATTTTTTCGTTATTTTGTAATTTTAATTGTATTAATTTTCTTCGTATGTTGATTCTTGATGTAATTGTTTTCCTTTTAAATGTTTTTGTTAGTATTTCGAACATTTCATGGGCTGTGGTCGCGTCCTTTACCAGATCTAAGAATTTGTCCGGAATTCCCTGCACAATTCATTGAAGTATTATGTACTAGCGTACTAGAAAAGTCAGCGCGAACAACATCTTTGCAACATGCGCGGCAGTGCGGGGCGCGCGGGGGGCGGCTAATGATTCATAGATGCGACGTCACTGTTATAGAGGCGACACTTTGTTTGTATTCTGCCTATTTCATTGGGTACCTCTTACGTGCACATTATTTGACTAACAATTTTAATTATAATATTTATTTTTGGTATAAACTGACTTTACTCTGTGGAATAAACAATATTTGGCATAAATACCTATACTAACTGGTTCAGTCAGGGTCATGGGAAGTTTCATTACTTACAAGTAGTGCCTTAACTATTTTCAATGAATAACCACAGTTTCTTCTTTTCTAAATGTGTAAGATTAATATTTTCCACTATAAAAATAAACGTCAGCTTATATTATATGTAATGTACCTACACTGTTACACACCCAATGTCGCTTCTCATATTTTTAGTCTATGACAAATGACGCAAAATGGCATCCACAAAATATTTTGCTCGAATTAAGTTTTAAAAACGATTATCTAGTTACATATTGATGGAAAGTTATTCCTTTGCGTTTTGACGTGTTACTCGAATTATTAGTGCAATATCGTAAAACACACAAAGGCATATTTATTGAGTTATAACGGGTTATTGCTTTAAGACATACAAGACCTAAACGCTCAAGAGCGAGCAAGCGACTGAGTGAACTGCGGCCGGCTGACCGCAGTTGAACGGAACACAGAGTTAGTGAGCGGCGTCTTCTCTATACGTAGTAGTAATAGCTCAATGGCACAATTATTGATTTCGCACGAGCGTCGGCCATTTTGTTTGTGCTCGCTGATCCTTTTGTTAAAGTTTCCAATAACTGTCTTTCTTCTAGAATGCATTTAATTCGAAACTTCCAACTATTAAAATTTTCTGCCGATAGCTGGGGCAATCCGATATAAGCTAGATTATGAGTCCCGGAGCCGCCCGCCACATTCTTGTCGTCATCTTTGCCCATATTTTTGATTAATTTTTACACTTTTATTTCTTTACTTCTGCGTGCCGCCCATAACCTATTAGATTTAGGTCAGAGGGGGATGGATTTTGGCTATAATAAACTTCTTCTATCTTTACTAAATCTTTTATTTTAGTTTTTAATTGAAACATTACACAAGCACTTTTTCTTAGCCATTTTTCCACAGACTACATAACAAGGTAAGGGTACGTTCGTTTAATTAATCAAAAAGGTTACTTCGTTTCATAACATAAAATAATTCTAACAGTTAGGATCATTATCACTACCAATATTGAATATCCAAGTTTGCAGCTTCGAAAGATCTGTGCTAATTTCGGGTAAAGTACTCGGGAAACCGCGAAATTTTCGCAATTTTTTTGAATAAAAACATTGCGTGAAACGAAACGTATTCTTCGTTTGGATTTAGCGGCCATCTTGTCTTATCAGCTTTTCTAAATTTCACTTTTATTGGAAAAAAAAATTGTACGTTCTCTGTTGGCTGGTTTTCGTAATTTTGGTCTACTTAAAAAACGAATATATTTTAATTTTAAAGGCATAATTTAGGACTTATATTGAGAATACTAAAAAAATTCAAAAATTTTGCTGTTTTTCGAGTGTTGCAAGGTCAGCACAAGTCTTTCGAAGCTGCAAACTTGGATATACGTTACTGGTAGTGGTCCTAACAACATAAAAAAAATCAGAACTAGCCGTTAGTTTGTCATTTTAGAAATGTCTAGTGTTAGATATGACTGGCGTATATATATATATATATATATATATATATATATATATATATATATATATATATGGGGTAACTTTAAATTAGTTGATGAAACTCTAGGAAACGATTCTTTTCTTGTAACTAAATAACTTTCTTCAAGGGTAAATTCTCAAGACAAACGTCAACTTCTCATACAAAGGCGATCACTTGATTACTCAAGTTTTATGAAAAAAGAATTTTTCCTAAAATATTTAGACCTGTGTTCCTTGGGGTCAATTGTGCAGTTTAGTGGGCTGATTCACATTTTAAATTTTCGAAATACTATATCGTGAAATCAAAATGAGTCCGAAATTTTGGGAAATAAAGAGTTGAAATTAAACAGCTTTCTTGGTAGAAAAGAATACTTTTTGCCTCTTGGTTGAAAAAACAAAGTTGCTAGAGTAATTAAAATTTCACAGTGTCAGTATATGGTGATTTTAAAAAATAAATAGCGAAACTTAAAAACGCCAATTAGTGTCACTTGAGACAGATTTTTTTCAAGTAAACCATATTTCTATACAAACGTTACAGAATCTCTTGAAAGAGCACGTAATTTAAATTTTCCACGTGAAATATTATTAAAAACATTCAACCATCTGAAGGTTTTCCACTGAATAAGCAACCGCATGTCATAATCTTTTCAGTACACATTACTCTCTTACATAAACCTTTCAAGTTTTGTGGAGAACAGAGCAAATGGTGTATGCAATGCAAACGGCTTTCAGCAAAAGTCCGTAGCATTTTGCTACGAAGACGTAGCACTAAGCTACGAAATTGAGTGTTCGTAGTTGAGGCAAGTTTTACTTGGAAGAATGACAATGACACGGTATTAATACATAATGCAACTGTTTACGTAGTACAGTTAGTCCCCGGAATTTGTGTTCTCCTACGATTCTTGTCCACTAGTGATAAGGTTCAAATTACAACGAACTTGAATATAATTTTTTTCGAAACACGAAGGGCATTTAGGTCATAGTCCACCACGCTGACCCAGTGCGGGTTAGTGGACCGCGCGCCTTTCGAAAATAAATTTTCTTAGACATGCGGGTTTCATCACGATGTTTTCCTTCATCGCCGAGCAAGTACTAATTAATTGCTACCACTAAGTTTGCGACGTAACATCTCCGACATAATATACCTGATAAAAATTGCGAACGGTAGTATTGATTGTCCTGATTTGTTGTCAAAATTAAATTTTAAAATACCTATTTTCCCCAGACGACAATTTTCCCCTCTAATTCTCCCGGTGGCTAAAACTAATTATAGACAAAATTCCTTTTTTTGGCGTGTTCCTAACAGCTTCAATAACATGCTCAAATGCAATGGCTACAATCTAGACATCTTTGATAGTAACCCAAGTACAGTAAGGCGACAAATAAGTTCAAACTTCTTTGAATCTCAACCCTTGATTTAAATATTTCATTAATTATAATATTATTATTCCTTTTGCTCTAAATTTCTATTTAAATTTGAATTCCTCATTATTTTTAGTTGATCTCGTTCATCATTACTTTACTCGTTTTTTGTTGTTATTATTCATTCTAAGCTGTAAGTCCATTTAACTCACCTAGTTACCTATAGGTGAAAACTTGTTATTGGCCTAGACATTAATCATGTATGCAATTAGTTATTTTAGGCTGTAAGTTTTCCTCATACAATAAATAAATTAAAAAAAAATGAAAAACCGTTTCATTTAATTTCATTTATTTCATGCTTTCATCTAAAAGTAGTTCCAATAAGTATGTAGGGCACTGCACTCAAACAATGTTTAAAATAAAAAAATAATACAAACAGTTACAGATTGCGGTGATAGCCCAGTTGGTAATGAGCTAGACTTGTAATCTCTAGCTCATTACCAACTGGGCTATCCGAAGGTCGCGGGTTCAAAATTTCAAATCCTGGTGCGGACCTGTACCACTAAATTCGTTTTTTCGGATTTATGTACGGATTTCTAATTATCACTTGCTCAACGGTGAAGGAAAACATCGTGATAAAACCCGCCCGTCCAAGAAAATTCATTTTCGAAAGACGAGTTAGATCCCCTTCGTGTTTCGAAGGGAGGCCCGTGCCCCTCGGAGGGGACGTATATGGGCTAGTAAGAAGAAGAAGAAGTTACAGATTTGATAAACAGTTAAATACCTTATTGAGTAGTTGTTCTTTAATGACGTGATTTGTTTTAATGTTCATTTGAAAAAAACTTATCCATCGAATAAAAACATTTTTCTGCAAGTTGGTCTTTTAGTTTTAGGATGATTACTTTTAGATTCTATCTTCTGTTTTTATTTCTAAGGGTAACTTTAAGATCCATCACAAAGGCACTGCTGTTGTTTGATATTAGTCTGTGTTTGTTAAAAACCTTCCGTTTAAAAGTCTGGCTCATATCATACTGGGCTATCACAGTCACCGTTGATTGTATAATAATACAATCGATTGATTAGTATTTTAAGTAAAATTATTGATTTCCTCAACGATTACAGGTGTGGTATTCGGGAGAGGGTGATGGTAAAACGACGTCGCAGTCGGCGCTAGAGTGCGCCCGCGCCGCGGCGCCGGCGGGGCAGCGCGCGGCGCCGGTGCATGTACGCGGCGGCGGGCGGCGCCTCGCTCGCGGGCCGCAAGGTAATATAATTTTATTTTATTTATGTAACTAGTGTACAAATGTACAGAGGGCAGCACATCAGGTTACGCCATTTTCATTGCAAAACCGCTCTTATCACAACAGTGAAGCAATTTGTGTGCATTCGTAAAATCGTTGATTCCCAAAACACAACAAGAAATTAGAAGCACTATACAAGTCTTCTATTTTCTGTGTATCAACAAACAGTATTTGTCTCGTTCCTTCTTCTTCTTACCAGCCTATATACGTCCCCACCGAGGGGCACGGGCCTCTCTTCGAAACACGAAGGAGATTTAGGCCATAGTCCACGACGCTGGCCCAATGCGGGTTGGTGGACCGCTCGTCTTTCGAAAATCAATTTTCTTTGACGGGCGGGTTTCATCACGATGTTTTCCTTCACCGTTGAGCAAGTGATAATTAGAAATCCGTACATAAATCCGAAAAGACGAATTTAGTGGTACATGCCCGCGCCAGGATTTGAACCCGCGACCTTCGGATTACAAGTCTGGCTCATTACCAACTGGGCTATCACCGCTTCTTATCGCTCGTTCCTATCTTTCAAAAATACACATGCATACATACATACGCTCACACCTGATATCCCATACTGGGTAGGCAGAGCATCAGTGGTTCAGAACCACTTAATGCCACGTTTGACATAAATTCTACTGGACTCGAGCTGAAAGAAAAACTTAGAATGTACCAGCTGCCAACTCTTTCCACGCATAATGCAAAAGTCAGCAATAGAAGAAGAAGTTATTACAGTGGAGCGACTTCGTGTGCATTCGTAAGATCGATGACAAGAAATTATAAGCACTTTATGTTTTTATCAGGCGCGCCAGCACGGCAGGCACCCCTTGCCGCCGAGCCCGCGGCCGCATAGCCCGCTCCACCCTGCGCCGAGCGGCGTCAGAGCCTTCTCCTGCCAGCATTGGGAAGCGCGCCTCGCCAACCCACACCCGCCCCGCCCGAGCTCTGCCCACCCCGACGCGCGCGATGACTCCGAGGTAGCTTGGTAATTCGGTGTTAGTAAGCATGGTTGGTATTGTGGTTTGGTGGGAGCGATTGAGAGAATATTTTCTTAATTTTTGGTCCCACTGCTGGGTGTTCCCTTATTTTTTGAGTGAGTTTAATTTCGTCATCATCATAAGCCTCTGCATCTTGACAGATGATTTAAGCAGCGTCTGTTGAGATCGGTAACACCGCTCGTGACTAAATAAACCGATTCTGGAATACACATCCGTCCGCACTTGTGGCACGCGTACTGAGGGTCCATTGCAGAATCCTTCAAGATTATGCCTTTAAGCTCGTTTTTCGGCTTAATTTAGAAACCATCAGGCAGTGTCATAAGTTTAAATTAAAGAATATAATTTCATAAATAGAACTATAAAACAATTTTATGAAGGTTATCCTGTAACCATTTGAACACTATAGTAGCCATGTACACTTGGATATTACAGTCTGTTCTCAATTTAGTATCCACTCAAGTTTCTTGTCTATTAGTGATATGGTTTAAATTAGAATGAATTTGGTACACTTCAACTCAAAACAAAACATTAACACATTTGCTAAAAAAAAAACAGTAAAAAAAACAAAACAATAGAAAAAAATAATAGAAATATATCTTCAAGAATCATACTCGTGTAATGAGTGAAAAATATTAAATCAGTTATGTTAATATGAAATAACGAGAGACATAAAAAGCTACTCGTTTGTTTGAAAAAAGTTTCATGCTCAAAGAAAGGGGTAGATAAACACACCAAATTATTATGCAATTTAAAAAAAAACCTAAAGATTCTTGTGTATTCAAAAACTTCAGAAATATGATACGTATCGTTCATAATCACAATACAATCCACAAAATTAATACAAGGTATAATTGACTTAAAAACAGTTCTTATTCTCTCAATTGGTCTGTACCTTGTTATTTATTGTTTCCCATATAAATGTTGCGTGTTAATAATTGTGTATGTCTCTTTCATGTAGGTTTTCTGTAACTTAATTTAAGGTTATGGGTATGTATCTTTCATTTGGTGTACTTAGTTTTAAGCATGCGTAAAATACGTGAGACAATGCAACGATGTTTAGCGAAGCTTGTAGACGTCGTATTTTAATTGTTGTGTGTTATTATCGAACGCCTTCCATGTTGGTAACCTTGGTTTACATGTCTTCATAGATAATCTCTCTACAAGATACCGCATATAAAGCAAATACAAAGCAACCAACGCGCCCCACGCATATAGGATTTTGCCAATGCATCTCTTCTGTTCTGTCCAAATATTCGGTGAATGATTTTCCTTTTCAAGACCTATCTCTTATGTTTGAAAAACCGTGCTCGCAGACCTAATATTTAGGTAATCGGTCCTGAAGAGATGCACCGAAGCTTGACTTGATTAACGTATAAAATCATATTATATGCGTGGAGCGCGTTGGTTGTTTATATGCGGTATGTTGTAGGAGGGTAATCTGTGACTTGTGTTAGAGAGCGTTTCCCGTGGCGGCGTCAAAAGTAACATGTGCAAAGGGGAAGTGTGTTTAAGTGAAGTGACACAAGTGGGCCGGCCATGAGAAGGAGAAGATCAAAAAAGAGAGTTCGATGGCCGGAGTCGAAGAGCCAGAGACTACGACTTGACGTGCGGAACGAAACATGAGTGACAGTGCTAACTAACAGACAAACAAACCAAACACTACGCCAAATCGCGCTTGCTTCCATTAATTTCTCACTACATATCGTATTTTAAGATAACGACCACTGCAACTCGTTCAATTAGCTATTAATAACTAAGTATACTTTCGCGCCTTTTTCGTGCCTATCCTAAATAAATTCTAAAAGCATTAAAAAGTGAGAATCTTAACGAAAGTAATCAATTCTGTGATTGAACTAACGTAAGAGTGATATCAAAGTTCGACGTGTAAATAAATATAAGTATGTTTATATAAATCCTACCTAAACGCTAGATAATTTAAAATTAGACGCGCTAGTCGTAGTGTTAAACAAATTCCTCAATTAAACCGTAAGTTTAAAATTTAAAATTTATTCAATACGCGAGTGTGTGAATCGAACAAGATTAAACTTTAAACAAGTTAAGCAAGTGTTTGGACTGAAGTGTGGTGACTGTGGTGCTAAATACACAATATTAAAAGCTCTATAGCGCAAGAGACGCGCTAACAAGAACAGGTTTCGTGTGCAAGCGATCCCAAAGTCACAAAACTGGCAAGTATGCAGGCAGCTCTTATGCTAAGATCGAAATCGAGGGAAAGAAGAAAACAGCGTCTGAAGAGAGGAATAAAACATGAACTGCCAAGTAATGTGGCTACTAAGAGCATCGCACCTTTCCCGAGATATCCACCGGCCTCCTGGGTATGTTTAGCATAGTTTTTTTTACTTGCCTGTGTTGCATGATATCTGACGATGATAGCAAGAATAAAATACTACTGAGTACCAGTGGTGCGCATTTCAGACAATCAAAAAAATACTGCACATCCTAACGTACCGTTAAAAATAAAATAGAAAATTAACTTCCCAAACGGCTAGTACATTTATCTGACGCTTACGCCAAAATATGTTAGGCAGAACCACAGAAGAGATGTTGATTTTGAACTTACAACACAACCATGAAATAGTAGATTACCCAACAAGTGAAAAAAAAATTGAATTCTTTTTGAGGTATCGAGGGATACAAGAGCCGAGATGAATTTATTTTTCATGTGTTAGGTACTCTACTTTTTACAATTGACTATGAGAAAAAGAAAATAATTATTCTGTGACAGTAAATTATCAACAATAGCTGCTGCTTTAACGCGAAATGACTCCGGAAGGAGAGGTTCACTTTCATCACTGGATGTCGAACTCATTTTATGATTTTGAGACAAAAACTTTTAACAGAAACTTTTAATTGCATGAAAATTGCACAGAAAATTGGCTGAATTCCTTATTCTAAATTTAAAAATTTTAACCGAGCCATATTCCATACAGCCAGTTATTACATACAGCCAAGTTTTAGTACGTTTTTATAGCGAGAATATGCAACCTTCTTGCACATTTTCTTTTGTTTTCTTACTAAAATCCGTATATTCGCGCATGTTCCAAATTCAAAATGTTTTATTTACTCAGTGAAATAAACAGCGTTTTATTCAGTTTTTGAAGAATAACGGACCCTTTTTCGAAGGGCAATGGTAAAAAGATTATTTTATTTACTATGAATCAGCTATTTCATTCACTTAAAATTTGATGTTTTAGTCTCGAAATTTTTTATAAAGAGCATTGATTGGTTTTATAGGCTTACTCTACAACTTCTATTAGTTTTTCAATTTTTCCTCACTTCTACATCGTTCTTGCTAGCATCGTCAAACAGAATGAACATTTTGGTTATTTTTGATGTGATTTTCAATAGGTAAAATAGTTGATGTTGTTTTATACAGGTGATTTTTTTATCACCATCCAAATTTTTCTCACGGTGTCAGTAACGTTGATAGAACGTAAATAAGGAGGAAAAAATATTTTTTTTTTCCAAAATTTTCTGATTTTGATACCCTGAATTTTGTAAAACGCAGAAACACGGGTGTCACAAATTGTGCTGAAGAGTAGTATTACTAAGTTTCAAGTCAATTGGCCGATGTTATTTGTTTTTTCATACAAAAAATTTGAATTATTTTCATGCTTTAGGCGATCTAGCTTGAAATATTTATATGAAAAGTAGAAACAAAAAATACAGGTCTGTTAAATTTTTATAAAGTTTACGTACAAAAAATTTGAATGGTGATAAAAAAAATCTTCCTGTATAGGTACGTAAAGTTTTGCAGAATTGCAGATGTGTGTGATAAAATTTCTAGGTTACGGTTTAACCATTTCATCATCATCATCATATCAGCCTATTGCAGTCCACTGCTGAACATAGGCCTCCCCCAAGGTGCGCCACTTTGTACGATCCTCCGTTGTTTTCATCCAGCCACTACCCGCTATCTTCTTTAGGTCATCTGACCATCTGGCTGGGGGGCGTTTAACCATTTAATACATATTTATTACATTTAGTACATATTTTTTGAGGAAGCCGATTTATATTACACGATTTAATATTCATTCATGAATGTACTGAACATATTATGATGAAATAGGCTAGCGTCTTTACCTTATAAGATATCTTAACCTGAAATATGAGGTGGGATGTCACCTAACCCAGTTTATCCTCCGTAATCTCTTCATTTTATTAGAATATTTGCTCGTTTCTCCAAATACTGCAAGGGACATAGCGTGATGAAACGAAGTATGGTTTAACATCGAACTTATAGAGTCATATGAGTGGCTATAACGGCATCGCATGGCAACCCTCCATAACCACACGCGCTCACACTGAGAGGGAGTGTGGAACCTCGAAACCACTCCAATTTTATAAAACTTTTCAAGCAATTCGAAATTGAATACAAAAACATTAAGGGGACTACGAAATTTTAATAACCTACTCTAATAATTTTAGGATATAAATCAATCTGAAAAACTGAACAACTTTTCCCAAAAAATATGTAAGGAATTCTTGAAAAAAAAAATTGACTTTTCATAGATATAAAGTGCCTCGAACAGGCGAAATTTAGACCTGTGTTCCCTAGGGACAGTTGGTAAGTTTTGTTATCTTATGCATATCCTAAAGTTTCAACACAAGTGATTTTGTTTTATTTTTAGTGGAACAAAAAAAAATGAATACATATAATATCACGTCACACTCACATAGTCATAAGAAAATTTGTGCACAGAAACCAAAGTTTTTACTTTTCTTTTTGCCTCCATAATATACTTTTTAAAACTATGTCTTTATTTAACTGTTATTCCTAGAACTGGAATTAATGATCTAGGTATTCAGACGTACAACAGATTATCTAATAAAAAAATATTCGTACTGGACTGAGAAACTTGTCATAATTTTTCCAAACAAATTCACAACATAACGACTTGATTACTTAACTTGCTTTTGATTAAGTAGGTTTTATTTATTTATTTATTTTATTTAACAGTTTATTGTACACAGGACAAATTACAAACATTTATACAGACAAATAGAAAAACGAACACAAAATGCACAGCTTATTTAAATTCACGTCAATCCATAAACTCACTGGTGTAGAATAGGTATTTTCCCTACAAGGGTAGGTAGTACACCATTTTGCTTTAAAAAGACATAACTTTGTCAGTGTATTCTCATCATGAAGGTATAGTCAAGTATGTGGCGTACTTGGCTAACCAACTGTAGTCAATCGACAACAGCCGAGACCGACAGCTTAACGTGCCCTCCGAAGCACGGAAACGCTCGTGATAAATTTCCACTTTGGTCACCCATCAGGTTCCCTGCCAATATGTACGTCGCTTAACCTCACTGATCGGTTGAGATCAACGAGCGACACTGGGCTACGAGCGCTTTGTTAGGGTGATTTTTTTTATTATCTACTTATCTTCGACGGAGAAAGTGGTTTCAGTTTCACATTTTCACCTTCTTTAACAAAAAAATCACCCAATTAACTTGTATTTAGAACTTGCACTATTAAGTAGCGTAAACCTAACATTTTGTTAAAAAAATTCAATTCAAACAAGCACATAAGTTCATGTTAAGTGATTATGCAAAGTAGAAGAAAAAGTAGTGAAGTAATTAACAAGTCAGTATGTTGTTATGGTAATTACACTTCTCAACGCCAATTAGTAAAGTGTCTTGAGCAAAAAGAAAGAAGGAAATAAGACAAAATACTTTCACAGGGTGATTTATTTATCACTGGCCATGTTTTTTCTATTCAGTATCATTGATAGAACTTGAAAAATTAATAAAAAAAATTAGTAACGCAGAAATACGTGTCTTACGAATTTAAGTAAATTGTTTCCCCATTAAAATATTTTTAACAAATGCCCCATTAAAATTGCAATTGAAAAAAGAAACCTTTTTTATGCTATGATCTAGCTCAAAATTTTTACGTGAAACGATAAAAATAAATAGGGTTTGGTTCAGCATTAAATTATGCGCTATTTTGGAATAGCGTATAATTTAAATGATGAAATGCTAAACCTAATATTATTTATGTCTTTCATCACAAATTGATGCACCAAGAACAAACTAATAAAGTCTGACAAGCAATGCAGCTTTACTAACTTAGTCACGGTTACAAACTAACAGACTGTAGACCAGTGGTTCTTAACCTTTACAATATTGTTACCCCCTGTGACTTAATAGGAAAATCGATTTTACCCCGACCTTAAAATGTTATCAATAGAAACAAATTCTTTATTAATCAAAATTCTTAACCAGCAGTCGATACTTAGTTATGCCAGGTCAAGATCTCCAACTGACGGAAGACAAGGACTTAAGCATTTATAATAAGTTAACCCATCTTATAATAAATAAATAAAAATAAAAAAAAACAATCCCACCAGCCTTACAATTTAACATACAATTAATAGTGGTTGGTATAGTTTTGCAATCACAAGCATGGTTATTCTTTTTTTTTCTAGAAATTTTATTAGATAAGATTTTAATTGTTAAGTTATTTGTTACCCCCACAGAGTAGGTGATTTACCCTTGCTTATCATGTATGTATAGTCAAGTATGTGGCGAACTTGCGGGAGTAATTACCTCCAGGTTCAGAACCACTGCTGTAGACTTTACAAGCCGCGGGGAGACCTAGACCCAGATTTACTAGCTGCTGCCTGAAAAAAGTTCCACAGTTTGTATTTGAACTGTCTGCTCAGAATGCATTGCACGTCGTACAGACTTCATTGTGGGTTAAAAGTAAGTGGTTTTTAAAAGAGAAATCTATAGAATTAAGAGCGAGCATTTTTGATAATTCGTGCCACAGAATGTGATTAAGCAATGGTGATTGCCTATTTCAAAACCAGATTGGCTACCAGACTACCATCGGAAGTTCCGATAATTTTGAATATATATTCAATAATTCGGTTTAAAATTAATAACTTTGACAAAATACAGGTTATCTTAACCAAAGTTATCAATACTAATAACTTAAGCGATTGCAAATACTATAAGGTTTTCTCTTGTAGCGAGGCTCCCTTGTGACACATCACATACAAAAATGAATACCCAGACACAAGAATAAATATCTAGTTTTTACACAAACATTTGCCCCGACCGAGACTCAAACCCAAAATCGTCGAATTAGAGGCAACCACTTGACCAAACCGGTCTTATAAATAAACCAAAATAATGAATTTCATTGCGAGATTTTATTAAAAGAACTCTGCTCAATAGTCTAGTCTATTGAATTTCCAATAAGTATAGAATCTGAAGCCCTTCTTTTGCTGTGTCAAGTAGGCTTCGACCCTCTCAACAGTGCTGCGTCCTTGTCTTCCGTCAATTGGAGATCTTGACCTGGTATAACGAAGTATCGACTGCTGGTTAAGAATTTTTAAGATCATGCTTCAGTAAAATAACTTGCCAACCGGGATCTCGTTACCATTGAAATTTAGGAAAAATCATCTACTATAAAGCCTTAATATCGGATGTGAATCACCTTACTAAATTGAACTATTTGTTCCCAAAGACATATTTAAAAAAACACAGCTCACTTCTCCACACACCTAGTGCTATTCGCTGATTGCCTTAGTATAAAATGAAATCCAAAAATATTTAAGAAAACTTGTCCATATTTATGGGGATAAGCACATCCTCTAATTTTGTATATAATTTAAAGACACCTAAAATAAACTGCGTGATATCATCCTAAAAATTCGCTCAGTAGCTTTTGCATGAAAGATTAACCGTCCATGTAAAAACCCATTTGTTTTTATCATTAGTGAAACTATTTTAGGCTTTTGAAAATTGTTGTGTGAAGGTCACTTATTTTGTTTAAATGTCAGTTTCCCTTTATTCTTCAAATACTGTAAACCTACTTACCTGCTACTATTAGAAAGTCCGTCACCAATGAATAATAAATAATGTACCACTATTGCTAGTGTAAAGTGTTATAATGATTGCTTTATTGACTAAAATTTTACACTATAGTCTGTACTGTTTAATTTTGGCTTGAATAAGTAATTTTAAAAGGTCGTCGGTGGCTAAACTTTTTTCTTTTATCTTTAAACATTGGCGTGGATGTACCCATAAAATAAAAGTAATTTTTAACCATTGTTTTTGCACTTTTTGCGAACAAACGCATAAAATCACAAGGCAAAAGAAAATGCACTTCCAAACAACCATTGAAATATATTTCGTCGACGTTCCAGAATAGTTTTTGTTTTACGTACATTTTATTTCACAATATTATTTTATTATAAACTAACTCTACTTATCAACGAAAACATCACAACAAAACATCCTCATGTTATTTATCGTACAAAAATCAATATTTTTGTTGACAGCATTTAAACATCAATGACTCTCGGCACAGTACAGAAATTACACTGTAAGGATTTTATACACAATTTATTATAACAGAATAGTTATAACAGAATAGTTAGTCCCTCGCGCTGGATCGTTCTTGGACCGGGAATAATGAGGGGCGGTCTATTTGACTATGATATCCTTACTAATATTATAAATGCGAAAGTAACTCTGTCTGTCTGTCTGTCTGACCGTCTTTCACGCCTATACTACTGAACCGATTTTGATGAAATTTGGTACAGAGATAGATTAGAGCCTGAGAAAGGACATAGGCTACATTTTATCCCACGCTTGGGCACGATATACCCTGTAGTCCATGCGGGCGGAGCCGCGGGCGGAAAGCTAGTTTTATATAATTTTGTTAATTATTATAAGTTGAATGTTTTATCTGATTTACGTTACATTAAAATTTTGGTTGATCTTATTTAGACACTAATTATACAAAATTAAACATATTTGTATTCACAGAATAGTTTGTCCACTTCTACCTTAATCGAATATCTAACATTCTTATCGACATAATGAGCCGTTTTATAGCTAGTGATGCTAGGAACATAGGAGGCAATGGTAATACAATTTTGAAATGCTGTTCCATTCCGTTCGAATTGTAAAAGGACCCCATTAATAATTTTCCCACTAATTATTGGTTCCACCTATAAGTAAACCAGTAAGTAAACCAGAACCAGTAAAGTTCCGGACCACTCGCAAACTATTTCTTGAAGTTGGATTACTTACATTGACTCGACTTTTAAGTATTTAAACTATTTTAATGGGAAAAAAAAATTAATTATAATAAACATGATACTTCGTAGATAAAATAGTTTGAAAAAGTCGCAGTATGCGGTTGTAACAACAAAAAAATATTAAAGCGTTGTTTAGGTAGTTTATCAAATCAAAAACCATTTAGATAATTGGATTTTCTTACTGTTTTTTTAAAAATTAAATTAAGTACACCTACTTTATTTTTTATGTATTTTGACACGTTTTACCCACTCACCCCGCAAAACGACGCCGCGCTTCGCCTGAAAAGCGATCGCTGTCAGACCATTCAGCTATCGCACGGAAGCTATTATCACCCCTTCGCCACAAATGGCTACGAAACCAACACAGGTGAAAGTATAAAATGGGCGAAGAAAAGGTTAGAAGACGAGTGAAGGCTTAAAATTTTACACCTCAATTAAGTTGTTGTAATTTTTGTAGATATTTTGGTATGTTTATGTTATTAAATGCCAATGACTAGACTAGACGCTTAATATTTATGGATTGTGATCATCTTATACATATTTCTTTCATGAGCAGAGTAACTTGTAAAACGCCTTTGAAGAGAAATCTTAAAATGTTTAACATAAAACTTAATGATTTATTATTCCTCTTATAAACGCTAAAGTTGTTTCTGGGTTTTTCTTTTGAAACAATGGAGCAAATAATATTTGACGTAATTTATACCTAGATAAATTTGAAAAGTGAAAGAGACAAAATATATTTTTCCCCTCGAAGGAAGTCAAGCCATAAACAAAGTTATTTTCAATTAACATAAAGATTTGATTCCTTCTCAAACACCTTATCAAACATATTTAGAATCGATTTTTCCATAAACGTGAAAATGTCAATGCTTTCTCTACGTAACCTTTTATTCTCCATGTTAACACGGAGGTTACACACATTTTATGTTGAAAATCAAATGATGTTCGATTTTACGCTGTATTGATAAAGACATAAAGTGCATAGTCAATTGGTTTGTGTGCAGATGGCGTAATCGAGATATCAGTAAGTGTCGGAGTTCTTCGAAGCGCATGATGCGGCATGAGTTTCACTTTATTGACTCGATAAAACACTGGAATTAAAATACGTATTCAATGTTCTGTTTTATTTGAAGATTTTGGATAAAATTTTGTAAAAATCCTTTTTAATCCCTCATCTATCATCATATCAGCATTTGACCATCTGGCTGGGGGGCGTCCTACACTACGTTTGCCAAGACGTGGTCTCCATTCGAGAACCTGTCTACTCCAACGCTCGTCGGTTCTGCGACAGACATGGCCAGCCCATTGCCACTTCAGCTTGCTACACTTTTGGATAATATCCATCACTCCGGTTTTCTGTCGGATGACCTCGTTTCGGATTCTATTAGCGAGATCCCGAGCATGGAGCGTTCCATTGCTCGCTGAGCGACGCATTGATTAAAGACCTTGGTCTTTAGACACAGCGGGAGTGGCGACGAAAAGATATGACGCAGCTTCCCAAATGCTGCCCAGCCAAGCTGCACTATTCTGGTGATTTCCCGCTCGAAGTTGTCTCTACCTAACTGCAACGCTTGCCCGAGGTATATGTATTCCTGAACAACATCGACCGTAACACCGTCAACAGAGATCGGCCTGGGCACGACATGATCATTGAACATGACCTTGGTCTTGTCCAAGTTCATTCCAAGGCCGACACGTCTTGAGGCAGCGTTAAGACTGTGCAGCATTTCTTGCAGGACTTGTGGTGTTTCTGCCAATATTATTATGTCGTCTGCGAAGCGGAGGTGCGATAGAAATTTGCCGTTGACATTGATGCCCAGTCCATTCCAATCTAGCGTTTTAAAGACGTCCTCTAGAGCATTGTTAAACAGTTTCGGGGATATGACATCCCCTGTCTAACTCCTCTGAGCAATTGGATTGGTCTTGTACGGTGGTTTTGTACTTGGACTGTCATCGTTGCCATATTATATAGGCTTCTCAGCACCTCCACGTATCGCCAATCGACTTGGCAACGCTGCAAGAACTCCAGAACGGCCCAGGTCTCAACTGAGTTTTAGCTTTTGTGGACTACGAGAAATCCTTCGGGATTTCTCGTAGTCCACACAAGCTAGATACACTGGCTGGTTATACTCTTCGCACTTCTGCATAACCTGCCTTACTGTGTGGATATGGTCTACGGTACTAAAGCCTTTGCGAAACCCTGCTTGTTCCGGTGGCTGGAAGGCGTCAAATCTAGCGGCCAGACGATTGGTGACGACTCTCGAAAACAGCTTATAGACATGGCTCAGGAGCGTAATCGGTCTATAGTTTTTCAAGAGACTTTTGTCTCCTTTCTAGAAAAACCGCTACCACGCCCCTGCTCCACGCTTCCGGGGTGGTCCCATTGGTTATCACGGAGTTGAAAAGCCTTTTGAGCTCCTTGACTACCGGTCTTCCTCCTGCCTTCAGGAGCTCTGAGGTTACTCCGTCTTCGCCGGGAGCCTTCCCATTGCTAAGCTGTCGGAGAGCCGCCGCAATTTCGTCTTCGTCTATATCTGGGAGGTCGTCGGTGAAGTCGCGTGTAAGCATGGCACGTGGATCGTTGGCGTCGGGTGGAGGCTTCGGGTTTCGCGAAGCATATAGTTTGCCGTAGAAGCCCTCGATTTCAGCGAGGATCTCCGGTGCTCATGTGACGATTTTGCCGTCCGAGGTCTTTAGCTTTGTCAGATGACTCCTTCCTAGGTTCTTCGAAAAGACTTTTGACGCCCGGTTCTGCTCAATCGCCTCTTGTATGAGGCGAGTATTAGAGCTTCGGAGGTCACATCTCACCAATTTCCGGATTTTTCTATGGAGTGCCTGGGGATCTGACAAAACATCCTTCGGCGTTCCTCGTCGTACTTTCATCAGTTCCAAAGTCTCGCCTGAATCCCACTTCGCTTATTGTACGTGCCACGCTTTCGAGGTCCTTGTTTAATCCCTTGCCTACTTAAAATAAATCTTTGTGCCTCATTTTTTTAGGTCCTATGGTTTGGGCTGGGCGTCGATGAATTATTAAATCAGGACCTTTAATTATATGTATACAGATTGATTAATTTCAATCTATAATCCGAATTCGAATTTTAAAGTTGTTTTATAACTATGATTTTACTTAAAAATTTCCAAGGTATTCTAAGGAAGAAGCTCACTAAATTAGTTTCAAGTAAATTTTTACATAAAACGCTCGAGGCAGGGATCCTGATGATTCTCAAAAGTTACAAAGGGCACGTTAAACCGTCGATCTGGGCTGTCGTCGATTGACTACAGTCGTTAAACCACGCCAGAGGCCATTCGGCGGCTTTAAAACTCTGATAGCAGGATTAAACAAGTTCGCCACATACTTGATTGTACTTACATGATAAGGAAGAAAATAAATATTTACACATTAAGTTTCGTTAGCTGTAGGTATTCAATACTTATCAAGAATGGTCCCCTCCTTTGATGCTGCGTTTTCCATAATTTACTACAGGAACTGAGAAAAAACATACTTCCACGTTCCATATTATGCTCTTAAATTAACAATTTATTGTATTACACAGTCCTACAAGTATAAATAGAGTTAGAGTAAAAGTAAATAGAATTATCCAGCAGAAGTATGAATGAATAGACACGGACCTAAATTACCAATGTTCTTTCTGACCGTATTATACGGCAACCAACAGAATTAACGGTCACAGACAAATGGTGACATACTACTCGTATGCAGGTTCAACCGTCCAGTTTATTTAATTATTGTTGTTCATGTAAATTGAGGTGTGACGTATGAAATGCCTGTAATTTTAATGTCGGATTCAGTTTATGAGCTGAATGGTTAACGGGTTTGCTGTATTTTCGGTGAAAGGCTGACAACTTATCGCTACTATAGGTCATTTAAAATTACTTTGAAAAAATTAAGGATAATAAAAATACTAAACTTGAGCTTATTATTTTATGAAAGGAACGTATGTAAAGGGCTTTAGGTATCTCTCTTTCAACCTCCGGGGTGGTTAATCAGTCCATGAATATGAACAACTTTTTTGAGTTCCCATGCAAACTTCACAAGCATATAGCGAATTTTGTATGGGAGATCACATTTTTTTTTCGTATTTTGACCGATATTTCTTGGGGAAGTTGTTCAGTTTCATGGACTGATTAACCACCCGAGAGGTTGAAAGAGAGATACCTAAAGCCCTGTATACTTAGGTCAAAATAAATGTTCATGTTTTTCAATATCTACTGCAAAATCAGCTGATTATTCAATTAATGACATGTTTTTTGATAATTCCAGTTACCTTGTGTTTCTTTTTAAAACAATTTGAATTCAATCAAATGAAAACGTGAATTTCCGACTTACGATGTAAGCTGGCGAAACGAGATTTTTTAAAAGATTTTATTCATTTTAACTAAAAGTACATAATAAACACATACTATGTTAAACTATTTCATTATATAAATCAGGATACTTACAAAAATAAATCTATATAGCTCATGGCAGCAAACTAACGGTTGATTTGTAAGGTTACATAATGCTAACCATAACTGCATAGCGTGCAGACAATCGAGGTAGAGTCACTGCACTGACTTGATCTATACTTATTGTTATGAACTATCGATAATGTCTATGTAGGAACTTCGGTATCGTAAGCTATTGAAAATAAAGCAGCCAAGCGGAATGTGTCCTCTTAAATTGTGTTACCTTACCGTTGCCTCTTTTGTTCCCAGCTTTTAGCATCACTAGAAACATAGAACACAATTGGTATATACAATTTTGTCGTGCCGTTTGGATTATAAAAAGGCCATATGGATCTTTTTAGATAGGTGTAACTAATTCGTAGAGGGACTTAGTGACGTCATGACTCATGGCTGTTTAATCATTTTTTATTTTTTTAATAATTGTGTTATCTTACAAGGCAAAAGTGAGTCCTTGTAATTTTGGTGCTATGGTTTGGGTTTTTCCTTTGTAAAATTTATAAAATGGATCGAGATATCAATTCAAATTCTAAATATCAATAAAAATCTTATCCTACAAATGTCATTTCTTCTAGACCAAGATCCCATGACCTTACTTATTTTCTCATTAACCAAAAGTGTGGGAAAGAGTAGTGCTCGTACCCCAGTGGCTCTCGCTGATCTCAACCGATCAGTGAGGTTAAGCAACGCACACACAGGCAGGGAACATGATGGGTGACCAAAAGAGGCTATTTTATCACGAGCGTTTCCGTGCTTCGAAGGGCACGTTAAGCTGTCGGCCCTGGCTGTTTTTGATTGACTACAGTCGTTAAAACCAAGTCAGAGGCCATTGTGCGGTTTGAAAACTCTAACACCAGGGTTAGCCAAGTTCGCCTCATACTTGACTGTACTACACGATAAGAAGAAGAAGAAGTAGTGCTAATATGTACTATTAACACATGAATACCTGCTAGCCTGGCCCGACGGCCAATTTTCAGCTACCAGGTTCTGACTGTACTTCCAAAAATTACTAACTTGTCTTGAAGTCTGGGTGCTATAAAAAGTATTGTTCAAGTTCCCTGAACATCGTATTAAAAAATCATGGCTCAGATTGTAGGAACAATCGCATAATTTACTTGCGAACTGTAAAGCGTCTGGCAGAAATTACAGCCGACGCAGAGTGTTTGGCGGTGTTGATCATTAATTTTTATATTTAACAAGCTGACGGCCAACTACGTAACGCCTTTTTTCTATATTTTCTCACCTTTTAAACTTCCCCTGGACTTCCACGAATATTTCAAGACTAAAATTAACCAAATCGGTTCAGCCGTTCTTGAGTTTTAGCGAGACTAACGAACAGCAATTCATTTTTATGTATTAGATAGATTAATTATATTCTATAAGACATCAGCACCCAGACTTCAAGACAAGTGAGTAATTTTCGGAAGTCCCTTCAGAACCTGGTAGCTGAAAGCTGGCCGTCGGCCCAGGCTAGCAGGTATTCATATGTTAATAGTACGTACTAGTACTACTCTTTCCCACACTTTTGGTTACTGAGAAAATAAGTAAGGTCTGGCAACTCTAGAATCTCAGTCTATTCGTACTAGACATCTTGATCGTCTGTCTATCTCAATAATGAATACATATAGGCGCGAGCTTGCATTTAAACATGTTTTTAAGAATGTAAATAAATAAATAAAACAAACGATGTCAGTAATACTTTTAATATTGTAGATTATTTACATGTAAAAGCACGTAAAGAGAAAGTCATAATTATTAATCTAATCAGTTCACTTCATTAGCATCGTTTACTGCTAATAGTAGTTCAAATAGTGCACAGATAAGATCGTATTCCACTGCATTGCATTGCATATTGGTGTCATATGTCAAGGCTGGTAATGCAGACAACTAGCAATACTTTGTTACAATATACGATTTTACTTTATTTTATTGCAAGGTGCATACAAATTGCCAGTATTCAATCGCTATAGAGAGTAGAATAAAACATATTTTCTCGACGAATTGTCGTACTAGATGAATTAGGTATAAATATGCGAGCAAGCCCACAAAAACACGAAGAAATGGTATTTAGTAGGTATGTGAATTATAAATAAATAAAAATATTTATTCTCGGAATTAACTGGTGATCCATTTCTGTTAGTGAAAGATGATAAATTCTAAAGTTAAGATAGAGACAGTAAAAAAACTTAAACAGTAAAAAAAAAAATTGAAAATCTGCTGCAAAATTCATAATGTTTATTTTCCCATCTTTTGTTTATTTTTAACAAGCTTTTCGCCCACGGATGTGCTAGAATCGGTCTGAACGTGAAGGAAGGGCTAATAAATAACATTTTCATTTTAAAATAATAGTAAAGTATTTAACTGATATTAATAAACTTCATTATTTAATGGAAAGCTAAATCAACCAAATTAATTAATACACTAGTAATGTTGAAATATATAAATTGTGTATCTATTCAATTCATCCAATAAATAGCGAAAACGTACTTATAGTAATAATGTAGGATAGAACTAACATAACAGTATTTTAGTGAAAGCAGGTGAAAGAATTCTTACCATCTGGTTAGCATAGTTTCGAAGTTAATTCCTTATAGTTACCTCCATATCTAGTTGAAAGTCTCTATTACTGTTCATTATGGGGTATGGTAATCACTTACGCGGTAATACATACCAGCATTTATAGTGAAAACTTGTGCATGCACAACCTTCTCATTAAAAGAGTACTTAAGTTTGAACGCATACTTTTATAGGTATGTCTATAGGAACGAGTTTTGTAAAAGGTTCAATTATAACTCGGATTTATTAAATTACTAGCATTCCGCTTGGGACTTCGTTCCCGTGGGAAGTCGGGAAAATCATGTAGCCTATGTCCATCGGGGATAATGTAGCTTTCTAATAGTGAAAGAATTTTTCAAATCAGTCCAGTAGTTTCGCAGCCTATTCAATGCAAACAAACAATCAAATATTTCCTCTTTATAATATGTATAGATTTGCCAAAACACTTGCCTCTCAATGGAACAACGAATATAAAGGGGCGTAAAATTTAACTTTGTGATATGTAACTCTATGTGTATTTCCATGGCAACGTAGCTCCCAAAAGGATAGACTCAATTTGATGCGGTTTTTCGGTTTGAAAGCTAACGTAATCAAGACGGCTTAGTGAATTTATGAAAATCTGACCAGGCGCTTGAAGATCAGCAGCTTATTACCTAAGTTGTCGAAGGGTTCTTACCAACTTTTACAGGTTCGATTGATTTAAGATTTGGTGTACTGTGATTTTTCAGAGATATGGTAACCTTGATATGATGCTGAAACTATTTAGTTTTCAGGATATCTAACTCTTCAGCAACTTTCAGCGTGTTAGTCTTATTTTATATTTCACCCCGGAAATCGTTAATGTTGAGGGTTACATTAATTTTTAATTATTACTTTTGATGATGAAGTACCATTCATATCATTCACCTTGGTTAAGTATAATGTTCAAATTAGAACGACCTTGGACGAAATTGAGGGAATTTACTGACTGCTTATATGAGTATCTATCGTTCGACAGACATCAAAGACTCATTTGCGAAAAATTTCAGAGAGAGTTCTTTTCGCTTGCACTTTATTTGAAAATATTCGCCACAATGTGTCGAAAATATTCGCCTGATTACGTCATCAAACCTCATCAATAAAATGTAGTGATTTAAAATTGTTGTACTAGAATTTTTTTTTTAGCAAAGAAGGTGTGATTTTATGTTATGACTAGCTTCTCGCCCAGGACTTCGTTCCCATCGGAATTTCGGGAATGAATTATACACAAAAACCGTCCTCTTGAATCACTCCGTCCTTCGGTGAAAACTTTATGAAAATCCGTTCAGCAGTTTTTGAGTTTAGCGCGTTCAGACAGACAGACAGACAGACGCGGCTGAGGACTTTTTTATGATGATACAAGCGCTTGTGGCTAGTTTGGTAACCAAAAGATGTCAACATAAATGGAAAATTCAATTCTTTTCCAATGTAAGTAATTAAAATCATATCTTGCATAAGCAATGTATGACGATTGTGGTCGATCGAAATCTACATCACTAACGGTAAGAAGGAAAAGTTCTCTTTTCTGTGGTTTGATTCAACATTTATTCTGTGACAGTAGTCCGGAATTGCGTTCTTGCGTTTAAAATGTTGTTTGAAGAAATTGAAAAATTTTGAGAAATCCGCCTCTAAGATTTTGACCTAAAACACCATATATCCGAAATACGGCCTGTCATACAATCTCATCTATAAATACCACGAGACAGTTGTATTGCGGACAGTGTGACCAAATTTTTAAAACCAAGTTTGACTTTACAATCAATATCAGAGCTCACGCAACGAACTCTTGGGAATGGCTGGGTCGCCGTTGTTGGTCACGACAAGGAGGACCGCAGTAGTATACCGTCAAAGAGATCGAATGCACAATATTGCCACCAGTGTTTCATACCAATCTACTCGAAATGCCCACAATAAATACCAGTCCAGTTTCACCTGAGGCCTGGGGATATATTCTGTAAGCCTACGACCGACATACGACCAATATTTCTCACTTGTAATGTCACACTATAAAATAATTAATTCATTCATTTATTCGGGGTGTGTGTTGTCATAACATCTTAGTGCTCCAAAATCGTCAATCTCATCTGCTAGCGGTGCACCCTACTGATCAACGGAAGAGTCTCTAATGTACTTTACTACAAGGGTATCTCAACTTGATATTAGCAACTTCGTCATTCTATATTTTACTTTTGATGAAAATACTCAGACATTGGCAAATCACGATATTCTGAAATCGTCCTCGCTTGCTAGCGGTGCACACTGTTGATCAAGCGACAAGGTTCTAACGTACTACTTATCCTTCTTGAAGGATTCTTAACTCTTGGGGGCCCTTGGAAATCTTTGGAATTCTCCTCTTTATATTTTCCATTTTGATTTTCTCTTTTTATTGTAAACTAAATAGTATTTTGTAAACAAAGTGCCTGTGAATAGACATAGACATACAATTTATTCACAAGCACTACACATTACATTACACGCAGAAATAATAAAACAACAACATAAATAAAACACAAATATAAACATAAACAATGTTTATGTTAATGTTTATACATATAAACATAAACATAAATTTCTTATCTATCTAAATACACACATGACACAATGTAGGTAGGCGCAAGAGTCATAGTAGTGTGCACCGCACCTATGAATGGGCAATGGCTCAGCTACATGTTGCAGGTAAACTGCAACGCTGGTTTTGGGCCAGTTGCCCCAAGTACGAGCGAGCTTGAGACGTAATGATTTTGGCTCCAAGAGCTAAAAAAATTTTTTGTTAATAAACTTAAAATGCAACATATAAAATTAAAAAGTCCTAATAAATACTAAAATTGTGTATTATATGTAATAGAATATAATTAATTAAATATACAAGGTTAAAGGAAAACTATAGAAAATAGTTCAATTGAAGAAAAGTAGGTATCGGTCGTAGAGTTACAGAACAGATGCTCTGCCCAGTGGCCATCGACTTGTCCGTCTATAGGTGATAATTCGATTGATTGCCCCGTAATACGGTAAGAGACTGACACCGTCAATTCAGGCTGCCTATTTACCTCTGTTGCTATCAATTTGGAATGCTTGCGTCTATTTTAGCGTTTATTTAGTAATTGAACGTTTAATTTACGAGTAGGCATGGTTCTGTATCGTAAGTGTTAGATCTTTTATAATAAAATAAAAAAGAAATTTTTAAGAGATGATAGACAGACAAAGAATTTATTTATTGCTTTATAACATACACACAACAAACAAAACAACCACAGGGAGATATCTAGGTCTCATTTGATAAATCGAGAGAATAGCCTTTTCTGCAGTACAATGGTGTACAATTCGAAAGGTACTATCACTCAATTTTTCACTTCTTTTTGTAATATCCGATAAAAAGGATATAGGGTGACTTTAAATTAGTTAGCAAAACTTCAGGGGTGTTTCGTTTCATTAAACCGCAGAACTTTCCTCAAGGAAACTATATAAAAATTCTCACAAAAAAAACAACGGGTTGCACTCCGGGAGTGCCGGCAGAAGTGAAAACTTGAACATTAACGTTGTGCATTAATATGGAAATGAAACAAAATACACAAAAAGAGTCCGTTATTCTCTCAGGATTCGAACCCTCGACCTGTTGCCTACAATCTGGCAACTTTTCCACTCGACCAAACTATCTACTTTCAATTCAGTAAAATAGTCTATCGGTATTTGCGCACTATGTGCGAATAATCGTTGACATCTGTCACTGAGATAATTTTACCATAGGGCTGCCATCCGTCCGGGTTCCCACCCATACTTCAAAGTACACAACGCTGCTAAATAAGTTTTCACTTCAAAAAAGGTGGCAACCCTATCCTACGCATATTCGGTCACGGTCACGTGACATCTGACGCGAGTTCATCGCGAGTTTAACATTTTTTCCCCATACTAAAAGTGCTCAACGCTGCTAAAGAAGTTTTCACTTCAAAAACAACTTCCCAAACAAAGGCAAATCAGCTGATCGCACCTATGCTCCTTGGGGAATGCTGTTCAGTTCCACGTGCTGATTCATATACTTAGTTTTCACTAACTAATATAAGTTTAGTTTAGCAATAGCAACATATTTTTTATAGCTCTAGACTGTTCGCCCTTTACCCACAATACAATTTAACCCCGAGTCAATTCATGGTCATATTGTGTCATTAGTTAAACGCACCACGCTACAAGTTGAATTCAAGCAATGGCGTTAGGTTTGTGTTTTTTTATGAAAAATTATTATCCGTAACAGTAGGAATATATGTAAATTAAAAAAATATATACAGGGCTTTAGGTATCTCTCTTTCAACCTCACGGGTGGTTAATCAGTCCATGAAACTGAACAACTTCCCCCCAATAATAGGTCAAAATATGAAAAAAAAATTGAGTTCCCATACAAACTTCAGCATACCTATAGCGCATTTTGTATGGGAGATCAATTTTTTTTTTCGTATTTTGACCTTTGTTCCTTGAGGAAAGTTGTTCAGTTTCATGAACTGATTTAGCACTCGAGAGGTTGAAAGAGATTTACCTAAAGCCCTGTATGACTTACTAGATTTTTGAATGATGAAAGTCTAATCTTCCTACTAGGTAGGGTACGCTGGACTAAGATGATCAGATTTTGAAATATTAGGTATTTCATTCGAGGTCACCAAGTGTTTTGTTTAGATTTAACGAATTAAAACCGGTATATGGTAATAATGTTACAACTTCATCTATAAAATAGTTTCAAAAGCTAAAAAACATGAAAATGTGACATGCCTTCCTCGATACTTATGTACTTAAGCTCTACGAGTAAAGTATGTCAAACTCATACAGTAGGTACAAGTGTACTGCCCCAAGGGATATTTTACATTGTCACCATTTGTCACAATATATGGGGTAGGCACTCCTATTACGGTCGTAATAGAAATAAACTTTTTAGCTTGAAAGAGACAAGTACTTTATTTGATTCTAGCTTCCCGCGTGGGACTTCATTCCCGTGGGAATTCGGGAAAATCATGTACCCTATGTCCATCCCGGATAATGTAGGATTCTAATGGTGAAAGAATTTTTCAAATCGGTTCATTAGTTTCGGAGCCTATTCGATGCAAACAAACAAACAATCAAATCTTTCTCTTTATAATATGTATAGATATAGAAAATGTTATTATGAGTTTACATCTATGCCGATACTGCGTTCAGATTTCACTATACAGGGCTTTAGGTAAATCTCTTTCAACCTCTCGGGTGGTTAATCAGTCCATGAAACTGAACAACTTTCCCAAGGAACAAAGGTCAAAATACGAAAAAAAAAATTTAATATCCCATACAAAATGCGCTATATTATACTGATGAAGTTTGTATGGGAACTCCAATTTTTTTTTTCGTATTTTGACCTATGTTCTTTGGGAAAGGTGTTCAGTTTCATGGACTGATTAACCACCCGAGAGGTTGAAAGAGAGATACCTAAAGCCCTGTATAACCCTGTTGTTCGTTGTGCGTCTCTGTTTACAATAAAATACTCGTAAATTACCACCCGACCTTCAGATAATATGTTTGTTTATGTCTCAATACTTCACAAAAAAGCTAAAAAAAATCTGAATTGATCTAGACCCAAAATGGGTTGGATAGCAAGCACCGTTGAAAGTGTATTAATTTCTAACTTCATAGCAATTTTAGCTTGTTCGGGCGAAGTTGATAGAAAAGTGAAGAATAATAAGTAAAATAGCCAGAACTTTGGAGTCCATGAACTGTAACTTTCACCCTACGTACCTAGCAAAAGCAAAGCATACTACGTCATTCGTTAAAATGTCGCCACCGCGAAGTAACCTTTGTCGTAGAAAAACCTGCTATTATATCATCCACATAGTCACTCTACTAGATTTTCTAGATTTTTATAGCAGCCAGAGATTCGGTAGTTCATGTGTCAGTGGGAAAATGGTATTTCAGTTCTGTTACGGATTTGTTGACAAGATGAAATATACGTACTGTTAGTGTTTGAAAGATATTTTTTTTTTAAGAACAGTGTATTTATAAAGGACTCCTGTGTGAATTAAAATGTGAATTAACATTGAAAATTGGAATTTAAGTATAACAGTAACAATAAGCTGAAGCACAAAGTAATTTCAATTCAAATGTTACTGACTCGACGTTGATGTATTATACAGTATTTTTCCTAAACAACGTACTAAAACTATTTGACGTCAATGACCCGCGAATTTACAGTAAATTGGTCGTTAAAATAAAATTTTGTCGCGTTCTATGCCGTTGCATTAAGAAGGGTTTTGCAATGTTTCATAAACTAACACTGACAGTTTCCTTGTTTAAATAGGCTCCTTAACAGCAGGTATTAAAGTTGAAATTAGAATAAACGGCGCATATTTTATTGAATCTTTGACTGTACGTAAAATGCCGTACACACCATGAAATTCCAACTTTTATAACATTTTTAATTTTGCGTAGAAATCAATATTACCCTTTCGATTTTGATTAAATTGTGACCAACATTTCAGTTGTGCAGAGGTGTCGTTCGGCTTTGTGATTTAAATCTAAAAAAATAAAATAAACGTAAGGGAAATGGCTCATGCAAGGGCAATCAAACTACCTCGTAAGAATGTCCAGGTAACTCACGCTACGGAAAACGCCCTACAGATTCATAGAGCTATGATGGCCCGTGCGAGGTTGAAGAGTCAAAACAATAACGGGAAGAAAAGAAAGGTATAATACTTTTTTTAAAATTTATTTGCGTACTATTCGTGTCTCAGACTATTTTTACGACCATCGTACATGGCTTTGCTTAGCTTGGGATTAAATGGCGCTGCGGAAGTTGTCAAAATTTTCTTTTTCTTTTTGTCAGCGATATTTTGGATCGATTCTCGATCGGGGAAAATATTCATGTACGCCCGGGACTTTGTTCCCGTAGGAAGGTCAAATATAACGAAGAACCATCTCGATTACATCAGCTTTCTAACAAAAAAAAGTACAACGAATTCAGTCTATTCGTTTAGGAGCTACGATGCCACAGACAGACACACATATACACAGACACAGATACATGTCAAACTTATAGAACCCCTCTTTTTTGCCGGAAGTAGAAATGGAGTCATTACACTAGCTAGCACAGTTGCTACGTGAACTTACATTTCGGCGACCCCTTTGCATTCAAATTTATTCAATCTAAGCTTGTAACCGAGCTTTTTGCGAGACTCGGCAGGCAACAAAGGTTGTATTATAGTACCTTATATTAAGTTGTATACAACAACAATCTTGTTTTCTCTAAATAAAAATTCACAGACATAGATGTATCTGTTTTTAACCAACTTCAAAAAAGGGGAAGGTTTTATGTTCGACTGTATGTTTTTTTTATGTATGTTCACTGATTTTCTACGAAAATGTTTGTCCCAAACGCGAATCAAAGACTAGAAGCACCGATTAAGTATTTAATTATATAGTTTACTAGCTTCCCGCCCGGGACTTTGTTCCCGTGGGAGTTTTGGGAATGAATTATACACATAAACCTTCCTCTTAAATTTAAATCTGTTCAGTAGTTTTTGAGTTTACGCGTTCAGACAGACAGACGGAGGCAACGGGGAGCTTTTATAATATACAGGGCTTTAGTTCCCATACAAACTTCTTCAGCATATAGCGCATTTTGTTTGGGAGATCAAATTTTTTTCTCATATTTTGACCTATGTTCCTTGGGGAAGTTTTTCAGTTTCATGGACTGATTAACCACCCGAGAGGTTGAAAGAGAGATACCTAAAGCCCTGTAGTTTAGTAAGATTTGATTTCACATCGAATTGAGAAACATCGAACATTTGTAAAAGGCGACAGTAGTAAGGAATTATAATTTTTAACCAACTTAATGAATATAATGAAATTACTATTATTTGATACTACGAAGTTCGTAGCACCCGTAGCACATGCTACGAATTTTATAATGGACATTATTTGATATAATTCAATCCTGACTACCTTACTATGGGAAGTATGACTTTTTTGTAGAGATTTTTCTCTTAGAAAGTAGTTCAGTTTCATGCGTATTTTTCGCTTTTTCGAAGTCGGTTTAATATTATTTTCTAAAAAGTTTTTGTTTCCTACGATTAGAAACTGCAAATTCATAAGCAAATTCCTTGCTTCCCAACGTCGACATAGCTCAACTAAGTGGAATATTTGAAAAATTTTTGCTTATTTAACATTAAATGAGGGGTCGCAGCGCTTCAAAGGGTGTAATAAGGCTGCTCTGACCCAAATAGCTTGCTTTAACTACATTTTATTTAAAATTGTGTCACCTCTTATGACCGTAAAGCGACACGAGGAATGAATTGAAATAAATGACGTTAGTTCCAACAGGATAAGGTTTGTTTTTGTTGGAAAAAACAAGTTTAAGTAAATTTCTTTTAACTCTACTGTTTCTAGTATTCGTCAATTTTTTGAATGTTTTTAATAATGTTCATAGCGAACCAATTGTTAATACAAAAAAATTATGACCCAATACTACAAACCATTCTGTATTTAGGATAATTTGGGAAAATTGTGATGTTAGTTTCTTAATCAAAGCATTGTTTTTTGAGTGAATTTAAAACTTACAGTTAACTAATTCTTCGAGTCTTTTAACTAGCGAAACTTTAGGAAGTGATTCTCCCATAAAACAGATTTTTTTCCCCAAAGAAACCTACATACTCACATCAAATTCTCATAAAAACATTTCGGCTTCCCATACAAAGACAAATCAGCTGATTGCACAAGTTGTATGGAAAGGTGAACTTTTTTTCATATTTCAATCCACAGTTACTTGGGGAAAGCTTAAATTTAAAAAAAAATTACTTTACAATTTATACAAATGTATTTATTAAAAACTAACTTTCTTTTTCCTTCGTTCCCGTGAGAATTTGGGAAAGTTATGTAGCCTATGTGGTTATCCAGAGTATAAGATACCTTCATACCAAATTTTATCGAAATCGGTCCAGCCGTTCTCGAGTTATAAGTGTTTATACAAACCCGACTTTGTTTTATACAATACTAGCCTTCCGCCTCCGGCTCCGCCGTTATGTCGTGCCCAACTGTGGGACAAAATGTAGCCTATATCCTTGCCCAGGCTCTAATCTATCTCTGTACCAAATTTCATCAAAATCGGTTCAGTAGTTTAGGCGTGAAAGACGGACAGACTGACAGACAGACAGAGTTACTTTCGCATTTATAATAGTAAGTATTAAGATTATTGGCTTTAAAAAAAATACCTTCCTAAGAATACGTAGTTACAATAGTCCTAGGGTTAGCTGGAATACACGAAATTTTCTGTGGTTCTTTTTATGGAAATTAATATAAACCACGATCTGAGCTTTACGCAAACTGAGATTAAGGCCAAAGTATTAATTTGCTGCTTTCAGCATTCTTTGTTTACTTTTAAGTTTAACTTTAAGCTGAAATAATTAAAAGTTTAAAATAGCCACTTTAGGTTTAAATGTTCTTTCGATCTTCTTTAGTTTGTGGCCTATAAATCTCAAGTTGCGTTGATGGTGCAAGGATGGGGCTCTGGGAGCGCGGTGTCGTGTTGAAAACTGATTTATTGACTAATTAATATTTCAAATAAACTCTAGGTTAATAGAGCCTCACAAAGTAGTATTAATAACAGGAAAATATAGATTTCAAGACAGTGTTCTTAAAATCTTAATAAAGCAATGACGTATGTCCTTAGAAAATGTGTCGGCAACGTACACTACAATCGGCCTGTCTTCGAAACACGGGTTGGTGGACCGCGCGCCTTTTGAAAACGAATTTTCTTAAAGTGCGGGTTTCATCACGATGTTTTCCTTCATTGCTGAACAAGTGATAATTCCGAAAAGACGAATTACGTGGTACAGGCCCGCACTGCTTAATCGATTATAAGACGAAATAACTATTCAGATAGGACTTTTTTTACAGAATATTACATGATTGTGTAACTTCCCATTGATAATATCTTAAATTAAATGTAGAGCCTGATGTCTACACAATACTTTTAGCAACCAATGATTCGTTTTGAAATGAAGCATGATACTTAAATAGTTAAGTAGGTTTATAGGACGTGGTGATAAAACGTTAATGTAAGCTTTTAAAACTGTTAAAAGCTGGTTAAAGTCCATTAGATGATAAAAGCGCAATACCGTGTTCGAAACAATTTGCTAAATATATTACAAAATCGCTAGTATTAATTTTGAAAATGAATTATAACATTATATTTTCGTACGGTGCCGGTCGGTGGTTATTTCGCATGACTTTGTGGCGTGTGCCGCGCCCATTGTATAATTTATATAGCTTTTTCCAGCATAAATCAGTTGTAATTTCAAAAAGCCTATTAACAAAATCTACATGAAAATGTCTTACAAGCGTTAAACCTATTCTTGCATTATCCGGTAACGTGTATGTTATGCAGTTGCATGCGACTTTGCGTTGCTAGAATTAAGCCGATTTGTAGAACATGAATTTGGTGTATTCAAGCTCTCTGAACAGTGCAGTGGTTTGTAAGCTACCGAGTATTCGGCTTGTATTCACGGTTGGTTGTTTTCGATTCAAGCAATTGCATTCGTTTTGTTTTGTCTTTGTACCTAGAACTACCTACTTACCATTTAACGTCTAAAAATAACGGAATTTTGAAAATTGCGACAGGATGAGAGACAGGTGACTTACGTCCTGCAGTGGACTCAAGCATAAAGCTGCTGAAGAATAAGAAGATAAGACTTCCTTGTTTTAATGAAGATATACAAACAATAAATAAAGTTTATAGTCCTAGTTTTGCAGTAAATTTTGTGCATAGATCTACATTTACTCACGTAATTCATTTTCATGTGAGTGACTTATTATTATCTCTAATAATATATTTTTACATTATAATTTATGAGATTTTTCTCTATAAAAGTTTCATAAATTAAAGTACCCCATTACTTTTACTAGTTATTAGTAATGAGGTTTAAATTAGAATTAATAAGGTACTTTTTTTATATTATAAGATGGGTTAACTCTTGACCTCAATCTTGACCATAAGGTCAAAGATGAGGTCGACGATGGAGCGAGTTAACCCAGAAAATGCCTATAAAAGCACTGGTACTCCTACGCACCGACGGAACACAGCAAGCTGTTTGGCGTCGGACTTCGGTAGGAGGGTGGTCGCGAACCAGACGGCCCTTTACAGAACCTACCACACCGCATGAGACCATAGGACGACACCTCAGATCCAGAAAAAAATGAAGTGTCGTTGCCTGGGATGGATTACTAGGAGGCAGGTCTCATTTGTTTCCTTAGTCGCCTCTTACGACACCCACGGAAAGAGATGGGGTGGTGTTATTCTCAACCGATCACCACACGGTTTAAACCTAATTTACGGTGTACCTAATTTGGGGACTCTGTTTTATTTTGTACTACTGTAAATTATAAGGTCTAAAATAGATATATTATTTGTGATTATTAAAATAAATGATTTTAATAAAACTATTACACAAGCCTCTCGTTAACAGAAAAAAAATAAAAGGCTCAAAGATAAGGTTTTCATAATAAGCATTGTTTGTATGGACAAGATTGCAAGTGCTTGTTTGTGGCCACTTTTAAGGCTCTTATTGCACTGGCTTTGTTCTGACATAAAATAAAGTTGAAACAAAATAGCGCATAGACTGCAATAGGTATAGATAACCGTGCTATAAACTAAATTGAAAGATAGCTGGCCCAGCACTAGTGAACGTTGCTTAAAAAGTAAATTAGAAAACCTCATATTCAGTAAGGTCTATCTATACCTTGAAACACACATCTGATTTTCATAAAAATATTTCTATTAGTATCTTTTAAGTGAACCCATTTTGCTGGCTGGTAAATGCCTGCAGCTACTAGTGTCTGAGACTATTTTTAAATTCAAAATGATCTAATACGATAGTTTTGATTCCGAAAAATTCAAGTTTATAGACCAAAGATGATGACGTGCTTTGCAGTCATCTTATGATAAATCAATTTTAAATATTTAACGCATCTGGGACTGCAACCAGGACAACAGCTAAAATAGTCATCTTTATTAATATGCAAATTTTCAATCGCCAATATGCATTTATAGTAAGTATTTGATTATTTCTTCCACTGAAAGAGAAGGCAAACTTTTTAATTTTTATTTAAAAAATACTCTAGAAATCCCTAGAAAAAACTTAAAAACTCAATTTTGAAAATCAATAGTTATACTTAAGACATGTGTTACATGTATTTATTTTAAAATAAAGTCCAGTAAGGTTATCGTATATTAGATGAAAACATGTTATGATTTATTTAACTTTAAGCTCCGTCTTTTGCTTGTCCTGATGGATGAATAAAAACTATTGAATGAGATCTTCGTAAGTTGCGTCAACAGTATCTCAGTCTGTGTGCCCATAGTGGCAATACAAACTAAGAACCCCAATCCATTGGTTATTGGATGCTATTGCCCTATACGTTCTCATTCATTCTTTATCGAAATCGTGACCAGGGTGTCCAAGTGGGCCCCGACTTGTTGTTGGTATAAAGTTGTAAACGACACATTGGCGGTTATAAATAGTATGTGGCAAATGTTGATCTTATGATGGAGGTTTATTTTGACTGTAATCCTTACTTCCTTACTGATATTATAAACGCGAAAGTGTGTATGTGTATGGATGTGTTTTACTCTTTCACGCTTAAACGGCTGGACCAATTTTGATAAAATTTGGTATGGAGGTAGCTGACACCCTGGATTAACACATAGGGAACGAAGTCTCAGGCGGAAAGCTAGTAGAGTATAAGTTTCCATGCTCGGTAAAAGGTACAACTTCCGGGGTAGTCAATAAGAGCGATTTACAAAGCTCATCATCATAGTAAAAAGCTGCATCTTTCACAGTAGGAATGGAAAGGTACAGCTTTACGATTTCCTCGTAACCATGAAATTGAACGACCTTTCTCAAGGGACCCCATATGAAATTCTCAAAAAAGTCTTCAACTTCTCATACAAAAGCAATCAAAGATAGCTATTTGGTAAGGTTGTATACAGAAGCAAAGTTTTTTTTTCACATTTTAACCCATGTTAGTGGGAAAAAATTATTCATTAAAGAGCTGATTCACATCCTTAATTTTCACTAATTTAAAGTCACCCTATATGCATACCACCGGTTACCACGGTTACCACGCCGGTTACCACGCCTTCAATTTCCTTGTTGTTCCCTCGTCTAACACTAACCTTGGCCACTTCTCAATATTAAATAGACTCTGTAGACAATTCAACTCATTAGCTAAAACACACGGACTAGACATTTTTGAACCTTTTTGGAAATTTAAAAAAACTGTTTTACAGAACAGTTGATACTTTCATCAGACTCTAATTTATAGACTCTAATTTATAGGAGATGAGTTTGGCTTTATTTGTATTATTATTGTATTATTATTATATGTATAATTTGTTGATTGTATCAAAGCACATAGACATAAGATCAAGTTATTACAAATCAGTATTCAATAATGTTCCTCATTTCGTTTAAGTATAAGAGAATGCTTTGTTTTTGTTATTTTTGTTTGATTGGAGCTTTTGTTTTTGGTTACTTTTATTTTTCTGAAATTTAACAAGTTGTTAAACATTTTTTATAGATAATGTATCATATTGTTGCTTTAAGAAGTTCAATAAATTTTTTTTCTTTGTCAATTATTTTAAGCGTCATCTTTAAATTGTATATTTAAGAGTCATCTTTGAGAATGCTGTGTTCTCCTATAATTACTGGAGCATTCACAATTTTTATTTTGTGTAAGTTCTTTTAAGATGTAAAATGACTCCACTGTTGGAGATCCTAAACTAAATAAATAAATAAATAAATAATGTAAAAGAGATACTAAATAACTGAAACGATTGTTAACATATTGTAATATGTCCTTCAGGATTATTAAGAGGGTAGAACGATATTATGCTTTCCCGTAAACATCCAACCGCTCTCCAGTTCATCCGTGATCAAACAGGTGCTTCTAACAGCGCCAGAAAGCACAATAACTAAAACTTTTTTAACCTTGCCTTACCTTATCTTAATCACATATTTGCCACTGAGCTAGAATGTGGTTAAGAGCGAACCTATTTTTTTTTCATGAATAAGTTAACGAGAAAAATAAGTCATGTGTAGTGATCTAAATTATAGTTAGGTTTCGCCATTTAAGTATTTGCTTTTAAAACGCTTACCCACGAGAGGGATATTCACAAATAATTTTTAGGAAAAGAAAAATTATAGTTAGGTTTCGCCATTTAAGTATTTGCGTTTAAAACGCTTACCCACGTGAGGGATATTCACAAATATTTTTTAGGAAAAGAAAAATGTTCGGCGTGAATGGGACTTGACCCCACGGGCCCAGGATCAGAGCTCCTGGTGCTCTAACCAACTGAGCTATCGTGCCTTCAAGTCAACCGGCGAAATTATTTGTAACATCCTGTGTGTTTTGATTTCCAGTGCGCAGCCGGGCGCGCGGCATGGCAAGAAGCAGCCGCGATCTCAGTGGGCGAGGGAGGGGCGGCGGGGGGCGCGGCACGGCGCTGCTCCGTCCTGGGAGACCACCCAGGCGCCAGGCGAGACCCTCGCTCCAAGTGGCACAGGAACAACCGGGTATGTCAATATACTATGTCACTAAAGGGAATTTGTTAGAGTAGGGTAAGGATGCAAGTGTGTGTAAGACGTCTGCAAAGCAGCAGCAAAACATACTCGCTCAACGTAGGGTTTTTTCTCTAATGTAGAACAAAGCACAGGAGAGCGAAAGTCGCCTTGTACGACACCTCATAGATAAGACTCAAGGACGTCGTATTCTGATTTCTCTACCAGAAATCACACGATTCAGTGATTCTTTGTACTAGCTGTTCAGTGGTACTCAAAGCTCAGATCATATAAAAACGGTTTAAGATAGGCACTTTTGATAACAACTGGATTCGAATAGCACAAATCTAGGACTGTTCGGTGTAGAAAACAAGGTGAGGTCTCTTCTCAGCTATGGGATGGAAACGTCTAAGTAAGAAAAGTGCTGATGAGTTACTCTGGTTTCCAGATACGGGACGCGTCGTACGGCTCGTCATCGGAGTCGGAATGCGAGCCGGAGCAGCACCCGGCCGAGCCGTGGGGCGTGGCGCGTCTTCTATATGCTGGCCTCGGCATCCTGGCGCTCGGCCTTGTCGTCTACTTCGTCGGCACCGGTGACAAGGTATGAAGCAACCGATAACCGTGGCGAAACCTGATGGGTGACCAAAAGTGGCCTCTTATCGCGAGCGTTTCCGTGCTTCGGAGGTCACGTTAAGCCGTCGGTCCCGGCTGCTGTCGATTGACGACAGTCGTTAAACCAAGTCAGAGACCATTTAGCGGTTGAAAAATTCTGACACCAGGGTTAGTTAAGTTCGCCGCACATTTGACTATTCCTACACGGCTAGGAAGGAAGCACAGATAACAAGCAAGGTACAAAGTCATGTAACCACTGTACCTACGTTTGTGTTCGTAGCCCGCGTTTGTGCAACGCACAGCTCGAAGCGATTGCTTGAAAGGTGGATTTTTTATTCATAGGGTATTTGACGCTATCGCTGGTAGTTGGTAACTAGTTTGATAGAGATACACAGTAGAAATATGTGGAAGGGGCTTTGACGATGCCTTTTGATCGCGGAAACAATTTGTGGAAACGGAAGATTCTTGTTCTCGGGTTCTGGGAGAATAGTACTTATTTGATTTTATTTGAATAATATGTATGTATCCCACGGGCCCACGATACAAAGATACCTTAATATATGTAGTTGAGTGTATGTAAGAATAATCTTACATTAGCGGGCATGCTGCCTTCCAATCGATCGTTCTGGGTTCGATTCTCTAACTAGGGGCAGCGGCGGCTCGATGTTTTTTTTTGTATCTAGCTGTATATAGACCAAGATCCCAGGGCCGCCAGACCTTACTTATTTTCTCATATACCAAAAGTATGGGAAAGAGTAGTGCTAGTATGTACTATTAACATATGAATTTCAGCTAGCCTGGGCCGGCGGCTAATTTTCAGCTACCAGGTTCTGAAGGTACTTCCAAAAATTGCTCACTTGTCTTGAAGTCTGGGTGCTATTAAAAGTATTGTTACAGTTCCCTGAACATCATATACAAAAATCACGGCTCAGATTGTAGGCACAATCGCATAATTTACTTGCGAACTGTAAAGCGTCTGGCAGAAATTACAGCTGACGGAGAGTGTCTGGCGGTGTTGATCATTATTTTTTATATTTAATGAATTATATTCTTTAAGATATCAGCAGCCAGACTTCAAGACAAGTGAGTAATTTTAGGAAGTACCTTCAGAACCGGGTAGCTGAAAATTGGCCATCGGCCCAGGTTAGCTGGTATTCAAACGTTACTAGTACGTACTAGCACTACTATTTCCCACATATTTAGTTAATGAGAAAATGAGTAAGGTCTGGCGGCCCTGGGATCTCCGTCTAATACTTAAGCGTATTCGTTTCTGTCTCCGGTAACCCATTAGAAGATAAACATAAAAGTGCGGCTTCATACATTTATTTGATAATCAATATTTCCATACATCATGTAATGTTGTAACTGAATGTTCCAGGGTTTCAAAACGCCAGCGCTCCGGTTGGTGGGCCCCTCGCTCATCATCACGGGTCTGGCGTGCTGTTTCCTGCGAATTACCTTCTGCATCTGTGCCAAGCCCTGCTGCCGACGCCGGAAAAAATACAAGGAGAACAGAAGGTAAATCTATGCTTTTTTTAGAACATTTCATTCACGTTGAGCTCGGGTTGGTGATGATGCCATCTTTTGTATTTTTTTGGAACTATTTTTTTTTGCCAAAATCCTTTGGAACTTTGGATCAACTTTTTGACCCAAATTCTCCTAACCTGTGAATTTGATCAAAATCATTATAACCGTTTTCGAGAAACCGATCACAATAAAATACATCGACTTGGTCCTATGTCCCGAAATGGTATCATTTTTAAATTTTTAATGAATCAATAAATAAAAATAAATTAAATGAAAAAACATTTTTTTTGAGCTCGTTTAGTAGTACCTATAGAATAGGATGTAGAGCTTGTCCCTGAATAATAAAGTGGTTGATAAGAGAAGAAAATTCAATATTTAGTTTGGTTGTTATTTTGATTTGCGTCAGAGCAAGGTATAGATGGAATGGAGTTTTCATATTGAGATACAACGTGTGAAAGACCACGCACTAATAAATAATTTTGAACAAAAATGAGAAATAGTGTCAAATAAAAGTAACTGTGATATGACCATAGAAAAATATAAGCCTCGGACGATAATAATACGCTATCAGTTCCGAGTTGGTTAATTTCAGATATTTTGAACAAGGTAAATACAAGCCTTTCACTGATACTTTACGCTGATGCCGATAATCCCTATCGGGGTAGACAGACCATCACTGGTTCTAGAACCACTTGAAGCTACATTTGACAAGAATTCTGAAGGATATTAGATGAAACATGATGTATACCTAAAATGGTAAGAGGTTATCGCCCATAATACTGTAAAGCCCTCGCAACCCACTTACTGATTTTTACAGTATGATTGAGAAGAGTTGGGAGCTAGTAAATTCTAAGTTTCTCTTTCACTTCCAGTCCAGGGTGGAAGGTTGTACTGATAAAGATGATAAATTTACTTATCTCCATTTTTAGACTGGATGGTTGCGGAGCGGGTGAGGAGATGCCTCTCGCGCGAGGACCCAGGACAGGGCCGGCTCAGTGTTCGCCAGCTCGGCGGCTCGACACGTCTTCTTGTGATGTCTCTAGTCTATCTAGTGGCGAGGAAGACGAGAGGCTGCGGAGGTACCGAACCGCGCAGGTCGCGCCCACGCCCTCGCAATCTGCACCAGCGCATTTGCATCAAGTAAGGCTAATTCTTTTTCCCTCTACAACAAATTGCCTTACTGACCTCGCCGTCATATCTGTAGACTGGATCGAATCTTGGGAGATGTGAGCGGAGCTCTTTCATGTGTGCACTTTGTGGTACTCCCTATACTATAGCATTGAGATCCTACCTCGATGATTTCCTGCTTGGCTAAGCGAACGTAGGTCCTGCACGGGACATCTCTAGTAGATATACTATGTGCCTAGCTCAGTGGCTCGAAGTGTCTTCTTACGATGTATCTAGACGCCTTCCTATCGCACATTCTTATAAAAGTACTCGTATGTTCTTACTTTCAGAGTGCTGTGCAACAGATATCCGTTCAGCAACGGGCGGAGAAGTCAGATGGCGCTGGCGGCGGCGGTGCGGGTACTACGAACACGAACACCCGCCGGCCGCCGCCGCGCAACGTCTCCTTCGCCGGCCCGGACGGAGAGCTCGTCCTCAGTCCGGCCCAGCTGCGCTCCTAACCAAGCAATAAATGTTCTCGCAATACCCCCCCTCGCCCCTAAGTCCGCTCGCCGTCGCAGTGCGCCGTACAAACGGACCACGCGAGACTAGAGAACGGCGGCCATCTTCGAAATGAATCAGTTTGATGTGTGAACCAACTGCGGAATCTATGGCAAAACTTTAACGTTCTACACGTGTCAGATTTGAGTTTGAGCCTATATAGAAGCCTATAAATAACAAACAGATTTTTGAATGGTTTGCAACGGATGCCCGGATCGTAACAGTGGGTAATTTTTATAGCAAAAGTTATAAGCTTACAAGAAAATGAAAAAGCTTCATTTATTCCTTTCTTGGAAGATCTGATTACTCCTCATTTGAGTGTGTAAAGCGTGTAATACCTATAGCGGCAAAACCTAGTAGTTAAAATATTCAGTTGTCAATCCATTGCTGGTTCACTATTGAACGTACTATGGGCTAATTTCGAAGTAAGCAACGTCGCTCCCTAATCTCTCGAGGTTCGTTCGTTCCTCCCTGCGACTGCGATCGCACTCCATGGACGATGTGACTAAGCGATTCGCTTCTGATATCGAACATGTGATATCGTGTGACTCTCGCTGTTAAGCTAAGTGAATTTTTCTATTAAGCTACAACAACGTTAATAATTTGCACGTTTGATAATATTGCAAGCTCCTATCGTAAATAAGTTAAGTCTTTGCTAAGAAAGCCTCGTATATTCTCGATTCAACTGGTTGTAATCTTGCAACGAGTAAGGGGCTGCCAGACCATGCTATATCTCGGTGTTTAGTTGGCTACTGGTCTATCAGCGCCTTTATCTGCCGTAGTCGTGTCGTATACTAAGCGTTCATACTAATTCTGTAGCAATTTTAAACTGAATGTGCTAGGTCCATCCAAATTAACGCCAATCTAGTTTCCGAAGTCGCGAGGTGTGGCTTAATTCTACTCTCCAAGAAAGACCAATTCCTTACACATTTTGATAAAGAAAAATTTCGACGACTCTACTAAATAAGCATATCTCGCGAGCGTTCGGGACTAAATAGTGGATATAAATATAAACATATTATGTTAAATATAGACGCGAATTTATATTTAAATATAAAGGTCATAAAATAGCGTTATAACTGACAATAATGATTGTTAACTGATGTATAAAGTGTTACGGCGTATGTGCGTTAAATTATTTTGATTATGTCCAACAAATAAGTAGATCAGGCGCCGAGTTAAGAACAAATCAAAAGAATAATTGGATTTCAAGTACATCTTTAAAGAAGAAACAAAATAAGAAATTAGTATGGAGTGGAAACCACAACTATTAGATTTATCATTATTTTATATAATATTTGAACTTCAGTGCAAAATAAAAATAAATTATCTGTATACTATTTAATAAGATTATGTATGTTTGAATATTTATAGTATACTAGTATATAATATACATCTTCAAATGTATACACATCAACACGGTCTAGGCATATTGCACGATTTTTCATACAAAAGAGGTCTGTTTGAGAAGCTATAAAAGCATACTCGACATACATGGTTGGCTATAATTTTCAGACGAGCAAGTGCTAAACTTGAATTTTCAGTTCTAGTCAATAAATTTTGTTTTACTTGAAATTTGTGAAAACGTGACGGAAACGAAAACGAAAATGCACTTTTTTCCTGCTTTTCGTATGAAAATGTTCGATTTTAAGCATTTTTTTTAATGTTTCAAGTGAAACAAAATTTATTGACTAGAATTGAAAATTCAGGTTTAGCACTTGCTTGTCTGAAAATTATAGCCCTCCATGAATCTCGAGTATGCTGTTATATCTTCTCAAACATACCTCTTTTGTATGAAAAATCGTGCAATATCCCTAGACCGTGTTGATGTGTGTATATACTTACATATATGGGGTGACTTTATATTAGTTTGCGAAACTTTTATCCTCATGAAACTGAACAACCTTCCCCCAAAAAATGAAATAAATTCTTAACAAAATTTCCATTATAAGGTACAGGTTTTGTGGAGAGGCGAATCTTTTTTCTTCCTTGGGGAAAGTTGTTCAGCCCACAATCACATGCTTAATTTTCAAAGTCACCCAATATACGTGGTTTGGGCAGACTTGAAATTCAACGGCTGACTTGAGCTTAAATAAACTTGGCTGTTTAAACTACTCTTCAAAGTATAGATAAATAAAAACGGTTCGACTCGGCGTCTCAGCTACGAATAGACACCAATGATATTATATATACGTATAGTTAGCTAAATACATAAAGGTTGGTGTATAGCGAGTGATACTGTGTAACAGTAATGTTTTTATCTGTAAGTTTACGGTAACTAACAATACAACCTAACATGAGTGTTACGCGTGCATTGTATATGGCACAATATAGTAAATACCGTTTATAAATACATATATTATATATTTTAGAAATATTTGCACCTTTAGTAGTGAAATATTAAAATGTATATCTGCAGATTTTAGCTAGATTATATTTATGAGAAAAATAACTTTCGGAATTAAGTGTTTTAAAATTTGAAATTAAGTTTCTATAAGACGCGTCAGACAAATGTACTTTATAAAGGTTTTTGATTAGTTTTTGTCAATTATACCTTTGTAATCAGAGTAGTTATTTTGAATTATTTTTAAATCTAAGAATGGTCAATTACTAAATCATTATTTTCGTGATAGTTTAGATTTTCCTTCATTTGCCATAACACTTGTATTTATAATCACATGATACATTTTAGATAACTTATTACCTAATAACTTGTTAAGATGTTAGAACTTCCACAGATATAACACTATTTTCTGCAATTACATTGTTATTGCAGAAAAACACAATGTTTCATAACTCTAAAGTCAAAAAAATATAGTAACACTCCCAACATTAATAGCTTGTTATTTTGAATTTACAACGGCTGAACCAATTAACATAAAATATAGCTAAGAACCTTCTCGGTCACGTTAGCTTTTAAACAAAAAAATCGGATCATAATCGATCCATTCATTTAGAAGCTACGATGCTACAGACAGACACAGAGAATACACTCTTTTAGCGTCGGGGGTAAATGATAGAGATAGCTATATTTACTTGTGATGTAAAAATGACAGAGACATATAGATAGAAACAGATGACATAGTTCCTTGTTCAAATATTTCACAATAAATCTTTAATTAAAACATGAGAAATTATCTGCAGAAGTTCTAACATCAATCTTATTTTTGTGATCCGTAGAGCTAAATACCATTACCTGATGTGGGACCGTAGCTTCATTCCAATCTATTGTGTACTACCTGTATTATATTATACTTCACCTATGAACTTAAATACTATAAGATCTTGATACTATCTAATCTATTCCTCAGTCAGATTAAACAACTGAAATTAATCAAAAATTAAACATCGAATAGTGAACCTATGGATAGATATTGTAAAAAAAAACAATACGATTAAATATACAGGATGTCACAAAAAGTATTGATCAAGTATTTAGGGGCGATTAGTGATTAACAATCTAGAAAAAAAAACTTTTTTTTTTCTCGTGAATATTTTTTTTAGCAAGAAATAGACGGGAAAAACAAATTTAGTTTTAAAATTATAACATTGCATATACAAATGTCGTAGAAAGTATTTATTTTACGCTAAGACCGTTTTTCATCCTACACAGGATTCTTAGTCATCCCTGAAAATTCGATCTCTGATGTTTGTTTCAGCCTGTATAAATATGTACCTAATAAACATTTAAAATTCGTGGACACCTAAAATAGACGTACATTAATAGATGTTAAGAAAAATATGAGCTTCGTTTAGACTTACTGGGCTTGTGTAAAACAAAATGTGTGTTAAAGAAATAGTACCATTACAACTTCATAGTCATCTCTTCATTATTCTCTTTTTTTGTTCATTATGATGTATTTTAAGTTGTATTTGATATTTTCTAAGGGCCAAAGAACAGGCATATTACAGTTAAAGGGTGACTTAGTTAGCAAAAATTAAGGCGACTACAGCACCTAAATTACGATTTTATGATGCGTAGATAAGCATGACGCATTGCATTAAATCGAAGAAAAACATACTACGGTAATATTCAGGACATAAACTAGATAAGTAGTTTGCTGAAAACAAGATTCAGCACTTTTGGTTCAATAGAAAAAGCTCACAAAGTCACCTCTAAATACCCAATATTGTGTATCTTTTAAGCTGTAAAAACGATAGTAAAATGCACACAGGAACTTGAATTTGCTATCAAAAATGTTCGTGATTGAATACTCTTGATAAGTCGTTAACGCATTCTTCGATTTAAGCTGTTACCTTTCCATAAATCTCATTTTTCTAACTTTCGAACATGTTTTTACGCACGCACGCTTTCATAGTCCGTAAACTTCGTGTATCGACACTGTTCGCACTGCCGGCCTAGGCCTGTTGAGAGACGGAGATGGCACTATTCCTATGTGTGCTGCCTTTATCAGGTGCTGTAGTCGCCTTAAGGATCTGAATCAGCCTAAGAAACTGAACAACATTCCTCAAGGAACCTATTTCGAAATATGAAACAAAAGTCTTTGTATGGAGAGTCGAAATTTTTTTTGAGAATTTTTTATAGGTTTCGCGGGGTACATTTTTCAGATTCATGGGGAGAATCACCCCCTAGTTTCGCTAACTAATTTAGGGTCACTCCATATAAGGAACAACATAAAGAATGGAATGAAATGGAATCTCAAACAATAACGAATGGAATGAAAGATTTTCACACCTTCTATAGCTTCCCGTAGAAGTTCAACTCATTATTGTCATCACAATATAATCAAGAATGATTTAATCACCATGGATGAAATTTTAAAAGATCTACTTGATTCACATTATTCATTTTTGCTCTTTTAACGTTGAAAGCTATTGGAAGATAAAAAAAATCTGACCTGTAGTTTTAGGGCAGTAGGGTAGAACAGGCTGTTTATGGCCAGAAATCATTTACTTTTGTTGAAACCTAATCACGTCAAGCGAAGCAAACGAAATGAAAGTACGAAATGATACAAGCGCACAGTCAGGCGACAGGGTTGATATTTTATTTTTGTCTATCGGCAGACGATTCTCGACCTTACAAGAGAGGCATTTGTGGTCATTTTATAGAACATTACTTGGCGGTAAAAAGTTTCACAGGGATACGTAAGCCACAAATGCATCTATTTTCTCCACTATTCAATCTATTTTGTACAGAACTCTCGTCTCCTTACCTATTGAAATTAAAACTACACTATTTTGTAAACGTACATATTACCGTATTCCTCATACTTCAAGGATTCTACATCTACAAAGACAACTTTTTAAGTAAAACGTCCTAGCTCTTTGTATTCTTTTCTTACTTATACTTTTGACAATACGTTACAAAAACAATCTTACTACATCACACATAAAAAGCTCATATTATCTGTTGTGAACATTGGCGTTGCGACCCTATTTACCACTTCAATAAATATTCATAAATTCCGTGGAAGAATGTAATAAATTGATCACTATAATACAGTATATTTATATACATAAAAAACAGTATAAATAAAGCTAATTAAAATACTTCAAGCAACAGAAGACGATTTTTAAGTTGCTAATTGCTGACGCAAGCGCGCTAAATTAATTATTTACGATCTATAAGCCACCGCGCTAAGGCCATTAACTGTTGTTAAGTAACTATGAATACTCTTCAAGGCTCAAGTTACATAAAAATCTGTTATAAGTTATAACAGATAAGACTAAATACAATGCACCAATAAGTTATAAAATGTTCCTTTAGCATTTGATGCAAACAAAAATAAATCTAAGTTTAATTTGCAATAACAAAATAGGAAGTTAATTAGTTTAAGTCGCTATGCTATTTTAACCCTCCGCATACAAGGTGGGGTGTAATAAACCCCAGGCGGTGAAAAATCGCTATAAGTATTTTGAAAAATTTTCGTAGTGGCAGCGCCGCGACGACACCACGGTCCTATCTATGTCAAAATGTCAACATTGACAACGCCATAGGGCGAGCAAGCCTTTGCGCGGGACCCTCGCGCAATCAAAGTGAAGTTTCAGCGTGAGCCGAGCTCGAGTTTGTCGTTATCGTGCTAGAGCTGCTGGTGTTGCGACGTTGCTACACTGGCAAGTACAATTAGTTTTAATAGTGCGTGCGTTTTTTAGGGCTCTACCCTAAAAAACAGCGACCATTTTGTTAAGGTATGTCACACCCCACCTTGTATGGCATTTACAAATTTTCACCTTGTATGCCGAGGGTTAATTGGATTTGTGATAGATGGTGTCATGCTTACAGATTATAAATATATAGATATTAATATTACTTATGTACGCAAATAAAAATTCGTTGTAAGGTTAGGTAGGTATATAAAGATTTATTTGCACATAAAGTTAGTCAAAAACCGAAAATTATCAACTTCCTTTTGCCTGCTGACAAGCACATCAAAATATATGTCTATATCCTTACTTCGACATTGTCAATCTAACAACGATATTTGTCTATAAGTGACGATTTAGCAGTAAAACTGTATATCTAGTAAAGGGCTTCCCAAACTGTGCACCGCGGCATTATTCCAGGGGCGTCGCAAATCGCTTTTATTTAGCTAGTGAAACGTCAGAGGATGGTTCTACCCATGAAACTGAAAATCTTTTCCTGGCTTCCCATACAAAGATAAAACAGCTGGTCGCGCAAACAATTTTGCCATATTTCGACCTAGGTTCTTTGGAAAAGTTGTTTTTTTTAGTGAGCTTATTCACATCCTTAATTTTTGTTAATGTAAAGTCACTCAAAATTACCTGTTTGTGACGACGTCGTGATCGAGACAAGTGAACGCCGATTATTCTTCAAAAATAACGCAAGTTGGATCAAGTAATGGTGTCACATGGAAAGTGATAATTTTTTCTGTGTTTATATATTTGGTACAAAAAAAAATAGTTTTTCTGTCACTTTTCTTGAAATTGGGTCACAACTCTGAAGTAGTTTTTTTTTTTGCTGTAAAGATACGCTAGCGTGGGTGGCGTCGCAAAGAAACGGCGTCCAAGTAAAAATATGTTTGGGAAGCCCTGGTATAGTGAATACCTAGATGTGCTATTGTCTGTACTGTATAGAATTTCGACCAAATGTTAATGTTGATTTAAAAACTTTGTGCTTCCAACAAGCTTGTTTGTAAAGCGACGCATTTTCATGTTTGCTATCATATCATGTATTTTCTTGGCCTAAGTAGTAAATTTATTAAATTGATAGGCTAAAAAGCTTTTGAAAAGTCTATGGTCCATTCCAAAACAACTTTCCTACGATTAAAAACCAACAATGCTGTTGAAAAAACTTGTTTACCACTTTATTCCCATAGAAAACCATGCATATTAACTGCAATAATAAGTTTGTAAAACCAACGTGTTTTTGCGGCCCACTTAATCCAAATCAATGAAAAAATGTACGCAGAAATGGTTTCGCATTCGCAAAATAGCCTTATTTTCAATGGATAGTTGGTTTGGAATGGGTATTTTGTAACGGTTAGCTTCCTTTAGTGCATTAACAATGAGTTAGGATACTATATCGTTTGATTTTATATATATTTTCTTCTCTTCGTTTTAAGAACATGTTCTACTTACATAAGATTGTATCTTGAATCAGTTCTGTAACTAAGCTGAAATCTATGCAAACCCAAACCGAAAATTATTCATCCATAAATTAATTTAAGATTACTTTGAAATGTCTAGTTTTAAGTAATAAAATAGAAATGCGTGGACATATTATTAAAAACGTAAGTTTACTGGCTGAAAAATAATTCGATGATTAAAATACTGTGTACCTATATTTTATCCATTAATCAGAAATCCATGAATTAGTTTTATGAATTAAAAACAACAAAATGTAATTTAATGTAAGCATAAAAAAATGGCGTCAAAAATCTTCCTTCTCTTTATGCTTCATCCTTTTCTGGATAGGCACGAATGTTGTGTAAAAAATCTGTTAAAATGTAACATTGGAATTGATTGAGTAAGAGTTGAACGTGTAGATTATGTTAAGAGTTGCACTGTGTGCAAATAAAATGTTAATAAACTCATATTTCAAATAAGTTCGTCAGAAATTGTCATAATATGACTGTTGACTGGTCAGTCTGACGATCATAAAAAACATGAGAAAAAACTACAAAAACGCGGCCTAAAAGCTGTGAAAGCTACAAAATACACATTACTGAAGTAGTTTAAAATGTTGACGATATCCTTATAGTTACTCCATGATACCAGAAAAAGTGGACTATAGCGCGATTAATACAGAGGTCAGCACACCAAGTTACCGCATACGTCAGGGGTGGCCAACTGGTCGATCGCGATCGACCGGTCGATCGCGACTGTTAGTCCAGTCGATCGTGGCAAGGCAAAAAAATAAAAAAAACATTTCAGAATTAATTTTTTTCTCTTAATATAATAAAAAAAATACTACATGATTGTGTACTGAACTATACTGTTTCATTTAAGATTTCAAGAAGTATGTAATTGGTAGATCGCACAGGGTTTCGTTAGTAAACAGGAGATCTTGGGTATAATCAAGTTGGCCACCCCTGGCATACGTGCACCTTGTGATGTTAAGAAAAGAACGATTTTGCAACAAATATGGAATATATATGTAAGCTGATGCGTTGGCCTTGGTACTTGAACCCAAAAGTGACGAATTCTTATTTAAAATATGAGTTTACAGAATGACCACTGTGATTAGAATATTGATTAAAAATGTTGTAACACGTGAGATTATGACATAAAAATAAACATATAGTTTCAAATTGAAAGAAATATTTATATGTAATGTCATGGCGCTCAAGAAATAAAAATATAATAGACTTTTTATATAGAGCAATGGAAAGTTATATTTATGTCGTTGTTTACGTTGTGTTTTATGTAAATAATTTGTTTGTCATACCGTGTACGTTTGTTCATTATCGTTTATATTATTTATAGGCATTGGTGCATATCATGTGTATAGAGCAGATGATTAATCAAATAAATTAGAATGAAAAATGGACTTAGTATATTTTTCTTAATATCCCTCTTTAAAGCGATTAAAACATAAATCAACCATCCTACGAACGAAAACTTCGTATGAGTAGGGTTGGTCCTAGCTCAGAGTAACTTCAGATTTTATAGACATGTTTTTGCTAAACGATTCGAGAGCATTAAAACGGTTTTACTCACGTTATTTCGGCTGGCTTCAGGCCGACAGTTTCTTCAATAGTGAGCATCAAAATGATGAATTTTGTTGTCAGCGATAAAATTGTAACAGAAAAGTTCTTTGTCCAAACAATTTTTAAAATAATTATAAGTGCCAGTTTATGCCGACGCACGACGCCAGAACGGTTGTTTAACAATATGTAGTTAGATAACTGGTAAATATTTTTATGGGTGTCAGTGTTATACAGTGGTGGACATATAATTAGAAACACTAAATATTAATTATGGAAGTATGACATCAACGGGCAATATTCATGAAAATTATGTAGATTCAATGTCTAATAATCATGCTCGAATATAGCCACTCAATTAAATTACTCGAGAAACATTAAAAAACATATCCTTTAAAACCTTTTGTCTTATAAATAGTACATTAAACCTATTAGGTCTATTTTCTGTTACTGGCCGCTTGGACACTTAATTAGAAACATTTAAGAAAATCATTAATGGTTCGTTCCATTTTTGAAATTTAAAACCGAACTTTTTCTTTCGCTTTTTAACCGTTTTGGCGGCAATTGAAAATCAATTCGTTTTTTGTGGTTTTGTTAAAAATGGGGAAAAATAAAAGTTGTGACGCTTCAACTAGGCAAATAATTGTTGATTTGCATTTTGATCAAAAGTGGACATATAGGAAAATAGCGGGCCATTTAAAATGTTCGGTAAAGAAATTTTTTAATGCTATTGACCATTACAGAAGACACGGAACTGTTGGAAATGTTCTCAGAAAGGCTCGACCGAGAAAAACGTCGCCCAGAGAAGAATCGTACTAATCGTACGTGTTGCTAAAAAAGACCCATTTAAAGGTTCCAACCAGATAAGAAATGAAGTTTTTTCACCTGATGACTCCAGAAACGTATCGTCAAAACTAGTACGCCGAAGATTAGTGGAAGCTAAATTGTTTGGGAGGGTTTCTCGTAAGGTACCGTTTCTTGATAAGCAACAACGACAAAAGCGATTATTATTCGCGAAAAAAAATGTTAACTGGACGGTACGAGACTGGAAAAAAATGTTGTTCTCAGATGAAACAAAAATAAACATGGTGAATTCAGTCGGAAAGCGCTATGTAAGACGTCCAATAAACCATGCTTTTGATTATAAATACACAAGGAGCATAGTAAAGCACGGTGGTGGAAATATCAAAGTATGGGGATGTTTTCCCGGATATGGAGTTGGACCCGTTCGAAAAATTGAAGGTACAACGGATCAATTTCAGTACAAAAACATCCTAGAAGAGACAATGATTCCCTACTCTGACGACCATTTGCCTGTAACCTGGATCTTCCAGCACGACAATGATCCCAAACATACGGCCAACAGTGTCAAATGTTTTCTTAGGGAACAGACTGGCCCTAAGTCTGTTAGGGAAAATGTTTTCAGTCTTAGACTGGCCTGCAAATAGTCCAGATTTAAACCCTATAGAAAATTTGTGGTATGTCGATAAAAAGAAGGTCTCAAACAAACGCAACTCGAGTCAAAACGAACTTTACAAAGCTTTTGTCGAAGCTTGGAACTCAATCCCACTCGAAAAATGTGTGAAATTGCTTGAATCAATCCCACGTCGTTGCAAAGCTGTCATTGACAAAGGCTACGCAACAAAATATTAATTTTAGCTTAATTTAATAGCCTGTGTACAGTATCACGCAAAATTTGAAATTTTGGTTACATTAAGCCCCAAATTATATATAAAAAAAGAATTTTTTCAGATGTTTCTAATTAGTTGTCCATTATTATTTATAGCTCAAAAGTAGTTCAGTTGTACACACGGCAGCATATCAGGCTATACATGTTGACCTTGACGTCGCCCTTATCTCACTCGTAATAACGCCGGCTTTCGTAGTGCAAATGGGTAACCTGATGTGCTGCTGTCTGTACATAAGAAATTTAGTTATTAAATGGCAGTTATTTAGTCGGAGTTATGTTATTTTTCTAATAAATTATAAGTCATTAAACATATTTCATACTATTATTTGTTTAATTTTCATTAAAAAAGAACCCATTAGTTTGAACAATGTTAAGATCCGTTTGTAGTTTTTCTAATTATATGTCCACCACTGTATGTACATACGGCAGCACATTAGGCTATACATGTTAAAACTGACGTCGCCTTTATCTCGCTAGTAATAGCGCCGGCTTTCGTAGTGCTGGGTGCTGTTGTATGTACAGGGCATCAGATTACCCCATTTTCATTGCAAAAACACTCTTATCACAACAGCACAGAGTGCACGCGTGTAGTAACCTGATGTGCGGCCCTCCGTACAACATATTGCACGCACGAAAACATATACATGTTATAGGAAGCACGCACGAAAAAATATACATATACGATCTATAGGAAACATATTAATGATATCACGATACAAAAAACATTGTAAGTAATTCAAAAGAAATAACGAGTGACCCGCCGCCGCCGGCGCCGTTCTGATGTTTAGAAAATCACGCCATTATGGGGCGTTCTCTCTTCTTAAATTTAAGAGCCGCGCTTTTGTCGGTTGGTGTAAATGCCACAAATCACTAACGGAAAATAGAGGTGTGGGGCGTTGACCCTCAGAATTTGTATACATACGCTCACGCCTATAATCCCTAACGGGGTAGGCAGAGCATCAGTGATTCTAGAACCACTAGATGCCACGTTTGACACAAATTGTGAGGGTTATCAGATGGAACAAGTAAATATAATTTGTAAAATATAATAAAACATTTTATTTAAGTAAAGTAACATTTGATATATTCATTTCAACTCTACAATACATAATATTTGTTTACAGATAAAACATTTTTATTTACATTAACTTATTGCGTCTTAAAATCACAACGAAAATAGGTTACTAATTATCGTTAAATTTTAAGAAAAATACATGATCTTTTATCACTACCACTTTTCTTTTTTAAGAATGTCAAAAGATTTCAGACCCAAACACATAAAAGCAACGTAAAAACTAACGATATTGTAGAGCGTTGTCTCTTTTGTTCATATAGCGCTGGCTTTTTTCCTCTTAGAGGTCATTGTCTCCCCTCCCCTATGAGATGCTTTTCTACCTTAATAAACATTGGTTTTAACTGGTGCAACTATAATAATCTGGACTCATTATGGACTTTTATACTAACGGTAATTAGTTTATCAGAATATAATTTGACACGTCGACATTTTAATATTTATTTCAATAGTAAATATTTTTTTATCTTTAGTTTCAAATCTCCATTTAACCCATGACACCACAGATTAAAAGATGCATGTATATGTCACAATTTGCCCAGTTAAATTACAACTCCACGAAATTTTAAGAGTCACCTGCATGAAATTAGGACAAGTTAAGTTAGGTTAGGTTAAGTTGCATTATTTATTATTATTATTTTTTATTATAAGATGGGTTAACTCTTGACCTCACTCTTGACCATAAGGTCAAATATGAGGTCGACGATGGAGCGAGTTGACCCAGAAAATGCCTATAAAGGCACTGGTACTCTCACGCACCGATGGAACACAGCAAGCTGTTTGGCGTCGGACTTCGGTAGGAGGGTTCGGTTTAAAGTTCACAAAGTACTGAAAGATTAATCTTACTCAGTAAAATTACAATATTACAGATTTTACAATGTTACGTTACACATGTAAATAATTTATTGTACAATAAACAGTTTTATAGATCAAGTAATGTACTTAAAAAAATGTATTAATTCATTTCATACAAATCTCGTGGGATGGATGGAAAACTAGTGCAGTATGATGCAATATTTTATAACTAATATTTTTCTCCAACGTTAGTTCATATTTTTTCGTTTTTTTTAACGTTTTCATAAAATAGTCACAATTGTGCATCTAATGAGCTAATTGTATTAGCGTTAAAAATCTAATAAAAAATAAAGTCAAACTACAAAATTATAATCATTTTAAAAATAAATACATACTTACATAACGTTTTGATAAATACATGAATATCTACCTACTTATATTTAATCTGTGCCGACGCTGACATAAATTGAAAACATAAAAAATTTTGTTATATATATTTGCTAGTTTTCGATGTAAACATTGACACATTGCAATAGAAGAATCTTATTTGTATACTAATTGAAATTTACTAAAACTAATAGTAGTTAAAAATGTTCAGTCGGTAGCACACCAGGCTATACACATGTTGACCTTGACGTCGCCCTTATCTCGCTCGTAATAGCGCCGGCTTTCGTAGTGCAAATGTGTAGATTGACGTGCTGCTGTCTGTACATTTATAGTTGGTACCAGTTAAGAAGGTGTACGTTGGTCTTTATGGTTCAATATATTTGTTTAGTGTTGCACTATCACTTGATTCAGCAGAGTATAATCCTACCAAATTAAATTGTCATTGTGCAATATTATAATAAACAAACGTACCTATTCATTTTAAAGCGTTATAACCGTAGACAGAGAAAAGGTATAGACTGCTGGGTATCTTCTTTTTCAGTCGAACATATAAGGACAAAATTATATCAATTGCACGTGAAAAAAAAGACAATGCTGGGCATTTTTTGTCCCTTGGCGCGTGCCGGTTTTTTCAAGGCCGGCACTTTAATGTGCTGTAACCCGCACGAATCAACCGTGCATTTCGCGCTGTGCTAACAGTACAGCGCGAGGTGCACAGCTAATTCGTACGGGTTATCGCACGTTAAAGCGCAGTACTACGGCAGTACTAATATTTTCTGTCCCTTTCGGTGGCACGCTCGGCCGCAGTCTATACCTTCTCTCTGTCTACGGTTATAACTGCCTTCTTATCTATCGTAGAGTCTAGTCAGCACAGATTGCGTCACACAAATAGCCCTATATTAAAAAAATACCCTATTCCACTTACATAAAACGGACGTAAAAAGAGATCCTTCTTTTCGAGCACTATTCAAACGTAAGCCACCGCCTTGCCATACAAAACATTCGATTCTATCTATACCCGAACGAAATCTTTATGATGTCTTACGCGATTTGAACACATCATTTAATACTAAAATGGGTCTTAATTCGCGTATATATATATTATGATTTTACCTTTGTTCCCGACATTTCGGCGCCGTGGTCACGGGTAGACTGAAAACCATAATATATACGCGAATTTAGACCTTTATAACGTCACTGAGCGAAGTTTACATTACAGCAATGCAATTTCTTATTCAATTATTCATAGACTTCGTATTATACTGGCGTACAGAAAACGCCACGAACTATTGAAATGTATGTGTGTGCGTCTTGAAAAAATAAAAGATTATTTATTTATTCATTGTTTTTTTAACTTGGTTAATTTTACTTCCTACTTCCGCGGGCTTTTGGCTAAACGAAAGCAAGAATGGAAGATGACGTAAGAGAAAGAGATGAAAAGCAGAGTTGGTGTTTCAGTGAGTCTATTTATCTAAGGAGATAAATTTTAGCTTTTTGGATGAGAAGGTATGCTAGTGAATGAATGTAAATAATTATTATTTGGAAACAAAATGTGTAAGGAGAGAAGAAAATCCTACGAAAATACAAAAGGATAGAAAAAGGAAAGCAAATCTAACAAGACTGTAACAAAAAAAAATAGAAATAGAAAGTTTTTTTTGTAACCGGTTTTGATAAAACCTGCTTGAAAGCGAATTGTGATTTCTGATCTCCTAGGATTTTATGATAATTTGCGTGCAATGCTATGCCAGTTACTTTAGTAAATACAATCGCATTTAACATTTGATTTGGTAACAGGTTTATGTCGTTATCAGCCCATATACGTCCCCACCAAGGGGCACAGAACACCCTTTCAAACAGTGAAGGGGTTAGGCAATAGAGCACCTCGCTGGCCTAATGCGGGTTGGAAGACTACGTGACTTTCGTAATTTTAAATTTCTCAGACATGCAGGTTTCATGCATGTCAACATCACGATGTGTTCCTTCAGCAAATGATAATTAATGAGAAATCAAAAAACAGGCCCGAACTAGTATTTGAACCCGCAACCTCTCGGTTACAAGAGTGGTTCTTTAACCAACTGGACCATATGCAGTGATTTATTTATTTATTTTATAAATAAACTAGCATTCCGCTCGGGACTTCGTTCCCGTGGGAATTCGATAAAATCATGTACTATATGTCCATCCCGGATAATGTAGGATTCTAATGGTGAAAGAATTTTTCAAATCGGTCCAGTAGTTTCGGAGCCTATTCAATACAAACAAACAAACAATCAAATCTTTCCTCGTTATAATATGTATAAATAGATAGATATAGATAAAATAAATAAATAAATCACCGCTAGTTTATGTAAATCAAATATCCCGACGACGACATATTTCACCTCTAGTGATGCGTTTTCGAGCTAACTTATAAGTTAGTCCTATAAGCCAGTACAATGCTAAGTCCATGTAATTATTGTTAGTTTCAAAGACATCAAAAAGTTTGCGTCGGGTTTTAATAAATTCTTATTACCCTAACACATAGTCCATAGCCATAGCCTCTTACATACATTCTTTTTTCTATCTATACAGCCTTTGGCGACCCAAACTAGGGTAAAAGCCTTATAACGACACCTCTCTAGCAGTTCTGTAAATTGATTCTCACTTTTACAATTTTTTATATTATCTTTATGTCAGATCAGATATCATCAGGTGAATTCTAAAAAAAAACTGCGTTATAGTTTGGCTATCACTAAAATCCCTCAGTGTTCTATTCCCTATTCTGTATTATTTTTCCCGCAACACAGTATTTAATGTTAAATATAGTCAAGACAGACAATTTTAATCATAAGATGGTTTTGTGGTTTAATATGACAGGGAATGAAGTACTCTTTACTGTTAAACAAATTTGAGTATTCGATTATGGTTCGATTGTTAAAATACATCTTTTGGTGAATTTCAAATCAGCTGATTGATGATGGAAATCTGACCACTAAACTAAAATACTTTCCACAAAGAATAAATGTATGCAAACAAATTTAAGACTTCTTATCGTCTAGGTAATTAAGTCAAGTGTGTGGCGAACTTAACTAACTCTAGTGTTAGAGTTTTCAAACCACAGGATGACTTTTGACTTGGTTTTAAGGATTTGCCGTCCAAAGCACGGAAACGGTTGTGATACATTACCACTCTGCCCTTATGTTCGTTGCTTAACCTCACTGATCAGTTCAAATCAGCGAGAATCATGCTTTTTAGCATAAAACGTTACACAAAAAAGATGAAAAGATTTTGATTTTGTGTAAAATACATTAATATTGTTTCTATCTTTAGACGTTTGGGCATGCTCGGGGAAAGTAATTTAGTTTAATGGAAAGATTCATACTTATTTTCGCTAGCTAAAGCTAACTCCAATTTTACCTTTAAGCCTAGTTGAGCGTTTTCTAATACCGTCAAATGGTCTCGACGAATCCTTTACGTCTCGGCCTTGGCTCTCCAGAAATGAAGGAAGTTTCTTCTGAAGAACTCGTTGGTCTTACCTGCGTTGATGTACTCGGTTGACTCTGCAAAGAGAAGAGGTGTTGAAGAGCCATTTTTTTTTTATATTATAAGATGGGTTAACTCCTGACCTCAATCTTGACCAAGGTCATAGATGAGGTCGACGATGGAGCGAGTTAATCCAGAAAATGCCTATTAGGCACTGGTACTCCTACGCACCGACGGAACACAGCAAGCTGTTTGGCGTCGAACTTCGGTAGGAGGGTGGTCGCGAACCAGACGACCCTTTACAGAGCTACACAGCATGAGACCATAGGACGACACTTCAGATTCAGAACAAATTGAGATGTCGTTGCCTGGGGTGGATTAATAGCAGGCAGGTCTCATTTGTGTTTCCTTAGTCGCCTCTTACGACACCCACGGAAAGAAATGAGGTGGTGTTATTCTGAACCGATCACCACACGGCGTATTACAGAACGCGACTCAGACTCTGATCTATACTTGAGTAGTAGTCGTCTTTGTCATTTTGATAGTGAGAGAAATAATAGATCAAGACTTGGGTCTCTTTCTGCAACTTTATTTGAAAAAGCAAGTGTTCTGCTATTATAACTTATAACCCAGCATGAGTCGTCACTCTCCATAAGAGTTGATTGTCAATTAAAAAATAACCTTAAAGGACGATGGGACAAAACGTCCTCCCTCCGACCAACAGATTTGAAATGTATCTCAAATGAAAGATATCAATGTAGTGATGACTTTTTACTATGACGACATCCCTCAAATGTGTGGGATATTCTGGGAAAATATTACTTTAATGCTAGTACCTATTGATAACAAAAGTAACAGTATGTTATTTAATAATTCTTTGATTATTACCATATTCATAATATTTTTATTGTTATATTCATATTTATCATCTCAGGTAAACATTTAGAACACATATAAAAATATAAACCGATAGGTATTTTAGCAATTTTTAATTATGTGTTATTTCTAAACCCTATGGATTTTGACATTGAACGTAGCTATTAATCTCTTTAAAAATACGTATGAAACTGACGACATACACAAAAGGTCTGTTGGAGGGTGGGGACGGAGTCCATACATTTTTGCCCATGGTCCTTTAACAACAGAAGTTTGCAATTCGATTCACAAATGATTTTGGATTGCCAAAAGGACGCAAATTCAAATGCAAAAGAAATAAAAACTTCTTTCTATACAAAATAAGGTGCAATCATCTTTGTGTTGATTCGGAAGTCAATACAAAAAAAGAGAAGTCTCATTGGCAACTTTGGCCAAAATGGTTTTGTTAAAAAAAAATGTTACAGAATTAAGGGCCTAACTGAGGTCGTAGGTCTTTTGGGTTATATATAAAGACAAACAAATATCTAAATCTACGGCCAAACATCTGCTTTTGATAACATTTGCCCCGTCCGGGTAGCGAACCCAGAAACGTGGATTCAGAAGCAGCAACTGAACCAAATAGTTCTGATGTTATCACGACTGTTTTGATGTTTTGTAGTGTACTAGCTTTCCGCACTTCGTTCCCGTGGAAATTCGGGAAAATCATTTACCCTATGATCATCACGGATAGTGTAGGATTCTAATGGTGAAAGAAAAATCAGTCCATTAGTTTCGGAGCCTATTCAATGCAAACAAACAAACAAACAATCAAATCTTTCCTCTATATAATATTAGCATAGATTTAGATTTCATCAAGGGTTTTTGATATTGTGACGAGCTGTTTTGATGTTGTCACAGATTGTTCTCATGTTGTCACAAGTCGTTACGATATTATCACAGGAAGTTTTAGAGGTGTCACAGGCTGACATGTATCACACTAACCTGCACAGAAGCAGTGACGGGCGTTGTTTGTATGGTTGATGTTCGTTTGATGTCCTCGAGCGGTATTTCTTCGTACCGTTATGATGTTCTCACAGGCCGTTTTGATGTTACGCTGATTTGATGTCGTCACAGGCTATTATGAATCACAATAACCTGCACAGAAGTAGTGACGGGCGTTGTTTGTACAGTTGATGTGTGTTTGATGTCCAAGAGCGGTATTTCTTCGGAACGTTATGACGTTGTCACAGGCAGTTTTGATATTATGTCACGCTGGTTTGATGTCGTCACAGGCTGTTATGAATCACACTAACCTGCACAGAAGCAGTGACGGGCGTTGCCTGTACGGTTGATGTTCGTTTGATGTCCACGAGCGGTATTTCTTCGGACACCGTTATGATGTTGCCACAGGCCGTTTTGATATTATGTCACGCTGATTTGATGTTGTCACAAGTCATGATGTTATCACCGGACATTTTGATGTTTTTCACAGGTTGTCATGAATCACACTAACCTGCACAGAAGCAGTGACGGGAGTTGTTTGTATGGTTGATGTTCGTTTGATGTCCTCGAGCGGTATTTCTTCAGAGCGAGCGCGGGGCGACGCATCGCGGGAACCCTGCGTACTACTGCTTCGGGACACGCTACTGTAAATGAAATATTTGAATATAAACATAGTACGCCGGTCATATCGAATATTAATCTAACAAATAAACGCCTAGTTCTGACCACTACCAGTATCATATCGCCAAGTTTGCAGCTTCGAAAGACCTGTGCTAATTTTCTGAGATTTCAGGTAAATTACTAGAAAAATCGCGAAATTTTGCATGTTTTTTGGTTTAAAACATTTCGTGAAACGAAACATATTGTTCGTTTGAGATTTGACAGCCACCTAATCTTATCAGACTTTTTTTCAATTTCACTTTTTTGAAAAAAAAAAATTTTTCTCGGTTAGTACAGAGCTGGTTCTCGCAGTTTTGTTCTACTTTAAAAACGTATAAATTTTAATTTTAAACGCATACTTAGGATTTATATGGAGAATACTAAAAAAGTGCGAAAATTTCGCGGTTTTCCGACTGCTGCAAAGTTAGCACAGGTCTTTCGAAGCTGCAAACTTGGATATACGTTACTGGTAGTGGTCCTAACAAAATATAAAAAAATCAGAACTAGCCGTTTCATTGTTGGTTTAGAAATTTCTCGTGTTAAATATGACCGGCGTATAGCTCGAATAGACGATTTGAATACACTGTGAAAAAATTTTCCATCATTTAATTCCATCATTTTTATACTGCAAGTAGAAGAAAAACTGCGTTTAAATTTTCAATTTCGTTTTTTTTTCATTTCAAGCTTGATAAAGTTCATTTACAGGAATTAAATATTCAGGTATAGATTGCTCATACTAAAGATTTTATACAAATAAGTGTCTTAAACACTTTTCATAGCTTCTCATGTTCCTATGTTCATAAGGCCTTTTTACATGTTCATAAGGAACAAGGTTTTCTTCTTATTGTGTAGTCATAGTCAAGTGTGTGGCGAATTTGGCTAACCCTGATGTCAGAGTTTTCAAACCGCACAATTCCATTTTACTTGGTTTAAACGACTGTAGTCAATCGACAACCGCCGCGACCGGCAGCTTAACGTTCCCTCCGAGGCACAGAAACGCTCGTTTAAAAAAAAAGTCTTTAGTAAAAAGTAGTTTCTGCAAAACTGGAGGGTTATGTGTTATGTGTGTGTGAATGGGTCTTTACCTTTCTCTGCTGGTAGCTCGCTCCCTATAGACGACGATGCCATCTTTGAGCATGTGTCCGCTGGGACGCCGCAAGCGACGCTCTGTGTCGTCGCCTTCGCCACCTGACAGTACCACCAATATTTTACAATTAAAATACAATACTCTTTAGGTTTAAACCTTCGCGCGATTCTCGCACACCCGTGTGTGCAAGATTTGTATTGCACGTGGCGTAAACAAGTGCGCGATTGTATTGTATTGCACACTAAATAAACATAATCATAAAAACAAAAACACGTTTATCTTATAGTGTACAATGCGACGGCTTTATTGCTATAGAGCAATTACTTGATGTCATCGACAAAGTTTGTTTAATTTTAAAATAGTAAGCGAAACTTTTTGAAATGAATCTCCTCATGAGAATGAATGATATAGAAATACAAAGAACCAAAATCACATTACAGTTAACATGATAACATATCAACGCGAAACACTTAACTAGCGCTGATTCGGTATTGTTCTAAGCTAGGCTAGGCTGCCTTGCTGGTATTATATTTATAATTATTTATTAGGCACATCAATAACATAAGTACAAACATTCATTCTTAAGAATACTAACAGGTTCCAGCACTTACATCTATACAGACATGCACAACAATGAGGGGTTTTCATTTTGACAGTTTTTAAGAAAAAAACAAGTTTCATAATCTTGACAACAGATGGCACTGCACTGGAGTCTTATGTCAATGTCAAGTCAAGTTTAGTTCACACCACGAACACGTAATTTCACTTATAAAAATCTGTTTTGTTTTTTTGAGGAAACAAAACAATGTTGCAAGACCGAGGGCAATTTCCTATTTCATGGGCAATTTTAAGTTTTTTTTTGAGAAACTGCGAATATATTGAAATGTGTGAAATATGGTGTGATGATCTCTACCGGTTAATGCAAGGGGATAGTATCCTTCAGTGAACAGATGCAATGCGAGTTTTTCCGATTGACAATTTTATGCTGGAAAGGACAATTTTTGCAAAAGCTCGGATCTAGTCTGGCAAGACTGTAATCTACTCTTGTCAGCGTGTGACAGTGACTGACTCTTTGCAGTCTGCATTGCATTCGCTTGGTTTGTTGTGTGAGTTTTGTATTTCTGCATTTTGGTGATTTTTCAAAGACTTCCTGCTTTTCTCTACGGTACCTTGACGATCCTCCCGACCTGAAAGACCTCTGCTGACCTAGACGGAACTTGAACCTTGCCTCTCTGATTAACCCCTGCTCGCCTTACGGAATTATTGGAACCCTGCTCACCAGAATTTTTGCTATTATGAGCAAAGATTACTTATGAAATGCAACACTGGCAACATTATCTATATTTTTTAAATTGGTTTCGACATAATACTCGATATGCGCGCCATCTATTGGCGTCATAAGTAATAACTTTTTTTTTTAAATGTCTTCTTGAAAAGCCCTCATTGTATGAAAACGGGCTTATACTAAAGTAAAATATTCTTACCTTATCTTACCAGCCTATATACGTCCCCACCGAGGGGCACGGGCCTCCCTTCGAAACACGAAGGGGATTTAGGCCATAGTCCACCACGCTGGCCCAATGCGGGTTGGTGGACCGCTCGTCTTTCGAAAATGAATTTTCTTGGACGGGCGGGTTTCATCACGATGTTTTCCTTCACCGTTGAGCAAGTGACAATTAGAATTACGCAGATGATTGTCTAAAGTAAAATATTATTGCAAAAAAAAAGGTTTAAGTTAAGATGTCACCACTCTCTTCGCGAGGCACCTTTTCATTCGGTCAGAACCTAGTGAAAGTAAAGAAAGCGCGTGCGTGAATACGTATGTGTGTGTGTGTCACTAATAATGGAAAAGCGGAGCGGAAATAAAAAAAAAATTAAATCTTACCTGTAGACCTCCTGATAGCGTGCGTGTGCGTGTGTGTGTGCGTGCGTGCGTGCGTGCGTGCGTGCCTGCGTGCGTGCCTGTGTGCATGCGTGCGTGCGTGCGTGCGTGCGTGTGTGAGTGTTTGTTTGTGTCATTAATAATAGAAGAGCGAAACGGATATTAAAAAATAAAAAATCCCACCTGTAGATCTCCTAATAGCCGAGAGGCCTGGTCTAGACGCGAACAGCGGTCGATGCCGCGGCGCGAGCGACGGCGCGGCCATCCCAGACACCTCCAACAAACGACCTATTTGCTGCATCTTCTTCTGACGGGCTTTCGTGCGGCCCTGCGAGGACAAGATATGTTTTGAAGCATTTTATAAAGGTGACCATTAAACACGACGCTTACGGTAAAAAAAAATATTTCAAAAAGATGACGAAAAAAAGAAAGAAAAAAAGATACCGCCGCCTTTTTGTACATTCTGGTTCCTTGTTTATTTATGTTTATGTACTTCTATACAGTATTATTATTATTTTATTTTTTACCAACCCATATACGTCCCCACCGAGGGGCACGGGTCTCTCTTCGAAACACGAAAGGGATATAGGCCATAGTCCACCACGCTGGCCCAATGCGGGTTGGTGGACCGCTCGTCTTTCGAAAATGAATTTTCTTGGACGGGCTGGTTTCATCACGATGTTTTCCTTCACCATTGAGCAAGTGATAATTAGAAATCCTTACATAAATCCGAAAAGACGAATTTAGTGGTACAGGCCCGCACCAGGATTTGAACCCGCAACCTACCGATTACAAGTCTGACTCATTACCAATATCACTGCTTATAGTTTATACAGTATCATAGTTTGTAATTATAAGTAAGTATGTAGATTTCTCGGCTGTAAACTATATATATTTTTTTAATGATTTTTGTGTGAATTTGTCAGTATTTTGGCATTAATTATAAAATTTCGAACTGGTAGCCCAACATTCTGGGGTGGACCCTAGACCATACTGGGGTGGGCACGGCCCACCCAGCCCCCCCTCTATATATGCCTATGTCTGGTATGCAATAAAGTATAATTTATTAATTCATACACACAGTCCAACATAGAACCTCCTTGTTTGGAGTCGGCTAAAAATAAAAGGAACGTTTGGAGGGCTGCTCTCCCTTTCTACGCGGAGTCGCAGTTAAATATAAATTATCTAATTTTGTTAAGTACTCATTAAGTAATTTATAATAAAGGAACTGACTCGGTTTTACATAACGACTAGTACGCAATTCTCTTAGGGGTTAGTCAATCCAGGTTCGGGATTAAAATACTATATTGAGATTAGAAATAATTAGGCTAGTTTTTGTGATATACCTTGGTGAGTCGTTGTTTAGCCGCCATGCTTCGTATGTGGTCATCGAAGGTGAACTTGGCTCGGAGCAGCACGGTGCGAGGTAACGCTCCGCTCACGCCCACTCGCGGCTTGTGGATGCACAGGTGGAGACAACGGGGGTCGTCTTTGTCGCCTTGGATCTGGTCCAAAAGTATTTTTTTATAAAAAAATAACACTATGAAAACACAACACTATGCTGAGTCAGGACTTCTTCCTTGACCAGGGTTTCACATTACAATTTCCCTTGATGTTTTACTGTGTTTGTATTTCTCTATTGTGTGAATTGGTTGTTTATGTCAAAGTTGCTGGTCCTTGAATGAAAATGAAAAAAAAAGAAAATGTATTTATTTCTAAGAGTAGTTTTAGATAATCTCACTTGAGGCCAGCCCAGTAAGCATTGATTTGCTTGTGTTGGGTATTATTGTACCTTTATGCTGATGTTATTAGTAAGCCTTGTATTATTGTTTTTAACCGACTTCAAAAAAGAAGGTTTCTCAATTCGACTGTATATATTTTTTTAATGTATGTCCGCGGATAACTTCGTCGTTTATGAACCGATTTTGATTATTCTTTTTTTGTTGGAAAGGTAGTATCCCAAGGGTGGTCCCATGGTAAGGAAACCAGGATCTGATGGTGGAATCCTGAAGAAATTGAGAGAAACTCTCGAAAAAATTGTCTTTTTGGGATTGAAGTCGGTGACTCTTACGTTTTTGAAGTGGAATTATTTTTTATATTGTGCAATAAAGTGTATTTCATTGTATAGTACTATACCTCCAAATCCTGTAAACTGCCGACGAGTTTCGCGACGCCCCAACCCAGCCTTTGCTTGTCTGGCTCTACTAAAATTATCTGAATATTGTCTACAGCCAGGAACCTATGGTGCCATGTGCCGTCTTTTTGTATAATGTCGCACGATATCAGATCTGAATCATCTGAAAAAAAAAAATGAAACAGAACTTACCAAATTAGATATTAAGCTAAATAATATTGAAATAAGCCTCTTTTACCGTTTAAAAACTTGGTAAAAATAGTTTTTTTTAATTTCTTTAAAATAAGAAAGATATAAATATATAAAACTCTTAGACCAAGAGGGAAATACTTAAATGTGACGTCCCAGTTAAGTACCGCCACTGAAGTTACGGAAAGTCAATTAAAAAAAAAATCATATTCCCTGGGAGAAGTTGTTCAGTTTCATAAAGACAATCACCCTTTAAAGTTTCGCTAACTAATTAAAAGACTCAGGTACATTTCCGCTTGCAGCGTTTGCTGAGTCAGATTCTCTTCACTGTTGCATTACCTTTTACTGTTTAAGTGTTGTTACTTATGTTATTAAATTTGTATTATGTATCATTGCAGTGAATATACTTACTGAGATCAAGAACGTCTCCTACTTGCACGAATGGAGCAGGATTGGCTAAAGGCAGTTGAGTTTCTGGTTTCCCGGCTACTTTAAGATATAGATCTCGAATGAGGAAGAACGTCCGAATGGCCCGACGAGCTCTTTCCATCTACAGGATAAATAGTCGTAAAATAACATTCGATTACCAGTAGTAATGTCTCTCGGCAAACACTATCTTATTCGAAAAACGTGCATCTTTAAACCGTGTGGGCATCGGTTGAAAATAACACCACCCCTCCCAGGGTGTAAAGGACAGCTTAACAAATACTTAAATGGTGGAAATCTACCCATAAATATCATCAGCTGTAATTATTTTTTCCCGGAAACGTCATGTTAAGGAGTTTTCATTATTTACCTACTTTGGCGCTATGTAACGTATCGTGAAACCGCGCCCCGCGCGTGATCCCTCCGCGCCGCGCTTCTATCGGAGTGCAATGTACATTGCTGGTTTTCGTGTTTTACGTTGTTATGATTGTTTTTTATTGCAAAAAGGAGTGTATTCGATTAAATAATTAAAAATGTAAGCAGAAAATATTAAAAACCATGAAAAAAAATTAAAATTTTCCGGAGAAAAATTCTACAAAAAATCATTCAGAATGAATTGTCCAGGGTTTCAGTTTTTGCTAAGCTGTCTTTTATACCGTTTATATCCATCCTAGGCAACGGCACCTCAATTTGTTTTGAATCTGAGGTGTCATCCTATAGTCCCATGCGGTGTGGTAGGCTCTGTAAAGGGCCGTCTGGTTTGCGACCACCCTTCTACCGAAGTCCGACGCCAAACAGCTTGCTGTGTTCCGTAGGTGCGTAGGAGTACCAGTGCCTTAACAGGCATTTCCTGGGTTAACTCACTCCATCGTCGACCTCATCTATGACTTTAGTCAAGATTGAGGTGAAGAGTTAACACATCTCATAACAAAAAATATAAAAAAGCGAACTTTGCTGAATCACAATACGTTTTTTTTAAAAATAATGGGTTTGCTCTTGACCACAATCTAGCACAAGGACGAAGATGTGGTCGAGGATGAAGCAAGCTCACCCAGAAAATGCCTATTCACTCGAACTAACTAAGTATGTAAATGTATATGTATTTATTTTGAAGCGCTCGTAGCCCAGTGGCTCTCGCTGATCTCAACCGATCAGTGAGGTTAAGCAACGTACACAGAGGCAGGGAACCTGATGGGTGACCAAAGTGGCAATTTATCACAAGCGTTTCCGTGCTTCGGAGGGCACGTTAAGCTGTCGGTCCCGGCTGATGTCGATTGACTACAGTCGTTAAAACCAAGTCAGAGGCCATTGTGCGGTTCGAAAACTCTGACACCAGGGTTAGCCAAGTTCGACACACACTTGACTATACCTACACGATAAGAAGAAGTATTTATTTTCATTAGCACATTACAAATTACCTCTCCACTCGGCAGTCGTTTAGCGAATGCTATCCCAGACATGGGTGTCCGAGTTGGCGGCAACAAGATGGCGGCGTCCATACACAGCCACTCTACGTTCAGAGGCCGTTTGCTCATCTCACAGTACCTGTTCAACAGAAAACTCGATCAATAGGGTTAAACTCCTCATGTTTTTGAAATAATGAAATAAGATATTAAACCAGAAAATACAGGGTGTAAGGGAGCTTAGCAAAAACTGAAACCCTAAATTTAGACCATCTTTCTGAATGATTTTTTAGTGGAATTTTCTTTAGGAAAGTTTTCAACAGTTTTTCATAATTTTAATTATGTTCTTCTTTAAAATTAATTTAATTATTCGAATATACTCCATTTTTCAATAAAAAATAGCCACAATAGCGTAAAACACGAAAACCAGCAATGTACATACATCGCATTCTGAGAGCGGCGTGGCGCGGGGGACCTCGCGCGGGGAGCGGTTTCATAGTACATTGCGTAGCGCCTAAATAGGTAAATAACTAAATCTCCCTAATTTTACATTTCCGGGAAAAAATAATTACTTGTAGTTGGTCATAGTTATAGCTAGATTCCACCGTTTAAGTATTTTTTTACTATTTATTTTAGAACACATACAGTCGTAATTTTGCAAATATAACAAAGCACCCGTATATTTCTATACGCGTATTATTTTTTAAATTGCGTATATTTCTTTAAGAAATATAGATATTAACAGACCTGGAGGTTCATAATTTAACAGAAAAAGAAAATATACACAAAATCGAGCAGTTCCGCTTGGTGGCTAAGCTAGCTGTCCCTTATACCCTGTATACTCTCTGATTTGATTACGCCATGAATTAAAAAGTTCCACCGAGATACTTACTCATCCTCAAACATGTCCAAGAATATATCGTCACACTTGTAAAGGTTTCTAGCCAGCGCGGCTGCCCTGGCCCTCAAATTGTCGCAAGCCGTGATATGCCTCGCGCCCGCCACGCCACTGGCGCCTTGCATTGCTATTCGAGCTAATGTCACACTTAGTTCTAGGGTTACTAGGCGAACTTTTGATGCTGAAACAAATTTCCTAAATTTAGGTTCATTGAAAAGCTCAATATTTAGTCGCATAATAACTTTTGTAATAATTTAATTAGGAATAAAATTGATAGGACTAATAATATTTTTACCGACTTGAAAAAAGGAGGAGGTACTAGGTTCGACTGTATTTTTCATGTATGTTCACCGATTGCTCCGCCAATTATGGACCGATTTTCAAAATTCTTTTTTTCGTTCGAAAGAGTATACTATACTCCGGAGGTGGTCCCATATAAATTTTATCGAAAATGATTCAGCGCTTTAAAAAAAATCAACAAAAACAAAAAATACTATAAATCAGAACATCATCTAAATAAAACATCATCATCTAATAATTTTATTATCATAATTCATTTCACAATGTATACTTACTCGGTTTACAAGCTAAGTTTGTTATTGCTAGTAATTTCGATATTAGCAGCGCATTGACGCTTTGCATTGGTTTCCTCGCCACAGACACTGTTGTCTGCTCTTGCTTAATCTCACTCGTCCCTTCTGCTTGTCCACTAGTGGAGTCATGGCTGGTTGAGTCTACACTGCCAGTTCTAGATACTTTTGTAGTGCTAGTCGAAGCAGAATCGTCGATTTCGGGGCATAAGAGCGTGTCTAGGAGTTCCGTGTTCACGCCTATGAATAAAAAGTATAGATTTTTTTAAATGTTGGGTTAAGAAATGTGGTTTTATCACGTGATGATAAAGTTGAGAATTTAAAATGACGTATGTATGTTATTTTTATTGGTTATAGGCAAGAGATAGATTTATGACACAAAAAGAACATCGATAAAAAAACACAAATTAATTGATAATATTGTACAGCGCATCAAGTTACCCCATTTTCATTGCAAAACCGATCTTATCGTAACAGCACAGAGTGCACGCGTGTGGTAACCCGATGTGCGGCCATCTGGACTATAAATACAGCTTTTTTTATTCAATAATACATTCGCCTTACTAAAAAGAATTTTATGAAAATTAAGGGAAAAAATTATAAATCGTAATTTATCCTATTTTTTAATTACGATTTTTTTTCTTCGTTTTTCGTGCTTGAGAAACATGACTAAAATAAAAAGTGTAAAATATTAGTGTTGATGGTATTGTTTGTCATTACTAAAAACTGAATTTAAAAAAAAATATCACGCAAGACTAGGGAAGGTACTATGCATTTAAAAAAACTCATTGGCAACATGCAACTTGATAAAAAAATAAACTTGCCAAACCCTCCATGCGATAAAAAGTCAATCATCTTACCGACTAAGAACCCAGGTAAGCGAAGGAAAAGATAGAAAAATAGGTTAATTTTAAGTATAGTCAACTTACTTTTGTTTGAGAATTAGAACATTTAAATTAAAGTCATTATCGGCCCTCTGGCGCTACCTTTGCTATATTTTACTTTGTTGTGAAGGCTACAAATACTTACTGATTTCCCAAATATTAAACAAATAAATACTAGTATTATTAGAAGCAGGAATTATTGTTACACTCCTACAAATAGGCGACACGAACAAATTACATTGCCGACGGCGTTTTTAATTTCATGGAATTCGACAAAAATTACAATATTTACTTTTCAAATTTAGGAACCGAATAACTAGAAAATGTTTAATTTCTAGGAACAAGTTTTGATTTCATTGTGCGCTCTGTTTATGACAAAAGTTTTCATGTTCATAAAGATTTTTTTGTGTTCTAAACTAATTAAAAGACATACCTACCACATATTTTGTTTCAAACTGTTGTTGCTGCGAATACCAAAAATTTGAGATTGTATCCAAACTCACCTTTATTGTTTATAAGTGCGAACAGAAGACACAGCGCAAAAAGCGCTTTATAGTCATTTTCACTACAGTCCAAAGAATCCAGTATAGTCTTCAAAAACGGTCTTTTCTGAATTTCCTTACTTTCCCGTTCTAGAATAATTTCTAAAGTAACTTTCTCATTTGACACGCTAGCAGTAGCAAGTAATTTTTGTTTTTCTTCATCAGTAATGTTGGCTTCAGTAATTTTCGTCGAACCGGATTCATTACCAGAGTCAGGTAATGGAGAATCTGGCATGTTTTCTTTCATACTTGCTTTCGCAACGTGTATCTGAGTTACCAGATCTTCTGTGGAATCATCAGCTATGCTTGAAGCCCCACTTATATGAGACGTCGAAGGCAACGACGTTGCTAATTCGGGGTCATCACAACTAGAGTGATCCGTGTTATCTAAGTCGTACCCAAAAGATTTTGGACCCGTATATTCTGGGGTGGTATAATCTCTTTCATGACCTGAAGTACTTTCCAAAGCCTTCTCAAGGCTCAACTGTGGCTTTGAAAACTCAAGCTTAACATTGGATTTCGCGTTGCTAATGTACATTTCAAGTATTTTAGTTGCCCCGTCCTCAAATACGGCCGAATCTGACTGCAATATAATCCAGGCCAGTGCGTGCACTATTGGGCCATGTGTGATAATAAGGAATACTTGAGATAGTAGAAATAGGGCAACTACACAAGACACGGACGGTTTACTATCTTCATCTGACTCTGTCCTTTGGAAACGTGTGTCAGTCGTTTTTCCTGTTAAAATCCTCTCCAAATTCCTCGTGATCACTTCTATGCTTTGTATATGCTCTTTATTATACGGCGACGACGTCACCGATTGTGTTTGTGAGGTAAGCGAGTAGATATACAAAGGCACAAGTAGTTTATGCAATAAGTGCTCTGTCAATACGTCGTTAAGGTCGGGAATGTTTAAGCAAAGTATGTCGTTTATGTAGTGTAAGTGGTCTAAGTGTTCTGCAACTAGATCGTCAAGTTTCTGCTGCGATTGGTGGCTGCAAATAATGAACAACGTTAGAAAGATAACCTAAAATCCTTATTCGAAAGTGATAAGATCCATTTCAGAAAAAACTTTGCTTGATGAACATTAAAAACATTTTATTATTTATTAGCTTTCCGTGGACTACAGATTATATCGTGTCGAGTTGTGGGACAAAATGTAGCCAATGTCTTTTCCCAAGGTCTAATCTATCTCTGTACCAAATTTCATCAAAATCGGTTCGGTAGTTTAGGCGTGAAAGCGTAACAGACAGGGAGTTCCTTACGCATTTACAACATTAGTAGTGATAGGATAAAGATACTCACTCTGCGTCGTTTCTGACACATGCATTCAATTCCAAAATGTGTTTGCCGATAAACCAAACTAGGTTGCTGAAGTAAGGAGCTGCGGTTCTGCAAAAAAACTTGATATTAATAAGAAACTAAGCAATATACTTAAGGTGTCAAAGCCAATTTATTTGCATAATTTAGCTTTCATGGAAAAATAAAAAAAAAGTTTTTATAATCCAGAGAATATTTTAGATGTAATAAAAACTCCTTTTTAATTTGTGAGTAGGACAACCTGAGAGGACATTCCAAGCTTCTCTGTTAAGAAGTCATATTTTTTACTATACAAAAAGTATGAATCAAGATATATCAGCATTTGATAGTAGACTGCTGTATTCAAAAATCAATGTAAGTCACGGTGTTTATTCCTGCCTTAATGTGACCAAAAATATGCATATTTTTTGGAATAGGGAATATGCATGATTATTTCTTTATTTAAAAAATTAATCTTCATTTATGTAATAAACAGTTTAGTAAAACTTTTTTTCGAATAACTATGAAATTAAAAAAGATATAAGCCATCGAAGATTTATTTCTATCTTCATCAGCCCATATACGTCCCCACTGCTGGGGCACGGGCCTCCCTCAATAATATGAGGGGTAAATGCCATACTCACCACGCTTGGCAGACGGGTTGGCGAGGGTTTTGATATAATTGCAGAGTTTTCCTTCTCTGTGTGCAGATGAACTTGCTTGCATATTTACCTTAGTCGCCTTGTACGACACCTCGGCAAGAAAGAGGGTGGTCCTATTCTACTCTGCCGGGGACTCACACGGCTATCTGCCGGGGACTCACACTATCTATTTCTATCTATTTCTAGCAAAACGAAATTTAACACGGAGTTTGTATGGACGTAGTGACATGTGACGTCACAGTCCATGTCGGATCTCTCTGTCTAATCGGTGCGTAATCGGTAGTTTTAAATGCGTATATCGGCCGTATTTCTTGGCCGATTTTAATTTCACTCTTTGTTATCTCAACTATGGTATTTTCATATTTTGTTAATCAATGTATATTCCCTATTTTCAACTTTTTATTTTTTATTTTAGTTAAGAGTAAGATGACTGTAAGTTTAGTTTATACAAAAGTTACCTGTCTCGTATGAACCGCAACATACTAGCGTCTTGCACACGATACACGTTCAACGTTAACGTCCGTACCGCGATACGAACCATAGACTCGGAGTGATTGAAGAACTTTATCGCCTCCGTATACAGAGGAAAGTCTTTTGTGTGCTGTAAATAAATAAATAAAGAAAATTTTGAATTTACCTAATAAAAACCTGACTCATTTATTACTGTGTCTCCTAAATAAAGTTTCATTTATTCATTGTCTCATCAATGCTCAGGCAAAATAAGTATAATTCACCAGAAACTTAGAGATTCAGATTATATGAGCCCAGATATACAGACGCTAGCAGAGAATTCCATTCCTTGGCGGTGCGCAATATAAAAGTTGCGCGATTAGTCATCCTTGAAAGACATTCATATACTTGACATTAGGAAACATCGCATACTTACTTGAATTTGAGCTGCGCTTAAATACTTTTTTTAAATTAAAATTTATTACATTGTGTTTTAATGAAATTTAGCTGTAGGGACTGAAACATGGTGTCAGGAGATTTATTTTAGGACATACTTGAGAACCTTTTTCCTTATTGCGTATTTTTGAAACATGTTTTAAAATAATTTTATCTTACCTCATTATAGAAGAAGTGAATGGTATGATTGTTCAGTTTCAAACTGAGGGTCTTGAGAAATGATATATAGTAGGCCATCACCTCTTCGTCGGAGAAGTCGAATTTGTGAACTATTATCGAATTCACATGGTTGTTGCTAAGAAGGTAGTCTGCAAAGGAAGTTTACAATGCATCCAGGTACACAATTAATACCTGCAATCATTCCACAGTTGGTAAAGAGCCTTGTAACCGGAAGGTAATGGGTTCAAATCCTGGTGCGGGCCTGTACTATTAAATTCGATTTATGTATGGATTTTTCATTAAATATCACTTGCTCAGTGGTGAAGGAAAACATCATGATGAAACCAGCACGTCTTAGAAATTTCGTTTTTGCTTGGCGTGTGGTCCGCCAACCCACATTGGGCCAGCGTGGTGGACTATAGCCTAAATGTCCTTTGTGTTTCGAAGGAAGGCCTGTGCCTTGAGGTGAATGTAATATGTATGGGCTGGTGACAGTTGTTCATTGAATGATAAGTGGGTTTTGTATTGAATTAATAAATTACTTTTTCTGATTCCTGTTATCAAAACAAGCAAGAATAATGGTCCAAATATCAAGTTCAGTCGGCCAAGTAAAATGATAAGATACACAATCAACAATGCATTAACTAGGTACTTGTGTTTAATTAATAAATACCTAAATTGCTCAACACAAATGGTTGTCGATAACAACACAGGTCATTAGGTTGTTAGTAGGAACTGACATCAGAATTTGTTGTTATTTCATACAATACATATTGTAATTTTGTAGTCTTCTTCTTCTTCTTATCGTGTAGGTACAGTCAAGCGTGTGGCGAACTTGGCTAACCCTGGTGTCAGAGTTTTCAAACCGCACAATGGCCTCTGTCTTGGTTTTAACGACTGTAGTAAATCGACAACAGCTGGGACCGACAGCCCTCCGAAGCACGGAAACGCTCGTGATAAATTGCCACTTCGGTCACCTATCAGGTTCCCAGCCTCTGTCTACGTTGCTTAACCTCACTGATCGTTTGAGTTCAGATCAGCGAGAGCCACATCAAAATTAGTTGTTATTTCGTACAATACAGATTGTAATTTTGTAGTAAATCAACTTAATTTAAGCAGGGTGGCTTTTCCACTAATCAATAGCATCTCAATGGCAGCGGTGGAATGACAATGGTGACCATTTTATATGGTCTTAAATAGACATTTGAATTTTCTACCACTTGCATGAAACAAGAGCGAAAACGACTCCAAAAACTAAAGTTTCATTATGAGAACTCATTCACAAACAATCATATGTGCAAACATACTTACACAATGAGGTTTCATTCCGTATATTTTCAAACAAGATGTTTAGGGTTTGCAGCAACTGAACGCACACATACGATGAGCCTCCACACTTTTGCCGCATTATCTTCAGGAAGTATGACAGCATATTCTTTTCTAAGAAGAAACTGGAAAAAATAATGTCATCTTTAATTGGGTTAATATATAAAATAAATAAAAAAGCATTTATTTCTTCATAACATAATTTTTATCAGTTCAACTTAACTAATAACTAACATTAACAAATAATACAATTTATATTTTTTTCAAAATACATAGTTTTATTTTATGGGGTGAATCCCTTAAAGGTTAAATGCCTCCTCCATCTGCTCCCATTTTCCTCTGTTCCTTCGTACCAAAAGCCAATCCCTGCCAGCTATCCCCACCAGGTCATCCGACCATCGTTTGATTGGTCTCCCTACCTTTCTTCTGCCTATTGGTCCCTTCTAGCGTCCATCTCTTGTCTTGGTACCTTGCAATGTGACCAGCACATCTCCATTTAAGTTTAAGTGCATAAGTGAGTGCATCTATGATTTTTGTTTTTTCCCTTATTATGGAGCTACATATTTTATCTATCTTTTTTATTTTTAGCATGCTCCTCTCTATTCCTCTTTGGCACCTTATAATTTTGTTTTTCATGCTAATTGTATAAGTCCAAGTTTGGCTGCCATAAGTTAGGCTCGGAAGAATGCAGGTGTTCATTATAGTTCTTTTGAGATTTTAACTGTATTTTCCTTTCAATACCTCTTTTTGTGCCCAGTACTTTTTCAATGAGATGTTAATTCTTCTTCAGATTTCTTCTTCGTTATTACTATTTCTAAATTATACTTGTTTTCCAAGATATATGTAATCTTCTACATACTCAATCTGTTTTCCTTCTATACATATTTCTATTTTGTTATAGTTAGTTAAAATTTTAGTTTTAAAAGGGTTCATGTGAAGTCCAACTTTTTTACTTTTTAGATCTAAATCATTTAACATCTGTTCTAAACTTGTCGCTGATGTAGCAAAGATTGCAATGTCGTCCGTGAATCTCAGGTGACTTAGATATTTATTATTTATTGGTAATCCTTGTTTCTCCAGTTAAGGAATATTCTCTCTAAGACAGCTATAAATAGTTTCAGCGACATAGGGTCTCCTTGCCGAACACCTCTCCTAATCTCGATTTTACTTCCTTTATTTTCCAGTTTAACTCTGCTTGTGCTCTTGGAATAGATGTTTTTTAAGATGTTGATATAGCTTTCTAGGATGTTGCAAGCTTTCAGTGAGTTCATATATGTGAAATATTCGAATGCCTTTGAGTAATCTATAAATGCTATGTAGAGAGGGTGATTGAACTCATTCTATTTTTCAATGATTTGGTCTATGACATATGAATCCTGCTTTTCTATAGGTTGTGTTTTATCAAATTCTGGGGTAAGGCGATTTAGATTGTTAGTGATGTGAAGAGTTAATATATGTCACCGGAAAATAATAAGAATCGTAAGTTGATCAACTTTCGAGGTAGTTTTTAAACTACCGGAAAATCATACACTGCAGTTGAAATGTATTATTTAACTTATACATTTCCGGTAATTGATCAATTTACGGCGTCTCGAGGTAAAATGATCCGACGAACGCGATGTGTACGCTGATTGGTTGAAAACTCGTTTGTATAATTCTGTGTAGAATTCTGTAGCACATTTTAGAATTTCTCAATGTGTTTTTGTTGTTTGTGTTCCTTTTTGTAGATTTTGAATCCAGTCCTTATGTTGAATTAGTTCTCTCAGTTAAGTTTTTCTCAACTATTTTTCTTCTGTTGTTTTCATAATCTTCTTTTCGCTTTGTTTGTCTTTTTGTAAATGTTTTTTAGCTTAGTTATTGATGAGCAAGTATAGTATGAAGCATATTAGTTAATTAGTGTATGTATGTACTAGTATAGAAGCCAATAAGTTAGACACAAGGGGTTTATTGTATTTGCTGACAACCTATCATCACTATACTAATTTTAGTCAGCGTGTCGGAAAAGGGGCAGCCCATAGGTCTTAGATTATCGAAATTTTTGATATTTTTTTAATTTAATATTTTCTGAGGGTTATTAAATGGAAATTAATAACCAAAAGGCAAATGTTTTATTGAGTGATCCCAGAATCACATGACGTTCTGCTTACCCCAAAAAGGATTATAGGCACGAGTGTATAATATTTTTTCTTGACTTATTCTTAGCATTTAAAGTATTGTGCAGCAATATTTGAGAATAAACGTGTTATTTATTTATTCATATGGCCTAGACAAATACAACGTGGTAGTGTATAAAATTTGCGTTGTTGTAAAAATTTGCATTTAGCAAGGTCGTATTAGTAAGCCAGCAAAAGGCATAGTGCAGGAAATATGATCCTAATTGTTTAAAAAAATGTACTTACTCAAACACTGAGCTATCATTCTGATCTCCCCATATCAGGATCTCAGCAATGCACCTCAGAGACTCCACCAACGTTCCTCTGTTGCTTTCCGACACAGTAGTGTTTTTGCAAAGGATGTTATGTAAATACTTCAATCTCTCCAACGAATGGGGGTTTTTGGGGCGACCCCAACCACTCCCAAACCAACTACGGCTCCGGAACATGTCTAAAAATTACCACGAACACGAAAAATCAAGGAAAACACCTCATTTTCAGCGTTTTACAACTTTTTTTATTGGTCAAAGTACGTCACTTCAATAAGTTCAATGATAGCTCATTTCATCCACAAGAAAACACTTATTTTACACTGTTTTCTAAGTCACGTTCTATTTTATTGTAAATATTTGTTGGCACGTGTTTATTTTGTTTTATTTAGCGTTATTTTTATATTTTCGTCGACATTGAACGTGTTTCACTAAAGTAATTTGGAGTTGACAGCCATGGCAGCAATTTGATTTGACAGTTGTAATCAGTAGTGTTGCCAAAATAACTCCAATAAAAAATTTAAATAATTAAGAAATTAAAATATGAGAATTAGAAAAATAAAAGTATTTTACAAATGAGTTTCAACGTATCTGAACTGATTACCTTTTTAAAAAATGTAATCAGAATATTTGAAACAATTCTAACGATTGTAGAAACTGCCTTACAATTAATTACTAGACTTTGCACACTTTTATTACACTGGCAGCACTAATTGCGTTTCGTATTTGCTAATAGATTGTTAAGGCTGACATTGCGTTTCGTATGCAGTTAGTTTTCCACTTCCGGTTGTGGCGAAAAACTGAAAACAATTTGAGATTTAGGTCCTAAATTTATTCTAACTCCATAATCAAAGTGATTTGGCGTGTATTTGTGTTTCTCTGACACACTCTCTCTGTAACTCTGTGGCTTTCAGTCAAGCTTCGGACGCGCGCGAGATAAGGGGCTTGATTTTTGAAACAATAGAATTCCAATTCGCATACGAATTGACAAGATTTGTATGAGATTCTCATGCGAATCTTGTCAATTCGTATGTGAATTGGAATTTTATCTTTTCAAAAATATGTCTCCAGGTTCTTCTCAAATAAATGTCTATTTAAACTCCATCAGCCAGATCCTCCAGTTGTTCTTTCTAAGCTACGACAGAATGGGAACCGATCACTTTTTCGAAGAATTTATGTCCGAATTTTATTTGACTGAAAACGGTTAACCTGCGTCTTTTTTGCTGTATGCTTCATATGCCATGTTTTCAGATCATCGAAATGCCATTAGACAAAAGTAGGGTAAACCGGGGGCAATAGTAACACGGGTCAATAGTAACAATGGCGATATCTTAGAGTGTGAGATACCTGTGTATGTGTGAGTGCAGCTAAATAAGCATTGGACAGGTCCCGACCTGCTCACCAGTCGACGGCGCGCTCGCTGCGAAACGGAGGTGTCGAGAGAGGATTTTTGTTTTTTGCCTGTCCGCAGTAAGTTTTTTTGCTTGATATAATTAAAACTTTCATGAATTCTAAAAGTACTATCGAAAACTAATTGTTACTAGTCGCTGGTGTTTCAATGAGGCATACCAATAAATATTTAACCAAACGTAATGCTTTTAAATTACTTTAATTTTGGTCGTTTTATTCAAAATGTATTCTCGGGGACAATTGTACCAACAGTGAAGGGGTCAATAGTAACGTTACAATTGACCCCGTGGTACAATTGACCCTGCAGCAGTTTTGTCATTTTAACCGAATTAGATGAAATATAGTTTTTGATATAAAAAATCACTTTTCTTTCAGTATTAAAACGACATCAAATACCTATAGTGTTTTTTTTTTGGACGTCAAATACCTATAGTGTTACAAAATTCCCGAAAAAAATGTCTTAATATTCAAGAAATCATAGATATGTAAATAATAATTTCCAACTGAGTCCTTATTTATACCTACCTACAACAAGTGTTAACCTGATTTCAGATGCCACGCCAAAGGAAAAAAAAACTGATAGGGGGTCGAAAGACTTGCTCCTTTACGAACAAGCTTATGAAGAAATATTAGGCGGAAGAAAAATACGTGCGGCAGCTAACATGTTTGGTCTCTGTCACGTTTCTTTAATGCGATTTAAAAAGAAAAAAGAGGCAAATCCTAACAGTCCAGTGACAATGGGATACAATCCAGCTACCAGAGTTTTTTCAGACGATCAAGAAGAAAGAATTTCAAAATATTTAATACAATCAGCTGAGATATATTATGGCCTCCCTCCAAAAAATGTTCGAAGATTGGCATATGAGCTGGCGGTCAAATATGACTTGAAAAGACCAGCATCTTGGGGCAAAAATGAAATGGCTGGTGTAGATTGGTTTTCGTTTTTTATGAAGCGTCACCCGGAACTTTCAGTACGATGTGCTGAAGCCACAAGCCTTTCACGTGCTACCAGCTTCAATAGAACCAATGTCAATCTTTTTTTCGACAATTTAGCTAAAGTCACGGACAGACATAATTTTGAACCCAAGGACATCTACAACATGGACGAAACGGGGATTACGACGGTCCAAAAACCTGATCGTGTTGTGGCCAGGAAAGGGAGCCATCAAGTGGGAGCACTCACATCTGGCGAACGTGGGACACTTGTAACGGTAGCCATGACAATTAATGCTTTAGGGAATTCCCTACCTCCATTCTTTGTTTTTCCACGTCTAAGGTATCAAGATCACTTTGTTCGTGACGGTCCACCAGGCAGTACAGGAGCCGGGAACGCGTCAGGTTGGATGGAGGCGACCCAATTTCTCAAATTTTTACATCATTTTAAACATCACACAAAGCCAGATAAACAAAATAAAGTCTTGCTGCTTTTAGACAACCATCCGTCCCATATTACCATTCAGGCCCTCGATTTCTGCAAGGAAAATGGAATTGACATGCTGTCATTTCCGCCCCACTGCTCGCACCGACTCCAGCCTCTGGATGTGTCTGTGTACGCGCCATTCAAAAAGGCGGTAAACACTGCTTGTGACGCTTGGATGAGGAACCATCCCGGACAAACGATGACGATTTATAATATACCATCCATTGTAACAGATGCATTTCCACAAGCTTTTACCCCTAGGAACATCCAGGGAGGATTTCGCAAGACTGGAATCTACCCATTTAATAGGGAAGTTTTTGACGACGTTGAATTCGCTCCATCGTATGTGACTGATCGACCATTACCTCAAGAGGCTACTCAGCAAATTTCTACTTCTGGGACTACACAGTCTTCAGAAAATTTATTACAAACGGTAAGTGCAACAGACTCACCGATGCCTAATGCTTCAACCAGTGAAAACCTTTTGACTGATAATGTAATTATTTCGGACGAATGGAATCGGAATCTCGATCCATTGTTGCCAGATGAACCAATCTGTACTTCATCTTATGGTATTAGTGGGAGCATGTCGCCCCAACCGTCTACTTCAGCACAAGGAGATACATTTACCCCTGAATTAGTACGCCCTCTTCCGAAAGCACCGCCGCGTAAAACTTCAAACAGAGGGAGGAAAAAAAGACAATCCGCTATTTACACTGAGACCTCAGAAAAAAACAAGATACAGAAAGAAGCAGAGGAAGCAGAAAAAAGAAGAGAAGCCAAAAAAATTAAGAAAATGGACTTAGATAAACCAGAAAATTGCAAAGGTAAGGGTAAAGGCAAAGGCAAAAAGAGCACGAAAAAAAATATAACGAAAACAACAATTCCAAAAACGACACTGACGCATGTTAATGCTTCTGATGACGAGGAAGAATGGTTTTGCTTGATTTGTTCTGAACCATATAGTACCAGTCGATCCAATGAAATCTGGATTCAGTGCACACAGTGCCGGAAATGGGCACATGAAGAGTGTACAGCTCAGGATCCCGTTTTTATTTGCGAAAATTGCGAATCCGACTGATTTATAGTTTTTTTTATATGATTGATTTTTGGAAGCAAGGTACAAAAAATCTGCTAGATGGCGCTAAAGTCCACCTGGGGTATTTTTGATTTTCATATACAGGTTGAAAAAGAACCTCCTAGCTTTATTGAAAATCCTGAACCAGTATCACTTACAGAACACTTTTTTTTGTTATTCTTTTGTTTTTTTTTTATCGGTGGGTTTTTTCCCTAAATGTAGACACTACTCGGGTGCACCCTCCGAGCGCTCCCGTACCCCTCGCGTGCCTGGTGTAGGAGTAATGTCTACGTTTAGGCAAAAAATGAACTATTCCCATTGAAAATATATATAAAAAATTTTTTGAATATAGCTAGGAGGTTTTTTTTCACTCAGTATAATACAATGTTAGACATTGGTTTAATACGAATAAATAAATTCTATCCATAAAGGTACAAAATATTTGGTTTATTTTAGTAATAAGTTCGGATAGAATTGATAAACAAACATTAATAACGTTGTAATCCATTTATCAAAATATTTCAAAAGATTTGCAACTCATGTGGACTGGTGCGACGACATCTAGCATATTTATCTTGTACCTTCAGAGGAAACAGGCTGATTGTTTAAAGGGTCAATTGTAACAAGGGTCAATAGTACCAGGGGTCAATCGTACCTTCATACAAAGTTAAAATTGTTAATTTTTTTATTACTTTATAAGCTTGTAAAGTTACTAAGTACTGCAAACGAATGCCAACACGATTGTGATATTACTGTCAAGGAGAATTTGATTTAAGTTAGTCTTCAAAGAAGTTGTTGCCTTTTTTCAGTTTAAAGATTTTTTTAATTTTTGTGTCACTAGTTTTAAGAAACTTGAAGTTCCTGTTATGACAGACTGATTGTAAATCGTAAAGACTGGTCTTATATAGTAATTAAATTTAATAAGATTCACAAATATGATTTTTATTACCTTCTAAAGAAATGTTACAATTCACCCCAAGTTAGGGTCATTTGTACCATTGGACACCAATCCATTCGAACTCGTTTTTAAGATGCTTTTTTAAATAATTTGTTGATTTTAATTAATGAAACTAGTAATTATGAATGTTGGTTTCATTATTATTATACATGGTTAAAATAATGTGAGTAGTTTTTGAACAACAGGTCTAGAAACAAAAAGTGTTACTATTGCCCCCAGCTTACCCTATCATTTTACCGAATTATGTTTCATCCATTTTCAAAATAACTTTTTACTGTTGGTCGAAGTTTCTTTTTAGCATTAAACTATTGACCGAGTTCTCTTTTCAAATTTTTACTGTTGGCCGAAGTTTTTAGGGTTCCGTAGTAATCTACGAACCCTTATAGTTTCGCCATGTCCGTCTGTCCGTCTGTCCGCGGGTTTCCAAAGAAACCCTTGGTACTACAGAGCTGAAACTTGGCATGATTATACATATAAATCACGCCGACAGAACTGTAGAGTATAATCTTAGAAAAAAAAATTTTTTCGGGTGTCTCCCATAGACGTGAAAGGGCAATGAATTTTTTTTTTCTCGCCAATACTTTTGAGTGGGGTGTCATAGGATAGCATATTAAAAGATAGAAGGGGTTTAGAAAGAACGTTTTTCGATTCAGCATTCCGTTTGCGAAATATAAATTTTTAAAGTGAAAATTTTTGTCAAACACAGGTGTCCCCCACCTCTACCTGCTAAACGGTTGTTTCTAAAAATGTGGAAAAATTCACGTTGGTAGAATATATAACGAAATTAAAAGGAAAACTATCACACATAACTTGGTCCTTCAAGTTTGCGAGTAATAGTCGACCAAGTGCCAAACACTGTTGGGATTAATAAGAATATATTTACTAATATAAGATCCTTGGTACTACAGAGCTGAAATTTGGCATGGTCATAGATATTGATTGCGCCGACAGATCTAAAATATAAAATTTTGGAAAAAACATTTTTTCGGGTGTGTTCCCCTACACGTGAAAGGGCGAAAGTTTTTTTTTTCTCGCCGATACCATTGAATTGAATGTCATAGGATAGATTTTTAAAATATAGAAGGGGTTTACTAAGAACGTTTTTCGATTCAGCACTCCGTTTGAGAAAATTTTTTTTGTTAAAATCAAGTTTCCGGGTCCTACCAGCTAAACGGTTGTTTCTAAAAATTTGAAAAAATTCACGGTTATATAATATACAACGAAATTAAAAGAAAAACTATCACACATAAGTTGGCCCTTCAAGTTTGCGAGTAATAGTCGACCAAACGTTTTTGGGATTAATAAGAATATGTTTACAAGGTTCCACGCTAAAAGTGAGGGGAGGTCGAAAGCCAAACTGTAACATATTGACATTTTAGGTGTCGTTAAATAGTTTTTTGGGGGTGTTAATTACGAAAATGACATCAAAATTATTTTAACAGCAGGTTGATATTATTTCTAACAGTAATATTGCCGTAAAAAAAACTAAAAAAAATTCGCGCTCACTTCGCTCGCGAATTTTGTACTTACATTCGGTTGTATTTAGACCAAGACAAAAATTATTTCCGAAATTACAAACTCTTTAATAATACATTTGTTTTTAGGGTTCCGTAGTAATCTACGAACCCTTATAGTTTCGCCATGTCCGTCTGTCCGCAGGTTTCCTAAGAAACCCTTGGTAGCACAGAGCTGAAATTTGGCAAGGTCATACATATAAATTACGCCGACAGAATTGTAGATTTTTTTTTCGGGTGTCTCCCATAGATGTGAAAGGGTGATGATTTTTGTTTCTCGCCAATATCATAAAATGGGGTGTGATAGGACAGCTTTTTAAAAGACAGAAGGAGTTTTCTAACAACGTTTTTCGATTCAGCACTCCGTTTGCGAAACATAATTTTTTAAAGTAAAAATTTTTGTCAAACACAAGTGTCTACCTCTCTACCAGCTAAACGGTTGTTTCTAAAAATGTAAAACAATTCACGGTGGTAGTATATACAACGAGATTAAAAGAAAAACTATCACACATAAGATGGCCCTTCAAGTTTGCGAGTAATAGTCGACCAAGTGCCAAACTTAGTTGGGATTAATAAGAATATATTTACTAATATTAGATCCTTAATAGTACAGAGCTAAAATTTGGCATGGTCATACATACCTATTGATTGTGGTGACAAATCTAAAAAAGAAAATGGTGGAAAAAATTTTTTTTCGTGTGTTTCCCATTAACGTGAATGGGCGATGTTTTTTTTTCTAGCCGATATCATCGAGTGCGTTATCATAGGATAGCTTTTTAAAAGATAGAAGGGACTTACTACAAACGTTTTTCGATTCAGCAATCCGTTTAGGAAACATTAATTTTTATAACGAAAAAAAATGTGGAATAATTCACGAGGGTAGCATTTACGACGAAGTGTACCCTAATCCAAAATGGTTGACATACAAGGTTCCACGCTAAAAGTGAGGCGAGCCGAAAGCCAAGCTGTAACATATTGACATTTCAGGTGTCGTTTAATAGGTTTTTGTGGGTGCTAATTACGAAAATGACATTAAAAATATACACCTGCTTAGCTTGATATTATTTTATTATTCCTTACAATAAAATTGTCGCAAAAAAAAAAAATCGCGCTCGCTTCGCTCGCGCATTGACCACGGAAGAATGGAAATTCTGTTATATTTTGGCCAAACTTTTTAATAGGTACATTTATTTGTGATACTAAGTATAGTATTTGGGGATTTTAACATCAACTATGACAATATGCTTGTAGAATTAAGAAGCCAGCTGCATATTTGAACCATGCTGCTACGGAACCCTACAATGCACGTGGCCCGACACGCTCTTGACCGGTTTTTTTTTAAACTTTTTACTATCGGCCGAAATCTTTTTGATTTTTTTCATTTGCCTCTCTTTAGCTTCATCGAAACAACAAATGGGACAGGTTAGAACATGTTTTTGTATTCCTGCTTGCTTGCACGCTGTTTGCTTGCATGTTGATTGCTTGCTTGTTTGCTGCCTGCTTGCATGCATGGGGGCGCGGGGGCGGAGCCTCCGAGGGGGGGCTCGGGGGGCGAAGTCCCCCGCAAGAAAATAAAAGAAACATCACTCAAACCGACGGTCTAGGTTAGGTTAGGTTAGGTTATGATTCTGCATGCCTGCTTGCTTGCATGCTATAGGTTTGCCTGTTTGCATCCCTGCTTGCTTGCATGCTGCATACTTGCTTGCATACTGCATGCTTGCATTCTGCTCTTTGCTTGGTTGCATGCTGCTTGCTTGCTTTGCTTGCATGCTGCTTGCTTACATGCTGCTTGCTTGCTTGCATGCTGTTTGCTTGCATGCATGCTGCTTGCTTGCTTGCATGCTGCTTGCTTGCATGCTGATTACTCGCACACTGCGCGCTTGCTTGTTATATGTAATAACTACTATCGAATGCTTAACTAAAATAATACAGTGGTGTAATGAATGTTTGAAAAAAAAATAAGGCAAATGAAACGGTGGTGTAATTAACATTATGTGAAAAGAAATCATGGCAAATAAAACGGTGGTGTAATGAAGTGGTGACCGAGCATAAAATCGCCAAAAAGTTTTTCGGCCAAATAAAACGATGGAGTAACGAAAAAAATCGAATTAATAATAGGTCAACTGATCGGTCAACAGTTTTTCGAACTTAAGATAGGTAACCCGACAGAATACTTACTTATTAAAATTATTTTTGTTTCGCAAGTATTTTATTTCTCTTCTTCAATTTCAGTAAGTACCTTCTGTTTCACAATGGTACCTAGATGCAAATTCTGACCGTGCTCGTAGGAATATGTAGAAAGGAAAAAAATAATTAAATGGGACTGGATATGGACACCTGCTTTTATCATCTCATTACCTAATATTATCTATACTAATACTGTAAAGAGGAAAGATTTGTAGGTATTTTTGTATGTAACGAATAGGTAGGCTCCGAAACTAATGGACCGATTTCAAAAATTCTTTCACCATTAGGATGCTAAATTATCCCTGAGTAACATAGGCTACATATTTTTTCCGAATTCCCACGGGAACGAAGTCCCGAGCGGGATGCTAGTATAAAAATATTTGTGTGGTTAAGAATAGTCTCTCTCCAGTTAGACTATCGCTCAGCTGCTGTGCAGTAATGTTCATTATTAGATAAAGCTTATTTAAATATAATGCTGTCCTTGTTAACGCCAATATGGCGAAAAGTTACAGTATAATTGTTAAATTACAATTTTTTAATAATCTCAATGGACGTTTTTGTAACTGGGTGTTTCTCTATAGATATATAAAAATCACTGCGGTCAAAGATATTATATCGATTAACTAACGGTCGGTCTGCCCTTTTTATGTGAAGGAAACACTAACAATTAACAAGTAAGAGATTTTTTAAATTTTGTTAATAATTAACAAGTAAAAGTTTTTTTAAATATTATAAGTATATATACATGGTGTTAAGTAATTCGATCTTATCCTCTCAGGTGGTGAATCAGCCCATGAAACTGAACAAATTTCCTGAACAAATGCCGAAATACGAAAAAAAATGTTTGACTTCCCATACAAAATGATTTATCAGCTGATGCAATTTGTATGGGAAGTTAAAATGTTTTTTTCTTATTTCGGCATTTGTTCTTAGGGAAAGTTGTTCAGTTTCATGGGCTGATTCACCACCCGAGAGGATAAGATCGAATTACTTAACACCCTGTATGGTAAGTAATTCCCTTAGGCCAGGGGTTCCCAACCTTTTTTTGTCTACTGCCCACTTTAAGAATAAATTATTTTTTAACGCCCCCCTTTTTAAACATACTTAAAAACCGCTAAGTACTTATAACTGATTATTGAAACGCAACTTTATAGTATTCGGACAGAGTATCTTTTATTGAAAATAAAACAAACATAATCAATTCTTATATAAAAACTAATGTGAAGGTTGAATCTGATGCTGTTCAATAAGTTAGTTGATATCAGGTTCCAATTTACTCAAAAACAGCCGCAAGTCGCCACGTTCGGTAACACGCAAACGATTTCTCTTTTTAGTAAGCAGCGTTGCCACAGCACTAAATCCACGTTCACACAAATATGACGATGGGAATGCTATCAAGAATCGTTGAACAATTGACCACAATCCAGGGTACAATTGCAGGATCGGTTTTTGTAGCCAAAATTCTTGATATCCATTTTTGAACTTGATTTTTATTTCTTCGTTTGTTGTCAATTCTATAAGTTCTTCTTCCAGCTGAGGTGACATTGCTATGTTGACATTTGAAAATGGATCCAACACCCAGTCTGGTATTTCCAAGTTTAAAATGTCCTGGTATCGTTCGGTGAAGTCAATGTGGAGGTTTTCCAAATGTTGGCAGTAGGCAAACAAGTCGTCGTTACTGCAGGATACTGATAAATTCGGAAAATTGTGAAACTCACGTCTGCCCATATTTTTTTTGTGCAGAAGCAGTTTGGCTGCGAAAGCAGCAACGACATTTTTTGTTTTAATTAAATTTAGTTCATCGCCTTGCAGTTGGAGGTTCACGTCGTTGAACAATTTATACAGGTCTGTCATGTAAGCTATATCATTCTTTGATGTTATGAGCTTGTTGCGCAGTTCTGTATCTTTAGTTTCCAAGAACTCTATCACAGAGTCAAACAGGTTATAAAATCGAATCAGACAATTGCCTCTTGACAGCCAACGAACTTCAGTATGAAGCAACAAACGGTTGAAATCTTCGTCATTAGTAACACAAAGCTGATGAAATAATCTATCATTCAAAGAGCTGCTACGGATTTTATTGAATGCTTTGATGACATATTGCAGTGATTGAAATAGTCGTTCACTTAAGTTTCTAGCAACCAAATGTTGTCTATGAATAACGCAATGTATAGCAAGGACATCTGGAATTTTATTTTTTAGGTACGCTATGAAGCCTTTATGGCGCCCTGTCATAGCCGGAGCGCCATCCGTAGCAACTTGTATAATATTTTTCAAAGGAATCTCTTTCTCTTCACAAAACTTTTCCAATGTATTGAATATGGTTTCGCCTTTTGTATCTGTCTCCAAATTTCTGGCAAACAATAGTTCTTCACGTATTTTCTCATCTTTAATAAACCTCACGTAAGATAGCAACAACGCTTCATTAGTTGGTAAAGTGGACTCATCGAGCTGAATTGAGAATTGACTAGTCCTCAGATGATTGCACAATGATTCTTCAATGTTTTCAGCCATTTCATCAATTCGTCTTTGCACAGAATTATTACTCAAAGGAATTTTTTGGATAATATCTGCGGCCGGTTTATGAAGCACAGTAGTTATTACTTCCTTTATTGCTGGCAAAATTAACTCTTCTCCGATGTTGTGTGGTTTGCATTTTTGAGCAATTAACAAAGGGATATTGTACGAAGCTCGAAGTCCGTCGTCATCTTGCTTAGCAGCCGCCGAAAATAGTTTTGATACACTTGGCTGAGTATTATGCTTCTTCTCTAGGTCTTGAAAATATGCTACATTCTTGTCTTTCTTATCTGGATGCATTTTATTCAAATGACCTTGCAGTCTTGAAGGCTTCATTGCTTCGTTCGAAAATGTTTTTAGACATAGAAGACACAAAGGCGACGACGGGTTTGTGGGATTTTCAATAAATCCGAATTTAATATATTCCGCAGAGTATTGCCGTCTCTTCTTTTTTACTTCCGACATTGTTTTGTTTTGAGAAATACGTAAGTGGTATAATGAAGTACTGCTTATCTATTATGCGCGAAACCGCAAATGAAAATAAAATAAATTTACGTCGTTTATATAGGATTGCATAAGCAGCACGCACCAACAGGAATAAGACAAACGTGCATAAACTCGTTTATCTCATTCGACGCCCAATCGTACTCGACAAGCAAGAACAAGTATTATAGAACCAGCCGATTGATACAGGAATGTACAAATCGGATTATTTAACAAAAACTTGTTAAAACATGATTGCCCACGGTCTATTATATCGAACCGAGTTTGAGCTATATCTTAATTAATATTAGTTGATGTTCACAAGATGTAGTCGAGAGTCGAGAGCTCAGTCGGTATCTAAGAGTCTTCCTAGCTAGGTAGATGAAATTATAAATCGACCCCAAAGCCCTACACAACGCCCCCTTTTTTTTCTGGGTCTCTTACCGCCCCCCTTTAGGCCTGCAGCGCCCACAAGGGGGCGTTATCGCCCACGTTGGGAAAGACTGCCTTAGGCCTAAGGGAGCGTTTAGATCTATCTATCTATACACTCACGCCTATAATCTCTTTTGGCGTAGGCAGAACGTCATGTAGTTCTGGAACCACTTGACGCTACATTTGACATTCATTCTGAGGGTTATTAGATGGAACATGAGTAATTGAGTAGGTATAGTGGTGATAGATTGTCAGCCTTTCGCCCATAATACAGCAAAAGCCTCGCGTCCCGCTGACTGGTTTCTACAGTATGACTGGGGAGAGTTGGCAGCTGGCAAATTCTATTGAATAAAAAATAAAATAAAAAGCAACAAAATTACAAAAAAATGATTTATTTTGCTTTATTAAAACCGTTTTCATCCTGTAGTTTTTCAGTTCTTTCTTATTAGATTTATCTAAAGATCCATTAAAATTTTGATCACTGACTTGAAAATAGGTAGGTACCTAGAATAATTAAGTATCTTAAAAGAGATGTTCATTATACGTATTATTAATTAATATCTACAATTATTATCATCTTCCTACATACCTCGTATAATTGTATATACCTAGGCTGTAAGCGTTTCTAGTTACTTATATATACACGGTGAATTTTTGTTCGTTTTAAAGCCGAAGCGAGTCGATTCGCCTTAAGTAGGACTATCGATTACCAAAGTTTAAAAGAAATCTAATGACATAAAAAAATTAAGTTTTCAAAAAATATCGACATTAACTCGAAAATATGAGAACCAGTAGTAACGCATTTTTCGTCAGCCGAATCGAACTAAAGTGCATAGCCACCGACAAAATGCCGCCGCAAGAAGCGGCATTGATTATGATCCTAAGCCCGTTAAAGTATGAAGGAAAAATTGGAATCTACGATACCTACTCTGGAGGAGGGGTCAACGACTCGCGGCCGTCACTCTCGCTCGCTCGCTCACTCGCGTGTAGACGTAGGAGCAGAGCGGCCCTACTAATGTTTTCTCGATTTTACGAAAATAAATTTCTCACTTTTAATTTTCTTAATTTTACAGTTTTTTTAGATTTTGTTTTCTGAAATCGATAGTACTTTTTAAGGCGAATCACCTCGCTTTGGCTTTAAAACGAACAAAAATTCACCGTGTATATAAACGTACGAAAACACTTTCTTCGCTATGATCAAGGTAAATATGAAATACGTATTCAACAAGTAACTAGATGTATACAAAGTATTTTATAAAATTACTCTTTACCGAAACCACCCATATTCTTTTCTTAGAAGTTAACTCGAGACTTCCTCCACCTCCACTCAACCTCTGTCAAGGATTTTGGCGTTTTTATTTGACACTTCCGTCCTCGAGTTTACAATTTTCCTAGTCGAGGATGATTTGAGTAATCAATTGTCAAAGTTAAGGTACCTCGCGACATACCTTAAGATTTTCTTAACGCTTTATTCGATACTTGAACTTGTTGTATGCTACTTTTTCATATGAAAAATGAATTATTTTGAAGATTTCGTGGATTATCTTTATGATAATATATCGTTAAAGATTAATATCGAATAAAGATTTACGCTAGCTAGTGCCATCTATCGTCGAGTAGCTGTATGCCACGTTCAAGGAATCTTGAGGTGACAACAGAATACCAAATTCGAGGTCGTTTCGAGGATTTCCTTAGCTGAAGATGAGTGGAGGAAGTTTCGAGTTAACTTCTTAGAATACGGGTGGTGTTTGAATCTTGAAAAAATATTCTGAGAGAGTTATCTTTATTACAATAAAGAGCATAATATGTATGTAATATATACCTACCAAAAAGAAACAAAGAGTTAACAAGACAAATCAATTCAGATAAGACACAGATAGAAAATAAAGTCTGTGGATGCAAATACCCAATAACCATAAAAAATAGTACTTGTAGGACAAAATTGTCATATTCGTTTTTACATAATGTATTCTTACATAAGTATTCAGATAACTATGAAACACTTTGTATAAATCTATTTATTTATACTTTGTTGTAAAATACAACAATTACTTATTCAATAATTATATTCTGTACAGTAAGATGTCGATTGTAACAAATATCGGATCATTTCCTAGCGGGACGTAAATCTTTTCATGCAACAGAACAACTTTTGTCAAACTTTGAAGATTGAAAGAAAACCAAAAATCAAATCAGCAAAAAAAACAGAGATTTTAAAATAAAAATTTCACGTTATTTCAGACCTGAATTCCTTTTTGAAAAAATAATTTTTTCAATGCTTTCTCTTTTGTAGTTTTTTTAAATATATATCTAATAACGTTCTGCATATTATATAAAATAGAGCTTATGTAGGAAATTAGTTTGGTTATATAAACTTTTGTTTCTGCTGATTTAGCTTTTTTTAACATTTTGCTCCTTAATACTATGGGATAAAGGCATAGGTAAGTTCTAAAAGTATTTATTGAAGTACCTAACCAGTAAGTAGCAAATACTGGACGGCAATCCAAATATATTTTAAAAATTTGTACCTAAAGAAGAACTTACTTCAAAAGTACTTACAATTATCTTTAATTAAATAAATATAAAGAAAAATAATTTAAATTAATTTAAAGGTGTTAAACTTAAACACTACAGCTGACTCAAAATGCTTTAACTTAAGTCAAAAATAAAATCACTGTGTGGATGCCTAAATTACTTAATAATTAAAGAATTGCATTGAAAATTGTATGATTAGCAACTACACCATATATGACAAAAGTACTGGCAAATCATTATATTTTTTAAATTTCTGATGTAGTTGGTAACTTTACAAAATAAGTACATCGCCTAAGGCAGGACAAATATACTTACAAGAAAAAAAATATACTTAACTAAAAAATATAAAAAAGGTATATCGCAAAATTACATACATAGATATGCCTAGCAAAAATCCTTCTGTAATACAAATACAATGCTAAATATAAAAAATAGAAACTCCTGGTAAAAGGTCAATTGATTTTACAAAGAAAAAAACAATTATGTACTTTTTATACAAGCAACATACAATCTAGTTAAGCAAGGCCCCTATTTATTTAGAACTTTTATTTCAAGTTTATGTACCTTTCGTACTTATGTATCTTTAAATTCGGACAATGTAAGTTAAATTTATTTAAAACAAGCTTGTTCTATCACTCTTGTAAATTCGATTTAATATTGACTACGTATTGTTTTTCAATATCGCAAACATTACTCTTTCCTTTCAATTCGTTTGTTCGTTCACGTCTAAACCTACACAGCTCGATACGAGCCAGACATTCGAATTCTAACCCTAACCTACTGTTTTCAAGGATAGAAGTTCTGGAGAGCATCCGAGTATATAGAGTTATATGTGTCCCTGAGTACATAGACGCTGTCTCCTGGTTTTCCGTTGAAAACGTACTGACCTTTAAGGTTGGTGACCTTTGAATTTGTCGGTGTAGGTTTGGGTTTGGGCTTAGGATATGAAGGCACGTTGTAATTCGGTCGTTGAGGAGGTGGCATGACTGGTTGAGGAGGCCCATAACCGAAGGGATCTACTGGAGGCATTTGAGGCATTTGTGGCATTTGAGGATAGCCTGCAGGCCCGTTCCACTGGTACACTCCAGTCGGTTTGCCATTCGATACAAAGTCCAGAGGAAGATTGATGAAAGGATCCACTTGCGGGGGCCCAGCAGGAGGCATGAGGGGTGACATAGGAGGACCGAGGCTTGGAGGTTGGGAGACGTATCCTAAACCAGGCACAAACATGTATGGAGTAGGAGGTAGCCTTATGTAGAATATAGGGGAGTTATCATACTGTAGAGAGTTGATGTTATCGTTCTGATAAGTGTCCCCATTTCCATTGCCATTGCCGTTCTTTTTCTTGTTCTGCTGCCGGCGACGCGAAGGGATAGTGCGAGACAAGTCGTCATCATCAAAATGGTCGTCGTTTACAGCGAAAGTGACGTCATCATCGTCGTCTTCTGAGTAGTCGAGGCCCGAGGAGAGGAAGGAGGGGAAATATCCAAAGAGGTTGAGTGCTTTGTTGCGTCTCTTCGTCGGTGCTGACGTTGTGGTAGTGCCTTCTTCTTTGAACTCGTCTTGTAGCTTGCTCTCCCTGCTGGTTGGTTGGCTAGCGAGTTTGGCGGCTCGGGACCGACGGTTGGGTGCACTGTCGCCGTGAAGCACCAGGCATAAGAAGACTAAAGCGATGAGTAGACCAGGATACTCCATTATGTTTGACCTAGAAAGAAGAGATGGTAAAATTTAGAAAAAAAAACGATCACAAATATATATTCAAAGGTATTCTAGCTGATTCAATAAAGAGGGGTTTCATTTTTCCAATTGGTAATCAAAACTCAGAATGTTCTTGTGGAATAGTTTAATGGTATGGTTCTTGTCGAAGTTAATTTCATACCATTAAACCTTTGTGCGATTCTTGCACACCCGTGTGTGCAGCGCACGCGCCAAAACAAAGCAGGCGACGGGGTAATTCAAGAGCACTTCGAGAGATTATAGAAAACCTAACTACAAATATTATGAAACATTAAACAGGTATTCGCGTGTTATTTAATTTATAATAACAGTAAAAGGGAAACCTAGCTTGACAGTTTCACTAAACGAAAGGGAATAGGGGTGCTTTTGCTACGCTTGCTTAGCTCTTTGTTGTATGAAACAATGGTAATTTTTTTTGTTCGAAACATTTCCATAGATACCTATTAGTAACATCGTTAACATTGTAAGTAATTGCATTTTTATTTGCTGTATAAAAATCTATTGAATTTTTTATAAATTAGAAATATGAAACAACATATTAACTAACGGTAAATAATAGATTCATAGACATTCTGACAATAAAGAAAATTATGAAATAAACAACTTTATGAACTCCATTAAGACGAGACATAAAACATAAATTTCTAATATTTTAACACATAACATTAAATTCCTTGTTCAATTTCGCAGTACAAGGGCCAGCACTTCAAGTTAACACATTTGCACACTATAAGACCAGTTCTTCAACAACAATTGGTTAAAAACCGAATACTAACCATTTACCTAGTTATATCAGCTGTTGTGAGAGGTTAAAAACAATAATTTAAAAAATTAAAAGTAAGATCTACAAGGCTAAATAAACAAGTTCTCTCAATTTCTAACCACTCTAAAAAAATAACTGAAACAAAAGTGACAATATCATTTTTGCATAATTCCGTGCTTTTGCATATTATTTTTTAAAACGTGTAAGTAATGATAACCATCTTTGGGTATCAAATTTCAATGTGCAAAAAATGTAGAGGCAGACTATAGTAGAATTACTAGAGTTATGATCATCATATAGCAATAAATTGTGTATTCATACAAACATAAAGCATTTTATAAATAGCTTGAGTAGTTATAATAAATTTCAACAGTTGTACTGACCGGCCCTAATATGGCGACAGAGCAATTAAGTGTTAAAATAATAAAAGCTGCTTCGTGTAAAGTAACTAATAACAAGCTTAATCTGAATAATGTGTTAAAGAGAATATATCGTGTGTGCTTTGTTAGGATAGTTTCACTGAATGAATAGGTAGAAAAAGAAAAGACTAAGGTATATTGATTTAGAAATAGTGACTTAAATTATTCATACTTGAAGCTGTCGTTATAAAGGTTGATGCTGCACCATTTGAACGGTCTCTTCGGCCATCAAGTATTACGTCACCAGCCTCAAGCTTGATTTATGACAAGAAAACGATCCATTTTTGAATTTATCAATTTCTTAAAGCTAACAACAGTTTGTTTTGTTAGGAAGAGTTCATCAATCAATTTTTAAGAGTTATCATTTTTTTGGACATTCTGCTTTTAGCAGCTTAAAGATTTTTTTTTAAATGTCAGCGCAAAATGAAATGTTATGACTCAACAAGCTATACAACAACAAAAAATACCTTTTTTACTCTAATTAGCGTATTAATCTTATGATCCTAAAGTCAATCATCATCAACCCAGGTACGTCCACCACCAAAGGGCACGGACCGCTCTGTGAAACAGTAAACGGACAGATAATAATAAAAGGATTTGTTCAATTCAGCGTTAATGCTTACAGTAAGTTTCTGATTTATCTATTTATTTATTATAAGATGGGTTAACTCTTGATCTCAAACTTGACTATAAAGGTCAAAGATGAGGTCGACGATGGAGCGAGTTAATCCAGAAAATGCCTATTATAGGCACTGGTACTCCCAGGCATGAACGGAATACAGCAAGCTGTTTGGCGTCGGACTTCGGTAGGAGGGTGGTCGCGAACCAGATGGCCCTTTTAGAGCCTACCACACCGCATGAGACCATAGGACGACACCTCAGATTCAGAAAAAAATGAAGTGTCATTGCCTGGGATGGATTACTAGGAGGCAGGTCTCATTTGTGTTTCCTTAGTCGCCTCATACGACACCCACGGAAAGAGATGTGGTGGTGCTATTCTCAACTGATCACCACACGGCGTAAAATGATGCAAAACATGAGCGTAAAATACTGTTCAAAGGAACCTAATAAAATATCGACGCAGACAATAAAACTTGTACAAAACAACCCATTATTCCGAGATGTAGCCATGGTATATTAGTAGCAATGCTTAAGGTTATGAAGATGTAAGCATTACTAAAATATCGTATGGGTCATTATGGCATATTTACGTTAAGTTTATGCGGACTTTACGCCAGCCAAACGCCCAGCCAGACCAATTTGCGAGCTGTATCTCAGGAACTTGAATACCAAGTGACATTTGAGAACGAATGGCCACTGGATAGTGACCGTTGCAGAGGCACCTTTTTGTAAGGCTTCTATGTATATGGGTTCCCATTGTGGTATAATTTCATTCTACGGTAATAGAAGTTAGGAGAATCTGTATATGTTTCTCCGAAATTAATAGATGTGGATAGGATTTTGATCAATAAAATAGGTTTTAATTCTCGCAATGCCTTTTGTTTATTTTTGACGTTTTGATGGTTTACCATGGTTTGTCATTATGAAAAAGTTATTCCCGTACTCACCAACCTTTATGTGCAACACATATGGGCAACACAAAGCCCATTACACCGAAGGTGTTGCTCATCATATGCAAAGTTATCAATAAAAATTCAGGCACGACCTTTTCTTCCACCCACTGCTCTTAAGTGTACCGAAACCCTTCGAAATTATATCAATATTTTCGGTTCGGCCGTCAGACAGAACTTAAGACAGAATCTTCTGATGATCTTTCGTTTGATCTTAAGAAGAGTTAACCATTTTGGTATTTGAATCACAAAGATACTTAGATGTTTAGATAGAATGATATTGTGTTGGACTCCGAACAAAATGGACCTACACGATTCAGCGCTTTCTTGGTCTTAAGTTATGTAAATGCCCGCGACTTTAGCAACAGTTTATGTCCTTGGATAGGAGATAGCAGTAAAATACGTAACAAAATACTTACGCGCAATAATATGGATACTAACTTCCCTAATCCAAAGAAGAGACATAAAATATTTGGACTCATCCTGTATTTAAAATTACTGCACAAAGCTTATGTTAGCATACAAGGCCTAATACATTTTGCTGTTTTACATCAATATTGTCATGTGGTCGAAATATAAAAAGAAAGTAACATATCCAAACTATACAACTTATGCGATCGGCTGCCTGAAAAGAAAAAAAAGCTTCGTATGGGTTCCTTGGGATTAGTTTTTCAGTTTTTTTAGGCGTTTCGCTAAATATTTCAAAGTCAACTCATAAATCCGACTAATAGTTCTTATTAGTTTGTCAGAAGCAATGAACACCCATCAGATAAGCTATTGAAATACATAGATGTCAGTAGTAGCAACAGTAATTAAATTAACTAGGCGAAGCTGCTGAGGCGAGTTAATCATTGGCCTGTGATTGATGGCTTGTCAGATTGCAGATATAAACATAATCTGACGATATGATTTGTCAAGTTGCAGGTATGGATTCGGGATGGGCCCCTACAATTGCGGTTGCAGCCAAAGCCAGAATCAAAAAGAACCCAGTCGGGCTCTAAAATTTTTTTTTCAATGTGAGTAAAACAAAGAAAATGTGTGAGCGTACGTCGCGAGTTTGAAGTCTAAGATTTTGCCCTTAATCTTTATTTAGGGCAGAGGAGCTTAATAATAAGAATTTAAAAAAAATAACATTAAAAAAACCTAAGATTTATATAATTAGGCTTTTTACCCAGTAGTGGGATCAACCAGGATAATAAAAAAAAAAGGATAGAGAAATAATTTTTGGGCCGTCACCTTGGAAAAGTATCAAGTCGTTTAGTTCCTAGAATCATAATCTGTAACACTTCGTTGGTCTAAGTTTAGGGAAAAAACAGCATACTATTTTTCATAGCATTATCTTTAAAAATAGTTAATTTACCGATTCCTGATCACAATAAAATAAATACCTACATTTAACCAGTTATAATTATTAGGTAGCAACGTTTCATTATTATTTCATCGGTTTGCTGAAATTCAATTCGTTTTAATTCACAAAGGGCCACAAAGCGTACAAATTAAGCTACATTAAAGGTCAATCAAACCGGTCCATCAATTGAATCACTCTATGATTCGCTTCTTTAATGGCTTATTTGATGAATAACTCAATTTGTTTTTGACACGTCATAACTACCTTATTCCTGCCTTTCATCATTGTATGGGTCCCGTTAAAACAATTATAGGAATGTTCCTTTAAATGATTTTCCTTGCAAATGAACAGTTCCTTACTAGTTTCCAGGAATGCATTAGGAATGCACTCACTCTGTATATGGCACTTATGGTGTTCTGTTTTACAAGTTACGGTAAACTTTATTATTAGTACCTTTGCGTTTGTAATGGTGATTCATTTGTTAATCCCCAACAAAACCAGCAGCTCTAGCACGATAACGACAAACTCGCGCTCGGCTCACGCTGAAACTTAACTTTGAATGCGCGAGGGTCCCGCGCAAAGGCTTGCTCGCCCTATGGCGTTGTCAATGTTGACATTTTGACATAGGACCGCGGTGTTGTCGCGGTGCTGTCACTATCGTACTCGGCTTGCAGTGCAGGGGGATTATAAGTTTGACGTGTGTAGCTGTTTGTCTGTGAATTTGTCTGTGGCCTCGTAGCTCCGATATCTTGATGCGATTTTTTGTTTGAAAGCTGACGTGATCGAGATGTTTCTTAGCAAAATTTTATTAAAAATTGTTTCAACCATTTAAAAGTTGTAGGCTATGAAGGTCGGGGGAGACACATAATTTTTTAATTTTAGATTTATGAAACTTATATAGGTGAGTGTACCTTATAGGCTTATATAAAACTGCAAATATTCTTGGCAGTATGTTGTTGTTTCTTGTAATAATGTTGAGTAAAGATTCTCATGATAAAAGTTATTGCGATGATATTTTCCTGTATTACATTACGTTTTCAGGTTTCAAAATAAATAGATTCACGTGTTTTCTCTTATTAAAGTTATATGTAGGTACCCAATAGAGTTAGTTTTATTATTTAACATGATGTATGATTAAATTATGATATACGATTTCATTAAATGAAATTTTTTTACTGAGACTTTTTTTCTTTCAAGTAACAAAGCTACCTAACAATTTCAAGTATTCTTTTAGCATCTATAAAATCTAAAAATAGAAAAAATATTTTAAAATAAGTTGTTTGAAAACAACGCAGCCAGACCAAACAGAAAAAAAAATCCACTTATTTTACGAGTATCTGGGTAAATTCTAGAAATTCGCTCCAAATTGCGTGCGGCTACTTTTTTAAAGAATAAACCCTTTTGTAGGTAGGCCAACTACAGACGACAACACTTCAGACATATGTTGACCTTGACTCTTGTCCTCTTTGTAATAGTGACTGTTTTTTTTATGAAAGAGTACACCTTTATATGTTATTGTCTGTAGTTTTTAAACGCTCTATCACGAAGTCAATTTACGTGTGGCGTTAATGACAGAGTGCGCCTGCGCCTGTCAGGGAGTCAGTACGGGATGAAGTATAAGGGGAATAAAGCTAGCAGTATCAAATGTGGGGAAACAGGAATTCTAGATATATATTTTGTTGCGCGATCGAATTATTTTCATGGAAATTTTTCGCCTGTGTCAGATAAGATAGATAAGTTTAAATGTTTATTCATTGACCAAATACATTAACATGTAATAATACATATTGAAAACAAACACACATAACATGAAGAGTGGTTAAACTAAAAAAAAGAAGATTATGGCGTGATATCACTGGTCAAAGAAAAGGTCCTGACTCAGCATTGGTGTTACAGCCAAAATTCTGATATCCTGTTAGAGCTTTTGTAAATATACAAGGAAAATAAATAGAATGACAACTTTGACACCAGGGTTAGTTAAATTCGCCACGTCCTTGATTACACTTACACGATCAGCAGGGCAATCGCGTTAATAAATATATAACGAAACGCAATTCCCAACTTTTTGACAAATATTGTATGGGATATCTGTAAAAAAGTTGTGAAACAGCTGCGTTCCAATTCTGTTTCGTTGTACATTTATTAGCGCGATTGCCCTGCAGCTCTAGCAAGATTTCTTATTTTTTCATACTTTTTCTACTTAGAACATGTCCCTCTTAAAAAAATTTGAATATGATTTTTTAATCTAGGGAAATCTACTATAAAGGCTTAAGTTATTCTGTCATAACTAATACACACATCAACACGGTCTAGGTATATTGCACGATTTTTCATACAAAAGAGGTCTCTTTGAGAAGCTGTAATAGCATACTCGAGATACATAGAGGGCTATAATTTTCAGACGAGCAAGTGCTAAAGCTGAAATTTCAATTCTAGACAATGAATTTTGTTTTTCTTGAAATTTGTGAAAACGTAACGTGTTGATGTGTATATTTAAGTATGTAGCTGTTGGTTTTCTAAATAAATAAAAGAAAAATGCAATTTCATTTATCTCATTTAAATTAAGTCTCCTTACTGTACCTTTTACGTAGATAACAGAGCTTTAGTGTAGGGTACTAGTCATAACTCCGTCACCCCTTGGCCAACGAGGTACGAGGCTCAGAAAATAAACAAAAGAATACACTATCAGGTTACTCCAACACAAGGCCGGTTGTTTACCCCATTCAATGCATTATAGGAATAGAAAGAAGGAATGTGAACATTACAAACTGAGCAGGTGAAGTCAAAATTTATACCAAACTAATGAAATTAAGGGAAAAAAAAATTAATTTAAAATGAAGACGAATCCATGTTTGTACATACAAATCGTAGTCCGAAATGTACTATATCTAAACTTAAGACTTTAGAAAAATGTGTCTTTGTCAAAAAAGGCTTACAGTTTTCGTGGGTAGCTAAAGAAAAGTTTGCTAATCTTTGGTCCAGTGAGCTTTTTATTAGTTTACCCAATACTCTACCTTACGATACGGGAACAAAAAACTTTAAAGTTCATAAATGTGGCAATAAAATATGTATAACTCGACAATATGGCATCCAATAACTTACTCTGCCTCCAAACTTCTAGATAATCTAGTTTAAAATTCATCGAACCATTTACTGAGACTCTGCAAGGCGCCAATTGACTGGCCCCGCAATGGAACCTACTAATGGAGAACAACGATAAAAATTGAAAGATCAGTAAATTCACCGACACAATTTAATTTAAATTTCAAAATGTCAAGGATGCCAGGATTACAGCTTTAAAAAAAGTGTGAGAACATTGTACGTCGTTAATTTTGTAAAGATCGAATTACCTATAAGTAGCGATATACAAGCTTCGTATCCCATTTGTAACTATTGAGACTACTTCTATTAAGCAACACAATTAATTAATTCGTTGAATACGCTTTAATCTATAATTCCTAGGGTATCCTAAAACTGCTTTTAGAAGGCTTTTAGTATGATATTTTTAAATAATTCATCTAGTTAAAGAAGCACCGGATATCCGGTTACTATTCAGTATCCAGCTTATCCGGTGCCAATTTTGCTATCCAGCCGGAGAGGTCAAATATTTGGGTTGGCATTGTCTCTGCTTTCCAGCCAAATTATCATCCCTTGCACCTCTATTCCATTTTACTATTGTAAAAAGTTTTAGGTACCGATACATTCACCTTATTGCAAACATAACTATACGACTGAAGGAATATAATTTTCTATGATGAACGGCAAAAACTATCAAGGTTGTTAAGGAAGCTTAGATTGGAGCTTAATAACTTGTAAACGACTTTATGGGGTTTAAGTAGATAGGGTAGGAAGAACAAAATTCACGACTTCCCACAGGAAATCATAAAAGTTAACGTCTTTTATTTTTCTGTCAAGACACACATAGACCAAGCGCCACAGCAATCAAGGCTTTTAGTTGTTTTATAATTACAAAAAGATACTTCAATTATTCCAACGAGAAGAAGTTATAAAATGAATAGAAACACCTTCCTATTTCCTGGTATTGAAGCATAGCTTACGTCTGTCATTTGATTTAAAAGATCTTTCATATCTATCTTTACGATTAAATTAAGTACAGTCAACGGCACATCAGGTTACCACAAACTGTCAAATTTACCCAATAAATAGTAAACTCTAATACATAGAGATAAAATTGAAAATCGATTAAAGAAAAACAGTTTTTTATAGCATAATGTGCTGTTGTCCCTGTACTTTCATACTGTTACAAATAGTTTACTATCAATCAGTGGGAATTAGGAAAAAGTATGTAACCTATGTCACTTGCTGATAAGAGAACTTTCTATTACAAAAGAAAAATTTGAAATTGGTCCAGTATTTGTTACAAACATACAAAAATGCAAATCTTTTCTATTATTTGTGTAGATTAATTCAGTAGTTAATTTCTAAAATCTATCATATATATTAGCCATATACCTACGTTTTAAAACATACTCGCGTTTTGTTCAGTGATTTTTTTTTATTCTTCTCACGAGTTTTTTTTCTTCTGTTGGGCAAACTTTTTGATCCCTCAATAAGGAAAGCTAGATTTATTTCTAGCACCCAAAGATACAAGTAGAAATGTAGCAGAGTACATACTTGTTTTCTTGGTAATTCGTCATCCAATTTTAAGTGAAGAGAAGTATCGTTTTGGGGTAATTACAAGCCAATTACAATATGCTGATAGTAAGTGACCGCAATTAGTATACCCTTTATGTGTACTTCGGTACCATAAGTGGTAAATTTTACGACGGCGCCCATTTTTTATCGATACGAATACTTGATTAATATGATACCTGTCAGTTTTACACTTTAAAAATTGCAGTTTAAAAGAAGAGTTGAAAATTATAAGTAACCATGGTTCAAAGTTATGAATTGTAATAAAAACAGTTTTTAAAGATCTTGGTGATTTATTTTGATTGCCTGTATAAACCTTTACTTTATTATTGATTAACTTCATATAATTATTTAAAAAGATGCTGCACCAAATGTTACAAATATTTCAAACTATTTGAATATTCAGTTAACAAAACATTTTATGCACTTTTTCCTAATTATTTCCATATTACGACCACTAATTTGGTCTTTTATTTATTCCACGTGGTAAAAACTTAAATGCTAAAAGATTTTTTGCGTGTTAACAGAAAATTTTACCATTTTTTGTCAAACAAAAGAAAGTGAGAACATTAAAATACAATTTATAGCAGCACAACGCGTCATGAAAGCGTTAAAATTAATGTGTTTTAGCCTAAAGGTATTGCAAAATTATTTTAAACTATACAGGGAGATAATAGGTGTATGGAAAAGAGTATAATAGGTAAGCTTGATCAAATGCATGTAGTTTTTATTCATTTAGATTGTTTTTTATGTAGTTTCTGTCTCTGCCGTATCAATTGTTGTGTGTAGAGAAACGTGTAAGCAGTGTAGTTTTTGTATGTATAGATCTACGTCCCTTGATGAAAGTTGTTTAGTTTGTGAGCTACAACACATTTCATTCATTCATTCATTCATTTCATTTCATTGCTTATTCAAATCCTTAATTTTCGAAAACTAATTTAAAGTCACCATCTATACTAATATTATAAAGAGGAAATATTTGATTGTTTGTTTGTCTGTGAGTTTGTTTGCATTGAATATGCTCCGAAACTACTGGACTAATTTGAAAAATTCTTTCACCATTAGAGTCCCACATTATCCGTGATGAACATAGGGTATATTATTTTTCCGAATTTCCCACGAAAACGAACTCCCGGGTGGAAAGCTAGTCCTATATAAGCTTTCAATGACTCCCCGCTACTTTTCGAAAACTGTCCAAATATTAAGGGTCGTACTCCACTCATTCAAGATCTTTGTCCGATTTCTTTGATCAAAGAGCTGGGATAATCTGTTAGATAGCCTATTTGGATGCAAAATTTGATGAAGTCGTCCAATATCTTTGATCAGAGTACCTACTTCTATGCAACGCTTTCAATCTGAGAAAGCAATGATATTACAAAATTGACGTAATTGTACCATTTCCGAATGGAAATTAATTTCGTAATCGAAACAAGTGAGTCCAATTAAAAGATGCATTCTATTTCCTACTGTCTTATCTTTTTTTTTAATGTTCGTGAAAATTATATAGCAAGGACTGATATTACTACGCGGCGGGCGTTATACAAATTAATAGGCGTAACTCATATTATAGTCTTATCATCACTATAGATGGTTATAAAGTATAATTGCGGCCATATTAATTTTGGGCACCATGTTCATGTGCCAATAAAATTATAATTTAAGCCAAATTAAGTAACGTTATGATAGGCTGGTAGGCATCGTTAGTTTAAAGCGGTTTGGCACTTATTTCGTCACATTTAATTAGTTAAAAAAAGGTTTATTTGTGACTTAATAAAAAGGTTTAATTTTACCCGTGTGGTGATCGGTTGAGAATAACACCACCCCATTTCTTTCCGTGGGTGTCGTAAGAGGCGACTAAGCAAACACAAATGAGACCTGCCTCCTAGTAATCCATCCCAGGCAAAGACACTTCATTTTTTTCTGAATCTGAGGTGTCGTCCCATGGTCTCATGCGGTGTGGTAGGCTCTGTAAAGGGCCGTCTGGTTCGCGACCACCCTGATACCGAAGTACGACGCCAAACAGCTTGCTGTGTTCCGTCGGTGCGTGGGAGTACCAGTGCCTTTATAGGCATTTTCTGGGTTAACTCGCTTCATCGTCGACCTCATCTTTGACCATTATGGTCAAGATTGAGGTCAAAAGTTAACCCATCTTATAATAAAAAAAACAGGTATTTTCGAGTTTAATTACTGATTTATAGAAGGAATGAGAAGTGATAAAATTACACACAATTGACGTCACTTCAAATATTTTATCAAGACGTAGATGAGGCCTATGAGGACTATGTCGTCTGATATTAATTTATTTTAAGTTAGGTAATTAATTGACATTATTTTTTTTCTAGGTATTTTTGGGAATCATGAAAATTTTCGTTTGTCGCCCGTAGTCCCTGAAGGTACTGGAAATTTCCGTTGTCCTTTCTCTGTATTTATACATAAGTAGGTACTATGATGATATCAATTAAAACTTCTTTATTCAGCGTATCAAACCTTTTTGTGAAAACCCATATAGGTTTTTATTTTCATATTCATCAAATATTAATTAAGATTGTGAATGTAACTGCAAATTCTTTCACTAGAAATCTTGTGAACGCGGCCTATTCGCAAAACGATCGATATTCACAAATCGGAAAGATGGCATTTTTTACACCAAGCTATCAATTTAATACCATACCGGTTAAAGAGGTAATGACGGGCTAAAATGGGTTCCAGCCTGCCTCATTCACACCTAACTACTAGTTCTGTATACGGGATATGTTTTTATAATCACCTCCGATAAATTATAGTATTATAACAATCTATAACATCTCTAAGGATGCGATAAAAGGTAGCTTGGCTTGCATATTAATACGGTTGTTTTATCATGAGGTTTGTAATTTGATTGGTTAGTATTAGAGCGTCATTGGTGTGATGGTTTACGAGGTGAACTCGTCAATGAAAGGTACCAGGTTTAATTCCACATTCCAATGTATTTTTCAAAGTACTCACAGACAATGTTGGTATGGTGAAGGGAAAGCATGGCGAGGAAAACCTTACATTCAGGCATTGAGTTATATTATACATTCAGGTGACTGATCTTGTGATCGGTATTTATCAGGTCATATCACATCTTGGAACCTTATAAGAATGCTTCTTCATTTTCAGGGCTTTTTTCAAATTTATTATTTTTGAAGTCTTCTACGATTGGAAATGGACGCCTCAATCCTCGTCGAAGTTCTGACTGAAAAAACTCTGGTAAGTCTGTAAGTCATAGGTAAGACTGTAAATCAAAAACATTGTGTTATTTTTCAAAAGTAAGAATTTACACACACAACACAGTACAACATTTTTTTTGACTGTATTGATTGCCATCGAAATGATATAACCCTGTTTATTAATAGGCGAAACATCTGCTTTTCACACAAATTTTTGCTCCGACTTAAAATCAAACCCAGGACCGATTTAACCTCCTTTCATTTCTTCCTTTATCCTTCATTAATTAAGCTCGTAACTGTCATAAACTAACAGCACTTCAAAACACATGTCACAAGGACAATAACATCTTGTTTACCATTAACCATTATTTTTTTGTCGTCGCATAAAACCGTAACGATATCTACTAATAGATTAATACGTCTGTCAAGTAGGAACGAGTTAATCAATTACTCATAATACATTGATCTCTTTACATGGCTAGGATAAAGCGATATGAAAAGTGGATAAGTATCAGTGATAGACTTGGCTAGATAGCGACGTGATTAACATAAGTTCATTGTTAAAAAACATTTTTTTAAACAATCTTTAATATAAATCTTTTTTTTCGTTTTCTTTTTCGCAAACCCCTTCGTTTGATGCCTATATAATAGAGATGCAAAATACCACCATCTTGGGTGTTCCACCATATTGATTCACTTGACTAATCAAGCATTGTGCGTTATCATCCAAACTAATAGTAACAATAGTTTCCATAAAAAATATGTTATAAGTTTGAAGTGTGGATTTTTATGTCTCTTTAAGTGTATGTCACTGCCGGGCCAAAGTCTCTTCGTTTTTTTTTACGTTGTCTTATTTTCTGAACAGTCCGGCCAAACCCTTCAGAATGGGGCCAAGTCGTCACGCCATCTCTTGCGGGGCCTACCACAATATCGGTGTCTATGTCGTACCCATCGGGAGACTACGTTCGCCCTCGGTTGGAGAGCATTAAGGCCACGTGATCAGCCTCGTCTCATTTAAGCCTGGCGGTTTTGGTGTCCATTTTATCAATACGGATCTGGGAATATATTGCGATTTAATAATAAAAAGCTAGTAAAAATTGGTTCTCACTTTTGAAGTTCTAAACTGAGCATCAATTCTGTAAGTGTACGATCGACGTGCGACTGACACTTCTCACTAGCTGTCGTGTCATCTGTACAGCAGCGCAAAAGAGATATGAGAGAATAATACTTACATTACGTAGTACAAGCTTTTATCGACCGAAAACCTATGAAAAACAGTGATTGCGTATGTTATAAGCAGTGTATTATTTATTATTAGTAAGACTCTAAATGACGATCAGAACAGAATAGCCTTAGGCCCGTATTACAGAAGGAGACTCAAGTCTTGATATATACTTAAGTATTAAATTGTCTCTTTCTCTCACTCCCAAAATGACAAAGACGACTGCTAGGTATTTAAGTATCGATCAGAGTCTGAGTCGCGTTTTGTAATCCGGACCTTAGTCATCAGCCCATATTCGTCTCTATCAAGGGTCGAAATATGAAAAACATTTCCATTTTTTTTATTTTATAAGATGGGTTAACTCTTGACCTCAATCTTGACCATAAGGTCAAAGATGAGGTCGACGATGGAGCGAGTTAACCCAGAAAATGCCTATAAAGGCACTGGTACTCCCACGCACCGACGGAACACAGCAAGCTGTTTGGCGTCGGACTTCGGTAGGAGGGTGGTCGCGAACCAGACGGCCCTTTACAGAGCCTACCACACCGCATGAGATCATAGGACGACACCTCAGATTCAGAAAAAAATGAAGTGTCGTTGCCTGGGATTGATTACTAGGAGGCAGGTCTCATTTGTGTTTCCTTAGTCGCCTCTTACGACACCCACGGAAAGAGATGGGGTGGTGTTATTCTCAACCGATCACCACACGGTCAGATAACTCGTTAAACTACAGATACCAATCAAGCGTTCAGTTTATAGCCATAGCGAAAATTTTGTTTTACATTTCGATGTTCAGTTTCACGGGGAAAAAAAATTGTCCTTAATATCGCTATTTAAAATCGTCCCATATAATAAATAACCTTTTTACTTTCTATTTATTGAAGTGTGATAAATACTAGCTATAAACCTAAGTACAAATATCAGGTATAAAATACGGAATTTATGACCAGTTAGTAAATTTACTCATGATTCGCTTATTTCCTTATTGTGTCTCTATCATCTTTAAACCTATATAGTCATAGAGTTTAAATTTGAAGTGATTTTACTTAATTAACTAATCATACCGTTAAAATAATAAACAGCCTGTGTAATAACATACATCAAGCATGTGTTTGATGTATTTAATATAAATTTTATAGAACAATAACTCGCATTAGAAATTGCCATTCCTGATTTTGTACGCAGTCGTAAAAGTTATAAGTTGTATACTGTAACTGTATAATACCCGTATAAATGTATGGTTATTACTGTACTATAATTACTGTAAAGCCATGAGGAGACTGTGTTTCCATCTTCAAGTATTACTTACAATTTAACACGTTTTTTTATTAATCGACTAATTTGCAAATTTTTATTATTTATTATAAGTTTTAATTTTATTTATCAATTTACAAAACATTTTAATAATATCATTTAATCTACAGGGCTTTAGGTTAATCTCTTTCAACCTCTCAGGTGCTAAATCAGTCCATGAAACTGAAAAATTTTCCCCAAGAAACATACGTCAAAATACGAAAAAAAATTTTGGTCTCCCATACAAAATGCGCTAAAGCCCTGTATACAATCAGTAAATAAAACACCTCCTCCAGCGCGCCATATCAAGGCAACGTGCCCAAGATACTGGCAGCATTCCCGCGTTGCGCGGTCAAACCTATAGACTGAGATCCCAGAGCCGCCAGACCTTACTTATTTTCTCATTAACCAAATGTGCGGGAAATAGTAGTGCTAGTGCGTACTAGTAACGTATGAATACCAGCTAACCTGGGCCGACGGCCAATTTTCAGCTACCAGGTTCTGAAGGTACTTCCAAAAAATACTCACTTGTCTTGAAGTCTGGGTGCTACAAAAAATATTGTTACAGTTCCCTGAACTTCATATAAAAAAATCACGGCTCAGATTGTAGAATACAATCAAATAATTTACTTGCGAACTGTAAAGCGTCTGGTAGAATTACAGTCAACGGAGAGTGTCTGGCGGTCATTAATTTTTACATTTAATTAATTACCCAGACATCATATGACATCAGCACCCAGACTTCAAGACAAGTGAGTAATTTTTGTCAGTACCTTCAGAACCTGGTAGCTAGAAATTGACCGTCGGCCCAGGTTAGCTGGTGTTCATACATTACTAGTACGTACTAGCACTGCTATTTCCCACACATTTGGCTTATGAGAAAATAAGAATGGTCTGGCGGCCCTGGGATCTCAGTCTACTATTCGTTGTGCAAAATAATTGCCAGCTCTCTTGTCACACGTTGCCTCGATGAGACGCTTAAAGGCTCTTCATTTTTTTTTAGCTTCAGCTCCCCATGGGCCTAAGGTCTCCACTGCGAACGGCACAAGTATATTTTTATCTGAAATACTCTGCGAGATTCTTACTTAAGGCTTTTTCGTTCCTTTTTGGTATTAATGAATTATTAAGTGTAGAAAATCAAAATAAAAGTTGTAAAAAAGTTAGCTGTAAAACAGCAATGGAAAAGCTATTTAAGAGTTCTTAACTACCAAAATTATAAATTGAACAAGCCAATGACCTCATCAACACTCTATCAGCAAAAAAACTAGAAAAAAAGAACTTCACATGAGTACTGACAAATATTTGATCACAAAAACAAATCTAATAAAGTTAGTTGAGTCGAGAAAATCCTCACCTCAGTTTTTTTGTTCTTATCTAACCGGTGACAACGATCTTATTAAAGCAATTATGTCGATATGAAGCGTGAATTAAGTCAGTTTAGTGACCAAAAAATCATATCAATTTTTTTTATCATAAAACTTTAATGACACTTGCCAAGTAGGGCATGGAGAAGCCATTTGTATTATTTCGGTAGTTTAGAAACGGATTTGGTTGGTGATTTCATGTTTGTGGGTGACGGAAATCGGGAGTTATCACTTTAAAAAAAACACCGACCAAATCCGTTCCTAAACTACCAAAATAATGCAAGTGGCTATTTCATAACCTGGCTGATTCATGCAATTTCTCTCATATTGGTTGATTTTAAATTAGTTTGCGAAAATTAATGATGTGAATCAGCCCACTAACCTGGGCCCCGATTCTGTAACTTCAGTTATGTATCGATGGAATGGAGGCCATTTATGAGAAATTGAGAACTATTTAATTTTCATATACTCGTTGACAACCACCCCGACTAGCAGCGGCACCGCCAACTCAACATAAACTAGCAAACTACCTAGCAAATGAAAATTCAGTTGGCGGTGGCGCCACCAGTCAAAGCAGCTGTCATTCGATTTATGAAATTTGGATAGTTCTCAATTTCGCCACCTGAACGGATAAAATGGCGACCATTCCATCGACACACAACTGAAGTTACAGAATCGCGGCCCTGAATAAACCTCAAGAAACATAGGTCGCACCATCCTTACTAATATTATAAATACGAAAGTAACTCTGTCTGTCTGTCTGTCTGCCCGTCTTTCACGCCTAAACTACTGAACCGATTTTGATGAAATTTGGTACAGAGATAGATTAGAGCCTGGGAAAGGACACAAGCTACATTATATCCCACAGTTGGGCACGATATAACCTGTAGGCCACGCGGGTGGAGCCGCGGGCGGAAAGCTAGTACAAAATAATTTTCGCCTCTCCATACAACTTTTACGATCAGCTGATTGTCTTTATATGAGAAGTCGATTTTTTTACCGATTTAAAAAATGAATAAGGTTCTAAATATGTTTAAAATGCAATAGCTTAATTGCCAACCGATTTTCAAAAACAATTTTTTTATTCGAAAGAGGGGTGGACCCATATAAATTTAATCGAAATTAATACAGCGCTTTGGTTTGTGGTTATCTTCTATTAGGCATTATTGGGATGTAGTCGACTGATTCTTACGTTTTTACCGTGTAAAATTATTTGATAATTTCATATGGGTTTCTTGGGAAACGTTGTTCAGATTCATGAGTAGAATCACTCTCTAAAGAAATGAAATAAAATGAAATGCTTTTATGCTTTTATTTGAATGCTTGCTTGAAAGTTTTGCTGACTAATTTGAAGTTACCCCAATATGAAGGGTGTCAGTTTGTAGGATTGTTAGCTACAAACTTGCCCACTTCTCGACCTTATCTTAACGAATATTTAAACTATTCGAACTTACCAAAGTCATAGGCACCAACAGGTTTTCTAATAGTAATGTCAACGACACAAGATAAGTGAAGTAATTGGCATGCGTTGTAGATAAGCCGTGATTATACGCTCTGTTATGAACTACACTTTTTAACAAGCTCTTCAGCTGGGTAGGATTTGCAACCACAAAAACACGCTTAAAGTTCTACACCTACTTTTAGAAACTTGCTCCTAGCTATGTGAAAAAACTGGATAAGATAAAATCTATCCACTTTTAGAGGGTTCTGCAGGCTTATAATTTTGTAGGTATTTGTGTTAATCGGTGTCAAGAAGACAATTTTAGTGATAAGACAATTTCAGATTTAGTATTACAATCAGGTTGAAATATTCTACTCGCTTTTCTGATTAACATAATTGACCTAATTCCACCACTCCAGTGCTTCTTTTTTCTTGTGGTTTGGAAAATTTCATATTTCGAATAAGTAAGTTAATTTTCAAATGGCAAGAACGAGACAGACAGACTGCGCTAGTTTTACAAAAATAAGTAAAAATAAGTTTGTAAAAATAAGTAATACATTATTATAAATCAAAACAAAATCATCTACATATCTAACAACCAGTTGCAGAAACGTCTATTATTAAAGTTAACGCTACTTTTAATTGTATACTGTCATCCATCTTATTGACAAGGACAGCATTACATTTGAAGAAGATTTAACTTTATTTGTTTCTGCATCTGAGCGTCAATCATATTAAAGGAAAGAAAAACCACGTCTAAGTCGACATTTGAAAACATTTCCATTCGCGCCGAACGGTTTTTCTTACCCAAAAAATAATTGAAAACATTGTTTGCAATGTCCTGTGGATCCCTAAAAAAAACTTATTCGTATGTTATTATACCTTATCGACTGAGCATTATCGAGCATTTCTCAATATTATAGTGTTTAACTCATACGGCCATTGGAAATGAATTATAGGCTGTTTTTATGAAACCTAATATTTCTATTATCACAAGATAAAATCCAAGCAAACAACGAGATTATTAAATAAGTTATTTAGTTGTTCATTTTTGCGTGAGGTCTACACTAATAAAATAGAAATAATAAGTATTAAAAAAGCATTATATACCCCACAAATTATTTTTTTTTTGTAAATCACTAGATTCCTGTAATAAGTATAATACTAATTCCTACAAATAATCCAAAAGTGAACTGTTCTACGTATTTCTGAGAATAAAACTTACGTAAAAAAATCAAAAGGAAGTATCCATATGACGACAATTTTCCTTTCTTAAAAATTCCATAAGATCCGTTACGCTATGTGTTTGTCTTGGCGCCGAGTCTCAAACAGTATTCAAATAATGTCTGATACATCAAAAAGAATCTCGTTAGTCACAGTGGTTAGCCATGCTTAGATACAGATATAGCAATTATCAATCATACACCTAATTAGAATGAAAGCATTTGGCATAATGATCCAGATATGAACCGACAGAAAGTCGTCAACATACTGATCAGATGGAATGGCATAATAAGTTGAATTAAAATATCTGGAAAATCGTGTGTTTCGTCCGGTGATTTGTGTAATTCTTCAGTAAACATCCTTTGCATTCTGATAATGGTAAGATATTTTGCTTTCTTGTTGTTTGTGCTGTTATTTTTACTTTGTTTCTGTTTATTTACATGTCTTAAATATCTACCGCTTAATTAATTATATACTGTTTTTATAAGTTTCGTTACATTGTACGCTTACAATAGCGGTTAAAAATAATCTGAAAACATAATAAACATCGCTATTGATAGGCAATCACTACTATTTTTAAGATAACATCAAAATGTAGTTGCTAATAGAGATAAATAGATTCATACTATTTATGTCCGGTTTAATTCTAACTATAAGCCTCCATAAATACGTAACTAAGCGCTAAATTGCTAAGATGGGACTCTTTATTGGTTATAGATATGTGAATTATTTCTATAAGTGATTTTCCAGGGGCCCGTTTACATAAAATATATCTAGTTTTAACTCCTATAATCCTGTGGTGAATCGACTATTATTTAAATGAGATATTCAATGAGTCTATGTTCGATTAAACATCAAATGCTCAGGCGCCGCGGTTTTATCCTTCACTGGGACACGTTGCAGGGATCGTAAACACTTTACACAATGGGCCATTTAAATTAAAAGTCGCCATTTTGTTTTATTTTAGACATTAAGCAGGAGTTACTGGGCACAGCAGAAGCAAGCATGCGATGTGTTCACCTGTTTTTATTACAATATCTCGCATATCCTTAGTATATTTAATTAGTCGTAATGTAATATTTACGATACGTGGCGCTTATTTCAATTCAATGGAGCAATTAATTCATGTTGTTTATTATGAGAGCCTGCGATCGTAGTATGGTAATGCAGTACGCAGAAACATGCGCCTATCCTCTGGTGAAGAATCGATTAGTCTTTTAACTACACACATGGTAACGAATGTATTGTAAGTGCTACACTTTAAAGGGCCATTCATTATTTATTTAAGAGCTCTGAGACGTAGGTTTTAAAAAATCTTTACAGACCTATCTCGGGGAAGGGGCGTTTTCCCATATATTTGAGAGCAAAATATTAGGTAAAGCGAAGATATTCTATTTTTAGTGTTTAAAATTTTGCACCTTTGTTTACAGTACAAATTTTCAAAATAACCAAAATCATCCTAACCTACCTAAGCGAATGACTCCAAAGCGCGTATTGATTTTTTTTTCAGTAACGGTTATGAGAACATTATAAAATACAAAAATGTTTATCATCTATGGCTTAAACTAGAGGCGGCAAGTAAAATATAAAAAACAACGAGCTTTTGCATCCGCAGGAGTTTCTAACATGTTTGTAAACAGAAAAATATTAGCATTTCTGTACTTTTAGTGTCTTTTATTACACAAATAACCGGCGCGTCTTTAGCATATAATAGCGGAAACTTGTCGGCGTGTAAGCTTGTCACAAATGAGTTTAAGTTACTATTTGGCGGCCGGCTTGGTCGAGTAGTAGTGATGCTGCCTCTTGATCGGCGGGTCCTGGGTTCGATCCCCAGTCGGGGCAAACATTTGTGCAAAAAGCAGATGTTTGTTCTCGGGTCATGGGTGTTTGTGTTTGTCTTTATGTGTGTTCCAAGAGACCCACGACACAAGGGAAAACCTTAGTGTGGGCCTTTGAGTGTGTAGCGTTTATTTTATTTTTATTTTTTATTTAAGTTTCAGTTAAGTAAACATGGCGCAGTTAAATGTAATCAAAGTCTCAAGTTCGCCACATACTTGATTAAATCACACAATAAGGAAGGATGGATTTACTCCCCAAGAATTTTTGAAGTGAAAACTTCTTTAGCGGCGTTGTGCACTTTTTGGAAGGGTAGAAAAATTTAAACTCGCGTCAGGGTCACGTGACCCTGTTCGAAAATTCGTAAGACGGAGGGTGAAGTGAAAACTTCTTAGACCGCAAGGAAGTAAAATATGTTCAAGTTTTCACTTCTGCCGGCACTCCCGGAGTGCAACCCGTTTTTTATGTCGTTTCCTTAACGATAGTTACATTGTTTTTTTATTATGGGATGGGTTAACTCTTGACCTCAATCTTCACCATAAAACACTGGTACTCCCACGCGTCGATGCAAGCTGTTTGGAGTCAGACTTCGGTGGAGGGTGGTCAAGAAACCAGATGGCCTTTTACAGAGCCTACCACACCGCATGGGACCATAGGACACCACCTTAGATTCACCTCAAATTCAAATTTGTTTTAAATTTCATATCTATTAATTATTAGGTTTATTGCCAACAAAAAAATGTTGTTTTTATAATAACATTATTTATTGTTGTTTTTTATAATTTCTGAAATTTTGACTATAAAATAATTGACCTTAGTAAATAAACGCCTATCAGCATATACCCACACACCAAAAAGTTATCTAAATATACCTAATGTGTATGTGATTTTTGGTTTTGTTGATAGTTTTAAAAAGCCCTAAATCAATTTTGGTAATCAGGCGACAATTTGCGAAGTTATCAGGCGACAATTTGCGAACTGTCGAACTGAGAACCTCCTCCTTTTTCCAAAGTCGGTTAAAATAGGAGCACAGTAGATAGTTTGTCATAAGAAACCATTTGGCTTAGCGTTGGGTGTAGACAACCGTTAGTGGTATCGGATGTCCAGGCAGACTCGGCAGCTTGAGGAATGCAGCCTAGGCTGAGATAACCTTGAGCTTAGGCTGGATCTTAGTACTCAAACCGCGTTGAAATGAACTACTTATTTATTAATCGCAGTCAACAAAGGAAAGAGTTAAGTTATAAATCTAAACTGTGACAAACATTTGAATGCCTATTAGGTTAGGTAGAATATGGGACTTATTGCAAGCATTTTTTTTCTTATTTTTGGATATCCAATTTTTATGGATAAATTTTATTTAGACACAGACAGGTGTCGGCTGTTGATATTAAATAGAAAAAGAGGAAGAAAAATTCGACGCGAGCGGGGCTTGAACCCGCGACCATGGCGTACCGTGCCGTGGGTTCAAGCCCCGCTCGCATCGAATTTTTCTTCCTCTTTTTCTATTTAATAGCAAGCATTATTAACTGACATCTAATGTAAATAGTATTCTTGCAAATAAAATAATTTGAATTTGAATTTTGCAATGAGAATTTGGGTTTACCTTAGAATATGACTCAAACTTCTATCTTCCACAATGGACTGGGAGTAAAAAGAAATACTTAGAATTAGAATTTGCCAGCTGCCAATCTTCCTAGGCATACTATAAAAGTCGGTGATTGGGTTTTGCTGTATTGTGACCGAAAGGTTATCAACCTATCAACACTACTCATGCTTTATTTTAAAACAAATGGCGCTGTGAGTTTTTTTTTCAGTTTAAATATTAACATCCCCACTGAGGGGTATGCCTACCTTCGAAACACATAGGGGATTTAGGCCATAGTCAACCACGTGTGCCTAATGCAGGTAGGTGGACCGCGCCGCGCGCCTTTAAAAAATGAATTTTCCTAAACGTGCGGGTTTCATCACAACAGAGCTATCAGTAAGCTATCACCGATCTTGAAATGTATCTAACTTTTTTGAGAATTGTCGAGGAATATTTACTCAGACTGAAACAAACAAAACAATGATTAAAACTAGAGCGAACAATTACAAAAAATATCACAGATCTGAAAAAGCCAGATATTACCAAATTAACCACTGCTCTAGCTGCACCTCCATTTTTGGGGGTAAAACGAAAAGAAATTGAGACATTTAATTTTTCTTTTAATAACAGCCAGCATGAGTAACGTACGAGTCATTCGAATCATTAATATCAGTCATCCAACGGTATTAAACCAGTTATCTACCGTATTTCTTAATAAAATATGAATAATTGGCATACGAAACAGGTATAAGTAAGTGGATCTCTTTTTAAAGAATAACGTAGATGTTTTTGAGAGCATTTAAAAATATGTATAATAAAAAGAGAAAGTAATTTTATTTCTTGCACGAAATTAAGTAAAAGATTTAAAAATCAACTTCCATAAGAGGATTTTAATTAAAAAAATAATAATAATTGAGAAGCCTAAAAAACTACTACTACTTCATATCATAAAGGTAATATAAAGTTCACGAGAACGTGTGAAAACAAGTTTACTTATAAATAAATAAGAAATATTAAAGGCTCCCGCGAGGCTCTCCATTTTAAACTACATTTATATAAGAGGAGTGACTTATATACATGTAGTTTAAAATGTAGCTCAGCAATGGACTTAACGAAGAAAAGCGTCATGTGGAACAATGTGTGGCTATGTGTCTCGTCGCAATTTGTCATAAAAGGTGAGAGGTTACATTCCTTATGTCAGAAAAGAAAGAAGACTAGCGCAATGTGGAGTCATGTGTGACTCTGTATCCTCTCACAACTTGTCATAAAAGATGAGAACTAACTTTTCTATTAAACCTGAACCCAATCCGCTTCTCTCAGCACAGTGTAGAAACCCAATCAGCCACAATATCGCGCTACCTGTTCCCGCATAATATCGCGGAATAAATCGCACGGTGGCTAAATCAACCACTATCAGAGCACTCAGCACCTAGCCTGGCTACCGGCTGGAGGCTCGAGGCGGTTTTCACGGAAGCTGCTTCTATTTAGTTCAATTTGTTTTGTTCTGTGATTTACATTTATTTGTTGTTAAGTACTCGAAGGTACCTAGAATAGCAATTTAGTATACAAGTTTAAAATTCGATAATCAGCAATTCGTAATATCTTTTGTAGTGTACTGAATGTAATATTTAGTCGTCTTTATACTTTTTGGAACAAAAAAAAAATGTTGTTTTCCCATACTAATGCGCTCAAGTTGTATGGAGTGGCAAAATTATATTTTTTCGTATTTCGACCTACCTATATTTTTATATTTTTTCGTATTTCGTAGTTCTTGAGAAATTTAGCTTCGTGGCCTGATTCTCGTGCTTAATTTTGGCTAACTAATTAAGAGGTATTGGGTATCTTAAAAGATTTTAAATTTGAATATAATTAATATACTTAAAATTAAAGAGTGGACTAAAATTTAAATTCATAAAATAAAAAAAACATCAGCTTGCCGTTATCAGAAATAGTTTTATGAATGCTGCAAAAGTAAACAAATAAATGGGGTTGAGGATTTTATCTGCACCTATTGTGATTAGAAGGCTCAAAACCAAGAAATAATTTAATAAACACAAAACACATACACTCACGCCTATAATCCCTTTCAGGGTAGGCAGAACATCATGTTGTTCGAGAACCACTTGACATCGCTTTTAATATTCATTCTGAGGATTGTTAAACGGAACATGAATCATTGATTGTCAAAATAGTGGTCAAATGCGGTGAAAAGTGGTTCTACAAGCACTTACCGCTGTATCTAAACTGACAGAGCGCTGTAGACGTAAATGTATAGTAAACTTATGACTACTAGTTTCTTTACAGACCCTCTCTTGAGCTGACAAAGTAGCAGTCTCCTGTTTACAATATTGGCTGATTAGTACTAAATACTTCCTAATCTGCATGTCCAATAATCGCAAGGCATTAAATACAGTATTCTCTAATGGTTCGCATTAGTGTTGCCTAACTATCGATAGTGTTTGTGTATACTTTTGAACTTAAGCACTATTTATTCACTTATAGTAGCTCTGAGAGCTGTAGATCTCGCTGAAATAAAATATGCTTTAACCACCATGGCTTCGCCAAAATTTTCAAAAAATTATAATCGTTGGAAATCTCACAAAAATACAAGAGAATCGATTGAGAAATTCGACAAACATAGAGTTAGTCATTAAGTTTATAGGAAGTTCATAAAGTACTGTTTGTTATCCGTAGCACATAATATAAAATCTCTTTGCAAGATTTAAACTAAGACACAAAAAAAGACAAATTAAAATGTACGTACAAAAAAGTATGTAAAAACGGTTTTATCGCTAAACAGCGTCAACATCACTATTTTTCATCAAAAGCAGTTTTGTTGCAAAAATATAGATTTTTATCGTTACCGATAAATACAAGTGCTGCCCACACTAGTCCACATTAACATTACTGTTGATTGGGCGCGCTAACCTGATAAATGCGCGCTGTACTGAAGAGATTAATAATGACAAACTGGTTGAGATATTGCTTAGGAATGGCCACTTTAATTGGTTGCCCTCAGTATTGTTAAAGCGCATGCGTAGGGTACTGCAATTCAGAGTTTGGAAAGGAAATTATATAAATTCCTAGTGCTATTGTTGTTATAGTTGTTATTGGGCCATAATCTGGTTCACTCGTTGTTGTATTGATCTGGCGGAACTGGGTTAAAGTAAAAACATTTTTACCCGTCGCGCCAGATTTAGGGTTTTTATTTGTTTTTAAGTATAATGTTTTTTTTCCGTGTATTAGCACCTTTTAGCATTTCCGCTAATCAATGGCGTCAGAATGGCGGTAGAATGACAATGGTGACCATTTCACCATCTAACGGATAAAATGAGACTGTGGTCTTGAAGCGTATACGAGTATAACTCACTTTTACATGTAACAAATCAAAACATAACATTCGAATAGATATCTATACAATACTCCTTTTACAGTAATCTGAAAATATCTTATGCGTTGATATTAATTTACATTATAAAGAGGAAAGATTTGATTGTTTGTTTGTTTTCATTGAATAGGCTCCGAAACTACGGGACCGATTTGAAAAATTCTTTCACCATTAGAATCCTACATTATCCGTGGTGAACATAGGGTACATGATTTTCTCGAATTCCCACGAAGTCCCGGGCGGAAAGCTAGTCTTTAATAAAATATAAATAAGCCAGCCAGCAGAAAATATGTTTTTTTTTTGGCAAAATTAAAAAGTTCTAAAATAAACTTCTTATTTCTTTATATCTACACGTGTATATTTAAATTAGCTACACTAACATGTCATGTTTACCGTACAAAAACATTAGCTGCAAACTTAACATGCTTATCTTAACACAATCTGACTATTATTCTCCAATTTATCTTAAGATAAAACCACATTTACTTTTATAATAGGTGTTACTACAAACAAAACATTTTATCATCGCCCACATCTCGTAAGTAAGAAAGCATGACATTATTAATTTGATATTATACTATTGTGAGATTTTTATACTACTCACACCATGTGAGATGGTACTCGTATGTCATAGTGTGTGACTATCTCTGTTTGACATCTGGGGATTAATTTCACTAAATCGCTGATAGCTATCGTGTTTACCGGATACACAGAATACTTTGACTGTGATCACGAATATTCATATACGGGGTGTGTTAAGAGCCTATGGATACGTTAGATATTTACATCAAAATAGTAGAGTATTGATAAATAGCATCCACGCGTCCACAGCTAAGGGAAGCCCGGAATTTCGTACCCGGCCCGTAATAGGTAATAATATTCGGCATCATGAACATATCAGTTTTCTTCATACAAGAGTTTGAGATCCCTCCCAAGGATCTCTACATAAACCAGCCCTATGAAATCTTCCCAGTTTAGAAAATGTCTACCCAATTAGGGAAATATCTTCCCAATTCTGGAAACATCTTCTCAAATACCTTCTTTCCCAAATCATTGGTCCACCTAAAAGTTTCCTACGATATGCAGATGCCATCCGGTACGTGGTTGCCTCCCGAGGACTCTATCTTTCTAGCATCCTTCTAACTTTTTTTTACTAGCAATTTGTCCCTTTTACCCTTGACCGTAATAAAGGATTCTGAAGGTCAGTTTACTACAGTGGATCAGTTGTCATATGACCTCCTCTACTAGCAGGAGAACCTTAACGTGTTGGATCATGGTTAACTTTCTGTTTCCTGAATGTTCACAGTTTTCTTAAGATATTTTTCCTTATCCTTTAGAACAAGATCAAACATTAAAAATATTGTGTAAGTAACAGATACCATGATGTCGGATCTCCAAGAGATCCACAATTACGTCTCTTTTACTCTTTTCTTTCTTAAACTTTAGTATGGACCCTAGCTCTTATGTAGAACTTTGCATACACCCTATATCTATTGTGAGCGAGTGTAGCACGTCTGTGGCCATCTGACCACGACACATGCGACGCTCGCGATAAAACTTTCATATGACTGACTAGAGCGCGCGCTGACACTTCGCACAGTTCATACATTTCAAGATTGAGAGAGACTATCTTCTACTTCTTGTTGTGTCAGTAGAATCAAGTGCATAGCAAATTTAACTTACTCTGGTATCGACTCTATAAAAAAATTAAAATTAAAAAACTTATTTTAAAGTAACATTTTAACCTCTCAAAATATTTCTTGCTAGCTGCGTTTTAAACACACATATGTTTTAAACTGCTCAGTCAGATTACATTAGTACCGAGGATGTTTTAATATGCTGTAAGATAAACCGGACGAATGAATTGTAATGGTATATTATTTTGAAAGAAATCATAATATGATTTGTAAATAAAGAATTCACATGTGCATCCAAATTTTTTTTTTAATTGGAACGAACTTTTTTTTACATTTGTTTTTAAAAATAGATAATGGTTTGCTCATGGCCACAGTCTAGCCTAGGGGCGGAGAAGTGTATTGTGAAATATGTATAAAAAAACACTAGGGCAGATTACAACTTCCTTGGCGAATGTATGCAATGTGTCGTCGATGCCGACGACGTCGTCATCGTCTGCGCAGACGCCAGATTAACAGTATTAAATAATTGTGGAGTAGACAGTAAGTAGTTGGGTTTTATGAAAAATGGGTTAATTATTTATTGCGTTAATTAATTACTGCATTATTTCATAGTTTGCGTAGTTATTTCGATAAATCGGTTAGTGTGTAAGTGAACACTCGGTCATGAATAGTTTTACGTGATCTACGTCCATTGGATATAAATGGACCCCTATTTCTTCTGGTCACGCTATAACTTGAGAACAGCTTGAACGATTTGGATTAAAAAAAAATGAAAATCCACCAAGATGATTCCCACGGGAACGAAGTCGCGGGCGGGTAGCTAGTATATCGTAAAAATCCTAGCTTAGGGGAATATGTTACAAAGTGCAATGCAGAAAAAAAATGACGCTCTATAAAGAAGTAATATTCAGAAGTACTTATGTCAGAACGAACAATTCTGAATTCTCAAAAAGGATTTACAGACATACACACATGCCACCCATCCTAGTTATCAATTCTGCAAACCTAAACCCGATACTTCAGGTCATCGGACGGATGTCTCTTGCTGTATTTAGATGACAGTGACAAAAATGACAGGTATATTATTGACAAACGTCCGATGCTCCCGTGCTGTTATCGAGTTTAGACTTACATTGGATTAGTTTATGAGTTTAAGTTAGCAAAAATTAAGGATGTACCGAAATATGATTTTTTTTGCCTCTCCATACAATTTGTGCGTTCACCTGATTACTTCAGAGTGAGAAACCGAAAAATATTTTATTTATTTATTATAGGTTGAATATGGTTTCCTTACAGAACGTTGTTTCGTTTCATTGGAAGAATCACCCCCAAAAGTCTTGCTACCTAGCTAATTTAAGGTCGCCCCGTAGAATAGAGGGCCGGTGGTGTGTAAATTAAAGATCAATGCATCTCTCATCAGCCTAGTGTGTCTCTTTCTTCTTTTATTCAAACAGTGATAGATTTTGTTTGGGATGAATATTGAAGAGAGCCGAATCTTTGATACACCTTTGAAAGAAATTCTAGTTCTATAAATCTACCGATCTAAACGAACGTAATCACTGTCGTCAATAAAGAAATGATGTCCTATGTTAAATTAAATAATTTTGCAGGCTTGTTGAAGGTGCTTGAAACAATCTATTTTTTATGTAAATAAAGTTATTATCTTTTTGTTTCATATGATGGCATCTTCAATTAAATAACCATCTTTGTTCCTTGAACTGAGCAAAGAGACTCAGTAGTAATTATACTTTGTATAATGTGTAATTTTGTTATGACAATCTATAATTTTGCACGCAATATGTGCAATTTAAAATTTATTCAGAAATAGTTAGCGTGATTACCATGATTTCATAAAGTAAATATTAAAAAAAATGGTTGTAAATTATGATGAGGGGAAAATTATTCAATTAAATATTTGATTGGGTTTATCTTCCAGAAGTTGCATGAAATTATTTTTAGGTATGAATATGAGCAGTAGCTTCAAAAATAACTATTTTTAACCAACTTTAAAAGGATCGTATGTCCTTTTTTGTATGTTTGTTAGTTACGCAAAGAAAAATCTCTTGGGTCACCCATTGCTTCGATGAGGCGAACCAGAAAACCATTACAAATAATAATAGTACCCACATTAAAAACCTAAGTGTCAACCGTCTTCAATCGCAACACTACCTATCAGCAACCACCACAAACCAAAATGTCATCTAAATACAATATGTGTGTGTTTTTTTTTTGTTTTGGTCGATTTTGTTTTAAAAGCGCTGAAACAATTTCGATAAAATATAGCAGTATACTCCTTCAAAAAAAAATTGTAAATCCGCTAACAATTGGCAGAGTTATCGCGTAACAAACATACAAAGAAAAAAAGGAGAATGTTTGGCTGTACGGCTTGTAAAAGGCAAGTAAAGGTTCTGTTTTATTTGAATAAATGTTGATTTTCAAATGACAAGAACAAGATAGACAATGTTTGCCAAGAGACATTAAGAAAAATAGGAGCGCTTCTGAGAACCTGATAGATAAAAGTAAACTACTACTACTACTGAGAAACTCTTCATTTTTTTGAAGTCGGTTAAAAATTAATGAGTTATCGAGAAGCCCGACTATTATCTCATTAAGTCGCTTCACACCATTAACAACTTCAACTCCTGTCTCATGTCTCTACTATATTATATCAGCTATATTATAGCTCGTAATTGATACATCTCATCTCTCCTTAATAGATTTAATATTACTTTAAGAGGCACGTACGGTGATGTGCTTCCTTTGAGAATATGTTTTGTATGTAGGATTAGTGATTATTAAGTAGGAGAAGTAGAAGTGGTAAGTGGTGTAATTTTAATTAATCTTTTCATGTAAATTGTCGGGCTGTGAGCAATTTTTTTTTACAGAGAGACTTGGCTCAAATTAGGTACTTCAAATGAATACTAGAAAGTAGAGTGTTTTGTATATATAGGGTTAAATTTTTATTTTTATTATAAGATGGGTTAACTCTTGACCTCAATCTTGACCGTAAGGTCAAATATGAGGTCGACGATGGAGCGGTTAACCCAGAAAATGCCTATAAAGGCACTGGTACTCCCACGCACCGACTGAACACAGCAAGCTGTTTGGTATCGGACTTCGGTAGGAGGGTGGTCGCGAACTAGGCGGCCTTAATTAACATTTACTGAACAAGGCTTACCTAAAAGTGTGTTTAGTCAACTGTATTTCGTTTTTTCTTTCGCTTGCTCGTGGTTATGACTCCAAGAGTGTCCTATTTTGACCTGGAACAAATGAAAATTAAATTTAAAGAAAAGAAATGTTTCTGTGCTTCGGAGGGGACGACAAGCTATCGGTCCCGGCTGTTGTCGATTGACTACAGTCGTTAAAACCAAGTCAGAGGCCATTTGGCAATTCGAAAACTCTGACACCAGGGTTAGCCAAGTTCGTTACACACTTAACTATACCTACACGATAAGAAGAAGAAGAAGATTAAAATTTATATGTAATTGCAAAACACAATAAACGAAAGCCTGAATAAGTAACTTGCATTATTGTTTACACGATTACACAAAAAACGTAAGAGTCACCGACTTCAATCCCAAAAAGACAATTTTTTCGAGAGTTTCCCTTAATTTCTTCAGGATTCCACCATCAGAACCTGGTTTCCTTACCATGAGACCACCCTTGGGATACTCCCTTTCTAACAAAAAAAAGAATAAACAAAATCGGTTCATAAACGACGAAGTTATCCGCGGACATGCATAAAAAAATATACGGTCGAATTGAGAAACCTCCTCCTTTTTTATAGTCGGTTAAAAACTATTGAAATTTTGCTGTAATAATAGGCGTTATACTTGTGACATTTTTACCGAAATAAAATCACGAGCAGAATCCTCCTAAGAGAGTAGAATGAAATCCTTTCGCGAGCACAAAACATTACCAAATCCCGTCAAAACATCTCGTAGTCGATTTGTTTCAGCTTTTAAAATGACTAATTAATCTTTGAAATCATGTCTACAACCTCAAACACTGTGATGATTAGGTAAATCCCGTTATCAAGTATTTAAGACTTGATAAAAAATATTCAATCTATTCAATACATCACCAATTGGACAAGGTCAAATAGGGGTTTTTGCCAACTAAAACATTTAACGGTTACTGTTATTGATTGGTCATTTCCTAATGGGTTGAGAGTTAACAAATTAATATTTGTTTTAAAACATTTAAAATAAATGCATTCATTTTTAAGCACAGACAGGACCATAGAGATAAGGTGTTTCTCATTTATATGTGCAGGACCGTGAATATTGGTGCTACAGAGAAGAGGCCCATTTACGAGTGTTCCCTGCATTGGGATGATGTGGGTTAAAGATGATGATAGTTATTTTCAATTAACATTCGCAAACATTCAAAAAACTTTGGTACAACGTCTTATTCTAAATTCATAAGATCGTTTTACTTATATCGTAAGACCATAACGGAATTACAATTTATAAATTTTATAATGTTACTTTAATAATACATTAAATAAGCTGTAAATAATTTAAATTAAGTAAGCATAAAACGCTGCCGCTCAGAAGAAACCGGATACATAATTATGATTAATAACATATTTAACTAATAATAAATACCTATAGTAAAATCGCGCTAGTGACACTCAAATGACTCTATTTACAGGGTTATTTATAGAGACAAAAAGTTATAGTTTTATCAGCAGGACCCTGATCATTTTATCTATTAAGGTGGTGAAATTGAGAACGTAAAGTTGCAAACTATCTAGCAACTGAAAATTCAGTCAAAGCAGCCGTCATTAGACGTTTAAAATTTGGACAGTTCTCAATTTTGCCACCGGAAAGGATAATAAAATGAGACCATTCCATCAACACACAACTTAAGTTACAGAATCGGGGCCCAGGGAATATTATTTGTACTTCATACTTTGTTTGACTCATAAACGGTGTCATATTTTATTACTTTAAGTACCTATTTTATTTACTTTCGTAATACCAAACATAGTTTGCTTTTTATTCACAAAAGCCTGAAGTAACAAAATTGTGAAACATTGTTAAAACATTATAAAGTAATTTTAAATTTACGATTATTCCCAACACAATTTAGTAACTACTAGTAACTAGTTCACTTCCGTAATTTTGTATGATGGGACTTAATAATGATGTAAATAATAATAATCTATTTATGGTATCTTGCCAATAAAGTCTTACCACGCTTGTTTAGACTTATAAAATAATATAACTTATAGATACTAATTATTTAACTGCGATAACCGATTTTTGTATACTGGCTGACTTCAAATTAGTTTGCGATAATTGAGGACGTTAATCAGCCTACAAAACTGAACAACTTTTCCAAATAAACATAGGTCGAAATATGAATAAAAATGAGTCCGGTTTCCATATAACTTTTGCAATCAGCTAATTTGCCTTTATATGAGAAGTCGACATTTTTATTCGGAAATTCCCAAAGAAAAATTATTTAGTTTCATGGGAGAATGACTTCTTTCAGTATTCCTAACTAATTTAGTAATCCTATAAGATTAAAATGTCATTATGATATTCATGGACTTAGTTTTGGTATAATCATAAAGATACTAACTGTACAAGGTTTAAACCTTGCACAGTTAGTATAGAGGCTTTTGTGGAGGGATTGTCATAAAAAAGTGAAAGAATTTCTCCGAGTTTTCCTTTATAAACTTTATGTTTAAATCTTTTTATACTAATGTAAAAGCAAACCTTATTTACAGAGAGATGTAAGTATTCAGATCAGTACAGAAAAGACCAGAGCATAACTTTTACCATGTTGTTGAATACAATCTGGGTGAAAAGGATCTTAAATGCAAATGGAAACACATAAATATTTTTCTTGTTCAATTTACTCCATATCTTGCTATTCAGAGATTTAATTTGTAAGTTTCTTTGAACTTTATTGCTTGTTGGAACATTTGAATACCGTGTGGAGAATATTAAAACTATGTTTTATTATATTTATTATTCTAAAAACTTAATTCAAGATTACTGAGATTTGAGAATATCATTTTTTTTACGTTTTGTCTGATCTACTGCTAACTACGGGTTACATTTTTGGTGAACATAGCCGTAAAAATGTTTTGTTCCTAACTATTATTGATTAGTAACATACGTTACGTAATGAATATTAATAGTTAATGTCATTAGGCAGGTATTAACTTGACTTCATTATAAAACAAATACTTTTAACACAGTTTATAACCATGCTGTTGGTTTTCCAAATGAAGTAAAATTATAAAAAGGGATATTCGTAATCTTCAGCGGATTATTTTTCATATATACTTTCAACAAAAGCCTGATCGGGCTAGAACAGTAACACTGAACTCAGAAAACCATAAAAAAAGAACAAGAAAATTTCTCAATTTGTACTTATTTATCGTCGAGTTTGAACTGGCTACCAGCTAACAACCTAGGAATGTGAATATATACACCACTGTAGACGCAATTTCAATCCACATCAAATCTAAAGCAAATCAGGTCTTGTTTTATACACAATCCGACTAATCTATGAGCGCCTGCGCAATCTATTCCGACGAGATAGGAGTAAATCTTCGTCGAGGGAGGGTGCACAGAGTAGATGGTATTGGTTTTAAGTTTCGATATGTGTGACGTTAGAGATGTTGAGTAGATAGCTATATTCATAATATTGCAATTTTTTTTTGTAAGGAGATTTTTTGATACTCGTATAGTTACGTCTCGTAGTCACACTAACACTCCTGGCAAGATTTTAATTTTTACCCTTATGTGACTTACCACCATATTTTAATTATGTGGGTCTGAGTTCCAGCAGCTTGTATGCCGTGGGTCGGCAAAATGTCCCCCCTCCCCCCTGGCAGCACGTCTAGTCAGCACCCAGCTAAGACGCTAGCAGCGGGTAAATACATTGATTTGCTAGAAACTTCCCTTATAACATTCCTAACATAGTTTGAGGTAACATTTGCATAGGCACAAGTCAAATTATTTTTATTTTTCTCACCAAACATCGTTTTCTTATATTCTAAATCCATCATAATATATCATAATAATTGTAAGTCCTAAAAAGTTCCTTACGGACATAAACTCCCAAGGAGCTCTAATTAATTGACGGACCTGTGTCAAATCGTCGGTCTTCCTTGCAAGAGGTCTACTCTCCTACTTCTACTGAATTGGATCCTTTTTTCAGCGTCTACTCTCTATGATCTAAACTGGCAGTATAGCAGGAACAGCCTCACCATTAGTGGTTACTGGTTACAATACCGGCAATTGGTGCCCAACGGACAACGGTCCCGGAATATTTTAACTGGATCACATTTGATTTGGAAATATATTCCTATTTTGCATAAGAAAACAGAGAAATTCATGGAAGAAATTGTTACCTGAAAGAGGTTTGTCTTATAAGTCTTATAACTCTTATAAGACCGTTGCATCATAAATACATACACATACGCTCTAGCCTATAATACCTATCGGGGTAGGCAGAGCATCAGTGGTTTTAAAACCACTTGATTTCACGTTGCATCACACGAGTATCATACTATACTTTAAAATAAAGTCCACCGCCGCTTCTGTCTGTCTGTCTAAATGCGATAAAGTCAGAAACTACTCAACGGATTTTCGTAAGGCTTACACCAATGGATGAAGAGACAGGTTTTTTTTTTTGTAATAAGATGGGTTAACTCTTGACCTCAATCTTGACCATAAAGATCAAAGATGAGGTCAACGATGGGAGCGAGTTAACCCAGAAAATGCCTATAAAGGCATTGGTACTCCCACGCACCGACGGAACACAGCAAGCTGTTTGGCGTCGGACTTCGGTAGAAGGGTGGTTGCGAACCAGACGGCCCTTTACAGAGCCTACCACACCGCATGAAACCAAGGACGACACCTCAGATTCAGAAAAAAAAATGAAGTGTCGTTGCCTGGGATGGATTACTAGGAGGCAGGTCTCATTTGTGTTTCCTTAGTCACCTCTTACGACACCCACGGAAAGAGATGGGGTGGTGTTATTCTCAACCGATCACCACACGGGAAAGGTACATGATTAATTCCAGAAATTTCTAAAAGAACGAATTCCTGGGCAGGAAGGTAGTTATGTGTTACTGCTACGGTCTGCCTACGCCGCATCTGGCAACATTGTACGTATAAGACTATAAAAGGCGTATCTTTATTCGCATATGTCTCGAAATGAAACCACCATAGACCTTTTATTAAGTCACAGTTTTTATGGCACTCAGGTTTTAGCTTATTTTAAAATTATTTTATGATCAGTAAGGACGTTTCAGTGTCATGGACGGTTACAGGATCTTTTCCTAATTGGTGCAAAAATTAGAGTAAAAAGTGTGGAAGTGTATTTGTGTCTTCTTTGCACACGAAGTACACACCATATATATAGGACTAGCATTCCGCTCGGGACTTCGTTGCCGCGGGAATTTGGGAAATTATGTAGCCTATGTTACTGACAAATAATGTAGCATCCTAATGATGAAAGAATTTTTGAAATCGGTCCAGTAGTTTTTAAGTTTATTTTTTAAGTACAAAAATACAAATCTTTCCTCTTTATAATATAATTGTAGAAAACCTTAGCGTGGGTTGCCATCTTGAGCATGTGGCATTATTTATTTTTCAAAATCTTACCAACCCTAACTTATTCGACCAATCGAGAATTCTAAATGAAAAGTGTAACTTCTAATACGTATACTTAATCATTTAACAGCAATACTAACACAGTTAGGGCGTGTTTGAGCACTAAGGAGGATCTAATTGCTATATTTACATATAAATTGAGTGGGCTCTGTGTCTCTAGAGCTACTCAAGTGATTAGAATAATGAAACTGGATGCGATGAGGTTCTTAGATTTTTAATTCTTGATTTACGAAATGAAAAAGATACTGTAAAGAAACATAGTGAATCCAAAGTGCATATCATGTTCAGTTCTTTATAATTTGTATATTTCCTTTTGTTTTTGAGTCCCTTATTTAAACTTTTTGTTTGTTTGTTTTTTCCACGTCATTAATCCAATATCAACATTTTAATACCAACTTAGTGTTTCTGAGTTAAACCTAAGATGTAATCTGGTCAGTAATGAGAAGAGATTCGAACTGAGGTATAGATGGATGGAACTGAGGAAACTATTATTGTTTCTTATAAGTTACGAAACCCTAAAAAGTATCCAGTTTCAATGGTATTTATAACATGGTGCCTTAATCTTTAGAATAACACAAATAATCGATAAAATGATAGGTATTTTCACCTAGTAACGTCAAAGTATAGCGGACACCTCCAATATTATCGATCTAAGACAGAAACTGTCTAAAGCAGTTACTGTAGGTGATGTTAACGTTCAATGCGCACACGCAACTTCACCAGGATTTATAGAGGCTCGTAAAGGCACCGTAATAGCACCGCAATAGCACTACAGGGTGCACTAATGCACTTAGTCCACTATAATGTTGCTTGACATGTCTAATAATGTTGTCTTTGGGTTTATTTGCAGAGCTCGTCAAATGAAGAGACAGTTGTGTTGTTTGTGTTAACATTTTTTGCAGTTATCTTGTAGAAAAGGTGGTTTAAATTTTTGCGGCTTTATTGTAGCTTTTTTGGATAAGCTCGATTAATAAAAATTAAGTTTATATAATGTAATAGTAAACAAAAGTGATAGTGATAATTTGTAGTAAGTGCACATAAACAAAGTGACATCCCCGTACCGAACTCTAAGATAGTGTTGGACTCATTCTTAGTTTATGCAATTTAAGAAGTAGCTTTAGTAAAATTACTTATTAGTATTTGAGACTAGATTGTCATATTATTAAGATTCTCTTGTAATGTGAAGGTAAAGTTTATAAAATAGTTGTTAATTTGTTAAAAATACACAAAAGTGGATTAATTACTGTAAATCTTTCAATAAAAAAAATAATGTACTATATTAATTACTTGTGATTAGTAAAGAAATCAACAAAGAAACATAAAAAGACACTTATTCAATACATCTATCTTTAAATAATGTTAGAAAACCCTACGTACTTACCAATAATTTCGCCTAACCATATAAAAAGTTATAAGTTCTAAATTAGCTCCTTGTAAAACTAATCAAGAAAAAATAGGCTTACACTATTCCTTTGTTACGAGCAAATTAGATAAGCAATTTCATAACCACACACAATAATACAAGATGAATTCTCGTAGATGTTAGTAGGCATTTTACACGTAGACATGACTAGCTTGTGCCCCCTGCTGCGCGCACGCTACTCCAGAAGCCAGATAAGATTAATATCTCCGTTTGGAAACTTCGCGTCAACATTCCAAATAGACTCGGTTAAGAGAAAAAGAGTGATTTATATCTTTTGTTATTAGCTCAGTTGTTCATTTAGTTGATATCACTGGATATTGATTCCGTTTTTTCTCAGTGAACGAAATTAGTGTGCTATATTCTTCAGAAGTAAAGAACTGTATACGTAATTACTTTGTTACTCACAATCACAAACAAGGCTAATTTGGTACTTTTTAGGCTCAGAGATATAAAAATAAATAAATTAAAAAACATCAAATAATGGCATTCTTCACATTTTCTTTACTGTTACACTTCTTTTCTAGTTAGCGTAAGTAAAAAAATAACTTCGACTATTTTCATCGTATTTTGACAAGTACGTAAACAAAATACAGTGGAAAGAGTATTCTTCTTATCGTGTAGGTGTAGTCAAGTATATGGCGAACTTGGCAAACCCTGGTGTCAGAGTGGTGGTGGTGGAAAGATTTAGAGCTTTATACTTGCTTAGTGACTAAAAAATCATTTGAACTTGCTCATTTTTTGCTTTCGCCCTCAACTCGTGTCAGCATCCGAACACATTTAACAAGTGTCAGATGCAGCAAATTAAGCATTTATCTCTTTGGGTATTAAGCATTTATCTCATTCGTTAGTTTGGTTTGACGCATCTAATCTATTACATTTCTCGAGGTGTTGAACTGTTGAATGCGTGTAACTGTTCAAGTAGGCTTTTTTTCTGCCTTCACAGTTTCGATGGGAGGCCCATCCCCCTTGGTGGGGAACGTATATAGAATTACTAGCTGATGCCCGCAACTTCGTTTGCGTGTAAATTTTTTTTTGTACAGAGTACACAGATTGAAAACATCTATCTTACGTGATTTAGATTTTTACATACAAAAGTTTTTTCCCGCTAACTCCCGTTCCCGTGGGAATTTTGCAATATCCCGTTGCAACTAAGCTTTAAGTTTACTAAGGTACCTACATGCCAAATTTCAAGCGTCTAACTTAAGCGGTTTAGATTTTTCATACAAAAGGATTTTCCCGCTAATTCCCGTTCCCGTGGGAATTTCTTCCTTTCTTAGTGCACCTCTGCGGTACCTAAGCTACGTCCCTTCCAAATTTCAAGTGCCTACGGTTAGCCGTTTAGGCTGTGCGTTGATATGTCAGTCAGTCAGTCAGTGAGTTTCTTCTTTTATATATTTAGATTATGATCATGAGGTTGTGACAGTTAAATCCAAACGCAGTTTTAGGGAAGGCAATATTTTTAAATGTTATTAGGAACTCATTAAAAAATTTAAATGATAATGCTAACAAATATTTAGATCGATTTAAATGAACGTTTTAATTGCTATATATGGTATTACTTTATATTAGATAGTGAAACATGAAACTAATAAACTTTTCTCAAGAAAACTTGTTCAGTTTCAAGGAAAAATTGTTCAGTTTCGTGGGTTGATCTACATACCTAATTAATTTTCGCTAACTAATTTAAAGTCACCCGATATATTTTCATTCCATTTTTTTAATGTTTTTTTCTGGTCACATAAATGTATCTAACTGCCATACTCAGACACGTCAAGTAAAGTTAAGAAGTAATTAAATGTCATGTTATCCTTGTTTATATCAACAATAGTGAAAGAGACAACATCAGAGTTTCATAGTACTTAACTTTAATTGACGTCTCTGAGTACGGCAGTAAGTCATATTTTGGAATCGGAACAGCACACAGACATTATAATTGTTAAAAAATTTAATCATACTAATCGAAATTAATTTGAATATAAAAAAAAATCCTTGCTCAAAATATTAGCGACATTACAATAGAGTTAGTCGATAAATTACTCCCGTCTACCTCCTGGTGCAGTTTTCCTGAGCCTGGCCTAGTTTGCTCCCTAGGGCCGTATTTCATGCTTACGGCTGCCATTGGTAGCTGTCCGGCTTTCAATTGGCAGTATTAATATAGGGAGCCTTAGAGTTTAAATAAAAGATGGTATTTTAAGAAATCGTGATTTTGTTTTTATTTATTTCAATTATTTTAGTCAGAATAACCTCGGAAAACGTGTTTATGAAGAAATTTTTTTTAATGGGGTTCATTAACATCGTTGACAGTAAGTTGACAGAAAGTATCAAACATCTATAAAAAAAACTATCTAACGCAATAAACTGAAAACTACTGAACGCTTTTTAATACGGTTTTTTAACCAATGAACGAAGTAATTCAAGGGGGAGGTTTATGTGAAAAAATAATTCCTAAAATGCCCACGGAAACGAAATCCGGGCAAAAAATTAGTAAGTATATACAATTCAATTTAAAACAATCAAAATGCCAAGCACTACTAGTGTTTTAAATCTAGCCCGCGCCCATTCAATTACGAGCCATCGGTTTCGGATCGCGAGGTGAGCTCGCACTTTGCCTACAAAGTTATCTATGTCTAGAAATCTCGTTAGGCAGATAGATTATCCGCCACACTTCACATTCAAACTTGTTTAATATAAAGACTGTGTTTTGTAAAGGTTGTAGTGAAATTTTCTTTGTATTGAAGTATAGGTATGGTATCTAAGCTCAGTGAGGTTAAGCAACGTACCTACATAGAGGCAGGGAATCTGATGGATGACCAAAGTGGCAATTTACCACGAGCGTTTCCGTGCTTTGGAGGGCACGTTAAGCTGTCGGTCCCGGCTGTTTTCGATTGACTACAGTCGTTAAAACCAAGTCAGAGGCCATTGTGCGGTTTGAAAACTCTGACACCAGGGTTAGCCAAGTTCGCCACATACTTGACCATACCTACACGATAAGAAGAAGAAGATTTAAGCTCTTTATTATAAACTCTTACAGACTAATAGAAAAAAAGCATAGCTATTTGCAAAGGCGTATTCATCCTTGAAGGGATCTGTTCCAGTATACCTTAGAGATGGTAAGAGAGAAGCTATAATGATAAGTAGGTACTACCTAAGTTTGTGATCGTTTTTAAATTTTTCAAAAAAAAATCTTGATTTACCAACTGATTATTTTTTATGTCCTTGAGTCATTTAAATATGTTATTTATTTAACAGATAAGAAATCATTGAAAAGTCACGTCACTATCCAAAAATGTACGGACTCATAAAAAATAAACGAAAGAATTGTATGAAAAGCATCCGTAAGTAATTAATATTGTCAGTTCAATTCACATATTCATTTTTAATATACAAACTGCTGCTTTATAGCTGAACAGCCAAAATAAAACAAAAACTTGAAGTCAAATATGGGCAGAGATATGTTTTATTACGGGACATTTTTATTTTAACCACCACAGTAGCCCTTTGATAAATTAATTGCAACATAAAATGTTCTTAATGAACTTGTCACATGCAGACATAAAAATGTCACACACTCACATAAAAATGCATCAAATTACGGACCGAAACAAATTGCCAGCTTTTCTTAAAATATCAACTATAAACTCAGATTAAAATACATTTATTATATCAATAAAAATCTTGTAAGATTAACATCTGAAATTTTTTGTTCATTTAAATATTGTGCGTAACTCTCCGGCAGATCTAAACAAATTGCTGTTTTATACGATTACTGTTTTATGAAGCAATTTGATGTAAAAGTAACGTGAGCCTCCTCTAGGAATTATAATGAGCATGAAAGGATTTTAAATGTGTTGTGACATAAATACCGACATTTTTCATATTTTATGAGCACTTGTTACGTCTTGTGACATCAATGGAAAACAAGAAGCAGCTAGTCAGCTTTTTAAAATCAATGGTGGTGGAATGACATTAATGACACTTTTATCCGTTCAGCAGCTCTAGCACTATAACGACAAATTCAGGCTCGGCTCAAGCTGAAACTTCACTTTGATTGCGCGAGGGTCCCGCGCAAAGGCTTGCTCGCCCTATGGCGTAGTCAATGTTGACATAGGACCGCGGTGTTGTCGCGGCGCTGTCACTATCGTATTCGGCCTGCAGGTATCATTTATTACTATCAAAATATTACACATTTGATGATGGTTGGCTTGACTGGCAGCGCCACCATTAACTGAATTTTAGGCTGCTGATGGGTAGTTTGCAACCTAATGTTTTGTTCGCGGTGGCGCTGCTGGTCGGGGCGGCTGTCGTCAAGTGTGAGGTTTCGACCGTTCTCAATTTTGCCACTTGAACGGTAAAATGTTAAAATGTTTGAGCCGTGTGGTGATCGGTTGAGAATAACACCAACCCATTTCTTTCCGTGGGTGTCGTAAGAGGCGACTAAGGACACAAAAAAGACCTGCCTATTATTAATCCACCCCAGGCAACGATACCTCCATTTGTTCTGAATCGGAGGTGTCATCCTATGATCTCATGCTGAGTGGTAGGCTCTGTGAAGGGCCGTCTGGTTCGCGACCAACCTCCTACTGAAGTCCGACGCCAAACAGCTTGCTGTGCCTTAATAGGCATTTTCTGGGTTAATTAGCTCCATCGTCGACCTAATCTATAACCTTGGTCCAGATTGAGGTCAAGAGTTATCCCATCTCATAATAAAATAAAATAAAATGTTCACCAAATTTATTTCGCCACCATTGAGACGCCATTGCTAGCGATAAACTGAATATTTCAAAAGCATTCTTCTGTAATAACATCCAGCTATATATAAAATAGTATCAAAATGTTGTTGTCTAAATTTTGTCATTAATTAATTAATTTTAATGTTATATTACTATTGTTAGAATAAAGACCAATATGCACGCATCCTATACGCATTAGTCATATAATAGGTATTTGTATTTAGAAATAAATTGCATTTAGGTTGTGTACCAGCCCATCGTATATTGCCTGAAACACAGGTTTCACCTAGTTCAGGCGTATACCTAATTAATTAGTAAAGTTTGCTTTTATTTCTAATATTTTTGTTGTCTCTAATGCTAATCATGTATGCCTTTTTGTAAATGAATAAACAATTTATTATTATTAGTAGTAGTATCAATCCCCAACCCTTACCGCACAGGTATTTTATTAATAAACGATGCCAATTTTTAGTAACGTGAGTAAAACCGCTTAAATTATAAATTAAGTATTTGTCCTTTCAAATATTTTAGGGAGCTGAAATAGTGAAAAAAATCAATAAACAAGACGGTGTGCGTTGATGTCTATTGTATGATGATAAACACCAACATCATTTTAAGTGTGAGTATTTTTATTTAACTTTACACTTCTCAAGCTTTATTTTGCTTTACTTTTATTTTTTACTAGCTCTCCGCCCACGGCTCCGCCCACGTGGACTATAAGTTATATCATGCCCAACTGTGGGATAAAATTTAACATATGTCCTTTCCTAGGCTATAATCTATCTCTGTACCAAATTTCATCAAAATAGGTTTAGTAGTTTAGGCGTGAAAGACGGACAGACAGAGTTACTTTCGCATTTATAATATTAAGTAAGGATAATGATGAACTAGGAGTGAAAGAAAAATTTAAAATATACCAGCTACCTACTCTTCCCAGGTATACTGTAAAAGTCTGTAAGTGGGATGCGAAAGTTTTGCTTATAATAGGCGAAAGGCTGACCACCTCTCACCATTATACAACCCATTCTATCCGACTACCCTCACAATTTGTGTCAAATGTGTCATCAAGCTTCTGCCTACCCCTTTAGGGAATATAGGCGTGAGCATATGATTAGATTCGATTATATCATTTATTTCAACATTATCAATTTCATAAATTACAATGGATGTCAAAAATGTCAAAGAATAATGTTTTCGATATAAAAAAAATATTACTATAAAAGTAATAAGTATAATAACAGTGTGAAGCAAATAAAATAATAATTAGTACATGTATGTATGTATGTTCTCAGGCACGAATCATTCAAACTAAGTGTTACAAACCTGATTGTCTTGCAATATCATTTCCACAAGTCGCATATATATCTGCAAAAGTCATTTATAAAACTAAGAGTGATATGAACAAACTGGACTGGAACATAAAACTGCAAATTTGTATGCACTGAGAACTGCATACAAGTCTCGTTCTCGCAATATACACCGGTGTAGGAGCAGCTTAGCAAAAACTTAAATGATAAAATCCATCGAAGCTCTCGTAACCTAGTGGCTCTTGGTAATTTGAACCGATTATTGAGGTTAAGCAACGTAATAGGGTCAGGGAATCTGATGGGTGACCAAAGTGGAAATTTATCACGAGCATTTTCGTGCTTCGAAGGGCACGTTAAACCGGCGGTACCGGCTGTTGTCGATTGACTACAGTCGTTAATAACAATACAGACCATTTGGAGTTTTGAAAACCCTGTCTCCAGGGTTAGTCAAGTTCGCCAGATATACCTGTACGATAAGAAGAAGATAGAATCTATCTATAACTACGATCAGTTACAAATGCCATTTTCCCAGAAACGCAAATGTCAGAAGTTTTTCTTAATTTGACGCTATGCAATGTACTGCCCACTGCCCAACTGTCGCAGTGTTTAGAAAATAGGACACACACTGCTGTTTTTGTGTTATTTTTGCTTTTTTATTACAAAGTGGAACGTAGTCCAATTAATTTTTCAATTTCATAGCAGATAAAACTTAAAAAATATATTTTTATTTCTACCGGATAATCATACAAAATGATAGTGTAAATTAAAACTTTCAGTGTTTGCTAAGCTGCCCCTTAAACCCTGTACATGATGATGCACATGCACTACATTTATTAAATGTCCTCCAATCTGCATGGATATTCACTTTTAGTTAATATGTTTGAATAGAAAAAAGATAATTAAGATCATCTATTCGTAGAATTGTTCTTTTGTGAAGCAGAATAGAGTTAAAAATTATGTAAATGGAAATTTTATACATGATGCAGCACGTTCTAACTATAAAAAACTTAAGGATGTTGCACTGTATATCAAATGGAACATACTTTGTTTGAGAACCTATTGAAGATCCTGACTTCCCTAATCCGCTCACTTACTTGCTCACTGAATAATAAATGTTCAAACCAATCAAAACTAGTACCAGTAGCCCATATACGTCCCCACCGAGGGGCACGGGCCTCCCTTCGAAACACGAAGGAGATTTTAGGCCATAGTCCACCACGCTGGCCCAATGCGGGTTGGTGGACCGCTCGTCTATCAAAAATGAATTTTCTTGGACGGACGGGTTTCATCACGATGTTTTCCTTCGCCGTTAAGCAAGTGATTATTAGAAATCCGTACATAAATCCGAAAAGACGAATTTAGTGGTACATGCCCGCACCAGGATTTGAACCCGCGACCTTTCGATTACAAGTCTAGCTCATTACCAACTGGGCTATCACCGCTATCAAAACTAGTAAAAAGCAAGTAATTCAAAAAATAGTTGGATGTTTTATTCTTTTAACATGAAATAAGAATTTTTTATCATATAAAAATAGTAATTGTAAAAATACATAAATATCATAATGCTTTAAAAATTAATAAATTAATTTGAATTTCACGCATTCAGGAGAATATAAAATTCCTTCCTCTAAGAGGTAAACTTGACTTACCATGGTGACAGAGTTTCCAACCCGCAAAATGGCCTCTGACTTGGTTTAACAACTGTAGTCAATCGACATCCACCGGGTTCGATAGTTTAACATGCCCTCCGAAGCACGGAAACGCTCTTGGCAAATTCCATCAAGGTTTCCTGCGGTATGCGTACCTTGATACCGAAAAAAAATCAGATGACATTCAGCTTTTTATTTTCATACAAAAGACATCAACGCGCACGTTTTCGTAGATCCAGCTACAAAATATATATGTCTTTACCTACAATATTTATAATTCATACAATATTTTTGGAAAACTGAATTTTCCATACTAATGTTTTTGGATTTTTCTCGGGAATGCGAAATCCAAATTTAGCAAAATTTTATGGGAAGGCTTGGACAACATTAAGTTAATTTTCATCATACATACTTTATTGAAAGTTGTAACTGTAACAACGGTACAGCAAAAATAAGCAATGAAACGGGCAACGGATGAAACGAGCTATATTTGAGCTTCTTTTCCAGCAAATAAATCTAAAGTAAATATGTATTAATTTAACTCAATATCTCCGTTATAGCTGTTCAATCAAATAATTTATGAATAAAATAAAGCTTGAGAAAAAATCGGCAATTTCATAGGTAAAGACCTATTATTTGCTAATTCTATAGAGCAACTAATTCTTAAGAAATTCCTTCGCATCAAACAACCAACTTCCAAATTCTTTACCAAAACATCGTTTGCACACTCAAAAGCACGTCAAGCTTGACAATTCGGACTTCTTCTCCTTTTCGTGTCGATGAGTACCTAAATAAGACCTGTCCAGTAATTGGCCAGTTCCATGACCTTTTGATTGGCCTCGTTTATGTTAGCGATTCTGTAAAAATCAGTCCTTGTCATTACACTGAGACACTATCGACACCCAATTGAAGATAAAGAATCGAGGCCCAGGAGACCGGGCACAGTTAGCACGATTATAGGTCCTCCATTCGGATTTTGTTTAGTTCTTAATTCCTAAGCTTTAGAACTAAAATCGAACTTCAAACGCATGATCTATCTTTGACTGCTCAGTGCACACGCAACTCTCATAAATAACTCCTGATTATTATTGAAATAAAAAACAGTAAATGTTTACCACAGACCGTAATTTTAACCGTTATCGTAAGTCTTTCAATAACACCAATAACCTTAAGGCTTTCATTGTCAGTAGAGAGTGAGAGTGTATCGCTTAAGTCGAAGAATTGAATCAAATCGTAATAATGAAGACACGTGACTGTTACATGAATCTTCGATAGTATTCTATTCAATATATTAAGTGACTGCGAAGATCAGAAAAAAAATCAGTTTGCGTTTTCTGTTCACTTTACGGCGGAATCGATTTTAGGTTAGTATGTCAAAAACAGCTGCCAATTTGTTTGCTGAGGGTAAGAGTTAGGCTCATAATTTCTTAGCTTACTATGCAATAAAAAAATCAAAATGTATTTAAAGCAATATTTTAGAAATAAATTTTATTCAAAACTTCAAAAGGGTTTTTTCTTTTGAAAAAAAAAACTGTGATTTATTAAAATCATGAAACATTATGAAAATGTATAAAAGTGCGATGTACAATTACAAAGAAAAACTAAAATTATTATTAAAAAAAATTACAATCGAAAATTGTTGTTCAAGAGCGAATCCATTATAAATAAAAATAAAAAAAAATAACAAATAGCTGTGTTACTTTATTTGTTAATCAACTAGATATTAAATAACACTTTTTTGGAAAGGTAGAAGGCTTTTAAGAATTAATAAAAGCAACTTCTGTTTCTTCCATGACAAGCAGTTTCGAACAATAATTTTACATTCACTTCATCTTTTCAACTCTTCATACGGCTTTAAAGCTATGAATGGGTTTGTGCAAATAACTCTACATACAAATCGACATAAATTTGTTTAACATACTAGAAAAAGATGTAAACACAAGTATTTTAAACGAGTGCCGTAAACCAACGATAATGTGACAGATAGAACACTTTGAAGTTGCTTTTCGTATTTATTGGCGCTTTATTGCATTTTATTTTCTGCTTATGATCGTATTTTGTTTCAAACAAGCTAGTCTTTTGTCATGCAAATGTGAAAGGTACCCTTTGCAATATTTTAACTAGGGTTTACTTGCATATAAAATTAAATCTTTCTTTATTTTACTTTGATTTAAAGATGTTCAATTTTAGATAGCCAGCTGGTTAGTTTTGAATAGTAAAAGGGCTATAAAATATTAAAATGGAAAAGAACCCACTTTCATCTTATATTAAATTACTTTGCATTCTCTCCGTTACAGTACCCTTTAATTTAAGTTTCTTCAAAATACAACGCTGACCTTGTTTTTCCGACTTACGATGCATAACAGCAGTTGTACGTAATGAACGTGCATCTGTGATTCTGTTGCAATTCTTTTGTTTTTAGTATTCTTGCGCAACCAATTTGATAGTAATAGAGGTGGACAATTGATTTCAACCATGCTGAATTATTGTTTTTAAATCAAACGCTTTTCTTTGTTACGGAAATGATCGATCGAGCTGGTCGTGTGAAAATAATAACGGGGATTTTGTTTTTTATTAGTAAAAATCTAGTGTCATCTTTTTTTTCATCAGTAGCTTTGTTTCAATCCACTGGAAGACATAAGTCTTCTCTCTTGTGGCAATTCTTCTGATCCTGTGTCAATCTGGCCCAGGTTTTTCCAGGAATCTTACATTCATTTGTCTAATACTATTATAGATTAATGTTGCATTATAAGATAATTCCTTCCTGCCTATACTATAAAAGAAACCTTTGAACAAAATTTCAGCATTCTAGGTCCAAGAGTTTGGGCTAGGCGTTGACGATAAGAAGATACTTATCTCTGTTAATGGCATAAATTACATAGCGTGAACACCTTCATCTTCATCTTACCAGCACATATACGTCCCCACCGAGGGGCACGGGTCTCCCTTCGAAACACGAAGGGGATGTAGGCACCACGTCCACCACGTTGGTCCAATGCGGGTTGGTGGACCGCTCGTCTTTCGAAAATGAATTTTAATGGACGGGCGGGTTGCATCACGATGTTTTCCTTCACCGTTGAGCAAGTGATGATTAGATATCCGTACATAAATCCGAAAAGACGAATTTAGTGGTATACAGGCCCGCACCAGGATTTGAATTTTAGTCTGGCTCATTACCAACTGGGCTATCACTGATCCGTGAACACCTTAATTTATATTAAATATAAAGTTTAATTTAAATACCTTAAATTTTCTTCAAAATTAATGAATAGATAAAGCTGTATTAGAAATACATCTCCAATAATTATACTCTATCATTACCTAGCAACACTGTATGCCAATTAGACGACTAAGTAAGTAGCTGAACCAATAATTAACTTCATAATACAGATGCTAAATGCGATCAGCATTTATTTACACGAGTAACGCCCTAATAAAATTGTAATTACTGAGGCTAAAGATAAGTAGGAGCTATGGCTTAATTACAAATGTGCCCTTTTCCCATACATGCTTTGAGATAAACTAGATGCAGAACTAATTAAATTAAGATAAATTGTTTCTGATATAAAAGCAGGTATGATATAAAATAAAGACGTAAAGTCATTCCTTTTTGTTCAAATTTATCTCTTTATTCACAGTTGTTATTGCACAGTTGGTAATGAACCAGACTTGTAACCAGAAGGTTGCGGGTTAAAATCCTTGTGCTGGTCTGTACCACACAATTTGTCTTTTCAGATTTATGTATAGATTTTTCATTAATTCTCTCTTCCTCAGCGGTGAAGGAAAACATTCTAATGAAACCCGCACATCTAAGAAAATTCGTTTTCGAAAGGGACGCGGTCCACTGACCTGCATTGGGCCAGCACGGTGGACTATGGCCTAAATCCCCTTCATGTTTCGAAGGGAAGTCCTGTGCCCCTCGGTGGGGACGTATATGGGCTAATAAAAAAACTTAATTCAGTTTTATTGTATACAAGCATCAGGTATAAGTTTAAAGATGCAATTAGTGCACAAAATCTTGGAACATACCAGCTGGATTAATAAATCAATTTTAATTTTAAGAAACACGTTCATATGCAATGAAACAAATACCAGTAAATACATAAACTATTTCGATTGAAACTACATTATTTTCTTGTTGAGATGTAAGATTAATAATTGTAAGCGACAGACTGGGTGAAATAATATCGTAAGTTTAATTTCATCGCATCGGCAAGTGCTAAGCGCCGTCTGCGTCCGCGCAGATCAATATCGTATCATCATACAACCGTCATTCAATCTAGATCCATAGATTAATTGTTCAACAGAGGTTACAGTCAATAAAAGTGGGTAATTTTATCCATATGCACGTACGCAATAATGTCTAATATTATGTTTAACAGCAGCCAACTGGTCTTCAAAAACCTTTTATGGAAAGTTTAATGTTTTCTTACTTTTAATTTCAAGATATGTTTCGAGTCTACTATTTCATAATTCAAGTGAGTTTATTACTCAGCGACTGTAAAATATTGTCATTTTTATAGAGTTAAGAAAACGAAAAGTACTTTGCTCCTGTGGGTGGTCAACCAAATAGACATTGCTATTACAAACCATAAAATCATGTGTCATACTGCAAAATAAACTTGAATAAAAAATGGAAATTACTACGTTTCTTTAATTTCTTACGACTGTGCGAGTCGTAAAAAGGAATTTATTAGAAAGAAACGTTTCTAGATAAAATATTTTTGCAATTTTGCGATATCGATTACACATAAATAGTCTGGCACGCCTCCGTCGCATCTATGAAGTGTGGTTGCCATGTGACTAGTCTTTGACGGCGCCGGATTCAGGAATTAAGTAGAGGTTTTACCAAAGAGGTTTTACCCGACTCTACCTACAAAATGATAATTAAAGCAATACACTGACATGTCAGCAGACACTCAAACACAGATGTCATTTTTAGTAGAGTATTTATTATATTCTAATTTCAAATCCATGTTATTTTAAATTAAGAATTCAATTTTTGAAAAATCACCTAATGAAGTAAGATCACTTCACGTGTGTTTCAAAACAAAAATTAAGCAAAATGAGGCTATATTTCAACTTGGAAATATAAGCTACTTAAGCAGAACTTTAAATGTTTAAGTCGCAACATCAAAAGCACCGGTCAAAATACCCACCTTTATGCACTACAGGCGTCCAGTTGCCTACCTCCGGCCCTGTGCCCACTGACAACAGGTTGTCGGGTATAAATAGCTGGGTCGTTGACCGGCCTTAACGCGGCCTTCAGTGCCGGTTGAACCCAGCGCCAATGTTCGCCGGTGTGACTACCTAGCACGCTGTCGCCATCTATCGCCCGTATCTAAGCAATGTGATTGGTTACTTAGACTTGTGCGGTTCTGACGTCATGAGAAATTGATCTGGTACTCTAGTGCGATAGCGTGATAGGGCAGGGCCCTGATTCTGTAACTTCAGTTGTGTGTCGATGGAATAGTCACCATTTTATCCGTTCAGGTGGCGAAATTGAGAACTATCCCAGCTGCTTTGACTGGTGGCGCCACCGCCAACTGAATTTTCTGTTGCTAGGTAGTTTGCAACTTTACGTTCGGTTGGTGGTGGTGCTGCTGGTCGGGGTGGTTTTCAGAAAGTATATGAAAATTAAATAGTTCTCAATTTCGTCATCTGAACTGATAAAATGACCTCCATTCCATCGACACACAACTGAAGTTACAGAATCGGGGCCCTGAAAGTGAGCATTGCATATCTGTAAGAAAATAACCACTCCCTGTTCACTAATTTTTTTTATTGTTTATTTCAAAAAGCAAAGTCCAAAATCCGAAACCGAAATAATTTTTGAAAACTATTGAGAAATAAAAAAGTTACAAGCTATTAAATTTCAATAGAAGGGGAAACTGTCAAACAACGAAAAAGAGATGCAAATACCATGTGACGTCACCGCCATTTGTTTGCGTAGGTAAAAACGAGATAGCTAGCTCTCCCCACAAAACGAGATAGCTACGTTAATATAATTGCTAATAGCTCGTTCATTTATAAACCAATTTTAATGCTGTTTTCGTATATTAATATATTTCTAGCATTATTTTTTGTTTCACATACAATAATTCATAAAATCAAACACTGTCAACATCCCTATTCTGTATATTCTTCCAACTATAAATAAAATTTGTTTCTTTTTTTTTGGCGCATGTCCCATTGTATACAATTGAAATCTCGTATGAATTATGTAAAAGTTTTTTCAGGAAAGCTATTTTTATTTGGAAACATAATTTTGTTTTGTTTTTAATCCACGTTTTATGTGTTTTTTATACAGGATAGAGCGGTAACCTAACTTAAATAAGTGTACTTATATATATATATATATATTAAAAAAATGAATAAATATTATCTTACGATAACAAACAGAGTTTTCTATCACTCTGTATCATAATGTTATGTATATTCTATATTCTATACAAATTCTATCTATACATATTAAAAAGAGGAAAGATTTGATTGTTTGTTTGTATGTTTGCATTGAATAGGCTCCGAAACTACTGGACCGATTTGAAAAATTCTTTCACCGTTAGAAAGATGCATTATCCCCGACGGACATAGGCTACATAATTTTCCCGAATTCTCACGGGAACAAAGTCCCGGGCGGAATGCTAGTTATCTTTAAATAGACGTGTTTCTATGAAAAACTATCCTTTCATTTGTTTATAATATGAGACAATTTAGATATCTCTCCAACCAGCCGGCCTTAAGTTCTATTTTTTGCATAACATTATAGGCTTTTCATAATGCTCAATACTTTTCAGCCCTTATCCTTACAAAAAATTGCTACTTATCTATAACTTATTAATTTTCAATTGTTAATATTTTTTCTCATAGTTTTAGGACAAATATTAAGAGAAGTGATTTGGAATTTATAACACAGTAACTCTACTCGGAAAATAGGGATTCAGAAAACGAGCTACCTAGCTTTTTATTTTACAAGTATTTTTTTTAATTTCATAATTAAATAATATTTCTCATAAGTAATATTTTTTATTTCATAGGACACTAATTAATAACACAGTACATGAATAGTCATAGGAATAATGGTAAGTAATATGGGATGACTAGGGAGTGATGCTACTCATAAAACTGAACAACTTTCCCTATATAAAATTCTCAAAAAACTTTTGGATTCTTCATTATTAAGCCATACGGAGAGGTAAACTGTTTTTTTTTTCAAATTTCATCTTATGTTCCGTGGGGAAAGTTGTTCAGTTTAGTAGGCTGATTCACATCCCAAATTTTTGTAATCTAATTCAAATTCACCCAATACAAGAAATTTCTACCTTTGTTTATGTGCAGTAAAGTGTTTATGTATTATGTTTGTCATAAATAAGAAGTAAATTAAGCTATAAACCCAGTAATTAAGAGATTATTTATCTTTATCCGAGATGCTGAACGAACTATTAAAATAATTGAGTTACATTTTATACCACACACAAAAACTTTATTATTTTTAACACTCGCAGTAAGTGGTTAGTTTTACAACATGTCATCACCGGCAGAATATGAATAAAATATTTGTAGCTTCATTTTACTAGCTTCATAATTAATATTATCTTGAAAAAAGCTTTTTTTAAAATTATTTTTAGGTAAAGAAAAATTTAGGTAATGGTCTCGCGAAAAACTACTAATATTCTAGGTTTAAATTTCAGTAACTAACCATTAACAAAGAATAATCTAGACATCCTGTAAAACAGGTCCAATCTTTTAGTTTTTTTCGCAAGTATTTATTATTATGAACTTCGTTTAACGTAATTTATTTAAAATGTTTACTTCTCAAATTAACTTTAAAAAATAATTTTAGGGTAAGAAAAATATTAGGTAATGGTCTTGCAAAAAACTACTAATATTCTAGGTTTAAATTTCAGTAACTAACCATTAACAAAGAATAATCTAGACATCCTGTAAAACCGCTCCAATCTTTTAGTTTTTTTTTGCAAGTATTTATTATCATGAACTTCGCTTAACGTAATTTATTTAAAATGTTTACTCGTACATTAATAATAGAGAAACAAAAGTAAATAGTTAATGGCAATGGTACTTGAGTAGTTCGAAAAAAAAGGATGTAGGTAAACGAGGTGAGAGGAAAACGACTAGTTATTTATCAGTTTTTACGGTCTAAAGGCTTAAGAAAGCTGATTATGCAGACAGATCCAATTTTTTAAACCTGACTTGGAGGGATAGGGCAACAGATAAGTATAACTCTTCCAGTGCAAATTATTCTTTAGCGACAATGAGTTGGCAGCTTTATTTATTTCGACCTACTTTAAGGATCGCGCTTTATGTGAAAAATAAGGTTTGTATAAATTAAACAGCGCTTTTTAACCCCCGACGCAAAAAAGTTGTATTTTAAGTTTGTCGTGTGTGTCTGTTGGTCGATGTTTCTGTGTGTCAGTCTGCGGTATCGTAGCTGCTAAACGAATGGACTTTTTTATGTGTTTTTTTGTTTGAAAGCCCCAATATTCATAGCTTATAACTTTTAAACAGCTGCACCAATTTCGATAAAATAATTTAAAAAATAATATACTTATCTAAGAACTATCTCGATCACGTTAGCTTTGATCAAACCCGAATCATAGGTAATCAATCCATTTGTTAAGGTGCTCTGGAGCCATTGACAGACAGATATACACGTCACACGTATAATGCACCTCTTATTTCGTCAGGGGTTAAAACGACTTTTAAAGAAAACAGTCAAGAAAAGTGTGAGGTTCAATTATAATTTAATTTAAGACAACTTTACGTATCACCTAGAACATTGTGTTGAAAGAGAAACCTCTCATTACCCATTACTTTTAATCAAGGTGGAAAAAACTTATGAGTCTCAATCACGGCAACAGTTAAATTGTAGCATACCTACAATCAATTATGTCTATGAAGACTAGTTATAAATATCTTCGTCAGCGACGTACAGATAACTTATATGATATCCAATTTACTCTACACATGATGCATGGTGGCAAAATTATAGAAATAAACCAAATAAAGAATGCCTGTGTGTTTATTTTTTACAAGGCGCCTTGCAGACAACCATAAACTTGTTAAATAAATGATTTATTTATTTGTACTACCACCTCTTAACTACTTCGTCTCTGTTTATTCTTCATTTGTAAGTATTCATTTGGCTTGTTCCTTACTCGACACAGTCTTGACTCGGTACACATAAAAATACCTGACAAATATTCTTGATCCGACACACTTTTGTTAATACATATTTAGACTGACTTTTAATTAATTAGAAAAAATTTTGAAGGTTTCCCCGTGGAACCCTTTTCCTAAAAGAGCCTACAAGAAATAATATATTTTCTATACCGCATTGGTAGTATTAACTATTAGACGTCTTGACCACTGATTCACAGAAGCTTATAAATCTGTAATGAAAATGTATTGTAATTATGTGCAATTTGCATGCTCATATCCTGTCGATGTGTGCCAAGATGAAAATATTAAGTGATTATGTTATAAGTGTCGAGTTAAGAATGTGCCGAGTGAGGAACAGCCTTTGTTTTGTATTAATGTAATTTATTTGCAATTCCGTTCACACGTGAACTGGGAACAATTTGTCATGAGTCCAAACCTTTTAATTTTCTGTAAATGTTACTGGCTTTGACAGACTAATGATGATTTGTGTTAATTTTCAGTGGCAAGCACATTCATTTACTACAGGTATTGCAAGTATGTTGATGTAGAGTACTAACTTTATGTTTGTATTTTAAGCCAATTAAAAAATTAAGTACTAATTTGCATCTACTGACAAAGATTATAGGTATGGTTATTATTAGTGAATACCGAAAAAGCCATGCAAACATTTTAACCTGTTACCCTCAGTAGCAGAAACGTCCATTAAAGTTAATGTTACTTTAAATATCATGCCGTCATTTTCCTTTTTATGGACGTAAATAAGGACGGAATTACATTTAAAGAAGCTTTAACTTTCACGGACGTTTCTGTTATTGAGCTTGAAAATTTTTCATAGGGTTTTTAACAGTGTCTTTTAAAAGTGCAATTAATTATTCTATCGCTTTTAAGTAAATCAACACATTAATCTGTATTAGATCTAAAATTACTGTATCTCTAGCATTTGATTTTTCTACAGTTCAAATTATCATTTCTTGATATTAATGAACGAATTTTTATTCGTTTTATTACAAATACATAAACATTAAGTTGCTATTATCGCACTAGAGACGCTAATAGCCGATTCTTTAAGGCGGAAATGATTATGTACAGACTTGTTGGGTTTTATGGCTATGGTTATAAGAGTGCTTTTGCAAAAAAAAAGTAGCTCTCTGATATTATTTCATTTGTACTTGCTATCTATTTCCTATAATTATTCTGTAATCAAAAGTGACAAAGGAGAAACAATAGAATACTATTAACATACATAGAGTTTACTATTGTGTGCTATTGGGGCAGGCGGATACTACAAATAGCTATTTAAGGCGATCGCCAATAATCGTTAAATTTCACTTTGTTCACTTGGCTTCCTTGCCAGGAACCGTAATGGGTTCTTGTAAACACCAACGTGTTAATGGATTCAAAGGAATTTAATTTTACACTTGTGTTTTTTTTTATATTTGTTGTTCCGTGCTGGAGTGGGTGTGAAAAAAAAACTTAGAATGTACCAGCTGCCAACTCTTCCCAGGCATACTTTTTTTATTATAAGATGGGTTAACTCTTGACCTCAATCTTGCTTGACCATAAAGGTCAAAGATGAGGCGCGATGGAGCAAGTTAACCCAGAAAATGCCTATAAAGGCACTGGTACTCCCACGCACCCACGGAACACAGCAAGCTGTTTGGCGTCGGACTTCGGTAGGAGGGTGGTCGCGAACCAGACGGCCCTTTACAGAGCCTACCACAACGCAGGAGACCATAGGACGACACCTCAGATTCAAAAAAAAATGAAGTGTCGTTGCCTGGGATGGATTACTAGGAGGCAGGTCTCATTTGTGTTTCCTTAGTCGCCTCTTACGACATCCACGGAAAGAGATGGGGTGGTGTTATTCTCAACCGATCACCACACGGCACAAAACTGTAAAAGCCAGTAAGTAGGAAGCGAGGGTTTTGCTGTATTATAAGCAAAAGGCTGACAACCTGTCACTATTATACATCATGTTTCGTCTAGTAACCCTTAGAATTTATGTCGAATGTGGTATCAAATGGTTCTAGAACAGGGTTTCCCAACCAGTGAGGCGAGCCCCCCTTGGGGGGCGTCGAGCGGTTCCAAGGGGGGCGCAGAGGTCCCTAATTTCTGCCTATTAAAAAAATTACTAAACTCAATTGGTTAATTTTTGTTGTATCCGTTCTCCACGCTACGAGTCATAAAATAATAAAGAAGAAACGGTTCAGGTTAACTGCACATACTCGTAAAAACAAAAGGTACATTTATTAAAATTCTATTGTCATATGAATAAAAATAAACACCCTCATTTTTATCACTTTATCATTGTTTGTTTAATTTTCTTATATAAACTCCCAATTTCAGCCCCTAGAGGGGGCGTAGGATTTTAGCTCAACGTTAGGTGAGGCGCATAGGTTAAAACGTTGGGAACCCCTGGTATAGAACGACTGGTGCTCTGCTTCCCCCTGTAGAGATTATAGGCGTGAGCGTATGTGATTTACCTATTATATCAAATTGTGTTAATCTATATATATAAAAATGAATCCCTATTTCCCTTGGTCATGGCGTGATGCCGGCGTGATGCCGTGACCAAGGGAAATAGGGATTTATTTTTATATATATAGATTAACACAATTTGATATAATAGGTAAATCACATACGCTCACGCCTGAATTCTTTTGTTGTTCTGTTCGTTATTATCAGGAGAAGGATCTTATGAAAGAAAAAATTAAGAAAGTTGAAAAAAAAAGAAAACAGGACGTCTGTCGGGTCAGCTAGTATCTTATGTAATCAGTATCATCAATCTATTTGACGGCCGGATTGGTCGAGTGGTAGTGGCGCTGCCTTTTGATCGACGGGTCCTGGCTTCGATCCCTAGTCGGGCACACATTTTGTGTGAAAAGCAGATATTTGTTCTCGGGCCATGGGTGTTTATGTCTGACTTTATGAATGTTCCGAGGGACCCACGACATAAGGGAAAATTTTAGTGAGGGCATTTGAGTTTGTAGCGTTTATAGAATTTGGATGTAATTTGAGATCTCGTATAGATTATTGATCGACGCCGCGCCGTTTCTTTCCCAATGGTGCTGGATGTTATTGCTTTTTGGAAGGAAACAATGTTTGTTATAGGTGTCAAAGAATTTCTGAAACTTTGACGAAATAAAACTTGGGAAAATTGGTATCTGGACTTTTAGACCAGCTTAATATTCTTCATCAGCCCGTATACGTCCCCACTGCTGGGGCACGGGCCTCCCTCAATAACATGAGGGTTAAATGCCATACTCACCACGCTTGGCAGACGGGTTGGCGAGGGTTTTGATATAATTTCAGAGTTTTCCTTCTCTGTGTGCAGATGACATACTTGAATATTTACCTTAGTCGCCTTGTACGACACCTCGGTAAGAAAGAGGGTGGTCCTTTCTACTCTGCCGGGGACTCACACGGCTTAGTATTATATAAGTATTAAAATTACTTTCCCTTGAATTGGTTCTTTTACAATTAGTATTAGAAATTTTTTCACACCTATAACAAACATTGTTTCCTTCCAAACGGCAATAACATCCAGCACTATTGGGAAAGAAACAGCGTCAATAATCTATACGAGATCTCAAATCAATCCAAATTCTAGCGCATACATTATGCACCCATTGTAGACTCCATCTATCCTGCCGTTCCATTACAAATGCCTTAAGGTATATTTCAATTTCCCTAGTACTCCTCAGGAACATGATACCAGAAAGAATTTGCCGCTTCTACGCATAAAGCATCGCCTCAAGCTAAACATAGTTTACTTGTAAGTATAGATTTATTCCAAACAAAACAGAAAAGATCTCTTCACCCTATTTCTTTCTAACTAGTTTCACTAGAAATGCGAAAAATTGTGTTTTCGAAATCAGGGAGCGTCAGAGCATTGACTTTCTTTTGACAGGCTTTTTTATGTACTAATAGGTATTATAAAGAGGAGAGATTTTACTGATTGTTTGTTTGTTGGTTTGCATTGAATAGGCTCCGAACTGCTGGACCGATTTGAAAAATTATTTCACCATTAGATAGCTGCATTATCCCCGATGAACATAGGCTTCATAATTTTCCCGAATTCCCACGGAAATGGAGTCCCGGGCGGAAAGATAGTCTATACTAATATTATAAAGAGGAAAGATTTGATTGTTTGTTTGTTTACATTGAATAGGCTCCGAAACTACTGGACCGATTTGAAACATTCTTTCACCGCTAGATAGCTACATTATCACCGATGGACAAAGGCTACATAATTTTCCCGAATTCCCACGGGAACGAAGCCCCGGGTGGAACGTTATTCTTAAATAATAGGATGGAAAAATAAATAAATTCTTACTAATATTATAAACGCGAAAGTTTGTTTGTATGGATGTTTGTTACTCTTTCACGCTCCAACGGTTGAACCAATTTTCATTAAATTTGGTATGGAGGTAGCTGACACCCTGGATTAACACATAAGCTACATAATTTTCCCAAATTCCTACGATAACGAAGTCCCAGGCGGAAAGCTAGTGTAGATATATTTGGACAATTCACAAAGCATCAACTAACCCCAAACTAACAAGGATGTTCTAGGGCGCTAGAATTGTGGCCCCCACTACGACACTTGAGTCAAGTTTTGCCGTGTGGTGATCGGTTGAGAATAACACCACCCCATTTCTTTCCGTGAGTGTCGTAACAGGCGACTAAGGAAACACAAATGAGACCTACATCCTATTAATCCACCCCAGGCAATGACACCTCCATTTTTTCTAAATCTGAGGTGGCATCCTATGGTCTCATGCGGTATGGTAGGCTTTTTGAACGGCCGTCTGGTTCGCGACCACCCTCCTGCCGAAGTCCGACGCCAAACAGCTTGCTGTGTTCCGTCGGTGCGTAGGAGTACCAGTGCCTTAATAGGCATTTTCTGGGTTAACTCGCTCCATCGTCGACCTCATATATGACCTTGGTTAAGATTGAGGTCAAGACTTAACCCATCTTATAATATAAAAAAAAAATCTTTTCTTGCACCAGCTTTTTATATCACGATGTTTCGTTCGTTCGTTCTTTGAGAGACAGGTGCACTCGATTCGCTTCTCGCTATTTTAATTCTTTTAAGTGGTTTATTGTACGTAATTTGAAGTTACATATACTGTTTGGTGAAGACTGTGTATTCTAGTGTTCGAATTTGTTGGATTTTTTAAGCAAATCGTGAGTAATTTGTGATAAAAACTCATAAAATCATCTGGGCGCATATAAATATAAGCGCTTATAGCGCTACACTTTACTCAGTGACTGGACGCGCTGTGCTATATACAAGCACCGCAGCAGCTTTTTGCAGTACGCCGTTCATGTACCAGCCGCACAGAGTAGTTAAGTGATGCAGAAATCTACTAAATCCTTAAACAGTACTTTTCGACAAGACAATAAAATGAACAACGATGAGCAACACGTAATGGATATAAGCGAGATTCAACCAACGGCAGACCCATCGTTCTTAGTGAATGACTCGCTCCCCCGTGACTACGTAACCACTCGTAAAAAGTCCACAGCGGTTCAGGAGTCTGTGACTCGAAAGGATTTTTTGTTATTCCAAGACAGCATCTTAAACACTATGGAGAAATGGATTGAGAAACAAGATGCTCATTCTGCGAAAATACTGGACGAGTTCGATACAGTCAAGAGTTCCATTAAGTTTATGAGTGAGAAGTACGAAGAGCTGGTTACAAAAACTAATGAAACGCAAAAACGTATTACTTGTTTGGAGAAGGAGTTCACGATAGTCAACCTCCAGACGAAACGCATTCTAGAATTAGAATCCAAAATAGATGCAATGGAACAATACGCACGTAATTGCAATGTTGAAATCAGCAATATGCCAGAAAAGAAAGGTGAAAACCTATTAGTCCTTGTGGAAAGTATTGGCACTTTAGTCAAACAACCCATTTTGCGTCATGAAGTTGTATCCATTCACCGCGTAACATCTGCTAATCCCACGAGTACACGACCAAAAAACGTCATTGTAAAATTCACAACCCAAACATTACGTGACGATCTGATAGCTGCCGTGCGCAAGGCTAAAGGACTGACATCCGACCAGCTGAACATCGCAGGACCATCGCACAAAATATATGTAAACGAACATTTAACTCTGAAAAAGAAACTTATGTTTCGAGAAGTTAAAAACACAGCAAACGCCCAAGGTTTTAGATTTGCCTGGGTTAAACACGGAACCATTTTGGTCCGCAAAAATGAAACTTCGCCAACATATGCAATTAAAACTGACATCGACCTCACTAGTTTCAAAGATCAAAATAAGGGTTGACCATATAATTAGTTTTAACCATATCGATGTTAATCTGCTACTTGCATTATTGAACGAATGTTATAATTTGTTGTACTGTAAGAATTGTCTCTCATTTTCACATTACTCTATGTGTTTACGCGCTATCTATGAACAATCATTTTTTCTATTGTTGGTTCTGTTTACCCTCAATGCTTTGATATTTGAACATTTTAACATAAGAATTCATAAATTTTATTTATGTTTATACCAGGGAGCTCATCCAGAAGTAACCACTAATAGTGACCTGACTTTTGGACAAATACTAATAAGCTTGACAATGTCTCTTTTCGAAATATTCTCATATATTCTTATCGATGTAAACTATGGCTAATCCTACCTCAATCTCAATTTATTATCAAAATTGTCGGGGTCTTAGGACTAAATTAAATCAGTTGTACATGAACATTGTTTCTGAATGTTACGATATTATTGTTCTGACGGAAACATGGCTGACACCTACAATTGCAGATAATGAGTACATCGATTCCCGGTATATTGTGTATCGCTGTGACCGGGACCGCGCGGGCAGCGGGAAACGGGACGGCGGGGGCACGCTGGTCGCGGTGCGCCGCGGCCTGCAAACTACTCGCTCGCAACTCCGCTGTGCGCACCCGGGTTTACCTTCCAATTTTGAGTATGTTATGGTAAAATGGAATTCTAGTATAAAAAATAAATACCATACACTAATTAGCATATACATACCCCCAAAACAACAATTATCTTATTATGATGTAGTTTTTAACTCAATACAGAATACTATTATGTCCTGCAATATAGATACATTTTATATTATAGGAGATTTTAACATACCTTATCTTGACTGGTCATTGACCAATTCTATTTATTTAAATCCGGTGCTAACAGATAAGAGTGGTCCTATTGATAAATTATTTGTAACATTTTTGTCAACGGTTAACGGTTACCAATTTAATAACATACAGAATCATCGTTGCCGTGTTCTTGATTACATTGTTTCTAACTGTAATATCTGTGAGTCTGAACGGAGCTCCTCACCTTTGGTTGCTGTTGATGATCATCACCCTCCTTTAAATATTAAAACCTGCCTGGAATTTGATTACAAGCCTATGATAAGAAGAAATATTATTAAATTTAGGTTTACTGAGGGCAATTATCAAAACATTAACTTGTCAATTGGGGCTATTAATTGGAGTAGTTTACTTAGCAATTTATCAACGGAGGAAGCCGTAGACTGCTTTTACGAAACTATTTTCGACATAGTAAGAATTCATATTCCATTAAGAGAAATAAAATCTAATGAATATCCTATTTGGTTCTCTCGACCCCTGATTCACATTTTCAAAAATAAAAATAGGTCATGGATCAAATGGAAAAAATATGGTCGTAAAGCTGATTATTTAGAATTTTCTCTTTATAGGGATAGATTCAAGAAATTAAGCAAGGAGTGTTTTAAAAACTATATTAATAATATTGAAAGTGGATTACAAAAGGATATAAAAATATTTTGGTCTTATATAAATAGTCGTAAGTGTAAGTCTGGCCTTCCAGCTGTTATGACATTCAGTGATACAAAGTCCGATGACCCAGAGAAAATTTGTGATCTATTTTCTCAGTTCTTTGGTTCTGTATACGAACCAACAACTCTGTTTAATTTGGATATTGCGGCTTCTTCACTTGTTGAAAGTAAAAATGATGTCATTTTGTCAAACTTGTTCTTTGGTAAGGAATTGATCTTTAAGGTGCTTGACACATTGGATGTAACCAAGGGCCCAGGCCCCGACGGATTGCCTCCATTGTTTCTCAAGCACACGGCAAAGACTATTTGTGAACCTCTCTTCATTCTATATAACTTGTGTATTCAGGAAGGAGTAGTTCCAAAAATCTGGAAAACTGCTAATATTATTCCTGTGTATAAAAACGGCAGCAAGGACAATGTCGAAAATTATCGCCCTATTTCTTTATTGTCTACTTTATCAAAAGTCTTGGAAAGACTGGTTCACAGCTCAATCTATCCGAGTTTGCATAATATAATATCACCAGAGCAACACGGTTTCGTTAAGAAACGTTCTACAGTTACTAATCTCATGGTATTTACCAATTTCTTATTTGAGCAAATGGATGATCGATGTCAAGTCGATGCGATATACACAGATTTTTGCAAGGCTTTTGATAAAGTGGACCATATGATTCTTCTCCAGAAACTTTCATTTAACGGGATCAAAGGAAATCTTTTGCGCTGGTTTCAGTCTTATGTGACTAATAGGACTCAAAGGGTTGCAGTTAATGGCTTTGCATCAGGTGTACTCACAGTGACTTCTGGGGTGCCACAAGGCTCAATTTTAGGGCCATTATTATTTATCCTCTTTATAAATGATATTGGAGAATGTTTCTTAAACAGTAAGTTTTTATTATATGCTGATGATCTTAAAGTTTATCGTGGTGTTAAATCCTTTGAGGATTGCTCGGAGCTTCAGGAGGATCTTGATAGGCTATCTATTTATTGTATTAATAACAAATTGCACCTTAGTCTCAGGAAATGTAAAACTATCATGTTTACTAAAAAGACAAATATAATTAATTATTCATATTCATTATGCAATACTCCTCTAGAACGTGTTACTACTATTCGTGATCTTGGGCTCCTATTAGATTCAAAATTACACCTCGATAAACATATAGATCACATTGTTAATAAAGCATTCCAGCTGTTCGGTTTTGTTTTGAGAAGTTGCATTGATTTCAAGCGCCCTGAAAGTTTTCTATATCTTTTTAGAACATTAATTAGGTCTCAAGTGGAATACGCCAGTAATATTTGGAACCCTTTTTATGAAAAATATTCAGATAAAATCGAAATCATCCAGCGCAGGTTTCTTAAGGCCGTTCAATATAGATGTTTTCATTGTAGAAAATCATATGTTAAGTCGCTCGAGCAGTTTAATCTGCCTATGCTGAAGACTAGAAGGTTGCTTCTGGATTCCATGTTCCTGTATAAATTATTGTGTAATTATTTTGACTGTCCTGAATTGATAAACAGAATCAACTACCGTATACCTAGTAGTTCTCAACGTATCAGAGAGTCGTATCCTCACCGTCTGTTTATGTCTAATACTTGTAATACGCATGCTGGTGAGCGTCTACCGCTTCAACGCATTTTGAACATGTATAATGATAACTTACTTCATATAGATATTTTTTCTTTGTCATATTATTCATTTAGAAAGATCGTGTATCAAACCTTGCTAAGTAATCAATAAAAATGTAAAGATTAAGTACCTATGTCATGCTCTGGGAGTTCTAAGTAACGCTTCAAACATTCACTAGAAAATTAATTTTGTTATATTTTAGTAAAAGTGTTTCTATCTATGTTTCTTAAATCACATATTTAGATTGTTTGTGAAAACTGTGTATAAAGTCTCTTAATGTTTATATTTAGATGTGGAAAACGATGCTGGCTGTACTATTAATCATAGTTATTGTTATTTAGATGAGTAAGTACATATAGTATTGCTGTTTGTTATCCTGAATAAAAAAAAAAAAAAAAAAAAAAAAAAAAAAAAAAAAAAAAAAAAAAAAAAAATGTTCTCTTGATGTTTTTCTGTATTTGTCTCTGTGTGTAAAGTTTTTTGAAAAACTTTTAATCTTACAAAAATAGTATCACGCTTTAAAAGAGAGGTTTTATCTATCTATTTAATAGAATAAAACTGGCCACAAAAAAATACTCGGAATTAATGGCAGCGAAACTATTTAGTTGTTAACCTTATCTTTACAGACAACATAACAAACTTTTTTAAAGAAAGGAAAGTACTAAACACCTTTTTATTAAGTGTGTTAACTTGCAAATGCTTTAATTTCGCGAACACAAGCCAAACAACGGTGTTAATTTAGCAATTTAGTTGATGAATGGTAGAAAGTACGTCCAAGGACCGTAAAAAATAAAAATTAAAAATACTAAATAGCACATCAGCGAAACATATTAGATTTTTGTTTGTTTTTATTCTTACTAAGACTTGTTCGTTTATTTTGGTTTTATTATGGCGTGTTGTTTATTCTCTACGTTTTGTTTGATTGAAGGGAGTGTAAGCGCCCCTGTGCAATATTTTGTAGAGCGAATTTTAAATATAAGTGGTCACGTTAATCTTCTTCCTTTTAAAATTTTTAATCCCTAACCAAAAAAGAGACCTGTTAATAATTTTAACTGTAGCACCGTAGCTCCTAAGCGAATGGACCGATTTTGATGCGATTTTTTGGTTTAAAAGTTGACATAATCGAAATGGTCCCTTGCTTTATTTTATGAAAATAGGTTGAGCTGTTCAAAAGTTACAAGCGATCGAATGTCAGGGTTTTTAATTTTTTTTGTTTATTTCGAAGGTAGTTTCTATTTCTCTTCAGGGTACGCTTAGCCACGATTGGGCAGATCAAGTAATTATGGTGAAGGTATTGTCATCTGACTTACGTCACAGATCGGAACATAAATTAAATTATCCGCCTAAGTGATGTCGGTTTCCTCATGATGTCGGAGGTCATATCTTTTCATCATCATCATATCAGCCTATTGCAGTCCACTGCTGAACATAGGCCTCCCCCAAGGTGCGCCACTTTGCACGATCCTCCGATGTTTTCATCCAGCCACTACCCGCTATCTTCTTTAGGTCATCTGACCATCTGGCTGGGGGGCGTTCTACACTACACTAAAAATGGCCAAAAAATAATGACTAGCATAGATTGATCTTCATTTATGTTAGGCGTTTTAATTTGTTTAATATCTTCATCATCTGATAGGTCAACGACCAGTTCAAACAAATACGTAGCTACCAGAGTGCATCAAATGCAATGATAGGATTGCACAATACAGACAACCGTTTAAGGTCTGCGTGACTGAAATGACAGGAATGATTCAGCCAATTTCGGCTCTTAATCAACAGTTTGGTTGTCTGAAGAATGTCTATTACGAAATCCCATAGTAAAAATTAATCCAGTTCATTCTATATTTCCAAAAGACTTCGACCGAACGAATACTTTTCAACAAGACAACACAGAGATACATCTTTTCCAATTTCAAACACAATCAGCAAAGTCATCGCAGCGTTTACTTAGAGAAATAGAGATTAAGATAAAAGTGTTTTGTGCTGAACGGTCAATTTATTTCATTAAACAGCTTACTTTCGTATGGCATTGACCACATAATGGAATTTGTTTAAACATCAGCTAAATACGGTATTACACATTCCAGTGAAAGCGAAAAGTATTCGCTGCCGAATTCGAAAAAGGAACAGTTTGAAAAAGCGTTTCATACTTACAATACGAGACGACGCGAGCGCAGTGGGTGCGGGCGTTGGATCGCGCGACAGCCGTGACAATTGAGTTAGGTTTTTTTACCATTTTTTTGTTGTTCTATAAATTTGTTAACTTTTTTACATGGAAGAAAGTGGTTGTAGAACGATCATTATGTTAGCGAGCTTTTGTGGCAACGTCATGCTTGTTGCGGGATAATGACCGGTGCGCCGGCGCCGCCGACTGCGATGTGAATATTCATCGCTCGCGTGCAACATGTAAATTACTTTTGTGATACTTACTTTTAAGCGCCATTTTGAAATTATATCAGTAATTAAAATATCTTGTCTCGACTCGTTTCTTTTACGATAAAATAGGCAAGTACTAGTTTTTATACTTTTATCTTAAAGGAGTAAATATTTGCAAAAATCTTCCTTCTTAAAGCGAGACAAGCTCTACTAAGGTCTAAAATTAAATAATCATTCAATCTATATGCGCAAGCGATGTAGGTTCTAGTCTAGATAAAATGCTGATAAAAAAACATGGCGTACACGGCTATTTTGCTCTCAGTGTCAATAAAAAGCCAATAATTTTCGAGATTATTACAGGTTGCGTTGAAAAAGAAATCGCTGGGCCATCTGCTGGGTGCTATTAATAAAATGTGCACAATTTCGCTCTCAATGGCTGTGTAATGATGCGCTGGAAAGTGCAGCTGTTCGTATAATGCACTTGTCAACAAGTTTAGCGTAAACGCTCATGTTTGGGTAAGGGTATAGAGGATTATAAAACCATATTAAACACTGTAATTAACACACCAATTTTTCAAAGATGAAGTGTTTATAAAACATTAAGCGTTGGGCGAATAAAATAAAATAGTACAATGTTATAAGTGTCTGATTCTATCATAGATCAGATCCAACATTTTTCGATTTAGATACAGACAAGTTTTCGGACCATTTTTAATTCAACTATACAAATTATCAATTGCATATATTTTATGACAAGCTTAAGAAGAGCCCAATACACTAAAAATATATATTTGCTCAATTACCATACCGCCGAAAAAAATCACTTTGCTAAGAAGGTATTATAATTTTCCAACCATTAAACTTATTTCTAGCTCTACAAGGAAGCATAATCTTCTTCTTCTTCTTCCTAGCGCTTAAGTCCCGTTTCTCATTCGGGGTACGCTTGACCATGATCCAGGGTTTGGGAGGTCAAGTCATTACAGTGGAGCGACTGCCATTTGACCTCCGTGACCCTGTTAACAGGGGACCCTGACCGGATTGGAGCATGGTTACACATTCAGTCTCCTGAATGTGCAGGTTTCCTCACGATGTTTTCCCTCACCGTAAGAGGAAACATAATCACCTTCTCATAAACTAAACCTATTCTAAAATAATTTACGCTAAGTTTATTTATTATCTTGTAGTTACGTAAATATAAGATAGTATGACAGTGCCATAAAGAACCCAGCAAATGAAAAGCAAACATCATTACATTCTAAGTCAAACATAGGTTGTACTTTCCAAGGTGGGGCTGCTTGGAAATCATAGATTAAAGTCGTGTGGGTCCCGCCTGCGATCTCTGGGCGTACAGCGACATCTAGCGTGGGCATTGTGACGTCACAGCTTGATTTATAGTCATTTTATACTCCGGTCCTGCGCCTGGGAGTGTTAAGAGACATGGCATGTTTTCGCGCGACTGTTCCTGTTCTGGAATTGTTGGTGAAAGTTTAGTTATAGGAATCTTAAATAGGATGGGTGAAATAGATTCAAATATAAACCGCTACCTCTATACCAGATAAACTTAACTTTACACATCCTTCTGGGATATCAGAAAACATCACTTATTTTTTGAAGTGAAAACTTCTTTAGCGGCGTTGTGCACTTTTTGGATGGATAAATAAATATGTTAAACTCGCGTCAGGGTCACGTGACACTGATCGAAAATTTGTAAGACGGAGGGTGAAGTGAAAACTTCTTAGACTGCAAGAAAATAACATATGTTCAAGTTTTCACTTCTTCCAGCACTCCCGGAGTGCAACCCGTTTTTTTAAAAGGAGTTTAGAACGTTTCAAGATGATGATCTTCATAATTTTTATGCTTCGTCTTAAGCTTTCTTAGCTTTATTATTCTGGCGCGATTCCTGTGCGATCACATCCTGCATCCACGAGTGTGCAAGAATCGCGCAAAGGTTTAAAAACGCTGAGGTAATTGATTATTTTGACTTATTTTAAGTAACATCCTAAATATGCTAAGAAGAATAGCTATTTTTGACTTTTGACTTGACTTTCATATAATAGAGGAACTTCCCCAGCCATACGAAACGTCTCCATCCAGTTTTTATTTCTATGATTCTCGGTCCTGTGTTATGCACATGCTATGACAACTTCTTGCACATAAAACAGACTCGCAGACGTACATTAGAAGTAACTTACGTCAAAATGCCAGCTTTTACAGACTATTTCACGCTCACTACATCGTTTTTAGGTCGTACATAGTAAGACATGTAGGTTTTTTTCTATTTGATGATAAACGGCACATAATTTAGATCATTTTATAAATTTGCAAGCCATTACAATTTAGTTCAATTCTTGATAAAATGGTCAATTCTTGCCAATTGTTCACGATTTTCGTGACTCTGCCAATGTCAGAGTATTATAATGAGTGTTAAAATGTTGCCAATATCAAGTAAAGAAACCCTTTACGGGTTGTAGTACGTCAGAGCCTCGTCCGTTGATCAGCAGGGTACATCGCTAGCAGGTGAGAATGACGATTCTGGAGCTAGATGTTATGCCCCCACACAATTTTTAAAGCTAATTCCACTACTAAACGGCAACTACGCGTTTTGTGGCTGTAATTTTTGACATAACACTGACTTTTTTTTTAAAGGCTTGGAATAACGTGATTTAGTCGTTTATGCTATTTAAACCTTCGCGTGCTTTTTGAACACATGGTGTACGAGATTTGTATCGCACGCGGCGTAAACAAGCATGCGACGGGTCAAAAGCAGGTTATTTCAAGCCATGAAAAGAAATTAAATGTTGCTCAGTATACTTAACACACATGGCGCTGCGGAGCAGTGGCAGTTTTTAAATAGTGGCAATCATACACGGATTCCAGAGCCTAAAAACGCTTCTTCCAATCTTTGTAAACCTACCAAAATCTCACGCATCGAATTTAAAATTTCCCAAAAATTCTCACATAAACCAACTTTTAACGACTCAAAATTTACAGTATATAAAAAACAGGAGCAATCGGCGATAATACGATTAACTCTAATTTAATGCTCAACGATATAATTGAGACAAATTAGACGCAATCAATGTCGCTAGGTTTGACGATTCAGGTTTTGAACACCACGCTTTTTATGGCCGCCGTTGAATATTATAATCAACTTCTTAATTAGCAATAGCTGATCTAACGCTGTTAACGGGTATACATATGAGCCGATATGTGTCCTTATATGATATTTAATATAGTAAGCCGTTACTTTAATTGACTCGGGATAAAAAATAAAGCTTCATAGTGTTGGAAAACAATTTTTTGCTCTTTTCTCGGGGCTCTGCTAAACATTAACATATTGAGTGTTTTAATTAGTTGGCGGAAACCAAATTTCTTCTCAATCTTTATTTTTTACTAGCTGTCCCGGCCAACTTCGTTACGCCTTTTTTTCCATATTTTCTCACCTTTTAAACCTTCCCTGGACTTCCACGAATATTTCAAGACTAAAATTAGCCAAATCGGCCCAGCCGTTCTCGAGTTTTAATCAGACTAACGAACAACAATTCATTTTTATTTATATAGATGAATGGGTTCACTCTTGATCACAATCTAGCTCGAAGGCGAAGATGCCGTCGAAAATGTAGAAAGCTTACCCTGAAGAAGCCTATCCACTCGAACTTTAAAGAGGCTTGAAGCAATAGGATGGATCAGCAGCTCGAGCATGATGCATGACACACTCGCGCGGCACGCCACTCGGCTGACGGTAAAGCTTCACTTTGATTGTGCGAGGGCCCCGCGCAAAGGCTTGCTCGCCCTTTGGCGTTATCAATGTTGATATTTTGACATGGGACAACCAGAGCGACCCAAATATCTCCTGTAAATTTTAAGCACCGCTTTTCTCAAGTAACATAGGTCGCCTTTTCATTCAAATTGTGCGATCTGCTAATGAGTAAGTAAAAGCGTAAGACAGAGGCGTAAATACATTTGATAAAATCTTCAACGTCAAGTTGGCGTGTAGTTAAAAAGAGAACGTTTGTAAATCTTTCTTTTACCTTAATCTCCATTTAATTAGTTACCGTGAATGGAATATTTACTAAAATGAAAATATCTACATGATTATTTACAAAATGACCATACGTTTATGCACAAGTTTTGAGCATATTTAATGTTGTGAATATTCCATTCACGGTAACTAATTAACTTATTCAAATTATTTTTGAAACATTACAAGGATGATTCAAGCACTTAAAAATTGTAGTTTTATATCAATTTAATTAACCTTATGGCTGATGATTCAAATTTCACAAAAACCTGCTAGCATGCAAACTCTTATTCCTCTCGATTTGTCACAGTCAATTTTACAAGGAAAAAGTGCCTTAAGACGTATTGTGTCACATATTAGTCCCACTTCATCCCAGTAGTCCTGTTTGTCCTAGGGACAGAGTGGAACTAGCGTTCTTAAGAAATACTGATCCAGATTTATTTACAGTACTTTATTATTAATACAATAAAAGACACTAATCTGAATATAAAATACAACCTCAAGCGCGTTGTATCGTGGCAAGGTACCCAGGAGGCTGGCAGCGATTCCCTGACGAAACAAACTTTCTGCTCTCAGGTCACCCGTTACTTCGATGATGCGCACTAAGAGATTCTTCATTACTGTCATTTTTTATTAAGGAATAACAAAAATGCACTTCCTTTTCTTTTACAGTTAAGTTCTTATCCATATTTATGGCTGGACAACATATTTTTGGCGACTTTATCAGTAAGCGAATTAGATTAATGATTCAGAGAAATCCGCGCCGTAAAAATTAAAAGGAACATGCAGTTAAACGCACGTTAAACTTTGCATTTGCATTCAGACTGAATTTAGTCATTATAGAAAACATAGTGCAAAGTTTGAAACTCAGAGTGATTTTGGTTGTACAGTTGAAAGTATTACGAATAGTCTAAAGAAGGAAGGTTTTCGAGAAAAAGTCGTATTCCGTTCATTTTCAACACCGACAAACAAAAAGGGTGTTATAAGTTTGACGTGTATATCTGTATATCTATGTGTCTGTTTCTGGCATCGCAGCTCGTAAAAGGAATGGGCCTTTTACGAGCTGCGATGCCAGAAACAGACACAGATATATGATGCGTTTTTTTTTAAGTGAAAACTTCTTTAGCGGTGTTGTGCACTTTTTGGGATGGGTAAAAAATGTTAAACTGGCGTCAAGACACGTGGACCTGATCGAAAATTCTTAATATAGAGGGAGAGTAAAAACTTCTTCGTTGTGCACTTTTTGGGATAGGTAAAAAATGTTAAACTCGCGTCAGGACACGTGACCTGATCGAAAATTCGTGAGACGGAAGGAGAGAAGACCGCAAGGAAGTAATATATGTTTAAGTTTTCACTTCTGCCAGCACTCCCAGAGTGCAACCCTTCGTTTTTTTTATAGAAAGCTGAAAGCTCACGTAATCGGGATGGTTCTTAGCTATATTTAATCAAAATTGGTTCAGCCGTTTAAAAGTTATAAGCAATTGAATGTCAGAGATAATATATATTTTTTTAATTTTAGATTTATATTTTATGAATATGTATTTTTTGATTGATGTGCTCATGCGACTACCTTAAGTGTGGCCCTTTTATGTTTATCGCAGTTATTAATAACGGAACTATTTTCTTCCCAAACATACCGTAAAGCCACTGATATATTCAGATATTATCTCTAACATTATACTGTATTCAGACAACTTTATACACAATGGGCAAAGCCAAGTCAAGCGCGATACAAACAGTTGGGCAGACTTGCAGTCGACGAACAATTTCTATAGGAATCACAAGGCACCTGTTGGTTACAGCTTAGGTTTAGGTCTAGCACAATGCACAATGTCTAGATGGTGTATGGTTGCACGCACAGGAACTAGGTTGGGTTTGTGGTATTGGTTTTGGGATAGAAGAGAATTTAGAGGATTACATTTCTGCTGGCACGAAGTTCTGACTTACCTACTGATGTACCATCCCAACAACACTCACTCCAATTCCTTAAACCTTGAAAATTAAAATTTTGCAGAGATTGCTTCCATGATTTGAACAAGAAAAACTTCCTTTCAGTTTCGAGGAAACGATAACAAATGGATAACGATACATTGTTTTCTTGCTTGTGTGCATTTGTGCGAGTTTTATGTCGGTGTTGCGCGCAGCGGAAATAGTAAGCTTACAATTCTTCATTAGACTTTCCCTTCTTGCTATCTGAAAAAGATGTATTAAGTAATTGTCCTTTTTTGATAGATATCTAGATAGACAGATAAATACTTTATTGCATACTTAAATAGGTAAGACGAAACAGATAATGAAAAGTTACAACCAAAAGTGTTCAAGCCCGGCCTTTTTATGTTTTAAAAATTGCCTACTCACATTTGACTCTACAAATATTCAAACTATTTAGGGAGGAAGAGTTAGTTTTAGCTGAATACCACCCAGGTGACCTGGTATAGTTTGAATCCCGTATCCCGGAACAATGCACAATGGTGCGATAGCGCACGCGCACCCCTATTGCCTTCGCATCGTATATTGAATCCAGTTCGACTTGGAATTCACTGTCCAACTGGAAGATAATCTAGGGCTGGGTATTGCAGAATATTTGTGAGACTAGAGGACATAAGCTTTGTTCTCGTGGCTGTGGAGATTTGGAGATATACTTCTTATTCCTTTTTGATATGGCAAGGTGGAATCGGAATCTCTGGCAACCTAAAGTAGGTACTATGAACTACTAGCCACCATGGACCTTTGACGACCGATTTCAGTTTAGTTGGCATGTCACAATGTGATACCCTATGTTTCCACTAGTCCCCTCTCCCTTTTTCCACCGCTAAACTGACCGTTTTTCATAGACAATTGGGAGTTTTTGTCCCAAACGTCACCCCGGCCCCGGGTGTCAATATCTTTACACCGAGTAGTTATAAAAAAATCTATTTTAATCTCCAAATGGTATCAGCAAAATTTTATGCAGATATAGTCATTTATGCTTCTGAAACGAGTTTTTGACGGACAGAATTTCTAAAACATTTATCCTAGGTTCTGAGCACTATAATTTCGAAATCTCCTTCATGCCTAGGCAACAGGCATAGCCCTACCAAATCACTTTACATTGTAGAATTCCTAAGAGATATAGCGCCTAAGTTTCTCAAACTGTTAGCAATTCAATGTTTCACTCCTATTTGCATCTCTTTGTGGGAATTTATGTGTTCTTCCGAGAATTAACTTGTTTGCTTTTACAACTTGATGTTAAGAATGTACGTTTGTTTAACCCATTTATTAAAAATGTTTAAAAAGATGGCGGTTATTATAAATAGGCGGTTAATGAATTGGAATTAGCGAAACTTGATGAAGGTTCTTTAAAATATAACATTCCCGCCAAGAAAATGAAGAAAATCATTTTATTGTCTAGCAAAGGGACAAAGGTTTTCTACCTTACTATAAAAGTTAACCAACGATTAGCAGCTAACCAGAGATTTGACAGTGTCATTTTCATAATTTTTTTTGACATTTTGTCTGATTAGCTTCTAACCGCGGTTTAACCGTTGGTTATGTTTTTTGGTGAACACGGACCTAAGAATGTTATATAGACGGGGTTTTAAGCGAAAGTTTTAAATGTGTTATATGGGAAAAAATCCCTTAAACCCGGAGTTAAAGATTAAAAATTAAATTAAATTAAAATTTTGTTTATTTCCTAGAGAATAATTTTACAAAAAACAGTGTTGAGGCTTCTTTTAAGTAAAAATTTTACTTGTGTTAAGCCCCGCTCTTCAACTATACATTATGTTATCTAAGTAGGTAAACAATTCTATTTCGATATAATTTGACCAAAATTAATTAAATTAAATAAAAGATATAAAAATAATAATTTAAAAAAAACTTAATAATAGTAATGCACATGTGTGTGTGTATAATGCGTGTGTGTCCGCTCGTGTGTATGCGTGTGTGTAGATTGTTTAAGTGGTATTAATTTTTTTGTGGTAAGATCCTTTATAGGTTATTGTTCAGCAAGAAACCTTATAGGCTTTACAATTCCTCACTTACAAATACATAAAATTTACGTTTACTTAGGTTTGGAAACAAACAGCATTAGATTATATTATAATTGATAAGTGTTATTATACACTGTCTGTAAAGATGCGGTCGAGGATGTAGCGTGCTTAACCATAAGAAGCCCTTCAAAAAATAAAACGCTAACACCTTTTCTCTCTCATAAAACATTGGCATGCATTGCGGTAGAGCTGAATAAGATAATTTATAACATTCTCTGGCTAATAGGCAGCCACTCGATAAATCTTATCAGCTGATACGCGAATCTATTGAATACAAAGTCCTGAGACTAAGACACATTGCACAGATAAACTAATAGCTATAGATACAGTATATGGCTAGTGAAGAATGGTGCGCCGTCAGATTTTAGAATGGAGAAAATTAAATTATCATTTTTTTTTCAGGTTATTTATTTCAAGCAGTGTTTAGATTGATTAAAAAATCATTCAATAAAATTATACATGAAATACTTAATCTTCACTAGGAATTACGCTTGTATTTGTTGACCCCAACACGCCACTTCGGCAGAACTACCTAACGATATACATACGCTCACACCTATAACCTATGTCGAGTTAGGCAAAGCATCTCAATAATCACCGATTGGTATTTAGAGCTTCCAAACGACAACATTTTGACTTCGGTCCTCAGAACATGAACTTTACTTAAGGAGAAACCGAGACAAAGCTATATGAAAACGAGACAACGCTCTACAAGTAACACTGAAGTAAAATTATTTTGATTTAATTATGACATGGCAGTAGCCCACCTGATGGGTAATTAATGTAATTATTACACCCTGTTCAATGATTTGCGTTCATTTTCTCCTCAGCACATCATTCCTCTTCCGCCATGTGACGTAAATCAATCCGACGCTTCCCTACATTTACGGTATCTACTGACAGCTATCTATGTAAGGAAGGTAAATAGCCGACGTGGCCATCTAGTGCAATTAATCTGTGATAGCATCTATAGTCTTAACATTGCTATCATTAAGCCAGGGCGCAGTGGGATCTTAGTCATCTTAGCGCCGTCGTTATATCTGAATAGAAGATCCTATCATAAAAGCAGAGTCATCATTATTAAAATCCATAACGGTGTAAACACGGTGTCTAGTTTACACGGGTTGGGGCAAATTAGTCATAGTTACATTTGGATATACCTAATTGTTTTATTTTACATCGACACAAGTCTTATACGTGTATGGATAAAGTTGATTTTAGGTTCAATTAACTAAGTTGTATAATCCTGAAAGTATGAAGGTTGGACATTGGCTACACTTTATCCCGAAATTTCAAAAAGATTTTCGGGATAAAGTCCGCGAGCTAAGCCGCAGACGGACAGCTAGTCTAAAATTAAACTTAATTAGAATTAACAAACAAATTATTTCATTAGACTAAACCTATCTGTATAGTTAAAGTCCAATAGAATTGTAGCAAAGGTCTGTGAACCATGCAAACTGATGAATTTACAAACATGTGCAATCGCGGTGGGGGTTCGTTATATCTTAAATCGCTAGTAAAATCTGTCCAAGAGCAATTCAAATGATTTGCATTTATGGGCACTTTTTCTTTAGGAAGCATCAATCCACTAGAATTACCTAAAGCCTGCACCGTAGGCTCATTTGCTCGGCGCAGGATTCCAGTTAGACGATCGGTGATGCGATTAACAGTTTCCGCCATTATCCACATAATAGGACCGGTAGCCGATCGGTCCAGTCTTCACCAGGCCCGGTTTTAGGTCCTCGGGGACACAATCATATGTTCACCTTGCCCCATACTGTAGACACAGTTGTTAGACCATTAAAACGGAGCAAATTATACCCTCAGATACACGTATGTTTCTATAATTGTCCTTATCATGAATAAATGTGTCGGAATAATTGTTTACAGTGCGTAACGATATGATATTAAGGAGTAATGGTTATAGATGTAGGGTTAATTATAAAGCGCTGGGAGTAATTGAGCTAGATATGTCACGACTTTTGAGTTGTACATCTTCATTTTTGTAAAGTTAGTTACATATTTCTGGGATCGTTTATTGTATTGAAAGTAGTTCTACATATACACACATTCATACACTTACGCCTGTCATCCCTAACGGGGCAGGCAGAACATCAGTGGTTCCAGTAAACTCTTGATGCCACATGTGACACAAATTGTAAGGGTTTTCAGGTGAGAGTAGTTCTTGTAAGAACAATTTGAGTTTGCACTTAATTTTATTTTATTTTGTGTACATTATATAATAGTGATTATGCTTATTTTATTATTAAATATTATGTTTCCATGTTCTTATGATTAATTCCTCTTAAAAAGTAACGCTATGTCGGAACTCCAAACTGTTCAACAGCATTGCTAAACAAGTAACGGGAACCAAACTAAAACATTAAACTATTCACTCTTAATTTTGATAAATGAGCTGGAAACATCAGTCAAACGGTTTTTAGGGTTCAACGTTCAAAGTAGAAATTAAACTTAAAAACTGAAAAGAAAAAATATGTCAAAAAGTTATTAAACAAAAATGATTTAAGTGCCGTAAGTTTACTAATAGTGCACTAACAAAATATTGTCAACAATATGACTGTTTAGTTTTCATTCAACTCTGTCCCTCCTTTATCACGACAATTATAATCAAGAGACGATTTTGCCCGCCAAATTGCCTCTGCCATGCTTTCTTTTTTACAATGTTTTTTTTTACTTGTTTCAACTGCTATAGTCTATCGATATTTCAACTCTTTATAAGCTCACAAAAACACCAAAGTAACTGGCATAGCAAATATGTTTCTTTTACAAAATAGCAACAATATTGGGACACATAGCACAGGGCCTACCTAGTTTGGGACTCCTGTCTCCCACCAGTTTTAGAGCATTTAAGTGAATAAATATGAAATGTGAAAATAACTACTGGTGAGGAAATAACGCCTCAGTCGCATTGGGGTAAAAACCACAGATTGCTACGATCTAAACCAACCTCTTTCGCTTCATCTACGTTCATAATTCGCTTCATACACGCTCTTCGGATTCGGATACTTCTAACACGGCCTTTATAACCCCCGACAAAAAAAGAAGAGTTAAGTTTAACGTGTCTGTCTGTGTATCTGTGTATCTGTCTGTGGTATCGTAGCTCCCAAACGGAAGAACCGATTTTCGTTTAGTTTTTTTTTTTTGGGTGATAGATAATTTTATCCCTAGTGTTCTTAGCCATGTTTCATAAAAATCTGTTCAGCCGTTTGAAGATCATCAGGTCTTTTCTAGTTGATGAGGGGATCTGACTTCCTTCCATATGTCCTATAGATTTGAAATTTAGTACCGTATTACTTCAATGATATTGAAATTGAAAGAACATGGTAAAGTAATATGACTTTAAATATGATATGTTAGGGTTAGGTTTACATTTCGAAGGTGGTTAATTAAACGTGATCAATAACTGAACTAACTAATCACTATAAATACCTTCCTAATATTTATACCTACTTTAAAAAGGACAAAATAAAAGTAAAATTTAAAATTTAATAAACCCCCGACACAAAAAATTTATTCTAAAAACTAACAAATAATATTTTAAACTTATTATAAATTATCGTCACATATATTATGTAAGTTCAAATATTTTTTTAATTCTAAAACGGGTCTAAATTCACGTATATATATTTATTTATTTACCTATTCCCGACGACATTTCGTTTCGTTTCGAATATTTTTATTTTCCAAGCGTCGTGGCGTCGCGTCGGGGGACCGCTAAGTGAGAAAAACAGGTGTAGTCGCAGATTGCAACAAAAGAATTAACTTCAAAAAATTTGTCAACGTAAATTTTTAGAATTTATTTTTTGTATCAGGCGATTTTTAATTTTTTAAATTTTCTTTTATTTTTTCAGTTAATCACTAATTTAGTGTGTGTTCGCCTATGGTTCCCTCTTCCAAACAATAAATAAATATATTTTATTTATTGTAGCTTCGATAGGTACACACTAAAGATATTTGATATAACGAAGAATCATTCGTTACTATTCCAACTCGCACATGCCAAGAAATGTTAATACATCTGTCTATCAAAGCAAGTGCGTGTGCCCGCGGTGATGTAAGATCACTTCAACTTGTGCATACTTAAGTTCATTCTGGTGTAATTAGTTGTTACAAACTGGCATCGGTATTATGATGAGAGCAATTAGTAGCCCGTGTTTCAATTTGCGGGGGGTTCATGTTTGTTTTTTTTAACCAACTTCAAAAAAGGAGGAGGTTCTCAATTCGACTGTGTATTTCTATTTTTGTATGTTTGTTGCGCGATAACTCCGCTAACTGTCGGGACATTTTTTTAATCTCTTCATTTTGGGGACTTTAAATCACTGAATCACTACGCCAGCTACCAAAACCATAGTATCTACCCAAAACTTAACTCAACATTATTTTTTTGCCGTGTATCGACATTGATTCAGCACTTTAAAAAAATGAACAAAATCAAAAAATACTCACACGTTTTATTTAGATAACGTTTCGGTATGTGGTTATCTGTTAATAGGCATTGTTTATTCATGCATTTTTAACCTGGACAATAATTTTTCTAATTTTTGTTCAAACTATTGTTGAGGAAGATCACCAGAGTTCGCACATTTTCAAGTGATGAGTATAAAATAGAATTATCTCGTTTAATACCACTATAGTCCACATAAAAGTTAACAAGCCCAGTTAAACCAATATTACTTTACAATGTCTCGTCTACTTATCCAAACAGGAACTTAAACATTTAGGTTAAGTGCTTCGGCCTTTTTCACAAGAATGAACATCACAAAACACTAATCTTAAATTTACTCGAAATTCAATGCCTTTACAAAATCTCACCTTTCCAGCACGCATCAATCAGACGGCAAAAGAAAACACATTAAAAATTAGCACGTGCGATACAATAGACATTATAAAACCCATTAACTTTTCTGAATCTTTACATAACAATATAGAAAGGAGAGTGTAAATGAAAGTTCATTGAAGGAATGGTATGTGTTTCCGATATGTTCAATTAACCATCGATACTTTGCATTTGGTGAATTAGTGTACACAACCGGTGATCGTGACTCTATGTTTAATGAGAGTGGTTACTATCATCACGGATATGTTACTATCACTTTTACTTATTTCAGTACTTAAGATTTGTGAATGTCCATTTTGTGAATGAGACATCGGAAAAGCTCTAGTATTTTTTCTTAGATCGGCTCAGGGTTACAGTAGCGCCCGTAACCCAGTGGCACTCGCTGATCTCAACCGATCAGTGAGGTTAAGCCAAGTACACAGAGGCAGGGATCCTGATGGGTGACCAAAGTGGCAATTTATCACGAGCGTTTCTGTGCTTCGGATGGCACGTTAAGTTATCGGAATAGAATATAATAGAATAGAATAGAAAAAAACTTTATTATATAGGACATTCAAGATGCCACTTAAAACAAGTCAAGATTACATGAAATACATACAAACAAACATTAAAGGATTTAAATACATACATACGCATTCGTTCTATTGACCCTACTGACTCTATGCCTATTCGCAAAGGTGCAGTCTTCCCCAGAGAAGAACAGGCAAGAAACTCTGAGGGTGCTCTTTTCCGCGCTGTTGTCGATTGACTACTTCGTTAAAACCAAATTAGTGGCCATAGTGCTGTTTTAAAACTCTGACACCAGGGTTAGCCAAGTTCGCCACACACTTGACCACAATAAAAAGAAGAGTTACAGTGTGTGTGTTTTGGTAGTGTATTATTTGTTACATAAAATTATGAAATTAAAATAAGTTACAAAAGTTATCTAATTGATTACAAAACTTCGCCGTGATGAAACAACTGATCGATAATTTTTAAGTTTACAATTTTATCAACAAGATACTTGTCCCTTCCTAGAACTAGACACCTATAGGCTTAAGAAAAGCCTGTTCCTACTTCCTGTCTACGTCTAAGACATGGTTATTATGAAGGCTGTATGTCCACCGCCTCACTGGCCCAGTACAACTTGTCCAAGGAAGTCGCATCTGAGGCGAGAACGGGAGTTTGTCTGCGTTTGCCATGTTGAAATAGGTATAAAGATAACTTATTTCTAAACATATGTGAAAATCATGTATCAAATAATAATGCGGATGAGCCTTTTTTCAGTAAAAGAGCAAAAGAGAAAGAGTATAAATACACAGTCACTATTTTAAAACATGTGCAGTTTTGCCTCGATTGATTGATATCTTATGAGAACCATCGAAAGTCAAAATTCAAAAACAGCTCACAACCGTCAGGAGGAGCGTCGCAAAACAACCAATATATCCCATTTTAAGGCTTTTTTTCTTTATAAAATGTGCTTTCGGATGCCGGTTTAGTCGAGTGGTAGTTTCGCTGCCTGGGTTCTATTCCCAGCCGGGACAAATATTTGTGTAAAACGTAGAAGTTTGTTCTCGAGTCATAGGTGTTCTTTTCTGGTCATTGAGTATGTTCCAACGGACTCACCACACAAGGGAATACCTTATAGATTGGACCTTTAGGTGTTTTAAAAAAACATCAGGTTACCACCTACCAAGCCTACTGCTGTATAATAACGGTTTTGCAATCTTCTTCTTATCGCGTAGGTATAGTCAAGTGTGTAATTTTACAATGAAAATGGGGTAAACTGCTGAGCTGACCTTTGTACAGTGTACATCGTGTTTATTGTGCTTATCAGAAATCCGGACATAACTTAATTCCTATGTAGGTGAACATCTACTTACGCTTCTCACCTCCGCTACTATCGCCCAATCTGAAACAGATAAGAACAGTTTAACAATGGCCTATTAGCCACGATCCGAACAATTCGGGTAATCTGATCCATAGAAACGAGGGAAATTTTCTTCTGAACGCATTTTGTGTGTGTAAGGGGGCGTAATGTGGGAGAGTCGTTTGTTTTTTGGTGCTCAAGTGGGACGGATTCAGAAGGTGGAAGCCCCACTTGATTATTTATTAACTAAGATAGACAAAATCTAATTATTTTTAAAGTAAATCTTTTAGTCCTCAGCTTTCGTGTAATAGTGAGAATAAGATATAGTACGAGTATAAGATTTCAATCATAAACTTACTGTCAACTAAGAAATTTAAAAAATTCTATACTCACCGACAACTTATTTATACGCTACGCAACAAAGAAAAACTGTGAAACGAGTTTTGTTTTTATATGACAGTTTTTATTTTTTCTTAGTGGTCGCCAATATTATTGCTAACAATAACGACGACTTAAAAAGAATTTCTGAAGATAAAGTGTTGAAGTGTCTCGGCTTCACAACGTTAGGTTACGATTTTTAATTTCACGAGGGGTTATCGATTCAAATTTTTCATCTTAATCCGACTCTGTGCTGAGAAAAATAATCAGTGCGAATAATGCGCCTAATTTCTAGTACAGCAATTTCTTGTAACCATTGTTTTTATGACATGTCTTCATCTTAATGATTTTACGGCGCCATTCTCATAAAAACATTAGAGACCGCATTTCGGGCAATTAATTTTCGTAATCTCACGTTTATTAAGTTATCTCTTAACTTGTTATTAAATGTAATGTATAGTCATTTGTTATGTCTTATTATTTTGCACTTTTTTAAATCCTGTTAAAAATTACTAGTTAATAAAATTAAATTACATAAAGGATTAATGATTGTTGTAGTCTAAAATAGCATTATTTCATAGTAAATTCAAGATGTTACTAAAAAAAATGTATAGAATGAGTAAAGTACTATATAAAAGTTTTACCGTTGTTGACAAGATTTTTTCACTTAATTGAAATTTATACTAGCATTTTTCGTTTAAAATGTCATAGTTGTAGCGAAAATAATACTTGGGCGATGAAAAGGTAACAGAGACAACTGAACCTACCGAACTTTATTTAATTTTAACGAAAAAGAAACTCATTAAGTAAAACTAAGGCGCTTTAAATCTGGATCTACGTAAAATACATACTGAGAACAAAAAAACTATATAATTTACAAAATACATACTGAGAACAAAAAAAAACTATATAATTTACAAAAAAAATATGCAATAAGTATTATAAGCCCAATACACTCCAATCGAAAACATGCACAGGCATGGACAATGCATGTCTTCGAGTGCAGTTTTACTAATAATAAAAATAACATGCAAAACTTGTGTAATATACATGTTATTTTTTTTTACTTTCGAAAGCAGTTACATGCTTGTGTATAAATGGAATTTTAGTACAAAAAGTTGCATTATATGCAAAAACTTCCAGAACAAAATGCGTACTCTATCAGTATATCTATTGTACATCTAAAACATACTATTGCTGTTTTATATCCAAACAAAAACAGTTCATCAATATTGATTACCGATATAATTTTCCCCTTCGTGACTTATACAATGATTAATATGATAATTTTTCACACTTTAATATGACATCTTAATTACGAATAAACATTGTTTGTCGTCAACATGTTGTTAGCAAATAAAAGGTTAGACCAATTATGCGGCAGTTTAGCGCGTGTCAACTGCTTAGATGTTTTTTTTGTGATGCAGAATGGTTTGGACAATATGTAGGAAGAATAACAGATATAAAAATTCCTTAAGTGACATTTGTAAAAGAATGATGCAATTGAAGGGATTGGTGATGTACTGAAGAAATGTATTAACTGCATTCGATGAGCATTTTTGATATGATCACACCAAGTAGCAATCTGAAGTCGCTGCTTACATACTTTAAAGAGTATAAGGTACAACTTACTACTTACAATCAACAACCAACATATCTCATCATCATCATCTTCTTCTTCTATCGTGTAGGAATAGTCAAGTATGTGGCGAACTTAACTAACCCTCGTATCAGAGTTTTCAAACCGCCAAATGGCCTCTGACTTAGTTTTATCGACTGTAGTCCATCGACAACAGCCGGGACCGCCGGCTTAAAGTACGCTCTGAAGCATGGAAACGCTAGTGATAAATCGCCACTTTGGTCACCCATCAGGTTCCCTGCCTTAACCTCACAGATCGGTTGAGATCAGCGAGCACCAGTGGACTACGAGCGCTTCATCGTCATTGTTGATTTTTGTTTTTACCTGGAAGATACCGCTGCTTAGCAATAAAGCCACTTAAAAAAATACTATGTGTACTATTTCTGTCTCTACGCATGTATCAAAAAGAAGGTAAGACAAGAAAAAATGTATAAACTCTTGTAAAAGTGGTAATTTAAAACAATTTACAAGACATTGGTGTGGTCTTGTCAGGAATACCTCGATAGTATTAGCAATTTTGCATGGTTCTTCAATTTGTGCCGAGTGTTTGTGTCCTGGGGTAGTAATACTACCTAATAATCTATATTTTTCAATGTTTCGTGTGATTATTTGGTTTATTTTATATCTAAATACAAATACACTGTTTATAAAAAGCAGCAAAGTTAAGGAAGATTTCGCCTATCCGAATAGATGGCCTAATAAGTAGGTAGGTAAAAGTGGTCCTAATAGCACGTTTTGTAACCTTTTCATATCCTTTCTTTAATAATATTTTATTATTATAATTATGTGAAAGTGTTTTTGTCCTTTCTTCACGTATCGAGATAGTTTTTAGCAAAGGCATAGTTCCAAGCGAAAAAAGTCGGGCGTGAAAAACCCGACATAGAAACATAACATGTTGTCATTTTACATTAAACTACTTATCAAACATACCTTTTCATTACTCATACTCTGAAAGTAGGTCTGAAGTTGCCTAAGGAGGGGCTTGAAAGAAATACTTTTCAGGCTTAGGGAGAATCGCTTTCAACTGACAGCTGTCAAATTAAGTATAAAAAAAACATGTTCCGACATCCTATACAGCCACTCTATTACAGCGTGATGTAAAGTTGGAATAACAAAAGTGAAGTATTCATTGAAGAATATTTTTTTAATGACTTTATAATAATATACTTTTAGGTATTTCTTTAAAATAAAATAAATTTTGGCAAAATATTTTTAAAAAATTCAATGATGAAAATGAAAAATAATGGCTGAATAGCTGGCCAGCCACAGAAAAAACAACATAATAGGCGGGAAAGTGGCATTCCGATCTTCATTTGTTTTTTCGAGTTGTAAAGTTTTGTTCATATACTTCTGGATTGCAGAGATTTGTATGAATGCAATGAGTTCAGCTTATTGATATTGTTATTTTCTTCGTATTCGTAATGAAAAGCACAGTGTTTACCTAGGGTGAAAGGCTTATTTAGTCCCTCGAACTATTCCAGCAACCCCGTCTCGGGACTTAAATAAGTTATTTTCACCCCTTAAGTAACAATGTACTATTTTACAAACACTGATATTTTAACACCTTGTACGACCCAGTTTCGGCTCTAACAATTTTAATAAAATTCACGATTAAGAAATATTTTGGGTTAAAAAGTCGATACTTCTTCCAAAAAATTACAACTTACTTTTTATACAAAAAAAAGATTAATTTTTCTACTCACCAAAAGATGGCGTCACGGAAACCTGAGCTTCAGCTCGATCTTATGTCCTATCATATACATTATTCATATTTATGAGGCCGATCTTGTTAGTTTGATTTATATCATAAAGATTTACTCACATCAATAAAAGCTCAATTAACTACTAACTATAATGGCTTAATCGAGTTCAAGCGAATGAAAGTATTAAATAAATCACCCAATTAATGATTTGTTAAGGCCTATACGTACAAAAGTTTCGTCACTGGAAAAATCACCTTTTTTTGATATTTCTACCATCATCTTCTTCTTCAACCTGTGGCCACCCAAGATATAAGTCTAGGCCTTTTCCATTGTACTCCACACTCTTCAGTTTTGAGTCTTTTGCATACAGTTCTTTCCAGCAATCTTGGCAAGATCGAGAGCTCATCTCATCGATTGTCCACGAGATCTTTATTCTCATTCTTTTTGGTCATTTCTGTGGCATACGTTGCCTGCCCACTGCCATTTCCTTGGGGACATGTGACAACTAATCAGGCATAGTCAAGTGTGTGGCGAACTTGGCTTACCCTGGTGTCAGAGTTTTCGAACCGACAAATGGGCTCTGAGGTTTAGCGACTGTAGTTAATAAACAACAGCTGGGAGCGACTGCTTATCGTGCCCTTCGAAGCACGATTAATTTGGTCACCCATCAGGTTCCCAAACCCTGTGTGTTGCTTAACCTAAATGATCTGTTTACTAGGGCTACGAGGGCTTTGCTGAGATGTTATACGTCATACCTATGAAATATTCTGAATGAGTGTTCACCTTAAAATCTACCTTCAAAAGCAAAATGCACAGTACCTGCGCTTTCTTTCGCGTGCAACTAAAATAAAATTAAAAGGTACCGTGTTACAATTTGGAAAGGTACTTGATGCAATTTAGTGCAGTAATGATACTATCACTTCTTTTAATGTTTCTTTTAAATCATATCCGTGAAAAATAGGTTATAAACTGTAATAAATAATGTACTTTTATTTCCACGAAAAGCTTGTGTCAGTTACTTTCTTTTCACATGCATATTGTAATTAAGTTTTATTTCAACTTTTTACGTTAACAGTAGAGTGCAGAACGTGTGAAAAATCAAAATTGGAAAGATTCGTTTAATTTTATTATAAGCCCTTAAGAAAATCTAACACAAATCTAATTATATATATTTTTCTACCCAATGTGACAGGGGCATACACTTAGGTACATTTGCATATCTATCGCTCTAGGGATGAAGAAAAATTAAATAAATAAAAACTCAATTAATTACCTACATTTTGTATGATCTGTCTTAAACAGAATCTGTCGTAAACCGAACAAGCGGCCAATGCAACCACAATATTAATCTTTTTTTCACGTACAGCATGGACATAAATAAAAAAAGATGCAAAAAATAATACTTAAAGTGAAAAGAAATCTAAATATTACTGTGAATAAGAGCAAACAAGACTATCTTTGAGGGTCACACATACCTGTACAGACGACCGGAACTCAGGTTACAACACGCGTACACTCTGTGTTGTTGTGATAAGAACGGTTTTGCAATGAAAATGGAGAAACCTGATGCGCTGGCCTCTGTACAATAACTAATGAAAGCTTCTGATTCCGAACAATGCAGCTAATTTGCACCTCTGTTCGAATTTATACAGAGCATTCTTTAGCGAGACGTTTTATATCACTATATCATTAATCATCGAAACTGTTACGAACCAATTTCGCGAACTATCTCCCCACTACTGTATTAATATTACCAAATTTAAAATTTAATATAGGTTGATGCAGTTAACTAAACAAATTTCATTTTTTTTACAAGTGTTCCTTTTTCAATGTTTGCTTCTCTTAAAATTACAAATATGGCCGTAACTTCCTGCTTCTGTGGGATGACACTGAATTTACGAAACTTAAGGACAAAAGTCTCCCTTAGAAAATAAACAACTTTCCTAAGAAACTCTTAGGGATGACTTTAAGTTGGTTATCGAAATTTCAAGGTGTGATTTTACTCATAAAACTGGTCTATTTTCCCTACGGAACGTATAATTGTCATAGTAAAGCAATCAGCTGATCAATAAAATTGTATGTAGAAGTGTTTTTATTTTCACTTCTCCATATAAATTGAAAACAAAAATAATAAGTCACAAAATATTTTATGGTGGTACGACATACTATTTTTTGCGAACGAAGCAAAAATATAGTAAAAAATAATTCATTCCAATGAACACTTATTACCCCTCTTACATAATCGTAACAGGTAAGTAATAGTTACAAAATAACGGTACCAACCTCTTGCACATTTCATTAGGCTCATGCAAAAAGCGGTCTGAAGAGCATATCCAATTATCCATGTACTTTTAGTACGTTGAATGATATTTCCGGTAAGCTTTTGACTTTGATTTTATATAGAAAGTGATTCTCACAGCTAATGATTTTGGTATCATATTACCAATTGGGTATAGAAACTTAGTTTGTCGTCCAGTTGTTAAACCAAGTCAGAGACCAGAGGCAGTTTGAAAACTCTGAGACTAGAGATTAATCAAATCCGCCACATACTGTATTATACCTACTCGAAAATGAAGGAAGGAGAAACGAAAAGAAGTAACCACTCTAAGGTGTAAACAATATTTTGCTGCGTCCGTCCTCGTGAAGTCGTTTGTCGTTTAATGGATACATTTTCCGGAATTCTTATGCTTGTCATTCTAATATTATAAATATGAAAGTATGTTTTTTGGTTTGTCCGGTCAAAATAAAAGTAAGTAACAATCGATGTGATTTTTTGTACTGGAATAGTTATAGGGTGACATGGTCTATTTTACTGCGTGAACGACGTCGCAGGCAGAAAGCTAGCTATTTCATAATTAAAAAAAAATATCCAAATTATTTTTAAACTCAAGGTCAGTTGAAACGGTATCAGAAAAACTTGCACTGTTTTATACAGAGTTGGCTTTAAAAATACTGGTATTTTAAAGACTGTAATATATTCCTGAATGCCGACCGCAAAACGTATCGTAACTCCTCTAGTTAATTGTGTTTCTTCTATTCTTGTACTGTTCTAATTGTTTTAATGGGTCTTTCTTTGCTATAGGTAGACTCTAGCCTATCTATAGGTTAGAAGCAAGTTAATTCAATTATGCAGAATGTTTTTATGAGCCTCTTTCTTTTGATTAAATCGGAATGAGAGGAATCTTAGTGCTCCGTTCTAGATCCAATTAGACTAGAAATAAGAACTAAACAACCTAGATAATGCGTTTGGATAACCAAATTGAGTCAAATCAATGGAAATAAAGGAATGATGAAAAGCAATTTGATAACCTATTTTTTTTTGTTTATTAGGCGCTTTAGTACAATTTTCCTGCGAGACGTCAAAATAAATCTCCTTGGATAACAAAAATGGTCATAACATACTCGGTTATTTAGATTTTAGGGTAGAAAAAATAAATGAGTCCCACTTTAAATCTTTAAGATAGATTATTTTACTTAAAGGAAACATTGCTTTATTTTTAAAAGGAAACAAAACTGCATTTAAACATTTTCTAAAATTACTTGCCTGACCCGGGAATCAAACCAGCTAAAAACTCAAAAAATAAACACTCGCTATTTTATTCCTCCCTGTATACTATAATATCATTGGTTTTACAATATTTTAGTATGTAAAGGCTTACGAATTAAAATTGATCAGAATACACGTGATGTCAGTATATTGACAAATAATGTAAAATAAATATTTACTATAAATAAATTATACATTACATATAACATGCGCAAACACTGTTTTTTAATAGGTTTTGGTCGTTATAAGCTTGTAATACGCAATGTGTAAGTATCTATCGTAGTGCCGTATATGTATATCGTAGAGAAAATACATTTAATTGCAAGACAACGTTTCCTTGAATTTAAAAGACGCTCCTTAGACGCTTCTAAGATATGAAACCCAATTAAAACGGAAATGGTTAAAATACAAAATGCATTATGTCTGTAATGAAATAATAATCATAATAAAACATTTACAAAATGTCGGAATAATAACATGTGATAAATGTCGTTAAAATGTGAAGTAAATGGGTAATTTGAAAATGCATTTTTTTAGATTATAGTTATAGCGAATCTTTTTAATCAAAATAAAATCATGAGGACATTGCCAATGTCAGAGTATTTTAATGGAAATTAAAATATAGAATGGCGAAGTTGCCAATACAAGTAAAGAAATCCTTTAAGGATTTCAGAGCCTATTCCGTTGATTGAGTAACATAGACTTCTTTTCCACACGAACGAAGTCGCAGACAGAGAGCTAGTCAGTCATATACGCCAATAGTCTATGATTAACTACTGCAACTTGAACAAAAACTATTGAAGAGAGGGAGCTATTATTAAACTCTACTAAAGTAAGTTCCTACTAAATCTTTCTTTTGTCCATGTCTTTATTTGTCGTGTGGACGTTGAGAACGTTCCGCGGAATGTCTAGAGTGATTGACAACTAGAACTCCGAGGTATCCTCGACAAAACATAAGATTTATTCAAGAATTCTGACGTTCGTTGGAAAGGTTTTTTGTAGAAAACGTTCCACACTGGAGAGAGTAAACTGCGCCATATAGATATTTCTATAGAAGCATATAAAACTCCTGCAAAACGTATAGTAAAATTTTTAAGTAGTGTTGTTTGACCCCGTAATATTTTTTTTTGTCTTCTCTGTTCCCTAGTCTAAAGAAAATAGAGTACATAAAAAAAACAATGTTCAAAAATATAATTATTTAATATTTTAATTTTTTTTTTGGTAAATTCAAATCGGGCCCCTGTGTTACAAGCTTTAAGCTTAGAGCAGGGTCTGCTGTACTGCATGCTTTTAATATATGTGATTAAATAAATGAATGAGTTGAACATAATGTTGCTTAAAATACTTTTGTCAATAACATTTGTTTTTTTTTTACAATAAGTATGTCTGTTCGCAACAGAAAAACTCGAGGTTTGCTCTTTTAAAAAAAATATTGCTGTTACTTCCTACTTTCAACTAATATTTTCATATAGCATATCATGTCATAGAATAACTGCTACAAGGTAGTAAAAATTCACAATTCAGTCAAAAGTGCTAGAGCAAAATCTTCACTGTTGTGTTGTTTCCTACAACGTAACACGTTAAAATTATGTTCTGTCAATAAAGTATATTAAACTGAAAAATAAAATGAAGAAATAAGTGACTTACAACAGTCATTACCTCTCTCTTTGCGGTCTCAGATGAAATCGGAAGAATAATATTGAGTTTATTGAAAACGGGTTTTAATATGAATTTGCGCGACTGCTATGTTAAAGAAAACCTGCCAAGAGCGTGTCGAGTTACGCGTAGTGTAGGTTTCCGTAGTTAATAACACAAAAATTAAAACCCCCGACTTTTGTCACATTTAACTTTCAAACGGCTGAACCTATTTTAATCAAATAAAGCTAAGATCCATCTTGATCACGTCGAATTTTAAACAAAAAAAACGCATCGAAATCAGTCCATTCATTTAGGAGCTACGATGCCACAGACAAACTGTATCTGTTTTTGAGTTGTCTGTAACCACATTACCGAGCCAAAGTAACAAGTGGGAGCCTTGAACTAAAAGTGATGTTTGCCATAGCCAAAGACGTGCTGCGGTTATCTGTAAATGTGGTAATAAAGGTTTAAAGCTGTTAAAAGTAGTTAAAACTTTAAACCAACACGAATTGGAACGCCTTAACCCTGTAGTAGTGTTGTTTATCCAGTTTTTGTTCCTTTTGAAATATTTTAAAGTAACACTTAACATCTTTATCCGTGTTTTGAGAGCCCTTGTGAGGTCCTTAGCTTGCACAAATATTTGGATAACATGAAGCACTTATTTCTTAGTTGCGGTAAGTCCAGTTAAGCGATGAGCAATTGAATTAAGATTGGTAACCAAAGGATAGTGAGCTTCATGCCACCTGGCCTCTAGGGGTAAAGACTTAAGTAATTTAACTAAACCATAGTTCCTAGTTTTTAACCCCTGACAAAAAAAGAGAGGTGTCATAAGTTTGACGTGTGTATCTGTGTATCTGTCTATGGCATCGTTAGCTCCTAAATGAATGAAACGATATTTGATGCAGTTTTTTTGTTCCAAGGCTGAAGTAATTGAATTAGTAATGGTGAGATCCTCAGGAGAACCAAGGTCACCGACATAGCTCGAAGTATTGCTAACCTTAAGTGGCAGTGGGCAGGGCACATTGCTCGTAGGACTGATGGCTGACGACGCAACGTAGGAAGGCCTTCCACAAGGTGAACCGACGATTTGGTATTGCTAGAAGCCGCTAAATGCGGGTGGCGCAGGGCCGAACAATGTGGAGGTCCTTGGGGAAGGCCTATGTCCAGCAGTAACATACCAAGGACATCCAGAAAATGATCATTTGTAGTCTTAAAGTCTCTATCATGTAGCTCAAGCACAACGTGAAAACATCGCGGACAAATGTCAGAAAAGTGTCGAAAATTACTTCGCTAAAGGGGGAGCAAGCCTTTACGCAGTGCCCTCGCGCAATAAAAGTGTCATTTTACCGTTGTCGGAGTGGTGATACGCGCGAGTTTGTCGTGGGCCGTGCTAGCTATGCAGCTGAAGTGTTCAAAAAAGAATTCAAAGACATATTGTCACACTTTACATCTGGACCTTGAAGTCACCCTTACCACGTTTGAATAGAGACGGTTCTATTCTACAACTGTACATATGTATGTTTACTCAGATTTGTGATGTCTGTATACGATGGTATTTTTTGTAACATGTTTATACACTTTTTGCGTGTTCCCTACAATAACCACTTGGACGATTTGTCTCTTTATTGGATGTAATTCACATACAATGAGTTTGTTGACTTTTCTGAAGATCGTTTGAGAGGTTAAGAGACGTCGCCTGACTAAACTAATATAGGATTGCTGCTACAATTATTCAATTTGAGTTCCGAAAATTTCATGTAATAAAGCTGATTCAGTAACTACTAATGTTGTTTTTTATTAATTAAAATCACAATCAAATGTTTTTTTTCGTGTCATTGACCTTAGACAATTATGTTTTAGGCCCTTTTCGACTGTCTGTCTTTATCTTGAATGTGCATAATTATTTTAATGCTAAGTATTATGTTTCCGGTCGGTATTTTTGTTTAATTGTATTTTATGACGTGAATTTAGATTGTCTTTAAGCTTTAAGCTCGCAACAAAAATTGTTTACTTATTTTTTAACTCCAACCAATTTGGTATGCAAAACCATAAATGCATGTTTACTTATAAATAAATGAATTATCTATAAGGAAGCATGTTGTATAAGAAATTTTTAAAAAAAGTCAAAAGGTTAATAAGAGTCAGTATTTTTTATGTTTTTGTAGTCAAACTGTAAATTCCTAAAGTGCTGTTGTCTGTGCCTAAAACAGCACAAGTCAATGCTCTTTAATTGCTATTTTAATAGGAGAGTTATTTAACCAACAGTACCACAGACATTCCGCACTTTTATGCATCCGATTGCAGTTTTCTACGACGAGTGCTAAGTTACGAGGACTATCCTAGAGTTATGTTTTAAATGCTTGAAACACCGCAACCATAAAAAGTTAATGTATATTAGAGTACCTTATACCACACTGAATAAAACCAAGGGTCTTTGACCAGTGTTTGTCAGTGACGAGATGAAATAATGCCCAGCAGGCCGAGTACGATAGTGACAGCGCCACGACAACACCGCGGTCTTATGTCAAAATGTCAACATTGACAACGCCATAGAGCGAGCAAGCCTTTGCGCGGGACCCTCGCGCAATCAAAGTGAAGTTTCAGCGAGAGCCGAGCGTGAGTTTGTCGTTATCGTGCTAGAGCTGCTGAAACCTGAAACGTGGCCACTTCAGTTCTCGGGGATCAAACTACTACTCACTTGTTCGTAAGTCATTTGTTTGTTGACAACTTTGCGGTACTGTTCAGGCTGTGACATCATGCTGAGACTAAACTGTTTTGGTTATTCATATTTTAGGTAAGGATAATTTGTATGTTGACTTGACGATGAAACGCCCCGTGCAAAGGCTTGCTCGCCCTCGGCGTTGTCAATGTTGACATTTTGACATAAGGCCGCGGCGGATTCCGCACGCGAACACATCGTGCTCGAGCTGCAGTTTTAGTTAACCTTCACTAATAATTTTGCCGATGATATTAATTAAGTATCATGATGGCCTATCGATAAAATTTGCGTGCGTTTGATTTTTAATTACAGCAGTGGCTGTGAACGGTAGTATATTAGTAACCGTATGACAAAAAAAACCAGAATATGCATATCAAACCAGAAAATCAAATAAGTTTCTTATGGAATTCGAAAAAGAAAAATCTCTTATCGCATTTATTTAACTTAATCTACATTTTATAATTTTTTTGGGACGAAAAAGTGCCAAGGCTAAAAACCAAAACGCGGTTACACGTATTAGTTTTAGACATCTACAACTATTGAGTTTTTGTGAGTCAAGGTTTTGTGAGTTACTAGCCAATCGGCTTAAAAGTCAAAACTTCCAACCTAACACAAACCACCTAAGCCATGTTGAAGACAAAGTGCGGCTAGCTTAATTATAACCCTACGCTTCCACTAGTTCTCTCTAGCAGTCACCCGGGGTGACAGAAGGAAATTGTTGTCCCAAAAGTCACCTCGGGTAAGAAATCTTCACCTTTGAAAGTGTGCAAGAGAGGACTTACATCCCACTTGTCACCCGGGAGGACAATTTTTACTATCTTGGGTCTATTTAGCTACACTTTGGCTTTAAGCCGTAACACGTCACATGTACTGCAGCGGTTACGTTTGTTTCTGAACGTTTTTATCAGTGTGAAAGCATTCCATATAATTTATTTTCGTGTAGGAGACTAGTCACGACACAGTAATTTCCGCGACGATTACACCCAATACATCTTCCTTGTGGGTAATTAATCATTTTACATTTGCATGTCTAATTGGCGTTGAATTTTAGAGCTCAAGCGCAGGCGCAAGCGCATTCATTCATAGTATTCGTGAGAACAACACATAATTGCGTGGTATTTAGATACACTTAAAAAAAATGGGAAATTGAGAGTCGGGCTCGCATTATTAAAGTTCCGTAAGTACTAAAATTTATGAAAAAGTAATATCTATAGTTCGAAAATTATAAAATTTTGTATTGTAAGGAAAATGTAGGTGGGGTTATATACATACTAAAATTAAACCTATAGTTTACCAAATTATTAGTATTAACTTTTGACCTGATATCTTCAGCGTTCTAGAAAGGGTTTCAAAACCCAACGAAGTGATCCTATAAAGGTAACTTTCTTCCTTCATACAGATACAGAACCCTAAAAAAGAAAATTGCAGCGTCTGAAAAATGAAATAAGTGAATAGGCTTCTTTTAGGTGAACTTGCTACATCAAACAAGCTTAAGACTGACTTAATACAAAACAGTTTTAAGAATACTTAACTTAGATTTGCTACTTAAGATTAACTTATTAAAGTTGAACTGAATGTAACATTGTAAGCTAGGCGCCCGATGGGCAATATTCAAAGTCAATGCGCATGCGCACTGCGAAAGATTTACGACGCAAACGCAGAGGCATCGATTGCATAATTCCATGTCGATACCGCAGTTCGATCTAACTGTTACAAATGCTATTGCTGACTGTACATTTCTGACCGTACTCTGTTATTTGAAGCCGTTTTTGCTTACTAATCTTCGTGATGACAAGTATTGGATAATATTATCTTATTTTATATCATGCCATTTGTTGTAAGGAAGTTAGCAATCTGTTTTTTATTGCTTTTGCTGTAAGAGAACATTTAAATTTTCTTAACTGTATTCTTTGAAGTCGGTGATAAAGAATCAACTTAATGTTTTATCAACTAATCCGTTTATCGCAGACTTCAAAGAAACTTAGATTAAAATAAAGTTCAAAAGAAAAATAGGTATATTTATTCTGAAAAATTAAACATAACTTTCCTTAAGAAAATTGGATTCGGTGTCTATTTTGGTGCATTTGGCGGTTTAATACTTTAAGACCAGATTTATTCAAATTACCCACATACTTGATTATACCTTTACTACACGACAAGGAAGAAAAAGGTACCTACAAATTCAGCTAAGGTAGACAATGAGCAAACAAACACACAAACACGAAGGATATTTGAACTAAACGTATTTCTTCAGGGCGGCTATTCCTCTAAACATGGGCCTTTTTAAAATTCAAATGGTACTTTACAATTCACGGCACTTTAAAATTTGAATTACCATTGTCCCCTATGTTCTCAGCTTCTAATATTACTATTACATAGGAGGCAATGGTGATACAATTTTGCCGTGCCGTTTTCGAATTATATAACTATTAATTATTAAAAAAACAAAATACCCGACTGCACACTAAAAAATATTATTATGTCTTTATCCCGTGGGACTTTTAGGATAAAATGTATCCTATGACACTCCCGTAATCAAGACAAATCTAACGATACCTCATACATCAAAATCCATCAAGCCGTTTAGGCTACAGGAGGTCACAAAGGAAAAGACATACATACATACTTACATACACTCGAAAAACATTACCCTCCTTCTTTGGCAGTCGGGTAAAAAAGGCCCAAAGATGTCTCAATGTCGGTTGAATGTTAATGGTGTCCATTTTACGAGTTCATGTGGTGAAATTGAGAACTATTGAAACTTCACAGATTTGATAACTGATGGTAGCGCCGCCAGTCAAAGCAACCATCATCAAATGTATGAATTTAGTTCTCAATTTCGCCGCCTAACTGGAAAAATGCCGACTATTATCATTCAGCCGAAGCAGTTGGTTAGTGATATAGCCGTCCTTAAGCACACTCAAAAAACGATGCGTCAGTTAATGAAGATCCTATGGAATTCTATAAAAAATTTAATTGGCCATAAAATAAGCAATTACATCGATTATGGCGTTTGTTAATAATCTTCTTATGGCAAAGCCTAATGAACTGGAAGAACCACACAGGTATCATTACTAATATAGTATAGACTAGCTTTCCGTCCAGGACTTCGTTCCCGTTCGGAAAAATTATGTAGCCTATGTATTAATCCAGGGTTTCAGCTACCTCCATACCAAATTTTATTAAAATTGGTTCAGCTGTTTGAGCGTAAAAGAATAACAAACATCCATACAAACAAACTTTCGCGTTTATAATATTATTAAGGATAAGGATTATGTTATGTAGATAGAATTGGAAACTACGGTCTAATACTCTAAATAGGAACAGGACAAAGTACTAGGATGAAAAGAGATATGAAATGCTCTTTTAGATCATCATGATGATAATGGTGATAACTAGGAGAAGAAATATATTCTTCTGGCTTATTTTTGATGTCTTTTGCAGCCTACTTCAAATCTTTCACAAAAAATCAAGGCGCCATCTGTTATTCCGAACCTGTCAACTTTTGTGGCTTCCAACATCCTAAGATCTGTGGACTCATCAGCGCCCACTCGTATTATAACTGCGCTGATTGATATCCTGAAGAATGCTCGTCAACGCTAGCATTACTTTTTACACTCCTTACTCAGCGTAAACTAGAAACGCGGAAGTGAGTGCGTATAATTTAGCCGTGAGCGTATGAAGGGATAATCACGCGCTAATACGAACGGATGAAAAATAATACATCCTTATTAAACGGTTGAGATGGTGCGCGGAGGCAAAAAGTAGCTAAAGAAACTCGGACTTGGCTTGTTAATGTAAACTGAGAGGTAGATGTTCTTATACCGTCTTTTGAAGGAAAAACAAAACGAAATGTTAAACTGTAAAAATAGATGATAACAAAACTGAAAGAGACAAATACGCCTTATTAACACAGAGACATGAATTAGTTTAGCTCTAAGGGACAACTGCAAAACGATGGATTAGTTGATGTACAATGGCATTATAGTCTAAGGATAATCCTTGAAGCTTTCCCAAAATTGTTTACCTAATTTATCATGACGTTCCCTTTTACATTTTTTTTTAAAGTGTCAATATTGTAATATCTACAATGACTCCCTCTTCTTCAAGATCTCTAACCAGACAGTAGAGGACTTCTGTCATTCTTCACAGCTTTTTTGCAACTGATGCCACTCTTTTTACTTAACGGGGCGAAAAACTGGCAAAACGATACTGTTAACAACAACACGTATTTCTTGTATTATCTTTCCACTTTTAAACTTTTTTTCGTCATTTACTTATTTCTGGCATTCAAGATTTACTCATGAATGCTTAGACATTGCAATAACGTGTAATTTACTTATTTCTGGCATTCATGATTTACTCAGACATCGCAATAATGCGCATTTGAGTGGCCAACAAGTTCTCTGGGTAGCCACAGCTTTTTGTACCTAAACGCCTCACAACTTGATCTAGTGTCCCACCAGCTGTAGCATTTTTGAAATACCTTCCTCAATTGCCTTGAGGGTACTAGAAGTTGTTTCTTCACCCGATATGGTACTTATTACAGGGAAAGGCTGGTCGTTACAAAAAGAAACAAGTACTTAGTACGTGCAATAATGTCATAATTTCTATCTAATAAGTTGCGTCCGTTATGTAGCGTACATCTACGGATCAATTTCATTTTATTATTGGTTCAGGGAAGACCTACATCTGACTCAGTTAATTGTTAGCTAGGGTAGCCAACACATGCTTTGACAATTGAATGTAATATACTTTAGGATTAGTTCTGGAATTATGCCTCTTTGTTATTATGTTAAGGGACAGAACACTGGCCTGGGAGTGAAAGAAAAACTTAGAATATACCAGCTGCCAACTCTCTCCAGACATACTGTAGAAGCTACATGTCAAATGTCACGACACAATGGACTGAAGAGCGTCGTGGCCGGTGTTGACCATGGAAGTGGTGGAAATTCATTTTTTTGTCTAAAGTTTCTTAGTGTGAAAATGAAATCCAAGTGAAGGGGTAATGTCATAAATTAACCAAAAAAGCTGTTTAATTAATGAATAATCACTACCAACAAAAGATCCATAAAGTCACCTACATATTAAATATTTCTGACTGTTATTGAATATTTGTACGCTGACATTTTTCTCAGACCTCACTTTAACAACCTCATTATCATAACTCTCCTAGATAGGGACTTGAAAAGTTTTGACATTTCATCAATCACAGAAAAGGAAGTTAAGATCGTGGGAATCTTTTGCATCAATGTAACGAAGCTGGACTGATAGTTTGACGTCTCTCATTGGCCTCTACCATTTCAGGCACGTAACTAGTCCGAAGCTCAGCGAATCAGTCTGCATTACTAAGTGTGTGACTGGTGAAAAGATGTTATGAACTTGTTCATTTATTTTAGCTCTGTATAGCAGTTATTCAGGTTTTCATCGAATCGAAGGGTGGTCTTTGTAAGTCACTTTTTCCGCAGCTATGACCTCCATACTACCATAGGTTTATTTGCATTAAGAAATATGTTTTTTTTTACTTCCACGCTGACCTGGGAGTGAAAGAAAAACTTATAATGTGCCAGCTGCCTACTCTTCCCAGGCATACTGTAAAAGATGCGAGGGTTTTATTGTATCATGGGCAAAAAGCTAACCACCTCACCATTCTACAATATAACCCTCACAATTTGCGTCAAACGTGGCAACAAGTGGTTCACTAGAACCACTGATGCTCTGCCTACCACGTTAGGGATTACAGGCGTGAACTTATGTATATGTATGTGTAAATAATCTATATTATATCTTTTTCTTAGTGATGCCCCCCACAATGCTTACCAATGGATATCTAATCAATGGCAGGAAGACTGTTCGACTAGAGGGCGTTTCCGTAATAAAATGTACTGGATCTAAAGGGTTCTAAAGAAAATTGGACCAATAAAGATTCAATTACAAGATAACAGTCACATACAAATATTGACAGAATATCTGTGATATACGCCCATATATCGGATGTCTTCTAAATCAATTAGTGATTACATAAACTGAACAACTTTCTCAAATTTTGACAAAGAAATTCGCATCTTTATACAACTTGTGCGATCAGCTGATTTACCTTTGTACGTGAAGTGGATTTTTTTAAGAATTTTCTCGAGGAAAGTTGTTCAGTTTCATAGGGAGTATTACCTCCTAAAGTTTCGCTAAATAGTTAGGGGGCGTCCATTAATTATGTGAGGTGTTTTTGGCGATTTTTCGACCCCCCCACCCCCTCTGGTGAGATATTGTGAGATTTGGATCGACCCCCCCTCCCCCCTTATCTCACGTGAGTTTTATGAATATACTTAGTTTTTGTGTAATTAGCTTAATTTGTAATTTGTTTAAAAAACTAACATAATTTAAGTACCTAATTATTTTTAAACTTACGTAATCGAACAATAATAAATAGCTAGAATTACCAACTTAAATTTGAAAAAAAAGGGGTTATTTTAATTCAGTCCATGAGTAGTCTTCAGAGTGGCTTTCGGAACAACATTGTTGAGTTGGTTTAACTTAGTTTTCTCGTAATTTTACACTGTTTCTTTTGGGGCAAAATATGACGTTATATTTGCAGAGACCCCAACCCCCCTCTTCCCCTCGTGAGATTGAGTAAGATCCGGCCCGACCCCCTCCCCCCCTAAAACGCCCTACGTAATTAATGGACGCCCCCTTACAGAAACAACAATAAAAACATTGCAAAAAAAACATTAAGACTATGTAGTATAAGAGCGTTAAGACGTCGCGTAGGTATTAGATACGCCGATTATATATCATTTTTAAACTTCGATATGTCTTTATTATCTCGCTCTGTCTTCATGCTTAGCTATCGCTGTCAAAGTGAAGTTTCACCGCGAGCTGAGTTACCCGAGTCGCACTGCCAATAATCGCAATCGGCCTGCAGCGTCAAATGCTCAGTATGGCTTTCCAATCACACCCTACAACGGTTTCCTTTACAGGAAATGTTTATTAGCTAATAGAATTGTATTAACAAGCTTATCGCGAATGCTTAGGTATTCCGTCACTTAGCAGCATAGAGTTGCATGTTAAGAAGGGACACGCAGTGTTTTTATGTTCTTAATTTCTCTCGGCAGTATCGATCTCGTTCTTGTCTTTTGAAAGTCAATTTACTTATTCGAAATACGAAACTTGCCGAACCACAACTAGAAAATAGAAGCACTGTAGAATATTGTCAAATTGGAAAAACTCAAGTCAAATAATACAAGAAATTTAAAATACCAATTTATGAGACAAGGTTGAAATGTATCTTTATAACACATTTGCTCGTAAAGGGTCTCTTATTTCACCAATTTCAATATCGTATTGTATCTCATTGTAATGTAAAACGCACGAGTTTTTTTAATAAAGTAAAACGCACGGTTTATCAAGATGCTCCGTCTAAAAATTAACTGTACTTTTTAAAATCTTAGCAAAGAGTTTTTATGTCAGAAAAGTGGTCAACATTTTATGAATAAAATTAACTTTGGGAGATAAAATATAATAAATAAACATTTAATTCTTTAATTTAATTAATTTTGACAATAAATTACAACTATTTATCTGTAACAAAAACACAAAATTTAATTTACTTTATTAGTAATACTGGCTGTTTTTTGTGCCTTTGCCTAAAAAAAGCGCTGATGCGCGCGCATTGCTAATTTGTGAACAAGTAAAAATTATTCCGCGCGCTTTTTCTTTTCGCTGTATTGTTTTGTTTTAACAAGTGATTAAAGATTTATTCGTTTAAGAAAGTCCGAATTTTATTTATGTCCTCGCAAATATATTATAAAATGTCGTATGACATACGTGCGCTTTGATAAGTACACCCTCTGCTTTCTTGCAATATCGCCTTGGCTGTAATTTTCAACTTACCGCACTTATATCTTATTGTGCTAATATTAAACCTTAAGAAAAACGCGCAAAAACAATCTTTAAAAAAATAGGTAAAAAAACTTTTTAAGTTAAACGGTTTTATGTTAAACATACATTGCAATGTTTAAGATAAATGTACTAAAAACCAAAAAATAATAAAATAGATACAGTCGTGGGAATTATAAACATATGCACCGTGGGAATTATAAACCGTGGGGCACGTCAATTCTCTACAAATTATCGACTTAATGTGCCCCACGGTTTTATTTTAGTCTAGTCTATGCATATGTTTATAATTCCCACGACTGTATCTATTTTTTGGTTTTTAGTACATTTATCTTAAACATTGCAATGTATGTTTAACATAAAACCGTTTAACTTAAAAAGTTTTTTTACCTATTTTTATTTTCTAGTTTTTAGTTTTTATTAAAAACATACATTTGGTAGCGGCGGCCATCTTGTATTTCAATTTTTTATAGTATATTGTATTCTGCTTGTTGAGCCCTTTCATTTGATACCCATATTGATGGGATTGATAAAACCTACGTTATCCGCCATTTTGTAGCGGCCGCCATCTTGGATTTCAATTTTTTATAGTATATTGTATTCTGCTTGTTGAGCTCTTTCATTTGATACCCATATTGATGGGATTAATAAAATATAAATTATCCGCCATTTTGTAGCGGCGGCCATCTTGAATTTATAATGATAATGAATAAACATAATTGTATTGTCACCAAAATCCAAAGTGTATACAAAATTTCAGATTAATCGGTTGACAGGAAGAGGGTGAAATTTGAATTACTAAATTTGACCCAAGAATAAAACAAACGGGGTGAGCTAAACAAAACCGTTTAAAAATAGACGCTTTACACTCAAAGGCCCACACTAAGGATTTCCCTTGTGTCGTGTTCCGTGGCAAACATTTACCACACATCCATCCATACACTCACGCCTATAATCACTTACGGGGTAGGCAGAACGCCATGTGGTTCTGCAACCACTTGACGCCACATTTGAAATTTATTGTGAGAGTTATTAGATGGAATATGCGTATAGTGGTAATAGGTCGTCAGCCTTTCTCCTACCATATAACAAAACCCTTGCGTCCCATTCACTGGCTTTTACAGTATGCCTGGGAAGAGTTGGTAGCTGGTACATTCTAAGTTTTCACACCCAGTTCAGCGTGGAAAATATACAGCCAGCTATTATTAATATGACCGTCATGAGGACACTTAGTACGCTTCCGTCGACCTTCTGTACGTTCATGCTCTGTGCTTCAGACTGACGACTAGACATAGTCCCGTTGCACTTCAATTAACCAGACGTTACATAGGGTGTTGCAAACGGACACACGGGTGTCACTTGTCTTCGAGACAACATTTCAAGTAAACTAGGCGTTAGCTCTCTATAATAAGTATAATAATACATCCTGTACTTTATGAAGATGAATGTCAAATTGGCACCTATCGATGTCGCACACAAATCATCTGTAACAAGCATATCATTACGGAAACTGAACCTTATTCAGTAGTGTTAAGGCTGCTGTGGTTCTGTTTATGTAAATGTAATTAATATTTAAATCACGAGTGTCACGAATTCGCAATTAATACGGCCCTTTTTAGTAGCTTTTTTTGCTAAATTAGGTCTTACAGCGGTGTGTTACAGTCTATTTTGAATTCGCCTGTGTTTTTGCCTAATTGATTTCTTTCTCGTTTTATTGGCATGTCAGGTATGTCACAGTGTCCGTTTTGTTTTGCATGCCAATAATGACACGTTGCTGCTTTTTATTTTTTATCAGCTACCGGGCAAAAAATGGTCAGCCATTCCATCAAGTGTCGGGCAAATATTTTTCTACCAGTTGTTTGAATGTGTACTAACAATTAGGAATATAAAAGCATACAACACTCGAGGATTATACCGTTAGTAAGGAATACACGAGATTTTCGTAGGCTTTGGAAAAAACGCATTAATTTGAAGTATTTCATATTCTATGACGTTTTGATAAGGTTGACTTTGCAATAACATTGCCTGTATAACGAAACGAGACACTGGAGGGCCATTAAGTGATTCTGATTTTATTAAATACGACCAAAGAAACCCATAAAGATGCTAAGACAAACGTTTTCCATTCAATGCGGCATTTTCTTTCCCATTACCTAAGACTATAGCCTACTAATCGTTAAGTTACAATAAATGCCTTCTGCTTCTTATCGTGTAAGTTTAGCCAAGAGTGTGGCGAACTTGACGAACAGATTTTGGTCAACAAAGATCCTTAAGGATTTTTATGCAAGATACTGGATCACCACCTTCAAGATAAACAATGTTTTCACTAACACCCTATAGAAGAAACGGAGTGACAAAGTCCATTATTAAGCGAATGCCTCACGGCCTTATTTTACGAAATATTTCAAGAAACATCTTATATCGTATGAAATTCCATTGCAAGTGTAAAGATATGAGAATATTATTCTAATTGCACTAAGGACATTGTGAAGGAATGCCAAACCGTTTTAGCCTGTAGGCTTGTTATAAAATACATGACAGCACCATTGTTAGCGAACGCATAGAATTTCTACGTGATATTAATTTCAAATTATATTTATGTCTATGGGGTGACTTAGTAAGACGTTAGAGGATGATTCTTCTCTATCATTGAACTAAACCACTCGTTCCAAGAACACTTAAACATTTCTCGAAAAAGACTTTTAACGTCTCATCTCATACACTCACGCCTATAATCCCTTACGGGGTAGGCAGAACGTCATGTGGTTCTGAAATCCTTGACGCCACATTGACATTCGTTCTAAGGGTTATAAGATGAAATATAAGAAAATTTATAAAGTCTCATACAAGGCAAATCAGCTGATCCCTGAAGAAGTAGTGAGCAGCGAAACAATTTTTTCATAACCAGTAGGTTTGGTCAAGTGGTGGTGGCGCTGCCTCTTGATCGACGGACCCTGGGTTTGATTCTCATTCGGGGCAAATATTTGTGTAAAAAGCAGATTTTTGTTCTCAGTTGTCAAGGTTGTTAGTGTCTGTCTTTGTGAATGTACCTACGTTCCTTGCCAAAAGTTATTCAGTTTAGTAGGTTGATTTAAATCCTAAATTTTTCTAAAGATCACCGAATGGGCCTTTTTATAATTCTAAAACGGCACGGCAAAATTGTATTACCATCGCCTCCTACATACTGGGGATTTTTGTAACAAGGAACATATTATAAGGGGCAATGATAATTCAATTTTTGACTTGCCGTGCCGTGCCGTTCAAATTATAAAAAGGCCCAATCATTCCCGTTTCATTCTGTTTTCCATTGAACCAAAGTTCGTGAAATTATCTCCTATCATTGAAATATTTCATTACCTACTTTCCATATGCCGTAACTCCATTTCATAAGATTGTAAGAGAAAGTAGTATTATAAAACAAAATAAAAAAGCAAACGAATACGAAAATTGACAAAGGAGATCATTTTTTTTGGGCCTTTTCTGAAAGTGCCGGCCAAAAACAAAAAATGGTACCAATCGTTAGAACTAACCATTTGGAGCAATAATTAATATGGCGCAAAAGTTCTAGGATTGCCGTGAGCCAAGTTATACAGGTTCAATTATTCATCATTTTCATACATTTATTGAATTCTGAAAGTGCTGGGAAACATAAAATAATTAAAGATATTGCTAGAACTAATGGTCTGAAGTAATTATAAAGCTGCGGGGACGATAGGGTGTTGTTCACACACCATGACTATTGTGTGGTACATGGGTTTCGCACGGCTTGAGGATTTTACACGTCTCCCGGCACAAGGTTTGGAAGATATTATAGTTACTTTACATGAGAATTAGAAGATTAATAACGTTTTTAATCTTATGATACAACTATTTTTTTCAAACTAATAAACAATAATACAATCAGTATTTTTTTTTCCAAAGTGGTGCCCTATGTTGTTCAAATGCAGAAGTTATAGAACGTCATACAACATTGTTTTTATAAATGATAACAACAGCCCGAAACATTAAAAACAGTAACAGACACAAAATCGGTTATAATTAATTATATACAATTACATAATTAATTAATTATACTTATTTTTGTACAAAAAAACGGTTTTTAATTACTTCAGATCTTTGTAATTACTTCAGACTATTATTTCTAGCAATATCTTAATTATTTTATATTTCCCAGCACTTTATATTACAGATTCAGAAACCAATAAATGTATGAAAACGATGAATAATCGAACCTGTATAACTTGGCTCACGGCAATCCTAGAACTTTTGTGCCATATTAATTATTGCTCCAAATGGTTAGTTCTAACGATTGGTACCATTTATTGTTGTTGGCCGGCACTTTCAGAAAAGGCCCAAAAATGTATGGAGCCTGAATGATCTCCTTTATCACCTCATTTCCTGACACAAATTATGATAAATATTTTAAAATGAAAAACCAAGAAATAACGTGACACTTAATGAAGCGATAAAGATCTTGGAATTACAGAAGCATTTTAACATAAAATTCTTACGATGTTAACTTCAAAGCATGTAAAACGCAAACTTTAAATACTTTCGTAAACAGGAATATAACAGTACTAGTAATAGCACTAATAACATGTTATTACTCGCTAATTTACTGATCATTCTTGTACTATCATGTTTTCTATAATTTGAAACCATAGTACGGAAGTTTGAAATTTATTGACGACTTACTGTCACGACATTAAATTTTATACTTCTTTTATATGAAGATTTACTATATCGCTTTATGGCTGTTTTATCGAATTTCCTGATTGGTGGAAAACTGCATTCAAAGTTTATCGCGATCATGTTCTTTCTATATTATTTTTAATGGAGTTATTCATGCAAACAAAAAATGTGATGTTTCTTTCAAGAGTTCAACACCTAATCGATCCAGAACGATAACAGCTGATTTATATATTGTTCTTATAAGGGTTCACTGCTTTCTTATTTAATGCTGTATGAATGAATACTCAATATACGGCCTCATAAATTTTCAATTTATGATTTGAAATGTAATTGAAAGCAAGAAAAAATCATTAAAATCTGTTCTTAAATTTAAAACTACGGAGTATTTGATTAAAATGAATGAATGAATTGAAATATATTTTATAAATATACCTATTTATCACCTCATTTCCTGACACAAATTATGATAAATATTTTAAAATGAAAAACCAAGAAATAACGTGACACTTATGTTACACATTGCAGAAAATAAATATACTAAATACACTTACAATGGGTGCTGAATTTGCACATTATGTAAGCTTAACCCGTAAAAAAACAGTATCAAATTAAAACTAATCTAGAATACTTTGTCAAAAAAGTAGTGTCAAACACTAGGAACAAGTTAAAACGACATCAGATGACGATACATACATATTGATTGCGTTTTTGCATTTTACGTATGATTCCGTTGGATGTCCGACTCGGCGCTTTGAATTCCGACACGCAACGGGTGAAGTGTTAAAAAATGATTAAGTAGCTAATATTGGTTTTGTAAATAACATTTATATGTAGTAGCTGATTCGATAGTCCACACTCTTAAATGTCACAATAGTATTCATGTAAATGTACTGGAAAAATTAAAAGTAATATGTATACTTCTGATAATACTACGAGCATTATAACTTAGTTAGGGAACATATTTTTATACTTATAAACCAAACACAGTTAATTAAAAAATCTGTTAAATCCTTCCTTCCTTATCGCGTAGGTACTTATAATCAAGGACATGGCGAAATTAACTTGGTGTCAGAGTTTTCAAACTGCCAAATGGCCTCTGACTTGGTCAAACGACTGTAGACAATCAACAAAAGCCCTCCGAAGCGTGGAAACGCTCGTGATAAATTGCCATTATGGTCACCCATCAGGTTCTCTGCCTCTGTGATCGTTGCTTAACCTCACCTTTCTGCTAATGAGTGCGCTGCTTAACCTTACTGATAGGTTCAGATCAGCAAGAGCCCCTTAGGCTGCGAGCGCTTACCGCCTTATAATATTGAAATTCACTTCCAACTCGAACTTTCCAGTTTCCTGTCACGGTTGGATTACCAAACAATCAATAAATCCATTTGTAGGAAATACCGCGGACTGTGTAATAGAGCAATATTTACTTTCCGTGGTACGAAAATGCAAATAACTATTTACTCGGTAGATTACCCTGGTCAATATAACGTTATATTGTCACATGGCGTTTATACAGATGTTTTAAACGCACGTAACCAACAATTTAGCGAATCTTCATGGTTTTTGCGTCCGATTTTTTGGCAGTACTAAAAAATTCGCTTCGTCCGCTTGCCACTAACGCAGTCAGGAAAACTCGAAAACTTCTTTTTACTTCTAATGGAAAATTTGGGAAACTTTGTAATCTAGTCAAGAGACATCTTTGAGCAAAGTAAAGGGCCTACTAACAATAACACAGTAATTTCCCAATTTCATTACGTTATTCTGTAATAATTTAAAAAAAATTAACACCCTAGAAAAAAATAGGGGTTTTATAAGTTTGACGTGTGAATCTGTGTCTATCTTTGGCTTCGTAGCTCCAGACGGCCCTTTACAGAGCCTACCACACCGCATGAGACCATAGGACGACACCTCAGATTAAAAAAAAAATGAAGTGTCGTTGCCTGGGATGGATTACTATGAGGCAGGTCTCATTTGTGTTTCCTTAGTCGCCTCTTACGACACCCACGGAAAAAGATGGGGTGGTGTTATTATCAACCGATCGCCACACGGTTAAACTGCTTTACCATAAAACATTAAAATACCACTTAGAAAATGTCTAAAACTGAGTTATGTCATTTGACATAGTAATAATGAATTTATTTACTAGCAAAAACATAACAATTAACAAAATTATATTACTTAAATCTAATAGTCAAATAGCCCGCCCCTAATTGTTCCTGGTGCAAAGGTGCCAATTACGGCTGCCGCTGCCGTTGGTTTTAAACATTGTCTAAGTTCAAGTTTTATTTTTTGTATGTCGGGGGTTATTCCTATAATATTTTTGAGTTTAGAGTTATCCTACCTCAACTTTCAAGGCATTTTTTTAGCTGTATTGGTTATCATCTGATCATGGGAAGTCATATGCACACATGAATTGATTACCAATCCATTATTACTTCAGTCTCAGCACGTCTTTCCTTCATTAAAACCCCGTTGAAGTTATGATAATTTAATATTATATTAAATGGTGGTCATAAATCCGATCGTACTATTCGATTTGTCACTCAGGGTTTGTGTATATTACCAATACTGTACAGTATAGATACCGAGTGATGTTTGCAGGCTCACTTAATATGAGAGACTTTTAATATATTTTTTATGAGCCCATATTCGTTCCTATTTTATTTTCTATCCTTTTAGATCCCACTGTTGTGCAAAGGCCTCCATTTTACTCCATTTACGCCCCCTTTAGTTGGAGAAATTAAGGATGTAAATCGGGAATCAGCCCACTAAACTAAACAACTACCTACCCTTTTTAGTGTAGAAGAACTGATGTTTTTGATTTTGACTCACTATTTTACAGAAGTCTCTAAGTGATAGAAAAAGGTTTTTAATTGGGGCGCTGTAATAGACTTTTTAGCAGTAAACAGTTCGATAGCTCAGTTACATTAGGACTAGGAAGTTGTAAGACTGAAAATATCATTTTACAGTTATTAAGTGTTCCGTCTCTATACATTTACTTAACCTCTCAACTGAGTTACCTATGACAATAATCAATAAACAAATTAATGTTGAATTTTTTCCAAACTTGTGCGATAAGCTGTGATTACTGGACAGCCCATATATGTTGCGGTTTGGACCTAGGAATGCGCTGTACGTCGCGCCCTCAGGCCACCGGCCTTCCGTGTTGGTTTGCTCTGATTTCCAGCTCAAGTGTCGATACCATGTTTATATTATCGAGTGATATCTTTCGCCGCGACTATCGCTCAGGTGTGGTCGCAGTAATACAGGTGTAATGAAGAAATTACCGCGCTAGAGTGTTTTTGTAAGGTTTGCGCGGAGGAATTTGATCTTATTTTATTGCGATGGATGACTAGTGGAAATGTAAAGCAAAATTGAAGTGTTCGTAACCCTATTTGTACAGTCTGTTCCCTCAATTAAACATGCACCCATGTTTCATTCCTACTGGAGATAAGGTTCAAAATAGAATAAACTTCGCCCTTTAATTTGAGGCGTCGTACGTTTGCTATTACAGATAATAACAATAATTTATTAATTTGAGAAATCTACAGCTATTTTTAAATGACATGATATGGTGCATCTCATGAGATGATGTTGGTAAAGAGCTGCGTAAATGATCACACCATAAATCTTTAAAAAGACTTCCCTCCGAAGCACACAAACATCTACTAAGAGTCTAAAATGCTTTGGTTCGAAGAACAAAGATTTATTTTTCACAAAACTGTTTGCCAAGACCAGATTGTTGACTCATCTTAAAGTAAACTTACTTACCATTGTGATCCTAGTAAAGGGAAATCCGTACTATTCAGTTCTATTTTAGTAGATTGTTACACAAGGGTGTTATTGATACTTCCACCCGAGGTAAACACTCTGCTTTTCATCGTCCATGCGAGGTAAATAAAACAATTGTAAGTAAAGGAAAAATAAGTTTTATTAATTTTAATTTTTGCAAATTAGACAAAACCCGCCGTTCTATTTTTAAAATCGAAACATGAACGCGACATTTAAAATCGTAATTATTCAGCATGAAGATTTTATTCCAACTGTTGGTATTGGCAGATCTTGTTCCAATTTCAAATTTACTTACATCCCTGTTTTGATTTATAGGTGTGTTATAGTCTACTTACATCCCTGTTTTTGGGGAGGTAAGAAGTCTTTCCCGAGCATGGAGGATGAAAACTATATTGTATGCTAGTTTAATTCTCCTTTGGTTCTTTTATAGGTGAACACTGAACTGTTTATTCTATAAATAAAAACGCCGGCAAGTGCCAAAGAACTAATGATTCAACTTGTTACGAGTGTCAAGTTCACTCGCAAGTGACGTGAACGCACTTGACTTGTAAGATAGTAACTTAAAGCGGTAATTCATCACGTGTCGCCTCACTCCAGACATGAGGATATTTCCTTTTTGAAATTCTATTCCATTTTCAAATTTAAAGTGGCGGGTTTTTATTGCTTGCCAGACTCGAAACTTGCTTCAGTAGTCGTAAGATAAAGAGTTTTTGTTCGTAATGTGCCTGTGATCCAAGATTTTACTAATCAATATAAAAAATACTGCATTTCAGTTAACTTTATTGAAATAAGCATTTATTTTATTATTAAGAATTTATTTTATTCATTTATTTAGCAACTAACATAACTAAGCCACATGTGCCAATTTTTCTTTCACAATTTCCTGCTGTGTAAATTTGCGAGCAAATATATATATATATTTATACTTTTTGTAGTATTGTTATGTTAAGTTACTGGGTTTGGATGAAAATCGAAATACCTACTTAGTGATTAAATGAATAATCTGCTGCTCTGCTAATAATAATAATCTGCTTATTGAGACTTTCATACTTTTATGTTAGGGTCCGATATTTTAAGATCAATTTAAGTCAATATAACTCCAATTTTCTACTACATACTTATTGGGTCTTGAATGAGAAATAAATAGATTATTTCCGAACATTTGCATTGCGTTAAAAAAAAGCTTTCTTTGTAACTTTCGAGTGTCAATCATAAAGAATTCACATAAACTATGCCTTAAAACGGCAAACGCGAACATTAAATGTGCCTTTTAATTGCATACCCTTTAGTCAAAGCAATTTAAAGTAAACTCTGTTACTTTACGGATTATAATTTGCATGAAAATGATCGAAAAATTAAAAATTATTTTGCAACCTGTTCACTTTCAGCACCATTTTAAGATGGCCGAGAAATACTTTCAAATTAATTAATATTATACACACTTCTAAGTGGCAAACATAAGACTGATGGTGTTGTAAAATATTTTTAAGTGAAATTTAAAATGCTAGCTTTTCGCCCGAGACTTCGTTTCCGTGGGAATTCGGAAAAATTATGTACCCTATACGTTAATCCAGAGTGTTAGCTACCTCGATACTAAATTTTATCAAAATTGATCCAGCCGTTTTAGCGTGAAAGAGGAACAAACATCCATATATCCATACATACAAACTTTCGCGTTTATAATATTAAGTAAGGAAGTAAGGATGTGTTGCTGTTAGTAAGTAAGTGATTTTTTAAAAATAAGTAACTAATTTATTTTCTTCCAAAAATTTTTTTCCTATGGTCTAGCTATGATAAATGGTGCCTAAACTAAGCCGAAACTTGTATTTTAGTGTACCTTAAGTAAATAAATAAATTAAATTCTTTTTATTAACATATCCTACCGAATAGCCACAGCTTCAAACAGTAGCTATTACAGGCAAAGTGCTTCATTAGTAAGATTTAGTGTCATGGCTTTGCTGCAAACGAGGCATCAGGTCTAAGGTCAGCCCAAGCTTCCTTACTGGTTTAATTAGAACCCGGGATATATTATCATACATTATCAAACTCGTTTGAGGGGTTAACAAGAGGTCTAAATGCTCCATTGAGTTCTTTTGCTACCATAAATAGGTAAATTTATTACACGAAACGTTTGCTACTTTCATTTAGTATTTTTAAAACGTTTCCCCGCGGGAGAAATTTCACCGCTAGATTTGAAGGCACGATAGTTCAGTTGGTTAGAGCACCAGGAGATCTAATTCTGGGGTCGTGGGTTCAAGCCCATTCCCGCCTAACATTTTCCTTTAACTATTTTTTTTCTATACTCTCTATCGCTAAGTGTATATTTAATTAAATACTTTGGGTGCCTTTACATTAGTCAGCGTAAATTGAGGAGGTGAATCAGCTCACGAAACCGAATAACTTCCCCAAGGAACATTAGGTCGAATTAAGAAAAAAAATTTCGCCTCTCCATATAATTTGAGCGATTAGTTGATTGGCTTTGTAGGAGAAGTAAACAATTCAGTTTTATCGGGAAAATCAACTACATTACATTTCGCTAACTAATTAAAAGTCACCTTATATACCACTAAACATTGTTAAATATATTTAACTCAGCCCTTATGTGAAACAAAAGTGAAAGTAATTTTATTATTCGTTTAGTCAGCAAAATATATACAGTTATATGAGTAAATGAGAGTTTAATACCTATGTTAATTACCCTGAAAATTTCCTAAATAACCAAAAACTGTTCTAGTTAGATCAAGTACAGTTCATCAAAATTTCTTGAATAAAAAAATGAACAGTCATTCACATATTATCGCACTACTTGCTCTACATAGTTTCCGCACATTAATTTGAATATTTATGGCATTCTAAGCTCTTAAAGTAATAAATAACATCGGTCAAATTTATTCTTTCGCAATTTTTTTGCGGTTCGTACGTAATTAGAAACGGTTCGTGGGTGAGCGGTAAATCTCAATCCGTTTATTTACTTTAAAAAAATGGTGTTATTATTATTGTAATAAGTTAGGTAAAATTAAGTCTATCGGTGAGTTAAAAATAACACAGAACTATTTATAAATAGTGCAAAAATAAAGTATACATTATATGAAAGAGTAGAAAGTCCTAGAGCAAAATTATCAAGTTTGATGAGACTTGACTTTAACTGTCCTGCAACAGAAAATTTTGTTTTGATGATATTACAAAACAATGGAACATCAAACAGATTCTACAGCTCTATCAAAAATCTATAGTCAAGACCTTTATAATATCATCTATTTTATTGATGTCAAGTAAAATACATCTGAGTGAAAACGAGGCATGTAATAAAACTAATCCGTGCCCATCTTTAGCTGTTTTTTATCACAATTTTGAACAGATGATGTTTTTAAATCGTTTGTGGTAGCTACGATGATCGTATCATCTCGTTTTCACGGTTGAGGTAGGTTCTATTTCACGTAACGGCAAATTTAAATAAACCTTCTCAGATTAACAAAGCGTCAATGGTTTTTATAGATTCTTGTTAACTTTTCGATTGTTGCAAAAAGATTTATGGTTGAAATTGAGTTTGCCTGATTTATGATAATGAGTCTTCTGCTTACTATAAATGCAATGGATGTTTATAGGTATCTTGGAACCTGGGCATCTACTCTGTCAGTATAAGATTACTACCTATTACTGTCATCTTTAAGTATAACACAAGACAGAGATGTACTTATACGCCTCCTTTCAGCTCCTAATTTCTTTTTTTTAACCGACTTCAAAAGGAGCAGATGCTCAATTCGACTGTATGTTTTTTTTTGTATGTTTTTTACGCGATAACTCCGCTAACTGTTGGCCGATTTTCAAAATTCATTTTTTGTTTGAAGAAGTATACTCCGAAGTGGTCTCATATACATTTTTTCGAAAATGATTCAGCGCATTAAAAAAAATACTTACAAACCAAAACATCATCTAAATAAATGACATTTTCGTTTGTGGTTATCTGCTAATAGGTATTGTAGTCCGCGAAATATAAGAAAAAATAGACGTGTGGCACTCGGGGACTGCCGCGGTAAAGCTATTGCATAGCATTTTGTATCAACTTATGCAATTACTATTAAAAGTAGCCCTCTACTTTTAATTATAATTGCATAAGTTGATACAAAATGCTATGTAAAAATTTCAAAAAAGTTTACCATTTTTTTTGTTTTTTACGGCCGCCATCTTGGATTTTAAAATGGATGTTATTTTCGCAATCAGCACTCTCGAAAACCTATTAAACGACACCCATGATTGTTTTTTACAAAAAATACATGTCCGCCATCTTGGATTTCAAAATGGATGTCATTTTCGGAATCAGAACCCCCGAAAACCTATTAAACGACACCCATGTCGGTATGCCCGAAAATTTCATATCCGCCATCTTGGATTTTTGGTGGGGGGAATCGAGACGCTCCGGGCTTTCCCCTTCGCGTCACGATTCCCCCAACTAAAATCCAAGATGGCGGATATGAAATTTTCGGATGGCGGTCGGCGGGTAATATGTTTGGTGACGCTTCGGGCTTCGCCCTACGCGGAGCTCGGTCTTCGGCCTCGCCCTATATGCAGCTCGCCTCGGCCTATGGCCTCGGCTCGCGCGTTCGGCTCGGTCTGCGACCTTGCCTCACCTTAAAAATCTAAATTTGTATGGCGGCCATCTTTAATTAGGGGGGGGGGACGCTCCCCCCTAATTAAAGATGGCCGCCATACAAATTTGACTTAAACAAGACCTTTCACAAAAATGAATTTCACTTAAACAAGTCCTCTCGACATAGGTGCCCGGGGAGGGGGGGGGGGGGTGACAGGGAGGAATAAAAGCCCCTTTTTTCAGTTTTTTGCTCATAACTTGAAACTGCCTTAGCAACTACACTATTAATTAATTGGCAAGTAGGTAGTCTGTACCTCGAAAACTACTTGACTTATACAACTAAAATTTACTAGTCTTACAGATTGTAGTTAGGAGACTTCTTCAAAGGACCTATCCCTAGCCCTACACAATCTTGACACTATTGGAACTTCATAAATTAATTCCTTTTTTGACATTTACCTTGTGCGAACTATTGTTGGGATTGAAGACGGCGACTCATAAGTTTTTAAGGTGGAAAATGATGTTTAATTTTTTTTTATACTTATGTACTATATTACTTAATAAAATTAATAAAAGAGCGGAACCTCCTGGCACAGTAATTTTAATTCTTAAAAGGAGGTTTCTGCAACTTTGTTATTTGCGAAATTTCGAAGCATCGGATGTCAGTACAATACAAATATTTTTGTATTGTACTGACATCCGATGCTTCGAAATTTCGATCGTAGGCTAACATAGTAGATGGCCAGGTTTGTGTAATGTTGGAATAAGGTTTTAATTTTTTTTTAGTTACAGAAATAATTTAAAAAAAACTCACCATAAACGAATTTTCAATTTCTCTTTCGTAAAAAGCAGCCACTTACACACACCTGTAAAAAATACAATTTACGTATTAACGCAAGAGGCAAGAAGGCTAGAAAAAAAACGTAAAGTTTTCTTGTTGCACGACAAATCAGATCTTAAGTACGAGCAAAAACATCGACTAGAGAAAAATTAAGTTCAGCCCTATTAAAATTAGCAATGAGACTTCCTACTTATGACAGTTGATTACCAAGGAAAAAATAACCTTAATTGTATAAGGGTGTAAAAGACAGCTTAGCAAAAACTGAAAACCTGGACTCCGACAACCATTCTTGACGATTTTTCAGTGGAATTTTTCTCCGGAAAATGTTCTATTTTTTTTTTCATATTTTTTAATATTTTCTGCTTACATTTTTTATTATTTAATCGAATACACTCCCTTTTGCAATAAAAACAATCATAAAAACGTAAAACACGAAAATCAGCAATGTACATCGCACTCCGATAGCAGCGCGGCGCGGGAGGATGGCGCGCGGGGCGCGGTTTCGCGATACGTTGTGTAGCTCCAAAGTCGGTAAACAATGAAAACTCCTTAACATGACGTTTCCGAGAAAAAATAATTACATAAAGCTCATGATAGTTATAGGTAGATTCCACCATTTAAGTATTTGCTAAGCTGTCCTTTACACCCTGTATACAGAAGGTTGCATTTCTTTTGCATTTAATTGACACATCAACTTGAATTGCTAAAAGGGCGACCAAATCAAAACGCAAGAGAAATAAAAACTTATCTAAATCTTAACATGGTCTATTTCCTGGACTGGTCATCACATCAATTATTCCCACTATTTCCCACATAAAATTGCACAAACTCTCGAGTACATTTACTGATTCTTAAGTACGCATAGGAATAGCTAGCAGTCAGCACATTAATTTTTTTTCTATCACGCCAAATAAGACTGAAGCATTAACAATTGCTTGGTAAGCCTTATTAAAGTCCTTACAATTATTATAAGTCAGTAAGACGATAACAGTAATTGATTGAGCGTCATCTACGTCGTATGATCGGTCTGCATGCGCCCTTATCCAATTAAGGCACAGCTCACGCAGGATACAGATCGAAATGAATTCACTATGCGACTTGTCTGGACTTCAAAGATTTGTAGGGCTGGCGTTTACATCGGCATATATTTTGTAAGTCACAATTAACATATTCGGGTGGTTAATCAGTCCATGAAACTGAACAACTTTCCCAAGGAACATAGGCCAAAATACGAAAAAAAAATTTTTATCTCCCATACAAAATGTGCTATATGCTGATGAAGTTTATATGGGAACTCAAAATTTATTTTTTGTATTTTGACCTATGTTCCTTGGGAAAGTTGTTCAGTTTCATGGACTGATAACCACCCGAGAGGTTGAAAGAGAGATACCTAAAGCCCTGTATACTACGAGCGATACTTGTCACTCCCTGTCACCATCTTCAGAATATAATAGAATAGAAAAAATCTTTATTGAATAGTATAGGACCTTCAGGATGCCACTTAAAACAAGTCAAGATTACAATGAAATACATACAAACATACATTTTTTTTATTTTTTTTTACATTAAACGATTTAAATACATACGTACGCATTCGTTCTTTTGACCCTACTGACTCTACGCCTATTCGCAAAGGTGCAGTCTTCCTCAGAGAAGATCAGGCAAGAAACTGCTCTTTTAAATCGCATTACAAAGCTTCTGTGTAGCACAATTGGTAATTTCTCACATTATCACATCCTCAAATTATCAATTCGTTTCATTAATTCTGTATTTCACAAATAATATCCTATTTACAATGCAGTGCTCGGAAATAGCTCCTTAATTATGACTGTAAAGTGTCATGTTATGTAGCGAAGAATCTTAAGTGACGATTGTAATTTTAAGAAATTAAAAATGTTTCAAAACTAATCAGCAAATATCTGATTTTTCAAAGAATAAAATTCTGTTATTTAAAATTTTGCATCTAAAACTCAATTTTAATTTGAAAATTAATAGAATAAAGGATTTTAAAAAAATAACAAGATCTGCGAAGACAACATTTTGAATTAAAAAAACAATTGTAAGAGTGCCAACCCTAACCCGTGCGTAAACATTGAATGCATAGTGCAATAAGCATAGTCGGGATACCGCGACCTAATTGGGGCAGCCCTTAAAAAGGTAACGGAGGACGCTAAAGGTAAAAGAGGACTTAAGATATTTTAATCAGGATAATAGCAGTCTTCCCGCATCATTGCCGATTACTATCGCTTTATGGTTTTGAGTTCAGCAACTGTATACAAATTTTAACCACAAAATAAAAAAAAATAGTTTGACACTTGTTTGACAGTTTTTTTTTTTGGCTTATTATAATAAAAAATATTTTAGTGATGGGTTTTTTTTTATCGGAATATTTTCAACTGTAATATGTATTTATTTCGTTAAGCGTTACGTATTTTGTATTGGTAATAATTGATGGAACTCTTTTATTCCACAATAAAATGAAAACAAAACTACTTAGTGTTTTATTTTATACTATCATTAATATTTTAATTGAAAAAAAAACAGGCACAGTAAATTACTTTTGTTACTATAAAAATGAAAGAATACAAGCGAGCGGCAAATATTGTCACTTGAGAACTTGCTCTAAAGCATAAATGATTTGATTTACAATCCATATTGACGCCATTTTTACCCAAAACATTTAATATTATTGACCACATACCTACTCATACCAAGTTCTTACTAACTCCAACACAATACAGTTTAAGAAATGTTAATCGTTATTAATTGGCCCTCAACTCTTTTAATAGCAATTTCAATGTGCTAAATATGAACCTTTGCAAAAACTGGCAATGAGGAATTTTATTAAAAGTTTTCCCATTCTTGAGCGGTCGACATCTTCTGAGGAGGTCGTTTCTTAGAAGTAGTAAGTAGGGAGCCACCTTCCTATAATCTTATAGCAGGTATCATAGACTAATTATGCCCATTCTAGATACTGTATATATTATTTTTTGTATAATTAATACATTGTTGTACACAGTCTAGCGTAAAATCCATTTTCTTGTAGGTCTAATTAAAATGGTTCTTAATTTGTTAATGTAGATATTGTTTATTTGTGGTATATTGTTTCCTTGAAGAGGTTGAGAGGCCTTTGAAAATACAATTTGAAGCAAATTACGCTGAACAATAACCTGAGATTTTCTGCTCAGTTAACGCACATAGCCAAGTGTTAATGTAAAGTTTTTGCTATTAAGAAAATAAAATAAGAAATCAGACAAAAAAATATCATACTTGTAAATAATCTATCCGTATCAACTTGAATTGTTAAATTCGTAATTTATTTTTATTAATTCTAGCCTCAAAAAAATCTATGGTTAGTTAATAAAAACTTCATAATTTATTTAACAGATAACGTACTTACATTTATATTACAAAAATAAAATGCACTGACATTTTCAACTCAATACAATGCGGATCGATTTTGTTTTAATTTAGTTTTAATTGGCTCCTTACAATGTAATAAGCAGTTAGTACTGATACTGACTGATACTTAGTAAATACGGCGAGCTGTCTTGAAGTTACGAAATTTATATGTTCTACGCCCTTGCGGTAAGAGCGATTTTGCTATAAAAGCCCAATAGTCTGACGAGTAAACGATTAGTTTTTTCCGTCAAATATTTCAAAGGATGAGTATTCATTAGGATAATTACTTTTAAGTACTCGTAAGGGTGGAAGGGTGTTAATGACTAATGTGTGAAGAAGTTTTATAGTTAAATCAATTAAAGATACTTTAGATTGTTATTATAAGATGTTGTACACCATTCAATGAATGGATGTTAAACTCTTATTGTGGCTTATAGGTGATCAATGGTTTATTTTTCTTCTTCTTTTCGTGTCGGTGAATACTCAGATCAAAATGGGTTTTTATAAGTGGATATGAAATATACTCTGGTTTGAAATGCAATAATGACTGTTTACTCTAGTAAAGTAATCAATACTAATATTATAAAGAGAAAAGATTTGATTGTTTGTTTGTTAGTTTGCATTGAACAGGCTCCGAAACTACTGGACCGATTTGAAAAATTCTTTCCTCGCTAGAATCCTACATTATCCCTGATGGACATAGGCTACATAATTTTGCCAAATTCCCTCTGGAACGAACTCCCGGGCGGAAAGCTAGTTCTTTATAAAAAAGAGACAATAAGGGGAATAAATACCTTTATGATAAGAAAATTATATGTCAATCATCATATTTTTCATGCGTCACGCCACTCGGATGACGATGACATTGACATTTACACACACCATTGACATTTACACACAACAATGAAATAAAACATATTTGACATATTACATAGAATAGAATAACTAATAATGATAACTTAAGCTAATAGTACTAATATTGACATCGCATATTATTTAACCTCATATTTATTTTATTATTCAATATATTATTCAAATACATTATTCATTATTAATCATATTATTCAAATACATTATTTCGATAAATTAATAAATTTTACAAATAAGTTAACAAAAATGCCAGTCTGCCTGCCGTTCCACTTTTGCAATGCCCGACAGGGTTCATATGTATATAGAAGAACATATTGTAGATAAAGACCTTTTTTACTCTGTACATATGAATAGCAATAAATGATTGAAAAAAAAAACAAACCCTATAGCATTTTCATTTTGAAACTTTTTTGACATTTGACCGCGTTGTTATCTTACCACTTTGTTCACTTGAGCTGCTGTTTTAAAAAGCACGTCTTAATACTCATAAATTACCTACTACGTATCTAAAGCCTCGTTTTCTTTTGTTAAATCAGATTTTTTTAAAAAATTACCTACGTCACTATTGAAGTCACTATGTACTTTTCGCGATAAATTTTAATAAAAAAATTTGAACTAAAATCAAATTTGATCCTTATTCAACAAAAATTACAATTATAAAGAAAAATCATTTATTTTACTGTTTCACTCGACTTATATAACCAAATCATTAAAAGCCCAGCTTTGCATTTAAAACAACGAACTAGATATCCACTGAAGATTACAAAGAAGTCTTTACATATCTCTATCAACCTACAGTAAATAGATTTTAGACAAAGATATTATGTCACAAAGAATTTAGTACTCTATTACGAGAGAAATAGAGTATGTTAGTATGTTATGCGCCCATTCCGCGGTTAGACAAGACAATATACAGTGGACGAGGATTCAATATTAATGCACTCTGAAAGAGGTGCCGTGTGAACTGAAAATTAAATATCCGTAACGTTACGTGACACGCCTAGATAAGACGTGTAACTGTTTTTGTTAGATGGAATTTGTTTAGCTGATATAATTTTATCTTTTTGCTTATACTGGGTGACTTCTTTGCGAAAATAAAGTAGTGCTGGATAGTCTCGTCGGACTCCAAACTTGTCCTGAATCAGCACACTAAACTGAACAAACCCTTAGAACATAGATCAACATATTGGGTGAATAAATCATAGTAAGTGGAAATTAATAATGTGGGTCAGCCTACTAAACTGAAAAAAAAAATCCTAAGGAAAAATAAATAAAATTCGCCTCTCCATACAAATGAAGTAATAATCAGCTGATTGCCTTAGTACAGATGGAAAAAAATTGGGAATCTTTTGAGTAATGTGAATTGTTTGGTTTATGATACTCTCATATTAGTATCATTAAGGTGAATATGTAACAGTTTGAATAGTTATTGTGTATGCTTTGAAATTCATGATATAATCTAGGACCTGTTTCGGTGTTGCTAGTCATTAGCGCACTATTTAAAAATCAATCGCCCAGTTCCAGAGAAGTTTAAATATCATAATGTCACTTTTCATGTTGTTGAAGTAAATAAGGACGACCTTATTTTTAAAGGAGCTTTAACCTTAATAAACTTTTTTGTAACTGAGTGTATGTATCTGTTTAAGGCCACTGTCCGCTAAATAAGCACATGTTTAATATGGGTATCACAGAAAGTCCCCTATGCCGCAGTTACATTAAGACAGAAGAAACTACAGCGCATATTACAATAGAATGCCACAGCGTAGAAGAACAACGGGTGAAAATCCTGCGTGACCCGAGATCCCTGCCAAAGGGGTGAAAGAACGTGAAAAATCTTGCGTGCTTTTGAAAGGAAATTCGTTGACTGGAATAGCTAGTCCAAACATATCACTTACAATGGTTCAGTCGAGAGACTCAAGTGCAAAAAAGGCCTAATAAACATAACACAACATGTATCTGCTTATTCGTTCTTAATTTCCATACTCCTTCATATTTCCTGTACTATATAGATATCTTGTAAACAACAATTTCTCGATACACTGATGGTATGACAATATCCGCTGTTTATACGCTTCTGCACGAGTAAAAACTAGCTTCCGGGATATAGGTAAGTAAGTACTTGCTCAGTAGCTTTCAAACTATGAATAGATCGAATGTACTGTGTTCATAAGCGTATTTCTACAGTCAAAAACGGGTTGGGCTATAAATGCAATTTATTTTTGAATTTTCTAAATGGAACAACTACAACAATAGGAATATTGATAAGCAACAGCTGTGTGAAAAGGTTTGTCAAATAAAAATATTTCATTTCATTTCAAAATATTTCATTTCATTTCAATATACCCTATTCACTTCTAGCTAAATTAGGGGAAAAAAAGCAAACTCCCGTGTGGTGATCGGTTGTATGAGGAATGAGACCTGCCTCCTATCAATCCATCCTAGGCAACGATACCTCAATTTGTTCTATGAGGTGGCGTTCTATGGTCTCGTGCGGTGTGGTAGGCTCTTTAAAGGGCCGTCTGGTTCGCGACCAGCTTGCTGTGTTCCGCCGATGCGTAGGAGTACCAGGGCCCAATAAGGCATTTTCTGGGTTAACTAACTCCATCGTCATTTTTGATTGTGGTCAATATTAAGGTCAAGAGTTAACTTTTCGTATAATAAAACAAAAACATATTACAAAAGTGTCTACGAAAAATTGTATCTTAGAAGAATGAATCCTTTCAAATCTGCGTTTAAAGAAGTACCATAGTCAACAAAAGAAATATCGACAAGTAATTCGCACAATTCAATTACACGGCAGTTTGTTTAAATTACCGCTGTGTTTGTCGGTGCCATGAGGCGCCACTGCACAATGCACTGGTCACTGACATCTGCCTCTATTATCTGTAGTTAGGGTGAGACTGCATCACTGATTCAACACTATTTACTATGTATCTTGCGATACTGTACTCATGCACCGTGTGATGTATTAGAGATCCGCAGCGATCGATATGGCTTAGAATTGGATAAGCAAAATAAAGTTGCAAAGAGCCATCGTCTCGGTAGAAGAAGATAGATAGATGTAAATTCCAATAAAATAAAAAAATAAAAAAGATATGTCTAACCTACAAAATGAATGTCAAATGTGGCGTTAAGTGGTCTACAGAACCACGTTACGTTCTGCCTACCCCGAAAGGGATTATAGGCGTAAATGTATGGATGGATAGAGCTCCTTCTATCAGGAATGTTCTGTAAAAAGTGCCACTTGTAATGAAATAACAGTAGAACAATGTTTGAGCACATTAGACATCAACGCGTTTGTTTTTTATGAACTTTTCAGTAATTTATATTAAAAATGTATCTATGATATGAATATGGATAAAGTCTGAAATAAATGATATTTGATTTAATTACATAATAATTTTGTATGAGAAATAATTGTTTTGTTTTAAAATATTAACATAAAATTCATAAGTCATACATTGAACTACTTTTAATCTAGCTTTTCTGTATGCACAGCACACCGCAAGTCTCAACTTTAGGATACCTTATCTTCCCTTAAAAAATATTTTAGCTCGACATCATCAGTTTCAAAGTCAGGATTTCAACAAACTCAACTTGTCAAAAGCTATTTAGATTAGACATCAACGCGCTATTTTCATCTTTTCAAAGGAATAATCCTCTGAAAGGACTTATTTTTCAATAGGTAAAATATCTCTAAAATGACCTACGTGAATCTGAAAATAGAGGATTCTAACCGGATTGGACCTATTACTGCAATATACCAGTTATGCGTTCTTAGCCCCTATTTATTATCAAAACGTATGAATTACTTTATTGCACCAGAAAATAGATTAGAGACAACCCTACGACACAACCTTGACAGAAGCAGAAAAACGTAAAATCAGCCCATAAGACTGGACTTATTAGGAACGCATAAAATAACTCGTAAAGTGAGTTTGTCCGGAATCCGTGGTGAATTCAAGTGGTACACTTAGCGCGAACGACCTTGAGAACGAGAAATGTTCAGAAAGGCAAAGAATCGTTTCTAGTAATGCCCTCGGGACTAAACACAAATAGCAAGGCTTGTTAATATCAGGGTACATTGGTGGGAGATAGACGCACACAGTAAAGCTACTGCATTTATCTGTAATTCTATACACAGACGTGTGACTTCGTTCGGTTACTGTAATGGTGAAAACATCAACACTAATAATAAAATATGGACTCAGAATACAGAATAGCACGTATTCTGAGCATTTAGCATGGATATTCGAACTAAGATGGTTTACAAAGTTAATCATAAACGCAATAAAACTATTTTTAAAAAGTTTGAAAAGTAAGTATAAAATAAACTCGTCAACGTCCAGACTAAATCTTTCAAAGAAGAAAAGCGCAGATCTTTTTAGTCAAGAAATGATAATGAATAGATGTTTTTATGGACTGCCAGTCGGCGACGCCAGCTTTTTATGACGTAAGTAAAACCGTTTTCTATTGTAAATTAAAAAAAAACCTCGATAAATCTATATTTATCAAGGTTTTTTTATAAAATTTTTGGGATTATGAGTTCAAAATAAATGCACCTATTCTGTTGAGAAAAGTACCGACCTGATGAGAAGTAAACACTATGGGCAAATTGACAAGTCAGTAGGTAAGTACTCAACTTCCCGTCATTACACTATAATATAACTCTTTTACATGTATCTGCATGTTTTTCATATAGATACGTACCTTAATATCAATGTAATGCTTCATAGATACACATAGTTGAACACAAGTCCTGGCAAAAACCCGACAATCAACTCCTACTCGTCAAAAGTCGACGCTGTCCAGAAAATGATGATTTACTATAACGCCGGGTGTAAAAAATGTGACCGAGGCGACAATCATGTAAGAACTTGCAAATGAATTTTATTTTTAACCGCCCAGTTTGACGCTCTAGATCAACAGGATGTTAAGTTGTCTTTAGTTCTATATTGTAATTACTTTGAAGGCCGTCTAGAGAAATAAAAGACTTGAATAAGGGCGATGTTTTCATATCGTTCTTCATAGACTTTATATTTTAAATTAAACTTACGTCGATTGGATGTACAAGCTTTGTCAGAAGCCTTACAGTGCATAAACATACAGACGGATTTTTTTCCTATGATTTATTATGAAGTACAACCTAAGCATTGACGTATCTAATAAGATACGTTAACTGTACTTAACTAATATATCTCCCTTAACTTTAGTCCTTTTAAGGTTTCGCCCTACTCGTCACAAAAATCCAAGATGGCGAACGGCAGATATGACCTTTGGGTACGCTGTGAACTTCGCCTTACGCGCAACTTAGCCTTAGCTTCGCCCTCGCCCTATATAAAATGAGAATAATAATAAACATTTGGTCTCTCCTTTTGGTTTATAATTTTCTTCAACTACCCGTGTCAATCGAAAATCGAAAGAGCTTCGTAGTCTGTCTCAATATTAAACGAACTGCAACAACAACATAATTCTAAACACCTATATTACCGATAGAGATAGCATTATACTGGATTACCCGCACGCTGTTTTTTCTAGAGCGCATACGTGATTAAAGTGTAAGTATAGTTCAAAGAAGGAACATACAGCCACACGCAACTTAACGAGAACATCCATAATTTTTATGACGCAGAGTGCAATCAAGAACAATTCACGCATAACATTTAGAGTGCAGTTTTTCATCTCGAGCTTCGGAAATAAATAAATAAATAAATAAAATAAATAAACGCTACACACTCAAAGGCCCACACTAAGGTTGTCCCTTGTGTCGTGGGTCCCTCGGAACACACATAAAGACAAACACAAACACCCATGACCCGAGAACAAACATCTGCTTTTCACACAAATGTTTGCCCCGACTGGGGATCGAACCCAGGACCCGCCGATCAAGAGGCAGCGTCACTACCACCCGACCAAACCGGCCGTCGAACTAATAATAAAACTTAAATGTATAACTACTGTTAATATTATTTGTATTATCCTATGTGTGCAATACAATACAAAATTTAGTCTGTTGTGCTGCACTACGTACACCACGCTCAGTAGCTCGAGCACGATGGCGACACTCGGCTGGCGCTGAAACTTCACTTTGATTGCGCGAGGGCCCCGCGCAAAGGCTTGCTCGTCCTCTGGCGTTCTCAATGTTGACATTTTGACATAGGACCGCGACGCATTACGCGCGCTATCACTATCGTACTCGAGCTGCAGTTGCAGAAAACGTTCAATAAACTTAAAGAATCTTTAAATGTAATGCCGTCCTTATTTACGTCAACAAGACGTAAAGTGACACTATGACAGAGTAGCATTAACTTAATTGCTACTCTGTTTGAATTTTTTGGCAAAAATTCATTCGGCCTAGTTCTTAGACTTACACCTACATGGTTCTGTAAAAAAAACATCCCCTCAGTGCCAAGCTTGATTACTCTCAAAAATTTTACATATGAACCTTAAAAAAACATTGCACTGAAAGGTCAACTTTTGTCTAACATGTTTTCCGACTATTAAACACACATGTATATTACAAGCTATAGCAGTTAAACTCTATTTTTGAAGCCGTATCAACTAATGTTCTTATTCACAATTCTCTTGTATGTACTTACTCAAAAATATATATATGAAAAATAGCAGAACATTACAAGACGCTTTTCGGAAAGAGCTCCAAACGATTGTAACAACTGTCATCGTTATTTCTTTGCACCTACTTTATTTATGTATGAAAATGAATTCAGATTTCGCACTTGTTAAAACATATGCTAGTGCTAAATATGCAGTCAATGACTCCCAGTAAGAAGAGTACCAGGCGAACCAAAACAAATCTTCATTCATTATTACCTATCTCTTACGTGTAAATCTTCATATTCAATGTATAATGAACTCTATGCAAGACTGTATTAAATTTACTTCAGAATGCACATGCCTATTTAGCCGAATAAAGGCAGAAGAGAGAGCCAGGCACGCCTTAATAAGTTTATTTTCGCAAAGCAATAAGGTAATTAAACGAACCCTGTGAATTCTAGATTCAAATTACTGATGCAACTTTCACTTGTTTTCAATTTGCCAATATTTCAAAGATTGACAAGTGCTAATCATTGAAGAACGCAGTTAAATGACCCGCAAATTAAAGGAAGGTTAGATAACGAAATTGATGCACGTATGAGGTAATAATGTGTTTATAGTTCTGTTACACAATGGATCGCCTATTATTCGATTGGGAGGTGTTATTTCGGCTTCAAAACCTAAGAATGTTGCGAAGTTTCTCTCCTAATTACCCTACAATTATATCAGCTTTGTCTGCTTTCTGATCAAATCTTATTAGACAAAAAAATAGCGAGACATCGAGTCATCTTCTGCGTAAGGCTTTATCAGTTGCGAAACGTATAATTTGCACCTGTAACATTTCGAAGGTGTTAATACACGTTGGCTAAGCCGCAATCAGTTCGATTCAATTATGGTGAAAACTTTCATCTAACTGTTGTATTTACAAGTCATTGCTACGCCAACATCTAGTTCCAAGAAATCCAACTTGAATCATCTTCTGACTTGCACGCACTTGCTGTCTTATTTGTGACGTAGTTTGGAGACATCCAGTTACATGTTTCCAATGTTGGAGCTAACCATGGTATATTAATTGTTAAATTTATTTTTTAGTAATTACTAGCCTTCCGGTTGCAACTTCGTCCGCGTGGAAAAGAAGCCGATGTCACTCTCAGGCCTTCGAATTATACCTCTGAAAGATCACGTCTGTTAAAGGGAAACATCGTAATGAAACCCACACGTCTAAGAAAATCCGTTTTCGAAAGGCCCGTGGGCCAGCGTAGTGAATTATGGCTTAAATCTCCTTCGTGTTTCAAAGGGAGACCCATGCTCCTCGGCGGGGACGTATATGAAAAATAAATAAACTTAGTTGTATAATGTAAAAAAACGTTTTTGGAAAAGCATTAATGTCTTTTAATGTCACCAAAAAATTTGTCAAACCTCGGAAATGCGATGAGGTTAACGAGAGTTATGTGATTTCGTGAATTTAAAATAATTATGTGACCGTTAACAAATGCAGTTTTCACGAAAAATAATGGTAGTAGGCCAAACATATTAATTTAAGTCGTTTTTTTTCTAAAAGCTGCAACTCTATAATAGTCTAAACTATGAGTAATATCAAAATTAACACAAACACGTACTCCATTGTCTCTCTATTTCATTTCTTTGCAAATTACACACGAACTTAAGCCAAATGTTCAGGTCAGAAGTCGCGCTAAAACATCAATTCTCGGCCATTAAAAACCCATGAGTAAACAGCGAAAGTGTTCCCATACAATAGAGTCATCGGTTTATCATTATAATAAAGGTTTGACACGACAATTTGCCACGAATGTTTGCGTGAACGATGACCGGCCGACAATTTGGTGTCATTACTATGAATGTGAGCAGACTAGGCGCAGACGTGCCTTTTTTTCTGCTATTACGCACCGCAATCACTTTCTTTGGTCGTGTGAATTCGGCTTTCGTCGTGACGCTCTAGGGTTGGTCGATAATTTCCGGTCCATTATAAGGAAAACCTGAAATATTACCTTAAACTAAAACTTAACAGCGACTTCGATATTTCGTACTACTTAGTCGCAGATACAATAAATAAGCAAACTTTGTCAGGAAACTAAATTCACTAGTTATTTTTCCGGTAAAATAGAAGAACAGGAAAAGTTTTAAATTCGCATAATTTACAAACTATACTTAAGAATTCCCAGGACTTTGTATCCGTAGAAATGTGGTAAAATCCTTCCTTATTAGGACTAAAAATAAACTTTGAATCAAATTTTAGGTTTCTTAGTCCAAAGGATTGGACTGGGCGTTGATTAGTCAGTGAGTCAGGACCTGCAGCTATATGTATTAAAGATATGAATCCTTTAAATATTTGTTGACCAATCCAGGTTCTCCAAAGTTTCAAAACTAAAACCTAAATGATCAATTGAAAAATAGGACGCAAAGAATAGTACAGGGGCACTGTATGTTATCGACACTATGAAAGCTGCTTTTAAATCAAAGTAAACTGCATTTTGACTTTTGTTAACCCTGTCAGCGACATTACCGTTTTCTACAGTACTCGATTTATCTAACCACAAGTGCCAGTGTCATAGTTAAAATGTAGTTTAGTTAAACGACCAAATTACTTTTTATAGTCATTAGGCGAGGCCAGTGGTCTAATTGCGAACCATTTTACTTTTACTCTCACACTTTTGCAATTTTTCAACTAAATTTCTCAAGACAATAGTTCTGCAGATTTAAATGTAGTAAAACTCTATGAGAGTGATGTGTTATGCATGCTCTACTAACTGGTCGTGTTATATGTGATGGATGACTTTGGAGGTAAACAGAGAGAGATGTAGTTTCTTTGTGAAATTTTACAATTCCGTTTGTAACGAGTGCTCATTTAGCTGTCGTTGTGAGCAATTCGCCAATTCTATCTGTTCAATGATGATGCAAGAGTTTGGAATAACTCTACGATAGATTGGACGGACAGGTGATTTAATTTTGAGTATATTTGACAGTTAAATACTGGAAGAAAGTTGATTTTGGATTACATTTGTAATGATAATAGTAAGCAATTTATGATTGACAAGCAAATAGTCAAAATTACACACATGTTTTGTGCGTTTGTCATATTATCCATGTACTTTCTACAATTCTACTTTTCTCGTGGTTGAGAGGATCAAGCATCAAGTTTTATGACTCAATTACATAAATCACAATTTTTCAGACACATTAATGCGATACACACTAAGAAACAGTAAGTATGACCTTAACAATACCAATCATTACATTCCACTAAGCTACTTTCCCCAAGGAGCTTCTACAAAATTCCCGAAGCAAACCACACAAACTTTACAACTAGCAATCTCATAGAGCAGTGAATTCTAATATTCCTCGGAAAGTGTTCAGCTTAAGTAATAAACCAATTCATAAAATCATTTATAAAGAAAATTTTTAAAAAATATTAAAAGTTTGTTTTTTAAAATGCCACAGATCTTTCTAATAAGCTGATTAAATCAACAAAAAAAGTGTCTTAATCGCGGAGACATTCACCCAAATATCTGTTCATTGTAACTGAATGTTAACCTCAGAAAATCAGAGTTACTACGATTCGGTCACCTAGTCTCGTTTCCGTCTGTGATTCGACACGACAGCGGACGGCGTGAAACCCATTAACTGATTTCACCTTCTGTTACTAAGGACATGGCTGGCCTAATAGCTCTGGTCCCCGATTCTGTAACTTAAGTTGTGTGGATGAAGGCCATTTATCTGTTCAGGTGGCAAAATTGAGAACTATTTTATTTTCATATACTTGCTGACAACCACCCCGACCGCAGCAGCGCCACCACCAACCGAACGTATAGTTGCAAACTACGTAGCAGCCGTCATTAGACATATAAAAATTGGATAGTTCTCAATTTCGCCACCTGAAAGGATAAAATGGCGACCATTCCATCGACACACAACTTAAATTAAAGAATCGGGGCCCAGTTAGTTTGGAGAAGAACTTGCCTACTGACCTAAAGGTTGCAGGTTCAATTTCTGACTAACACAAACATTCGATTATCGTAACTCGAGCTCTTCAGTAAGACCTTTTTCAAATAGTTGATTATAATAATAAGTTTCAAAGGAATCAAAATAAAAGCATTCTTACTAATGAATATGAATCGTTTGACACTCGTTCACAAAATGAATGACACATATTTTTTTTTTTTATTAAAAAAAATGATGATAAAAATCAAAATAAAACCAAAGAATGTTTAATGGCTTTGCTGCTATTCATCATTTAATTTTATAGCCTTTTATGAGGTTAGGAATCAATTAGATTTACTTGGAGGAATAGATAAACGCGATTCTACTTTAAATTTATTATATTTCAGAGTTTATTATTGTATTTATTTATAACTTTAACTTTTTTTATTATTATAAGATGGGTTAACTCTTGACCTCAATCTTGACCGTAAAGGTCAAAGATGAGGTCGACGATGGAGCGAGTTAACCCAGAAAATGCCTATAAGGGCACTGGTACTCCCACACACCGACGGAACACAGCAAGCTGTTTGGCGTCGGACTTCGGTAGGAGGGTGGTCGCGAACCAGACGGCTCTTTACAGAGCCTACCACACCGCTTGAGACCGTAGGACGACACCTCAGATTCAGAAAAAAAAATGAAGTGTCGTTGCCTGGGATAGATTACTAGGAGGCAGGTCTCATTTGTGTTTCCTTAGTTGCCTCTTACGACACCCACGGAAAGAGATGGGGTGGTGTTATTCTCAACCGATCACCACACGGTATAAAATGGCAATTATTTGACTGTTTAAACTGGCAATTATTTGATACAATACTGTGATTCCCAAGTCCCAACTATAAACAGGGCTTTGCAATATAAACAGGTCTGTAATTGGCAAATGTTTAGCTTAATTCCTTAGTATTATACGTTTCTAGGGTTCCGTACCCAAAGGGAAAAAACGGGACCCTTTTACTAAGGCTCCGCTGTCCGTCCGTCTGTCACCAGGCTGTATCTCATGAACCGTGATAGTTATACAGTTGAAATTTTTGTGCATGATGTATTTCTATTGGCACTATAACAACAAATAATAAAATCCAGAATAAAATAAATATTCTGGGGGCTCCCATACAAAAAACGTGTTTTTTTTTTTGCTTGTTTTATAGATAAGTCTGTCCGAGGTTGTATCTCATGAACCGTGATAGTTATACAGTTGAAATTTTTACAGAAGATGTATTTTGGTTGCTGCTATAACAACAAACACTAAAAAGTAGAATAAATTAAATATTTAAGGGAGCTCCCATACAACAAACGTGATTTTTTTGATATAGAGATAATGGTTTTTATAGAGTACGACTCGCACTTGACCGGTTTTACAGGTAATGGTATGGAATCTTTGGTAATGGTACGCTCCACACTTGGCCGGTTTTATTTTACTATGCTGCAGAGTTAAGAATTTTAAAAAAATTAAAAGGGGTTATAATAAGTATAGCAGAGAAATTCAATTTAAAGTGGTAATGTTTAGTGCACAAACATTTCTACTTTTGAATATGCACCCGTGAAGTTTTAATTCCTCTTTACTTATGCGTTATAATATAATATAACTAAATACTTCCCCAAAAACTTATGTCGAAAAACGAAATATTCTGTCACTTCTCCATACAAAATTTAAAATTAACTGATAAGCAACTTTGTAATAATTTAAAAAAAAACGAATTTTATGTGTACTTGGGGAGATATGTTTAGTTGTAGTGGCATTAAACGTTTATTCTTAAGTTTCTATTATCATTAATTTGACCAATATTTTTACAATTGCACAATATTCATTCAGAAGGTGTGTTATATTGTGTGTTCATAAGGAGGCCCGTGCCCCTTGGTCTTGGTGGTCCCCACCTGATGACGACGACGATATATGGGCTGATGACGATATTACTTTTATTGTGATCTCTTTCATCTGTGACTAATCGGTTTATCTGCATAGATTACCGAGGCAAAGTCCCGCATCGAAAGACTTTCCGCTACTAAACATTACCAAATTCGCAAAATTACGATTGGCTACGGCTTTCAAAGGCTGCATTTTTATTAAAAAGTACCGTTTCTCTTAAATTAAGCTATATTATAAATTGCTTTTATTTGGATAGCATGGCCATCTTCAAAAAATGTTATTTCTTTTTCTAAAAGCGCTCAGTTTTAGCAATTAAATATGTTTTTTTTATTATTATAAGATGGGTTAACTCTTGACCTCAATCTTGACCATAAAAGGTCAAAGATGAGGTTGACGATGGCGCGAGTTAACCCAGAAAATGCCTATAAAGGCACTGGTACTCCCACGCACCGATGGAACACAGCAAGCTGTTTGGCATCGGACTTCGGTAGGAGGGTGGTCGCGAACCAGACGCCCCTTTACAGAGCCTACCACACCGCTTGAGACCATAGGACGACACCTCAGGTTCAGAAAAAAATGAGGTGTCGTTGCCTGGGATGGATTACTAGGAGGCAAGTCTCATTTGTGTTTCCTTAGTCGCTTCTTACGACACCCACGGAAAGAGATGGGGTGGTGTTATTCTCAACCGATCACCACATGGTTAAAATTAGGCAACATTTAGGAATTTCTTTAAAAAGGAATCTTGAAATCAATTTGCAATCAAACATTTTTGGTAGATCTTAGTTTGATTTGAGCATTCGGAAACATTTCAGTATTTAATTGTTGGCAATCTAATAATTATTGCAAATGCATACGGCATCAAGAAAGCAATCTTATGACAAATCATAAGATGCTACAAAAACCACTCTATAACTCGATGTTAAGCTAACATGTTTCTGACGCATCCTCTAAAATCACATATAACATGGAATAACCAACAGACGTCGCGGCATTTTTCGCCAATTCCACTTATAAACCACTTACGGTTCCATAGACGCATTAGGCATAATTTAAACATTAATATGCTCTCTCCGCGTATGCCCAATGACACACTTTACCGGCCGGTGTAAACATTAAAACACTATCGACGTTTCAATGTACATTGTACAGTGTCCTAACTTTGGGTAGATACTTAGGTGCGTATTATAGAACGCGACTCAGACTCTGATCTTTACTAAGTAGCAGTCGTCTTTGTCATTTTGATAGTGAGAGAAAGAGACAATCAATACTTAAGGCGACTACAGCACCTAAATTATGATTTTATGATGCGTAGATAAGCATGACGCACTGCATTGAATTGAAGAAAAAAATACTACGGTAATATTAAGGACATAAAGTAGGTAAGTAGTTTGCTGAAAACATGATTCAGCACTTTTGGTTCGACAGAAAAAGCTCACAATGTCACCTCTAAATACCAAATGCATACAGGAACTTGAATTTGCTATCAAAATGTTCGTGATTGAACACTCTCAATGAGTAGTTAACGCATTTTTCGATTTAAGCTGTCACCTTTCCATAAATCTCATTTTTCAAACTTTCGAACATGTTTTTACGCACGCACGCTTTCATAGTCCGTAAACTTCGTGTATCGACACTGTTCGCACTGCCAGCCCAGGCCTGTTGAGAGACGGAGATGGCACTATTCCTATGTGTGCTGCCTTTATCGGGTGCTGTAGTCGCCTTATGTATAAATCAAAACTTGAGCCTCCTTCTGTAATACGGGCCTCAGTTGCATTATCAAAGTTTACTCAAAATGTCTCAAAATATCCGAATCTGAATCATGTTTTTATCTTAATCCGAATCACCCAAGGAAAACTATAAAAATAAATGTTTCTTTTCCACGATCACATGTACATTGGTTTATTTCAGTAATATCTATTCAAAACCAACCGTTCATTGATTATAAGGGTTTTTGCGGACACGAAACTAGTTCTGCATACATTTCACAAATAAATTTTGAAAAGAAAAATGTTTGCCGTGAATGGGACTTGAACCCACGACTACCCCAGGATTAGATCTCCTGGCGCTTTAACCAAATAAGTTGGCGTGATTCAAGCGGCGAAATTTTTCAATTATTTTTGAACATCCCTCACGCGGGTAAGCGTTTTAAAAATACTTAAAAATACTAAATTTGTCTAATGTTTAACTTTAAAATTAATCGAATGAACTATAAAAATAATAGTTTTCACTTTAAATGTTTTAAAATTAATAGAATAAACTTTTAAAATAATGATTTCCACTATTAATATGCTTTAAGATTAATATTGTGCACTATACAATTTAATTTCAAATTTTTTACTGACAGCTGTGATGTGTATGAGTGAAGTAAATATAATAGTATAACTCGCCCAGTTAAAGCAACGGAAAATATACTTATTTTTGTCATTTAATAATTTAAGCAACAACTTATAAAATTCCTATTACCTAACTCGGCTAGGTAGAAACTTTGGTCAGTAACGACAGTTTCCCGACATCCCCCTGTTGGTTAAATTAGGTTGGAACTGCGACCATAGCGCATGAGTCGAGCGAGCGTAGCGTAGCGAGCGTGCCTTGACAGCGGCCGGCGAAGTGGCAGAAACGACATCTACTTATGACATTCTCAAGTTTTCCGATATCTCCTCGGATGAAACTTTGCCCAGAAACGACTTACGTGACATTCTCGAGTTTTCGATTACAATATTTTTTGTTAAAATAATACAATAATTTCCGACAGTTATAGTGCAAACCATGATGTATAGCGCAAGACACCCTCCGTCCACTCGGATCCATTGCAATCGCTCCATCGATGGATCCTAGACAGATATATACTGACATTCAACGCTTCGAAATTTTGGTCGATAGAGTACAAAGTAGAGCCCCTGATCTGAACCGATTAGCAAGCACCACTGAGCTACGAGCACAAGGATAGTTGCAGTAAGTCTTGAGGTATACTTCAAGTAGACTTCAAGAACTACTACTGCATACACCGTGAGAACAAGTTAATGAATTCCGTCGTAGTTAAGGCTGTTTAGATATTCCGGGTAGTGTCCAGACAACGGTACCATATCGGCGACGTATATGGCTAGATGGACGTAGCTTGGGGCTAATGGACGCAAAGTAGGGTTGTCGTATGTATTTAAATAACAACAAACGCTACACACTCAAAGGCCCACATTAAGGTTTTCCCTTGTGTCGTGGGTCCCTCGGAACACACATAAAGACAAACACAAACACCCATGACCCGGGAATAAACATTTGCTTTTTACACAAATATTTTCCCCGACTGGGAATCGAACCCAGGACCCGTTGATCAAGAGGCAACGCTACTACCACTCGACCAAACCGGCCGTCAAAAATACATACTTACTTCGCGGGCAAAAATATACTTTTATGTAATTACACATTTATAAATATTAAATATTTTTTGGTCGCTATTTTCCCCACCAAAAATCCAAGATGGCGGATATACAATTTTTGGGCGTACCGACATGGGTGTCGTTTACTAGGTTTTCAGGGGTGCTGGTTCTGAAAATGACATCCACTTTGAAATCCAAGTTGGTAGACGTGCTTTTTTTGAAAAAAACCTGTATACAATTGCTAAGAAGGCTGCTTTCTTAACTTACCAGCTTTGCCAGTCCTCAACTGGCACGCCTTTAAAGGGGACTAACGTGAAGATTTGTCACCCGGGGTGACATCTGGGACAAAAATTTCCATCTGTCACCAATCACAGTGCTAGAGGGGACTAGTGGGAAACTACAAAGTCTCCCAGTTCTTCGAAACCAAAAAACATCCAGACTTTCATGACAGATACTGGTTTTTCCATGCTCTGTGTTGTGCTTGTGGCATCTTTGCCTGGTTGTGGTGTAAGAAACTGGTCGCATTTAAAACACAAAACACCAACTTCACTCTTTCGACTGGTGAAACTTGGCACAGATTCTTTTTTTGAGATATCTTTCATCATAAGAATATGTATAGGTATTTTTTTTCTTTATTATTATAAATATTTAACAGGCCTCCCCTTGTTTCCTCCACCGTTCTTGGTCTTATGCTATTCGATACCAGTCGTTATTAAAAGCGTATAACTCGTCTCGCCAGCGATTTCTTAGAAGACCTTATCTCCGACGTCAATGAGGAGTCCAGTAGGGGGTCATCCACATATTACGTCACAGCGTATGGGGGGAGGGGGGTCATACCAAACGTTACAGTATATGATAAAGGGAAACCAAAAAAGCGTGACGTAATATGTGGACGGCCCCTAGGTTGTTATTGTAGCCCAGCGGTCTGGGTGCATTCTGACTAGGTACGCGAAAAAAGTTTCGCGTTGATGAATTTGAATTTGTTACTTTATGTAGTGAGGGTAATTCCCATTGTACTCATATTCCATCTACTAACCCACAGACTGATTTTCAAATGTAGCGTCAAGTAGTTCTCGAACTACATGACGTTCTGCCTACCCCGAAAGAGATTATAGACGTGGGCAACCTGAAGGGCAACCCTACTAAGTAGTAGTATTTACTACGGTAACAAATCCTTTTTCTCGGATGTAGAATTCTAAAGGCGTTAATTATTAACATAAACAGGGGCGAATATGGCTTAACGTGTTGTCTAACTGCGACAGTAATGCACTTGATAACACCGGGCTGTTTCTGGAATGATTTAATTACTTGCTTGCTGTTATATGTCGACGACGTAATTTTTTGTGTTTAGTAACTGTGTTTTTGTGTAAGTGATTGTACCTTTTATATCATTTTTTACAATTAATTTGGAGAAATTCTTTCTCAGATACCTTTGACTTTTAGAACAAGGCACTTGGCGAATGTCTGTTTAAAAAGAAGTATTTCGGCAATAAAAGATCCTATTTTAAATAAATAATAAATAAATAATAATAAACGCTACACACTCAAAGACCCACACTAAGGTTTTCCCTTGTGTCGTGGGTCCCTTGGAACAAACACAAACACCCATGACCCGAGAACAAACATCTGCTTTTTACACAAATGTTTGCCCCGACTGGGGATCGAACCCAGGACCCGCCGATCAAGAGGCAGCGTCACTACCACTCGACCAAACCGGCCGTCAAGAAAGGTGGTTGTGCGAATAGGTCCTTCACAAGCTACTTAGTTAGTGAAAGATTTTGGCTGATGTTGATTTTTTTTTTATTAGCCTGTGCTGTCCCACTGCAGGGCAAAGGCCTCCCCTCGTTTTCTCCAGGCGTCACGGTGCTGTGCGGTGTTCGCCCACTCTTTCTCAAAGGCGTCTAGCTCATCCCGCCAGCGCTTCCTCGGACACCCCCGGCCTCGACGCCCATTCGGTGTCCACTCGGTGGCGACCTTTGCCTACCTATCGGGATGTAAGCGGCACACATGACCCGCCCAGTCCCATTTTAATTTTGCAGCCTTTACTCCGACATCTGCAACACCAGTTCTTGCGCGTAGCTCGGTATTAGGGACTCGGTCAATTCGCTCGATTTCCATTACAAATTAGTCATACCTGTGCATTATTTCTGCTCAAATAGATTTTAACTGAAGATCTAAAGTAAACTTAATGCAGAAAAATACGATCGATCGACGTAGTTCTATGGACATCATCATCATCCACGGTAGATAACGAAATAAGTTTAATAAAACTATTGATTTATCATTAACAAGTTCCGCATGATGACGTAACAAAGAAGAGTGATCAATAATTTAGCTATCAGTGGGTCACAGGGCTATTAAAGCTATTAAAATATTAAAAATAGTGAAACTTTGTTAATATACTATCTGACGCATGGGTACATTTAAAACACCCACGAGACAAATTAGAATGTTTGGTTTATATACCAAAAAATCAAAATTCTTCTTGAATAACATCAGAGCGCTCTAATTAAAAAGAAAGTTCTCTTTTTTCTTAAACGTACACCTTTTTTATATTCCGTATTTCTTCGTTTCCCTTCAAAAGGTATCTGCTAAGATTATTTTTAGTAGTATGGTATACAAATGGAACATACGTTACTGTTTACAGCCTTTCATTGGAAATATCATTGGTCCCAGGCAACGACACTTCATTTTATTCTGAATCTGAGGTGTCGTCTTATGGTCTCATGCGGTGTTGTAGACTCTGAAAAGGGCCGTCTGGTTTGCGACCACCCTCCTACCGAAGTCCGACGCCAAACAGCTTGCTGTGTTCCGTCGGTGCGTGGGAGCACCAGTGCCTTTATAGGCATTTTCTGGGTTAACTCGCTCCATCGTCAACCTCATCTTTGACCTTTATGGTCAAGATTGAGGTCAAGAGTTAACCCATCTTATAATAATAATAAAAAATCTTCTTTAAGGTACAGCAAAATAGTTAATATTTAATAGAATTCATCATAAAAACCCTCTTAGATGGACACTATATTTATTTATAGGTATGTATATCATTCCTAAACATTCGTAAAAAATAATTAGAAATGCGGAAGCAATTTTTCAAGCTTACCGAAAATTAACAATATACCGATTTGAGGGCTCAATAATTAACTTTTAAAATACATAAGCATGCAGGTATTATGGAAATAGGTATGTTATTCTGTATCGAATTACCATTTTAATTTATATAAGTATTTCAAAAGTCGTCAAATAATCTGTTTACTACAAAACGACAGTAATCATTGTTTTGCAGATACATATACTATGAATTTAATTTATTACTAAATATATTTGTATATGCACATTGTTTAAGTATATTACGATTAACGGCACACCATTGTAATCTAAAATATAACGAAAAATCAACAATTTTAACCCAAAGCCTACCTGATTGACGGGATAAAAACAACAAACTTAGACTAAACAACAACAAAAAGTAGAACAATCAGCATTTTTTCCTCACGCTCACAGCCTAGCGACGACAGGTGTCGCTTTATCACGATAAATAAAACGCCAGTAGGCATGAATACGCGAAATTACCAATTAATATAAATGACTATAAATGTGTACACTCATTCATTACACCATAACCGATCTAAATCTCGTACCCTATCGCTGTACCGATGATTAATTTTATAATATTATCGACGCCAGAGGGCGCCATTATAAGAGCACCTACCGATTTATCTCAGCAAACCGATATTTCGCATGATCTATTACCGATACGCGTTATTACATTATTCATAATTTACATTCTTTTTTTTACTTAAAGTCTATTTACACGCTAGAAGAGATCTCCTCAATTTTGCAATGAATTTTTGCCACTACTCTAGCTCTTTTGAGTTTTAGTTCCCGTATAAATTTTCAAAAAAAATCAGTTTCTACAGTATGCCTGAAAAAGTTGCCAAATGAAACATTTTAGGTATCTCTTGATTCCAAGTCCAACGATCAATTAAGAGCGATTGGGCCTTTTTTATAATTTCTAGAACGGCACGGCAAAATTGTATTACCATTGCCTCCTATGTACTAGTAATACTAGAAACTAGGAACATAGGGGGCAATGGTAACACAAATTTCGAATTATAAAAAGGCCCATTGCATAGTTTATTACAGTACATTGATTGTTCCAAAGTGGATATAAATATAAATGGCTCTACGGCCATATAAGATTATATTTATATACGTATTATAAACATCACGCTCATTAACTATATTAATTTGATTCCTGCCAAAACATTTACATATTTAAAAACCCACTAATCTTACTTTCTCATTTATACATTTTATATCCCCTTATATTTTTTATTAAAACTTTGGCATACTTACTTAATTTAATATTACGAAATAGATGAATGATATGAGATTACGAAATTCTACATAATTTGACAGGATTTAATTCATAAGATCGAAGAGAATTTTTCAACTGTCAACTTCACATGCCTGTAATATATATATATATATACTTTACGGAATGAACATGATTATAAAAAAAAAATCACCCGAAGTGAGAACCTCCTCCTTTTTTTTGAAGTCGGTTAAAAATACATATCGCTAACCAATTTAATTGTAAGTCTTCTTATTATTTGAATTAGGTAGTTTGATGATAATCAAATTCGAAGTGAACTTAGCTTTCTGAATATATATATATATATATATATATATATTCTTTATTGCACAAACACAGTAGGAAAAAATTTTCATAAAAAATAGTGTACAAAGGCGAGCTTATCTCTAGAAGAGATCTCTTCCAGCCAACCTAATCGGTGAGAAATAGTGTACGAGACGGGAAGAAAGAATTGCGCACAACGTAAGAAAATACCAAATAAGAGAAGTGCTTATATTAATATCAGCTAAGATCATGGAAACTAAAAGCAATAGACGTAAATTTGTCAAAATAATGGACGCTACACACTCAAAGCCCCACAATTCGTTTTTCCCTTAAGTTGTAGGTCCCTTTGGAACATATACCAAGACAGACGTGACCACCCGTAATCGACATATTTGCCCCGACCGGGAATCTAACCCAACACCCTTCGATCAAAAGGCAGCGTCACTGCCACTCGACCAAACCGGCCGACAAAAGTTAACCCGTTAACCCGTAAACCCGTTACGCAATCGTTTAGCTTTAGTAAATACCTTCTTGGCCTGTTAACCCCTAACGCTAACTAACACCACACGCACCACTCTGTTTCCCCTGTAGAGTCCAGCACTGCACATCAGGTTACCACATACAAAAGTGCGCTCTATACCGTAACAACAAGAACGATTTTACAATGAATATAAGGAACCCTGATGCCATAGCCTCGTATGTCGTAATTATGTATCTCGCAAATCCCTTGTTCATACAAAAACCTAGACTCGGAACAAATATGTCTTTCACACAATCTGTTTGACCAGGAATTGTAACCAGAATTGTCATTTTAGAACAGAAATCCATGTTTGGGACTATGTGCAATACGTCCTGAAACCACAAATGTATTTATTTATGATTATTTATTATATGAAAACTTCCACGAAAAAATATATACATTTTAAGCCCGTAAAAATATTGTTATTTAAAATGATCACGAAATGTACACCGAATTTTAACTTATGTTTTAATAAACAGAGCACAGATGGTAGAAGGTCCACTTTGTTAACCGGACGAGTCAAGCATAAATAGAACTGAGACTGAGACCCGAATAAGATACAAAACAAAGAACTCTGAATAAAATAAAATAAAAATATATTAAACTGTAAGTAACCGTACACCATGGTTACATAATGTGCTCAGGATAGAAGAGAAATACATTACTGTATGCTTCGATCATTATAGTTGATCGAAGACTGTATGACACTATTTCTCAGCTTGTGTCTTTATAAGTTTTGTAAAAAAAACTTGAGCCAAAACGTCAGCGTCCTTCCGAAAAATTCAAAAGTAGTGTATTTGAATGCTGAATGAAAGCTATTCGGATTTTTATACTGACTGTTTTTTGCGTCAATGTGCCATACGAGTACTGTTTAAAACAGAAAAGTATAGCACAAACAAAAAAAAAACATTCCAATATAAGCCTTCAAATCATCACTTTCTATGTCAGCACCCATAATCGCCTGTCACTTTCACGGAAACGTGCGTTAAACCATTTCGGAAATCGATTACCGCCAAAACGGTACGAAGTGATATGATTGATTCGAGTCATGTTCCTATTATGAAACCAAAGAGAATGGATTTTATTAATTAAAATGTCAAATACGTGGCGCCAAAAAAATAATATATTTTCAAACAAGACTCATTGTACCATTTGAAAGCTTTGTACAAAAAAAATAAAAAAAAATACATATAGTTTTGTAAGTTTTAGTCCAATCTTAAAAGTTTAGGTTAGTGTCCATAGTTCCTAACACAAATACACACACTCTCACATATACACAGACAAACTTACACTCACGTAACACACCTATAGACATTATTTAAGATTGTGCTAACACTTAGTAAATTATTTATTTTTATATTACCAAAAATTTTTTGACAAACCTTTCAAATGGTGCAAAGAGTATCTATCCTACATAACGAATTCTCATTTGAAAAAAGAGTAATTTTTGACGTTTCATAACTGATATTTTAATTAATAAAACCCAACTAGGGTGACATTATTTTTAATTCAGGAAATTATACACGAAATGTACATAAAACTGTATGAATTATTCAAAACTGCAAGTATCCGGCTCACTTTTTACCAATATTTTTTTGCTGAAACACCGGTGACAGAAAAAACAAATTAAAATGCACACACAGCGAGTGATTATTTTCGTAACTCATTTCGTTAAAGTTGATGCTAATTACGTATTTTTCATTGTTTTACAGAAAGGCTGCAAAAACCCTGAAACCCTACCGTTACGAAGAAAACTGATTAGAAAGGTAAAAAGTTATGCACGTCATTCATACTAAACGAATAACGGGTTAACATTTAGCCTATTTACACTAATGTTTTAAAAAGGAAAGATTTGGATTTTTCATATCTATAACGAATAAACTCAAAAACTATTGAACTCATTTCAAAAAATCTTTCACCATTAAAATGCTACATTATCCCAAAGTAACATAGGCTACATAATTTTCCTGAATTACGGCGACAGAAAGCTATCGCCTATAAAGTGAAGACTGATTCCCCAATAATAGTAAATCACTTCATAAATTGTTATAATTTTCACTTAACTAGAAAGGTCTTCAATTCTAATATTAATTATCGCTTTTCGTATTAAAATTTACTGTCAATAAAAAGCAAAGGCTTACTGCATAAATAGTGCCAGATAAGACGTGGTGTATGCCGGACAAAATAGTCACAGATTTTTCTTTAACCACTAACGTTACTAAGCGATGACAGTTCTGCTAAATGAGCATTTTGATTGACGATTTAATCCAAATTGATGGAAAGTAAGCACGAAGATTTCAATCATCCATTTTTCCCCCATAAATTTTTATTTTACGGTTGTTAACTTTGACTATCAACTGCGTTTTTGCAAGACAATTTATGGGCGACATATTACACTCTTTTTGTTAAAATATCTGAAAATGTTTTATTACTTTATTCGCTTTTCCAAACATTTGATCTTCTTTTATGTTCAGTGTTAAAATAAATATTTTATTTTGCGAAAAGGCATTTAAAAAGTTGTTTCAGTATTTTGATTTTGTTTATATTATTATTATTTTTTAAACACATTTTTTGTTAATTTCAATTAACTTATATTATTTTCATAATTTTAGTACCTATTCTTTATAAATATATCAAATATTTTTGCAGATTTCATTAAAATATTTCAATCGAAATTCAGTTTTTCACTACTTACAAAAAAAAATGCGAATGCGTCTTGTGCTTATTTTTAATTTCCATAAAGATTCAAATATTATTAATAACTGTTTAGTGTAATATTCAGAGACAATGTCACTAGTGTTAAGTTCAAATAATTTTTTCAGGCATATTTTCAGTAGCTACATCAAAAAATCCAACCCCTAGCTGTCTCAAAAGTAGTTTTGTCCAAAAATTTCGTCCGACTTACCTCGGTAATTGCTGGAAACCACACAGATAGAAAGCAAAAGATTCGCTATGGTCACAAAAATTCGAATCACTGTAATTCACGTGCGCTTGTGTCGCGTGCGATGCGATGCGAGGCGGGCTGTGCGTGGCGCGGACGGTGCGCGCGCGCGACGGTCTCGGTATGAGTGTCGCGCGCGCCGGCAAACGCCCCAGTTTATACGCTCGGCGCGCGCAGGGTTAAGCGCACTTTCGCCGTCCATAGGGCGAGAGGGTGCAACTCTATAGTTCACCTGAAAGCTGCGTCTCGCAGGGATGACGCGTCTAAACTGGTTCCAGCGCTCAGTTTTATGACACGGCGTAGATTCTATTACGAATTCTTGAATTCCTATTTTCTCGTATAATTTTTGTACAATAAAGCATACATACAAACAAACATAATAACAGGCATACTAATGGATCTCTAGGTCGTAATCTACAGGTTAGTCGACTTTTATGACACCAACGGAAAAAGAAGATGTGGTGTTACGTTATTTAGTAACCTATACTGCACATCCAGCGATTGAAGCCCAGGCAGTAGTGTTCACTGAGTTTAATTGGTCCTAGCTATTGACTGCAGTTAAGTCAGAAGATATTTTGGTGTTTTGGAAACTAACACCAGAGTCAGACAAGTTTGTCACATACTTGATTAAAGTTCAGCAAAATATAATCGTTCCTACCGGCTCTTAAGAAGACGGTGGCGTTTTTCAAATAAACGCTCAAAAACCAACACTAAGGTTTCCCCTATTGATATTTTTTATCACTATTACTATTTTGGATTTTACCTCAACCGAAATACGGAATCGCCTATTTGTCCATCTTTTATTTTTGTTTTGCTTTATCAGCTGTAAGCCGACCATTTAAAGATACAAATGGCACAATAAACGAACGTCGATGGATCAGAAATTCCAGACGTATTCGGAATTTATTGAATCTGCTGGTGACTTTTACGATAGATAATTTCAAGGTGCAATCATCCTAAGGTAACTAAATATATCGTTGATTTTTTTGCTCTTCTACAGAGCTCCTGCGACAATCTTCAAAAAATATTCTTTAAAACTTTCTTAAATATTTCCTCCTCGCGTGTGCCGAATCTCCATTCACTACTACGTTAGATGCCGGTCCCGGCTGTTGTCGATTGACTACAGTCGTTAAACCAGGTCAGAAGCAAGTTCACACATGCTTGCTTAATTGATTATATGATAAGGAAGGAGGACTACGTATGTAAATTCTAGGTTTTTTATTATTTTTTATTATAAGATGGGTTAACACTTGACCTCAATCTTGACCAAGGTCATAGATGACGAGAGAGCAAGTTAACCCAGATAATGCCTATTAAGGGATTTCTGGTACTCCTACGCACCGACGGAACACGCAAGCTGTTTGGCTTCGGACTTCACAGAGCTTACCACACCGCACGAGACCATGAGACGTATTTTTGAAACGATAGAATTACAATTCGCATACGAATTCGCATACAAATCTTGTCAATTCGTATGCCAATTGGAATTCTATTGTTTCAAAAATACGTCTCCATAGGACGCCACCTCAGATTCAGAACAAATTCTTCTATTCTATTTCTGTAAATTTTTCATTTCATTACTGAGGTCTTTTATTTGACCTGTGGAATAAATGCAAAAATAAAATGTTTTTTTTTTTAATCCGACAGTCAACGATCGCGATGCGGTTGCCCAATCCGTTCCTCTGTAAGACCTTGCTGTCTTCAATCTATTAAAATTAATGCTACTTCCAATATATATCTTACTGTTACTTTTCGTCTAGTTTACTTTAACAAAGACAGCATTACTGTTTAACTTTAAGCTTTAACTTTATTCAACTAAGCTTTAAGTTTACTAAGGTACCTGCATGCCAAATTTCAAGCGTCTAACTTAAGCGGTTTAGATTTTTCATACAAAAGGATTTTCCCGCTAATTCCCGTTCCCGTGGGAATTTCGGGAATTCCTTTCTTAGTGCACCTCTACGGTACCTAAGCTACGTCCCTTCCAAATTTCAAGTGCCTACGTTTAGCCGTTTAGGCTGTGCGTTGATATGTCAGTCAGTCAGTCAGTCTGTCAGTCAATTTCTCCTTTTATATATTTAGATTTCTGCAAACGTTTCGGTTTGGAACTATTAAAACGACCATTACCTTTTCTCAGTGGCTCATACGTATTACAACACATGATTGAAGAGCACTACTCAACCCATCAGTTCTCACGAATATTCACTTTCAAATTCATACTTTTGTAAAATGCAACACCTTTCAAGAATCTAACATAAAAAATCGACTTCAAAAAGCGAAAAATAAAGACAATATCATTCGTGCTACGAGTACCTACTGATCTGTTTGAAGTCGGTGCAAAGGCGACCTATCAAGCTTATTTGGCTTGGCACCAACTTCAAACATGTAAGCACTATGTAGCAAATTAAATGATATGTTGTATTTATTTTTCGGTTTTTTGAAGTCGGTTTATCCTTAAAACTTTTATTTGTTTTTCCATTTTTAGTGTAAACAATAATAAGTACACGAGAAACATTGTATGTGCCTATTAAATACGCGGGTTGCCCTCGATTTCCCTGAGATTCCATCATCAGATCCTGGCTTGGTGACAATGGGACCATTTCTTTCGAACAAAAAATAATGTTGAAAATTGGTCCACAAATGGCGGAGAAATCGATGAACATACACAATAAAATACAATCGTACTTAGAACCTCCTCTTTTTTTGAAGTCGGTTAATGATTACATCCTGCAAAGGAGAGTTGTACTTTCCGGTTCGTAGGAAGACGAAGGATTTTATTACTGTCTGGTTTACAACACCCATACCCCGATGGGAGCTTCCTCCCGTCTTATTGCCGTCGTAAAATAGGAAAAAATTTAAATTATCCAAGTTCACTAACCATTAGATCGAGCAAGTACTAGCTAAGACTGGTTGTACAACATTTTGTTCCTATAAATTCATACAAGGATAGTTAAAATTGCGGGATTATTACAGAAATAACGCAGTGAGTTTTGCTCGAAAAAGCAAAAGTTATTTTAAAACAAATCTTATACATAAAATTGGAAGTCCTGACTCACTGACTTCATCAACGCACAGTCCAAACTCTTGGACTACAAAGCTGAGCCTTAAGTTTCTGTTTTAACGTAGGCAAGGAATAAGGAAAGATTTTACGAGATTCCCACGGGAACGAAGTCCCGGGCATTCTATAGTCTAATAGGTACTAAAGAAAAGATGAAAACTCACTAATATGGTCAAAAATTCACTTTCAGCTGCTGTCCATTTCATTATTTACTGTGATTAATTTAAGCTTTCTACGCTTGATTTAAATTGGGGTACGAATGCACCCGACTTAAAACCTTTTTTTTTAAATTAGACGTTACACACTCAAAACCCCACAAGGTTATCCCTTGTCTTTGGGTCCCTTGGAACATATACAAAGACAGACACGAACAATCATGACCCGAAAATAAACCAACATGTGCTTTTAACACAAATAGTTGCACCGACGAGAAACGAACCCAGGACCCGTCGATAAAGAGGCAGCGCCACTACCACTCGACCCAACCGGCCTTCTTAAATGATGATTTTGGAGATAACTGTAATTTTATTTCACTAGTAATACCCTGGACACAATGTAAGTAAACATAGGCCTCGAATAAGCTTAAAAGCATAATAATTATCTTCAAATGACCACTCTGGGCCGACGCCAATCTTAAGCTATGATCCTCCACGTCATCGTTGTGTTGGAGTGTTATATTATATGGCATATTCCCAGCACAAGAGTCTATAAAATTTGCTTGCTACATTTACTATTACGTCTATAGGATGCTGCATGGGCTGAAGCGCTCTGTTGTTTTATAGTTTGTCCTATGTAGCATGAATGCGGTAGAGCTTTCGTAAGATTACGTTCAAAAATGGGTCATTATTAAGATTTTTTAATATCTGGGCGGGTATTCCACTAGCCAATGGCGTCTCAATAGCGGTGAAATGACAATGGTGACCGCTTCATCCGTTCAGCAGAGCTAAGATGATCGCCGTGCCATAATTATCACACGCCGTATCACACGGTCACGTGACTTTTTGTCGTTATCTCGTCGGACCCTAACATAAACTCATTTTTGTCATGTCATGGCATGTCGTTCGGTCAAATTAGCCACGTGAGATAGTTTTGTCATCAAACCCTAACATGAAACGCATTTTTGTCGGGTCTTGACAGATGGATATGTGATATTATGGCGTGCTCGATTTTGAACGTGACAAATTTTTCCACATGAAAAAGAGAGCCCTTCCCGGTCGAGGAAAATCGAACGTTTGTTCTAAGGTGGGTAAGTGACTGGAAGTGGAGTCGGACTTGGCGATCCCTTATCACAATTATAAGATAACACTAACCTCGTCTAACACTAACCTTGGCCACTTCTCAATATTAAATAGACTCTGTAGACAATTCAACTCATTAGCTAAAACACACGGACTAGACATTTTTGAACCTTTTTGGAAATTTAAAAAAACTGTTTTACAGAACAGTTGATACTTTCATCAGACTCTAATTTATAGACTCTAATTTATAGGAGATGAGTTTGGCTTTATTTGTATTATTATTGTATTATTATTGTATGTATAATTTGTTGATTGCATCAAAGCACATAGACATAAGATCAAGTTACTACAAATCAGTATTCAATAATGTTCCTCATTTCGTTTAAGTATAAGAGAATGCTTTGTTTTTGTTATTTTTGTTTGATTAGAGGTTTTGTTTTTGGTTACTTTTATTTTTCTGAAATTTAACAAGTTGTTAAACATTTTTTATAGATAATGTATCATATTGTTGCTTTAAGAAGTTCAATAATTTTATATTTTTTTTTCTTTGTCAATTATTTTAAGTGTAACTTTAAGCGTCATCTTTAGATTGTATATTTAAGAGTCATCTTTGAGAATGCTGTGTTCTCCTATAATTACTGGAGCATTCACAATTTTTATTTTGTGTAAGTTCTTTTAAGATGTAAAATGACTCCACTGTTGGAGATCCTAAACTAAATAAATAAATAAATAAATAAATAAATAAATAAATAAGCCTTTACGGAAGGCGTCAGGCTAGAAAAAATGAGCGAAGGCGCATTAGAGACATTTGTGACCCCTTCGACATAGAAGACCCAGAATTCCAAAGTTTGTGGAGAATTTCAAAGCCTATGGCTCAGTTTATAATCTCTAGGCTCACAATAGACCTAAAGCCCAAAAACGGGAATGGTAAAATAAAAAGCCCACTTAAAGTTAGGCTGCGGATTTCAATGCCTATTTATCTAACATCAATATACTTTAATCACTTTAGTACTATACTGGGCTTTAGGTAAATCTCTTTCAACCTCTCGGGTGGTTAATAAGTCCATGAAATTGAACAACCTTCCCAAGGAACATGGTGAAAATACAAAAAAAAATTGAGATCCCATACAAAATGCGCTATATGCTGATAAAATTTGTATGGGAACTCAATTTTTTTTTCATATTTTGACCTATGTTCCCTGGGAAAGTTGTTCAGTTTCATAGACTGACTAAGCACCCGAGAGGTTTTAAGAGATTTACCTAAAGCCCTGTATAAATAAATAAATAAATAAAAATAAACGCTACACACTCAAAGGCCCACACTAAGGTTTTCCCTTGTGTCGTGGGTCCCTTGGAATACACAAAGACAAACACAAACACCCATGACCCGAGAACAAACATCTGCTACTACACAAACATCTGCTGTAATACTTTAATGACTTTAGTACTTAAGTATAACTTATAGGTAGTACTTTGTTAGTTTGATATCTTGTGCTGCATATAATTTTTGGCCATTACATACATAATACTCGTACATAGATAGGCTGATAAACACATTACCCTCCTTTGCGTCGCGCAGTCGGGTCGACAGTGGCGTCATTTATGTGAAAAGTCTATGCATTTTCCTTTTTCATTCATAAATCGCGTCCACATATGGTCTAAAAAGAATGAAAGAATTGGCCAACCCAACATCGGAGCCTTAAAATAAAAAACAACTGTCAACTTTGACATCTAGTCATGAGATAAATTTTGTCGCGACGAGATGTATCTCTCTCATATCGTTCATGCTAAGGTTCGTGACAGAGAAGACGACACGAGATATTTTATCGACATGCCATGACATAACATAAACTCATTTTTGTCATGTCATGGCATGTCGTTCGGTCAAATTAGCCACGTGAGATAGTTTTGTCATCAAACCCTAACATGAAACGCATTTTTTTCGGGTCTTGACAGATGGATATGTGATATTATGGCGTGCTCGATATTGAACGTGACAAATTTTTCCACATGAAAAAGAGAGCCCTTCCCGGTCGAGGAAAATCGAAGGTTTGTTCTAAGGTCTAAGGTAAGGCTTGACTGGAAGTGGAGTCGGACATGGCGATCCCTTATCACAATTATATGATAAGCCTTTACGGAAGGCGTCAGGCTAGAAAAAATGAGCGAAGGCGCATTAGAGACATTTGTGACCCCTTCGACATAGAAGACCCAGAATTCCAAAGTTTGTGGCGAATTTCAAAGCCTATGGCTCAGTTTATAATCTCTAGGCTCACAATAGACCTAAAGCCCAAAAACGGGAATGGTCTCCAGCCCACTTAAAGTTAGGCTGCGGATTTCAATACCTATTTATCTAACATCAATATACTTTAATCACTTTAGTACTATACTGGGCTTTAGGTAAATCTCTTTCAACCTCTCGGGTGGTTAATAAGTCCATGAAATTGAACAACCTTCCCAAGGAACATGGTGAAAATACAAAAAAAAATTGAGATCCCATACAAAATGCGCTATATGCTGATAAAGTTTGTATGGGAACTCAATTTTTTTTTCATATTTTGACCTATGTTCCCTGGGAAAGTTGTTCAGTTTCATAGACTGACTAAGCACCCGAGAGGTTGTAAGAGATTTACCTAAAGCCCTGTATAAATAAATAAATAAATAAAAATAAACGCTACACACTCAAAGGCCCACACTAAGGTTTTCCCTTGTGTCGTGGGTCCCTTGGAATACACAAAGACAAACCCATGACCCGAGAACAAACATTTGCTGCTACACAAACATCTGCTGTATACTTTAATGACTTTAGTACTTAAGTATAACTTATAGGTAGTACTTTGTTAGTTTGATATCTTGTGCTGCATATAATTTCTGGCCAATTACATACATAATACTCGTACATAGATAGGCTGATAAACACATTACCCTCCTTTGCGTCGCGCAGTCGGGTAAAAACTGACAGCGGCGTCATTTATGTGAAAAGTCTATGAATTTTCCTTTTTCATTCATAAATCGCGTCCACATGTGGTCTAAAAAGAATGAAAGAATTGGCCAACCCAACATCGGAGCCTTAAAATAAAAAACAACTGTCAACTTTGACATCTAGTCATGAGATAAATTTTGTCGCGACGAGATGTATCTCTCTCATATCGTTCATGCTAAGGTTCGTGACAGAGAAGACGACACGAGATATTTTATCGACATGCCATGACATAACGCCATTGCGATTATCTTAGGCCTGCTGAACGGATAAAATAGTCACAACTGTCATTCAACCGCCATAGAGACGCCATTGGAATAGACGTCCAGCTTCCTACCCTGAGGCTATCTGGAGGTAGGGACTTTATTTTTACATAGATAAATCATTATAAATATTATAAAGCGCACCTTGGGGGAGGCCTATGTTCAGCAGTGGACTGCAATAGACTGATATGATGATGATGATGAAATCATTATTCTATTTCTCTGCACGTTAAAGTATTATAGACTTTCACGAAGCTTTTTCAAATATAAAAATAATCTGTTTCGTAATTTTAATCTGTTTCAAAGATCCTCAACCTCACATAGAATAGTATCTTCTTGCTTTAGTACCTTAAGTCGCATTTCATGTTGTTTAAATTTAGTATCTCTTACTTAAAAGCCTATTTGATTAATCAAGCTGTACGTCTACGCCCAAGGTTCACAATTTAGAACTATGACAGACATATGTATGTTTTATTTGTTTATATAATTGTGTACTGTTGTGAACGTCTTAATAAATAAATAAATAAATAAATATACTCTAGCACTAGCCTTACATCATGAGCGTCAATTTGATCGCAAACTCCATGTAACTTAGCAGCTAATACATTGTCAGAGCACATAAAAATCATTTGAGTAGATATTGGCCTTAATCACCATCATTATTATGTTTATGACTGTATAAAGTCTAGTCGAGGACGCGAGAAACTTCATTCATTAGTTAGAGGAGGAAGTCAAAGTGCTCTGTTTTTTCTTCAGATTTCTTACATTGTATTCTCTTGGTCTTTCTTAGACCTTTTCTGATTTCTTTGGCATAGCCTTTTCGTTATCACCTCATTACAAAAACTACATTTTAAAAAACCTTCATATTTCGATCTCAATGATACTTCAACTTGTGTTGGTTTGAATTTGCTTTTTAAAACGATGAAATTGGATAAGCATTAAATCATTTTATTGGACAAAAATCCCCTCTACACTTCTAAAGTCTACATCATCTTTTACGAATAGCTTAGTTTGTACCCTTTTATTTTATTAAGGTTTCGTAGTTCAGCGTAGCTGACTTTTCGGAATCGATTGATAATTAGTGCACATATCGCGAAACAAAACTTAAAAGCCCACTAAAACATAAAATATTCTCTATTACATCGTGCCTTCCTTGGGACACAAATATATAGATAGAGTCACCTAAACCGATTTTATATTTGCAAATATCCGTTATCTGTGTACAAGTACTCCTGTTGTTATTGTAACTATTCTACTGATGTAGGTAATTTTAGTATAAAGTGTTTTCTAAAAATGTGCTACTGTGACTAAAGTGCATATAATATAAACTTATGGAGAATGTTTAACTTCATTATGTAAGTATTCACATGTTGTTAAAATAGATTAGTTTGCATATGTAAATGTTTTTCAGAGGCGAATTTAGCCTATAAAACAAAACTTAGCTATTAAAATGTGTAACCTTAGTTTTATAGCCTAATGTTACTGTTGTTGTGACTCATTATTATAAAATAAAGATATTTTAAAACAAAAAACAAAACCTAAACCGAGAACAAACATCTGCTTTTTACACAATTGTTTACTCCATTTTTTGATAAACGAATAAGTGCAAATGTTCGGATGTAATTACAGTTAAAAGTCAGATTTCAATGTTGCTAAAATTAATATCTGCTTTTTCATGGTCCAGAAACCAGACAAACTATTAATCATTCACGGACAGTTATTTTGCTATCTTTATTTTCCTTTTGGATTTAGGAACTTATTCTCCATAAATCTCGTTGTAGTAGTAGGGTTCTGGATAAATAATGAGAAACCTTTATTTAAATTAACCGATTCTTCTTACCTACATATTATTAATTACTTTTCTTTGATGGTGTTAATGTACTCCTCTTAAAAATAAAAATAAAGTTCTGCTAAAGAATTTTTGTTATAGATTACAAGATCTTGAATACTGTAGGTTAAACATTAGTGGTAACTAACTGATGCTTTCACAATGAGGGAAAACATCGTGAGGCAACCTGTGCATTTAGTAACCATGATGTAGTCCCATAGTCCGCTTAGGTGGCATTAAGTGGTTCTGAAACACTGCTGCACTGCCCACTCCGTATGGGATTAAAGGCGTGAGCGTAGTAATGTAATGTCATCCGCTTAGGTTGCCGTCTTAGCAGGGTCTCGGTGGCAATTAGCTCAAATTATCCAAAACCTGAATTATGGTCACGCGTATAGATAAAAAAAAAATTTTTTTCATCAAACTATGAAAAAGAAATTTCCCCCCTCTCCATACTTACAGCTTGTGCGGGCAGCTGGTTTGCCTTGTATGGGAATTTGAAAATTTTCTTGGAGAATTAACCTTGGGTACCTTGTGGAAAGTTTCATCAAGAGGAGAATCAGACCTTAAAGATTCGCTAACTACCTTTAAGTCCCCCATATACTCTTAGTGAAAAAATGCTAAAAAGCGCTTAAGATATGTTAAATCCAGTTACCTATTAATTCAGACTTGCATTTTCTACCTTTTTTCGAATTCAAGGTGTAAAAATGTAAAACGAAGTGTTATTCTGTGTACTGTTATCTAAATCGCCGGATAGGGAGGAAGATAAACAGTTTTCTCTGTACTAACTGCTCGCATGTCTACGTCTGCCACAGTCTAGTTAATCGACAAACATCAGCCATACATCTCTTTATCTTTATAATATTTAATTAAAAGACAAAAGAACATTTTTTTCTTCACTTTTGCATCCTAAGATCCGTCGTGAAAGGCGTCATTTACTTTTATTTACGACTTTACGCGCTCTTTGGCTCTTAGATTAGATAAAAAATTAGAGCATCACCATCAAATTGCTTTTTTTTGCAAATTATACATTGAGGGAAAAATCTGAAATTTCCGCAAAAAATTCCTCAGTCACCTAGATAACAATTCTTAATTTATCGAAGTCTTTAACCAAGTTAGTTAACAAAACTTTGGGGTGCTTCTTTCTATGAACCAAAACAACTTCCCCAAGGAAAATACAGGGCTTTAGGTATCTCTTTTTCAACCTCTCGGGTGGTGAAATAAAAAAAAAGTTGATCACCCATCTCCCATACAAAATGCGCTATATGCTGATGAAGTTTGTATGGGAACCCAAAATTTTTTTTTCGTATTTTGACCTATGTTCCTTGGGGAAGTTGTTCAGTTTCATGGACTGATTAACCACCCGAGAGGTTGAAAGAGAGATACCTAAAGCACTGTATATGAAATTCTAAAAAAAAATCGACTTGATCGCATAATTGTATGAAGAACTAAATTTAAAAAAAAATATTTTGACATATTTTTCTTGAGGAAATTAGTTCAGTTTCATTTGCTGATTCATATCCTAACTGATACAAAGTCATTCAAATATTTAAAAGTTTCTATTACCACTTTGTATTTATCTAAGTACTTAGATAAATATAAGTATATTTACAGCAAACAAGTTGACTTAAAGCGAGCATTTGCAAAGTGCGTTAAATGTTAATAACTTCAGAATTACGTGCAAACACGATTGCAGAAAACAGTTCATTTGCAATAGGTAGTTAAAGTGTATGGTAATAAGTATAACTAAATGCTTATAATAACTAAGATTTGCACGAAGTCGTATTGTTAGAGCTAACTTTAACATGGGTATCCTGAAAACGTAAATAAAATAAATAAACAAAATTGAGAACCTCCCCCTTTATGGTTAAGATAGTCTTGTAAAGATTACGTATGCTTCATTCGACATATTATATGAAGTAAGCTCTAGATTCTAGAACATTTTTAAGTCGGTTTGGTTCGGTGGTTACATAGCGTTGCCTTTGAATAGACGATGATTGATGGGTTCAATTCCCGGTCAGGGCAAATTTATATGTAAAAAGCAATTTTTTTTTTCAGAGTCTACCATTGTATTTATCTCAAAGAACGCGCAACATAAGGAAAAAAACCTTAGTATGGGCTTTTGAGTGTTAAAAAATATTCACAGCTATTACCGTTTAAACAACACTCAAAGATAAGACCAAACTATAGCATCTATTTAAAAAAATGCTAAAATCTTTCAAACCAAGTACCTATTTACTTTATTAGTACGATGTCATCCCATCAATCCTGTAATCCCTTTAAGGGTAGACAGATCGTCATGTCGTTCTGAAACCTCTTGACGCCATATTTTACTTTATTTCTGAGGGTTATTAGATGTGTTGACGGCCGGTTTGGTCGAGTGACGGCCGGTTTGGTCGAGTGGTAGTGGCCCTGCCTCTCGATCGACGGGTCCTGGGTTTGAATCCCAGTCGGGGCAAATATTTGTGTAAAAAGCAGATGTTTGTTCTCGGGTCATTGGGTGTTTGTGTCTGTCTTTATGTGTGTTCCGAGGGACCCACGACACAAGGGAAAACCTTAATGTGGGCCTTTGAGTGTATGGCGTTTTAATTTTTTTTAATTTATTTTATTTTTTAAAAATATGATAGGTTGTCAGCCTTTCGCCATATTTTACTTTATTTCCGAGGGTTATTAGATGTGTTGACGGCCGGTTTGGTCGAGTGGTAGTGGCCCTGCCTCAGCAAAACACTGACACTACGCATTTAAACTGACATTAAATTCAATTTTTATATCTAGGACATTATATTAATAATTATATTGCCTACTAATACTGCTTTCTTTTTATTTTTATTTATAACATTAATTAACATTTACGAGATGAATATTAACCGCATGACATAATATAAGTAATAATTATAACCCTTTTTTATGACTATATTTTTTATTCGTTTTAGCCGCAAATGTTTGACATGAGTCCTCCTCTCTCAAATAAAATTGCGTGCCCAGCAGAGCTAAGATGATCGCCGTGCCATAATTATCACACGCCGTATCACACGGTCACGTGACTTTTTGTCGTTTTCTCGTCGGACCCTAACATAAACTCATTTTTGTCATGTCATGGCATGTCGTTCGGTCAAATTAGCCACGTGAGATAGTTTTGTCATCAAACCCTAACATGAAACGCATTTTTGTCGGGTCTTGACAGATGGATATGTGATATTATGGCGTGCTCGATTTTGAACGTGACAAATTTTTCCACATGAAAAAGAGAGCCCTTCCCGGTCGAGGAAAATCGAACGTTTGTTCTAAGGTGGATAAGTGACTGGAAGTGGAGTCGGACATGGCGATCCCTTATCAAAATTATATGATAAGCCTTTACGGAAGGCGTCAGGCTAGAAAAAATGAGCGAAGGCGCATTAGAGACATTTGTGACCCCTTCGACATAGAATACCCAGAATTCCAAAGTTTGTGGCGAATTTCAAAGCCTATGGCTCAGTTTATAATCTCTAGGCTCACAATAGACCTAGAGCCCAAAAACGGGAATGGTCTCCTAGCCCACTTAAAGTTAGGCTGCGGATTTCAATACCTATTTATCTAACATCAATATACTTTAATCACTTTAGTACTATACTGGGCTTTAGGTAAATCTCTTTCAACCTCTCGGGTGGTTAATAAGTCCATGAAATTGAGCAACCTTCCCAAAGAACATGGTGAAAATACAAAAAAAAATTGAGATCCCGTACAAAATGCGCTATATGCTGATAAAATTTGTATGGGAACTCAATTTTTTTTTCATATTTTGACCTATGTTCCCTGGGAAAGTTGTTCAGTTTCATAGACTGACTAAGCATCCGAGAGGTTGTAAGAGATTTACCTAAAACCCTGTATAAATAAATAAATAAATAAAAATAAACGCTACACACTCAAAGGCCCACACTAAGGTTTTCCCTTGTGTCGTGGGTCCCTTGGAATACACAAAGACAAACACAAACACCCATGACCCGAGAACAAACATCTGCTACTACACAAACATCTGCTGTATACTTTAATGACTTTAGTACTTAAGTATAACTTATAGGTAGTACTTTGTTAATTTGATATCTTGTGCTGCATATAATTTCTGGCCAATTATATACATAATACTCGTACATAGATAGGCTGATAAACACATTACCCTCCTTTGCGTCGCGCAGTCGGGTAAAAACTGACAGTGGCGTCATTTATGTGAAAAGTCTATGAATTTTCCTTTTTTATTCATAAATCGCGTCCACATATGGTCTAAAAAGAATGAAAGAATTTGGCCAACCCAACATCGGAGCCTTAAAATAAAAAACAACTTCAACTTTGACATCTAGTCATGAGATAAATTTTGTCGCGACGAGATGTATCTCTCTCATATCGTTCATGCTAAGGTTCGTGACAGAGAAGACGACACGAGATATTTTATCGACATGCCATGACATAACGCCACTGCGATTATCTTAGGCCTGCAGCCTGGGTCCATGAGCTCTCAGAAATGTTATTTGTTTATCACCTATGTAAAAACCATGGGAACCAATAAATGATTGAGTATTGAGTATTGAAACAGTGGCGTAGCTACCTAGGAGCTAGGGGGGGCAGAGGGCCCTCAAGCTCAGGGGGCCCTCGAATCCTTACCAGTAAAACTCGATCGAACTGAACTTTCAAAATAAATATGACAGGTTGCAACCCGACTTTAATCATGGTAACTCAGTTGAGAGAAATTCGAAAGTTTTAGCTAGGGAATTCCCCTAAATTCTTTCTATGGGTTGCCAACCCAGTGTTGTCAATTTGACAGATAGGGATATGTGCGTTTTATTATTCATCGATGTGCGTTTTAATGTGCATTTTTAAAGTATTTGTATATTTAATATTTTTACTTGATAAAACTTAACCAGTTTAGATAGCAGTGGAGCCCCATTTTTTGATTCGCTGCAGGGCCCTTGGTTACCTAGCTACGCTACTGCAACAAAACCCCGGGCGTCCCACTTACTGGCTTCTACATTATGCCTGGGAAGAGTTGGCAGCTGGCACATATTAAGTTTTTCTTTCACTCCCAATGTAGCGTGGAAGGCTGATGACGTCATCATTTCCCGTAATCAAATAAATTGCGGAATATGTGGTTGTTACCAAAAAATATCACAACAAAAAAACTTCGTTAGAACTAATAATGCATAAGTAAGTCACAGTCAGTAGTACAAAGAACCGTATCAAATCGTTTTACATGAAAATTGAATTAAAATACCCACTCGTATCTTCCGCTCTAACTAATGATCTAATGACCAATCTTATTATTAAGCCTAATATTCAAACTATGATTTTTTTTTCGTTTCTTGTATGTATCTGTTCTCAAACGCATGATTGGGATGATTAGATTTAATTTTTACATCAGCAAGAAAAGGCCACTGTTAATTTATTTCTATAGATTACTAAGTAGCTATCCGCCCGCGACTTCGTTCCCGTGGGATTGTCCCGGTGGATTTTCATTTTTTTTCTGTATAAACCTGGTCGTGACAGTAAGGAACACATACATACGCTCACGCCTATAATCCCTAACGGGGTAGGCAGGGCATCAGTGATTCTAGAACCACTAGATGCCACGTTTGACTCAAATTGTGAGGGTTATCAGATGGAACAAGTTGTATAATAGTGGGAGGTGGTCAGCCTTTCGCCCATTATACAGCAAAACCCTCGCATCCCTCTTAAAAACTTTTACTGTATACCTGGGAAGAGTAGGTAGCTGGCACATTTTAAGTTTTTCTTTCATTCCCAGTGCAGCATGGATTCATTTCTATAGATGCGGCGGATATAGATTTATTCCATCACTAGCTTTTCGCCCGGGACTTCGTTACCGTGCGAATTTTCCAGTCAATTTTCCAATGTTTTTAATAGTTATTCTGCTATTCGGGACGGAGAGAAATACAACAAATCTTAAACCATGGAAAAAGGTCCAGCCGATCTTGAGTTATATGTGGTGTAACTAACACGACTTTGTTTTATATATTTAGATTTCCAATTTCATAATAACAAAATATAAAAAGACTTATTAAAAGAAACACAACTTTAGGGGGTAATTAGGGGGTAACTTTCCCCATGGAACTGTACAACTTTTCCCAAGAAAACTCCTACCTACATAAAATTTTAAAAAAATGTCGACTTCCCCATACAAAGGCAAATAGCTGATCGCACAAGTTGTAATCGAACATTTGGAAGTAGAACATTTGTTAGTGATTCTATTTATCCATTTAAAAACCAACAGCTCGAGCACGATGGCGACAATCTCGCACGGCGCGCCACTCGACTGACGCTGAAACTTCACTTTGATTGTGCGAGGGCCCCGCGCAAACGCGCAAAGACTTGCTCGCCCTCTGGCGTTGTCAATGTTGACATATTGACATAGAACCCCGGCGCATTACGCCCGCTATCACCAATCACCAGCGTACACGAGCTGCTGAAACACGTCACCGGGTCAATTTTCATAACAAAAACAGTAAGTCATATCCTAGTGGTACAATAACTCTAAAATTATAAAAATTGCATCAGACGATATTCCATCTTTTTTATATATATGTATATATATAACTAGCTTTCCGCCCGCGTGGACTACAGGTTATATTGTGAGATTTTTACATACAAAAGTTTTTTCCCGCTAACTCCCTTTCCCGTGGGAATTTTGCAATATCCTGTTGCAACTAAGCTTTAAGTTTACTTAGGTACCTGCATGCTAAATTTCAAGCGTCTAACTTGAGCGGTTTAGATTGGATTTTCGGAATTAATTTCGGGAATTAATTTCTTAGTGCACCTCTACGGTACCTAAGCTACGTCCTTTCCAAAGGAGAATGGGCAAATTGGTACAACCCTCCAATAGCGATGAGTTATATGTCCCTGGACAGGTCTTTTCAATTGGAACAATAGTTACTATGACAGCTAAGTTGTAATAGTTGTCCGTTCGGAGTTATAGGTACCTAAAGTTAAACAAATAAAAAAAAATATTTTGCAATTATTATCGTTTATTGGGGAAAATAACAATAATGACGTTGTAGATTACAGTATTCCATAATTATTTACAGAAATATAAAGGGATTACATTGCTTAGATCAAAAAAAAAACACCTTATTTACCTTACATACTAATATATTATACAAATATTTTTTTTTACATTTACAAAATAGAGTCAATTACATTTTGATTGTTCACAGTTCGTCCACGATAACATCATTTAGGAACACTGCCGGTGCAATAAAGCCTTCATGAATTGCATGTCCTAAATACCAAATAATTGATATAATATGCGCGCATGTACCCATGGTACGCCGTCCTGACAAGCATGTACAGTAGTGTTGAACAATGTTGTTGCTGCCTTCGATTTGGTTACTTTTTATCAAAATGTAACAATAATAAGTTCTTGCCCGGACGTGTCTAGATTGAATGCGCCCACGCAGAAGCCACACTTCTTCATTAATTCCATAATCTGGCAGGTCATCCAGTTGATTTTCTCTGTATGTCTCAATAAGGTATAAACCGTTATTAAGATGCTCCGCGCAGTATGATCTTGCCAGTTTTAGCTGGTATGTACCCAAAGCCAGTATCATTATCTGATTTAGGGTGAGCCTTGGGAAGTTTTCAATATTGTGGGCTTCCATCCGTTGAAAATCAACCCTTCGGCTATTCAGGCGCTTTCTCTCGACATATGTGTATAGAAGATTCGGTGAATCCAATGTTTCTCGTATATGACTCAGGAACTCTTCTGCATGTTCATTATCTGTTATCGGTACATGGAAGTGATTTATAATCGCTGCAGCAATTCTAAAGTTTTCGAACATATGCGGCAGTGCCCGATTAAAATATGATTGCCGTAACAGTTTATCATTACGTTTAAACCTGCCGTTCACAACTTCCACTACCCATCGGCACATTGTAATGGCTCGTGATTCGTTTGCCTGTTCCGTAGTGAGCTGGGATTCTCGACGGTCTTTTGTTGGTGGCACGTAATATTCATAACCCCAGGCTTCGATTGCATCCAAGCTGTCTCTGAACCCACGGTCCAAAATGAACACGTCATTTGGTTGAAGCAAATAATGTAAAGGGTGTTCTTCGTCATTCATGATATCCTGCATTATTTGCGCGTCAGTTTTTGTGGCAGCGTACGGCCCCAAAACATCAATAATATAACCATCTGACGATACAATCAAAAATGGCTTTAAAAGATTTCTAAACTTGTGGAGGCTATATGACAGCCGCTGGAATAAGAAGTTACTACTTTTATTGATGTAGACATATGTTCCATCACATATTAGAATTAGTTTGGTATTCTCTTCATTTCCAAAAAGGTTTTTTGGAATGACTAGGTTTCTGTCTAAAAGATTTCTTCTGTCAATGTGATCTAACCCCAAGTGAAGTATTACATATTCATTTGTAAGACATTCACGTGCAATGTTCAAATATCGTTCCAGTTTTCTCCTGGACATATTAAATAATGACGCAAGCCTTTCATCTGAATCTCCTGTACGAAGTTTTGTCAGGTATATACCTAATGCAGTTCTTGGATCTTTGCATCTTTCGCTGAGTGAAGGAGTTTGCTCCAAAATAGAATCGAATTGATCACCATCAAGTCCAACCCAGAAACGCATGTCTTCATTAGACATGGCACCTCTTACATTAAAATTGAACCTCGCTCCACGTGCAATGGTTGCTCGCAGTATGTCGCAAGCATCACTAAACTGGGCTCCAGTAAAATAATTAGTGGTATTGCAAAAATCTGGCAGCTCATCCCAGTTGTTTCCTTCGAGGTGTTCTCTACATACTCTTGCACCGTCGGGGATATACAACTTGTATTCGCACAACATGTGAACTTTTATAGCTTCTGGTATTCGGTGTCGTGTATCATTACCGCAGTTGGAAAAGATACAGTGCCCAGGAGTACTAGGTGCTCTTTTGTATTCAGGAGCGAAAACTTGGTGAACATTTTGTTCATCAGGATCATTGGCTTCTTCCACTTCCGGAACAACACCAGGTAGTCTAACGGCATTTTCAGCTCTCTGCCAACATCGATGACATACGCTTCGTGTGTTATCAAACACAATCTGGAAACAGTATAATTATTTCATTAAAATCGGATTATAATCAAAACCGTTTAAAGCAACATTGTTTAGAATACTATATTGGTTGCATTGATCGAAAACATTTTGGAGAATTATAGGGTTTTTACCGACTCGCTGCAGACGCGGTCATAAATCATTATCAGTGTTTCTATCTCGCTTCTACTTAGGGGTCTTATGGGCTGGCCTAGTTCCGCGTTGTTTTCATGTCGATAGTTAGTATCGATAGAAAATCATTTTTGCGAATATTGAGGTTAGTTAAAATTAAATGTAGAGTTATATTACTGAGACACTTATCTATTACTTTATGAAATGAATATACTAAGATATAACAATATATTTATAAATAAATAATGCAATATTTAAACAAAAAGTCAAAACATTAATGTATATTTTCGAACGTTACACAAATACAACATCGTTTCTTATGTTAATTAGACAACTATGATGGTTATTTAGTGGTCCTCATTACGTAGCAAGTAAGGGTATTTTGCTACCTGAGTCGATGACTCACACATATCGATACCGACGTTGCGCTGCTCCCAACCCTTTATCTGTTATGATTTATGACCGCGTCGGCAGCGAGTCAGTAAAAACCCTATAGTGTAACGTCAAAAAGTGTTTTGAACAATAATAGGTAGGTAACACGGCCACATCTGGCACAGTATAATGGCCAAAGTCTATTAAGATAGTAAAAGTAAACAAAAGTGTCGAGTTTAGGGTCTTGTCTCTGTTTAAGTGCAATAAAGTGTTTACATACATACATACTTCTCAGAAACAAAATACACTACGCGCATTAAAACCAAAGTCTGTTTTTCTCATGTCTATTCATTCAGTTTATTTATCTGTACACAAGGTAGGTACTTAGGTACATAAGACGCACCGTCAAATGTATATATTTATATCTCTAGAAATATGATAAAATACTCACCTCCAATACTGCATGTTGTTGGATGTATGCAGCAAACTCTGGTTGCGCTCTCGGAAGATTATCCGTTAAGACGTGTTGTTGATACCTTCCGCGGTAGAGCCCTCGCCGACACATAACACAATTGCGAAAACCTTCCATTGGAGCACAATAGTCCGAGGTCCGATCAATAAGCAGTTCAATAATCCAGTGTGATAGCCAAGTTCAGAAAACAGATCAGAGCACAATGTCCATGTAAATAGCCGGGTCAACGTTATAAGCAGATATCAGTGTCCGAAAAGATTGCCAAGTCAAAGTCGTTAAGAAGTATTGCATAAACAAGAAACGTAACACTCGCGCACAGTACCAATGAACGACTGTTACTTGACTTACCTGAGGGTCCCAAGTTAGAATACGGACACACCCCCGCCGGGGAGCGGGGGCGAGGTGCGCCCGCGGCTCGCCTCATACCACGACGGTACCCAAAACGCACAAACAAAAGAGATGCAGCTATTAAAAGTCATAAACCATGCTATTATTCTTTGAACTGGCCAGGCGGTACACCTAAAAGTGATTGTGTATACTGAAAATAATACTTACAATAATAAAAACAATGTTGCAATAAAAACTCGCTCATTGTATCGTAACAAATAGCGGCTATTGTTCAACAAAAAGCAAATCAATGTACGAATTACGAGGCACACCAACCAAATATTTATTTCAAAATCCCTTTTTGGAAATGGAGAAAACATTAAACTAATTCTAATGTGTGATGGAACACATGCAGCGGCTTCTCGGGACCTTGACCAGCTCATCGGTGCATCTTGTGTGAGGCCTACCCACTCTGTGTCTTGTCAATGGCTATATTCACGCTTATCGAACTTGCCCTAAGTATAAAAAAAATATTTGTATAAAATATATGTAAGGTAAATAAGTGTTTTTTTTTGGACCTAAGCAATGTAATTCCTTTATATTTCTATAAATAATTATGAAATACTGTAATCTACAACGAAATTATTGTTATTTTCCCCAATAAACGTTAATAATTGCAAAATTTTTTTTTTTTTTTTTTATCTTTAGGTACCTATAACTCTGAACGGACAACTATTACAACATAGCTGTCTTAGTAACTATTGTTCCAATTGAAAAGACCTGTCCAGGGACATATAGCTCATCGCTATTGGAGGGTTGTACCAAGGTCCATACATTTTTGCCCATTGTCCTTTCAAGTGCCTACGTTTAGCCGTTTAGGCTGTGCGATGATATGTCAGTGAGTCAGTCAGTCAGTTTCTCCTTTTATATATTTAGATTCTTCTGTACGTGTGTTGACACTGAACTCCTCCTAAACGGCTGAACCGATTTTAATGATTTTTTTGTGTGTATTCAAGTGGACTCGAGGATGGTTTAGATTCACAAAAAAAAGAAAATCCACCGGGAACGAATTCGCGGGCGGACAGCTAGTTGCTTATAAATTTTAAACGGCTAAAACAATTTTGGTCAAAATGTCTACTGCGGTGGTACCAACAGGAATAGGGTCTTCCTCGTGGTTGCACTGGGTGTAACTACCAGTGTAACCACGAGGAACGCCTCCTAGGAACCATTATTGAATCTTTGTTAGTTGTTATTTGGAAATTTGAATCTGTAGTTGACATTGTATTTATTATTTTGATGGCACTGGTTTATATTTGTAATGTTTAGTTTAATATTTGATTTCCGATTCAATTTTTAGAAGTGTGCTGTTTTTAGTGTGAATGTTTTAATTTTTTTTTGGGGGGGTTATTATGTATAATTGACAAGTGTATTTATTGACTTGGAAATACTGTAAAAATAAATATACGCTATTTAAATAAATGAAAATGAAATGAAAATGAAATCTCAATTACGTCTGCTTTCAAACAAAAAACCGCATCGAAACAGTCCATCCGTTTAAGAGCTACGATGCGATCTGTGTCCACACAGATACTCAGACATACAGCTACACAGACATACAGCTACATACGAGTACGTCAAGCTTTTGCCGTGTGGTGAACGGTTGAGAATAACACCACCCAATCTCTTTAGTGTCGTATGAGGCGACTTGTCTCATGCGGTGTGGTGGGCTCTATAAAGGGCCGTCTGGTTCGCGACCACCCTTCGTACTTATTAATTTAAAAAAAAGTGAAAAATAAAAACGTAGCATTTTAACCGTGTGGTGATCGGTTGTGAATAACAACACCCCATCTCTTTCCGTGGGTGTCGTAAGAGGCGACTAAGGAAACACAAATGATACCTGCCTCCTAGAAATCCATCCCAGGCAACGACACTTCATTTTTTTCTGAATCTGAGGTGTCTTCCTATGGTCTCATGCGGTGTGGTAGGCAGGCTCTGTAAAGGGCCGTCTGGTTCGCGACCACCCTCCTACCAAAGTCCGACGCCAAACAGCTTGCTGTGTTCCGTCGGTGCGTGGGAGTATCAGCGCCTTAATAGGCATTTTCTGGGTTAACTCGCTCCATCGTCGACCTCATCTATGACCTCGGTCAAGATTGAGGTCAAGAGTTAACCCATTTATTTACAGTTCTTTGCACACATGACAAATATACATAAAATTACAAACAGAAATACGACAAGAAATACGACACAAAAGGTTAGCTTATCTCTAAAAAGAAATTTCTTCCAGCAAACCCCATCTCATAATAATTTTTTTTATCTTATAACACATATTTTATGTCAGGGATTAAAAATGCGGCTAGTTAACAATCTCTTCCAGGCAATAAGGAAACTTCCTTACTGCTCAGGCAATCTGTGTATCGCTTGAGAATTAAGATAATGCCTAACAAAAACTAGCGATCAATGATCTGGTAATTAAATCTTACATGGCACCATATATTTACCATTCACTTTCATTTAAGCGCCATTTCATTGAGTTGAAAATGTGTATTAGCACCTCCGCGAATAGTTTTCTTATTTTAATTAAGTATAATATGCAATTATTTACTTCTACCGCTATTGTTCTGCCACACTTATTATTTAATAACTAGATCGTAAGTTTAATAAGAAAAAAGGCAAAAACTATTTGCTAGAACGATAACCTTGCGACGCCAGCTGACTGCGGGAGCAGGATGAGTCGGAGCACGATGAAGTAATAAGAAGATAATTAAGCTGGATTACATTAATTGCACAAAACACTTAAACTTTTGACGTTAATTTATTACAAAATATATAAAACGGTATTTATGAGCGGGCGTGCGCCTGCGACGGAAACTCAGTTGGGTCTGTGTCATCCCAGCGAATGACAACTAGAAGTGTTCAATTTCGAATTTGGATTAGGAATGCCAAAACTGAAGAGTAAAAATGTCGCGAAAAGAGAATGGAGAAGGAGGATGAAGACGAGGCGCATGCCGCCTCGTTATAACTTTAGGTCGTCGACTACAGAAAAATTCATATCAGAAAATTTCTTGGCATCATCGACAGGAAAACGGTTGAAAATAGCTTAAAATGAAATAAACTGAATTTATAAAAGTTTTTATTAGTTATTACTATATTTATTAAAGTTTCACATTTAAAAAAATACAACAATTGATTTTACAGACTAATAAAAAGACACGGAATTTTTAAGACATTACCCCACGAACAGACTAAACTTAAGTTTCGTGACGCTTAGTAAAGCATAAGCCAAGTAGTAGCAAGCAGCCAGTGTAAAAATGCTGAACATCAGGCTGCACACCCAAATACAACTAAGTTCACAACAGACGGGTCGTCTTTTTGGAAATCTTCTTGTAGTCCCTGTTGCTGCAGCTTCTAGATTGCTAAAACGAAATAAATTGTATTCTTTAATAACGCATTTAAAAAACAGAGTTTTTTAACCGACTTCAAAAAAGGAAGAGGTTCTATGTTCGACTATATCTTTTTTTATGTGTGTTCACCGATTTCTCCGCCTTTGTAGAACGATTTTCAAAATTATTTTTTTGTTCGAAAGAATATTCTACAGAGGTGGTTACATTGTCACCAAGTCAGGATCTGATCATGGAATCCCAGAGAAATCGAGGAAAACCCTCGAATTTAATAGGCACTTACTTACGTTTTACACTAAAAATAGATAAATTAATAAATCAATTATTAATATTTTACAAAAAAATATTAAATGCCAAAAAGCGAAAAATAAAAACGTAGCATTTAATGTTTGAAGTCGGTGCCAAGCCAAATAAGTTTGATAAGCTATACGTACATCCGCCTTCGCACCGACTTCAAACAGATCAGTAAGTGCGTAGCACATTAAATTTATTTTTTATTATAAGATGGATTAACTCTTGACCTTAATCTTGACCATAAGGTCAAAGATGAGGTCGACGATGGAGCGAATTAACCCAGAAAATACCTATAAAGGCACTGGTACTCCCACGCACCGACGGAACGCAGCAAGCTGTTTGTCGTCGGACTTCGGTAGCAGGGTGGTCGCGAACCAGACGGCCCTTTACAGAGCCTACCACACCGCATGAGACCATAGGACGACACCTCAGATTCAGAAAAAAATGAAGTGTCGTTGCCTGGGATGGATTTCTAGGAGGCAGGTCTCATTTGTGTTTCCTTAGTCGACTCTTACGACACCCACGGAAAGAGATGGGGTGTTGTCATTCACAACCGATCACCACACGGTTAAAATGCTACGTTTTTATTTTTCACTTTTTTTAAAATTAATAATGGGTTAGCTCTTAATCACAATCTACCACCACGGGCAAAGACGCGGTCGAGGATGTAACAAGCTCACCCAGAAAATGCCTATTCACTCGAACTTTAAAAAGATTCGGGTTACATGAGCTCGGAAAATGCATTTATTCAAAAACTAGCTAAGTGACAGTATGATATCTAAAGTAGCGTATCTGTCTTTCTGTATGCTCCAAGGGACTCATGAAACAAGGGAAATCCTTATTATGTGCCTTTGAGTATGTAACGTCTATTTACTTTAATAGAACGTTTCTGCAACTGGTTGTTAATCTCTCTTTATTACTTGCATATTTTATAAAATAAATCCTGTCTTCAAATTTCAGCTTTTTAGGTCTAAAGGGTTTGGGGTGAGCGTTGATAAATCAGAGAGTGAGTCAGAAAGAATCCCAAATTTTTATATTACACTAAGATTAAATATTCCTAAAAGAGGCTAAAGAGGCAATTATAAGTTATTAGACCTGAACAATCAAAATAAATATCATGCAAATTGAAAGCCTGAAAAGCAATGAGTACGTTACGAGGTATGCCACTTAGAAAAGTGCTCTAAATTATTTAAATTCTATAGAACGTCTTTAGCGAAAACTTCTGTAATATTAAGGCTCAAGTTGTGTGGAGAGTATTGGAGGCAAAAAATATATTTATTTTTAAAAAACATTTCAACCAACATTCTTCGGGGGAAGCTATTCAGGTTTGTGGGCACGTTCTTATTTTCGCTTGTTTACTTGTAGTCATTCAATATTATATGACTGTGTATATTAAGTACACTTACGGATTGTCTTTAGTCAAATCCATGGAAACCTAGTTTTGCAGCAACCAGGTATCATCTGCCATGTATCTAGAAATAATTTTGTAAATTAATGTGGGTTAAAGTTAATCATTATTCAAAATACTATTATTTATTGCACTCACAAGTAAACTTGGAATACGAACTTTCCGTATCATTCCTTCGTTCCCGTGGAAATTCGGGAAAATTATGTAGCCTGTGTCCATCGAGGATAATGTAGCTTTCTAATGGTGAAAGAATTTTTCAAATCGGTCCAATAGTTTCGGAGCCTATTCAATGCAAACAAACAAACAAACAATCAAATCTTTCCTCTTTATAATATGTATAGATTATTTGTGCATCCACAGACCTGATGTCCGGTGCCCTTATGTCTTATTACATTTAATACTGTTATTACTTATTTAGCCATATTAGTTTACAATACAATTAATACACATAAATACACTAAAACATAAATATAATTATATGTTCTTCTTCTTCTTCATCAGCCCATATACGTCCCCACTGCTGGGGCACGGGCCTCTCTCAATAACATGAGGGGTAAATGCCATACTCACCACGCTTGGCAGACGGGTTGGCGAGGGTTTTGATATAATTGCAGAGTTTTCCTTCTGTGTGCAGATGAACTTGCTTGCATATTTACCTTAGTCGCCTTGTACGACACCTCGGTAAGAAGAGGGTGGTCCTATTCTACTCTGCCGGGGACTCACACATTCTATGTTGCACACCTACATTAAAACAGTCTTTGTTTACCTACCTATCATGTAGGTTTACTCACTGGCTATCTAAACTGTGAATGTCATTCCGCCCTCTCGTCTATCGCATATCGTCAGTACGGAACAGGTAGAACCTCAGGACGGAACCACATCAACACGACAAATCTGTGTTATGCGTTTATATTAGCCCGGCTGGTTTCAGCACCTGCTGGTCCCAGCTGTTGTTGATTCGAGGCCATTTGGCGATTTGAAAACTTTGACACTAGGGTTAGTTAGTTCGCCATATTTGATTATACCAACATGATAAGGAAGAACAGTTATATTTGACTGGACAGTTAGCATATTGGACAGTCCAGCATATTGGACAGTTACAGTAGGCTATAGCATGGAAACGCTTGAGATTTATTACCAATACGGACTTTGGATAACCCATCAAGGTGTAATTTTTATCCGTGTGGTGATCGGTTGAGAATAACACCACCCCATCTCTTTCCGTGGGTATCGTAAGAGGCGACTAAGGAAACACAAATGAGACCTGTCTCCTAGTAATCCATCCCAGGCAACGACACTTCATTTTTTTTTTAATCTGAGGTGTCGTCCTATGGTCTCATGCGGTGTGGTAGGTTCTGTAAAGGGCCGTCTGGTTCGCGACCACCCTCCTACCGAAGTCCGACGCCAAACAGCTTGCTGTGTTCCGTCGGTGCGTGGGAGTACCAGTGCCTTTATAGGCATTTTCGGGGTTAACTCGCTCCATCGTCGACCTCATCTTTGACCTTATGGTCAAGATTGAGGTCAAGAGTTAACCAATCTTATAATTAAAAAAAAAAATAGCTCGTGTCGAGTTTGTCTACGTTGCTTAACTTATCAATTCCGAACAGTGATAGAACCTAAACTTACCTCCTTCTGTGGTCGTATCTAGGTGTATAAGTCCATTCGTAGTGATGAGCCATGTAAAGAAATAAATAGAAGAAAGCTGCCAACGTTATAAAGAAAACATAAAAGTCTAGATACCAAACTGCACTGCTATATACACTTTTCACAGCCATTTCAGTGCTTTTTTGCCTTTTTTTACTCTATTTGCTTGCTACCTAAAAATGAATGGTAAATTTAAAATATTCAGCTGCAAATTTTCTGTTCATATCATTGATTGGATTGATATTTGGATATAGATAAAAGCCAGTGATTACCTTTTCTCTGGATATAGAATGACAGATTTGATTATTGTAAAAAATCGGTAAAGTACGAGTTAGGTGCAAGCGCTAAGGGTTCTAGATATACAATGCGATGACTAGGCTGGGTAATCATATTTTTTGTTGCTTGCCCATTTTTATTGTAACAGTGCTTAGAGTATCAGTTTTAACTCTGACTAAATGATTTTTAATGTTTTAATGCCTTGGTTGACAAAACTTCAAATCGTGACAAAAACATAACATAGATATTTTCTAAGTTCCTGTACTGAGTTACAATTATATATGGGGTAAAGTATAATTATTTAACACCCCATAAAACATGCTTAATTTTTGTTTGTTAAGGATATAAGAGTTATAATGAACTGCCTTTGGTGGTTCTTGCCTCTTAAAACCATTTCGAGTTTCTTATGTTCAAAACCGGTCCACGTTAAAGAAAAAACTTAAGTAAGTTGGTACGTTAATATTTGCGTAACGCCTAATGTAAAAAGGGGCAGGATTTAAAATTCGTTTTAGGCCTTTAAAATAAGCTTTAAAAAATAACGTAAATACATAACAGAGCAACCACAACTATATTCATTTGTCGTACATTCTTTTATTTGGTAGATTTTCAGGAACCACTATGTGCAAAAGCTATGTATCTATGACGTATTTACGATTATGTGATAATATAATCTTATCATTGACAAAACAGACTTACGAGATATTTGGAACGTATAGTTAAAAGCTTAGTGATGATTATCGATTTGGTTACGGGATACTAAAAACGTAAGTAGGTATAAGGCACTGACATTATTTTTTTTGTAAATTTCGACAAAGTTTTTCTAACAGACAACAAAGAGTTTATGTTGGCCTCAAAAACAAAAAAATATGTTTGCGTGTCTTTACTCCAATTACGCATTTTACATTATTATTTATTATTATTACATTAATAAAAAATTGAAGCGCCTCATAGACATTATTATTTCCCTTATCTATATTTCTATTATAACTAGTTAGATAAAGTCCGGAAAAAAAGTTGTTTAATTTAAAAAGTGTCAGTGTTGGTAACCAAACGATGCTATAGAAGAAGTGTAAGTAACCTTTTCTTCTTCTTTTGAGGAGTTTGAAACTACAAATAGCTACCTACCGCGAAGTCATCAATTCATCATAAACTTAATTAAAGTTTTCTTAAGTAAATGACACATACACATGTATGAACTTTTTACAAAATAAACAATTTTATTTTTATTTTTTTATTTAATTCAATTCTTTGAAAAATATGGCGTTCACAATCGTGATTTTGCCATGTCTGAGTATTTTAATCATAATTAAAATATAGCATAGCGAAGTCACCAAAATCAAATAAAGAAAACCTTTACAGGATGTAGTAGGTACGCCAGAGCCTCATCCATTGATCAACAGGGTGCACCGCTAGCAGGGAGCAGGACGATTTTGAACTTATAAAAAAAAGGCGAAAGTTTGTAAGTAAAAAAAAAAGTACGTTTGTTACTTCTTCACACTCATACTTTAGCTTATGAAAGTTCATCGATGAGATCAGTCATTTCCACGGAAAAAGGTGGGAAACATCGGATTGAGTTTCAAATTCAATACGTCACGTTACAGAATCACGCCTCTGATTACTTATTTTTGACCTTAACAACCTAATAATTCTGTATCTATTAGGCAATTTGTGATAAATATTATAAATGCGAAAGTTTGTGAGGATGTATGGATGTATGAATGCATGGATGTATAGATGTTTGTTACTCTTTCATGCTCAAACAGCTGGACCAATTTTGATAAAATTTGGTACCTATGGAGGTCGCTGACACCCTGGATTAACACAGGCTACATCATTTTCCAAAAATCCTACGGGAACGAAGTGGGGCGGAAAGCTGTTTATACATTTCACATCAAGAGCTTTTTCAAGGAATAAAAATACTAAGCATACGGTGATTTGATTGCCTACGTAATGGCTCCAAAAACAAAAACTATAATTGGCTACCAAATTTAGGTTAGTAATTATTTATTTCATTTTTTTCCTCGCAGGATATCCGTCGTATTCGTGAGCGTAATTACTTCTGCAATTTTCGGACTGGGTGAAAGTTATTTAGGCTTTTTAATCGTATGTGCAATTTAGATACCTAGTCGGTTTATTCAATCTGTCGTCCATCTTTGTCTCTTATCTACTGGTAATAGGGTTCAAATTAGAACAAAATTGGTCAGTACCTACTTACCTCTTTAATTTGAAGTAAGTAGTTGAGCTTTCCTTCTTTCTTTCGCTTTGCTCCGTTTCAGCCAGAATTTGGCAAGACATGTCCTTAGGTAGGTACCTATCTAAATATGGTGGAGCAATCTGAATACCTATGTACGGACGGCCGCAACTCAGGCTACCACACACGTGCACTCTGTGCTATTGTTATAAAAGCGGTATTGCAATGAAAATGGAGTAACCTGATGTACTGGCCTCTGTACTTACATCCTGGTTGCATTTTCAGTCGTTTGGGAATATGTTTATGCCATCACGATGGTTTTCTCCACCAGAGCACGGTTAGTGTGTAATGTTTATGAATTTATTAAAAACTAGCATTCTGCCCGGGACTTCGTTCCCGTGGGAATTCGGGAAAATTATGTAGCCTATGTCCATCGGGGATAATGTAGCTTTCTAACGGTGAAATAATGTTTCAAATCGGTCCAGTAGTTTCGGAGCTTATTCAATGCAAACAAACAAACAAACAATCAAATCTTTCCTCTTTATTATATTAGTATATAGACTAGATTTTCATCCGGGACTTCGATCCAGTGGAAATTCGGGAAAATTATGTAGCCTATGTTCATCAGGGATAATGTAGGATTCTAGCGGTGAAAGAATTTTTTAAATCGATCTAGGAGACATATTTTTGAAACGATAGAATTCCAATTCGCAAACGAATTGACAAGATTCGCGTGAGAATCTCATACAAATCTTGTTAATTCGTATGCGAATTGGAATTCTATTGTTTCAAAAATCAAGCCCCAGTACTTTCGGAGCCTATACAATGCAAATAAACTAACAAACAAGCAAATCTTTCCTCTTTATAATATTATATTAGTATAGACAGTATGGATATACATATAAATCAAGAGGGAGAGCTGTGCTCTAGTCAACAACCGAGTGATAACTTCATCAAGTACACTAGGTACGTGGAAAACTTGATTAACCTTGGTATCAGAGTTTTCAGAACATCAAATGGCTTCTGCCTTGGTATAACAACTAGGTATCTAAAGTGATGAGTCAATTAATGACGGAATTCGAGATGAGATTCAGTTCATTAGTTCGTAGGAATGAGAGTTTGTAAAGGAAAACGTAATGTAATCACTCTTAATCAAACTAATTGCATTCTGCCGTGTCATGGCAATATCATGCATCTTGAAAAAACTTAACGTAAAATTCGCGATTATCCAGGTCTCTTACAATAAAAAGTATTCACATGATTATTTATAAATTATATCTACCTATTCTAAAATCTATCTCGAAAAAGGTCTCATTAATACTTTTCTCCGTTTGTAGTTGAAGTTACCTATTATAGTTAAAAGAGTTGGGCATTACAACTGTTTCATATAAATCCTGTAATGCGCTCTGTTGACCAAAGTGGCAATTTATCACAAGCATTTCTGTGCTTCGGAAGGCACGTTAAGCTGTCGGTCCCGGGTGTTGTCGATTGACTGCAGTCGTTAAAACCAAGTCAGAGGCCATTGTGTGGTTTGAAAACTCTGACACCAGGGTTAGTCAAGTTTGCCACAGACTTGATTATACTTAGTAGACTGTAAACCTATGGCAACTCTAATGTTGGTTTCTGCGTTTGAAACTCCAAAAGGCAGAGAAAAGGTCTGAAAACTGTGAATACAGAAACACTTTGGATGTCTTATGTTCTAATTTCTAAATATAAGTAATATTGTTATAGAAATGCGTATATTAGGCCAGACATGGATTAAGCTGTGAGTTTTCTTAGTCAGTTAACGACTGCTAGGTACCTACTCTGATGCTCAGTGCTAGGTACCTACTATGAGAAGTGGCTGAATAGAAAACACCATTTGCAAAATTAGAGATTAAAAAAAAGCGACATTATCAGTACGTCAAAGCTGTATTGCCAAATTAGGGAATTCATTCTCAGTTACGATTGTTTTGAATGTTTGTTAAACAGTTGCACGTGAAGCGTGAAGCTTGGATAATGTGTGTATGTGCCGATATTATTACAAATAACTTTTCGTCCGAGACTTCTGGGAACTGGGAAAAGTTATGTAGCCTATGTATTATGATGTCTGAGCTTTATTACTGTAATTTTAAGAAATCAGTCTTGTGATTTTTACGTGAAGGAATACCTAACAAAGATCCATTCAATTTCCATTGTAGGTAGACTATAGCTAACTATGAATGTGTAAAAAGCCAAAACCGTATCCTATTCAGTTCAGCGTAAATTATCATTATCATTTTTCTTTTGCTATACTCCAACTTTGTCGTAAAAAGTTAGATATCTTTAGTTACTTGGTAAGTGGCAACATTAAAAATAAATGACATATGACACGGCCAAAAAGACCAGCTTCCAGGCCAGATAATAATTAATTAATAAAAAATACATATGACATTTCTTGATTCAATCGCAAAATTCGCAAATCGCAAAGATCGTGATTGATTTTCGGCATTGAGTATTTTCGGCTTATCGATACTCATAATCTTTCTTTTTTGGGTAAACTCAGGCAGTGCAATTGCGTTAACCTACAAAGAAAATAAGTGTTATTTCTAACATTCGCAGTCTGTGCATTTTGATGCGAAACCAGTGACTGTGGCGTAAAAATGTGGCGGCCGTACTCTGTATTGCGGAAACTTGTGTTTCCCACAATCAAAGATAATGTATCTTTAGCAAAAGTGCTGTATTCTTCCAAAAGCCGATCCTCAAGACCGTCGGCTGTGAAGATAACGCTTGTAGGGGCTAGTGTTGGTGTTCTGGTTGGAGCAGGGTATGGAGGTTATACTCACTATAAAGTTAATTCCACAAAAGCCTTTATGCCTCTAGAAAATGAAGATGCACCCTTGCTTACTGAACTGCCGGTGTACAAGCCGCAATATAAGGTAAACCGCACTGCTATTTATTAGTCATGTAACATGTCCTGGACAAGGACAAGGTAGCACCACACTGGACAAGGGTAGCACCAGACAGAGAGCAATGGAAACAGCTGGAGGAGGCCTATGCCCAAAGGCACACCAAGTTGCGTGATATTTTATGAAATATTTGCATGTTAGTTTGTAAGGTTGAAATGTAAAAGAAAATGCTTCTTGGAAATAAAAGGCTTTATTATTATTATTATTATAACATGTCCTTACTAAATATCTTTTGTAGTGGTCATGCAACCTAACATGACCCTCTGACCTTATACTGAAATTGTAAAATCAAACAATTATCTACAGCCAAGAAATTACATACTTATAACTACATAGTAAACTTAAAACAGCACATTTTATTAAGTTACTTTTCAATACATAGCATAGAGCACATTTGATTTTCGCCAGGCCCGCCGGCCCCCTGAAAAATAACCCTAGATATGTCTATAATCTAGTTATACCAAAGTATGTCAGATGAATATTTTTTGCATTATAAAATGTTTTGCAATGTTAATCCCTGCTATGATTTAATGGTTTATTTCTCTATTTTTTTCAGGTTATCAATGAAAAGGACTCGAGCAATCTCCACCTTGTGTTGTTCCAATACCGCACATGTCCGTTCTGCTGCAAAGTGCGAGCATACCTCGATGCCCGTGGTGTTAGTTACGAGGTAGTCGAAGTAGATGCCGTTCTTAGACAAGCTATTAAATGGTCGGGCTATAAAAAAGTTCCTATATTGCTTGCCAGGGTTGAAGGAGGATATCAGGTGAGCATCTCTCAAAAGAATCTGATGAATTCCATCCATCCATACACATACGTCTATTATCTCATTCAAGGTAGGCAGAATGTTATGTAGCCTTATTCACTGACTTTCAATTTTCAATGTTTCCAATCAATTGATCACGTAATCTATTTTTTCAATTTTATTCAATGAATTAACTGATGTCTAGGAGTGTATGGATGGATGGAATAAATCAATATATATCCTGTAAAATCTACATCTTTTAACTGATTTTATTTCAGAGTAGTTTCAATACTAGAATAAGTTTTAGTGTTATGTCTGGGAAGTTGTTGATTTAAGAAGTCGCCCAAATGAACCCAAAGGTTTTCATTTAATCATAATTTTTGGGGCATATTTTTTATTGAAAACCTATCCTTTTCAAATCAAATAAGCCTTTATCTCAGATATTAGAACAAACTTTTTTTACCATGCAAAGAAATCCTTACTATTATTATAAACGTGAAAGTTTGTGTGGATGTATGTATGGATGTTTGTTACTCTTGCACGCTTAAATGGCTATATCAATTTTGATAAAATTTGGTATGGAGGTAGCTGATATCCTGGATTAACACATAGATCCAAATTCCCACGGGAACGAAGTCCCGGGCAGTAACCTAGTAAAGTTAAAAAATAGAATTACATCTTTAATTTTTTCTCTTTTCTGTATCAGTTTGCCCCTCGGGCAAAAGCCTCCTCCATTTATTTTTCTTATATACCTATAATATCTCTAACTTCTATGTATCTCAGCAGGTGCGCTTTTTTTAAATCTCCCACTGGTCTCTATCGCGTGCTAATCTAGTCCAGCAAAAAAACCTATCCTTTTAATAATTTATTTCTTCAGCAACTCTTGGACAGTACAGCAATAATATCAATCCTGGAGACTTATTTACGAGACAAGACGGCTGATCTAAGGGATGTGCTAAAGTTCTATCCAAACAGTCGATACAGAAATAAAGACGGGAAGATAACCACTGATGTCACCAACAAGTACTTCATCATGCACAATGCAGCTATATCTGATCCAAAGGACAGAAATGCAGAAAAGTAAGTACTATTGTAGAGGGGGATGCCTGTCAGACATAGGTTATCAGTCCACTTATTTAGTCCACTTAGTTTGTTCACTCCTTCATAAATTGAATTAAACGGGGATGTAAATTATTATTATTATTATATCCAGGAACTTAGAAAAACAATTGCCAAATCTACGGAAAAATTCTAACCAAGCTGAAAATTTGTATACACGTACCTTTAAGCGTCCCAAAAACCTCTAGAAATTCCCAAGAGCTCAGGGATGGGCATTGGGCATAACTTTAGACAGCCAAAAAACGGTGAAAAAAGTTAATCTTTTTCGGTTTTTTGCCTATATCTTCATTCCTGTCGATCTTACCGCTATGAGGTATATTAATAAAATAAAGAATGGAAAATTTTCTACAAATAGGTGATACAAAGTTTATTGATAACAGTAATAGTTTTTACGTAATCGAGCATTGAAACTACCGTAAACATTTACATGGATGTTTTAGTGCATTGATGAAATCTTCCCTAAGATGTTGCAATGTGCACTTAGTTGTGACAAAGTCAAAGATACCATCTCCGCACTATTTAGGAGTAGCATAGCTACTGGTTACATACCGGAGAGCTGGAGAATGGTCAAAACAGTCTTCATACCGAAACCGGGGAAAAAGTCGTACCAAGAGGCCAAATCCTTTAGGTGCATTAGCTTATCCTCCTTTCTACTGAAAACTATGGAGAAACTAGTAGATAAACACTTAAGACAAAAAATAAAGTTGAGCTCTACTCCCCTACATAAGAATCAGCATGCATACAGGGTAGGCAAATCTACTGATACTGCGCTGCACAACATGATAGTAAGGATTGATAGAACGTTAACCAACAAAGAACATGCCCTAGGATGCTTCTTTGACGTGGAGGGGGCTTTTGACAAGGCCTCAACCTCGGCAATTGAAGAATCTCTCAACAGGGAAGGCATAGATAAACAGGCAGCATGTTGGATAATGAACATGCTGAAACATAGATCAATCATAGCACAGCTGGGGGGTGACACCCACAAAATCAAAGCCAAGAGAGGCTTTCCACAAGGCGGCTGTTTATCGCCGCTGATGTGGTGCCTACTGCTGGACCCCCTAGTTAAGAAGATTAACGATATGAGCATATACATGCAAGCGTACTCCGATGATGGAGTATTACTAGTATCTGGAAAAGTAATCAACGTGATGAGAGATATTATGAACAAGGGTATCAGAACTGTTCTGAACTGGTGCAGAGTCAGGGGACTTAATTTAAATCCAGCCAAAACGAAAATACTCTTGTTCTCAAAAACTAGGAAAAATAAAGAGTTTAAACCACTTACGATAGATGGTGTTGAATTAGAGGTATCAAACGAAATAAGATACCTTGGAGTAACTATTGATAACTCTCTTAAATTCAACACACACATAAAAGAACAATGCGATAAAGCAAAAATCACACTCATGCAATGCAAAAGAGCTGTAGGCAAAACCTGGGGTACCAAGCCGCATGTCATGATGTGGATATACAAAGCAATCATAATTCCAAGAGTAACATACGGAGCAATTGTCTGGTGGCATAAAACCACCATACAAGCAAACAGGAATGAACTAGCAAAAGTACAAAGACTTGCAACCCTAATGATCACAGGAGCGATGAGAACCACTCCATCAGCTGCCTTAGATGTATTATTGGGATTGCATCCTCTGGACTTGGAAGTTAAAAAGAGAGCTATGGAGCAATGGTATAGGATGAAGTCAAGCCTTGAATGGAAAGGGAACTTCATGGATAAAGGACACACCATATTAGATGGAAAGTATGGAGAGAAGTTGTCAATGATACTTTCTAATAATGACCTTATCAGGAAAAAAGTAATCTTTGACAAAAAATACAGGATCCATATAGGAGCTAGAGAAAGCTGGAGCTTGGACATTAAAGATCCAAAGATAGTGTGCTACACTGACGGCTCCAGGAAAGAAACAACAAAACTATCAGGACTGGGAATACACATCATGAACCAGGTAGATGGCCAAGTTACCATGCACCTGGGAAGATGCGCTAGCGTTTTCCAGGCTGAGGTGCTGGCTATTACAGAGGGAGTCAGAATCATAGACAGCATGATCACTGAAAACAAAGAGAACATCATAGTATACAGTGATAGCCAGGCTGCTTTGAAGGCACTAAACAGAGCCGAAACTAACTTGGCCCTAGTAACAGAATGTAAGGAGGCTATTAACGCCTTAGCCAAAAAGACCAAAGTTACCATTGCCTGGGTGCCGGGGCACGAAGGACATATAGGTAATGAGATCGCAGACGAGCTAGCAAGGAAAGGGGCCGATGAGACATTCATCGGCCCGGAACCCAGGCTACCTATATCAAGTAAAATCAGTAAAGGAATAATAAGCAAGATCATAACAGAAGAAGCCAATTTAAGATGGAAGCACAATAAACAATGCCGCCAGGCAAAAATCTTCCTAAAGACATATGAAAAAAGAAAGACGAAGCAACTTCTAAAGTTAAATAGAAAGGACATTAGGATTGTAGTGGGTCTGCTCACGGGACACTGTCCTTTGAACAGACACCTAGCAATAATGGGCCTAAAAAGTGATCCCACATGTCCAGAATGCGACAAGGAGGAAACAAGTCTCCATTTCCTGACTGAGTGTCCAATGTACGCGCTGGTAAGATGGGAGACAATAGGCATGGATGAGGTAAAAGAAGAACAAATACAAGAGCTTAACATAAAGGATATAATCGGGTTTGCTAAAGCTTCGGGTAGGTTCAAAGAGGTGGAACTGTCAGTGCAGAGGTAAAACTCATGCGCTGTTGTGGGGAACTGGGTGAAATGGTCCCAAATGAGTGGACTGATCACCCGCCTGTGCCTGACGGGCGTCCCCTCCTTAGATAGATAGATTAGTGCATTTTCATGATCACCCCAAAAAACAACAAAACAGCAGAAAACAGTAAAAAGGTTATTTCAAAACATTAAATACTGTCTTAAAAACTTTTTATAGAATTAATAAGCAGTAAATCTAAGTACTGTTAGATTAATCATAAAGTAGCTTTACGCCCCGGACTTTGTTTCCGTATGAATTTAGGAAAAATTATATAGCCTATGTGTTAATCCAGGGTATCAGCTACCTCCATACAAAATTTTATCAAAATTGGTCCAGCCGTTTGAGCATGAAAGAGTAACAAACATCTAAACATTCATGCATTCATACATCCATACATCCTCACAAACTTTCGCATTTATAATATTTATCACAAATTGCCTAATAGATACAGAATTATTAGGTTGTTAAGGTCAAAAATAAGTAATCAGAGGCGTGATTCTGTAACGTGACGTATTGAAACTCAATCCGAAGTTTCCCACCTTTTTCCGTGGAAATGACTGATCTCATCGATGAACTTTCATAAGCTAAAGTATCATTTTTTTCACCGTTGTTTAGCTGTTAAAAGTTATGCCCACGCCTGGACTCTTGAGAATTTTCAGAGGTTATTCAGGAAGTTAAAATTGTACATGTACACAAATTTTCAGCTAGGTTGGAATTATTCCGAAGTCAAATGCTAAAGTTCCTGAATAATAGATGAATCTCAATGAATTAATTAAGCGTATAATATTATAAATGTGAAAGTTACTGTACCTGGCTTTCTGATATACTTTTATGCCTAAACTACCCAACCAATTTTGATGAAAGGTGCAGGGAGGCCGACTTCCTTTAATACGTAATAATAATAAAGATAACAAAAAAGTTGACTATGTAACTTACACCTAAGTTTGTAGTTGGGTGAAATGGTCCCAAATGAGTGGACTGATCACCCGCCTGTGCCTGACGGGCGTCCCCTCCATAGATAGAAGTTTGTAGTTTGAATATAATTTACCAACACACAGAAAACTACAATCAGACCTGAAATCCCACTACAAAAAACTGTCCCAAGTATTGTTATTTATTTTAGTTATTTCTTATAAAATATTCTCTAGCACATGTTACCCTAGTATGGATACAATACATCTCTCACAAAAGCTTATACTTTGTTTGTACCATTTCCTAAGTTATTGAGATAAATAAATAAACTGTTATTATTATTCATTTTTATCAGCGAGGAACGTAAATGGCGACAATGGGCGGACAAGGTGTTGGTACACACGTTGTCTCCGAATGTATACCGCACTCCAGCCGAGGCCCTGGAGACCTTCAAATGGTTTGAGGAAGCTGGCGGTTGGCGAGGGTCCTTTCCTTCTTGGGAATGCGCTTTGATGGTCTACGGAGGCGCCACGGCAATGTGGATCATTGCTAAGAGGTTGAAGACTAGGTATGTCTTTAAATAATACCTTATTTCGTGCATTTAAGGCCTTTGCTTAAATTTTGTAGTACATTAAAAAAATAGCACTAAATCTTGAGGACGTATTCAGTTACCAAACTAGTAGTTCTGTAGTCTATGCCGAAAGCGCACGAATTACACCCTTACAAGATAGCGCATAAAAGCAAACAACCCCCGCCACGCGTATCTATGATTTCGTACATAAACATTGACCTACAACTAGACTTCCAATCGCGCTCAAAAAGTGTCCGCGGCAAATAAGTGCCCATCACAACGATTGGGCATTATTTTTGATAGGTTTTCTCACTCTTTCATTATTTTGTTCAGTTCTTTTATTTATCCTGCTCACTCATCTTTCAAAGCTCGGACAGTTTTTGGTTGACGTTTCTTTGAGATTGGATATCTAGTTGTTTTATTGTATATCAATGTACATAAATATGCGTGGCCGCCTTTTTGTATGTGCACCGGAGATCAAGATATAAGTGCAAAATCATATAATCATAGGCTTGTGGTTGCATTATACATATACATACGGTATCTTTTAGGGGAGTAAGCTGTGCTAACGCGAGTTTTTAGACTTGGTGCAAACTGTTTCCGCTAAAATCTCTATTCAAACCAAATTTCAAAAATTCAAATCCAAAACAATTTCTTTTAAAACAGTTTTCCTTACAGCTCTTTTTATAATAAGAAGACATATGCCTTGCTCCTGGCGGCTTATCACCTAAACATGTCTTTAAGAAAATTTGAAACTACAAGATTTATATTTTTGTTTCCAGACACCACATTGAGGACGCCCGACAAGCACTATACGATGCAGCCAACAAATGGATGTCAGCTGTTAAACAGAAAGGCAGCCGATTCTTAGGTGGAGATCAACCGAACTTAGCCGACATAACAGTTTATGGAGTCTTAAGTAGCATCGAGGGTTGCCGCGCTTTCCAAGACCTTAGGAACCATAGTGATATAGGAAAGTGGTATGATGATATTAAAAGCTCATTAGAAAGAAGACAAGGCAAAGTATTAGCTGTTAATGCTTAAAGTCAGAATAAGGGAATATCGTCGTCGTATCAGCCCATATACGTCCCCACTAACAAGGGCCTCCCTTCAAACAGGGAAAAGATACTTAATTATGGTACTTAACTTACATACTTAATTAAAGACTAGATTATTTTCGGTAATGTTTATGTAATACTAAAGGATGCCCGTACCGAGAGAATTTCGTAAAATATTTCCTCGTTCCTTGCTTACATTATAAAAGGAACCCTTTGGCCGAATTTCAGCTTTTTAGGGCCAACTGGCGAGTCAGGATCTGCATTTTTATATATTAAGATTCGGTTTATCAACTCCTAAGAATACAGTGGATGTAATAGAGCATTTATTTTCTCGTTACCTTATAGTCTGTTTCGTGGCACGTTCAAATTGAGCTCATAAATAGATTTGTGATTCTTGTCTTTTCTTTGTCGTGTGTCACAAACTTGGCTAACGCTGGTTTCGGTTTTCAAACCGCCAATTCCGTCTTGGTTTAACGACTGTAGTCAATCGAAAACAACTGGGACCACCCCCTGGTTTAAATGCACGTGGTAATTTGCCACTTGGGTCAGCCATTAGGTGCCCTGCCTCTGTGTACGTTGCTTTGCTTAACCTCACTGATCGGTTCAGATCAGCGAGCGCTACTGGACTCTGAGCGCTTATTATTTTTTCTTGTGAGAAGTTTAGACTTTTTGAACATTTTTCTATAAAACTAAAGATTTTTATGAAAAGATTAGCCAAAGGCAATGTCAAATTTTACTGTGCATTGTACATTATTTTTTAGCCCCCGACAAAAAGAGGGGTGTTATAAGTTAGATCTGTGTATCTATGTGTCTGTCTGTGGGATCGTAGCTCCTAAATGAATAGACCGATTTCGATAAGATTTTTTTTGTTTGGAAGCTGACGTAATCGAGAGTAAAGATAAAAATTGGTTCAGTTGTTTAAGAGTTATTAGTGATGAATGTTGGGGGTTTTATGTATTTTTTTTTTAATTTTAGAGATATTGTAACCTATAATCTGGTCTTTAATTTACCGAACTTAAAGTTGTAGTCAATGTTAGGTACATATTAAATTAATTCTTTACTGTTGTCCTTGTCCTCAATAATTGCCGAGCAAATTGTAAAGTTGTCTATAACAATAATGTTGACATTTACTCATATTACCGTAAAGTATTTTTGTTTTAAATGTAGACTATTATATGTTATCATTACGAAGTTATTGCTAACATCCAACTTGTTTTTAATTTAGTAGGAAGATATTTTACTTATGATGACTTGATAATTCATAGAGTAAAAAACAACAGTCATACAAAAACATAATAAATAAATATTTTTTCGAATACATTGGTTCGTTTTAATTTGGTACCCCTTGCGTCCTACGTGGCGTGGGTCATTTCATTTGTGTCACAGACACGAAATATACATTTTTTTTTTCCGTGACTGGGAATCGAACCTAGGAACCGTCTTTATAACCATTAAACCAAGCTGGTTATCGACCTGAAGCCGTGTCCTATCAAAATGTTTGAAAACTTACTAGGTACCTTCTTCTTCCTTGCGCTTAGTCCCGTTTCTCATTCGGGGTACGTCTGACCATGATCCAGGATTTGGCTGACCTGCCATTACAGTGAAGTGACTGCCATCTGACCTCCGTGGCCCTGTTAACGGAGGAACCTGACTGGATTGGTTTTTTTAAAGCTAAACACTCAAAGGCCTACTTGGGATTTCCCCTGTGTCGTATGTTTATGAGGTGCATTATGGTTCGAAGTCCTGTCCGAAGGTAATCTACTGGATAGGATGCCTTTTGGCAAACTACGACTCACTATTTCAAAGACAAAAGCAAAGCGGCGGGCTGTCAAGTGGCAACCCCATGCTGTAGGTGGCCACCCCACAGCCCACCGCGCTTGCGCCGCCATTCTGCTTTTTGTGACGAACGACGATTCACCAATTTCGGAAAATTGATATTTAAATTAAATTTATCACCAAAAAAATTCAATAAAACACACGTAAGTATATTTTATAACGTAAAAGTGCGCTACCGACTAAATAAGTCAGTCCTGCATGGACATAAAATTCATATAAGAGTAGGAATTTTATGAATGTAACTCTTCACTCCGAAGAAATTATATAAGCCTCCGTTGGGGAGCAAAGCAATCTCCGCTGGGGAGAGAAGGATCAGCAGGTGATCCGACCTATAAGTCTCTGTCGGAGAGCATGGTTCATAAGTCTTCATAACCTTAATGATCCGACCTATAAGTCTCTGTTGGAGAGCATGGCTCGTAGATCCGACCTATAAGTCTCTGTTGGAGAGCATGGCTCGTACTAAGTCTTCATTCTGAAGCAATTATATAAGTCTCCGCTGGGGAGCAATACAACCTCAGCTTGGGGGAACAAGATCAGGCAAATGATCCATATTCTATTAAATAAACCTTTGGAAGAAAAGGGTCAGTTGTGGACCCATTGAATTACTTTTTAGTACCATAAGGGAGCAAGAAGGTTTTTACTTGACATGGGTTCCATGTGGAAAGAAAACGATAAATCCGTAAAATTCAAAGTAATCTGTTTTAAATTGACTCAAATTAGGTCAAAATATAATCCAGTAGGTTGACTGGAGATGTGAAATTATGTTATTTCAATAAAAAGGTTATGATGGAACCTGTGGTTGAACCTAAAATAAAAACAAAAAGTGATATTAAATCATACTTATGTATCTTTTAGACATTTCAGGAATGATGTCAAAAAGAAAGGGGGAGGTCACAAAGAACCTCATAAAAAGAATAAAGATGCTGGAAGAGAAATTGGGCTACCAGTCAGATGGTGACAGTGATGAGTGTGTGACAGGAAAGAACGTTACTCAATCTTACTGCTAGATTAATGACCGAAGAACAGAGATATTCAAAAGATGAACCAAATGTAACCGCTTTCAAAGCTGTGATGAATAATAAGAAAAACTATAAAAAGAAATGGTGCTCAGTTTGTAAAAAAAACAATCACAATGAAAATGAATGTTTCATCAAAAATAAGAATAAACAATCGTGTCGCATCTGCAAAAAGAACAACCATAACGAAAAAGATTGCTATTTCAAAAGCAAACCAAAACAACAGTGTTCAATCTGTAAGAAAAATAATCATGAAGAAAAAGATTGTTATTTCAAGAACAAAGAAAACAAAGAACATACATCATTCTTTACACAAACAGAAGATTTTGTGATTGACTCTGGCTGTACCAGTCACATGACTAACAAGGAAGATATCCTACAAGAACCAATAAATTGTGAAATAAAGATACAAACAGCAGAAAAAGAAATAAAACTAAAATCTGAAAAGAAAGGAAAAATAAAAACCGAAAATGTAACATTTGAAAATGTTCTGTTTGTACCCAACCTTAAGAAAAATTTAATATCGGTGAATGCAATAACCAATAATGATGGTGAGGTGATATTTACAAAAGACAAGGTGATTGTCAAGAAAGACAACAAAATTATACTGGAAGGTAAAAAGAACACAACTGGAGTATACAATATAAAATTAAACACCGAAAATGAAGAGACTGCTTGCTTGGCTGAAGAATGGCATATTAAATTTGGACATCCAGGTAAGGAAACTCTCAAAGATATTATCAAATCTGTAGATGGATTAAATATAACAAATAAAGATATAGATAAACTAGATACTACCTGTGACATATGCCTGAAAGCTAAACAAACAAGATTACCCTTTTATACCAGAAATAAAAGTCAAAGAAAAGCCCACACAATACACACTGATCTACTTGGTCCTATATCTCCGATGACGTATGATGGAAAAAGATATGTTTTATCACTGATCGATGATTATACTGATTACACTGAAACTCGACTGTTAAAGAACAAAAGTGAAGCATTTAATTATCTAAGAAACTACATTCAAGAAATCGAATGTCAAACAAATCTACGTGTATGTAAGATCAGATGTGATAATGGAGGTGAATACACCAGCTCCCAAATTAAAGAATGGTGTGAAAAGAAAGGTATCAAGCTAGATTATACTGTGGCTTATTCACCACAACAGAATGGCAAAGCTGAACGATTTAATCGTACACTAATGGAAAAAGTAAGAGCAATGCTTTACCAATCTAATTTAGAACATGATATGTGGGGAGAAGCCGTGTATTCAGCAACATACTTAATTAACCGCATACCTAAAGATGGAACACAAACACCTATTGAAAAATGGACTGAAAAAAAACCTAATGCAAAAATTATACAAATATTTGGATCAGAAACCTATGCTAAAATACTTACACCACTGAAGAAACTGGATAAGAGAAGTGAAAAACTCATTATGGTCGGATACGCTCCTACCGGCTACAAGCTCTGGAATCCTGAAACGAGAAAAATTGTTATCCGAAGAGATGTTGTATTTGTAAAACCTAAAATAGAAAAACAAATTGAAGACATACCTGAAAAAGAAGAACAAGAAAAGAAAATACAAATAACAACAACTGAAGATCTCTTAAAAGAAACTGAAAACACAAATTTTGAATGCCCTGAAACTGAAGAAACTAACTCTGAAACTGAAGAAAGATACCACTCTTTTGATGAAAACAGCTTCGAAGGGAATGAAGATCAAGTTAGACCTGAAAATGAAAATAACACACAAACTGTAGAAGAAGACCCACCACAAGTTGTATCAAATCCTGAAAATGAAATAATTAGACCAAAAAGAAAGAAGAAAATTCCTGACAAACTTAAAGACTATTACACTTACCTTACATATGAAGAAGCAATTAAAGGTTCTGAAAAAGAAAATTGGATTAATGCAATAGATTCGGAAAAGAAATCTTTAGAAGATAATCACGTTTGGGAGATAATTGATAAAACTGAAATGAAGAATAATAAAATACTTACCAATCGATGGATACTAAAAAGAAAAACTGATGGAAGATACAAAGCTCGCTTAGTCGTACGAGGATGTGAACAACGACCAGGGCTGGACTATGAAGAAACTTTTAGTCCTGTCATAAACAGCAGTTCTCTAAGAATTTTACTGGCTGTAGCTGCAAATAAAGAATATCATATCATGAAATTTGATATTAAAACAGCATTTCTTTATGGAGAAATATCAGAAGACATATACATGCATATCCCTGAAGGCTATGAAAAGATCGAAGGAAAAGTCTGTAAACTGAATAGAAGTCTCTACGGGTTGAAACAATCTCCATTAAAATGGAATCAAAAATTCTCATCAACATTAAAAGAAAAAGGTTTTTTACCCCTGGATACAGATCCTTGTATTTTTAAAGCTGAAGATGGAGAAATCATCCTTGGAATTTATGTCGACGATGGAATCTTAATTGGAAAAGAAAAAAAGAAAATGATAAATATACTTAAAAATTTAGAAAAAGATTTTGAAATGATATTTTGTGAAGAACCAGATTCATTTCTTGGTATTGAAATAAAGAGAGAAGAAAATAAGAATATCCGAATCAGTCAGGAAAAATTTACAGATACTGTGTTACAAAAATTTTATATGGAAAATGCAAAGTCTTGCCCAACACCTTTGGTGAAAAATTGTGAAGAAAAAGAAGAAGAAACAGAAAAAGAAGAAATAAATTTTCCATATCGAGAAGCTGTTGGATCTTTAATGTATTTAACTAATAAAACAAGACCTGATTTATCATATGCGGTGAATTATGAAAGCAGATTCATGGAAAAGCCAGAAAATAAGGATATTAAAAATGTTAAGAGAACACTGAGATATTTACAAGGACACAGAAAAATAAATATTGGATACAACAAGAGATCGGACCTGACTAAGCTGGACGCATACAGTGATGCAGATTTTGCCGGCGATAGCGAATCGAGGAGAAGTACTACTGGATATATAATATTTTTTTGTGGAGGTGCAGTTCAATGGTGCTCGAGAAAACAACCAATAGTTGCCCTGTCGTCGTGTGAAGCCGAATATATAGCTGCCGCTGAGTGTTGTCAAGAAGTAATTTATCTGAAGAACCTTATTCAAGAACTCATAAATAAAGAAATAGTTGTCAACCTACATGTGGACAACCAAAGTGCTATCAAGCTGATAGAAAATGGAGTTCTGAATCGCCGGTCTAAACACATAGATGTAAGATATAAATTCATACATGAGAAGGTTGTAAGTGGCCAAATTAAATTGAAATATGTCCCAACTAATTTTCAATATGCTGATATTTTCACAAAGCCACTGGAACCTATAAAGTTTAAAACTATGTTAAGTTACATAACAAGTATATAAGACTATTTTATTAGAATAAGTTTATTTTTTTTTTATCTTAAATTTCATTATTATGTTTAAAAAAAAAGTTTTCTTTTAAGTTTAAAATCGTTTAAAAATTGTAAAAGTTACTAAAATTTAAAATTGTAAAAAATATTTTAAAATTTAGAATTGTAAAATTTATTTTAAAAAATTTAAAAAAAATTGTTAATTTAAAACTCCTTTCTGTAATTAGTTTTGTATAATATATTAAAAATATAAAATATTAGAAGGGAATGTTGAATAAAACTAAATAAGTTAGATAATATTTCAATTTTTAATATGTTGTGGCTGTATTGATGTAAGCTCTTTGCCTGCGTAAGGATCTCTAAAATTTATAAGCCTTCTTCCAATACATGGCGTTGTTCAAAAATGGAGTGTAATTTTATTTCTCCGTAAATAAAATAATAGTAAGCCTTAAAATCTTTCAGAGTGGCCAGTGGAGTACCTAGATTCGGGAAGCGACGAGGACATAGGCAACCCTTCTGATACTTCTAATGAAGAAAGTCCAGAAATTAAAGAAGAACAACTCACTGACCAAGTCATTACTATAAAGGACGAGAATTTTCAATTACCAGAAGAATTAAAGAGTCTCTTAGGGCAAATAAGTGACGAAAATAATTAACTAGGTCCAAAGATAATATCAAAAATTGCCCAAAAGTACAAGAAATAATAAAACAGCCATATTAAATCATAAACAAATAAGTGGAGATAAGAAAATGTTGGCGAGACAAGGCAAGGTTACTGTTGCCCTCGCAGCAATTAAAAAAAAAAAAAAAAAAAAAAAAAAAAAAAAAAAAAAAAACTACTGACAGTTTAATAAAGGAAGGGGACACTAACAATGTGGTTCCTCTTGATTGACGCAATAAAAATATTAACTGATATCCAACATCTGGACAATAAAATGAGAAGATCAGTGATTATCCCATCACTAGACAAAAAAATTAATTAACTTCTTGGATGAAGTTGATGTTGATGGTTTTTTTATTCAGCAAAGAACTCTCAAAGTAAATACAGCAATTTAAAGCAGTTGGCAGGTCGGGCCTCAACATCAGGGCAACAAACTCCACACGGATGAAGACAAGAGGGGGACATACCAATTCTCAAGGTCAAAATTACAACAATCGCAGTTACCAGGATTACCAGATATCAGCTGCCCCTCGCTTCAACAATCCAAACAACAGGAACAAAGTCAGGCCACAGCCTGCACCAAAGCCTCAAAAAAGGGACATCAACAACAAAGAAATAAAGGTAAAATATTGGAGCAAATAAGGTTGTGTTAAAATGGATACAAGGTTACAAAATTCCACTTGCTAAGACTCCCATCCAACATCACATTCCTCAAAATAATGATTTTCTAAAAATGAAAGATCCATTTTACAATACTCAATCAATATGTTATTGACAGATAATATAATATCAAAAGTAGATCAAGAAGAAGGAAAATATTTCTCAAAAATTTTTACAGTTAAAAAACCTAATGGCAAGTATAGATTCATACTGAACCTAAGCTTTTAACAAATTTGTCACAACAATAACATCAAATTAGAGGACCTTAGAACAGCAATAAAACTGTTAGAAAAAGATTCCTTCATGATATCAATAGACTTAAAAGACGCTTATTTTTTCTATTCCCATAGACAGAGGATACAGAAAGTACCTTAGGTTTATTTTTGAACAAGAAATTTTTGAGTTAAACTTTTTACCTTTTGGATTATGTACTGCCCCTTATATTTTCACAAAAATAATGAGGCCTGTAGTAGCACATTTTCGATCAAAAGGATACGAGCTAGTTAATTACTTAGATATTTTTTATTATTATTAATAAATTCAGATATTCATGACCTTAGAAAGCAAGGTGATTATGCAATAGAACTATTAAACAAACTAGGATTCAAGGTAAACCTTGAAAAATTTTTGCCTTATATGAATGAGAATACCAAAAAATGTTGTACATTCTTAGGCCTTGTTTTAAATTCAACAAACCTTACTGTGGAAGTACCACCAGAAAAAAGAATCGACAATAAAACTAGAGTAAAAAACTTTTTACAAAAAAGTTGATGCAAAATTAGAGACCTTACTCAATTACAAGGGAAACTAATATCTGTTTGTCCAGGCATAGCATATGGTATCCTATATACAAAAATATTCGAACGAGAAAAAATGATAGCACTTAAAATAAATGATGGTAACTTTGAAGCTATGATGGACGTTCCAACATACTTTAGAGATGACTTGAACTGCTGGTATTCAAATATCGATAAATCTGTTAATAAAATTCATCAATTTAATTTTTTAGTTTAGAAATATTTTGTAATGCATCTACAACAGGATGGGGAGCAGTTTGTGGCGAAAAAAGTATATTTGGCTGTTGGGATGAAAAAAGAAAGAACCTTTCACATTAACCTCTTAGAACTAAAAGCTGCTTTTTTAGCCTTAAAATTTTTTCACAAAATCATTTCAAAACAAGGAAATATTATTTCGGTTAGACAACAGAACTGCTATTGCATGCATAAATAAAATGGGTAGTGTACAATACACACACCAAAACAGCATATCTAGACAATTCTGGAAACTTTGTGAAACAAAACATCTTTGGGTATTCGCTTCTTATGTTTCTTCTAAAGAAAATATAGTAGACCCAGCATCAAGAAGATATAATGATAAAATAGAACTAGAATTATCAGACCAGGCTTTTAATACATTAATATCAAAATTTGGGAGGCCGGCAATAGATTTATTCGCTTCTGCTAGAAACAAAAAATGTGATACTTACATTTCATGGATACCGGATCCAGATGCATTTGCATTTGCAATATGCTGGAAATTTTTATTTTTATTTCTACGCCTTTCCAAATTTTTTCCCTAATTTTAAGATGTTTACAAAAAATTAGAAATGATCAAGCAGTAGGTATAATGATAGTGCCACTATGGCCAGCCCAAGCATGGTTTCCATTGTTTAATAAATTGAGGGTGTCAGAATCCCTAACTTTTAAAGCTCATGATTGTGTGTTATATTTTGAAATCAAGACTTACCACACGACCTTACCCTGGTTGCTGCCAAGCTATCAGGGAAGCCTACAAGAGAAGGGGGATCTGTCAGACAGATATTATCATAGCATCTGTAACGGACTCTACAAGAAAGCAATATGAATCTGCCTATAAACTATGGTGGACCTTTAACAACTGCTAGGGTAAAAATCCATATACTTATAGCATTTCAACGATAATTGAATTTTTAACGGATGTATATGACAAAAAAGCTTCTTATGGATCCTTAAATTCCATTAGATTGGCATTATCCCTTCTTCTGAGTTCAGATATAGGCTCAGATCCTACGATTAAACGATTCTTCAGGGGTGTAAACGAATTACGACCCGTTAGGCCGAGATACAACAAAACTTGGCAACCAAGTATCGTATTAAATTTCTTATCGAAATGGTTTCCACATGATAACTTAGATTTAAAAATTTGAGTAAAAAACTAATCACGCTGATTGCTTTAATAACTGCTCATAGAGTACAAACCTTATCTTTTATTCGTCTGTCAAATATATGTATGAATAAGGATCAAATTGAAGTTATGATAACTGATCAAATCAAAACTTCAGATATTGGTAAAAAACAACCATTGTTAATCATACCTTTCTTCACAAAAAACCCAAATATTTGTCCTGCAAAATGCTTATATGATTATATAGACAAGACTAAATCATTAAGAAAAGACCTCTTGGATGACAGGTTATTTATTTCATACAAAAATCCTCATGAGCTAGTGTGCTCACAAACATTGAGTAAATAAATAAAGGATACTTTAGAGCTGAGTGGTATAGATACCAACATTTTCAAAGGTCACAGTACTCGTCATGCAGCAACGTCTGCAGCCTATCGTTCAGGTGTTAACATTGATATAATTAGAAATACAGCAAGGTGGAAGAATCTTCTGAGACTTGCAAATTTTTAAAATAGACCATTAGTCAAGGATAACTCAACATTTGCTAGATCCATATTAAAATAAATTTAAGATCTCATGCGATATAATTGATCTCTTGATAGATATCTTATTAAGTACTTAATTAGTTAATGTTTCAATTTAATATAGACTTGATACGTAAGTCCATTGTATGTTAATTTTATTGAAATATATAATGATTATAAAACTGGAGTACCTAGATTCGGGAAGCGACGAGGACATAGGCAACCCTTCTGATACTTCTAATGAAGAAAGTCCAGAAATTAAAGAAGAACAACTCACTGACCAAGTCATTACTATAAAGGACGAGAATTTTCAATTACCAGAAGAATTAAAGAGTCTCTTAGGGCAAATAAGTGACGAAAATAATTAACTAGGTCCAAAGATAATATCAAAAATTGCCCAAAAGTACAAGAAATAATAAAACAGCCATATTAAATCATAAACAAATAAGTGGAGATAAGAAAATGTTGGCGAGACAAGGCAAGGTTACTGTTGCCCTCGCAGCAATTAAAAAAAAAAAAAAAAAAAAAAAAAAAAAAAAAAAAAAAAACTACTGACAGTTTAATAAAGGAAGGGGACACTAACAATGTGGTTCCTCTTGATTGACGCAATAAAAATATTAACTGATATCCAACATCTGGACAATAAAATGAGAAGATCAGTGATTATCCCATCACTAGACAAAAAAATTAATTAACTTCTTGGATGAAGTTGATGTTGATGGTTTTTTTATTCAGCAAAGAACTCTCAAAGTAAATACAGCAATTTAAAGCAGTTGGCAGGTCGGGCCTCAACATCAGGGCAACAAACTCCACACGGATGAAGACAAGAGGGGGACATACCAATTCTCAAGGTCAAAATTACAACAATCGCAGTTACCAGGATTACCAGATATCAGCTGCCCCTCGCTTCAACAATCCAAACAACAGGAACAAAGTCAGGCCACAGCCTGCACCAAAGCCTCAAAAAAGGGACATCAACAACAAAGAAATAAAGGTAAAATATTGGAGCAAATAAGGTTGTGTTAAAATGGATACAAGGTTACAAAATTCCACTTGCTAAGACTCCCATCCAACATCACATTCCTCAAAATAATGATTTTCTAAAAATGAAAGATCCATTTTACAATACTCAATCAATATGTTATTGACAGATAATATAATATCAAAAGTAGATCAAGAAGAAGGAAAATATTTCTCAAAAATTTTTACAGTTAAAAAACCTAATGGCAAGTATAGATTCATACTGAACCTAAGCTTTTAACAAATTTGTCACAACAATAACATCAAATTAGAGGACCTTAGAACAGCAATAAAACTGTTAGAAAAAGATTCCTTCATGATATCAATAGACTTAAAAGACGCTTATTTTTTCTATTCCCATAGACAGAGGATACAGAAAGTACCTTAGGTTTATTTTTGAACAAGAAATTTTTGAGTTAAACTTTTTACCTTTTGGATTATGTACTGCCCCTTATATTTTCACAAAAATAATGAGGCCTGTAGTAGCACATTTTCGATCAAAAGGATACGAGCTAGTTAATTACTTAGATATTTTTTATTATTATTAATAAATTCAGATATTCATGACCTTAGAAAGCAAGGTGATTATGCAATAGAACTATTAAACAAACTAGGATTCAAGGTAAACCTTGAAAAATTTTTGCCTTATATGAATGAGAATACCAAAAAATGTTGTACATTCTTAGGCCTTGTTTTAAATTCAACAAACCTTACTGTGGAAGTACCACCAGAAAAAAGAATCGACAATAAAACTAGAGTAAAAAACTTTTTACAAAAAAGTTGATGCAAAATTAGAGACCTTACTCAATTACAAGGGAAACTAATATCTGTTTGTCCAGGCATAGCATATGGTATCCTATATACAAAAATATTCGAACGAGAAAAAATGATAGCACTTAAAATAAATGATGGTAACTTTGAAGCTATGATGGACGTTCCAACATACTTTAGAGATGACTTGAACTGCTGGTATTCAAATATCGATAAATCTGTTAATAAAATTCATCAATTTAATTTTTTAGTTTAGAAATATTTTGTAATGCATCTACAACAGGATGGGGAGCAGTTTGTGGCGAAAAAAGTATATTTGGCTGTTGGGATGAAAAAAGAAAGAACCTTTCACATTAACCTCTTAGAACTAAAAGCTGCTTTTTTAGCCTTAAAATTTTTTCACAAAATCATTTCAAAACAAGGAAATATTATTTCGGTTAGACAACAGAACTGCTATTGCATGCATAAATAAAATGGGTAGTGTACAATACACACACCAAAACAGCATATCTAGACAATTCTGGAAACTTTGTGAAACAAAACATCTTTGGGTATTCGCTTCTTATGTTTCTTCTAAAGAAAATATAGTAGACCCAGCATCAAGAAGATATAATGATAAAATAGAACTAGAATTATCAGACCAGGCTTTTAATACATTAATATCAAAATTTGGGAGGCCGGCAATAGATTTATTCGCTTCTGCTAGAAACAAAAAATGTGATACTTACATTTCATGGATACCGGATCCAGATGCATTTGCATTTGCAATATGCTGGAAATTTTTATTTTTATTTCTACGCCTTTCCAAATTTTTTCCCTAATTTTAAGATGTTTACAAAAAATTAGAAATGATCAAGCAGTAGGTATAATGATAGTGCCACTATGGCCAGCCCAAGCATGGTTTCCATTGTTTAATAAATTGAGGGTGTCAGAATCCCTAACTTTTAAAGCTCATGATTGTGTGTTATATTTTGAAATCAAGACTTACCACACGACCTTACCCTGGTTGCTGCCAAGCTATCAGGGAAGCCTACAAGAGAAGGGGGATCTGTCAGACAGATATTATCATAGCATCTGTAACGGACTCTACAAGAAAGCAATATGAATCTGCCTATAAACTATGGTGGACCTTTAACAACTGCTAGGGTAAAAATCCATATACTTATAGCATTTCAACGATAATTGAATTTTTAACGGATGTATATGACAAAAAAGCTTCTTATGGATCCTTAAATTCCATTAGATTGGCATTATCCCTTCTTCTGAGTTCAGATATAGGCTCAGATCCTACGATTAAACGATTCTTCAGGGGTGTAAACGAATTACGACCCGTTAGGCCGAGATACAACAAAACTTGGCAACCAAGTATCGTATTAAATTTCTTATCGAAATGGTTTCCACATGATAACTTAGATTTAAAAATTTGAGTAAAAAACTAATCACGCTGATTGCTTTAATAACTGCTCATAGAGTACAAACCTTATCTTTTATTCGTCTGTCAAATATATGTATGAATAAGGATCAAATTGAAGTTATGATAACTGATCAAATCAAAACTTCAGATATTGGTAAAAAACAACCATTGTTAATCATACCTTTCTTCACAAAAAACCCAAATATTTGTCCTGCAAAATGCTTATATGATTATATAGACAAGACTAAATCATTAAGAAAAGACCTCTTGGATGACAGGTTATTTATTTCATACAAAAATCCTCATGAGCTAGTGTGCTCACAAACATTGAGTAAATAAATAAAGGATACTTTAGAGCTGAGTGGTATAGATACCAACATTTTCAAAGGTCACAGTACTCGTCATGCAGCAACGTCTGCAGCCTATCGTTCAGGTGTTAACATTGATATAATTAGAAATACAGCAAGGTGGAAGAATCTTCTGAGACTTGCAAATTTTTAAAATAGACCATTAGTCAAGGATAACTCAACATTTGCTAGATCCATATTAAAATAAATTTAAGATCTCATGCGATATAATTGATCTCTTGATAGATATCTTATTAAGTACTTAATTAGTTAATGTTTCAATTTAATATAGACTTGATACGTAAGTCCATTGTATGTTAATTTTATTGAAATATATAATGATTATAAAACTGGTGATTAATCAATAAAAAATATTTTCTGCAAAATTTTAAAACTGTTTCGCTTTGTACATCGATCCAGTAGATTACCTTCGGACAGGACTTCGAACCATAATTGAACAATCAAACGAACTTACCTGTGACGTTCGATTGTAATTATGGAGAGAAGTCCTGTCCGAAGGGACACCCTCCCAAATCCCTACCCGATTTAAACATTTTAAAATTTTGCGCCTTTGTACATGAATGGCGGCGCAAGCGCGGTGGGCTGTGGGGTGGCCACCTACAGCATGGGGTTGCCACTTGACAGCCCGCCGCTTTGCTTTTGTCTTTGAAATAGTGAGTCGTAGTTTGCCAAAAGGCATCCTATCCAGTAGATTACCTTCGGACAGGACTTCTCTCCATAATTACAATCGAACGTCACAGGTAAGTTCGTTTGATTGTTCAATTCTACCGACTTCGGATTTTTCTGTTTATCAAGGAGACATGATATAGAAATATATGAAGGACAACTTACAGGAATTATAATTCAAAATGCGTATGCCTAATAATGTATTTATTAAACGACCTCTTCTCTAGTCTTCTTCTGTGTCTGTGTCAGGGTCTTTGGCGGGAACTCGGCGATTTTCGTTTTCTACGTGAAAAAGTAGTTTAATGTATAATAATGATAGCGTATTATCAGTAAATTTACTAAAATTCGTGTATTGATAAAAAATTCAAGTGATAACAGTATTTCTGCTCCGTTTGGTAGGTACCAATAAAGATCCTCGCGGTTGTGCTTCTCGCCGCCAGTTTTTGTAAAACAGACGCTATCCCGTTTTAGGTCGAACATCAGGAGCTTAGGTTAAGTTAGAGAAAGAAGATTTTCACTGAAGATGTGGCTGTATGGACATAGTTTCCTTTGCCTTTCCCGAAAGGGAAAAAGTGATCCGTCAATGTCAAAATTATTCTGCAAGGTCTTTGGCGGGAACTCGGCGTGAGCGGTTGCTTTGTCAATTGAATTTTCGTTTTCTGCGTGAAAAAGTTGTTTCATGTGTAATAGTGATAGTGTATTATGCAGTAAATTGACTAAAATTCGTGTAGTGATGAAAAATTCAAGTGATAACAGTGTTTCTGCTCCGTTTGGTACCGACAAAGATCCTCGCGGTTGTGCTTCTCGCCGCCAGTTTTCGTAAAACAGACGCTATCCGGTTTTACGCAGAACATGAGAAGCTTAGGGCTTAGGTTAAGTTGAAGAAAGAAGATTTTTCACTGAAGACATGGCTGTATGGACATAGTTTCCTTTGCCTTTCCCGAAAGGGATAAATTTAACAAAAAAAAAAAAAAAAAATTATTCTGCAAATGTCAAATCAATTCGTCATCACCTAAAATTTAAAATAGTGTAAATAATTTAATTTCATGTACATTATATCAAAATGTACCATATTTTTGATTTTGTTAAGTTACAATTTAACCTAAGTGTTTTGATAATTGCAAAAACTGTACCAGGGACCTGCATTCCAGTGAGAATTTGAGCAATAATCTTGTGCCAATGAACTCGGGAGATAACTAGAAATATAAAGTGAAACCTGCACGTGTTTGTTAGTGAATAAACTGCTAGTCAATAGTTCCACATCAGCTTATTGAATGGAACAAATTATGCGATATAGGTAGCGGTATGTATGACTTCGAGGCAGAGGAAAGAAAAATGATGAAAGGTTCTTTGCGGGATTGGCGCAAGGCATTGCGGACCCCAGCCACGTATAGGGTGGGAAATACCGTGAGATTACAGCCACAGTTCATACTGCTAACCAGTCTAATAGGCGTGTTTCTGCTCATATTGTTCTATTACAACTGGTGGACTACAAACCAAACACATGTGACACACAGATGGACAGCATTATCGCGGCCGTATAACACAACATATCCTCTCACAGCCCCGCTAATATCTGGAAATGTGGTTACATATAGAATAGGAATAGTAGCAGACCTGGACACAAAATCTAAGAGTATAAGTAAGGCACATACATTTAATAGCTACTTGAAAAAAGGATCTTTAAGTTACGACCCTGGGAAGAACTATGTGACCGTTGTCTGGGACACAATGCCAGCTACACTGTTATCTTCAACATATGCTCAGTCAGGGAGAGGGATGGAACTGTCAGAGCTGATTGTTTATGATGGCCGTTTACTATCTTTTGATGATCGATCTGGTGTAGTAAGTTTAACTTTTCTGCACATTTTTTATTTTTATAAGTTTGACTTCTTCACATTGGTAAAAAAATTATGTTAATAAATTGAGTATATGGGCTAACTTAAAATTGGGTTGTGACACTTAAGGTGATTCTCCCCAAGGAACTGTAAAAAAAATTTCTGCTGATCGCACAAGTTGTATAGGAGAATTATTTATTTTGATTTATGTTCCTTGGGAAAGTTGTTGGGTTTCGTGAGCTAATTCATATTCATATTTTTTGCTTACTTATTTAAACTCACCCGATGTGAACCAACCCTTACTAATATTATAAATGCGAAAGTAAATCTGTCTGTCTGTCCATTTTTCACGCCTAAACTACTGAACCGATTTTGAGGAAATTTGGTACAGAGATAGATTAGAGCCTGGGAAAAGATATTGGCTACATTTTATCCCACAGTTGGGCAGGATATAACCTGTAGTCCACGTGGGCGGAAAGCTAGTACTTTATTATTATTTTGTAATTTTCTAGGTATTTGAAATAATAAACAATAAAGTTGTGCCATGGGTGATCTTGTCAGACGGGAATGGCTTGAATGACAAAGGTTTCAAGACAGAATGGGCTACGATAAAGGATGAGGTCTTATATGCAGGGTCAATGGGAAAAGAGTGGACAACTGCCAGTGGAGAATTCCAAACATATGACCCTATGTGGGTGAAAGCTATTAATATGAATGGAGAGGTATGTTTATTTTTATTGCTCCTGTATAGTCTCCTATAACTGAGAAAAGGCCCTCTTTGCTTCAAAGCTTTTAACTAATGTAAAGCATCAAAACATTTAGGAACCCTAATTTAATACTAAAATTGATTTAAATTCGCACCAGAGTGTAAGGCACAGCTTAGCAAATACTTCAATGGTAATCTACCCTTAACTATGATTGATCCTGAGGAAAATTTCACTGGAAAATTATTCAGAATGATGGTCTTGAGTTCAGGGTTTAAATTTTTGCTAATCTGTCTGTCCTGTTTATTATTTTTTTACCGATGTTTAGGAACCTGTTATTTAATATTGTATTTGTGTGATATTGTCCAAAATGTTTACCCTGGACGGTCCTTTTGGCACAGATGCTGAAAAGGTCACAGCAATTCAACTATTTTTATCCTAACTTAGTCGACAAATAAATACTTTTTATGTTTTAGTTGTGGCTGTGTGGCATTATGTATTAATTTGATCCTACCATAAGCAATCATTTCTTAGTTTTACTGACCACCCAAAAAAATCCTTAATAAATTTATTCCAATTTTCAGGTTCAACATTTAAGCTGGGTAAACCAGTATAAAGCAGTTAGAACAGCAATAGGTATCAAATGGCCAGGGTACATGATTCATGAAGCAGGGGTCTGGTCTCCGATCCATGAGAGATGGTATTTCCTCCCTCGACGGTGTAGCCATGAGCCGTACAATGAGACTAAAGACGAAGTCATGGGATGCAACTACTTGATAACTGCTGATGCCAACTTCCATCAGATTCATGCTTCTGTGGTTAGTTTTATTAATTTTATTACCGTCGAAGTGTGAAAATTTACTAACATTTCCTGGTATACACTGATAAAAAGTTTCTAGACATCAGCTAATTTTTTTTTAATATTTGTATTTTTGAAGTTTTAAAAATTTCTTTTAACGGACATGAAGAGGGTTTTAAATTTTTCATCATGAACAAGTACTATTAGTGGCAGTTTTAGTTCTTACAAACAAATTACTGTGATTTTATGAAATACAGCAAGAAAAAATCTATTAAAATTGTTGTGTCTAAATATTGAAATAGATTTTATGCCTTTCCATGCCTTGCAAGCATTTTGAACCGACTTCAAAAAACAACAATAAAGCCCACATGGGCTTTTTTTGGACATCAACCAAAAAGGGGTTCCCAATTCAAATGTATATTTATTAAAAGATTAAACTGTAGAAATTCTTTAACACCATACCTAACTATTTAAGCAGGTTCAATACCACCCCAATTTGTATAAAAAAATCAACAGTTTTGGTTTAGAAACAACTTAAGGATTGTGTAATTAAAAATTGTAGCTGTTATTTTAATATGAGCCTCATTTCAGATAACGAAGCACCAGCCAAAACTCGGCTTCTCTTCCTTCAAGTTCATTCCTGGATCGAAAGACGAAGCGATAGTGGCTTTAAAAACCACAGAGTATGAAGGGAAAACTGCCACATTCATCACAGCATTCAAAACAGATGGCACCACACTCCTAGCAGACACATTAGTTGAAAACCTTAAATACGAAGGACTAGAGTTTCTATGAGAGGAACAAGTGATATAGCAAAAATATTCCAATTATGTAAATATGTAAAATATAACTAGTTTTGTTACAATGCGGCTTTTAATTATTTTAAAATCGTATACAGTGTGTAAAAGACAGCTTAGCAAAAACTGAAACCCTGGACTCAGACAATCATTCTGAATGATTTTCCAGTGGAATTTTTCTCCGGAAAATTTTCAATTTTTTTCATGTTTTTTATTATTAATCAAATACACTCCATTTTGCAATAAAAACAATCATAACAACGTAAAACACGAAAACCAGAAATGTACATCGCTCTCCGATAGTAGTGCGGCGCGGTGGGATCGAGCGCGGGGCGCGGTTTTGCGATACGTTGCGTAGCGCCAAAGTAGGGTAAATAGGTAATGAAAACTCCTTAACATAACGTTTCCGGGAAAAAAAAATCTTATAGCTGATGATAGTAATAGGTAGATTCCACCATTTAAGTATTTGCTAAGCTGTCCTTTACACCCTGTATAGTGGTATATCAGTTATAGCACCCACAGTACCTACAAGTAGACTTATTATTATTAATTAAAGCTTCCAATATGAGGTGCTTAACATTAGGTTTCTAGATAACATTGAAAAACTTGCCCAAGGAATATGAAAAAGGAATTTCTCTCTTCATAAAACTTCTTTGCTATATTCAATTCGTTTATTGATTTCGTTTTCAGAACCAATCAATAATCCATTTCAAAGTCCATGATAGTGGCGCTGCCAGAACGACACACACCTTTTATTTGAAATGCACAAATGACTTGAGATGAATTACAAATTACAACAAATTGCCTTTATTGTTGTTTTTTTTTGGGAATTTAATGATGAGTTCTTTAGGCAGTTGTTCAGTTTTTTGCAGGGATTCTCTTTCTAAAAATATGGAAATGGCAATTGAAACAGCACTTATTTCATAAAACATTTATTATATAAGAGTTAAAAATATCACATACACATTACAGCCTAATAATATCATATCATATACGATACTAAACTTCTATATCACCCAACCTATTGGCTCATTAAACAAAAAAGGTTATTTAAAAAAATAAAATAACGACAAAACTTAAACAACATGGCACTAAAACTCTTCCTACGGGAATAAAAATCATCTATTCAAATAAAGCTAAACATAAAGTTAGTATTTGGATAAATATTCGTCAAAGGAACTTTGCACCAAGCTCATTGGAAAGAACAACTCGAAGATAATTTCAGGATAATTTCAAGTCAAGTTGTGGTTCTGAAATGTCATTTCAAGCCAATAGATCGAGTTATCTGTTCAAACACGGTCCAGGCCATAGCTGCCATTAGCGTGCGCCTGAGCATCCGAGGGACCGCGCCTTTGAAGTAGCCTCTGAAGCCATAAGTCTGGAAAAAAAAAGAAAAATAAATAAATAAATGCCACATTTTCACCCAAACTAAGGTTTCTTTGGGACAGAAACACCCAGACTCGAGAACGAAGATCAGCAGGACGATTCTACTAAAAAACTGATCCTGCACTGTTTTGTAGACCAGTTAGTAATGAGCCAGACTTGTAACCGGAAAGTTGCAGGTTGCGGGTTCAAATCTTGGTGCGGGCCCACTAAATTCGTCTTTTCGAATTGATGTACGGATTTTTCAATAAATATCACTTGCTCAGCGGTCATGGGAAACATCGTGATGAAACCCGCACGTCTAAGAAAATTCGTTTCCGAAAAGCGCGCGGTCCACCAAACCCGCACTAGGCCAGGGTGGTTGACTATGGCCTAAATCCCCTTCGTATTTCCAAGGGATGTGCCCCTCGGTGAGTACGTATATGGATGATTAAAAAATAAATACTTTTTCGTAACTCAAACATGTAAGTAATTTCTGATTTGAGGTACAAACTCTAAAATGATTACTTGTGACCTTTCATCACCACTTACAGTTCGCGTGGTTGCTTCATGCTTCGATAAGACTACGCGATAAATTTAACAAGCCAACATATGTGATGGAACAGAGAAATATATACGTTTATTGCACGTTTATTAGCAGCGCAGCGATAACAGTTTACAAGTGATTTTATTTTTAACCGATTGCTAAGGGAAGGTAAAAGTTGTTCAGTAATATTGGTTTGACTTTGAATACTCAAAGCTTTGAATAATAATTTATTATTTCGCCTTCTGGATCCCACTGCTGAGCAAAGGCCTCCCTATTTGTCCACACGGTCCGTACTTCAAATAAGCTAGGGAAAATTAAGGATATCTTGCACCACATACAACTGTACAACTTTTGAAATACAAAAAAGTTGTTTCATTCAACCTTTTATTTTTCGCAAATTTAAAGTCACCCACTATGGCACACAAGTTTACCGCTATTTAGGGGGGATTATCTATGAGTGTAAACGCGTGTTTAAAAAATTCAAAGACCTATTGCAGCTTACAATATAAAAGTTTAAGACTTAACATCGAGCACATAACCTATAGAGTTGTAATGTCGGCTCATCCGACGCGGCCACTAATCAATGCATAGTCATATATAAACGTCAACATTTAATTTAATTCTCTCTTTCAATTTCTTGTATAGTTTTTTTAGACACACGATTAAAATCTAGCTATTGGCTTAACAGCAAGTAGATAAACATACCTGATGTACATAAACAGCGGCGGTCAAAGCGTTGGGGAATCTATTGGGGTACAGTTGCATCTTGGTTTTGAGCACATCGGCCGGATTGGTGGCCAGCGATGCGGCGATACCGGCCACTATACCACATGAGAAGTGGACTAAGCTGGCTGTACCAGACGCTTGCATCCATTCTGCAAGAAAAATATTGATAAAGTTAGGAAGTACATCAAAATAATTAACACTATCATTCCGCTCGGGACTTCTTTTCCGTGGGACTTCGGGAAAATTATGTAGCCTATGTTACTCAGGGATAATGTAGCATCCTAATGGTGAAAGAATTTTTGAAATCGGTCTAGTAGTTTTTAAGTTTATTAGTTACATACAAAAATACAAATCTTTCCTCTTTATAATATTAGTTTAGATGTAGATTGAAAAGCAAAAGGTATATTTGAGCCTTTGTTACAACAAACATTAATCAAGCATTTAAAACTAGGTCGTCTCGTCGACCGTCGTCTTTGGCAATTAGTTGCGTAACAAGATTATTCTGTTTGACAACTGGTTGTGTAATGTTGGGGGCCATAACGACCAAAGGGATTGAATAACCTTTAAAAGATTTTAAGAGTGGTGTCTTCTTTTATGGAAGTTTCTCTGTTAAGTAGTCAAGACAAATAGTTTATGTATTGATATAGAATCCCAGTCCAATATAAAACTATGGCTAATAATTGCTTATTTAATACAACAACAACCAAATAAAAACAAAACAACCTTTAAAATTACGGGAAAAGAGACAACGGTGACGGTTTTAATACTATTTTAGGAACTAATTTCTTTGAAAGCTTCTTTGTTAAGTTGTCAAAACAGATAATAAAACACAAGTCAAAATAAACCTTAGTACAAGTATCGCAACGATTAATGAACGCTGACCTTGAATGACAATATCGTTCCGTTGTAGACATAAGTTTTTTTTCGCTTGTTTTCTGCTTGTTAGGTTCAAGGTCAGCGCTCATAAACCGTTGCGATACTTATACTACGCTTATTCAATATGGCGAAGCACGCTGGATGCTCCTAATCCTTTAGGATTCTATCGAATTTAACATCTATCTGTGGTAAGAAAAGTATTATTTTTTAAATAATACTCTGTGCAAGAAAAATAATCTTTAAAACACCACAAGGTTATTACAGGCAGAATATACTTTGAGAGTGAATTTGTTACGAAATTTAAGTTTGAACAACTTTCCCTGAAGATTTCGCTTCACAACTGTGCAATCAGCTGATGCCTCTTAGTATGAGAAGTCGAAATTAATTTTTAAGAACTTCATGATCCTTGAGGAAATTGTTGCGTTCTATAGGCAAAATCTCCTTCTAAAGTTTTGCTAGCTAATTTAAAAGTCATAAAAATTACCTTTAGGCATAGCTTGCTTAGTCTGCGAGTAGAACAGCAGATAGAGCCCTGAGAAAGGCGCATCCCTGGCCAAAGTGGGCCCCAGGCCACAGGAGAGCCCGCGAAAGCCCTCCGCCTTGTATATGGCCTTTAGGGCCCCACTCAGACTGTTGTATTTGTAGACCCCTGATTCATACCTGGTGACAAAGAAGTATTTATCAGACATGCTGCGTAAAAATAAAACAATGAAAAGGAATAATTTAAGCTAAATTTTAAATTCAAATGAGTAAATTTAACGAAATGTAAAAGTGACCTATTGTTTCAATTATATTAAGCTACTGCGCACTTTACGATTTAAAATGCTAATTAACTTATGTAAAGAGGTGATAAGTTTATACAATTATAAATGTTGCGTAAGTAATACTTGTAGTATGTCTATTTTATTGACGAAAATTTGATAAATACCTACATTTTAACTTACCTTTTCCCATTTTAGAGATTTATTGACCAGGAGCAACAGATCTACATTTTCTTTAAGTAATTGAGTAAATAAGTGTTACGGGTTCTTATTTTTAAGCTACCATTAAAACAACTTGAGCACTAATTGGGGGGTTTTTATTTGTCAGTTTAATTTTGTTACGTTTTGAGTGCAGTTTATAAACAAGAAAAAGTTAATCAGTGTTTTTATAATTTAATGTAGTTTTTTTTTATTATATCGGGAGCGGTAGATATTGGTCTTGCTAAAAAAATTACATGTTCAATACATCAATCTTCCTTACCTAGTCTTAATAACGGTGATAGGTATCAAAGCGACGCCACTCATCGTCCTGGCGACTACACCCAACATCACAGCTTCGAGAGCTCCCAAATCTTGATCCCTGCTCTTTCCAAGCTTTGCCTTAAGCCAGTGGAGAGATGAGAAGTAGAGGCCCACGCCTGGGACGCATCGTGCTATTGAAGGCACCATCCCGCGCCATAATCCCACGATATGTTCTTGGCGTACAATGCTCGAGAAGATTGTCATCATCCCGGGTTGAATTCTGCTGCTGGAAGAGAAGAAATAATGGTTTAATACATCTATAATATTTTTCTTCGGACTTTTAAGTTTATGGGCTATACCTACAATTGCAATATGCAAACCTTCACTACATTATTACAAACGCGATATAGGTGACGTCAAGAAAGGAAAACGTTGCAGTTTTTTTAGTAGAGTATGTGTTATGTGATGTCTTATGCAGCATGTACTGTCTTATATGATGTCGTTTACACAATATTTTATTACTCATGTCACTAGGCTTTGTTCACTCACTATCTTACACTCGGTTAGCAATCAACCCGAGATTTGACATGTCATTTTCATAAATTTTTTGACTTTTTGTCTGATTCTGATTATCTACTAAACGCAGATTAACCATGATTTAAATTAATTGTGAACATTGTTCTCTTCGTCAATAACATAGACATGGGTTAACAGTGAGTTGAATAAATGGTGAACATGGGCCTATAAACATTCCAAATTACAAGCGAAGAAGAGACAAAAATTCGTCAAATGATTTTAAATTTCAAAAACCAAAGAGAATTAAGTATTTCTTATGACAACAACGCTTCTAACGGTAACTGCAGTCTTTAATTAGTAGATAAATAAAAATACGCATAATTTAAACAAACACTCACTCAAGAGGTAATTACTGATTAAACATACTTAATTAGGAATACATATTTAAAGGACAATATTTACTGTCTGGGTACCCATTATCTTTTAGTTTATATTTGTATTAGCAACTTAGTAAGTCTGCTTGGGAAGCAAGAATCAGTTACATTATCTAAGAATGACTTCAACATTGTAAACATTTTTTTAAATTGTAAGTGTGTTTTCAACTTTTTAGCTAAAATGTGATTATTTCTGAAGGGTAAGTAATTTTACTAACATTAAGTATAAAGATACCTACACTACAGAGTAGGAAAGGATGCAGTGGAAATTAAACAACTTTAATGAATGATAAAGACAATCCATGCTATTTTAAAAATTTCAAGATTTTAGAGTTTCAGCCAATTAATAACAACTTAAGAGAGACTACTGTATATTTTTTTAATAAATACAATCGTGATTTTAGACCCAAATCAGGTACCTGGTAACTCGGCATGACAGACGATTTCATTATTGTAATTAGTAGTCCTCTTTTTATCGTGTAAGTATAGTCAAGTGTGTGACGAACTTGGCTTACCCTGGTGTTAGAGTTTTCAAACCACACAATGGCCTCTGACTTGGTTTTAACGACTGTAGTCAATCGTCAACAGCCGGGACCGACAGCTTAGCGTGCCCAGCTAATTAGGCCTCACGACTCAGTTGATAACGGCCAAACTATAGTAGTGACTAGTATCAGTTATGACGCGCATGTATAATGAAGGCCCCGCGGTTATGTGTGATTGTAGCGGCGTAAATGAGTACACCAGTTTAAGTATACATATCTATATTAATTTATTTCTGATACTTACTTGACTGCCGCCGCCGCCATAACATGTTGCCCCGGGTTTTGAAGACGAGTCTTGACGAGGTCTAACGGCTGGAAGAGGATGGTGCTGAACGTTCCGGAGAACGAACCAGCCAGGAACGCCTTCAACACTGGGTGGTACTGTAACAATATCAAACCAACATAAGTATTAAGCAAGAAGCATCCTATGAAAAAGGTTACGACACAAATATATAATTGACAAAGATTTAAGTAGTGCTTCGTGCAAACAAACTTCTAGAAAATAAATGAGCCCCTTGAATGCCGATAAATATCTTTAATAAATAAATAACAAGAGAACATAAACAATTATACCCGATACACTTTGAACCCGCCTCGCTTTACAGTCCACAACTACACACGATAAAGAACAATTCTGATAAAACTTACATTAGCCACAATATCCATTCTGCACAATCCGATCTTCCTGAACTATTAAAATCAGGTGATATCTTTCGGATAGACGCCAAACTTGTAGTACTCAAAATTGTAAAGCCAGTGACAATATGCACGTTTGGAGTTAACTAGCTTTAGGTAAGACCTCAAATCGTATCCGAGTAGTCGGAATAGTAGATGGGGTTGACTCGGTACATGAGGGAAATGGTCATTTTTTGCAACAAATCGCTCGGAAAGTGATGCATGTATGCAGTTCCCAGTGTAAATTTTAGAAAAATAAATCTTCTCTTAAGAAACTTAGCGTCAAAAGTCTGTTAACAACACTAAATAAGTTAGGGAGATAAGAACACACAGTTAATGAATTTAGCCATTAGGAAAACAAAGGAAAGGAAATAAAGATTCTTCAACGAGGAAGAGCAGCTAAGAAGACGTATGCACAGAATGAGTGCTCGCGTATAACTGCGTACAGATATGCGATGCGCGGTCATGATAAGTGTTATATACTGGGTTGTTATCATGCAGAAACGACTGAGGGGCAGGCCAGGGCGTAACCCCTGTTATACCGATATCTGTGTCTCGCTAGGGGGTAATGAGTGCGCTAGGGGCATCGCAAGTTGTATGATAAACAGGACAAAGGCGTATTCAAGGATGATATCTGTTATTTCCTAGCAGTAGCTGTAAACATCTTAGTTATGTAGACTACTTTTGTATACCTATTTTACTGTCAGCGCAGAGGTCCCAAAAAAGTGGACTGATCACCCGCCTGTGCCTGGCGGGCGTCCTCACTAAAGATATATGTAGATAGCTACCTACCTATTTTACAATAAAAGCATTATTTTAGCAGTATTGTTTGCATAAAAATAAGCATATAATATACTAAAGTGGAATAATTTCGTTGTAATTTTAGTCAACCCTGTGAAATTAAATAATAATTGCCCATGTGCCCAAACAGTGTAAAAGGTCAATTAAATAAAAAGTAAGTTGATAAGATATTCTGTGTAAATTCGAGAGAAATCTGTTTGAAATAAGCTTGAGTAGAAGGTTTGTGTTAATTAGAAAAACAAAGTTTTCGTTACCCGTCGTGCGCTTGTTTACGCGCCGTGCGATCCAAATTCTACACACACGGGTGTGCATAAATCGCGCGATGGTTTAGAAAAACAAACGCTTTTAACTTTTAATGAGAAAGCTTTAATTTTAAAAGCTTAGACAATTATTTAAGTATTTTAGAAACTTACAGATTATGATATTCATGATCAATAAATACTGAAAAGGGATCCCCAAAAGGCTATTTCAGTTTGAAACCGCAAAACGAATTTATGCTTTTATAAAGGATTTTGCAAGAAATCTTAGGCACAGATGAAGATTTTTGTGATGATTTTGTTTTGTTCAAAATCTTTGTTAATCTCTGACTGTTACTATTAATAAGATAGATATATTTTAGAATTAATTAACAGTTTAGAGAGAAATGGTGACATTTTAAGTTATTGAACTAATTTCTAATTCTTTACTTAAAGATTCATTTCTTACCTCTTCCTCCTATAGAAAGCATGGAAAGTAAACACAAACTAATTAGATTTTACAAATGAATTCAAATATAGATGGTATTCATATTAATTCTAGGAAAGCAAAATAATTTCCTAAGAGTGCAGTGTTTTTTTTGTAGAATAGGTCCCAAGTTCACTGTAAGAACTTGTTAAAAACTAAATTAAATTGGAAAAAATTACTATTTTAATTCTGCATGACCCTTTTGATTACTGTAGGTATAATAAAATTAATAAATAAATAGTTATTTTTTTTTACTTCTCTATATTTGTCATAGTTAACACTTTATGAAGGAAAACAACAAATAGACCCAACGTCAACACCAAGATAGGGCTTAGATACGCCTATATATTATACTTGCAGCTAGGTCGCTAAAAAAATATATTTTGATATAGAATATAAAATCTAAGACTAAAATAAAACAGGGCTCCCCAGTAGCCCACTCTTTTGGGAAAGTTTGTTACTTAAACACAAAATTTTTTTATAAAAAAATTTCAAGTATATTAATTATTAGTAACACTAACAAAATACATAGTGTTTTGTATTAAATATCTAATTTCAATAGTTTTTACTTGAGCATCCCCATTACTTATAGGTTTAGAAAGCACATTATATATGTTTAAAAAATGAGATTTTACAGATGTCTTGATGATATTTACTAAATTTTGTTATCATATTTTTGATGCATTGTGATTTTTTCATGTGTATAGAAAATAGAAATATAAGACTAGTTCCAGTTAGTTCCAAAAAATTTAAACTTTAAACAATTTAATAAACTATCATTAAGGATAGTAGATAACCTTTTAGAGCTAGTAAAGATTTTATTTCTAAACTTAAAAATAATAAACTGGTTAGGTAACCACAGTGCAGTATCTAAAATAAGGTTTCATAAGTAATTACAAGATAAAATGTAATCAGAAGGGCACAGACATCCAGTCTATAGATTTTATCAAAGTTTGTTCTAATTTGAATATAATTAGGACATATATGATTTGTATGAATTGAGGAAAGCGACAGTAGGTACCTAACTCTTAGGGCGACTTGCACCAAAGTGCTAAACATATTTAGCGAGACTAATTTTTATTAATTTGACAGATTTTGTTGCTTTGACAACCAAGTTAAATGTGTTTAAGCTATTAAATGTATTTAAGGTTTTGGTGCAAGTCGCCCTTAATCTCTTAGACCGTCGCGCGCTTGTTTACGACGGGTGCCATACAAATCCTGCACACACGGGTGTGCATGAATCGGGCGAGGGTTTAATTTTCAATTCGCAACTTGTTATCTGCCCCTATACAATTCATAAAGCTTTTCTGTAAATACACACCCACCTGGAGATAAGTTTCCATTTTAAAAATTTAAAAAAACAGCACAAAAGTATGTGAAAAGCTTGTAAAATTTGCCTTTGGGGCACACAATAGCAACTCTCTGTAGTCAGAGTGGTACTGGTCAAATATCGTGAGTATGCGAAAAAACATGATGCCATGTATGATACCATTGCAGGACAGTTGATAAGCGGGAATATTACTACGGTCACAGGTCAGCCTTATCATTAGACAAACAACTTCGCAGGGGACCGATGTACGTACATAGCAACTTACTTCTTTATCTTTGGAGTTCCTCTGGCTAACTAACGGGGCTGTATCAATTGCCCAGCCACTGGAATAATCTAAAGATTCGCGCATAATTCTACATCAAAATATTGACAATCATATAACGATTTGGTCTTGACGTAAAACTTGCGTAAACCTTATTCTTTTGCGTAAGCAAACTTAACGAATAATATTAATATTGTGTTTAATCTATCACGCAATTTGTATACAAATAGAATTTCCAGGAAAATCTGGAAATGTATAAAATAGAAAACCACTTGATGGAAAACAAACAGGTAAACACGTTTCCTTTGCAAACATCATGCTGAAAATCTAGCTGAAAATCATTAACGACTGACGTTGACATAAAATCGACCAATAGAAATTACTCTTGCAAATAGAACTTACTGAAAGCTGGTTTCGTTCCAAAACACGAAAAAAATTATAGATTGCTCAAGTTCAAAAACTGACGAATCGGGAAATCCTTTTCCAGCTATTCAATTTCTATCTATCTATTAATTAAACTGGAATCCGTGGACCGCCACCCACGCGCTAAATCTGGCGATCCGTTGCCGTGCTGGTGGTCATTGTCACATTGTCAGTCATGTACGCGTATGTACCGATTTTTTTGTTTTTGTGTGTCATGTCCAATAGATACAATTTTGTAAATAGCGCGCTTTTTATATAGATTAAAAAGTAATTTCTTGGGGTACTATCTTTGAATCGCTCTTACGGATACTTGAACTATGTCATAATCACAATACTCAAAAGATAGCTTTACATTTTTAGAGCGGGACCCATTCGTAAGAAAGTCTTCAAATAACGATTTTCGTGGGACTCACCTCCGCCATACGAAGTACTGGTATGTACTTATTTGGCATGTTTTCCTGAACTCAAAAAGTACGGTAGTCACTTTCTAAGGGTATGGAGGGGGTAGCTATGACGTATCAAAGATGGCGGCCGGTCCTATTTTATTAACGCTATATTTAGATAACTACTGGGCAGATTTACTTAAATAGGGTCTCAAATGAAAGACAATTTAATATACATTGTTTTATTCTATAGATGCATTAGTGTAAAGCTAGTAACAAAATAAATATTTTCAAAAAACGACATTTTGTAAAATTAAACTTTTTTTTACTGTGTGAAAAGAACAGAAACCATTATGGTTACAGTAATTTAGCTTATTATAAAAAATAGCTACACTTATCAGCATTCTAATGAATCTAAAAACGTTTACATCGAGCTGTAAACAACGGAACTGCAGTCGTCAACGGAAGTGAGCGTGGGTAGCGCCGAACTGACTACGGTACTTAGATTTTGGTACGAATAATCTTGAAAATAACGTGATAAAACGAGTAGAATCACAGCAAAATTAAAAAGTATTATGAACAGGCATATTTTTTTTTAACAGGCATCATTTTTTTTGTCAAAAAATTTTCTTCATTAAATAATGATTAAAAAATTCGTAAAAAAAACGAAAAAATTCGTTCGTAAAAATCTACGAACTATTTTCAAAAGTTCTCGTAACAAAAATAACGCTTCGTATCATATCGAAATAAAACTCTTCATACTTGCACGTACTTGCGTTATATTTCAAAACAAAGGACTCAATGGTACTGGTCTGTACTGATGGACATAAGAGTGTAAACGTACGCACTCGAGGCAGAGGCAGGTCGCTGACGTGCGAGAGTGTACAGCCGCAGTTATATTTTTTACATCGGCAACACTGAGATTCATTCCGAGGAATCCCTGCACCGTGCTGCGCCGTGAACTTTGGCACTTGTCGCTTCATTCATTTGAAATCATTTGGTCAGGCCTATGACACTGTTAGTACTAATAGCTGCGAAATGGCGCTGCTATCGCCTTTAAATCGCCATCTTGTGACGTCATGCTGTATGTCAAGATAACCTCAAACTTCCATGATGGCGTCTTGTCACTGAGCAAGTACAAGTACGGTATTATGTATGATTGCTCTCATGGTTCGCACAGGCGTTTACTGAAGTGCATTGCTAAATAAATGCAGTACTTATTATCAGTTTTCGTCGCGGAAATGACTAAAATGCATTTATATTTATTTTATTTTATGATTGTCATAAGCATCTTTTGCCATGTGTAACCCGTATTATTACCATTTAGCTTTGATTCCATATAAAATTTTGTTATTTATTTTGTAGGTACGTGAAAAAAATTATTTTCGAGTGTCAAAACTATTAACAACATTTGGTAACAATTTTATATCTAAAATAAATACATTTGTTTTGCAAATTATAATATAAGTTTTTTTATGACTACTTTATAATAAATTTAAACAAACAAATGTGAATTACACCTTATTTATTCTATGCCTAAAACTAACGGACTGATTTTTATGGATTGTGCTGCTCTAGATTAATAAATAAGCTACTTTTTATTCTGAAAAAACTAAACCTTATGTTCCAACAAATGGCGTAGTAAGTATTAGTAAATGAAAATATGAACAGAGCTTTCTGCAATTCTTTCTATCGATAAATAGCTAATTCGCTCAGTCGAGCTTTCAGTGAACCGGCTTATCTGCAAATCGTGCCATCGGCAAAAAAAATATATTTAGAACGTCTTTTCGGCGAATTGAGCTGTCGGCACAACAAGGTATCGGCTGAAGATTTTTTCTTTCAGCCGATGGTCGGCGAACAGTGATTTTTATATACAATTTTATCGTTCAAGAGTAATTCTATGAACCCTTGCGATCTCGAGTTGAGTGCTCGTGTATTTTATGTTGAGTTTGAAGTTGAGATTCTTGTCACAAATCCTCCTCTGTCGACGATTTTTTCATCTTAGGTTATTTTTGCAACCTGCTTTAACATGGAAACGCTTAAGTGTTGTGTTGGTGGTTGCACTGCAACAGGTGAAACGCTAAGGTTTTTTTGTTTCCCGAGAAACAGTTATCTAAGAAGTTTGTGGATATGTCTTTTCTCGCGCCAACACATCCTATACTCCTTGAACTCTCTGAAGAGCAATTGTTGAAACAATGCGTTTGTCAAAAACATTTTGACAAAACGCAATTCGATGAAGAAGGCAAGAGAATTCGCTTTTCTTACACATGTCTCTTCACTGAAAACGGAATTGCTCTGGGTCAGTCTTTCCCAACGTGGGCGATAACGCCCCCTTGTGGGCGCTGCAGGCCTAAAGGGGGGCGGTAAGAGACCCAGAAAAAAAAAGGGGGCGTTGTGTAGGGCTTTGGGGTCGATTTATAATTTCATCTACCTAGCTAGGAAGACTCTTAGATACCGACTGAGCTCTCGACTCTCGACTACATCTTGTGAACATCAACTAATATTAATTAAGATATAGCTCAAACTCGGTTCGATATAATAGACCGTGGGCAATCATGTTTTAACAAGTTTTTGTTAAATAATCCGATTTGTACATTCCTGTATCAATCGGCTGGTTCTATAATACTTGTTCTTGCTTGTCGAGTACGATTGGGCGTCGAATGAGATAAACGAGTTTATGCACGTTTGTCTTATTCCTGTTGGTGCGTGCTGCTTATGCAATCCTATATAAACGACGTAAATTTATTTTATTTTCATTTGCGGTTTCGCGCATAATAGATAAGCAGTACTTCATTATACCACTTACGTATTTCTCAAAACAAAACAATGTCGGAAGTAAAAAAGAAGAGACGGCAATACTCTGCGGAATATATTAAATTCGGATTTATTGAAAATCCTACAAACCCGTCGTCGCCTTTGTGTCTTCTATGTCTAAAAACATTTTCGAACGAAGCAATGAAGCCTTCAAGACTGCAAGGTCATTTGAATAAAATGCATCCAGATAAGAAAGACAAGAATGTAGCATATTTTCAAGACCTAGAGAAGAAGCATAATACTCAGCCAAGTGTATCAAAACTATTTTCGGCGGCTGCTAAGCAAGATGACGACGGACTTCGAGCTTCGTACAATATCCCTTTGTTAATTGCTCAAAAAGGCAAACCACACAACATCGGAGAAGAGTTAATTTTGCCAGCAATAAAGGAAGTAATAACTACTGTGCTTCATAAACCGGCCGCAGATATTATCCAAAAAATTCCTTTGAGTAATAATTCTGTGCAAAGACGAATTGATGAAATGGCTGAAAACATTGAAGAATCATTGTGCAATCATCTGAGGACTAGTCAATTCTCAATTCAGCTCGATGAGTCCACTTTACCAACTAATGAAGCGTTGTTGCTATCTTACGTGAGGTTTATTAAAGATGAGAAAATACGTGAAGAACTATTGTTTGCCAGAAATTTGGAGACAGATACAAAAGGCGAAACCATATTCAATACATTGGAAAAGTTTTCTGAAGAGAAAGAGATTCCTTTGAAAAATATTATACAAGTTGCTACGGATGGCGCTCCGGCTATGACAGGGCGCCATAAAGGCTTCATAGCGTACCTAAAAAATAAAATTCCAGATGTCCTTGCTATACATTGCGTTATTCATAGACAACATTTGGTTGCTAGAAACTTAAGTGAACGACTATTTCAATCACTGCAATATGTCATCAAAGCATTCAATAAAATCCGTAGCAGCTCTTTGAATGATAGATTATTTCATCAGCTTTGTGTTACTAATGACGAAGATTTCAACCGTTTGTTGCTTCATACTGAAGTTCGTTGGCTGTCAAGAGGCAATTGTCTGATTCGATTTTATAACCTGTTTGACTCTGTGATAGAGTTCTTGGAAACTAAAGATACAGAACTGCGCAACAAGCTCATAACATCAAAGAATGATATAGCTTACATGACAGACCTGTATAAATTGTTCAACGACGTGAACCTCCAACTGCAAGGCGATGAACTAAATTTAATTAAAACAAAAAATGTCGTTGCTGCTTTCGCAGCCAAACTGCTTCTGCACAAAAAAAATATGGGCAGACGTGAGTTTCACAATTTTCCGAATTTATCAGTATCTTGCAGTAACGACGACTTGTTTGCCTACTGCCAACATTTGGAAAACCTCCACATTGACTTCACCGAACGATACCAGGACATTTTAAACTTGGAAATACCAGACTGGGTGTTGGATCCATTTTCAAATGTCAACATAGCAATGTCACCTCAGCTGGAAGAAGAACTTATAGAATTGACAACAAACGAAGAAATAAAAATCAAGTTCAAAAATGGATATCAAGAATTTTGGCTACAAAAACCGATCCTGCAATTGTACCCTGGATTGTGGTCAATTGTTCAACGATTCTTGATAGCATTCCCATCGTCATATTTGTGTGAACGTGGATTTAGTGCTGTGGCAACGCTGCTTACTAAAAAGAGAAATCGTTTGCGTGTTACCGAACGTGGCGACTTGCGGCTGTTTTTGAGTAAATTGGAACCTGATATCAACAAACTTATTGAACAGCATCAGATTCGACCTTCACATTAGTTTTTATATAAGAATTGATTATGTTTGTTTTATTTTCAATAAAAGATACTCTGTCCGAATACTATAAAGTTGCGTTTCAATAATCAGTTATAAGTACTTAGCGGTTTTTAAGTATGTTTAAAAAGGGGGGCGTTAAAAAATAATTTATTCTTAAAGTGGGCAGTAGACAAAAAAAGGTTGGGAACCCCTGCTCTGGGTGAACCACTGAGTAAATCTGTTACGTATTATTCTTAATTGGACACACTATACCTATTATTTTAATTTTCAAATTCAAAACTTTCCATCACGTGGGTCAGCTACAAAGAGCAGAGAGAGTAATGTGTAACCGTGTAATGAACTAATGACACTGGGGTCACCAAAAAGATAACAATTCAATAATTATAGTAGTCTTTCAAGTTGCCTGACAGCTCCCGCCAAAAAGGTCAGACGTTGATAGTCATTGAAAAATTTTATTTTTTCGTTTACTTTTCCATTGATTATCATTGCACCATTTTGAAAACATGAGAGTGTTAAAGGTGTCACCTGGGTGTCACTCAAAAAAGTTCTTATCCACAATTTTTTCACAAAATGGCTGATTGCCATTTATTATAAAGTGAAGTGTTCTGCGCTACATGATATTGACGGAATTGTGGCAACACATATGGGTCTATATTTGAGAATCTATCTATTCACTTTTATTTACTAGTTCTGGAAATTGGTAAAGCCTTTAGCGAAGTACCTATTCAGTTGTACAACAACTCAACTATAAGTACCATAACCTTGCCTCTCGTGAACTGACTAGATGTCTTACCACTGCAATACAGATTTATTCCTAGTGCAGGGTGAGTCGGCTGACAGTCTGTCCCATGAAGAAACCCAATAGGCATATTTATTACACACTGTACTTTAAAACTGTACCTACTGCTTTTAAGTATTTAAGTAATGTTAGTTATTACTACCCAGCAGCATTTCAAAGATTTATTTGTTTGTTCTCGGGTCATGGGTGTTTGTATTTTTCTTTATGTGTGTTTTAAGGGACCCACGACACAAGGGAAAACCTTAGTGTGGGCCTTTGAGTGTGTAGCGTTTATTTATAATTATTTTCGAGAGCAAAATGAGGATGATACCCCAGAAATGACTTTGGTGATTGGAAGGGCTGGTACGTAGGTATATTTATTATTTAATGAAACTATGTATCTAAAAAATCAATCAGGCTCAAAAACATTTGATTCGTGTAATGTAACTTTAACTAGCATTACATATTACATAATCTAGTTATCTGAAAAGGAGATGCTTTGCATTTTTATTTAGATTGCATTTGAATTTTTATCTATGTCTTTTTAAAGTGCAATCATCCTCCAAGAACAGACTAAAAATTAAACTTAGAGGGCACCAACCTAGTAGCTGTTACGTAGCAACAACATAAAGGCAACAGCTACTCAAGAGTCTGTTTCAACTCATGTATGATTTATTAAAATGGGTCAAATATTCAAATAAAAAAAGCTTTATTGATGCTTTTAAACTAGCAAAATTTAGGGCTCCTTATGAAGCTAAAGAACTTTTTTTTAAGGAACCCATATCAAACATCAACTATTTTTTTAGTTTTGAAAGGCGATAGCAGCGCCATTTCGCAGTTATTGGTACTAACAGTGTCATAGGCCTGACCAAATGATTTCAAATGAATGAAGCGACAAGTGCCAAAGTTCACGGCGCAGCACGGTGCAGGGATTCCTCAGTGTTGCCGATGTAAAAATGTAACGGCGGCTGTACACTCTCGCACGTCAGCGACCTGCCTCTGTCTCGAGTGCGTACGTTTACACTCTCATGTCCATCAGTACAGACCAGTACCATTGAGTCCTTTGTTTTGAAATATAACGCAAGTACGTGCAAGTATGAAGAGTTTTATTTCGATATGATACGAAGCGTTATTTTTGTACGAGAATTTTTAAAAATAGTTCGTAAAAATATTAAGAAAAATTTTTTGACAAAAAAAATGATGCCTGTTAAAAAAAAATGATGCTTGTTCATAATACTTTTTCATTTTGAATGATGCTTGTTCGTAATACTTTTTCATTTTGCCGTTTTGTCACGTTATTTTCAAGATTATTCGTACCAAAATCTAAGTACCGTAGTCAGTTCGGCGCTACCCACGCTCACTTAGACGACTGCAGTTCTGTTGTTTATAGCTCGATTTAAACGTTTTTAGGTTCATTAGAATGCTGATAAGTGTAGCAATTTGTTTATAATAAACTAAATTACCGTAATCCTTACGTTTCTGTTCTTTTCACACAGTAAAAAAAGTTTAATTTTACAAAATGTCGTTTTTTGAAAATATTTATTTTGTTACTAGGTTTACACTAATGCATCTTCAGAATAAAACAATGTATATTAAATTGTCTTTCATTTGAGACCCTATTTAAGTAAATCTGCCCAGTAGTTATCTAAATATAGCGTAAATAAAATAGGCCTGGCCGCCATCTTTGTTACGTCATAGCTACCCCCTCCATACCCTCAGAAAGTGACTACCGCACTTTTTGTGTTCAGGAACATATGCCGAATAAGTACATACCAGTAGTTCGTATGGCGGAGGTAAGTCCCACGGAAATGAAGTCATTCTCCTTGGGTCCCGTTCTATTTTGTAGTAGAATGCACAATGACTTGAGATTTACGTGTATTGAATTGTATGTACCGATTTTAGAGAGTTTTTTAGCGACTAGAATCAGAAAATATATACATGTTTGTAGAGTTTTCAAAAGTTCGGAAATCAATCAATAGAATCCAAGCAGATACCCTTCGAACGACACGAGTGACTCAAAAACAGAGTCCCCAGAGGTATTTTTTTTTTGTTTTCATTTTGAATTTTGATTAATGAGACACACTGGATATGACTTTATTTGGATATGACAAACTTGATATGACAAGAAATATTTTATAAGATAATAACAGACATGGCTTCGGCCTTATATTATCTGACAAAAGAGGAAAAATACTTTGATTATTGACGTGGCTTAGGCCATAATTTTATTATTAAAAAAGGCGATAATAGAAGACGACGACTGTATGGGTTAAGTTCCCTTTGCCTTTCCCGTGTGGAAAAAAAGGAATTAAATTTTTTTTTTTATGGAAGTGCCTCCGCTGCCGGTACCAGGGGGGCTACCATCTAAGCGAAGTTGACGCTGGGTGAACGAATGGAACGTTGACGATTGCTTCTTTATAAGGAGACCTTGATTAATGATATGAATCAAAAACAGCAATGTACAACATTTCATTCGTTCAATCAGCATCAACTTCGCTTAGGTGGTAGCCCCCCGGCAACGACGAAAAATTGGAACGGTTGCCGGAAGTTACTGTCAGTTTAAATTTTTGACGTTTTTGACAGCTGACATGAGTTGATTTTGTGTTCTTATCGGGGTCTGTGCTTTGATGCGTTGGTGATTATCTAAGATTGAATTTGCGAATATTCCTAAATCACTATCGGAAATGTATTACTTACATTCGACTTTTTTGTTCAATTGCAACAGAAGGAACTGCGACAAGTAGGTTTGTTAGTAGCCTAGCCTAACCAACCCGTTAAGGGTTGGTTAGGTTAGGTTAGGTTAGAACTGCGACCCCCAACGCACGAGCCGAGCGAGCGAAGCGAGCGTGCCGCGGCAGCGGCCGGCGATGTGCCAGAAACGACTGTGGTTGCGTTAAGCGGTTGTCGCAGTTCCACTCGGTTAGGTTAGGTTGTTTTGTAGGTTTCATATATTTCCGGTAACATATAACTTATCAGCACATCATTGAGTACCTATCTACTATTATTATTACCTATCATTTAAGTTTTATAATGATTTATATCGTCTATCGGTACCGGCAGCTGTTCTAGGAGCCGGTACCGGCAGCGGAGGCACAGCCTTTTTTTATTCTTGTCTTGCTTCTTGCCTTGCCTTGCGGTCTTTGGCGGGAACTCGGCGTGAGCGGTTGCTTTGTCAATTGAATTTTCGTTTTCGGCGTGAAAAAGTTGTTTAATGTGTAATAGTGATAGTGTATTATGCAGTAAATTGACTAAAATTCGTGTAGTGATGAAAAATTCAAGTGATAACAGTGTTTCTGCTCCGTTTGGTACCGACAAAGATCCTCGCGGTTGTGCTTCTCGCCGCCAGTTTTCGTAAAACAGACGCTATCCGGTTTTACGCAGAACATGACATGAGAAGCTTAGGGCTTAGGTTAAGTTGAAGAAAGAAGATTTTTCACTGAAGACATGGCTGTATGGACATAGTTTCCTTTGCCTTTCCCGAAAGGGATAAATTTAACAAAAAAAAAATGCCTTGCCTTGCTCACAGTGTTGCCAACTTAGTGCTTTCGGCACTAGATCTAGTGCTTTTTTTCATGTATTAGTGCCTAAAATTCGGTTTTAGTTCCTAGTGCCCAATCTAGTGCTTTTTAAGAACTTAGTGCTAAATACAATAGGTATCTAATAAAATTACTTGTGTGTACCCGATTTCTACAATTTTCATAAACAAATGTTGGGATGTGGTGTGAGCATGATAGCTTTATGTGATTATAGCTAAGAGTAACAAAGATGTCCGTACTACGGTTTCTTTTCTAGGGGAAATCCCTTAAACCTAAGGAATTCACGTTTTTTCTATTCTTTTGTCTCGGTCAAACTAATAAGTTTTAAAATGAGAGAGAAGAATTAAGATTGCAGGGCGGGGCGGGCAGAATATTTGTGACAATATCGGGATAATTTCTTGTATTGTGTGATTAACTGAATTATAAAAATTACAGCAATCGACCGGGTCCATCAACTTCACAATCTAGCTAGTGTTACAGCCACTGCAATCAACTCCGACAGCAGCCATGACGACTCGGAATCGGATTTTATTGAATAATTTTTTGACGTGACAACGTCTTAAATTAGGTTGCGGCTGGGAGTCACTTATGAAAAAGTGTAACGCTCGGTAACGTTACGATGAGTCACCGAACGAGAGAGAGGCCCGCCGAATGCCTTGCGTCTCTCTCCCACTCAACTATGATCGGTCTGCCGCGCGCGCAGCACAAGTCGTTGTCACGTAAAACTTTCGCCCGTATACCGACTTTACAGGCAAACGGTTTTTTGATGTTTTTTTTTACGTTTAGCGCCCTTTTTGACACTAAATACAGAAACTAGTGCTTTATCCTCAGATTAATGAAATCCGGACAGAAGAATGGATTTCATTAATCTGAGGCTTTATCGCTGTTGGTTTAGTGCCTTTTTGAAAATTGGGTTGGCAACACTGCTTGCTCAAGCACAAGTTTGGCACAACACAAGTCAACTCAACTCACAATTTAAGTAAATAATGAAAAGGTTCAATGGCCATCTTATTGATATACCGGTCCGAGAGTAATAGGGGCGACCAAAACAATTTGTACACAGTGCACAGTAACCAGAGCCTCAGACAGCTGTCAAAGAGAATGTAACACTGCGTTTTATAGCTGTAGTAAGGCAAGTGCAAAAGTGTTTTGGTTTCGAATTTCTTTACCTAAGTACTTCCGTTTGCTGAACCCATTTTACTTGGCTCGCCGCTTTTGTTGCCGGCAAGAGCTAAGATGTCGAAAGCAAAGGCTCGAAATGCATTTTACTTTTTCATGCTTCAGTTCCGAGAAGAGAATAAGGCTTCGGGGTTGTTTTATAGTTCCCTGGCTGAAGTTGCTGTAGATGCCGGTCCTGTGTGGAAGAATATGACAGAAGATGAACGTAAGCCATTTGAAGACCAGGCAAAAGAGGCGAAAAAGACTCTAAAAATGTCAGGTCCAGTTGCTCGGTTTGAAGCTCTTAAACAAGATTTGCTGAAGTACTTGGAAGCAGAACATGTGGATATTGGCCACTTTATTAAGGAATGCCAAGGTTCAAAATCAGGCTTACTGAATAGAGATATCTTTTTGATTGATGTTACTCCTTACTGTTATGCAAGAGGAAAATATGTTGTTGGGGAATGCAGTGTGTTAAGATTTACCATCCAAGATGGGATTAAGGATTTCTTACACAAGATAGTAAATCCAGGATTAAAGGGTATCCCATTCGCATTTGATTATGAAGTAAAGCAAGGTAGTCAAGAGTTTGGTCTACCAAGAATCGAATACCATCCGTTAGAGTGCACTGACTACGCCCACCTGCTCTTAGACATAATGGACTATACCAGGCAATTTGACAAGAATGCAGAAGTACCACGTATGTACACAATGCCTGACAAGTTAGATGCAGTTTGTGATTTCATTATGACTATGTGTGATGCTGCACATGTAGATTATTCCCATTTCCGTGTGTACCGCTTAGACTGCCTGTTTTACCAGGTTCTGCAGAACATTCCAGCTACACTTGAGCCGATATACTGGTTCGAGAGAGAGAATCTTGCCCTTGAATGGTTGGCCTCAAATCGCTTTAAGCTTATGTTCAGACTTTGCTGCAAGATGCACTATGACAATGAGAAAACGGATGAATGCAGCAGGACCCGTGTACAGAGATGGGCCTTCCTCATCCTGCAAAGCACTTGTCAGGCGCTAGGGATTGAGCCGGTGGTGGGCCACCATGTGCCTAACAGTTCTTTATGTGACCGTACGGCAGATGAAGCCTGGGATACTATACCAGTGTCTCCGTCTCAACTAATACAAAGTGAATCTGCTTCAAAAAATGTCAATGACAAAGAGTGGGAAGATGAGGCAGTCGGTCCCACCACTGCTGTGTCTCATACTTCTCACAATAATGTAGAAACATTCCGCCTTTTACGATTGCGTATTGAAAATTATGGAGAATTACGTGACTTGACATATGAGCCTCCTCGTGAGCAGTCAAAGAAATGCATTGCACCCTCATCAGCATACAGTGGACGGGGTCGTGGTCGATTGCTTGAACAACTTAATAAGCTGAAGCTGTGATTGGTTTATAATAAAGCCATACTCTTTTACGAATTATTACTACCTACTATTCTCAAATTTTTCAATTGCTTTTACGTAGGTACTCTATGTATCAATGTATTCTTTGCTTTTTAAGCAAGTCTAAAATAATTTCTTGTGCCATGTTAACTTTAAGCCAAAGTGATTCTTAAGTATAACTAGATTAGAAGAACCATAATTTTTAGTTAAAAACTTTTTGTGGATCTCAAATTCCAGGTGCTTAAGTAGTAGGATTTTAGTTAGGATAAGGAACATGTTAATTTCTTAATAAGTAAACAATGGAGAACAAGGTCAAACATATTGTTATTTCTGTTAATTTAATTGCCAACTTAATGTTACTTTTTTATTTTTGACTTGAGAAGATAAAGAGACAATAATTTCTTTATGTAAGCAAAATAAATATTTTTTTATTGATTTGTACTTACCTAACTTTTTTATTTGATACAGCCACCCAGCCGCGGCATATTATGCGTCCTAAGTATGTTTTCCTGATATATGGAGTGACATAAAATTCGCGAAACTTAGAGGCTGGTTCTCAACATGAAACTGAACTTCTCAAAAATATTTCTACTCTGTTAATTTACAGCAAGGGAACAGCTTTTTTTTACCGACTTAAAAAAAGGTGAAATAGGCTGCTATCCTTTGACACGATTGGGTTTCGGAGAGGGAAGTCTTGTCTCGATAATCTTACTGGCCTTGTAACTGACATACAGCTTGGTATGGCGGAGAACTCTGCAACCATTGCATGTTTTGTCGATATAGATAACGCCTATAATAACGTCAATGTAAATTATTTGATTAAGTCGCTTAACAAGATTGGAATAGGGCTCAAAATATGCAAATATCTCTGGAGCTTTCTTTCAGCTAGACGGTGTCAGATGACTATAAATAATGAAACGTTAAGTAGATACACAAGCAGGGGATTGGCTCAGGGGGACCCTATGTCGCCTCTCTTATTTAATATTGTGACAATGGAAATAAGTAAAAAAATCACAAATGTAACCATTTCACAGTATGCTGATGATTTAATTATGTACAAAACAATTAGAAACAACGATATTGACATGACAATAGAAACTTTGAAAGAAGCTATAGATATGCTGATTAACATATTAAAATATATTGGTCTGACTCTGTCAGAAAGTAAGAGTAACATATGTGTGTTCAATAAATCAAGAAAGACAATTAATGTCAATGTTGAGGTTAATGGCCAGAGAATCAGAACTGTACCGAAAATTAAATATTTGGGAATTTGGTTAGATCAAAAACTAAAATGGAGTGTTCACATTAAGGAACTATGTGAAAAAGCCTATAAGCATTTAAATGTACTAAAAACTAGCTAGCTCTTCGTGGGGGGTGCATCCTAAGCACCTACGTCGATTATATATTGCATTGATTAGAAGTAGAATAGATTACGCAAGTTTTCTATATGCTAATAGTGCCAAAACACATTTAAATAAACTTAATGTACTACAGAATGGAGCTTTAAGAATATGCGGTGGTTTTATCCGTACCACTCCTATCTATGTAATGGAGAGTGAACTTAGTCTTCCCCCTCTGGATATACGTCGCTATTGGCTCGGTAGTAGGTATTGGTTGAGGACTGCTTCACTTTCCAACAACGATTATATAATAAGTAAAATTGACAAATTAACTGCATATAATACATATTGGAGAACTAAAACTAAGCCTAAAATTTTGGATATTCATGACGATTTAAAAAACAAACCTATGCATAAAAGTCCTCTGTTGGAACTCTATGTATTAGATATTTGGCTCTCATATATAGATATTGATTCTTGCATTTGCACAACATTACATAGTTTATCGACGGCTAAACGTAATGTAGATGTTAATATTTTAAAAAATTCTGTAACTTTGGAACTACATGCCAAATACTCCAAGTACTTCAAATTGTATACTGACGGTTCTCGTAGTGAGCATGGTGTAGGAGCAGCATTTTTCGATCCTCAGTTAAACAGTCAACATAAGTTTAAATTGACTTGCGGAATCTCAATAATGAGAGCAGAATTAATCGCACTATATGAAGCAATCAGCTATATCAGTTTAAATCCCTCTAAAAAATCTGTGATTATAACTGACTCCAAGAGTGGTCTTCAGCATCTGGCTCGCTGCGTTAAGGGAACACGGGGTGTTCCAGTAGCATATGGGATGCTGAAGAGTATACATGCCTTACATAATAATAATGTAGAAATAAAATTTCAGTGGGTACCATCCCACATAGGTTTAAAAGGAAATGAAATGGCCGATAAACTAGCAAGCGAGGCCGCTGTAAACGGTACAGAAATAAGATGTGAACCTTTTGCTTCTGAGTATCTTCGATCTGTGAAAGACAATTGTCTAGAACAGTGGGTACAACACTTCGAGGAAAGCTCAGCAACGAGAGGGGTGTGGTACAAAACAATTCAATGTGCCCCAATACCGGTCCCTTGGTTTGACTCCGCCAATCTTACGAGATCCAATCTTGTTTCTGCCTTCAGGTTACGTTCAGGGCACATTCCAGTGAACAAATTTTATCACCTTATGCGTAAGAGAACCAATCCATTGTGTGATCACTGTGGAGTCCACGACGACTTAATCCACTTGATGCTGGAGTGTTCCCTGAACGGCACTCTTAGAAGAAAAATGTTCCCTCAGGGATTGTATGGTGGAGATATCAATTGTATTTTGGCGGAGAGATTGTGTCCACTTGCGATCAAGCTGTACCGATTTTGCAGGGCGTCGCTTCAAATTAAACAGGATAGTTAAAACATTGCCTAATACTATGAGGCTGGCATGACCATCCTGATATGGTCGAAGCCTCAACAAAAACTAGATAAAAAAAAAAAAAAGGAGGAGGTTCTCAATACGAATGTATTTTTTTTGGTATATTTTTACGCAATTACTTATTTTTTATATTTTTACGCAATTTTTTAAGCCAAGGTTTCTGCTATAAAGGGACGAAGTCACGGGAATCAGCTAGTTTATTATAAATATATCGGCTTTTCGTGAACCCTGTTATGTACAAAGGAATGGATGGACATCAGCTAACCATTAGTGACAGATATCTTAGCCACTCTAAGTCTTATAAGTTATACAAAAATTGAAATAAAATACGAAGATCTCAAATGCTTAAACACTTAAAATGTATGGCAATAAAATAAATTAAAATTGTTACTCCAGCGCGCCGCGCCGCACGTAGGCAACGAGGCACGGAGTTCCTGAGACACTCGCAGCAGTCCCGCGTTGTACCGCAAAACCTTCCCAATGTGAAGTTGTTGCCAGCTCTCTTGTCGCCCGTTGCCTCGATGAGACGCATGGAGAGGCTCTAGATTTTCGCTTCAAGCTCTACATTGTGGACCAGTCTTAAGACAGCTATCACGGTAATATGTTCATTATAAGACAGAGACGTACTAAAGCTTTACCACTGTCTTAGTGGGGCAAGATTATCAAGTCTCGACTTCAGAAGAATAAAACAACATGTTTTGACCGAATCTAATAAAGTGAAAAGATGGCGTGTGAAGCGTGACGTGCTCTCGATCGTGCTTATAATTATAAGTATCCTTGTACTCCGTTGCTTCCATATTGCAGGGGCAACAAGGTCTCAGGCCGAGTTTGATAACTCCCTTGGGGGTGTACAGTACAGTCAACAGTAAACGTCAGGGTTAGTCAAGTTTGCCACACAGTTGACACCCACACGATAAGAAGAAATACAATAAACTTAATGACATTGAAATAAAGTAACGAGGCATCTTCTAACAAGGTTTAGGTAAGTGATCGGTTGAGAATAACACCACCCCATCTCTTTCCGTGGGTGTCGTAGGAGGCGACTAAGGAAACATAAATGAGACCTGCCTCCTAGTAATCCATCCCAGGCAACGACACTTCATTTTTTTTCTGAATCTGAGGTGTCGTCCTATGGTCTCATGCGGTGTGGTAGGCTCTGTAAAGGGCCGTCTGGTTCGCGACCACCCTCCTACAGAAGTCTGATGCCAAACAGCTTGCTGTGTTCCGTCGGTGCGTGAGAGTACCAGTGCCTTTATAGGCATTTTCTGGGTTAACTCGCTCCATCGTCGACCTCATCTTTGACCTTATGGTCAAGAGTTAACCCATCTTATAATATAAAAAAAGTACCTACCCTAAGGCCCGGATTACAGAAGGAGACTCAAATCTTGATCTATACTTAAGCATTGATCGTCTCTTTCTCTCAATCAAAAGGACAAAGACGAGTACTATACTTAAGTATATGTAGATCAGATTCTGAGTCGCATTTTGTAATACGGACCTTACACTCAAAGGCCGTTAAGAATGGCTGACACTTAGTTGCAGAAATGTCCATCAAAGTAAAAGCTTCTTTAAATATAATGCCGTCCTTGTTTATGTCAAGGAGACAAAATGATATTTAAAGTGGCATTAATTTTAATGGACGTTTCTTCAACTAGACGTAGAATGAGAGTGTGGAACGAGATACATACTACAAAATTACGTCACGTATTTAAAACTTTTGTGAGGTCAGTAGTCAATTTCACTGGAAAATCATTTAGAACGATGGTCTGAGTTCAGGGTTTTAGTTTTTGCTTTGCTTATATTTCATATGTATGTTAGTCTGTAAGGTATTTATCTATGGGCCTAGTTGCCTGATAATAAATGATTTTATTATTATGTACCTAATAATAATAAATAAATCAACGCTACACACTCAAAGGCACACACTTAGGTTTTCCCTTGTGTCGTGGGCCCCTTGGATTACACATAAAGACAAACACAAACCCCAATGACCCGAGAACAAACATCTGCTTTTTACACAAATGTTTGCCCCGACTGGGGATCAAACCCAGGACCCGCCGATCAAGAGGCAGCGTCACTACCACTCGACCAAACCGGCCGTCTTTTTGTCTACATTCCTTGAATCACTTGAGTCCCGGACCTTTGGAAGGTATTCGTGGCGAAGCCAAGACGTAGAGGCCGAAGACAATTTTAATTTTATTATTATTATTAAACCTTGTATACCTATGTGAATCAGCCTACGGAACTGAATATAACTTTCCCCAATATAACAAGGAACAAGGATCGAAATATCAAAAACCTTTTACACCTCCATACAACTAGTGCAATCAGCTGATTTACCTTTTGTATGGGAAGTTTATATTGGGAAATTGAATTTTTCACACACTGTCAACACACGTACAGAAGAATTATATACATAAAGAAGATGGATTCTTTTGGGTAAGTCATTTCATTTTCTTTATGGAGAATCACTCGTTATATAAAGTTTCGCTAATTAATTTAAAGTCATAATATGAATCAGTACCTAAGAATTTGAATTTGAAATAATTGGCTTTAGGTATCTCTCTTTCAACCTCTCGGGTGGTTAATCAGACTCCATGAAACTGAACAACTTCCCCAAGGAATATATAGGTCAAAATACGAAAAAAAAATTGAGTTCCCATACAAACTTCATCAGCATATCTATAGCGTATTTTGTATGGGAGATCTAAATTTTTTTGTCGTATTTTGACCTAAGTAACTATGTTCCTTGGGGAAGTTGTTCAGTTTCATGGACTGATTAACCACCCGAGGCGTTGAAAGAGAGATACCTAAAGCCCTGTATATATTATGTTCTGGATTGCGGGAATATTTTCTGAAGTAAGTAAGTTATACTAACATCATTCGATTCGACAAAGCAAGATTGTCTCTTAGCAGTAGTTATCTTAAACTTAATTAGGTAGCTATATTTATCGGTATGTATCTACGCAGTAAGAAGAACAAACGGTTAGTGATCTATTGAACTGCCGAACTCATTAGGTACAGACAACAGCACGTCTTGTTACCCATTTGTACTACGAAAGCCGGCGCATTACGAGCGAGTTCAAGGTCAACAATGTGTTGCCGTGTGTACATTCGATAAAAATGTAGAGGTACCTACATGCTTACGCCTTTAATCACTATCGGCTGGTTCTAATACCACCATTCGACAAAAAATCCTAGGGTTATTAGATCGGTACCACCAGGGGTATTGCCAGGGGTACCGTGGGTCTGAAATGGATATGAATGATGTAAAATAGTGAGAGGTTGTCAGCCTTTCGCCCATAATACTTACAGCAAAACCCTCGCGTCCCACGTAGGTACTTGTACAATATGCCTGGGAAGAGTTGGCAGCTGGTACATTCTAAGTTTTTCTTTTACTCCCAGTCTGGCGTGGAAGATGTAGGTTGGTAGGTACATAACTTCTGAGGGTTATTCGATAAAACATGAGTATAGCTAGTGGTGATAAGTGGTTATCCTTTCGCTCACGACACAGCATAATCCTCGGATTCCACTTACTGACTTCCACATTACGCCTAGGAAAAGTTGGTAGCGGGCACATTCTAAGTTTTTCTTTCGCTCTCAGTCAAGCGTTGAAGTAAAACAACATGCTTCTTATTTAGAATTTTTATTCTAAGTACTTCCACAGAGATAGATTATCTTATGAAACTTACATCCCTATTGCGGATTTCAGTAAAGATATACAACGTGACTAAGAAAATATAGAATGTATTTTATAAAATCATTAATCACAAAGTTACTAATACGCTAAATATTATTGGAATGATTATTTATTTAGAATTTATAATAAATAATTGAAAATGCTACAATAACAATTTATAACCCTGATCGTAGTAATAAGGGATAGACACCTTTGAAATATTTTCGCTCTCCTATGGAGTACGAAGGCACAATTTTTCATTGTAACACTCAAAAGTTAATGTATTTAATAAACCTATTAATTGTACTGCTTTCAAAAATATAAATAAAGTCGTGAATATATTGGCACAATACAATTTATGCGTTCTTTGACTAGTATTAACAACATTAACAGTCACCTATGGAAGCCTAGGTTTATATTTTAGTATGTTAATTAATACTAGCCCCGTCAAAAGCTAAGTTAGGAATTAAGTAAATTATAGAACTTTTTGATATAAGTACTTTTATGTATAATAGGGATGTTGACGGTGTTTGATTTTATGAATTATTGTATGTGAAACAAAAAATAATGCTAGAAATATATTAATATCCGAAAACAGAATTAAAATTGGTTTATAAATGAACAAGTTATTAGCATTTATATTATCGTAAGGACTAGCTATCTCGTTTTGTGGGGAGAGCTAGCTATCTCGTTTTTACCTACGCAAACAAATGGCGGTGACGTCACGTGTCTGTAAGTGCATCTCTTTTTCGTTGTTTGACAGTTTCCCCCTCTATTAAAATTTAATAGCTTGTAACTTTTTTATTTCTGAATAATTTTCAAAAATTATTTCGGTTTTGGATTTTGGATTCAGGTCCTTTTTAAGATAAACAATAAAAAAAATTTAGTCAACATCCCTATAGCCGCTGTATTATAGTAAAAACTGAAATCACCAGAAATGATCTTGTCGAATTCGATTTTCAAGTCGTTCTATAACTTACGAAATTTAATTACATACTTATCGCTAAAATTATTTTCAAAATGAAATCGTAACATACTAGCCGACATACTCATAACTAAGTAAGTATATAAATAAGTAAACAAGACTACTTTTTATTTTCGATAACTTTAACGTTAAAAAACGGATAAAAAAATAACACCGAAACGCGCGAATCGGAATGATATAGGAATATAAAATAACTGTTAATTAATACAACAAGCTTTTTTTTATAATTGCTTCTTAAAGACCATCTTGCTAACAATAAGTATGATTTTTGCATTAAAAATGTCATTTAATAGTAGAGATTCACGATCGAGAAATATAATTAGTTTCTAAAACTATACAGGGTGACTGGTAATTATGATAATGGTTTGTAATTTTTTAAATTATTTTTTATTATGTTATAATATTTATATTACGTGCGTTAGGTATACCTGTCTCCCTAAAAAATGCATCGAACTTTTCAAACATGGTCCTTATTTTAAAGTCTTCAATTTTAAGTGTTTTTTAATCTACTTATCTGTGTAAGTAATGTACTAAGTACTATGTAGATTTTTAAGCGTCAAATCTAGAATCTGCAATCAACAACTAACAATATTTGATACTTATAGTACCTTAAGTTCAAAAAAAGGTAGAATTGTGTAAGTATGTACCTTTTATGCATGATTTTTAAAGTTTTCACGTGTTTGCGCGTTATAGACATGAATTTTGTATTTACGTCAATATCTAGGTATGTGCTATATATCTAACATTAAATTGTAACAGGAGTAACTACAGCCGTTGACTTCAATCAATAATATCTAAAGTATACTTGTACTCGTATCTATCTACATAACTCCTTTCGCTTGTCAATTGCTCGTACACTGCTGTGTTTGGTCCACGTTGTCATTCAAAGTCACATTGCATTGCGCAAGAGCAATGTACGAGCAATCGACATCTTTCGATCGAGATTATAAAACTTCAAAATCTGAATTAGGGTTCTGATCGCGCAAATACATGTATATCTTGACGATAATGATGATGTAGTCCTGTTATCCCTCATCAGGGACATAAGGCTCGCAGAAAGGATTGGCTGACTTTTTTGTGAGCCAATTAAGTTAATATTAGATATGTACTTCGGAACGCACCGTCAAGGGCCAGGGTCTCAGATGAGATTAGACACCGAGACGGTGGCACGGCATTTCGCGTTAAAATGAACAGATTTTTAAGTCTTAAATAATTTCTTCCTCGTAAGAATAAACTTAAATCAAACGATTTTATATCTAATTGGATACTGCAGAGTACGGGGCTTGACGGAGAGGAACCCAATTACTCTATTGTATTTTGATACTTCGGGGTCTGACGTATTAAAGGGGAAAGATAAGGCAAGAGTCGTGTGAGTCTTGTATCTTTTTATCAAAATTCAAAAGGAGTAAAAGATGCAGGCTTTAGTGAGAAAGTAGAAGCTACTCAACTAAATTTCGATATAAATAAGCTGTTGAATGAAGCCAACGGATAAGTCAGAAGTCAGCCTTTACATGTGCCGCGTGTTGCCAAAGTTAATGCCGCTTTGGTTGGCACCCTTGTTGGAGCCGTATTGGAGTGAGATGACGCCCTGTCCAGCCCTCAACTGCTCTTCTGAGAAGTTCCGAACGTTCTTCTCGGCCTCTTTAGGGCCTATCGATGGCTTGCCGTAGTTACCAGCCTGGAATTAGGAAAAAAATATTTAAGTAAAATGAGTCAAAAAGCCCAGTTGGTAATGAGCCAGACTTGTAACCGGAAGGGTGCTGGTTCAAATCCTAGTGCGGGCCTGTATTACTGTTTATGTACGATATCTTCTTCGTGTTTCGAAGGGAGGCCCGTGCCTATTGGTGGGATTTAGAAGTAGGTACCAATGCAGAAATGACGATTATACTAGGTACCAGGATTACATAAGCGGTGGTGGTAATGAGCCAGACTTGTAACCGGAAGGTTGCGGATTCGAATCCTGGCGTGGGCCTGTACCACTAAATTCCTTTTTTTGGATTTATGTACGGATTTCCATTTAATTATAACTTGCTCAGCGGTGAAGGAAAATATATCGTGATGAAACCCGGACGTCTAAGAAACTTCGTTTCCTAAAGACGAGCGGTTCACCAACCCGCATTTGGGCCAGAGTGTGGTGGACTGTGGCCTAAATCCACCTCGTGTTCCGAAGAGAGGCTGCTGCCCCTCGGTGGGGACTTATATAGGCTGTTAAAAGAAGAAGAAGAAAGATATGCCTCCGACAGGTACATGAAGTTCATTATTTAGATCCCAGAATTAATCATACTGGTACCTAGTAGAGTATAATCATTCATTCTTCTTCTCTTCTTATCGAGTGGTATAGTCAAGCGTATGGCAAACTTCACTAATCTTGGTGTGAGAGTTTTCAAACCGAAGAAAGGCCTCTGACTTTGTTTTAACGACTATGCCGGGACCGTTATGGTGGTACCTCTCCAATGTAGAAAGAAATTATGATTATAGTTTTTGAGGTGAGTATAGTCACCACTGGCGGTTGAGTGGATAATAGGTACCAGGATTACATAAAAAAACAAGAGTAGGTACGACACCAACCTTTCTTCCCAGCGACTGTAAACAAATGACAACTGAGTTGAGATTCTGCCTCTCCCATAAGTCGACGGTTTGGAATGTTTCTTGCGCAGGCACTCCCATATGTTTGGCCGCTTCGAGGAAGGCGTTTATGTTCTCCATGCATTTAAACGCCATTTTGGATTCATTGATCTTCTTTACTGTACCTGGCTGAATGTTGTTTACTAATCTGTAAAAAAATACAAAATTGCGACTGTAAATATCATCTTTATTTAATATTACTGTTTCTTTTGCAGGACAGGTAATCGAATTCGGTACCTTTCGTTAATGAGTCCGACCGGCTAGCCAGTAGGTCACTGGCTCACAAGAAACCCTGACATCATCCTGTTTACGGGTAGGGCTCCAAGGTTGAATATGACACTTAATACATTTAGGCGTATTAGTGGTAATCTGTTGTTTAATTGTTCAAAGTTTTCCTGAATATTTTTGTCGCACAATATGCGTTTCAATATCTACTTTAATTATAAATTATAAACGTTACCTCACCCGCAAGTTTATTAAATTTACAATTAGTTAAAACATTATTTGTTTCGGTATTTGCATAAAAGTTAAATACATATGTTTTTTATTTTGCTAATTTTTTATCCGAAAATTACAAATAAAAAACATTTCGGTCAGAATTATTGTTTTCTTTCTGAATATATACAGTGCACCTACATGTAAAATTAATCCGTAAAATATGTTGATGTCCTTCCAAGAATGTCAGAAATAAACCCTAGTCAATATTCTACTGACCCAAGAAAATAAGGATAATACGCTGGCACGAGGCCAGGAACTCTCGGTTTTAAGAGGCTCATAAAGCAATTTCAGCCATACTCAGAGTGCCATAGGCCGAAGCAATAAGTAGGACGTAATGAAAAACTAAAGATTGGCTATGGAATGGGTACTTGGACTAGGTGTAGTGAATGATTTATCTATCTATTAGGTTCCCATCTATGAGGTGCTGTTTTCCATACTTACAAAATTTTTGGAAGACAAATTTTTCATACACAAACATTTTTGAATATTTTTAGTGAATGTAAAATCCAAAAAATTTGTAGATTTAGTTTACTGTAAGCTGTAAGTGCCAAACGTATAAAACGAAATCCGGTAAAATGAACTGTATTTATATATGTGATCATGATCACTGATATAAATGATATTCTGTTCTATTTGAGCCTTGTCGCCAGTTTAAAACCCAAAAGCAAAAATGTGTAAGTTGTTACTCAAAATCTCAATAATGTAATCAAATTAGTATTAAAATCAAAAATTCTTTAGGAAATAGCTGTTAAATCAAAGAAAGTATGAAGAAAATTATATCTGAGGAAAAAAAAGGAATTTCATAGTTCAACTCAATCGATTTTTGATTAATTGGGGCTCCGCCAAATATTTAGTTTCCGAAAAGGTTCCGTCGCTAAAAAAGTTTGATAACCTCCATTACTCCAATACCAGTTGCAAAAACATGTGTTAAAGTTAGTACTACTATAAAAATCATACTGTCACTTTCCATTCCATCTCGTTGACGAAAATTAGGACGGCATTACATTAAGAAAGATTTAACTTCAATGAATGTATCTGCAGCTGCAGTTCTAGCACGATAACGACAAACCCGAGCTCGGCTCACGCTGAAATTTCACTTTGATTGCGCGAGGGTCCCGCGCAAAGGCTTGCTCGCCCTATGGCGTTGTCAATGTTGACATTTCGACATAGGACCGCGGTGTTGTCGCGGCGCTGTCATTATCGTACTTGGCCTGCTGAGCGTAAGAATACATTAAACTGACAAGGTAACTCGAGTTCTGTAATGCATCTTATCCCTATAGACTAGGCAATGTCAGGTAACCATTCATTCTTTTTAATTGCTAACGTTGTATGATGTATGGGACAATGAGTTGTTGTTGCAGTAATTAGTACGCGATCATTATTTCAAAGGTCATTTCATAAGAGTCGTAAGTCATCAATATTTATTAATGACGTATTGTCACTTCGTCTTTGTAAAAGACGTAAATGTCTGACATTTTTGGTAACGAGTCATTCAATGTGGGCAAACGATTTATGGGAATTATTTCATTTTGGAACGAATTATCTTATCACAAAATAACATAAATGCAACTTATTTTGCGTGAAAAACAAATTAAATTTAAATGACGATACTGTGACGTTTTATTCTTTACGGGCCATTTAAGAATCTTTTTTTTTTTTTATTAAGATGGGTTAACTTCTTGACCTCAATCTTGACCATAAAGGTCAAAGATGAGGTCGACGATGGAGCGAGTTAGCCCAGAAGATGCCTATAAAGGCACTGGTACTCCCACGCACCGACGGAACACAGCAAACTGTTTGGCGTCGGACTTCGGTAGGAGGGTGGTCGCGAACCAGACGGCCCTTTACAGCGCCTACCACACCGCATGAGACCATAGGACGACACCTACAGATTCAGAAAAAAATGAAGTGTCGTTGCCTGGGATGGATTACTAGGAGGCAGGTCTCATTTGTGTTTCCTTAGTCGTCTCTTACGACACCCACGGAAAGAGATGGGGTGGTGTTATTCTCAACCGATCACCACACGGCATGATCTCCGCTTTAAATTTTACCTATCTTTACTAATATCCCTGTAAGTGTTATTTTGTTTCGCAATCATTTGAAAAATGGGCCCTGAATCCAGACGCACACCCATTTTCACCAAAAATTCAACTCACGGTGTAATCGCGTTCAGTAGCTAACCAGCCAGACATAATGTCAAAAAAAAAAGTATGAAAATGACATTGTCAAATCTCTGGTTAACTGGTCATCGTTGATCGAATATTTGGTGATGGCCTTACTCTATTATTCAGTAGCAGAAATATCCATTAAAGTTAATCTTTAACTTTATACTACAAGACCCAAAGTGACGTATGACAGTAAAACAAAGACAGCATTAACTTCATTAGAAGAAGTTTTAACTTTAATTAACATTTCTGCAACTGAGTGCATGTCTATCCGCAAAGGTGAAGTCTTCGCCCCGGGAAGAACAACAAGCATTTGAGGGTTGTTGTTTTCAAATCAAATTATGACAGACTGCCAAACTGTCAGTTTGCGTTTTATTCTTGTAAACCGAGGCAACATTAGGTAGGTACATTTATTTTGAAAAGTTTTAACTTTAATAAACGTTTCTGGACCTGAGTGCATGTCTATCCTCGCCCCAAGAAGAACAGCAAGAAATAGGGTAACTGTTTTAAAATCAAGTTCTCACGGACTGTAATTTGACGATGAGTTGATGTTATATGTCACAGGATACTATTTGTTTTGTCACGATTTATGAGAGCCCAATCAGATTTACGTTTCAACAAACAAACGAGCAACAAACATAGAGCGCTTAAAAACGGGTATATAAAAAGTCTAATTATTAAAAAATCACCTGGAAAGTTATACATATTATACTTTTATTCGGATTTTATTATCAAGGGAATTTCATCCGTAATTCTAAAGAAACAAGTTTCAAACTCACTTGCAGAGAAGAGTTCCGTCTTTCAGCACCTCGTAGAAGTTGTCCATGTCACCCGAAGTGTTGTCTGGCTCATTGCAGATCATTCTGATCCACTCCAAACATTCTTGTGCCAGCTCTTCGCTGTATTTGCTGTTAATCTGGAAAGAACATATCTTTTGATTAAGATGTTGTGTTTAAGCCGGGGATCGGGATAGAATTTGCACTAAAAAAATGTTTAAGAAGTAAGTAATCGAATAAATTCATTTCGTTACTAAAATTTTCAAAATCTTGTGCTAACATAAAATAAAGAGATTGAAACAATTTAGCTATTGCTCACAAAAATACAATAAATCTAACGCTTAAGAATACGTACATGCGCAAAAGTGGCCTCATTAGATAGGCGCAATTTCTTCCAGGACTCCGTTCCCGTGGGTATTCGAGAAAATCATGTACCCAAGTCGTTGACAAAAAAGCTTTCTAATGGTAAAGTAATTTTTGAGATCGGTCCAGCAGTTTTTGAGTTTATTCGTTACAAACATACAAAAATATATGGCCGCTTTGGCCAAAATTGGTTGGAACTTGGAACCCATCTTAATCACCAAAATTCAAATATTTCCTCTTTATAATATTAGTGTAATAGATGGGAGCCCAGAGGTTGAAATGGAAATGATAAGGTAAAATATTTCGTCCTGAATCATGCTATTGACGACTCATTTAGTTCAACAACTATTATGAAGAAAACCGTTGTCTAATTTGCAGTTAAACTAATGAACTATTATCAATGCTTAGAAGTTTTATGAGCTGTATCAAATTAATTTGCATCGGTTGTGTTTAATATAAACATTTCAAGAAGAGAGATTTGTATAACATAACCTACATATGTGTAAGTAAGATAGAAAGATCGAACTGAGGTTTTAGATAACCATAATAGAATAGAAATGTAAATAAATAAGGAAAATGAAACAGATAAGAAAACGTTTGTTTGATCGAAGATTTTAAACAAATATTTTTAATAACAAAAGTGGAAAACTTTTTGTTAGAATTTGACAATCGACCTTAAAATTAATAAATTCCCCAGAAAATTATGGACACCTTATCAAAAACATAACTAAAAAAAGAGTTTAACATACTATTCACTATCATTAAACAAAGTCCCCTGCCGCCACCTGTCAGTCTGTCTGAACGCGATATCGAGTATATCGCTTACTCAAAAACTATTCAACGGATTTTCATATGATTTTCACCAACGGACGGAGTGATTCATGAGGAAGGTTTATGTATATATATTTATTCCTAAAATTCCCACGGGAACGAAGTTCCAGGCGAGAAGCTAGTACATAATGAATTAATAATCATAGATCCGGTCAGGTTCCCCTGTTCCATTGTTATTATAATTTGGTAGAGAATTACCTGATCTGTCATATTTTGGGTCAAGATCAAACCCAAATGAAAAATGGGACCCAGCGCTAGGAAAATTCCCAAAAAATAGATTATTAAGTATACAGGGAATTAGGTATCTCTCTTTCAACTGATGTTGAACTCCCATACAAAATACGCTATATGCTGATGAAGTTTGTATGGGAACATTAACGAAACTTTTTTTACGAAACTTTAAAGGCCGCCTACATAAAATTAGCCTTAAAATTTAGGTTAGGTCAGGCTTTTTTAGGTTCACTTAGGTTAAGTAACTTTTTATAATAATAATTTTATAATATACAATTAATATTATAATAACACTAAAATTAAAAATTTTGAATCACCCCCAATATTGATTGCTTATAAGTTTTTAACAGCTGAACAGATTTTCATGAAACATGGCTAAGAACACTCGGGATAAAATTATCTATGACAAAAAAAACGTAAATCGGTTCATCCGTTTGGGAGTTACGATTCAGACAGATACACAGACAGACACGTTAAACTTATAACACCCCTCTTTTTTTGCGTCGGGGGTTAAAAATTCCGTCAATGTGAAAATCAATTGAGGCAGTTCACAAAGTACCGGGAGATTCCAATCTTACTCAGTCAAATTACAATACATGTTACATGTATAACTGGTATGACAATGTTATACGGTTTACCAAGTTAGATAGGCGACTTTGCCTTAAAAATTCTTGTACACAATGTATCTATTTGTGTCATTTCATTACAAATATTTAATACAGAAACTAGCTGTAACATTCGCGGCGGATATTGAAGGCCATGCCGCTGATAAGCCTCGGGACCGAAAACATACAAAATGAACCATTTTAGATAAACACACTAAGCATGGGCGTTTAATTAATTTAACAAAATTTCGTTAATGATGCTAAAGTTGGTAATACATAATTATAAAATTATAATATGTTTAACTTCTTAATTGGCTGTATACATTTTTAATATAAGGGCTATGTAATGTAACATGTATAAGCTGTGAAGTTTGCAATAAAAAAAAAAAAAAAATAGTGACATTCATCCTACTAATATTATAAATGTGAAAGTTTGTGAGGATGTATGGATGTATGTATATGGATGTTTGTTACTCTTTCACGTAACAAACATCCGTGTTTTTTTAAACCGTGTGGTGATCGGTTGAGAATAACACCACCCCATCTCTTTCCGTGGGTGTCGTAAGAGACGACTAAGGAAACACAAATGAGACCTGCCTCCTAGTAATCCATCCCAGGCAACGACACTTCATTTTTTTCTGAATCAGAGGTGTCGTCCTATGGTCTCATGCGGTGTGGTAGGCTCTGTAAAGGGTCGTCTGGTTCGCGACCACCCTCCTACCGCAGTCCAACAACAAACAGCTTGCTGTGTTCCGTCGGTGCGTGGAAGTACCAGTGCCTTTATAGGCATTTTCTGGGTTAACTCGCTCCATCGTCGACCTCATCTTTGACCTTATGTTCAATATTGAGGTCAAGAGTTAACCCATTTTATAATAAAAAAAATAAAAAAAACGCTCAAACGTCTGGACCAATTTTGATAAAAGGTATGCAGGTAGCTGACATCCTGAATGAGGACATAAGCTCCATGATTTTCAAAAATCCCCACGGGAACGAAGTCCCAGGCGAAAAGCTAGTTATTAATAAGGCGCTTGCAGCAAAGACTTGGATTTATTATATTTAAACAGTTTCCGCAATAGTTTGACGAAGAAGGCTCTGAATATTTTTTTTATGGCAGTGCTTTCGCAACATCGCTCTCTATGTGTGGTTCTAAGGTTTGTATTACAAAACGCAACTCAGACTCTGAACTATACTTAAGTTGTCATTTTGATAGTGAGAGAAAGAGACAACCAATACTTAAGTATAGATCAAGACTTGAGTCTCCTTCCGTAACACGGGCCTTAATCTACTTTTCGTCTTTCGTTTGTAAGCAATGCATACTATATCGGAGAAGCTAAATTGAACTGCTCTTATATATAACTAGCTTTTCGCTTGCGTCTTTGTTCTCGTAAAAAAGTAGCCTATGTCCTTCTTAAAGATCCAATCTATCTTTATAGCAAAACTCATCAAAGTTGGTTCAGCCGTTAAGTGTGAAAAGTAACTGACAGAGTTATTTTGCATTTATAATGAACCCTCAAAATTTATGTCAAACGTGGCATCAAGTGGTTCTGATCCACTGGTGCTCTGCCTACTCCGTATGGAATTACAGGCGAGAGTGTATGGTAATGTGTGTGTGTGTACAATGATAGTATGAAAGTACCTAAGGATAAAATGTTTTCTCATTTTATCCTTAGGTACTTTCTTTAATTTTATTATAAGATGGGTTACTTAAATCTTGACCTAAATCTTGACCATAAAGGTCAAAGATGAGGTCGACGATGGAGCAAGTTAACCCAGAAAATGCCTATAAAGGCACTGGTACTCCCACGCACCGATGGAACACAGCAAGCTGTTTGGCGTCGGACTTCGGTAGGAGGGTGGTCGCGAACCAGACGGCCCTTAACAGAGCCTACCACACCGCATGAGACCATAGGACGACACCTCAGATTCAGAAAAAAATGAAGTGCCGTTGCCTGGGATGCATTACTAGGAGGCAGGTCTCATTTGAGTTTCCTTAGTCGCCTCTTACGACACCCACGGAAAGAGATGGGGTGGTGTTATTCTCAACCGATCACCACACGGATTAAACTTTAAACTGAATCACTCATTTCTCAATACGTTGTCATTGACCTTGTGAGTTTTTCACTTTTCACTTTTTCATAGTATACATACCTAATTGTCCTACTAATTGATTCATATTCAAAAGGAATGTTCCCATTATTTCCACTGACTAAACACGAGGACGTTGTCGTTTAAAATAACTATAATATTGTATTCATTGTTCCGCATCATGTTATGACAACATGCCATATACATGGACTAAGTTAGTTTAATATGATGTTATTTTAGTAATGAGGCTCCAAAACTACATATATACAAACGGTTTCAAGTTCTACTCAAACTGAAGATTTTCACATGTTTTTTTGCTCAGGGTAAATAAATAAGGATCAATCAGAGGAAACCACTAAAAGATAAAGAGGAATCTAGCAAAGAGACTGCATTTTATTAGAAGAGAAGTTCTTCAAATGTTGTTCAATCCATCAAAACCTCCATTCCTGGAATGCATGGGAGTGGCAGACCAACAGGGAGAAACCCTACTAGGTATTAGGTCGCTTCTTCAATGTCTGCGAGTTTGTGGTCAGAACTGAGGCTGGAATAGCCACCGACCGTCACGAATAATAGGCCTAAAGGCAGAACCGGTAACCTCTAACAATCCAGTCAGGTTTTCCCTGATTGCAGAGCCATAACTCACACATATGGCTCATACTTTAGGTAATGTAAATCTAAGATATTTATAAAATCGGAGGTCTTAACTCACTGACTCATCAACGCCCGGCCCAAGCCCCTGGTCATACAAAGTTTTTTTATAGCATAAGCAAGGGATAAGGAAGGAATTCCCAAGGGAACGAAGTCTCGGGCATTCGCTGTTTAGTAATATGAGCCAAATCCTGGGTCACGCCGCGTTCAAGCGAACATCGAATGTGAAATGGGACAAGTGCAAATACGAAGAGTAAAAGATTTTTAAACAAGATTAGAAATGTTTAGAAGTGTAGTTGACAATTTAAGGCATTTCCAAGGTATTTCACAATGCTCAAAGATTGTGATACTAATATAGTAAGTATGCGCCAGCGCCTCGTGACCGTGACGATAGGAGGTAATAGTGACACGTGCTTTTATGGCACTGTTATTGGCTGGGTATGCATAAAGACAGTCTGTTTCATGAATATCGATTCAACAGAACTCGGATTCAAATAGTTTCCTCTCAACGCAGTGGATACAAATTAATTAAAATTTATTTGTGTCAAATACTATCAATTCATTTAGGTGGTGTTCATGTTTTATAGAATTGCTGCATAATGGTGAATTTGATTTCCTTTGTTTTTTTTTACCCGACATCTTTTACCCGATAGCAAAAATCTCGACCACTGGACTTACCTACTTGTTTTTTTCTTTTAAATTTTTACTAAGCCATTAAGCAGTCGGGTTTTAATATTTACAGACGACTTAATATTATTCTACCTATAGTTTACATTGCTGGATTGCAATTATACTGCTACTTAGTTTTGTAATTATTAATTGATTTGTGTAAGTATCGGTGACGTTTTTTAATTGAGTTTACTCAAAGTATACTCCATTTGTTTTAATATTCTTTTGAAAGCTAAGTCAAGCCAATTAAAAAAAACACTTAATCCAGAAACAAACAAAATTCCAGCTCCCCGAATTATGAGACCTCCAAATAACCGACTCATGCGCACAATGACGTAATTCGCGAAGGATTCGAGCGTGACTCATTGCTTGGGCCTTGTCAGACGTTTCCACTCCAGCAAAAAATACGAAAGCATGTTTCTGCGATTAGAGGCTTCCAAATGAATAAGATGATTCAGTTCCTCTACCGACATGTGTATAAACGAATAATCCGTAATCTAACAAATAATCCATGCCATTTTTTGAATGTGTCATTTTATAATTTTCCTCATAAACTATTCAAATTATTATCAACCCTTTTCCGAGGTAATTTCAATCGAATTCAAATAACACGAATGACTAATCTCTTGCTTTATTGTTTCCAAATTGCAGAAATATAGCTGCACTATTTTTAACACTTGCACAATCTGATTCGCGCAACTGATTCCTAGATTTGCGACCATCTCACTTTTGAATTTAATTTTGGATTTTCTTTTTATTGGGTTCTTTTGAAACACTTGCCGACGTAACGTATGTCGTTCTGATTGGTGTTCCACCAAATATGGTGGACAGGCTGTATGTTGTCTTTTTATTTTGATAAATGAAGTTATAAAACTTTAAAGACAGAGACATTAGGATTACGAATCTCATATATTTATATTTATTTAATTAATTAATTACAGAACAATTCATAACATTTGAATAAGTAAAATCTCTATGGTAGCGCAAGAATGAATACTAAAACTGTATACTTAATTAAATCACAAAAAGTCGCATTTCCTAAAGAAAATTAAAGTTTTAATAAAATTCTATTGGTGTTAAAAGGACACCAAAATATGATTATACTTTTTTAAAACGAAACATTTAATGAAGTGCAAATAATTCTTCGAACTTCAAAGGGTTTTTGTAAAATAAGGTGCGCTAACAAGGGTATATAGGTGTTAAAAATTACCTGTGCTTCCCAAAATAACGTGCCATTTTTTTGTCCGTTCGTCCCGTCCTCGGGCTATTGAATTCGTTGCCCTGTCAAAGATCGTTCAAAAGATAACACGGCCCCACAAGCCTTTCATTATTATTCAATACCACTATCTAATTTGTATTTGTAGACAAAGGAAGTTGTTTCTTGTAAGCAATGTCCTGTTTGAACTTTTAAGGGGCACCTGCCTTACATCGTAGTTTTGTTCGTCTTCAAAATTGGGTTCTAGGAAAGAACTTAGTTAATCTGTCAGAAGGATAAGTTATTTGCTAGTTGCGCTGGCTGTAGTTTCTATAGCTGTTAAATCGCGCTGTCATACTTATAAGATAACATTTTTATTTGGATCGCTGGAATGATAGAAGTCGCTAGTGAGCGTCTAACTTTAGAAGACTTTAGAGCCAAGATCATAATATCCAATTTTTGGATCGTTGAGTTAGCAACAACTTGCGATTAGAATTTTATGATTAAGTACACAAAATATTATTTGTGCTCTGATTAGTTTTTAATCCGAACATTAGTTTGTCTAGGTTTGCCTTTGTCTAATAATAAATTTACTTAATTTCTTGGATCTCCAAGTAGTCGATTAGTATTCAGATAGTTTGCATACAAATATCTTTAAGGTTATAATTATAAAGTCTTTATTTAGGGACATGTCACATTCTTTGTATTTTTTTTTTGTTTTAATTGGAAGTGATAAAGATCCTTGGCATGCAATTAAGGTATGATGATAAAGACGGTATGATCTTTATGATTTTTCACGCCAATAAATATTACCTAATTAACCAATTACAAAGCTGCATTATTTTCCCTACTTAACATATAAATATGCAGGCCCTGACTCACTGATTGATCAACGCCCAGCCCAAACCCTTGGACTTAGAAAGCTGAAATTCTGAACCAAGATTCTCTAAACCAAGAAGATGGATTTTACGAAATTTCTATACGAACGGAGTCCCGGGCATCCTTTAGGTATTCAATTTATGAAGTTATCATATTCATTTATTAACTAATTCTCTTATCGAAATAACAGACCGTTGAGTACCTAACTAATTCCGATAATGAGATGTGATGTTGCAACTGTTTTGTTGCTAATTAAATTCTATTACTGTTAGCCAAAATTAAATGCCAGCACTCTTGTCAAGATAATTAAATTTTTTAAATAAAAAAAGTTTTTTTTAACTTGAATTGCAACTGCTCCAGGAAAATTTAATGGGCTAAATTTAACAAAAAACAAACATTTTAATAGAAACAAAAAAAAAACTAATTAATGATGACAAATATAATCACACTAATATAAATAACCAATCTAAAGAACTGATTAGGTACTTACAAACTATCATTTTTCGCATGAAACTTATAAAGGTGATAGTCACTAGTTTCAACTTCATATTAAAGTTATTACTTTAGATTTTATTGCAGAAGCAACAGATGGGAAAGAGGGCCATAAGACCATGATAAGGCCAAATACCTAGCATGAATAGAGTGTAATGAATTTAAAGCGTTCATTCACTGCTAATCTCCATACGGATACAACCAAAGGCGGCTCGGCAACAAAAACCGTTGCGATTGCGACCATAAATAACTATGATTCAATGTCAACGGATACTTTTCGATGTATCATTACGTCAATTGCCTCTACATGGTCTTGCGCATCTCTATTTTTGACTTTGACGTTCTCGACTAAGCTTATTCTAACATTTTTAGCTGAGGATTGTAGGTAAAAGTTGGTCGTAAGTTAGAAATTGTCAAATAATCTACTTCAGATTATTTAACTATTTCTAACTTACGACCAACTATTGACAAAAAAAGGCTGCAGAAATTGTGATTGCCTTGTTTCTTACTGTCGGTATATTATCTACAACTGGAATACGAAAACATTCATCTCTAAAATGATTTCTTCTAAGTATTGTATGACAGAATTGTCCTAATATACGATTTTTATTATTTTAAACTGAAGTTATTAGTAATATGTTATTCTGCATCCTTAATATAATGTTATTAGTATCAGTCGGAAGTGTAAAAACTATAAAAAAATATTTTGCGTGTTAATCTTCTCACGACCTCCGATTTAGATTCCTCTCATGCAAGTCAATGCGGGAAAAATGTCTCTTGAGTCGTATTTAAGGTAAACCGCATTAAAAAAACGAGCAGCCTTGCAGGCCATCGTCGACAATGGGTACAACGCGACCGGTATGGAGACAGGAATGGGGTCGGCAGCGAGGCCAGTCACCGCGGTCAACTCGATGCAACGAGTAATCGATTTGCAAAAAAGGGAAACAAATCCGAGCGTTCACACGACCATTGTAAGGCAACTTGAAACGTACTTTCATATTTCTCTTACTTAGGCGTTCGAGGTTTGAAATTTGCAGAAATACCAGCTGTTTTGTTTCGATCGTTTTTTGTAGAACTACAAGGTTCTGTTCGTATTATTTAACCAGGAGGGGTAGCTGCACCTGCCGGATTTGCGGCTCTAAATTCGCCGCCTTTTTTACCTTCTAAGTATACAAGAAAGATTTTGCTTCATGCTTACGAAACATCTTACGAAATTTTATAGGAATCAGCGAAACTAACTAACCAATTTTTTGTCTCATTTGTTATATTTTTAAAGTCGCAACACGCTAACATTAATGAATTAGCCTTTCATGTTATGTTACTTCAATTTTAGTGCCTGTCTGCATGGAAAGCGTTCCAAGAAGTCAGCAAAAACTTACACAGCTAAGGTGCAGTAAATGCTGCACTTTAGGCATAGCACGTTTAATTTGCTTTGCAAAGTCTACACCACAGCACTAAACTGACACATTTTACTGCTTACACATTTTCTAACAAGGCAAACGAGCTAGAAATGCCTGGAATTAAAGAGTCTTTGAAATTGAGTATTGTTTTATCGTTTTTGAATAATGGCAATCTGTAAGTATCTTCCTGCGGATGTCGTAAAAGACGACTAAGATTATAGACAAAAGATTTGAGCTAACAAACTTAGTATTATATACCGCCACATTGTCTCGTGCTAAATGTAACGTGGATGCAGTGCTCAGTTATTAGGTCATCGACGTATAAATCAACATGATTGAAGGGTTAGGTATATTCTCTATACTAATATTATATAGAGGAAAGATTTGTAATTTTCTATGTAACGAATAAACTTAAAAAATACTGGACCAATTTTAAAAATGCTTTTACCTTTGAAATTCTTTTTTCATTATCCCTGAGTAACATAGACTACATAATTTTCCCAAATTCCCACGGGAACGAAGTCCCGAGCAGAATGCTATGAAGTAATAAACACCCGATCAGAGTAAATGTTTCAATTATTTCAATGTCTCAATGTCTCTCAAATAAAATAAGCACAGTATGCTCCATCCTTACACTTACGCCTATAATCCCTTTCGGGATAGACAGAACGTTATGTAGTTCGAGTTCGAATACAACTTGTCGCTAGATTTGACATTCATTCTGAGGGTTTTAAAATGGAATATGAGTATAGGTTGTAAGCCTTTCTCCTCCGTTCCAGCAAAACCCTCGTATCCCACTTGCTGGCTCCTACACTATGCCTGGGAAGAGTTAGCAGCTGGTACATTCTAAGTTTTTCTTTCACTCCCGGTCCAGCATGGAAGAAAGACAATGGTACGTTTATGAATCCTTGTTAGAATAGAGATATAAAAACTAACAGAGATGATTGTAGACTAGAAACAGTAGGATGAATTGAAATATCCGATTTCAGCTAGGCCACACATGAGTTGTAGTTAGGGTTGCCACCCGTACTTTATAATAAAGTATTGTACGTTATTTCAGGTAATCGTACTCTATACTTTAAGAGAACAATAAAGTACACGAATATACTTTATTTCGCATGATTTGATTTCTTTAGTAGTTTGAAAAGTTTAGTCGTAGATGTTTTTCGTTAAACGAATTTATCGATTGGTGTTGAATCGATGTCAAGAGTTTTTTCTGTGATGATGATGAATAAGTGGCGAGACGAAAGAAACAGAGCGGGTCTGAATTTGATAACAATTTAATTACTTATTTACTGTAATTTAAATATGTAATTTAAAAATCTTTTAATATACTTATATAAATTAAATATACTCAAGGAATATATTGAGTGATTTTAAATTAAGTAGTTAGCGAAAATTACGGATTCTAATTATCACTTGCTTAACGGTGAAGGAAAACATCGTGATGAAACCCGCCCGTCCAAGAAAATTCATTTTCGAAAGATGAGCGGTCCACCAACCCCCATTGGGCCAGCGTGGTGGACTATGGCCTAAATCCCCTTCGTGTTTCGAAGGGAGGTCCGTGCTCCTCAATGGGGACGTATATGGGCTGGTAACAAATATACTTAGACTGTAAAGATGCTGTGCAATTGTTTAGTAGATATACTAATTTGATATAAGCTGCAAAAATCAATAAAAATATATTTTTAACCATAGTAATAAAGAAAAATAAATTGTACTTTATTTTGATACTATGTACTTTTTTTTCATACCTATAATAACCAATGTACTTTAACTGCAAAAAAGGTGGCAATCCTAGTTGTAACATAACACCATGCATAGATAGGTGTTGTCGTACGGCATTACACTGCGCAAGATTTGTACATAGCTCGTGCATAAAGAGAAATTTGGTTAAGTGTCAATCTCGAACATATGGCTGAGTTTTGAAAGTAGCCTGCATTTATGCCATATAAATAAGTCCCGTATAAAGGCCACACCGTATAAGGTGCGGTTTGGTGTTGTAACAGAACCGAGCCTTATATGAGTCACCGTGTACTCGATGAATTAGTACAAAATATTTTACTGTAAATTGAACATCTGTTCTTCATTACTGAAGTCAAACATTTAATAAACGTCACGTATAGTAAATATTCTGTGACTAATTCGAGAATTACATCACCTACTAATTGTTCGTAGTGATAAATCGTAATGGCTCAATTTGTTTATGACAAATTAAAACCAAAGGTTGCATGTCACATTGTGTTAATTGAAGTACGAATGGGGTTTTGAATAAAATATCTTGAAATATACACATCAACACGATCTAGGGATATTGCACGATATTTCATACAAAAAAGGCATGTTTGAGAAGCTAATAGCATACCCGAGAATCGAGATACAATTTTTGTTTTACTCAAAATTTGTGAAAATGTGACGAAAATGAAAACGAAAATGTTGCCTGCTTTTTGTATGAAAATGGTCGAATTTACGCAATTTGTTTTTTTCGTCACGTTTTCACAAATTTCAAGTAAAACAAAATTTATAGACTAGAATTTAAAATTCAGGTTTAGCATTTGCTTGTCTGAAAATTATAGCCCTCCATGTATCTCGAGTATGCTATTTTATATGAAAAATCATGCAATATCCCTAGACCATGTTGATGTGTGTATCTTTTCCTCTGTATTGCTTTATATTCATTAAAATTGAACATGACTGTAAAGAAAGTTAAAAAAAACAGTAGCATTAGATAGCTCTCATTTGTCCCTTTGTTTCTCTTTAAGATTTCGCTTTGTACCTTATACATTTTCGATTTTAATTAAAGACGTGCTTTATGTCGATTCCAAATGGCCGTTACTAGGTAAGTTTCGTTGTGTTCTAAATGTTTATGTTTTTAAGCGACATGACGCTAACTTTTTCTTGAAGCCGATAAGTTAATCAGTTACATTTTCTCCCCAACATCATAAAGACGTATGAGCTCGAAGTAGAAAAGAGTAAACATCGGGTGACCTACGCATTGGTTTTGCTGATAAGGCGCATAACATCACGTACTTTTATTCCACAATCGAAAAGAAAAGGTCGAATGAATCTTCGATGCAATGAAGTCGTCGCTTGGTGCAAGGGGCTCTCACAAAAAGTATTTAAAAGGGAACCGGTTTTGAAGTGAATCAACTGATTCTCCTTGACCCAGATAGTGGACCTGTGTGTGCGTCCACAGGAAAAAAATGTCCTGCCTGATACATTCGGTTTTCGAATTTTCGACTTCGGATTTTAAAATGAGCAAAGTTCAGACTTAGAATTTTAGGATTTGAATTTTAGAACTAACTTCCGATAATATTAGGATTCAAAAAAAAAAAGAGCAAGGAAAAAGAAAACCGAGCTTGGTCCATTTATCTACACTTGTTCCTGTGCGCTCCAATAGATTTTGAGGAAGCTTTCGAGAAATGAATTTGTAGTTTGCACACACCTGCTGTTTTTGACATTTTTTAAACTTTATTGTTGGTTTTCTTACTGTTCGATTTTTGAATCTATTAGGTTAGTAGTCGGTTTACTATTGTTGTTACTGTTCTGTGCTTCTGTTTGTGTTGTAAATGTTGTAATATAGATATTTTATCGCCTACATTCAAGTGTTCTATCAAAAGTCTACCAAATTCTGTCTTTCCATGTTCGCGTCTTAAATAAACTGAGTAAACGATAAAAATCTTTATTTTATACTTTAACATTTTGTACAAAATGTAATATTTAACGGTGTTGACTGTAAAAACGGTAAATAATAATGAACAAAAATTATAAATATGGCAATGAGTTCGGTTAGCGGAGCGAAGTAATATTAGGACAATCACCGACTCAGTAAATACACGTATGTACAGAGGCCGGCGCATCAGGTTACTCCATTTTCATTGCAAAACCGCTCTTATCACAACAGGACAGAGTGCACGCCACTGCACGCGTGCGGTAACCTGAGTTGCGGCCGTCTGTACCTAGTGTAAGCTAACAAGAAATTAAATTTCTTAACGAAACATACACAAAATGTATAAGCAAAATGTTTCTTGTAGCTGGTACCTATCATATTCTTGGAAAAACTAAAGATTTTAAGTGAAATTCAGAGAGTTTGGAGACGATAAATTGGTACTTAAAAAAGCTTGGATGAAAACATGCAGTTGGGTTATTTTTTTATAGTGATATCATTATACATATTTAAGTATATGTATTCCATTGAGACGAAAATTGGCATGTACTTGCAAAATATTTTGCAATTTTTCACCCCCTCGACACATATTTTTACTGTTTTTTTTCTTTGATAGCTGATGTGATCGGGATGGTTCTGAGCTATATTTTATCAAAATTGGTTTAGACGTTCCAAAGTGAAAACTAAAAAAAAAAAACTGACCGTCGAAACTGTGAAAAAAATTTTTGACTTCCCATACAAAATATTTATCAGCTGATGCAATTTGTATGGGAAGTAAAAAAATTTTTTTCGTATTTCGGCATTTGTTCTTAGGGAAAGTTGTTCAGTTTCATGGGCTGATTCACCACCCGAGAGGTTAAGATCTCTGTCTGTCTGTCTGTCTGTCTTTCACGCCTAAACTACTGAACCGATTTCGATAGATTAAGAGATAGATTATAGCCTGGGAAAGGACATAGGTTACATTTTATCCCACAATTGGGCACGATATAACCCGTAGTCAACGCGGGCGGAGCCGCGGGCGGAAAGCTAGTATTATATAAGTTAAAGTCTATTACGAATTAATTAATTATTAGGTACTAATAGGTAAATTACTTTACAAAGTGATTTTTCATGATATAAAATTAAGTTAAGTAGGTGTAGGTACCTAGGTATCTACGTAAAATGTAGGGGGTGTTTCAAAATTAGGTAATCTAGTAAGTACGTAAAAATATAGGTATAGGGGCGATTCAAAATCAATCAAGTACCTAGGTACCTACGTAAGGTACCGTATTCTTGAAAAAACAATTGATGCGGTTTTTTTTTAACTAGACAACATCGTAAGGAAGCTTAAATAGATAAGTAAGTTAGGTACCTAATTTAGCTTTTACAAGGAGATACCTACCTATACCTACATATTATCAGAATCTGTTGTGACTGAGAACTAGAATTTTCGAAATGTAAGTAGGTAGGTACCTAAGTAGGTACACTATGTAGAAACAATATTTACAGAATAAGTTGTACGTAAGTATTAGTAGGTATCTACTTAAGTAAATTATTTATTTAGCTAAAACAGAATGAACACAAATAAAATGAGGCCAGAATTTTTGAATGTACAGAGTTTCACTTGACTCAACCGCGTTTTTTGTCAAGAGAACCTGTTTAGGATACCTACATCGCTGTGTGCGTAGGTAGATAGATACAATACAGCCAATCGTTTACCTATTCAAAATTATAGAACGTCCCTTTTTTTCCTTTATCCAAACGTTTCCCCGTTTTAAAACTAAGTTTGAAGTTTTGAACCGAACGAACTAAGATCCGTTTGTGGCAAATGCACATGTCGTGCCATGCCAATTAATTTGTTCTGTTTGTTAGTTTGTTCGTGTTAAAATTAAATTTCTGAATAAGTAGTAGGTACCTAAATCAGAGGTAGGTAGGTTAAATCTTAATTTAAGTAAGTAATAAGAAAGGTAAGGTACCTAGGTGCGCTATTAGTAGGTAAATGCGTCGGTGTTTAATTAAGAAATAGGTACATAAAAGTGAATTGGTAGGTACCTACCTAGGTATCTACTAACTGACATTGTTCAAAGACTTCTAAGTATCTACCTAACTGAAGTTATTTACCTAACAACCTATGTTAATAACTTTTTAAGTAGGCCTACCACAGAAAGCAAGTAAGCTTATTAGTCATTCTCATTAATTACTTAGTTCCATTTGGTAGTAAGTAAAACATCTGCCCTCTAATGAGTGTCGCAAGAAGAAAACATCTGTTCCCGTGTTCCCGAATCTAGGTCACGGCTAGTCCTTGTAACCCACTTCTACAGCACAGCATCCCGAATCAATAAAACTCGCCAGACGAACTCAATCTTTCCGCGTTATAAACTACGTATAGGTACCGGAACTACTTAAATTAACCGCCTTATAAGTAAGTTTCCTAGTGAAAATTAAGATAACATGTTGATTTAAGTTTACTAACCTTTCTTTGAGCCTCCGCGGCAAATCCAGACTTCGCTGCTCTGTTGTTGGCCATGTTGAACTAGAACTAGGGTTAAAGTTTTAATAAATATAGAAATAAATCACTGAAAGCACGGGTCGCGTGGAGGCACCGAGCACTGAATGTAAACAGCCAAGCGGGGCCGGGTCGGTTGGCGGGCGCGCGCGCGTGTGTGCGTGTGTGTGTGTTCGTTGATGAATGACATCATGCGGCGCGCCAGCCGCCGCCGCGCCGCCGCTGCCGCCTTGCTTCGAGGGGAAGGGCATAGGCCTGCGAGTAGAGCCTACCGATATCGATATGTCACCGGAAAATAATAAGAATCGTAAGTTGATCAACTTTCGAGGTAGTTTATCAATTATCGGAAAATCATACACGGCAGTTGAAATGTATTATTTAACGTATCAATTTCCGGTAATTGATCAATTTACGGCGTGTCACGGTAAAATTATCCGACGAACGCGATGTGTACGCTGATTGGTTGAAAACTTGAGGTGTTCGCTGATTGGTTGAATGTCCTCACTTAGAACTGCGACAAGTAGGTTTGTTAGTAGCCGAACCCAACCAACCCGTTTAGGGTTGTTTGGGTTAGGTTAGGTTAGAACTGCGACCCTAAACGCACGAGCCGAGCGAGCGTGCCGCGGCGGTAGCGGCCGGCGAAGTGCCAGAAACGACTCGACTGTGGTCGCCTCTTAGGTTGTCGCATCGACCAATCAGAGAACAGTGTATTATATTACGGATGTCAGTTTAACGTAAAAATGTACACTGAGCAGCGATTGGTCCATTCGTGTATGACTTGACGTGTGGCAAAATCGTTAGTTGATAAACTTACCGCCAGGCATCGTAAGTTGATCAATTAGCTAAAATTTATTGCGTTAAATAATACATTTCAACTGCCGTGTATGATTTGCCGAAAGTTGATAAACTACCTCGAAAATTGATCAACTTACGATTCTTATTAATTTCCGGCGACAGATATACACACATCAACGCGGTCTAGGGATAGGTATTGCACGATTTTTCATACAAAAAAGGTCTGTTTGAGAAGCTATAAAAGCATACTCGAGATACATGGAGGGCTATAATTTTCAGACGGCCAAGTGCTAAACCTGAATTTTCAATTCTAGTTAATAAATTTTGTTTTACGAAACGAAAACGAAAATGCACTTTTTGCCTGCTTTTTGTATGAAAATAGGTAGTCGAATTTACGCAAAAAAAAACCATTTTCGTCGCGTGTTCACAAATTTCAAGTCAAACAAAATTTATTGAAATGAAAATTCAGGTTTAGCACTTGATCGTCTTAAAATTATAGCGCTCCATCTACCTCGAGTATGCTTTTATAGCTTCTCAAACATTCCTCTTTTGTATGAAAAATGGTGCAATATCCCTAGACCGTGTTGATGTGTATTTTACACAGCACATACTTAGAGTAACTTTATAATACGGACACAGCAGGAGCAATGCTAGCGACCATAGAAATCATTCAAAAGTGGTTGTGGTCAAAAGACCAAGCTTGAAATTTATTTTGCTAGTGAGCTGTAGACCTCGCGAGTCGAAATGGCTGAAATGAGACATTTTTTAGTTCTTAACCAAAACGAAAAATAGGCACCTAATACAAAAAGATGTCTATTATTATTTAATTTATGATTATTCCTGCTTTTTATCAGCTATTCGTTTTGACAACTATTTTGAATAATCTGTTCTATACTAGGTACTTACTCTGTTTCAAGTTTCTGGGTGCCATATCTAATTTTTACTACTTAATTTAGGTTAGTACCTACCTTGCAATAATAGATGAGTTCCAATAAATGTAACTGCCCTGTCGCTTGTATGGTCCAAATTTTTCTATCGGCAATCTATAACATCTATTGCCACGAATTTCCTACAGAACTATAGTACTGTCTGACCATTAAGTAGGCAATCATAAAGATAATTCAAAGCGTTTTGCCAATAGCTGCTGTTTGATAAAGTTCTTGTTAACCACTTTTGTTTACATATTCTGACCGCTTGCATCCATCACAAATTAATAATAGTAATGTGTGTCCAACTTGGATCAAGTCAAGCTTTGATACACAGAGAACTTTTTTTTATACTTATCTGACTTTGATACCCCAAACCACTGTGACTTGCCTTTTCTCTGACAGTGGCACTTCCAAAGAATAAAGTCGACGCTGTCTATTGTCATAGACACGGTCATCTTTTTGTATTGTCCAACTAATACTTTTAAGTGGTAAACCCATACCGCTTACGGTGAAGTAATGGTAGATGGCGCTGTATTGAATTTACAACGCTTTGCTTTATCGATTCAATTTCTCGATTTTTCTAAAGTTATGGAACGCATGGGAGAAAAATCACAGAACATCGCACATACTATAGAACTTCTGAACAGCATTACATTAATTGGAATTCGACTTCCAAGGGTAAGAACGTTTGACCAAAAATGCCAATTTTTATTCTCTTTGTCAATTACTACCTCCATTAAATATAGAACGTTCAAGTTCGATAACGACAAGCAATGAGGACATCCCTTCAACTTAGAACGCAAAACGAAAACCAAGTATGGAATACAAAGAGTGTAAAGGGGTACGCTATATGTTCTGTTTTGCTCTGGCTTAAGGAGGATGGCGGCAAACCAGGACTAGCCTTAAGGAAGGAGGCACCAAGGTGGTACCTTCGCTTAGTTTAATTTTCTTCTGATAGACAGTGATTCACTAACGATTTACTTATCTAATAGGTAATTAATGATTTAGTTTTAAGGTTGCCGGTAGATCTTTATAATGTAGATTCCACACCCACACACTCAGGCTCACTGTAATGGGTCTATTGGGATACACAAAAGACGAACACAGCAATTATCTGACCCAAGAGCAATTACCTGTTTCTCTCATAAATAATTGACCCTAACCGGGAATCGAATCTAGGAACCGTCGATTGAGAGGCCAGCAGCGTTACTAGCCAATCGTCATAAAACAGTGACTTTTTAAGAATGGTCAAATAACTACGTATACTCACCGACCATAAATTGTCAAACCCGTAATATTGTAATTCACCTAGTAAGATTATAAATATTTCCATGTAGTACTTTACGATCTGCCTCCACTTTTTCATACTGACGGAAGTTTTAAAAAAAATGTTAATGCAACAGAACCTTATCCTAATTTCGTGCAGGTGATCCTCCTTAAAGTTACGTGGAAATCAAGTTCATAGAAAACAGACCAGTATTTTTTGTTTTTTATTATTTCTTTTTTTATCGATCGCGACTGTGGGCTTAAAATAAATTGATGATGTCGCTGCCCGTCATTGAATGAAAATATTAGTCGTCTCTTACTTATGATACTCTTCAATGGAGGACTATTATAACATTTCCACTTGTATTTTACAGCGCCATCTATTAGTTTCTTTAGATTTCCTCAAGTAATCGTTGGTTCGAACCATTTCCGAGAGTCATCGCTAAAGCCTCTCTCTATTACCTATTTAGTTTGATAAGTAGACGCTAGATGGCAGTTTTACCGTAAAAAAGTTTTTTGTAGTTTAATGGATAAATTAAAGACGAGTTTCTAAGATAAAATTTCAATTTCTTTGTTGCACGTCACAGTTTTTAAAGGTGTTAAAAATAATATACAGTAATATTATGTGACACCCGGTTGAGGCATAGCAATTGGAAGCAGAGGGTCTTTCGTTTATGGAACTCAGATTGCACGAGGGTCCCGGGCAAAGGCCGCGGTGTTGTTGCGGCGCTGTCACTATCGCACTCGGTCTGCTAATCCATATGTGCTGTTTTTACCCGACTGCGCGACGCAAAGGAGGGTAATGTGTTTATCAGCCTATGTATTATGTATGTATGTATGTATGTACATTTGCGCCACTATTTAGACCAAACGCGTGGGCCGATTTTGATAAATGATACATCGTTGCATTCGTCTTGACAACGCGAATGTCATAGAAAGTATAAAAATTTTGAAAAATCAAAATGGCCGTTTTTGGACGCCATATTGTGAAAAAGAAAAAAAATGACAATCGACGAACTATGTCAAATGGGGTATCGTTGAATAGCTATTAAAATCATTTTTAGGGTTCCGTAGTAATCTACGAACCCTTATAGTTTCGCCATGTCCGTCTGTCCGTCTGTCCGCAGGTTTCCTAAGAAATCCTTGGTTAGTACCAACCAAGTGGTTAGTACACTGTAGTCAGAGCTGAAACTAAGCATGATTATACATATGAATTACGCCGACAGAACTGTAGAGTAAAATCTTGGAAAAAAAAATTTTTTTCGGGTGTCTCCCATAGATGTGAAAGGGCGATGAATTTTTTTTTCTCGCCAATATCATTGAGTGGGGTGTCATAGGATAGCATTTTAAAAGATAGAAGGGGTTTACTAAAAACGTTTTTCGATTCAGCACTCCGTTTGCGAAATATAAATTTTTAAAGTGAAAATTTTTGTCAAACACATGTGTCCCCCCCCCTATACCTGCTAAACGGTTGTTTCTAAACATGTGAAAAAATTCACGTTGGTAGAATATACAACGAAATTTAAAGGAAAACTATCACACATAAGTTGGTCCTTCAAGTTTGCGAGTAATAGTCGACCAAGTGCCAAACACTGTTGGGATTAATAAGAATATATTTGAACCATGCTGCTACGGAACCGTACAATGCGCGTGGCTCGACACGCTCTTGGCCGGTTTTAAGTTTCTCATATCGTTTTTCAATCAGAATTACCGTTTAGGATCTATAGCGATTTAAAGTTGGTTAGTAACGGTTATCAATTAGTTGGCTTTTAATTCGGAAATTGTTTAGTTTTTGTGCAAGTGAGTTATACAAAGCTGATGAGAAAATTAATAAACAAGTAAAAATATCTGACCCTAACTAAAAAGTGTTAAATAAAACAAATTAATTTAAAAAATATTTTTTTTAAGTCTACCTTAAGGTTGCCACGAGCGTAATTAGATGCATTAAACCCGTGTGTTTAAGTTTTTTTTTTCTAAATGACTACACTGTTGGCCGCTGATGGCCTTGACAGTTTCACAGAGCAAGTGCCGAGCGCAGATGGCTCCTGAAATTTATAGAGCGTACTTAGACTTTGCTCAGACTTAGCTCAGACTTACCTTACCCTAAACTTGGCTAAGTTCCTGCTCAGTGCAATCTCAGGATTCAAATTTATAGTCATCGTAGGCTAAGCATTGACTGAGTAAATGCTAAACAACAGCTTAGGTAATATTTATAACGTTCCTTTTCAACATTAATCTTCTTAGTAAATCTTGCGATTAATAGTTTTTAATAATTATAGAACAAGTTTTATGATCAATAAACCTGTAAAAAATAATCTGAATGTTATAGTTTAATAATTAGTTGCTATAAATAATGTGCTTATCAACAGAAATATATCTTAAAATATGCTTACAATCAATGAAACAGAACATTTGAAGAATTATTCTTGTTATGTCAATGTCAAGTCAATCCTAACATAAAAGCAGTTGTGGTCAGTGTTGCCATATATACGGATTTGTCCGTATTTGTACGGATTTTGCAAGTTCAATACGGATGAATCAACATTACGGATTTTTATACGGATTTACACTAAAGACAGAATAAGCTTCAGAAGGACCCCGTCTTCGAACTTTTTCTACCTATTTTGACCAAGTTCGTCTCGACCCTGATGAGTTTGCCCCACTGGAGTAGTAGAGCGAAATTTCTCCAATGAAGACGAAACAAAGAAATAAGTCTTAACAAAGAAAACAAATAACTCCTTGACGATATCGGACCCACTGCATAATAAACAACTTTTAGGGAAATAACCCTGGGAAATCTTGACTCAAGCATGTTAAGTTTAACTTTCATACGGAATTTCAATCATGATTCGGAATATGTATACGGAATTTCAATCAAAATAGAAATACGGATTTTAAAAATGAAAATATAGATTTCACTTCTACTTCATGTGGCAACACTGGTTGTGGTTATTGTTTACGAGATTAATTTCGTTAATTTCACATAAAGCACTTCTATATACCGATTATTTTATTCAAAAACTTAATACGCTGACCCTGGCATACTCTTACCAATATCTAAACCTTGGATAACCACACGGACTTCCAATAACTTCGTCTGAATTTGGTGTTACTGCACCAACTGTAATTAAATTTTTCGATGGAAAGTATTGAGAGAATCTGTCTCGAATAGACAATATTGAAAACATTGGCAGATCGGCACTGGACAATATTTTACCACGCATGCCTAAAGTTTATTTTCGACATGAGTATAATCAAGATCCATACAGTCTAAGCGATGATGAATTTAAAAGAAGATATCGATTCTCAAAAAATACAGTGAAAAAAGTTATTTTGCCGCTGATTCCTATTTTTGAATTCACCAACTGTATGAGCAGTTGTAGCTCGTATTCTGAATAGGGTCGTTGTTTTTTTTCTTTTTATCACCGCTATCCATGTTGAAAGCAAAATCAGAGTCAGTTGAAGCAAACTAGAAGTACCTTCACATACAGGTTGAAAAAGAACCTCCTAGCTTTATTGAAAATCCTGAACCAGTATCACTTACTGAACACTTTTTATTATTGGCGTAGATGGCGTAAGCATTTTATTAAGTTTTTAGTATAGTTTCTAATTTAATTCTGTAGATATTACTGATAAACAAATCTCGAAATATGCATAGGATCACGTAAGTTTATACTGAGTTTTCGGTAAGTCAAGGATTTTGGTGACTTGGAATATGCTAAGCATTTGCTAAGCATTTGCTCAGCGTAAGCTGAGCACATGACTATAAATTTCAACGCGAACTTATCTCGTAAGCAAAGGCTGAGCAAAGTCTGAGTACGCTCTATAAATTTCAGCCTAAAAAAGCCAATTCTAAAATCTTAAAATAAATTTAAAACATGATCAAATATTTACATTAAATATTCAAACTTATCTGTAAAGAAGTCTTTTAAATTATAATGACATTTTGAAAATGAGGGTGGATTTTAATTTATTTACAAAACAAATCATTTTGGCTGGTTTTGATTATAATTGGTAATTTGTTATAAATTTTAATCATATTTATATTATGATAATTTATCTGTCCTAGACTCAGTTACTTCTCTATGTTTCTTCTATGATCTGTGCAACTATCAATGATCTATCTATCTATATCTTTGAGTATGTAGTAATCTATATACATAAAAATGTATCGCTTATTAGTTAATTCGTTTAAAAAAAATTACGCTTCCAAGCAAACGGATTTCTGAATTTAAGAAACATTCTTTACAAACCCCTATTATCTTTCAAATAAAACGGGCAAGTGCGGTTCCGTACCATTACCTATAATTCCGGCCAAGTGCGAGTCGGACTCTATAAAAACCATTATCTCTATATAAAACTCCGGTGCTGTGGAACGTCACACACAGATCTCCGAGTCTTTCTAGCAAGGACGCAATACCCCGGCCGGCTGTGCTCGGTGTTGTGGTACTATACACATAGTGTAAGCCTAGCAAACTAGCCTCTATTCCTAGTGCCCCAGCCCACACTGTCCGGTGCTGTGGAATATTGCACACACCTACTAGCAAAGGCGCCTCAGGTCCCCGCGCATAGTAAACACGCGCGTATCGTGATCTCAAAGTACTCTACGCGCACCTCCGTGCCGCGCGTCGCGACTCTACGCGCGATCCGTACCGCGCACCGCGACTCTACGCGCGTTCCGTGTCGCGCGTCGCGACTCTACTCGAACCCCGCGCGTCATATACCGCGAGCGTTACCCCAGTGCCATCCGCGTCCCGTTAGTGCACAGTGCAAAGACAATAGTGTGTTGAACTGAACCAAAGTTAAAGTGCAAAGAACAATATTAGACTTAAAGACCTTTTATAACTTCAACTATTATTGTAAAACGAGTGTCATTAATAAACTTTGTGAAGAACATCGACGTTTTTGTCGTCAACTGCTAGGCGCTACCCTCACCAACACAACCACGTGTTACACCCTCTGATTAAACCATATACCTATTTTAAGATGATGATTGTATAAATTTTAAACGGTAACTCAAAAATGTAAATAACTACTTAATTAAGTCGATAATTTAAAAATTTGTTCATTATGCATTTTTGTATTCAGGGTTAAGTTTTTATTTTATTTTTATTTAAGAAATAAACAGAAAACATTACTTACAGAATATGTATATATCACAGCGGTATCTCATAAACTAAATAAGTTTTACCGAATACCGTGCATTCGCCGTGAGGTCGCTGATGCAAAATAGAAATGATAAAACAAAACAATAAAAAGAAAAAAATACAACAAAAACAATAACCAGTATGGATGCAACTTAGATTAATATTACATAGTTTAAAAATTAACAAAAAGCGGGTACATAGTTAAAATTATTATTGTTTTTATCGTCGTTTGGTGCAAGTACAAAACGTGTTTTGCAACATTGAGTAAGTAATAGTTGTAAAAAAAATCTCTAATACAGAATACAGGATGTTTCACAAAAGTGTTAATATTAAGTATTTTTATTCAAAACTAGATAAATGTGTAAATATATTATGTATTCAAGATTAGGTAAAATGTTTATATTAACTGAATAATACTCGTATGTACAATTGTACATATTAGTGTTAGTAAATGTTAGCATAGTTTTTAGTTGTTTTACTTTTAAAATTCTTTTAAATATTCGTTCATAAAATGTTCTTTAAGTTTACCTTTAATGTTTTTCTTATTAATCGACTGTCGTAACTGAGTTGGAAGGTTATTTATAAGAGCTGGCACTTTGTAACTCATTTGATTTTTACCGTACAAATTGTTTGACGCGTAGTGACTTTTCCACAGTAAGGTTTTTGGATTTGTTCGTTGAAAAACTGTTCCACTAAGATTGTGTACCTATTTGACATTTTGATGAACAGGCAACACTTTGCAATAGCTAAACAATTCGCTATGCTTGTCAGAGTAGAGGGACTTAATTTTGCGAGGCACTATGGTTTTAAGTAGCTCATAAATTTGATTAAGGTGGGTTTTGAACGTCCTACCATAACTGCTAAGCGCGTAAAAGATTATCGACTCACCAAGAGATTTATACAGTATAATATGGGATATGGTACTTTGTATTTTATTAGGGCGAATTTTGCTAGTATGGCTCTGAGTTTGTCACAGATTGCCGTGATATGTTCCGTCCATTTCATGCGGTCATCGATAACCAGTCCCAGGTAAGTCTGCTTATTGACAGTTTCAACAGTTACCTTTGTATAGGGGTCAATCAATTTTTATTTGTCCAGGAATTACTATGTTCTGTCCCTCGCCAATAACTGCAAATCTATAATAAAATTTAGCGTTTTATTTACGTGTCTAGCATTGATTATTTTAAAAGACGAATATACAGGTATATTTTATAGAAAAAAATAGTATTTAACTGGAATTTCATTGGTTGTCCTAGTGACAAAACGTCGCATTTTAATAATTTTTGTTTGTCCCCTTGTAGCTAAGTATTGTGAAATCTTACTTTATACAAAAAAATGCTATAGGACAAAAAGTTACTGATACATTAAATCACTCATTATAATGTCTATTATGACGCAAGAATGTCGATTTATATTTGCTTCTTATTTTTTTAATAATTTTCACAAGTTTATTTTGGTCCCTATTACATATTCTCATTCTGTATGTCCACCGGACAACGGTAAATAAGTTCCAGAAATAAAACGTAGATGGCGTGATTAAGATCTTCACAACAAGTCGATAGAGTGAGTCACAATATACATCCAGCCGCCATTTAGATTTCATCATAGCCGCGGCGTCAGTTGGCCGGGATCCGTTGGAGAGAGTGCGTGGCTTAATTGTGTGTCTTCCGGACAACTAGCAAAAATACGTAAGTAATGGATATTTTGTATCAAATTAAAGTGAATTATATTGTTTGTTAACTATACTTTACTCTGCACGTAAGTCAGATTTCAAAAATACATTATTTTTCTCTAGAAAGCTAAAAGTTTTATAAATGTCCCTCGGACAACTAGTCACTTGGACAACCAAAATGGTTGTCCGTGGGACATTTTGGTTGTCCGTAGGAAAATTATATTATTTAGAGTTGCTTTTTGCGTATTATAATTATTAAAGAGCTATGAAAAAATAGTCACTGAAGGCCCTCTTACAAAAACAGATAATTTGTCATCATCTAAAATAGACTTGGTGAATTAATGTGCTATGGGTAACCAAATATTTCCCCTGGACAACCGAATAATTTCTCCTGGACAACCATTTTGTCCCTGTCTTCTAACACACATTATCGACATCTTTACTTTTAATAAGTATCAACGTTAACAAAACCTTTCAGAAATAATTAAAACACTTGAAAATAAATTAGTATAGAATATTTTATTATAATTTTAATCATTATTTAAAAGATAAATGAAAAGTTGGTGACATGAAAAAATTGCCGTTGTCCAGGAGACATTGTTAATGAAAATAACTTTTAAAGTAAAATTGAAACCACTTATTTAACGATACCAAATTGAAATCCACCCTTTATTCATCCAGAAAAAAGTGATGGTTTACCATTTGACTAAACTTAAATTGTTCAGAAGCCAATTTAGTTAGTTGTCCAAGGGACCGTCTTAATTAGACTCATTTCAATTTTAAAGTCATAATTTCCTTTATATTTAAGTTAATCGCTCTGCTTTATGTGAATTCATAAAATACTATTAAAAATCTATATCATAAATTAAAAAATACAACAAAAATGCGATTAAAATAAAAAAATACAATTTTATCAGTAGGTACACGTAAAAGTTGATTGACCCATAGACATGTGTGATCATGAGCTATTAGATTGATCAGTTTACTTTTTTGATTTCTGTTGTGGCTAGATCTTATGTACATGACCTTTGTTTTAGAGGCGTTGAAAACAAGACCCAAATCATGCGACCATTTAATAATATTTGTGAAATAATTTTGAAGGTTATGCAAGGCGATTTCTACGAGTATGTCTGTATGTGCTGAAACTAGGCAGGTATCGTCAGCATATTGGAATATTTTGCATGATTCTATTATGTTGCAGACATTGTTGACGTGTGTGATATAGTGAAGTGATCCAAGAACTGACCCCTGTGCAGTCCCTTCAGACACAGAAATCTTCCTGCTAAATTTATCACTGACTTTAACCTGAAAACTTCGGTTCCTTATGTAGTCTGAGCACTATTCTAGGATTTTTCCTCTAATCCCACAGTCAGTGGGTGGGCATTAGAAATTCGGATCCTCAATTTGGGGTTAAAAAGTGGTTGGGGGGCAGGGGGGAGTGGGGGATAACCCCCCCTGCTACTCCCCCCCCGCGGAGATTCTTATTTTTTTTTTATGAATTTTTAAAAATTGAGGTGGGCATTAGAAATTCGGATGCATTTGAAATTCGGATCCCGAATTAGGGGTTGGGGGGCAGTGGGGAAGGGGGGGGAATCCCCCCCTGCCACTCCCCCACCGCGGAGATTATATCGGGGCAGAAACTGTAGGTTAGGTTAGGTTAGAACTGCGACCCCCAACGCACGAGCCGAGCGAGCGAAGCGAGCGTGCCGCGGCAGCGGCCGGCGAAGTGCCAGAAAAGACTTTGGTTGCGTTAAACGGTAAGCACAACAACAACATAACCCACAACATAACCTCAATTTTTAAAAATTCATTAAAAAAAAAATAAGAATCTCCGCGGGAGGGGAGTGGCAGGGGGGGGTTCCCTTCCCCCCTCCCCCCCAACCCCTAATTCGGGATCCGAATTTCAAATGCATTTAAATTTCTAATGCCCACCTCAATTTTTAAAAATTCATAAAAAAAAATAAGAATCTCCGCGGGGGGGGGAGTGGCAGAGGGGGGTTGCCCCCCCCTCTCCCCTGCCCCCGACCACTTTTTAACCCCAAATTTAGGATCCGAATTTCTAATGCAACCCCCCACAGTCTTCTAACCTCTCAATTAATATATTGTGTTTTAATGTATCAAACGCTTTACTGTAGTCGACAAAGACGACAAGGACATGGCATTTCTCATCAAGATATTTATATACCAGATCTGTGAACGAGGACAGTAGTTGGGAAGTTTTTTTCCAGGCTGAAAGCCGTATTGACTGGCATTTATAATTTCGCTGTCGTTCAAAAAGGTGTACATTTGTTTACTTATATACTTTTCAATAATCTTATCTATTGTGGGTAAAATAGTGATGGGCCTGTAGTTGTTATAGTCGGATTTACTGCCTTTCTTATAAATCGGTCTTACAATACCAGTTTTTAGTTTATTTGGATATACACCTGTCCCTACACTGCGGTTTATGAGATTAGCAATAGCTAACGCAATATTTTTACTGAGGAGTTTAATATCTAAGGAACGGATAAGGTCCACACCCAGTGCTTTACCATATTTCAAGGTTTTGATTATATTTTCAACCTTATCTTTGGTAGCTTTTTTGAAATAAATTGTCACGTTACCTACTAGGTTTTTTATACAGGGTTTTATCTAATAATGTAACGTTACAGTTCGGCATGATGTCCTAAACGATTTTCTGGAAATTGCTTGCAAAATTGTCGACAATATTGGTGGTGTTAAGTTTGCTCCCTTCGAACGCATCTAGTATAACTCTGTCCAGATGTCTTGATTGTTTTTATTATTATTTATTTCATCTCATCATATCATCATCATATCAGCCTATTGCAGTCCACTGCTGAACATAGGCCTCCCCCAAGGTGCGCCACTTTGCACGATCCTCCGCTGTTTTCATCCAGCCACTACCCGCTATCTTCTTTAGGTCATCTGACCATCTGGCTGGGGGGCGTCCTACACTACGTTTGCCAAGACATTTATTATTATTTTTTTTTATTTTTTTTTTATTTTTTTTGTACATTTATTTTTAGCCTTCTGAATTATTTTATTAGTATAGTTTCGCGCCTTATTATAATTTTGTTTTAGTATCATATTGTTGCAATCCTTAGTCCACTCATAAAAAAGTTTGTCTCTATATGAACATGACCTCAAGATATGTTTAGATATCCAGTTATGTTCTAAACGTTTAGGATTGCTAGTAGTTTTAAATTTTATTTCTGATTTCTTGTAACAGCTAATAACACTATTTTTTATGTAGCTGTAAATTTTGTTTGGACATTCTAGATCTGCGATACTAAAGTCAATCTCAGACAAAAACCTTTCTAAATTATTTTTATTATAGATAATCTTGAAATTTTAAACACCCTTTGTTTGCGTATGACTCCGAGTTCCGACGCAAGCTATTGTGATGGCTCGGTGGTCGGCGAGAACAGTGTGGAGCATCTTGCGTGCGGGATCTCATATAAATATGATCTAGGCAAGTTTTACTAATTCCGCGTTTTGTTAGTTCTATACGTGTATACTCTGTTATTCCACATTATGAAATAAAATATCTTAAATTATCTTAACTAGCATGTATGGAGATTTTTTAACTTATCACTACATATGGTTACGGCGGGTTACAGTTATTAAGACCTCACTTTTAGTATATAAAATGGCAAAATTTATAATAATTTCACAAATACAAACGGTAACCTTTTCAGTAATATAAACGTTCCCGGGCTACAGATCTACTATAGTACCGTAAAGGTCTCAGAGAAAAACCGCGGACGGATATGGGCGAAATAATATGGGTTTAGTTTACTACGGAACCCTAAAAACCTTTATGACATATTCTCATAGACATAGAATATTCAATGCATATGTCAATGGTCTATGATGCGCGAGCACTGACATAAAGTTAACTTATTTTTTCTATGTCTATGTGCGCGAGATTGGCGCGAGACATCACTATGTCATTTGTGGTCGAACCATAGACATAGAAAAAATAAGTTATGTCAGTGGGTCGAACTATTTGACCTAGTGTTTGAATTCTCTTTGTATTTGTCAGAGAAGGAACGAAAGACCGTTCCTTCTCTGATTACCAAATTTCATAAGTTGAGATTTTTTAATATCAGGAACTCAAAATCCAATAAAATCATGAGAACAAGCGTGCCGCTAACCGTAGAAACATGACTGCAGTTGCTTAAGAACTGAATTACTCGGCGGATCAATTCAATTATTTTTTTTCTCCAAACATGGACGGCTACGTCGCATTTCCCACGAATAATAATTACTCCACTCGGAAACCCAAGAAAGTAAAACGTATTGAATTGTTTTCAAAATATAAAAAACATTTGCCGCAGATACTTGCACTGTTAATTTCAGTAACCGTCGTTTACATCATGACGGAGTACCGTTGCCAGAACTACAACGCCAAAAAAAATATCAATGAACTTTCCAAAAATATTGAAAATATTGCGGTAAGAAATCTTATTATTTTGAGATTAATTTACTATGCAATTAGTCAATTATTTACTATACTCATGTACTATTTGTTTTAGAGCAACTTATCACAAATAAAGAACAAATACCAAGAACTTGAAGGAAAAATCATGGACTATAATAAGGATTTGCCAAAGATAGAGAGTCAATTGGAAGTTTTGGAGAAATTCGCCAGCAAGTTAGATAAGAACTACCATACTTATTGTAATTGGGGCAAACCGACATTAGAGTGTTTGCCGAACGTTGATGTTGTTCTACGTAGTGAAAATAATACGTTAACTAATAGTACTTCATAGTATTCATAGTGATTCAACCGACAAATCACCAGTAAAATGTTAAAAAAATACAATAAAATCGGAAACATTAAAGCAAAACTTTTATTGACCCCAAGAAATTCTTCTAATAGTCAGAATCACGACAACCTGTAATTAAAATTAATATATGTAATATTACGTAATTTCTACAGCTCTACTAAAAAAATATAGAGTATGGTGTTAAGCAAAGATTGTATTTTAACAATTTCGACTCTGAGACTTTTTAAAACAAACATTTTCGACTTAGTTGGATAGATCTTATATAGATAAGTAGGTAGGTACGTTAAAATCTAAAAGTTTTACGCTGTTTGTCTTGGTAGTAAGTATCAAAACATTTTTTATGGTCTTTCACGGGGCACGTCATAGCATCGGAGTTGGATAAATGTTTGTTTCTCCCTTTTGTGATGGATGTATTTTTCATTTTCAGAAGTTTCATGTGTGCTTGATTTGCTTTGTGTTTTCTGCATTGTGTTTCTTTGTCATGAGTTGACCACGTGCTAACACTTCGGCCACCTGAATTGCCATAATCAGAGGTGTCCAATTCCTCGTAATCTGGAATAGGTTCAAGTACAACTTCGTTCACAAATTTTTCCTCTAAACTAGTTAAGCTGTTAATACCGCGTGAGTCTTGGACCTTCCTGAAATTGGCTGCAGTTATAGCTTTGAGAGGGTTCTTCTCGGCAAGTTCTGCTAAATGGATGAGCTCATTGTGAAGATGGTCATACGCAACTCCGATGTTGTTTATTGTCTCCTGTGAAAAATGAAAAACATTCTGGTAGTACGAGTATATAAGTAAACATCACTTGTATCATGTAATCAAAATGGTTTACGATTGTTTTCGCTAGTTTTTAAGGGTAGACCGTTTTGTCTTCTCTTAACCGTACCTGCAGTTCTCCAGTTTATCCCAGAGCATGGGCTTGCAACAGCGTCAAAATATCGGATACACATTTAAAATAAAAGTCGTGGTAAGAACCCGTTATAATTTAAAACTAACTAACGGTTTATCTGCATACATCATAATCATTTAGGGATTTTTTTTGACCACAATCTAGCTAAGGGGCAAAGATGCAAAAGACGTACGACTTTTTATAATATTGAGAGTGCAGGTACAGTACTTGAGCATATACTGAATGGCTGGCATTTGTTGTTTAAAAAACATGTGAAAAATCGCACATGACCCCTAGACACTTGATGTTTATTTACCTTTAAAGTATGCAAGCTGGTTTTCATCTTGGAGAGTTCTGTTTGAATTACATATCGCTCCCAGAAGGTGACCGATAGATGTCCCATCAAGGCGAACAAACCAATGAATAGTATAGTTTCCACAAAAAGTGTTTTTAAGGGCTTAACGCGCGGCATTTCCATCAAAATGTTAATTATGTAACACTTTGAATTTAGAATGGTAATAATGCCGTTCGCATCACTTTTCGCCCTAAGCAGTGGTATTTAGATCATTATAAATTAGATTATTTAGATTACAATAAATTCGTGATGTTATACGAGAAATTTTGTTTAGTGACCACAAATTAATAATAGTAAATGTGTCTACGTTTAGTGACACTTGATGGACACACACACACTTCTTGGTTGGTTATGGCCCATAAAATTAATGTGTCTATAGTTATGGTAAACAAATACTACATACAGGCCTTTGGTTATGGCAAGCGGTTCGTTCTTGAATGAACGACCATTTACTGCCAGTGTCAGGTAATGGAAGAGACAATAAGACAGAAAAGTGTAGAAATAGCCGAAAAGTTGATATCACAGCTTTATCACAGGGACCTTGTTATGATATAAATAATAAGATAATTTAAAGCTATACACAATATTTATTTATCATAGTTTTATATTAAACTGACTAATAATGCGTCAAGTTAGAGACATATTTCACGAGCGTCTCGTAATGTTGTCTATAGAACACGGGAATAAAATGTTCGTAGTGATTCTTTGAAAATTTTTGGGAAACTTTTACCCATGGACTTAGTATTTTCTCTTCTTTCACCGAACTTTTACTATAGACATAGAAATAAGATGTGACCGCACTGACATTTATTTTTTCTATGCCTACGAGTATGTGTGGACGTAATATTACTACTGTTTATTCTAAAAGTACTGAATTTAATTTATTTTTTCTATGTCTATGACTGAAACATAAAAAGTAAGTATAAAATTATTAGGTCTATGCATGGTCCATGAATTGTAGTCATACACATAGAAAAAAAATTCTTCCATGCTGGACTGGGAGGGAAAGAAATCTTAGAATATGCTAGCTACCTTCTCTTCCCAGGTATACAGTAAAAGTATGTAGGTAAGATACGAGGGTTTTGCTGTATAATGGGCGAAAGGCTGACGATCTCTCACCATTATGCAACTTATTCCATCCGACAAGCCTCACAATTTGTATCAAACGTGGCATCTAGTGGTTCTAGAACCACCGATGCCACGTATGTATTTTGTATGATGTTGTATGTGCTTGTTCACATACAACACACGGGCGCGAGCGTGGAAGCGTAGCGGGCGCGTTTAGTTTTACTTAAATCGTACCGCTGCGTTTCAACATGAAAACTTGCATATTTTGCCCTATCTACACTAATCTATACTAATACTAATATACTAACACTAATAACTAATTATAATCTATACTAATATTATAAAGAGGAAAGATTTGTATTTTTGTATGTAACGAATAGGCTACGAAACTACTGGACCGATTTCAAAAATTCTTTCACCATTAGGATGCTACATTATCTCTGAGTAACATAGCCTACATAATTTTCCCGAATTCCCATGGGAACGAAGTCCCGAGCGGAATGCTAGTGTTTGATATTTCGTGACCGCCCCGCGAGTTACTTAACGTGAAGCAGCTTTTGGGGATTATGGGTGTGAGAAAAAAAAATCAATATTCCCACAGGAATGGGTCATGTGGCGCACCTTGGAGTAAGGTGGTCTAGACCTAAGGCCAGCAGTGAACTGTACCAAAAAAAAAAACCTGCTAAGTAGTTTAAGTATCTATTTATTTTAAAAAATGTTAAATTAATTCTGGCTTATTATTAGGGGCGGTTTCAACTGTAGGATTGGTTTTATTAGCTGGTTTTTTGCAGTCAAAGGAATCAGTGTACAAATATGACATAATTGGTTCTTCCTGAAACAAAAAAAAAATGTAGGTGTATGTTGTAATTATAACTGTGGTTTTACTACCACACTTTTTAACCGTGTGGTGATCGGTTGAGAATAACACCACCCCATCTCTTTCCGTGGGTGTCGTAAGAGGCGACTAAGGAAACACAAATGAGACCTGCTTCCTAGTAATCCATCCCAGGCAACGACACTTCATTTTTTCTGAATCTGAGGTATCGTCCTATGGTCTCATGCGGTGTGGTAGGCTCTGTAAAGGGCCGTCTAGTTCGCGACCACCCTCCTACCGAAGTCCGACGCCAAACAGCTTGCTGTGTTCCGTCGGTGCGTGGGAGTATCAGTGCCTTTATAGGCATTTTCTGGGTTAACTCGCTCCATCGTCGACCTCATCTTTGACCTTATGGTCAAGATTGAGGTCAATAGTTAACCCATCTTATAATAAATAAAAAAAGGTAGGAATGCAAAAAATGTCGAACGTAGCGCTTAGTCTAATAACATGTACACAGGGCTGCACATTAGGTTACCACATGCCTGCAGTCTGCACTCTTTGCTGTCATAGCTACGATAATAACCGTTTTTAACCTCCGGCAAAAAAAGAGCGGTGTTATAAGATTTACGTATGTATCGGCATCGTAGCTCTTAAACGAATGAACCGATTTCAAAGCGGATTGTTTGTTTGAAAGCTGACGGAATAAAGATGGTTCTTATATTTGGTTCAGCCGTTTAAAAGTTATAAGCGATGAAATTCGGGGTGATATTTTTTTTAAGGTAAGAGTACTGATGCACTGGCCTCTGTAGATAAATTTGTTTGAAAGCACTGAGTGAATGCCGATTCTCACCAACCATACTAGCAAACGATTTTTTTTTTTTTATTACGATTTCGGTTCTTTATTTGTGGATCTTCACACTACCGCATATGACTCTTAGGCCCTTAGGCCCGTATTAAAAAAGGACACTCAAGTCTTCATTCATCTATACTTAAGTATTAATTGTCTCTCTCTCACTATCAAAATTACAAAGACTACTGCTGCTTAAGGCGACTACAGCACCCGAGAAGTTTACGGACTATGAAAGCGTGCGTGCGTAAAAACATGTTCGAAAGTTAGAAAAATGAGATTTATGGAAAGGTAACAGCTTAAATCGAAAAATGCGTTAACTACTTATCGAGAGTGTTCAATCACGAACACTTTGATAGCAAACTCAAGTTCCTGTGTGCATTTTACTATCGTTTTTTACAGCTTAAAAGATACACAATATTGGGTATTTAGAGGTGACTGTGAGCTTTTTCTATCGAACCAAAAGTGCTCAATCATGTTTTCAGCAAACTAGTTATCTAGTTTATGTCCTGAATATTACCGTTGTATTTTTTTCTTCGATTTAATGCAGTGCGTCATGCTTATCTACGCATCATAAAATCATAATTTAGGTGCTGTAGTCGCCTTAAGTATAAATCAGAGTCTGAGTCGCGTTCTGTAATACGGACCTTAGTATGATCTAGAAGTCGACAGGGGTTGGATCTAAAGGTGGCATTACTAACGAAAAAATACAACTAATATTATAAAAAGGAAATATTTGATTGTTTGTTTGCATTGAATAGGCTCCGAAACTACCAGACCGATTTCAAAAATTTGTCTACCGTTAGAATGCTACATTATTCTTGAGTCACATAGGCTACATAATTATCCTGAATTCCCACGGGAACAAAGTCCCAGGCGGAAAGATAATAAGTACCCGAATCTCTGTAAAGTTCGAGTGAATAGGTACTCGTATCTTCTGGGTGAGCTTGCTACATCCTCGAGTACATCTCCGACTCTGGGCTAGATTGTGGTCAAAAACAATCCCATTATCTATAAAAAAGGTTGTAAATCACAAATATTTACCTTAAGAGAGATGTCACGGTGCGGATACTTAAATTTTTTGAAGATACAATTAATAGTCTCGTAATCAACTGGTCCTCGAGTTCGAGTGCATTGGCAACGATCGCTGTCGGACCCTTCGTGCGACTGGACAAACACAGACCTGCATTATTACTGAAATCGAATACAAATATATAAATAAATATGTTATATCGCCGTCCACGTGGGCAGCGTAGTATCAAGTCATCGTCACCAGCTTATTTATGAGTGACATTAAATTTAGCAATAATTCAGGATGTAAATCAGCCCACGAAACTGATCAATTTTCCCTAAGAGCGAAACAATAAAAAAAAAATGACGCCTCTCCATTCAACTTGTGCGATCAGTCTGTCCGATTTCGAGAATTTTATATATTTAATTGTATATAGATATTTAGATGTCCAGAGTCCAGCGCATCAGGTTAATCCAGTTTCGTTGCAAAACCGCTCTTATCGCAACTGTACAGAGTACACGCGTGTGGTAACCTGATGTGCCGCCCTCCGTACAAAACGTACTCTGTTGCGTAGATTAATTGTTGCTTTTATGTAAACTTGCTTATGGCTTTACTCATAATATTTCTTACACATTGCGTAGTTCAAGCTTATAACGACTGAAAACCTATGAAAAACTATGAATGTTACATGTTTCAGGCAGTTTATAATTCATTATTAGTTAAGACCGTTAAATGATACCTAAGTTGAAGTGAATTTATTTAGTTGTGTTCTTTTTTCACCTCAAGTCGAAATTATTTTTTGTACAGGGATAGTTAAATACTTGTATTGGATCAGGGTACCTACCACGATCGTTTAAAAGCATTTCTGTTTAGGATCCAACTTTGAACTGCTTCGCAATTTGAATGTTTTTTAAAATGGTACCATGATGGCGCTGCTTTTGAACTGCTCGGTCCATTTTAAATGTCTACCTACATAAATTGTCGCTGGTCTGCCTTTGAATCGCAACAGTGCCAAAATTGAATCGCTTATATGCCATCATGGTACGAATAAGCGTTGCAGACTTGTTTAGGTCCTAAATTGGATCGCGCTAAGCGATCATGGTAAACCTCCTGTTAATACATACATATGCTCACATCTAAAATGCCTATCTTTGTTAATGATGTTATTAAAATTGTATGTATGCTCTCCAAATCCAACTCCTACCTATGGAGAGAAAAGATATAGTTGGAGGGTTGGAGAGTATATACCATAGGCTACATGTTTAAGTACTACTCAGTGGCTTATGGTTTTTTTTTTGTAAAATATCAGAATATTTAAATGTGACCAAGTTAGACATCTATTACTTTAAAATTATCGTGATTTATGTTATTGACATTATACAATTTTAATTTATTGACATATTATTATTTTGACATCACTATTTGTAAATCTATATATATAAAAGAAAGTCGTGTTTGTTACAACACTTATAACTCAAGATCGGCTGGACTGATTTTGATCAAATTTGGTATGGAGGTAGCTGATACCCGGGATTAACAAATAGGATTAACACATAATTTTCCGAAATTCCCCCGGGAACGAAGTCCCAGGCGTAAAGCTAGTAATAAATAAATGCATGCATACTTAAGTAAAACTTACATTAAATTCACATATTTAAATATTTGCATGCCAGAATTAGCTAAATATGAGACTCTTATTAAATAAAAACTGTACCAACAATATGTAACCACATTTTACGCAATAAATTTATTTGATTTCATTTGATTTGGGCTACATATTCACGTGAACGAAGACATCGACTGTGGGTTTGTTTACGTAAAAATACAATTTGGTATGAGATACCTAATAGTGTTCGAATAAGCCTCTACCAAAGGACTTAGGAGAGAATGCGTGCTCTTCACACTCAAAGGCCCACACTAAGGTTTTCCCTTGTATCGTATCCCTTGTAACATACACAAAGACAGATACGAAAACCCATGACCCGTGAACAAACATCTGCTTTTTAAATAAATATTTGCTCAAACCGGGACGCAGGACCCGTCGATCAAGAGGCAGCGTCATTACCACTCGACCAAACCGCGGTGGTCACATCTGGGTTTCCACAAGACAACCACTTCTTGTCATAAGCCTCCTCCAAGGATCTCCACATCGATAAGTTGCGCGACTCCCACCGGAACCGATCGATCTTTGCCGGATCGTCGGTCCACCATCCACAAGGACTTTATATCTCTAATCATTTTATGCAGAAGTGGTAGCTCCCCGATTACTGCTGTGTCAAAAGGAAAATGGTCCTAAAAACTTATTAAAAAAGTTGTGATACTTACAATTTCATTATGGTCGTCTTTGACCGTATGTTTCATACTAGAAATTTCATCAGCAGCTGTTACACATGCCACTTCAGCACGACTTACTTGTTTCTGAAATTTAACACTCAAATCCTCATTGAATAGATATCTAAATTCATAGTAATGACATAGCTAGATTGATGCTTCTATTATTGGAGCCTATACAAATATTGTGACTTATACATTTTCTTACTAGCTTTTTCCCGCAGCTTCGCTCGCGAAAAGAACTCTTTGAGTCACCCATTTCATTCTTTACCCCTTAGGGAATGATTTTCAAAAAATCGCGAAACACGTGTCCGTTTATTTGCTTCAAGGTATATCTTGACTAAGTTTCGAGTTTAAAATGTCAAAAAAAATTGTTTTATCTATACAAACTTTGAACCTCTGTTTCAATCCCCTAGGGCCCTAGGGGTTGCATTTCGAAAAATCCTTTCTTAGTGCTTGCCTACGTCATAAAAGACACCTTTTTGCCAAATTTCAGCTTTTTACGTCTAAGGGTTTGGGCTGGGCGTTGATGAGTCAGTGAATCAGCACCTCCAATTTTAATATATAATAAGATTCAGATAAGGTCATGAACTTGGATATCAAGTAACCCCTATTTTATATCAAGTAACCACTGTGAACATGATCTCAGTGTTATTCTATCTACTGGTTCACGTTATTGAGTGAGCTTGACTAGTTTTTTGTGAGGGTTACTAAATGTATTGTAAATCTTTATCTATCCCTCATCTTCGTTGTTGGAGCAAATTAGCACTTATTGTAGGTTAATTTGTAAGTTTCAGCTTGCTTTTATTAGCCAATATACGTCTCCACCGTGGGGCATGGACCTCCCTTCGAAACACGAAGGGGATTCAGGCCGTAGTCCACCATGCTGGCCCGGGTTGGTGGAACGAATTTTCTTAGACGTGCGGGTTTCATCACGATGTTTCCCTTCACCGCTGAGCAAGTGATAAGATAAAATAATGAGAAATTCCTTACTTATCCTTATTCTTACTTATACTAATATACTAATATTATAAATGCTAAAGTAACTCTATTGATGAAATTTGGTACAGAGATAGATTAGAGCCTGGGAAAGGATATAGGCTACGTTTTATCACACAGTTGGGCACAATAAAACCTGTAGTCCACGCGGGCGGAGTCGCGGGCGGCAAGCTAGTATTATAAATGCAAAAGTAACTCTGTCTGTCCGTCTATCACGCGTAAACTACTGAACCGATTTGGATGAAAGTACAGAGATAGATTAGAGCCTGGGAAAGGACATAGGCTATATTTTATCCCACAGTTGGGCACAATATAACCTGTAGTCCACGCGGGCGAAGCCGCGCGCGGTAAGCTAGTCCGTACATAAATCCGAATTTTGTGATACGAGACTCGTACAGGCCCGCACTATCATTTGAACCCGCAACCAACTGAGCTATCTGTTTTAGCTTTATTTGTTACATATTTAAAGCGTTACTTTAGTTGCGCCTTACAGCAAACTTATTTTACATAACTGAAGTTCAATATTTATACAAATCAAACGAAATAAATATTGAATATGCCATCTCACGTTTCGAGTAATATCGAACAAAGAATTGCACTTACAGAAACGATATCCAGAACTCTTTGGACGTCTTTCATTTCTTTCGCCACTTGTACTTTTCGAGAAATGTCGGGAAGGAGGAGACCCAGAAGAAGTATCATAAATATTGTCCCAACAACGATATAATTTCCTTCAAACATCGAGCAAACAGTCCAGAAGTAGTTAAGTGTAGTTTGTATTAGGCGTCCGACATCTCCTACGATTTGGTTGGGTGCCACGAAATTTGGAGGATCATCAAAATCGTAGACACCTGAACAAACAATGGTAACACGCCTTCAAGAAATAGTCCAAGAAATAGTTTCAATGGCAGTGTAAAACTGGATATATGTTTCTTATATAATTATCTACTCCAGAAAAATAAATACGCCACAGACTTACGCTCAGTTGCAGGAACGTTAATTAAAGTTACAGCTTCTTTAAATTAAATTTACGCCAACAAGACGGAAAGTGACAGTATGATATTTAAAGTAAGGAACATTATTTATAATGGACGACATGGACGTTTCTGCAAATGAGCTGAGCGTTATATAGTCTATACAAGTTTTCTCAGTACCGTATAGTGTCCATGTCGTAGCCCAGTGGCTCTCGCTGATCTCAACCGATCAGTGAGGTTTAGCAACGTACACAGAGGCAAGGAACCGTGTGTTTAAACCGTGTGGTGATCGGTTGAGAATAACACCACCCCATCTCTTTCCGTGGGTGTCGTAAGAGGCGACTAAGGAAACACAAATGAGACCTGCCTCCTAGTAATCCATCCCAGGCAACGACACTTCATTTTTTTCTGAATCTGAGGTGTCGTCCTATGGTCTTATGCGGTGTGGTAGGCTCTGTAAAGGGCCGTCTGGTTCGCGACCACCCTCCTACCGAAGTCTGACGCCAAACAGCTTGCTGTGTTCCGTCGGTGCGTGGGAGTACCAGTGCCTTTATAGGCATTTTCTGGGTTAACTCGCTCCATCGCCGACCTCATCTTTGACCTTATGGTCAAGATTGAGGTCAAGAGTTAACCCATCTTATAATAAATAAAAAAACCTGATGGGTGACCAAAGTGGCAATTTACCACGAGTGTTTCTGTGATTCGTTAAGCTGTCGGCCCCGGCTGTTGTCGATTGACTACAGTCGTTAAAACCAAGTCAGAGGCTATTGTGCTGTTTGAAAACTCTGACACCAGGGTTAGCCAAGTTCGCCACACACTTGACTATACCTAAACGATAAGAAGAAGAAGAAGAAGGGTCCATGAGATACATACCTATAAACACACGCACAAATAAACATAAAATTAAATAAAAAAGACTTAGATCCGGAACAAACATTAGACTAGGGTTTTATTTAGTAAAATTGTTGGTTAAAGTCGAACTTGAAGAAACATGTTGCTGATTACTTTTGTCTTAGTTTTTAGTTATAACAAAGGCCTTTTTAACCGACTCAAAACAAATGAGATTGTCAGTTTGACCTGTTTATAATATTAACTGCATAGTTTCTCAATAGTCTAAAACATCTAAAGTAAATACGCCAACAAATTTTTGTGCCCGCTTTAGCTTTTAAGAGATAGTTACACCGATCTCAAAAAAATAGTTGGGATAGATTAAACTTTTATTTCTCCCTTTTTAACAATTTTTAAGTCTGTTTAATTTTTTTACAACTTTTTATCGTGTCTTTTTTTAATGATTTTTTGTATTAAATGAATTACTTTACTCACTATTTTGGAGAGATAAAACTATTGACTCTATCCTAACTTAAACAAACCTGAATTGTACGAGCTAAGTGTTGCTTCATCATAGGGCGTGTCGTTTGCCATCTCGTTTACTGGATGCTCTTCATTATTTACGTTTCTGAAATGAAACTATTTTTAACGGAATTCATTGAAATAAAATTAATAATTATTTTGTAAATTAAAATGTTAAAAGCTTATGTGTTATTTAGAATAGATTAATAGTTTCATTTCATTTACTTTTTTTCTTTAGTATCCGTGTCGTTTTCACCTACGCAAAGAATAAAATAAAATAGTTTTTACTTAAACGAATGGGTTCGCTCTTGACCACAATCTAGCTTAAAGGGCGAAGATGTGATCGAGGATGTAGCAAGTGCACCCAGAAGATATCTATTCATTCTAACTTTAAAGAGACTCGGGTTATAATGAGCCCGGAAATACAGACACAGGCAGAGAACTGTTAGAAATTTTACGGTTTACATTTATTTCACGGTCTTCATCAGGAAGCAACGCTGGACACGTGTCGTCTTCGATCGCAACCTATCTTTTACTACGAACTACTTTTAGCCCAAGTTGTGGGTATTTTTGTCCTACAAATGGTGGAGTAAAAGAAGTTGTAACACGCATCGATTTTCATTAAGCCTCCCATACCTAAGCGACACATGTCGAAACTGTAATGCGTCAGAGGTCTAATGGGTAGCGGGTCAGACTTGTAAGCGAGAGGTAATGAGTTCGATCCCCAGTGCCGCCGTGTACCAATGAGAAATAACTCATTTCCTGAGTTATTTAAATTTGTTGCACATAACCCATGCTCTTACGGTGAGGAAAAGTATCGTGAAGAAATCTACTCATTCAGGCGACTGAATCAATCCGGTCAAGTTCCCCTGTTAACAGGGTCACGGAGGTCAGATGGTAGTTGCTTTACTGCAATAACTTGACCTTCTAAATCTTGGATAAATGATCAAGCGTACCCCGAATGAGAAACGGGACTAAGCGTTAGGCAGAGGAATATCTACATTATTTTCTAAAACATAAACTTCAAAGGTGTAACTTCAAATTTGCGAAACTGTAGGGGTTGGTTCTCCCTATGAAACTGAACAACTTTCACCAGCAACCTACTTATACTAAATTTTCTAAAAATATTTCTAACTTTTCATATCATCAAATTAGCTGATTGCACAAGAAAATTAAAACAAATCGTAGCACAAATTTATGGAGAGGCGAAAACATTTTTCACTTTTTGACTTATGTTCCTTGGGGAAAGTTGTTCAGTTTTCTGGGCAGATTCACATCCTTAATTTTCGCTAATTCTAAGTAACCCAATATTATTATTCCAATGTTCAGTTCAAATGGAATAGATAGAAATTACCAAGTACTTACCTATGGATGTTCCGTTTGGCATTTTGAAGATTTTCCTTGTGTTACTAGAGTAATAACTTTTCAACTTAAATTGCGTTTCAAAATATCATAGTAAAATAGTTAATTTCAACAGCTTTTTTGTAATATTTTAATATAATTTAGCGATTTACAGAGGTTTTGCCATATTATATTTTTGACGTTATATCAAATTGATGAAGTAAGAATATAGTTTGGCTATGGAAAAGTTTTTTGTTTTAAATTTTCAACCCCCGACAAGAAATGAGGGGTATTATAAGTTTTACGTGTGATGTACACTGTATCTATCTATGGCATCGTAGCTCCTAAATGAATGGACCGATTTTGATGCGGTTTTTTATGTTTGAGAGCTGACGTACTCGAAATAGTTTTAAGCTACATCCGATCAAAATTAGTTCAGCTGTTTAAAGGTTATAAGCAAGCAATTGTAGTGGTTATGACTGTGTTGGTCACGAGTTTTATTATTATGTTTCTCCGGTAGGTACCATTATATGGACGAATTTGTTCTTCTACGGCATCTTTTTGTGGAGGACCATTTTACAAAATATCTGTCTAACTATGGACCACCAACTGTTTTACGGTAAAAATGATTAAAGAGTTCGTTCTATAACTATGCCTAAATGAAACACGCTTACTTTACTGACGTTGTTGTTCATTATCAAGTATTTCAATTTTTTGCCGAAAATTTTACATCCCATTTACTAGGTGATATTCTTACGTAATATTTACTTACTTAGTAACTTCTGAATTATGAATGAATGAATGAATGAATGAATAAAACTGAATTACTTGGTTGTACTAGCCAAAGCCAAACAAATGTCCGTTCTGGCATTCAGTGGATTTCAAGCTTGTGTCCACTCGTCACGTTTTATTTTTTTGGGATGACTTCGCGGACCACCTCTGCCCCTTCGCGGTTAGTTTAAACGTATTTATCAAAGCTAAATTGCTCACGTTTGTATTGTATTCAACGTTTCTATTGGGTTGAAACAAAGGAAACGTGAGCGGTTTAGCTTTCGTAAACACGTTCAAAATAACCGCGATTGGGGGGCAGGAGCTTCTAGGGACCACTAGTGATCCTAGGACCACTGGTTAAGAATCACTGTTCTACGGAATGATGAAACCTCTGACTTGGCGATTCCTTGGGTCTTTGCCTCCCGCCGCCTTCTTATCTTGTGCCTCATTGGCAGCTCTGGAGGGTGAGGTTTTCCTTAATTCCCAGTAGTTTTGTTCAGTTTCAGATTTGAAAAGTCCCAAACCAAACCAAAAATTCAACAAACCAAAGTCAGAACAATTTAATAAGAACCCAGAATGTGAATATGAAGGAGGTTTGTACTAATTAATAAGAAACCATAACTTTGGTTCCGTAACGCCAAGTGCTGTGCTAAAAATATTTTAATCTAAATCGGGGCCTTAATATCTTCAAAATCGAGGCTCTCACGTACAACCCGTACTGGGTGACATTGGCGATTCGCCATTCTATCTTTTTAAAATAATTATCATGGGCAGTAATAGACTGAGATCTCTGGACCGCCTGACCTTACTTATTTTTTCTCGTTAACCAGATGTGTGGGAAATAGTAGTGCTAGTATGTACTAGAAAGTAACGTATGAATACCAGCTAGCTAAAAAAGATAAAAAAGAAAGTTCGCCCCACACTTGACTATACCTACACGATAAGAAGAAGAAGGAGACCAGCTAGCCTGGGCCGACGGCCAATTTTCAGCTACCAGGTTCTGAAGGTACTTACAAAAATTACTCACTTGACTTGAAGTCTGGGTGCTGATGTTTTATAGAATATAAATAATTAAATATAACAATTAATGATCAACACCGCCAGACACTCACAGTCGTCGGCTGTAATTTCCACTAGACGCTTTACAGCACGCAAGTAAATTATGTGATTACCTACAATCTGATCCGTGAGGAGAGCTTAGTAGGAGCTGGGGGAAACGGGGATTTTTTTATATGCTTCAAGAAAAGTGAGTAATTTTTGTAAGTACCTTCAGAACCTGGTAGCTGAAAATTGGCCATCGGCCCCGGTTAGATGGTATTCATACGTTACTAGTACGTACTAACACTATTATTTCCCACACATTTGGTTACTGAGAAAATAAGTAAGGTCTGTCAGCCCTGGGATGTTGTTCTAGAAACGACCGATTTCCATCATTTGTAAGAAGAAATCAAAATCTTAATCGTGCGTTCCACATTGTCACCATACTATATCGAAATATCAGAGTGCTGAGAACCCTGATAGATGTTTCTAATTTTAAAACCGTAAAGAAAATCCCACCAAAAACATAAATGTGTAAATGGGAGCCAAGTTCAACCATCGACTTTGCCGAAAAAAGAATTGAGGTCTAAATGTGTGCCAAGTTCTGTAGGCTGTCCAGAAATTTATTTACAAAGACATGAAATTCTTAGATGGATTTCAAACTCAATAATTATTTTTCCCTTATAGAATAATGCTTATTTTAAAATATGACTTTTTCATTTTGTTTAATAGAATTATTTACACAAAGCAAACAACTAATAACCTATAACAACTAATTACATTAATATTTTATTTATTATTTTTTACAGTATTATTATTGTTATATATTAATATGGGACGCGTTCCGAAGCACTTTGGGTGTTGGCAGAATTAACAGCGTTGTGGCACTGTCACAACATTAAGCTGAGCCAAAGCCCATTCACCGATGCGGTACATGTACGTACCTACATGTTTACTTAACTTTATTCGTTGATTGTTTTTTTTGTGTTGTGTTGTAGATATGTTGCATGTGCCGTGTCATGAATAAATGTATTTCTCTCTCTCTCTCTCTCTCTCTATTTAACTTAATCATTTGACTTGGCTAGTTTTTACCAGTTTCTAAATCAAATATTTAGGACAATAAAATCTTACAAATTATAACCGTCAATAAGATCAATGTAAGAAGTTCTGTAGCCTATAATATAAGATAAATAATAGGTGAAAACTAGCCAAGTCAAATGATGAAGTTAAATAGGTTATTAGTTGTTTGCTTTGTGTAAATAATTCTATCAAACAAAATGAAAAAGTCATATTTTGAAATAAACATTATTCTATAAGGTAAAAATAATGATTGAGTTTGAAATCCATCTAAGAATTTCATGTCTTTGTAAATAAATTTCTGGACAGCCTACAGAACTTGGCACACATTTAGACCTTAATTCTTTTTTCGGCAAAGTCGACGGTTGAACTTGGCTCCCATTTTCACATTTATGTTTTTGGTGGGATATCATCACTTTTTGTAAAGAAAATTACTATACTTAGATTTACCTTTATGAATATAATACTTTTTATATAGGTAGAGTTATTTTTATTTTTTCTTGCGTTTTCTCTGTATGGTGTGTTTAGTACTATTTTCTATATTTTCTTGTATGTTCGAAATATCAGCGCGCATTGCCCATTCATTATCTGCAATTTTTTTAACTCGTTTTCTGCTTATGCTAAGTGTAGCTAAATCAGGACGATACGTCGTCTGTAGGCGGTTGTACTCCACTACAGCGCTCTCCTGCGCTTTAATTTGACTAGGATCTAAATTTATAATATGTACCCCGTCTAGCGTTTTAATTCTAGACAGTGCAACGTAAGCCTGCCCTTTACAAAATACTGAACAGACGATATCAAGAAGAGCACTGTCAAGACTAAGGCCTTGTGATTTATGAATGGTAATAGCATATGCTAAGCAAATAGGAAATTGTTCTCGGTGCACATATGCATTACTTAATATCTGGAACTTAGTCTTAACACGCTCTAGCTCGTAAGTTAAATTGTGATTAAATTTGATGACAATTTTACGTGCAGTATTGTTACTGTCAACGTCCCAGATTATTTTCTCTATTATTCCAATAGAGCCGTTTACTAACCCTTTACTTACGTCGATGTTTCTGCGTAACATCACCCGTGCACCTATTTTAATAGTAACTACATTTTCCAAGCCGGCAGTAAGTGATGAATCGTCCTCGTACTTTTTCAAGACTTCCCTTGCTCGTTTGTTTAAGAAACTAGGACAATCAATTTCATCTATAGAATTTAGTTTAATCTTAAACGATTTAACATTTCGCCGAAAAGATTGTCGCTTTTCTGCCTCATATTTATAGTTAGTTCGTCGTAAGAAAATAGTTATTTCCATAAATTTGGTGCGCTAAGGGAACCTAATAATTTTAGGACATCAGACGTATTTATATTTTCAAACGGTGAAAGTTGTCTCACCGGTGGCAGCTGGAGCAAGTCTCCAAATAAAACTACATTAATTCTACCAAACCACCCGTCGTCAACATCACCAGTATCAAATATTTCTGCCAAACAAAGATGTATGAACATTAGTGTTACGTTTGAAATCATAGAGACCTCATCAATTATTAAAAGTACTACATTATTAAAATCACTTATTAAAACATTTAGTACTTGATCCGTCAAAGAAGTGTACTTGGGACAGTTCCCATGTTTTACTGGCAACTGTAGGAGTCTGTGTATTGTCCTGATTGTAAGCCATGTCGAAGGCAGCAATACCAGTAGGTGCAGCTACTGCGACTAATTTGTTCATTTTTTACTAACCCAACTTTTGATTGTATTAATTAAAAAGCTTTTCCCTGTCCCGCCTGTCCTACTAACAAATAGTCTCAAAATTCTATTGGATTAATACGGGAGTATTAGCCAGTTTTGAACTGTTACCGCCTTCACTGCGTGGAGGTACTCCCAGCTTATGGTATTTTTTTAAAACAGACAAATAATCGTCACCTAACAAAGTTAAGTATTCACTTAAACCGCTTTAAAATTACTGCATGAAGTTGTAATAGAGGTGAAATAAAGACATTTTGCTCTTAAAGTTTTGCCAGGCGTTAACCTTACCTTATAAAATTGTTTAATAGAAAAAATACTCAAATTCGATAAATTCACTGCTTTCTGATTTTTTCCTTTGTACACACACTATCACCTAGCTAAAGGCTAAATTTGAACTTTCTAGGTCATCTGGAAGTGGGTTAGGTTTTTGATCTATCTATGAATGAGTCAGTCAATGAAATGACGATTTTTGGATGTTAATAACTACTTAACTGTTTAATCCATATTTTAAATTTTGGGTTTCTTGTTTATCTTGAGGGTCTCTTTATATGTAGAAAATTTGGTTTGTTTAAGTTAAATAGTTTTTGAGTTATAAAGGGGTCAAAAGTGGCTACAAATGGTTCGTGTAATATTACACTCGGCGCTGGCTAGCCAGTTCCTTTGCTTGAACTTGGCTTGACACGCTACCGCGTGTCTAGATGTGAGATACTTTTCACAGTAGGCATTTGCGACTGTACAAGTACATCGCACATTTGATTACGTAGCATTTAAGCCTTAGTTCACAATTAGCGTGCAATTAGAGAGAGTTCACGTTCGCCCCTAATAGTGCGCGCACACCCTGTCAATTTATGTTTGTATCAAGACAAATAAAATAATTTACGCAAGTTTGTCAAGAGTTTTCCTGTCCATACATCATCTGATGTACTGAGCTGACAAGTGCTCGTACAGCGACCAATCTTTAGTTCTAATAGTCCTTTTAAAACACCAGCTTGAGAAGATGCTTGACTGACACCACACTGCTATAAAGATTAATTGAAAAGTAACCCTACTACTGATTTTAAAAATATTTATTTAGACGAAAACACTACATTGGAGAACTTAAAATTTTAACACTAACTACCTAAATTAAATTTAATCTATAACATAACTTACAGACATAACATTCTATGCGCACATTCTTTATTAATGAAAACATAATTTTCATAAAAATATTCCTTCGTGATTTTTAAAATTTTAATGACCGGAATTTCGTTCTTAAAATTTTTGACGTAGATGGCATTTTCCTGAAAGTATGCTGAAAATTTGTCTCCAGAAACGTGAATTTCAGCTTAATTTCTTCATGTGACTTTCCTATTCTGCGTATCAGTTTCGCAGGAGCAGTGTATTGAGCAGCTGCTATCTGAATTTTCCAAGACGTCACTATTGTACTTTCTACCTGCAAAATGTTTTTTTTTTTATCATTAACCTTTTAGTTAACTTCTTATTATGAACTATAGTCCTCTTAGGAGATTGAGAGGCGTGAAAGAAATTGTGGAGTGCGTGAGCTGGATCGTGAGCGATTTCTTAGGAAAACTGTTCAGGGTGCTTTGGGAGTAAACACACTAAAAGTCCCCGCGTCTAGGAGGTGCGCCGGAGTGGGGGGGATTTTATCATCTCCCTATGAAAGTTCCCACTTTTGAGTTTTTCGCTAATACTTATCTTCAAAACGGTGCGTCGTAGAGAAAAAAATATCTTCCACACAATAAAAGCTAATAAAATGTTTTATAACTTTTACATTTACACTTTTATCGAATTCTTGATTATCCATTTTCGAACTTCAAGTTCCAAAAAGTGAAAATTTTCGAAAAAACTACTTTTATAAACATTGGCTACTGCTACTTTTTTTGCGTTATATCGAGATAAAAAGTAGCCTTTGTTTTTCCAAAGTATAATCTATCTCTGTAGTCTGTACCAAATTTCATCGAAATCAGACCAGTAGTTTTTGAGTTTATTCGTCACATTCATACAATGAGTGAACATTAAATCACCCATTTTTCCCACCCTTAGGGTAGTTTTTTCTTCCAAATATATATGAGACCAACTTGGAGGTATACCCTATCCAATAAAAAATAATTATCAAAGTTGGACTACTCTTCTTCTTCTTATCGTGTAGGTATAGCCAAGAGTGTGACGAACTTGACTTACCCTCGTGTCAGAATTTTCAAACCGCACAATAGCCTCTGACTTGGTTGTAACGACTGTAGTCAATCGACAACAGCCGGGACCTACAGTTTAACGTGCCCTCCGAAGCACGGAAACGCTCTTAATAAATTGCCACTTTGGTGACCCATCAGGTTCCCTACCTCCCGGCGCACCTCCTACTAGACGCGGGGACTTTTAGTGTGTTTACTCCCTAAGCACCCTGAACAGTTTTCTGAAGAATTGCTCCAGCTCACGTACTCTTTCCCTTTTGGGTCATTCGTTGCGGGAACTACTAGCTGTAATTTGTAAAAAAGTCAAGTCCTAGAAAGGGGGGAGCGTGAAATAGAGGGTCCCTTCTTACCCCAGGCACAATTGTGTGGCACTACTAGTGGTGTTTTGGGGAACTACTATTCCTTTAGTCTTGGGGAACTAAGTCTTTTTCACTATGGCACTACCAAACAATGCCCGTAGAACCTCTGGGAACTGCTACCTACTCCTCGACCTTTTGAGAGAGTACATGAAAGTGCGTGCGTGAAAGAATCAAGAAACTTAATGAAAATTTAACAGACCCGTATTTTTTTTATATCGTTTCATATAAAAAATTCAAGCTAGATCGTCTGAAGCATGAAAATAAATCAAAATTTTTGTATGAAAAAAAAAACATCGTCCAATTAACTTGAAACTTAGTAACTGACTCAGCATTCAGTATCGCTTCTAATTACTAACATAGTCTTAAGAATTACGAACAATTTTCATTGTATTTTTGTATTTTATTTTAAGTTAATTTAATTTGATTTAATTTGATTTAATTTAATTAAAATTTAATCTCATGTTATTTTTAATTTATGGATGATACATCTCAAATAAATGGGATATTATTATAGTACTCTTCAACACAATTAGTGGCACCCGTCTTCTGTGTTTTACAAAATTCATCCTCTAAGACGTTTAAAAGGAATCAAAATCTGAAATGTTTTTTTCCTCCTTATTTACGTTCTATCAACGTCACTGACACCATAAGAAAAATTTGGCTGCTGATAAAAAAGTTACCCAGTAAATATTTGTTACTCTTTCACGCTCAAACGGCTGGACCAATTTTGGTAAAATTTGGTGTGAAGGTAGCGGACACCCTGTATTAACACATTGGCTACATAATTTTCCCAAATTCCCACGGGAATGAAGTCCCGGGCGGAAAGCTAGTCTCAAATAAAAATAAACTTTGAAGCCCCTAATTAGGTATGATTAATTGAATTATTATAGGTTATAAATACGAACATTTGTTACGTTTGCAATCTGGCGAACACATGTTTATAATCATGAGAGAGTCGCTGAAAAAAAAAAGATAATTTGTAATTTTCAAATATTAATCTCAATCAATTAAACTAGGCATATGTACCTAGACAAATGTTACCTTGAATCGGAGTTAATAACTTCACATTTGTTTTTAGAACTCCGTTTGGTTAGGTTTGAACAATTAGTCTTAAAAAAAAGAGAAAAAAAACAGATTAAAACAATTCATACTGAAACTTTTTCATTGAGATTAAATTTTCAACAAAAAAAATTATGGTAAGGTGCACAAAGGCAATCCCTTTACCAGCCCAAAAAGATAACACTGGCAAACCAGGTCTATAGTTGTAAGGTCTAGATATTAATCATATTCTTTGTACGAAAATATTGGATAATAATGTTAATAGGAATTGTTAGGAATCACTTCCTATCTTTGCATTTTTCGCAATCTACATTTGCTTTAAGCTGATATCCTTACCGGGCATCTGAAAACTTTTCAACCGATAAAAGCTGGGAAAACTATAACTAAGAAAGACGTTTTTTTGCCTTTGACTATTAAAAATATTTAACTATAATAATTCAGGGTTCTAGGTGGATTTGTGTTATTATGTGCATGGACTAATTAATCATTAGTCCATGTTATGCGTCTATGTATTCATTCCCAATACTGTCTTTTGGGTTGTAAGTTGCAATACTTTAGTCCACAAAACAGCAAACTTTCGAGCTTCTTTACTGACTTTTATACTGTAACAGAGAAAATCGGCTGCTGACACTGTCATTAAAATTAAATTAAAAAAGTAAATACCTACCCTGTTTTTCAGTTCTTTCGCGATAAAATTATCCATACTACAAGCAGGACGCTTTGATAAAGAGTTGCAAGCAATCGTGCTAGTAATAGTTTTAACACATAATTTATCCATACACAATCTCTCCAGGGGCGCAGAGTCGTATTGTACTGTAAAGTCTTGTGTTGCGGATGTTTGGAAATTACTACCGCATTTAGTAGTGCTAATAGTCTTATCTGAATGATGACACTTTTTCTTCTGCGCTAATACGATTGGTTTTCCTACACTCTCCTGTTTTGCATATCTACAGCATACAGAAGGATGGCTCACAGAAGCGAGACCCTTGGCTATCATACCAATAATAGCAGAAATGGCCAAAGTAATGATAATCAAAGACTTTAACACAAGACTATCAAATGATTCAAAGTCAATGTAATTTATGACATACTCCAGAAACAACTGGACGTCGTCGAGTAAATTTGGGTTGCACATTGGAGAAGTCCGTTTTTATCTAGAATGTATAGTAAATATACCTGAAAAGGAAGCAAGTATTTACATCAAATTGTGTCTTTTAGAATTATATATTTGTAATATTTTGTTTAAGGTTATTTCCACAAGTTTTATATGTAATTTACTACGTTTTTTGTTTTAATGAGTATCCGATATTTTGGCGCTGTTACAAACACCATGATCATTGATTAACACGGATCAGTATAGGTAATCAGTTCTTCCGTGATTTTAGTGCTTGCAATAGCGCTGAAATATCGGATCTAGTTTAAAACAAAAGTCGTAGTAATAACATATTTTCATTATGTTTAAGACTAAGAACTTATTTAAATATTTGACTAATGAATTGATTTCCCCAATTTACTAATATTTACTGAAAAGGTCAAAGGGTCTCGTTAGGGGCAGGTTATCTACAGGGACATAATAATGCTAATTTATTTGAAAAACTCTAGCTTATTAGCTTGCCCAATTTGACCATAAAAGACAAAACATATAATGTGCATGTGCAGTATCCTCCGAAATGATATTTTATCCTACTAAAGGTACATACTGTAATAGCATTGATTCATCGACAACAAATATGCATACTAACCAAGCAATTCTTTTAACATTTTTAAAATATTGGGAATATTTCCTGTATACGAAGATGGGGCGCATAGTATGTTGAATTTTTGTTGTTTTTTATTGATTCAAAAGCACATAATAAAATGATAGTCCCTCATGCGACCGTGTGGCGACCATGCATGCGTCACTATGAGACACATAGCGACTTGTCACTTTGAATGGCATTATTTTCCTTCTTTTATTGACATTTAAAATATTGGTAGATGCCATAGACATTGAAAAGTAGAAGATTTCCAAAAAAGGTTAAGGTGAAAATGTGACAACAAAATAATTCCACTTGAAGCCGAAAGAAAACTGTAGAGAACTAGTTTAACTGGAACTTGAAATTAATTATTTTCTTATTTTTTCAAAAAAAAGGCGTCAAAGAAATCTTTTTTACCAAAAAGATTTCTTTGATTTTATAAATCAACTTTTTGACCGAAATGCTCCTGACCTTTCATCAAAAACGTTTGAGTCGTTTATGAAAAACCGATTACATCTATACATACCAGATTAGCTCGCTTATTAGTACAGGATTTTCCTTAAAGATAAGATAATCAAAATCCGTTCAGTAGTTGTTGCGCGATTGAATAACGAACACTCATCTGTTAATATGTCCAAAAATCCACACATAGTAAATTAATCTTAAGATAGGCGTTATCTAACCGATACATAAAAAGTTAAACACTCAGATTACAGTAACTATCTGTCTACCCCTACAAGGACTACAGGCGTGACTGTATGTTTCTATGCATTTTATCTTTATCGATCTAGTGAATTATACAAAAATGTTTGTATGGGAACTCAACATTTTTTTAATCGTATTTTGACCTATGTTCCTTAGGGAAGTTGTTCAGTTTCATAGACTGATTAACCACCCGAGAGGTTGCAAGAGATTTATTTAAAGTTCTGTAGAACTTTAAAGAAACCTTAAAAATCGCTAGAATGACAATTTTTGTCATCCAATCCTACTAATATTATAAATGCGAAAGTTTGTGGATGTATGGACGTATGTATGGATGTTTGTTACTCTTTCACGCTCAAATGCTTGAACCAATTTTGATAAAATTTGGTGGGGAGGTAGCTGATACCCGTGATTCACACATAGGCTACATATTTTTCCAAATTCCCACGGGAACAAAATCCCGGGCGGAAAGCTAGCGTTGAATAAATTCGTCTCTCATAAGTTTCCAATACTGCTTACGATGTACAAAGCCTCGGAGAAAAAAGCTACATTGAGCTTATAAGCGCTTTCTCATTTGTCGTGGATCAAATAGGCGTTAGGCGTGAGATACATACAAATTATACTAGTTTATATTGTGTTACGGGCAAAATCTGAAGGTCGTATGAAGCTTTATAGACTTATCGTTGCCCAACAGAGTCGACTGTGCGAGAATGTTTTTTTTTCGGCAAGTACTAACAAATACTTTACGTTAAACTTGATGCTATAAAAAACTGCATATACAGCGTGATAAAAACCTCCTAGCTATATTCAAAATTCAGAACCAGAATCACTTACAGAACACATTTGTTGAAAAATAATATTTTTTTTATAGGAATAGATCCCTATTTTCCCCGGCGCGGTTTGTGTGTGCGTGCGCCCGTCCCGCCCTGCAGGCGCACGCTACCTGCACCCTGTTCTCGCCTTGTCTGCTAAACTAGAGTTACAGTGTCCACGTATAAGAAAATAGGGAACTATATTCCTATGAAAAAAAATAAATGTGTTCTGTAAGTAATTCTGGTTCTGAATTTTGAATATAGCTAGAAGGTTTTTTATCACGCTGTATAGTAATACGCTGCTGGATATACAATACAGCGTCATAAAAACCTTCTAGCTGTATTCAAAATTCAGAACCAGAATCACTTACAGAACACATTTATTGAAAATTTTTTTTTTAAATATTTATTTAATAGGAATAGTTCCCTTTTTTCCCCAGCGCGGCTTGTGTGTGCGTGCGCCCGCCCCGCCCTGCAGGCGCACGCTACCTGCACCCTGCTCTCGCCTTGTCTGCTAAACTAGAGTTACAATGTCCACGTATAAGAAAATAGGGAACTATATTCCTATGAAAAAAAAAAAGTGTTCTGTAAGTAATTCTGGTTCTGAATTTTGAATATAGCTAGAAGGTTTTTTATCACGCTGTATAGTAATACGCTGCTTCTTAACCCTTTAAAAACAATTAATATATGTTGTAAATTTTGCGAAATTATTAATAAATGTAGTGTAAATGAAGAATGATATGTATCAACTAGTGACTACGTACTAGATAGCGACAGAGGACACCGAGAAATTATCAATTTCCGGTATCCAACAGTTTGCATCTTGAATAAAAATTAAATTAAAAATTTAAAAAACCCCCCCCGCAAAAAAGTAAAGCGGACATTTAAAAAGTAAAAAATAATACCTTTCGTTGAGCCATCAAATTCATTTCAGAAATACCTATATATATATTTTAATTATCGAAATCGATGGATGGCACGATAGGGTTTGCTCATTAAAATGGCAATAATGTCGCGTCGGGGTACCGCTTTAGTGAATCAGACCCTTCATTTGATTGACTATTCACTGATTCACTAAAGCGGTACCCCGACGCGACATTATAGCGCCATTTTAATGAGCAAACCCTATCGTGCCATCCATCGATTTCGATAATTAAAATATATATATAGGTATTTCTGAAATGAATTTGATGGCTCAACGAAAGGTATTATTTTTTACTTTTTAAATGTCCGCTTTACTTTTTTGCGGGGGGGGGTTTTTTAAATTTTTAATTTAATTTTTATTTCAAAATTTTTAACTTATTTTCAAAATAATTAAGAGTGTACTAGTGTGCTGGATATCCTGGCCGCAGCATCAGCTCACGGTGTTGCCACCATTGCATTGTATGCAGAATCAAATACTGATCAAAACGAGTCCAAACACGACATATCTGCTATTATTTTTTCAAGGATGTGCTAGTGTTCTGGATATCCTGGCCGCAGCATCAGCTCACCGTGTTGCCACCATTGCATTGTATGCAGAATCAAATACTGAACAAAACGAGTCCAAACACGACATATCTGCTATTATTTTTTTAAGAGTGTGCTAGTGTTCTGGATATCCTGGCTGCAGCATCAGACCAAGAGTTCCATAATCCTGCATAGTTATTAAGCATACATGAGTGTTTCAAGTTTTAGGTCACATGTATGTTTGAAAGTAAAGTAAATACACATTAAGAGTCTAAGAACCCTACCGCAGCTAACAAAAGAGCTGATGACCTTGAAACGGCTGAACCGATTTTGATAAAACGTATCTAAGAACCATCGCCAAAAACCCTGCTTGTAAATAAAAAAAACCGCATCCAAATCGGTTCACCCGTTTGAGAGCTACGGTGCCACAGACAGACACACAGACACACAGACACACACACATAGCGGTCAAACTTATAACACCCCTCTTTTTGCGTCGGGGGTTAAAAACAAAAACAAATGTCTAAAAATATGTGTAACAAAGATAGAAAATTACTATATTTATTATGTAATAACAACATTGTATCAATAATACTAATACTTTCTTAATAAAACCATTTGTTTTGATCTTAATAATTTTCCACGTTAAAAACGTATGAGTCACCGACTTCAATCCCAACAATAGTTCGCTTAAAGTAAATAACTAGTGTCAAACAAGGAATTAATTTATGAAGTTCCAAAAACATTGACATAAGCTACCTCAACACAATCCTCTAACTTCTGAAACGACACGATTTATTTCCTCAATTTTGCTATTTTTCGCGGACTACAATGCTTATTAGCAGATAACCACAAACGAAAGCCATTTTATTATTTAGATGACGTTTTAATTTGTAAATATTTTTTGTTTTGGTTGATTTTGATAAAATTAATATGGGACCACCTCAGAAGTATATACTCTATCAAACTAAAACATAATTTTGAAAATCGAGCGACAATTGGCGAAGTTATCGACAGACATACAAAAAAAACATACAGTCGGATTGAGAACTTCTTCTTTTTTTTTGAAGTCAGTCGAAAACCGATGTCTCAAAACTATCAAAACAGATTGATGTAGGTAATGTAAATTTTAATAAGAAGTTAATCTGAAGCGCGAATATAAATCTTAAGGCGACTACAGCACCCGATAAAGGCAGCACACATAAGAATAGTGCCATCTCCGTCTCTCAACAGGCCTGGGCCGGCAGGGCGAACAGTGTCGATACACGAAGTTTGCGGACTATGAAAGCGTGCGTGCGTAAAAACATGTTCGAAGTTAGAAAAATGAGATTTATGGAAAGCTCACAGTTTAAATCGAAAAATGCGTTAACTACTTATCGAGAGTGTTCAATCACGAAAAACATTTTGATAGCAAATTCAAGATCCTGTGGGCATTTTACTATCGTTTTTACAGCTTAAAAGATACAAAATATTGATATTTAGAGGTGACTTTGTGAGCTTTTTCTATCGAACCAAAAGTGCTGAATCATGTTTTCAGCAAACTACTTATCTAGTTTATGTCCTGAATATTACCGTAGTATTTTTTTTCTTCGATTTAATGCAGTGCGTCATGCTTATCTACGCATCATAAAATCGTAATTTAGGTGCTGTATTCGCCTTAATGGCACGAAATCATGTACATACAGCAGCGCGTCATTTGCACTACGAAAGCCGCCGCTATTGCAAGTGAGATAAGGCCGACGTCAAGATCAACATGTATAGCTTGATGGGCTGCCGTGTGTACAACGGTTCAAAGATCGAGCGTGATCTGCACTTTTCCTTTACTTTTTGACTTCAAAAACTGTTTGGCAGTATTAAAAGCAGCTTAAACAACACTTTATAAGAAGGAACCGACTCGTTTGATCTTAATCTCCATTTTACAGATCGTGTCTTATCCGCTAACTGAAGCACTTTCCGGACAAATAGGCTTCTAGGTCACAATTAGGTGTCATAAGTTCAAAAGAAGTGTAAAAGTATTGATCTTTGTGATTTAAAATGACGACAAGCTAAGATGAAACATGACTATAGTTGTTTTTTTTATTATAAGATGGGTTAACTCTTGACCTCAATCTTGACCATAAGGTCAAGAATGAGGTCGACAATGGAGCGAGTTAATCTAGAAAATGCCTATAAAGGCACTGGTACTCCCACGCACCGATGGAATACAGCAAGTTTGGCTTATCCTTTATCAGGAGAAGCCAAAATACTTTATAAAATGACTAAAATCTATTGTAGGTTAAGAGATTGTAATTAATTTAAGTACTTATATTGTTTGTAAACGTATGGAGCGACGTGGTTTTTTCAAAGGACCAAGCTCCTTAAATTAAATATAAAAAAAAAAAAGCTGTTTGGCGTCGGACTTCGGTAGGAGGGTGGTCGCGAACCAGACGGCCCTTTACAGCGCCTACCACACCGCATGAGGCCATAGAACGACACCAACAGATTCAGAAAAAAATTAAGTGTCGTTGCCTGGGATGGATTACTAGGAGGCAGGTCTCATTTGTGTTTCCTTAGTCGCCTCTTACGACACCCACTTTAGTTGGTCATAGGTATGGTCAGCCTTTTGCTCACAACATTGGGCGACTTTAAATTAGCGAAAGTTAGGGGCTCCCTTTGACACTAACCACCTTTCCCAAGCCTTTCCCCAACGAAAATGTATATATTTATTTCGTTGGGGAATGTACAATAACATGATCAAAAGTTACACAAGACACATAAGAAACACATTACAAAGGCGGACTTATCCCACAATGGAATTTCTTCTTGTCAACCCATTGAGTGTTTGAGAGGAAGGAGTAGTCGGCAGGTAGCATTCAATGTACAAAGGTATAATATACAAATAATGTAAAGGTATAGTATGTTATAATGTATAAATATACAAATAATATATTACATAAACATAAGACATTGTACATATATAGTATAAATACAACATATAATACATAAAAATGTTCCACTTTACGTACTGTACATCAGCTTATCGCTCAAGTTGTATGGGGATGCGAAATATTTTTTTCTATATACTTATCAACCAATGTTCCTAGGGGAAAGTTGTTCAGTTAAGTTAGTGGGCTAATTCACGACCTTACATTCGTGTCTTTCTTACTGACAAATCAGAACATTCTTCATTTCTCTTTTACTATTGTTTCAAAGTAGGTTTTCCACCTTATAGTGTTTCATAAAGATTTTCATATGGCTGTATTGCGCTTCCCACATAAAGACATTATTTATTATTATGAAAATTCAATACACCAATGCCAATTGAGCTACCTCAACAATCAGTCATTTTCTCAATCCATTGTATCGCATTTTGTTGAATAAAACAGTATAAAACAGGAAACAAGATGAAAGAATCTTGATTTTACTCTAATGAACATATTACTGAGTGTGGACGTCGATTGATTTTACTTTTTAATTATTGGTATGATTTACAATTCAAAATAAATATTTGTGTTAATAAAGGTGTGTTACTAATTTGTGTGTAAATAATGAAACATGTGTAAATAATATTTAATGTGGTGGTGGTAGAAATATTTTATTAAGTACTTGTAGTTTTAATTTAAAGCTTGTTTATTTTCTGTGCTTTAGTGCGTATAAAATAGAATGTGACGTTAATCATTGAATTTTTAGAGAAAAATTGCCGCGATGTGGAGTCTTTTTTTTAAAAACAATTTCAAAATAATAATAAAATGCCATACGAGGATTAAACACTTATTAACACTTTGAAGAATTAATACAATACAATTTATTTGGACACCCAAAAAACAAAATAACACCAAGAGATACATAAAAAAACCGAATACCAAAAAGCGGTCTTACTGCTAAACAGCCATCTCTTCCAGATTTGTCTGTATAAATTCATAATATTGAGTCATAATTTTTTTTATTATTATGAGAAGGGTTAACTCTAGACCTCAGTCATGACTAAGGTCATAGGTCGACGAGTTTACCCAAAAAAAAGCCTATTAGTATTCCTAGACATCGACGGAACAAGGCAAGCGTTTGGTTTTTATTTTAGGATTTTATTTCAATGCAATTTTGCTCTGAACAGCTATACTGTAGTTACTGACCTTAATACTTTCTACTTGTGTTAGTTATGTTTTAATTTTTTTTCTAGATTTTTACGCAGGACTCCTTTTTCTCCGTTCTCTGGGTAATTTAACACCGTTAATAAAATCTAATAATATAATACAAATCTTCGTTTAGATTATAAGTGCTGAATTATACATAAAATTTATGAAAATCACGGGAATGAGGTAAGTATTTACCTATTAATTAAATCGAGGACGGTTTACTCTTGTGGGAAACTTACTTGGCGAGTTTTTGATTGACAGAGTTAACTTTTTACAGTAAGTTTTATGATTTCAGTCGTTGTTATTTTTGTCTCTATTTGCAGGTCCATCAAAGTTTTGACTCAAGGAAAAGTAGCTCTATAACTTCACATAGTAAACATCACAACATAAAAATTTATACTTGTGGGGACTTAAAGTTTAAAAAACTAAAATGAGAGATTATGATTCGAAGTCTTGCATCACACTAATACTTTTGATTATTGCTGTTTTGTTACAAGTTTTTAATAAGTTCACAATTGGGTATGTAAAACAAGCTCAAATTAAATTTGGAACAAGACCTGGTAGGAAATATATATTGCAATGGACAAGCTTCGGTATTTTTGATGCAACTCCAGGTACATCTATATTTGTAAAACGTCATTGTTCTGTGACAAATTGTTATATAACTAATGATAAATATTATTTCAAGAACTTAACTCATTTTGACTACATAGTTTTTAATGGGCTTTATTTAAGCGTAGAAGATGCTCCAAAACCTTGGACACGTTCACCGAGACAGCTCTACGTTTTTGAATCTGCTGAGTCATCGCACACTTACCCGATATGCGACCATAAATACAACGACTTTTTTAATTTGACCTTCACTTATAAATTAAGTTCTGATATTTTCTACGCCCGTTTTGTCATACACGATTGGCAAGGTGATGTTATTGGTCCTCACGAAGACATGCACTGGCTTAAGATTACAGAAATGACGCCAACAACTGATGCTGTTATAGCGAAATTAGCTAAGAAACGACGAGCTGTTGCGTGGTTTGCGTCACAATGTGAGTCAATCAGTGAACGAGAAGATTTTGTCGAAAGGCTTTTATATGCACTCTTAAAGTACGATTTACTACTTGATATTTTTGGCACATGTGGCAAGAGATGTGGATGGGGCGATTTAATGCTTTCTTGCGAGGAGGCGCTTGAAAAGGATTATTATTTTTACCTGGCGTTTGAAGACTCTCTTAGCGAAGATTATGTTACTAATGAAATTTTAGTTGCGTTACAATATTATACCGTTCCAATTGTCTATGGATCTGCTAATTATACAAGGTAATATAAGACGTTTTTTTATTTTAATTCTATACAAAAACAATTTTTGATAACTTTCATGTAAAATTACTTTTCAAACTTTTTTTCTAGATTCTTGCCGGATGGAACATATTTAAATGCTAAGGAATTCGGCCCGGCTCTTTTGGCTAGAGAAATCTCCGAGATAATAAATGACAAAGAAAAATATTACGATTTCTTCAGATGGAGAAATCATTACTCGTATCATAAAGCTAATAAATCTGCCGAGTCAGACAACTATTGCAGATTTTGTGAATTTGTTCAAGACAAAAGTATTACACCAAAACAGACTATCAATGATTTTGTGACGTGGTGGAATGATAATCCGGACACGTGCGTGGCTCTGGCTTTAGAGGGGCTACAGTTGTGATATATCACAAAAAACACTGATGACATTGCCGTTATATGCTGTATATTGTACTAGTATATGCTGATATATATGATGTTGCTGATATATATTAGCAAGGATAAAAAAAATCTTTTATTGTCACTTAAACTGTTACATATAAATAACCGTGTACTAAGTTTAAATAATATTGTGACATAGTCTAAGGGTATAAGTCCACCTTACTTAGTTTGATAGGAAGTAGGGAGATTGAAATCAAAATCAACCACTTCAAGTCAACACTGTATATTATTGTTGAGGGGCACATATCAACATTAACAATTAACAAGGAAAATCAGCTTTGTGGTTTTCCTAGCACATGGTGGATCCATTGGCATCGCACTACAGCACAATGATTTAGTTCAAGGGGCTCAAATTAACTTCTATGCTTAGTCCGTGGTTTTCAGTCAATTAGAAAAATTAAACACTGTGCCTGTAACGTACGTAACAATCACTCATTTTAAAACGAATTGTGGTAAAACAGCTTCTATTGTATGCTTTAAAATATACAGGGTTGTCCAAATAGTGACGTTAAAATTTTTTTTTTCGATTTCTCACCCCTGGGTGAATCCGAAAATACCCATGTATGTTCCGCGATTTTTGTAGTTTAGAAGCTATGATTTTTTAAAGGGTTTTTTCGAATTTTCTACCAGCGCTACTTAAAAATATCATAACATATTTAATAGTAATAATTTTCAAAACTTTTTGGTTGCAGCATGTTCACTTTGAGTCACCCTTTCATGTGATAAATTAAACATGCCACAGTCTTTATTACAAGTTATCGAAAAAAATGTCTGCGCGTTTAAAATACGTTGTGTGCTAGGGGCCTTTATTTTCACCCCTTTAGATTTAAGGCGGTTGCTGTGAAACCAAAATTGAAAAAGTCCCACTAGATGGCGCTGTTTTTAGAATCGGTAATTTCGTCATGTTTTTCTCGATTATTTCATAATTAAGACAAGTTTTGCATAATGTTTTGAAATTGCCGAAAGCCTGTATCTATCTTTGACTGTTATAGTAAGGATTCAGTTTATTTTAATGTTTTATTTTCCCGTGTATTGCGAAAACGTGCAATAAAAGTTTATTACGCACACATAGACATTCTAATTGCGAGTTTCATTCATAAATTCTCGCGTATTTATCTGTCAATTTACTAGTAGGAGGCGTTTTATCTGTCAGATTATTAGGAATCTAAATACAAACCAGTTCGTAACTTCTCTATTTTGAGTTCGTAACTTCTCTATCTCTAGCATATTGATCTTTTCTAGCCGCTTTTCGATTCTTGAGCACACAAAATTCAGTTCAGTTACAATCTGGATGCGATCAATGAGGTTAGGCAACCTTCTTAAGAATTAAAGAATGATGGGTGACCGTTTTTATGCTTCAGAACACTCAAAAATAAGTGAAATCATATTTGAAAGCAGTAATTAAGGTTAGGTACCCCATTCTAAAAGATGACTATGATAGGTGACTGTTTATGTGCTTCACTCAGCAATAGGTACCTTTTCGAACCCGAAGCGGATTGTTAGTAGGTACCTATAAATCTAGGTAGGAAATCAAAGTTGCGTTATGGTGTTGAATAGAAAGTCCAAGTTCATATTGTACTTTTCGCAAAATGTTCTATTCGTAAAATGTCTTTTTTTTAATGACTTACATATTATTTTGAACTGAATTACGTCTAGGCGGGGTCCCGCGACTGGTAGGTGAGGCCGCAGGAAAAGTCAACATAGGGCCTCAAAAATTCAAGGTGGCCGAATTTTTTCAAGGAAAATTCTTTGTAAATTTTGATATGGGTATCTTTTTACTGATTATCGGGGGTGTTTACGAAAATGACATCCATTTTGAAACCCAAGATGACGGATATTCGTTTTTACATAAATATTACCATATGTAGGTAAATTACAATTTTAAATGACGGACATAATGTTTGCAAAAGAAAATACTGGCAAGTTTATGCCTCCCTGAAAGCATACCAACTGCGACCAGCTTTAGCATAAAATATGTTTTTCAAAACGTTTCGTGTTAGGGATGGCTTTGCAAAAATTGAAACCCTGATTCAGACTATCATTCTGAATAACTTTTCAGTGGAATTTTCCACTAATTTCACGTTATATTGATTGTTACACCAGATTTCACTCGTTTCTTGTTGTTATCCTGGCTGTTACGCGAGTTTAACCACGACGAAGACCCTATTCCCGTTGGTACTACCGCAGAAGAGATCGAGTATCGATGTAACACATTAGAATAGGGTTTCGTAATAATAAGTAAAATTAGAGTATCTAGAGTAGCAAATTAGAGTATCTATTTTTCGGTTTGAATGAGTCACGGTGTTTGAACAATTGTCTACCAATAACCCTTTCTAGTTTGAAGTCTGTTCGTTCAAGTCCCATAAAATTCACTTGATGAAATTAAGGGCAGAAATTGTACAGCCAATGGATATACATCGTGATATATCGTCTCTACAATAAACATGATATCAGTTACAAATACTTAATTCTTAATTTGTGGTTTTTCTTTATTAGTCAGGTTAAAAAAAGGCAAAGAAATGTAGTTACGTTTTTCAGAATGAATGAGAGATTATATTTTTTATCAAAATAAAAAGACAAAATAGAGCCTGTCCACCATATTTGGTGGAACACCAACCAGAACGACATACGTTACGTCGACAAGTGTTTCAAAATAACCCAATAAAAAGAAAATCCAAAATTAAATTCAAAAGTGAGATGGTCGCAAATCTAGGAATCAGTTGCGCGGTTAGTCATCCATTAATGTCATAGACTCATATACTTGACATTTGTAAACATGACAGTCTTGCGCTTAAATTTAAAGTATTAAAATTAATTACATTGCTTTTAAAAAAAAATTAAGCCCAGGAACTTACAAATGGTGTCAGTTGACTTATCTTAGGACTCGAACATCTACACGAGGAAGGAAGGATTACACTAAATCTCTGTTATTTCGTTTTATAGAACAACGAGCTTCTTAAATTGATTTTCTTCACAGAAATGATTTGGAAATTGTTTTTTTTTAATCACAATAAAGTTTGTTTTCTTTAATAATTAATGTTACAAAAGATTATATTTTTCGCAAAGGTTTTTTATTCCAAAAAATATAGCAAATATCAGCACCAGCCAAATATCACAACGGAAGAACTTAACAACAGAGATCTTAATGTCGTACTCCTCTTGAACTTTTTTAAAAGTAGTTCATTACTGGAAACGGAGTGAGATAATAGCTTAACTTTGAATATTTAGCTTATTATTACGAAAAAAAGAGTAAAAAAATTTGTTAAGTTAAACGATTAAAATAATGTAGACAATGTATTAAAAGCTAAACAATAATTCACTAGGTGCTAGGTACCCGTCATCACACTACTCTCCTCATCAATCTATGGAATTTATCAAACAAAAAAATTAAATTTTTGGCGGCCATATTGTTTTTTTTAATAGTGTAATTCTATTCTACTTATCAAGACTTTTTATTTGATACCCATATTGAATATGTAATTTGTAATCCGCCATTTTGCAGCGGCAGCCATCTTGGATTTACAATGATACCGAATGTATTAAATTATATTATTATCCAAACTAAAGATGCGTACTTACCTACAAAATTTTAGATCAACCCGTCAACAGGAAAGGGTCAAATTTCAATTACTAGATAACAAGGCAAGCTAAATAAAATCGTTTAAAAACATTCTGATGAGTTTTATCGATAATCGATGCGATGTCAACTGTGGTGTTTGTTACCTATGGGAAAAGTAACCTTTGCGTAAAAAACAGTGCTGCCACAAGGAACGAGTGAAATCTGGTGTCACAACACAACCAGTGTTACCACGAGAAAGTTTAGTTTGTGCGTGCGAAGCCGTCCCATACATTTTTATGAATCGTTTTGGAAGACATATTTAATGCTAAAGCAGGTCTCGGTCATTGTGATTTCAGGAAGGCATAAAACTTGCCAGCGTTTCACATAAAAATGACCCAAGTTTTTGCCTGGTTCCGTTCCTTTTGAAATATTTATTTTAAAAGTTTCCTGCTTTAAAATTATTTTTTTATTGAATTATAGTCTATTTTATATTACAAAATTATAATATTCGCGTAAAACATAAACATCAAAAACATACATCGCATTCTGTACATTGCGTAGCGCTAAAGTAGATAACGATACCTCCTTGACGTTTCCGGGAAAAATGGTTATTTGGGACCGATCATGATCTACGGTTTAAGAAATTACATAATTCGCTTACCTACTGAGAAATACAATTGCGGGTACTTGCTAACAAAACAGTTCCATATAGATATATATTAATGTACCCATATCTGTGATCATACACTCTGTATAAGCTCGACAGTGTATCTATACATATTATAAAGAGGAAAGATTTGATTGTTTGTTTGCATTGAATAGGCTCCGAAACTACTGGACCGATTTTAAAAATTCTTTCACCATTAGACATAGGCTACATAATTTTCCCGAATTCCCACGGGAACGAAGTCCCGAGTGGAATGCTAGTATGTCTATAAAAACATATTCATGAAAATATCATGGATTCCAAATTGAAAAAATGATCAAAAATTAAAATAACATAGTAAGCCAAAGCTTGTACATAAGTTATTTTTTTAAAAGGACATTTTGAGAAAATCACATTTTGAGAAAAAGACATATATATTAGGCTGACCACTTTTTGAAAAATGTCCTTTTTCGACAAGGACATTACGCGAAGAGAACATTTTGAGAAAGGACATTTTAAGAAAAAGGACATAATGAGCCTGAATTCTTGAGGATTATATCGTATTAAATTATAAATAACTAGCTTTCTGGCTGCGGCTCCGCCCGCATGGACTACAGGTTAATTCATACCCAGCTATGGGATAAATCGTAGCTTATGTCCTTTTTCAAGGTCTAATCTATCTCTGTACCAAGTTTCATCAAAATCGGTTTAGTAGTTGAGGCGTAATAACTAAAAGAATAACTGAGAGACAGACAGACACACATTACTTTCGCATTTGTGATATTAGTTGGGAATTCTTCTTCTCATAAGTGTGTGACGAACTTGGCTGGTGTTTCTTGGGATTTGAATTAATAACTAATCATACCAGGTTATACAAAAAATTAAAATGAGAGACTCGTTTAGAAGTTTTTTAAATCAAAATTTTATTTTTCAAAACTATGACGAGCTGATATTATTATTTTTTTCGTTTTATACTTGATGGGCCCTTTATAAGACGGTGGATCTCTGCATTAGAGATTGGAAGGCATTCTTTTGGCAGCATGCATGTTTTATAAAAAATTGTCTTGTCCCAATGCCCCTTCCCGATGTTCTGAGTTGACCCTGTATCTGTAATGAAATTATTTCTTATTTACTCTAGAAAAAGGCAATGAATGAGCCTGTCTAATGCTCATTGATTGCAAAAATGAAGTTTTTAAAATAATTATCATATTAAAAACACTCAAAAGCGGGGTGCTTGTTTCTCTTTATACGGCGTTTATCTTTATAAGGCGACTTTGATAAGTAAACGAACCTTTAGAGGATAATTTTCTATAAAACTGAAAACTTTCCTCAAAGAAATTCTCAAAATAAATTCCACTTCTAAAATTTTTATACCTACTATGGAGGTAGGTATATCAGCTGATAACTCGAGTTGGATGGAGAGGCAAACTATTGTTTTCACATTTAGACCTGATCCTTGGGGAAAGCTTTTCAGTTTAGTGGGAAAACAGAACGGGACCCTTTCTGCGGCTACAATAAAACAAAATGAAAACTTGTTGTAGATTACTGCTACTAGAATGTTCACTTATTATATGGCTTACAAATACTTACGACGCATTTTTTGGTTCATGGTTTAGGAAAAATATAGGTAACTCGACTGCTCGAGACAGCTTGGGATTCGGCCTCGGTCACGCGTAAGCTGTTTGGCGATTTGCTTATTTCAATCGAATGGCAATCGGACGTTCTTATGAACAACCATTTTTACCATTCTCAAATTAGAGGAATCACAAAATTTACAAAAATTATAATCATAACAAACAATACTACATATTCAAAGTAACAAACAAATCAATGACATTAACTTGACACATTTCATAATCTGTGACATTAATAAAAGTGCGTTTGAAAACTATACATTTCGGATAAAGCCTTGTAAAAAAATGAAAATAAATAAATATGAAGCATTTCTAAGTAGTTTTTGTAATATATGTGTTACATTCAATTTAAATTTATTTAAAATAACGTGATTTTTAAATCATTTTACTTATTTTTTTTACTAAACAAAGTAAACAGTATCACGTCTCAGAACGGCCAGTTTATGTATGGCGGGAAACATTTCCTATCGACGTATCTGCCAGTTTGTGTAAATGTAACGCACACAAACAGAACCTAGGCAAAAATTTTAATAATTTCGAAGACTTATAATTTCAAAATGGTTTGATTTATTAATAATTTTATTCGGTTGCCGAAAACTAGATTTTTTAAACAATTTTTCAAAGTAGTTTGGAGAATCTGATATAGTTTCAGTCCGGCGTGTATTGGTGAAACGTGTTGTATGAAAATGACACCTCAGCAACCGCCTTAACAACAACAATAATAATTATCATATCACAGTATTCACGAAATAAAAATTAAAAACTAATACTATAGGCAAAGGTCTCATAGCACAGTCAAACAGTCAAAGTCAGATTTTCCGTTTTTTTAAATGCCCATAATTTTTAAAGTGCATGACTAAAATTTATTTATATTTTTCTGGTATATACCCGGCACGAATTGGCCTATCGCCATTTTTGGCTTGACGTTGATTACTAGGACAGCCTGTATATTTTATTTTTTATTTTTTTATAAGATGGGTTAACTCTTGACCTCAATCTTGACCATAAAAGACAAAGATGAGGCGAGGATGGAGCGAGTTAATTCAGAAAATGCCTAAAAAGCCACTGGTACTCCCACGCACCGACGGAACACAGCAAGCTGTTTGGCGTCGGACTTCGGTCGGAGGGTGGTCGCGAACCAGGCGGCCCTTTGCAGCGCTTACCACACCGCATGAGACCATAGGACGGCACCTCAGATTCAGAAAAAAATGAAGTGTCGTTGCCTGGGATGGATTGCTAGGAGGCAGGCCTCATTTGTGTTTCCTTAGTCGCCTCTGGGTGTCGTAACCCACGGAAAGAGATGGTGTGGTGTTATTCTCAACCGTTCACCACACGGACAATTTTTTGTGGCAGCACTTATCACTATCACAGTACTTATACACGATCACATATAATTTTGTTTGAATAATGTATTTTATAAGGGTGTTTCATCAAAAGTAGGCAAGTACCTTTTAATAATGATAGTATAATATTTTAACCAGAACTGTGCCATTTAAAAATCCAAGTTTTATTAATTTTGCAGGTGAAAAATTTTATTAAGAAAAGTTTTACTGTCCGGAAACAGTAACATGTATCATAATAAAAATGATCAAACGTATCGGTAATCTACTAGATTATTACTACAGTGTTATATTTAAGGGTTCAAGATATCAGAGTTTCTTAACGTATATGAAAAGTATGCATATCCTTCTTATTTACCTAATCTTTTATTTCGCATGGTGCGAGGGGATGCAGTCTAACTTCCGCAGATATTCTTCAACAAAATACATCTTGCTATGGACAGAAGGAGGAAATTTCAAAAGTGTAAACCCTGAGACGTTCCAAAAACGCCGTTGTCCGCAAAGTTGCTACATAACCAGAGACAGAAAATATTTTAGAAGTTTAATAAATTTTGATGCAATTATATTTAATGGACATGACATTTCTTTGTATGAAATATTCAGACCTAGGCTCCGATCAACGCAGCAGATTTATATATTTCGAGGTATAGAATCCTCAGTAAAAGAACCTATATGTGATTGGTCATATAATGAATACTTCAATAGAACTTGGACTTACAAGCTGGACTCTGATATTACGAATAGCAATTTTGTTGTTACAAACGTGAACAAAAAGGTTATAGGACCTCGACAGGAGATGCATTGGATAGATATTGAAGATATGATGCCTGTAAGAGGGTCTTTAAAACGGAAACTTAAGCGTAAGAATTTAGCTGTAGCATGGTATCAGTCTAAGTGTGATATTCCTGTTCGTCAAAAATCATACGTAAGTCGACTTCGCCGTTCGTTGGATTTGTTTGGCCTGCGTTTAGACATATTTGGCAAGTGTGGTAACAATAAATGTTCGCCACATTTTACTAAAAAATCTTGTTGGAAAGTTTTTGCAAAGGAGTATCACTTCTATTTGGCGTTTGAACCCATAATAAGCGAGGATTATGTTACCTGGGACTTATTTTATGCTTTACAATCCTATGTTGTACCAATTGTTTATGGTGGAGCAAATTACACGAGGTTTGTCCCTTTTCTCTTTTCACTAAGTAGTTTTTATGATACTAGCATTCCGCTCGGGACTTCGTTCCCGTGGGAATTCGGGAAAATTATGTTATGTAGCCTATGTTACTCAGGGATAATGTAGTATCGTAATGATGAAAGAATTTTTCAAATCGGTCAAGTAGTTTTTAAATTTATTCGTCACATACAAAAATACAAATCTTTCCTCTTATAATATTAGTGTAGAAGTGTAGATTATATTAACTCAAAGTTTTAATTTGTGGAATGTATTAGTTCAATATATAGGATGCCCGGAACCTCGTTTCCGTAAGATTTTTAAAAATCCTTTCCTTTTTTTTGCATGCGTCATAAAAGGAACCTATGTGACAAATTTCAGCTTTCTACTTCCGAGGGTTTTGGCTAGGCGTTGATATGAGTAAATTTTATTCAGAACTAGCTTTCCGCCCGGGACTTCATTCCCATGGAAATTCGGGGAAATGATGTCATCCGCTGAAAAGACAGCCGGAAAGACATATATTGGTGAAAGAATTTTAAAAAACGGCCTATTACTTTTCGAATTTATTAGTTACAAACATACAAATCTCTCCTCTTTTTAATATTATTGTAGATGTAAGGGACAGCCTCGCAAAAACGGAAACCCTGAATTTAGATCATCATTCTGAATGATTTTCCAGTGGAATTTTCTTCAAGAAAATTGCAGAATTCTTAAACTGTTTTATTTTTATTTTTTGTTTTTATCATTTATTCGAAAACTCAGTGTAATGTCATTTAGTAACACTTTTTTTCTGATTTGATTTTTAAATCAATCAATCAGCCCATTCCTTGAATTTGTAGTGCTTCAAGAGTTACGACCGATCACTATTAAACTGTTTTAAAGGAGCTTCTTAATTCGACGGCACGTTTCTTTTTTTTGTATGTCTGCAGGCGGATTTTCAAAATTCTTTTTTGTTCGAAACAGTAAGACCTGCAGACCGAGTACGATAGTGACAGCGCCGCGATAACACCGCGGTCCTATGTCAAAATGTCAACATTGACAACGCCATATGGCGAGCAAGCCTTTGCGTGGGACCCTCGCGCAATCAAAGTAAAGTTTCAGCGTGAGCCGAGCGCGAGTTTGTCGTTATCGTGCTAGAGCTGCTGAGGTTGTCCCATATAAATTTTATCGAAATTTATGCAGAGCTTTTAAAAAAAACAATGAAAACAAAAAATACTTAAATATTCTCTATAGATGACATTTTGGTTTGTGGTTATCTGCTAATAAGCATTGCTGATTCATACTTTTTTAACGTGTGCATTTATTGTCATTATTTTTAAGATGGAAGGCCTCCTAACTATGTGGAACAAGGACCAATGATACACCATACGTATTTCAAGAATTGATATAGCCTTACAATATTTTTTCTTTTCTTTTTCCAGGTTCATGCCCCATGGAGCGTACTTAAATGCGTTTCATTTTCAACCCTTTTTTTTGGCCCAAAAAATTTCCAATTTAATGCGTAATAAGCAGAAGTATTACGATTTTTTCAAATGGCGAAGTTATTATTCATACCACAGCTCAAGAGAATTCCCTGAATCAGACAATTATTGCAAATTATGCAATTTTCTTCACTCAAAAAAGGCTAAAATACAGAATGTTGTTACTAACTTTGTAGAATGGTGGAATGATAATCCAGACACTTGCTAGCGGTTACTATATATTGTTTTTAAAACTTTGTATAAACATTAAAAACGAACTGCATTACACTGACAAATGTTTTCATTTCTTGGAGTTTTATTAGTTAATTAAGGAATGTTTTAGTAATTTTGTTGATCGATAGTACCATGAATGTGAATACAATTGGCATTTTCTGGGTTAACTCGCTCCATCGTTGACCTCATCTATGATCTTGGTCAAGATTGGGGTCAAGAGTTAACTCATCTCATAATTAAAAAAAAGCCACATTTGCTAGGAAGATTTTTAATACACGTCGTTTCAGCTGTGAATATGTCACCGGAACATGATCCCATAATATAGTAATTTCAGTTAGTAAGATTATAACAGCTACTACTTTGTGAACTGTCCAATTTTTTTCACATTGACGGAATTTTATAATATTTATTTATTTATTATAAGATGGGTTAACTCTTGACCCCAATCTTGAGCAAGGTCCCTATGTCGACGATGGAGCAAGTTAACCCAGAAAAAGCCAATTAAGACACTGGTACTCTCACGCACTGACGGAACACAGCAAGCTGTTTGGCGTCGGACTTCGGTAAGAGGGTGGTCGCGAACCAGACGGCCCTTTACAGAGCCTACCATACCGCATGAGACCATAGTACGCCACCTCAGATTGTAAACAAACTAAGGTCTCTTTGCCTAAGATGGATTACTAGGAGGTAGGTCTCATTTGAGTTTCCTTAGTCGCCTCTTAAGACACCCAAGGAAAGAAATGGGGTGGTGTTATTCTCAACCGATCACCACACGGCGAGAATATTAATGGAACCTTACCTAAAAAAGCCTAACCTAAGTTATAAATACTAGGTTATGTTAGGTTAGGCCCTTAAATTTTTGTGGAATGGTAACTTTAATGGGCATGTTACGGGTGATTATAATGTCCCTGGCGAAATTGTAATATTACGGGTCTTATAACTTTCCGGGGACATATACATTAGGCCGTGTTCACATTTGGCTCACAGTGAACCGGCTGATTATCCGCCTCCTTATATATTTTAAACAAGCTTTCCGCCCAGGACTTCGTTCCCGTGGGAATTCGGAAAATTATGTAGTCTATGTTTATCAGGGATAATGTAGGATTCTAATGGTGAAATAATTTTTCAAATCGGTCCAGTACTTTCGGAGCCTATTCAATGCAAACAAACAAATCTTTCCTCTTTATAATGTTAGTGTAGACATGGAGTGTCCAATGTCCATGCAGCGCGTTCTGTAAGCCGTGTTTTTTCTTTTCTGGGGAAAACTGCTCCTTTGCGAATAGGCACAGAGTTAAAAGACTGATGTAATGCACTTCTTTAACTTATTGTGAGTAACATCCTTAATATGTATCTGAAACTGCGTGAAACTGAACAATAACAATGAAACAGTGTAGTGGAACGCTGAGTAATTTGGAAAATATATGTCTATGGAAAAGGGTCTCTGGCGGAAGCTTGGCGTGGTTGCTGTGCGTATTGAGTTTTTTTTTCTACATTAAAGATTTAGTTAATGTGTAATAGTGAAAGTCTATTGTTCAGTACCTAAAATAACTTAAAACAGTGTGGTGATAAAAGAATGCAAGTGATACAGTACAGTCTGGCAAAAAAGAGTAGAAATTAAAAAGTGGCAACACTGTAGCGTCGTCCCTTTCAAATCAATCTAAGAAAAACGGAACGACACTACAGTGTTGCCACTTTTTAATTTCTTCTCTTTTTTGCCAGACTGTATATCCGCTCCATTTGGTTCCGACAAAGATCCCGCGGCAGTGCTTCTCGCCGCTATAGTTCTCCGTAAACCGATAGTGTTTTGTTTATAAGAGGACCTTATATTGATGAAATACACCGAACATATTGCTGTATGGACTTAGATTCCTTTGCCTCTCCCAAAAGGGACAAAAAAAGCTTTGTGAAATGGAGGGATTATTTTACTTATTTATGTGATCCATGGACCTAATAGGTGATCAGACTTTCATAATGTGTCTAAAAAGTATTCGTAGCTAACACATTTTGTTTTTCTAATCGTATTGCTTCCACTCCAGCGTGAAAAGTGTATCTTAATAGTATCTAGGTCTAGGTCAGTATAAGTACATTGGACTGCAGTGAAACTCCACAACAGCTACTACTGACTCTATACTGCATTTGACGAGAAGATAAGAACTGTGCAGGCCATTTCCGCCCCCGGATGACCCAATTGATTAACCATTACAGGTCAATTTCCCGTGTACAGTCCTCAGCAGTCCAACTGTCACAAATTGAAGTGTGCCCTTGGACATTCATTTGGTGCCTTAGAATTTAATAAAAGATGGTTACGTTACGTTGCTAAAAAAATCCTAAGGACAATTGCAATTACAGAAACTTGTTATACTAAAATGTGAGCCATTTTCAACCGACTTCAAAAAAGGAGGAGGAAAAAAGGAATTGAGAATTCGACTGTATTTTTTTTTTGTATATTTGTTACGCGATTACTCCGGCAATTATAAACCGATTTGAATAATTCTTTATTTGTTCGAAAGAGTATACTCCTGAAGAGGTCCCATATAAATTTTATCAAAAATGATTCAGCGCTTTAAAAAAAAACAACAAAAACAAAAAATACTACAAACTAGAACATCATCTAAATAAATAAATGACATTTCTGCTTGTAGTTATCTGCTAATAAGCATTGTAGTCCACAAAAAATACTAGATATCTACTTTGTGCGAACTGTTAGGATTGAAGTCGGTGACTCATACGTTTTTAACGTGGAAAATTATCCTAGATAACATACGTTATTTGGGCTGACTTTAAATACAAGGTAACAAAGACTTTAGGTAACAAAGATTTACGGGGTGGCTCTCTCTATGAAACTGAATAACTGTCAATAAGGAACCTATATGACATTTTCAAAAAACATTTTTTGTCTTCCCACACAAAGGCAAATCAGGTTTTTTTTTCGCGGAGCCACGAAGTTTTTTTTTACTTATACCTATTTTTCTTAGGGAAAGTTAAGTTTCTTGGGTTGATTCGACCAAGTGCTAGTTCTAATTTTTTGCTTTAAGCTCCGTAGATACAGATGCACAGTGCTAATCGAGTCATCAAGTTTTGGAATTGACAGTTGATATTGATTGCAACAGACAGGCCTCGTGATTTGAAGGTCACTGCTTCAATACTTGCTGGTAATGGATTTTACTTAATCTTAATCTACTGTTCTACTAGCGAGTTAATTTCTTAGTTAAAAAGAATTTTAACTTAAAAAAGAAGTATTATGAATGGCTGTTCCTTTGTCTTGCTAAAACTCGATAATGGCGGAACCGATTTGGCAAATTTTTGTCTTGAAAAAAAGTGAAAGTTCAGGGAAAGCTTAAATTAAATCTAACGCGTCACAAAGTTCGTCGTTTCAGCTAGTTGAGAATTAAAAAAAAAGAAAAAAAGGTGAGCTTCAAGTACTAAGTTTTAATTAGAGATAAACATTGGCACTGTTACTGTTATTATCAGACTCTAGCAACCATTAGTTTACACATAGGTGGTGCTTGATCAAAGATTAGGTCGGACATTTTGCCGAGCTCTTCAAATGGTAATTCGAAGATGACATTCCATCCATCATTCTCGGCTGCCTTCTGCGTGCCATCTGACGTCATCCATGCACCGGTCGCCCCTGCACCATGTGCTTTGGTAATCAACCGTCTGCAAAAAAAGTTTTGCCATCTAAATAGAATGTAAGGCAAATTTCGAGATATCGTACTATTCGTTATACTTTGCTTCTGTACAAAGTCATTTTAATGAAAGTTTTGGAGATGTGCAGCAATGTACGAAGAGTCGACATGATTCTATAATAGCACCCTTGCGTTTCCCCTTATTTTGAAAATATATAAAAATGCTGATCCTGACTCACTGACTCATCAGCGCCCAGCCAAAACCTTTGAACCTAGAATACTGTGATATGTAGTCTTCACCATGATGGGACTTTCACAGACGGTGCTGGCTGGTCGGAGTGCTGTCAAGTATTGATTTAAAAAGTTAAAATTGAATTTAAAAGATTCGCGAAGCGTGTAAAAAAAAAGAAGGTGACAGCAATCCGGACCAGAACCATTCGTTTAGAGCCTTTTGCTTTAGAGTCATCGAAAGGTGTTGACGGTGCGCACAAGCGCATCCGTTGAAATATGTCACGTTAAAGTGATTATATCATACTAGCTGATGCCCGCAACTTCGTTTGTCTGTTAATTTTTTTTGTACAGAGTACACAGATTGAAAACATCTATCTTACGTGATTTAGATTTTTACATACAAAAGTTTTTTCCCGCTAACTCCCGTTCCCGTGGGAATTATGCAATATCCTGTTGCAACTAAGCTTCAAGTTTACTAAGGTACCTGCATGCAAAATTTCAAGCGTCTAACTTAAGCGGTTTAGATTTTTCATATAAAAGGATTTTCCCGCTAATTCCCGTTCCCGTGGGAATTTCGGGAATTCCTTTCTTAGGCACCTCTACGGTACCTAAGCTACGTTCCTTCCAAATTTCAAGTGCCTACGTTTAGCCGTTTAGGCTGTGCGTTGATATGTCAGTCAGTCAGTCAGTCAGTTTCTCCTTTTATATATTTAGATGTAATACCAGCTTTCCAGTTTTTAATTAAAACGACCCTAGACATAGCGTCTACAATACTGAAATTTGGGACAAAGGTTCCTTTTATAGCGTAGGCAAGGAGCAAAAAGGATATTACGAAATTCCCACGGAAACGAAGTCCCGGGCACCTAGTTATTAATATGATTGATAATTAAGAAAGTAATAAAAGGGAACTTCCTGTGTTTCCCTTTATTACTAATATATCTTCGAATTAATGTAATACCTGGTCTTCACTAACTGTGATCCAATTCCATAACCTCTGTAGTCTCGGTGGACGACAATCCCTAGTCCTGAATAATATTTCTCTATTCCAATTTTCTTTTGCTCTTCTTCACATAATTTCTTTGCGATGACTAGCAGTTTCATGAGTTTCTTCATTTCTGGTGTTTGGGTCTAAAAACACATATTAACACAGCTGCAAACCCCTATTCGATAGTGTTAACGTATTTTGTATGATACCTATTCAAATACATTAAAATAATACCAGTGCCCGTTCGCCACTTGAAAAAAAAATGCACACCTGTCGAAACGACACCAAAATACAGGTCGAACCATATCAGTCGAACGGGTCCCGACCCCTACTGCGTTGCTACCTCAGCAAATGTTGTTTGTTATCAATATCATGAGGAGAGTAGATAGCATCAATACCAGTAAGGAAAAGTTTCTATATCTATTCTACGGTCATGGCTAGCACGAAAAAAAAATTTTTAATTTCTATGCTGGGCACCTTACTCTTGATCAGCGTTTTCAAAATCACAAGTTGAGTAACCAAACACACGTCTTATTCCCAATATATTTTACTTTTTATTTTTCTGTATACGGAAACAAAGTTAAAAAGTTGTGCCTGGCAGAAAAAGTTGGGTCATTGTGTTTAATGTACGATGTCAGATTGAACTTACTAATTCCATTATTTCTTGAAATCTTTCTTCATCTTGTGGTGTTTCTATGGCCATGACTGATAATCCTAATATATTAGAAGGTTCTAAAGTTTCTGACTCCTCATCAGTACAGCATATGACTGCGTGAGTTTTCTCATCTTTAAACAATTCTGTATATATGAGTTTGTATTCTTTTATTGCGTTTTCGCTTTTGTAAAGGCCTGTAAATGTAATTGGGAATGCTTCTTTTAATTATGTTCTTACTTTATAAGTTTACCAAGTTATTTGAATCCGTAACAACAAGCGATCATTCGTCATTTGTTTTTATTGAAACTTGGCATAGTTTTTGTTTCGTTAACTTTTTTGGTATACGTTATGTTTGAATTTATTTATATGAACGAGTATACGTTCATTTTGAAATTGTGCACAATATGTAGAGTTATTTACACATTAACGTAGATGTTCGTCGTTCGTTTATGCTAGAGTAAAAGCAAAGTTTTGAAGAAGATACATGCATGTCTTATGACGTTAAAACAAAAAAAGCAAGTTCACCAAATATACTTTATAATAACTACACCCATGTGCTGGATACTTAAAAACGTCTCCACGAGGCCTGAATAGCCGAATCGCCGTCATACCATGAAACCCTGAGCAAACTGCATCATCAGTAGAGGGCTTGATGTCACTTTCGCCAACTTATAATTCAGTAGCTTAATTCTCTGACGAAGAGAGCAGACAACATGCATACAATAAATAAAAAAAATACTACGCAAAAAGAAAAATAAATAAAAATGAACCTAAACAGATCACTATTATCAATCCGTATTGTATATTTAGCATACTTACCGCATGCTCTCTGAAAATTTTCATCAGGTAGCATATGCAGTTCCAAAAAATCCAAAATTTTGTCTATTTCTTCTTTATTGGCATCTTGTATGCGGAATTTTAAAATTTCACCGGAATTTTTGGTCTTTGTTTGCCATCTTGCCCAAATTTTAGGTAACATTGCATTTGTTTATGCTACACTTTTTTTAAATATTGTTTATGTGGTGTATAATTAAACCTAGACTGTTTTTGATATTCTTTACTTTCTTATGTTTTTATTACTTATTTTGTCACCTGCACTACATGTGACTGTCTATTGTCACAATTACTTTTTAGACTACTCGAGAGCTCCTTGCTACTTGTAAATTATCGGTATAGCAACTGATAATAATAAATGATAATACACGTTAAGACTCACTAAAACACAAGACGCAATGAGACAAGTTTATCAGCAAACTGTTTTTATTTTATGATGTCTCTTAATTGAGATAAAAGAGATAGTGGGGCCGAATTTATTTTTTATCAGTTTCATTTGTTACACACTTAGGAAAATATATCTAGTAAACATTTTATATCCTAATTTGGACTTTATAAAAAGTCACAAAACATTTTAGGATAGAATTTTTAAGTGTACTTAATAGTCATGTCAAGACCTAAAGTGTGGGCCAGATGGGAGTCAAGGAGTAGTGACGGAACATCTGTAAAATTCCGCATACAAGAAGCAACTACATACCAAAGACGTGGAATATATGATTTCGTGGATGAATACATGTTAAACGAAGAAAAATTTCACAGGGCATGTGGTAAGTAAGTATTTAAATTAGTCAGAGACTCGTGTTGATCACGAAACTAATCGTACCTTTACTTACTGCAGAAGAAAAATGGATTTTTTATCACAAATTTAATTAATAAATAATACACGTTAATATTCGTAAAGGCGGCTTCTTTCAAAGAGTAGACAAAAGTAAACTGCTTTGACAAAATAAGCAGCTACTATTTAACTATCATGCATTAAAATAAAATTAAATTGCTTCATTTTTAACTTGGCGTGATTTTTTTTATATAGTGATTCTCTCTACTAAATTCATATCTTAAAATAACTGTTGACCTTTTACTCGTTCGATAGCCAGCTTTACGAGATCAAAACCAATTACTATAGTTTATTGACCATGATTAAATACTGTTTTTAAATTGCAATAACATTTTTAATTTAGTGGGTCGCCAGTCAATGCATGTAGTCTTAGTTCGGGTTTAATTTTTTTTCATCACTACTTACACATGAACAAACTTATTTGTTATCGTGATGTAATCGCTGAGACTGCGTACTGGACGCAAAAGTGGTAGGAACCAATGAGATGAGCAGATAGAATTTGCCTTTTTATTATACGAAAACCGCACGGCAAAATTGTATTACCATTGCCTCCTATGGTCTAGTGATACTAGAAGCTTGGAACAAAGAAGGCAATGGTAATACAAATTCTGTCATGACGTGCCGTGCCGTTCGAATTATAAAAAGGTCCAATTGCCGGACAGAGCTGGATGCGTAGGGCTCGAAGAGTATGAAGTGCGATGGACTTTTCTATTGGAGAGTAGGTCTTTATCTACACACAGCATTAGGTGGCTAAAGGTTGAACAAGAGAAAGAATCACTGAACATACTTGTTACCCATAACCATACCCATAAATCGAAAATATTTCCTATTTCTTATGTCTTCAGTTAATTACATCGTAGTTAACTTACTCATTAGGTATTCTTTTTTTACAGTAGGTATTCGTCATTCATACGTTTTACTTTCGACAGGCATATTTATGAACAGAGAAGCCAGAGAGGAATACAGGCAATTGTTTGCTAAAAGATCTGACGGTGACAGAAAGCACGTTCTCATATGCTGCTTGGATGAAGATTCTGATTCACATGATCCTATATTAGGAGTATCTACGATGGGAATGGAGATGGCAAATGATAAACCCCGATTTCAGGATATAGAGGTACAATCCGTTGTGAGTACATTGCTACGGAGCTTCGCAGCTCAGGATACATAAGGCTAATGTTTTGACAGCAAGGCTATTTGAGGTGCTAAAAGCAAATTAGTTTACTTAATTCGTGTTCAGATGCTGGGTGAACCTTTCTCGCCATATCATGGAAGAAAATAAAAAAAACCTTCCCGGATTTTACGAAATTCCGACGGCAACAAAGTCCTGGGCATCCTCTTGTATAATTGGGCAAGGAAAACATATTTCTAATTTACAAAAGAAACTGATTGAACTGTTTTTTTTATTCTAGATAAAAACACCGGAAATTAAGAAATTCTTAGAAATACTCAGCTTGATAAACATGATGTGCGATCCGCAGAAGCAACTTGGAGTCGATAAGTATTACGGAGGCAGGGGAATTGTAGTCCGCCCTGATTACCGGGGTCGTGGGATCGGCTCTCAGTTTATCAGAACCAGGTGTTGGCCTTTTTTTGAATAGTTAACTTAGTATCATAAATGACGGCCGGTTTGGTCGAGTGGTAGTGACGATGCCTCTTGATCGGCGGGTCCTGGGTTCGATCCCCAGTCGGGGCAAACATTTGTGTAAAAAGCAGATGTTTGTTCTCGGGTCATGGGTGTATGTGTCTGTCTTTGTGTGTTCCAAGGGACCCACGACACAAGGGAAAACCTTAGTGTGGGCCTTTGAGTGTGTAGCGTTTATTTATTTATTTATTTAAATGTGGCGTCAAGTGGTTCTAGAACTACATGACGTTCTGTCTACCCCGAATGGGATTTTAGGAGTGAGTGTATGGATAGATTGTGAAACGGTCGGTCCTCTAGTAATCAGTTGCACGCTATGACATCATATGGTTCTGGAACCACTTGACACCACATTTGACATTCATTGTAGATAGAATATGAGTATAGTGGTGTTAGGTTGTCAGCCTTTCGCCCACAATACAGCAATATCTTCGCGACCCACTTACTGGCTCCTACAGTATGCCTGGAAAGAGATACTACCGAAGTCCGACCGCCAAACAGCTTGCTGTGTTCCGTCGGTGGGTAGGAGTACCAGTGCCTAATAGGTATTTTCTGGGTAAACTCGCTCCATCGTCAACCTCATCTATGATCTTGGTCAAGATTGAGGTCAAGAGTTAACCCACCTTATAATAATATAAAATAAAGATGGCAGCTGGTACATTCTAGGTCTTCTTTCACTCCAAGTTCAGCGTGAAAGTCAGTATTTCCAGACTCGCGTAATCCGAATTTCTTTAAAGTTTGAGTGAATAGGTATCGTTTAAGTGAGCTTGTTTCATCCTCGAGCATATCTTCGCCCTTGGGCTAGTCTAAGGTCAAGAAAAGACCCATTCTCTTTACGAAAAAAACATTTACTTTGAGGGATATTAGACAGATAGATAAATACTTTATAGCTTAGTTAAAAATACATGAGTATAATGGTGATAAGTAGTGGTAACTAGCAACTACAAATATTAATAGATGTTTTGTCATGTCAGACGGTTGATCAGCAAGGCACATGGTGCGGCGGCGACCGGTGCTTGGATGACGTCATTGGCCACACAGAAGGCAGCCGAAAAGGATGGCTGGAGCACATTCTGCGAGGTCTCCTTCGAAGAATTAGGCACCCACCTTGGTGTTATCTGTGACACTAAGTCACCACCTACGTGTAAACTTATGGTTGCTAAACTTCGATCAACTATAGTTGATCGAAGTTGCTAAAGTATAAATATAAAAGTATCGAATTTTTGTGCTAGATTCACTCAATCCATTGAAAAATTGTGGGAAACTGTTTTTTTACTTTACATGTATTTTCTTTTTTTTAATGTCATCTTTCAAGAGTATCAAAACCAGCTAAATAGACGCAAACACTAAAACCAAACAGCAGCTCGAGCACGATGGTGACAAACTCGCGCGGCGCGCCACTTGACTGACAGTGAAATTTCACTTAGATTGCGCGAGGGCCCAGCGCAAAGGCTTGCTCGCCCTCTGGCGTTGCCAAGGTTGACATAGGATCGCGGCGCATTACATGCGCTATCACCATCGTACTCGAACGTCTGATGTTATTTTAAACTTCGTCATGCGAAAACATCTTTTCCCGACCTAGTACACTGCTTTCTTGAAATTGTAAGTTAAGGGTTTTACCATCACAGGTTTCTCTTGTTACGAAATTACAAGAATTACATTCTCAAAAGTATTCTAAGTAACTCAACCGTAAATCCAAATTCAATCCAGTACAAAAAAGATTTAGTTGTCTACTTACCTATTCTATTTACGTAAGGCATTGTGCCCAATTACCTAGTGCCTTTTAGGTAGCAATAGGTCAAAAGTTCTCATTACCCGAACAGTGATTCAAGATTTCGATCCAATCGCAAACTAATTTTGTGCTAGCCTCAGTTTGTACCCTTTTTCGTTGACAAGGGACTTGATGACTTACGTAAAGGAATGGGGTGTCTTTTCTTCGTAGCTTACTTAGACGTGAGTCCGACCGTTCTACTACGGCCAAGTACTAACAAGGTTCATTTAAGCTCTGTTTCGATAACAACAATGACATGTGATTTTTTTTTATTTCAGTAAAATCTTTTATTCAGTAAGATTTTACTGAAATAAAATTATTTTTAATTGAATATTTTTTTTATTTCAGTAAAATCTTTTATTCAGTAAAACTTACAGATTTATTAATATATAGAAGATGATCTATTTTTACGGTGTTTCTTCCGAAAGGCTTCCCATGAGTTGTACCGACGACGATCTGGTAAAGATTGCGGGAAGACGCTGAATGCGGGTGGCGCAGGACCAATCGATGTGGAGATCTTTAGAGGAGGCTTATGTCCAGTAGTGGGCGTTTGGACTGGCGTACATACATACACTCACGTCTATAATCCTTTTCGGGGTAGTTCTAGAATCAGTTGACGTCACATTAGACATTCATTATGAGGGTTATTAGATGAAAAAAGGACTGACGAGATTTATTTATTTTTATTTCAGAATAAATAGTCTTATACAATATTGAGTCTAATTTATTTATAAAGGAAAATGAGCGGTTGTGTCCCTAGTGTTGCATAAGGTTGTGACATATGTCATTTTAAAGGTCATAATAGTAGATTCATTTCTTTATATTACACCCACAACAAGACTCATGCAGGGAAGAAACTATAAGCCATTTTATCGTACACTAGCTTTTATCCCTCTCCAGTGGGGTATAAGGATGTGATATATGTTATTTTAAAGGTCATGACCATTGAACATAGCTTGATTTCGTTTTATGACACCAATAACGTGACTCCTGCAGGGAATGAACTATCAAACATCTAATCGTATACTGACTGGATTTAAAATCTATTTTTTTGTTCGTTAGCAGTGGCGTATAAGGATGTCACATAAATCATTTTGAAGATTACAATAATAGCTTTATTTCATTTTATGACACCCACAACAAGACTCATGCAGAGAAGAAACTATAAGCCATTTTATCGTACACTAGCTTTTTTACCATTGACACTTGAAAAAGGGCCCGTAATTCTTTGAAAAATTGTGAATAAAACGCTGTTTGTTTCACTGAGTGAATAAACAATTTTGAATTTGGAACATGCGCGAATATACGGATTTTAGTAAAAAAAAAAAGAAAATATGCAAAAAGAGGATGCATACTCTCGCTATAAAATAAAATTTGATTAATAATCAGTCACAGAGTAATTATTTTCTAGTAGTCAATGATAAAAAGTAGAGTACCTGACACGTGAAAAAAAAATTCATCTTAGCTCTTGTATCTCTCGATCCGCTCAGGATTCTATTCTAGAATGCCTCGCTACGCTCGGGATTGAACTTTAGAATCCTTCGCTCCTCTTGGGATACAACTCAGTGCCTCAAAAAGAATTCACCTTTTTTTCACTTGTTGAGTAATCTACTATTATACCCCTATAAGGATGTGACATATGTCATTTTAAAGGTCATGACCAAAGCTTGATTTCGTTATATCATACCAATAACGTGACTCTAATCGTATCTAAACATCTAATAGTATGCTGACTGGTTTTTTTTTATTCATTAGCAATAGCGTATAAGGCTGTGACATACGTAATTTTAAAGGTCATAATAACAGCTTCATTTCTATATAATACTCCCACAGTGAGACTTGTGCAGGGAAGAAACTATAAACCATTTCATCGTACACTAGCTTTCCATCCGACTCCAGAGATCTCTTCTAGAGATAAGCTCGCCTTTGTAAACTATTTTTTATGTAAAATGTTTCTTACTGTGTTTGTGCAAAAAAGCATATATATATAAATATGGATGTGACTTATGTCATTTTAAAAGCTATGAAAATATCCTGATAACGTTATATGACACCAATATAACGAGACTCCTGCAGGGAATGAACTATCAAACATCTAATCGTAAACTGACGTTATGACATTATGGTTATGACATACGTGATTTTAAAGGTCACATAATAGCTTTATTTTATTATATGACACCCACAACGAGACTCGTGCACGAAATGAACGATGAACCGTTGTATCTTTACTGACTTTTGATCCGACTCAGTGGTGTACTCCCTACTGTTGCGGCGCGGATTGCGCATGTTTCGCCCATCAATTCTTATACTTAACGGCCACATTGTAGTCGTCACTAATACATTGTATATTACGACCTTTGAAATGAAATATGTCACAACCTTATACACTACTAGAGTCGTATGTAAGTCAGTATATGATTAAACGGTTCATAGTTTATTCCCTGTATGAGTCTCGTTGTGGGTATTCCATAATGAAATGAAGCTATTAGTGTGACCTTTTAAATGACATATGTCGCAACCGTATACATCACCAGGGATGATACAATATGTAAGAAACAAAATCCAATAAATATATCACAAAATGGTTTACCCCTTGCAAAAGTTCCGTTGTTTTGGCACAGTACTTAATGAAGGTATTGTTATAACCTTCAAAATGACATAATATGTCATATCTTTATACATCCTGCAGACGGTGGTCATACAATTTTGCCCATTCTCCTTTTAGTTTTCATTGATAACAACTATGTAATGTTTTAAGCATAATTTGTATTTTCTACGGGAGAGCTTTTAGTTAGTTAGCGAAGCTTTAGGGGATGATTCTCGCCATGAAACTGAATATATTTCATTTTTTGACCTTATGGGTCTTGGGGAAAGTAATTTTCAGTTTCATGAGCTGATTCACATCCTTTATTTTCGGTAATTTAAGGTCACGCAATATAATATTGTCTTGATGCAACACAATATTAGTATCAATAACGTTGCACGTATTGCTGTTTTACTTTCAAAACACGTGCGATATCGTATTTATAATGATGTTTTTTCAATTGTAGTCTGTTCTTGTATGATCTTCCAGCCTCACAGTTATATGAAGAGTTCCACCATTCACTTATATTCTTGTATATTGTTATCGTTTCCATTTTCTTTCTATTATTAAGGAGTTCACAAAATCCACAATAATCGTCTGTTTCTGCACTTTCGTCTTTGCCGTGAAACGAGTAATGATTGGTCCATCTAAAATATTCTGAATACTTATCAAGATCATTCATTAGTTTGTGAATTTTTTTCGCTGTTTTTCGAACGCCAAGTTCAAATATGTCTATATAACTCAATTCAGGCAGAAATCTGAAACAGAATCGTTTTAACTTTGAGATCATTCCTGCTAGTTAAGAGAAAACCCCTTTAAAAAAAACTATAAGTTCACACCGTTGCAGTTTCTTCATCTGACATTGTCAGAGTGTTCTGTTCTACAAGCATGCAACCTACCCGACGACGTAAGCATAAATATACCAACAACAGGTATCTTTAACTGGTAACTGGTTACTTGGGTGCGAAAAAATACGAGTTTCACTCGTGTCAAATAAGGAAGGATCTGTCTAGTAAATAATTTTCCACGTTAAAAAAACGTATGAGTCACCGACTTCAATCCCAACAACAGTTCGCACAAACTAGATAGGTAAGTAGTATTTTTTGCAGACTACAATGTCTATTAGAAGATACCACAAACGAAAATGTCACTCATTTATTTAGTTAGATGATGGTTTGTAGTATTTTTTTTTTTTTTGTGTTGTTTATTTTTTTTAAAGCGCTGAATCATTTTCGATAAAGTTTATATGGGACTACCTCTGGAGTATACTCTTTCGAACAAAAAAGAATTTTGAAAATCGGTCCATAATTGGCAGAGAAATCGGTGAACATACAAAAAAAAGTCCATACAGTCGAACATAGAACCTCCTCCTTTTTTGAAGTCGGTTAAAAGTAGAATTAACCGACATATTATGAGGCTAATTTTTATTAATTATCGTCTAATTACTCTCATGAAAGCGTCATAGGAGACTGAAATTGACCAGCTAGGGCGCAACGGTATTTTAGCTGTACATCAACGCCATGACGATTACGTTAGCCTAACTCAAAGATTGGTGCGCCCTTTTCAATTTTTTTAAAAATTTTATGTTAGGTATTGTTTTTTCTTAGTCTAACTTTTTATCTACCTAATTGTTAGGCATGTGCCATCAAAGAAATACAGTGATTTGGACACAGTATCCATGTCTTTGGGGCGCCAGAAACAACAAGAAGAAGAACACATTCTAATTTGAACGGTTACCTACCTACTGTAATTAGCACCGCCGTATACTATAGGTATGGCATTGTATTTAACAGCATGTAGTAGTTTTTCAGTAACATAGTCCTCACTTATTGAATTTTCAAAGGCTAAGTAAAAATAATATTTTTTCTTTACAAGTTCATCACACATTTTTTCGTTAGAACGAGAGCATGTCTTATTTGAACACAGACCGAAATAGTCTACATCGATATTATACTTTCTTTTCAATTCATTTCTGAGTAATGCAGCTAGTATCTCTCTTTTGCTTTGCGTGTTACAGTTTGACACAAACCAAGCTACAGCCTTAGTCTTTCTAAGAAAGACTTCTTTAAGTTTTTCTGTCACTGGCAGCATATCTGCGTGTTTGATCCAATGCATTTCTCTATTTGGACCTACGACGTTTCCTTTAGAATCTCTCACTGTAATATAACCCCATCTCGCGTCAGAATCTAGTCTATAGGTCCAAGACCAGTTGAAGAAATTGAGGAAGTGGTTTTTGCAAGCTGGGTAGTTTTCTGGCGACTCTATACTTGCAAATACGTACTTTTGATGTGGCGACCGTCTTTCAGGAAGGTCCGGTTCTCTTGTTAGCATCTCTGTCGCTGCAAAAGCTATGACGTCAAACTTTGTGTAATCTTCAAGCAATTTTTTATTGTCGGTTACGTAACAATTTGTATAACGGCACTTTCTATCAATAAAACCTTTTTGTCCGCTACCCATATTCACAAAAGGAACTGTTTTCGATGAAGTCCATTGGAGAATGTATTTCATGTTGAGTATAGGGTGCTGATTCGTTTCCAAATTTTGATAGGGTGCATACATGTTTTTCTTGTAAAGTATTAATATTAAAATTATTGGTATTGATACGTAAATGGTACGCCTTTTGAAAAGTGAATTTTGCATGAATAATATTCTCATTTATAAACTGTATCAAATATAGTCCTTACATCATTTTCATACTCATATTAATATTTACTAAACAGAATAGTTCACAGGAAAACTTTACTACCAGTTGCACACACTTGTAGGTATTGAATTTTGCTTACTCTCTTAGGTAATCTCCGATAACGACCAAATCGGAATCATAAATGGCACTGTTTTAAGAAGTAAAATTTTAATTTGCTGTATAAATGAGTATCGTACCATAATGTCAAATCGAGACACTCGCGTAGTATGGAATTCGTGAATTTTTGATAATTATTAATTATTTAATAAGTAGATTTCATTTCTATGACTCTTATTTTCATTAAGTTGCATCACCGAATTTATTTTTCACTCAATCACATTATTTTTTACGGTAAAATGAGATCTCGCTCATTCACCATCATAATTTGCAGTAGTTTCCTGAGTAGCAACCGGTAAACACTTTTCCACTTTCTGTGAAGGCTTATTCCACCACTTAGTTATATCAGTATAAATAAACTTTTTTTTTACTACAGTATCGTTGTGTAACAGTGCACAAAGTCTGCAGTAATTGTCTGAATCAGGGTGTTCTTCTGGAGTATGGTAGGAGTAGTGGTTGTGCCATTTAAAGAAGTCGAAGTATTTATGTTTGTCCCTCATCAATCTGAATATTTCTTTTGCCAACTTTTCTTCCTTTAGCTCTAGAGCGTTCAAGTAAATTCCGTCTGGCATAAACCTGTAATAAAAATAGTACAGAAAACAGATAGTTCAGTTTAAAAATTGCGCTACAAAAACTATCTCTATTACAAACGACATAAGAACGACATCAAGGTAAATTAGGGTCCGATTCCAAATGATCAAGTTGACTATAGGATTTATCAAAAATCCGAGACACATTACTTCTTTACAGTGCGATTTTCACCAGCGGTTCGTGGTAATTTTAACCAAATGCCCCAATATACAAAAAAACCGACATCGTTTAGAGTAATCGACTTCATCTGGAACAGCCCACTGGTGTAATTTCATGTAAAATTTAGGTCATTACTGTTTAGCATTAGCTGAAAAAAAGTGATTCTTGGAAAAGTAGATAATCCAGAATTTATCCTTACACAAAAACGCAAAAAAACAAATTTCCATTGATATAATTCTCTTGCAACCCATCAAAAACTTAGTGACGCTAGATCCTAATACCTAGACTAGTTATAATTTTCAAGAAAATACACTTCTGGACAGAAAAGGCGTTAATATTTTTCTTATTATTCAAATCTGAATTGCATTCTCTCTCTTAGGCAACTCCAATAACAAACGCAATAAACCGTAAAAAAGTAGACCTGAATTTGGAATTCAAATATTTCTGCGTTACTGAGTAACAGTTGTTCCATAAACCTACTATAATAGTCAAGACTAAAAGATGCTCAGAACTTCGTTCCCATGGGAATTTAAAAAAAAAATCATGTCGCGGTTAGCCCAAAAACCGTTGCAGGATGACATAAGGGTGAAGATAGTCGAAAAGTGGACCCAGGGGCACTATTTTTGAATCACTCGCCTCGTTCCGAGCAATATCTTTAATTTGTTGATTTGCATCGATCTTATTGAGTTTTTAACTTTTTAACTTCTAAATTCCATGAGTGCTAAGACTCTTTCGTTGAAGTGTAGTGATCAAAAAGTTCGGGAATCAATAGAATCTGCGCAAATCATTAAAATATATCGTTCGACATGAGACGAGTGATTAAAAAATTAAGCGCCAGGTAAAAGACTGTGAAAATAACAAAATATTTACCAAGGTACTCACTGTGTATAGTTAGCAATGCCATATACTATTGGCACAACGTAATGCTGCAAAGGATACAACATTTCTCCAGTCACATAGTCCTCGTAGAAGGAGTCTTCAAAAGATAAGTAGAAAAAATAATCGCCTATAAACAATTCCCAACACTTATCGGGGTCACATTTATTAGTAGAGCTCTCGCAATTTCCATAAATGTCTACCTGCAACATTGTTCAACGATTTTGAATATAACTGTTATTTCATAATTAAAATCACGCTCAGAAACTAACTCTAAGGTGTAATACCAGTAATAAGGTGTAATGAGGTGTGTACCCATGAAAAGTTATTATTAAATAGTTAAGTTTTAAGGCTGTGGTGTAAATAAATTCATTCACATTTTATACAAACATAAGAGGGAAAGAAAATCAATATATCAATTTTTCCGTAATTTTATGCTGATGCTGATGATGCAGCGTTTTTGTAGATTATTTTAAAATAAGTAATATTTGAAAAAATATGGCGAAGAATCAATGTTCTTAAACATTAACTGTTAGCAGTAGGTACTTGTTGTAGTTTCTACTTACTTTCAAGCTGTAACGACTCAGTTCTTTTTGCAAGCGCGACACGAATTCTTCCCGACGGCTACTAGTTGTGCAGTGTGAGACCAGCCACGCTACTGCTTTAGTTTTCGTACTTAACTTAGTTTTTATCCTATCTGGCACAGGTTCCATATCTTCTAGCTTTATCCATTTCGTGTTAATATGGGGTCCCACAACATTGCCTTTTATATCTCTGACGATAAAGTAAGCATTGAAAAGTACAGAGTTTAGTTTGAATGTCCAAGTCCAATTGAAGAAGTTTTCGTAAAATCCTGAACATATTGGAGTTTGTGGTGGTTCTGTGCTGTGAAGGATGTATATTTGATTTTCTCTACGCACTACAGGAACAATTATGGCTGCATCAGCAATAGCGGGTGCATAAAAATTGATAGCGTCGAATCTGGAGACATCGCTAAAATATTCCTTATTACTCGTAATATAGCAATCTTGCACAAGGCAATTATTTTCTATAAAGTAATTTTGACCTTCTCTATTCATCACTTTCATGTGTGTCGAAGTCCATTGCAGTATGAATTTCGTTCTTCTTTGCAAGTTGTTATTCGTCATTGATTTTAACTGGAAAATCTGTAGTATAGTGGAATAGTCGTTCATTCGTAGATATAGTATAATTAATGAAGATGTTGTAAACACAACACCTATTAGTGGAAAATATGAGCCCCGCGACATTTTTTTATCGTCTTTTATACTTAAAAGTAGAAAACACTGGTGAATATTGTAATCGAAGGAGACCTTAACCCAGCATAGGGATTAAACAAAAAAAATTAAAATACTTTCACCAAATGCAATTATTGTCAGGTTATGTTAAGTTTAGTGAATAAGCACGCAAACGCCAGTATGTGTAGTACCTTGTGTGCTGATGAGTCGATTAGAAAATTTTAAATGTAATTTCCAATTCCTTTAAAGTATACGGTCCGCTTACACATACTCACAGGAATTTTACGGTACAAAACGTATTGTTATATTTCCTAGTTCATTGTTTTTATTATGAATGACCTTAATTGTTTCTGTTATGCGAAAATTATGACCAAGTAGGTATGAAAGAAGTATAAAAATGTACATTGTACAGAGGCCAACGCGTCAGGTAACCCCGTTTACATGGCAAAACAGTTCTTATCACGACAACACAGACTTTAACCACGTGATAACCTAATGTGCGGTCCTCTGTACTTAATATATCTGTTAACGGAAGTGTATGTAATCTGTCATAGTATACAATTAATAGGAAATGTATGTGATTCCTAAAGTGGCCCGAAAATTAATTATATTAGACTAGCTTTACGCCCGGGACTTCGTTCCCGTGGGAATTTCGGAAAATTATGTAGCCTATGTGTTAATCCAGGGTATCAGCTACCTCCATACCAAATTTGATCAAAATCAGTTCAGCTGATCTTGAGTTATAAGTGGTGTAACTAACACGAATTTGTTTTATATATTTTGATGCTTATGTTACCGGCCAAACCCAATTTTAGGACAAACTAGTTTTTCCTAGGCCAAACCAGTTCATCCTTTATGCAATAGGATAAACTGGTACAGACTAGGCCAAACTGGTCCATCCTATGGCCGATAGGAAAAACTAGTTTGACCTAGGCGGAACTGGTTGAGCCTAATATGAATAAGTGCACTTCAGGATTAACTGGTTTGGCCTAGTCTATACAAATTTTGCCTAGTCAAAAATGTTTTAGCGAGTATGTATCGAGACCTGTGCATGACAAAAGTGTATCCGCCAAAAATGCCCCAGGCTCGGCGCAAAAGAATTGTATCTCAGATTTTAGACAAAGAATATGAAGTGTCGCTATTTTTAAATTCGGTGGCTAACATGGGTTTTTTTTCCGAAGAAAAAAATAAAATAAAAAAATTAATAAAAAAAATTGTCGCAGGCCCGGCGCTAAAGAATGGTATCTCAGAAATATCTCTGCCCGCTATAATAACAATTACTAAAAAATAGAATAAAATAATTAAGGGGGCTCCCACACAAAAAACGTGATTTTTTTGCTCAACAAACAAACAACAAACAAACAATCAAATCTTCTTTATAAATAGTATAGATAGATATAGATTTAGATGGTACGGAACCCTTCGTGCGCAAGTCCGACTCGCACTTGGCCGGTTTTTTATAATTTAAATTCGTAATTTTTATCTTTGCTTTCAGGTTTGTATAGGCATATGTATCAAATTACAGGCTAACCGCAGACATATTATACCATATTATAGTCAATATCTATATGGTACTTCTTTATTGTAACCACAAGTGCGACAAGGAGATCTATGTAAATATTGACAACTAGCTGATGCCCGCAACTTCGATTGCGTGTTAATTTTTCTTTTGAACAGATTACACTTTATTGACTAAATATCGATTTAGTTTAAGATTTAGATTTTTACATACAAAAGTTTTTTCCTGCTAACTCCCGTTTCCGTGGGAATTTTGCAATATCCTGTTGCAACTAAGCTTTAAGTTTACTAAGGTACCTGCATGCCAAATTTCAAGCGTCTAACTTAAGCGGTTTAGATTTTTCATACAAAAGGATTTTCCCGCTAATTCCCGTTCCCGTGGGAATTTCGGGAATTCCTTTCTTAGTGCACCTCTACGGTACCTAAGCTACGTCCCTTCCAAATTTCAAGTGCCTACGTTTAGCCGTTTAGGCTGTGCGTTGATATGTCAGTCAGTCAGTCAGTCAGTTTTTCCTTTTATGTATTTAGATAGTACTGTATGTGTGCGGCTAGGCATAGCATAGAATGGTGGCCATCTTTCTGAACCCTAACCATAACCACCCCTTCCATATACGTACGAGGTAATTTACGCTCTTTTGGGTTCAAGAAAACATAGTGTTCAAGAAGCACTTTCTTGAAACAAGTACAGTCAAGAGCAGGTCACGGTTTACACTACCAGTTTAAGCTGAGCTTTGATTTATACTGCACGCCATACAATGCAGGGCCGGTCCAAAGTGTCAAGCTTGACGTGCTCTTGAGTGTACAGACAGCAGCACATCAGGTTACCCCAATTCATTGAAAACCCGATCTTATCGCAACAGCACAGAGCGCACGCATGGGTAACTTGATGTGCGGCCGTGTGTACATACCGGAACGTCATATAGAGGTAAACCAGGTGGGTACCCCCATTTAAAACGAAAATCGTGGTAAAAACCCATTACAATTAGTTCAAAACTTTGTTTTTTTTTATTTAACTACACTAAACCTACAACTAACTACACAAACATAAAAATATATATGTTTAAGGTAGGAAATAACATTATAAACAACTGCTTTAGCTCTATTTCTTACACCACGTAACATAAACGTAGTTCTATAAACGTTAATAACTTAAGGCGACTACAGGACCTAAATTACGATTTTATGATGCGTAGATAAGCATGACGCACTGCATTAAATCGAAGAAAAAAAATACTACGGTAATATTCAGGACATAAACTAGATAAGTAGTTTGCTGAAAATATGATTGAGCACTTTTTGTTTGATAGAAAAAGCTCACAAAGTCACCTCTAAATACCCAATATTTGTATCTTTTAAGCTGTAAAAACCATAGTAAAATGCATACAGGAACTTGAATTTGCTATCAAAATGTTCGTGATTGAACACTCTCGATAAGTAGTTAGCGCATTTTTCGATTTAAGCGGTCACCTTTCCATAAATCTCATTTTTCTAACTTTCGAACATGTTTTTACGTACGCACACTTTCGTAGTCCATAAAAACTTCTGTATCGACACTGTTCGCACTGCCGGCCCAGTCCTGTTGAGAGACGGAGATGGCACTATTCTTATGTGTAGTCGCCTTAACCGTTTGCGCAGAAAACACTAAGTTTGTTAACTTGGCGTCCTCATCTCGACTGTGTAGGCAAATAATTCTCAACAACTAAAGTTTCTCTGTAGTAATGAGCCTACAACTTTGTCATCCTACTGATAGTGATATTAAGTAAGTAAAAGAGGTAGATAAGGTAGGTCATTACTAGGACTATCGACTATTCTTGGACTTTTTAATGAGTGATTCCACAATTAAATGCCACTTTTATTTGTTACTAAGTGTGAGAGTTACCTTTCGTACGTTATGCTGGCAGCTACTCTACATCGAAAAAATTAAGAAAGCAAGGGTCCACCGCCACGCATAATGTTTTTCTTAATCTACACTTATATTAATAAAATAAAACTGGGGTTTCCATTCAAAGGTCAAACAATATAATGATCGGTTAATTTCTTTCTTGCATTGGTTCTTTGCAAAATTTTTGGCTCGCTTGAATATAATTTTATTTAATAGTAATTGTAAAGGAATCCTTCCTTTTTCCTTGTCAACGCCATTAAGGGATTTACCTTTGTGCTAAATTTCAGGTTTCTGGATCCAAGGGTTGGCCTGGGCATTGATTAATCAATGAGTCAAGACCTGCATTTTATGTTTTATTTAATCTATTTAGAAAATCTTACAGCATTATTTAGGTATTGGTAAATTTTCTATAAAACACATTGCATTCGCCAATTAAAAGATTTCTATGATAGAGTAGAGAATAGACATACAACCTATATTATTTTTTACTACCTATAACGTCTTCTGCGTAGCGCAAGAGAAAAAGAACATATTGTACTGACACATCATATCCTCAGAAGTATCGGTCATAGTCCTATAGAGTAGATGCCAGCTGCCCTAGCATACGCAATGAAACTTCTCTCTCATGAGATAGACTTTCGAATCAACACAATGAAAATGGACCCTATTTTTTTTATTAAGTATGAGAAGTTTTTCTTGCGTTTGAATTTGGACGTATAAATCTGAAAATTGCTACAACGACGTGTAATTGCTAAAAATTGGCAATTCAAGATCATTTATCAACGTCAATCGATTGAAAAAGAAATGCAAACTTCTACTATTACTTTTAAGGTAATGTTTTCCTTTGCAATCAATTCTCATAAGAGTGAAATCTCATATGCTAGGGCAGCAGGTCTACCTTTCTCCACTTACGATATCAATGGACTACAAACTAGTGTTACCGCGGACACCCGAGTAATCTAGCGAGACAGGATTGCTCCTAAATAAATGTGACTAAGTTTCAGTTACAGATGGGTGCTTAAGGCGGTTGCCTCATGTAAAATATGGGTCGTATGAATGTACGGACGGCCACACATCAGGTTACCACAAGCAAGTACTTTGTGCTGTTGCGATAAGAGCGGTTTTGCAATGAAAATGGAGTAACCTGATGCGCTGGCCTCTGAACATTGTGACACGTAAAATAAAATCCAAAATTAAGTCCAAAAATGAAATGTTCGTAACTCTAGCAATGAGCTGCGTGGTTAGTCATCCTTTGAATCAAATACTTGACATTAGAAATTCTTACTAATATTATAAACGCGAAAGTTTTGTATGGATGTATGGATGTTTGTCTCTCTTTCACGCTCAAAAGGTTGGACCAATTTTGATACAAATTGTTATGGAAGTAGCTGACACCCTGGATTGACACATATGCTACAAAATTTTCCCAAATTCTCACTGGAACGAAGTACCGAGCGGAAAACTAGTCATGACATATTTGTCGTTGTGCTAACAGATTTAGTTGTGGCCTTATAATACTTAAACGTTGCCTAGTAAAAGTTTATCACGACCAATAACCTATGAAAATCAGTGTTAGCGCATGTCATACGCAGTCATATGTACGCAGTGTATAATTTATAATTTTGACTTAATGATAATTAAAATCCCTACGTTTAATGGTAAACATGGTAAACATAGTAGAATTATTTTAGGACATACTTCAGAACCTTTTCAAGGTCTAAATATGTATCTATACCTAAAATACCATGATTAATCGCACGATTAACATAATTAACATGCGATAAATAAGTGTTAGATTCCTAACACTTATTTATTGTGACATTATTTACTAATACTTATTATTAAAATCGCATGACGAACGGATCAGATTTAAGGTAATATTAAGATTAATTGACATTTGCTTATTTCGACAGATAATACCATAACCTTGTTAAAAGGAATGTTAATAACTATCATGTTAGGTTAAGTGATTGTAATATAGTATGTATTTAAAAAATAATAGTAATAATTACAACTTCAAATTATCAGATAAAAATTCGTTAACCGTGTAAAAGCACTTTGTATAAAGCAACTGTTTTAGCTTTTCTATAAAAATGTCTCTCTGGACATTATTGAAACACTCTGTTTTTATCAATTGTATAATGTATATCTTTACTTAAAGTTTTATATGATGTCTCTCATAATAAATTTTCAATGCATTTGTAGTAAACCTCGTATTTTATTTCTATTTTTATGTTTACACGCTACGCGATTTTTATAATGCAAATAAAACTGACTTTACTTTTACGGCGTTTTACGTTTGAGACTAAAATAATAACTGTTATATAAGTATTATAGTTGTTACGTCACTGGAGGTTACGAGTTCTGTGATTGCAAAATAACTCGTACGTATGTTGATGAAATAATTTCTAAATTCTACGGTTTTAATAGCATTATTAGTATCGGATTCAAATATTCGTCCAGGAAAACCTTACTTCAAACTTTACCTAGTTAAACTGAACAACTTTCACAAGCAACACCTTTTCTTCATACAAAAAGTATGGGCCCCGATTCTTTAACTTTATGTGTCGATGGAATGGTCGCCATTTTAACTGTTCAGGTGGCGAAATAGAGAACTATCAAAATTTCAAACATCTAATCACGGCTGCTTTGATTGATGGCGCCACCACCAATTGAATTTTCAGTTGCTAGTTAGTTTGCAACTTTACGTTCGGTTGGCGGTGGCGCTGCTGGTCCCCGTCAGCAAGTATATGAAAATTAAATAGTTCTCAATTTCGCCACCTAAACAGATAAAATGACCTCCATTCCATCGATACACAACTGAAGTTACAGAATCGGGGCCATGATCAGCTGATGGAAAAGTCTTTTTTTTCCAATTTCTTGTGCCCGCTGGGCTCCTTGGGGAAAATGGTTCAATTTGGTGGAATTATTTATTTTCCATAGTTTTTCGAGTTATTATAATTTCACGGTCTAATAGTAGTTATACTTCAGTTATTTTCAAGATAACGGTGTGAATAGATTTAGAAAACATACAAATTAAATAACCGTTAAATTATAACAGCATTAATTCATTTCCATTCCATTTCAATTACTTTATTTTGTAGCTATATTTGTAGTTATTTCAATTCTATCTAGAATCATAAACTGTAAGCTAACCTTCATTATGAAACACTGATTATATAACTTTCTCTTTTCATTGACCATTTTTAATTCTCAGAATACAAAAATTTAATCGGACATAATATTTTTATTTAAATTTAAACAAAAACCACGTTCAAGCCACAATTAAAAGTCCATCAGGACCGTATATCTCAGCCAAACAATAGCCTAACCAGATTCAGACCAGTTCAAACGGAGAAACGATAATCTTTTTCCCACTGACATGCACCAAATTACTCCCATAGACTGTGGGTAAGTGAAAAGAAAAAAGCTGGTCGGATTGGGCCCAAATTGCGGACAATATTTCACCTGGTAGCATCTGGCCACAGCGAATGAAACACATTTAGAATTTCAGGCTGATATTAAAAAGCCAGATTGCTGTGTGAGGCAGCCTCGAGGGCGCATTAAAATTATGCCTAACTGTCAGTTGCACTGTGGTTAGTTTGTTATCACTAAGCAATTGGCGTTAACTAAGGTTAGTTGAGTTCGTCACAATTACTTGATTATCCATTCATCCATCCATACAGTCACGCCAGTTATCCCAGTCGGGGTGGGCTGAGCTTCATGCGGATCTGAAGCCACTGTAGACACAAAATTTTACATACAAACTAAGATACACACACATTTGACATAAATACTAATATACACACGCATTTGACACATTTAGTTTACTTTTTATACTAAGGTGATATGGAAGGAGCTAGAACTTAGAACTTATTCTGAAGAGGCTAGCTATCTGTCATTACGAAAGCAAGTCGCTCACATTGTTTTTAGAAATTGTATAAAAACCTAGATTAAGTTTTGTCAAACAAAAACTGTGTAGAGAAGAAATTTGGCTATATTTATTTGTTCTTTATTTATTGTTCTTTATTATACACAAAGTAGGAAATCATGTCAAACGTATACATAAGTTGTATGTGCAGTCAAATATTTTAGGACAAGTAACTGGACAACTTTTCCTAAGAACCTATGTGCAATCCTCACGAAAAAATTTAGCATTTCGATAGTTTTTTTGTTAAATGTAGAGATAATATTTTTTCATTTTTTTTTTCTAATTTCGTTTCCTGGAAAAGTGTATTTGAGAAAGTTACTCAAAACCATTGACTGAGCATGTACTTTCAGTATTCGGAAGCGTTTCCCTTACACCCTGTATTGTTAAAGTCTGTTGGCTGATTCATAATGTTAATGCCTACGTGAACCAAGGGATCTGAAGTAAGATGGCGGTGTCAGAATCTCCTTATAATATTTATTTAATTTACAAATGTTAACTGTGATTAAAATTCGTGCAACCAGACTGAACTCTTTCACCTCGGTCGAAGCGTCCAAGTCAACGTTGAAACATATTTAATGTTTCAAACTTCTCCGCTTATTTTCTTTGCAGTTACTTGTTGAACATATTCCTAGGAAAATATTGTAGGTACTTCTCGCCTAATATAAACATATTAAAGTATGTTATGGTGATGTTTTACTCTAAAATAAAATAAAATGTAAGTATCACCCGTGACATTTATCGCTTTAAACTGAACCAATCTCGATCACGTCAGCTTTCAAAGAAAAAAACCTCATCCCAATCGATCCATTCGTTCAGGAGCTACGATGCCATAGAGACAGACACATAGATATACAGATACACAGACATGCCGATACATAGATACACAGGCACACAGATACATACGTCAAAATTATAACACCCCTCTTTTTTATAGGGGGTTAAAAATCATTGGACTAATGATGCTAAAGGGTAAGTTCAGTAAATGGGATGCGACGATTTTGTTACCAACTATAAACCATCATCAAATCTCTTTAGCAATAAATGTGACTTTGGCTTTAAGTGGTTTTAGGACCAAATGCTACTCTGCCTACCTTGATAGGGATTAAGGTGTGAGTGTTTGGATGGATATATAATAACTCAATTTGACATTCTTAATCAGACACTCCTAAAAGTTCTTATGAACTAAGCCGCACAAGCTTCACTATTATACCTCTACTAATAATAGAATCCCCCTAATAAATTAGTTTTCCTTGGCAAAACTCATTTTGTTACGATATTAGCAGTAAATTTAGATTACGTAGTAATAAAAATTACCTACACGCTATACGGCACAAGCTATTACAATTCATATTGACGAAACTTAACTCATTTCTGTTTGTTTATTTCATTCTCTTATTTTTCGACACAAACGAGTATGTACGTTTATTGTGAAAAAAGCGCAACCAGGGGTAGATACACTCCCGGGAAAAAATAACTAGTCACTTAAATAGACGAAAATATGTCTTAAGCAACTCTTGAAAGCTCTATGAATTGAAATAATATTTAATCAAGCATAAGAAAAACGTGTTTAAAATAAACCTTATTATAAGATTATTCATTTCAACCGTGTGGTGATCGGTTGAAAATAACACAACCCCATCTTTTTCCGTGGGTGTCGTAAGAGACGACTAAGGAAACACAAGTGAGACCTGCCTCCTAGTAATCCATCCCAGGCAACGACACTTAATTTTTTTCTGAATCTGAGGTGTCGTCCTATGGTCTCATGCGATGTGTTAGGCTCTGTGTCTGGTTCGCGACCACGCTCCTACCGAAGTCCGACGCCAAACAGCTTGCTGTGTTCCGTCGGTGCGTGGGAGCACCAGTGCCTTTATAGGCATTTTCTGGGTTAACTCGCTCAATCGTCGACCTCATCTTTGACCTTATGGTCAAGATTGAGGTCAAGAGTTAACCCATCTTATACTTAATAAACAATAAAAATAAAATTTGTTTCATGAAGCTATCTTTACTAGTTTATTATATTCATTTATGTATGTAAGCGACAAGTTATTTTTGCTCGTCAGTTCATACATTTCTAAAGTGGCTGAAAGGCATAAAACATGCCCGTTTTTGTTTTCAAGAGTAGATACGATTTTAGTATAAAACACTCTAGTCTTTGTTCTAAATTAGGGTCACCAGTTGTGTGGTGGATGACGAATGGTAGTGGTACCTAGCACTAATGAAGGGCAGAATGCTTCTCTGGTTCTATGCGACTTTTTGCTGCGAGTTTAAATAGATAAACCAAACTTTAAAAAATGATAAAAATTTACTAAACAAAATATTAAAAAACTGACTGCTATTTGTTAATTAAGGACCTTAAATTATTAGATAAAAATATCAAAAATACATTTTTTAAAAATCACCTTCCCCATTCTCACGTGAGAGGAGGTAGATGGGGGCGCAGGAATTTTAGGAGTTTTAACGTGACAGATAATAAATTTTCACGCGAACAAAGTCTAGGCCTCTAGCCGCTAGATGTTTCCCAAACATTGTTCTGCCATGGCCCGGTAATTTTCACACAGCCCGTTCGTGACCCACCTAATACTTTTAAACCATTAGGTACCATTAGGTATTTATCAATAGTAAACATGTTTTATTAATACTACATATTTTGGTATTGCCTATTTAGTCACTAAATTTTTGTGCGAAATGTGGAGCTGTTGTTTAATTTTGCTTATTATTTTTAAAACAAGGCGGGAATGTTGCGACCCGGTATTTTATTTTGATGGCCCGGTACCGGGTCGCGAAACGGCTAATGGGAAACTTTAGGATTGCTCTAGCGGACTTTAGGATTCTCCTGAAGATGTCTACAACATCTGTTCTATGCCACTTGTATCCAGTGACTTTCGGAAATCTTAATCAGATCGTTGGTACACATGGAAGAGGGATTCCTGCTGCATCTTTCGGAGTAGGGTCGGTCGCATTTGAAGACTTTTTTGCCCCAAGTTCCGTCAGCCCTTCAAGTGATGTACCGTACCCACAAGTAGAAGCTTTACAACTTATAATGATGCGCTCGTAGCCCAGTGGCGTTCGCTGATCTGAACCGATTAGTAAAGTTAAGCAATGTACATAGAGGCAGGGAACCTGATGGGTGACCAAAGTGGCAATTTATCACGAGTGTTTTCGTGCTTCGGAGGGCACGGAAAGCCGTTGATACCGGCTGTTGTAGATTGACTTAAGTCGTTAAACCAAGTCAGAGGCAATTTGGCGGTTTGAAAACTCTGACACCAGGGTTAGTCAAGATCACGACATAATATGTATTTCCTTTTACCTAGGTACACGATAAGAAAGGAAGGAATATTTCTCAACTCTACCTGGAAAATGTCTGCTTTCCTAAATCGACCTGGCAGAATTTATAGCTGTAAAGTCCTATTCGCTCGAACAAGTGGGGTGTGTTAAAAACGAATTTGGCCAAAATTCATTAGCTTTCCACTCACAATGGGGTCTCGATTCAATATTCGTTCGTACTAATTTGCATTCAGCTCACACACAGTGGTTGGAAGAGCCTTATTCGTGGAAAAAGTGGGGCTTTTTTAGTTTTCTGAATACTGGCAGTCCGAGCATAGCCTTCAAAATGAAATTCACCGCCATCTTGAGTGGAGCGACTGAGTGGCGAGTTGTGCTTCGGATGCTAATCGTTAAAGTAATTTAATCAGATAATCAGTTTTCTTGTTTTTACGATTGAACCCCTCGTAGCTCAGTTGTCTTCTTTTTTCAGGCTGATAAGTAAAGTAATGGCAGTTTTGCTTCATTATTGTTTGCAACTTAAGGCGACTACAGCACCCGATAAAGGCAGCACACATAGGAATAGTGCCATCTCCGTCTCTCAACAGGCCTGGGCCGGCAGTGCGAACAGTGTCGATACACCAAGTTTACGGACTATGAAAGCGTGCGTGCGTAAAAACATGTTCGAATGTTAGAAAAAAGATATTTATGGAAAGGTAACAACTTAAATCGAAAAATGCGTTAACTACTTATCGAGAGCAATCACGAACATTTTGATAGCAAATTCAAGTTCCTGTATGCATTTTACTATGGTTTTTACAGCTTAAAAGATACGAATATTGGGTATTTAGAGGTGACTTTGTGAGCTTTTTCTATCGAACCAAAAGTGCTGAATCATATTTTCAGCAAACTACTTATCTAGTTTATGTCCTGAATATTACCGTAGTATTTTTTTCTTCGATTTAATGCAGTGCGTCATGCTTATCTACGCATCATAAAATTGTAATTTAGGTGCTGTAGTCGCCTCAACCAGTAACGTAAAGTTTTTATTTTAATTTTTTATCATAATATGGGTTAACTCTTGACCTCAATCTTGACTATAAGGTCAAAGATGACGTCGACGATGGAGCGAGGTCACCTAGAAAATGCCTATAAAGGCATAGGACGACACCTCAGATTCAGAAAAAAATAAGTGTCGTTGACTGGGATGGATAACTAGAGGCAGGTCTCATTTGTGTTTCCTTACTCACCTTTTACGACACCCACGGAAAGAGATGGGGTGGTGTTATTCTCAATTGATCACCACACGGTAAATGTAAACACGCAAGGATCAAAATTTATAAAGCTTCTGAGGTTCTGGTGTTTCATGCGATTTGAAAATCTATTAGCGTTTGTCTGTTTACTTCATGTTTACTTTTTGTTGCTTATGAGATTTAATATGCTGTATAAATAATATTTTCATATGAGTCGTTAAACCAAGTCAGAGGTTATTTGACGAATTGATAACTATGACACCAGGGTTAGTCAAGTTCACCACATGCTTAATTATACCTGTACGATAAAAAGAATTACATTTTTGTGTTTGAGAGGTCAGAGCTTTTTTCTAAAAGAAAAATTATTAACGATTTCCTTTTTTATTAAACGGTTTTTAAACGGTTTTATTTAACTCACCCCGTTTGTTTTATTTATTATTCTTGGGTCAAATTTAGTAATTCAAATTTCACCCTCTTCCTGTCAACCGATTAATCTGAAATTTTGTATACACTTTGGATTTTGGTGACAATACAATTATGTTTATTCATTATCATTATAAATTCAAGATGGCCGCCGCTACAAAATGGCGGATAATTTATGTTTTATTAATCCCATCAATATGGGTATCAAATGAAAGGGCTCAACAAGCAGAATACAATATACTATAAAAAATTGAAATCCAAGATGGCGGCTGCTACAAAATGGCGGATAACGTAGGTTTTATCAATCCCATCAATATGGGTATCAAATGAAAGGGCTCAACAAGCAGAATACAATATACTATAAAAAATTTAAATACAAGATGGCCGCCGCTACCAAATGTATGTTTTTAATAAAAACTAAAAACTAGAAAATAAAAATAGGTAAAAAAACTTTTTAAGTTAAACGGTTTTATGTTAAACATACATTGCAATGTTTAAGATAAATGTACTAAAAACCAAAAAATAATAAAATAGATACAGTCGTGGGAATTATAAACATATGCATAGACTAGACTAAAATAAAACCGTGGGGCACATTAAGTCGATAATTTGTAGACAATTGACCTATTTTTTTAAAGTTTTTAAGAACTCCGATGCTGGATTTTTCCAAGTTGTCCTCTTATTTGACTATGCCGTCATGCTAAGAACTCACATCTTCACTTTTTCAATGGGAGTGTAGATTCAAGAATAGGCCCGGGGCGGCGGCGGCGGCGGTGATTTTTCCTCCGAGAGACACTCGCCGAGTGTGGGAATGTGTAATGTCACCGCAGTCTGTCGTGACTCTTAAAAATGGAGCGTTTTTCCTAGCGGGCTTCAAATTTTTTTTCAAAGTCAGTTGGATTTTACTTTAAAACCGAGCTGGTTCTATGGAATGGCGTACTTTAACGTCGGAGGCCAAGACCCACTTTGCGTTGTTGAGCCAGCGAATTAAAGTAAGTAAGAGGTTCTATTTTTATTTTAGATCAAAATTAAGTACTCTTCTCAAAAGATAGAAAAGATTTTTCTAAGAAAACACTTTTCTAAATACTCTACATAATTGTACAAATTAAGCGGTACAATATTAAACTCTGCAAATGTGAGTAATACATATTAAAAAAAAAACTAAATAAACAGGAGAGATACAAATAAATTCATTATGTATGTATACAACCACAGTTTTACACACACGCATAGATACTCACAACTTTAATTATTCCCGGTTGACTCCCGGAAAAATACCCGGGAAATAGCGTTAATTAAGTTTTGATTTTGTTTAATTATATTTTATATGTATGTTAGCCTGTAAGGTATCTTTTTTATATGTATGTTAATCTATGGGCCTAGTTGCCTGAAAATAAATGATTTTATTATTATTAAATAATTTCTTAAATGCTATGGTTAGGATTGCAAATGTTTTAATGAGAAATTATTATTAGAAAAAAATTAGACTAAGAAAATTGAAGTCGGTATATATTTTTTTTAGTTCAATTCTTTTTTATGGAAAGAGGGAATGTATGTCAGGCGGACTATAATAATGGATGTGAACTTGTGTGAGCTTTGCACTCAAATTATATGTGAGAAAGAAGAAAAATGAAACCAAACCGTAGTATTATATTCCCTATACATATAAGCAACAACTGCATGACGATAGCGGTGCTTCTGAATCGACGGGCCTGGATTCTATTCCCGTGGGGAAACATGTGCTAAAAGCGGATTTCCTGGGCGTCTTATTTCACTAATCAATGGCCTGATTGGGCCTTTTTATAGGTAATTCGAACGGCACAGCACCGCAATTTTTAAATTACCATTGCCCCCTATGTTCTCAGCTTCCAGTATTACTATTACATAGGATATACCATTTTGCCGTACCGTTTTCGAATTATAAACAGGACCAACGGTTTTCCACTTGACGGCACGGCAACGGCAAGGTACCGACGCGGCGCCGGCAACGGCGGGAAGCAAAAATGTATGAAAACATATATATATATATGACAGAGGTTTTTCCTCTGACCGGCGCCGGCACCGGCACGGTGATGACTCCTTTTTATACATTTTTGTTTTGACGCCGGTGCCGTGCCGTTGCCGTGCCGTCAAGTGAATAAACGCCCAATGGATGAAGTGGTTACCATCATCATTCCACCGTTATTGAGACACCATTTATATTGATCAATGATTTATATTGATTTAGCTAATGTCTTTTTATGACGTTTTCAAGCAGTACTTTGTATGTTCTATGAAATAAATATTTTTGACTGACTGACTTTTGACTATTGGTTTGTGGAATAGCTGCCCTGTGCTCGGGGTATAAGTGTCTGTCTTTTGTACCCACAATACAAAGGAAACCTTAACGTGGGTCTTTGAGTGATTACCCAATTCAAAGATTCTAAGGTTACAATCGTGATCAATGTCATTAAATGTAATTGTTCATCCTTAATAATATTATAAACGTGGAAGTTTGTGTGTATGAAAAAACTGCTGGACCAATTTTGATAAAATTTGGAATGGAGGTAACGACACCCTGGATTAACACATAGGCTACATAATTTTTCCAAATCCCCACGGGAACGAAGTCCCGGGAGGAAAGCCAGCACGTAATAACTTGAAGTTACTTTATCTCCCATACTACCTTTCTGTAATTTTATAAAGCCCAGTTTATATCTCATCCGGATAGGTACATAAAAATTGCATAAAAGCAAACCCAATTACTTTCCTTCGAGGAACTTCTTAAAAAGTTAAACAGGAAAATTGTTACAACAAATTAAATGTTGTTTTATACTTACCTGGATAACCGTTTGGTGACGTTTAGGGGTTCCCCGAGTTGCTCATCAAATTTTAATTTTCATCCTAAGGTTCATAAGTATTTATATTCCATCACTTCATATTGTAATAAAATTTTTCTTCAAAAGGAGTCATTTCATTATGTCAAAATTCAAACGAAATTGCTAACGTGTGAAGTTTATTTCGAGATCCTTCAATATATTACATCAGCCTATTATGAGGCCTCTTCTTCTTCATCAGCCCATATACGTCCCCACTGCTGGGGCACGGGCCTCCCTCAATAACTTGAGGGGTAAATGCCATACTCACCACACTTGGCAGACGGGTTGGCGAGGGTTTTGATATAATTTCAGAGTTTTTCTTCTCTGTGTGCAGATGAACTTGCTTGCACATTTACCTTAATCGCTTTGTACGACACCTCGGTAAGAAAGAGGGTGGTCCTATTCTACTCTGCCAGGGACTCACGCGGCAAGTCCTCTGCTTGAAATATAATAAAAATCACATAACTGTTTAAGGATGTATGTTACTCTTTGATTTCAATTTTTTTATTGAACCTTCGAGCGATTCTTGCACACCCGTTTGTGCAAGATTTGTATCGCACGTGCCTTAAACAAGCGCGCGACGGGTTTTTCAATGGGTTCGCTCTCAACCACATCTAGCAAAAGGGTTAAGATGCGGTCGAGGATGTAGAAAGCTCACATAGACGAAGCCTATTCACTCGAACTTTAAAGAAATTCGGGTTATAAAAGCTCGGATAAACAGACAAAGGCAGGGAATTCCATTCCATGGCAGTGCGTAATATAAAAATATGATGAAAAGCGCTCAGTGCGAATCCGCGAGATTTTGACAAGATAAGGTCTGGACGACCAGTAGAAGAAAGGGGCCTTTTTTACATTTTTAGTATTGGTCTATTTCATTCATCTCTACCTATAATTTTTCCCTTAATTTATTAACTTCCTATTACTGTAAACTTGTTATTCTCTTTTTTATCATCCTTACTTTAATATTATTAATGCAAAAGTAACTTTGTCTGTCTGTCTGTCTGTCCGTCTTTCACGCCTAAACTACTGAACCGATTTTGATGAAATTTGGTACAGAGTAGATTAGAGCCTGGGAAAGGACATAGGCTACATTTTATCCCACAGTTGGGTACGATATAACCTGTAGTCCACGCGGGCGGAGCCGCGGGCAGAAAACTAGTTTATAATAAAGGATAACTGTAAACTTACATATATTATTAGCATCCAATGAAGGGCAAAGGACTCCCCTCGTTTTATGCAGGCCTCACGCTGCTGTGCGGTATTAGCGTTCACTCTTTTTCAAAAATCCCTAGCTCATCCCTCTAAATAACAGTTTTTATAAGTTTATTGGAAAATGGATGCTTCATGATCGAATTCGTTCTTACGTTATTTATATTTAACTAGCTTTCCGCCCGCGTGGACCACAGGTTATATCGTGTCCAACGTAGGATAAAATGTAGCCTATGTCCTTTCCCAGGCTCTAATCCATCTCTGTACCAAATTTCATCACAATCGGTTCAGTAGTTTAGGTATGAAAGACGGACAGACAGACACACAGACAGACAGACAGAGTTACTTTCACATTTATAATATTATAGTATAGATTTTAGTGTAAGTAAGTTATTTAGCATTTTTAAATACTAAAATAAAATGTAGTATTTCAAAATATTATCCCGCGTACAGGAATATTCACAAAGAAATTTTGCCACATGACGTGAAGGCACAATAGCTCACTTAGTTAAAGCATCAGCAGATCCAATCCTAGGGTCACGGGTTCAAGTCCCATTCGCACTAAACAATTTTCTTTCCCTAAAATTCTTTATCAAGATCGATTAGGTAAACTTATAATAAACCTAAATAGAGACACAAATCATTACGTCTTCCCGCTCAAGACAAGACAAAGCCACGAAAGGCGGGAAACTGCTGAAAATCACGCGAAATGGCGAAAGCTTTCGCTCGTTACACGACGGGACACGCGCAAGCAACATATCAGAGCTCATACGCTATTAGTCCATGACGCGAATCGCGGAAATCAATTCGATTTGTCCATCAATAGCAGCTACTTAGGGATACCTGTAACAGGTATGAGCGGGGAGTAGGGAGACGGCGGGAGCTCGCTGAAACCAGTGCAAGCGTCGACGTCGCCCGTTACGCACGCCGCGCGCGAGAGTGCTCCCGGACTCGAATTTCAAAAAAAAGTACACTTAAAAAAACCTAAAGTGGACAAGTGAACCATAAAACACCTAGTGCTTCTCTTTTTGAATTAACATTGTGTTTGAATTTTTTCGATTCGTAGGTTAATTGTAGTTTCGTGGTTTTCGTTCAAGTTATCCTCATCTAAAATTAAGGTATGTAATTTATTTACTTCTAATTTAAATTAGTAATTTATGAATTGTAAGACTTAAGTATTTTAAAATATAATTTTTGACTGAAAACCTCAAAAACAAATGCAGCAGAGAACACAAGGATTTATCCAAGCGGACTCTTGCAAAATACCAACATAACTTCATATTCTAAACTTTTTACTGAACTTCAAACACATCTATTACGAAGCGTAGTAAATTTATGAGCGTTGTTTAAATACATTCAGTAATTTTAAAACATTTAAAAGCTCTACACGGTTCTCTACAAAATTAATCGTAAAGCTCGAGTCTACATGAAAAGCTCGTTTCTACGGAAAAAAAGATGTAAAAAATCTGGTTCGGGTTTTCCTTCTTTAACCGTGGAGGTTGGAATTGAATAATGGTTGCGAGTGCCCCGGCTTACTGTACTTGTTGCATTCTCTGGCCCGGAACGTTTTAAACTACCTAAATTTTATTAAGTTTCCTTTCTTTAAACGCTTTGTTGCACTGCTGAAATTATTTTTGAAGCCTTCTAATGCCAGTTTTATGCTTTCATGCAGTTTTAAAAGCAGGTAGAGACTGTTTTCCCTAATTTCAAATTATGCTCTATGATTTCACGACCTAAAATTTCTCCTTCTTTTTAAATTACCTATTTGAATATTATGTTGCGTATTCTTTTTTAAATTCTACCTACAATGTATCGAATAAAGATTATTTAGTAGATTTTTGCTTATACCTAGCTGAAAAATGTTGGTTCTTCTATAAGCATTTTGCTGCAAGATCGTCTTATAATTTGATTTCCAATTCAGTTACTACTTTTGTTACTACTATAATCTGTATAAAACCACACTGAAGCGTCTTACGTGCCCTTTTGGACAAAAAATAAATACACGTTACACACTCAAAGGCTCACACTAAGGTTTTCCCCTGTGTCGTGGATCCTTTGGAACATATACAAACACAGACACGAACACCAATGGCTCGAGAACAAACATCTGCTTTTTACACAAATATTTGCCCCAACCGAGAATTGCACGCAGGACTCGTCAATCAACTGGCAGCGCCACACCACTCGACCAAATACCAAATCGACCTATAAGTTACTATTAGTAACTTTTAATTAAAAATAAGTAAGAGTCAATTTTCTAATTAGCTATCGATACTAAAGAAACCTGTCAACGTTTTTAATATATAAAGAGAAACAGAAAATCGTAGAACTTAATTAAAACTTGAAGCACAATGATTTAATGATTTGTCGAACTTGAAATTAGGTACTCCTAATTAAATTTTCGGCAAACTAAAGCGAGCCTAAGTAAACGTTAATATTCAAGGTATTTCAATTTTGAGGTATGACTTTGCTGCTATTAATTTAGTTATGACGCAAAATGAAACAACATGGCGGCTATTCCACTAACCAATGGCATTTCATTGGCGGTGGAATGATAATGGTGACCACTTCATCCGTTGAGGTGGCGAAATGTAGAACTATTTAAACCACATACATTTATGACCGCTTCCTTGACTGGCAGCGCCACCGCCAATTGATCGTTAAGTTGCTCGGTAGTTTTTGCTGCTGATCGGAGCGATTGGGCCTTTTTATAATTCGAACGTCACGGCACGACACTTCAAAATTTGAATTACCATTGCCCACTATGTTTCCAGCTTCTAGTATTACTATTACATAAGAGGCAATGGTAATACAATTTTGCCGTGCCGTTTTCGAATTATAAAAAGGCCCGTTGTCATCAAGTGTAGTATGAGGTTTTCTATAGTTTTTAATGTTGCCACCTGAACGGAAAAATGGTCACTATTGTCATCCAATCGCCTTTGAGACGCCATTGATTTTATACCGATTTCGATAATTTCTTTATTCGTGAATAAATTAGATAGCCTATGTGGAGACTTTCAAATAGGTATGTCTTCTTAGTTTTTAAGATTTTACATGACCAAATGTTTTCTGATTGCTGGGGACCGGGACCAACAATTTAGCGTGCTCTCCGAAGCACGGAAATGCTCGTGATAAGTATCTACCACGGTTAGTGGTGAGTTGGTAACCCAGCAAGGTTGTTTGCCTTTTCTTCGTTGTTTAACCTTACCGACTCCGAACAGTGAATGCCGAGCGCTACCAACACCAACCAGATACGTTTCTACTAGGAGAGGTTAAATTATACGTGTAGTTGTATACCAAGTTCTAATATCGCAAATTTATACGTCGCTGTATGTATTGTATCTAATATTATTCAAATATCGATTTGAGTCTCCACAATGAGTTTCCTCAGTAAATCTCAAGGGTATGTCAATGGTATGTAATCCAGATTTTGGCCGTACTCCAACAATGCGAAGATTAGACATGGTGTGGCCGCGCCCCTATATCGTTAACATTGTGTATCTCAATGGTTTCAACCTCTTGGAAACAAGCATTCTGTATATTTCTGCATACAACGATATTTCCGGAAATTCATATATAGTCTAGTTTTTACGATGTACTAAAGCTATCTCGTATTCTTTTATGCTTATTATTTACTTTAAAGAACAATTTGCTGTAATTGGAAAAGATTTTAATTATGGAAAAATAAAAAGAAAAAATAATAAGAAGTTTGCACAAAAATATGTCCAACTCTTTAAGTAGAGTTATTTCCAAAACGACAACATGCACAAAAGTTTTACTTCGCGCACATTGATAGCAAATCATGCACTAAGCACTCATCTAACTCAATTCATTCTAGGCGATAATTTACTGCTAGTATTACGCACACCAGAGGGCGAGTAAGCCTTTGCGCGGTGCCCTCGCGTAAACAAAGTTACCGTCATTGGAGTGGCGTTGCGCGCGAGTTAGATTCCTCATTTTGATTCCTAAATAATTATTTCTCCCTTCTTTATCCCGGATGGCGAGAATGCTAGCCATGTGGGATAAAGTAGGAAGGAATAAACATTTGATATTGTATTCATATTAACATTAAGGAAAGAAGAAAACAATATATTTACCCGGTACTTCATTTACAAAAAATATAAATATTTCTACAAAACTATATAAAAGATACATCTGTATCCAAGACAAGGAGTTAATCTTTTAGCGGGTGAATTATGAAGGATAGTCGAGCCCAAGGGAGGCTCCTACATGTATGATACTAACCGCATCTATGTTATAACACTGGATCGACAGATGTTCAGATGTTTCGATATTTCCCATCGGAATTAACATGGTCATGCGACGTGATAAGTTTACGCCATTCTGTAAAGCTCGTCTTTTAGAAATGTCATTCAATTTGTAGATTGTGAGCAGTACAATACATGTTTTAATTTAATAGCTTGTTCTATATTGTTGGCGTGCAATAAAGTATATTGTATTGTATTGTATTATGATTCCACTACTTTCTAACAAAAAATTTATAGACCGGATCATAAGAAGAAAGTAAAAACAAGCACTAAAATCTTTAAAAAAATCAAACAAAGACTACATAAACAACTTTGAAAATAATATGAAGCGTTAATAAGAAATATGACAAAGGAAGCTCTTAGTAAATAAAAAAACCCTTTTTACATATTTTTCACACGCAGTTTAAAACGGCGGATTATTAACGTTGAATAACCTACAATATGGGTGCAAAGTGTTCAGTTAACGTTATTTTTATTGAGGGTTGAATAAAGTATTTCCATTAGTAATGTACACATTGGCAGGCTATTTTACTCGTCGAGCGAAAGGTTATGAATTTTTTAAATGACAATACGCCGCGCCGCGCTCTTCTAAACACAATCCGCGTAGGGAGGTCTGAAAAAGGCACCCAAAAGGGGAATTTTTGATATTCGTCTCTTATGTTTTTTTCATAAGAACAAGCTATTCCGTCCCAAATATGTCAAGTATTTGTGTGTGCAAAAAAAAGAGAAAATATTTGTGTAACATTTTTCGAATTAAAGAAAGGACGCGTATGTGACGGGCGTGAATGACACACTTTACAATCGTAAAGAAAAAAAGATGAGTGGTAAATAACATGGAACATATAAAGTTATATGTTCTGTGGTAAATAATCTGTGTTGTTTCTAAGAACCACAAAAAACTTCGTAGAGTTTACTAACTTATATTACTAAGAAATGCAGCTTTCTTTTTCTTCTATTTGTGTAGGTATAATCAAGTATATGACGTACTCGAATAAGCCTGGTGTCAGAGTTTTCAAACCGCCAAATGGCCTCTGGCTTGGTTTTTGCCACTTTGGTCATTCATCAGGCTGCCTGACATCACTGATCGGTTCAGGTCAGCAAGTGCCACTAGGCTACGAGCAAAGCTTAGCTAAAAAGCTTCTTATCTTTTGATTTTAAAACGAAAAGTGGCAAAAATAAAAACTTAACCACATAGAGCATTCCTTGGTTACGGTGCGGTGGTTCTACCTATGATTATATACGAGAGCAAGTTCAGCTCAACAAAAACAAAATCGCTAGCAATATTCACATAAAATTTCGTAAGCCTTAAATTATAGATAGAAAACCCAAAGGGCCTTTTTATAATTCGAACGGTACGGCACAGCATGTCAAAATTTGAATTATTATTGCCCCTTATGTTTCTAACTACAAAAATCCCTAGTATGTAGGAGGCAATGGTAGTACAATTTTGCCGTGCCGTTTTCGAATTATAAAAAGGCCCAATCGGTTGGGCTTTGATCACGCTAAACCCCAAACTGACATCGACAGAGAGCGACCAAAAGGCAAAATCAACAGGCTCTGGTGATTGATGACTCGATAGCCTGAGATTCGCATTGATAACCTGGCTTGGAACCAAATGCAGGCTTAGCAAACCTCATCATGATTTACTGTAAAGCTACTTCTAATCAATCCTGATTTATATTGATAATTTTTAACGAACCCTCATTGAGGAAATGATAAATTTTTTGGTTAAAGACCTACCATTTCCCCGGGTTTAAAAATGTAATATTATTAATTAGAATCTCAGAGTGATTATTTGTTTGCCCTTCCCGGACAGATCGATGTTATTTTTAACAGGCATACGAGTACTTTGAGAGTCTTTGTCTCCATGTTCGTAATATTCTGGTCTTACTCGTATCTAAACCTTTGTTCTCCAACTGCTGGGCAAAAACCGCTTTTTTCCAGTCGTGTATTAATAGGAGTTTAAGTATGAAATTTCCGATTTTTACTTTTGCATTATTTTGTGCATACCTAATTTATTTGATTTTAGAGCTATTAGTTATTTTCTTATTTAAGAACTTCGTTAATAAACGATGATTATGAGTGAATTAAATTCAGTTTTACTTTGTATTTAGTTACTGAAATATTGTTCGTTTCATCTGTTGCCCGTTTCATTGCTTATTTATATGTATCATTATTTAACTTAATATGCCAATAATTATCTTAATGTTGTCCAAACTTGCCACAACATTTTGTTAAATTTGGGTTTCGCGTTCCCGAGAAAAAAACCAAAAACTTTAAGAAAATATCAGTTTAACTAAAAATGTATATAAAGAATAGTAATTAAATATTCATAGATTCTATTATTTTCTAAAATATTACAAAAACACAATCGTATTACAGATGAAAATTCAATTTCCTACTATAAGTAGTTATTGAAGCAGAAATAGAAACTACGCAATACGCCCTTTTTGTATCAAATGAATTCAAATGCGAGATCCTGTGTCCAAATAAAACCGCGGATGAAACACATTGATTACAAGTTCAAACATTACCTACGTTGCTCGTTATTTCGTCCGCGGTATGTTTGTTCTGGTAAATGTGGCATTGGCGTTTAGCAATTCCGACATCATTCCGAGTCGGAAGCAAATGAAACGCACGTGTATGGAAATGTTGCGGCGGGACACAGCAATCTACGGGGAACTATTTTATCGATATTTTCTTCTTTTGACTCAAGTCTCGCTTGATGTACGAAGAGATCACACGCTGTTACTTAATAGAGTCCGGAGAGTAACCTCAAAAAAAGAAGACTTCAAAATAATACATTTTAATTCGTCAGATCCAGATATTCTTCAAATGGTATTTTTTCGTAATTTTTGTATTTATTTTATTTGTATTCATTGTATTCATTCGATGATAAATCCATGATGAAGATGTTGTTGAACGTATAGCGCTAAATTTTAAGTGTGTGGTGTTCAATGTATTAATAACAGTCAAAGTTTAATGTTTTGAAAATTTACAATAATGCAATAATTACCATAAGGAACCCCGGGGGTTAGTAAGAGTTTAAACTCGGGATCATATATTTAGTACGAGTCCACTTAATTACTTATAGGTTATCAAAGATACGAAGAAACGAAACCAATCAGCTTATTAATGAAATATTAGGTACCTTTTTTGATTAAGAATGGATTCGCTCTTGACCACAATCTGCTCAGGGCCAAGATGCGGTCGAGGATGTAGCCAGTTCACCCAAAGAAGCCTATTCACCTTTCAGGGATTGAATCTAGGATCGTTGTGTCAGACACAAGTCAGCTTTAGCTTTGACTAATCGAGATTTTAAAAGTGTAAAAAGTAGCTGAAGTGAACAAGATAAAATATATAACGACGTTTCAGCTAAGCTCCTCTGAGCTCTAGGGACCATAATGTGAAATTAATTTTACGGAAAATCTGTTGGTTTATCCGCATTTGAGACTCATCTTTGCGGGAATCCAAACACGTTGTTACTTTCTGTAATTACGTAAGTATGTATATACTTAGTATGATAATAAAGATTTAAGTGATAAGTGTTTTAAATGGAGCTCAAATATTTTAAGTAACCATGGGACCATTGCTACACAAACTATTTTAACCGGGACGACGACCGACGGTTGGATAGAGGCAAGTTTGTTTAAATTGAAAATATTTATTTGAAATTAGGTATATCCCATATTGAAATTATTGAAATTACATGTCAAACAAAATCAAAGCAAAAATGATATATTTAGGGTGACAATAATTTATATGAGATTACTTTACTTCTACAATACACTAAAATTTACGTAAATTAACGATCTAGTGCTTTTTTCTTGGCTTCAAAAGAAAGAAAAGAAAATCGGTCGGCAATGTATTGAAATTAGCAGCAACTAGCATTGGAGCAATGATTTGTGGTGGTGTGAAGAGGGGCGGGCGGCGTCCGCAAACCACTCGAAATCCAGTGCTTTACACTTGACCCGGACATCTCGTCCGCAGTACGCACTATCATATCTAAACAGCAGATAAGTTGGCATTTTCAGTGCTCTTCTTAATAGAAAAAGCTTTTATCTTAATGTCGTGTTCCCGGTCAGGGCAGACATTTGTGTAAAAAGCAAATGTTTGTCCTCCGGTCATGGGTGTTCTCTTTGTGTATGTTCCGATAATTCCATGACACAATAGAAAACAATACATACTCAAAGGGGGCCTTAACCTGATGGATAACCAAAGTGGCAATTTACCACAGCGTGCTTTGTGCTTCGGAGGGCATTTTAAACCATCGGTCGAGGCTGTTGTCGATTGACCACAGTAGTTAAACCAAGGCAGAGGCCATTTTGGCGGTTTAAAAACTCTGACACCAGGGTTAGTCAAGTTCGCCACATACTAGATTATACCTACTCGATGAAAAGAGAAGATCAGTTAATATCATTATTTACTATAATAACTCAAGTGGAGGACTAATTACTGACAGTTTTTAACTCGCCACGACAAATTGGTTCACATCACTGAATAGATTATTGTAACATGTAAATAAGCTTTTAACTCTACTTCTGTGCTTCTATTTCTTATTGCGGTTCGGCAAATTTCGTACTTCGAATAAGTGAGTTGATTTTCAAATGACAAGAATAAGGCAGACACTGATATTCGAAAAAAATAGAAGCATTGAGAAATTTTATGTCAAAAATTCAGAACTCAGGACTTCGTTTAACCACATATTCCACCTCGCAACCAATTCTTCTTTCATCTTTTACGTGTTAATTTTACAAGGAGCTAAGATCCTATTAGGATCACAAACTAAGAAAAAAGTATGACAGGTTGAAGGTTTTTGTTTTTCCGTTTATATTGGAAGAAAAATCGAAAGAAAAGCTAATATTGCACGGTTCAATATGTCATAATTTTACAATACTCACTCCATAAAACTGAGCTTTGATTTTATTTCTTTAATATGCTCGTTCAATTTTTAAGAATACAATTTTAATAAACAGCTTTCAAGTACTTTATGGCAATCTTCCTTCCCATTCCTTTTAATGTAGGTAGGTATAATCAAGCATGTGGCTAACTGGACTACCTTGGTGTCAAAGTTTTCAAACCGCCGAATGGGTTTTGACTTGGTTTAACGATACAACTTGGTTTATTGCAACAAGCAAGATATATTTATGTCCCAGTGCAATGCTTTTGACCGTATTTCTACGGTCTACAAAATAAATACAATACTTTCTGTAGAGTGTTCACGTCTGGCACCGAAAGGTTACAATCTGTGGCACTTGAATGGTTTCTCTATCCTCTAGAAATCATTTGCTAGACAACTGGAGAAATAGATTTGTTGTAAGGGTTGTAAGATTTATATTACCTACCATGAACCTACTTATTTACTACCAGACTGCCAGCTCTATTATTGTGAATTGGAGACCTTTGTTTAACGAAAAACCACAACAATAACTCTAAAATTGAAAATTTTATATAACCCTGGACATTTTCAGACGAGCAAGTGCTAAACCTAAGTTTTCAATTTTAAATAATGTATTTTGTTTTACTTGAAATTTGTGAAAACGTGACTAAACTGAAAAAAAATATTGCGTAAATTCGACCATTTTCATACAAAAAGCAGGCAAAAAGTGCAATTGTCGTTTTCGTTTCCGTGACGTTTTCACAAGTTTCAAGTAAAACTAAATTTATTGACTAGAATTGAAAATTCAAGTTTAGTACTTACTGGTCTGAAAATTATAGCCCTCCATGTATCTCGAGTATGCTTTTATAGCTTCTCAAACAGGCCTCTTTTGTATGAAAAATCGTGCAATATCCCTAGACCGTGTTGATGTGTATATTTCCTCCCTCGCCTCCATTCTAGTTCCTTACATTGATTCTTTGGATCAATGAATCTTCGCGGCTGATCTATTGAGTGTCCCATTCAAAAAGGTTCGAGTGAATACATTTTCCATTCTCAATCTCTAATGTCGGTCAGGAGTGAGCTATCAAATACGTGCCTCGCCGACCGGAACGAAGTATGATTTTGAGTCAACATTTTGACGTGAATATTTAAGGGGACGATTTTAGAAAACTTCACAAGTCAGGTGCAGTTGAATGCGGCTAGTGCTACAATATTTTAACATTAATTTAACTTATACAATGGCCTGGTAGTCTATAGAAACTGAATCAAGGTTATTTTGGTGCCTGCTAGGTCACAACATACGGTGTATTTTTGCGTAGTTTCAATAAACAAACATCATGTTATTTCATGTTACGAGTATGTAAAATATTTTTTTATGGAAATTTAAAGCTTCCAAACTAATTCTTGAATAGATAACTATGGAAAACTAACATTTAGCGAATTGCCATTTTATCCCATCTCGACTTGTTTAGAATCAAATATTGTGCTTTTACAATGTGCATTAGTATCATACATAGCATAGTTCAAAGCTTTGTTTGGCAACTGCAGTTATCCATTGAGGTTAGGTTTAGTCTTTTGTAACATTACATTAATATTAATAAAGACATAAAACAACCGCATCAATGCCGTCGTAGGTACAAATCATCAGCATTTGTTCTTTTTTTTCTGTTCATTTATTTATTTTGTTTATTTTTTACTTTATTTACAAAAATCACAAAAGCAAATAAAACTTAGGTTATAAAATTACGGATAATTTATGTCCAAAAAACTTTTTCCTTCTCTGTAAACAAGATGATGTATATTGCTAAAAAAAATAAATGCAGTGGGCGGGAATCCCGAACCGCAAGCCGGGATCCCGAAATAAAGCCAGCACAAAATCATTTGGCGCGAAAAGAGACAAATTTTACCCGAGTGAGGATAAATGGACCCAGTCAATATGGGGCGAGAAACATGTATTGTACAACCCTGTATTCATAAGACACAACGGCGGTAGGGCGAACACACAAACATCATTTATCTTTTGTTCTTGTTTTATCGAGTTGAAGATCATACGAATTAGTTTTGAAGTCAAAGGCGTGATTCACGCTTACTCATTGAAACAGCCATAGGGCCTTTTTATAATCACCGTGCCGTTCGACCGGCACGGCTCTGCCGTGAACTTGGAGAAATTTTGTTGTTTTTATAATGCAATATTTTAAAAGCTGCTTTTATATTACCACCGGCAAAACCATCCGTCTTGTTGCCTGTCTTGCTGATAGAATGTTGCCAATTGCCATTTATTTAGATTTATCTAAATCTGTACATAATTAAATCTATTTGTACAATCTAAACATGACCTGTAATTTGCCGTATGTAAAATCAATGACTGTTTCGATAACTATTTTTATTTGTATTGAGCTGTTGGTTTTACGCTACACACAATAAACGCTACACACACAGTCAAAGTTTTCCCTTGTGTCGTGGGTCCCACGGAACGTACGGTTTAATCGGTTAAACGAATTCTGATTGTTTTAACACTTGATAAATTGTCACCAAACAATTAACTAAGAAAGGTGATTTCATTTTTTTGAGGACCCATATTTCCCATTAGTTGTCGTTCGGTTGAATACGATCCAATGAAGTAGGCAAAGAGAAATAAGAAGCAGAAAAAGGTGGTGTAGGAACTCGCACACCTGGTAAGAAGAGAATATGCGAAGTCCGACGCCAAACAGCTTGCTGTCTTCCGTCATTGCGTGGAAGTACTAGTGACTTAATTGGCATTCTCTGGGTTAACTCGCTCCATCGTCGACCTCATCTATGACATTGGTTAAGATTTGGGTGAAGAGTTAATCCATGAAAAAATTAAAAAACGTATAATTTCAAGAGCAAAACCATTTTTGCATGTTCTCTGCTTGTCAGGTGTACAAGTTCCTGTACCATCTTCTTCTTTAGCTTGTTTATTATAGAGTTTCTAAAGTCACCTTCCGGCTCCATCAACAGATCAGCTCCATACTTATTATATTAGGTAACTAATGAAAGTACCGAAGATTCTTCTAACTAACGAAAATATTAAACCGTTCTGAGGGCAAAGTTAACTTTGCTGTTGGAAAAGCGTTCTCTCCATACATCAATATAAGTCGCGGTTAGTTTACCGACTACAATTAAGTTTGTAATCGCAAAAATGTAACTTTATTCATATGTAACAACGGTTTTCAGATTTTCTACTTTACTTGTGATATTTGGCATTACTTCTTGCCCAATTTCATGATTCTAGGTCAACAGGAAGTACCATTTAGGTTTTGATTACATCACTAGCGTCAAAATATGCGCCATAAAAGGAGCATAAACGACCTTTATCTTTAGATTGAGTTTACCTAGAAATTTAATTTTTTCACTGCTGCAAAGGATGGCAAACTTGTGATTTTAATATTAATTTCAGCTTGACAACTCCACGCGTTCCTGAGAAAAAGGGCCTTAACAAACGGACAACGAATTAGGTTCGGAACCCTAAAATAGTAGGAATATAACTTTAAACGTGTGATACTAATAACGGAACCGAGAGTCCGAGATGTAACGAAATATGTTGGCAAGATCGCTTATTGAGATTTTGGTATATTGTCTTTTTATTTTAGATTTAGTAATACTTTTTTCATTTCGGGATAAGGCAACATTAATGGCAAGTCAATGTCACAGGGATGTCATGTCACAGGCAGATGACATAGGGTGAAATCACCAAAAGTCGACCTACTCTTGCATTCAATGTTTTTATTATTATTTTATTTTTTCAATTAAAATATCGACCATTATATAGTAGCTTAAAATAAGTGATACTATTATGATAAATTTAGTCAGATTAAATCGATGTATTTTTGTTGATATTTTGCGTTTTTTAACTAATTACTAAAAATAAATGTCTACATGACTCAATGCAGAGAATATGGTTGGGTGGGTGATGCTGTCAAAGGTTTTGACCTGCAAAAGCTAAAAACAGCTAATAACGGTTCTGTGTTAAAATATTGTTTAACTAAGGCTAAGAATATGATCAGTTATGGAGAAGTTGCAGAGGACCCTAGCCTTTTCAGGAGATTTTTGGAAGTTAAGGCTCTAAATACGGTTTTCAATAATTTTCATAAATATTTTTAGTTTATGGGATTTTAAACTAACTGGCCTATATTACTCTTTGTTGCTTTAGCCTTTTGTGTAGTAGTACCTACGAATATTATAAATGCGAAAGTATATCTGTCTGTCTCTTAGACTGTTGTTAGTAAAAGTTAAAACTACTGAAACGTAAAGGAGAAATACTGCAGTAAATTAATTATAATAATTACCTTGGCTAGTTTTATATGTACCTTTGAAACCACTCCTCTTAACTTTTTAATAAATTTAATATGCTTGACTTTGACCATCAAATCGCAGTTTCGTTTTTCACGATAAAGCTGAATCTTGGTACATTTACCCTACACACCCAACATTTTGCCTATAGAGCTTGGCATTATCATTTCCCCTGTGTTCCTAGCCCCAGAGCAGTGACTAGAAAATACCTCAGTACCTTTATTCCTCTTCTTATTTTGGAATTGTCACAGTTCGTAAAGCATAAAAATTAAGAAATGATGGCTGAAAGAAAGTGGTCCTGACAGGGAAATATTTTGAATTATGATAAAAAAAATAATTAAAAATTAAATTTGAAACTGTTTATTTCAATTTAAACACAAAGAACAAAATTCCTTAAAAATAATCTCAATATTAAAGATTGTGAGGTTATTAAGTCGACACCCTTAAAGTAAGTTTTAATAATTTTAATTTACATGACAGGAGGGCCCGGGATAAAAAGGCGAAAGGCATGGCCTAAATCCCCTCCGTGTGTCGGAAGGAGGCACAGGAATTCATTCTATTCATTAATTCCAAGGTATGCACTTAGGTGTTTTCCAGTAGGGGCTAGGAACACAAGGGAAATGGTAATAGATGGGGCTAGGAACACAGGGGGGAAATGAAAGCTCTCTAGGCAACATGTCGGACGGTTTTTTTACCGTGCGACATGTCGGACGGTGATTATAAAAGCGTAGAGAGATTTTAAAAGCGTGATTTCATACATTTTGTCCGCCGTGGCGGCAAAATCGGGACGGCGATTATAAAAGCGCTTAGCGATTTTAAAAAGGCCCATAGAAAAGAGAAACAAATAGCCTTGTGGTCCAAAAATTGTAACTAAAAGTTGAAATTTTTCAAAGAAATCTTATTTATAAGCGAGGAAAAAAACGTGCTTTTACGAAATTTCCACAAGAACGCAGTCCCTCCAAAAATGGGAATTTTTCTATTTTAAATATCAAATTAAGATACGTGCAACTTAGTGCTACAGCAAGGTTTTTATAAAAGTAAGATATTAATAGCAAAATTATATAGATAAGGTGTATATCGCTTACTGTAAAATCCAGAGACACAGAATTACATCATTCATATCCTGACGTTCGCTGGTAGACTATACTATACTTACTCTAGCATAAGATGATTTTTTGTGTGTTGTGTATGTATTTTTTTTTAAGTTTATTTTTAGTTTAATCTTACTTGTATTGATATTGTGCACCATTATTAGTCTGAAGTATTTATATATTATTACTATAAAAGACCAAATGTAAGTTTTTTCTCTAACTAATCAAACAAAATTGCAATAATGCATAATTTACAAACGATTCAAAGCGTACTTCATAAGTTATTCAGTATTCTATGTCAAAACATTGGGACGTTATAATTTTGTAGGTAATAATTTATTAGGCTTTGCTGGTTCGCGTGTGTTCGGTAATGAGGATTTAGGGCGACTAAATGGAAACTAGGTACTATCATTACATTTGATGTACCTAGTAAACTAAATATACACGGTGCTTTATGGAGGTAAAACAAAATCTGCAACTGTTACAATCTGGTTTTTTATCTCCTATTTCCTTTTTTTACACCTGCATAGCTAGCACAGCCCGCGACAAACTCGCACATCGCACATCATTGATTGCGCGAAGGCACCGTGCCAAGGCTTGTTCTCCCTCTGGCGTTGTCATTTTGACACTTTTTTGACATTTGACCGCGTTGTTTTCACGTCGTGCTTGAGCTGCTGATCTGACCAAGGAACCTGCCGTGACATGAAGTTGTTATGATCATTACCTAACTTTAAATACACTTTCAAAATTTTGCTAATTTTTTAACACTTCAAGATCATTTGTCAACGTCAATCGAATGCATAAGAAATATAAACTTCTGTTGTTATCGATTCTCATAAGAGTAAAGTCTCATTGCGTATGCTAGGGCAGCTGGTCTGCATCAAAGAGGATGACATGTTCAATGAAGTCAGACTGAGGTCCATCACGATCTTTGCTTCAACCTACCAAGGAGTCAAACGCTCGAACTAAATCACGGAAAAGGATATCAGATTGTCGTGCGAATTTCCGCGTCATTGCATCATTATCGACTGAGGCGATACTCCAGTACAAGGAATGAATGGTAAAATAACTATTACGTTTAAACAAAATTGCTAAGAATTACTTTAAGAAGCTATTCGCTTGAAATCAATAAGGACACCAATAAGACATAGGTCGCGGTCAAATGCCAAAGTGACAACGCTAGGGACTGAGAAAAATCACGGAGAGTCCACGACCAAATGTCAAGCGAAGCGTTAAGAAAATTAGAATCTTACGGGAGATGGTAAGGGCGAAGATTAGATGAGAAAATTATAAACTAGAGTCTACGGTCTGATATAGGTAAGCCTAATCACACAAATGGACATGTTGAGTTCGGATGAAAGGTTGCGGTTTTGACTTCAAACTTGGATGGTATAGTTCTATTACTACTTCTATAGGCTATTTGTCTATAGAATAAGGTTATCTGTTTCTCTACTTATTAATTTATTTAACTCACGCTATTAGAATGATAAATGGTTTAGAATCTACCCACTAAATAGAATCCCCATAGACACGTATGTGATCTAAAGCCTCGTTTTCTTTAACAAAGGAAATCAGATTTAAAAAAAAAAAACTTTATTGGCCTTTCCATGAAATTGAATAATCGACTCGAAACTGTCCTTGAAATCATTAAAAGACAATTGCACAAAAATTGTATGAAGAGACTACACTTGTCCGCAAAAATAAAGGGTCACCCTGAAGAAGTTGGTATCTTTAAGAAATCATAAAGTTAACTTGACCCTTGTGACCCTTTATTTTTGCGGACGAGTGTATATTTCATGTTTCGACCGACGTTCCTTAACGAAAGTTGTTCAGTTTCGTCTAATAATCCTTAGTTTTCGCTAACTAATTTAAAGTCACCATAGGTATTTATATTGAACATTTTAAGAAATATAAGAAAAAAAAAGAAAAGAGGGAAGAAACAAGAGAAATTAAAGAAACGACAATGAAATAGCGCGAGGTTGTAACTTTTTTACGACAGAAGTTGATGGAAAAAGCATTTGAATGTAAGATTTAATTTATTGTACAATAAACTACTTTCATCTGAAACAACAAATTTTACTTTGTTGACGTGAGAATAATGAATCTCTGTACTTACTGTTTAATTACTCGCTTTAGCACCAAATGATTTCGTGAAACGGCTTTTATACCTAAACGTGAGTTGAACTGTTGAAACTATACTGCCTATGTAATTCAGGTAATTGGTTTTTAAGCCATCATTTTCCAAAACAGGCGATATCCATATCACCATCTATAAAAGTCTATAAAACATCGATATGACGACAATCATGCCATGGCGTCAATGTACTTTTCAAGCTAGGTTATCGATTCTGAAATAGCATAAACGTTTTTTTATGATATCGTACCCTGAAACCACAGGGCAGTGCCATAGCTAGAGGTTGGCCGGGGGTTGGCATTTCAAGAAACGTATTCACATAACATAAAACTATTGTAAAAACATGAACCAAATCAAAACATGAGTTAATTACGTTTTTGCCGCAGACAGAGGGTGCAAAAGAGAAACTAAAATCACTTAGGACGAAATTGATAATATTTAAAGTTACATTATAAAGACCTAAAACTAACTAACCTAGGTGCGAACGAGTTCGATGTCAGAACTACATTGATTCGTCTTTAGATAATTACTTAACATTTTGGGTTTAACGAGGTTACGATTAGATGGCATAATCGATGTATGAGCAGATCGCGGCTGGGCACGAGGCGCTGATGCTACGTTCCACTTCTTGTGCTGACTCGAGCCTCGTGGGGCTGACGCCGGTCAGGGTTCAATGACACATATTGCTACCGATACGTAACAAGTTTATGCTAACTTGCACTAAATTACTTTATTACATGATACAAATAATTGAAACAAAAGTACGATAATGAAACAAAATGTTAAGTTTTGAGGCTCCAAATTCATTGGGAATAAGTCTACTGGTCATAGAACTTCTAATTAAAAGATTTCTATGTTAAATAAATAATCACGAAAAGTCAGATGTATTACACTCCCCTATGACCGTTAAAGAGCACCATAAAGTGGCTTTTAGGCTGGACTGAGAGTGAAAGAAAAACTAGAAAGGTGTCAAGTGGTTATAGTATTATATGGCTAACGTACCCTGAAGAGGATTCAAGGCGTGATTGTATGGTTAGAAGTAGGATTTCGTCCAAATCAGTAAAGATTAGTCAAATAACTAAGGCCGGTGTTCACCAAATATTTAACCAACGATTAGCAGCTAACCAGATATTTGACAATGTCATTTTCATACATTTTTTTGACATTTTGTCTGATTAGCTTCTAACCGCGGTTTAACCGTTGGTTATATTTTTGGTGAACACGGGCCTAAAAGGAAAGAAATTAAAGGAACATTATGTATCTGTTGCTTTCCCTTCAGTATAATGAACATAACATTATATGTATTGTTTATGTATGTATAAAATATATGTCTGTGTATTTATATAAATTATTTATATATTATATGTACGTCTAGTTGTATTTTTATGTAGTTTATATTAGTATTTAGATTTCAGTGGTTAATTATGCACGTCTGTCTTTATTTATTTTACGCCTCTCACTGTCCCAGGTCTGCTGGAAGAAATTTCTTAAAGAAATAAGCTGTGCCTTTTGTGTTCGTTTTTCTATTTGTCTGTAATATTTGTGATTTTTCCTGTGTACAATAAACTGTTAAATAACTTCTTACGTACCTAAAATAGTTTTAACTTTTTCCTCATGTTTATTTTAGTGATGTCAATTTGGTGATCACATGATCAGATCTTTCCCTGCAGGCCGAGTACGATAGTGACAACGCCGCGGCAACACCGCGGTCCTATGTCAAAATGTCAATATTGGCAACGCTAGAGGGCGAGCAAGCCTTTGCGCGGAGCCTAGCGCAATCAAAGTGAAGTTTCAGCGTGGGCCGAGCGCGAGTCGAGCTGCTGGACGCTGACTTCCTAACTTCGGCACTGTGCTATGGGGTAGTTGTCCATGATACCGTCAACGTTGCTATTATTTTGTCGAGTTTGCTAGTGAAACTATAATTCTGTGATCGTTATGAAGCGTCTGAAAGCTTTTATCATAAAATTTATGACGTATGTGTTTATATACACACACGTAGACAAATAATAGCAGCAGAGTGGTGTACTTCCTTTTATAATTATTTCATTTTGATTGTCTCGAGAATTGATGTTCAGTCTTCAACATTTAAAATATTGCTATAGAAAATGAAGATCATAAGAAAGCAGTCCGCGCCTGTAACTGTTATGAAACCTGTGAATTCTACCTTGAAAAACGTAGCTGTAGTCATTATGGCAATTATGGTACTCTCGTCCAAGGTATTTGGAAAAAGCTTTCGTCAGGCAGTGGCATTTAATAGAATTTTAAACATTTTTCATATTAATACTATTTCCACTGTTGTATGTGGGCGCATGTATAATTAATAGGTCTTTACCTATGAAATTGCCGATTTTTTCTCAAGCTTTATTTTGTTCATAATTTATTTGGTTGAACAGCTATTACTAAAATGGTTTTTAATTTAAAAACTTGATTATATAACTGAGATTTTAAGTAAAATTAATAAATTTTTAATTTGGATTTATTTACTGAAAACGAAACTGAAACATAGCTCGTTTAATCTGCTGCCCGTTTCATTGATTATTTTTGCTCTACCTTTGGTACAATTACAACTTTCAATAATTTAAGTATGATGAAAATTAATTTTATGTTGTCCAAACCTTCCCACAAAATTTTGTTAAATTTTGTTAAAAAATTCAAAAACGTTAGTATGACAAAAACAGTTTTTCAAAAATGTTGTAAGGAAACGGCAATTTCATAGGTAAAGACCTAATATTTATTGTACAATTATAATACAGAGGATAGGAATAGGAAGTTTACAAAGGTGGACTTATCCCACGAGAGGATTTCTTCCAGTCTACCTAGTGAGAGTACTAAAGAGTACAAAGAACTACTCGGCGTAATGATAAATGTATTTCCTTGTAAAAAAATGAGTAAGTAGGTTGGCACTGTTATTTCTATATACGGTATAACTGATGACGGATCCCTTCCGATGGTGTCAACCAATCGACGGGGATGAGCTATGTCAGCAGCGTTTTATCTACAAACAAGAAGAGGTTTTTGCGCCCCCTTACCATTTGGCCGGAGCCAAATTGAAAGCATATAGCGGGAAGATTGATGGCAGTATTATTGGCAATCGGAACCTTTGGTAAACCCGCTGTGACAAATGGTGGACACGGGGTTTTAGTTTAGACTCGGGTGGAGCAACTTTTCTTTATTGTTTTGCGATACGGTGGTATTTTCTGTTCATTTGTTTCTTAGCGCCGCGCCGCTGTTTTGTTATTTGTTCAGTGTAACAATATTGTGGAATTATATATTTATATTGCGTGAAAACATGTATTAGATCTATAATCTATCCTATTTGTTTTTTATTTTTGATAGTTACCAAAGCGAAATAAAACTAGGATTTAATGATTTATAATTCTCCTATAGCATAAAACTATGTGCTATAAAAACGATTTTTGACATTAGAGCAATTAGCGATCCTCGTACGTTATTTTTAACCCACTTCAAAAAAGGAGGAAGTTCTCAATTCGGCTGTATGCTTTCTTATTTATTTAATAAAAATGTTTGTATCTTTGTTATGCGATAACTAATCAGCCAATTGTGTGCCAATTTTCAAAATTCTTTTTTTGTTCGAAACAATCTGATCCCACACCTATAAATGTTATAGAAATTGATTGGCGCTTAAAAAAAAACACATACAAATTATATTTAGATGATATTTTCGTTAGGGGCTATCTGCTGATGGGAATTGTTAGTATTGAGGTCGGTTGACTCTTACGTGTTTAACGTGGTCAATTATAGTATTCTGTACCACTAAATTTATCTTTTCGGATTTATTTATGTTATTATATAATTATCACTTGCTTAACGGTGAAGGAAAACATCATGATGAGACCCGCCCGTCCAAGAAAATTCATTTTCGAAAGACGAGCGGTCCACCAATCCGCATTGGACCTGCGTGGTGGACTATGGCCTAAATCCCCTTCTTGTTTCGAAGGGAGGCCCGTGTCCCTCGGTGGGGACGTATACGGGCTGGTAAAAAAAATCTGCTTTAAGTTTCATGGTGCAAGCCAGTTTAAAATTACCCAACACAAAAAAAATACTTCTAAAACTCGCGTTTACTAATAAAAAGTTCTGAACTACAGAGCATGTATTACTCGGGTATTTTTCTGTTAAAACCGTTATAGTAGCGTAGTACACACGTCAGCACATCAAACTCTACGTGTTGATGTGGATGGCGTCATTCTTACCACTTTTATGATAGTGATGGTTTTCAAAGTGCTACTGAATAAACAAGAGTCTTTTGCTTGTCTGCACAAACTTACTGGAACCTGTGCAAACAGTGTTGAATCTGCGATGAAGTGTGCAGTATGCAGATTGCGGAACATCCTCTTAGGCATGGAACCTGTAGGTATAAAGTGTAGACTAGTGGCAAAGCTGGGCTCTGTTTTTTCTTTAAGGTGTTCTTTACTTTGATAAGTAAGATTCAGCTAAGGTAACGGTGGGGTGGGCGAACGGGAAAATTATTATTAAATTGGACGTCATAATTTAATAATTAAATTTTAATAATTTTGGAGTAATACAAAAAAATGTAAGAAAACCTGTAATGGTGGGTCATAAAGGGGCCGCCAGTTGATCAAAAGTTTGCTTTGGGGATCCTGTTAATAATTTTTATTTACAACTAGCTTTTCGCCCGGGACTTCGTTCCCGTGGGAATTTTCCCGTTTTTAATAGTTATTCTGCTATTCGGGACGGAGCGAAATACAACAAATCAAAAACAATGGCAATCGGTCCAGCCGTTCTCGAGTTATAAGTGTTGTAACAAACACGACTTTCTTTTATATATATAGAAGATTTACTTGTAAATTTTAAAAGAATCTTTAAATAAAGTCTGACAAAACACAATAAAAGACTTCTAAACCAAATTCATAAAACCTTCCTGTTATTTTGTAAAAACTATACTCGTTTATTATTTGCATTGTAGAGCAATTTTTTAAGTGTGAAATATAAATAAGTACCCGCCAAATAGTTTGGCGTCGGTGGTGAAGTTTACCTCGCTGCCTCCTCTGGCTTACTACAGACGCGCAAGCGTCTAAAATTATGTTCTACGATAGGTTATATCTCTTATGAGTCATAAAAAGTAGCATATAATGTCTCAAACTTATTTTAAAACTAGAGCCCAAGCAAAGTTACCGTTTGGTCGGCAGATTGTATGGCTAAAACAAGCAAAGTACAGTGTTTGCGGTCATGAATTGCAACTTATCATTTTTTCTTATGAAACTTTACTAGGTAATTCCCATTTTGTCAGCTGGGACAGAGCGCTAGAGTGGACTAGTGAGATCAGTCGGGTATCTTAGTCCCTGCTAATATTATAAATGCGAATATTAACTATTGTAGTAGTTCATTTATTTTGTATTAAAATTTTTGAAAATTTTTCAGCGATTCCTAGTAAATAATTATAGGTTAAGCCATATAAGCGATTATAGGGTGAAAACAAAACAAAAATAAGCTGACGATCTTCCGTAGAAATTGTGTATAATAACTAAGGACTGAATTTAAAATAGAAATCTTATAAAAATAGAAAAATTCTAGTCCGTAACAGATTGAAGACAGAGTGGAAACGAGATAATTTTCAGTTTATCTTATTTCACTATTCTCTACCTTGAAGCAGCCAATTTGTCTTTGAACAAATAAAAAGCGTATTTATCTTTTAAAAATATAACAAAGCATTTTTTACTTAAAGAAAAGCTAGTAAACATTAATCTTCAAAATACTTTTTATTAGTCTTTGAGTCTATTTGAGGACTAAGTGGAATGAATAGAGGCTATTTCTAGCCGAGACGTTCTAGCCGTGTAAATGAAATAAACCGTAAAGCTTTGGGAAAATCCGAGCTAAGGTCGAGTAAAAAAGGTTGGCACCCAACGCATAATAACTTTTAAATGTACGCACTGATTTTTAGGATATAAAACTTTTTTGGACATGTTCATTTATCAAATTCGCCTCCGTGTGAAAGTAGAGCTGGTAATTTGGAATTCAGGTCCCAGTAACATTTCGTAGATCTGTGGTCTAACGGCGAGTGGGTCGGACTCGTAAGCGAGAGGCACCGAGTTCGATCCCCAGTGCTGCCATGTACAGTGAGCTGAAAAAATACCTGACTCCTCCCCTACCAGATAAAGATGAAATTATCTATGAAAAACGTGAATTTTTAAAATTGTGGTAAATGTAAATATTTAGTTGGTAAAACTGTATCAGTATGAAAAATATCAATTGAATACCTCAAACATTTCGTGAAATAATTTTATCCTTATTTCATAGAGGGGTGAGTTAACTTTGCAGCTGACTGTACTAATGATAATTTGTTTTCTGAGTTATGTACATTTATTGCACACTAATCGATCCCGATTCTCTTACAGTGAGGGAAAAAATTATGAGGAAACCTTCACATTCAGGAGATTGAATGTGTAACCAGGATCCAATGCTATATCCTTGAGCATAGTCAAGCGTACTCCAAATAAAAAACAAGACTGAACGCTAGGAAGAAGAAGAATAACAATTTCTTAAGAATTCTTTCAGGACTTATCAAATGACTTAAAAGGCTGTAAGGCGGAATTTATAAACTTGGCTTTTAAAAATAATTCAAAAGTTCTGACGTTACGTTGTTAAGAACGCGTATATGCTTTTATACGTCCTAAGTAGCTTTACTTAGGCAAATGTCTTTGTAAAGTTACTTTTTCCAATTTAAATGAAAGTCGCTAGAAAACGTAGATTATTTCTTTCAATTACAGCAGAGCGATTATGCGAGCCAGCGATATTACGCTCTTGATATCTTGTATTCTTAAAGCTAGCAAGTATCCTAAAGAAACATTTTCTTTTATTAGTATCGTATTGGCAGACAGAGTAATCAAACCTTTATTAGTTCAGTAGTTCGGCAACATATCAGTCTCATTGTCCCCCGGAGAGAACCAGTGATTTTCATTACGTAGACGACCGTATTTTACGTGGTCCCCTATTTTCTACGTCTCGTAAAACACATCACGTAAACGTTGAGCATTGCTTTTTGTGTAATCTTTTATGGTTGTGTGCCAAGGGTTTCTATTTGTTAAATGTTGTGGATGTGATTCTATCTAAAATGTCTCTAATTTTACAGTTGTGACGCCAGACATTTTGAGAAATGGTCATAATATAGAGACTAAAGGGATAAAATATACTATTATTTATTAAATACTTTCTAGTACTATAAAATATGTGCTGCTGAAGAGGGCCTGCGCATAAACGGTAATAAAACGAAAGACATGCGCCTTAATACCACTGATACAGCGCCTATCTATATAAACGGCAAAGCAGTCGAAATCGTGAAGCGCTTTACCTATCTAGGGAGCATTGTAGACCCTATGGGAGGTACAGAAGCTGATGTAGAAGCGCGTATTAACAAGGCAAGAGCCACATACGCACAGCTTAAACCCGTTTGGACGTCATCTATAATCACACAACGAACAAAAATAAGAATATTCAACTCGAACGTCAAGTCAGTCCTCCTGTACGGATGCGAGACATGGCTCGTCAAGAATGACGTCACCAGCAAACTTCAGGTGTTCGTGAACAAATGTTTACGCCGCATCCTGGGAATCTGTTGGCCACGAACCTGTGTTTATCAACAGAGATTTATGATTCACATGCTAGATAACAATGAGGAGCGATGAAGTATGTCCTACGTGACTAACAAAAAGACTTGGCATCTATGTTGAAGCCATAAAAATGATTTTCATTGTCCATTTTTGATCTAAGTAATTTAGATCTATCCACTTAGTCTATGTCTATCTTTGCTCTCAAAAGATAGACATAAGTAAATACTCCTTGACCGAGATCAAATTAATATCTGTAAGGAAATTAATTGCTACAGTCAAACTTGTTGCCCCCAAATTAATATTGCTGTCGACCAAATGCTCAATTGCGCTAATATCCATAAAAGTGGCTTCAACTGGCTTCATAATTCCACATTAATATGCGAACAGTGAAATGGAGACTATTAAAACTCTATCTCTGCGCTGTGATGGCTCTACTGATACTATTAAAGAACATATTAGTGGGATTCCTGTGCTATGAAATATCCATTGCTTTTTGATAGCTGAATAAAGCCGTTGATTGGTTTGAAATAGAGGGATGTGTTATTTGGATATTCTTAGAAACTTTTTATTTTCAGCGATTTTAAAGTTGGAATGGAGAAAAGGGGTAAATGGGTGCCTTGGAACAAAAACCGGCCAAGTGCGAGTCGGACTCACGCACCGAGGGTTCCGTACAAACTTGTAGGTATATAAGTAAAAGTTCAATTTAATACCTCTACGCGTTCATGAGGAAAGGGGTAGTAAGTTTAAAATGATTAAAAAATATTTGTACAAGGTGGGCCAAAAGAAGTCATCCGATGTTTTTTGGCTTTCTTTTTTTTTCTAAATGAAAAACTTCGATTCTGTTTTTTTATTATGTTTATTTGAACCTTTAGAATTTTATTGGTCAAGTCGAGAAGATTTTATCGGCCAAATGAGCGCCGTCAGCTTCGGCGAGAACTTCGGGCGACAGATTCTCGCACTCGTGTCGATTGTTGTCCTTGTGGGCTTCCGGGGTCTCGGGCTTGTTCTCGTAAACACGGGTCTTCAAAAAACCCCCAAAAAATGTCTGGAACGCTGAAATCGGGCGATCTTGTGCAAATCGCCAAAACGAGAGTGCAAATCGCAGATCAGTGCAAATAGTCAAAACGAGAGATGAGGCGACCCGGGACGCCGCCTTCAGAATATCGGTTGTGGCTCACTCTTTAAAGTTGGTGGCCAAACGGCGCAGTGTTTGCGCAGTCGGTGTCGGACGGCCGGGGAATCGGCGACGGTATTCGCGCTGCGCCAACACCATAGACGAATTGTTACGCAAAAAAATAGACATGATTATTCCGCGTTCTTGGGGAGTGTATCGCTCCATGGCTTGTTTACTTGTATTCTGCATCTGTCTAGTCCACAAATGTCAAAACAGATTTGACATTGGCGGCCATTTGCAAAAATGAGAGCATGGAATAGGGTGATTTCTTTTGTCCCACCTTATATTATATGATGTAACCAAAAATTTAACGTTTTCGCAATTTTTCTTTTATCTGTGCTACAAGACGTTGCTTCGTACCAAATTTCAAGATTTTGAATTCACGGGAAGTACCCTGTAGGTTTTAATTCCCTTGCGAGTGTCGAAAATTTGCGGAAATTTGCAGCATAAACGGCTGGCTGTATCTTTTGATTGCGTTGGCTTAGAAGTTTGATTTTTTCACAGCTCCAAGGGACAGTAGACTTAAGTATTTGATATAAAATCTAGCGTGATATCTTTACGCGCTCCTGAGAAAAAGGGTCTTGACAGACAAACAGACGGACGGACGGACAACAAAGAGATCCTATAAGGGTTCCGTTTTTTCCTTTCGAGGTACGGAACCCTAAAAAACAACGATTTTTAAATTTCCTTCTAGTGAAAATTTGTAATATAAATAAAACTGTTCCTTCCAATTATAATGTAAATAATAATTCAAATAATTTGTTTATGTTAGTTATTTTTAATTTTTTTTTGACAATCTTTTGTTGTTATTTTTTTTTTTAAAGAGCGTCACATGAAATCTAGTAGATGAATTTAGAAGAAACTTGGCGTTCCGGAGCAGCCTTTAGGTTACATCTCGCCCAGAAATTTAAATCAAAATCGAACTTAAATAGACCTTTCATAATAGCGCAAGTAATCATGCGGAAGTCTTTGACGAAGCAAATCCAGCAAACCAGAATATCTCTCAAATCCGCATCCACAAATATTAGTATTTACGCCAAGATGCATATATTACTGAGAATCCTTAGAGCTGAATGTAATGTTAGTGCAATATCTCGCCTTCCCACGCTGCACTCACAGGATTAATCTAGCCAAACACAAAGCCCAGATATACAGGAATTCAATGATAAATCTCTACTCTGAAATACAAATACAATATTGGATAAACGAAAACCGGGCCAATGCATAGCTTGATAACTGAAAGCTTACGTCAATCTAAGCACGATACAGGTAGTGTGTAGTATCAGCACTTACTCAATTCTTGTTTTGGGATATCACGCTATAGTTTTCATTAATTACTTAGTTACCTACAAAATTTTGTTTTTGGGCAGCATTAAGTGCTTATCAGTAAAAAAATATCATCATCATCATCTTCGGGCGCACGAGTACCAATCAAAGTAGGTGTCAAAGTGGTCACCATGGCCGAAATCGGTCGGAACTCGTCATCATCATCACTCGTGACCACTGAAAGAGAAAGAGGAATTTCTCGAGTAGTTAAGAATACAAACTTTCGAAATAAACTGAATTTCTTAAGAAAGTATTCTTAAGAAATTTATAAAGTATAAGTATAAGGTAAGTTTTTTATAAAGTAAAATAAATATACTTAGACAAAAATATTTAGCTCTTGAGTGAGAAGATCATACCGTTCAAATTATTCCTCGTGTAAGCTTTGATATAAGCCATATTGGCGAGATACTATAGCGAGTTAGGGTTCGGGTGCGAAGTAAAACACCGCACTTTACTGATATTAATCTGTAATTCTCGTGAAACACAGACGATTAGGCAAAATAGTCAATTAAAGTAAACTTAGCGGGTGTGGGACGGCAGAACTCAATATGCGCGCCGGCGGCGCGAGCTGTCAACTAACTAGTTCCCTATTACACCGGCAGGCAGCGCTGGTGTAGGGTGCGTTCAAAAATCGGTGGCGCTATAATCTCCCCCTCCAAGACACCAACACGACTCGGAGGTGACTTGGAAACCGAAAGTAGAACTCCCCCCAGAGGATTACTTCTGACGTATGGAGGTGATGCTTGAGTATGGCACTTAGGCTTCCTATGTCCAACCTCGATTTGACAAACTCTTTGAGGGGTGCGTCTGAAAATAAGGGTCTCACCAGCCCACGGGTACGCACGCAAGGGATCGTCTGCAGTAGTACGTTTATTAACATTACCTACTAGACGAGATGATTTCTTAACTATTGAAGAACCATGCATGGAAATATTCTTAGGCACATGCCTATTACTTAAAGTAGTGGGAACTCCCCCTAGTGGGAAGATGTGGCAACTCCTCTTTGAAGAAGTGGGCACACCCCCAGTTAGGGCAGAAGACCTACCACGCTCAACACTCTGGAGACTCACTGTAGAAAAGACAAGCGTATCAACTTCATCTTCAAAGAATAATGGGAAAGAAGCATCTTTAATCGAATCAAGAGTAAACCTATTAAGTTTCAAGTCAAGTACCATACCAGCATCTCGAAGGAAGTTCATGCCTAACAATGTGTCTTTGGCACCAGGTAACATAATGAAATATGTTGGAACTACCGTTCCACACACCAGTACATTAACCAAAGCAGATTCAACATAATCATTTACAAAAGAGCCATCAGCTAACTTAAGGTTTACAAATTCTTTATCAAACTTCTGTCCATTCTTAACTAACACTTGATGGAACGAAACACTTCCAATTGACATTTTAGCACCAGTGTCTAATACAACTCTACCACTAACACCATGAACTTTAATGTCAAGCATAGGCCGGGCTCGGATGTCTGGTGTATTAGTATCTACGGCACCCACAGATTGTAAGGACACCGATATTGGTTTACTTTCTGCTTTCTTGCATTTCTCACAATTTGACCGTATGACACTCGGCGCGCCGCATCCGAAGCATACAATGGCGGTAGGGTTAGGGTCTACATTAGTCTCCTTCTGAGTAGATTGCTTATGCAGTAATTTTGGACATGAGTCCTTGATGTGGCCAAGTGTTCTACAATAAGAGCAGCGCTCTGTTGACTTGGCAGTGGTAACAACAGCTGGCGCTGATAATGATGAAGGCGCAGAAACCAAAGTAGTAGTAGGGCATGAATTCTGTGAAGTTCCTTCACTTAACAGATCTTCGACAGCACGAGCCTTCTCTAGTAACTCTGTGAAATTTGAAAAAGAAGACCTTGCAACCTTCCCTCTGATACGCCGGTGCAATAGTCCATATACCATATCCAGCTGTACAGGGTTTTCAGGGATAGTATTCTCTGGTAGTTGGGCAATAAGCGCTCTAGCCTTGCAAATAAAAATATCCGTTGTCTCATCAGTTTGCTCCTTCTTAAAAAGTTCTCTATATAATTTGTGAGGTGGAAGACGAGGTCCATATGTCTGTTTGAGAAGGTGTATTGCATCAGTCCATGTTGTAGTTGAATGTTTGACGCCTTGCCACCATGTACCGGCTATGCCAGTAAACAACATGGGTAGACCTCGGAGAGCAATACCATCATCCATATTGACACACTCCTTATATACTTGAATGGCCTCAATAAAAGCAACAACATCAGTTCCCGGTGATCCATCAAACCGTGCTGTACATCTTGCAAAATTACTATTATTGTTCACATTATTCTGCAATGGCAGTGGTGATCTAAACATTGCCATTATTTGTGCTAACTGTTGATCCGTCATGATGATTGGTGTAGGCATCACAGGAGGCACTACAGTAGAGGTAACAGGTGGAGTCGTAGTTGTCATAGTGGGGCCGGCCTCAGGTGCAGAAGTAGTCTGAGGTGGGGCATCCTTATCATTAGTACTGGCATGGGGACTACTCGTTCGGGATCTCGTTAATACCATTTTGAACAAGATAATTAACCAGCAGTCAATAAATCCAGATGATAATGTTCACATAATATGCACAAATTGGTACCTGTGTTCTGGTTACTTATCGTAAACACAGATGCGACTCGAGTTGAGTTGGCTATCAGTGGGCGTGCAGGGGTGGCGCACACGCAAATAGGCGCGCACAGCATCAGTAGCACAGCAGCGCACAGTCAAGATGTACAACAACACGCTACGCTCCAAGCGCCAAACGTGAAGCAGAGACGATTGTCAACGCTAAACAATTCAAGTCCGCTGGCTGGTTGTTGTCAAATCACAAAGTTCAAGTCACAAATCACAAGGTTCAAGTCACGAAGTTTTTTAAGTATATTTTACCGCCTAACAAATCCGACACTTCCTATGTGCCGTTCGTTTCATCAGTTATTATTATCATTTAGTCCGATAACGCGGCAAACAAATTATGACACTATTTAGAAAACACGTAGGTACAATGTCCCAAAACACACAGTTCAAGAGTTTCAGTACTCATTCAGCGAGAAAGTTCGTAAAAATAGGCGAAGAAAGTCAATGATAGTTAACACGATAGGTCAATGTCCACACAAAACACAACGACTAAAACCGGTTTAAATCGATTTTCTTCCTATTGAAAAGTTAGTATAGAGTTCCACGAATGTATTTCAAACTATTTCTAACATGTAGAAAGTCTAGAAAGTCCCATAAAACAAATATTGTTAATCACGCACAAAGTTCATTGACCCGCATAGGTACTCAACCGAAATTCCATCGGTAGCGGTCCTAGGAACACTGCCGTGTTTATGCACTATAGGAGAACGATTAGTTTTTCGAAAGCACTAGAGCACTATGAAACTGTCCTCGCACGAACACTTTTAGTCTTTTCAATACGAAAATAACACTAACAGTCAATGCAGTCACTTCGGCCCGTCGTTGGGCAGCCAATATAGCGAGTTAGGGTTCGGGTGCGAAGTAAAACACCGCACTTTACTGATATTAATCTGTAATTCTCGTGAAACACAGACGATTAGGCAAAATAGTCAATTAAAGTAAACTTAGCGGGTGTGGGACGGCAGAACTCAATATGCGCGCCGGCGGCGCGAGCTGTCAACTAACTAGTTCCCTATAACACCGGCAGGCAGCGCTGGTGTAGGGTGCGTTCAAAAATCGGTGGCGCTATAATACTCACTGCACGTAGAGACCGTGAATACATCTTTAATTCACGTTGCATTTCCATTTCGTATAACAATGGTACGATACGTGAAACATCTGTGTTAGCTCTACGAATAAGTGTTCAGTAGGAGAGAATTGAATAGGGTAGGACTGTGTTATTTAACTCTTGGTTCTTTTGCACAAACACTGCTGGTAAGCGTATCTTTAATTTTTTTGAATAAATAATTACTTAAAAATAAAGTAAGGATTACTTCATGAATGCTTTATTTTTTTTTATGCTGCAAAAGTTATTCTTGGGCAAATTACTACGTTTAATGAACGGTTATAAGACATTTACAAAAAACAATGTAAAAAAAAATTGGTAAGAAGGAAAACAAGATCCTGCTAAAGAAAATATTATGAAAATATGAAAAAACGAATAAAAGCAACTATTCGTATTTTCTGCGCGGTTGTCTAAACAAAAATGAATCTGATAGTAAAAAATTATTTCAAGAAAAAAAACACGAACACCGATATTATTGTGACATGTAACATTAACAAACAAAACGTAACATTAACAGTGACAGTCAAACGGTCGTTAAACGCAACCCAGACATTGTAAAAGGTTCATACAATAGGTACCAAATCATATTTCAGCAGATTTATTACAAGAAAACCCGGTTCACGTGAAAACTAGTTTTCTCACACAAATACACATAGACTAGATGCTACAGACAAACATCATAAAAAAGTTAAAAGATTAAAAATAGTATTAATATTCTTGCTAATACTTACTTATATTGATGTTCTTCCTCCGCTTCCGCTTGTCCTTAAATATTTTCACTCAGGGAGAATAGGAGAGCTAGAAATTATACCTACAGATTCATTGACTAAAATATGTCTTATCTTATCTAGCCTAGTGTGTCCCACTGCTGGGCAGAGGTCTCCCTCGCTTTCCTCCACAGATCCCTCTCCTGCGCCTTTTCCATCCATTTTTTATAGAATTGATCGAGCTGATCATGCCATCTACGTCTTGGTCTACCGCGCTACCGCTTTTTTCGGGGAAGCCAGTTCATAGCAATTTTGCCCATAGATCGTCTGGCATGCGGCAGACATGACCAGCCCAATATGTGAAATCATAAAAAAACTGTGGAAATAAGAGCGATCTAGCTTAAAGACTTATCGCTAAATAGAGAAATTATTACTACGTTTACATGAGAAAACAAGATTAAGCTTTATGAGAGAACAGAAATATGATTTAGTTTCAATTCAATGGGCATTACCGCACAAGTAGGTACATAGACTGTCTAATTGTCTACAGTATCTGAATCCTCATAATCTGTGCCCTTTGAAACTGAACTTTATTGTACTTCCTGTGTATTTTGGATGCTGGTGTTTCGCTAATAAATTTATGTGCCGCGTTCGTTAGAATAGGTATCTACGTCCAATGTGAAATATTTGTGCACTGAACAAGGAATGTGCCCGCAGTTTCAAAAGTTTTCGTGTTTATCACTTTTTAGGTAACTCGTAGCTAGGTCAGGCAAGTTTTTGTTAGCATTTTTAAAAACGAAATTTTCTTAAGCGCTTTAAGTATATACTATCCATCATGCTGGCCCATGTGACAGTGAACGAGCTATACTAATAAACGAGACAGATTTTTAATCTCTTGTTTCCTAGTATTGCGCTGTCTCTCTCTAATGGTCCAGCAAGAAGGATAATGAATAGGGCGCTTTAGCCAAGAATAGCCATGATTCCAGGTCAAATTTATCTGCTGCTAAAATTGATAAACAACACATCGTACATTGACTAACTGTTATCTTTAATTGGCGGGTTCGGTCGAGTGGTAGTGACGCTGCCTCTTAATCGACGGGTCCTGGGTTCGATTCCCTTAAGGGGTAAATAGTTCTTGAACTACATGACGTTCTGCCTGCCCCGAAGGGATTTTAGGCGTGAGTGTGTGGATGGACCTTTTATTGACAATTAAGATCAAAGTAATCTTCTAAATAGGTTAGGTATATAAAATGAAAGGTTCTAAACACCTGACTCACTGACTCATCAACGCCCAGATCAAACCCTCGGACATTGAATTGATTCTGAGCTTTTTAAGAAATCCACAAAAATAAAAAACACATACACGTTTTATTTAGATGACGTATTGGTTTGTGTGGATCTTCTGATAGGCTTTGTTGAAATTCAAGTCGCTTGATGTAAACGTGGACAAATCTACAATAATTTGGAAAAAAAAACGAAACTATATTTTCTACCGCCGCCGGACGGAAAAGTTTTCTCAAGTACAGCAGAGTTATCGGTTAACCTCCCTGTTACAAGTAGCGGCACGTAAGTTTAGCGCTGAGTGAAATGTAGAGGGGATAGCTGCGCATAGGTACTGTCGCGCACGCAATAACTTTAATAAAATAATTTTAAGAACATTTAAATGTACAAATAGTAAGTAAAATAATAAGTCTAGCACTAGTGAGTGAAATGTTGAGGATATTACGTAACTGAGCATGAGTACAGTCGCGCATGCAGACGTTAATAAATAGTAAAATTTATAGTATTCCATAGCTTGTAACAGGATATTTTAAAAGAAAAAAACGACTTCCATACAAAGTGATACATGACAGAGTGATAAAGTTTATGGGGAGTAGAAAAAAATATATAATAGAATTTGACAATATTTATTTATTGGTTTCTTTTTTAACAAAACAATGCACGTCATACACCATTTTTCTTGCCTGTCTTTTCAAAACAGTATTTCTTCTAGGCATATTCACTATTTAAAGTCACAAACTTAATAAAAAACCAACAATAACAGTCGAACTCAAACTTAACAAAAAACAATAACAATGAACGGCAATAACAATAAATTTTAGAACGCAACTGTACAGTCAGAAGTCCGCGGAGCGTCGTGTCATGGCGGGGGACGGAATACGACTGGCTAGCCAATCGACGCTACGCACGCGCTCCCTTCGTCCCTCTACCCCCCTGAGAGACCTAATTTTTGACTTCTGCGCAATAACGGTCAGCGCTAAACTTACGTGCCGCTACTTGTACAAGTTAACCCGTCAAACTTCACTCCGACAGAATGTAACCAAGTTTTAATTTGTTGCAGATCTTGCGTGGCTTGACGTAGTTGAGAAGTTGTTTGTAAGGCAGTACATAGTGAAGTTTCAGTACAAATTTCGTTCTCTTCCACATCTTTCTTCTACTATCTTATAGGTAAGTAAACATGTTTTCTTGGATTTAACTTAAGTGAACTTAGAAGATGACTAGTGAATTTCCAATTTAGTATTTTAAAACGTTTACCCGCGTGAGGGTTGTTCAGAAATAAATTTAGGGAAAAAACATGTTCGGCGCGAATGGTACTTGAGAAATGAAATGAAATTTTGAGAAAAGTTTAGATACACGTGCATAAAACATTTATTTGTCACAAAATTAGGCGCTTCTAGTAAAAATAGAAGAACTCGTGAGTGAGAGACGCATATGATATAGAAAACAGTTCACATAGACAATTAAAGTAGATAAAGGTCTAAAACAGAAGTCTCTTCCATTGAAATGGGTTACAAATAAATTGCAGCACAAGTGCATTGTCAACAACATAATCACAACGGAGATAAGGCCGTAGATAACTAACCAGAGCGGAACTGGCCTAGTTTACACCCTCGGGGCTCTCAGGAACAGTCGCTGTGTTAATGGAGAAAATATTGTGCTACTGATACGTACGTAAAGGAAAATTAATTAAAATTAAAGCTATAAAGCTTTTTCAGCCTTAAATTGCCATAAACCGTTAAATAAAACAGGGTTTTTTACGTCGCGAGTTTGCTATTTTGTTTAGTAAAGTTAAAGCTTAATTTCTTCAGCAACTTTTACATCATAACAGAAGAGGCCGCATTTCTTGCCAGTATCAACCAATTTCCATAAGCACAGTAGTACAAAAAGCTCTTGTTCACTAATTGCCATTTAAAAAGTAGAGTGACCAAACATTTGACTGTTTTACTCTTATAACGTACTAATTAAGGAGCCGGCCAACTTGGCATATTATGGAGCTTCCGAGGTGATGTAAAGGTGTCACAACACGCGCCTTTACCCCAAGTAATTTACTTGGGAATTACATGCGACAAGACAATGTAAATTACCCTCCTAAGTTATAGAAGGGGTGTTTTCAGAACAATTAGTCGGACCATTTTATGAATTTAACTTATTTGTATTTGTGGATGAGTTTTATAATTTGAAAGTGTATGGTACAGCCCAACCCCCTCTAATTTTTCTGTTTTTATTTTAATACATAACTCAGTATGTATGTGTAAATGATTTGACCAGAAAATTTTCCTCAGACTCGCAAAATTATGATTTTAGGTAGTGAAATCATGATTCTTAATCATTTCATTGTTTATCACTAGTAAGCTAGTGTAAAAATAAAAAACCTTTTTTTATCTTTTTTTGTGATCAAGAACGTGTAATACTGAAACTAAACAGGAAAGGCAAAGCCGAAGTCCATTTTTGGTAGCAATAGCGGCGCCCAACAAAGAAATGCCTTATAAACACGAGGAAATAACCCAGCTCAACTTCTTTATATATTTACGATCGTTCATCTAAAAACAGCTTTTATATCGCGCAATATTTTCCTTGTCGTGTTAATTTATAAATATTTATTTTAAAGCTACGTTCTACGTCATTTTAATATTGACCGGCGTTTTATTTTGTAAAGTTCATGATAGCGTAAATACAGGGTAGAGCTAAGAATAAATATGTTATGCACGCTCGAAAGACTGCAATATAGCCAGCGCTGGATTAAGTTTTGAGCCTAGTGCATAAAACATGTTTTAATGTTATTTCTTCATGTTTCTCGCGGTTATTTTCATCGATTATCGTCGCCGAAATATCAGAAACCCATAAAAAGTTAAAAATCGTGATAAAAACCCGTTATAAATCAAAATACACATAGTTTTTTTTTCAAATTGTATCGAATATTACAGATTTAGATTAATTTATCTGTTATTCAGATTTAGTAAGTCGTACAAGAAAATATTTAAGTGGGAAACTGAAACGAAAAAAATTGTTTTTGGTTCCCTATGGGTTAAACTAAATTAGAATTCAGGTAAATTCAAGTACAAAAATGTGTTTTGAACAAGCATATGATACATACCAAGTGACACGGAAGAAATAAATCGAAAATACACAGTAGAATAAGGTTTGTATACCAACAAAAAAAGAATCAAGATATGGAAAGATTGATCATATTTTCCTAATGACGTCGGATAAAAAAAATCGCCAAGGGATTATTAAAGGCTAAAAATAAGGTAACTTCCAAATTTTTTGTAATTGACAGTTTTTGTTTTACGAGAGGATTTTAAATTGCCTAAGGTACGAAAAATAGGGTCCAAGCCCGGTACTGTACTAACAACCCTTTCAACATAGACGGATGACGTGGTTTCTAGATAAAACAGGTGCTTATAAAATGCTTATCTTTTTTACTTTTGAACGCTCACACAAAAAATTACATTACAACTTAATTTTGTATTAAAGCATAGAGTAATTGTAAAAAATATACTACATAAAACATACTTATTTAATTTACAACCGACACTATCTCTCATTTTCTATTTCTTGTTAAATTTTTTAAGTTAAAAAGGTACTTTTGTGGTTCAACGAAATCCTTATTGTATTTCGGGGACACTGGGACGATGAACTTAGTAATCATTACCGAAATTTTGATATTAAAGTAGCTTTCCCAAAACTGAATTTACCAACATGACTTATTATCCAAAATTTCACAAAATATTTGAAGGAAAAGCTCAGTGATATTACCATTATAATTTTCCACGTTAAAAACGTATGAGTCACCGACTTCATTCCCAAAAATAGTTCGCTTAAAGCAAATAACTAGTACCAAAAAAGAAATTAATTTATGAAGTTCCAAAAACATTCAGAGAAGCTATTCCAACACAATACTCCAACTTCTGAAACAACATGATTTATCTCCTCAATTTTCCTATTTTTCGCGGACTATACTGCTTATTAGAAGATAACAGATAAACGAAAAAGTCATTTAATTATTTAGATGACGTTTTGATTTGTAATTTTTTGTATTTGTTGATTATTTTAAAGGGATGTATTAATTTCGATAAAATTAATTTAGGACGACATCAGGAGCATACTCTGTCGAACTAAAGAATAATTTTGAAAATAAAGTGACAATTGGCGGAGTTATCACGTAACATACAAACAAAATAATAAAAATAATAAACATACAGTCGAATCGAGAACTATAACTATTTTGAAAATTTAAACTATTTTGAAAATTTAAAGAAAATTAACGGTGATAGCGCAGTTTTTAATGAGCCAGACTTTTAACCACAAGATTTCTGATCAATCATCAATTGCTCAGCGGTGATGGAAAACATCGTGATGAAACAGTTTACAATAAAAATCATAGCAAAAACATTTACAAACACTATTCATATTAGCACGTTTAGGCAAAAATTCTGTGGGATTAAAGCATTTCTTTTTGTGAGGGCAACTGAGTAATCCGTATATCCTGAAACGTGAGAGATCGCGACTACGGCCCAAAAAAGGGCAAAAATTATCCCAAACTCCGGAAAGGTCCTTTGCGCTACAATAAAATGCTCTTTGCGGTTGCGTCGGTGTGCTTTTAGGTTTTTCACAGAATTCCGCTAATTGCCACCGACCAAAGTTGTTCGGAAGGAGTTTGTAATTAAAACGATCCGGAAATATATTTATTACAGTTAAAAATAAAACAAACTTGAATTTAAACTTCGTCCTGCTGGGGTTTTGTTTTGACCACTTCTTCTTCTTATAGTCAAGTGTGTGGCAAACTTGGCTAACCCTGGTGTCAGAGTTTTCTCTTAGACCACTAAATCTGTCTTCTCAAATAGAATAGTAATTTATTGATTTCCTCCCGAACATGCAACGTCAAATAATAACATATTTAGAATAACTAGAAAAAAATAGGTTATTCGTGAATGGAAATAAAAGGCTACTTCCAACAAAAAAATACACCTTAAAAAAAACTTCATTAAAATAAATATATTATGACCACCTGTCTTCTTAATGTATAAAATGTGTTAATTCATTGATTCATCAAACCCTTGAACTTAGAAAGCTGAAATTTGGCAATTAATAATTACCTCTAGATTTATCGCCGGTTTAATTTATGTTTAGGTTTAATTTTCATGTCTATTACTTACTTTAATGTTTATTTTCTACAAAGTAGTGAATTACATTAGTTCTATTAACTCTACGCCTATTCGCAAAGGTGCATTCTTCTCCCGTGAAGAATTGGCAAGAAACTCTGACAAACGTATTCATTAGATTTATCGTCTAAATTATTTTACATTTAGGATAATATGCTTTATAGTTGCTTTGTTATAATTTCGGACACACGAGAGAGGTAATAAGAAAATACGAGCAATGTAGCATAATTGAACATTCGCCGGCAGTTAGCGAGGTTAGATCAACAGTGTTCTGAGGTAACTCAAGGTAAATAGACGAACCGTAGAGATGAAACAATGTGGTGTAGGAGTGGACAATGACGTCAGAGTATATTGTTTAAGATTCTTGCGGTTATTTTCACTAGTCTGAGACATATTATATCGGGTTCTTACCACGATTTCTTAAGAAAGGCGGTATACCGTTTTGTCTGCTCTTAACCCTACCTGCAGGTCTCCAGTCCATCTGTGAACATGGTGCTTGCAACAGCGCCGAAATATCTGATACTTATTAAAAATAAAAATTGTTGTAAAAACCTGTTACATAATTCAAATTAATGACGCCAAAATAGAAAAGATGCCTAGAGAGTGAATGGTTTTAAATGTAAAATGTAACATTACGATTTTTACAGTTTTCCGGTAATACCGACAGTTAGAAAGATGCATCTTTTTCTTGTGTCATACATATGATAGTGACAGATATAGTCTTGTCGAATGTTTAAGATTAGTCAAGACACAGAAATGTTTATTGTGTAAAATTATCCTGACTATTGACTCTGTTGTTTTATTTAATATAGCCAGTATTGTGTGCAACAAACGCAATTTCAAGATTAGTGAAGTACGTAACATTATATTTTGAATGAGTTAAGTAAAAGGTATGGTTTAATCGGCATTGGCACATCTCCCTTAAAACATCTATGTGAAGAACCTTGCACTTTGTAGTAGCTTACATACCTAAGTTAAATATCAATTGGTATAGAGGGAACAAGAATATCATATTACTTTAGTATAAAGCAAATATTCTAACTTTAGAAAGATTTTTCTAGAAAAGCGTAGCGCTACAAGAATTAGCGTAGCACTGTTGCTACGAGTGACGTAGCAAAGTTTTTAAAGCCTACGCTGAGCCGACCGGTCATATATTTGTCCATCTTCACAGGCTGTTTTTTTTTATATGGCAGTTCGTAGTCAGTTACAATTTTTTACAGAAAATGTGTTGCTTCGCTCTCACTACAAATATTCCCATGTTTGTAAATTGAAAGAGTTCGTTATCGAAATAGCAAAAAAAATCATGAGTCGTTTGTTACCTTTCTACTTCGAAAGTATTCCTGAGGAAAATGTCACTGGAAAATCATTCAGAATGATGGTCTAAATTCAAGATTTCAATATTTCCTAAGCGGTCCCTTTACATCCTGTATAGTCTAGTTGAGGTCAGAGGTATGTTTCGGCGGCTCCATATAAACTTGTAGTCTGTTTCCTCTCGTCACACGTTAATGTTTAACTACACTGCTGCTTTGCATTTTCTGCATTATCTTTGCACTGCACACAGCTTTTTGTTTAGTTTATCGCAAAATGGAGTGTATTCGGAAATAGCAGCTCACCTGTTTTATTTTGTTTTTTTTTCATTAATGGCTTATTTATTAAAGGACTGGGTGTGGAGGTTTTCATATTGATGTCACTTATTTTTTCTCATTTTGACTTGTATAGTAATTTTAGATTTCTTATCTAATTTTTTTTGGGTTTTTTAGGGTTTCAGGGTTACCTTCTTAGATATTACTAAAATATAAAAAAGTTCCTGGGGAAAACTTCACTAAAAAATCATTTGGAATGATAGTCTGAACTGAGAGTTTAAGTTTTTGCTACGCTGTTTCTTATACCCTGTATACATATTCAAATAGCTTCTTTGCAAAAGTGTGCATCAATGCATTCAACTGCAATAATTAATTGAAAAAATATTTTTGTGCTTTACATAATTATGCACTTTGTACACGCTTTCCAGTTTAGTGAGTAAATCTACAAGGGATGTAAAACAAAGTGAGCTCGAAATGAATTCAGATCGTTAAAGTTAGCTATTATCACTCGCATAATAATTCCATAAGCTTTGGTAAACAGCATTTTACTCTTCAAAAACAGTATGGGTTATTTTTTAAGAAATGTTATGTTATGATCATAAAAATTCAAGAAAAAATCTCTTTTGTAAGATTATAGCTTACGTAATAATCCATATTATAAATGCGTAAGTATCTATGTTATGTTTATGTTAGACACACAATCACCCAATCGCCCATTTCCCAAAAGCAGGCGAAATATCTATGAATTAATTTATTTCCTACGATAAGTATAATTCAAAACTACATACTTACTTTATTGTTAAATTTTCGCTTTGTTTTCATGTCTATTACTTGTTAGATATTTGTCTACAATAATATAAATTTATAATTACATACTTTTAGTTGTTTTGTTATAATTTTTGCAATGAGAAATAACTGTACCTTGCATTGCAGTTTACATTTTAAAATCTTATTTATTAAATATGATTGAAAGACCATTTAAATTACGACAGTTTTCAAACAAAAATCGTATCAAAATCAGTCCTTCCAGTAAGAAGCTACAACACCACAGACAGACAGAAATTTTATTTTATTTTTTTAGTATATATTGCCTTTATATATGTAGATAGTTACTTTGGGTTACTTTTTTTCATGATACCTATGCATCCCCTATTTCACCCAATATTAATTTATTTTTTATTAAGTGCCTCATTACTAAGTTCCACGGTTTTGTCTTCGACAATGACCAACTTCCATACAAACTTTCATCCATTTCAACCCCTTCAAGCCTTTTTTCACAATAAAAGGTAGCCTATGTCCTGTCCCAAGCTCTAGTCTTACCAAATTTCATCAAATCAGTTCAGTAGCTTAGGCGTGAAGCATATCAGACAGATAGACAGACAGAGTTACTTTCGTATTTATAAAATTAGTAGAGAAGTAGGGATTCTAGGTGAGCTAGCTACATTATCCAATACATCTTGCCCCTGGGTCTTTGGCGGGAACTCGGCGTGAGCGGTTGCTTTGTCAATTGAATTTTCGTTTTCTGCGTAAAAAATTTGTTTAATGTATAATAGTGATAGTGTATTATGCAGTAAATTGACTAAAATTCGTGTAGTGATGAAAAATTCAAGTGATAACAGTGTTTCTGCTCCGTTTGGTACCGACAAAGATCCTCGCGGTTGTGCTTCTCGCCGCCAGTTTTCGTAAAACAGACGCTATCCGGTTTTACGCAGAACATGAGAAGCTTAGGGCTTAGGTTAAGTTGAAGAAAGAAGATTTTTCACTGAAGACATGGCTGAATCGATATAGTTTCCTTTGCCTTTCCCGAAAGGGATAAATTAAAAAAAAAACATCTTGCCCCTGAGCTAGATTGTGGTTAAGAGCAAACCCATTCATTATAAAAATTTAATAAGAAAATCCATTCATGTCACAAATCTCTTTTATAAAATTAATTAAGTGGGATGGCAGGACTTAACAAAGTCACAATTTTTCCTAATTGTATTTAAAGTAAGTTAAAAAATAACTCAAGGGTTGTCACTTCCACCTCCACGACCCACTTTAAAGAGGTTCATCGCGTTTCCTATCACAAATTCGAAGGTAACGCGTCACGAGCCGTCCGAAGTATCAAGAGTTCCCCTTGACGTATGGCACTAGAGCTCTAGTGAATAAAGGTTATGAATAAAGGCTCTAAGGAATATTTTCTTTCTCTAAGACTCAGTTGCAGAAACGTTAATTAAAGATTATGCTACTTTAACTATTATGCTTGCTCGTAGCCCAGTGGCTCTTGCTGATCTCAACCGATCAGGGTAGTTAAGCAACGTACACAGAGGCAGGGAACCTGATGGGTGACTTAAGTGACAATTTATCACGAGCGTTTCCGTGCTTCGGAGGGCACGTTAAGCTGTCGGTCCCGGCTGTTGTCGATTCACTACAGTCGATAAAATCAAGTCAGAGGCCATTGTGCGCTTTGAAAACTCTGACACAAGGGTTAGCCAAGTTTACCACATACTTGACTATACCTACACGATAAGAAGAAAACTATAATACTAACACTAATAATTTTTAGGGAACGTAATGTTACCCTAATTCACGATTTTAATACAAAAATGAAACCTCGATATCTCCTAAAATACTGAATATTTTGAATTTTTTTTATACTCACCTTCAGTGACGGAAATTCTCTTCATTTGTAACACCTTCCCATCTTATATGACGCAGTATTGGCTGAAGCAGAAGGTTTTGAACGTGATCCACACAACCAAATGCTTCAAAATTTGATCCACGTTTTTCTCTCTGATGAGAGTTTCATAAGAAGATTTTTGCCGCTATATGCTGTCACATATTATATGTGATAGAGCCAGCGTCGATAATTTTTATCTCGGGCTGCTGGTTTACCAGATATGAAGTGGGCCCTACGTAATCCTGTGGCCCATAAATAAATGTAAATATTTTCCAAAGTATTCGGTTTTTTGGGTTGATTTATAGCCATAACCGATTTTTTTATGAGTCACTGTAGATGTTAATGATAAAATTGGGGCTCCGTCAAACGGTTCATCTTATTTTCATTACTGAGAATCGCAGGCATTTGGATGTGTGGCCCATACTTTTTTGCCAATAATTCTTGAACTATTGCGTCACAAATTATTTAAATATGCAAATATGAAGTCTTTTATCCATCACTGAGCGAATCTCTCGGAGTTGTCATCCTAGGATTAAGGGCCAAACATCCAAATGTACATAAAATAAAAGTGCCTTTACGGAAAAAAAGCATAGATATAGAAAAAATAAGGAAAAAAGGCATAGACATAAAAATAAGTTTAGATTCCTTATTTCAAAGAGAATTTTAACCTTATTTTTTCCATGTCTATGTTAATTCACTTTGATCATTTAAAGAAAAAGTAATACTATATTCTAGCTGGTAATGTGAATTTTTATATCAATTTATAATGATAGTACAGTAGGTACTTGCGCAAGCTTGGTATATCGTGGGTAGGTAAGAGAAATATTATTATTTAAATAGAACATAAATTATTATGAAGAGAATTTATACCTACTAACGTACTTCATTGATTTCAATATAAAATGTTAAAGAAAAAATCGAACTCTGTTCCCGAATGTAGTAAGTTGGTTAACAACAGTAAGGGAAAAAAAACCCGTTTACCCGATATTTATCAAGTGGACTGTGCTAGTGATGATATTGCAGTTTTCAATCTTCCTGTCGAGTTGGCACCAAAATGCAGCGGTCCCATTCTATCCAAATACCTAGCAGACATTAAAAACCTTCACAATAAGGCTTTTTCAGACTTTGGTGATGATATCTCTAAGGCTAATCAAAATGTCGAGGATAAAGTTCGTAAACTATCAGAAATTCTGGCCACGGAAATTCAAGAAACTGATAGAGAAATAAGAGAAATCGTTAAAAGGGGTATAGATAGTAATTTCTTAAGTCGTGAAAGTTCTAATAACTTGTTAAGTAAAGTTAAAGAACTGTTTAAAATCCGATGTGAACATATTGCTGAGTTTAAACAAAATGGTCTTAAACTGGAAGCAGAACGCGCTGAATTAATAAAAGTAATAATGAGGGATTGGTTTCAACGTATCGTTGCAATTGGTCATGTTCCTTTAAAAACAATACTTCAAAACTTTGATGATCACATTTATGAAACCAATCAGCAGTTGTGTACAAATGAAAAAGAATATTTTCAAATAGAAAAAGAGTTATGCGCGGAAAATGAACAAAAACTTAAACAAATTAGATCTCTTATTAATGAACATTGTATAGAAAAAGGAAAGCCACTAGAAAGATGGCAAAGTGCTCACTTTGATCAGCACTGTACGTTTTTTGATAAGCGACCTTTAACGGCACAAAGTGTGCCTAAATTTACACTTGAAGGAAATGAATTAGAAGTACATATAAAGTGTTTAGTTGAGACGTATCGTGAAGCAGCTGAAAGATTATATTCCAGTTTTGGCGACCAGTTGAGTAACCTTAAGGCGAGTTTCAAAAATGAAACTCAGCAAATGTACAATAATGTTGATCTTTCAGAAGAAGTGATTCGAATGATATCTAATCTATTGAATGAGTTTAATTTAAATGTCCCCTTTTTTAATCAAAGAGAATCTGAATCTGAAGCAAAAGAATTTGCCGAAGCTAAGCGGAGTATTTGGTTATTAGGACAATGTCTTATCCAAACTTTTGATATCCTTAATAACGCAGCTCATTTGTGGGATGCTCACATATTACGAGTCGCTCTTACTCAAAAATTGATAATGGCTGATGTAGAAGATTTAATTACACGAAATGATGCAAAAGAGATGCTTGAAGAAGTTTCATTTAATTGTCACTTTGCCGAATTATGCCATAGTTCATGTAGTGAAATGGACAGCAAGTACGATTATTTAATGAAAATACTTCGCAACACGCTCAATTTATATGAAAATAATTACCAGGAAGAAATCAGCAGGGTTGAAAATTACTTGAATATAGCTCCAAGCATGGAAGCTATTTTAAATTTAGAAATACAATGTTTTTTAGAGAAGTACCCGCCTAATGAATTAATTTCTCAAATCGTCTATCATAACAAGGAAAGCTTCAAAAATAGCTCTTTAGCATCCTTAATTTCACAAACTGACCACCATATAGCAACACTGTTACGTTGGGCTGCTGGATTTTTGGAAGCCATAAACAACAATATTGATAAGTTGCCAGAAGAGTTAACAAAGAATACAATTAAATGGGTCAAACAAAAAACAGAAAATTTGGAATATCGTTATTATTTTAAACGTATATCGCACAGTGTACGTGAGGATAGAATAAAACGAGCTTATAATTTACGCTTAGAAAAAATTCACTCCATTGAGCAAAATCTCGTAACATACGAGAATAAAATAAATTCTGTTAAAATAATGGTTAAAAAATCATTAGCAAAATTCATGCTAGGCAGTGATCCACACTTTTTTCCTCTTTATTATTGGATGGAGAAGATACAAAATAATGCCAATCAATGTAAAGATAATCTAGATATGACCCCGGAAGAATTACATTTCAAATTATTGAGTTATGTAAATCGTTTGCCAAGGTTGAGTCAATTATTCGTTGACTCCGTCCACGAGACCCTTGAGGAATGCAAACAAAACATTATGGTTGATATTGTAAAAGCTAAAATAGAAACCCTTGAATACCTATCATCTGTGACAATGATTTTTGAAGGCGGTGTTTATTCTGCTGAAAAAGCTGAAAAAACTGTAAGTGTTCTTCTGTCTAAATTTCGTGAACTTGAAAATTGTGAAGAAGAGGTTGAAACTACCCTTAAACATCGTGAAGTAGAACTGAAAGAAAAAGCTTTTCGTGATGTTACAAGTTTACTGATGCTTTTGACACGTTACAAGTCTTTCTCAACACCACCACCAGTTTTCCAACTTAGGAAAATGAATACTATGTCTACTATGTTGCTTAGAAAACGTAATCAAAGTAAGAGTGTCGTAGCTTTTCAAGGTTTGAGTGAAATGTCTGGAATGAATTTGAAATAGTTTACAGCAGTTTTACTTTAAAAATTCTTAACTTGATTCAGTGTTTGACCATTGCATTCGTAAAATTTAGTGCAGTAGCCCGCCGCCGAGCGCAGACTATCTAACAGGTACTGAATATGATTTATCATTATTACTGATGAGGCCAGGGTCGTCGTCTCCAGTACTTCATAGCTTATGAAGTCGAGAAGCTTTCAATATCCGATTACTTAAATAACAAACGTCACTGAATTGGAGACATAGACACGCTTAAAAAAAGCTAGAAAGGCATATTTAATTTATTTAAAAAAATATATTTAATTCCTAAGAAGAATTATTATTTTAGTTAGTGTAAGTCTGAAATTCGCAAACAAGATTAAATATTAGTCTGTTAGTTAAGAATAGTTTATTTTTATTTATTATGTTTGGTATAACAGACAAACACTTATAGCGCAGCTTAGCTAAAAATTAGCCTGTTAGTTAAGAATAGTTTATTTTTATTTATTTTGTTTGGTATAATAGACAAACCCTATGGGGCAGCTTAGCAAAAACAGAAACCCTGAATCCAGACCACCACAATGATTTTCATGTGGAATTTTCATCTGGTGAATTGTTGTCTTTTCCTGTTTTTAATATTTTCTGCTTTAAAATTAAGTAACTCATTCGAATACACTCCATTTAGCAATAAAAAATAATAACAAGAGCATTAAACACGAAAACCAGCAATGTACATCGCATTCTTATGTACATACATTCCATAGCGTCAAAGTAGCACCTTACGAAAGCACCTTAAAACTTGACGTTCATAATACAGGGTGTATTATGACATATTATTCTTGCGTTCTTAGCGCGAATGTGTTTTTGGTACTAGACCAAGATCCCAAAGCCACCAGACCTTACTTATTTTCTCATTAACCAAAAGTGTGGGAAAGAGTAGTATTAGTATGTACTATTAACATATGAATACCTCTAGCCTGGGCCGACGGCCAATTTCCAGCTACCAGGTTCTGAAGGTACTTCCAAAAATTACTCACTTGTCTTGAAGTCTGGGTGCTGTAAAAAGTATTGTTTTAGTTCCCTGATTATCATATAAAAAAATGTCTGGCAGTAATCACAGCCGACGGAGAGTGTCTGGCGGTGTTGATCATTAATTTTTATATTTAATTTATTATATATTAAGACATCATATAAGACATCAGCACCCAGACTTCAAGACAAATGAGTCATTTTTGGAAGTAGGTACCTTCAGAACCTGGTAGCTAAAAATTGGCCGTCGGCCCAGGCTAGCAGGTATTCATATATTAATAGAACATACTAGCACTGCTCTATCCCACACTTTTGTTTACTTAGAAAATAAGTAAGGTCTGGCGGCCCTGGGATCTCAGTCTTACCTTTAGCCCTAATAACATAAGTGTTACAGTTGATAGACGATAACAAAGACGGTGAGTCTATAGGTAAGCGAGTTGACCATCTTATAAAATTTTATGATTTTCTAGTATTTTGTCTAGATTCTAAAGAGTCCAAAATATATATCTGTGGCCCGGGGACATTCAAATTACAAAAAAGGTTACCGTTTGTGAAATTATTATAGATTTCGCCATTTTATATAGGTACTAAAAGTGAGGTCTTAATGACCGTAACCCGCCGTAACCATATGTAGTGATAAGTCAAAAATCTCCGTATATGTTATATTTATTTACACTTCTATTCGCTATTGTCATGTTGTAATTACAGCTTTGTTCAATTATCATACGAAGGATTAATCGGTATTTTAGTTTTAGTTAGTCGGCTTATAAAATAAGTCATTACACTTTTGGAACCATTTAATTCTAATTATTATGCCAACTCAATAAAATATCATTCTATGGGCGTTCAAAGTAAGTACCTAACTTAAATTTATAGGTCTCGATATAGGTCTGTGCTTATACCACTTTCGCATTTCTTCTTCATGGATCAAATGCAGAGGCGGATTAAACGTTGAGAGCGCCCTAGGCAAGCATTTCATAGGCGCCTCTAGCAGCCATATTAAAAATTTTACTAAATTCAATAGAACGAGGATTCGTTTTATTGCACAGTTGGTAGTTGGTGATTCGTGAATCAGTGAAAAATATCACGTGTCGGCTGTATCTTACCAACTTCTGTTATGAAATTAAGTAATGTAGTTAGATTAGCAAAATAATGGTATTCATTTTCTCTTAAATATAGCATAGAAACGCATAGAAACGAAGATATCCGAAACGAAAACTCTTGCTAATTCAACTCTACAAGATTTCGCGCGCCTCTTCGTAACCTCGCGCCCCTAGGCACGTGCCTGGTTTGCCTTATGGTTAATCTGCCCCTGACTAAATGAGTCTTAAAATCTAAACCAGCCACAGAAATCGTCTTAAAAAAGATAAGTATATGGTTTGTTCAGAGGGCCTATTAATGTAAATTATTATCAAAATGGCTGGACTTTATCTGGTCTTTGTGTTTGGCAACATTTTATAGTATTACGTATGGTAATTGAACAAAGCTGTACAATATGGCAATAGCGAAATCATGCGGTAACCTAGAAATGTAAATTACTATCATATATGAAGATTTTTTTCTTATCACTACACATGTTAGGGCGGGTTACTTTCATTAAGACCTCACTTTTAGTATATAAAATAGCAAAATATATAACAATTTTACAAAGACAAACGGTAACCTTTTTCGTAATATGAATGTCCCCGGGCTACAGATCTAATAGAGATGCACGTTAAACTTATAATTCTGTCTTTTGTCTTTTGTTTAGTTTTTGCCTAATATAAGAAACTATTTTGTTACACAGTTGTGGATAATATTATTTAATTTTCAATAATAATATTGATTTTAGTTTGTATTTTCACGTATAAGTCTAATTTGTTTACGAATTTCAGTCTACTAGTATAGAGAAATATTAGCCTAAGTTCTGTCATAAGAAATTATAATTTGTAATACAATGATTCATTGGATTGTGTCTTAGAGAAGTAAAGATTTAATAAGAATTGCTGAAGATATAGTTTGTGTTACATGGAGTCGATAATTATTTAATTTAATAGGTCTACTTGCAAGACATCTTCTTAATAAAGGCAAAACCTAATTTTTTTTGTATTGTGACTTTATTTGAAATTACATAATATATGATTTATTTATGATTAAGGGTATGTAATTGTTGCCATGATATCGTGGCGTTTAACCCATAAGTTCTCTAAAAATTTCGACTTTCCACATTACGGTCGCATAAGTCGTAGATATTTCATATTTTAAGAAACTTGTAGTGGGTATATGTATTTCAATTTAGCTGATTCATATCCTTAATTACTTTTCGTAATAAATATAAAGTCACCAATAATGGCTGTTTTTGTTATATGCGCTTAGCTTCTTGTTTAACTACGTGCGTGTTTCATTAGGATTAGGAAATACCATATGTTGCCATTGATATAATTAAAACAAATTTTACTACATTTCATGCAAGCTCATCGGTATTAGGTATTTTTTATTCAGTATTTCATCAATTTGGTCTAAATACAATCGCTTAGGGCGCCCTATTCCGACTTTTTCGACTACGTACTTCTCTTTCTTCTTCCTAGCGCTTTGTCCATTTCAGATTCTAGGTACCCTTGACCTGCAACCATGATCCAAGATTTGCATATTTTAGCTAAAGAAGAAGTTGGGTCTCACAGGCCCGACGCAAAAGAAAAGTATCTCAGATTATCGGTTATAATGAGTATTGAAATTCTGTATAGTTCCTATGTCCCTTAATTGTGACTCCGCCTCATCAAAAACAGTCGTTTTTATGCAGAAAATATGAAGTTTTATAAATTGGTGGCGTGGCGCACGTATGCGCCGTCAGGCTTCAGAACTTTGCTTTTAATACAATGGACAACATAATTTGTAGCTCCAAACACGAATTAAAAACATTATGCCTGTGTAAAATGAAATAGTAATATTGACGCTTTAGCCATAATTACGGAAATTAGGAACTACACAGAAGTTCAATATTCATTATAACCGATAATCCAAGATATTTTTCTTTTGCGCCTAGGGTAATTTTGTATGAGCCGTGACCCACCTTCTTTATTTGTTATTCCAAAATTCACCACTGTTTATGGTAGACCTGTTGACATGCCTCGCGAATCCTGACTCCTGTACTTGCGAAGACCTCTACAAGATCATGAATAATGCAGTGCTTGTGGCTGAGGTTCGCAAAGACTCAACTCAACAAAAACTATAGTTTAATAAGTTACACTTATAATGCCGTGACGAAGATATTTATATAAAGATAAAAGGATCACCAATCAAATCCACACGGGGGCCATTACGGTATCGGCAACTCATTTACTGAGTTCACGGGCTGCTGCCTAAACACGATTGCGTCAGTATCCCCGGCCGATGAGTTAATCACCCGAAAGCGCTCCGTCATTCACTTTTTCAGACGCCAATTGACCGTATAGAAGTCCACGTGTAACTTTTTTTGGGGTACATATACAAATATATAATAAAACGATCAAGTGCGAGTTAAACTCGCGCACGAAGGGTTACCATCAATTACCTATAAAACCGGCCAAGTAGAGTCGGACTCTATAAAAACCATTATCTCTATAAAAACGGCAAAAAAATCACGTGTGTTGTATGGGAGCCACCTCAAATATTTAATATATTTAACTTTTTAGTATTTGATGTTATAGCAGCAACTGAAATACATCATTTATGAAAATTGCAACTGTCTAACTATCACGGTTCATGAGCTACAGCCTCGGACAGACTTATCTATAAAAACGAGCAAAAAAATCACGTTTTTTGTATGGGAGCACTCTTAAATATTTATTTTATTCTGGTTTGAAGTATTTGTTGTTAAATGACCAATAGAAATAAATCATCTGCGAAAATTTCAACTGTCTAACTATCACGGTTCATGAGATACAGCCTGGTGACAGACGGACGGACGGACGGACAGCAGAGCCTTAGTAATAGGGTCCCGTTTTTTCCCTTTGGGTACGGAACCCTAAAAATGTAGAATATGTTTATATTTTTTAGGACGAATTGACAACCTACCATTATTAGGGTTCCGTTCCCAAAGGGAAAAAACGGGACCCTATTACTAAGGCTCCGCTGTCCGTCCGTCCGTCCGTCTGTCACCAGGCTGTATCTCATGAACCGTGATAATTCGACAGTTTAAATTTTCGCAGATGAGGTATTTCTTTGTGCCCTATAACAACAAATACTAAAAACTATAATAAAATAAATATTTAAGGGGGCTCCCATACAAAAAACGTGATTTTTTTTGCTCGTTTTTATAAAGTCTCTTCGAGGCTATATCTCATGAACCGTGATAGTTAGACAGTTGAAATTTTCACAGATGATCCATTTCGGTTTCTGCTTTAACAACAAATAAGTACTAAAAAGTAGAATAAATTAAATATATAAGGGGGCTCCCATATGTACAACAAACGTGATTTTTTTAATAAGTCATTTACTTATTTATTACATTGACATCTAATCAACAACCACGTCACAGACTAATCTTAAATGAAATTTAAAAACACTGATGGCAAAAATTAGTTTGCTTTAACTTAGAGATTCGCAATTATTTGCAAAAATTGAATAATTTAAAATTTTAAAAAATAAAATAAAATTGTAATAAATGTATTTTTTTTTATTATTTTCAAAATCAGTAATTACGTACATCCCTAAAGGCTCCAACAGGTTTATTTTTACATACATTTGAAATAGAGCTGAGCATTAATCAATTTTTTTTAAATTTTTGGATATTCTCTTTATTGAGTATTTGTATGTGTGTATGTATGTAAATCCTTGATTGTACAATAAACAATATTTATTATGAAACACTCTGTATAATTATTTATATTTATTTAAAGTATGTATATTATCAGTTACCACGCCCTACGCATGCTTGATGCCATCAAGCAGAATATAATTGTCATTATTAAAACTCGTTGTACAGTAACGAACCTGACGCCGCCGGGACACGTGTAGGTGGTAATTACTTCATGTCAAACTCGATCCTTTTTTTAATACTCTTAATTTAATTGGCAAATGCAAACTGAGTAAATACGTAATACACAGATTACACCGTAAGTATTGTTTCTCACTGTAGGTAGAAATAGTATTTTATGGATTAACAGTTCCTAGAATATTTAAGGGGGCTCCCATACAAAAAAAGTGATTTTTTTGCTCGTTTTTATAGAAAGTCTGTCCAAGACTGTATCTCATGAACTGTGATAGTTACAAGATTGAAATTTTCACAGATGATGTATTTTGGTTTCTGCTATAACAACAAATACTAAAAAGTAGAATAAATTAAATATTTAAGGGGGCTCCCATACAATAAAAGTGATTTTTTTGCTGCTTTTATAGAGGTAATGGTTTTTATAGAGTCCGACTCGCACTTGGCCGGTTTTATAGGTAATGGTACGGAACGGAACCCTTCGTGCGCGAGTCTGACTCGCACTTGCCCGTTTTATTATTTAAGCTCGCCCTAATAGGCAGATGACTGATATTGAATATTATATATTTATTAGGATAATATATTATTAATTATCATAATATAATAACAGAATGGTCTAAAAATAAAAATAAAACTTACAGCCTATTAAACATTTTTGTCTATCTTTTTCTTACAAAACGAAATGCTGTACGTTCATATCACTATTACACCAGGCTATTAAAAACTATTTACACTAGCGTATTTTAAATGTAATCTATCTATGAGTATATCTATACATATTATAAAGAGGAAAGATTTGATTGTTTGTTTGCATTGAATAGGCTCCGAAACTACTGGACCGATTTGAAAAATTCTTTCAACATTAGAAAGCTATATTATCCCCGATGGACATAGGCTACATAATTTTCCCGAATTCGCACGGGAACGAAGTCCAGGGCGGAATGCTAGTAAAAAAAAACATCTTTAACACGCTTACGAATACAGATACTCTCAAAATTCACACAGCTATTCTTTGTTTCGTGGATGTTCGTGGGCCACACAAACACATTAACACACACACGAGAACGCCTGTTTAACCCCGACAAAAAACGGGAGTGTTATAAGTTATAAGATTGACGTAGTATGTGTATCTTTATGTCTGTATGTCTGTGTATTATTGTGTTTGCCAGTGGCATCGTGGCCCTATACAAGTTGACCGATTTCGAGGCGATTTCTGTTGTATAAGGATTCTCCAATAAAACTCGGACTAAGATTCACTGGATTTATTAACACTTCAAAGTTCACACGACAACTGACTGAATAATGCCTGTCATACTATTATAACCGTCACCCCTCTCCCTCTTTTCTATTTGACAGTTGATAAAACGGAAATAATGAAACTAGTCACTTCTTGATTACACGTAATGTTTAAATTATACAAAATAAAGAAATGATGAAATAATTAATACTAGATATATAAATTAATATTTGAATTAAACAGAAAATCTAACATTCGGCCATCCGTTATTACATTTACACGTCCCCGTGTAGCAATTAAACAGTTAAAACAGAGAAAGAATATAAAAGGATGAATCATAACATAGCATAACATTGGAATGTTAGGGACCTATTCAACAAGTTTACAACTAAAATAACAACACCATACTATATGAGGTATTTTAGACCTTTTAAACTCATAATCTAGAAACACTCATTAACTATTTAAATTCATACATAATAATAACGGTTCTTTTGATTGGTTCTATTGCAGTTCTACGAGTATTGAAACTATTTACAAAAATGTAACCAGAGTAATTATTAACTTAAACATTCGTATTCGCTTAAGAATATTAACATATATTATTCATAAATAACGGGCCAAGCCTCATCTATCTTGGAACCGTTAGAGCATGGTGTAGGTCTCATCTACCCTACTCCCATTTAGTACACAAGTTATATATAAGACTCAAATGAAACTCAACGGGCCAAGCCTCGTCTATCTTGGAACCGTTCAAGCACGGTGTAGGTCTCATCTAGCCTACTCCCATGTACTTCACAGGATAATTTCTCTTCAACAAATTCAACGGGCCAAGCCTCATCTATCTTGGTACCGTTCAAGCATGATATAGGCAAAACCTACCAAAATTACATACAAAATCACATAGCGGATCAAGTCTCATCTACGTTAAAATCACTTTAATACACATACATTCATATTATGAATAAATCTGTTCTATATAATTATTTTATAATAATACACCTCAGAAAATCTCTATTTCCGACAATTAACAAGAATAAACAACACTAATACATCAAAACTAGTAATCTGTCTCAGAAAATAATGAATTTAATGTTATTTATAACCTAAAGAAAAGCATAGCTACTCGTCGTCTTCAACGGAAGATAAAGAATCTGATCTTTGAAAATGCAGCCAGGGTTTTAATTTATCCGAAGCTACTACAGCTGAGTAACTACGATTGTTCTTCTTCGTAATTGGGGTATCCTCGATTTGGTACCTGTCATTATCAAGGACTTGTGTTACCCTGTACGGTCCCTGGAAACGCGGTGTTAACTTTTTACTCTGGCCTGTGGAGGGAATCTCGCGATCAACACTTACAAGGTCACCGATGGAGTATTTCTTGGGCTCAGCGGCATTCTTATCATAATAAGCTTTCTGCTTCTCTTGGTAACTCGAAATATATTGGTTAATTTCTTCACGAATCGATTCAATAGATACCTTGTTACTGTCAAATTCGTCCTGTAAATATAACTTAATTTTGCCTTCTGTAACACCCACCAAATTAGTGCCGAATAACGCTTGTGCCGGGGTCTTCCCTATACCTTTGTTCAATGTGGTGTTAAGGCCAAGTTGGACATCCGGCACATAAGCATCCCATTTCTTTTCGTCCCCTGTGGCGCATTTAGCTGTTAGTGCTTCTAATAAGGTGCGATTGTAGCGCTCCACCTGGCCGTTGGCGCGCGGAGTCGCTACAGCGTTCAGTACATGCCTAATACCTAACTGATTCATGTAGTCCTTAAATTTATTGCTAGTAAAGCAAGACCCTCTGTCCGATATCAATCTTTTTGTTATCCCAAAAATACTGAAATACTCCCGTAGTTTATCTATTACTACAGAAGTTTTAGTGTTTCGCACTGGCTTCAGAATAATAAATTTAGAATATGCGTCAATAATTACGAGCAAGTGGGTATTCCCTTTTGTGCTTTTTATAAACGGGCCTACATGGTCCACGTGTAACGTATCAAAAGGGGCATTGCCTTTGGGAATTGGATGCAAAGGTGGTCTTTTTTTTCTCGACGACTTTGAGTATGCGCATTCAAGGCACGATTCGACATACTTTTTTGCGAACCGTCGCATTTTGGGGAACCAATAGTCTTCCCTTAATTTTCCTAGGGTTTTTTCGAAGGCGAAATGCCCAATGTCGTCGTGACATTGCTTCATGACCTGAAACCTTACCCCCTTTGGGACTACCCACTTATCACCTTGTTCAGTTTTTCTGTACAGCATGCCGTTTTTAACAATGAAATTGGTTTTAACATCAATGACATCCTCAGAGTCATTCAAAATGGAAATTTTACGTTGTATTTCCGTATCAGCCTTTTGAACAGTTTGTAGCCAGTTTGCTTCAGTAACGTTCATAACTGTTCCAGTATTATCTGCGTCGTTGGTAGATGGTGGATTCCTACTTAGCGCATCCACATACGCCATCATCTTACCGGGCCGATACTCAATTGTGAAGCTAAATTCTTGCATCGCGATCCACCACCTAGCAACACGCGGTATGAGATCTCGTTTCATCATAGTGGCTCTCAGAGAGTTGCAATCGGTGAAAACCTTAAACTCAATTCCTATTAGGTACACGCGAAATCTCTGAAGGCTAGCAATAAGAGCTAGCGTCTCCAATTCATAGGCCGTCATATGTTGCTCTTCAGCGGTCGTCTGTCGGCTATAATATGCCACAGGTTTAAGTTTACCCCCGTTGTCCTTTTGCATAAGAACGCCAGCCACGCCAAGCTTGCATGCATCTGTGTGGAGCTCAGTGTCGGCTTTAGGGTTATATAACGCCAATGTAGGTTTATGCATAAGTTCTTGTTTTAGAGTTTCGAAAGCTTGAAGCTGTTCAGGCCCCCATACCCACACGGAGTCCTTTTTAAGCAATACTGTCAAAGGTTTGGCAATCACAGAAAACCCCTTCACAAATCTCCTGAAGAAACTGCACAAACCTATAAACTGGCGTACTCCGTGTTGATTGGTGGGAACGGGAAAATCCTTAACAGCTTCAATCTTCCTTGCTCCAGGTCGGATACCTTCGGAGCTAAGCTCAAAACCTAGGTAATCGACTTTCCTACTGAAGAAACAACATTTGGACAACTTAAGAGTCAGATTAGCACTAATAAGCATCTGTAATGTACACTCTAGTTTCTGGAGCCCTTCATCTATGGTTTTAGAGGGAATGATTATATCATCCATATATGCTGTAGCCACCTTGTGAGGGCGGGGATTGTCTGATATATTGTTAGTGTTATTCAGTACCATATTAATAGTTCTCATAAAAGTCGATGGCGCGTTGACCAGGCCAAACGGCATACGCGTAAACTCAAACTGGCCGTCTGGGGTTACAAATGAAGTTTTGTAACAATCACTCTCCTTAATGGGTATTTGGTAATACCCTGATGCAAGGTCGAGGGTACTATAGAACGTATATCCGGCAAGATCATCTAACTGGTCGTCGATGCGTGGCAAAGGGAAATTCTCTTTAACCGTTTTCCTATTAAGAGCCCTGTAGTCCACGCACAGACGTACGTCCCCAGTTTTCTTTTTAACGAGGACAATTGGACTCGCATAGTTTGACGTGGATGGGCGTATAATGCCACAATCAAGAAGTTCCTTAATCATGACCTGTACTTTCTCCCTCTCCGAGAATGGCAGCCTGTACGGTCGATAGACCACAGGTTCGTCGTCTTTCAGCTTTATTTCCATTTCGACTAAATCTGTCTTCCCCAGTTCTTGTAAATTAAAAGCAAAACATGTTCTATACTTATTTAGTAAACTAATCAAAGACGTGAGTGTACTTTCGCCCAATGTACCATCCGTGATAACGTCGGACTCAGTGATTGGAACAAGGGGATCTGACGTTTTAACAAGTAAAATATTCTCAGCTGATTCTTTTATTGTATTCGATCCATCCAACTTTGCTTGACTGCACCTAACTAAAACTGACCCTGTTCTAATAGTAAAAGGCTGAGATGATATCCCTTTAGCTAGTACTACTCCGTGGCCATGAACAAGTGTAAACAATCCCTGCATGATAAAATACTCTTTACCCAACTCAAATCTATAACTGTGTTCTACGAAAACATCTCCCGTAAAAACGGTGTCTGTATGGACGGGAATAGCGGTTAGCCCATCCACAGTGACCTCGGTTGAACACAACAGTTTTATCCTTGGCTTAAGCTCTATGGACTTAAATTTCAACGTACTACTATCCTTTTCCACTATAATATGGGATTGTTCCGTAAACGTCTGACCAATTATCAATGGTACATGCATCACCTGATCTGGCACTACAAGGACCGGTACCCGTGCACCTGCACACTCCACCTCTAAGTCGACTACAACTGTACCTAAGGGTTTCACGACCGCGTCA